>OV702286.1:209519247-214519247 GCA_916181665.1 Avena sativa
GACTCTGGTTGTTGCTACTAAAAAGAACACACATGCAATGACACTGGTGGATCCATAGGTGGATTGTGAAAAGAGCACACATCCAATCCCACTGGTGGATCCATATTTGGTTTTTGGAAATAACACACATGCAATGATTCTGGTTGTTGTTAGTGAAAAGAATACACATGCAATGACACTGGTGGAACCATGTGCGGTCTCTGAAGAGCACACACATTTCAATGACGCTGGTGGATCCATATGTGGTATGTGAAAAGATAAAACATGCAATGACTGTGGTTGTTGTTACTAAAAAGAACACACATGCAATGACACTGGTGGATCCATAGGTGGTATGTGAGAAGAACACACATTTCAATGACTCTGGTTGTTGTTACTAAAAAGAACACACATGCAATGACACTGGTGGATCCATAGGTGGATTGTGAAAATAGCACACATGCAATGACATTGGTGGATCCACATGTGGTATGTGAAAAGAACACACATGCAATGACTCTGGTTGTTGTTACTAAAAAGAACACACATGCAATGACACTAGTGGATCCATGTGTGGTCTTTGAAGAAAACACACATGCAATGACTCTGGTTGTTGTTAGTGAAAAGAGCACACATGCAATGACACTGGTGGATCCATATGTGGTATGTGAAAAGAACACACATGCAATGACTCTGGTTGTTGTTACTAAAAAGAACACACATGCAATGACACTGGTGGATCCATGTGTGGTCTCTGAAGAGAACATACATGCAATGACTCTGGTTGTTGTTAGTAAAAAGATCACACATGCAATGACACTGGTGGATCCATATGTGGTTTCTGAAAAGAACACACATTTCAATGACACTGGTGGATCCTTATGTGGTATGTGAAAAGAATAGACATTTCAATGACTCAGTTGTTGTTAGTAAAAAAACAAACATGCAATGACACTAGTGGATCCAAAGGTGGATTGTGAAAAGAGCACACATTTCAATGACTCTGGTTGTTGTTAGTAAAAAGAACACACATGCAATGACACTGGTGGATCCATGTGTGGTCTCTGAAGAGAACACACATGCAATGACTCTGGGTGTTGTTAGTAAAAAGAGCACACATGCAATGACACTGGTGGATCCATATGTGGTATGTGAAAAGAACACACATGCAATGACTCTGGTTGTTGTTACTAAAAAGAACACACATGCAATAACACTGGTGGATCCATGTGTGGTCTCTGAAGAGAACACACATGCAATGACTCTGGCTGTTGTTAGTAAAAAGATCACATATGCAATGACACTGGTGGATCCATATGTGGTATGTGAAAAGAACACACATGCAATGACTCTGGTTGTTGTTACTAAAAAGAACACACATGCAATGACACTGGTGGATCCATAGGTGGATTGTGAAAAGAGCACGCATGCAATGACACTGGTGGATCCATATGTGGTATGTAATAAGAACACACATGCAATGACTCCAGTTGTTGTTAGTAAAAAGAACATACAAGCAATGACAGTGGTGGATCCATGTGTGGTCTTTGAAGAGAACACACATTTCAATGACACTGGTGGATCCGTATGTGGTATGTGAAAACAACACACATGCAATGACTCTGGTTATTTTTACTAAAAAGAACACACATGCAATGACACTGGTGGATCCATATGTGGTATGTGAAAAGATAAAACAAGCAATCACTCTGGTTCTTGTTACTAAAAATAACAGACATGCAATGACACTGGTGGATCCATAGGTGGTATGTGAGAAGAACACACATTTCAATGACTCTAGTTGTTGTTACTAAAAAGAACACACATGCAATGACACTGGTGGATCCATATGTGGTATGTGAAAAGAACACACATGCAATGACACTAGTTGTTGTTAGTGAAAAGAACACACATGCAATGACACTGGTGGATCCATGTGTGGTCTCTGAAGAGAACACACATTTCAATGACACTGGTGGCTCCAGATGTGGTATGTGAAAAGAACACACATGCAATGACTCTAGTTGTTGTTAGTAAAAAGAACACACATGCAATGACACTGGTGGATCCATAGGTGGTATGTGAAAAGAACACACATTTCAATGACTCTGGTTGTTTTTACTAAAAAGAACACACATGCAATGACACTGGTGGATCCATAGGTGGATTGTGAAAAGAGCACACATGAAATGACACTGGTGGATCCATATGTGGTTTGTGAAAAGAACACACATGCTATGACTCCAGTTGTTGTTAGTGAAAAGAACACACATGCAATGACACTGGTGGATCCATAGGTGGATTGTGAAAAGAACACACATGCAATGACACTGGTGGATCCATATGTGGTATGTGAAAAGAACACACATGCAATGACTCTGGTTGTTGTTAGTGAAAAGAACACACATGCAATGACACTGGTGGATCCATGTGTGGTCTCTAAAAAGAACACACAGTTCAATGACTCTGGTTGTTGTTACTAAAAAGAACACACATGCAATGACAGTGGTGGATCCATATGTGGATTGTGAAAAGAGCAGACATGCAATGACTCTGGTGGATCCATATGTGGTATGTGAAAAGAACACACATGCAATGACTCCAGTTGTTGTTAGTGAAAAGAACACACATGCAATGGCACTGGTGGATCCAGAGGTGGATTGTGAAAAGAACACAGATGCAATGACGATGGTGGATCCATATGTGGTATGTGAAAAGAACACACATGCAATGACTCTAGTTGTTGTTAGTGAACAGAACACACATGCAATAACACTGGTGGATCCATAGGTGGATTGTGAAAAGAGCACACATGCAATGACACTAGTGGATCGATATGTGGTATGTAAAAAGAACACACATGCAATGACTCCAGTTGTTGTTTGTGAAAAGAACATACATGCAATGACACTAGTGGATCCATGTGTGGTCTTTGAAGACACCACACATTTCAATGACACTAGTGGATCCATACGTGGTATGTGAAAACACCACACATGCAATGACTCTGGTTGTTTTTACTAAAAAGAACACACATGCAATGACACTGGTGGATCCATAGGTGGTATGTGAAAAGAACACACATTTCAATGACTCTGGTTGTTGCTACTAAAAAGAACACACATGCAATGACACTGGTGGATCCATAGGTGGATTGTGAAAAGAGCACACATCCAATCCCACTAGTGGATCCATATTTGGTTTTTAGAAATAACACACATGCAATGACTCTGGTTGTTGTTAGTGAAAAGAATACACATGCAATGACACTGGTGGAACCATGTGCGGTCTCTGAAGAGCACACACATTTCAATGACGCTGGTGGATCCATATGTGGTATGTGAAAAGATAAAACATGCAATGACTGTGGTTGTTGTTACTAAAAAGAACACACATGCAATGACACTGGTGGATCCATAGGTGGTATGTGAGAAGAACACACATTTCAATGACTCTGGTTGTTGTTACTAAAAAGAACACACATGCAATGACACTGGTGGATCCATAGGTGGATTGTGAAAAGAGCACGCATGCAATGACACTGGTGGATCCATATGTGGTATGTAATAAGAACACACATGCAATGACTCCAGTTGTTGTTAGTAAAAAGAACATACAAGCAATGACAGTGGTGGATCCATGTGTGGTCTTTGAAGAGAACACACATTTCAATGACACTGGTGGATCCGTATGTGGTATGTGAAAACAACACACATGCAATGACTCTGGTTATTTTTACTACAAAGAACACACATGCAATGACACTGGTGGATCCATATGTGGTATGTGAAAAGATAAAACAAGCAATCACTCTGGTTCTTGTTACTAAAAATAACACACATGCAATGACACTGGTGGATCCATAGGTGGTATGTGAGAAGAACACACATTTCAATGACTCTAGTTGTTGTTACTAAAAAGAACACACATGCAATGACACTGGTGGATCCATATGTGGTATGTGAAAAGAACACACATGCAATGACACTAGTTGTTGTTAGTGAAAAGAACACACATGCAATGACACTGGTGGATCCATGTGTGGTCTCTGAAGAGAACACACATTTCAATGACACTGGTGGCTCCAGATGTGGTATGTGAAAAGAACACACATGCAATGACTCTAGTTGTTGTTAGTAAAAAGAACACACATGCAATGACACTGGTGGATCCATAGGTGGTATGTGAAAAGAACACACATTTCAATGACTCTGGTTGTTGTTACTAAAAAGAACACACATGCAATGACACTGGTGGATCCATAGGTGGATTGTGAAAAGAGCAGACATGAAATGACACTGGTGGATCCATATGTGGTTTGTGAAAAGAACACACATGCTATGACTCCAGTTGTTGTTAGTGAAAAGAACACACATGCAATAACACTGGTGGATCCATAGGTGGATTGTGAAAAGAACACACATGCAAAGACACTGGTGGATCCATATGTGGTATGTGAAAAGAACACACATGCAATGACTCTGGTTGTTGTTAGTGAAAAGAACACACATGCAATGACACTGGTGGATCCATGTGTGGTCTCTAAAAAGAACACACAGTTCAATGACTCTGGTTGTTGTTACTAAAAAGAACACACATGCAATGACAGTGGTGGATCCATATGTGGATTGTGAAAAGAGCAGACATGCAATGACTCTGGTGGATCCATATGTGGTATGTGAAAAGAACACACATGCAATGACTCCAGTTGTTGTTAGTGAAAAGAACACACATGCAATGGCACTGGTGGATCCAGAGGTGGATTGTGAAAAGAACACAGATGCAATGACGATGGTGGATCCATATGTGGTATGTGAAAAGAACACACATGCAATGACTCTAGTTGTTGTTAGTGAACAGAACACACATGCAATAACACTGGTGGATCCATAGGTGGATTGTGAAAAGAGCACACATGCAATGACACTAGTGGATCGATATGTGGTATGTAAAAAGAACACACATGCAATGACTCCAGTTGTCGTTTGTGAAAAGAACATACATGCAATGACACTAGTGGATCCATGTGTGGTCTTTGAAGACACCACACATTTCAATGACACTAGTGGATCCATACGTGGTATGTGAAAACACCACACATGCAATGACTCTGGTTGTTTTTACTAAAAAGAACACACATGCAATGACACTGGTGGATCCATAGGTGGTATGTGAAAAGAACACACATTTCAATGACTCTGGTTGTTGCTACTAAAAAGAACACACATGCAATGACACTGGTGGATCCATAGGTGGATTGTGAAAAGAGCACACATCCAATCCCACTAGTGGATCCATATTTGGTTTTTAGAAATAACACACATGCAATGACTCTGGTTGTTGTTAGTGAAAAGAATACACATGCAATGACACTGGTGGAACCATGTGCGGTCTCTGAAGAGCACACACATTTCAATGACGCTGGTGGATCCATATGTGGTATGTGAAAAGATAAAACATGCAATGACTGTGGTTGTTGTTACTAAAAAGAACACACCTGCAATGACACTGGTGGATCCATAGGTGGTATGTGAGAAGAACACACATTTCAATGACTCTGGTTGTTGTTACTAAAAAGAACACACATGCAATGACACTGGTGGATCCATAGGTGGATTGTGAAAAGAGCACGCATGCAATGACACTGGTGGATCCATATGTGGTATGTAATAAGAACACACATGCAATGACTCCAGTTGTTGTTAGTAAAAAGAACATACAAGCAATGACAGTGGTGGATCCATGTGTGGTCTTTGAAGAGAACACACATTTCAATGACACTGGTGGATCCGTATGTGGTATGTGAAAACAACACACATGCAATGACTCTGGTTATTTTTACTAAAAAGAACACACATGCAATGACACTGGTGGATCCATATGTGGTATGTGAAAAGATAAAACAAGCAATCACTCTGGTTCTTGTTACTAAAAATAACACACATGCAATGACACTGGTGGATCCATAGGTGGTATGTGAGAAGAACACACATTTCAATGACTCTAGTTGTTGTTACTAAAAAGAACACACATGCAATGACACTGGTGGATCCATATGTGGTATGTGAAAAGAACACACATGCAATGACACTAGTTGTTGTTAGTGAAAAGAACACACATGCAATGACACTGGTGGATCCATGTGTGGTCTCTGAAGAGAACACACATTTCAATGACACTGGTGGCTCCAGATGTGGTATGTGAAAAGAACACACATGCAATGACTCTAGTTGTTGTTAGTAAAAAGAACGCACATGCAATGACACTGGTGGATCCATAGGTGGTATGTGAAAAGAACACACATTTCAATGACTCTGGTTGTTGTTACTAAAAAGAACACACATGCAATGACACTGGTGGATCCATAGGTGGATTGTGAAAAGAGCACACATGAAATGACACTGGTGGATCCATATGTGGTTTGTGAAAAGAACACACATGCTAGGACTCCAGTTGTTGTTAGTGAAAAGAACACACATGCAATGACACTGGTGGATCCATAGGTGGATTGTGAAAAGAACACACATGCAATGACACTGGTGGATCCATATGTGGTATGTGAAAAGAACACACATGCAATGACTCTGGTTGTTGTTAGTGAAAAGAACACACAGGCAATGACACTGGTGGATCCATGTGTGGTCTCTAAAAAGAACACACAGTTCAATGACTCTGGTTGTTGTTACTAAAAAGAACACACATGCAATGACAGTGGTGGATCCATATGTGGATTGTGAAAAGAGCAGACATGCAATGACTCTGGTGGATCCATATGTGGTATGTGAAAAGAACACACATGCAATGACTCCAGTTGTTGTTAGTGAAAAGAACACACATGCAATGGCACTGGTGGATCCAGAGGTGGATTGTGAAAAGAACACAGATGCAATGATGATGGTGGATCCATATGTGGTATGTGAAAAGAACACACATGCAATGAATCTAGTTGTTGTTAGTGAAAAGAACACACATGCAATGACACAGATCGATCCATGTGTGGTCTCTAAAAAGAACACACATTTCAATGACACTAGTGGATCCGTATGTGGTATGTGAAAAGAACACACGTTTAATCGACTCAGTTGTTGTTAGTAGAAATAACACACATGCAATGACACTGGTGGATCGAAAGGTGGATTGTGAAAAGAGCACACATTTCAATGACTCTGGTTGTTGGTAGTAAAAATAACACACATGCAATGACACTGGTGGATCCATGTGTGGTCTCTGAAGAGAACACACATGCAATGACTCTGGTTGTTGTTACTAAAAAGAACACTCATGCAATGACTCTGGTTGTTTTTACTAAAAAGAACACACATGCAATGACACTGGTGGATCCATATGTGGTATGTGAAAAGATAAAACAAGCAATCACTCTGGTTGTTGTTACTAAAAAGAACACACATGCAATGACACTGGTGGATCCATAGGTGGTATGTGAGAAGAACACACATTTCAATGACTCTAGTTGTTGTTACTAAAAAGAACACACATGCAATGACACTGGTGGATCCATACGTGGATTGTGAAAAGAGCACACATGCAATGAAACTGGTGGATCCATATGTGGTATGTGAAAAGAACACACATGCAATGACACTAGTTGTTGTTAGTGAAAAGAACACACATGCAATGACACTGGTGGATCCATGTGTGGTCTCTGAAGAGAACACACATTTCAATGACACTGGTGGATCCAGATGTGGTATGTGAAAAGAACACACATGCAATGACTCTAGTTGTTGTTAGTAAAAAGAACACACATGCAATGACACTGGTGGATCCATAGGTGGTATGTGAAAAGAACACACATTTCAATGACTCTGGTTGTTGTTACTAAAAAGAACACACATGCAATGACACTGGTGGATCCATAGGTGGATTGTGAAAAGAGCACACATGAAATGACACTGGTGGATCCATATGTGGTATGTGAAAAGAACACACATGCAATGACTCCAGTTGTTGTTAGTGAAAAGAACACACATGCAATGACACTGGTGGATCCATAGGTGGATTGTGAAAAGAACACACATGCAATGACACTGGTGGATCCATATGTGGTATGTGAAAAGAACACACATGCAATGACTCTGGTTGTTGTTAGTGAAAAGAACACACATGCAATGACACTGGTGGATCCATGTGTGGTCTCTAAAAAGAACACACAGTTCAATGACTCTGGTTGTTGTTACTAAAAAGAACACACATGCAATGACATTGGTGGATCCATATGTGGATTGTGGAAAGAGCACACATGCAATGACACTGGTGGATCCATATGTGGTATGTGAAAAGAACACACATGCAATGACTCCAGTTGTTGTTAGTGAAAAGAACACACATGCAATGGCACTGGTGGATCTAGAGGTTGATTGTGAAAAGAACACAGATGCAATAACACTGGTGGATCCATATGTGGTATGTGAAAAGAACACACATGCAATGACTCTAGTTGTTGTTAGTGAAAAGAACTCACATGCAATGACACTGGTCGATCCATGTGTGGTCTCTAAAAATAACACACATTTCAATGACACTAGTGGATCCGTATGTGGTATGTGAAAAGAACACACGTTTAATCGACTCAGTTGTTGTTAGTAGAAATAACACACATGCAATGACACTGGTGGATCCAAAGGTGGATTGTGAAAAGAGCACACATTTCAATGACTCTGGTTGTTGGTAGTAAAAATAACACACATGCAATGACACTGGTGGATCCATGTGTGGTCTCTGAAGAGAACACACATGCAATGACTCTGGTTGTTGTTGCTAAAAAGAACACACATTCAATGACTCTGGTTGTTTTTACTAAAAAGAACACACATGCAATGACACTGGTGGATCCATATGTGGTATGTGAAAAGATAAAACAAGCAATCACTCTGGTTGTTGTTACTAAAAAGAACACACATGCAATGACACTGGTGGATCCATAGGTGGTATGTGAGAAGAACACACATTTCAATGACTCTAGTTGTTGTTACTAAAAAGAACACACATGCAATGACACTGGTGGATCCATAGGTGGATTGTGAAAAGAGCACACATGCAATGACACTGGTGGATCCATACGTGGTATGTGAAAAGAACACACATGCAATGACACTAGTTGTTGTTAGTGAAAAGAACACACATGCAATGACACTGGTGGATCCATGTGTGGTCTCTGAAGAGAACACACATTTCAATGACACTGGTGGATCCAGATGTGGTATGTGAAAAGAACACACATGCAATGACTCTAGTTGTTGTTAGTAAAAAGAACACACATGCAATGACACTGGTGGATCCATAGGTGGTATGTGAAAAGAACACACATTTCAATGACTCTGGTTGTTGTTACTTAAAAGAACACACATGCAATGACACTGGTGGATCCATAGGTGGATTGTGAAAAGAGCACACATGAAATGACACTGGTGGATCCATATGTGGTATGTGAAAAGAACACACATGCAATGACTCCAGTTGTTGTTAGTGAAAAGAACACACATGCAATGACACTGGTGGATCCATAGGTGGATTGTGAATAGAACACACATGCAATGACACTGGTGGATCCATATGTGGTATGTGAAAAGAACACACATGCAATGACTTTGGTTATTGTTAGTGAAAAGAACACACATGCAATGACACTGGTGGATCCATGTGTGGTCTCTAAAAAGAACACACAGTTCAATGACTCTGGTTGTTGTTACTAAAAAGAACACACATGCAATGACATTGGTGGATCCATATGTGGATTGTGAAAAGAGCACACATGCAATGACACTGGTGGATCCATATGTGGTATGTGAAAAGAACACACATGCAATGACTCCAGTTGTTGTTAGTGAAAAGAACACACATGCAATGGCACTGGTGGATCCAGAGGTGGATTGTGAAAAGAACACAGATGCAATGACACTGGTGGATCCATATGTGGTATGTGAAAAGAACACACATGCAATGACTCTAGTTGTTGTTAGTGAAAAGAACACACATGCAATGACACTGGTCGATCCATGTGTGGTCTCTAAAAAGAACACACATTTCAATGACACTAGTGGATCCGTATGTGGTATGTGAAAAGAACACACGTTTAATCGACTCAGTTGTTGTTAGTAGAAATAACACACATGCAATGACACTGGTGGATCGAAAGGTGGATTGTGAAAAGAGCACACATTTCAATGACTCTGGTTGTTGGTAGTAAAAAGACCACACATGCAATGACACTGGTGGATCCATGTGTGGTCTCTGAAGAGAACACACATGCAATGACTCAGGTTGTTGTTACTAAAAAGAACACACATGCAATGACTCTGGTTGTTTTTACTAAAAAGAACACACATGCAATGACACTGGTGGATCCATATGTGGTATGTGAAAAGATAAAATAAGCAATCATTCTGGTTGTTGTTACTAAAAAGAACACACATGCAATGACACTGGTGGATCCATAGGTTGTATGTGAGAAGAACACACATTTCAATGACTCTAGTTGTTGTTACTAAAAAGAACACACATGCAATGACACTGGTGGATCCATAGGTGGATTGTGAAAAGAGCACACATGCAATGACACTGGTGGATCCATACGTGGTATGTGAAAAGAACACACATGCAATGACACTAGTTGTTGTTAGTGAAAAGAACACACATGTAATGACACCGGTGGATCCATGTGTGGTCTCTGAAGAGAACACACATTTCAATGACACTGGTGGATCCAGATGTGGTATGTGAAAAGAACACACATGGAATGACTCTAGTTGTTGTTAGTAAAAAGAACACACATGCAATGACACTGGTGGATCCATAGGTGGTATGTGAAAAGAACACACATTTCAATGACTCTGGTTGTTGTTACTAAAAAGAACACACATGCAATGACACTGGTGGATCCATAGGTGGATTGTGAAAAGAGCACACATGAAATGACACTGGTGGATCCATGTATGGTATGTGAAAAGAACACACATGCAATGACTCCAGTTGTTCTTAGTGAAAAGAACACACATGCAATGACACTGGTGGATCCATAGGTGGATTGTGAAAAGAACACACATGCAATGACACTGGTGGATCCATATGTGGTATGTGAAAAGAACACACATGCAATGACTCTGGTTATTGTTAGTGAAAAGAACACACATGCAATGACACTGGTGGATCCATGTGTGGTCTCTAAAAAGAACACACAGTTCAATGACTCTGGTTGTTGTTACTAAAAAGAACACACATGCAATGACATTGGTGGATCCATATGTGGATTGTGAAAAGAGCACACATGCAATGACACTGGTGGATCCATATGTGGTATGTGAAAAGAACACACATGCAATGACTCCAGTTGTTGTTAGTGAAAAGAACACACATGCAATGGCACTGGTGGATCCAGAGGTGGATTGTGAAAAGAACACAGATGCAATGACACTGGTGGATCCATATGTGGTATGTGAAAAGAACACACATGCAATGACTCTAGTTGTTGTTAGTGAAAAGAACACACATGCAATGACACTGGTCGATCCATGTGTGGTCTCTAAAAAGAACACACATTTCAATGACACTAGTGGATCCGTATGTGGTATGTGAAAAGAACACACGTTTAATCGACTCAGTTGTTGTTAGTAGAAATAACACACATGCAATGACACTGGTGGATCCAAAGGTGGATTGTGAAAAGAGCACACATTTCAATGACTCTGGTTGTTGGTAGTAAAAAGAACACACATGCAATAACACTGGTGGATCCATGTGCGGTCTCTGAAGAGAACACACATGCAATGACTCTGGTTGTTGTTACTAAAAATAACACACATGCCATGACTCTGGTTGTTTTTACTAAAAAGAACACACATGCAATGACACTGGTGGATCCATAGGTGGTATGTGAAAACAACACACATTTCAATGACTCTGGTTGTTGTTACTAAAAAGAACACACATGCAATGACACTAGTAGATCCATAGGTGGATTGTGAAAAGAGCACACATGCAATGCCACTGGTGGACCCATATTTGGTTTGTGGAAATAACACACATGGAATGACTCTGGTTGTTGTTAGTGAAAAGAATACACGCGCAATGACACTGGTGGATCCATGTGTGGTCTCTGAAGAGAACACACATTTCAATGACACTGGTGGATCCATATGTGGTCTGTGAAAATAACACACATGCAATGACTCTAGTTGTTGTTACTAAAAAGAACACACATGCAATGACACTGGTGGATCCATAGGTGGTATGTGATAATAACACACATTTCAATGACTCTGGTTGTTGTTACTAAAAAGAACACACATGCAATGACACTGGTGGATCCATAGGTGGATTGTGAAAAGAGCACACATGCAATGACACTAGTGGATCCATATGTGGTATGTGAAAAGAACACACATGCAATGACTCCAGTTGTTGTTAGTGAAAAGAACACACATGCAATGACACTGGTGGATCCATGTGTGGTCTATGAAGAGAACACACATGCAATGACTCTGGTTATTGTTAGTAAAAAGAGCACACATGCAATGACACTGGTGGATACATATGTGGTATGTGAAAAGAACACACATGCAATGACTCTGGTTGTTGTTACTAAAAAGAACACACATGCAATGACAGTGGTGGATCGATGTGTGGTCTCTAAAGAGAACACACATGCAGTGACTCTGGTTGTTCTTAGTAAAAAGAGCACACATGCAATGACACTGGTGGATCCATATGTGGTATGTGAAAAGAACACACATGCAATGACTCTGGTTGTTGTTACTAAAAAGAATACACATGCAATGACACTGGTGGATCCATGTGTGGTCTCTAAGGAGAACACACATGCAATGACTCTGGTTGTTGTTAGTAAAAAGAGCACAGATGCAATGACACTGGTGGATCCATATGTGGTATGTGAAAATAACACACATGCAATGACTCTGGTTGTTGTTACTAAAAAGAACACACATGCAATGACACTGGTGGATCCTTGTGTGGTCTCTCAAGAGTACACACATGCAATGACTCTGGTTGTTGTTAGTAAAAAGAGCATACATGCAATGACACTGGTGGATCCATGTATGTATTGTGAAGAGAACACACATTTCAATGACACTAGTGGATCCATATGTGGTATGTGAGAAGAACAGTCATGAAATGACTCCAGTTGTTGTTAGTAAAAAGAACACACGTGCAATGACATTGGTGGATCCATAGGTGGATTGTGAAAAGAGCACACATGCAATGACACTAGTGGATCCATATGTGGTATGTAAAAAGAACACACGTGCAATGACTCCAGTTTTGTTAGTGAAAAGAACATACTAGCAATGACACTAGTGGATCCATGTGTGGTCTTTGAAGAGAACACACATTTCAATGACACTGGTGGATCCATATGTGGTATGTGAAAACAACACACATGCAATGACTCTGGTTGTTTGTTACTAAAAAGAACACACATGCAATGACACTGGTGGATCCATATGTGGTATGTGAAAAGATAAAACAAGCAATGACTCTGGTTGTTGTTACTAAAAAGAACACACATGCAATGTCACTGGTGGATCCATAGGTGGTATGTGAGAAGAACACACATTTCAATGACTCTAGTTGTTGTTACTAAAAAGAACACACATGCAATGACACTGGTGGATCCATAGGTGGATTGTGAAAAGAGCACACATGCAATGACACTGGTGGATCCATATGTGGTATGTGAAAAGAACACACATGCAATGAAACTAGTTGTTGTTAGTGAAAAGAACACACATTCAATTACACTAGTGGATCCATGTGTGGTCTCTGAAGAGAACACACATTTCAATGACACTGGTGGATCCATATGTGGTATGTGAAAAGAACACACATGCAATCACTCTAGTTGTTGTTAGTAAAAAGAACGCACATGCAATGACACTGGTGGATCCATAGGTGGTATGTGAAAAGAACACACATTTCAATGACTCTGTTTGTTGTTACTAAAAAGAACACACATGCAATGACACTGGTGGATCCATAGGTGGATTGTGAAAAGAGCACACATGAAATGACACTGGTGGATCCATATGTGATATGTGAAAAGAACACACATGCAATGACTCTGGTTGTTTGTTACTAAAAAGAACACACATGCAATGACACTGGTGGATCCATATGTGGTATGTGAAAAGATAAAACAAGCAATGACTCTGGTTGTTGTTACTAAAAAGAACACACATGCAATGACACTGGTGGATCCATAGGTGCATTGTGAAAAGAGCACACATGAAATGACACTGGTGGATCCATATGTGGTATGTGAAAACAACACACATGCAATGACTCTGGTTGTTTGTTACTAAAAAGAACACACATGCAATGACACTGGTGGATCCATATGTGGTATGTGAAAAGATAAAACAAGCAATGACTCTGGTTGTTGTTACTAAAAAGAACACACATGCAATGTCACTGGTGGATCCATAGGTGGTATGTGAGAAGAACACACATTTCAATGACTCTAGTTGTTGTTACTTAAAAGAACACACATGCAATGACACTGGTGGATCCATAGGTGGATTGTGAAAAGAGCACACATGCAATGACACTGGTGGATCCATATGTGGTATGTGAAAAGAACACACATGCAATGAAACTAGTTGTTGTTAGTGAAAAGAACACACATTCAATTACACTAGTGGATCCATGTGTGGTCTCTGAAGAGAACACACATTTCAATGACACTGGTGGATCCATATGTGGTATGTGAAAAGAACACACATGCAATCACTCTAGTTGTTGTTAGTAAAAAGAACACACATGCAATGACACTGGTGGATCCATAGGTGGTATGTGAAAAGAACACACATTTCAATGACTCTGTTTGTTGTTACTAAAAAGAACACACATGCAATGACACTGGTGGATCCATAGGTGGATTGTGAAAAGAGCACACATGAAATGACACTGGTGGATCCATATGTGGTATGTGAAAAGAACACACATGAAATAACTCCAGTTGTTGTTAGTGAAAACAACACACATGCAATGACACTGGTGGATCCATAGGTGGATTGTGAAAAGAACACACATGCAATGACACTGGTGGATCCATATGTGGTATGTGAAAAGAACACACATGCAATGACTCTGGTTGTTGTTAGTGAAAAGAACACACATGCAATGACACTGGTGGATCCATGTGTGGTCTCTAAAAAGAACACACAGTTCAATGACTCTGGTTGTTGTTACTAAAAAGAACACACATGCAATGACATTGGTGGATCGAAATGTGGATTGTGAAAAGAGCACACATGCAATGACACTGGTGGATCCATATGTGGTATGTGAAAAGAACACACATGCAATGACACTAGTTGTTGTTAGTGAAAAGAACACACATTCAATTACACTAGTGGATCCATGTGTGGTCTCTGAAGAGAACACACATTTCAATGACACTGGTGGATTCATATGTGGTATGTGAAAAGAACACACATGCAATCACTCTAGTTGTTGTTAGTAAAAAGAACACACATGAAATGACACTGGTGGATCCATAGGTGGAATGTGAAAAGAACACACATTTCAATTACTCTGGTTGTTGTTACTAAAAAGAACACATATGCAATGACACTGGTGGATCCATAGGTGGATTGTGAAAAGAGCACACATGAAATGACACTGGTGGATCCATATGTGGTATGTGAAAAGAACACACATGCAATAACTCCAGTTGTTGTTAGTGAAAAGAACACACATGCAATGACACTGGTGGATCCATAGGTGGATTGTGAAAAGAACACACATGCAATGACACTGGTGGATCCATATGTGGTATGTGAAAAGAACACACATGCAATGACTCTGGTTGTTGTTAGTGAAAAGAACACACATGCAATGACCCTGGTGGATCCATGTGTGGTATCTAAAAAGAACACACAGTTCAATGACTCTAGTTGTTGTTACTAAAAAGAACACACATGTAATGACATTGGTGGATCCATATGTGGATTGTGAAAAGAGCACACATGGAATGACACTGGTGGATCCATATGTGGTATGTAAAAAGAACACACATGCAATGACTCCAGTTGTTCTTAGTGAAAAGAACACACATGCAATGACACTGGTGGATCCATAGGAGGATTGTGAAAAGAACACACATGCAATGACACTGGTGGATCCATATGTGGTATGTGAAAAGAACACACATGCAATGACTCTGGTTGTTGTTAGTGAAAAGAACACACATGCAATGACACTGGTGGATCCATGTGTGGTCTCTAAAAAGAACACACATTTCAATGACACTAGTGGATACATATGTGGTATGTGAAAAGAACACACATTTCAATGACTCAGTTGTTGTTAGTAAAAAGAACACACATGCAATGACACTGGTGGATCCAAAGGTGGATTGTGAAAAGAGCACACATTTCAATGACTCTGGTTGTTGGTAGTTAAAAGAACACACATGCAATGACACTGGTGGATCCATGTGTGGTCTCTGAAGAGAACACATATGCAACGACTCTGGTTGTTGTTAGTAAATGGAGCACACATGCAATGACACTAGTGGATCCATATGTGGTATGTGAAAAGAACACACATGCAATGACTCTGGTTGTTGTTACTAAAAAGAACACACATGCAATGACACTGGTGGATCCATAGGTGGTATGTGAAAAGAACACACATTTCAATGACTCTGGTTGTTGTTACTAAAATGAACACACATGCAATGACACTGGTGGATCCATAGGTGGATTGTGAAAAGAGCACACATGCAATGCCACTGGTGGATCCATATTTGGTTTGTGGAAATAACACACATGCAATGACTCTGGTTGTTGTTAGTGAAAAGAACACACATGCAATGACACTGGTGGATCCATGTGTGGTCTCTGAAGAGAACACACATTTCAATGACACTGGTGGATCCATATGTGGTATGTGAAAAGAACACACATGCAATGACTCTCGTTGTTGTTACTAAAAAGAACACACATGCAATGACACTGGTGGATCCATAGGTGGTATGTGAGAAGAACACACATTTGAATGACTCTGGTTGTTGTTACTAAAAAGAACACACATGCAATGACACTGGTGGATCCATAGGTGGATTGTGAAAAGAGCACACATGCAATGACACTGGTGGATCCATATGTGGTATGTGAAAAGAACACACATGCAATGACTCTAGTTGTTGTTAGTGAAAAGAACACACATGCAATGATACTGGTGGATCCATGTGTGGTCTATGAAGAGAACACACATTTCAATGACACTGGTGGATCCATATGTGGTATGTGAAAAGAACACACATGCAATGACTCTTGTTGTTGTTAGTAAAAAGAACACACATGCAATGACACTGGTGGATCCATAGGTGGTATGTGAAAAGAACACACATTTCAATGACTCTGGTTGTTGTTACTAAAAAGAACACACATGCAATGACACTGGTGGATCCATAGGTGGATTGTGAAAAGAACACACATGCAATGACACTGGTGGATTCATATGTGGTATGTGAAAAGAACACACATACAGTGACTCCAGTTGTTGTTAGTGAAAAGAACACACATGCAATGACACTGGTGGATCCATAGGTGGATTGTGAAAAGAGCAGACATGCAATGACACTGGTGGATCCATATGTGGTATGTGAAAAGAACACACATGCAATGACTCTGGTTGTTGTTAGTGAAAAGAACACACATGCAATGACACTGGTGGATCCATGTGTGGTCTCTAAAAAGAACACACATTTCAATGACTCTAGTTGTTGTTACTAAAAAGAACATACATGTAATGACACTGGTGGATCCATATGTGTCGAATCAATAAATTGGGTTTCACTTCCCTCGAAAATACTGCAATACACCCCCTATACTTGTGGGTCTTCAATGCATAGGTCCTAAAATTTAATACTAGTAGAGTGTACACTGTAAGGCCGTAGGAGTACCTCGTGTCAGAAACCCATCATAACTTTGCTCTAACATGGAACCACCTTCAACTTCTCTTTGCTGCTGCCCTCTTCCCCTGCCAACGTTTTATTCTCTCAGCATGTACAGCGTGTGGACAGAGGTGACCATATGTCTAAGCAAAGAAATATACTACTCCCGCATTGTGTAAAAAAGCACACCTTAATAAGGCTCAGATAGTAAATCGTATGACATATCATCACTATATAAAATTATAATTGGTAAAGCACAAAAAATTATAAATTTGATCAACATCTATAAAGTGTGGGTGTATATTTGGTCCTTGTACTTTGTATCATCATGTGTAGAAGTCAAAGATTATTAGCTACCTAACACTTGAAATTCTTGGTAACATGGTCTAGAGAAACGCGGGAGAAGATTCTAGTATGATCGAGAAGTGTGTTTGGAGAGGTTTATGCATAGTGCATTCATTGTGTTCAAGACTATCAATATAATCTTCTAGATGCTAGAATGGAAAAGAAGATACAACAACTAGAAATGCTGGGATTCGCGAGTCTTGATCCAACGGTCAACATTCATAGTTATTCGTACACTATATAGTGGTTTGTAATAAAGACTATCAATATAATCTTCAAGATGCTAGAATGGAAAAGAAGATCCAGCAACTGGAAATGTTGGGATTCGCGAGTCTTGATCCAACGGTCAATATTCAAAGTTTTTTGTACACTATATAGTGGCAAGATCATGTAGAAGTCAACGATTATTAGCTACTAGTAAGTTGCATGTGAGACTCAGATAGTAGACGTATGACATATCATCACTATATACAATTATAATTGGTAAAGCACAAAAAATTATAAATTTGATCAACATCTATAAAGTATGGGTGTACATTTGGTCCTTGTACTTTGTATCATCATGTAGAAGTCAAAGATTATTAGCTACCTAACACATGATTTTTTTTGATAACATGGTCTAGAGAAACAAGGGAGAAGCTTCTAGTATGACGGAGAAGTGTGTTTTGAGGTTTGTGCATAGCATTCATTATGCCGAAGACTATCAATAGAATCTTCTAGATGCTAGAATGGAAAAGAAGATCCAACGGCTAGAAATGCTAGGATTCGCGAGTCTTGATCCAATGGTCGATATTCAAAGTTATCCGTATACTATATAGTGGTAAGATAAGATAAGTTAAGATAAGATCATGTAGAAGTCAACGTTTATTAGCTACGAGGGAGAAGATTCTAGTATGATGGAGAAGTGTGTTTTGAGGTTTGTCCATAGCATTCATTATGTTGAAGACTATCAATAGAATCTTCTAGATGCTAGAATGGAAAAGAAGATCCAACGATTGGAAATGTTGGTATTCACGAGTCTTGATCCAACGGTCAATATTCAAAGTAATTCATACACTATATAATCGTAAGATAAGATAAGATAAGATATCTCTATCTCTACTACTATAGTGGAGCAATTTTGAATTGGATCCATAGCACCAATCCTGACCGTTGGGCTGTTGGATCTAATGGTTTAGAGAAGCTAGATTCGTGTTGAATAGTACCTAGAACAAACTCCACCATGCATGTTCTAGAACCATCATGTCGCCACGCCCAAAATTTCATAGCACAGTAGACTGTATTCTCTCTACTTATACTACTATAGTGGAGCAGTTTTGAATTGGATCCATAGCACTAATCATGACCGTTGGGCTGTTAGATCCAATGGTTCAGAGCAACTGGATTCGTGTTGAATAGTACTCCCTCCGCCAAAATATAAGGCGCCTAAGGATTAGTCAGAAGTCAACATTTTTTAAGTTTGACCATGATTATACACAAAAATATAAAAATTTAGAGTACTAAATTAATATCAATAGATTCACCATAAAGTATATTTTCTTAATATGTCCATTCAATATTGTAGATGTAGATATTTTCTCTCAGCACGTACAGCACGTGGACAGAGGTGACCATATGTATAAGCAAAAAAATATACGTACTACTCCCGCATTGTGTAAGAAAGCTGTAAGAAAGCACACCTTAATATGTCCTACTACCCGTTCGAAAAAAAGGCCTACTATATGGCATCCGCTAAGGTTCACCTTATACATAGTGGAAAAAATAAAGTTATCTTTAAGCCTAAGGTGCACCTCAAGCTTGTGGGTTGCCCATATAGAATAGAAATATCATTTCCCCTCTCTCCCTATTTTATGTGATCATTTTCAAAAGGGGTTCAAAATTTTCAAGATGCAAAATCTTTTTTTCTTTGAGAAAGATGCAAAATCTTAGCTAGAGGCCGAACCAGTCGTCATCAATTGAGAATGTTCTATCCTGGTAGTTGGACACTCACACCGACTACACTGCTTTTACAAGAAGAGATGCACCCATACACCTTCGAAAAGACAATTAATTTAAGAGCAATCTATCACGCTTACTTGTAGCTCAAGTTTGACCTAATTGTGATAAACTGTCAAGATGTAAAATCTTAGCCAGAAGTTGAACCTATTGTGCACGAGTGATGGCCCAAAATATATCGAGCTTGTTGGGGAACCCCAAGAGGAAGGTATGATGAGCACATCAGCAAGTTTTTCCTCAATTATGAAACCAAGGTTATCGAACCATTAGGAGCAAGGAAACACCTCCAAGGTGTTGTTTCCAACTTGGAATCCTGCACAACACAACCACAGTTGCCCCCAACTTACAGTGAGGTTGTCAATCTCACCGGTTTTGCTGAAAACAAAGAATTAAATGTATTGTGTGGAAGAAAGTAAAAGCTTGGAGAAAGTAAATAGAAAACAGTAAACAGTTGTAGATTGATGGTAAAATAAAGGACCGGGTCCATAGTTTACTAGTTGTGGTTCTTCTTAAGATAGATGACATGTTGGGTGAACAAATTACAGTGGGGAAATTGATAAACATCGAGAAAGCATACATGCATATACTAATCATATTGACTCCTATGAGATTTGATTGGGCATTACAACATTATACATAGACCGTAATCCAACTGCATCTATGACTAATAATCCACATTCAGGTTATCAATCCGAATCCCCTCCAGTATTAAGTTGCAAGGAACAGATAATTGCATTACGCATTGCATGTAAAGTAAAAAATACGATTGTTCTATGAACAAAGGATTGATGTTTTCTCCCTAGTAGCAACAACACATCTAGTACCTTAGAGATTTCTGTCACTTCCCTAGATTACTAGAGGCATGAACCCACTATCGAGCATAAATACTCCCTCTTGGAGTTGCTAGCATCTACTCGGCCAAGATATCTACTGACAACGGAGAGCATGCAAGATCACAAATAACAAAGACATGATAGAATCAATAATCAATATGAAATAGCATCTCAATATCCATCGGATCCCCGCAAACACAACATGTATGATTATGCATCACACCGGAGGCTTGCATGGTGATGAAGAAGGCCTCCAGGGTGAATTCTCCCCTCCGGCAGGGTGCCTGGAAGAGCTTCAGACCCCTCTCGATCTAGGGATGGAGATGATGGAAGCTACAGACTCACCCGTGGATTTTTGATCGGGTGCTTAGGGTTTCTACATCGAAGGCATCTTATAGGCTAAAGGGGAGGCCGAGGGGGTGTCCTAGGCGGCCACACCACCCCCTAGCGCGGGCCAGGTGGTGTGGGCGGCCCCTGGCCCCTCTCCGTCTCGTATTCTGGCTCTGTGTCCTCCTCGGTGAAATATTGACTTTGGCTTTTGTCCCGTCCAATTCCGAGAATATTCATTTTCTGACTTTTCTGGAACCCAAAACAGCAGAAAACAGGCAGCTGGCAGTGTGGCATCTTGTTAATAGGTTAGTCCAAGAAAGTGTATAAAAAGTACTCCAAAGTGTGGACAAAACATAAGAAAGTAGATATAAACCAAGCATGGAACATCAAAAATTATAGATACGTTTGCAACGTATCAACATCCACAAGCTTAACTCCTGCTCGTGACATGCACCATCATAAATTTGATCAAAGTATTTGTAAAACATTGATAGCTGGGATCATAGTACTTCAACATAGCATGAAAGATAAAGTTCTACCAATAAGACATAGCAACTATGTTGTAACATGAAAAGGCACAAACAAAAGATTCATGAATAACAATGCTTTGCAAGACGTTTGTTTGTTTCACATAAAGAAAACATAGCATAGTGGCATTCATCTTGTCCCTCATAATGTAGCAAATCATAATTGCATAGGACACCTTCAAAGTTTATAAGGGTGACTAGATACAAATAGTTTAAGAACAAGCAATATCAAAGTTACCCATCAATCAACAAGTTTTGGGACAATGCAAATTAAACTAAGAATGGCCACTATGCTCTCTCAATAGGTGCATAAAGATAGAAGGTGGAGACTCAATATAAAAGTGGAAGAAAGGCCTTCATAGAAGGAAGCAGGGATTCAAGTTTCATAAAGAGCTTCCAAAAATTATGGTACTTATTAGCTTTCAGCTCTCATTGCCCCTATCTTAAGCATCTTGAAGTGATTAAGGTTAAAGTGAACAAACTATGGAGTATATGCTTGACAAAGTATAAGTTGGAAATCTCATGTCCCTTGAATACGAGGGCTGCTCCTCATGCTACTCAAGTTTAGTTACCGGTAAGTTATTGTCATAGTAAGTACATGTGTATCATAGAGAACCGCAAACGGGGTACCCCTTGCCCGATGATACAGAAGAATCCCCATATCAAAATGACAAGGCAAGCAGACAACGAGCATCTCAGCAATCTTCTTATTTACCATGGGAAGATGGTGCTTTTTTCTCTCTTTTCTCATCTTTTTTTCTCTTTTTCTCAATCTCTATCTCTTTTTTATAAGAAGAATGCTTCATAGATTGCTCATTATGGTGACGCTGCAGGTTTCCAACATGATTAGGCATGGATTAGACCGGCGGCCCAAGTGTTTCTCTAACACACATACATAACTCGATGGACTTACAAGCTCCCCTTTCATTTCACATCGACGACATCCATAGACAAAAGAGCATGATATCAACTAGGTACAAAGTACAAGTGCAATGTTGAAAGGGTTCCACATGACAGCATGGTTCTGCTAATCCCTAACATATAAGTGCAAGCATATACAACATAGATGACACAATGGTTCAAGTTTATTAGGGCAAGAAAAGTAAAGTGTGCCATCAAGTTCGTGAGAGCTTTAATCACTAGTTTTCTCATAACAAGTTTAATTTGGAAGGTAGATAAAAACATGAATATACTTGGAATAGCAAATGCTAATAGGTAGGTATGGTGGACTCTTTGGAATAACTTGGTTTTATTTGGAGTTGGATGCATGAGTGGAACTCATACTTGGTTATGGAGGCTAGCAAAATACTGGGAGCAACCAACTAAGAGAGCAATAATGGCCATAATCATGCAAAGCGACAAAACATCATTAATTAAAGCATAAAGTGATATTACAAGTCGAAAACTAAATGATAATAAAGGCTATGGTGACATGGGATAGTCTTAACATGGTGTGAGCATGCGCCAAGTCAACCCAAATAAAGCATCAAAGAAGAATACCACAATACTATGCTTTAATATGCTAAAACAACGCATGATTCTTTCAAGGCACATTAAGCAATCTCAATTGTTTATAACATGTCATGCTACAGCAAAAGTTACCAAGCCTAAATCCAAAACAATATCAAGCATGACATGACAAAGCATAGGCCACAGTCAAGCTCTTTTTACCACTTAAGCATGAACTTTCCTACTCTTTTCCAATCCAAACCAAACTATTTGAAAATTAATGTATGAAAGAGGGGGTCCAACCAATTTATTCAAGAAAACTAAGAAAACCAAGCAAACGAAAACCAAAAAACAAAAACAAAGACGCTCCAAGAACAACACAACTGTGCACGAAACAATAAAAATGAAGTGTTTGGAAGACTTGAGATTTTTATTGATGAAGAAGGGGATGCCTTGGGCATCCCCAAGCTTTGACGCTTGTACTTCTTGGATATTTCTTGGCGTGACACGGGTGGCATCCCCAAGCTTGAGCTTTAGTCCATTCTTCATCTCATTACATCATTCTCTCCATACACCTGAAATTTTTCCTTCATACAAAACTTCACACAATCTTTATTAGCAACATTAATGTACTCAAGATAATAAGTGTTTGGGTTCAGTTTCAACACCAATAAAACTTCCATTAAAACACAATATACTGTAGCACTTCCCTTGAAAAGCTCAACTCCCCAAAGAGAACTCAAAAAGGAACCAACAAGAAGCAAATGCAAATAATGACAGAAATCTGTCAAAACAGACCAGCAGGTAAAAACCAATTTTTTTGAAGACCTTCTGTTGCTAAAATCGAAAAGTGTTGAACTAACGGAAGTTAGATCATAACCTGGGGTAGAAGCACAAAAATTCACGCCTCAAAAAGACGTACAGAGATTTTTCACAAATTTTTACAGTGAAGCACAAAAATCTGTTTCGGGACAGCAACTTTCTCAAGCATTACTGAAGTAACTTCCAAGGCTCATCTAAAACTTTTGGGTTATCTCCGAATAAGTACTTTTATTTAACGCCTTTAAGTTAGGCATAAGAATCAAGAAAATCATCAAGTGTTCTCAAATGAAGAAGCATTAAGAGAAAATTTTGTTTTCATAGGAGAGGCAAAAGGAATCTTCTCTCTCTTCTTAGGGAAGTGTTCTATACCTTTCTTGAGTGGGAGTTGATATTTAATGGTGCCTTCTTTGATATCAATAATGGCACCAACAGTTCTAAGAAAAGGTCTTCCCAAAGTAATAGGACAAGAAGCATTGCATTCAACATCCAAAACATAGAAATCAACAGGGACATAGGCATTGTTAACCATAATAAGAACATCATTAATACTCCCCATGAGTTTCTTTTTAGCATTATCATCAAGTGGGACATTTAAATAACAATCTTCCAATGGTCGCAAATCAAGTATATCATAAATCCTTCTAGGCATAATAGAAACACTACTATGAAGATCACATAATGCTTTGAAATCAAAATCATTCACTTTCATATTAATGATGGGTTCCCGACCATCTTCTAGTTTCATAGGAATAGAAGCTTTATGTTTCATCTTTTCTTTTTTAATTTTTATGAGAGCATCAGTAATGTGTTTTGTAAAGGCCATATTCATAACACTAGCATTAGGACTTTTAGCATGCTTTTGTAGGAACTTAATTACTTCAGAGATATTGCAACCATCAAGATCAAAATCATAATTATCATCTAAAGTAGTAGAGTTATTACTAGCTTCAACACTAGTGGTAGTGATAGTAGAAACACTAATATTTCTAGAAATTTCATCTGCTCTTTCCCACTTAGCATGCAATTCAGCTAATAGTCTAACATTTTCATCAATTCTAACTTGTATGGCATTAGTAGCAGCAAAGGGATTTCAATAGTTTCAGGTTTAGCAGCCATTTTATTAAAAGAAGATTATGCTTCAGCCAATGATGCTATATTTCTTTCAGCATCAGAGAGATTTTCTTCAATAGTTTTATTGAAAGCAGTTTGTTTACTAATAAAACCTTTAAGCATAACGTCAAGTTCAGAGGGAGCACTCCAATTATTGTTGTATGAATTTCCATAAGCATTACCATTATTGGGAGGATATGGCCTATAGTTATTATTACCAAAATTATTCATGTAGGCATTGTTGCTAAAATTATTATTTCTTATAAAGTTCACATCAACTTGCTCTTCTTGAGAAACCAAAGAGGCTAAGGGAACATGATTTGGATCAATATGAGCTTTCCCATTAACAAGCATAGACATAATAACATCAATTTTATCACTCAAGGAGTAGGTTTCTACAACAGAATTTACCTTCTTACCTTGTGGAGCTCTCTCGGTATGCCATTCAGAATAGTTAACCATCATATTATCCAGAAGCTTTGTTGCAGCACCCAAAGTAATGGTCATAAAGGTACCTCCACTAGCAGAATCCAGTAGATTTCTTGAAGAATAGTTCAATCCTGCATAAAAGGTTAGGATAATCATCCAAGCAGTCAGTCCATGAGTGGGACAATTTTTTACCAAAGATTTTCATTCTTTCCCAAGCTTGAGCAACATGTTCATTATCAGATTTTTTAAATTTCATTATTTCACTTCTCATAGATATAATCTTAGCAGGAGGATAGTATTTTCCAATAAAAGCATCTTTGCATTTAGTCCAAGTATCAATACTATTTCTAGTTAGGGATTGCAACCATTCTTTAGCTTTTCCTCTCAAAAAGAAAGGAGACAATTTAAGCTTAATAATATCTCCATCTATATCCCTATGCTTTTGCATCTCACAAAGTTCAACAAAGTTATTTAAATGAGCAGCAGCATCTTTAGTACCAATACCAGAAAATTGTTCTCTCATAACAAGATTGAGTAAAGCAGGTTTAATTTCAAAGAAAGTAGCTTCAGGAACAGGTGGAGCAATAGGTGTGCACATGAAATCATTGTTGTCGGTGCTAATGAAGTCACACAACTTAGTGTTTTCAAGAGTAGTCATTTTTTGTGTTTTTAATAAAGAAAGCAAACTTAGTACAACTAATTTTTTTGTGTTTTTGATAAAGAAACAAGCAAATAAAGCAACAATAAACTAAGCAAAACAAAAATAACAAAGTAAAGAGATTGGTTAAGAGGGACTCCCCTTGTGAAGATGTCCTTGACTCCCCGACAACGGCGCCAGAAAAAGTGCTTGATGGCCCAAAATATATCGTGCTTGTTGGGGAATCCTAAGAGGAAGGTATGATGAGCACAACAGCAAGTTTTCCCTCAGTTATGAAACCAAGGTTATCGAACCAGTAGGAGCAAGGAAACAACTGCAAGGTGTTCCTAGCAACTTGGAACACCGGTTTTGCTGAAAACAAAGGATTAAACGTATTGTGTGGAAGAAAGTAAAAGCATGCAAAAAGTAAATAGAAAACACTAAACAACTGTAGATTGATGGTAAAAGAAAGGACCGGGGTCCATAGTTCACTAGTGGTGGTTCTCCTTAAGATAAATGATATGTTGGGTGAACAAATTATAGCGAGGAAATTGACAAACGTCGAGAAACAATACATGTATATACTAATCATCTTGACTCCTATGAGATTTGATTGGGCATTACAACATTATACATAGAACGTAACCCAACTGCATCTATGACTAATAATCCACCTTCAGGTTATCAATCCGAACCCCCTCCAGTATTAAGTTGCAAGCAACAGATAATTGTATTATGCATTGTGTGTAAATTAAACAATACGATTGTTCTATGAACAAAGGATTGTTGTTTTCTCCCTAGTAGCAACATCACATCTAGTACCTTAGAGATTTATGTCACTTCCCCAGATTACTAGAGGCATGAACCCACTATCGAGCATAAATACTCCCTCTTGGAGTTGCTAGCATCTACTCGGCCAAGATATCTACTAACAACGGAGAGCATGCAAGATCACAAATAACAAAGACATGATAGAATCAATAATCAATCTGAAATAGCATCTCAATATCCATCGGATCCCGCAAACACAACATGTATGATTACAAATAGATGATCTTGATCATGAACGGAGCTCACAAGATCTAGACATGGTAGCACAAAGGAGAAGAACCAACCATCTAGCTACTACATGGACCTGTAGTCCAAGGACGAACTACTCACGCATCACATCGGAGGCTTGCATGGTGATGAAGAAGGCCTCTAGGGTGAATTCTCCCCTCCTGCAGGGTGCCGGGAAGAGCTTTAGATCCCTTCCGATCTAGGGATGGAGATGACGGCGTCTACAGACTCTTTCATGGATTTTTGATCGGGTGCTTAGGGTTTCTATATCGGAGGCATCTTATAGGCGAAAGGGGAGGCCGAGGGGGTGCCCTAGGCGGCCACACTACCCCTTGGCATGGGCCAGGCCTGGCCGCGCGACCAAGTGGTGTGGGCGGCCCCTGGCCCCTCTCCGTCTCGTATTCTGGCTCCGTGTCCCCCTCTGTGAAATATTGACTCTGGCTTTTGTCCCGTCCAATTCCGAGAATATTCATTTTCTAAATTTCCTGAAACCAAAAAGAATAGAAAACAGGCAGCTGGCACTGTGGCATCTTGTTAATAGGTTAGTCCAAGAAAGTGTATCAAAAGTACTCCAAAGTGTGGACAAAACATAAGAAAGTAGATATAAACCAAGCATGGAACATCAAAATTATAGATACGTTTGCAACGTATCAACGAGAAAGAGACAAGCTGGACCGTGCACCCGCGGATGCAGAGAAGAAATCGATGGAGGATGGATGGTGAGAGCCAGCGAAGGAGAGAGAAAATGCAACTTGTTTTGTGTGCATATACTCCTACTAGTAGTAGGTCCATACATTTACTACTATTGGAGTGCACTCTGTACCTCGTGTCAGCAGCCCATCGTAGCTTTGCTCTGACATCGCACCGCCTTCAATTCCTCTTCTACGCTGATCTTGCGCTGCATTTTTTTTAAAGTCACTGCCTCCCTTACTTGTGTAGCAGAATTGGCTAGGAAGTTTTAAAATTTGCAAAACATGGGAATATCGAGAATGTTCTTTCCTGAAAGTTGGCAAACTCACACCGATGACATTGTTTACTAAAAGAAGATGCACCCATCTACCTTCAAAAAAACAATTAATCCAAGAGCAATCTATCACGGTAACTTGTAGCTCAAATTTGACCTAATTTTGTTAAGTTGTCAAGATGCAATTTCTTAGCAAGAAGTTGAACGTGTTGTCAAAATTTCAGGAACTTTTATTTACTATATATATGCATGCAAAAAAAATTATGTTTTCTCTCTCCTTCTTCACTACCTCATCACCATCCACGCACACCCATGCCGGCTAATCTCTCCCTCGTCCATAATGTGGCGCTGCCCACGTGCTTCGACCTACCATGTCGTTCCATTTCACACCCTACACAGAGGAAGCACCAAACACATCCCCTGCCGCGTTGGTTCGAAAGTGTGAGGAGCATTTTTTGTGTGAAGCAAGTACAGTAGTACGAAGGGTATGGCTCAGTTTCTCGCTCGAGAAGGACCCACCTGCTTTTCCTTGCTTAACTTTAGGGCCCTTTGTGCTAAATTTATGGACCTCTACATGCAATTTTCTCTTTTTTGACGTCTTCGATCTAAACCATACTCCCACCAATCGTGTCAAATTTTAGCTACAAGTAAGCACGATAGATAGTTTCCTCTTAAAATTTTCCAAAAAACTTTTGAAGCTAACCAGGAATTTAGGACATCGAAAACCACCAAAAAGTTTGTTTGAAAATTTTCGAAAGCAACCTCAATTTACTTATAGTTCAAACTTGACCTAATTTCGATAAATTGGCACATAGTCTCATTCAAGTCGACAGAGTTAGCTAGTAATTTTTAAAATTCACAAAACATGGGAAAATCAAGAATGTTCTTTCCTGATAGTTGGAAGCTCACACCGACGACATCGTTTAGTAAAAGAAGATGCACCCACTACCTACCTTCGAGAAGACAATTATTCCAAGAGCTATCTATCATGCTTACTTGTAGCTAAAGTTTGACCTAATTTTAGTAAGTTGTCAAAATGTAGAGTCTTAGCAAGAAGTTGAACCTCTTGACAAAATTTCAGGACCTTTACTATATACTAGTAAGTTGCATGTGCCTTGCATGTGATACTCGGATAGTAGACGTATGACATATCTATATACAATTATAATTGGTAAAGTACAAAAAAATATAAATTTGATCAACATATATAAAGTATGGGTGTATATATTTGGTCCTTGTACTTTGTATCATCATGTAGAAGTAAAAGATTATTATCTACCTAACACATGAAATTTTTGATAACATGGTCTAGATAAACAAGGGAGAAGATTCTAGTATGATGGAGAAGTGTGTTTTGAGATTGTGCATACAATTCATTATGCCGAAGACTATCAATAGAATCTTCTAGATGATAGGATGGAAAAGAAGATCCAACGGCTCGAAAAGCTGGGATTCGTGAGTCTTAATCCAACGGTCAACATTCAAAGTTATTCGTATACTATATAGTGGTTTGTAATAAAGACTATCAATATAATCTTCAAGGTTCTAGAATGGAAAAGAAGATCCAACGGCCAGAAATGTTGGGTCACGAGTCTTGATCCAACGGTCAATATTCAAAGTTGTTTGTACACTATATAGTGGTAAGATCATGTACAAGTCAACGATTATTAGCTACTAGTAAGTTGCACGTGAGACTCGAATAGTAGACGTATGACATATCATCATCACTATATACAATTATAATTGGCAAAGCACAAAAAAATATAAATTTCATCAACATCTATAAAGTATGGGTGTATATTTGGTCCTTGTACTTTGTATCATCATGTAGAAATCAAAGATTATTTAGCTACCTAACACATGATTTTTTTAATAACATGGTCTAGAGAAACAAGGGAGAAGCTTCTAGTATGATGGAGAAGTGTGTTTTGAGGTTTATGCATAGCGTTGATTATGTCGAAGACTATCAATATATTCTCCTAGAAGCTATAATGGAAAAGAAGATCCAACGGCTAGAAACGCTGGGATTCGCGAGTCTTGATCCAACGGTCAACATTCAAAGTTATTCATACACTATATAGTGGTAAGATAAGATATGCATGCAAAACAAGTTGTGTTTTCTCTCTCCTTCACACTGCCTCATCACCATCCACACACACCCCGACCGGTTGACGTCTCCATTGTCCACAACGTGGTGCTTCCCACGTGCGTCGACCTGCCTTGTTGTTACATTTCACACCCTGCAAAGAGAAAGCACCAAGCACACCCCAGCACGCTCGTTCGAAAGTGTGATGAGCGTTTTTGTGTGTGTGTGAAGCAAGTACACACTAGTACGAAGGGTATATGGCTAAGTTGCTCTCTCGAGAAGGACCAGACTGCTTTTCCTTGCTTAACTTTAGAGCCCTTTATGCTAAATTTATGGACCTCTATGTAAAAAAATTAGGTCTTCGATGCAAATCGTACTTTCTCCCACCGTAAATATCAAATTTTAACTACTAGTAAGCGTGATAGATAGATTCCTCTTAAAATGTCCCAACAAACTTTTGAAGCTCTAACTAGGAATTCAGTACATTGAAAATCACTGAAAGCTTTTTCGTAAAACTTCCAAAGAAATCTATAATTTACTTGTAGTTCAAATTTGACCTAATTTCGATAAATTGGCATAGAGTCTCATTCAAGTCGGCAGAGTTAGCTAGGAAGTTTTAAAATTTGCAAAACATGGGAAAATTGAGATTGTTCTTTCCTGATAGTTGGAAACTCACACCTAGAATATCGTTTACTAAAAGAAGATGCACCCATCTACCTTCGATAAGACAACTAATCCAAGAGCTATCTATCACACGCTTACTTCTATCTCAAGTTTGACCTAATATAATTTCATTAAGTTGTCAAGATGTAGAATCTTAGCAAGAAGTTGAACCTATTGTCAAAATTTCGGGACCTTTACTATATATATGCATGCAAAACAAATTGTGTTTTCTCTCTCCTTTCCTGCCTCATCACCATCCACACACATTGTGATAGCCCGCTGACCTCTCGTCTACAACATGGCGCTGCCCACGTGCGTCAACCTGCATTATTGTTCCATTTCACACCCTGCGAAGAGGAAGCACCAAGCACACCCCCAGCACGCTGGTTCAAAAGTGTGAGGAGCGTTTTGTGTGTTTGTGTGTAGCAAATACAGTAGTATGAAGGGTATGGCTCAGTTTCTCGCTCGATAAGGACCCGGGTGCTTTTCCTTGCTCTTTAGGGCCCTTTGTGCTAAGTTTATGGACCTCTATGTAATTTTCTCTTTTTTGAGGTCTTCGATGTAAACTGTACTCCCACCGACCGTGTCAAATTTTAACTACAAGTAACCACGATAGATAGATTGCTCTTAAAATTTTCCAAATACTTTTTAGGCTAACCAAGAATTCAGTAGTACATTGAAAGCTTTTTCTTAAAACCTCCCAGCTTATAGACAAATTCTGCCACCATAGGTGATGCCCTAATACTAATATGAAAATAGAAGCTGACGTGACGAGAAAGTACTGCGCTAGGAACTGACATGTTTAATTTATTGCACAGGGGCGCATTTTACACGCATTCATGCTTAGATGGGTTCCTCGATACAGCCGCTTCTTATAGCAGAAGAAAAGAAAAAACCTCTTTCAAAGAGCCATCATATCTTCCCCATCTCCGTTTAGTTTATCCCCACTCGCCGACGCCGCCTGACCGCATCTCAGGCGCGTGCTTCACACATTTTACTCCCCATCTTGCATGTTGCATCACTCCATCCAAGCCACCAGCCCCCTCCTCCAAAAACCACCAACAACTCTACATAGATCCATCCTCGCCCCCAATCCGTCTAGACGGGATGGCAGATTCGAGGTGCAACCCGCGGCACTGCGGCTGGAGCAAGGTAGGCAACAACGTCTTCAATGAAATCACTTTGTGTCTGGACACTATTAGCACCGTTAGGCTGGCCGCATGCTCCAAGGAGCTGTACCACCAGGTCGCAGGCAGAAAAGGTAGCAGGTGCCCCAACGACCATTGTTGTTCATTGGTCTCCTACAATGACGTCTACGAGCACAAGATCCAGTGCTGCTACGCCCCATGCGCAGCCTGCATGGAGCGAGGATGTGAGTTCGTCAACCGGCCATTGACTTTGCATGAGCTCTTTGACCACTTGAAACTTGCCCACAAGATGTACTATTTGCCCCAAGTGACCTACTTCAACAAGTACTGGTACCCGACTAACCGGGTGCACGCACCAGAGATCATCGACATCAGGAAAGAGGGCACGGAGTTTGCCGCCCTAATTGGAGGGTACACCACGGGCATCTTCCTATCCGTCAGGTATGTCAGGTTGGTAGCGTGCGAATCTCCACGGTTCTAGGTGATGTTATGGTTGTTACCGTCATGGAATAAGCTCCATTCGGTCGAAATGGCAGCGACATCTGAGCAGACGAGCGGGCCTTCATTAGCTGAAGTCGCACTGAAAGGGCTCATGTCGTACCTGTCGAAACCAAGGTATTACCTGCGAGCTTCTCAAGATGTTGTCGGAATTCCCCCTAGATTACAAGAATATCAACCAAGAATGAGTTAACACATATAAATCTTCTTGTGATGATCCTAATATGAATATATGTAATGTCGTACTAATTAATTACTTTATGTTGGTGATAGACCCAATTGGTATAGGCTGTCCAGCCAAATATGTCTTCATGTTCAATGCTCGCTGATGCAGTCCAATGGAACTGCGTGGTGCCTGGCTGCGAGTTCGCCGCAATTCCGTTTGTGCTCCACTCCCACCTCAGAGAAGCCCACGCCAGGAGGTTGCGCATTTTACACTATGGTAGGAAAGGCAGGTACATCTCTAAGCCGGTGCTGGTGCCAGGCTCGCAAAATGTAGATATCGGGCTAACTGGGTTCGATGACATGGTGTTCTGCGTGCTATTCGATGGGCGTGACGATGTCATCTTGATATCTATCATGTGCGTCAGGCCGGCGGTGCCCGTGTCGCTGCAGTTCATGGTGAAGTTGAGCTCTGCACATCCAAATGGCTTGTGTTAGAAGGTATTCTATGAAAATTCTAAAGCCACTTGCTCTTTGTCGGTTTGTCGGTCTAATCTGGTCGCTCGTCATCGGAATCGACCATCGGAGTTCATCGTGGAATACAAGCTTCGTATCGACAAGATTATTACCGTAGATGCAGAGGTGGGATATGTGGGAGACTTCTCAACTAACTCTAAACTAAGTGGGATAAGCGGGATAAGTGAGATTTGTTAAATCCTACTTGTCCCACTTCTCTCACTTAGTTTAGAGTTAGTCTAGGGGTCTAAAATTAAGGATCCCGCCTGTCCCATTTGTCCCACTTCTGCATCCCTATTTCTTAGCGATTAACCCATCTTTATCTTCTTGTGATGATCCTAACTTGAACACATGTACTCCTTGACCGGATTTTTCTTACCATTTTGGGACATGTGGTTCCTAGCTTAAGGTAGTTCTAAGTATTTTGTATGGAGTTTTGTTACTGCTAATCTATTTTGTAGTAGGAGTAATACCTATGTACTGGTACTTGTTCAGATCGACGGATCTAGTACAGAATAAGGTCTCTCTTTCCTTTTGAATCATGGCCTTGCTACATCTACCGAATTTCAATGTCTGCATTATTGAATCTGTCAATTCCTTTGGTCATTATCTGTACTGCTAAATCGGTCACTTTGAAATGGTGCTAAATCTGTCAAGTGTCGCTTATTATGAACTGGGAATCTGATGATATGTTTCTGTCTTATTCAGTACTGCTGAATCTTTCAAGTGCCATTGAATCTGTCGAATGTTCTGTTGCTATTACTAAAATATTTTTTTGAACTAATAGTGATGTATTGGTACTTGTTTAGATCAAGACCAGTAGATGGTCTTGCTCTTCTTTTGGAACATGGCCAAAATATATTCTCTCTGTCCTTTTAAATTATGGCCTTGCTACATCTATTGGATTTTAGTGTCTGCATTGTTAAATCTGTGAATACTTTTGGTCATCATCTGTACTGCTAAATCGGTCAGTTTGAAATGTTGTTGAATCTGTCAAGTGCCGTTGATTATGTGTTTGGAATCTATTGATATTTTTCTGTTTTATTCAGTGCTGCTGAATCTTTCAAATGATAGTGAATCTATCAAATGTTCTATCATTTTATTACAGTACTAAAGTATCTTGTAGAACTAATACTGATGTACTGATACTTTTTTTAGATCAAGGGCAGTAGATGGTCTTACTGTTCTTTTGAAACATGGCCTTGTCACAATCTTGATGAGGCTTGGGGCATTTTGGTTTGCATATGTGGGTCACATAGTCATTGATGTGAGTAGAAAGTATGCACAGAAAAGCAGGCTTGATGGTCAGTTCTGCTTGCTCCGATGATCGAGTGTGTTCGGAGAAAAGCGACTGATCCCGCACCAAGGTTTTTAGTGCTAAAACAAGAATTGATTCTCGCTGTCCTGCTATTGAATTTCAGAGTCTGTATTGCTGAATTGGTCACTTTTGAAATGCTGCTGAATATGAACTGGGAACCTGTCGTTATTTCACCAAGCATGATGCAATTTAGGCCATGGGTTCTTGCCTTTCTAGAAGTTTCAGCAATTTTAGCAGGCTTGCCAATCTTTGCAAAGGGGTACCTTTCCAGAAATTTCATATGAGGTTCAGCATCTTGGTATTTTGGTACGTACTATGAAGTACCAAAAAATGTAAGTGACTCAACTTACAACTACTCTGTCTAACTGATGTGAATCTAGACAAAGTTGAGGCCATTAGAATACGAACTGGAGGGAGTAGTATAAAATAGAAGCGGTAAATAAGTCATCTCTGAGTTCTAATAACTGAGATGTGATGAGAGAACACTCCATGGCTGCGTGCCTGTCTAGAGTACCTATAGTAGTACTCCCTACTCCATAACTCTAGTCGGCGTGCTCGATGCAGTACGCCCGGCAAAAGACAGCCGTAGGAGCACGGCAAAACCCCCTCCTTAAGAGCCATTCCCAACTCCGAGAGCCCACATTTGGATCTTCTCTAGCGCGCACTTTACACATTTTTCTCGCCATCTCACCCGCTACATCGATCCCTCCAGTCCGCCACCCCTCTCCTCCAAATAAGCCCAACAGTCATACATAGATCCGCCCTTGCCCCCAATCATTCGGATGTGATGTCTTTCGATTCAAGGCACAACCGGCTGAACAACGTCTGGACGAATGTCGGAGACGACGTCTTCAACGAAATAGCTAAGCGTCTAGACACTACTAGCGTCGTCCGGCTGGCCGCATGCTCCAAGGAGTTGTACCGCCAAGTTGCTGGCGGAAAAGGTAGTAGATGCTCCAACGACATCTGCTGGACTTTGGTCTCCTACAAGGACGTCTATGACCACAAGATCGCGTGCAACTACCGCCAGTGTGTCTACATGGAGCCAGGATGCGAGTTCACCGGCGTCAAGAAAGTGTTCGTCGAGCACCTCATATCTGCCCACTCGATGATAGTGCCTAGATACAGCCCTAAAAAATGGGACCCGTCTGTGCCAGTTCGTGCACCGGGCTCGCTTAGAGCTAAGGTCACCGGCATCGGGAAGGAGGGTAAGTTGTTCATCACCCAAATTGACGGGCATAGCATGGACTTTCTCCTGTCCGTCAGGCCGGTCAGGTCGGCGGCGTGCGAATCTCCGCGGTACGAGGTGAGGTTTTGGTCGTTGGTCTTGTTCTCTAGTTTCAATCAAGTTGTAGTAAAGAGGTCACCCGAGACAACGATTAGGCTGGCGCCAGCCAACGCTTCGCAGGAAGTGCTCATGTCTTTTCTGTCCAAGCCGCGTCTTTACTGGCATACTACTAAACCTGTAGTCGGACAAGATTCACCGGTGAGATATCACATCTTAATCCTCTTGTGATGATCCTACTGTGAGTGTATGTAATGTTGTACTAATTAGCTAGTTTATGTTGGTGGCAGATTCCCTTGCCGAAATTAAGGATCCCAAACTTCCTAGTTTGTGGTATGAATTTTACATGTATGCTGCTGACCTAGAGGCCGACAGGCGACAATGAAACGAGAGACGCGTCCCAGGAAGGAAATCGAGGGTGCAGCCCGGCCAGCACTTTGACACGCTGAAGCATTCTCGTTTCTTCGAGTACGTATGATGGGACATGTAGTGGTTTCTAGATTACTGTAAGCTTGTAGTTCTACACTTCTACTAAGTATTTTGTATGGAGTTCAACTACTGCTAATCTATTTTGTAGTAATACCTATGTACTTGGACTTATTCAGATCGAGTGAGAAAATGCATGGTCATGCTTTCCTTTTGAAACTTGGCTTTGTCACATTACTATACATCCATTGAATTTCAATATCGGCATTACTGAATCTGTCAATTCTTTTGGACATTTTCTGCCATTGTTGAATCGGTTACTTTAAATTGCTGCTGAATCTGTCATGTGCTACTGAATGTGAAACAGACAAGTGCTCGTCGCCCTTGTACATGGCCGTGTCACAATCTAGATGATACTTGGGCATTTTGGGTTGCATATGGGGGTCACACAGGCATTGATGTGAGAATTAAGGTACTCAAAGCAGACTTGATCGTCAGTTTTGCTTGCTCCAATGGTCGAGTGTTATTGGTGAAAATGACAAACTGATCGCGCGACAAGGTTTTTAGAGCTGAAACAAAAACTGGTTCTCTCTGTACTGCTATTTGTATTTCATTGTCTGTATTGCTGAATTGGTCACTTTTGAAATGTTGTTGAATTGGTCAAGTGCTCCTGAATATGAACTTCGAATTTGTTGATAATTTTTGTACCTTATTCTGTACTGCTGAATTTTGACATGAATAGCTGCCAAAAAGAATTATTGTTTTCCCCTCCCTCTCTGAGGTCTTTGTTTCGAATCCGGCCGAGCACATCACAATGCAATTTTTATTAACCAGGAGAAGACATCTAGTACTTCGTAGCTCTTTTGGCCCCTCTTTAGCCTAGAACATTTTTATTCGGTCTTTTCAGGGTCAGGGGACTGCTGACCATAACCTAGTGAAATTTGAGAAAGGAGCCCATGGTGCATAGCCGAGAACATATTAATTCGGCCTTTTAGGGGCCAGGGGACTGCTGAGCACAACCCACTAAAATTTGAGAATGAAGCCCATGGAGCCTGCCCTACGGAGTATAACCCACGTAGAGCAGCCTATGTAGAATAGCCAAACTCTTTTTAATTCGCCCTTTTGGGCATTTCCCCCACCTCTCAAAATAAATAAAAAACTCTGCCTACCCATGTTTTTAAGAAAATATTCCATTATGTGGCATTTTATAAATTGAGATGCCAGGAGCGCTGCCCTTTTATATTTTAAAAGAGACAAACATACACACCAAAAATATATTTAAGAAGACTAATACATAAATTGTAGTACTAATAAAATTTTAATGATATTTATTCTATAAATATTTTTGTTGTAGTGGCAACACACTCAGTTTACGTTTATTTGATTTGAAGGTCTTTTGATCGAATCGTATCTTGGAATTATATTTTTTTCTTCTAGCAATATCGCATTACGGAGAGGCTGACATCACGGACCCACCAGCATGCAACATCCCTGGATTTTGTTTTAAGGGTGGGTTCGAAACAAAAGTTTAAATACTTGTACAAAGAGGCTCGCATCAGGGACCCACCAGACAGAGCATACAAGGCTGCATCAGGGACCCACAAGCCAGAACATGTCAGAGCAGCTGACATAAGGGCCCCAGCAGTAAGACCATACACGATTGCCACGGTGAAACAACGGACGCGGCCGAAAAAAAAGTCCATCATACACACGTTGCACTTATAGAGAAGCTGACATGTCGGACCCAACAGGCCCAAGCATAGCCCATGAAATTAGCCTATCAGCCCCAAGCATAGTCCAATACCTTCTAATTCGGCCTTTTCGTGGTCTTGTGGCCACCGACCATAGCCCATTCAACTTAGGAGTGAGCCCATGGAATATAAGCCATGACGAATAGGCCATCCGCCCCAAGTTTAGCCCAGAATCTTTTTAATTTGGCCTTTATGAGCATTTTTGTACTCTGAGGCTGACATCTAGGACCCAAAAAACAGTCCAACATATACACGTTTCTTTCAAATAGAGGTTGTCAGCTGGGACCCAACATAGACACGTTTCCTGCATAGAGGTGGTTGACATTTGGGACCCAGCAAGTTCCCAAGGTCAAAACAGCGGACATGGCCAAAAAAATTCCATCATACGCATGTTTCATTTACAGAGAGGCTGATATGTGGGACCCAGCAGCGCGACCTTATACAGATGTTGCATCGAGCAACGTAGCCAGTTCGAAACAGGGAGGCGCGAGCGAGAAAAAAGTTTAGCATGTACATGTTTCTTTTAATAAGAGGCTGAAATGGGGGACCCAGTAGCATGAGCAAACGACAGATTCGTCGAGCAACGCTATCTAGTTCGGAACAGGGTAGCGCTAGAGAAGAAAAAAATTCCATCATACCCACGATTCTTCTAATGTGAGGCTGACATGTCGGGCCCACCAGCCTATATAAACGGCTGAAGCAGCGAGCAACGCTATCAAGTTCGAAACATGAAGGCACGACAGAGGGTAAAAAATCTATCATACACACGTTTCTTCTAATGAGAGGATGACATGTGGGGCTCAGGAGGTTGGTTAAACGGTAGATGCATCGAGTAGCGCTATCAACTCGGAACGGGGTAGCGCCAGTGAAGGAAAAAATTCCATCATACACATGTTTATTCTAATGAGAGGATGACATGTGGGTACCAGGAGGTTGATTAGATGGTAGATGCATCGAGCAGCGCTATCAACTTCGGAACAGGGTAGCGCGAGCGAAGGAAAAAATTCCATCATACACACGATCCTTCTAATGAGAGGCTAACATGTGGGACCTAGCAGCGTGACTAAACGGTAGACGCCTCGAGCTACGTTATCGAGTTCAAATCAGGGAGGCGCAACCGAAAAGTATGTTCCGCTAGAGACACTGACGTCCGGGACCCACACGCCTCAAAAGACTTCGGCGAGTCAACATCGCGCGAGGAAACGAAAATCTTGGTTCTGCCACGCGCCAGCCAAGCTTCCTCCATGTTTTTAGTAGATCCATCATAGTAGAGGGCCGCGAAACCGAAAAAAAAGTTTTCCATCGGCCATGGCCGAGCAGAGAATTTCGTCGCGGAAGACGCGCCTTCTACAACGACCGTCGGGCCAATTCGTTGCGGAAGGAAACTTTTCTTTTAGTGCAAAGTGTCTCATCATGTCTTGGCATAACAAAATTATACTTAGATCTATCAAGTAGGTAGGATCATGCTGTCCAAGTGATGACTCATACAACCACAAGTTGTTGAAGGTGTTTCTAGCCAGCCTAGAGAGGTCTAGATCACATGCAATGTTGGCATGGGCCCACATGTAATACAAAGTGTCTCATCATGTCTTGGCATAACAGTGTTTTACTAAGACCTATCAACTTGTTAGGAACATGTTGGCCAAGTGTTGACTCATAGAACCACAAGTTGATGAAGGTGTTTCTAGACAACCTAGATAGGTCTAGGTCCCATGCAATGTTGGCATGGTCCTACATGTAACACAAGTGTGTGTCATGATTTGACATAGCACTCTCATACTTAGATGTAGCAACTAGGTGGGATTTATGTTTTGCCAAGTGTTGACTCACAAAACTACTAAGTTGATGATGGTGTTTCTAGCCAATCAAGAGAGGTTTATAGCCCATGCAATGTTGGCATGGGCCCACATTTTCCACCAAGTGTCTCATGATGTCTTTGCATAGCAGTGTTATACTTAGATCTATCAACTAGGTAGGATTATGTTATCCAAGTGATGACTCATACAACCACAAGTTGATGAAGGTGTTTCTAGACAACGAAGATAAGTGTAGATCCCATGAAATGTTGGCATGGTCCCACATCTTCCACAAAGTGTCTCTTCATGTCTTGGCATAGCACTCTCAAACTTAGATGTAGCAACTAGCTAGTTGGGATCATGTTTTGCCAAGTGTTGACTCACCTAACACAACCACTAAGTTGATGATGGTGTTTCTAGCCAACCAAGAGAGGTCTATATCCCATGCAATGTTGGCATGGGCCCACATCTGCCACAAGTGTGTGTCATGGCTTTGAATAACACTCTCAAACTTAGATGTAGCAACTAGGTGGGATCATGTTGGCCAAGTGTTGACTCACACAACCACTAAGTTGATGATGGTGTTTCTAGCCAACCAACAGAGGTTTATAGCCCATCCAATCTTGGCATGATCCCACATTTGCCACAAAGTGTCTCATCATGTCTTGGAATAGGAGTATTATACTTAGATCTATAAACTAGGTAGGATTATGTTGTCCAAGTGATGACTCATACAACCACAAGTTGCTGAAGGTGTTTCTAGACAGATAATATAGGTCTAGATCCCATGCAATGTTGGCATGGTCCCACATCTGCCACTAGTTTGTGTCATGGCTTGGCATATAGCACTCTTATACTTAGATGTATCAAGTGGGTGGGATCATGATGGCCAAGTGTTGAGTCGGACAAGCACAAGTTGATGATGGTGTTTCTAGCCAACCAAGAGAGGTCTATAGCCCATGCAATGTTGGCATGGGCCCACATCTGCCACAAGTGTGTGTCATGGCTTTGCATAGCACTCTCAAACTTAGATGTAGCAACTAGGTGGGATCATGTTGGCCACGTGTTGGCTCACACAACCACTAAGGTGATGATGGTGTTTCTAGCCAACCAAGAGAGGTTTATAGCCCATGCAATGTTGGCATGATCCCACATTTGTTAGAAAGTGTCTCATCATGTCTTGGCACAAGAGTGTTATACTTAGATCTATCAACCTGATAGGAACATGTTGTCCAAGTGATGACTCATACAACCACAAGTTGCTGAAGGTGTTTCTAGATAGATAATATAGATCTACATCCCATGCAATGTTGGCCTGGGCCCACATCTGCCACTAGTTTGTGTCATGGCTTGGCATATAGCACTCTTATACTTATATGTATCAAGTGGGTGGGATCATGCTGGCCAAATGTTGAGTCAGACAAGCACAAGTTGATGATGGTGTTTCTAGACAACCAAGAGAGGTCTATAGCCCATGAAATGTTGGCATGGGCCCACATCTACCACAAGTGTGTGTCATGGCTTTGCATAGCACTCTAAAACTTAGATGTAATAACTAGGTGGGATCATGTTGGCCAAGTGTTGACTCACACAACCACTAAGTTGATGATGGTGTTTCTAGCAAACCAAGAGAGGTTTGTAATCCATGCAATGTTGGCATGGTCCCACATTTGCCACAAAGTGTCTCATCATGCAATGTTTGCATTTCGTTCTCTAACAAAATAAAAAAATGAATCTCAATATGCTTGGTGCGAGCATGGGAAACAGGATTTGCAGGCAAAAAAGCAGCACCAAGGTTGTCACACCATAGACATTGTTTCTCCTTAAGTGAAACACCAAGTTCTCGAGTAAGGGATTCAACCCAAATCAATTCTGAAGTAGCATTTTCCAGCAATTTGTATTCTGCTTCAGTGCTAGAACGAGACATAGTAGGTTGTTTTCTCGCACTCCAAGATATCAGGTTGGTTCACCTGTGGATGTCAAAATAACATATCTGATTGTACCGTCAGTATAAATCTTAGGCTGCCGTATACCTTTTTGTAGTCGAGTTCTTGGTTTGGTGAGAGGCTGTTGTGGTGATGCAGCATGGAGAGGAGCACCAGGACCTGATGCAGACGATCCGGTGGACAAATCCACCTCAGGATCATCTAGGACCGGTACCTCAGACTCCGTGTCCTGGAGGGAATTATCCGTCGCATCGGAGAGGAGATGGGGACCTGTGGGGACAGCGACCGCTGCGTGTCCGTGGGGGCGGGAGAAATCATCGTGGCGGGTTACGTCCCGGCCAGGCGGCGACGTGGCACGCATTGGCTGGCGTAGCCGCACGCGCGCAGACAGGGGAGTGTAGGGGTCCAGCGCGGGCGGGAACTCGGCTCGCGCGAGCTGGCGCGTGAGGACGCCTCGGGAGCACCTCTAGGTGGTGGCAGGCGGCGATCCAAGGGAGATTGCTGCCAGGAATCATCCTCGAGAACGGAGTTGGATGTTGTTGTCTCATGTGCACTTGTTGGATCGTTATTTGATGTGGTATTTTGACTATTTTCTTCATAATTTGAACTTGTATCAACACAGGAATCTATATGCTATTCGTCGACTGTGACTTGAGGAGTTACAATAGGAACAATTGGCAGATAATTATCATTAGTATGCACACCCCTATTGGAAGATGAATTATCAAGTGGAAGGAGAAGAATTTCTTCACGGAGAGACGACCAACATTTGGATGAAGAGAAAAAAGGGAAAATACTTTCATCAACCAAGACATCACGGGAGATATAACACAGCCAGTAGAGATATTTAGACATTTGACTCCTTTGTGGAGAGGACTATAGTCAATGAAAACACATTGTTTGGTGTGAAAAGAAAGTTTGTGTTTATTGTAGGGACAGAGATTTTGCCAATAGGCATAGCCAAAAACACGAAGAGGTTTAGAATTAGGTGTAACTTGTAGGAATTTTTGTGTAGGAGTTTCAAAGTTGAGAACTTTGGTGGGAAGAAGATTTATAGGAAAGGTGGTTGTGAGAAAAAGCATCATCCCAAAACTTCAAAGGCATAGATGTAATATATGGTCGGAGTACATCTGTATCGTATATATACACATATTACATCTTTAACAAAACCTTCACCATGTGTCTTAGCTTGCGCATGTTAGCATGTGTAAAAAAATTCAAATTATTTCGTGAAGGTCGGAAAAATCATATTATTAGGAAAAGTGGCTCAGGTTAGACTAAATGCTCCATTTCTAAGCTTACTATTTTTTCGACCATCACCAAATTAATCCAAACTTTTTCAACATGCTATTAGAAAGGTACGTATGCATAATATATAATTGTTTTCAAAAAACTGAAGTTCAAAATTTTGGCTAATATTAGTTATTTTTAAATTAAATAGAAAGAAATACAACATATGTCCGATAAGATCGCAAATGGGCCGGCCTGTGCTACACTAGACCATGGTACGGCTAGCCATTATAAAGAAATAGTTCATTAGACGGAGTGCTAGCCATTATAAAGAAATAGTTCATTAGACGGAGTGCTTATCGCACAGGCTTGTTAACGCGCCACGTATCTATTAGCCATTGCCAGTGGAAGTTTTAGTCCCACCTTCCTACTCCAAAGAAATTCATACCGGCTTATATACGAGCTGCTCGATCTATTTCTCAAGCTCCTCTCTCCCATTCGAGTTAAACAATAATAACAACCCTCCTTTGTTGGTTTGGCCGTTGGGTCCTGATGTTATCTTTGGAAAACAAATCCCTAACGCACTTTCATAAACATTTTAGGTGACCTATATTTTTTTGAAATATACTATTTAATACAACATTTTAGGTGACCTATGTAGTACATCTAGATGGATGGGTAATCATCGGCACATTATTTCGGATTGAAAAAGAGGAGAAAACTACTATTTAATACAACGCTCACCGAAATAGTAATAGACAAGACATATAATAAATGGGAATTACAAAGGAGCTATGAAGTGTACTCCATGAGGCTTATAGGGTGCGGATGATGTCGCTCAATATAGTTGGAGAAGCCATGAAACTTGACGCATTTCATGAGGTCCAGGTGTTTTTTTGAGTGAAGTCACCAAATCATTAAACCACCGTGTGATCTGTAAACAGACCACTCATGAGGTCCAGGTGTTTGATGTGTATCCCGCGCTCCTCTGGCATCCCGTCCTCTGGTGTCCCGTCCTGGTGCAGCCACGGGCCCTCACAGTGCGGGACCCACCACATATCCACCTCATTGTTATTGTTAGAAATTGGGGGAACACGATCTCGGGCTGCCATTGGCTTCCCTTTCCCCTGCTTTTCTTCTCCTTTCTCGGGTGCCCTTCTTCTTCTTCCCCGTTGACGAAGCGAGGCAACGCCAGTGATAGATGCTGAGCTCCAGTACAACCTCCCGCCCCTCGTGGCCGCGGTATGGTGCAGTGTCGATGACGAGGTGCCTTGATTGCCCACGCATCGCACCACTGAAACGGTTGGTCGCTAAGAACGAGGAGAATGGCAACTGTAGGCGTGAATTTGTGAAATGCGAGAGCAAGCCAGAGGACGGGAAGGTTAGATCAGAGTTCTGCTTAAGCCAAATTGTTGATTTCACCTGCCAATTTCTGGTTTTTCCACGGATTTGGGGTTTGATTCAGGATTTATCTTTCCCATCCGATTTCAGGATCTGAAGAATTGTAGGCATTTTGAGTGGATGGATGAGTATATTGAGAGGATTAAACTAGAGGGACCAATTGATGGGAAGGGGGCGCATCGATTGAGCTCAATTACCCATAGACGGTGGAGAACTTGGGCTCTGAAATCATGGCTACGACGCGGGATGCAGAAGTTAAGGGAGAACTGAAGAAACTCAACAAGCAGTTAAGGCAGATTATCGATCTGAAGAAGCATGCGAACATGATGAATGCTGTATTTTATTTTTGTGTAATTACTCTCAGGTTCGTGTATCTGCTGATCATTAAGCAGTAGACACTATAATCAGTATATCAGTTAGCTTCCTCATGCTTTGCAAGCCCCTAATAAAAAGCATCACGAATTTGGCTTCTTCAGTTTTCTCTGTTTTGATTTATTTCATCAGTTCCTTAGTCAAGATACGCACCTGCTTCTTCGGTTCATCAGTGCAATGCATAGTTTGTTTTGAAGTAAAAAGAAAAAGTTATTGTTAGGCCTTGGCACGACTACGAGTGTTAGAAAGCCCAGGCCCAAATATAACGGGCCCTGCTATCGCATGTTCATGAACCATTTAGCTCACGCCCAGGCCCAATTGGAGCAAACTTTGCCAGGACCCCATATGTCACTAGAGCTGGAAAATTTGCCCTCCCTTCGAAGTGCCGAGGGACCTAGTTTCGGGTGTGCACACGGTCATTCTAACGGGTTTTGACACGTAGGTTTCTTTTCGGCCAAAAATCCTTATCTTACTTCACTCTTTTATGAACATAGCTTCGGCATAAAAATGTGTATTTGGGGGTGGGGGGTGGGGATGAGTAGTGCCTCTCTTTATGCGCATGTTCATGTAACAAACATATATAGGTGTACATCCCATGCAACGTTGTCATGGGCGCACATCTGCCACTAGTGTGCGTGTCGTGGCTTTGCATAACACTCTTATACTTAGATGTAACAACATGGTTGAATCATGTTGGCCAAGTGCTGAGTCAGACAACCATACGTTGATGAAGGAGTTTCTAGCCAACCATGAGAGGTCTATAGCCCATGAAATGTTGGTATGGGTCCACATTTGCCACAAAGTGTCTCATCATATGTTGGCATAGCAGTGTTATACTTAGATCTATCAACTTGGTAGGAACATGTTCTCCAAGAAATGACTCATACGACCACAAGTTGATGAAGGGGTTTTGGAGATAGATATATGAGCTAGATCACATGCAATGTTGGCATGGACCACATCTGCCACAAAGTTTGTGTCATGGCTGGGCATAGCACTCTTATACTTAGATGTATCAACTAGGTGGGATCATATTGGCCAAGTGTTGAGTCAGACAACCACAAGTTGATGATGGTGTTTCTAGACAACCAAGATAGGTCTATGGACCATGCAATGTTGTCATTGGCCCATATTTGACACAAAGTGTATCATCATGTCTTGGCATAGCAGTGTTATACTTAGATCTATCAACTTGGTAGGAACATGTTGTCCAAGTGATGACTCATAAAACCACAAGTTGATGAAGGTGCTTTTAGACAAATAATATAGGTCTAGATCCCATGCAATGTTTGCATGGGCCCACATCTACCACAAGTGTGTGTCATGGCTTGGCATAGCACTCTCAAACTTAGATGTAACAACAAAGTGGGATCATGTTGGCTAAGTGTTGAGTTAGACAACCACACGTTGATTATGGTGTTTCTAGCCAACCAAGAGAGGTCTATACCCCATGCAATATTGGCATGGGCCCACATTTTCCACAAAGTGTCTGATCATGTCTTTGCATAGTAGTGTTATACTTAGATCTATTAACTAGGTAGGATTATTTTGTCAAGTGATGACTCATACAACCACAAGTTGATGAAGGTGTTTCTAGACAGCTAAGATAGGTCTAGATCCCATGCAATATTGGCATGGGCCCACATTTTCCACGGTGTGTCTCATCATGGCTTTGCATAGCACTCTCAAACTTAGATGTAGCAACTAGGTGGGATCATGTTTTGCCAAGTGTTGACTGGCACAACCACTAAGTTGATGATGGTGTTTCTAGCCAACCAAGAAAGGTCTATATCCCAAGCAATGTTTTCATGGGCCCACATTTTCCACAAAGTGTCTCATCATATCTTTTCATAGCAGTGCTATACTTAGATCTATTAATAACTAGGCAGGATTATGTTGTCCAAGTGATGACTCATACAACCACAAGTTGATGAAGGTGTTTATAGATAGCTAAGATAGGTCTAGATCCCATGAAATGTTGGCATGGGCCCACATCTTCCACATGTGTGTGTCATTGCTTTACATAGCACTCTCTAACTTAGATGTGGCAACTATCTAGATGGGATCATGTTTTGCCAAGTGTTGACTCACAAAACCACTAAGTTGATGATGGTGTTTCTAGCCAACCAAGAGAGGTTTATAGCCCATGCAATGTTGGCATGGCCCACATTTTCCACAAAGTGTCTCATGATGTCTTCGCATAGCAGTGATATACTTAGATCTATCAACTAGGTAGGATTATGTTGTCCAACTAATGACTCATACAACCACAAGTTGATGAAGGTGTTTATAGACAGCTAAGATAGGTGTAGATCCCATGAAATGTTGGCATGGCCCCACATCTACCACATTTGTTTGTCATGGCTTTGCATATCACTCTCAAACTTAGATCTAGCAACTAGCTAGTTGGGATCATGTTTTGACAAGTGTTGACTCACCTCACACAACCACTAAGTTGATGATGGTGTTTCTAGCCAACCAAGGGAGGTCTAGATCCCATGAAATGTTGGCATGGGCCCACATATGCCACATGTGTTTGTCATGGCTTTGCATAGCACTCTCAAACTTAGATGTAGCAACTAGGTGGGATCATGTTTTGCCAAGTGTTTACTCACAAAACCACTAAGTTGATGAAGGTGTTTCTAGACAGCTAAGGTAGGTCTAGATCCCATGAAATGTTGGCATGGGCCCACATTTTCCACAAAGTGTCTCATCATGTCTTGGCATAGCACTGTCAAACTTAGATGTAGCAACTAGGTATGATCATGTTTTGCCAAGTGTTGACTCACAAAACCACTAAGTTGATGATGGTGTTTCAAGCCAACCAAGACAGGTTTATAGCCCATGCAATGTTGGCATGGGCCCACATTTTCCACAAAGTGTCTCATGATGTCTTCGCATAGTAGTGATATACTTAGATCTATCAACTAGGTAGGATTATGTTGTCCAACTGATGACTCATACAACCACAAGTTAATGATGGTGTTTATAGACAGCTAAGATAGGTGTAGATCCCATGAAATGTTGGCATGGCCCCACATCTACCACATGTGTTTGTCATGGCTTTGCATATCACTCTCAAACTTAGATGTAGCAACTAGCTAGTTGGGATCATGTTTTGACAAGTGTTGACTCACCTCACACAACCACTAAGTTGATGATGGTGTTTCTAGCCAACCAAGGGAGGTCTAGATCCCATGAAATGTTGGCATGGGCCCACATCTGCCACATGTGTTTGTCATGGCTTTGGATAGCACTCTCAAACTTAGATGTATCAACTAGGTGGGATCATGTTTTGCCAAGTGTTTACTCACAAAACCACTAAGTTGATGAAGGTGTTTCTAGACAGCTAAGGTAGGTCTAGATCCCATGAAATGTTGGCATGGGCCACAGTTTCCACAAAGTGTCTCATCATGTCTTGGCATAGCACTGCCAAACTTAGATGCAACTAGGTAGGATCATGTTTTGCCAAGTGTTGACTCACAAAACCACTAAGTTGATGATGGTGTTTCAAGCCAACCAAGACAGGTTTATAGCCCTTGCAATGTTGGCATGGGCCCACATTTTCCACAAAGTGTCTCATGATGTCTTTGTATAGAAGTGTTATACTTAGATATACCAACTAGGTAGGGTTATGTGGTCCAAGTGATGACTCATACAACCACAAGTTGATGAAGGTGTTTCTAGACAGCTAAGATAGGTCTAGATCCCATGAAATGTTGGCATGGGCCCATATCTGCCACAAGTGTGTGTCATGGATTTGCATAGTGCTCTGATACTTAGATGTCTCAACTTGGTGGGACCGTGTTGGCCAAGTGGTCTAGTAACAACATTGTGAAGTAGATGGTCTTATTTGGTGCACAAATGACCACTCTTGTGAATGTGATATGAATGTTTGAAGCACATTATTTCCAAGTCAAATTTAGGTCAAACTAGTCAAATTTTAGAAAAATTGAGCTATAGCTACATGATTGGCACCACATTTATGTTTTCAAAATTCATACTAAGGTGCACAAGATGACGTTTCATCATGGATGTGGTTCTAGATCAACATGATTCATCCATATTCGATGATTGCACCCTCGCAGTTTTGACCTAACTTTGAAAGGGGCACTAGAAATTCGAAAAAAAATAAAAAAATAGTGAAACCTTCACCACGTGTCTTAGGTTGCGAATGTGAGCATGTGTAAAAAAATTCATATTATTTCGTGAAGGTCAGAAAAATCACATTATTAGGAAAAGTGGCTCGGGTTACAATTTTTGGAAATGACCCCCTTATTCCCATGTCTTCCGGCTACTTTATCCCCAACTTTGATTTCACGTTTCTGTAAAATATATACATGAACCGTTATGTCGAGGGGGTCCCTCTGGATCCATTTCACATCGATAACGCGCCCTCTTCCACCTATAGGTAATTTGAGAGAAATTTCTTTTGAAGTGGATACCTCAAGGCCAAAGATGGCCCGTATACTAAACGCTCCATTTCTAAGTTTGCTATTTTTTCGACCATCACCAAATTAATCCAAACTTTTTCAACATGCTATCAGAAAGGTATGTATGGAGAATATGTAATTTGTTTCAAAAAACTAAAGTTCAAAATTGTGGCAAATATTAGTTATTGTTGAATTAAATAGAAAGGAAATACATCATCTGTCCGCTAAGACCGCAAATGGACCAGCCTGTGCTACACTAGACTATGGTACTGCTCCTACAAAGAAATAATTCATCAGGCGGAGTGCTTATCGCACGGGCCGGCCGAATTTCGGCCTGTAACATGCCACGTATCTATCAGCCGTTGTCGGTGGAAGTTTTAGTCCGACCTCGCTAGTCCAAGGGGATTCTCGATCAGTTCTTCGAGCTCCTCTCTCCCTGTTGACCTTCCTGACTGAAAGGATCGCTTGCATGGCTTCTTTTTGTTTTAAATTGGTATACATTTATTCTATTTATTTTTTATAAACATTAAACAATTTAGTTGACCTATGTACTAGTACAACTAGATGGATGGGTTTTTCCTAGGCAGGCATAGAAGATCCAACCCCCTAGGGAGACATAGAAGACATCAGTAGATTCTCCAAGTCCAATTTTGGTCAAATTGGCCAAATTTTAGGAAATTTGAACTACAACTACATGATTGGAACCTCATTTATTTTTCAAAATTCACACTAAGGTGCTCAAGATGATGTTTCATCATGGATGTGGTGCTAGGTCATCATGATTCATCGATATTTGGTTATTGTACCCGTCGTGGTTTTGACCTAACTTTGCAAGGGCGCCATAAATTCAAAAAAAATCAAAAAATAAAGAAACCTTCACCATGTGTCTTAGGTTATGCCCTAGTTCACACACAAAATATGAAACCAGCAGTACGTTGCATAATTCAGAAGATTCTTCTCACGCACTTGGTTTTAAGTGTGAGGTCTAGGGCTTACTACCCAAATCATCTAGGCAGTGGCCATGTCCATGGCAAACTTTGACTGATTGATCTCAAATTTGGCTGGGATGTGTGTCTCGGCATGGCACACATATTTTCTTTCGTAGGTTCTCACCAGTTATGAAAAAAATACCATTATTCATTTTAAGATGGCAAATTAAGCTAGTTTGTGTGAAGGAAGCACAAAATATGGAATACAAAAGTGTCTAGTAACAACATGGTGAAGTAGCTGTTGTTGTTTGGTGCACAAATGACCAATATTGTCAATGTGATATGAAAGTTTGAACCACATTTTCCCCAGGTCAATTTTTGGTCAAACTGGTATAATTTAGAAAATTTAAGCTATGTCTACATGATTGGCACCTCATTTATTTTTTCAAAATTCATACTAAGGTGCACAAGGTGATGTTTCATCATGGTTGTGGTGCTAGGTCAGCATGATTCATCCATATTTAGTGATTGTACCCGTCGCGGTTTTGACCTAACTTTGAAAGGGGCACCATAAATTCAAAAAAAAGAAATAGTGAAACCTTCACCATGTTGGCCAAGTGCTGAGGCACATAACCATAAGTTGATGAGAGAGTTTATAGACACCCCAGATAGGTCTATAGCCCATGCAATGTTGGAATTGGCCCACATTTGCCACAAACTATCTCATCATGTCTTTCAATAGCAGTGTTATACTTAGATCTATCAACTAGGTAGGATTATGTTGTCCAAGTGATGACTCATACAACCACAAGTTGATGAAGCTGTTTCTAGATAGCCCAGAGAGGCCTATAGCCCATGCAATGTTTGGCATGGGCCCACATCTGCCACACGTGTATGTCATGGCTTTGCATAGCACTCTCATACTTAGATGTAGCAACTAGATGGGATCATGTTGGCCAAGTGTTGAGCTAGACAACCACACATTTAGGATGCAATGTTGGCATGGGCCCACATTTGCCACAAAGTGTCTCATCATGTATTTTGCATAGCAATGTTATACTTAGATCTATCAACTAGGTAGGATCATGTTGTTCAAGTGATGACTCATAAAACCACAATTTGATGAAGGTGTGTCTAAACAGATAATATAGTTCTAGATCCCATGCAATGTGTGCATGGGCCCACATCTGCCACAAGTTTGTGTCATGGCTTCGCATAGCACTCCTATACTTAGATGTATCAACTCGGTGGGATCATGTTGGCCAAGTGTTGAGTTAGACTACCACAAGTTTAGGATGGTTTTTCTAGCCAACCAAGAGAGGTCCATAGCCCATGCAATGTTGACGGTCCGTGACGTTTTTTTATGACGCGGCCTAAAAACGTCGCAGATCCCTGACGTTCTAGAACGGTTTGTCACAATGAGCCCCAAGCCCCTCTATCCCGGTTATCCATGACGTTCCTTGGTTTCGTCGCAGATTTCGTCCCAGTCCCTAAAGCCCAGTTTGTCATTTCGTTTGGTGCTAAATTCGTCATGGATTTCATCATGGCACATGTTCGACTCTTTTTTTTCGCATCGACCATCTCCTCCATGCTTCAACCCCACCTGTCAGCGCAATATGCATGGTAGCACTTCACGGAATCTAGGGGTTATTTTTTAGCCAGTCCCACATGTCAGTATGTTTGATCAAAACTTGCATGCAGTCATGGCTAGTTCATGTGCTAATTCTGAAAAAGAAGCCTGTTGATCCAAACTTGAAGTGGCAGTTCTGCTTCTTCTCCATCGTCTCCTCGTAGTGGCAGTTCCGCTTTGTCTCCCTCGTCTCTTCTCCTCGTCTCTCACTGTTCTTCTTTCTTCCTCGATCAAAACATTCCCACACGTAAGCCATGGCCAGCAGCCAGATGAAGAGGAACGGGTCCGATCTCCCGGCCGACCCACTTCGCAAGATCGCCGACTACTTGCTGGAGAAAGAGGAGTACGTCGACACCTGTGCTGCTTGTCGGGAAGTCTGCACCGATTGGCGCCACACTTTAAAAGTGCCCGAATTCCATCTTAACAACTAGATCATGATAGATCACACACTTCCAGACATCGGCGACTTCACCTTCCTCAACCTCACCACCGGTCATTGCTTCACGATGAATCTAATGGACGTCCATCGCAGGTTCACATTCACATCCTATATATATCTAACATTCATTTATTTCTATTTTCCATTGTAAACACCTTAGTGCTAACTATCCTCTTCTTCCAAAGATTCTACTTCCTCGGCGTTTCTCGTGGCGTCATCGTGCTTGCTGAGAGGGTGGAGCATACAAGATTCAGCTTCTGAACCCAATCACTCATAAGTCCAACACTGAGTTTCAAGCACAAATACCATCTCATATGCTGTTATCTATCATCATGACGAAGTCCCCAACGATGGTGTTCGTTTGCACAAATAGTCCACAGATTGTTGCATGGGCCGATGAGAGCACCCCAACGGGGCAATTCAATGAATCATTTGGAGAAGGAATGTATTCGCCACCACCCGATGTGCTTTTGTTCTGCATGAAGGCATTCTGAGGGCAAGTATATGCATTACTTGAGAATGGAGACATCATGTCGACCAACATCCACGTAGAGGAGCACGCGAGCACTGTCACGATGGCCAAAATAATTTCAGCCCCAGTCTTTGAACAGATACGCGAAATCTACAAATTTTACCTAGTGGAGTCAGATGGTGATCTGCTTCTTATGTTGAACGGTGATTTCGCCAAAGGTCAACCGGTGTTGTACCGGTGGACATGGAGAACCGCTCTCTCGAGGCCATCAGTGAAATTGGAAGTTGTTCCCTCTTTGTTGATTTCTGTCGGTCTATCTCTATCGACACCAGGTTGCACCCCATAGTAAAACCTGGATGCCTATACTACACAGATTATATCAGACAGTACAATCATGATGATCAAGCCTAGGAAGAGGAACCAACAATGGTTTTTCATGGCTTAGGTCATCATCAGCTAGAACATACGCTGAGGCCTTACCCTCTGGACGAGATACTCGCAGCACACTACAGACAGAGAGATTTCAATGAATATGTGATGCAACACTCGGGAGCCGGTGATGATGAAATATATAGGGCAGAATGAATCCTATATTCATCCTAGGTTATTTGCTAGCATTTTCAGGTCTATTCGAAGTTGATATTTGTATTGGGTTTATATTATTTCGATCAGCATCATGTGTATTACCTTTCAGATAAAATTGTAATGTATTTAATTTTAGTACTTTCAGAATTCAAAGTATTTATTATCAGTAGCTTCTTTCAGAATTCTCTGTGTTAGCTTTTAGAATTATGTGCAAGTACTATCTTTCAACTTTTACAATCATAGTACTCAAGTTGTAATTACTGATTCAAAAAATCTAATAAATATCAGAGTCTCATGGATATCTCTCGAACTCGCGACGAGGGACCCTCTCGCGAGCAGCCCAAATGACCGGAATGCATGTGGACAGGAAATCTTTCAGAATTCTTTTGTACTAGTAGCTTCCATATAATTCTTTGTAGTAGCTTCTAGTTCACACAATCATAACCATACCCGGCAAAATCTTCCAAAAGTAGACTAAATAGGCAAATATATTATGTATACACTAGGTTTCAAATGACTAATTAACTGTTGCAGACTATGTCATACTAGTTAAACTTAATAGTTCCCAACCACAACTACACTCTAGATGGCCTCGAACACAAACTTCATGTCTAACATCTCTTCTGTGGTCTTCCTGCCAGTGATTAGAATGGCTTGTCCAACCTTTAGATCATCTTCACTCTGGTGGAATTTCTTCCACCCCTGATTGCTGAAGACGGCATGACCATCTGGGTCAGTCTTGTATGCAATTGGGGTGATGTCAAAATCTCCTAGCTGTACTCTAGCCACGCCATCATCAGGGATGCCCATGGAGGAGACCACTTTCATAGGTAATCTCTGCGATGTCGCGCCGTGGATTAAAAAGAAGAAGTAATCATGTCAGACGACGACCACCACAAGTTATATATGGAGCCATACAAGGAACAAACAAAAGGTAGTTGCCATACCATCTTATGTTGGACAAGGTTTGTCCTTGTCAAACGGGTCACAAATGGAACCCCGATGAAGGTGTTGATTGGCAGTAGGGTAGCTAGGAGGTGTTCCTTCTCATCATCGATAAGGTGGCATCTTTGGGCGACAACCGTAGATTCATATACGTCTTCCTCGCCACAAAAACCACAAATATAGAGAACAGTTATCCTCGGCATGGGTCCTATCAAAGAAAAACATAACATTTCTTCCCTGGTAAGATTGTTCTGTGTAATGAATTGTTTCCATCCTTCACCTCCCATGATATACATGTTCTTTCTTTTCTCGAGGTCAATCTTGTAGGTGCACCCAAGAACCTTGAAGGGCACACTCTCACATTAAGTCGTGGCTAGATTGAACATGAATCTTGAATTGCATGGCACAGTCTGTGCACCAAAAAAAAAGAATCAGACATTAAACAAACGGTTATAGACTTATAGTGTATTTTGAAAGAAAATTGCTTGTTACCACTTACCACTGAGTTCTGGAACCCCTCTGACTCTGACAAGTAGATACAAAAGAACATGCCCGATGACAACCTGGATTCGCAATTTCTCTTGCATACTAGACACGACACCAGATCATGTTAGGCAAAAATGATGAATGTCTAAATGATATATGGAACTAAACTTCCAAAAGAAATAGACTATATATATACATTAAACGTATTATAATTTAAACACCTGAGGTGGGATCCTAGTTTTCTTAGCTTTGGTGATTCTAACAACCATAGCATTAGGTGCTCTGAACCTCGCTTCCTTAGGTCTCTTGACTAGTTGCTTCACATTGTCATCAGATGTTGTGAACCTTGCTTTCTTAGGTCTCTTGACTACAGGTTGCTTCACATCATCATCATCATCATCATCATTGGATGTGACATCGATTAAGCCAGTGTTGGTTTTAGAAACCTAAATGGACATTGCAGTAATTAGAATTAATGTTTTGTTTTGCTGATGTACAGTAGGTTTAACTACTATGTTAGAGTTAGTAGCAACAAATTTAAAACCTGCATTTCAATGCTATGCTGTACAGTAGGCTCCTTCGGCATCAGCCCTTCCATTTTGCAGTATTCACAGTTTCTACAGGCGCCTCTCTCTAATTCTTCCCTCGATAGCGCAGTCATTTGGAGACTTGCTAACTAGAAGAATCAAATAATAATCAATAAACTACAAAAATCAAATTTAAAAGCATATGGTTTGGTCACAACTACAAGCATCGTCCAATGAGATGAATCTGTATATACCAAGGAGCATCTACCATAGTGGCCATACAAAGACAGTAAGTAGATGCCTATCATCCCATCAACAGTCAAAGTGCCACATTTTCATCATTGACTAGTTGTAAACAGTGAAAATCATAACATTATCCCTTAGCACTAACATAGCTATGAAAAACATCAATTTGGGCCTCATACTAACAAAGCACACATAAATCAATGAGATAATCGAACATATAGCAAGAAGCATGCACAACAAATGTGTTTGTACAGAACACGTGCTATATGCACATTATCCCATGGACAGAGATAGTGCCACCCTTTAATCATTGGACAAATGCATGTGAAGAGAATACAATGACCTACATCAATATATAATGTGGGCTCCATAGTAAGATAGCACAAACAAGTCAATGAGATGAATCTGTATCTACCAAGGAGATGTAGAGCCATAGTGGTTATACAAAGACACTAAGTAGATGGAGATCATCCCATCAACCTGCTAAGTGCAACATATTTGTCATTGGCCAGTTGTAAATAGTTAATATCATAAGATTATCCATCAGCACTAACATATAGCTATGAAAAAACATCAGTTTAGTGGGCCTCATACTAATAAAGTACACATAAATCAATGAGATAATCAAGCATATAGCAAGAAGCATGCACAACAAATGTGTTTGTACAAAACACGTGCTATATGCACATTATCCCATGGACATAGATAGTGCCACACTTTAATCAATGGCCAAATCCATGTGAAGAGAAGACAATGACCTACATCAATATATAATGTGGGCTCCATAGTAAGATAGCACACACAAGTCAATGAGATGAATCTGTATCTACCAAGGAGATGTAGAGCCATAGTGGTTGAACAAAGACACTAAGTAGATGGAGATCATCCCATCAACAAGCTAAGTGCCACATATTAGTCATTGGCCAGTTGTAAATAGTTAATATCCTAAGATTATTCATTAGTTGTCGTGGTGGTGGCACGGTAGATGCCATGGATAGGCTAAAGATGGGGCCAATGAGTGCTAGGGGAATCCAGCGAAGGAAAACGTGGTGATTCCACGCACGGATGTTGGTATATTTCCTCTATCAATGGTGAATACAAGTGCTCCTCGAGCTGTTCGTGAGAAGGAGACAATGTCTCTTACTCCCCACAACCTAGCTCCAGAGTTCTACCTTAGACAGAGAAAATGATCGATCCCTCTCTATGGAGGCCCCGGTGCTCCTTATATAGGGGAGCCCGAGTTACAAAGTTAGGGCACACGTGGCAGCATATCCCCGAATATGCCCTTTGGTTAAAGCTAGATGCTTCTTTATTCTCTTTAATGGCTCGTCCGGAGTTTGGACGTAACCCATAGCATAATACTTGCCTTTAAGCGTAACCAGACATGGGCTACGTCAGCCGACATTGCCCACATCATCTTGGTCGCCCCTGTCCCGCTGGTCCTTCCCTCTGCTTTGCTTCACTGACGGTACAGCTATCTAAAGCCACCTTTTGACCAGCAGGAGATTCCTTCCTTCTCTTGGAAGCTAAGTGGTAGTCCGGCTAGCACGCGGCTAACTCAGCTATGAGGGTACTTGCGTAATAGATAGACAAACATGGCCGGCATATATTTTATGCCGGTCGGGCTAAGGCTAGGGAGATGCTCCACGAGCCGGGTTACTCCATAGGTCGGCCTGCACTTGCTTTGACTGTGCCTTACCTTGGCTAAGTCGGCCTTTATACCCCGACGTTACCCTACCCGGGGGTATCCCCCCAACATTAGTCCCTGAAGCTGATGCGGTCTTTGCAACTTTAGTTGTTAAGGCCACAGCAGTTTCCCATATCCGGATCTTTGCCTCTTTGGCCGAGTTACTCCATAATCCGGAGTTTTTTCTCTTGTGCTCACTTGGCTCATTCCGACTTACTCCTCGCTGGCCGGGTCTTTTGCTCGCATATCCGGGTTACCTTTCCTTCTCTCGTACGCTTCCCCATGTCCTACATGGAGGGTAATCATCATCTTGCCTCATTTTAAGGGCCACGCCCATTTACTGCGCCAGTTACTATTGCAATGTCAGGAATAACTGATGTGCACGTCCCTTCACTGCAGCGCCTCGTTAACCGTAACACCACGTCGCGTCATGGGATCTTCTGCTCCCAATGGCCCTTGTTGTGGCCGTGCTCTGATTGGTTGGTTCGGTCGCGTACACGCCCGTTGTGTGTGGCTGGGCACCCGCAAAGGATCCCACTACGTACCCTCACGCACGGCTAAGTAGGGGGCTGGGGGCAATCTTGGGGAAGTTCCTCACACATTGCACGCTCTCCTGCCTCCTTTCTTCTTCATTGCGACGCTGCTGCCACCACTGCTTCTCCTCTAGTGCTACGCCGCCGCAATCGCGTCCAGATACTCTCAGCAACCGCGCTGCCGCCTCTGTTCAAGATCTCCACCACGGGGCCATGTGCTTCCAGGTTCCCCGCCTCCGGCTACCTGTACTCTAACCTCGTCCTCGAGGACCTCGACTTCACCATGACTGAGGAAGAAGCCGTCGTGGTCTCTCAGTAGGAGGAGGAAGACGAGGGTCACGAGCGCAGCTGTTGGGACGGTGCCTTCGTCTGCAAAGACGACTTGGATTGGCTATATGCCACGCACCGCATCCCCGCAGGCATCGCCTGCCACCTCGCCACTGATGAGATTTCCCTATCTCCCAATCCAGGGGAGTACGTGGTTTTCCTTTCCCACTTCCAGCGCGGCTTCGGCCTTCTTATTTACGATTTCTTTTTCGATTTCATCTCCACCTACCAATTGCAACCACACCATCTCCCTACCAACGCCATCACCTCTCTATCTTCTTTTGCCTCCGGCATTGAGGGGTATGTCGGCCTCTGGCCATCCAAAGAGATGTGGATCAAGTTCTTTGGTCTGCAGAAGAACGTCGTTCTGGACAAGCATCTCACCTCGGTGGAGAAGCATCTGACCTAGTGTGGGGCAGCCTCCATCTCTCCTTGCAAGGGCTCTGCATTCCCCCGGTTCACCGGGCTCGTGTCTTGCAAGGGCTAGGCTTGGACTTTCTTCTATGTCCGGAACACCATGGACGAAGATTTGATCCGGCTCCTCCCCTTCAAGCTTGGAGTCCTGGACACCTCTTTGTGGGAGAACATTTTGAAGCGACCCACTGCTCTGACAAACCAAGTCGATCGCCGGATCAAGGAGCTGCTCAAGGAGAAGCTGTGGGGGGAGGATATCATGATCACCTTCGTTCATAGCTGGGTCTCCCCCTGCAGAAACGCGCCCACAAGATCTTTTATTTGAGCACCCCCCTCAATCCCCACCGGACTTCCTCCTTCGATCTTGATAACTCGGCGGTATACCGCCGGGTTAAGGCCATTTCCAACATGGAGAAGGAATTCTCCGATGCTTGGGAATGGGGGCTTGCTCCCTATACCCAGGACAACCCTCCTCCAAAGGTAAATTTCTCTCTTACGGTTTTTCCAGGTCTTCTTGGTATGTCGGACAACTTTCTTAACTTAACCACTGCTACTTTATTCTCAGCGATTTCTCCATCAACCTCTGGAAGATGGCCAGAAGCTGCCGAGCAAGTGGGTGTCGGACCGCGCCGAGGCGGACGAGGTGGAGCCTGATCCGGAGACTTTTCTTCCCACTCTGGACACCATCAAACGCACCTCTGGTAAGGCCTCTTCTTTAAGGGATTGGCCGGATGACGATGACTCGGATGTTGAGCTTCTTGAGGTACTTGACCCGGTGCCCATCTCTTACGCTTTCCCGGCTATGTTTGAATCTTCAACTAACCCGGCCGGTCAGGTCCACGAGGTCCCCCCCCTTGACACAAGTAGTCCGGTCCCTACTCCCTCCCAAAAGCGCGCGGCTACCTCGGTCGCAGCTTCGGAGGCGCCGCTGCCCAAGAAGAGGCAAAAGAAGTCTGGGGTGAAAGCCTCGGCCAAGCCAGCGGCCAAGAGTATGGTCCGGAGGGCACCCAAGCCTCGGGCATGTCCAACCTCGGATGAGTAAGTCTTTCTGTGTCCACTCTTGGGTTTTTCCATTTCTGCCTTTACCTTTGCTTCTTATTTGTTTTATCTTTCTCTTCTTGCCTTGGTGCTCTTTTATTTTCCAAAGCTCCTAGGGTCATTCCCCAGAGCGGCTCCGGCATTGCCTCTCCGATCCGGAGCAGTCCTTCTCCCTCCCGGCGACAACGACACTCGCCCGCTCATCCCTATTCAAGAGGGTTCCGTGGCTGCGCCTGATCAGAGCCCTTCTCGTCACGAGGAGAGCAATGTCGGTGCGGGTGTTAGTGGGGCAGCTCAGGATACGTCTATGCCAGATCATCCTAGATCCTCTTCTCCGGCGCCAGCACCCAGTTTTGAGGTGCCAGTCTCATCGGCACCGCCCAAATCAAGTTTTTCTTCAGCTGCAGTTTCCTCTGAATCAGCAACACCAGCACCAGCAGCACCAACAACACCAACACCAGTAGCACCAGCATTAGCAGCACCACCAGCACCAGCATCAGTAGCACTAGCACCAGCATCAACAACATCAACAGTAGCACCAACAGTAGTACCAACAGCATTAGCGACGGTAGCATCAGCTCCAGCACCAACCTCGGCATCAAAGCCAACATCAGCAACAACCTCCACCAAGACTCCAAAGAGGAAAGCTCCATCAACTGCCTCTGAATCAACGGTGTCCATTGTGGACATTTTCCAGCTAGCTTCCCAGTCACCGTCTGGACCAGCAGCTTCGAATCTTCTCCAGCACTCTGGGTCATCCGGCAAGCTCACGAAAGCTGCCGGGCCAGCTAAAGGCATCACTTTCGGATCTCCGGCTGCCAGATCAGAGGGTAGTATGCAGCTGGTCCTGCATACTAGTCCTACTGTAGCTCAATCTGCAAGGCGAGAGGCCCATGTCAAAGGCTTGGTGGCGAGTCACTCTCCCAGCGGCGAAAGTTACAGTCCACTGCTCCTGGAGTACGTGAACAACCGGAAAAATGCTGAATTCATTGATCCAAAGGATGATCTACCAGAGAAGTTCGGCCCAACGGAGTTCAGCGCCCAGATGAACTCCGCCACCAAGGCCATCTCTTTGGCTGGTCGGATGATGGAGGTAACCCTTTTCTTCTGTTGTGGTACTTTATATGCATGAATACTTATAGATATATCCCCTAGTCCCCGAGCCTCCGAGGGAGTAACTTGTTACTCGGTCGGATGCTCCTAGAGAATTCAATCTACGTCCTTAGCAATTTCCAATAGTGATAAAGTTAGAGCCGGGTTAAGTTCCACTTGGCCTGGATCTTGTAAGCTTCGAATATCTACACACCTAGAGCCGGGTTAAGTTCCACTTGGCCCGGATCTTGTAGACTTCGAATATCCACACACCTAGAGTCGGGTTAAGTTCCACTTGGCCCGGATCTTGTAGACTTCGAATATCCACACCCCTAGAGCCGGGTTAAGTTCCGCTTGGCCCGGATCTTATAGACTATGAATATCAACACACCTAGAGTCAGGTTAAGTTCCGCTTGGCTCGGATCTTGTAGACTTTGAATATCCACACACCTAGAGCTGGGTTAAGTTCCGCTTGGCCCGGATCTTGTAGACTTCAAATTATTTTCACTTTGCCTGTGCACTAACATTGCCTTGCTTTTTTCAGATCACCACTAACCGCCGAACTGCTGAGTTCCAGCGCCTGCTGGACTCCTATAAATATGTTCGCGCGCGTTATGGCAAGCTCTTGGAGGAGCATCAGAAGAAGGGTAATTTTCTTTACTCAAGACTTTTCCTGTTTCCACTTTCGTTCCTTTGAGTTATCCATGATCCGTATTAACTTGTTATTCTAATTATGCAGCCAAAGTTGAGGCTGAGAAAATTAACTATTAACTAAAAAAAGTATTCCAATGAAAAGATTGAATGTTTTTGGTAGTTATAGAATTACCATACTTCCATACTTCTTCTACCCGAATACAAAAAAAGTAAGAAAAAAATATGCACACCGAGGTAATTGTGGATCTACAGTGCATGAACGAAGACAAGAGCCGTCACAGCTATTGAAAATTCGTTCCTCTAGCAGTTCCGGTTTGAGCATTCCATTCCCTTTTTCAAACCCCACTTCTTTTCATATAACAATCCCTGATCAAAGAGAGAACAATATCCATTTCAAAACATTTCTAACGGATTCCATGGTCTGAATTTATCCATTCATTTCATTAAACCCTAGTTCAGGACTGACGGGGCTTGAACCCGCAGCTTCCGCCTTGACAGGGCAGTGCTCTGACCAATTGAACTACAATCCCCCTTCTTCTTGCCCCAAAGATCTTACCATTTCCAAAGGAACTGAGACTACATTTCTTTTAAATTTCTATTCAAGAGTTTCGATCTGTTTCCACGCCCTTTTTTGAGAACTCTAAACATCAGGTAGGAAAAAGACCTTATTTTAACGAATCACACGTAGATATATTGCTAGCACACAAAAATTTAATGGTATTTCATAACTAATGGATTGAGCAGCAGCTCGTAGACCGCCTGAAAAAGAATATTTATTATTTGAGCTATATCCTCCCATAAGAAGACCGATAGGGGCAATACTTGAAATGGCAATCCATAAAAAACAGAGGAAGAGGGAAAAATAGAAATGAAATAAATAAAGAATAAAGCAAAAAAAAGTCGAAGATAGAAGAGCCCAGATTCCAAATGAAGAATGGAAACTCGAAAAGGATCCTTTCGCAAAGTCGTAAGACCATGTATGGTGGCTGACGCCTGCCCAGTGCCGGAAGGTCAAGGAAGTTGCTAATGGAAAAAGGGAGGGTTGAATGTGGGTGTTGTTCTTATTTTGCCTAAGGGATTCGAATTAGCGCCTAGAGCAAGACCTAATTGAAAATGAATCGAATTATTGATTGTGTCATAAAGGCCCTTATGCCCACGCCCTAATCGACCCCCGGGGGAGTATGCGCTTCTAAAAGATCTTTGATACTGTGCCCAATTCCGAAGTTAGTTCGATACATGTGACCGGCAATGAGAAAAATAAATGCAATAGATAAATGGTGGTGAGTAATATTGGTCACCCACGAACTGACGATAGCCATGTAGCACCTGTATGAAAGTCAGTACCATCCCGTTAAGGACAGATTTTGTTGTTCATATGTCAAGGGTTGGTAAGGTTTTGCGTGTTGTATCGAATTAAACCACATGCTCCACCACTTGTGCAGGCCCCTGTCAATTCATTTGAGTTTCGGTCTTGCGACCGTACTCCCCAGGTGGAGTGTTTCACGCGTTAGCTGGGCCCCTGATCCACATAGACCAAGGGCGAACACTCATCATTTACGGCATGGACTACCAGGGTATCTAATCATGTTTGCTCCCCATGCTTTCGCACCCTAGCGGAAAAAAAATATTTTTTTCGTAGAACATAGATAGAGAAAAAAAGCCGACTATCAGATTTGAACCGATGACCCTCGCATTACAAATGCGATGCTCTAACCTCTGAGCTAAGTGGGCTTACATAGCAGAAGGCCAAATCCCCCTGTTCCTCAGTAGCTCAGTGGTAGAGCGGTCGGCTGTTAATCGACTGGTCGTAGGTTTGAATCCTACTTGGGGAGATTTGATTCATTCTTTAATGTAAGAATAAAGAATTGAATTAAAGGGCTTGCTTTGACCCTTAGGAGTAGGTAACCCGGCTATTCTTTTTTTGAAATTTCATTGACCAAGAGAAGTTGAAGCTGCATTCCATCTTCAGAAACCCGCACTTTTGATGTTACTTGGCGTATAATAATCTCTATATGTCTATTATGAATTTGTACCCCTTAACATCATCATGCGCAAAAATCTGGCTGAAATTCAAGGTATTTTGTCTTGCCTACACGATCATTGTGTGTTATTTTCTTGACTCGGTAGATATTTATACTTCGGCTCCATCGGATTAACCCACTGTTGCAATTTCCCTCGACAACAGCGTACCTATTCCTGATATGATGACACATTTTCTCGAACAAGCAGGAAAGCATCAAGCTGAATTGAAGAAGAAGGACGACGAGATAGCTCGGCTGCGGCTCCAGGACTCGGAAATTACTCGGCTGAATGCCGAAATCCAGAGGCTTAAGGGCATCCATAAATCCGAACTAGAGAAGGCTGACCAGGAGTTTGTCGAGGAAAAAGAGTGTCTAACCACGCAAATTTCCAAGGACCAGAATTTATTGTAGGAAGCCGACGTCAAACTTACGTCGGTGACCTCAGAATACGAGAAACTCTAGGCCCATAGCACCAATTTCCGTGCCGAGCTCTAGCGTCTCCTCTTCCAGATTGCCCGTGAGTTCCTTTCCCTTGCCCCATTTACGTTTTTGTTCATTGTTTCCTCTGTTCTATTCTCAAGAAAGTTTCCAGAAGGTGATACTTTTGCTGCTGCTGTTGTAGCCCAGTCCCGCGAGCAACATGGCATCCCCACAGGCCCTGCTGCCGAGCCAATCCCTTATGATATAGAGGACCTGCTGGTGAGCCTCTTAACTCGCAAGGAGCTAGTGAAGAATTACGACGCAGATATTATGTCGGCGGTGATGCGGATGTTAAACTCCCTCTGGCCCACTGAGCCCACTCCCAAAGGAAATGCGGGTTTCATAGCCAAATTGATGGAGTGCGGTACTCAGGTGCACTTGTGGCGAGAATCTGCCGCACGAGCCGGAGCTGATATTGCGTTGTAGTTTGTCCTATCATGGTATGAAGGAATGGACTTGGGGTCGCTCACCCGCATACGCACCGGATCTAAGTGGTCCGAAGATCCGGAGTGCATTGCTCGTCTCAAATCCTGCGCTAACAAGTTTATCCAGTACTCCTTCTTCCATGCTTGGAACAAGGGGCAGAGCTACCATGACGTATTTGATGACGAAGTTGCTTCTGAGGGTGAAGAAGACGAGGGAAGCGAGGGCGAGGCCTCCAAACTTGGCGACGAAGCTGAAGATCAGAGCATGGAGAGGCCAATCCCGAAGATGAGGCCGAGGCTAGCGCCCCGCCCACGAACTCCGAAGTACCTCCTCCTTCGGCCGATGATTCAGCTTCTGCCCCTGCTCCTTGAAAACACTTAACCGTATTTGTCAGATCCCTGGAATGTCGGGTGAAAATGTATTTAAGTACCTTGGTTTGGTTTTGCTACAATTTGTGTTGTTTGCAACTAAGTTTTTAATGTCGGATTATCATGGGCGAAGTCCCCGAGTTTCCTTTTCTTGTTCTCCCAATTTTTGACTCGGCTCGCATCTACCTTGATTTGGTTTTTTGACTTACGAGTCGGAGGTTCAAAAAATTGACTTAACAATACTTAAAACTTTGAGATTAGCTCAACATAATCCAGCGTTAGATGAATAAAGTAAGTACATGGTAAGTCCAAATAACAAATGTAGGCTCGCTTAAGTTCTTTTCCTTAGTCGTTTTTCATGTGCTTTGCAATTCCAAACTTGTTCTCTTGCTTGCCATGAAGCCAATTCTTGTTGGACAATAGCAAATTCGAAGAGTTGGGTTTTTGGTGCTCACACGTTACTAATCCGGCTAAGATATAAGCGACTTAACCCAGCCAACATATAATAATATGAAAGCAAGAAGAACAATTATTATGGCAGTCCCCGAGTTTCTGCTTGGGGTGCCAAAGTTTCATTAATAACCTCATTGCCGACATACATACTGACATATGAGTAGCTTGGATACATTCACCTCTTTGTCATGTGTAAAAAGGACGAAGTAGTGCTACATTCCACGGTCGCTTAGATTCCTCACCGGACCTATCCGCCTTGTTCTTTTCCTATGGCTATGCATCAATAAGATAGTAGGAATCATTGTGCAAAGGTTTGCTTACAATGAAACGTCCTTCCCATGGAGGGAATAATTTATGCATGCCAATAGTGCGCTGCACCAAACGGAGTACCAGATCACCTTCCCGGAAAACTCAGGGGTTTACTTTCTGGCTATGGTACGATGGAGATTTTGCTGATATATGGCGGATCTGGATAGTACCATCTCTCGCTTCTTCCAGCAGATCAACATCATTTTGCCGGGCTTCGTGTCGTGGTGATGGCACGGCAGATGCCATGGATAGGCTAAAGATGGGGCCAATGAGTACTAGAGGAATCCAGGGAGGGAGAACGTGGTGATTCCACGCACGGAAGTTCTTGTATTCTTTCTATCAATGGTGATTGCAAGTGTTCTTGAGGCCCTTAGCAAGAAGGAGACAATGTCTCTTACCCCTCACTATCTAGCCCTCGAGTTCTACCTTATACAGAGAGTGATTCCTCTAAATGTCGTCCCCCTCTATGGAGGCCCTGGTTCTCCTTATATATGGAGCCTGAGTTACAATTCTAGGGCATAGGTGGCAGCATATTCTACGAATATGCTCCTTTCCTAAAGCAGATTCTTCTTTATTCTTCTTTAACGGCTTGTCAGGGCTTTGGACATAACCCGCGGCATCATCCTCGTCTTTTGGCGTCACAGGCTACGTCATCCGGCTTTGCCTGCATCACCTTGTTCACTGCTGACCCGTTGGTCCTCTCCTTTTCTTTACTTTGCACATGCTTCAGCTAATAAAGCCACCTTTTGACCAGTGGGGAATTCCTTCTCTCTGAAGCCAAGGTAATCTGGCTAGCATATAGCTAATCTGGCCTACCCAATTACCTGCAAAACAGATAGGCATGGTCGGCATAGATCTTATGCCGGCCGGACCATTGTCAAGGAAATGCCCCATGGGCCGGTCCACCCCATGATTCGGCCTGCCTTGAGGTGACCCAGTCAGCATTTTGCTTTGACCGTGCTGTACCCCGGCTAACTCGGCCCTTATACCCCGGTGTTGCCCTACCCGGGGTATCCCCCCAACATTAGTCCCCGAAGCTGGTGCGGTCTTAGCAATTTCTCAGTTGTTAAGGCCACAGCAGGTTCCCATATCCGAATCTTTTATTCCTAGGGCCGAGTTATCTCGTAGCCCGGAGTTTCTTTTCCTGTGATCCCTTTGCTCTTTCCGGGTTACTCCTCATTGGCTAGGTATTTTGCCTGCTTATCCGGGTTTCCTTTCCTTCTCTCATACACTTCTCCATATCCTGCGTGGAGGGTAATCATCATTTGCCTCATTTTAAGGGCCATGCGCATTTACCGTGCCGGTTACTGTCGCTGCGTCAGGCATAACTGCTGTAAACGTCCCATCACTGCAGCGCCTCGTTAACTGTAATGCCATGTCTCGTCATGGGATCATTTGCTCCTGTGGCCCCTCTTGTGGCCTTGCTCTAATTGGTTGCTTGGGCTGCATACACGCTCGCTGCACGCGGCATGCCACCCGCAAAGGATCCCATGACGCGTGTGGCACGGTTAAGTAGAGGGTGCGGTGCAATCCCAGGGGAAGTTTCCCCATTCGCATCGCACCCCCTGCTCTCTCTCTCTCTCTTCTTCACTGCGACTCCGCCGCCGCCGGTTTTCTTCTCCTCGAGCGCCACTGCGACCGTGCTCCAGTGGTATTTCACGCCAGCGCCACCATTTCCAGTGCCACTCGCCATCACGAGGCCTTGTGCTTCCTGTTTCCCCTCTTCCGGCTACCATTACTCAGATTATCCCCTCGAAAGCTTCAATCTCGCCATGACTGAAGCAGAAGTTGCAATGGTGGCGCAGCAGGAGGAAGGGGGGAGGGCCGCGAGCGCGGATGCTGGGATGGCTCCATCGCCCACGAGGAGGACCTAGCTTGGCTCTACGCCTCTCGTCGCATCCCCGCCGGCATTGCCTGTCGCCTCCCCTCCGGTGAGATTACTCCCACCCCCAAATCTAGGGAGTACGTAGTTTTCTTGTCGTATTTCCAACGCGGCTTTGGCCTTTGCACCTCTTATTTCTTCTTCGATTTCATCTCCACCTACAAATTGCAACCGCATCATCTTCCCGCAAATGCTATCACCTCTCTGTCCTCTTTTGCCTCCGGCATTGAGGGCTATATCAGCCTCTGGCCAACCAAAGAGGTTTGGATCAAGTTCTTTGGTTTGCGGAGGAATGTGGTTCCGGATAAGGAGCATGCCCCGAAGGACAAACATTTGACCCAGTGTGGCGCCGCCTCCATCTCTTCCCGGAAACAATCCGTCTTCCCTCGGGTCACGGGGCTCGAATCTTGCAAGGGCTAGGCCCGGACCTTCTTCTATGTCCGGAACACCACCAAGGAGGATTAGATCCGGCTGCTCCCCTTCAGACTCGGTCCTGCAAATACTTCGCGTTGGGAAAGCATTCCCAAGCGCGCTACAGCCCTAGCGAATCAAGTGGCTCGCCGGATCATGGAGCTGCTTAAGGAGCATCTCCGGGGGGAGGATACCATGATAACTTTCCTCCGCAGTCGGGTCTCCCCTCTCCAGAAGCGAGCCCACAAGATCTGCTACCTTAGCGGTCCTCTTGACTCTCATCGGACCTCCTCCTTCGAGTTGGATAACTCAGCGGTTTACCGCCGGGTTAAGACCGTCTTCAACATGGAGAAGGAGTTCACCAAGGCCTGGGAGTGGGGACTTGAGCCCTTCACTCGCGCCAACCCTCCTCCAAGGGTAAGTTAATCTTCTCTTGTTATCCGGATTTTGTTTGTATGTTGATTTCCCTTTGTAACTTAGCGATTATTCTTTCAGAGATTTCTCCAGCAACCGCTGGAGGATGGCGAGGATCCGTCCAACAAGTGGTTGGAGGACCGCCTGAGGGAGACGAGGTGGAGACTGACCCGGAGGCCTTCTTGCCTGCCCCGGACATCGTCAAGCGCAGCGCTGGTAAGGCCTCTTCTCTAAGGGATTGGCCAGACGATGATGATTTGGACATTGAGGTCTTGGAGGTACTTGATCCGGTTCTTATTTCTTATTTGCATCTGGCTTATGTTCGAATGTTCAGCTAACCCGGACGCTCAGGTCCATGAGGTTACCCCGCTTGCCACTGGTGGCCCGGCCCCGACCCCTTCCCAGAAGCGGGTAGCTACCCCAGCCGCAGCTTCGGAGGCACTGCCGCCCAAGAAGAGGCAAAAGAAGTCCGGGGTTAAACCCTCGGCCAAGCCTGCCGCCAAGAGCACAGTCCGGAGGGCACCCAAACCTCGGGCTCCTCCTACCGTTGATGAGTAAGCCCTTTTAGCATTGCTACCTCGGATTCTTCCATTGCTTGCCTTAGTCTCTGGTTGGTTCTTTCTTTTTAATTTGTTGTCCTTCCTTTTTCCAGAGCTCCTGTGGATATTCCCCAGAGTGGTTCCGGCATAGCCTCCCTACTCCGAAGCGATCCCTCTCCCCCCCGCAACGATGACCAACGTCCGCTTAGCCCTATTCATGAGGGTTCTACGGCCGCGGCTGACCAGAGTCCACCTCGTCAAGAGGAGGGCAACATCGACGTGGGGGGTAGTGGGCCGGATCTAGATACAGCAATGCCGGATATGCCCAGCTCCTCGGTCTCTGTGCCCAACATTGAGGCGCCATCTTCATCAGCACCGCCCCTAGTATCCCCAGTACCAGCAACAACACCAGCAACACCAGGAGCAACAGAACCAACACCACCACCAGCACCAGCAGCAACAGCACCAGCAGCAGCAGCAAGAACAACCGCAGCAAGGGCCTCCAAGCCTCCTAAGGGGAAAGCTCCTTTAGCCCCCACCGGGTCTGCCCCTTCAATCACTGATTTCTTTTAGCATGCTCCTCAAACCTCATCCGGCAAAGCTACGAAGATTTCTGGGTCAGCTTCGTCTGGGCCAGCTTCCGGATCATAGGGCAGCAAACAGCTGGTTTTGCACACCAGCCCCGCTGCGGCTCAATCCACCAGGCGCGAGGCCCATGTGAAGGGCCTAGTGACGAGTCATTATGTGAATGGCAAGAGTTACAGTCCACATGTCCTTGAGTATGTGAAGAACTAGAACAACACCGACATCGTCGACCCTCAGGGCGATCTCCTAGAAAGGTTCGGCCCTGCTGAGTTCAGCGCACAAATGAATTCCGCCACTTAGGCTATCTCCCTGGCTGGCCGGATGATGGAGGTAATCCCTTTTTCTCTGTTGTTGATGTTTTTCGTAACTTAGCATTTGTAGGTATATCCCAGTCCCCGAGCCTCCGAGAGAATAACTTGTTATTCGGTCGGATGCTCCCTAGTTTTTGTTCGTGTTGCCATTAATTTGCACTAATTTTTGGGCCGGGTCTAGTTCCCTTGGCACAGATCATGTAGTTTTCAAATATCCACACACCTAGAGCCGGGTTAAGTTCCACTTGGCCCGGATCTTTAGATTTCAAATATCCACACACCTAGAGCCGGGTTAAGTTCCACTTGGCCCGGATCTTGTAGACTTCGAATATCCACACACCTAGAGCCGGGTTAAGTTCCACTTGGCCCGGATCTTGTAGACTTCGAATATCCACACACCTAGAGCCAGGTTAAGTTCCACTTGGCCTGGATCTTGTAGACTTCGAATATCCACACACCTAGAGCCGGGTTAAGTTCCACTTGGCCCGGATCTTGTAGATTTCGAATATCCACACACCTAGAGACGGGTTAAGTTCCACTTGGCCCGGATCTTATAGACTTCGAATATCCACACTCCTAGAGCCGGGTTAAGTTCCACTTGGCCCGGATCTTGTAGACTTCAAATATCCACACACCTAGAGCCGGGTTAAGTTCCACTTGGCCCAGATCTTGTAGACTTCAAATAATTTCTACTGTCTCTGAACTTTTGTCTCTTTCTTGTTTTAGATTACCACTAACCGCCGATCTGCTGAGTTCCAGCGTCTGCTGGACTCCTACAAAGACATACGCGTGCGTCATGGTAAACTCCTGGAGGAGTACCAGAGGAGGGGTTAGTTTCCATTTTTCTCCCTTCCTTGTTCATTCGAACTTCTTAGAGCTTATATGAATGTTTTGTCCGGATTACACAGCCGAGGTTGAGGCTGAGAATAAAATCCCGAGGAAAAATCTTGCGGAGATCAAAGGTAACTTCATCCCCTTTACATGATCATTGTACCCTCCATGCTTTATCCGGTGGACACTCATATTTTGGGTCCTCTGGATCATGTTGCAGTTCCTCTTGAGGACAGTGTTCCTATGCCTGAACTGATGACCCACTGCATGTAACAATCATGGAAGTATGAAGATGAACAGAAGAAGAAGGACGCTAAGATAGCTCAGCTCCAACAGCAGGACTCGGAGATAACTCGGCTGAATGCCGAAATCCAGAGGCTCAAGAGCTCTCATCAGTCCGCGCTGGAGAAGGCCGATCAAGAGTTTGCCGAAGAGAAGGAGCGTTTATTTATGAAAATCTCTAAGGACAAGAGCTTACTAGAGGAAGCCGACATCAAACTCACGTCGGCGATCACTGAGTGCGAAAAACTCCGGGTCCACAACGCCAACACTGTTTCCAAGCTTCATCGACTTCTCTTCCAGATTGCGCGTAAGTTCTCCGCTCTTGCTTGATTTGTTATAATTCAGATTATGTCCATCCGCTCATTGTTGCTCCTCTTATCCTTAGGTAAATTTCCAGAGAGCGATTCGTTCGCCGCCTCCGCCGTACGTGAACCCCGTGAGCAGCGTGGAGTTCCTATTGGCCCTGATGCCGAGCCAATTCCTTATGCCACAGAGGATCTCCTAGCGAGTCTCACTGCTCGTCTCGAGATAGTAAGGAATTTTGGCGCGGACATTATCCCAGCTGCAACACGGATGTTTGGCTGCCTCTGGCCCAGCGAGACCATTCCCAAGAAAACCTCGGCCTTCATAGCCAAACTCATGGAATGTGAGATGCTACTGGACCTGTGGCGCGAATCTGCTGCATGGGCTGGAGCCGACATTGCTTTGAAGTTTATGCTTTCATGGTACGAAGGGATTGACTTGGCATTGCTCAAGCATATGCGCACCGGGTCTAAGTGGTGCGAGGATCCAGAGTGGATCGCGTGCCACCAAGCCTGTGCGAACAATCTCATTCAGTACTCCTACTGCCATGCCTAGAATGAGAGGCCGAGCTTCCTTGATGCCGCTGATGATGAAATTGTCTCTAGAGCCGAAGAAGGGGATGAGAGTGAGGAATCCGAGTTAGGCAACGAAACTGAAGACCCGGAGAACAACGAAGTTGACCCGGACGACGAGGCCGAAGCTAGCGCTCCTCCCGCACACTCCGGAGTACCTCCCTCAACAGATGATTCTCCTGCCGCTTCTGCCCCTTGAAAAACACTCATCGTATTTATCAGATCCCCAGAATGCCGGGCGCAGATGTACTTAAATACCTTGGTTTGTTTGTGCTACAATTTTATTTTTCGAACTAAGTTTTTACTGCCAGATTATCGTGGGCGAAGTCCCCGAGTTTCATTTTCCTATTCCTCCAATTTTTGACTTGGCTCGCGTCTACCTTGATTCGGTTTTTTGACTTATGAGTCCGAGGTTCAAAAAATTGTCTTAACAGTATTCGAAACCTTGAGATTAGCTCAAAATGACTCGGCGCTTTAGTGAAGAAAATAAACTAAGAGTTAGCCAAAAAACCAACGTCGGCCCGCTTAAGTTCTTCTTCCTTAATTGTTTTTCACGTGCTTTGCCATTCCAAACTTGTTCTGTTGCTTGCCATGAAGCCAATTCTTGTTGGACAGCAGCAAAGTCGAAGAGTTAGGTTTTTGGTGCTAACACATTACTAATCCAACTAAGACGTAAGCAACTTAACCCAGCCGACATAAAGAATATGAAAACAAGACAAGTGCTATAGCAGTCCCCATGTCTCTGCTCGGGGTGGCAAAGTTTTTATTGATAAGATCTTTGCCGACATACATACCGACATACGAGTAGTTCGGATACATTCACCTCTCAGGTGTAGAAAGGATGCAGCAGTGCTACGTTCCATGGTCTTTTGGATTCCTCTCCGGACCTGTCTGCCTTGTTCTTTTGCTGGGGTTGTGCATCAATAAGATAGTAGGAATCATTGCGCAAAGCTTTGCTCACAATGAAGGGCCCTTCCCATGGGGGGATAACTTATGCATGCCAGCGGTGCGCTGTATTAGCCTTAGCACCAAATCACCTTCTCGAAAAACACGGGGGTTTTACTTTCCGTCTATGATAGCGTCGGAGATTTTGCTGGTATATGGCGGATCTGGACAAGGCCAGTTCTCTCGCTTCTTCCAGTAGATCAACATCATTTTGCCGGGCTTCGTGCACTTCGGCTTCTATGTATTGGGTGACCCTAGGCGAATCATGCTCTATGTCGGCTGGTAATATAACTTCTGCCCCATATACCAGAAAGAATGGTATATAGCCCGTTGATCTATTCGAAGTTGTTCTTAAACTCCATAGTACCGCTGGTAGTTCTTCTATCCAGCACCCCACTGATCTTTGCAGCGGCTCTATGAGTCGGGGTTTTATCCCGGACAATACTAGTCCGTTGGATCTTTCCACTTGCCCGTTCAACGCAGGGTGGGTGACTGAGGCAACATCTAGCCGGATCTTCTTTTCCTGGCAGAACCTCGCAAATGCTCCTTCGGCAAAATTTGTCCCGTTATCAGTTATGATGCTATGAGGGTAGCCATACCTTAAGATTATATCCTTGAGGAATCTTACTTCCCTTGCCCCATCACATTTCCGAATTGGTTTCACTTCAATCCATTTGGTGAACTTGTCAACCATGACCAGCATGTGGGTCATCCCTCCTTTGGCCGGCTTAATTGGCCCTACCATATCTAGGCACCATACAACAAATGGCCATGTAATTGGGATAGTTTTCAGCTCCGACATTGGCAGGTGAGTTTTCATGGCGTATCTTTGACAACCATTACATTTTCTCACCAAGTCCTATGCTTGCTCCAAAGCACTGGGCCAATAAAATCCATGCCGGAAAGCCTTTTCTACTAAGGCCCTTGAGGAGGCATGGTGGCCACATTCCCCTTGGTGAATATCTCGGAGCATGTTGAGTCCTTCCTCCGGATCAACACACCGTTGCAGTACTACTGTTACACTCCTTTTGTATAATTCAGCGTTGATAATGGTATAAGCCTTTGCCCTTCTCTGAATTTGCCTTGAACTTATTTCGTCATCCGACAAGATTCCCTCCTTCAGGAAATCAAAAATTGGCTTGGCCCAAGACGGTATAGGTCGGACGGGAAATGGTTCCTCATCCACTTCCATCACATCCACCGACATAACTCCTTCCGGATCAAGCTGCAGAGTCCCCGGGTTTGCTGAAGCAGTCCCCGGGTTTGCTGAGGTGCCTCCCCATTCTATTTCCGTAGGTGCAGCTCCTGATCTGGTGAGCGCCGAGATATAAATTGAATCTGATTCGGGTGACGGTGTGATAGATGGTTTTCTCAAGTGTTCCAAAGCCACATTTGGCGGAATGGGTTGCCGGGATGAGCCCAGCTTGGACAGTGTATCTGCTGCCTCGTTTTCGCTCCGAGGTACGTGATGGAACTCACACCCTTCGAAAAATCCGCTTATCTTCTGGACATGGAACCTATACAAGGCCATGTTAGCATCCAGGGCATCCCAATTTCCAGACATCTGCTGTACCACCAAATCCGAATCTCCAAAGCACTGTATCCGGCGTATCCCCACTTCCTTCACCACTTTGAGACCATGTAACAACGCTTCGTATTCCGCCACATTATTCGAGGCACTGAAATGGATCTGTAGGACATACTTCAGTTGATCCTTCTTGGGCGAGGTAAGCACTACCCTGGCGCCTAATCCATCTTTTAGGGTTGATCCGTTGAAGTGAATTTGCCAATAATTGGAGTCCGACAGGGGTGGCTCGTATTGCATTTCAGCCTAGTCCACAAAGAAATCCGCCACAGCTTGTGATTTGATCGCATCTCTTCTGTCGAACTGTGGCGCGTATGGAGCTAATTTGATTGCCCACTTTGCTATTCTACCGCTTGCATCCTTGTTACTCATGATATCCGAAATAGGCGCCTCACATATCACCTTGATGGGGTGTTCCTCGAAATAGTGCTTGAGCTTCTTGGCCGACATATATACGCCGTACGCCATCTTCTGATAATGAGGATAGTTCTGTTTTGACGTTGACAATACTTCGCTCAGATAATACACCGGCCTTTGCACTGACTTTGCTTCCTCTTCGCGCTCCACTACGACCACTGCACTTACGACTCGGTTGGTCGCGGCTACGTAAAGTAGCATTGGTTCCTTAGGTAAAGGTGTAGCTAGAATTGGCGCGGTAGATAGCATCTTTTTCAACTCCCGAAACGCAAGATCCGCCTGCGGCGTCCATGTGAACTTATCTGCTTTCTTCATCAACTAATAGAGGGGCAAGGCCTTCTCTCCCAGCCGATATACAAATAGACTCAATGATGTCAGGCAACCAGTGAACTTCTGGACATCATTAAGACACTTTGGTAACTCCATTATTTCTATGGCCCGGATCTTCATTGGGTTAGCTTCAATGTCGCGGCTAGATACTAGGAAACCGAGTAACTTTCCGGCTGGTATGCCGAAGGTGCATTTCTCTGGGTTCAATTTCATTCGGAACCTTCTCAAGTTCGTGAACGTCTGCTGAATATCCTGAAGGAGCATATTGCTTTCCTTGGTTTTTATCACCACATCATCCACATACACCTGCACATTCCGACCTATCTGGTCGTGCAAGCATTTTTGCATACATCGCTGGTACGTTGCTCCTGCATTACGTAATCCAAATGGCATAGTTCGATAACGATAAGCCCCGTATAGGGTAATGAATGCAGTCTTTATTTGATCATCCGGATTTAAGGGTATCTGATGGAAACCAGAATACGCATTAATGAATGACAGTAGTTCACATCCGGAAGTTGAGTCTATGACCTGATCTATTCTTGGGAGTGGGAATGGATCTTTTGGACACGCCTTATTCAGGTTCGTGTAATCAATACACATGTGCCATACCACTGCCATGTTCGGATCATCCTTCTTTTTCTCCACCAGCACCGGATTAGAGAGCCAATCCGGATAGAGTACCTCCATGATAAATCCGGCAGCTACCAATCTTGCTATTTCATCTCCAATTACTTTTCTCCTATCTTCTGCGAAACGCATGAGAGGCTGCTTTACTGGCTTAGCCCCGGGTTTTACACTCAATGAGTGCTCAGCCAACTCCCTCGGTACACCTTGTAGATCTTGCGTAGACCAAGCAAAGATATCCCGATTCTCACAGAGGAAGTTGACGAGCTCGCTTTCCTATTTGCTGCTTAACCCGGCACTATGGTAATGGTGAGCTCTGGGAACAGATCATCAGCTGGCACTTTCTTCGTATCCTTAGTCATTTGGAACGACACGCTTCCATGCGGGTTGGTCAGGGTCGGCATAAGTTGTTGCGCGGATTGAGCCAATGCCGCCACCTCTAGTATCTTCCTTTTCTCTTGAGTTATCACGAGTGACTCGGCTAAATTAGATCCGGCTGATGCGCACTCGATCGAACGCCGGAAGTCTCCTGATATTGTTATCACACCTCTTGGTCCGGCCAACTTCATCTTAAGGTAATTGACGTGGGTAGTTGCCATGAATTTGCTCAGCGCTGGCCTGCCGAGTAATGCGTGATAAGCACTTTCCAGATTCACTACCTCAAATTCTAAGTTCTCAGTGCGGCAGTTGTCTCTTGTGCCGAATAACACGTCAACCCCAACCTTACCTATTGGTTCACAAGAGATACCTGGCACAATACCGTGAAAAGTGGTCCTTGTTGCTTGCAGCATATTCTCTGTTATCCCCAATTTGTGCATGGTATCCTTGTACATAATGTTGATACTGCTGCCATTGTCAATCAATACATTGGAAAACCTCACGTTGAGATTCGGTCCGATAAACGTTGGATCCAAGACTAGAGCGTAGGTTCCTGGGCTTGGCATGATCTTCGGGTGATCCTTGATACTCCACGTGATCTCTTGATCTACCCAAGGCATATATCTCGGCACAGCCGGCATTACTGTGTTCACCTCCATATGCCGGCGCTGTAAGATTTTCTGGTCATTCTCTTTCGTGGTGAACACACAATAGCTTTGATGATGTTCCCTGTACTCATTTCGTCCTCCATTCTCGTTGTAACCTTGGCCTTGTTGCTGGTTATTCCCTACTTGATGTACCGCATCCCTTCTTTCCAGATTCTCGTACCTCGGTGGAGGTGGTGACAGCATCAGTTGCTGTCCATTTCCCCCTGTTAGTAACTGTGGCCGAGGCGTTTCATTCTAGGTGCTTCGTTCCGAGGTGCTTGAGCATTCCCCGAACCCACCTGTTCCAACTTCCTCATCCATTCACACTGCCAGGTCATATGATTCGCTGGACTATTCGGACTTGGCGTATGAAATTTGCAAGGTTGATCTAACATGGACTCGAACGTATACCTCAGCCTATCCTTTCGTTCCTGCCATTGCTTTGTCTGCTCCGGGGTCCAAGGCTTTCTTCCTTCGCTTTTTTGCTGCCAGTTTTGCCCTCCAATTTTCTGGCGTTGGCTTGCTCCAGCATTGGGCTGATCCCGGTCCACTGCTGCAACCTGTTGCGAGTTATACCGATAATCCGGACGCTCATCCCTTCTTTTTCCTCAGAAATCTTTCCTCCTTGATGACCCGGAATTATCTCGGTTGTAATATTCCTCATTTGCTTCGCTGGACATTAGCCGGGGTTGAGTTGGATCTCCCAAGGCATATGAATCTACAATCCGGATTGTCTCGGACAAGGTGGTTGGCATATCTCGCTATAACCTTTGCCACAGTATACTTTCATACCTGCATCCCTGAGCGAACCACGCAATTGCTTGTGATTCAATCACCCCTTCGCACGAGTTTCGCACATTGCACCATCGAGTCAGGAAATCTCTATCTGGCTCAGTCGGTCTCTGTCGGCATAGTGCAAGGGTCTGTGATCTGTTGGGTCTCTTATAAGTGCTTGAGAAATTGCTAACAAACAGTTCCTGGAAATCCAACCAATAGTTGACACTCCCTGGTGGAAAATTGTTCAGCCAAACCCGCGCTGGTCCTTCCAGCATCTGTGGTACATATATCACTGCCCATCTCAAATTCCCTTTCGCGATCTTGACGGCTGTGGCATAATCAATCAGCCAATCCTCTGGCCTGGTACTCCCATCATAGGTTCGGGTTCCCCTGGCCAGTTGGAAGTTCGGCACAGGTGGCTCATTCATGATCCGGGGCCCGAAACATGCTGGACTCGGTGGACCTTGTAGTTCGATTTGCTCTGACCTATAAATCCTATCCAACTTCAACCTCGCATCTTCTAGTTGCAAGTTCCTGCTTCCCAACCGTGATCCAGTCACATGGTGATCCGGTCTGGGGTATCCATCGTTAACCATAGCCGAATAACCATCATTGTATCTTTCTTGATCCGGGTGCGCAGGGCGCTGTTGTGCTGCTTGTCCTGCACTTCCTCCTTGTCGAGGTTCACGTTGTTGCGCATGAGGCACATTTTGCCCTGCTCCCACAGGATTACGCTGTCCGGCATTACCGTTGGCAGCATTTCTTTGACCGACATTGCCTTGGTCATGGTTACCTCGGGCAGCCACACCTCGGCTGGTACTGTGGCGATCCTCATCAACTTGCACTTCTTTTCCTTTTCCGGCTCTTACCGGATCATAAGGGACCATTTGCTTGTTTCTTCTCCCGGAGTCCACTACCTCTTCTCTCCTGGGGTCATGACCCGGAGATGATGCGGCTCCTCTGGACCTCGCCGGGTTATTTCTGGCCAAATGTACCACCTACGAGGCTCCTGGTGGTGCCGGGTTAGCTTTGTTTATTTCTTCATTTTGTTGGCATGCGACCCTCAACAGGTGATTCACTCTTTCTTGCTGCCTTTGACGACCCTCACCGATCAAGCCTTCTAACTCGGATGCGGCCGTGTTTGCTGCTTTGAGGTTCTTTGCTAGGGTATTGTACCTATCCAACCCTCCTGTCACTATAGTAGTTGTCTGACCCGGCCTAGGCTCGTACTCCTTGTCAATCTCTGTGATCAGATTTCTGCCTCGGATTTTCACTCCATCGATACGGTTTGCCTTTGCGTACTCTCTCAAGGTGATGTTCAGCGACTGATGCAGCTCAGCTACCTTCTTTGCTCCAGCTAACATCTTCTGCCTAGTTTCATCCAACTCAACTTGCGCCTGAGCCGGATCTACCACAGGTGCTATTGGTGTTTCTAAGCTATCTATCTCTTGCTGGAGCACATTCTCTGGCTTCTCCAGCAGAGAACACCTAGACCTGGTCTGTTTGGGCGTTACCTGTGGCTCTAGCACCGGATCTTTGCTCGGTCCCGCATCCTGCACGGTCATTAGGACTTCAACGCTGCTAGTGGGGCGAGCGATACGCACTCCACGAGCGGCGTTGAGAGATGGTTTGCCTCCTTCGACGACCCGTCGCAGGTGAACGCAGGATTCATCCACCCCGACGTAGATCTTGTGTGTGCCAAGCTTGATGAAGACGCGGTTGCGCGGTGGAGGGTTCCTACCAAAGATTCCCGCGTTGTCGCTGACGTAGTCCAGCGCTCCAAAGCGCTAAACCAAGCCTGAGACGATACGCTCGCCGGTGCTCGAGAAGTTTCCCGTCTGGATTTTCACCCCTACTAGCACCGCTAGCCCCACGGTGGGCGCCAACTGTCGTGGCGGTGGCACGGCAGATGCCATGGATAGGCTAAAGATGGGGCCAATGAGTACTAGGGGAATCCAGGGAGTGGTGATTCCACGCACGAAAGTTCTTGTATTCTTTCTATCAGTGGTGATTGCAAGTGTTCTTGAGGCCCTTAGGAAGAAGGAGACAATGTCTCTTACCCCTCACTATCTAGCCCTCGAGTTCTACCTTAGACAGAGAGTGATTCCTCTAAATGTTGTCGCCTTCTATGGAGGCCCTGGTGCTCCTTATATATGGAGCCCGGGTTACAATTCTAGGGCACAGGTGGAAGCATATTCTACGAATATGCTCCTTTCCTAAATCAGATGCTTCTTTATTCTTCTTTAACGGCTCGTCCGGGCTTTGGACGTAACCCGCATCATCATCCTCATCTTTTGGCTTCACAGGCTATGTCATCCGGCTTTGCCTGCGTCACCTTGGTCACTGCTGACCCGCTGGTCCTCTCCTTTTCTTTACTTTGCACATGCTTCAGCTAATAAAGCCACCTTTTGACCAGCAGGGAATTCCTTCTCTCTGAAGCCAAGGTAATCCAGCTAGCATATAGCTAATCCGGCCTACCCAATTACCTGCAAAACAGATAGGCATGGCCGGCATAGATCTTATGCCGGCCGGACCATTGTCAAGGAAATGCCCCATGGGTTGGGCCACACCGTGATTCGGCCTACCTTGAGGTGACCCGGTCAGCATTTTGCTTTGACCGTGCCATACCCCGGCTAACTCGGCCCTTATACCCCGGTGTTGCCCTACCTGGGGGTATCCCCCCAACACTTCGCGCACTTCGGCTTCTGTGTATTGGGTGACCCTTGGAGAATCATGCTCTATGTTGGCTGGTAGTACAGCTTCGGCCCCATATACCAGAAAAAATGGCGTATAGCCTGTTGATCGATTCGAAGTTGTTCTTAAACTCCACAGTACTGATGGTAGTTCTTCTATCTAGCACCCCGCTGATCTTTGTAGCGGCTCTATGAGCCGAGGTTTTATCCCGGACAATACCAGTCTGTTGGATCTTTCCACTTGCCCATTTGATGAGGGGTGGGCCACAGAGGCTACATCTAACCGGATCTTCTTTTCTCAGCAGAACCTCGCAATTGCTCATTCAGCAAAATTTGTGCCATTATCAGTTATGATACTGTGGCGGTAGCCATATCTCAGGATTATATCCTTGAGAAACTTTACTGTTGTTGCCCCATCACATTTCCTGATTGGCTTCACCTCGATCCATTTAGTGAATTTGTCCACCATAACTAGGATATGGGTCATTCCTCCTTTAGCCGGCTTAAATGGCCCTACCATGTCTAGGCACCATACGGCAAATGGCCAAGTAATGGGGATAGTTTTGAGTTCCGACATTGGCAGATGGGATTTTGTGGCGTATCGCTGACAACCATTGCATTTTATCACCAAATCTTCTGCCTGCTCCAACGCACTTGGCCAATAGAATCCATGTCAGAAAGACTTTGCCACTAATGCCCTTGAAGATGCATGGTGGCCACATTCTCCTTGGTGGATATCCTGGAGTATGTCAAGCCCTTCCTTTGGGTCAACGCATTGCTGTAGCACTGTGGTTACACTTCTCTTGTATAGTTTGGCATTGATAATAGTATAGGTCTTTGCTCTTCTCCGGATCTGCCTTGAGAGTATCTCATCACCCGGCAAGATTCCCTCTTTTAGGAAGTCAAATATTGGCTTGGCCCAAGCGGGTATGGCTCGGATGGAGAAGGGTTCCTCGTCAATTTCCATTGCATCCACCGACATAACTCCCGCCGGGTTTGGATGACCAGTCCCCGGGTTTGCTGAGGTAGTCCCCGGGTCTGCCGAAGCAGTCCCCGAGTTTGCAGAGGTGCCTCCCCAATCTATCTCCATTGGCGTAGCTTCTGATCCGGAGAAGGCCAGGATGTAAATTGACTCGGATTCGGGCGATGGGGTAATAGATGGTTTTCTTAGGTGTTCCAAGGCAACATTTGGCGGGATTGGCTACCGAGATGAGCCCAACTTAGACAATATGTCGGCTGCCTCGTTTTCAATCCAAGGTACATGGTGGAATTCACATCCCTCGAAGAATCCGCTTATCTTTTGCACAAGGAATCTGTAAAGGGCCATGTTAGCATCCAAGGCATCCCAGTTGCCAGATACTTGATACACCACCAAATCCGAGTCTCCAAAACATTGTATCCGACATATCCCTACTTCCTTTGCCACATTGAGGCCATGCACCAGTGCCTCATATTCCGCGACATTATTCGAGGCGCTGAAGTGGATCTGGAGAACATATTTTAGTTGATCCTTCTTGGGCGAGGTAAGCACCACTCCGGCACCCAGCCCTTCTTTCAGTTTTGATCCATCAAAGTGCATTAGCCAATTATTGGAGTCTGGCAGAGGTGGTTTGTATTGCATTTCGGCCCAGTCCACAAAGAAATCTGCCACAGCTTGTGATTTGATAGCATCTCTTCTGTCAAACTGTGGTGCAAATGGGGCTAGCTCAATTGCCCATTTTGCTATGCGGCCACTAGCATATTTGTTACTCCTAATCTCTGATATGGGTGCCTCACATATCACCTTGATGGGATGTTCCTCAAAGTAGTGTTTGAGTTTCTTTGCCGACATATATACACCATACGCCATCTTTTGATAGTGAGGGTAGTTCTGTTTTGAAGCCAATAATACTTCACTCAAATAATACACCGGCCTTTGCACTGACTTTCCTTCTTCTTCGCGCTCCACTGCCATTACTGCACTTACGACTCGGTTGGTCACGGCTACATAGAGCAACATTGGCTCCTTGCGTAGTGGTGCGGCTAGGATTGGTGCAGTAGATAGCATCATTTTTAATTCTCGGAATGCGCTATCCGCTTGCGGCGTCCATGTAAATTTGTCTGCCTTTTTCATTAACTGGTAGAGGGGCAAGGCCTTCTCTCCCAGCCGACATACGAACCGGATTTATGATGATAGGCAACCAGTGAACTTCTGCACATCATTAAGGCATTTTGGCAGTTCCATTCTCTCTATAGCCAGGATTTTCGTCGGGTTAGCTTCAATACCTTGGCTGGACACTAGAAAACCAAGTAATTTCCGTGCAGGTACACAAAAAGTGCATTTCTCCGGGTTAAGCTTCATCCGGAACCGTCTCAAGTTCGCGAACGTCTGCCGGATGTCACTAAGGAGCGTATTTCTTTCCTTAGTTTTTATCACCACATCATCCATATAAACTTGCATGTTTCGACCTATTTGGTCATGTAAACATTTTTGCATGCACTGCTGGTACGTTGCTCCAGCATTACATAATCCAAATGGCATAGTGCGATAGCAATAATCCCTGTACGGGGTAATAAACGCAGTCTTTATTTGATCATCCGGGTTTAGGGGTATCTGGTGGAAACCAGAATACGCATCAATGAATAACAATAGTTCACATCCGGTAGTTGAGTCTATGACTTGATCTATTCTAGGGAGTGGGAATGGATCTTTAGGACACGCCTTATTCAGGTTCGTGTAATCAATGCACATGCGCCATACCACGGCCACGTTCGGATCATCCTTCTTCTTTTCCACAAGCACTGGATTTGAGAGCCAATCCGGATAGAGTACTTCCATGATAAACCCGGCTGCAAGGAGCCTAGCTATCTCATCCCCAATGACTTTTCTTCTGTCCTCGGTGAAACGTCTGAGAGGTTGCTTCACCGGCTTAGCACCGGGTCTTACATTCAAAGAGTGCTCGGCCAACTCCCTCAGCACACCTTGCAGATCCTGTGTGGACCAAGCAAAAATATCCCGATTCTCACGGAGGAAGTTGACGAGCTCGCTTTCCTATTTGCTACCTAACCCAGCACTAATAGTTACGGTGCGCTCTGGGAACTGATCATCGATTGGCACTTTCTTTGTATCCTTGGTTGCTTGAAATGACACACTTCCATGTGGGTTGGTCAGAGCCGGCATATGTTGCTGCACGGATTGAGCCAATGCCGCTACTTCCTGTATCCTTCTCTTTTCCTGAGCTATCACGAGTGACTTGGTCAAGTTTGATCCGGTAGAAGCACACTCAATCAAACGCCTGAAGTCCCCGGATACGGTTATCACTCCCCTAGGTCCTAGCAGTTTTATCTTTAAGTAACTGATGTGAGTACTTGCCACGAACTTGTTCAGCGTGGGCCTACCGAGCAACGCATGATAGGCACTCTCCAGATTCACCACTTCGAACTCCAAATTTTTGGTCTGGCAATTATCCCTTGTACCGAACAGCACATCAACCCGGACCTTACCAATTGGCTCATAGGAGATACCCGCCACAATACCGTGAAAGGTGGTCCTTGTGGCTTGCAGCATATTCTCTGATATCCCCAACTTGTGCATGGTATCCTTGTACATGATATTAATGCTACTGTCATTGTCAATCACCACTTTGGAAAACCTCACATTAAGATTTGGCCCGATGAATGTTGGATCCAGGACCAGTGCGTAGGTCCCTAGACTAGGCATGATCTTTGGGTGATCCTTGATACTCCACGTAATCTCCTAGTCTGACCAAGGCATATGTCTTACCACTGTTGGCATTACCGCATTTACCTCCATATGCCGGCGCTGCAAGCTTTTCCGGTTAGTTTCTTCCGTGGTAAACACATAGTAGCTTTGATGATGCTCCCTATATTCGTTTCGTCCCTCATTTGAGTGGTAACCTTGGTCCTGTTGCTGGTTATTGTTTAATTGATGCACAGCATCCCTCCTTTCCTGATTTTCATATATCGGCGGAGGTGGAGGCAACATTAGTTGTTGTCCATTTCCTCCTGTTAGTAATGGCTGCCGAGGGGCTTCATTCTAAGGTGCTTTATTCCGAGGTGCCTGAGCATTCCCCAAACTACCATGTTCTAATTTTCTCATCCATTCACACTGCAGGGTTGTATGATTCACCGGACTATTCGGACTTGGCCTTTGAAACTTGCAAGGTTGATCTAGCATAGACTCGAACTTATACCTCGGTCGATCTTTTCGCTCCTGCCATTGCTTTTTCTGCTCTAGCGTCCAAGGCTTCTTCCCTTCGCTCTTTTGTTGCCAGTTTTGCCCCCCAGTTTTCTGGCGCTGGCTGGCACCGACATTGGGTTGATCTCGGTCCACTGCTACCACCTGCTGCGAGTTATACCTGTAATCTAGACGATCGTCCCTTATCTTTCCCTGGAAATCATTTCTCCTTGATGACCCGGAGCCATCTCGGTTGTAATACTCCTCGTTTGCCTCGCTTGACATTACCCGGGGTTGAGTCGGATCTCCCAAAGTGTACGAATCCGCAATCCGGATCGTCTCAGCCAAAGTGGTTGGCGTATCTCGTTGCAGCCTTTGCCACAACATACTTCCATATCTACAGCCTTGGGCAAAACACGCGATTGCTTTTGATTCAATTACCCCCTCGCATGAGTTGCGCACGTTGCACCATCGAGTCAGGAAATCCCGGTCTGGCTCATTCGGTCTTTGCCGGCATAACGCCAGAGTTTGTGGTATGTTGGGCCTTTTGTAAGTGCTTGAGAAATTGCTAAAGAATAACTCCTCAAAATCCAGCCAGCAGTTAACACTTCCTGGTGGCAAGTTGTTTAGACAAACTCTCGTCGGTCCTTCCAAAATTTGAGGTACATACCTCACTTCCCATCTAAAATTTCCAGTTGCAATCTTGACCACTGTTGCATAATCAGTAAGCCAATGCTTCGGTCTGGTACTACCATCGTAGGTCCTTGTCCCTCTGGCCAACTGAAAGTTCAGCACTGGCGGATCCTTCATGATTCGGGTCCCAAAGCACGCCGGACCAGGAGGACCTTGCACCTCGATCAGCTCCGACCTATAAATTCTGTCTAGTTTCAGCCTCGCATCATCTGGCTGCAAGTTTCTGCTGCCCAGCCTTGACCCAATTATATGGTGCTCCGGTCTGGGGTATCTGTCGTTAATCATCGCCGAATAACCATCGTTGTATCTTTCCTGATCCAGACAAGCATTTTGCGGTTATGCTACTTGACCTGCACTTCTCCCCTGCTGGGTGCATGTTGCTGCTACTGCTGTTGAGGTACATTTTGTCCTGTTCCCACCGGATCACGATGTCTGGCATTGCCATTGGCAGCGTTCCTTTGACCGACATTGCCTTGGTCACGGTTACCTCGGCCAGCTTCACCTCGGCTGGTACTGTGACGATCTTCGTCCACTTGCACTGCTTTGCCTTTTCTAGCTCTTACCGGGTCATAGGGGACCATTTGTTTGTCTCTTCTCCCAGAGTTTACCACTTCTTCCCTCTTGGGGTTATGACCCGGAGATGATGCGGCTCCGCCAGATCTCGCCGGATTATTTCTAGCCGAATGAACCACACGCGATGCTCCTGGCGGTGCCCGATTTTCCTTGTTCATTTCTTCATTTTGCTGGCAAGCGACCCTTAGTAAGTGGTTCACCCTCTCATGTTTCCTTTCCCGGGCCTCTCTAGTTAGGCCTTCTAACTTGGATGCAGCTGCATTTGCTGCTATGAGGTTCTTTGTTGGGGTACTGTACCTCTCCATCCCTCCTGTTACTATCGTGGCTGTCTGACCCGGCCTAGGCTCGTATTCCTTGTCGATCTCAGTAATCAGGTTTTTACCTCAGATTTTCACTCCATCTATGCGGTTTGCCTTTGCATATTCCCTCAAAGTAATGTTCAAGGACTGCTGTAACTCTGCTACTTTCTTTGTGCCAGCTAACATTTTCTGCCTAGTTTCCTCCAACTCAACTTGCGCTTGAGCCGGATCTACCAAAGGAGCTATTGGTGTTGCTAGGCTATCTATTGCTTGTTGGAATACATTCTCCGGCCGCTCTAGTGGGGGAAACCTAGATCTTGCCTGCTTAGGCGTGACTTCCGGCTCTGGCGCCGGGTCCTTGCTTGCTCCCGCGTCTGACGCGGTCATCAGGACCTCAACGCTGCTAGCGGGGCGAGTGATATGCACACCGCGAACTGCGCTGAGAGGTGGTTCGCCTTCCTCGACAACATGTCGTGGATGGACGCAGGACTCGTCCACGCCGACGTAGATCTTGTGCGTGCCAAGTTTGATGAAGACGTCGTTGCACGGAGGGGGACGCCTGCCAAAGCTCCCTGCGTTGTCGCTGACGTAGTCCAATGCTCCAAAGCACTAAACTAGGCAAGAGACGATGCGCTCGCCGGTGTTGGAGATGCTTCCCGTCCGGATTTTCACCCCTGCTAGCACCGCTAGCCCCACGGTGGGCGCCAATTGTCGTGGTGGTGGCACGGCAGATGCCATGGATATGCTAAAGATGGGGCCAATGAATGCTAGGGGAATCCAGGGAGGGAAAACATGGTGATTCCATGCATGGATGTTGGTATATTTCCTCTATCAATGGTGAATACAAGTGCTCCTCGAGCTTTTCGTGAGAAGGAGACAATGTCTCTTACTCCCCACAACCTAGCTCCAGAGTTCTACCTTAGACAAAGAAAATGATCGATCCCTCTCTATGAAGGCCCCGGTGCTCCTTATATAGGGGAGCCTGGGTTACAATGTTAGGGCACACGTAGTAGCATATTCCCTGAATATGCCCTTTGGTTAAAGCTAGATGCTTCTTTATTCTCTTTAATGGCTCGTTCGGACTTTGGATGTAACCCATAGCATAATCCTTGCCTTTAAGCATCAACAGACACGGGCTATGTTAGCCGACATTGTCAACGTCATCTTGGTCTCCCCTGTCCCGCTGGTCCTTCCCTCTGCTTTGCTTCGCTCACGGTACATCTATCTAAAGCCACCTTTTGACCAGCGGGAGATTCCTTCCTTCTCTTGGAAGCCAAGCGGTAGTCCGGCTAGCACGCAACTAACCTGGTTACGAGGGTACCTGCGTAATAGATAGACAAACATGGTCGGCATATATTTTATGCTGGCCGGGCTAAGGCTAGGGAGATGCTCCACGGGCCGGGTTACTCCGTAGGTCGGCCTGCCTTGAGGTAACCCGGCCAGCACTTGCTTTGACCATGTCGTACCTCGGCTAACTTGGCATTTATACCCCGGCGTTACCCTACCCAGGGGTATCCCCCCAACATCTGCACTAACATATAGCTATGAAAAACAACAATTTGGGGCATTAATTTGGTGACTACTTCAAGATCATCCAGTGACATAGACAACAACACCGCTGCTCTTCCCTAGAACGAGGCGACGACATTGAGGCCAAGATCCATCGCTGGTGACCTAGATGGAGCACTGGCGCGGTGAACCTAGAATGAGGAGGTGACGCGGTGAAGGGATGTAGGTCGAGGAGCACTTACGTTGCAGACATCGTTGCTAGGGAGGGGAGGGTGGTTGGTTGTTGCCAGGAAGGGGAGGGGAGGTGATTTAGCTGTCGCAGGGAGGGGAGGGGAGGGGATTTGGTTGTCGCCAGAGAGGGTACGAGAGGGAAGGGGATTTGTCCGTCGCCGGGAGGGGAGGGGAGGGGATTTGTCCGTCACCGGGAGGGTCGGGGAGGGGATTCGGCCGTCGCCGGAGAGGCATTTCCTAGCGCTGGGAGGTGAGTGGATTTGGGCGAGTGTGGAAGGGACCTGTAATACCCAATGACAGGTGGGGCCCATGCTAGAGCTGACGAGTGGCCCTATAACGAGTTGTTGCCCCGACCGCACCGCACCAGACCGCACTACACCGCGCCGCGTCATCTATTGATACATGTTAGATTGTTGTCATCTGATGTCCCTGCTATGTGTGCTACACCGATGATTACACTTTTCACACAATGTAACTTTTTAGGGATGTCTGATCGAACCTTGTTGTACGTACAAACCATGTATTTGTGCATATGATTTGGTTCGCTCACGCCATCCCTGAAGATGACATGCAATTGCCAAATATGAGGCACCAGATTTCTGACTCATTGGTTGTCTTTCTGTTCATTGCTTTGGATTGTGTTCATTGCTTTTCTTTCTATTCATTGCTTTTGCTTTCTGTTCATTCCTTTGCTTTCTATTGACTGCTTATCTTTTTGATTCATTGCAGGCTATCAACATCGGGGCTGGGGAAAGGAGCTTCCGATGGCTCCAACAAAAGGGCCAAGAAATCTGGGATGCCTCCCAATGTTGGCAACTGGGTCGAGGCAGTGAGCCCTACCCAGTTCCGCAAGGTATTGGTAGCACCTGCTCTAGGATTTCTTCCTATCCCAGACGCATTCAGGCCATACTTGGATAGTGTCCCTAATACGGTCACTCCGAAGCTGATGACCAGATGCTTATGGGACATCACGATCTTAGATGTAAATGGTAAAGCTTGCTTCGATCAAGGATGGGCATCCTTTTCAGTGGCTCATGAACTGAAGATCGGTTACTTGCTAACCTTCAAGAAGATCTACCCAAAAGTTTACAAGGTGGTCATCTACGACTACAGTCAAGCCGAGGTTGTCAACAGGTGCCCTGAGCACCCTAAAGCTTTCAGGAGGATCGTGGAGCAGAGGTGTCTTATGTCTGCATGAAAAGTTGTTCTGCTATGTGTGTGTGGCCGATGAATTAACTAGAACATTTTCGTGCATTGTTCTGAACTGTCGTTGATCAACACTTGTGTTTTTGTCTCTGTTTATGTGGTATCCTCACCTCTCTCCTAAACACATGGCTTGCTTGTGTTCATAGACGCACGCAGGCAATCAAACAGGCACATTTCTTTACTTCAAAAAAATAAGCACATTTCTGTTTTTTGTGGATGCAAAAAAGGCATGTCGTCTACCAAACAGGCTGTCATTCATGGCCCGAGGCCTGTATGAGGCTGGTAGGGCCACCCACATTTGCCACAAAGTGTCTCATCATGTCTTGGCATAGCAATGTTATACTTAGATCTATCAACTTGGTAGGAACATGTTGTTCAATAACAAGTTGATGAAGGTGTATATCCCATGCAATGTTGGCATGGGCCCACATTTGCCACAAAGTGTCTCATCATGTCTTGGCATAGCAGTGTTATACTTAGATCTATCAACTTGGTGGGAACAAGTTGTCCTATTGGTGACTCATACAACCACAAGTTGATGAAGGGGTTTCGTAGATAGATAATATGAGCTAGATCCGATGCAAAGTTGGCATGGGCCCACATCTTCCACATGTGTGTGTCATTGCTTTGCATATCACTCTCAAACTTAGATGTTGCAACTAACTAGTTGGGATCATGTTGGCCAAGTGTTGAGTCACCTCACACAACCACTAAATTATGGTGTTTCTAGCCAACCAAGACAGGTTTATAGTCCATGCAATGTTGGAATGGCCCCACATGTAACAAAAAGTGTCATCTTGTCTTGGGATAGTAGTGTTATACGTAGATCTATCAAGTAGGTAGGATCATGTTGTCCAAGTGATGACTCATACAACCACAAGTTGGTAAAGGTGTTTCTAGCTAGCCTAGAGAGGTCTAGATCCAATGATATGTTGGCATGAGAACACATGTAACACAAAGTGTCTCATCATGCATGCCTTGGCATAGCAGTGTTATACTAAGACCTATCAACTTGGTAGTAACATGTTGGCCAAGTGTTGACTCATAGAACCACAAGTTGATGAAGGTGTTTCTAGACAGCCTAGAGAGGTCTAGATCCCATGCAATGTTGGCATGTGCTCACATGTAACACAAAGTGTCTCATCATGTCTTGGTATAACAAAATTATACTTAGATATATCAAGTAGGTAGGATCATTTTGTCTAAGTGATGACTCATAGAACCACAAGTTGTTGAAGGTGTTTCTAGCCAGCATAGAGAGGTCTAGATCCCATGCAATGTTGACATGGGCCCACATGTAACACAAAGTGTCTCATCATGTCTTGGTATAACAGTGTTTTACCAAGACCTATCAACTTGTTTGGAACATGTTGTCCAAGTGTTGACTCATAGAACCACAAGTTGATGAAGGTGTTTCTAGACAACCTAGAGAGGTCTAGGTCCCATGCAATGTTGGCATGGGCCTACATGTAACACAAGTGTGTGTCATGGCTTGACATAGCACTTTCATACTTAGATGTAGCAACTAGGTGGGATCATGTTTTGCCAACTGTTGACTCACAAAACCACTAAGTTGATGATGATGTTTCTAACCAACCAAGAGAGGTATATAGCCCATGCAATGTTGGCATGGGCCCACAATTTCCACAAAGTGTCTCATGATGTCTTTGCAAAGCAATGTTATACTTAGATATATCAACTAGGTAGGATTATGTTGTCCAAGTGATGACTCATATAACCACACGTTGATGAAGGTGTTTCTAGACAGCTAAGATAGGTCTAGATCCCATGAAATGTTGGCATGGGCCCACATCTGCCACATGTGTCTCTCATGGCTTTGCATAGCACTCTCAAACTTAGATGTGGCAACTATCTAGTTGGGATCATATTTTACCAAGTGTTGACTCACCTCACACAACCACTAAGACATCATGCGATACCTTCATGTGGCATCTACCTAGTTGGGATCATCTTTTGTCCAAGTGATGACTCATACAACCACAAGTTGATGAAGGTGTTTCTAGACAGCTAAGATAGGTCTAGATCCCATGAAATGTTGGCATGGTCCCGCATCTGCCACAAAGTGTCTCATCATGTCTTGGCATAGCACTCTCAAACTTAGATGTAGTAACTAGCTAGTTGGGATCATGTTTTGCCAAGTGTTGACTCACCTCACACAACCACTAAGTTGATGATGGTGTTTCTAGCGAACCAAGAGAGTTTTATAGCCCATGCAATGTTGGCATGGGCCTACATTGTCCACAAACTATCTCATGGTGTCTTTGCATAGAAGTGTTATACTTAGATCTACCAACTAGGTAGGATTATGTTGTCTAAGTGATGACTCATACAATGACAAGTTGATGAAGGTGTTTCTAGACAGCTAACATAGGTCTAGATCCCATGAAATGTTGGCATGGGCCCACATCTGCCACAAAGTGTCTCATCATGGCTTTGCATAGAACTCTCAAACTTAGATGTAGAAACTAGCTGGTTGGGATCATGTGTTGCCAAGTGTTAACTCACCTCACACAACCACTAAGTTGATGATCGTGTTTCTAGCTAACCAACAGAGGTATATAACCCATGCAATGTTGGCATGGGCCCACATTTTCCACAAAGTGTCTCATGATGTATTTGCATAGCAGTGTTATACTTAGATCTACCAACTAGGTAGGATTATGTTGTCCAAGTGATGACTCATACAACCACAAGTTGATGAAGGGTATTTCTAGATATCTAAGATAGGTCTATATCCCATGAAATGTTGGCATGGGCCCACATCTGCCACAAAGTGTCTCATCATGTCTTGGCATAGCACTCTCAAACTTAGATGTAGCAACTAGCTAGTTGGGCTCATGTTTTGCCAAGTGTTTACTCACCTCACACAACCACTAAGTTTATGATGGTGTTTCTAGCACCCCAAGAGAGGTCTATAGCCCATGCAATGTTGGCATGGGCCCACATTTTCCACAAAGTGTCTGATGATGTCTTTGCATATAAGTGTTATACTTAGATCTAACAACTAGGAAGGATTATCTTTTCCAAGTGATGACTCATACAACCACTAGTTGATGAAGGTGTTTCTAGACAGCTAAGATAGGTCTAGATCCCATGAAATGTTGGCATGGGCCCACATCTGCCACATGTGTTTCTCATCATGGCTTTTCAAAGCACTCTCAAACCTAGGTGTAGCAACTAGCTAGTTGGGATCATGTTTTGCCAAGTGTTGACTCACAAAACCACTAAGTTGATGATGGTGTTTCTAGCCAACCAAGAGAGGTTTATAGCACCATGCAATGTTGGAATGGGCCCACAATTGCCAAAAAGTGACTCATCATGTCTTGTCATAGTAGTGTTATACTTAGATCTGTTAACTAGGTAGGACTATGTTGTCCAAGTGATGACTCATACAACCACAAGTTGATGAAGGTATTTCTAGAAAGCTAAGATAGTTCTAGATCCCATGAAATGTTGGTATGGGCCCACATCTGCCACAGGTGTGACTCATCATGTCTTTGCATAGGACTCTCAAAGCTAGATGTAGCAACTAGCTAGTTGGGATCATGTTTTGCCAAGTTTTGACTCACAAAACCACTAAGTTGATGATGGTGTTTCCAGCCAACCAAGAGAGGTTTATAGCACATGCAATGTTGTCATGATCCACATTTTCCACAAAGTGTCTCATCATGTCTTGTCATAGAAGTGTTATACTTAGATCCTACCAACTAGGTAGGATTATGTTGTCCAAGTGATGACTCATAGAACCACAGGTGGATGAAGGTGTTTTTCTAGACAGCTAAGATAGGTAAAGATCCCATGCAATGTTGGCATGGGCCCACCTCTGCCACATGTGTCTATCATGGCTTTGCATAACACTCTCAAACTTAGATGTAGCAACTAGGTAGGATCATGTTGGCCAAGTGGTCTAGTAGCAACATGGTGAAGTATATGGTGTTATTTGGTGCACAAATGACTACTCTTGTGAATGTGATATGCAAGTTTGAACCACATTATTTCCAAGTCAAATTTAGGTTAAACTGGTCAAATTTTAGAAAAATTGAGCTACAGCTACATGATTGGCACCTCATTTATGTTTTCAAAATTCATACTATGGTGCACAAGATGATCATCATGTTTGTGGTGCTAGGTCAGCATGATTCATCCATATTTGGTGATTGCATCCTCGCGATTTGACCTAACTTTGAATGGGGCACTAGAAATTTGAAAAAAAGATAGTGAAACCTTCACCATGTGTCTTAGGTTGCGGATATTAGCATGTGTAAAAAAAATCATATCATTTCGTGAAGGTCGGAAAAATCACATTGTTAGGAAAAGTGGCTCAGGTTAGACTAAACGCTCTGTTTCTAAGTTTGCTATTTTTTCGACCATCGCCAAATTAATCTAAACTTTTTCAACATGCTATCAGAAAGGTACGTATGCAGAATATGTAATTGGTTTTAAAAAAACTGAAGTTCAAAATTCTGGCAAATATTAGTTATTTTTGAATTAAATAGAACGGAAATACAAGTCTGCCATTTTCCTCTGCAGAAACCCGGTGTACCATGATCAAAGCAAACATATCGACAAGCAGAATATCTATCATCGTCGACTTCACCCATACTGTCGAGCAACTTGACTGCTATCAGGTTTCAGTTTAGGTGTTATTTCTGTTAGTTTCGTTAGTGTAACACTTAGTCGTTGCTTAGGTGTTTCAAAATCTCAAAAGTGTCTCTTTGTCATACTACAATATAGTGGTGTATGCCTATTTTCTCTTTGCACACTCGCTCTTTTCTTTATTTCTTGTCTTCTCTTTTATATATATGCTCAGACTTTTGTTTAAGTGATGTGCAAAGGAGCTAGTCATACATTGCACTTCACATAGGATTTCAAAGTTTAACGATCTCAATTATCAAATTCCAATTGTATATGAAGCATTCTTATGACTTGAAGATTCTACCTCGACTTGTTCTCACTCTATTTTGATAGCACTTTCATTTTCCTTTGTTCAAGGTTTCTTTTTCAACTTAATTTCATAGATAATTTTTCTTTGTAAATCAAATTGTAGACTTACACCATATTGACCAAATTATCTTTATATGTTCCATTAATACCAATGGTGTGGAAGACTCCTATTGCTATCATGAAGTGCAAGTAAAATTATACTCAAGCCATTCATATATCCAATAAAACAAACACAAAAACTCAATATTGCTCCATATATAATTATAAACTCAGAATTTCATAGAAGGGATCGAATATTCTTGAAAGGAATTCTAATGATGCAAACTTTATTTCTAGTTTGAACTAATGCAAAAAATAGTAATAAAAACTTATAAGATAGATTACAAGGTCTTAAAGATCTCCCCAAGGTTGGATTCAAGCCAGGCGGGATCAAATAATCCCTTGCGATTATTTGATACCATGATTGTTATAGATCACTATGGCGCCATGGCACGTGGTATCTTATCTTCACGGGCCAGCCTGAGACGGAGGGACTGATTGACAGCTTCTAATTCCTTAACACGCAGCTTGTAGAAAAGATTGTTCCTCTCTAGCACTTTCACTTGTTCTTTAATGAATTCATTGTTTTCCTGAAGTGTTTGTAGCGCCTTAAGACTCATAGAAAAACCTGCTTCGATTGTTTGCTTGATATCTTCATCAAGTTTGTCAAGATAAAGTCGTAGCAATCAAAGGTGTTCGGGTGTCTCTGGCTTCTCCTTGTCCAACTCTTCAATCTTCACCTCTAGGGCCTTCAAATCCCTCTTCCGACACCCATGGTCGGTGTCGAGGAACTCTATAGGCATGGTCTTGATATCCTTGCCTTGCTCGCTATTGCTCCCAATCTCCATAGGAGCCTTTCTTCTTGGCTTCTATCCCTTGGTTGAGAGTCCTCACATGTGAATAAGAGGTAGATTGGTTTCTGGAGATTATGACTAGAGAGAGAGAGAGACAATGGCAGTATATAAGGGGGGTCAGAGGTCAGTAAACTCGTGAGAAACACCAAATTGTTGCCCAAGAAAAGAATCTTAATGAAACAGAGAAAGAAATCACAGATTTGGAAGTGCCCTGCCGCATAACAACCAACTATATACGGGCGCGACCCATATAGCTCCAGCCGTATAGTTGGTTCTGGCCAGAAATTTCCAAATATCTCGAGTCCAGGTCGAATAAATCACGACTCGGAACCGATAATAACATTATTTTCATGAAAATGAAAAGAAAAACAAAAAGTGTCTGAGAGTTTAATGACCAACTATACGACCGTAATTTTGGCTCCGGTCGTATAGTTGCGACCGTATAGATACAGACAGGTGTGTGTCATTGCTTTGCATAGCAGTCTCAAACTTAGATGTAGCAACTAGCTATTTGGGATTATGTTTTGCTAAGTGTTGACTCACCACATACAACCACTAAGTTGATGATGGTGTTTCAAGCCAACTAAGAGAGGTTTATAGCACCATGCAATGTTGGAATGGGCCCACAATTGCCACAAAGTGACTCATCATGTCTTGCCATATAAGTGTTAAACTTAGATCTATCAACTAGGTAGGATTATTTGTCCAAGTGATGACTCATACAACCACAAGTTGATGAAGGTGTTTCTAGACAGCTAAGATAGGTCTAGATCCCACGAAATGTTCGCATGGGCCCACATCTTCCATAGGTGTGTCTCATGGCTTTGCATAGCACTCTCAAACTTAGATGTGGCAACTAGCTAGTTGGGATCATGTTTTGCCAAGTGTTGACTCACCTCACACAACCACTAACCACTAAGTTGATGATGGTGTTTCTAGCCAACCAAGAGAGGTCTATAGCCCATGCAATGTTGGCATGGGCCCACATTTTCCACAAAGTGTCTCATCATGTCTTTGCATAGCAGTGTTATACTTAGATCTATCAACTAGGTAGGATTATGTTGCCTAAGTGATAACTCATACAACCACAAGTTCATGAAGGTGTTTCTAGATAGCTAAGATTGGTCTACATCCCATGAAATGTTGTCATGGGCCCACATCTGCCACAGGTGTGTCTCATGGCTTTGCATAGCAGTCTCAAACTTAGATGTAGCAACTAGCTAGTTGGGATCATGTTGTGTCAAGTGTTGAATCACACAACCACTAAGTTGATGATGGTGTTTCTAGCCAACCAAGAGAGGTCTATAGCCCATGCAATGTTGGCATGGGCCCACATTTTCCAAAAAGTGTCTCGTCATGTCTTTGCATAGCAGTGTTATACTTAGATCTATCAACTAGGTAGGATTATGTTGTCCAAGTGATGACTCATACAACCACAAGTTGATGAAGGTGTTTCTAGACAGCTAAGATAGCTCTAGATCCCATGCAATGTTGGCATGGGCCCACATATGCCACAGGTGTGTCTCATGGCTTTGCATAGCACTCTCAAACTTAGATGTAGCAACTAGCTAGTTGGGATCATGTTTTGCCAAGTGTTGACTCACACAACCACTAAGTTAATGATGGTGTTTCTAGCCAACCAAGATAGGTCTATAGCCCATGCAATGTTGGCATGGACCCACATTTTCCACAAAGTGTCTCATCATGTCTTTACATAGAAGGGTTATACTTAGATCTATCAACTAGGTAGGATTATGTTGTCCAAGTCATGACGCATACAATCACAAGTTGATGAAGTTGTTTCTAGACAGCTAAGATAGGTCTAGATCCCATGAAATGTTGGCATGGGCCCACATCTGCCACAAAGTGCCTCATCATGTCTTGGCATAGCACTCTCAAACTTAGATGTGGCAACTAGCTACTTGGGGTCATGTTTTGCCATGTGTTGACTCACCTCACACAACCACTAAGTTCATGATGCTGTTTCTAGCCAACCAAGAGAGGTTTATATCCCATGCAATGTTGGCATGGGCCCATATTTTCCACAAGTGTCTCATCATGTCTTGTCATAGTAGTGCTATAGTTAGATCTATCAACTAGGTAGGATTATGTTGTCCAAGTGATGACTCATACAACCACAATTTGATGAAGGTGTTTCTAGACAGCTAAGATAGGTCTAGTTCCCATGAAATGTTGGCATGGGCTCACATCTGCCACAAAGTGTCTCATCAGGTCTTGGCATAGCACTCTCAAACTTAGATGTAGGAATTAGCTAGTTGGGATCATGTTTTTGCAAGTGTTAACTCACAAAACCACTAAGTTGATGATGGTGCTTCTAGCCAACCAAGAGAGGATTATAGCACATGCAATGTTGGCATGGGCCCACATTTTCCACAAAGTGTCTCATGATGTATTTGCATAGCAGTGTTATACTTAGATCTATCAACTAGGTAGGATTATGTTGTCCAAGTGATGACTCATACAACCAAAAGTTAATGAAGGGTATTTCTAGACAACCTAGAGAGGTCTAGGTCCCATGAAATGTTGGCATGGGCCTACATGTAACATAAGTGTGTGTCATGGCTTGACATAGCACTTTCATACTTAGATGTAGCAACTAGGTGGGATCATGTTTTGCCAACTGTTGACTCACAAAACCACTAAGTTGATGATGGTGTTTCTAGCCAACCAAGAGAGGTATATAGCCCATGCAATGTTGGCATGGGCCCACATTTTCCACAAAGTGTCTCATGATGTCTTTGCATAGCAGTGTTATACTTAGATCCATCAACTAGGTAGGATTATGTTTTCCAAGTGATGACTCATACAACCACAAGTTGATGAAGGTGTTTCTAGATAGCGAAGATAGGGCTAGATCCCATGAAATGTTGGCATGGGCCCACATTTTCCACATGTGTTTGTCATGGCTTTGCATAGCACTCTCCAACTCAGATGTAGCAACTAGGTGGGATCATGTTTTGCCAAGTGTTGACTCACACTGTCACACGACCACTAAGTTGATGATGGTTTTGCTAGCCAACCAAGAGAGCTCCATAGCCCATGCAATGTTGGCATGGGCCCACATTTGCCACAAAGTGTCTCATCATGTCTTGGCATAGCCGTGTTATACTTAGATTTATCAACTAGGAAGGATTATGTTGTCCAAGTGATGACTCATACAACCACAAGTTGATGAAGGTGTTTCTAAATAGCTAAGATAGATAGGTGTAGATGCCATGAAATGTTGGTATGGGACCACATCTACCATTAGTGTGTGTCATGGCTTTGCATAGCACTCTCATATTTAGATGTGGCAACTAGGTGGGGTCATGTTGGCCAAATGTTGACTCACACAACAACCAAGGGCGTGTTTGGTAGCCTGCAGTTCCCCCGGCAGGCCGAGTTGGGCCGAAATCGGGTCGTTTGGTTGTCGGCAGCCCCTCTACATTGTGTCCCGCACGCGTATTAAAGTAGCCAGAGCCAGACCCAAGGACAACGCTCGAATCGGCCATTTTTATGGGGCCTGGCTCGGGCCAGCGAAAAAGAGCCAAAGCGGTTCCCTGGTGGGAGACGGGTAGGGAGATGCCGCGTCGCTTCTCGCCCTTCTCGCTCACTCTACTCTGTGCACTGCGCTGACCCCCCCCCCACACACACACACCCCACTCGACAGTGTCGTTCCCGGAGGCAGCCACTCCGACGGTGTAGGGCTTGTAGGGAGGAGATGCCGGCGTCGAGGCTATCGCTCACCATCGAAAGCGGTGGTCTTTATTCGAGAAACAGCTGCGAATCCGAACCATGGCGGTAAGATTTTCCCCTTTTTCCCCGAGGCATCTAGACGGTAGATCTGCTCGTAGAAGGTCATGGCTAGGGATCTAGATGGCATGCATTGTAGATCTGCCTGGATATGCCCTGCTCAAGGTATTTTTTCGGTTTTGGGGCTTTACTGTTGTACCATTACAAGGACTAGTTCGTGCGACTTGTGCTACATTTCTTTGGTAGTATTTAACCTGGACCTGACAACAGGGCATGGATGACCTATTGCCGATGATTACAATGGCTAAGGGCACTTTTAGGATAGTTCCACATGCAGCAACTTTCTATAGATGGCCTTTAGTACCTCATATTTTTGCCTAACAAGGAAATTTGTGCAGGATCCTTGGTACTAAGGGATCATCTATTGAGACATGTTAGATTGTTGTCATCTGATGTCCCTGCTATGTGTGCTACGCCGATGATTACACTTTTCACACAATGTAACTTTTCAGGGATGTCTGATCGAACCTTGTTGTACACACAAACCTTGTATTTGTGCATATGATTTGGTTTGCTCACACCATCCCTGAAGGTGACATGCAATTTCCAAATATGAGGCACCAGATTTCTGACTCATTGGTTGTCTTTCTGTTCATTGCTTTGGATTGTTTCCATTGCTTTTCTTTCTGTTCATTGCTTTTTCTTTCTGTTCATTGCTTTGCTTTCTGTTCACTACTTATCTTTTTGAGTCATTGCAGGCTGTCAACATCGATGGCTGGGGAAAGGAGCCCGCCGATGGCTCCAACAAAAGGGCCAAGAAATTTGGGATGCGTCCCAATGTTGGCAACTGGGTCGAGGCAGTGAGCCCTACCCAGTTCTGCAAGGTATTGGTAGCACCTACTCTGGGATTGCTTCCTATCCCAAACGCATTCAGGCCATACTTGGATAGTGTCCCTGACACGGTCACTCTGAAGCTGACGACCAGATGCTTATGGGACATCACAATCTCAGATGTAAACGGTAAAGCTTGCTTTGATCAAGGTTGGGCAGCCTTTTCAGTGGCTCATGACCTGAAGATCGGTTACTTGCTGACCTTCAAGAAGATCTACCCAAAGGTTTACAAGGTGGCCATCTACGACTACAGTCAAGCCGAGGTTGTCAAGAGGTTCCCTAAGCACCCTGAAGCTTTCAGGAGGATCATGGAGCAGAGGTGACTTACGTCTGCATGAAAAGTTGTTCTGCTATGTGTGTGTGGCCGATGAATTAACTAGAACATTTTCGTACGTTGTTATGAACTGTCGTTGATCAACACTTGTGTTTGTGTTTTTGTTTATGTGGTATCCTCACCTCTCTCCAAGACGTGACCCTATCAGAAACGCTGCAGGCAACAAAACACATGGCTTGCTTGTGTTCATAGACGCACGCAGGCAGTCAAACAGGCACATTTCTTTACTTCACAAAAAACAGGCACATTTCTATTTTTCGTGGATGCAAAAAAAGGCATGTAGTCTACCAAACAGGCTATCATTCATGGCCTGAAGCCTGTATGAGGTTGGCAGTGCCACCCACATTTGCCACAAAGTGTCTCATCATGTCTTGGCATAGCAATGTTATACTTAGATCTATCAACTTGGTAGGAACATGTTGTTCAATAACAAGCTAATGAAGGTGTATAGCCCATGTTGTTATACTTAGATCTATCAACTTGGTAGGAACATGTTGTTCAACTTGGCATGGGCCCACATTTGCCACAAAGTGTCTCATCATGTCTTGGCATAGCAGTGTTATACTTAGATCTATCAACTTGGTGGGAACAAGTTGTCCTATTGATGACTCATACAACCACAAGTCGATGAACGGGATTTGTAGATAGATAATATGAGTTAGATCCCATGCAAAGTTGGCATGGGCCCACATCTGCCACATGTGTGTGTCATTGCTTTGCATAGCACTCTCAAACTTAGATGTTGCAACTAGCTAGTTGGGATCATGTTGGCCAACTGTTGAGTCACCTCACACAACCACTAAATGATGGTGTTTCTAGCCAACCAAGAGAGGTTTATAGCCCATGCAATGTTCGAATGGGACCACATGTAACAAAAAGTGTCAGCTTGTCTTGGGATAGCACTGTTATACTTAGATCTATCTAGTAGGTAGGATCATGTTGTCCAAATGATGACTCATACAACCACAAGTTGGTAAAGGTGTTTCTAGCTAGCCTAGAGAGGTCTAGATCCAATGTAATGTTGGCATGGGACCAGATGTAACACAAAGTGTCTCATCATGCATGTCTTGGCATAGCAGTGTTACACTAAGACCTATCAACTTGGTAGTAACATGTTGGCCAAGTGTTGACTCATATAACCACAAGTTGATGAAGGTCTTTTTAGACAGCCTAGAGAGGACTAGATCCCATGCAATGTTGGCATGTGCCCACATGTAACACAAAGCGTCTCATCATGTCTTGGCATAACAAAATTATACTTAGATATATCAAGTAGGTAGGATCATGTTGTCCAAGTGATGACTCATACAACCACAAGTTGTTGAAGGTGTTTCTAGCCAGCCTAGAGAGGTCTAGATCCCATGCAATGTTGTCGTGGGCCCACATGTAACACAAAGTGTCTCATCATGTCTTGGCATAATAGTATTTTACTAAGACCTATCACCTTGTTAGGAACATGTTGGCCAAGTGTTGACTCATAGACCACAAATTGATGAAGGTGTTTCTAGACAACCCAGAGAAGTCTAGGTCCCATGAAATGTTGGCATGGGCCTACATGTAACACAAGTGTGTGTCATGGCTTGACATAGCACTTTCATACTTACATGCTACTAGGTGGGATCATGTTTTGCCAAGTGTTGACTCACAAAACCACTAAGTTGATGATGGTGTTGCTAGCCAACCAAGAGAGGTTTATAGCCCATGCAATGTTGGCATGGACCCACATTTTACACAAAGTGTCTCATGATATCTTTGCATAGCAATGTTATACTTAGTTCTATCAACTAGGTAGGATTATGTTGTCCAAGTGATGACTCATACAACCACAAGTTGATGAAGGTGTTTCTAGATAGCTCAGATAGGTCTACATCCCATGAAATGTTGGCATGGGCCCACATCTGCCACATGTGTCTCTCATGGCTTTGCATAGCACTCTCAAACTTAGATGTGGCAACTAGCTAGTTGGGATCATGTTTTTCCAAGTGTTGACTCACCTCACACAATCACTAAGACATCATGCGACACCTTCATGTCACAACTAGCTAGTTGGGATCATGTTTTTCCAAGTGATGACTCATACAACCACAAGTTGATGAAGGTGTTTCTAGACATCTAAGATAGGTCTAGATCCCATGAAATGTTGGCATGGGCCCACATCTGCCACAAAGTGTCTCATCATGTCTTGGTATAGCACTCCCAAACTTAGATGTAGCAACTAGCTAGTTGGGATCATGTTTTGCCAAGTATTGACTCATCTCACACAACCACTAAGTTGATGATGGTGTTTCTATCCAACCAAGAGAGGTCTATAGCCAATGCAATGTTGGCATGGGCCCACATTTTCCACAAAGTGTCTCATAATGTCTTTGCATAGAAGTGTTATACTTAGATCTACCAACTAGGTAGGATTATGTTGTCCAAGATGACTCATACAACCGCAAGTTGATGAAGGTGTTTCTAGACAGCTAAGATAGTTCTAGATCCCATGAAATGTTGTCATGGGCCCACATCTGCCACATGTGTGTCTCATCATGGCTTTGCATAGCACTCTCAAATCTAGATCAAGCAACTAGCAAGTTGGGATCATGTTTTGCCAAGTGTTGACTCACAAAACCACTAAGTTGATGATGGTGTTTCTAGCCAACCAAGAGAGGTTTATAGCATCATGCAATGTTGGAATGGGCGCACAATTGCCAAAAAGTGACTCGTCATGTCTTGTGATATAAGTGGTATACTTGGATCTATCAACTAGGTCGGATTATGTTGTCCAAGTGATGAATCATACAACCACAAGTTGATGAAGGTGTTTCTAGACAGCTAAGATAGGTCTAGATCCCATGAAATGTTGGCATGGGCCCACATCTGCCACATGTGTGACTCATCATGGCTTGGCATAGCACTTTCAAACTTAGGTGTAGCAACTAGCTAGTTGGGATCATGTTTTGCCAAGTGTTGACTCACAAAACACTAAGTTGATGATGGTGTTTCTAGCCAACCAAGAGAGGTTTATAGCACCTTGCAATGTTGGCATGGGACCACATTTTCCACAAGTGTCTCATGATGTCTTTGCATAGCAATGTTATACTTAGTTCTACCAACTAGGTAGGATCATGTTGTCCAAGTGATGACTCATACAACCATAAGTTGATGAACGTTTTTCTAGATAGCTATGATAGGTCTAGATCCCATGAAATGTTGGCATGGTCCCACATCTGCCACAAAGTGTCTCATCATGTCTTGGCATAGCACTCTCAAACTTAGATGTAGCAACTAGCTAGTTGGGATCATGTTTTACCAAGTGTTGACTCACCTCACACAACCACTAAGTTGTTGATGGTGTTTCTAGCCAACCCAGAGAGTTTTATAGCCCATGCAATGTTGGCATGGGTCCATAGTGTCCACAAACTGTCTCATGGTGTCTTTGCATAGAAGTGTTATACTTAGATCTACCAACTAGGTAGGATTATGTTGTCCAAGTGATGACTCATACAACCACAAGTTGATGAAGGTGTTTCTAGATAGCTAAGACAGGTCTAGATCCCTTGAAATGTTGGCATGGGCCCACATCTGCCACAAAGTGTCTCATCGTTGCTTTGCATAGGACTCTCAAGCTTAGATGTAGTAACTAGCTGGTTGGGATCATGTTTTGCCAAGTGTTGACTCACGTCACACAACCAGTAATTTTATGGTTCTGTTTCTAGCCAACCAAGGGAGGTTTATAGCCCATGCAATGTTGGCTTGGGCCCACATTTTCCACAAAGTGTCTCATGATGTCTTTAAATAGCAGTGTTATACTTAGATCTACCAACTAGGTAGGATTATGTTGTCCAAGTGATGACCCATACAACCACAAGTTGATGAAGGGTGTTTCTAGACAGCTAAGATAGGTCTAGATCCCATGAAATGTTGGCATGGGCCCACATCTGCCACAAAGTGTCTCATCATGTCTTGGAATATCACTCTCAAACTTAGATGTAGCAACTAGCTAGTTGGGATCATGTTTTACCAAGTTTTACGCACCTCACACAACCGCTAAGTTGATGATGGTGTTTCTAGCCAACCAAGAGAGGTCTATAGCCCATGCAATGTTGGCATGGGCCCACATTTTCCACAAAGTGTCTCATGATGTCTTTGCATAGCAGTGTTATACTTAGATCTACCAACTAGGTAGGATTATGTTGTCCAAGTGATAACTCATACAACCACAAGTTGATGAAGGTGTTTCTAGACAGCTAAGATAACAACAGATCCCATGAAATGTTGGTATGGGCCCACATCTGCCACAGGTGTGACTCATCATGTCTTGGCATAGCACTCTCAAACCTAGATGTAGCAACTAGCTAGTTGGGATCATGTTTTGCCAAGTGTTGACTCACAAAACCACTAAGTTGATGATGGTGTTTCCAGCCAACCAAGAGAGGTTTATAGCACATGCAATGTTGGCATGGTCCCACATTTTCCACAAAGTGTCTCATGATGTCTTTGCATAGCAATGTTATACTTAGATCTACCAACTAGCTAGGATTATGTTGTCCAAGTGATGACTCATAGAACCACAAGTTGATGAAGGTGTTTTTCTAGATAGCTAAGATAGGTAAATATCCCATGCAATGTTGTCATGGGCCCACCTCTGCCACATGTGTTTGTCATGGCTTTGCATAGCACTCTCAAACTTAGATGTAGCAACTAGGTGGGATCATGTTGGCCAATTGGTCTAGTAGCAACATGGTGAAGTAGATGGTGTTATTTGGTGCACAAATGACCACTCTTGTGAATGTGATATGCAAGTTTGAACCACATTATTTCCAAGTCAAATTTAGGTCAAATTGGTCAAATTTTAGAAAAATGGAGCTATAGCTACATGATTAAAATTCATACTAAGGTGCACAAGATGATCATCATGGATGTGGTGCTAAGTCAGCATGATTCATCCATATTCGGTGATTGCACCCTCTCGGTTTTGACCTAACTTTGAAAGCGGCACTAGAAATTCAATAAAAAATAAAAAAGATAGTGAAACCTTCACCATGTGTCTTAGGTTGCGAATGTTAGCATGTGTAAAAAATTCATATTTTTTCATGAAGGTCGGAAGAATCACATTGTTAGGAAAAGTGGCTCAGGTTAGACTAAACGCTCTGTTTGTAAGTTTGCTATATTTTCGACCATCACCAAATTAATCCAAGCTTTTTCAACATGCTATCAGAAAGGTACATATGCAGAATATGTAATTGGTTTCAAAAAAACTGAAGTTCAAAATTTTGGCAAATATTAGTTATTTTTGAATTAAATAGAAAGGAAATACAAGTATGCCATTTCCCTCTGCAGAAACCTGGTGTACCATGAGCAAAGCAAGCATATCGAGGTGTGCTACCACTACATGATCAGGCAGTGCGTACTCGACAAGAAGAAGATCTATCATTGTAGACTTTAACGGGAATGTCGATCGAGCAACTTGACTGCTATCAGGTTTCAGTTTAGGTGTTATTTCTGTCAGTTTCGTCCGAGTAGCACTTAGTCGTTGCTTAGGTGTTTCAGTCAGAGTTTGCTCCATGTCATGTAAAAGATTCTAATAGCCAGCTCACAGGTTGCGAGTGACAATTGATATCAGAGTGTAAGATTATGTGGCCATGTCGCAAGCACCAGGGAGAGGACGCGGATCATCCCATATCAACAGAGCACATTCATATCAATAGAGCACACCACATTCATATCAACAAAGCACAGATAAGAACATAGCAAAGATACTAGTTAGTTAGTTAGGGTAGTTCATAGTCAGGTGCATCCCATGCTACCTGATAAGTTGTTCACACTAGCGGTACACACCCCTGAGCCAAAAGATGGTGGTTCCATATACATCCATGAAGCATAGAATGGAGACTACTTAATATGTACAACGAATAGTAGAGTGTACTCAGATTACATGTCGCAGGTGATGAACTCCTTCGTGTTGTTGAAAGCCCTGAAGAGAGTCACCTTCAAGCCCTTCTGTTTGTTGATGTACTTGAAGGCGAGGACGTCCCCAACCCAGAGCTTGATCTTTGACAAAAACTCACTCCAGCCCTTCATGAAGTACATCTGTCCCTCGAACATCTGCAACTGCACACCGTACTCACGGAAGGAGGAGATCTTCCGGGGGAGAGTGCAGACATGTTGCCTTATCTGCAGCTGCTTTAGCACTACCGTCTTCATGCTTTCCGGGAGCTGGAGTGCAGTCAGGTCCATGGCCTTGATCTGGACATAGGAGCGATGGGGGAGATCCTCATTTATGCGGTTACCAAGACGCAGCTTGCGGCCCTGACCATCCTTCTTATTCCTTGTCTGCGCTTCTGCCAACAAGCTGTTGAGGGTTGGTTTAGCCGTTGAGGGAGTGAGGTCTCAGATGAAGTCCTCGTACCCAGGCATCGGAGGAACTGTGTTCCTGCACAAGGTGTCCCAGTCCTGCTTGGGTACCTTGCTTGCCGATCAGAACTGATCAGAAAACACTAGCAAATGCACTGTGCAAATCAAACATATAAATGATAGTTGTACAGAGATTGGTACATTCATCTACACATGCTTAATGGTCATGCCAATCATGTAGACAAGCAAACATGGCAATGGCATTCATCTATACTAGCAAAAATGGTCATGCCAAGCATGTACACAAGCAAAATGGCAATGCCATTCATCTACACATGCTTAATGGTCATGCCAACCATGTACACAAGCTTAATGGCAAGCATATAGACAAGCAAAAATGGTAGTAGAATTCATCTACACTGCTGCCAAGCATCTAGACAAGCATTTGTCTACACATGTTTAATGGTGATGCCAAGCAAAATGGCAATGCCATTCATATCCACATGCTTAATGGTCATGCCAAGCATGTACACAAACAAAATGGCAAGCATATACACAAGCAAAAATTGCAATAGAATTCATCTACACTGTTGCCAAGCATCTAGATAAGCAATCATGGCAATGTCATTCATCTACACATGCTTAATGGTCATGCCAAGCATGTACACAAGCAAAATGGCATAGCCATTCATCTACATGGCATCTAGATAAGCATTCATCTACACATGCTTAATGGTGATGCCAAGCATCTAGACAAGCAAACATGTCAATGGCATTCATCTGCACAAGCTTAATGGTCATGCCAAGCATGTGCATAAGCAAAATGGCATAGCTATTCATCTACACATGCTTAATGGTCATGCCAAGAATGTACACAAGCAAAATGGTCATGACATTCATCTACACATGCTTAATGGTCATGCCAAGCATGTACACAAGCAAAATGGCAATGCCATTCATCTACACATGCTTAATGGTCATGCCAAGAATGTACACAAGCAAAATGGCAAGCATATAGACAAGCAAACATGGCAATAGCATTCATCTACACTGCTACCAAGCATCTAGACAAGCATTCATCTACACATGCTTAATGGTGATGCCAAGAATCTAGACAAGCAAACATGGAAATAGCATTTATCTACACTTCTGCCAAGCATCTACACAAGCATTCATCTACACATGCTTAATGGTGATGCCAAGCATCTAGACAAGCAAACATGGCAATATCATTCATCTACACTGCTGCGAAGCATCTAGACAAGCATTCATGTACACATGCTTAATGGTGATGCCAAGCTTGTAGACAAGCAAACATGGCAATGCCATTCATATATACAAGCTTAATGGCCATGCCAAGCATCTAGACAAGCAAACATGGCAATGCCATTCATCTACACATGCTTAATGGTCATGGCAAGCATGTACACAAGCAAAATGGCAAGTATCTAGACAAGAAGACATGGCAATAGCATTCATCTACACTGCTACCAAGCATCTAGACAAGCATTCATCTACACATGCTTAATGGTGATGCCAAGCATATAGACAAGCAAACATGGAAATAGCATTCATCTGCACTGCTGCCAAGCATCTAGACAAGCAAACATGGAAATGCCATTCATCTACACATGCTTAATGGTGATCCCAAGCATCTACAGAAGCAAGCATGGAAATGGAATTCATCTACACATGCATAATGTTGCTGCCTAGCATCTATACAAGCAAACATGGAAAAATTTGATCTTCCCTTGCGCAATGGTCACATATTAAGCAACAGATTGTAATCTACATTTCCAACATTCGTATGTAACACATTCTATCAAGCAAGCATATCAATTTGTATATAGGAACAAGAACAGATGGGGAAAAGAGACCCCTTACCTGCGGCGAAGCAGTGGACGGCCTAATCGCCAGAGGTGCTGGTGAAGCAGCGGCGGACCTAGCCGTAGCGGCTCCCCCTCCGTCAATGCTGCCGCCCTCAATGCGTTGTGGTAGGGATCGGTGCTGAAGCGTGTCGGGGCGAGGGAAAACCCCGATGCAATCCCCATGGATTGCATCGCCCCGACCGCCGCAGCCCTAACCGGCGCCTCACGCGGCACCCTCGATAGTGGCGATGGCCACCGTGGAGAGGGGACTACGGCGGGGTCAGCTGGAGCCACCACGCTCCTAAATCCCCCTGCCTCGTACTCGGTGACGGTGAGCTGGTCAGGGCGGTCCACCTGCTAGCGGGGTGTGTGCTTGACCCTGGGCACTACCTTGCCGGAGGAAAAGCTAGCCAGAGGAGGCAGCGGAGGAGGAGAGGAGAAGGCCATCGGTCTCTGTAATGGGATGGTATGTGGCTGCTCTGACTGGCGGAATGGGACGGTGACAGGAACCGAGGCAGAGTGGGAAGGGAGTTATTCACGTCTCCCGCGCTTACCCACGGGTGCAACCATTGGGCGGCGGCAGCACATTCTGAGCCCAACCGAGGCTGGCTCCACGGAAAAGGCCGATTTGACCATTGTTCCTGGGCCTAGCCACGGGCTGCTTTCATACTCGTGTTGGACACAACGCGGGGTAGCCTAGGTAACCAAACAGGCTGTTTTCTGTACAAATGACCACATGGTTTATGAATTAAGGGCAACGTCTAGTTTTCTTCTAGTTCCACATACCTGCATAATAGTAAGGCGCAATTAGCTATTGACAATTTCAATGAAAGATTTGATGATGCTTTTTAGTTGTACTCAAGGAATGACTTACTCCGGATGTTGTTTGCATAATTTAGCATTTCGTTTGTTATGACCAGTAATATTGCATGCGGTGCAGCGGCGGTCCCCCTGCTTCTTTTTTTGTTCATCATATGATAGTGGTCTACCATTTTTACTCATGGGTCGATTATCACCCTCAGCTTGAACTCCTTTTCTTTTCTTAGGCGCGCCTTTGGATTTAACTTTTAGTGGATCACCAACTTCAGGTGCTTTTCCCTTGATGCTCTGTGCATCTGCATCGAAGTAGCTTGTATGAATTGTATTGAGCTCCTTTTTCCTTTCCATTATGTGCCGCATGCATTCGTGGTACATATCATAAGACTCTTGATCATGGCATGCTACTGCGATAGCGTCTTGAGATTGTACATTCAAGTCGCAAAACTTTTTCCTCTCGGCCGCACTTGACCATCCATATCCGAACATATCGCTCTCACGCTGTGCAGGCAGTCCATATCTTGAATTCTTTGAGAAGCGTCGAAGGACATGTAACTACCTCGGTGAATTACGCTCTTAGTTACAAGCCTGGATGAGCGGAAATGGTTAAAATAGTTCGGTGGGGCCAAATGCCACTCACAGGTAGACCTTTCGGCCGTCCTAACCATTTCCAAAACATCGGGACAAGAACGAGCGGCGTAATCGGCAGGCGAAGGGATCAACTACATACACAAATGAGTATGTATGCAAGCCACCATACAACAGTCCTCAGAGCCATTCCATCTAAAAGAAATAGAAATATTGCAACGCCATACGGCAAGATCCAAATATCCTAGATAGATATAATAGTTTAGGATATCTCCTCATACATCAAACATCAGAGTATCAGGCGGAAGCGGAAAACAAGATCCGAGTACGGATAAGAAGCAAATCGGCATAAGATGCCCCATAAATAAACACATCCCGCCCACAGATCTCATGGATCCCCGTTCCCGGAATCTCTACACCGAGTGATCGTTGCCAACATCGTCCGTCTCCTCCACCCAGTATCCATCTTGCGAGCTTACCTGTTCATCTGAATCAAACAATTTATCGTGTGAGACCCTAGGGGTACTCAGCAAGTCTTTATGCCTCTAAAGGGGACACAACCTGGGGTGACGCAATTGCAGCAAAAGATAATACCTAACAATTCTATAGATACTCGCTAACCATCCGCCTAACCAAAGATAGACGGATGTCCGTGACTTAATAACAACAGTTATAACAGTAATGTTAACAGATCCATCCTCCTCCTCGCTTACCAACGAGGAAGCGGACGAACGACCCCCCATCCGTTGGCAGTTTTATCATCCATTCCATGAGTGTTGCACTATTTACTAGTCAGGTACTTAGTCAAATTAGAAGCGGTACTTTAGTTATACTTGTCTATGATCGAGAAACTGTGCTCCAAGTCGTCCATAACCGCGGACACGGCTTTCAGAAAGTTTTACCCTGCAGGGGTGCACAAATAGCAACACACACTCGATCAACCTCGGAAAAACCAAATCAAAACCCAACGAGGCATTCACGACAAAGCGATCACAGGATTCAGAAATATTTCAGGGGGCCACCCCATTAAGCTACCCGTAACGAAGTTGGCCGGCTCCGAGACGGACTCAAGGTTTGTGTGGACGGCTGTAAACGACCGGGAACCCGAAAGTGTGACTGGGCTTGTCGATACAGCGAAAACGTGTCACGATCCTAAACAGTACAGGTGCTCCACGCACAATCTTAAATAAAGCGGTAAAGCATGGCATAAGTACAGAATAGTAATAAAGCCCCAAACTACTTTGTGGCCCCAAGAAATAAGAATGAATCAAGCTCTGGCTCAGGGGGGTTCATAACCCTCCCGGATGTGGATAGCGCGAATATTTAAGGAACAGGAATCAAGTACTCGGGGTCCTACGGGACACAAGTGAGCATGAAAAACCAAATAGCAGATATTGCTCACCGGTGCCACTTTCATTAGTTATCCCATTACTACTCAAGTTAAGTTGTTTAGGTACCTCGTTATCCATCAGACACTCACATACCCTACACATGCTGTTCTACGACCCGCATGGCTCAAACAACTCATGTAGTAATGGCTCATGGGATGGAGGAACAAGCTTCGGTGGGGTTTAAAAGTAAAGGCTATGCAGTACTTGGGATTCAGATTAATGCAATCGCGACTCAATGATGCAAGAATAAGATAGAGGCAATAGGTACTATATGTATGCAAGCATGTGGTAGTGCTTGCCTGGCAGCTCAGTTGAAGCGAGAGAAGGATCTGAGTAGTGCTCCTGGGTTTCTTGATATATCCCCTGCTCAGCGTCTATTCGAAGAAGAACCAAACAAACAAGGGCCAACATAAATAAAGTGCACAAGCATATGAATAAAATGCGACAAGCAAACAATCATGCCATGATGAATGATGCACAATTTGCATGGCAATAAAGTAGCAAGGCATGGGTGAGGTGTGGAATACAAGAATAAGGCATGTTATGGAGTTTTAGTCACATTTTAACCTCAAATTAGTTGCTGTATACTTTATATTTATATGATGCATGCTGCAATTCAGAACATGGAATGCATAGATAGAAAGGTCTCATCGAGCTGATCATTTTAGACATATCATTTGTCAAATTTGGAGTTATAAAACAAAAGTTATTAATTAATTAAGGAAAAGGGTATTTATTTGTAATTTTAATCAACTCGAAAATTTAAAGTGTTCAAAATATATTTTGAAGGGCATATTTGAAATCCTCACATTTTTCTGATTCAAAAACATATATTACATGTCAAATTTGGGATTACCAATTAAAAGTTATTAATTTTCTGGATTTAAAATCATATTGAACATATTCTTAAATTATTTTTTTATTAAAAGAAAAAGTTCACAGACTTTTTACACCGAGGCCTGAATGACCCTAGCCACTGACGTGTGGGCCAGCGCTGAGTCAGCGGCAGCTGACGCAGCGGCCGCGTGGGACTTTTCTCACAACGGGGCAATGTACCCATAGGCACCGACGTGTGGGCCAGCGGTTGTGGGTCCACCTAACGCGCAGGCCAACGGGGTGGCGACAGCTGGCCGGTGAGGGACCTGTGCGTGCTTGACCCAGACCTGGAGGGGGTTCACTGCAAAAGGCCAGATCGGATCTGACAAAACTGAAGTTTTCAGAGGTAAAACAGCCAGCTTGTCCGGTTTTCCGGCGACGATGACGAGCAAACCGTCGGGAATTTTGCGACGCTGCAAAAACAAAAGATGTAGAGCCCACGTAGGACTACAACTTTGGTGTTTGGAGCTTCACCAAAGGAGGTCTGCAGCGGACGGGGCAAGGAGATGAACAGAGGAGATCTCGCGGTTTTAAAACTGACGGAAAAATTTGCAGAAACGGGCTGAGATCGGGCTGGTTTGCGACGATGATAGCGACCGAACGGAGACGAATTTCACCTGCCGTAAAAAGTAGAGTTGAAGAGGATTGCTCTGGCTACAACTTTGGTTAAGCAAGATCGCACGGAGGCGGACCACATCGCCCGGAAAACGCAAAGGAACAGAGGGGTGCGCCAAGCTCCGCTGCTGCTTGTCGGAGCGCGGCGCGCGGCGGCGAGCGCACACAACGGCGAGCGGAAGCGAGTGGCAAGGGGCTGGTAGGCAGAGAGGGGTGGGGAGCTCACCTAGGACCGATTCCCAGCCGAGCTAGGCGGAACAGCCAGAAGGGAAGGCTCGACGAGGCCAAGGCCGGCGCGGCGACGGCGTGGGTGCGAGCAACGTCCTAGACCTGCTCCTCCTCGCTCCGGTTCCGAGCAGCTTCACCGGGTCCAAGCACAGCTCCGGGACAAGATTGTCTGGTGACGACGGCGTCGGGAAACGACGAGGACGGACATGGGCTAGGCAGGAGCACCCATGGCAGCTAGGGTTTTGGCAGGGGAAGGAAGGAAGAGTTGCAGATCGTCTATGATGAGGGAGTGGCTGGGAGGATGGGTATGAAGGGGAAAGCGTCCCTGTCGCTGTCGCTTTATTGACAGAGCGAGGGGAGCCCGAGAGAAAAGATCACGAGGGAGAGGGGAGGTGCACGCGGGGTGCATGAGGTACCTGGGTCACGTGCGCGGCGAGGAAGAAACACAGTGGTTGCTCACTGTCCATCGGGTGGAGTCGGAACAGATGCCAGACAAGGGGAGGGGTTGGGCCGGCTCAGCTGGACCAGGCCAAAGCAGCTAGGGGGTGGTCTTACCGTGGAAAGAGAGAGGAAGACGCCAAGGAGAGACCAGGAGGGTGGCTTCGGTCTACCAGGTTCAGGTTGAGCAACGATCAAAAGTGGTACAGGGAAGGACGCGAGTTTAACCGGCTGGGATTTGATCGATGGCTTGATGAGCACCTAGCTTGGTAGGGATATGGGGTGTCTGCACGTGAGGTTGGAGAGGCGTGTAGACAGATTTGGGTGTAGTGTGTATAGATGTGGGTGTATGTGTGTATATGTACACGTGATAGGATTTTGAAATAAAAAGGGACTGGAGTTTTATATAGTCCAAACTAGACTAGATGGGACTAGTTTTAGACAAAACTTTAGACGGATTTAGGCTGGGGCACGCTGCAGCTGGGAGGAAAAAGAAAAGGAGGCTCGGGTTAGCTAGGTAGGGCTCGGGTTAGGGTTTTGGATAGAGAGGAGGGATTAGAGAGAGGGGGTGATGTGGTGGTGGCTTTTAGCAAGATCAAATAAGATCAAGCGAAAGGAGGGAGAGAGAGAGAACTAGGGAGAGAGAGATGAGAGATGATCCACTCCAAAAATCAAATAAAAACAAAGGAGGACAAAAGATGGAGATGGAAAGGATTTCACATGACCATGCATGGCATACACATGTGAGAAGAGCTTGATGAGCACTAGGCAGAAAGAAATAAACCAAACAAGGTGAAAGATTTGAGAGAGAAGGAAAAGCTCCAAGAGATATACACCACTCAAAAATTCATATAGAATCCCAAAGGACTAGAATGTGGTGGTGCTTGCATGGCCCATGCAAAATAATTAATGCCATGTTTATTCTTGTGAAAACAATAATATTAACATGGCATTATTCTTATGCATTCCCAAAAGTGGAATAAAAGCCAAGCAAAAGAATTTGTAGAAGTAGATCCATCCTATCTCCCATGAACTAGATAAAATACCAAGAGAAAATAAAATACAAGCTCATGGATAATGGGATGGTGGAATTATAAGGTGGTGAAAGAAAGGGTGGTGGAGTGGAATAAAAGATATGCCCCCAACTCAACTTGGGCATTTAAACAATATATCAATAACCAAATACAATATCAAGAGGCAAAAACAATTAATGATGCATATGAGAGGAGATCCAAATTGAAAAGGGTTTTATATGATGCTCAAATGCAAGGTGGCATGATGACATGAGCATGATATGATTATGATGCAACAATTATATATAGGAAGTAGCCATTATATAGACTAGGCTAGTAGCATTGCAATTGTTAGACAATTGGGATGCTACAACTCTCCCCCACTAAACAAGAATCTCGCCCCGAGATTCCTAGGAAAAAGAAGACAACACAGGGAGAGACAGGTGTTCGGAACGAAGGTGACCCTCACATTCCCAAGTTGATGAACAACGGAATGGTGCGACCACTACACCTTGCAAAACTTGCTAGACTTGTTGCGAGTCTTGTGTTTTGCTTGAGAAACAACGGTTAGAAGAGTTGAAGGATTGTCGTGAGACAAGAAGGATAGGATGAACATAGCTCCGATTTTCTCAAGAAACATGATAAGAGAATAGAACCACTTGTGAAAGAAAGGATAAGATGATGTATCATGGATAAAGAAAGACACACCATTAAGATTAAAGATTTACTGATACGAGAGAGGATGAATCTTTATCTTGCCGGAAGAAAAGAGCTAGATTGGAGAGGTTTTGAACCACTATGACAATAGCATCGTATCTTCTCTCGGATTTGAGAAATGAAGTACGGAAACAATATTGCCTTCAAACAACAGAGAGTCCCTTGATATCAACAGAAAGATTTAGTTAGACATCGTCGGATTAGATTCTTCTTGCGCTGGTAAGACCCAACGGATCACGCAATTGAGGTGTGGAGATATAACTTCCAGAGACGGATGTGAAGCCAGATCATGGTGGAATCCCGAGAAGCAAAGAATATGGAAGATCTGGAGTTTATTGTAGATATACTTATTGCTTTCTTTAGCCTTGAGGCTAACGCAATAGATTTGCGGCTGATGGCATCAACCATAATTGGCTTTACCACAGAAAAAGAATTGATGAAACAAAGAGAGATAGTTTCCTTTCATCTTGTTTGGGGATGCCGAGCATCGGTAGAATGACGAGGACAGAAAAGAGTTTGCGTTTGTTTCCACCAGATAATTGAAGATTTTGCTCCATCTAGAATAGACAGACCACCAACAAGAGATTATTGATTACTTTCTTCGAGAGAGCACTCCGGAAAAACAAGGACGGAAGTAAAAGTATCGAGGGATAAAGGCCACTTCTAACTCCCGCGGAATGAGTGAAATCAGATTAATTCACCAATTCAATGTACAAGAGCGAATGATAAGAGTAGTGGTATGGTAGCTACTCCATCCCGCACTCAAAGCATTACTCCGCACATGAATAAGAAAACCATGCAACCCAACTACCGAAACAGACTGAAGGTATTGACAAAAACTCATGGAACTTCGTTAGAAAACAAGGATAGATGCAAACGATTCGCCGGATTCATAGATAGATAAAGATGATGATGTTGTCGTCATGTCTGAAGTACCAAGCCACCAGAAAGATATGAAGGAAGATTACGGAGAAGAACTGCAAGATTCAACAGCTACAGAAAAGATAGCACCAACTTGAACAGAAGGAATACAAGATCTGGAAGGTCTTCATGGCCTCCGGTGGATTGAGCATAGACGATAGAGCGAGAGGGTTTCAAGAGATTACTTAACGAGATAGAGGTGAAAGGAACTCCATGTTGTTCTTGAAAAGATTGAGAGAGGTTTATCGGTCTTGAGGAAAACTTCAGCGGAACGACGATGATAACTTGCCAACAAGGAATAACTCCAGATTGGTTGAAGATGGAGGATGGAATTAACAATGGACTTGCTGATTCCAGAGTTGAAGCGATCTATTTAGCAGAAGGACGTGGCCGAGATAGGTGACTTCAAGAAGCCAGAATTTCCACTTTGGGAACTTTGCACACGGCAGTGTTAACAAAGCTTGAGAGAAAGGGACATAGATGATCTTCCATGTTCTTTCATTGATATGGAATAGGCAAGCATATTATCAACATATACCACCATGGATTACCAAGATATTCCCAGAATATCAAGTTCAAGAGGCGGGAGAAACAAACAAATGCTCGAACACTTCCTGAGCTCAACGCTCTTGTAAAGATCAATATTAAGAGCACGGGTTCGCGTTGAAGAAGATGCACTGGAAGAATAGATTATCCGGTCCTTTAGAAGAAAAAGAGATGTCACCTGGTTCACATTGTCGATCGGATCGCCGGTTACAAAGATAAAGAGATCTTGGACAAGAACCGATGATAGCTCATACCTTAAGCAAAGCTACCAGAGACGAAAAGATGCAATTCTCTCGTCTCAAAGAGAATTTTGCAGATATGGAGTTCAAAAAGATGTGCAGCATGATGAATAGATGATAGACCGCCGTAGTGCCTTGAGAAAACTCCAGATTGCCAAAGATACTTGAATATGATAAAGATATGATCACGGTATAACTCAAGATCACAGGAGATAACCGCCATCATCTGGAGGATGAAAAATAGATAGCATTTTCCATATTCCACTCATGATAAGTGTCCTATAGCTATGCTGAGAACCAAATTACAATCACCAGCATCGGATCGACACATGTTATGTAATTAGCCCAAGAGAAACGGAGATGAAAAGAAACTCTAGGATTAAATGCCGGTGACAAAAGAATGAGTTAGCATGGACATGCTGATAAAAGGGAGATAGATAATGTTTCACACACGACTGAAAAGGAGTGTGGAAGCACAAATGTATCAAAGAAAATTTTTCCGCATTTTTCAGCATTAAAATACCAATAGATGCGCAAAATCACTTATCAGGTAGAGATTAGCAACTCCACATTCTGTGAAAGCATGCTGGAAGGAAGAACACCCTTAAGAAGATGGCCCCGGTTAACAAGGAGTCGGATAGATCGCGCCGGTTTTCAAAAGCCTGTCAGTATGGAATGTACCAACAGTTGATAACCAAAGGCAGATTGTGATAACAAATTGGATGCAACAGATAGACAAGGAATTACACACACACGCACACACACACACACACACTTTCTATGGTACTACGGAAACCCAGAACACGTGAATCCTAGTTTGAATTTTAAGAAGAGGATTGAAAACGTTACACTTCCTTACCAGAAAAGGGTGGGTGGGTGGGTAAGAAGAAAAGTGGAAGCAGTCCTACTCTCGCGTTTTGTTTTGTTTTTCCCTAGTATACATAGCTACCAAAAATATTTGCTAGACTGACAACGACCATTTGGCTGAGACCCTGAAGGGCGGGATGGCTCTGATACCAATTGTAACTACCTCGGTGAATTACGCTCTTAGTTACAAGCCTGGATGAGCGGAAATGGTTAAAATAGTACGGTGGGGCCAAATGCCACTCACAGGTAGACCTTTCGGCCGTCCTAACCATTTCCAAAACATCGGGACAAGAACGAGCGGCGTAATCGGCAGGCGAAGGGATCAACTACATACACAAATGAGTATGTATGCAAGCCACCATACAACAGTCCTCAGAGCCATTCCATCTAAAAGAAATAGAAATATTGCAACGCCATACGGCAAGATCCAAATATCCTAGATAGATATAATAGTTTAGGATATCTCCTCATACATCAAACATCAGAGTATCAGGCGGAAGCGGAAAACAAGATCCGAGTACGGATAAGAAGCAAATCGGCATAAGATGCCCCATAAATAAACACATCCCGCCCATAGATCTCACAGATCCCCGTTCCCGGAATCTCTACACCGAGTGATCGTTGCCAACATCGTCCGTCTCCTCCACCCAGTATCCATCTTGCGATCTTACCTGTTCATCTGAATCAAACAATTTATCGTGTGAGACCCTAGGGGTACTCAGCAAGTCTTTATGCCTCTAAAGGGGACACAACCTGGGGTGACGCAATTGCAGCAAAAGATAATACCTAACAATTCTATAGATACTCACTAACCATCCGCCTAACCAAAGATAGACGGATGTCCGTGACTTAATAACAACAGTTATAACAGTAATGTTAACAGATCCATCCTCCTCCTCGCTTACCAACGAGGAAGCGAACGAACAACCCCCCATCCGCTGGCAGTTTTATCATCCATTCCATGAGTGTTGCACTATTTACTAGTCAGGTACTTAGTCAAATTAGAAGCGGTACTTTAGTTATACTTGTCTATGATCGAGAAACTGTGCTCCAAGTCGTCCATAACCGCGGACACGGCTTTCAGAAAGTTTTACCCTGCAGGGGTGCACAAATAGCAACACACACTCGATCAACCTCGGAAAAACCAAATCAAAACCCAACGAGGCATTCACGACAAAGCGATCACAGGATTCAGAAATATTTCAAGGGGCCACCCCATTAAGCTACCCGTAACGAAGTTGGCCAGCTCCGAGACGGACTCAAGGTTTGTGTGGACGGCTGTAAACGACTGGGAACCCGAAAGTGTGACTGGGCTTGTCGATACAGCGAAAACGTGTCACGATCCTAAACAGTACAGGTGCTCCACGCACAATCTTAAATAAAGCGGTAAAGCATGGCATAAGTACAGGATAGTAATAAAGCCCCAAACTACTTTGTGGCCCCAAGAAATAAGAATGAATCAAGCTCTGGCTCAGGGGGGTTCATAACCCTCCCGGATGTGGATAGCGCAAATATTTAAGGAACAGGAATCAAGTACTCGGGGTCCTACGGGACACAAGTGAGCATGAAAAACCAAATAGCAGATATTGCTCACCGGTGCCACTTTCATTAGTTATCCCATTACTACTCAGGTTAAGTTGTTTAGGTACCTCGTTATCCATCAGACACTCACATACCCTACACATGCTGTTCTACGACCCGCATGGCTCAAACAACTCCTGTAGTAATGGCTCATGGGATGGAGGAACAAGCTTCGGTGGGGTTTAAAAGTAAAGGCTATGCAGTACTTGGGATTCAGATTAATGCAATCGCGACTCAATGATGCAAGAATAAGATAGAGGCAATAGGTACTATATGTATGCAAGCATGTGGTAGTGCTTGCCTGGCAGCTCAGTTGAAGCGAGAGAAGGATCTGAGTAGTGCTCCTGGGTTTCTTGATATATCCCCTGCTCAGCGTCTATTCGAAGAAGAACCAAACAAACAAGGGCCAACATAAATAAAGTGCACAAGCATATGAATAAAATGCGACAAGCAAACAATCATGCCATGATGAATGATGCACAATTTGCATGGCAATAAAGTAGCAAGGCATGGGTGAGGTGTGGAATACAAGAATAAGGCATTTTATGGAGTTTTAGTCACATTTTAACCTCAAATTAGTTGTTGTATACTTTATATTTATATGATGCATGCTGCAATTCAGAACATGGAATGCATAGATAGAAAGGTGCGTGCTTGACCCAGACCTGGAGGGGGTTTACTGCAAAAGGCCAGATCGGATCTGACAAAACTGAAGTTTTCAGAGGTAAAACAGCCAGCTTGTCTGGTTTTCCGGCGATGATGACGAGCAAACCGTCGGGAATTTTGCGACGCTGCAAAAACAAAAGATGTAGAGCCCACGTCAGACTACAACTTTGGTGTTTGGAGCTTTGCCAACGGAGGTCTGCAGCGGACGGGGCAAGGAGATGAACAGAGGAGATCTCGCGGTTTTAAAACTGACGGAAAAATTTGGAGAAACGGGCTGAGATCGGGCTGGTTTGCGACGACGATAGCGACCGAACGGAGACGAATTTTGCCCTGCCATAAAAAGTAGAGTTGAAGAGGATTGCTCGGGCTACAACTTTGGTTAAGCAAGATCGCACGGAGGCGGACCACATCGCCCGGAAAACGCAAAGGAACAGAGGGGTGCGCCAAGCTCCGCTGCTGCTGGTCGGAGCGCGGCGCGCGGCGGCGAGCGCACACAGCGGCGAGCGGAAGCGAGCGGCAAGGGGCTGGTAGGCAGAGAGGGGTGGGGAGCTCACCTGGGACCGATTCCCAGCCGAGCTAGGCGGAACGGCCAGAAGGGAAGGCTCGACGAGGCCAAGGCCAGCGCGGCGACGGCGTGGGTGCGAGCAACGTCCTAGACCTGCTCCTCCTCGCTCCAGTTCCGAGCAGCTTCACCGGGTCCAAGCACAGCTCCGGGACAAGATTGTCTGGTGACGACGGCGTCGGGAAACGACGAGGACAGACATGGGCTAGGCAGGAGCACCCATGGCGGCTAGGGTTTTGGCAGGGGAAGGAAGGAAGAGTTGCAGATCGTCCATGATGAGGGAGTGGCTGGGAGGATGGGTATGAAGGGGAAAGCATCCCTGTCGCTGTCGCTTTATGGACAGAGCGAGGGGAGCCCGAGAGAAAAGATCACGAGGGAGAGGGGAGGTGCACGCGGGGTGCATGAGGTACCTGGGTCACGTGCGCGGCGAGGAAGAAACACAGTGGTTGCTCACTGTCCATCGGGTGGAGTCGGAATAGATGCCAGACAAGGGGAGGGGTTGGGCCGGCTCAGCTAGACCAGGCCAAAGCAGCTAGGGGGTGGTCTTACTGTGGAAAGAGAGAGGAAGATGCCCGGGAGAGACCAGGAGGGTGGCTTCGGTCTACCAGGTTCAGGTTGAGCAACGATCAAAAGTGGTACAGGGAAGGACGCGAGTTTAACCGGCTGGGATTTGATCGATGGCTTGATGAGCACCTAGCTTGGTAGGGATATGGGGTGTCTGCACGTGAGGTTGGAGAGGCGTGTAGACAGATTTGGGTGTAGTGTGTATAGATGTGGGTGTATGTGTGTATATGTACACGTGATAGGATTTTGAAATAAAAAGGGACTGGAGTTTTATATAGTCCAAACTAGACTAGATGGGACTAGTTTTAGACAAAACTTTAGACGGATTTAGGCTGGGGCGCGCTGCAGCTGGGAGGAAAAAGAAAAGGAGGCTCGGGTTAGCTAGGTAGGGCTCGGGTTAGGGTTTTGGATAGAGAGGAGGGATTAGAGAGAGGGGGTGATGTGGTGGTGGCTTTTAGCAAGATCAAATAAGATCAAGCGAAAGGAGGGAGAGAGAGAGAACTAGGGAGAGAGAGATGAGAGATGATCCACTCCAAAAATCAAATAAAAACAAAGGAGGACAAAAGATGGAGATGGAAAGGATTTCACATGACCATGCATGGCATACACATGTGAGAAGAGCTTGATGAGCACTAGGCAGAAAGAAATAAACCAAACAAGGTGAAAGATTTGAGAGAGAAGGAAAAGCTCCAAGAGATATACACCACTCAAAAATTCATATAGAATCCCAAAGGACTAGAATGTGGTGGTGCTTGCATGGCCCATGCAAAATAATTAATGCCATGTTTATTCTTGTGAAAACAATAATATTAACATGGCATTATTCTTATGCATTCCCAAAAGTGGAATAAAAGCCAAGCAAAAGAATTTGTAGAAGTAGATCCATCCTATCTCCCATGAGCTAGATTAAATACCAAGAGAAAATAAAATACAAGCTCATGGATAATGGGATGGTGGAATTATAAGGTGGTGAAAGAAAGGGTGGTGGAGTGGAATAAAAGATATGCCCCCAACTCAACTTGGGCATTTAAACAATATATCAATAACCAAATACAATATCAAGAGGCAAAAACAATTAATGATGCATATGAGAGGAGATCCAAATTGAAAAGGGTTTTATATGATGCTCAAATGCAAGGTGGCATGATGACATGAGCATGATATGATTATGATGCAACAATTATATATAGGAAGTAGCCATTATATAGACTAGGCTAGTAGCATTGCAATTGTTAGACAATTGGGATGCTACAGGACACAACATTTTGGTATTTTGTCTAGTCCCAGGAAAGTCAATATGTAGAGGATGTGCTTGCAAGGGAGCCCATTCCTAGCCATCCTTCTGCAGGAGCACTTTATAGTTTCCTCACTGTCTCCAGGCGTGTAGATCACGTCAAACTTCCTAATAATTTTATTTGCACATACCACAGTGTACTTAGAACTAGAACAATCTTTTGTACATTCATCAATCTTGAGTCCATCAATCCGTTTCAGCTCCGCTTGCAAGATATAGAAGTTTCCTGCAGTAAATACTTCTGTAGCAGCCATCTCGATATCCTTGTATTTAGTAATCGCCACAGGTACTGTCTGTGAGTCCGCGCAGTCCTGCCGCGCATCTTCCTGACGGATACGTTTAATGGCGTTCTCGTAGTGCACAATCAAATCCACCAGTGTCATTCCAGGATCAAGGTGAAGGTATAGGCACGAGTTCAAACTCTCGCTCCTCTGATTGCTTTTCATGCCGAGAAAAAAGCCATCGGCTAGATATGCGGCGGCCCGCCATCTCTTCTTCTTATACATTCTACTCAGCCACTCTTTGGTATTCTTCGACCGCCATTTCTGAACAAACACGCTCCATCTCTGCTCAAAGATCTCTTCTGAGGTGTTGTAGTACAGCAATGACCTGAATTCATTCAGAGATTCGTGATAGAGGTGTTTTTTCATATTCTTTTCAATGTGCCATGTACATACACGGTGCCACACATCCTTTAAGATAATGCCAATAGCTTTCATCATTGAACCGTCCGCATCAGTGATAACCCCTTGTGGCTTCTTCTGACACATAGCTTTCAGAAATGTTTGAAGCAGCCAAACATATGTTTCTATTTTCTCGTTCGAGACAATGGCGCATGCGAAAATGGTAGTCCTATGGTGATGGTTCTACCCCACGAAAGGAATTAACGGCATTCCATACTGATTCATTTTGTACGTACTGTCGAACACCAGCACATCACCGAAGTCCTGATAGTCCCGACGTGACTGATAGTCACACCAAAACATGGTTTTCAAATTTCCTTCTTTATCTAGCTCGTAATTGAAAATGAATTTAGGATCATGGTCCTTCCTATTCTGCATAATTCGGATGGTTGTGTTAGCGTCACCGGATGCAATCAGCTTCCTCTTCTCCCGGCAACACATGTTGTAAAGATCCTTTGGGATGAACCCAACCTTGTTCCACCTGCCATTTCTGGTTATGAAGGTTTTCATAATCTCGAACTTTCGCATCCCACCTACTGCCAGTGACATGATTTCAGCTCTCTGATAAGGCTTGATCTTTCGGTGGGACCAAAGAAATGGGACTTCATCTGGTCTAGCTAGCACATGGTTGTGATCGTCATGAAAGCTCAGAACTTTCCAATGCCCCTTGTATTTGCTAAACGACACGGTGAGATGGGCTTGACAGTTGCAGTGAGATAGAGCTCTTTGCCTCTTCTTGTGGTCATCCATGTTTAAATACTTTGCCTCATGTTCCCCTGACCTGGAACAGAGAAACTGCCTGTACAGAATTTCTCCATTAGGACCTTGCTTCACCTTCTGCAGTCTTATGCTGAAACCATGTAATCTCATGTATATGTTGTAGTAAGAGTATGCTGCCGCTTCGGAAGGGAAGGTCATCTCCTTTACATTCTTGTGCATGTACCACTTATCGTGAGAATGCCGAAAATCCTTCTTTGGTGCCTCGCTAGCGCACGTCGCCGCCGGGATCGAAAATTTAGGGTTAGAAGGCTGGCCGGCCGGATTAGAAGGCTAGCCAGCCGGATTCACATCGCCTCACCAGCGCACATCGCCGTCGGGATCGAAAATTTAAGGTTAGAAGTGCCTCGGGAAATGGAGGCCACGATCTTATTTTCGTGATCAAAACCTAATGGTGTGGCGACGTGGCAATGAATGGTCAAACATAATGTAGTGACGTGGAAGTATGCGGATACGTGGGAATACTTGCCTAGACATGAGCTTCGCGGGATACCCTCGCACGCCCTCCTCTCTAATACGCACAGGGCGATTCTACCCCTTGGACGTTTACAACGTTTCATTCCTCTGGGGGTCCATTGAATCACGGATCTTGCCCCAATTGGTAGCAAATCTAGAGCAGCTTATCTCTTTGATCATTCGTTCCCTTTTGGCCCTCTTTTTGGCCCGATCTGGTAGCAAATCTAGAGCAGCAAATCATACCAGGCAGAATACATTCATTCAGAAAACAAAACAAATGTAGATATTGTTGTGTGCAGCTAAATAGGACATAGCGATAGAAAGTAGGTTGCTTAACGAGGTTCGATACATTAGCTGCTCAGCAGCCATCACACGCAAAATATACAAAATGAAAAGAAGCTGCTTAGTAGCAGCAGCAGACATGTTCAACCCCTCCTTGCATGCGCATGCGCCTCCGCCTCCTTCCTCTGGCACTTCCTCCACTTGTTGCTGCCCAATCCCTTGATCTTGAGGGCCTTGGGCTTGACCAGAGGCATGCGATCCTCTTTGATGGCCACCCGCTGGAGGTTTCGGAGGTGAATGCCGAGAGCCTGGTGTTCAGTGATGTAGGCGTTGATGTTCACGGTCTGGCCGACTTTGGGGGTGCCGGAGCTCGAGCCATCTGCATGCATCACAACACAGTTGAAGTCGGTGTCGGCGAGTCCAGTCCTGTATAAGGGGCAACTATAGATGCCACCAGCGAAGAAGGCGTCATACTGGCCAGCCTACAGCCTCCTCAGCACCTGACGAGTTTTGGTGTGCCTGGACTCGTCATCGCTACAGACATCGCTGTCGTAAACCTATTGGAAGAAAATAAAAAGGGAGGATTAGATGATGTAAGAAGATCGAGCAATCGAGATGCGAACAAGCGAACCCTAATAAACCAAGATCTAGCATCCAACGATGCGAACAGGAGAAGAACCAGGGAAGGGGAGCAAACCCTAGTTACCTCCAACCATGGGTTGTCGATGCCGGTGTCGTAGGGGTTCACTGGAGCGATGTACTCCTCTAGATCGTAGGGGTCCCAGAAGAGCTGGATCTGCTCATGACCGGCGGGGGCCTCCTCGCCGGTGGCTATGTCGATAGTGAGGATGGGGGCCTGGACTAGAACAGCGGCTGCCATCGATGCCTCGACGGGGCCTAGACAGGTACGGCAGCTGCTTTAATTGCTTCAAGGGGGACCGAACGGAGACGAGGGCCTCCTCGTCGGAGGCCTTGGAGGCGATGATGGCCACCGCATCGTCCTCCGCCATCGCCAGGGCGGATGGGGTTTTCTCAGGAGTTTGCAGAAGCTGGTGGGACAGTGGAGAGGGTTGCGTGAGGAGAGTGAGCGAGAGTGAGAGTGGGTATGTGGAGAGGGGCTCTATAGTTAAGGTGAATGGGAGCAAGGCATGTTTCATTGCACCACCATGCAACGCGCCGCATAGGCTACTGCACCGTGCACCATGACACGCGCGCGGTACGTCACGTTTTTTCCCAGGCCATGCATGGCAGTTCTGTATTCAGCCGCATGCAAAGGGCGCAGACACAATTTCCATGTACGAAGTTTAAGACGGCCATAAAATTGGCCATAATTAAAAGGGGAAATGTAGAGGAGAAGGTAGGTGGCTATACGATGATATTTGTGGGGTTGTGCTAGATCGGGTAGAGGGATGTGTGGATGACTGTGAGGGACTCAATGAAGGCGGAGACATTAGGTCTCTTTGAGCCCCCCCCCCCCTCCTTGAGACCCATTTCTCAGCTCTTCGGCCTCCGGCTAACGCGTGGAAGTTTCTTATGGTGGGGCCCAGTTGGAAGTGAGATTGAGAGCCGCTGCGTAAAAATGGGATATGTCTTATTAAAATCAAGTGGCAATAAATTGCAAATGCCCATCGACGACCGTGCACTCGATGACGCATGTGTTGTGGCATAGTAGTAGCAGTAGTAGGCTTTTCAGACTTGATTAAACATGACATGACCACTCGACGACTTTTTCCATGGATGGCTTTGTGTTCCTTCTTGTAGAAGTCTCGCTAAGGGAGACATTTGTGTTGTCTCACGATGTACTGTGAAGGGCACGACGTGTGCAACGATCCTTGTTCGATCACACAGGATCAACGGTTGGTGCACACGATTTGTGTGACAACTGTCACAACCAATTAGGGCGTAGCAGACAGAGTGAGCACATGTTTGGGCTTCTACGAAAGAGAGAGAGGGAAAAACTGAGTAGAATCAAAAAACCAAGGGCAAAACTGAGTCGTATAAAAATGGGAAGTGAGTGTCTTGTATAATGAAATACATCATGGCATACACCAAGTTATGCCAAGATGGATCCACTAGAATTCATTGGACGTGTGTTCTTCTCATAAACCACATGGATCCACTAGAGTTCACTTCATGTGTGCTATTCTCATAAACCACATGGATCCACTAGAGTTCATTGCATGTGTGTTATTCTCATAAACTACATGGATCCACTAGAGTTCATTGCATGTGTGTTATTATCATAAACCACATGGATCCACTAGAGTTCATTGGATGTGTGTTATTGTCATAAACCACATGGATCCACTAGAGTTCATTGGATGTGTGTTCTTCTCATAAACCACATGGATCCACTAGAGTCATTGCATGTGTGCTCTTTCATTAACCACAGCTAGAGTCATTGCATGTTTGTTCTTTTCATAAACCACATGGATCGACTAGAGTCATTGCATGTGTGTTCTTTTCACAAACCACATATGGATCCACTAGAGTCATTGCATGTGTGTTCTTATCCTAAACCAGCACTAGAGTCATTGCATGTGTGTTCTTTTCATTAACCACAGCTAGATTCATTGCATGTATGTTCTTTTCATAAACCACATGGATCCACTAGAGTCATTGCATGTGTGTTCTTATCCTAAACTAGCACTATTGTCATTGTATGTGTGTTCTTTTCATAAACCACAGCTAAAGTCATTGCATGTCTGTTCTTTTCATAAACCACATGGATCCACCAGAGTCATTGCATGTGTGTTCTTTTCACAAACCACATGGATCCACCAGTGTCATTGCATCTTTGTTCTTATCCTAAACCACAACTAGAGTCTTTGCATGTGTGTTCTTTTCACAAACCACATATGGATCCACTAGAGTCATTGCATGTCTGTTCTTTTCATAAACCACATATGGATCCACCAGAGTCATTGCATGTGTGTTATTTTCATGAACCACATAGATCCACCAGTGTCATTGCATGCGTGTTCTTTTCATGAACCGCAACTAGAGTCATTGCATGTGTGTTCTTTTCATAAAATACATATGGATCCACCAGAGTCATTGCATGTCTGTTCTTTTTATAAACCAAATGGATCCACCAGTGTCAATGAATGTGTGTTCTTTTCCCAAACCACATATGGATCCACTAGTTTCATTGCATGTGTGTTCTTTTCATTAACCACATATGGATCTCCTAGTGTCATTTCTTGTGTGTTATTTTCATAAACCACAACTAGAGTGATTAAATGTAGTGTTCTTTTCACAAACCACATATGGATCCACCAGTGTCATTGAATGTGTGTTCTTTTCACAAACCAGATATGGATCTACCCGTGTCATTGTGTGTGCGTTCTTTTCATGAACCACAACTAGAGTCATTGCATGTGTGTTCTTTTCACAAACCACATATGGACCCACTAGAGTCATTGCATGTCTGTTCTTTTCATAAACTACATGGATCCACCAGTGTCATTGAATGTGTGTTCTTTTCACAAACCACATATGGATCCACGAGTGTCATTGCATGTGTGTTATTTTCATTAACCACATATGGATCCCCTAGTGTCATTACATGTGTGTTCTTTTCATTAACCACAACTAGATTCATTGCATGTCTATTCTTTTCATAAACCACTTATGGATCCACCAGAGTCATTGCATGTATGTTCTTTTCATAAACCGCATGGATCCACATAGGTCATTACATGTGTGTTCTTTTCATAAACCACATGGATCCACCAGTGGCATTGCATGTGTGTTATTTTCATAAACCACAACTAGAGTCATTGGATGTGTGTTATTGTCATAAACCACATGGATCCACTAGAGTTTATTGCATGTGTGCTCTTCTCATAAACCACATGGATCCACTAGAGTCATTTCATGTGTGTTCTTTTCACAAACCATGTATGGATCCACTAGAGTTCATTGCATGTGTGTTCTTTTCATAAAGCACATATGGATATCCTAGTGTCATTGCATGTGTTTTCTTTTCATTGACCACGGCTAGAGTCATTGCATGTGTTTTCTTTTTATAAACCACATGGATCCACTAGACTCATTGCATGTGTATTCTTTTCACAAACCACATACGGATCCACCAGTAGCATTGCATGTGTGTTCTTTTCAAAAACCACATATAGATCCCCAAGTGTCATTTCATGTGTGTTCTTTTCAATAACGACAACTAGAGTCATTGCATGTATGTTCTTTTCATAAACCACATGGACCCACTAGAGTCATTGCATGTGTGTTCTTTTCACAAACCACATATGGATCCACCAGAGTCATTGCATGTCTGATCTTTTCATAAACCACATGGATCCACCAGAGCCATTGCATATGTGTTCTTTTCATAAACCACATGGATCCACCAGTGTCATTGCATGTGTGTTCTTTTCCTAAACCACATATGGATCCACCAGAGTCATTGCATGTGTGTTCTTTTCATGAACCACAACTAGAGTCATTGCATGTGTGTTCTTTTAACAAACCACATATGGATCCACTAGATTCATTGCACGTGTGTTCTTTTCATGAACCACAACTAGAGTCATTGCATGTGTGTTCTTTTCACAAACCATGTAAGGATTCACCAGAATCATTGCATGTCTGTTCTTTTCATAAACCACATGGATCCACCCGTGTCATTGAATGTGTGTTATTTTCACAAACGACATATGGATCCACCAGTGTCATTGCATGTGTGTTCTTTTCATTAACCACATATGGATCCCCTAGTGTCATTGCATGTGTATTATTTTCATTAATGACAACCAGAGTCATTGCATGTCTGTTCTTTTCATAAACCACATATGGATCCACCAAAGTTATTGCATGTTTGTTCTATGTATAAACCACATGGATCCACCAGTCACTGCATGTGTGTTCTTTTCATAAACGACATGGATCCACCAGTGTCATTGCATGTGTGTTCTTTTCACAAACCATGTATGGATCCACTAGAGTTCATTGCATGTGTGTTCTTTTCAAAAACCACAACTAGAGTCATTGGATGTGTGTTATTGTCATAAACCACATGGATTTACTAGAGTTCATTGCATGTGTGTTCTTCTCATAAACCACATGGATCCACTAGAGTCATTCATGTGTGTTATTTTCACAAACCACATATGGATCCACTAGAGTTCATTGCATGTGTGTTCTTTTCCTAAACCACATGGATCCACCAGTGTCATTGCATGAGTGTTCTTTTCATGAACCACAACTAGACTCATTGCATGTGTGTTCTTTTCATAAAATACATATGGATCCACCAGAGTCATTGCATGTCTGTTCTTTTCATAAACCAAATGGATCCACCAGTGTCATTGAATGTGTGTTCTTTTCACAAACCACATATGGATCCACTAGTTTCATTGCATGAGTGTTCTTTTCATTAACCGCATATGGATCCCCTAGTGTCATTTCTTGTTTGTTCTTTTCATAAACCACACCTAGAGACATTAAATGTGTGTTCTTTTCACAAACCACAGATGGATCCACCAGTGTCATTGAATGTGTGTTCGTTTCACAAACCACATATGGATCCACCAGTGTCATTGTGTGTGTGTTCTTTTCATCAACCACAACTAGAGTCATTGGATGTGTGTTCTTTTCACAAACCACATATGGATCCACTAGAGTCATTGCATGTCTGTTCTTTTCATAACTACATGGATCCACCAATGTAATTGAATGTGTGTTCTTTTCACAAACCACATATAGATCCACCTGTGTCATTGCATGTGTGTTATTTTCATTAACCACATATGGATCCCCTAGTGTCATTGCATGTCTGTTCTTTTCATTAACCACAACTAGAGTCATTGCATGTCTGTTCTTTTCATAAACCACATATGGATCCACCATAGTTATTGCATGTATTTTCTTTTCATAAACCGCATGGATCCACATATGTCATTGCATGTGTGTTCTTTTCATAAACCACATGGATCCACCGGTGGCATTGCATGTGTGTTATTTTCATAAACCACAACTAGAGTCATTGGATGTGTGTTATTGTCATAAACCACATGGATACACTAGAGTTCATTGCATGTGTGTTCTTCTCATAAACCACATGGATCCACTAGAGTCATTGCATGTGTGTTCTTTTCACAAACCATGTATGGATCCACTAGAGTTCATTGCATGTGTGTTCTTTTCCTAAACCACATATGGATCCACCAGAGTCATTGCATGTGTGTTCTTTTCATAAACCACATATGGATCCACCAGAGTCATTACATGTGTGTTATTTTCATGAACCACAACTAGAGTCATTGCATGTGTGTTCTTTTCACAACCAAATATGGATCCACTAGAGTCATTGCATGTTTGTTCTTTTCATAAACCACATGGATCCACTAGTGTCATTGAATGTTTGTTCTTTTCACAAACCACATATGGATCCACCAGTGGCATTGCATGTGTGTTCTTTTCATAAAGCACATATGGATCCCCTAGTGTCATTGTATGTGTGTTCTTTTCATTAACCACGGCTAGAGTCATTGCATGTGTTTTCTTTTCATAAACCACATGGATCCACTAGAGTCATTGCATGTGTGTTCTTTTCACAAACCACATAAGGATCCACCAGTTTCATTGCATGTGTGTTCTTTTCAAAAACCACATATGGATCCCATAGTGTCATTGCATGTGTGTTCTTTTCATTAACCACAACTAGAGTCATTGCATGTCTGTTCTTTTCATAAACCACATGGATCCACTAGAGTCATTGCATGTGTGTTCTTTTCACAAACCACATATGGATCGACCAGAGTCATTGCATGTCTGATATTTTCGTAAACCACATGGATCCACCAGAGCCATTGCATATGTGTTCTTTTCACAAACCACATATGGATCCACCAGAGTCATTGCATGTCTATTATTTTGATAAACCACATGGATCCACCAGTGTCATTGAATGTTTGTTCTTTTCACAAACCACATATGGATCCACCAGTGTCATTGCATGTGTGTTCTTTTTATAAACCACATATGGATCCCCTAGTGTCATTGCATGTGTGTTCTTTTCATTAACCATAGCTAGAGTCATAGCATGTCTATTCTTTTCATAAACCACATGGATCCACTAGAGTCATTGCATGTATGATCTTTTCACAAACCACATATGGATCCACTAGAGTCATTGCATGTCTCTTCTTTTCACAAACCAAATATAGATCCACCAGAGTCATTACATGTTTGTTCTTTTCATAAACCACAAGGATCCACCAGTGTCATTGAATGTGTGTTATTTTCACAAACCACATATGGAGCCACTAGTTTCATTGCATGTGTGTTCTTTTCATTAACCACATATGGATCCCCTACTGTCATTTCTTGTGTGTTCTTTTCATAAAACACAACTAGAGTCATTAAATGTGTGTTCTTCTCACAAACCACATATGGATCCACCAGTGTCATTGAATGTGTGTTCTTTTCACAAACCACATATGAATCCAACAGTGTCATTGCATGTTTTTTTTTCATGAACCACAACTAGAGTCATTGCATGTGTGTTCTTTTCACAAACCACATATGGATCCACTAGAGTCATTGCATGTCTGTTCTAATCAGAAACTACATGGATCCAGCAGTGTCATTGAATGTGTGTTCTATCACAAACCACATGTGGATCCACCAGTGTCATTGCATGTGTATTATTTTTATTAACCACATATGGATCCCCTAATGTCATTGCATGTGTGTTCTTTTCATTAACCACAACTAGAGTCATTGCATGTCTGTTCTTTTCATGAACCACATATGGATCCACCAGAGTCATTGCATGTATGTTCTTTTCATAAACCGCATGGATCCACATAGGTCATTGCATGTGTGTTCTTTTCATAAACCACATGGATCCACCAGTGGCATTGCATGTGTGTTATGTTCATAAACCACAACTAGAGTCATTGGATGTGTGTTATTGTCATAAACCAAATGGATCCACTAGAGTTCATTGCATGTGCGTTCTTCTCATAAACCATATGGATCCACTAGAGTCATTGCATGTGTGTTCTTTTCACAAACCATGTATGGATCCACTAGAGTTCATTGCATGGGTGTTCTTTTCTAAACCACATAAGGATCCACCAGAGTCATTGCATGTGTGTTCTTTTCATAAACCACATATGGATCCACCAGAGTCATTGCATGTGTGTTATTTTCATGAACCACAACTAGAGTCATTGCATGTGTGTTCTTTTCACAACCAAATATGGATCCACTAGAGTCATTGCATGCTTGTTATTTTCATAAACCACATGGATCCACTAGTGTCATTGAATGTTTGTTCTTTTCACAAACCACATATGGATCCACCAGTGTCATTGCATGTGTGTTCTTTTCATAAAGCACATATGAATCCCTTAGTGTCATTGCATGTGTGTTCTTTTCATTAACCACGGCTAGAGTCATTGCATGTGTTTTCTTTTCATAAACCACATGGATCCACCAGAGTCATTGCATGTGTGTTCTTTTCACAAACCACATATGGATCCACCAGTGTCATTGCATGTGTGTTCTTTTCAAAAACCACATATGGATCCCCTAGTGTCATTGCATGTGTGTTCTTTTCATTAACCAGAACTAGAGTCATTGCATGTCTATTCTTTTCATAAACCACATGGATCCACTAGAGTCATTGCATGTGTGTTCTTTTCACAAACTACATATGGATCCAGCAGAGTCATTGCATGTATGATCTTTTCATAAACCACATATGGATCCACTAGAGTCATTGCATGTCTGTTCTTTTCACAAACCAAATATAGATCCACCAGAGTCATTGCATGTTTGTTCTTTTCATAAACCACATGGATCCACCAGAGTCATTGAATGTGTGTTCTTTTCATCAACCACATATGGATCCACCAGAGTCATTGCATGTGTGTTATTTTCATGAACCACAACTAGAGTCATTGCATGTGTGTTCTTTTCACAACCAAATATGGATCCACTAGTCATCGCATGTTTGTTCTTTTCATAAACCACATGGATCCACTAGTGTCATTGAATGTTTGTTCTTTTCACAAATCACATATGGATCCACCAGTGTCATTGCATGTGTGTTCTTTTCATAAAGCACATATGGATCCCCTAGTGTCATTGCATGTGTGTTCTTTTCATTAACCACGGCTAGAGCCATTGCATGTGTTTTCTTTTCATAAACCACATGGATCCACTAGAGTCATTGCATGTGTGTTCTTTTCACAAACCACATATGGATCCACCAGTGTCATTGCATGTGTGTTCTTTTCAAAAACCACATATGGATCCCCTAGTGTCATTTCATCTGTGTTCTTTTCATTAACCACAACTAGAGTCATTGCATGTCTGTTCTTTTCATAAACCACATGCATCCACTAGAGTCATTGCATGTGTGTTCTTTTCGCAAACCACATATGGATCCACCAGAGTCATTGCATGTATGATCTTTTCACAAACCACATATGGATCCACTGGAGTCATTGCATGTCTGTTCTTTTCACAAACCAAATATAGATCCACCAGAGTCATTGCATGTTTGTTCTTTTCATAAACCACATGGATCCACTAGTGTCATTGAATGTGTGTTCTTTTCACAAACCACATATGGATCCACTAGTTTCATTGCATGTGTGTTCTTTTCATTAACCATATATGGATCCCCTAATGTCATTTCTTGTGTGTTCTTTTCATAAACCACAACTAGAGTCATTAAATGTGTCTTCTTTTCACAAACCACATATGGATCCACCAGAGTCATTGCATGTGTGTTCTTTTCAAAAACCACATATGGATCCACTAGAGTCATTGCATGTCTGTTCTAATCAAAAACTACATGGATCCAGCAGTGTCATTGAATGTGTGTTCTTTCACAAACCACATGTGGATCCACTAGTGTCATTGAATGTGTGTTCTTTTCACAAACCACATATGGATCCACCAGTGTCATTGCATGTGTGTTATTTTCATTAACCACATATGGATCCCATAGTGTCATTGCATGTGTGTTCTTTTCATTAACCATAACTAGAGTCATTGCATGTCTGTTCTTTTCATAAACCACATATGGATCCACCAGAGTTATCGCATGTATTTTCTTTTCATAAACCGCATGGATCCACATAGGTCATTGCATGTGTGTTCTTTTCATAAACCACATGGATCCACCAGTGGCATTGCATGTGTGTTATTTTCATAAACCACAACTAGAGTCATTGGATGTGTGTTATTGTCATAAACCACATGGATACACTAGAGTTCATTGCATGTGTGTTCTTCTCATAAACCACATGGATCCACTAGAGTCATTGCATGTGTGTTCTTTTCAAAAACCATGTATGTATCCACTAGAGTTCATTGCATGTGTGTTCTTTTCCTAAACCACATATGGATCCACCAGAGTCATTGCATGTGTGTTCTTTTTATAAACCACATATGGATCCACCAGATTCATTGCATGTGTGTTATTTTCATGAACCACAACTAGAGTCATTGCATGTGTGTTATTTTCACAACCAAATATGGATCCACTAAAGTCATTGCATGTTTGTTCTTTTCATAAACCACATGGATCCACTAGTGTCATTGAATGTTTCTTCTTTTCACAAACCACATATGGATCCACCAGTGTCATTGCATGTTCTTTCTTTTCGTAAAGCACATATGGATCCCCTAGTGTCATTGCATGTGTGTTCTTTTCATTAACCATGTCTAGAGTCATTGCATGTGTTTTCTTTTCATAAACCACATGGATCCACTAGAGTCATTGCATGTGTGTTCTTTTCACAAACCACATATGGATCCACCAGTGTCATTGCATGTGTGTTCTTTTCAAAAACAACATATGGATCCCCTAGTGTCATTGCATGTGTGTTATTTTCATTAACCACAACTAGAGTCATTGCATGTTTGTGCTTTTCATAAACCACATGGATCCACTAGAGTCATTGCATGTGTGTTCTTTTCACAAAGCACATATGGATCCACCATAGTCATTGCATGTCTGATCTTTTCATAAACCACATGGATCCACCAGAGCCATTGCATATGTGTTCTTTTCATAAACCACATGGATCCACCAGTGTCATTGCATGTGTGTTCTTTTCTTAAACCACATATGGATCCACCAGAGTCATTGCATGTGTGTTCTCTTCATGAACCACAACTAGAGTCATGGCATGTGTGTTCTTTTAACAAACCACATATGGATCCACTAGAGTCAGTGAATGTGTGTTCTTTTCACAAACCACATATGGATCCACCAGTATCATTGCATGTGTGTTCTTTTCATTAACCACATATGGATCCCCTAGTGTCATTGCATGTGTGTTCTTTTCATTAACCATAACTAGAGTCATTGCATGTCTGTTCTTTTCATAAACCACATATGGATCCACCAGAGTTATTGCATGTATTTTCTTTTCATAAACCGCATGGATCCACATAGGTAATTGCATGTGTGTTCTTTTCATAAACCACATGGATCCACCAGTGGCATTGCATGTGTGTTATTTTCATAAACCACAACTAGAGTCATTGGATGTGTGTTATTGTCATAAACCACATGGATACACTAGAGTTCATTGCATGTGTGTTCTTCTCATAAACCAAATGGATCCACTAGAGTCATTGCATGTGTGTTCTTTTCAAAAACCATGTATGTATCCACTAGAGTTCATTGCATGTGTGTTCTTTTCCTAAACCACATATGGATCCACCAGAGTCATTGCACATGTGTTCTTTTCATAAACCACATATGGATCCACCAGATTCATTGCATGTGTGTTATTTTCATGAACCACAACTATAGTCATTGCATGTGTGTTATTTTCACAACCAAATATGGATCCACTAAAGTCATTGCATGATTGTTCTTGTCATAAACCACATGGATCCACTAGTGTCATTGAATGTTTCTTCTTTTCACAAACCACATATGGATCCACCAGTGTCATTGCATGTGTGTTCTTTTCATAAAGCACATATGGATCCCCTAGTGTCACTGCATGTGTGTTCTTTTCATTAACCATGTCTAGAGTCATTGCATGTGTTTTCTTTTCATAAACCACATGGATCCACTAGAGTCATTGCATGTGTGTTCTTTTCACAAACCACATATGGATCCACGTGTGTCATTGCATGTGTGTTATTTTCAAAAACAACATATGGATCCCCTAGTGTCATTGCATGTGTGTTATTTTCATTAACCACAACTAGAGTCATTGCATGTCTATGCTTTTCATAAACCACATGGATCCACTAGAGTCATTGCATGTGTGTTCTTTTCACAAAGCACATATGGATCCACCATAGTCATTGCATGTCTGATCTTTTCATAAACCACATGGATCCACCAGAGCCATTGCATATGTGTTCTTTTCATAAACCACATGGATCCACTAGTGTCATTGCATGTGTGTTCTTTTCTTAAACCACATATGGATCCACCAGAGTCATTGCATGTGTGTTCTCTTCATGAACCACAACTAGAGTCATGGCATGTGTGTTGTTTTAACAAACCACATATGGATCCACCAGAGTCATTGCATGGCTGTTCTTTTCATAAACCACATGGATCCACCAGTGTCATTGATTATTTCTTCTTTTCACAAACCAGATATGGATCCACCAGTGTCATTGCATGTGTGTTCTTTTCATAAAGAACATATGGATCCCCTAGTGTCATTGCATGTGTGTTCTTTTCATTAACCACAACTAGAGTCATTGCATGTTTGTTCTTTTCCTAAACCACATGGATCCACTAGAGTCATTGCATGTGTTCTTTTCACAAACCACATATGGATCCACCAGAGTCATTGCATGTATGTTCTTTTAATAAACCACATGGATCCACTAGAGTCATTGCATGTGTGTTCGTTTCCTAACCACATGGATCCACCAGTGTCATTGCATGTTTGTTCTTTTGATAAACCACATGGATCAACCAGTGTCATTGAATGTGTGTTCTTTTCACAAACCACATATGGATCCACTAGTTTCATTGTATGTGTGTTATTTTCATTAACCACATATGGATCCCCTAGTGTCATTTCTTGTGTGTTCTTTTCATAAACCACAACTAGAGTCATTAAATGTGTGTTCTTTTCACAAACCACATATGGATCCACCAGTGTCATTGAATGTGTGTTCTTTTCACAAACCGCATACGGATCCACCAGTGTCATTGCGTGTGTGTTCTTTTAATGAACCACAACTAGAGTCATTGCATGTGTGTTCTTTTCACAAACCACATATGGATCCACTAGAGTCATTGCATGTCTGTTCTTTTCATAAACTACATGGATCCACATGTGTCATTGAATGTGTGTTCTTTTCACAAACCACATATGGATCCACCAGTGTCATTTCATGTGTGTTATTTTCATTAACCACATATGGATCCCCTAGTGTCATTGCATGTGTGTTCTTTTCATTAACCACAACTAGAGTCATTGCATGTTTGTTCTTTTCATAAACCACATGGATCCACTAGAGTCATTGCATGTGTGTTCGTTTCCTAACCACATGGATCCACCAGTGTCATTGCATGTTTGTTCTTTTGATAAACCACATGGATCAACCAGTGTCATTGAATGTGTGTTCTTTTCACAAACCACATATGGATCCACTAGTTTCATTGTATGTGTGTTATTTTCATTAACCACATATGGATCCGCTAGTGTCATTTCTTGTGTGTTCTTTTCATAAACCACAACTAGAGTCATTAAATGTGTGTTCTTTTCACAAACCACATATGGATCCACCAGTGTCATTGAATGTGTGTTCTTTTCACAAACCGCATACGGATCCACCAGTGTCATTGCGTGTGTGTTCTTTTAATGAACCACAACTAGAGTCATTGCATGTGTGTTCTTTTCACAAACCACATATGGATCCACTAGAGTCATTGCATGTCTGTTCTTTTCATAAACTACATGGATCCACATGTGTCATTGAATGTGTGTTCTTTTCACAAACCACATATGGATCCACCAGTGTCATTGCATGTGTGTTATTTTCATTAACCACATATGGATCCCCTAGTGTCATTGCATGTGTGTTCTTTTCATTAACCACAACTAGAGTCATTGCATGTTTGTTCTTTTCATAAACCACATATGGATCCACCAGAGTCATTGCATGTATGCTCTTTTCATAAACCGCATGGGTCCACATAGGTCATTGCATGTGTGTTCTTTTCATAAACCACAACTAGAGTCATTGTATGTGTGTTATTGTCATAAACCACATAGATCCACTAGAGTTCATTGCATGTGTGTTCTTCTCATAAACCACATGGATCCACTAGAGTCATTGCATGTGTGTTCTTTTCACAAACCATGTATGGATCCACTAGAGTTCATTGCATGTGTGTTCTTTTCCTAAACCACATATGGATCCACTAGAGTCATTGCATGTGTGTTCTTTTCATAAACCACATATGGATCCACCAGAGTCATTGCATGTGTGTTATTTTCATGAACCACAACTAGAGTCATTGCATGTGTGTTATTTTCACAACCAAATATGGATTCACTAGAGTTATTGCATGTTTGTTCTTTTCATAAACCACATGGATATACTAGTTTCATTGAATGTTTGTTCTTTTCACAAATCACATATGGATCCACCAGTGTCATTGCATGTGTGTTCTTTTCATAAAGCACATATGGATCCCCTAGTGTCATTGCATGTGTGTTCTTTTCATTAACCACGTATAGAGTCATTGCATGTATGTTCTTTTCATAAATCACATATGGATCCACCAGAGTCATTGCATGTGTGCTCTTTTCATAAACCGCATGGGTCCACATAGGTCATTGCATGTGTGTTCTTTTCATAAACCACAACTAGAGTCATTGGATGTGTGTTATTGTCATAAACCAAATGGATCCACTAGAGTTCATTGCATGTGCGTTCTTCTCATAAACCATATGGATCCACTAGAGTCATTGCATGTGTGTTCTTTTCACAAACCATGTATGGATCCACTAGAGTTCATTGCATGGGTGTTCTTTTCTAAACCACATAAGGATCCACCAGAGTCATTGCATGTGTGTTCTTTTCATAAACCACATATGGATCCACCAGAGTCATTGCATGTGTGTTATTTTCATGAACCACAACTAGAGTCATTGCATGTGTGTTCTTTTCACAACCAAATATGGATCCACTAGAGTCATTGCATGCTTGTTCTTTTCATAAACCACATGGATCCACTAGTGTCATTGAATGTTTGTTCTTTTCACAAACCACATATGGATCCACCAGTGTCATTGCATGTGTGTTCTTTTCATAAAGCACATATGAATCCCTTAGTGTCATTGCATGTGTGTTCTTTTCATTAACCACGGCTAGAGTCATTGCATGTGTTTTCTTTTCATAAACCACATGGATCCACCAGAGTCATTGCATGTGTGTTCTTTTCACAAACCACATATGGATCCACCAGTGTCATTGCATGTGTGTTCTTTTCAAAAACCACATATGGATCCCCTAGTGTCATTGCATGTGTGTTCTTTTCATTAACCAGAACTAGAGTCATTGCATGTCTATTCTTTTCATAAACCACATGGATCCACTAGAGTCATTGCATGTGTGTTCTTTTCACAAACTACATATGGATCCAGCAGAGTCATTGCATGTATGATCTTTTCATAAACCACATATGGATCCACTAGAGTCATTGCATGTCTGTTCTTTTCACAAACCAAATATAGATCCACCAGAGTCATTGCATGTTTGTTCTTTTCATAAACCACATGGATCCACCAGAGTCATTGAATGTGTGTTCTTTTCATCAACCACATATGGATCCACCAGAGTCATTGCATGTGTGTTATTTTCATGAACCACAACTAGAGTCATTGCATGTGTGTTCTTTTCACAACCAAATATGGATCCACTAGTCATCGCATGTTTGTTCTTTTCATAAACCACATGGATCCACTAGTGTCATTGAATGTTTGTTCTTTTCACAAATCACATATGGATCCACCAGTGTCATTGCATGTGTGTTCTTTTCATAAAGCACATATGGATCCCCTAGTGTCATTGCATGTGTGTTCTTTTCATTAACCACGGCTAGAGCCATTGCATGTGTTTTCTTTTCATAAACCACATGGATCCACTAGAGTCATTGCATGTGTGTTCTTTTCACAAACCACATATGGATCCACCAGTGTCATTGCATGTGTGTTCTTTTCAAAAACCACATATGGATCCCCTAGTGTCATTTCATCTGTGTTCTTTTCATTAACCACAACTAGAGTCATTGCATGTCTGTTCTTTTCATAAACCACATGCATCCACTAGAGTCATTGCATGTGTGTTCTTTTCACAAACCACATATGGATCCACCAGAGTCATTGCATGTATGATCTTTTCACAAACCACATATGGATCCACTAGAGTCATTGCATGTCTGTTCTTTTCACAAACCAAATATAGATCCACCAGAGTCATTGCATGTTTGTTCTTTTCATAAACCACATGGATCCACTAGTGTCATTGAATGTGTGTTCTTTTCACAAACCACATATGGATCCACTAGTTTCATTGCATGTGTGTTCTTTTCATTAACCATATATGGATCCCCTAATGTCATTTCTTGTGTGTTCTTTTCATAAACCACAACTAGAGTCATTAAATGTGTCTTCTTTTCACAAACCACATATGGATCCACCAGAGTCATTGCATGTGTGTTCTTTTCAAAAACCACATATGGATCCACTAGAGTCATTGCATGTCTGTTCTAATCAAAAACTACATGGATCCAGCAGTGTCATTGAATGTGTGTTCTTTCACAAACCACATGTGGATCCACTAGTGTCATTGAATGTGTGTTCTTTTCACAAACCACATATGGATCCACCAGTGTCATTGCATGTGTGTTATTTTCATTAACCACATATGGATCCCATAGTGTCATTGCATGTGTGTTCTTTTCATTAACCATAACTAGAGTCATTGCATGTCTGTTCTTTTCATAAACCACATATGGATCCACCAGAGTTATCGCATGTATTTTCTTTTCATAAACCGCATGGATCCACATAGGTCATTGCATGTGTGTTCTTTTCATAAACCACATGGATCCACCAGTGGCATTGCATGTGTGTTATTTTCATAAACCACAACTAGAGTCATTGGATGTGTGTTATTGTCATAAACCACATGGATACACTAGAGTTCATTGCATGTGTGTTCTTCTCATAAACCACATGGATCCACTAGAGTCATTGCATGTGTGTTCTTTTCAAAAACCATGTATGTATCCACTAGAGTTCATTGCATGTGTGTTCTTTTCCTAAACCACATATGGATCCACCAGAGTCATTGCATGTGTGTTCTTTTTATAAACCACATATGGATCCACCAGATTCATTGCATGTGTGTTATTTTCATGAACCACAACTAGAGTCATTGCATGTGTGTTATTTTCACAACCAAATATGGATCCACTAAAGTCATTGCATGTTTGTTCTTTTCATAAACCACATGGATCCACTAGTGTCATTGAATGTTTCTTCTTTTCACAAACCACATATGGATCCACCAGTGTCATTGCATGTGCTTTCTTTTCGTAAAGCACATATGGATCCCCTAGTGTCATTGCATGTGTGTTCTTTTCATTAACCATGTCTAGAGTCATTGCATGTGTTTTCTTTTCATAAACCACATGGATCCACTAGAGTCATTGCATGTGTGTTCTTTTCACAAACCACATATGGATCCACCAGTGTCATTGCATGTGTGTTCTTTTCAAAAACAACATATGGATCCCCTAGTGTCATTGCATCTGTGTTATTTTCATTAACCACAACTAGAGTCATTGCATGTCTGTGCTTTTCATAAACCACATGGATCCACTAGAGTCATTGCATGTGTGTTCTTTTCACAAAGCACATATGGATCCACCATAGTCATTGCATGTCTGATCTTTTCATAAACCACATGGATCCACCAGAGCCATTGCATATGTGTTCTTTTCATAAACCACATGGATCCACCAGTGTCATTGCATGTGTGTTCTTTTCTTAAACCACATATGGATCCACCAGAGTCATTGCATGTGTGTTCTCTTCATGAACCACAACTAGAGTCATGGCATGTGTGTTCTTTTAACAAACCACATATGGATCCACTAGAGTCAGTGAATGTGTGTTCTTTTCACAAACCACATATGGATCCACCAGTATCATTGCATGTGTGTTCTTTTCATTAACCACATATGGATCCCCTAGTGTCATTGCATGTGTGTTCATTTCATTAACCATAACTAGAGTCATTGCATGTCTGTTCTTTTCATAAACCACATATGGATCCACCAGAGTTATTGCATGTATTTTCTTTTCATAAACCGCATGGATCCACATAGGTAATTGCATGTGTGTTCTTTTCATAAACCACTGGGATCCACCAGTGGCATTGCATGTGTGTTATTTTCATAAACCACAACTAGAGTCATTGGATGTGTGTTATTGTCATAAACCACATGGATACACTAGAGTTCATTGCATGTGTGTTCTTCTCATAAACCAAATGGATCCACTAGAGTCATTGCATGTGTGTTCTTTTCAAAAACCATGTATGTATCCACTAGAGTTCATTGCATGTGTGTTCTTTTCCTAAACCACATATGGATCCACCAGAGTCATTGCACGTGTGTTCTTTTCATAAACCACATATGGATCCACCAGATTCATTGCATGTGTGTTATTTTCATGAACCACAACTATAGTCATTGCATGTGTGTTATTTTCACAACCAAATATGGATCCACTAAAGTCATTGCATGATTGTTCTTGTCATAAACCACATGGATCCACTAGTGTCATTGAATGTTTCTTCTTTTCACAAACCACATATGGATCCACCAGTGTCATTGCATGTGTGTTCTTTTCATAAAGCACATATGGATCCCCTAGTGTCACTGCATGTGTGTTCTTTTCATTAACCATGTCTAGAGTCATTGCATGTGTTTTCTTTTCATAAACCACATGGATCCACTAGAGTCATTGCATGTGTGTTCTTTTCACAAACCACATATGGATCCACGTGTGTCATTGCATGTGTGTTATTTTCAAAAACAACATATGGATCCCCTAGTGTCATTGCATGTGTGTTATTTTCATTAACCACAACTAGAGTCATTGCATGTCTATGCTTTTCATAAACCACATGGATCCACTAGAGTCATTGCATGTGTGTTCTTTTCACAAAGCACATATGGATCCACCATAGTCATTGCATGTCTGATCTTTTCATAAACCACATGGATCCACCAGAGCCATTGCATATGTGTTCTTTTCATAAACCACATGGATCCACTAGTGTCATTGCATGTGTGTTCTTTTCTTAAACCACATATGGATCCACCAGAGTCATTGCATGTGTGTTCTCTTCATGAACCACAACTAGAGTCATGGCATGTGTGTTGTTTTAACAAACCACATATGGATCCACCAGAGTCATTGCATGGCTGTTCTTTTCATAAACCACATGGATCCACCAGTGTCATTGATTATTTCTTCTTTTCACAAACCAGATATGGATCCACCAGTGTCATTGCATGTGTGTTCTTTTCATAAAGAACATATGGATCCCCTAGTGTCATTGCATGTGTGTTCTTTTCATTAACCACAACTAGAGTCATTGCATGTTTGTTCTTTTCCTAAACCACATGGATCCACTAGAGTCATTGCATGTGTTCTTTTCACAAACCACATATGGATCCACCAGAGTCATTGCATGTATGTTCTTTTAATAAACCACATGGATCCACTAGAGTCATTGCATGTGTGTTCGTTTCCTAACCACATGGATCCACCAGTGTCATTGCATGTTTGTTCTTTTGATAAACCACATGGATCAACCAGTGTCATTGAATGTGTGTTCTTTTCACAAACCACATATGGATCCACTAGTTTCATTGTATGTGTGTTATTTTCATTAACCACATATGGATCCCCTAGTGTCATTTCTTGTGTGTTCTTTTCATAAACCACAACTAGAGTCATTAAATGTGTGTTCTTTTCACAAACCACATATGGATCCACCAGTGTCATTGAATGTGTGTTCTTTTCACAAACCGCATACGGATCCACCAGTGTCATTGCGTGTGTGTTCTTTTAATGAACCACAACTAGAGTCATTGCATGTGTGTTCTTTTCACAAACCACATATGGATCCACTAGAGTCATTGCATGTCTGTTCTTTTCATAAACTACATGGATCCACATGTGTCATTGAATGTGTGTTCTTTTCACAAACCACATATGGATCCACCAGTGTCATTGCATGTGTGTTATTTTCATTAACCACATATGGATCCCCTAGTGTCATTGCATGTGTGTTCTTTTCATTAACCACAACTAGAGTCATTGCATGTTTGTTCTTTTCATAAACCACATATGGATCCACCAGAGTCATTGCATGTATGCTCTTTTCATAAACCGCATGGGTCCACATAGGTCATTGCATGTGTGTTCTTTTCATAAACCACAACTAGAGTCATTGTATGTGTGTTATTGTCATAAACCACATAGATCCACTAGAGTTCATTGCATGTGTGTTCTTCTCATAAACCACATGGATCCACTAGAGTCATTGCATGTGTGTTCTTTTCACAAACCATGTATGGATCCACTAGAGTTCATTGCATGTGTGTTCTTTTCCTAAACCACATATGGATCCACTAGAGTCATTGCATGTGTGTTCTTTTCATAAACCACACATGGATCCACCAGAGTCATTGCATGTGTGTTATTTTCATGAACCACAACTAGAGTCATTGCATGTGTGTTATTTTCACAACCAAATATGGATTCACTAGAGTTATTGCATGTTTGTTCTTTTCATAAACCACATGGATATACTAGTTTCATTGAATGTTTGTTCTTTTCACAAATCACATATGGATCCACCAGTGTCATTGCATGTGTGTTCTTTTCATAAAGCACATATGGATCCCCTAGTGTCATTGCATGTGTGTTCTTTTCATTAACCACGTATAGAGTCATTGCATGTTTGTTCTTTTCATAAATCACATATGGATCCACCAGAGTCATTGCATGTGTGCTCTTTTCATAAACCGCATGGGTCCACATAGGTCATTGCATGTGTGTTCTTTTCATAAACCACAACTAGAGTCATTGGATGTGTGTTATTGTCATAAACCAAATGGATCCACTAGAGTTCATTGCATGTGCGTTCTTCTCATAAACCATATGGATCCACTAGAGTCATTGCATGTGTGTTCTTTTCACAAACCATGTATGGATCCACTAGAGTTCATTGCATGGGTGTTCTTTTCTAAACCACATAAGGATCCACCAGAGTCATTGCATGTGTGTTCTTTTCATAAACCACATATGGATCCACCAGAGTCATTGCATGTGTGTTATTTTCATGAACCACAACTAGAGTCATTGCATGTGTGTTCTTTTCACAACCAAATATGGATCCACTAGAGTCATTGCATGCTTGTTCTTTTCATAAACCACATGGATCCACTAGTGTCATTGAATGTTTGTTCTTTTCACAAACCACATATGGATCCACCAGTGTCATTGCATGTGTGTTCTTTTCATAAAGCACATATGAATCCCTTAGTGTCATTGCATGTGTGTTCTTTTCATTAACCACGGCTAGAGTCATTGCATGTGTTTTCTTTTCATAAACCACATGGATCCACTAGAGTCATTGCATGTGTGTTCTTTTCACAAACCACATATGGATCCACCAGTGTCATTGAATGTGTGTTCTTTTCACAAACCGCATATGGATCGACCAGTGTCATTGCGTGTGTGTTCTTTTAATGAACCACAACTAGAGTCATTGCATGTGTGTTCTTTCACAAACCACATATGGATCCAGTAGAGTCATTGAATGTCTGTTCTTTTCATAAACTACATGGATCCACATGTGTCACTGAATGTGTGTTATTTTCACAAACCACATATGGATCCACCAGTGTCATTGCATGTGTGTTATTTCCATTAACCACATATGGATCCCCTGGTGTGTCATTGCATGTGTGTTCTTTTTATTAACCACAACTAGAGTCATTGCATGTCTGTTATTTTCATAAACCACATATGGATCCACCAGAGTCATTGCATGTATGTTCTTTTCATAAACCGCATGGATCCACATAGGTCATTGCATGTGTGTTCTTTTCATAAACCACATGGATCCACCAGTGGCATTGCATTGTGTTATTTTCATAAACCACAACTAGAGTCATTGGATGTGTGTTATTGTCATAAACCACATGGATCCACTAGAGTTCATTGCATTTGTGTTCTTCTCATAAACCACATGGATCCACTAGAGTCATTGCATGTGTGTTCTTTTCACAAACCATGTATGGATCCACTAGAGTTCATTGCTTGTGTGTTCTTTTCCTAAACAACATATGGATCCACTGGAGTCATTGCATGTGTGTTCTTTTCATAAACCACATATGGATCCACCAGATTCATTGCATGTGTGTTATTTTCATGAACCACAACTATAGTCATTGCATGTGTGTTATTTTCACAACCAAATATGGATCAACTAGAGTCAGTGCATGTTTGTTCTTTTCATAAACCACATGGATCCACTAGTGTCATTGAATGTTTCTTCTTTTCACAAACCACATATGGATCCACCAGTGTCATTGCATGTGTTTTCTTTTCATAAAGCACATATGGATCCCCTAGTGTCATTGCATGTGTGTTCTTTTCATTAACCATGGCTAGAGTCATTGCATGTGTTTTCTTTTCATAAACCACATGGATTTACTAGAGTCATTGCATGTGTGTTCTTTTCACAAACCACATATGGATCCACCAGTGTCATTGCATGTGTGTTCTTTTCAAAAATAACATATGGATCCCCTAGTGTCATTGCATGTGTGTTATTTTCATTAACCACAACTAGAGTCATTGCATGTTTGTGCTTTTCATAAACCACATGGATCCTCTAGAGTCATTGCATGTGTGTTCTTTTCACAAAGCACATATGGATCCACCAGTGTCATTGCGTGTGTGTTCTTTTAATGAACCACAACTAGATTCATTGCATGTGTGTTCTTTTCACAAACCACATATGGATCCACTAGAGTCATTGAATGTCTGTTCTTTTCATAAACTACATGGATCCACATGTGTCATTGAATGTGTGTTCTTTTCACAAACTACATATGGATCCACCAGTGTCATTGCATGTGTGTTATTTTCATTAACCACATATGGATCCCCTGGTGTCATTGCATGTGTGTTCTTTTCATTAACCACAACTAGAGTCATTGCATGTCTGTTCTTTTCATAAACCACATATGGATCCACCAGAGTCATTGCATGTATGTTCTTTTCATAAACCGCATGGATCTGTTGGAGATATGCCCAAGAGGCAATAATAAAAGTGGTTATTATTATATCTTTGTGTTTATGATGAATGTTTACATCCCATGCTATAATTGTATTATAAGGAAACACTAATACATGTGTGTTTTGTAAACATAAAAGAGTCCCTAGTAAGCCTCTTGTGGAACTAGCTTGTTGATTAAATGATGATCATGGTTTCCTGATCATGGACATTGGATGTCATTAATAACAAGGTTATATCATTAGGAGAATGATGTGATGGACACACACCCATAGTAAGCGTAGCATAAGATCAAGTCATTGAGTTCATATTGCTGTAAGCTTTAAAATGCATAGTAACCTAATCCTTCGACCATGAGGTTATGTTAATCACCATCACCGGATGGGTACTTTGATGACATCAAACACCGCTTCGTAACTAGGTGGTTATAAAGGTGTCATTGGGTATTCTGAAAGTATGTGTTGAAGCGCATGGAACAAGATTGGGATTTGTCCATCCATATGACGGATAGATATGCTCTGGGCCCTCTCGGTGGAATGTCATCTAGTTAGCTTGCAAGCATGTGACTAGGTCACAAGGGATGACATAACATGGAACGAGTAAAGAGTACTTATCAGTAACAAGGTAGAACTAGGTATGGAGATACCGACGATCAAACCTCGGATAAGTAGAATATCGTGTGACAAAGGGAATTGGTTTCGTATGTTAATGGTTCTATCGATCACGAAGTCATCGTTGAGTATGTGGGAGCCGTTATGGGTCTCTAGATCCCGCTGATGGTTATTGATCGGAGAGGTGTCTTCATCATGTCTGCATATTCACGAACCGTAGGGTGACACACTTAAGGTTCGAAGTTGTTTTAAGTAGATATGGAATATGCGTTGGAGACCGAATGTTGTTCGGAGTCTCGGATTGGATCCGGGACATCACGAGGAGATCCGGAATTGTCCGGAGAATGAGATTCATATATTGGGGATCATTTTCTAAGTTAGGAAATGTTCCGGAGTGTTTGTATGGAGATTCTAGAAGGTTTCGGAATGTTCTGGAAGGTTCTAGAAGAGTTCTTGGAGTTTGCTTGAAAACCAAGAAAGGGTCAAGGAAACCTTGTGGGGGCTAGACACGGATTCGTGGGGTAGGAGGACTCCTCCCCCCTTCCCAACCCTCCTACTAGGACTCCCCCTCCCATGGCGCGCCTCCCTCCTTTAAATAGAAGGGAGGGGGCGCCCCCTCCTAGCCCTCTCTCATAACAAGCTCTAGCCGCCGCCTCTCTCCTCTTCCTTCGCTCTGCTCCGGCTTAGGCGAAGCCCTGCAGAATTCTCTCCTCCACCACCACCACAACAACATCGTGCTGATAGGATTCCGTGGAGAAGATCTACTACCTCTGCTGCTCGCTGGAACAGGGAGAGGAAGGCCTGCTTCGACTCCGCACGTGTGACCGACTGCGGAAGCGCTGCCGGAACGCGGCGCCGGAAGGATCGTCCACACGATCTTGAGATCGGCAAGTGATCGACTACATCAACCCCGAGATCTAATTTCGTAACGCTTTCGGTTCTACGAGGGTTAGTACAGATCTATCTCGTTGCTCATGTCTAATAGATTAGATCTTGGCTTTTATCTAGATTAGATCTGGGTTTTGTTCGTTCTTGCGGTAGAAATTTTTTGTTTTCCATGCTACGAACCCATCAGTGGTATCAGAGCCTTGTCTATGCGTAGATCTGTTGCACGAGTAGAACACAATGATGTTGTGGGCGTTGGTGCTCGTGCCGTATTTTGCTTTGTGTACTTTGCATCTTGCGGTATTGTGGGATGAAGCGGCTCGGGCTAACCTTACATGTCATCGCACATGAGACTTGCTCCACGCTTGACGTGTAACTTGCTTTGCACAAGTGGCTTTGCGGGTGTCTGTCTCTCCCATCATAGTATAGATCCAATCTACACTTTGCACTCGATAGCACTTGTATCAACGTTGTGGTTCAGTTTCGTAGGTAAGATCCGTTCTTGTTCGAAAGCCCCAAACCACGTAAAACTTGCAAAGAAAATTAGAGGCGTCTAACTTGTTTTTTGCAGGGGTTTTGTGATGTGATATGGCCATCATGTGATTGTGATTATATTTGATGTATGCAATGATCCTTGTTGTAATATGGCAACCGGCAGGAGCCTAACGGTTGTCTTTCATTATGTTAAGACCTGCGTGTCTATTCATCTTGTAATAGCTTTATTCCAAGTAGTTGTAATAGTTGCTGGTGATGATGGAAAACCATGAAGCGGCGCCCCACTGACCTTGACGCAATGCTGGTGATGATGGAGATCATGTTCGTGCTTTGGAGATGGAGATCAAAGGCATAAGAAGAAAGGGCCATATCATATCACACTAATTATGAATTGCCTGTGATGTTAATCCTTTATGCATCTTGTATTGCTTAGATCGCGACGGTAGGATTATAAGATGATCCCTCTCACTAAATATCAAGTAATAAAGTGTTCGTCCTTAGTTGGCACCGTTGCTAAGACTCGTCGTCTCGAAGCATCTCGTGATGATCGGATGTGATAGATTCTACGTGTGCATACAACGGGTGCAAGCCAGATTTGCACATGCGGAAACTAAGGTTAATCTTGACGATCCTAGCATGTACATTCATGGTCTCGGAACACGAAATACCGAAAGGTAGAGCACGAGTCATATAAGTGATATGATGAACATGAAGATTGTTCGCCGATGAAACTACATCCTCTCTCGTGAAGACCGGACTTGGTGTAGTGGACTTGGTTCGTGTAATCACTAAGACAATGTGAGGGATGTTGTTTTGAGTGGGAGTTCACCTAGTTAATTTAAGAATTAAAGTATAACTCAATTTATCATAAACTTAGTCTAAACTACTTGCAAATATTGTTGTAGATTATGGCGAACCTCTCCATCAATTTCAATGCGTTCCTAGAGAAAGAAAAACTTAAGAACAATGGAAGCAACTTCACGGACTGGCTCTGTGGTCTGAAGATTGTCCTCAGGGCTGGTCAGATGACCTATGTGCTCGAAGCACCGCTAGGTGACCCACCTGCAGATTATGCCACCGATGACGTAAAGAATGTTTACGCCACTCGGAAAAATCATTACTCCACAGTTCAGTGTGCCATCCTATACGGTTTAGAAACGGAGCTCCAGAAGCGTTTTGAGCACCACGACCTGTTCGAGATCATTAAGGAGCTCAAGCTCATTTTTGAGACTCACGCGGCCGTGGAGAGCTATGAGGCCTCCGAGAAGTTCTTTACCTACAAGGTGGAAGAGGGAAGCTCCGTTAGCGAGCACGTTCTCACCATGTCTGGGCATGCAAACAAGCTCCAAGAGTTGGGGATAACAATTCCTAATGAGTTAGGGATTCTCCGTGTCCTCCAATCACTGCCACCGAGTTATAAGAACTTTGTGATGAACTACAATATGCACTGCATGAACAAGACGTTGCCTGAACTATCGTCCATGCTGAAAACTGCTGAAGTGGAGATCAAGAAGGAGCACCAAGTGTTGATGGTCAATAAGACCACCAATTTCAAGAAACAGGGCAAGCCTAAGAAAAAGGGCAACTTCAAGAAGGACGGCAAGAAAGCTGCCGCACCTGCTAAGAAGCCCAAGGCTGGTCCTAAGCCTGAAACTGAGTGCTTCTACTGCAAGGGTGCTGGTCACTGGAAGCGTAACTGCCCCAAGTACCTGGCAGATCTAAAGAACGGCAACATCAAGAAGAAAGGTATATTCGATATACATGTTATTGATGTGTATCTTACTAGTAGTCGTAGTAGTGCCTAGGTATTTGATACTGGTTCGGTTGCTCATATATGTAACTCGAAACAGGAGCTGCGGAATAAACGAAGACTGGCAAGAGACGAGGTGACGATGCGCGTTGGAAATGGCTCCAAGGTTGATGTGATCGCCGTCGGCACGCTCCCTCTACATCTACCTTCGGGATTAGTTTTAAATTTAAATAATTGTTATTTGGTGCCTGTGTTAAGCATGAACATTATATCTGGATCTTGTTTATTGCGAGACGGTTACTCTTTTAAGTCTGAGAATAAAGGTTGTTCGATTTATATGAGTAATATCTTTTATGGTAATGCACCTGAGATAAATGGTTTATTCTTATTGAATCTCGATAGTAGTGATACACATGTTCACAACATAGATGCTAAACGAATAAAATTGAATGATAATTCTACATACATGTGGCACTGTCATCTTGGTCACATTGGAGTGAAGCGTATGAAGAAACTCCATTCTGATGGACTTCTTGAATCACTTGATTTTGAATCACTTGAAAGATGCGAAGCATGTCTAATGGGAAAAATGACTAAGACTCCATTCTCTAGAATAATGGAGCGAGCTACAGACTTATTAGAAATAATACATACCGATGTGTGCGGTCCAATGAGTGTAGCATCGCGTGGTGGATATCGTTATGTTCTCACTTTCACGGATGACTTAAGTAGATATGGGTATGTCTACTTTATGAAACATAAGTTTGAAACTTTCGAGAAGTTTAAGGAATTTCAAAGTGAAGTGGAAAATCATCGAAACAATAAGATTAAGTTTCTGCGTTCTGACCGCGGAAGTGAATATCTGAGTTATGCGTTTGGCATGCATTTAAAGAAATGTGGAATACTTTCGCAGTTGACACCGCCGGGAACACCACAGCGTAATGGTGTGTCCGAACATCGTAATCGAACTCTCTTAGATATGGTTCGGTCTATGATGTCTCTTACAGATTTACCGCTATCATTTTGGGGCTATGCATTAGAGACAGCCGCATTCACTTTAAATAGGGCACCATCTAAATCCGTTGAAACGACACCGTACGAATTGTGGTTTGGAAAGAAACCTAAGTTGCCGTTCCTTAAAGTTTGGGGTTGCGAGGCGTATGTAAAGAAGTTACAAACCGATAAGCTTGAACCCAAAGCGGAGAAATGCGTCTTCATAGGATACCCGAAAGAAACAATTGGGTATACCTTCTATCATAGATCCGAAGGCAAAGTTTTCGTTGCCAAGAATGGATCCTTTCTTGAGAAGGAGTTTCTCTCGAAAGAAGTGACTGAAAGGAAAGTAGAACTCGACGAGGTTATTGAACCTTCTCTTGGAGTTGAGAGTAGCGCAGCACCGGAAGATGTTTTTGTGCCGCCTGCACCAACTGGAGAGGAAGCTAATGATGCTGATCATGAAACTTCGAACGAAATTACTACTGGACCTCGCAGGTCAACGAGGGTTCGTACCACTCCTGAGTGGTATGACTCTGCGTTGAACGTCATGTTGGTGGACAACACTGATGACCCTGCGACGTATGAAGAAGCTATGGTGAGCCCAGATTCCGACAAATGGCTAGAAGCCATGAAATCCGAAATGGGATCCATGTACGAAAACCAAGTATGGACTTTGGTGGACTTACCGGATGGCCGTAAGGCTGTCGAGAACAAATGGATTTTCAAAAGAAAAACAGATGCTGATGGTAATGTTACTGTCTATAAAGCTCGACTTGTCGCAAAAGGGTTCCGACAAATTCAAGGAGTTGACTACGATGAGACTTTCTCACCAGTAGCAAAGCTAAAGTCTGTGAGGATTTTGTTAGCAATCGCTGCATATTTCGATTATGAAATTTGGCAGATGGATGTCAAAACAGCGTTCCTTAATGGTGACATTGAGGAAGAGTTGTATATGGTACAACCCAAGGGTTTTGTCGATCCTAGTGATGCTGACAAGGTATGCAAACTTCAGCGCTCCATTTATGGACTGAAGCAAGCATCCCGGAGTTGGAATCAACGTTTTGATAAAGTAATCAAAAACTTTGGATTTATACAAACTTATGGAGAAGCTTGTATTTACAAGAAAGTGAGTGGGAGCTCTATACCATTCCTAGTACTATATGTAGATGACATATTGTTGATTGGGAATGATATAGAACTTCTTAATAGCGTCAAAACCTATTTGAATAATAGTTTTTCAATGAAGGATCTTGGCGAAGCGGCATATATTCTAGGCATCAAGATTTAGAGAGATAGATCAAGACACCTAATAGCGCTTTCACAAAGTACATACTTAGACAAAGTTCTAAAGAAGTTTAGAATGGAAGAGAGCAAGAAAGGGTTCGTGCCCATGTTGTCAGGTAAGACCTTGAGTAAGACTCAAAGTCCGGCTAAGGCAGAAGATAGAGAAAAGATGAATAATATTCCCTATGCCTCGGCCATAGGTTCTATCATGTATGCCATGCTGTGTACAAGACCAGATATAGCACATGTTGTTAGTTTGACTAGCAGATATCAAAGTGATCCTAGAATGGAACACTGGACAGCGGTCAAGAATATCCTAAAGTACCTGAATAGGACTAAGGATATGGTTCTTTCTTATGGAGGTGATGAACAGCTTGTTGTAAACGGTTACACTGATGCTAGTTGGAACACCGATCCAGATGACTCGAAGTCACAGTTTGGATACGTATTTATTTTGAATGGTGCTGCAGTGAGCTGGAGGAGTGCCAAGCAAAGCGTTGTGGCGAAATCTTCAACTGAATCGGAATACATAGTTGCTTCGGAGGGTGCACAAGAAGCCATATGGATGAAGGAGTTCATTACTGAACTTGGCGTGGTTCCCAGTGTGTTGGACCCGATGGCCATCTACTGTGACAACACAGGTGCCATAGCTAATGCACAGGAGCCAAGGTCACATAGCAAGCTGAAGCACATCAAGCTACGTTTCCATGCTATTCGCGAGTATGTCCGAGATGGTGACATAAAGATTTGCAAAGTACACACTGATCTGAATGTGGCAAATCCGTTGACTAAACCTCTCCCTAGAGCAAAGCATGACCAACACCAGAACGCCATGGGTGTTAGGTATATTACCATGTAATCTAGATTATTGACTCTAGTGCAAGTGGGAGACTGTTGGAGATATGCCCAAGAGGCAATAATAAAAGTGGTTATTATTATATCTTTGTGTTTATGATGAATGTTTACATCCCATGCTATAATTGTATTATAAGGAAACACTAATACATGTGTGTTTTGTAAACATAAAAGAGTCCCTAGTAAGCCTCTTGTGGAACTAGCTTGTTGATTAAATGATGATCATGGTTTCCTGATCATGGACATTGGATGTCATTAATAACAACGTTATATCATTAGTAGAATGATGTGATGGACACACACCCATAGTAAGCGTAGCATAAGATCAAGTCATTAAGTTCGTATTGTTGTAAGCTTTAAAATGCATAGTAACCTAATCCTTCGACCATGAGGTTATGTTAATCACCATCACCGGATGGGTACTTTGATGACATCAAACACTGCTTCGTAACTAGGTGGTTATAAAGGTGTCATTGGGTATTCTGAAAGTATGTGTTGAAGCGCATGGAACAAGATTGGGATTTGTCCATCCATATGACGGATAGATATGCTCTGGGCCCTCTCGGTGGAATGTCATCTAGTTAGCTTGCAAGCATGTGACTAGGTCACAAGGGATGACATAACATGGAACGAGTAAAGAGTACTTATCAGTAACAAGGTAGAACTAGGTATGGAGATACCGACGATCAAACCTCGGATAAGTAGAATATCGTGTGACAAAGGGAATTGGTTTCGTATGTTAATGGTTCTATCGATCACGAAGTCATCGTTGAGTATGTGGGAGCCGTTATGGGTCTCTAGATCCCGCTGATGGTTATTGATCGGAGAGGTGTCTTCATCATGTCTGCATATTCACGAACCGTAGGGTGACACACTTAAGGTTCGAAGTTGTTTTAAGTAGATATGGAATATGCGTTGGAGACCGAATGTTGTTCGGAGTCTCGGATTGGATCCGGGACATCACGAGGAGATCTGGAATTGTCCGGAGAATGAGATTCATATATTGGGGATCATTTTCTAAGTTAGGAAATGTTCCGGAGTGTTTGTATGGAGATTCTAGAAGGTTTCGGAATGTTCTGGAAGGTTCTAGAAGAGTTCTTGGAGTTTGCTTGAAAACCAAGAAAGGGTCAAGGAAACCTTGTGGGGGCTAGACACGGATTCGTGGGGGAGGAGGACTCCTCCCCCCCTTCCCAATCCGCCGGCCAAGGAGGGGAGTCCTACTAGGACTCCCCCTCCCATGGCGCGCCTCCCTCCTTTAAATAGAAGGGAGGGGGCGCCCCCTCCTAGCCCTCTCTCATAACAAGCTCTAGCCGCCGCCTCTCTCCTCTTCCTTCGCTCTGCTCCGGCTTAGGCGAAGCCCTGCAGAATTCTCTCCTCCACCACTACCACCACACCATCGTCCTGCTGGGATTCCGTGGAGAATATCTACTACCTCCGCTGCTCGCTGGAACGGGGAGAGGAAGGTCTGCTTCGACTCTGCACGTGTGACCGACTGCGGAAGCACTGCCGGAACGCGGCGCCGAAAGGATCGTCCACACGATCTTGAGATCGGCAAGTGATCGACTAATCAACCCCGAGATCTAATCTCGTAACGCTTTTGGTTCTACGAGGGTTAGTACAGATCTATCTCGTTGCTCATGTCTAATAGATTAGATCTTGGCTTTTATCTAGATTAGCTCTGGGTTTTGTTCGTTCTTGCGGTAGAAATTTTTTGTTTTCCATGCTACGAACCCATCAGGATCCACATAGGTCATTGCATGTGTGTTCTTTTCATAAACCACATGGATCCACCAGTGGCATTGCATTGTGTTATTTTCATAAACCACAACTAGAGTCATTGGATGTGTGTTATTGTCATAAACCACATGGATCCACTAGAGTTCATTGCATGTGTGTTCTTCTCATAAACCACATGGATCCACTAGAGTCATTGCATGTGTGTTCTTTTCACAAACCATGTATGGATCCACTAGAGTTCATTGCATGTGTGTTCTTTTCCTAAACCACATATGGATCCACTAAAGTCATTGCAAGTGTGTTCTTTTCATAAACCACACATGGATCCACCAGATTCATTGCAAGTGTGTTATTTTCATGAACCACAACTAGAGTTATTACATGTGTGTTATTTTCACGACCAAATATGGATCCACTAGAGTCATTGCATGTTTGTTCTTTTCATAAACCACATGGATCCACTAGTGTCATTGAATGTTTCTTCTTTTCACAAACCACATATGGATCCACCAGTGTCATTGCATGTGTGTTCTTTTCATAAAGCACATATGGATCCCCTAGTGTCATTGCATGTGTGTTCTTTTCATTAACCATGGCTAGAGTCATTGCATGTGTTTTCTTTTCATAAACCACATGGATCCACTAGAGTCATTGCATGTGTGTTCTTTTCACAAACCACATATGGATCCACCGGTGTCATTGCATGTGTGTTCTTTTCAAAAACAACATATGGATCCCCTAGTGTCATTGTGTGTGTTATTTTCATTAACCACAACTAGAATCATTGCATGTCTTTGCTTTTCATAAACCACATGGATCCACTAGAGTCATTGCATGTGTGTTCTTTTCACGAACCACATATGGATCCAACAGTGTCATTGCGTGTGTGTTCTTTTCATGAACCACAACTAGAGTCATTGCATGTGTGTTCTTTTCACAAACCACATATGGATCCACTAGAGTCATTGAATGTCTGTTCTTTTCATAAACTACATGGATCCACATGTGTCATTGAATGTGTGTTCTTTTCACAAACCACATATGGATCCACCAGTGTCATTGCATGTGTGTTATTTTCATTAACCACATATGGATCCCCTAGTGTCATTGCATGTGTGTTCTTTTCATTAACCACAACTAGAGTCATTGCATGTCTGTTCTTTTCATAAACCACATATGGATCCACCAGAGTAATTGCATGTATGTTCTTTTCATAAACCGCATGGATCCACATAGGTCATTGCATGTGTGTTCTTTTCATAAACCACATGGATCCACCAGTGGCAATGCATTGTGTTATTTTCATAAACCACAACTAGAGTCATTGGATGTGTGTTATTATCATAAACCACATGGATCCACTAGAGTTCATTGCATGTGTGTTCTTCTCATAAACCACATGGATCCACTAGAGTCATTGCATGTGTGTTCTTTTCACGAACCATGTATGGATCCACTAGAGTTCATTGCATGTGTGTTCTTTTCCTAAACCACATATGGATCCACTAGAGTCATTGCATGTGTGTCCTTTTCATAAACCACATATGGATCCACGAGAGTCATTGCATGTGTGTTATTTTCATGAACCACAACTAGAGTCATTGCATGTGTGTTATTTTCACAACCAAATATGGATCCACGAGAGTTATTGCATGTTTGTTCTTTTCATAAACCACATGGATCCACTAGTGTCATTGAATGTTTGTTCTTTTCACAAACCACATATGGATCCACCAGTGTCATTGCATGTGTGTTCTTTTCATAAAGCACATATGGATCCCCTAGTGTCATTGCATGTGTGTTCTTTTCATTAACCACGGCTAGAGTCATTGCATGTGTTTTCTTTTCATAAACCACATGGATCCACTAGAGTCATTGCATGTGTGTTCTTTTCACAAACCACATATGGATCCACCAGTGTCATTGCATGTGTGTTCTTTTGAAAAACCACATATGGATCCCCTAGTGTCATTGCATGTGTGTTCTTTTCATTAACCACAACTAGAGTCATTGCATGCTGTCCTTTTCATAAACCACATGGATCCACTAGAGTGATCGCATGTGTGTTCTTTTCACAAACCACATATGGATCCACCAGAGTCATTGCATGTCTGATCTTTTCATAAACCACATGGATCCACCAGAGCCATTGCATATGTGTTATTTTCATAAACCACATGGATCCACCAGTGGCATTGCATGTGTGTTCTTTTCCTAAACCACATATGGATCCACCAGAGTCATTGCATGTGTGTTCTTTTCATGAACCACAACTCGAGTCATTGCATGTGTGTTCTTTTAACAAACCACATATGGATCCACCAGAATCATTGCATGGCTGTTCTTTTCATAAACCACATAGATCCACCAGTGTCATTGATTGTTTATTCTTTTCACAAACCAGATATGGGTCCACCAGTGTCATTGCATGTGTGTTATTTTCATAAAGCACATAAGGATCCCCTAGTGTCATTGCATATGTGTTCTTTTCATTAACCACAGCTAGAGTCATTGCATGTTTGTTCTTTTCATAAACCACATGGATCCACTAGAGTCATTGCATGTGTGTTCTTTTCACAAACCACATATGGATCCACCAGAGTCATTGCATGTTTGTTCTTTTAATAAACCACATGGATCCACCAGAGTCATTGCATGTGTGTTCTTTTCCTAACCACATGAATCCACCAGTGTCATTGCATGTGTGTTCTTTTCATAAACCACAGTTAGAGTCATTAAATGCGTGTTCTTTTCATAAACCACAACTAGAGTCATTAAATGTGTGTTATTTTCACAAACCACATATGGATCCACCAGTGTCATCTAATGTGTGTTCTTTTCACAAACCACATATGGATCCACCAGTATCATTGCATGTGTGTTCTTTTCATAAAACGACATATGGATCCACCAGAGTCATTGCATGTGTGTTCTTTTCATAAAACGACATATGGATCCACCAGAGTCATTGCATGTCTGTTCTTTCCATAAACCACAGCTAGAGTCATTAAATGTGTGTTATTTTCATAAATCACAACAAGAGTCATTAAATGTGTGTTCTTTTCACAAACCACATATGAATCCACTAGTGTCATTGAATGTGTGTTCTCTTCACAAACCACATATGGATCCACCAGTGTCATTGCATGTGTGTTCTTTTCATAAATCACATATGGAGCCACCAGAGTCATTGCATGTGTGTTATTTTCGTGAACCACATGGATCCACCAGTGTCATTACATGTGTGTTCTTTTCATGAACCACAACTAGAGTCATTGCATGTGTGTTATTCTCATAAACCACATATGGATCCACTAGAGTTCATTGCATGTCTGTTCTTTTCATAAACCACATGGATCCACTAGAGTCATTGCATGTGTGTTCATTTCACAAACCACATATGGATCCACTAGAGTCATTGCATGTGTGTTCTTTTCACAAACCACATATGGATCCACCAAAGTCATTGCATGTCTATTCTTTTCATAAACTACATGGATCCACCAGTGTCATTGAATGTGTGTTCTTTTCACAAACCACATATGGATCCACCAGTGTCATGGCATGTGTGTTCTTTTCATAAACCACATATGGATCCCCTAGTGTCATTACATGTGTGATCTTTTCATTAACCATAGCTAGAGTAATTGCATGTCTATTCTTTTCATAAACAACATGGGTCCACTAGAGTCATTACATGTATGATCTTTTCACAAACCACATATGGATCCACTAGAGTCATTGCATGTCTGTTCTTTTCACAAACCAAATATAGATCCGCTAGAGTCATTGCATGTTTGTTCTTTTCATAAACCACATGGATCCACCAGTGCCATTGAATGTGTGTTCTTTTCACAAACCACATATGGATCCACCAGCGTCATTGCATGTGTGTTCTTTTCATTAACCACATATGGATCCCCTAGTATCATTGTGATGCAGCCCGTCCTACGGACGCTCCAACATCTACACCACCAAGTCCCCCAAGTGGACCGATGACCCGTTCCCGAGCCAAGCTCCGTCAAGATAAGGTAAATTTGCTCCTTGTCTCATGTGACTTCGAGACATCCTTGGATGGCTTGCTACTTCATGCCAATACCTTATGCATCCTTAGGTAGGAACCCCATGAAGAAATGCAAAGGGAAGGAGCCAAGCCAACACGAGCCGGAGTCCTAGGCCAAACCGACGCCAGGACCGGTGGACAGGACTCCTCGCCGGAACGTCCGGCGCATGCCCCGGCGGACCGGACCATGGACCGGAATTTTCGACGCACGCCGGAACTGACCGGCGCACGCCAAAACGTTGTTCTGTATGCCATTCCGGTGGTCGATCGGAACGACCGGTGCCCAGTCCGGCGCGACTAGACTTATCACCGGAACGCCTGCATTCTCCAATCGATTAGGGTTTGATGCCCGAGAATATTCCCTATTTCATCCAGTTTTACCCCTTTATGCCCAAACTACCCATGTTTTAGTGGCTGGCCTATAAATAACCCCCACACACCTTTGTAATACCTAGGCATGATATTTGGAATTAGTGGAAACCCCTTGTGGATCTATCTAGTTCTTGCCTCATGCTCCTTTGACAAAGGAGCACCAAATATCACAAACCTCATTGGAGTTTGCATCGTGCCTCCGTGTTGTACAAGGCCTAGGCATCGGAGTCCCTTTGCCTAGACATCAAGATCTCACCGAGTCTCCCATCTCGCTGTGCCGGTTCGAGAGAGATCCCCGCCCGACGCTGATCCTAGGGATTGCGCCGGACCGGTAGCCACCAGCGTGAGCAATTGGCTTGTATCGTGTCTTCGTGGTGTGTGTGTTCATCGTGTTCTTTGTGTGTGAGTTTGCTATTTCGCTCTCTCCCTCATCCCCACACCTCCTCCGCCTCGATTTCAAGGGATTCGTGAAAGATCGGGCCACCCTCGAGGTTATCCCTCAACATATTGGTATCAAGAGCTTTGTTGCTCATGAATTCCCCCACAAATTTTTCTTCTATCCACCAAAAAATTGAAAATCCCCAAAAATAGCCCCAAATTTGCCTTCGGATCGATCTCTGGATTTGGTGCATTCTTCGTGGTTTTGTTCCACAGATCTATTGCTTTGGGTACCGATCTACCTTCCTAGAACCTTTTCCCAGCCCAATTTAGACAAATTTCCGAAAATTTTGACCGATTTGACTTTTGGAGTTCGTCACGAACTCAAACCGGCACCAGGCTCGGCGGACCGGCCCAGCTGCCGGAAAGTTCAGCGACAGTTCCGGCCAACCGGAATAGCCACCGGAATTTCCGGCGCCAGGCTCGGCGCCGCCGGTTTGGCCGCCGAAAGTTCTGTTAAGCCCAATTTTGTCCGTTTTTCCTCTCGCGTTGTTCGTGTTTCGTGTGCTTGTCACCCAACTAAGTTCAAGATTCCGCAACAATATTCACATACCGCGCTCATCGACACCGCGACACCGAACATCATCCCCAACACCGGTAGCAAGTCATCAATACCGAAGGTATAACTTGCTACACCTTGTTAACCCTTCTTGCTTGTGTGTATCTATCCTATGAGAGCAACTCATGTTGTGTTTGCCTAATCATTGTGCACTTGTCCTTGGAAAGTGAGAGTGTGAGAGCAAATACAAGAGTTAACATAGTAGTATAGAAAGGGAGAAAAAGAATCAAAAAAAGAGAGAAAAAAAAGCAAAAGAAAAATAGAAAGATACATAGTCTCCCAATACAAAGAGAGTCTCAAGCTTGTAAGCAAAGAGAGAAAAGAGCACTACCGAGGTAAGTGCACAAATCCGTTTCTTATTTCTCTTTTGGCAAACGAGTTGTGGTCTCTCCTTGTGTTGGCACGACACGGAGCGTAGTCTTCGTTAGGACCTTTTGTGCTCATTTTCATAGTCGTGCTAACCACATCCGTCTCCACGTGTGTGTATCCTAGTGTTTTGTAGATCGCCTCCTATTTTCTTTTGATCTTTTGGTTCTCTACCACGTTTCACAATAACCTTTTCTTTGGATCATTTCGTTTGGTTTTCCACAACCCTAACCTTCCACCCATAGCTTTTGAGAGTTTTAGCTTTCCTTCTTTAGTGTGAGTTTTCTTTGCATTTTCACTTTGCAAGCCAATAGTTCTCACTTGTGGTTTCTAGTTCGGTGCAATCCCCAAGGTGAGGTACAAGGCTAACACCACCATATTCCACTTCCATATACAATCCTTGTGTGTTTTGCATAATGGATAGGCACGGTGAGTCGAGTCAACCACCTCCCCAAGAAGAAGAACAAGGACCATACATGACGCGCGCAAGTCACTTCATCGTCCGACAAGAGTTCCGTGAACCTTGCCAAGCCCTTGAGACGCGACAAGATGAACAATTTGGCGAGACGCAAGCCGAGTTCAAGAACATCGACAACCGCTTCGATGGCCTCGAACGACAAATGCACGCAATGCATCACAACTTTGGCCATCAAAATGAAGTGCTCCAACGCTCCATTGCCGAAACAAATGACAATCTTCTACGCCTCATCGACGGAATGGCAAGGCCACGCTCACGTGCATCAAGCTCTTCGAGCTCTTCGCATCGTCATGTTCCTCTCCAACAAGATCTCCATCCAAGTGGTCCAAGATGCAATGATGCCCCCCCGGTTGAAGATGGAAGTTCTTCCAACTACGTACCTTCTCCACGGCACGCCGCAATGTCAAGCTATGACAGTGATTTCTCTTCAAGGCCACAAGCAAGGCAAGAAGCACACTGTCATCACACAAGGGCATTGGTGATACAACAAGAGCAACCACAAGAAGAACCGCAAGTGCAACCGCAAGTCCACCAACATCGCCCGCGACACGTACTTGACACAACAAGTGATGACTCCAATTTGGAAAATCAAGCTCGTCATCGACATGAAGCTCTCCAAGATCCTCCTCTTCATCATCATTGTCATGAACGTATGCACCGACACCATGGTCATCACGAGGCGCCTCCTCCACCACGTCAAGATGCTCAAGACCATGATCTTCGCCATGAGGCCCATGTGCCTAACCAACATCACCAACCATGGAACGAGCCTCCCCTTCATTGTCAACCGCGTCAAGAGGCTCCACACATTCGCCACCATGAGGCCCAAGCGCCTCAACCATGTCAACAACCGCGCCAAGAGCAAGATCAAGCCCCACAACAACAACATCGAGAGCAAGCTCCGCAACAAGATCACGAGAACCGAGTTCCACATCCTCAACCACAAGATCATCAACAAGGTCACCAAGCTCGTCGTAATGACCGCACCGATAAAGAAACTTTCGGCAAGCTCAAGTTCACAATTCCCAAGTTCATCGGATCCAATGACCCCAAAGAATACCTCTCGTGGGCACTCAAGGTCGACAGGATCTTCCGCATGCACAACTATAGCAACGAGAAGATGGTCGCCATGGCTTTGCTTGAGTTTGATGATTACGCCAACCTTTGGTGGGAACAAGTTCAAGTTGCTCGTGATGCAATATAAGAGCCTCCAATCACAACTTGGCATGACATGAATGCTCATATGAGATCCCGCTTTGTCCCCACGCACGACCTATTCAACAACCTTCAAGCGCTTCGTCAAGGGACAAAGACCGTGGAAGAGTACTTCAAAGAAATGGAACTCAACTTGATTCGCGCCAACATTGACGAGCGCATGGAGCAAACTATGGCACGCTTCCTTATTGGGTTGAACCACCCAATCAAGCGCATCATCGAGTTCCAAACATACAACACCATGGTTAAGCTTGTGCACATCGCAACAAAGGCCGAACGTCAAGTGCAAGAAGACATCAAGTACAACAAGCCCAAGATGTACTTCACCTACAAGAAAGCTTCAACCGCTACACCAACAAATTTCAATGGAAGCTCCTCAAGTACCTCCAAGCTTTGTTTCAAGCCCACACTTCCTCAAGGAAAACTGCCCCCAAGTGGCAAACAAGCAAAGAGTGACACACCTTTCAACGGTGAGTGATACAAGTGTGGAGGCAAAGGACACAAGTTGGCCGAATGTGGAAACAAGAAAGTATTGTTCATCCACGACAATGGCGAGGAAGAGTACTTGAGTGAAGATGAATTTGATGCCCGAGTCAAGGAAGCAATGGCAAAGCAACGAGTGGAGGATGACCAAGAACTCCTCATGTGTGAACATGACGCAAGTCCATCGCTTGTTGTCACAAAGATCTTGACCACTCAAGCACAAGAGCATGAGGACCAACGCTCAAATATCTTCCAAACACGAGCCGGCATCAATGGCAAATCTATCAAGGTGATCATCGATGGTGGGAGTTGCCACAACCTTGCTAGCACCGAGATGTGTGAGAAGCTCAACCTCACCCTCCATCCGCACAAGCACCCCTACCATGTGCAATGGCTAAGTGACCAAGGGTCCGTGAAGATCAAGCATACCGTATCGGTCTCCTTTGCCATTGGTCCTTACAAAGACACGGTGGAGTGCGATGTGGTTCCCATGACAGTTTGCCACATGCTTCTTGTTTGACCATGGCAATTTGACAAGGCTACTCTACATTATGGTTGCACCAATGTATACACCTTCAAATGGCTAAACAAGACATGTGTTTTGCAAACAATGACTCCTAGCCAAATAATTGCGGACAATGCAAAGGCATTAGTGAGGGTGCAAATAACAACACCTACTTGTGAGAAGAGCGGTGAGCGAGAGATCCACCTCATAGTGAGTGAGAGCCACAAGCCAAACTTGAGTAGAAAAACTAAGAGTGTTCTCCTTGCCACCAAAAGTGAGATGAGAGAAGTGCGGAAGAACCCTTCCATCTTGCACTACGTCCTCATTTGCAAGGTCCTAGCGCAAGGAACTAATGAAGTAACCAATGTTCCTCCATCTTTGATGATTGTCTTGTAGGATTTCAAGGATGTGTTTCCTGAAGAGCTTCCACATGGACTACCTCCCCTTCGTGGAATTGATCATCGCATTGACCTCATCCCCGGCGCACCCCTTCCAAACCGCGCCGCCTACCGCACGAACCCGGAGGATACGAAGGAGATCAAACGTCAAATCAACCAACTCATCTCCAAAGGTTTGATCTAAGTTAGCACTAGTCCAAGTGCGGTACCCGATTCTTGTCCCAAAAACGGATGATACGTTACAGTTATGCATGGACTGCCGTCCAATCAATGATATCACCATGCATTATCGACATCCTATACCATGTCTCGATTACATGCTTGATGAGTTATGTGGAGCCACTATTTTTTTGAAAATTGATCTTCAAAGTGGTTACCATCAAATACGCATGGCGGAAGGTGATGAGTGGAAAACCACCTTCAAGACCAAACTAGGTCTCTATGAATGGTTGGTCATGCCCTTTGGCTTATCTAATACCCCATCCACCTTCATGTGCCTTATGAATCATATCTTGCGTTCTCTCATTGGAAAAAGTGTTGTTGTCTATTTCAATGATATATTTGTGTATAGCAAGTCACTTGAGGAACATGTGACACATGTCAAGGAAGTTTTGAAAATCCTTCGACATGAAAAGCTTTATGCTAATCTTCCCAAGTGTACTTTTGCTAAAGACAAGTTGATTTTTCTTGGATTTGTCGTTTCTTCGAAGGTAATTGAAGTTGATGTTTCCAAAGTCAAGGACATACGAGATTGGGCCATCCCAACAAATGTGAGTAAACTCTGAAGTTTTCATGGGTTGGCCGGTTTCTATCGTCGCTTTGTGAAAGACTTTTCAACCATTGCTTGTCCTCTCAACGAGTTGACGAAAAAGAATGTCACCTTCGTATGGGGAAAAGATCAACAAAAAGCTTTTGATGAACTTAAAAAGAGGCTCACCGAAGCACCTCTTCTTGCATTACCGGATTTCATAAAAACTTCTAAGATAGAGTGTGACGCTAGTGGTATTGGCATTGCTGGAGTCCTTATGCAAAATGGACGTCCTATAGCCTACCATAGCGAGAAACTTGATGGTGCTCGCCTTAACTATCTGATTTATGACAAAGAGCTTTTTGCCTTAGTTCGTGTCCTTCAAGTTTGGCAACACTACCTATGGCCCAAACAATTTATCATACATTCCGACCATGAGTCGTTGAAATATCTCAAAGGCCAAGCCAACTTGAGTAAGAGACACGCTAAGTGGGTTGAGTTTATGGAGTCTTTTCCATACATTGTCAAGTATAAGAAGGGCAAAGATAATGTAGTTGCGTACGCTTTGCCTTGCAAACACACAAGCCTTCTTACGGGACTTGAAATCAACGTGTTGGGTCTTGAGGAAATAAAATCTTTGTATGCCTCCGACCCGTTCTTTGAACCAATTTTCGCAAAGTGCTCCATTGAGAAAGGAGTTGATGATTTCTATTTGCATAAGGGCTTTATCTTTAAACAAAACAAGCTTTGCATTCTAAAATCGTTGCTCCAACTTTTGCTTCTCCAAGAATCTCATGGTGGAGGCCTCATGGGTCACTTGGTCGTGACAAGACATTGGACATGCTATCCACTCACTACTTCTGGCCCAAGATGAAGCGCAACATGGAGCGCTACGTTCAATGATGCACGACATGTGTTCAAGCTAAGTCACAAGCTAACCCTTATGGTCTTTATATGCCATTGCCTATTCCTCATACACCTTGGTTCGACATTAGTATGGATTTTGTGTTAGGATTGCCTAGATCTAAGCATGGTCATGATTCTATCTTTGTTGTCGTAGATCGCTTTTCCAAAATGGCACACTTCATACCGTGCCATAAGACCGATGATGCTTCACATGTTGCCAACTTGTTTTTCAGGGAAATCGTCCGTCTCCACGGTGTGCCAAGGATAATCGTCTCCGATCGCGACGTCAAATTCATGAGCTACTTGTAGAAGACCCTCATGGCCAAGCTCGGCGTCAAGCTCCTCTTTTCATCCGCGTCGCATCCTCAAACCAATGGACAAACCGAGGTTGTCAACCGAAGCCTCGGAACTCTTCTACGTGTGTTGATCAATAAGAACTTGAAGGATTGGGAGGAATGCATTCCCCACGCCGAGTTTGCCTATAACCGATCCAAGCACTCAACAACCAAGATGAGTCCCTTCATGATCGTCTATGGCTTCAAGCCCCTCACCGCGCTCGACATCCTACCACTACCTCTTCATGAGCGCACCAGCATGGATGTCGAGAAGCACGCACAAGCTATGAATAAACTTCATGAAGAAACAAGAGCTACTATCGAGCAACAAGTCCTTCGCTAAGCTTCAAGGTTAAACAAGGACAAGAAGGAGATGATATTTGAAGAAGGTGATCTTGTGTGGATACACCGAAGCAAAGACCGCTTCCCCAAGGAACGTGACTCCAATCTCAAGCCAAGAGGAGATGGTCCCTTCAAGGTCCTCAAGAGAATCAACAACAACGCCTACATCATCGACATACCGGTGTCCAAGTACCTCGCAAGCAATATGTTCAACGTCAAAGATATCTCAGCCTACCAAGGAGATGTTCAAGATGACAACCATGAAGAGTCGAGGACGACTCTTTACCAAGGGGGGAGCTGATGCATCCCGTCCTACGGACGCTCCTACATCTACACCACCAAGTCCCCCAAGTGGACCGATGACCCGTGCCCGAGCCAAACTCCTTCAAGATAAGGTGAATTCTCTACTTGTCTCATGTGACTTCGATACATCCTTGGATGGCTTGCTACTTCATGCCAATACCTTATGCATCCTCAGGTACGAACCCCATGAAGAAAGGCCAAGATAAGGAGCCAAGCCAACACGAGCCAGAGTCCCAGGCCAAACCGGCGCCAGGACCGGCGGACCGGGCTCCTCGCTAGAACGTCTGGCGCACACCCCGGCGGACCGGACCCAGGACCGGAATTTCCGGCACACGCCAGAACCGACCGGCACACGCCGAAACGCTATCATGTATGCCATTCCGGTGGCCGACCGGAATGACCGGCATGGACCAAAAATTCCGGTGCCCAGTCCGGCGCGACTGGACTTATGACCGGAACGCCTCCAGTCTCCAATCTATTAGGGTTTGATGCCCGAGAATATTCCCTATTTCGTCTAGTTTTACCCCTTTATGCCCAAACTACCCATGTTTTATTGGATGGCCTATAAATATACCCCACACCCCTTTGTAATACCTAGGCATGATATTTGGAATTAGTGGAAACCCCTTGTGGATCTATCTAGTTCTTGCCTCATGCTCTGTTGACAAAGGAGCAGCAAATATCACAAACCTCATTGGAGTTTGCATCGTGCCTCCGCATTGTACAAGGCCTAGGCATCGGAATACCTTTGCCTAGACGTTAAGATCTCATCGAGTCTCCCATCTCGCCGTGCCGGTTCGAGAGAGAGAGATCCTCGCCCGACGCCGATTCTAGGGATTGCGTCGGACCGGTAGCCGCCGGCGTGAGCAATTGGCTTGTATCGTGTCTTCGTGGTATGTGTGTGTTCATCGTGTTCCTCGTGCGTGAGTTCGTGGTTTCACTCTCTCCCTCATCCCCACACCTCCTCCGCCTCGATTTCAAGGGATTCGTGAAAGATCGGGCCACCCTCGAGGTTAGCCCTCAACACATTGCATGTGTGTTCTTTTCATTAACCACAACTAGAGTCATTGCATGTGTTTTTGTTTCACAAACCACAAATGGATCCACCAGAGTCATTGCATGTCTATTCTTTTCATAAACCACATGGATCCACCAGTCTTATTGAATGTTTGTTATTTTCACAAACCACATATGGATCCACCAGTGTTATTGCATGTGTGTTCTTATCAAAAACCACATATGGATCCCTAGTGTCATTGCATATGTGTTCTTTCCATTAACCACAGCTAGAGTCATTGCATGTCTGTTCTTCTCATAAACCATATGGATCCACTAGAGTCATTGCATGTGTGTTCATTTCACAAACCACATATGGATCCACCAGAGTCATTGCATGTCTGATCTTTTCATAAACCACATGGATCCACCAGAGCCATTGCATATGTGTTCTTTTCATGAACCACATGGATCCACCAGTGTCATTGCATGTGTGTTCTTTTCCTAAACCACATATGGATCCACCAGAGTCATTGCATGTGTGTTCTTTTCATGAACCACTACTAGAGTCATTGCATGTGTGTTCTTTTCACAAACCACATACGGATCCACCAGAGTCATTGCATGTGTGTTCTTTTCATAAACCAAAAGGATCCACCAGTGTCATTGAATGTTTATTCTTTTCACAAACTACATATGGATCCACTAGTGTCATTGCATGTGTGTTCTTTTCATAAACCACATATGGATCCCCTAGTGTCATTGCATGTGTGTTCTTTTCATTAACCATAGCTAGAGTCATTGCATGTTTGTTGTTTTCATAAACCACATGGATCCACTGGAGTCATTGCATGTGTGTTCTTTTCACAAACCACATATGGATCCACCAGAGTCATTACATGTCTATTCTTTTCATAAACCACATGGATCCACCAGATTCATTGCATGTGTGTTCTTTTCAGAAACCACATGGATCCACCAGTGTCATTGCATGTGTGTTCTTTTCATAAACCACAGCTAGAGTTGTTAAATGTGTGTTTTTTCATAAACCACAACTAGAGTTATTAAATGTGTGTTCTTTTCACAAACCACATATGGATCCACCAGTGTCATTGAATGTGTGTTCTTTTCACAAACAACATATGGATCCACCAGTGTCATTGCATGTGTGTTCATTTCATAAACCACATATGGATCCACCAGTTTCATTGCATGTGTGTTCTTTTCATTAACCACATATGGATCCCCTAGTGTCATTGCATGTGTGTTTTTTCATTAACCACAACTAGAGTCATTGCATGTCTGTTCTTTTCATAAACCACATATGGATCCACTATGGATCCACCAGAGTCATTGCATGTCTGTTCTTTTCATAAACCACATGGATCCACCAGAGTCATTGCATGTGTTTTTTTCATCAACCACATGGATCCACTAGTGTCATTGCATGTGTGTTCTTTTCAAACCACAACTAGAGTCACTGGATGTATGTTATTGTCATAAACCACATGGATCCACTATAGTTCATTGCATGTGTGTTCTTCTCATAATCCACGTGGATCCACTAGAGTCATTGCATGTGTGTTCTTTTCACAAACCACATATGGATACACTAGAGTTTGTTGCATGTGTGTTCTTTTCCTAAACCACATATGGATCCACCAGAGTCATTGCATGTGTGTTCTTTTCATGAACCACATGGATCCACCAGTGTCATTGCATGTGTGTTCTTTTCATGAACCACAACTGGAGTCATTGAATGTATGTTCTTTTTACAAACCACATATGGATCCACCAGAGTCATTGCATGTCTATTCTTTTCATAAACCACAGCTAGAGTCATTGCATGTGTGTTCTTTTCATAAATCGTAGCTAGAGTCATTGTATGTGTGTTCTTTTCATAAACCACATATGGATCCACTAGAGTCATTGCATGTGTGTTATTTTCATGAACCATATGGATCCACCAGAGTCATTGCATGTGTGTTCTTTTCATAAACCACAACTAGATTCATTGCATGTGTGTTCTTTTCATAAACCACAACTAGAGTCATTGCATGTGTGTTTCTTGCATAAACCGCGTGGATCCACTAGAGTCATTTGCATGTGTGTTATTTTCATAAACCACATGGATCCACCCGGGCCGTTTGCATGTGTGTTCTTTTCATAAACCACATGGATCCTAACCTTAGGAGAGCTCTAACCTTAGCCCCCAATGGTGGTCATTAGATCGAGTATTCTAGAAGGCACGCCCTAACACAGTTGTTCTGCATGACGATTGTTACATATCGTTCGATAGGGGTGCTTGGACGATTGGGATGGTTATTCGTAAGAGCGTGCCGCGAGTAGGCTGTTCTATGACATGATTGGCCACACTTAATGTCCGCTTGCTCTGGACAAACTGGTAACACTGTGCACTCCCCTTTTGCGAGTGTCACGAGTTCCATGGGCCATATGCCAGTGTCACGTCCCCTTTACTTCTCTTCCTTCCCCTCGAAGCCACTTTCCCCACTTCTCTCCCATCCTACCATAGGCGCAAGCCGACGGCCCCTCTAGACATCTCTCCCGCAGCCACCCAGTCCCCCCCTCTCACCATGGATTCAAGGGGGACGATGAGGAAACACATCATGATAATAGGAACGGTGATTTCTATGTGAGTCGTCTCATCTCTAACATCTATGGCCAATTATCTATTTTGATCTAGATCTACTCTGTTTACTCATGCACATACGATGTGTTAGGCCAACCAGACGTTGTATGACTTCGACTATCATAGTTTAGCGGAGGAAGACAATCCTATGCTATGTAAACATTTATATGTTCTTGCTAAATTTGTAGCGTTTGAAGGACAAAACACGGGCATGAGGTTTTTAGGGTGTCAAGGACATCGTGCAATGTTGCAACGCATAAGTTGCGGTGTTGTCAAATGGGTAGATCCAGAGTGGCCCAAAATTGATGCAGAAAACGCTGGACAAACTATGGGATATGACTGTTGAGTTGAAAGAATCCATAGTCAGCTCACTTCTTGAGAGTGCTGAGATTAAGTTATTTGACCATGTTGACACAACCAAGCTTAACCGAGATCTCGGGAGGGTTCAAGACAAGGTTAGCAAAGTTGAGAAGGAGAGGCACGTGTCGTTGGGCCTGAAGGCTAAAGCAGAGCAAGAACTGACTCAAACAAGGAATGAACTTCACCAGGCCAAAGTCATGTAGTTCACAACTACGAGTATTGACAAGTGCATGAGGATAAATGCAGAGAAACAATTGAAGTTGTACAAGGAAGATGCTAAAAGGACGGAGCAGACGATTCGATCCTTTCTCTCGCGGGAATATGCGCATCGGGCTAAGATTAGGAAGATCAAGGAGATGTGTGATAACTAGTTCTATTTAGCTTGAGCTCCATACTTTTTAAGTTGTAATAGTAGTACTTTGGACATGCCCATTCCCCATGTATATAAGTGTTCAATCATCAATGGAAAAGTACTCTTCGATTCATTCTCTCGATCGATTCTCTCTCTATCCAATTTTCTTCGAACACGCTATCAAGCACTACTCTAGCGAGAGCACTTCTACACCTCCGGTGATCACCAGAATAAGGGCAAAAGGTAAGAAACATGCCTTGTTCTATGCCCCAGTTCCTCCGTTGCTCCCGCTTCGTCGCCCGCTGCCGACGCGTAGTTGGAAGACGCCGCCGCGCCCTTGACCATGGACTTCGCCGCCTTGACGGTCACCACTATGGGGAAGGCCAGTACATGGGCCGCCGCCACGGTGGCGGAGGCTACCGTGAGCGCCGCCATGGTATTCGCGTCTTTCGTGGCCGCCGCAACGTCGGGCCGTCGATCCCGTCGGTACAGGCTCCTGCACCAGCAGCGCCGGCGGTGCCCAACTGGCTCTTAGCCGGTCCGGCCGCGCCAATGCTAGGGGACGACGTGGTCGCCCCGGCACTTGCCGTGACGCCTCCGATGCTCTGGTGCCCGGAGAACGGATGGGTCCTCTGTCCTCTACACGAGTACGGACCTATCATTGGCACAGCCATCGTCGGGCCGTCGAGCACCTCTGTCTTCGAGTTTGTTGGCACATCCGCTTCCGTCGTCGATGCCGCTGTGCCGCTCCTTCCGTCTCCGACCCCGGCGGTTGTCAAGATGGAGGGCGACGCCACAGCCGTCGTCGCGCCGCGCGCCAGCGCAGTGGTTGTCGAGGTTGAAGCCGCAGCGCCGCGCCTGCCATCACCGACGCCCGCGACTCCGCCTCCTTCATCGTGCACGGGTGTTCGCCGTCGCCTCGCCGCTCTCGGGCTCCCGCTACGCAGCCCGCCGTCGATGTAACACCCTCGAATCAGCCCTATGCAAGTTTTAGCCCTTTTCCGCCAAACCCGCATAGAAACGATTCAAGGACGCCCACCAAGCACTTTCGTGCAGGTGGAAAACAAAGTAATACCATTACACAACAGTCCTCGATGGGACCCACAGAACAGATATATATACAACACGACTCCATGAGTCAAGAATACCGATATACAGTACAAAGATCCAAATCACCTTGAAATCGCTACAGCGTCCGAGTACGGACAAGATTCAAATGGGACTAAGAGCCCTGAAGAATAATCAATGGCATCCATAACCCTGCCCAGGCCAAGCCGGAAGGGTAACCCTGCTAACGACGTCGATCTCAAACCTGCTACAACAAAAGGGGTGCCAACAAAGGGCAAAGGAAAAAGAGGAGCGTCAGTACTGAGGCCAGTACACAGCGAGGCTAGAATTCGGCGGTCCTCGCCTACATAGGTATGGTGGACTGAAGCGGCAGCGTAGCGGCACTAAACAACCTATAGAGACTCGGTATCACTGGCGACTATTAGAGAGGGGTAAGAAAGACCTTTCCGGATCCAACCTGAAGCTAACACCAGACAAACCCACCCTGATATTTTCCCCCTCGAGACCAAACGAGGAAGTCGAACCAAGGAACTCACACAGTTGGCAATTTTACTCATTCCGTTATAGTTGTAACACTTACTAGTCAGATATAGATAGCATGAGTCATCCTGAAGCATAAGTAGTGGGCAGTCTTAATCACCATTCCGTTATAGTTGGAACATTTACTAGTCAGATATAATTGTCCTGAGGAATCCCAAAACCCAGCAATTGTTGGCACTTTTATCACATTCCATTGGAGTTGCAATACTTACTAGGCAGGTATAGTATGACACAGATCACCACAGATCCACCAGTTGTTGGCATTTTTAATTTACATTTCGTTGTATTTGAAGCTGAATTACTAGTCACATATTAAGTCAAATTTATAGCACTACTTTAGTTATGCTTATCTATGATCGAGATACTGTGCTCCAAGTCGTCCATAACCGCGGACACGGCTTTCAGAAAGTTTTACCCTGCAGGGGTGCACAAATAGCAACACACACTCGATCAACCTCGGAAAAATCAACTCAAAACCCAACGAGGCATTCACGACAAAGCGATCACAGGATTCATAAAATATTTCAGGGGGCCACCCTACTAAGCTACCCGCAACGAAGTTGGCCGACTCCGAAACGGACCCAGGGTTTGTGTCAATGGCTGTAAACGACTGGGAACCCGAAAGTGTGACTGGGCTTGTCGATACCGCGAAAACATTCCACGTTCCAAAACAGTACAGGTGCTCCACGCACAATCTTAAATAAAGCGGTAAAACATGGCATAAGTACAGAATAGTAATAAAGCCCCAAACTACTTGTGGCCCCAAGAAATAGAAATGAATCAAGCTCTGGCTCAGGGGGGTCCATAAGGCCTCCCGGATGTGGATAGTGCGAAAAATCAAGGAACAGGTATCAAGTACTCGGGGTCCTACGGGACACAAGTGAGCGTGGAAGAACCAAATAACATCTATTGCCCACCAATACCTCTGCATTAGTTATATCTAGCAATTTAATAGTTGTATTTAAATTCATGATCATCTCCACCAATAAGCATCTCCAGCGATAAACATCTGCCAGCATTCCAATAACTGTGGTACTTGACAGCACGAGATCGCACCTAAGCAAGCAACTACGACTCGCAAGGCCAGCTATCTACCAAACACGGGTAATAGGAGGTGTCCAAGGCAATATAGAGGCTGCACGGGATATAACTGGTGTACGGAAACTAAAGCATCGCGACATGGATAGCAATAGATCAACAGGAGGAAATAAAGACTATAAATGCAAAATAGGTAGAAGGGGGAGAGATGCTCGCCTGGGAAAACACTGCCGAAGGTTCATAACCGGAGAACTTGTCGATACTCGCATCAACTCATCGGCCTAATCTGCGAAGAAGCAAACACTAGAAGAAACACCGGATGCAATATTTAATACTATGGTAGAAGATCCGGCATGCTTATGATATGATGCATGGCATGGCACAGATGCGGTGCAATTAGGCAATATTAAGTGGAACCGGGGCCCCGACAATTAATTAGACAGTTCAAGTTATTTAGGTATCCGCAATTTAAATGTTGTTTTAATAAGGCAAAACATGGCATCGGTTCGCTACACAAATTTAAATGGAGTCTGGAATAAGACAAAGATACCCCGCATATAGACTCCATATTTAATTTAGGTGAATCGACTATTTAACCCAACCCACCAGATGACATGCATGCAAGAAAAGTGATTAAATCATGCGACAGGTATATGTCATATTATAAAAATGGGGTCTCAGAGAAGGGGTCACACATCGGGGTTCGGAAGATCTTGGGGCTTAGAAGGTTCGGGGGATCGGTCTTCAGATCCGAGAGGGAGAAGAACACCGGGTTCGGTCTTCGGGTTCGTGAGGTCGAACTTGCCGGTTCCACTCGAAGGCCTTGGGGTCTTCCGGGATGGAGAACTTGACGCCCGTGTAGAAGAGCTTCGGGTCCTATGTCCAAGATCATGCCATGGTCTTGGAGTGGCATCGGGTGCGGTTCTCCGGGATCGGTCTTCGAATTCCAGGGTCTTGTCATCCGTGAAGGGGACCTTGGCCTTCCGCAGTCTTCGGTTCTAAAAGGCTCTTTCGAAGATCTGGGACAACAGAGTGCAGGCAGCTAATAGCATCACCGTCTAACAGCACCAGGAAACATAGATGGGCTTGTCCGCACATACACCTGCTAGAGGAGACAGAGGTAGCCGATGGATTCACTACAACCTGCACGGTGGCACTTCTACCACGGCACTGTCGCGCACGGACGGAAGAACAAGGAGGTTGCAGGGAGGCGGCGACACAGCGAGCGGGTGCGCGGATGGCTCGCGGCCAGACGCAGAGGGCGCAACGGGCCTGCAGGGCGATAGAGGAGGGCTACGGTGGCGCGGCCGAGCGGCACCGACTCGAGGAGGAGGACCCGGCGGCGGAGACTGGGTGCTGCAGGGGCGGCCTGCGGCTCGCGGCCGCGAGAAAGGCGGAGAGAGGAGGGAGAGGCACTGACGGCGGAGGCGCCGGTGGCGGGAGGAGAGGCGTCCACGGACTCGGGTAGAGGCGGCGGAGGGCGCAGGGGCTCCGGCGGCTGCGGGCTGGAGGCGGGGCGACGCGGTCTCGGGCCGGCGAGGCAGCCTGCTCGAGCGGCGGTGGCGCGAGGCTTGCCTGGAGCAGAGGCTGGCGGGGCGAAGGAAGAGGCGGCCGGCGGAGAGAAGGAGGGAGAGAGGAGCGAGCGATGTCTGCGTGGGCGGAGAACACGAGGTGGAGGACGCGGGCCAGGGGCGTCGGGCTGCGTGCGGGGTGGGTTGGGGTGGACCGTGTCGGTGGGGGTAGGTGCGGGGAGTGGACCAGGTGGGCGGGGCTGGACAACGCGTCAGGCGCGTCGTGTGGGGATTGGGCAGGCGGCGCGTAGAGGATGTGCAGGTGGGCGGATGAGTGGTGAGGGGGTCAGGGGGCGTGCGTGTGTTGTGTGTGCGGGTTGGGGTGGGCAGTGTGTGTGTGTTGTGTGGAGAGGAGGTGGGGCCAGGAGGTGAGGTGGCAGGCTGTGGTTGGTCGGGGTGATGTGGAGAAGGGCTGGGTAGGATAGGGTGGGGTAGGTTAGGGATTAGACTAGGTTTTAGTTTAGGACTTGGAGGTGGCCGGCCGGGCTTTCGGGCCTGGCTGACTGCCTCCCAAAAATAATTTAAATATTTTATTTATTAAAAACGAGGCTTTTGCAAATCGTTGGTAGACGAAACAAAATATTTCAGAGACCCGGGTTCTGTATTTGAATAAAGACGGGGCTTAATTAGAAAAATAAAATAGATTTTTAAAAATAGTTTCAGACAAACAGATGCATGGTGATAACGATGCTCAAATGCAATGTGGCATAATGATATAAGCATGCGGTCATGATAATGCAATGTAAAAAACATCGCGATTTTTTAATAGTAGTTTTGCAGGATGCCACAGTCAAGCAGCCACAGCCGCCGCGCCGGCACTTGGAGCCCAGCCGCGCTGGGGGTCGCAAACGGCGTCGCGCCAGGCACGAGTCTCCCCGGTGACTCCTCCGACGAGGACATCCGTGATGGGAGCTTCTCCGACCGCCAGTGAAATCCGCCCGCGTGGCGGTGGCCTGTGTGCGCATACTGCTGCAGTCATGGCGCTGTTTAAGGAACGCGTGATTTGGGGATCGATACGACCGAGGCCACCGCCTGGGCTCTCTCTCCCTATCCTATCGTTAATAAATGATGAAGTCTGGAGTCCACCAAAAGTGGCCTGCTATGAGCATGCGGTCAAAGCTCCAGCAGCTTCTAGCTTAGTTTGTTATTTTATTCACTATATTAGCATACTACTAGTCTTTTAACAGCAGTCCTAGCAGTAGATTAATCTTTGTTTTGTTTTTTATACTGTTTATCTGTCGAGTACTATGTGTATTTCAGAAAATTTGTGATGTAATATATTTCCGTGGTTGCACATATTGAGATTGCAATTGAGTTTTTCAAATTCTTGCAAATAGATCAATTCATCGTCTTAATTGAGTCTTTTTTGACCCCGTACAAGCACGAATTGGTATGCAAAAATTCAAAGTGATTTCGTCAAATTGATGTTTTGGGATCGCAAGGTGGTGTGTAGTTTTCCTACCACAACTATTTAAGCCTACATTTTTGTCATGTTTTGACATCATGATTGCTTAACATGCTCTCCCATACATTTTATTAAGTTATGACATAAGGCATTATAAACTTGAGTATCTACTGATTTTATCAGATTATACTCTATAGTGTTGAGAGATGGACCCCAAGTTTTTATTAGATTTACTATTTACAATAACAAAAGCACTATGTCATAACTTTATATTTCTCTCTAAATCTTTTGATTTTTTTGGGTCCATCTCTCAGCACTATAGAGTGTAATCTGATAAAATTAGTAGATACTCAAGTTTATAATGCCTTATGTCATAACTTAATAAAATGTATGGGAGAGAACGTTAAGCAATCATGATGTCAAAGTATGACAAAACTAGGCTTTGTGACAAGTGTGGATGCTACACGCATCCTACTAACAAGTGCAAAATCCCAAAGCATCTGGCGATTCTCTACCAGTAATCCCAAGGACGCAAGGCACCTCAAGGGAAAAGGTTTGAAGCCAACTTCAACCTTTCCAGATGGCACCAATGGAGCTGGTTGTTCGCAAGATGCTCCTTCTGGACCTAGCAACACCATGACTCTCTAGCAGTCCGAGGACCCTACAAGCACGGAGAACATAATGATTGAGTACGCCTCAAACGACATGTTTGGAGACTTTGACCAGTCCCCACTATCTCCTTAGTGATGACCTTATTCATGTCCATTTGTGATGTTGTAATAGAACATAAGTATTATTGTCATTTATATTGTATCAGCACTTTGATATAATAAAGATTGTATTCTATATATCTAAATAAGGTTTTCTTATTGAAAATTCTTCATTTTTATATATAGCTCTCTACGGGGACAATCCGATGGAAGAGGAATTATGCCTTATGGACAATGCTACCACAAACTCCATACTGAGGGAGTTGAAATATTTCCAGACTCTGAAAAAGATGAATGGAGATATTTTGACTATCGCTAGACGTGATACGGCAATTTTTGGCACTGAACGTGCCATATTTAACCTCCTAAATGGTACACAATTGACAATTAAGGATGCCTTGTTGTATCCCGATTCGTCACGTACCTTAATCGGTTATCGAGATATCCGTAAGAATGGTTTTCACATTGAAACCCATGAATACAACAAAGTAGAGTATCTACTCTTTACAAAAGATTACGGATATGGCAAGCAAGTACTAGAAAAAATTCCTTCTCTATCGTTCGGATTGTACTATACGTACATCAAGCCTGTAGAACATGTTGCTTACAAGGTAATCTTCCAGAATGTTGACGCATTCCAAACTTGGCATGATCGCCTAGGCCATCCCGGCATTGGGATGATGAGAAAGATTACTAGCAATTCCGTTGGTCATAATTTGCATGAGTCAAAGTTCCCTCAGTCATCAGACTTTGTGTGTACATCATGTGCCACGAGGGAGCTAATTTTGAGACCTTCGCACCTCAAAATACAAGTTGAACCATTTCAGTTTCTTGATCGAATTCAAGGTGATATTTGTGGTCCTATCCAACCATTATCTGGACCATTCAGGTATTTCATGGTTTTGATTTATGCATCTACATGATGGTCACATGTGTGTCTTCTTTCCACACAAAACCATGCATTTGCCAAGATAATGAGGAAAGTAATTATGTTACAGGCCTATTATCCAGAAAGTCGAATTAAATCAATTCGCATGGACAATGCTGCAGAATTCTCTTCACGCGCCTTCAATGACTATTGCATGGCCTTGGGGATTGAAGTTCAGCACTCTATTCCATATGGCCATACTCAAAATGGTTTGGTTGAATCTCTAATAAAGAGGATCAAACTCATTGCAAGACCTTTGTTAATGAATTGTAGCTTGCCAACCTCGTGTTGGGGTCACGTAGTTTTACACGCTGCTGACTTAATCCAATTGCGACCTACTCCATATCACAGTACTTCCCCTCTGTAATTGGTACGTGAAAATCCACCTAGCATTTCCCATCTGCGTAAGTTCGAATGTGCTACATACGTCCCGATCTCACCATCTCAGCGGACATCCATGGGCCCACACAGAAAACTAGGGATCTATGCGGGGTACAAATCGCCGTCGGTTATTAAGTACCTGGAACCCCTTACTGGGGATCTATTCACAGCCCGTCACGCTGATTCATATTTGATGAGGAACATTTTCCAGCATTAGGGGAGATTTCAAGTACCAGAAAGAATGCCCGGAAATTGATTGGAATGCTATCGCCATTTCAACCTCTGATCCACGTACCCAAGAGACCGAACTCCAAGTTCGGAAAATCATTAATTTGCAACATCTTGCAAATAATCTGCCAGATTCATTTACTGATCTAAAAGGTGTTACAAAATCCTTGATTCCGGACAGAAATGCACCCGAAAGAGTGGAGGTACCAACTAAAACCACTCAACTCCCCATTCCGAAAAAGAGGGGGAGTAGTACAGCCTCTGATCCAGAACCTGCTTCTCGCAAGCAACAAAGGAGAGAGAGGAGAAAATCCTCAAAATCAGTAAATGCAAGTCAACTCAACGTTGATAAACACCTTATGGGTAGTATACACCCAGTGGAAGGGCAACCTCCACAACCCAGCTCCATCTTGCACACACTGGCTGGGACATCGGAACACCCAGACTCATGCGTATTGGGAAATCATGAAGAGACGCCAAGGGTGCAGGAGATATCTACCAACTATATCGATTCCGGAGAATCATTTAACCGTAAGTCTACGATTGTCGACACTTATTTTTCTGCTACAACTGCAAATACCCTTCTCAATGATCATGATCCAAGGACTATCGTTGAGTGTAAAAACGCTCCGACTGGCCTCGATGGAAGGATGCAATACAAGCGGAATTATCCTCGCTTAACAAAAGGAAGGTATTCACTGAAGCAATACCAACACCTCCCAAAGTTTTCCCTGTGGGATTCAAATGGGTTTTCCTCCGAAAACGGAATGAGAACAACGAGGTGGTGAGATACAAGGCAAGGCTCGTAGCACAGGGTTTCACGCAGAGACCCGGCATTGATTTCAATGAGACATATTCTCCGGTAATGAGTGGTATCACTTTCCAATATTTAATATCTTTGGCAGTGCAAAATCGTCTATCTATGCAGTTGATGGATGTTGTGATCGCATATCTTTACGGGTCACTAGATTTGGACATATACATGAAGGTTCCTAACAGAGTCTCTGTCCCGGATGCAAGTGCAAAACGCAACATGCACTGTGTAAAACTGAACAAGTCTTTGTACGACTTGAAACAGTCGGGACGGATGTGGTACAACCGACTTAGTGAGTTCCTTCTTCAGAAGGGTTACTCCAATACTGATGACTGCCCACATGTCTTCATCAAGAAGTCCTCTTCAGGATTTTGCATCATTTCAGTGTATGTCGATGATCTCAACATCATTGGCAACGCACAAGATATTGATGAAGCACGCAATCATCTAAAGACAGAATTTGAGATAAATGATTTGGGTCAAACCAAATTTTGCTTGGGTCTCCGACTCGAGTACCTTCCCTCAGGAATAATGGTACACCAACCTGCCTATATCCAAAAAATATTGGATAAATTCAACATGGATAAATCCTATCCATCTAAAACTCCCATGGTGGTTCAATCTCTAGACGTAGAGAAAGATCCGTTCAGGCCAAGGGATGATGAAGAAGAGATGTTGGGACCCGAGGTCCCATATCTCAGTGCCATTGGAGCGCTCATGTACCTTGCAAGTTGTACGAGACTTGATCTCGCATTTGTAGTAAATCTACTTGCTAGACACAGCGCAGCTCCCACCAAACGTCATTAGTCGGAGTCAAGAATGTCTTTCGATATCTCCAAGACACAAAGGACTCGGCCTATTCTTTCAGTTTCAGAGAAATCTGGACTCTAATATGATTGGATACACAGATGTTAGCTACTTATCTAATCCCCATAATGCTAGATCACAGACCAGCTTTGTGTTCCTACATGGTGGAACTGCTATATCATGGAAGTCTTTGAAACAGACTCTGGTTGCAACATCTACCAATCGTTCTGAAATAATTGCATTATATGAGGCATCACGCGAATGTGTGTGGCTTCGTATAATGATAAACCACATACAAAAGTCATGTGGAATTGGTTCTATCGAATCACCTACCATTATCTGCGAGGATAATGCGGCTTGTGTTGCACAGATGCAAACATGATACATCAAAAGCAATATCACTAAGCATATTGCCCCTAAGTTGTTTTATCCCCATGAACTCCAGAAGAGTGGGGAAATAAACATCTTGCAAGTCAAATCATGTGATAATCTCGCTGACTTATTTATGAAGTCTCTACGAACCTCAACATTTCAGAAATACATTTATGGAATTGGTATGTGACGGCTTCGAGATTTGCAAGAATCGGGGGGGGGGGGGGGGGGTATCTTCATGAACTATTCCTGTTCAAAGCATCATATTACATTCTTTTTCCCTTAAATGAGTTTAATTTACAGGTTCTCATTAAGGTTTTTAATGAGGTAATATCAACATAAGATCATATGTCATACTATCCCTTTTCCCCACCGGTTTTTTTAGGAAAGTATACACGACATATTTATTGACCTCGACATATTTATTGACCTCTATATTCTATGGATTTACTTCATATTGAGTTAAGTGGCAATAATCATCATATGATGTATCATTTTCTCTTTATTTTTCCACAAGGTTTGAAGGAGTTTTAACATCATATCCTACACTAGTCCTCATATTTTTCCCACAGGGTTTTTGGAGGACTACTTATTTTTCCACTGGGTTTTTGGAGAAGATTATTTCAAGATGATGAACACGCTCAAGGACAAGTATAGATTAGAAGGAGTGTTAGAAGTTAATTAATTAATGTAATTAGTTAAATTAATCTCTACTTGTAACCACACGTGGATATCCCCACGATGTGGAACCGACATATCGTTTCTGGAGCGTCGCCTCCAGGAACCGCCTTCCGAACCATTGCATCCTTTGGACGCGCCCGTTCCCCGTGTATATAAGTGTTCAATCATCAATGGAAAAGTACTCTTCGATTTATTCTCTCGAGAGAATCTCGCTGTCCAATTTCCTTAGAACAGTCGGCTCGCGTGTCTCCCGTCTATCGGTTGGCATCGGGAAACAGCTACTCCGTCCTACTTTTGCGTGTCGCGCCGCTCGGTCCTGCCGCAGGTCTGCATGCCCCGGACGGAGTCCGGACTGATTGTTCGGTCCTCTCCTCCGTGATGTGTGCCCGCTCGTTCGTGTTTTCAATCCCAAATCTTTGATTCTCAAATTTTGAGCCTTCGATTTACCTAATGTCTAAAACGAAACAAAGTCTTCCAACTCGAGAAATTTTCCTAGATTCCGTTATGACGGTCACCACCATAAGCTGTTCTGTATATGGACTAACTCAAGGATCCTTTCTTCTTCTTTTTTTGAACGTGGTAGGCCACGAGGGCCTGGGCTCTGCATAAAATGGCAAGGGGGTGTACAACTTACAGAAGGGACCCAAAAGAAAAAGAAATTACACCAAGGTCCATAACTTTTACACCAAACACCCCACAAACAAGCGTAGAAACGCAATCAAGTCCTTAATTACCGTCGATAGCTCGCCTCAGAATCCGGCCACCCACTACAGGCACCGGGGATGGCACCACTTGGGCTTGCAGCAGCGCAGGACGCCGGACTGAGGGAGAGAGAGAGGGCCTCCCATGCTGGAGGTTGAAGATGCTCTGGCCATCTTGGCCAACGAGCTCGGCGTGGCCTGGATCTAGGCCAAAAGTAGCGGTTACCTATCTTGGACTCCGCTTGGGATTCGCCAGAGAGAAAGCAGAGTCGCCCGGGGAAGTCGAGCCACCATCTTCACCGCACGGAAGCACCTTCTCACCACTCGCCCTCACCGCCACGTCCGGCCACGAGCCGAAGAAGGACGCCATTCATGTCCCGTCGATGAAGCATGGGCAGATTTCCCGAGCAGCAAGCACCCTCCCACCTGTTGCCGGCTCCCACCATAGGAGCGTCGAACAGAGGGACACGCCGCCACCTCCTAGCGCTGCTCTAGCACGCCAAGGAGTAGCTCAGCAACAACAAGATGACCGACCGCTCACCCGCAGCATCTCTTCGCCCCCCACCGCCACGGTCGGCCAGTAGAAGAGAGGACACTAGGAGCAGAGAACCAGCCCTGCCATCCAAAACAGCTTTATTTGTGGAAGCAGTGGCCATCTGCTCGCCACCAAGCAGGAAAAGGCAGAGAAGGAGAAACCCTAAACCGCCACAGATCTAGCTGCACAGACCCCAGGCGTCGCTTCGATCTACAGGCATCAAGCCCAGACTCGACATCCAGCCACAGACCCTATCTACAAGCCGGGCTCCTCCCTCCCTCCCCTCCGGCTGGTGAGGCCACCGGAGGAGGGAGGAAGAAGCCAGGCAACACAGGAAAGCACTCGGGAGCTTGCCTCTCGTTTCGTGCAAAGGAGAGGAGGGGGAGGGATATGGCTTGCCCCTCGTCGAGGCACTCAAGGATCCTTTCTTAGTCCAGCATTTACGTTAGTGAGAGGGACGTTTCATTTCTCAGAAGATCATGTAACATTCACTCTGTTCTGAAGGTTTCCTCATGATAAATTGGGCACCTCATTTAGCCTAGCATTCTGGAATTTCCAACACACAATTGAATCATATTTGAGGTTCACCAAGAAAATGTACAATATGACATCTTTAAAATATTCGGCAGATGTTTACATGGAAGGAATCGATGGCCATCTTAATTTACAAAGTCAAGCTGGCTAACCATTACAAAATTCAGGACCAAGGCCGATCATAGTCAGTGTGATCCCCACGTAAACCATTGTTTTTTTTAGATAATAATACAACACACCTTTTTTTTCTCCGACATACATTAAACAACGACACATGTACAGAAACGAAATACAAAATGAATCACAGTGACTACTGACTTGACCTATCTATCCTCTCAACAAATCTGAACAGTATGATGCCGCAAATCACTCAAACCATATGAAGGGGAAAAAAATCCAAGATGGTGCGGACAGACATTCAACTGGTCCGGACTTTCAACTGGTCTTATAGAAAACGTCCAGTCATCAAGAATGCTGCGGAACAACCATGAAGGCTAAGTCATGAGGCTGCAGAGCAGCTTGAACTATTTCCTGCACCGCTTTGTTCCGTCTGCAAACCTCTGATATTTCAGCAAATCTATCCGTTAAGGAACCAAGACTAGATCCCGATGATGCATCAGAAATAATTGCCAAGAATCTTGAGCGTTCTGAATCTGTTAGGGCCTGTGGGGGTATAAGGGCAATGCAATCTCTTGTCCAATTGAACATATGCCCACCAAAAGCTCGGCTAAGGGACAGCAGAACATAAGAGACCTGCAAAGTTCCATGTAGAAGATATAAAGTCCATCCTTCTACTATGATTAATGGCAGTCCGCAGAACAAAGTCTTCTTTTATCGAAGATATTTGCTTAGAAGCTCAAATGCGGGATTGCACAAAAGCACCTAATTCAAGGACGGGCAAAAATCTCACAGCAATACCAAGCTAACAAAAGATAATATTCCACAAGAAATCATATTACATACCTCCTCCAAACGACCTGATGGTAGAGCCCCTGTTAAGGAAGCAATCATAACTCTGGTAAGAATTGCACCTCGCTGAAGTACAATTGTGTTTATTAGTTCTCGATACTTTTCTCCCTCAGGTGATTTCGCAAGATCAAAAGTGTCAGATAGAAAACACAATATGGATTTGCAGGCCTCCCTGTACCATAGCACCAAACATAAGGTAACAATTAGCCAACACACTATCAGATAGCATCATAGGTCAAGGATAAACAAGCATATCCAGATCACGCATAACCAAATTCTGAGTCAAGACAATTCTAGCAGCTGATAGTTTATCCAATCTTCCCCTGTTTTCACAAATACAGGGTGTATTGGGATGCCCGCTGTCAGCCTTGTAGAATTTAAACCACTAGTTTGTGGAAAAGAATGGATTGACTACAAGAATATCGTTACCGAATGTTTCTGTCCAATTCTTTAATACTACGCTTTTATTTTTTCATAGCATAATGTGATTAATAATCAAGACAAAATCTTGCATTAAGGACAGTAAAAAAGTAATAATATGCCTTGTATTTCTGAACAGAGGGTGTCGTACTTAATCTTAAAGGTACTACCTGTGCTGTATAGTTATACCAGCCATCGCACAGTCAACCAATCTTGGGAACGTCTCTGTAGGTACAAATAGATCAGGAAAGTAACGAATACATCTTGATGCAAGCAGAAAGCAATCATCAGCTATGTCCGGTCTAGCTGTAAAATCCTGCGATGTAGAGAATGAACTTCATTAAATTAGGTATCACCTTGTTATTATGTTACTGTGAGTAGATCAGCAGGAATAATTACTTGAATAATTCTGAGAAGCTGTATCGTATGGTTGAAGAGTGTTTGTATCAGACATGTAAGATAGCTCGCGCAAGATGGATCAGATCCAAATATCTACAGATAAAATGCTGTCAGAAAATTTTAATTACAACTAAAAGTACATCAGTAGACTTCTGAAATGAAAAGAACCTTGATAACTTCGCTGGATAAGTAAAGGAAACAGGACTGATTGTGTTTCTGATACAGTGTTTGAATTTCTAGAAGCATTGCACCGATAGTGATTCCCATAGACCTCCCACATGTCCTTACCTTCAGCACAGAAAAGATTAATGTAAGTATGAAACATTGGCAAAGAATCCACATGCATGTGGTGTTAAAGTGATTGCATGAATCGACTAGAGAAATACTACTTCAGTGCTCTTCATAAAAGTGAAACACAAATCGTAAGAGAAAATAAGGGCATGATTTGCAATATCATATCTATCTTTTTTTAAAGGGGAATGCTACTCTCATACTACTCTCACCAAGGAAGAATCTGAAGACGTTATGTGAAAAAAATGATACTCCCTCCATCCCAAATTAACTGACTCAACTTTGTCTAGATACGCATGTATCTAGACGCATTATAGTGTCTAGATACATGCATATTTAGACGAAGTTGAGTCAATTAATTTGGGACGGAGGGAATAATTGTTCCCATTATGCACTTCTGGTGGAGTTGTATTCAATCTGAATGTATACTACATTCAAACAACAAGTATCATAAAAAAATAACTTACAGCAAATTTGCAAGATCGACATAGAGATTCCATGGTCCGTGTATCCCATGCTCGACTGCGCAAAACAGCTTATTAATGAAGTATGAATGGATGAGAAACCGTATATAATACAAACAGGAACTTCTCCCACAATCTGTCTGGTTTCAATACTCACTGATCAAAGATAACTTTCAACGTGGGCCAGTATCTATTAACCGCTTCAGCAACTACTTCTGGAAGTTTCACATTGCTGCAACAATTTGGAGGATTTAATACAAGACCAAATTTTGGATGAGATGTTCAGAAAAAATGGATGGGTAAAAAATATAAATGGGAAGTCACCACCTAAAAATGCTCGATAACCGGTCTATGTGGATAGTTAATTGCCGGGCAGGAACTTGCTGAAGAGCGTTTTCACCTTGCTGAATTATTTCCTAGTTTTTCATGAAACATATTAGCAAGGATCATATTGAAAGTTGAACTGTCAAAGAGTCCTGCTCACCTGCAAACTATTAATTACTGGCATGCAGATTAACTCCAGTGCTCTTCTAGCATGGTCTAGCGGAAGCGTCGTAATAACCACACTGATATGAGTCGGGCATCGCCGCATGAGCAAATAAGGTGAAATGTTGAATACAACTAAAAAAGCTCAAGGGAAATAGTGGGAATTAAAGAACCTTAAGGCTTCAACCAAATGCAGTGAGTCCTCTGAAGAAACTTTGTAACCGCCAACTCCACTTACTGCAACATGATAGATCTGGAAAAGACCATCCAATGAACCCGAGAATTTTGCCCTACAGTCTTTTCAAACACAAATAAAATGAAAATCAACTAAATTATCACTGTTTATGCTAATAACAGAAAACTAAGGTAAAATTCAAAGAAGCAAGGATATTTAAACAGAGGCTTAATAAACAATTCAATTCTGCAATCACAACTTCATATATCAAATAAAGAGCACAGCTGACAGCAAGAGTGGGAATGCCACAATAATAATTCACTCCATCCAGATAGATCCACTAAAAAGATGTGGATCAAGATGCCATACCTTCACATATATACTTAAATGCCACAGAAGCAGCCGCAGCTGTATCCTCTGATGTGCTCATACCCTTGTTAAGAATATCAACCAAAGGTGGTAGAATGGGCAGTTCAGCTGGGGCAGCATCAATCCACTTCGAAAATGCTCCAATGGTCGAACAAACTGCAGTGACAAGTGTATTTCAAAACCTGTCGTACACATAATCAAGCTAGGAAAATTGGATCTAACCAGGTTTTTGCCCAACACAACTAGGCAATAATAGCCGTACTTTATCATAAAATGTAACATCTCAACCAGCCATCACAGTCAGTAACTACCTACTTTCTACACGTGATTCCTGGATCCTACTCACAGTATAAACATTGAGCTAAGAACAAGGAATTCTGAACTATCAGTTACACAAAAACAAACCTGTCTGTAGCAACTGTTCTTGATGAGGAAACCTGGGAAGCAGTGGCATAACCTTCGAAGAACAGCATGAGCACATTATCAATACAAAAACAGCCCTCATTGTAAACAATGTGTAGTGCGAGGCACAGAGAGAAAAAAATCATTCAGAGAAAATATCTTAACAAACCATCAGATTGCATACTCAAGATGACAAGAGGCCATTCATACCTGTGGTAATATTTCCTTCTCTTCAATCGAAACCGATTTAGCAATGGCTTGTATACAGAACAGTGCAGCCTCTACCGGTTGCCAATTCTGGGTTTTTTCAGCACCGCTTCCACATGCCTAAAATCAAAGGGCATATGACTTGTGTTACACAAAACTAAACAAAATTCTTAGAGGGAAGTGGGACTCAGGTAGGCGGAGTAATCATCATTCATCAGCATCAAAGATAGAAGAGATTAAAAAAACTACATACCAATATCAAACTATCTGAAAAGGAAACACATGAGTAGTTCAACTAGACGGGACGAGAAATGGATTTGTACAAGATGAATGGACAAAAACTTTTATGGTATATTGAGCTGAGTATACAACATGAACACACAAGCAAGAGTCAGATAACAATTCAAACTATTCCATCCGTCCCAAATTAGTTGTCCTAACTTTGTCTAGGCACGCATATATCTAGACGCGTTTCAGTGCATAGATAGAATCTAGACAAGTTGTAGATAGAATCTAGACAAAGTTGGGACAACTAATTTGGGACGGAGGGAGTAATACATTTGATATGGTTTGCATAAGTCACAGTGCCTTAAATAAGATTTTTTTGTCACTACATTAGTATGTACAAGGATATTGAAAAGTAGGTGATTGTGAAAATGCCATACAGGGAACAGAGCTCGAAAATACCTCACTGGATTTGCACCAGTATCTTTCACATTAACTTAATTTCAACAGCAAAAATCACATATGGTAAGTAGAACTAACATGCTAATGATAAAACTCGAAACGAGTTATTGTGCAACTGCAAAATTATAATCCCTCAGTCCGGAAATAAGTGACTTGCATTTGCCTAGATTCGGATGTATCTAGACGCATTTTAGTGTGTAGATACATGCGAATTTAGATATATTCAAGTCACTTATTTGCGGACGGAGGGAGTAGATAGTAATACTGAGCTAGTGAGCACAGATTTCTCCAAGGAAGAAAATTGTTGAACATACAAACAGGCTCACCACAAAATTGTGGAACCTAAAGCAACTGATGGACAAGAAAATATCTAAACTCACCTGAATTAGCTTCATGAAAAGTATTTTTAGTGTCGAGTCACCTCCAAGGATATCAGTTGCATCAAGTAGCACGTCACTAACGGCTGAAAAACAAATGCTGTAATTATTTGGCCACTACGAAATAGTCAGCATGGACTGCAAGTCTGCAAGATTAACTCGGTTCATTAAAATCAGGTAGAATACCGTATCTAGCATGTCTGAAATCCCTCCGGTCTTCCTCTGAGAAAGTGTTGTAGTCCTCAGGGTATTCAACTCGGGAACTGACCTGATTTGATAATGAAAACAGCATGACATGAACAGGGAACCCCAACAAAAATAGGTTCTTATTATGCAGCGTATCACAAAAAAAGATGACATATATACCAAAAAACACCCCCCACCACCCCCACCACCCCTCAAACATACCAGAGAGACAAGAACTTCAAACGGAGGACGGAATATCTGCATCCTTCTATTTCTCTCAGCTTCAATCACCATCTCAGATCCACACGATGTATACGAGTCCCTAAAAGTGTAAGCACTGAGTGGGTTGATTCTCAAGTACAACTATTAGTGTTTTAGACATATTACCTCCCAGTAAGGTTACGCTTAAGATGGTGCCAGAAATTAAACGTCATGGAGGAGATATCAAATTCTGAATGAGAAGTAACTTCTAGCAGTGCATTCACCATTTGCATGGCATCACCTGAACCTGTAAAGTGTCAAATGCAAGCGCAACGCTTAAATGGTCAGGATAGTCGCTGGTCATATAAAACATCGGAAGGTAAATCCATACTTATGGTACAAATCCATACAGGCGCAAAGCTTAAATGCAGTATTTTGGTCATTATCAACCATGAAGTGTTACCTGTTGCAATCAAGTCGACATAGGAGTCACCCATGTCTGCAAATAAACGAGCAATAGCTTTTACATCTTCTTCATCCTGATAATGATAAAAAGAGTTTCTCATGATACACATATGTAAAGGGAAAGTAATTTATAAAAAAAGGGAAAATAAGAGGATCCTTATAGAAAGAAATGTTTTTGCCAAAAGAAGTAAATACAACTTGCTCACTCCATGTTTCAGAGATATTACTGACGTCACGTAATAGTAAGCACCTTTCACAGAGCCAGAACCAATATAAGTTCAGCAAGAGGATGTAGAATGAGTGCTTAGAGGTGCTTGTTAAAATAAATTTTACTTACCAACTAGGCTGGAATTGGTGCTTATTTTCAAGAATGAATGCTTGATTAGGCACCCACATTTAACAGGTGCTTATGCATTTAACTGGTACGTATCTGTATACAATACTAATAAATTATCTACGCGCCAACACACTTGCATTAGAGTACACAAATTAATAAATTCACATACATGCTTGAAGATGTGTGGCTATATTCTCTCACTTTAACAACTCACATACAGGCACTTAGCATTGTTCATGCCCAGTTAACTTTGATATGTTTACTGTCTACTACAATCAAGGAGAAATCTGCAGATAGGGGAACAGGATGTGTTTAGTTTGAACCCAAGTCAAACACACAAAATTGGTGAAGGTTTTGGCTGCCCATGTTTGTGTCAAGACTCAAGAAAATACATTGGGAGTGACTATACAGAAGCATGGACTGATGGACATGCCATAAAAATTGGCAAACATCCAAGCCAGGGCCAAATTTTGGGCATGGCCAAAATTTTGGTAGGGTAGATCTGGGCAAGAACCAAACATACAGATAGAACATCGATGGAGAATATGGTCAAGATATTCCGTACCTTAGATGAGTCTTTCAGCTGCTCTTTGAGACCCATAACATGAGGGATGAGAATTTGAATCAGCGGAAACTGTTCAGTGATGCCACTAGAATCTCGAGATACGGTAAAATGTATCAACTCAGAGGTAACTGGCAGTTTAGAGACAAGTGTATTAGCAAGCCACTAACAAAATCCTGAGAATATAAAATGCATCTTAGGATTAACTAGCTGCAACCATTCGCGGGCCTGTTTGGTCAAGCTTAGCTTATCCAATAAGCCAGTTTTTTGGGACTTCTTAGCTTATACTCCCTCCATCCGGAAATAAGTGACTTGGATTTGTCTAGATTCGCATGTATCTAGAGTACAACCAAAAAGCCATCTTATGTGACAAGCTTGAGAAGCTGTTTGGAACAATTTTGATCACACACTTTTTAATGACAACGGTGTGAAGAAATATGTTTCTACCTTAGAGCAGGAAACAAATTAACATATCACAAACATCCTCAACTTCGAACTGATCCAATGGAACTCATGCATCATCAAGCACGAGAAATAGGCGGACCCATCGAAAACATTAAATTAATTAATGCTAGCAATGCCATTATATAGTAGTGTCTGAAGTGAAGCAGCATGTGAACCAAGTGAAGCAGCGTGTAGCCTCTGATCTTGACGATGATCAATGGGTGCAGAAGATGCACAACCATGGCAAGCTCATATCCACCTGCTGTATGAAATGTCGAGTCTTGATTGCATGGGCAAGAGAGAGAAGGAAGGCCGCACAGCACCGCAGGTCTTATCGGGAAATGGAAGGAAGCAACTATTCAGGCCATGGATGTTTTTTCCAAGAAAATGGCTTCAGCTTCAAAATCTGATTTGAGCTGAAAATAAACACCAGTTTGGCCAGGCTGAAGCTTATTCCTCTGAAGAAGTTGCAGTTAAAACTCAGCTTATCCAATCTACACTCTGGTGAGATTCAGAGCCTCCATGATTGGCCTGGATCAGCAGGGTTGGTTAGAGCACACGGAAGTGATGGTGCATAGCATGGAGGAAGAGGGAGGAGGGATGAACAGGGAGCCTGCAACAGGTCAGGGTTAGTGATGGCAGGCAATGCCAAGGAGGATGTAAGAAAAAATGTCAGCAAGGCAGTCACATCTAAACTGCAGTACGCTGTCCAACCCCATCTCTGTCACCAACGTGCAGCAGCCGACATCACTGACACCTAAAGCTAGATCTGGGTTGCGAAACAGCACCTATCTGAAAGCTGCACTAATACTCAGCCAAATCACCCACCTCTAGAGACCAGAACCAGTTATTGGTTTTTAGTGAAATTTGTCAGAACCTACTCAAACATGAAACATTTTCTCAAACGTCTGAAGACCTGCACAGGAAATCTGTTTTTATAAGAAACTTGTTGAGACCTACTAAGTTTTAGTTACTTTTACTCACAACCTGAAGCAAACAATTGGCTTTGGTTGAAACTTGAAGTATGGATCAAAAAAAATGTCGAAACTTCATATCCCTATTTTACAGGGTTCCTTGGACTACCAGCTTTTTATTGACTTTGAAGGAACATCCAAAATTTATTTGCATTCTTCCTTTGAACTTGATTGTTCAAAACTTGATTTGCATTACCCAATACAATTGTAGTTTCTTGTGCGTAGAGAAACATTTGTAAAGAACATGGTCAGAAATAAAGGCAAACTCAATCTGCCAACTTTTCTATTTCCACAGTAACTGAATAAGGTGAAGACTAGTACATCACTGTGGTAGCAAGAGCATAGCAGGAAATGATGGATCAAGGTAAAAAGATGAAGAAAATGAATGAGAAACTAGCAAGAGATAAACTAAAATATGATAGAAACTATGTGGATATACAAGCAATACCATTTACAGCTGCCTCCAAAAATCGATCAGTGTTCAACGAAGAGAGTGCCGTATGGACCAAAGGATGTGAAGCAAGGGTAGATGCAGCGATCCTGAGAAAACAATTCCATAAGTTCATGATGCCAATACTGTTAGGCAGCAGAAGTAAAGTAAGAATAGAAAATGTTACATGTTCCACAACAATTATATTCTCAAGGAATAACGTATTACTATATCAAATTCCCAGAAGCTGCATACCCATGACAGAAACGAAGCCAAGAAGCAAAACCCTCCATAACCTGTGAAAGGAACAACCAGCATTAACTACCAAAAATAGACCTAATCCTCTCGTTGCATAACTGTGCAGGAATTGCTCGAATATGTTGGGTTCACAAAATTCTGTCGTGCTCTCGACATGAAAGGTGCGTACCATGTAACGTTCTAATCTAGTTTGTAACAGCATGAAAAATGATGTAAACATAAAACTACTTTTGCTTGTACGAATAAAAAGAACAGCAACTAAAAGATGCCTCTGAAGTACAGTACTTCTGAATGTATATCCTAATGGCCAAATGAAAGGGGTGTAAGCCCACAGAAGTCTCAGTTATGGAAGGATTCTGCATATGCATGCAAGATATGAAACGACAGAGAAACATATCTCAGGTTTACTGTAGAAATACTCCCATAGCACACTACAGCACTACTGGTTCTCATTATCTTCCGTAATTGTTGAGTTTTTCAGTTATTTCAGCAAATACTTTACCAAAACCATTAAGTTTTTCAATGGCTTTTCTTTTCTCCTGCTCTGGGAGGGGATGTAGGGGGTATGGACTTCGTTTAGTACAAACGAAACAAGTTTCCGTAACTACTTTAGCATGTAATGACTTTGGCTGCCACAGTAAACAATCTTTATGCGGAGGAAATTAACCTGTTCTTTCATCTCATCAAAACCCAAGCAAGCAGTCAATAGACTAAGAGCAACATTAGCTGATGAACAAAGGTCATTCTCAAACTGTTTGCGCCTTTCGGGACGAGCAGCTATTTTATAACTTGAAGTTTCCTGTCAAGAAAGCATAGAAGTTGCAATTTCAGCAAGAAAAACATATGGCATGCATTGAATGTGATAATGTATATCAATGGGGATTTGCATTTTCTACCATGGGGGATAGCTACCCATGTCTAACGCCGTTTGCATCAGTAAAGACATCTTCCCACCATCCCGTAAACAATAAACAATTTCCCCCACCCTTTCCTTTTCCATGCCCACGCCGGAGAAAAATAGCGCCCGGTCCTGATAAAATCTGGCTGCACGGTGCTTAACCTCCACCAAATCCGGGTGCCATGATCCTCAATTTCTTCCCGCGCGACATGGGTCTCCATTGCCGCCCCGTCAGGCCAGCTGATCTAGGCGACAAGGAAAAATTTCCCGGCGCTGGCGCCTACAAGGCCATCGGCGAGGAACGTGCCGTCGTGGCCGTGGAGCAGCCAAAGTTCACGCTGGCCACCTGCAGCTACAGACGCTCGCAGCAACTTGGGCAGCGACCAGAGACGCCGTCGAAGGTCTTAGGTGGAGGTGGGAGGCAACGCACGGCCCTGGTCGGTGTGCTGGCATGACCCCTACTCATCTCCGTTCCCCGTTGCCGAGCGCTGGGTCCGGCTGTAATTCATGCCACCAATGGCCAGACCTGGTGGGTCCTGCTTGTACTAGGGAGCTCGGCTGTGTGAATTGGATTGCGATCTGGTTAGCAGTTTTTTTGAATGATTGATTGGCAAAATCAAGTCGGGTTGTGATGGCATGAGCAATTAATTTGAATTGAGCGGGGTGTTAGCCACCGACAAGGTGGCCTGCCTCTCCTCCATCCGCCTTGGTCACCAGCGAGGCAGCCCACTCCTCCGTCCAGTCCAGGTTGTTGGCCAGCAGGCCACCCTTGAATTAGCGTGGCGTTGATGCCAGGATGGCCCCGCTCAGCCTTATGGCGTGCTTCCATCGGCGCGGCAGGAGCCAGGGCCGGCTCGGGTGGGAGAAGGGTGGTGACGCGTGGGCAAACCAGCGGCGGCACCCGCGGGCAACCGGTGGCAGGTGGAGGCTCAGCAGGCAGGAGACGGGATTGGTTCACATTCTCAGTGGGGGCCTGGCTTCGTATGCAGGACGTGCATAGGGATATTATACATGGGGGCGGTGACCGGCAGGGTAGGTTAGGTTTTCCTCGTCTACCTCCATTAGGTCATTCACCACCGTCAAATTCATCTGCGGTTGAGATGCCATATGGGGCTGATCCAATGACTGGATAAGAGTGGGTGGCTATCCCCCATGGTAGCCACTATTTTGCTAATGTATATAAGTCCTTGATTTATTGTAATAGGATAATCTAGACAATCGTCATTGATGTGATAGTCTTGAACCATAAGATTTTGAGCATCAGTCAACTGACTCGAACATGACCACAACATCGTTGCAAACATGTGATCAGAATAGCATTTTGTGTGGCTTAAATCAATATCGTTTATGATTTGTAAAAGCTCTAGGATAATCATCAATGGTATAACCTCCATTCCAAATTAATTAGCGCAGCTTTGTCTAGATATGCATGTATCTAGAGGCGTTTTAGTGTGTAGATACATGTGTATCTAGAAAAAACTGCGTCAATTAATTTGGAACAGAAGGGGTATTTATGAACAGTGGTGGAGCCAGGAAATTATCAGAGGGTGTTCCCCTCTCCAAAAAAAAATGGCATCACATATAATACAAAATCTTACCAAAACAGAAGCTAGGCTATTGCATGTCCGCACTTTTGATAACAAGCTAAAAAAAAGTTGACAGAAACGAAAAATAGAAAATGCTCGCTGCAGCCTGCAGGTGCTTAACTAGGTTCCGACAGCATGGACACGTGGTGCTGCTTCTGCTCAGCTGGTGCTGGGCGTGATTTGTCGCTGCCGCCGTCTCGGCGCTGCTCGCCCGTGAGCTCGACGCGATGACGCCACGAACCTCCTGGACGCTGGAGACCCGGAGCTCAACGGCTCCGCGCGACCATTGTTTCATATCTTCCTCTCCTGCCGCTGGCCGCCGAGCTTGAGACAGATCGATCGGGATGAGAATTAGGGATTTGCGATTTGCAAGGGGGCAGGTCACGACCGTCAACTCGACCAAGTCAAAGCGTGAGGTGGAGGAAGCTCCTGATCGGGAGCGTTTTTACCTTATGGGCTCTAGTCACTAGTGCGCCGGGTCATTAGACCTTTTTATCTAGAGTTTTCTTTTTCTTTTAAGCGAAATTTTGTTTTCTAAATAGCTGTGTACCGTGACAGATTGGTACAGGTGAGTTGGTCCAAAAAAAATCACCAAAACTCTAGGTGTGCCAGGGCACAACGGGCACAATCACTGGCTCCACCAATGTTTATGAATGTGAACTGCCAATCTATTAACTGGGGGATATGATGATATTATTTGAATTTGGACTATGATAGGCATCCACATCAGGCTAAAAAATTTGTGTACCTGTGGCAAAACAATAAGCAGTTCGAGGAAGCTTGGGATGAACTCTTGTTGAGATTTCATTTCATCGCCAAGCCAATTCACAATTCCACCACCTCCCCAGTCCTCCACAGGGACATGCACCGCCAGAGCAGCAATTGCAATACAAATCTGAAGATAGTAGAAGGAGCAGTGTTCTCATTAGATTTGTGTCAGTACAAAATATGCCAGCTTAATTCAATTATTTACCTGTGTTCTAACTTTTGGTGGTCCTCTATTAAATTTCTTCAACAATGCCTGCAGATGCAGAAAAGTTAAACAAAAAAAGGACAACGCCCTTAGCAAGATTAACCAGACCATACAACTAGGAAAGAATTCTCGAGGAGAGACGTAGGGAAAAAATAATACATAATGCAAAGAACATTGTAGGACTGACTTTCAATTGATAATAGTGCAAACCAGAGAAAAAAGATACACTCCTAAAATGCCTCAAAAGCTGCTGCTTACATATAGAGAATCTTGCAACTGTCGAAAAGCTTCTGAGGGTAACTCTTCAAAGTCTCTTTGCACCTAAAATGCAAGCATTTTTATAAGAACGTCGAGAACTCCATTAATCAACCAGCTTCCAGATAGATTGTAAGAACTAGCATAACACATATATGCATATGTATGTCTTACCTTGCTTCTGAGGGTCTGAGAACAGAACATGAGAGTCTCTAGATTACTGCTTTCGTCATGAAGTAAAGTGTCAGCTACCTTCATAATGAGAACAGAAAATGTTTGGATGTCTTCAAGATAATCACCAACAACGAAATAAATAAGACGATCCAGTTTAAAAATAAAATACTACCCAACATAATCCAAAACAGTTTACAGATCTGACAAGAAACATTGCATTTGCTAGGAACACACTCTGCACATACAATAAAACATACAGAATACCACGGTAGAATGAAAGCAAATGAAAGAGCCATCAATAGTTGAAGGAAATTTCCTCATGATAAATACCATTGCAACCAAAACTAACAGTTAAAATGAACTAAGTCCGGACAGCGTTCACCTACAAAAGATCTGAATAGCATGGCCACATTCACAGGTTTAGCTCATTCAGCTTGCAGCAAAGCCCTGCACAGTGCTGGAATTCAATCATGCTGTCATCTACGAAGTTAATAGTCCATCCACTAGCTAAATTGAAGACTAATCTAGGAGGCACTGACAAGATTAAAAAAGTCAACACTACTGCAGGCTCCGTTCTAAGTCTGGAAATTCTAGTCTTGACACGCCAACAAGTACTAAATTAGCTCTACATTAGGCGTTCCAACAGCAGCCCCTAAATTAAAATTAAAATCCAATAAAATTATCAGCCACTGGAGCAGCAGAAGGAAAGCCGCTCCAAACAAATCTAATCTCAATGCATCGGCCCAACCAACCCTCTGGAGAAATCACACAGCTGAAACATTCCGAAATTAGAGATTTTGCACTAATCCGGGCCAAATCCTCACGAACACGCCCAAATTCCGCCCGCACGACACCGAATTGCCGGCCTAAAATCGCCACACGACGACCAACCCCCGGCTCTACGGAAAGAACACGGTAGGGGGCAATAGCCGAATCAGCCTGCCGCACGCACCTGCCACGCGTCGAGCGTGTGCTGGAACTTCTGCAGCCAGCGGTCGGCGGCGGTGCGGACGGCGTCGTCGGGATGGTGGTACAGCGCCGCGAGCGCCTCCTTCACTGTCGCCGTGGCCTGGGCCTCCATGCCGCAGCGAACCCAACTTCCTCCTCTCGCCGCCGCGGCGCGCTGCCGTAAGTAATCCTCGACGGCGGATGATTCCCGCGGGCGTACTGGATCTGCGGCCGGCGATTAGAGGCCGGGTAGGGTTTTAGGGAGGCGAAGAAATTTTGAAACTGGGCAGAGAGAGGCGCTTGCGTGAGTGCGGGATTCGATTCGATGGACGGGGCGAGAGGGGGAGACGCGAGACAGGAGTTTACTGCGATTTTCGTTTCCGTTTTTGTTTAGGGAAGCGCTACGCGTCCCCGGCATCAAAACTTCCGACCCCGTGTCCTCCTGACCCTTCTAAATCATGTAGTAAAAAAAGTTTGACCTAAAAAAATAGAAAACATACTGGACCTCACCGATGACCGTATAGCAAAAAAGTTATACTAGTGTAGCATATCCGACCTCGCCGGAGACTCGCCGGAGGTTTTCACCGGTAGATCTCACCGGAGATCGTGTAGCAAAAATATTACGCTATTGTAGCAAAACCATAAAACGATGGTAGCAAAACAATGTGCTAAATGTAGCAAATCTGATCTCGTGGGAGACTTCGCCAGAGATCTGGACAAATACCTCCTAGCAAATCATAGAGCGGCTGTAGCAAAATAAATGTGTGAAAGTAGCAAAATAAAAATAAATATGTAGCATAAAAATTATGTTAAGATAGCAAAATGCTCGTAGCTTCGACAGACAATATATGTAGCATGACAGGTCAATATAAGTAGCAAACGTCAAAACAGTAGTAGCAATTGACTACTAGGCCTGTAGCAACTTCGACGAAGCGTGACTATGACTCCTTGGTTTGTAGCAACTCTCGCGGGAGATCTCATGGAGACACCATAGCAGGAACACCGGCCGACAGGGCGGCTCACGGCGAGCCAGCAAGAGGAGAGCGACGACATGAGCTACAGGCGGAGCGGTGCGCGGAGGCGTCTGCCTCGACGGAGCCGGTGGGGTAGCGCGACGGTGGTCCGGCGACGCGGCGGCGAGTGCTACAGCAGCGCGGGTGTGAGGTATGGCGGTCTGGTGCTGCGGTGGCGGTCCGGTGGAGGTGCGACGGTGGTCTGGTGGAGGTGCGGCGGCGCGGCGTGCGGAGACTCTGCAGCAGCGCGGGCGTGCGGAAATCTGCGGCGGTGCGGTGCTTCGACGGAGGCCCGGTGGAGGTGCGGCAACGCGGCACGCGCGAGCGCCGGCGGCCACGCGACGCAGCGGGGCGCGCTCTAGCGGGCGGAGCCAAGGCGCCTCGAGAAGATAAGGCTGGCTCGGTGCGAAGAAGACGGTGCAGGAGGCGTGCGCGTGCGACCCGGGGGATGAATTCGTACGATCCCCCGGGGGAGTTGTATCATTTACCTTAAAAAAAGGGGCATGCTACGCGTCCCCAGGGATCAAAACTTCCGATCCCCCAGGTCCTCCTACTGACACGTGTCCCGTCTAATTCCTGCTTTTGCTACACTGTGTCCCGCTTTTGCTACATGTAGTAAAAAATGGTTTGGCCCAGAAAATACAAAAATAGACTGGACCTCGTCGGAGATCTCGCTGGCGACCTCGCCGGAGATCTCGTCGGTGACCTCGCCGGAGATCTCGTAAACGACCTCGTCATCGACCGTGTAGCAAAAAAATTGTACTAATGTAGCAAAACCCGACCTCGTCGGAGAATCACCGGAAACCTCGCCAGAGACTTTCGCCGACGACCGTGTAGCAAAATTTTCACCGGAGAAATCGTAGCAGAAATTTTAACCTGTTGTAGCAGAACCACGATACAGTTGTAGCAAAAAAGTTCAGCAAATGTAGCAAAAGCCGGACCTCGCCGGCGATCTCGCCGGAGACATTGTAGCAGAAACTTTGTGCTATTGTAGCAAAATTAGAAAAGAGATGTAGCACAATAAATGTCCTATTGTAGCAAATCCAACTTCGCCGAAGACCTCGCCGGAGATCTCCTAGCAAAAATATTTACTACTAAGGTAGCACCACCATCGACCGCATGTAGCAAAACACGACGCCACTTGTAGCATCTTCGTCTGTTGGGGGGATACCCCCGGGTAGGGTCACGCCGGGGTATAGAGGCCGAGTTAGCCGAGGTTCGGCAAGGCCAAAGCGAATGCTGGCCGGGTCACCTCAAGGTAGGCCGAATCACGGGGTAACCCAGACCAGGGGGCGTCTGCCTAACTAAGTCTTAACCGACTTAAGCAGTAAGTCGGAAATGCCTATTTAACTTGTATGCAGGAACGGGTGTGGCCGGATCAGCTATGATCCGGATCACATCTAGCTTCTAGGAGAAGGAAGGAATCTCGCTGGTCAAAAGAAGCCTCGGTACGCACTGCCTGAGCGAAACAGACAAGGACAGGACCACCGAGGCATGGCCGACAAGGGTGACGAGGCCCATGTCGGCTGAAGCGGGCGCCGCAGAGGCTCACGTAGCCTCTACATGTGTGACGCGGGGGAAAAGCACCCCGATCGGCTTACTACTTTGGGAGAAGGCATTCTTAGGAATATGACTCCACGTATGCCCTAAGTAGAGACCTAGCTCCCCCTATATAAGGAGGGCTAGGGCCTCTGTAGAAGGGGTTCCGCTACTCTGATTTGGTGAGGGTTTTAGGAGTGATCTGTGTGTGAGAGTAAGAGAGCTTCTTCTTCCTCCTCTCGCTAATACAGCTCTAGGAGCACTTGTAATCTTGGAAGCAAAGCGAATATAAACTTATGTGTGGAGAATCACTTCACTATCCCTCCCTGGATTCTCCTAGCGTGTATTAGTCCCCACCTTTAGTCTATCCATGGCATCTGTCGTGACACCACCACGACAGTTGGCGCCCACCGTGGGGCTAGCGGCGCTAGCAGGGGTCAAGATCCAGACGGGAAATCTCATCGGCACCGGCGAACGCATCGTCTCCGGGCTCGTTCAGCGCTTTGGAGCACTGGACTTCGTCAGCGACAACGCTGGCTGCTTCGGCACGCGCCCACTTCCGCGCAACGGCCTCTTCATCAAGTTGGGTGCACACAAGGTCTACGTTGCTATGGACGTATCATGCGTTCATCCGCGGCACGTCGTCGAGGCAGGGGAGCCACCCCTTAGCGTGGTTCACGGGGCGCGTATCACTCGCTTCCTGGACCGTGCTGAGGTGATGATGACTGCGCCAGGTGCAGGCGCAAGCAAGGATCCAGCACCGGATCCGGAGGTAACACCTAAGGCACCGAGGAAAGGTAGAGGACCTCTACTAGAGAGGCCTGAAAATATACTAAGAGAAGCTATGGATAGCTTGGCAAACCCGGTAGCAGCAGTGGTAGATCTGGCTCAGGCATAGGCCGAGCTAGAGGAAACTAGGCAGAAAATTCTAGAGGGAGCGAAAAAGATTGCTGCGGCTCAGCAGTCGTTGAACATGACACTGCGTGAGTACGCAAAGGCAAATAAAGTAGATGCTATAAAAGTGAAGGGAGAAATATCATGAGTGAAATGAACAAAGAGGGTGACACTCGGATTGAGGAGTCAGAAAACTGTTTGTTCGTGGGGCTGCCGAAGTACAGTACCCCGGCGAAAAACCTCAGAGCAGCGGATGCAGCTGCATCCGAGCTAGAGGGTCTGACGGGTGAAGCCCGTCAGAGACAGCAAGATCGGGTCAATGAGTTGGTTCAGATCGCGAACAGGCAAAATGAGGAACTACTCAGGGCAAACCCGGAGAGAGCTAGGGCCTCCAAGATCGTTCATTCGGTGGTGGGTAATCCGGAGAAATCCGCTGGAGCCGCATCGTCTCCCCATGGTGGTCCCAGGAGAGAGGAGGTAGTAACCTCGGCTAGAAGAAACAAGCAGATTGTTCCGTATGACCCGACAAGGGCAGGAAAAGCAAAAAAGGTACAAAGAAACGACGATCGACGAAGTGTAAGTCGAGGTAACCGTGACCAAGGCAATGTCGGTCAAGGAAACGTTGTTAATGGCAATGCCGGACAGCGCAACTCTGCAGGACAACCGCAGCAGCGGAATATACCAAGGCAAGAGCAAAGTGCCGGCCAAGGTATGCAACAGAGAGATGCGCCACGAGAGTGAGACCGGTATAACGATGGAGATTCGGAAATGGTAAATACAGGATACCCGAGGCCGGACTATCATGTGATAGGGTCGAGATTGGGAAGCAGGGATTTGATGCCGGATGATGCCAGGTTGAAACTGGATCGACTGTATAGGTCGGAGCAGATTGAAAGTCAAGGTCCTCCGGGTCCTGCGTGTTTTGGACCCCGGATCATGAAAGAGCCACCAGTACCTAACTTCCAGTTACCCAGAGGCACGAAGACGTATGACGGTAGCAGTAAGCCGGAGGATTGGTTGATAAATTATGCTACGACTATGAAAATTGCTACAGGTAACTTACGATGGGTTGTGAGATACGTACCCCAGATGTTGGAGGGGCCAGCAAGGGTGTGGTTGAACAATTTGCCGCCCGGAAATATTAACTGCTGGATTGATTTTGAGGAAATGTTCATCAGCAATTTCTCGAGTATGTATCAGAGGCCAAATAGGACACAAACCCTAGCTATGTGCAAGCAAAGACCAAATGAGACGGACCGAGAGTTTTTGACCCGGTGGTGTACCGTGAGAAACTCGTGTGAGGGTGTGATAGAGTCACAGGCCATAGCATGGTTTGCGCAAGGATGCAGATATGCAAGCGAGCTGTGGCAAAAGTTGCAAAGGAAAATGCCTACTACATTGGCAGAGATGATCTGGATTGCTGATTCGTATGCTTTGGGTGATCCGACTCAACCTAGGCTCGTGTCCAACGAATCGAATGAGGAGTACTACTAGAGAGACAGAGCCGGATCATCCCGGAGGAACGATTACAGAGGTAAAAGGAGAGATGATAGACCGGATCACCGGTACAGTTCGCAACAAGTTGCAGCTGTGAATCAAGATCAGCCAGGAACAGGGAGCAATCAGCGTCAGAAAACTGGAGGGCAACAATGGACACCAAGGAATGATGGCAAGAAAACTTGGACGCTAGAACAGAAGAAACAGTGGCAAGAAAAGAAGGACCGTCCGAGATATACTTACGAATCGATGTTGGATCAGTCGTGTAAGTTTCACACGCCAAATCTGAGTAACCCAGCGGGTCATACAATGAGGCAATGTGAACGGATGCGTAAGATAGAACAAGGTGGTTCGGGGAATGCTCAGGCACCCCGGAATTATCAACCTCGGCAGGAGTTACCCCGGCAGCAATTGCTCTCCGGAGCAAACACGCAACAGCTACTGTTGCCTCCCCCTCCGCCGAGGTATGATAACCATGAGAGAAGGGATGCGGTGCATCAAGTAGAAAACCAACATCAACCGGATCAGAGATACCCTGGAAATGAGGGGAGAAATGAGTACAGGGAGCATCATCAGAGTTACTGTGTGTTTACCACCGAGGAAACAGATAAGAAGAGCTTGCAGCGCCAACATATGGAGGTCAATGCGGTAATGCCAGCGGTGACGAGGTATATGCCTTGGTCGGACCAAGAAATTACTTGGAACATCAAAGATCATCCCAAGCTTATGCCGAGTCCTGGTTCGTATGCATTAGTGCTGGACCCGACATTCATTGAGCCTAACATCAATGTGAGATTCTCCAAGGTACCGATTGACAATGGCAGTAGCATTAACATCATGTATGCGGATACAATGCGCAAGTTGGGTATCTCGGAGAACATGCTCCAGGCTACAAGGACAACTTTCCATGGTATTGTACCAGGCATTTCTTGTGAGCCCATAGGCAAAGTCCGGGTTGACGTGTTATTCGGCACGAGAGATAATTGCCGAACTGAGAATCTGGAGTTCGAAGTGGTGAACTTGGAAAGTGCGTATCACGCGTTACTCGGAAGACCATCATTGAACAAGTTCATGGCAAGCTGCCACATCAGTTATCTAAAGATGAAGTTGCCCGGGCCAAATGGAGTGATTACCATTGCTGGAGATTTCCGACGTTCCATTGAGTGTGCCTCAGCCAGGTCTAACCTAGCCGAGTCACTCGTGATTGCGCAAGAGAAAAGAAAAATCCAAGAGGTGGCAGCATTAGCTCAGTCCGCGCAGCAGTATATGCCAGCGCTGAGTAACCCGCATGGTAGCGTTTCGTTCCAAGCCGCAAAGGATACTAAGAAAGTGCTTGTTGATGATATGTTCCCAGAGCGCACCGTAACAATTGGTGCCGGGTTGAATGATAAATAGGAAAGCGAGCTCGTCAACTTCCTCCGTGAGAATCAGGATATTTTCGCTTGGTCTACACAGGACTTGCAAGGTGTTCCGAGGGAGTTGGCCGAGCACTTTTTGAACGTGAGACCCAGAGCAAGGCCGGTGAAGCAACCTCTCCGCCGCTTCGCTGAGGATAGGAGAAAAGTCATTGGAGACGAGATAGCTCGGTTTCTAGCTGTCGGATTTATCATGGAAGTTCTTTACCCGGATTGGCTATCTAATCCGGTGCTGGTGGAAAAGAAGAAGGATGACCCGAATGTGGCAGTAGTTTGGCGTATGTGTATCGATTACACGAACCTGAACAAGGCGTGTCCAAAAGATCCATTTCCACTGCCGAGGATAGATCAGGTCATAGAATCAACCGCGGGGTGTGAACTGTTGTCATTCATTGATGCATATTCTGGTTTCCACCAGATACCTCTAAATCTGGATGATCAAATAAAGACCGCATTTATCACCCCGTATGGGGCTTATTGCTATTGCACCATGTTGTTTGGTTTATATAATGCAGGTGCAACGTACCAAAGATGTATGTAAAAATTATTTGCACGACCAAATAGGTCAAAATGTACAAGTGTATGTGGATGATGTGGTTATCAAGACCAAGGAAAGCAAAACGCTCCTTGACGACATCAGGCAGACATTCGCGAACTTAAGAAGGTTCTGAATGAAGCTTAACCCAGAAAAATGTACCTTTGGCGTCCCGGCTAGAAAATTACTCGGATTTCTCGTCTCCAGCCGAGGTATCAAAGTTAATCCAACTAAGATCCGGGCCATTGAACGAATGGAGCTGCCGAAGTGTCTTAACGATGTCCAGAAGTTCACTGGGTGCCTGGCATCATTAAGTCAGTTTGTATGTCGGTTGGGAGAAAAGGCATTGCCTCTCTACCAACTCATGAAAAAGTCGGATAAGTTCGTTTGGACGCCACAGGCCGATGAAGCCTTTGCCCACTTAAAGAAGATGTTAGCCACTGCACCAGTGTTAGCCTCTCCACTATCAAAGGAGCCAATGTTGTTCTACATAGCCGCAACCAACCGAGTTGTAAGTGCAGTGATTGTGGTAGAGCACGACGAAGAGGGTAAGTCGGTGCAGAGGCCAGTGTATTACTTGAGCGAGGTATTATCTGCCTCAAAGCAGAACTACCCACACTTTCAAAAGGTGGCATATGGTGTCTATATGGCAGCAAAGAAGTTAAAGCATTACTTTGAGGAGCACCCCATCAAAGTAATATGTGAAGCTCCCATATCCGAGATAATGGGTAACAAGGATGCAAGTGGTCAAATCGCAAAATGGGCAATCGAACTAGCTCCTTATGCGCCACAATATGACAGAAGAGAAGCAATCAAGGCTCAGGCTATGGCGGACTTTTTTGTGGACTGGGCCAAGCTACAATACGAACCACCGCCACCAGATCCGAACTACTGGAGGATGCATTTTGACGGGTCAAAAACAAAAACCGGGCTAGGCGCCGGAGTTGTGCTTACCTCGCCAAAGAAGGACCAGCTGAAATATGTGCTGCAAATCCATTTCGCGGCATCGAACAATGTCGCTGAGTATGAAGCACTTGTGCATGGGCTCAAAGTGGCAAAAGAGATTGGGATACGTCGGATACTATGCTTTGGCGACTCGGATTTGGTAATACAGCAAGTGTCGGGGTTGTGGGACGCCCTGGATCCAAACATGGCTCTGTACAGATTTCATGTGCAGAAGATATCTGGTTACTTTGAGGGGTGTGAATTTCACCATGTACCCCGGGTGGAAAATGAAGCTGCCGACATGCTGTCAAAGCTCGGATCAACCCGACAAGCAATTCCACCGGGTGTAGCATCGGAACACCTTAGAAAACCATCTATCAGGCCGTCCCCAGGAACTGACTCAATCTATGTCCCGGAAAATACGGAATCTGGAGCTGAGCCCATGGACATTGACATGGGAGGTGGTGCGCGAAACCCGGGGACTGCATCAGCAAACGCGGGGACGGCCTCAGCGAACCCGAGGACTGCATCGCAGGACCCGGGGACTGCTTAGCGTGATCCGGTTGAAGTTATGCCGGTGGATCATATGGAAATTGATGAGGATGTGTTCCCTGTGCGAGCATTACCAGCGTGGGCACTGCCTATATTTCAATTCTTGAAAGATGGAACGTTACCCACTGAGGAGGTGTTATCCAGGCAAACTTAGAGGAGAGCAAAGGCATACACAATTATCAATTCCGAGCTGTACAAACGGAGTGTGACCAATGTCCTCCAGCGGTGCGTTGACCCGGAAGAAGGGCTTGACATCCTCCGAGATATACATCAAGGGGAGTGCGGGCATCATGCCTCGTCCCGAGCCTTGGTGGCAAAAGCGTTCCGGCACGGATTCTACTGGCCAAGTGCCTTAGAACAAGCAGAAGATCTGGTGAGAAAATGCAATGGTTGTCAGAGGTATGCTACCAATACACATATGCCAATGTCGGAGCTCAAGACCATACCAATTACATGGCCATTTGCCGTATGGTGCTTGGATATGGTTGGCCCAATTAAACCAGCAAGGGGAAATATGACTCACATCTTGGTCATGGTGGATAAGTTTACAAAATGGATTGAAGTAAAGCCTATAAGAAAGTGTGATGGAGCTACGACCGTAACATTTCTCAAAGACATTATCTTGAGATACGGTTATCCTCACAGTATCATAACTAATAATGGCACAAATTTTGCTGAAGGAGCATTTGTGCGATTCTGCTGGGATAAGAAGATCCGGCTGGACGTTGCCTCGGTAGCCCACCCCGCATCGAACGGACAGGTGGAAAGATCCAACGAATTAGTGTTATCCGGGATAAAACCCTGGCTCATTGAGCCGCTGCAAAGATCAGCGGGGTGCTGGATAGAAGAACTACCAGCGGTACTGTGGAGTTTAAGAACAACTCCGAATCGATCAACAGGCTATACGCCATTTTTTTCTGGTATATGGGGCAGAAGCTGTATTACCAGCTGACATAGAGCATGATTCGCCTAGAGTCACCCAATACACAGAAGCCGAAGTGCAAGAAGCCCGGCAGAATGATGTTGATCTGCTGGAAGAAGCGAGAGAATTGGCATTGTCCAGATCCGCCATATATCAGCAAAATCTCCGACGCTATCATAGTCGGAAAGTAAGCCCCCGAGTCTTCCGGGAAGGCGATCTGGTGCTCCATTTGGTACAACATACTGCTGGCATGCATAAATTATCCCTCCCATGGGAAGGGCCATTCATCGTGAGCAAGGCATTGCACAATGACTCTTATTATCTTATAGATGCAAAGCCACAGGAACAGAACAAGGCAGACAGGTCCGGCGAGGAATCTAAGCGTCCATGTAATGTAGCTCTACTTCGTCCTTTTTACACTTAGCAAAGAAGTGTATGTATCCGCATCTTCTCATGTGTCGGTATGTATGCTGGCAATGAGCTTATCAATGAAGTGTTGGCACCTCGAGCAGTAACTCGGGGACTGCCTCAATAATATTTGTTGTCTTTTGTGCGTTAGCTGGAATAAGTTGTTCTGCTTAACTCAGATTAGTAATGTGTGAGCACCAAGAACCAAACTCTTTGACTTGCTGCTGTCCAATAAGAATTGGCTTCATGGCAAGCAAGAGAACAAGTTTGGAATTGCGTAGCACATGAAAAACGACTAAGGAAAAGAACTTAATCGAGCCGACATTTGTTTTTCGGACTAACCTTGTATTTACTTTCAAATTATTATGCTGAATTGTTTTGAGCTAAGCCTGAAAGTTTCCAAGTATTGTTAAAACTATTTTTGAAGCTCGGATTCGTAAGTCGTAAAACCGAATCAAGGTAGACACGAACCGAGCCAGAAGATTGGACGAACAAGAAAGTGAAACTCGGGGACTACGCCCAAGTTAATCCGGCATACAAACTTAGTAGCAAAATATCACATGAGTACGGGATACAATTCCACTCGACATACCGGGGATCTGATAAGTTTTCAAGTGTTTTTACTTAAGGAGCAGCAGGAGGAGGAAGTTCGGCATCATCTTCGCCTTCTTCGATATCTGAGGCATCGTCCTCTCCATCATCGTCCGAACCATCTTCAACATTTTCGACCTCTTCGTCACCAGTGGCTTCCAGGAAGCTTGGACCCTCAGTCCATTCATGAATGGGAGCATATTCAATAAGGCTATGGGCGCAAGCCTGGCGCTGAGCTACCCATTCCAGGTCATTGGTCCACTTGGATCCGGTACGCAGGCGCGTGAGGAGGCTGAGATCGATCTTCTCATACCACGTGAGTATGTGGTGAAGAACGGTCTCAGCTGTAGCACGTCCAGCGGACTCTCTCCAAAGGTCGAGCTAGGTCTCGATCTCCGTCAACTTTCCAGCAAGGATTGTGATTCTCTCCGGAGTGTCCTCGCCAGGCCAGAACGTGTTGAAGACTCGGATTGAAACGTCGAGGAGATCCTTGCCGTAGTTTTTGATGATTTCCACATGAGATGACAGGCTGACCAACAGGTCCTCCATGTCATAGGGAATGTCCTCACCGTCAGGAGCGACGGGAGTACCCCTCTCTCGGCGGAAATTGGCAACAGCGGCGCTCGCAATGGGAGTACCCTCTAGAAATTTGCCTAAAAACGGAACAAGAGAAGCAAGTAATGAAAAGACATAAGAGATAACCCGGAGAAATATGCCAGAGAAGGAAAAGAAACTTACATAAATTGTGGCTATGGATCCGGGTCAACTCATTGATGCAATTATCGCGTCTTTGGCGGAGCTGCACCAGTTCAGCATTCGCCGACTCGAGTTTGACGTCGGCCTCCTGGAGAAGTTCGCGATCTTTAGCAATTTGGAGATTGAGGCACTCGCGCTCTTCGGTGTAGTCCTGGCCAACCTTTTCAAGCTCGGTTTGGTGTTGCGCCTTCATCTTCTTCATTTCTGCCTTTAACTTGGCAATCTCGTCATTCTTGGTTCGGAGGAGGGCAAGCTCATCGTCTTTCTTTTTGAGCTCGGCCTGATGCTGTCCTGCTTGTTCGAGAAAATGCAGCATCATGTCAGGCACGGGCACACTATCTTCAAGAGATGCTGAAATAGCGTGTTGACCCGGCAGAGCCGAGGTATGAATGTTTGCAGCGCCAAGAAGAAAAGGAGATGGAAAGCAAAGCATGGTCGGACAAAAGTAGCTTACCCTTAATCTGATCCAGATTTTTCCTCATGAGCTTGTTCTCCGCTTCCACCCCAGCTGCGAAAACCAAATGACGGATTAGTTCTGCAGAAAAAGACGAAGGAAAACAGAAAAATGTGAAGAAGGGAACTTACCCCTTTTCTCATGCTCAGCGAGATGTGCATTGTGCTTTGCGAGCAGCATCTTGTGGGTATCCAGGAGACGCTGGAACTCAGCACTCCGGCGGTTGGTGGTCACCTAAAAAAAGTACAAAAATTTGGCTTAAGCCTTGTGCATATTCGAAGTGTACAAGATCCGGGCCAAGTGGAACTTAACCCGGCTCTAGGTGTGTGCATATTCGAAGTGTACAAGATCCGGGCCAAGTGGAACTTAACCCGGCTCTAGGTGTGTGCATATTCGAAGTGTACAAGATCCGGGCCAAGTGGAACTTAACCCGGCTCTAGGTGTGTGCATATTCGAAGTGTACAAGATCCGGGCCAAGTGGAACTTAACCCGGCTCTAGGTGTGTGCATATTCGAAGTGTACAAGATCCGGGCCAAGTGGAACTTAACCCGGCTCTAGGTGTGTGCATATTCGAAGTGTACAAGATCCGGGCCAAGTGGAACTTAACCCGGCTCTAGGTGTATGCATATTCGAAGTGTACAAGATCCGGGCCAAGTGGAACTTAACCCGGCTCTAGGTGTGTGCATATTCAAAGTGTACAAGATCCGGGCCAAGTGGAACTTAACCTGGCTCTAGGTGTGTGCATATTTGAAGTTGTAAGGGAGCTATGTTAGTTTTCTAAGGAGCATCCGGCCGAGTAACAAGTTACTCCCCCGGAGGCTCGGGGACTAATGGTTATATCGCATGCTAAGGAAAAGGTGAAGTAACGTACCTCCATCATCCGGCCCGCGAGGTTAATCGCCTTAGCGGCTGTGTTCATCTGAGCAGCGAACTCGGCGGGACCGAATTTCTCAGGGAGATCATCGTTATAGACGAACTCCGCCTTATTCCAGTTGTTCATAAACTCGATCAAGGTCGGAGGATATCGCTCACCGCTGAGCGTGTGGGGCGCCACCAAGCCCTTCGCATGTGCTTCTCTCCTCTCAACCTGAGCAAGGGTCGGACTCGTGTGCAGAACAAGTTGCTGCGCACTAGTTGGCTCGATAGGGACGTCCTTCGGTGCTGGAGCCTTCTGGGCAAGCATGGACGCAAGAGTGCGCTGTCCAGACCCGGTGGACGCTGCCCTGGTGACGTCAGGGGATTTCTTGCCTTTGGCTTGCTGAGAGGAGGAAGTGGTTGTGACAGATTTCGCCTTAGGAGCTGTCTGAGTACTTCCTCGCCGAGACTGAGAAGACTCGGACGAGGCGAAGGAGCTTGGCGCTGGTGCCCTTGTTGCTGGAGCTAGTGCTGCTGCTGAAGTCTTTGCTGCTGGGGTTGGTGCTGGTGCCGGAATTGGTGCTGGTGCTGGTGCTGGTGCAGAGGTAGTCTCGGTAGTTGCTGGTTGCGGCGGAGCCGAAGTGGTGGATGCCGCTGCCTCGGCTGGGTCCGTCTCTCCCGCTCCGGGGTTGCCCCCCTCTTGACGAGGTGGGCTGGAACCCGGAGCAGCCGCAGAACCCTCTGGAATAGGGCTCAGCGGGCATGACTCGTCGTCACGAGGGGGAGAAGAGCTAGGAGGGAGCGGCGAAGAGATGCTAGATCCACTCTGAGGGACCTCCACCGCAGCCCTGCCGAATCAAATAATGTTAGAAGAGAAATTACAATAATGCAAGAAAGAACAAGTTGCAGAAGGAAAAGAGACTTACGCATCCGAGGTTTGGGGCTCCTTGGGTTTCCGAGCCCTTCGTGCTGGGGCTTTGCCTGCTGGCTTGGAGGCAGTTTTGTCTCCGGACTTCTTTCGCCTTTTGGCGGGCTGAGAAGGTCCGGAGGAGGAACTTGATGCAGCTCCGTGCTTCTTCTTCGGTGCTACCGGAACAGGTTCACCCGTAGCGAGGGGAGGGTTCTCGTGGATATGCCCACCGGGATTAGCTGATGCCGGAAAAGCATAAGAAAGGGGGACATCATCAACAGGTTCAATCACCTCGACATCCGAGTCATCTTCATCATCGGGCCAATCTCTAATAGAAGAGGGTTTACCGGTGGGTCGCTTCGTAGCGTCGGTCATCGGGAGGAACATCTCCTGGTCCGGCTCTTCCTCGTCCGGAGTCTTCCGGTCGGGCCCCCACTTAAGGGTCGGATCGGTGCCATCCTTGAGGGTCTGCTGAAGGAATTGCTGAGGAAAAGAATGAACAACTGAGTAAAAAATGCAACAATGACCGACATATAATTAGTCCAGAGTAAGTTTACGCCACGAAGCTTACCACGGGAGGAAGCCTATCACGGCAATAATGCTCAATTTCCCACGTCCAGTCAGCGGAGAAATCCTTGTGGGTGGTGAAGAGAGCCTTAACCCGGCGATAGATCTCCGTGTTGCTCAATTCGAAGGATGAGGTCCGGTTGGGGTCGCGGCCGAAGCTCATGTGACACACCTTGTGAGTGCGTTGCTAGAGGGGAGAGATTCGGTTGCGCACGAACGTGATCATAGCATCCTCATTGCGCAATCCGAGCTTCTTCAGCTCCGTGAACCTCTTGTTGACCTGGTTGGCCAAGGCCGTGGGCTTCTTGGGGACGACGTCCCACCATTCCGGGTTAGGTGGACCCGGAGTATAGGGAAGCAGCCGGATTAAGTCTTCGGTGCCCGTATTCCGGACATAAAAGAAAGTCCGGGCCCATCCTTTGCAGGAGTCCAGCCCGGTGACCCGGGGGAAAATGGAAAACCTCCGGGGTGAGATGGACGCAACTCCGAATTGAGTGAGCTGCTTGTCCTCCGAATCAAGTTGGATGTTCGGGATGACATTGCGACGAAGGCCGAAAAACCGGATCCACAGCTCCTTCGTGGGCCATAGTCCGGTGTAGCCTTCGATCATGGAGGCGAAGGCGGAAAGAGAGGTGATGGCGTTGGCAGGAAGGTGGTGCGGCTGGAGTTCATAAGTGCTAAGCCAATCCCAGAAGAAGTCGCTGACCGGCAAACCGAACCCCCGCTAGAAGTGGGACAAGAACACGACGTACTCACCCGGATTGGGTGAGGGGGCCAGTTCGGCGGAGGCGAGGCGAGCGGCGACACTGGCGGGGATGCGTCTGGTGCGGTAGAGCCAATCTAGGTCGTCTTGGCAGACCTAGGACCCGGCCCATGCACCACGGTCCGCCACCCTGGTGTCCTCCTCCATCTCTTGCTCGGCGACGACGAGCTCCTCCTCTGTCATCTGGTGCTCGCTTCCCTCGCTGGCGCTAGCGGCGGCGGGGGGCAGAGGCCTAGACTGGCAGCAACCCGTGGTGAGGGAGGTGCGTAGCGGTGGCGACGACGCAGAGGTGTGGGGAAGCAGTGCGGCAGCGGCGCTGTTGCTTAGAAGAACTGGCGGCGGCGCGGTTGCGAGGAAGACGACGAAGAAGAAGAGCAAAGGGCAGAGGGGCGCACTAAGGGGAAAAACCTAAGGGACGCGCCCCTCCCCTATTTAACCACTCCCTCAAGGGGAAAGTGGGATCGCGTCCTGCGGATATGCCACACGGAGTGGCCGTGCATAGCCCACCTCGGCCAATCAGCAGGGAGCCACACGGAAGGCCACAGGGTGGGGATGATCCCATGACGTGACGCGTTGATGCGGTAAACGAGGAGGCAGGCATGACGTGACCCGCGCATAGTGATAACTGACGATTATTGCGGCGGTTACTGTGCTGGCCCTTAAAATGAGACAACATAATGATTAGCCTCCACGTGGGTTGGCGTACGAGAGAAGGAAGGAAGACCCGGATAGGACCGTGGTAACCCGGCCAACAAGTGAAAACTTGAAATGTGTAGAGGGAAAGTAAAACCATGAGATCCGAGTTAAAGTGGTAACCCGGCCAGCAAGTGAAAACTTGGAATGGGCAAAGGGAAAGTAAAACCATGAGGTCCGAGTTAAGGTGGTAACCCGGCCAGCAAGTGAAAACTTGAAACGCGCCAAGGGAACGTAAAACCATACGATCCGAGATAAGGAGGTAACTCGGAATTAGCGTCCAAAGCTCAAACATAATTGAACCTGATGTGGCCTTAGCGGCCAAGGCAGCTAAGACCGCATCAACTTCGGGGACTAATGTTGGGGGGATACCCCCGGGTAGGGTCACGCCGGGGTATAGAGGCCGAGTTAGCCGAGGTTCGGCAAGGCCAAAGCGAATGCTGGCCGGGTCACCTCAAGGTAGGCCGAATCACGGGGTAACCCGGACCAGGGGGCGTCCGCCTAACTAAGTCTCAACCGACTTAAGCAGTAAGTCGGAAATGCTTATTTAACTTGTATGCAGGAACGGGTGTGGCCGGATCAGCTATGACCCGAATCACAACTAGCTTCTAGGAGAAGGAAGGAATCTCGCTGGTCAAAAGAAGCCTCGGTACGCACTGCCTGAGCGAAGCAGACAAGGGCAGGACCACCGAGGCGTGGCCGACAAGGGTGACGAGGCCCATGTCGGCTGACGCGGGCGCCGCAGAGGCTCACGTAGCCTCTACATGTGTGACGCGGGGGAAAAGCACCCCGGTCGGCTTACTACTTTGGGATAAGGCATATTCTTAGGAATATGCCTCCATGTATGCCCTAAGTGGAGACCTAGCTCCCCCTATATAAGGAGGGCTAGGGCCTCTGTAGAAGGGGTTCCGCTACTCTGATTTGGTGAGGGTTTTAGGAGTGATCTGTGTGTGAGAGTAAGAGAGCTTCTTCTTCCTCCTCTCGCCAATACAGCTCTAGGAGCACTTGTAATCTTGGAAGCAAAGCGAATATAAACTTCTATGTGGAGAATCACTTCACTATCCCTTCCTAGATTCCCCTAGCGTGTATTAGTCCCCACCTTTAGCCTATCCATGGCATCTGCCATGACACCACCACGACACCGTCGTCCACACATATCACAGTTGACAACCCGATATAGCAAAACTCGACGAGTGTACGTAGTGGTGCTGGTGGTATTCGGTAGCAACGCCGGTACCCTTGGGTAGCAAAGCCTATGTCCTTGGATAGCAACACTGGCGGCGTGGTGCGCGGAGGTGCGCAGGCGCGGCGGTTCGTAGCAGCGCGACGGCGGCCCCCAACGGTGCGGCGGCGCGGTGGGCCAGCTGGCGTGGCGGCGTGCAACAGTATAGCGGTGGTCCCTCGACGACATGGCAACGCGGTAGAGCACAACGGCGCAGCGATGGCCTTCGGCGACGCGGCGGCAGCCCCGGCTGTGCGGTGGCGTGGGGCTGCAGGCGTGGTGGCGTGCGGCAGTGCGACGATGGCCTCTGGCGACGCGGTGGTGGCCCGGCGACGCGGCGGCGGCCTGGCACGGCAGCGCGGCCGTGCGGTGGCGTGGGGCTGCAGGCGTGGCGGCGCACAGCAGTGCGGCGGTGGCAGCGCGGCCATGCGGTGTGCAAGGGGCGTCGCGCGCGTGAGTTGTGACCCGGGGGATCAAATCGGAATAGTATCATTTCCCTTTTGTTTATGGGCAGATGACAATTGTTCTGAGTTGTGCCAGTCTCTCTATGCGCATGGGCCCCGTTGATCTGATGGCATTAATAATTACTCCACTGTTTCAAAATATGAGATGCTTTAGCTTTGTGAAGCAAATATTTTAGTTTGGAGTGAATCTACACACTAAAAGAAGTCTAGATACATTTTCTTTACAAACCTAAAGTATCTTATATTTTGAAAGGAGGGAGTACTTAATTATTAATAAGTAAGAGCAACTCCATTCTCCCTATACGACCAGGCACAGCTTTTTTTGCTCGTACGGAGCCACCGGATAGGTCACAAATTTGGAGGCCCAACTCCCAGCCATTTTCCTGTACAAAATTTGAAACATTCAAACTAATTGACAAATTCATTAAAACACGAAATTCATGGAGTGGACAAACAGTCAAAGCCTTAGAGAGAGAAAAAACGACCCCGCGTTGCTACTCCTGAGTGGCACGGGGGAAGGCTAGCAGCGCCGTCGGGCCGCTCTCCCTCCTAGCCCCTCTTCCGCCGCTTCCGCTGGCCTGGCCACGGTGGCGACAGCCCCGACCTCCAAAGGCGGTACAGGGAGGGCTCGCGGTGGAGGCGGTGGGGGGCTTCAGGCGTTGGTGGCTGCCCTCTTGGGCTCTGGTGGCGCGGGACGCCGGGGCGGGCCCCGGGTGGCTGCGGTGGCTGGTTGGCCACGGTGTGGTGTGGGTCACGCGCCCTACAGTCTTGATGTGGGGCCATGTGGAGGTTGTGTGCTCGGGGGCGGCGTGCTGCGAGTTGCACGGTGCGGCGTCGCGAGAGGTGCGCCGAAGCGGCGGCTTCGGGTCGGGGGCGACGGATCCTGGGCCCTCGCGCACGGATCTGATGGGCACGGGTCGTCGACATGCTACGGTGGTCCGGTGGTTTGCGCTGTTCTCTGGCTGCGTGGGTGGCAGGGGCGGAGCACGTGGAGGTGGTGCGGTTGTGGTGGGGTGCCCTACGTCGCTGCTGGTGTGTGGATGCCGGGGTGACAACCTCGGGCTGTGGTGGCCTGCCCTCTTCTCTGGCGCGGTATGGGCGGCCGTGGCGCCATGGAGGCCTGGACCGACACCATGTGGCTGCTATGGCGGCCCTCTCGCGTGGAGGCCTGCCACGGAGCTTGGATGGCGGCGCGGCAGCGCCGCTTCTAGGCAGACGGGGCGCCGGACCCAGTGTCTCGTGGACGACAGCAGTTAGGCGCACGGTGCTTCTCTGCTGCGCGTGTAGGCTGTGAGGGATGCCGAGCCGGCGGGCTCGGGCATGGATTTGGTTGGGGCGGTGTCCCTCGACCTCGTGCGGCCATCAGGGGTGGATGGTTTGCTTCTGCGACAATGGAAGTGTCTATTGGACGGAGATGAGGAAGCCGGGGCGATGGCCCCAGGGACGCGGTGGCTTTCAGGCGGTCGGCGGCTAGAGGTTTTACCTCGACGCAACGGTGGCGTGGAGGACGGTGGGACTGGGGTTGTCTCGGCGCGATGGTCTCATCGAGGCGGCACCCAGCTCCATCGGTGCTTTGGCGGCTGTGGAGGGTCGCCGCGGGGTGGATTGTTGGTTGGGCGGTGGCAAATCGACATGTGGTGCTGCGATGCTGCGCGCGGAGGCCAGAGCGGCGGCTCCGGATGGAGATGATGGTGATGCTCTACCTTGGCCACGCAGGCAGCAGGGCATGGCTCCGTGGGCGTGGATGTCGCCTCTTTTGCCAATGATCTAGCTCCTCGGGCGACATGGACCGTCTCGCTGATAATCCATTGGAGGTGGTGGTCGAGGTCTCCGGACAAAAGTATAGCCCGACTTGGTCGGTGCCAACAGCGGCGGCGCTTGCGGGCGACCATCTCCCTCTTGGGGCGTTGTCGTGGAGCCCTGACACCCCTCTGTCCATCACTCCTGGGTGAAAACCCAAATCTGGCTTGCCAGATTGGATGACGGTGGTGTTTTCCGTCGTCGTTACTTCCTTGGAGGCGTCATTTTTCAGAATGTGCGGAGCCTTTCTTGGGATGCTAGTGATGCCAGTTGAGTCGATGTCTTTGGTCCCTATCGGCGTGCGAGTACCGCTAGCGTGCTCCCTGCAGCCTGCCTCTCACCATGAAGCCTGTGAGGCCTAGCCGTTTCCTTCGGCTCTGTGTTGGGGATATACTTTCTGGGTATCCTCATTGTGCCTCACTGACCAGGGTGGCCTACTTCGGGTTAGAGCTTTGCTTCACAGGCGGCCCAGTCAGGGAGAAGAGACGGAGTCCAGTCTATCTATGGGAAGACCCAGAAGACTTACCGACATAGGCCCGTAGTGTTACTTGTAGTTCAAGATGTACTCTGTAACCGACTCTTAGTCGTAGCTGGATAGGTCTCTCCTGTAAACCCTAGGCCAAATATCTATATAAGCCTGATACGTTGCAAATGTATCTATAATTTTTGATGCTCCATGCTTGGTTTTATCTCCTTTCTTGTGTTTTGTCCACACTTTGGAGTACTTTTCATATGATTTCTTGGACTAACCTATTAACAAGAGCCATAGTGCCAGCTGCCTGTTTTCTGCTGTTTTTGGTTCCAGGAAAGTTAGAAAATGAATAATCTCGGAATTGGACAGGACAAAAGCCAAAGTGCCTATTTTTCCAGAAGACTCCAGGAGCCAAAATACGAGACGGAGGAGGGCCAGGGGCTGGCCACACCCCACCCCCAGGCCTAGCCCGCGCCAGGGCATGGTGTGGTGGCCCTAGGCACCCCCTCGGTCTCCTTCTTCTCCTATAAGAAGCCTTCTGACCTAAAAACTCAAGGGGGGTTCGACGTTTTTCCAGAAGGAGTTCCGCTCTGCCGCCACCACCAGATTCCACGAAACAGCACCAGAAACTCCGTTCTGGCACCCTGCCGGGACGGGGAATTGGAGGAGATCATCGCCATCATCATCACCATCGCTTCTCCATCGACCATCCATGTTTCCCCCATATATGAGTGAGTAATCCCCCGCTGTAGGCTATGGGGATGGTAGGGATTGGATGAGATCATTCATGTAATGGCATCAGATTGTTAGGGCATGGTGCCTAGTATCTTTTATTAGTGCTTTATGACTTTGTTGTGACTTGTTGTGCTTAATGATTGTCACTAGGGCCCAAGTGCCATGATCTCAGATCTGAACATGTTATTGATTCATTATGATAGTATTGTTTTTGGTCTTATCTGCAAGTTGTATACACACGTTGTTGTCCGGAACCTATGGCCCCGAAGTGTCAGAAATCGGGATAACCGGAAGGGAATGGCTTTGATGTGAGGATCACATGTGTTCATGGAGTGTTAATGCTTTGCTCCGGTGCTCTATTAAAAGGAGCACCTTAATTGCCAGTAGTTCCCTAGAGGCCCCGCTGCAAACAGGCTGGCAGGATAAAAGATGTTGTGCAAGTTCTCATTGCGAGCACGTATGACTATATATGGAACACATGCCTAGGATTGTATAGTACTTGGATGCTTTATCTTATTTATCTATAATTGCCCTATGTTCTGATTGCTATGTGAATTGTCTTGTCCATGCAACGCCCGTCCATCCATCCCTATGCCTACCGCACTCGAATCCCACTGTTTACTGCTTTTGTTACTACTGTCTTTGCTTTACTACTGCTGCTACTTTGCTATTCCTACTACAAAACTGTTGCTACTGATAAACTGCTGTGAGCAAGATTGTTTCCAGGTGCAGCTGAATTGACAACTAAGTTGTTAAGGCTTATAAATATTCTTTGGCTCCCCTTGTGTCGAATCAATAAATTGGGTTTCACTTCCCTCAAAAATACTGCGATACACCCCCTATACTTGTGGGTCATCAAGACTATTTTCTGGCGCCGTTGCCGGGGAGCATAGCTTTATTTATCAAGTCCACTTGGATTCACTATTGTTCAAGCTAAGTTTATTTTCTCCTTGTTTGCTTATTTATTTATTAAAAATACAAAAAAAGTAGTTCCTTCTCTAGTGGTTATTTTTGTTGGTCTATTATTGTCTTGCCTTATCATGCTTGTTGTCAATGGTTGGTTTCTTTGAAACTGAAGCTTATTGGCAAGGTGGGTTCACGAAAGATCAAAAATATTATTATAAGGAACACCGCTTGTCACAAAAAGGGAAACACTTATGGGAACAAATTGATAGATTGTATACCATTGCTAGAAACGCGTGCTCTACTTATAATGTTACTTATTGCTGTGATGAAACTCGTTGCAGAAAGAGGTATAAACACCTCCCTTTTCAATGTGAGTATAATGATAATGATACCATATCTTCTTATGCTAAAGGAATTTATGACTTTTATGATGCAGAACAAATTGAAGAATTTATTGCTTGGAAGGGTGCTTTTGAACTTGCTAGTTTGCTTGAAAATATTGATGATTCACCTTACAAATATGAGGTTTATGGTATACTTAAATTTTGCTTTGATAATTACAAGGATGAAAATGGCTCTATTCTTGAGTATTTTAATAGATGCTTTCCACAGATGGAAGAGACTAATGCCTTGCAGGATCCTATGGAAGAAAAAAATGATGAACCTGAAATCTCATTAGATGAAAAAGAGGAGGAGAGTGATGAACAAAAGGAGGAAGAATGGATTAGCTACCCATGCCTACCTTCTAATGAGAGTAACTCTTTATCCCTTACATTATTTGATTATCCCCCATGCTTACTAAAGAAGGATGAATGTTATGTTCCTGAGGATTCTTTTGAAGATGTTTATGATAAAGCTCTAATGCTTGTAGATCATGAAAATCATGCTTTATGTGATAGTTATATTGTTGAGTTTATTCATGAGGCTACTGAAAATTATTTTGAGAGAGGAAAATATGGTGGTAGAAGTTTTCCTGGTATTGAAACACCTCTCTTTGTGCTGAAAGTTTTGAAGTCACTCTTGTTTTATCTTCCTATGCCTGTCACTTTGTTCTTTGCGAATTTATTTGCATACACGATTCCTATGCATAGGAAGTGGGTTAGACTTAAATGTGTTTTGAATTTGCTTCTTGATGATCTCTTTTACTTCAACTCATATTTCTTATGAGAGCATCCTCTCAAACTTTTATGCCTGAAGATGATAATATGTCTACTATTCTTGGGAGACCTTTTCTTAAATACTGCAGGAGCTGTTATTAATTGTAATCAAGGGAAGGTAACCTTCAATGTCAATGACAAGGAACATACTATCTATTTCCCCAAGAAGATTGAAAGGACTTATGTTTTGAATTCAATTGAACATGTTGAGGGCATTCAAGTTGGAGAGATATATTGTTCCATACCAAGAGAAAATTTTGAAACTATTATGATTGGGACCATTGCTATCAAGGTTGAGGTAACATAATCATTAGTGGAATACAAAGTTTTGTCTCATATGAAATTGTTTTGGTAACAAGACCTGATCAACCTTGTTAACGAAAGGATTTCATTGAACAAAACAATGTTTTCACCTTGATTATCTCCGCTTACTTCTATTCTATCCATTTTAGTTTCTGCTTATGCCTAACTTAAAGGCGTTAAAGAAAAGTACTTATTGGGAGATAACCCAAAAGTTTTAGATGATTCTTGGAAGTTATTACTTCAGTAATAACCTCTCCTTATCCTTTTTATTTGCTTTTTGTGCCAAGAGTAACCTCTAATGAGAGTGAAGTAATGATTGGGAAAGTTGCTGTCCCGAAACAGATTTCTGTGCTTCACCATAAAAATTCGTCCAAAATCTATGAACGTCTTTTTGAAGCGTGAAATTTTGTACTTCTGCCCCAGGTTGTTATCTAACTTTCGTTAGTTCAACACTTTTTGATTTTAGCAACAGAAGGTCTTCGAAAAAATACATCTTTACCTGCTGGTCTGTTTTGACAGATTTCTGCCATTTTCTGCATTTGCTTCTTGTTGGTTCCTTTTTGAGTTCTTTTGGGGAATTGAGCTTTTTGAGGGAAGTACTACAGTAGCTAGTGTTCTAATGGAAGTTTATTTGGTGTTAGAACTGAACCTTAAGACTTATTTATCTTGAGTGCACTAATGTTGCTAATAAATATTGTGTGAAGTTTTGTATGAAGGAAAATTTCAGGTGTATGGAAGGAATGAGTAATGAGATGAAGGATGGACTAAAGCTCAAGCTTGGGGATGCCACGCATGTCACCCCAAGAAATATCCAAGAAGTACAAGCATCAAATCTTGGGGATGCCCAAGGCATCCCCTTCTTCATCAATAAAAATCCCAGGTTTCTTCCAAACGCTTCATTTTTATTGTTTCATGCACAGTTGTGTTGTTCTTGGAGCGTCTTCTTTTTCGTTTTCGCTTTGGTTTTTCGTTTGCTTTGTTTTCTTAGTTTGCTGAATAAATTGGTTGGACCTCCTCTTTCATGCATTGGTGTTCAAAGAGTTTGGTTTGGTTTGGTTTGGTTTGGAAAAGAGTAGGAAAGCTCATGCTTAAGTGGTAAAGAGAGCTTGTTTTTGACTGTGGCCTATGCTTTGTCATGCCATGCTTGATATTGTTTTGGCTTTATGCTTAGTATTCTTTGTTGTAGCATGACTTGTTATAAACAATTGAGATTGCTTAATGTGCTTTGGAAGAATCATGCGTTGTTTTAGCATATTAAAGCATAATATTGTGGTATTCTCCTTTGATGCTTTATTTGGGTTGATTTGGCACATGCTCACACCATGTTATGACTATCCTAAGTCACCATAAGCCTTTATGATCCTTTAGTTTTCAACTTGTAGTATCACTTTATGCTTTGATCAATGATGTTTTGTCGCTCTGCATGATTATGGCCATTATTGCTCTCTCGTTTGTCGCTCCCTTACTATTGCTAGCCTTCACTTTCACTGAGTATGTTTTACTCATGTTTCCAACTCCCTAAAACCAAATATTGCCAAAGTGTCCACCATACCTACCTATTAGCATCATTTGCTACTTCCGTGCATATTCAATATGCCTTGTTTTCTTCCGAATAAAATGTTTGCTTGTTATGAGAAAGTTAGTTAGTAAAGCTCTCACGAACTTGATGGCAGACTTTATTTTCTTGCACTTAATAAACCTGAACCATTGTGTCCTTCTTTGTTGCGCATATGCTTGCGCTTTATGAGTTGAAGTTACCAGAACCATGTATCATGGGGACCGCTTTCAACGCTTCATAGGTATTTTGTACCTCGTTGATATCATGTTCTTTTGCTTATGGATCCCAACGGTGTGAAATAAAAGTGGAACTTGTAAGATCATGGAGTTTGTATGTATGTTAGAGAAACGCCTGGGCCGCTAGCCTAAGCCATGCCTAATCATGGTGGAAACTTGCAACATAACCATAATGAGCATTCTATGAAGCATCCTCAATAAAAATCTATGCACATAGTAAATAAAAAGATCGATGAGATGCTCATTGTCTGCTTGCCTTGTCATTTTGATTATGGGATAGCTCCCGTGTCATGTGCAAGGGGTGCCCCGTTGGCGGTTCTCTATGATATGTATATACTTACAATGACAAGAGCTTACTTGTGACTGAAGTTGAGTAGCATGAGGATCGGTCTTCATAAATAAGGGGCATGAGACTTCGATTTATAACTTGTCAAGCATATCCTCTTAGTTGTGTCACTTTAACCTTAACCATTTAAAGATGCTTATGATAGGGGCAATGAGAGCTCAAAGCTAACGAGTATCATCTTTCAGCATTTGGAAGCTTTTCAAACTTTTCAAAACCTTTTCATTTCCTTGTTGAGTCTCCACACATTCTATGAGCACTTTCTTGAGAGCATAGTGGCCATTCTTAGTTCTATGTGCATTGTCCCAACACTTGTTGATTGATTCATACCTTGATATTGCTTGTTTTAAACTATTTGTATCTAGTCACTCTTGTAAACTTTGAAGGTGTCCTATGCATTTATGTTTGCTACTCTATGAGGGACAAGCTGAGTGCCACTATGCTATGTTTTCTTTATGTGAAACAAAGAAACGTCTTGCAAAGCATTGTTATTCATGAATCTTTTGTTTGTGCCTTTTCATGTTGCATCATAGTTTCTTTGTATTATTGCTAGAACTTTGTCTTTCATGTTATGATTGAAGTACTATGATCCCGACTTTGAATGTTTTAAAAATACTTTGATCAATTTTATGATGGTGCATGTCACCTCAAAAATTATTCTTTCTTTTTATCACTTACCTACTCGAGGACGAGCAGGAGTTAAGCTTGGGGATGTTGATACATTGCAAATGTATCTATAATTTTTGATGCTCCATGCTTGGTTTTATCTCCTTTCTTGTGTTTTGTCCACACTTTGGAGTACTTTTCATATGATTTCTTGGACTAACCTATTAACAACAGCCACAGTGTCAGCTGCCTGTTTTCTGCTATTTTTGGTTCCAGGAAAGTCAGAAAATGAATATTCTCGGAATTGGACGGGACAAAAGCCAAAGTGCCTATTTTTCCAGAAGACTCTAGGAGCCAGAATACGAGACGGAGGAGGGCCAGGGGCTGGCCACACAACTCCCAGGCGCGGGCTGGGCCTGGCCGCGCCAGGGCATGGTATGGTGGCCCCAGGCACCCCCTCGGTCTCCCTCTTCGCCTATAAGAAGCCTTCTGACCGAAAAACTCAAGGGGGGTTCGACGTTTTTCCAGAAGGAGTTCCACTCCGCCGCCACCACCAGATTCCACGAAACAGCACTAGAAACTCCGTTCTGTCACCCTGCCGGAACGGGGAATTGGAGGAGATCATCGCCATCATCATCACCATCGCTTCTCCATCGACCATCCATGTTTCCCCCATCTATGAGTGAGTAATCCCCCGCTGTAGGCTATGGGGATGGTAGGGATTGGATGAGATCGTTCATGTAATGGCATCAGATTGTTAGGGCATGGTGCCTAGTATCTTTTATTAGTGCTTTATGACTTTGTTGCGACTTGTTGTGCTTAATGCTTGTCACTAGGGTCCGAGTGCCATGATCTCAGATCTGAACATGTTATTGATTCATTATGATAGTATTGTTTTTGGTCTTATCTGCAAGTTGTATAGACACGTTGTTGTCCGGAACCTATGGCCCCGAAGTGTCAGAAATCGGGATAACCGGAAGGGAATGGCTTTGATGTGAGGATCACATGTGTTCATGGAGTGTTAATGCTTTGCTCCGATGCTCTATTAAAAGGAGCACCTTAATTGCCAGTAGTTCCCTAGAGGCCCCGCTGCAAACGGGCTGGCAGGACAAAAGATTGTGCAAGTTCTCATTGCGAGCACGTATGACTATATATGGAACACATGCCTAGGATTGTCTAGTACTTGGATGCTTTATCTTCTTTATCTGCAATTTCCCTATGTTCTGATTGCTATGTGAATTGTCTTGTCCATGCAACGCCCGTCCATCCATCCCTATGCCTACCGCACTCGAATCCCACTGTTTATTGCTTTTGTTACTACTGTCTTTGCTTTACTACTGCTGCTACTTTGCTATTCCTACTACAAAACTGTTGTTACTGATAAACTGCTGTGAGCAAGATTGTTTCCAGGTGCAGCTGAATTGACAACTCAGTTGTTAAGGCTTATAAATATTCTTTGGCTCCCCTTGTGTCGAATCAATAAATTGGGTTTCACTTCCCTCGAAAATACTGCGATACACCCCCTATACTTGTGGGTCATCAAAGCCTTCCTAGGGAGAGCCTTTAGGGCACCCTCACAATAGTCTACAATCTCAACTCGCACAGGCGAAACCCTTGTAACCCATATTCCGGCTTTGCCGTATTACTGGATTGCTAGCAGGAGTAGAATCCGTCCAAAGCCGGCGGATTCAAACCTGGGTAAACTTGTGTGCTCACCGTCCCGGAACACCGTACGTCTCACACCCGTCTCTTCCACACGCCTCGAGGACCCCCTCATGGCGTACTTGTCATCAATCCAACGACAGTTGGCGGCCACCGTGGGCAAGTGAGCTTCGGATCTGCGTTCCGAGCGGAATCTGCAAGAATCGGAATCGGCGAGACTATCGCCATCGGTCGCATCCACTGTGCCAGTGATGTCCCTCTCATCGTTCTCGACGAGACCTGGATTCCGGCTAGGGAGGCCGTGACTTCCTACACCATCATATCTTTTGGCGAGATCGATGTGTACATCGGATTCGTGAACCTGCCCCACCCACCCCAGCGGTGATGATAGAGGCAGAAAAAATTTCTAGGTCCCCTTTGTCCGCGGAGGCGGCAGAGTTCCGGATCCCAGAAAACAACAATCCCACCTAGCCCGCACCTATTGTGGAGATAGTGGAGAAAGCCGAACCTGAAGCAGATCTTGCGGTTCAAGTTGAATCTAAAGTGGATCTCCCTAGCGAGGCCGAATCCCAGATCGATCTGCCCGCCAAGGTCGAAATCCAGGAGGAGCAGAACAACAACATTGGTTCCGGCTCTACCAACACCGGAACATATCAACCTTTCCTGAGGCATACGTTGAGGCGCATGATGCTGCAGGGCGCAAACATGGATGAGGTTCTCGAAACCATCAGGGTCTTCGAGGAAGCCCACGAGGAAAGCCACAACTACCTCATGACCCACACATCACACTTTGTCGGATATGTTGGATTTGGATCCGGCTCTGCTGATGCTGGAGACAACAAAGACTCAGTGCTGGAGGCGATCGGAACAAACACCGACTTACCCGCATCCTTGGATGACTCGATGACGTCGGCGGATTTCTGAAAGTTCTCCGGCGGAATATGAAGAGGAGTACAACTCCAAAGCTACAGAAGAAGGAGAAGCCATGGATGAAGGATCCGGAGAAAACTCTCCCAAAGCGCAGGATGACATGGATCTCAGAGATAATCCCGAGGTCCAAATGTCCGAAAGTACCAATCAGAGCTTGACTCTGGGAAACGGACCCAAAGCCGTCTTTGCTACCAACGATGCCAAGAAGGCAAAGAAGAGGAACAAGAAGAACAAGACCCTGACAAAAGAACTTCCAGCAAAGGAGGTGATTGCCGAGGAATACGAGGAAGACTCGGATGGAGCACTTATCCCAGAGCCCAAAGAAGAGTCGGTGGATGGACACGTGGTCACCGCAGGTGCCCGTAAACTCATCGATGCTGCATTAACCACACCTATCCCTACTATGGCAGAACTCACTGCTGCAGAATTGGCGAAAGGGCCCAAGCCCTAGAAGCGCGTCGCCAAGTACTCCTAGATGAAGCCAAAAACATCGAGGAAGAGAAGAAGCGCATGGCCAAGGCGGAGAAGCTCATCTCTCTGCAACATCAGAAGAACCAAAAACGACACACACACGTGACAATCAATTTCCATAAGTACGCAAAGTTCTCTTTGAGGGAGATCCGGGGATGCCTCAGATCGACAGTAACGGAGATATGGTGTATCTAACACCAGTGCAAAACACCGCTGCAGCATGAGACATCCTGGCGAATAACCTAGGCCCGAAACAGGTTCGATTGGGCATTAAGCTACTCACCAAGGGTCTGGAGCAGCAGAAGGTCGCGAAATCCGGAAGTGGAAAACTGGTCTCCCAATCCGACCAATGTCGCACGGATCCGACCTGGAATGATATAAGACCCCAACGGGTTCCAGAACAGCATCACCGTTCCGACCATTGGGAAGACAATCACTCAAGAACGGGATCTTCAGGACAGCACCACATAACTGCATGTGATTGGCGCAACGTTGCTCTAGCCTCCGAGCAAGAGGCAATTGCTGCACTCTATCTGAGAAATCCTCCTTGGAGAGAGTCGAACGATCGCAGGGAAGAAGACAAAGAGAAGCGTCGGGAGGAGGACCGACAAAGAATGCCACCTTCTAGATATACAAGCCGTCCGGCTGAGCCCCACCGCGTTGGGAGTGACAGACGAAGGAACGACGGACACCATGCCGAGTCAAGCTGGTAGGGGGCTCGTCGTAATGAAGATCCTCCCCGGAACCGGAATAATGACGCTCTAGACGGAGACCGACGATCAGCCGGAAACAATCCAACTGCTCCACCCTCTCCACCAAGTAGCCATCACAATGGCTCACAAGGAGGCCAAGGAGGGCGTCGTGGCGGAGGAGGTGGTGGCAGAAGACAAAGTCCGGCTCCATGGCACCGCAGCCACAGTCGTCAATCAGGATGGCGATCTCTGTCCCCAAGTGATGCGAGACACCGGATTAACTCCAACATAGAGGCGTGACGCTACGAAAACGATGATATATACATGGGCCCAAAATGCTTCGGACCACGCATAAGAGCAACAAGATTCATGGAAGGATTTGCTATCTCAAGACACATCCAGCCCTATGACGGTGTAGCTCGCCAGATACTTGGCTCCAGGATTTTTTCCAAGCTTGCTGCATCGCCAAAGGCGGAAACAGCCTGGTCGCGACTCGGTATCTCCCACTTATGTTGCGGAAGACGGCACGATCATGGCTCAATGAACTTCTGGAGAATACCATCCACAACTGGTATGACCTGCAAAGCGTGTTCTTTCGGAATTTCGAAGGCACATATCGGAGGCTCTGTATGGTAGGGGACCTACAGCGTTTCACCTAGAAAGCCAGAGAAACTTGCCAAGATTACCTCGGACAATGGATCGACACTAAGCTCCTGTGAAGGAGTAAATGATCAAACTGCGATTGAAGCTTTCATTGCAGGACTCTGATACATTGCAAATGTATCCATAATTTTTGATGTTCCATGCTTGGTTTTATCCACTTTCTTGTGTTTTGTCCACACTTTGGAGTACTTTTCATATGATTTCTTGGACTAACCTATTAACAAGAGCCACAGTGACAGCTGCCTGTTTTCTGCTGTTTTTGGTTCCAGGAAAGTCAGAAGATGAATATTCTCAGAATTGGACGGGACAAAAGCCAAAGTGCCTATTTTTCTAGAAGTCATCAGATGCCAGAATACGAGATGGGGAAGGGCTGGGGGCTGGCCACACAACCCGGCCACGCGGCAAGGCCTGGCCCGTGCTAGGGGGTGGTCTGGCCGACCCCAGCACACCCTCGGCCTCTCCTTCCTCCTATAAGATGCCCTCGGGATGAAAACCCTAAGTACCCGATCAAAAATCCACGAAAGAGTCTATAGCCTCCGTCATCTCCATCCCTAGATTGGGAGGGATCTGAAGCTCTTCCCGGCACCCTGCCGGAGAGGGGAATTCACCCTGGAGGCCTTCTTCATCACCATGCAAGCCTCAGGTGTGATGCGTGAGTAGTTCATCCTTGGACTACGGATCCATGTAGTAGCTAGATGGCTGGTTCTCCTCCTTTGTGACTTCATGTCTAGATCTTGTGAGCTCCGTTCATGATCAAGATCATCTATTTGTAATTCTGCATGTTGTGTTTGCGGGGATCCGATGGATATTGAGATGATATTTCAGATTGATTATTGATTCTATCATGTCTTTGTTATTTGTGATCTTGCATGCTTTCCGTTGTTAGTAGCTATCTTGGCCAAGTAGATGCTAGCAACTCCAAGAGTTAGTATTTATGCTCGATAGTGGGTTCATGCCTCTGGTAATCTGGGGAAGTGACAGAAATCTCTAAGGTACTAGATATGCTGTTGCTACTAGGGAGAAAACAACAATCCTTTGTTCATAGAACAATCGTATTGTTTACATTACACGCAATTCATAAAGCAATAATCTGTTGCTTGGAACTTAATATTGGAGGGGATTCGGATGATAACCTGAAGGTGGATTATTAGTCATAGATGCAGTTGGATGGCGGTCTATGTATAATGTTGTAATGCCCAATCAAGTTCCAAAGGAGTCAAGATGATTAGTATATGCATGTATTGCTTTCTCGATGTTTGTCAATTGCCCCGCTGTAATTTGTTCACCCAGCATGTTATCTATCTTAAAAAGAGCCACCTCTAGTGAACTATGGATCCCGGTCCTTTCTTTTACATACAATCTACAAACTGTTTACTGCTTTGTGTTTACTTTTTGCAAACTATTACTTCCTTCTTTTCCATACGTTTAATCCTTTGTTTTCAGCAAAACCGGTGAGATTAACAACCTCATCGCAAGTTGGGGACAGAGTTCTGTGGTTGTGTTGTGCAGGTCTCCATGTTGCTACTAGCACCAGTAGTGCGCCCTACCAAGGCTCAGCTAGCAACACCTTTGGGGTGTTTCCTTGCTCCTACTGATTCGATTAAACCTTGGTTTCATAACTGAGGGAAACTTGCTGCTGTGCTCATCATACCTTCCTCTTGGGGTTCCCCAACAAGCTCTACATCAACACCGAGCCATCAAGCACTTTTCTGGCGTCGTTGCTAGGGAGTCAAGGACATCTTCACAAGGGGAGTCCCGCATAACCAATCTCTTTACTTTGTTATTTTTGTTTTGCTTAGTTTCTTTTTTCTTTGTTTGCTTGTTTCTTTATCAAAAACACACAAAAAATTAGTTTTACAAGTTTGCTTTCTTTTTCAAAAACACAAAAAAATTAGTTCTTTCTCAAGTTGCCACTATGTCTAGCCTTGCTCCAATCACTATGTCACCCGAGGAAATGATTTTCACTTTTAAACAAGGAATTGAGGAAAGTTTTAAGGAAGCTTGGTCTAGAATCTCTGATCTACATGAAAAAACTGAGCCTAAAATGACTCAAAGCTTGTTCCTTATCATTTTTACCTTGGAATTGCTCTTTGCTATAGATATGCTTTAGATGCTGTTGTGGGAGGAGATTTCCTCCAATGTAATGAGGATGATGCTATTAATTCTATAAAGAAATTGATCCTTACTTACAACTTTCCTAGCCAAACTGATATTTCTTTCGCAAGAATGTTCGCTAGATTAAACACTCTTGAGACTAGCACTACTAGCTTAAAAGATTGATATAATACGCTTAGGGAGCATCATAATTATGTTCCAATAAATTATGAACCATCAAAGTGGATCCCTACAGTAAAGATCGAGATAAACACCGAAACTTTTCAAGCCCGCAGTGATATCATGTCTGAATTTTGCCTTATGCCCAAAGATATTTATGAATCTTTGAATCTTTGGGGTCTTACTGAAGGAGGAAAAGAAATATCTCTTGCTAATAATGCTACCATATTACCTACTAGAATAGCTGAAGGAGTGTTTACAAAGATCCTTGGGAAAATGATTTCTACTGATTATCTTGTCATTGAATGTGCAGGAAAAGGACAAATTACACTTGGAAGGTCCCTATTAGAACTCCTTGGAGCAATAATAGATGTGGGAAAGGGGAACATGCACCTTTTTTCTCCACCAAACAATCATATTTTCCCCAAGGTTAAGAATAAAAGTAAGAGAGGTAAGGGCAAGAAATTTGGTCTTAGTGCTTCTTCATTCGAGAACACTTGATTCTTTCTTGCTTCTTATGCCTAACTTAAAGGCGTTAAAGAAAAGTACTTATTGGGAGATAACCCAAAAGTTTTAGATAAGTCTTGGAAGTTATTACTTCAGTAATAACCTCTCCTTATCCTTTTTATTTGCTTTTTGTGCCAAGAGTAACCTCTAATGAGAGAGAAGTAATGATTGGGAAAGTTGCTGTCCCGAAACAGATTTATGTGCTTCACCGTAAAAATTCGTGTAAAATCTCTGAACGTCTTTTTGAGGCGTGAATTTCTGTGCTCCTGCCCCAGGTTGTTATCTAACTTTCGTTAGTTGAACACTTTTCGATTTGAGCAACAGAAGGTCTTAGACAAAATTCGTCTTTACCTGCTGGTCTGTTTTGACAGATTTTTGCCATTTTGTGCATTTGCTTCTTGTTGGTTCCTTTTTGAGTTCTTTTGGGGAATTGAGCTTTCTGAGGGAAGTGATTCAGTAGCTAGTGTTCTTATGGAAGTTTGTTGGTGTTGTAACTGAACCTTAAGACTTATTTATCTTGAGTGCACTAATGTTGCTAATAAAGATTGTGTGAAGTTTTGTATGAAGGAAAAATTTCAGGTGTATGTAAGGAATGAGTAATGAGATGAAGGATGGACTAAAGTGTCGTCAGATTGATGACAAGTACGCCATGAGGGGGTCCTCGAGGCGTGCGGAAGAGAGGAGTGTGAGACGTATGGTGTTCCGGGACGGTGAGCACACAAGTTTACCCAGGTTCGAATCCGCCGGCTTTGGACAGATCCTACTCCTGCTAGCAATCCAGTAATACGGCAGAGCCGGAATATGGGTTACAAGGGTTTCGCCTGTGCGAGTTGAGGGTCTAAAGTATTGAGGTGCCCTAAAGGCTCTCCCTAGGACGGTTTATATAGATATTTGGCCTAGGGTTTACAGGAGAGATCTATCTGGCTACGACTAAGAGTCGGTTACAGAGTACATCTTGAACTACAAGTAACAATATGGGCCTAAGTCGGTAAGTCTTCTGGGCCTTCCCGTAGTCGGATTGGACTCCGTCTTTCTCCCTGACTGTGCCGCCCGTGAAGAAAAGCTCTAACCCGAAGTGGGCCACCCTGGTCAGTGAGGAACTATGAGGATACCTGGAAAGTATATCCCCAACAGCAGCCCCCGGAGGCCTCCAAGATCCAAAGTCGGATTTATCATCGTCCGACGAAACCGTCCCCAACCCACACGAGGGCGAACGAGTCCACTTCGGCACTCATCTGGACCGAGGTCTGTCTTTTTCTCCCTCGGAGTTCTTCTCCGAGGTGATGGATCACTATGGAGTTCAACTCCACAATCTTCCTCCCAATTCACTTATAGAAATGAGCGCATATGCTGCGCTTTGCGAGGGATTTCTCGGCATTAGGCCGAGTTTGCTTCTCTTCTGGTTTTACTTTCATGTCCGGAGGAATTCCATCACTGCCGGTGTTACTTACATCACTGACACCATTAGTTTTTCTCTTAGACGAGACCGGGCATATCCCAAAATTTCTGCCAGTGACTCGGTCAAACAATGGCCAGCCACTTTTTTCTACCATAGGGATATTCCGGCTCCCGGCAAAGCTACTACTTTGCCGGCTTTTGTCGACGGAGCCGCCACGGCCCAGCCTTCCTAGGACGAGGCTGCTCCGGCTCTCACAGATGATCTGATCCTCGCTAAGAGGCGGATCGAATATCTAATTAAGCACAATGGTCTGAAGGGATCCGATTTGGTACAGTGCTGGGTCTCACGTCGGATCCAGCCACTTCAGTACCACGGGGATAGACTGATGCACTCCATCACGTCTTCTCCAACCGACTCCCTCCGCGTCAGCCCCAAGGCCTACACCACTCAAGGCTACATAAGCCAAATCAAGTGGCTGATCAAGGAGCGGATCGAAAGGCAGATTCCGGAGGTTTCTCTAGACATGCACACGGCGGAAAACCCTATGGTGCCGGTAAGATTTTCATCATCACATCTTTTATGTGTTTCTATCTTCGAGTTTATATTGCAATACTGATATGTTTTCTTGTTTTCAGCTTGCTGACATCCCCGAGTCGGAACTTGCTCCGCTCGAAGGATATCCTCTGGAGTTTTTTCAGGAGGTAGAGGTAGTTCCACTGCCGGATCTTGCGCTCAAGAAGCGCAAAGCTCAGATGGTAGCGGTTGGCACAAAGGAGGTGCCTGTTGTGAAGAGGTATCTTTTCGGTCACAACTTTTCCATCTTTGTACTTTACTCAAATTTCTTTCCAAGATGTAACGTTTCCGACTTTGTTACCTTCTCAGAGCAAAATCAATCATCAAGGGCAAGGGGAAAGGGATTTCTTTGAAGCCCTTACGCCAGACGAAGCTTACCATAGCTTCCCCTGTCGTGGCTCCTCCGACTCCGGCCCCTCAACCTTCTGCAACTCCGGTTATCTCGTCGGATGCTGCAGAAGATCCGGCTCTTCAAACGGAGCCTGCGATCCTTGGGTCGCAAACTGACGTCAAGGTGTGTGTGTCAGCTCAAGATAAGGGTGAACCCTCTTCGGGTAATGATCCCACGGCTGAAGTCTTCGCCAAAAACCTCCTCAGCAATCCGGGTCTTGCCAAGTTTGGCCTAACCCGGAAATCTGCAGAGGAGATCCAGCGGCTAGCCAGGCAAGTCCTGGATAAAAGCCATTTATCCCCCGAGGAGGAAGCGCAAGAAGCAGAGGACGTCAAATTCTCTGACCTTCTCACTCAAGTCTGCCTTCGCGACGAGAGGATTAGGACTGGCGAGCTTCCAACAGCCCCAGTGATCCCTCTTACTCTTGCCGAGAAGGTGGCCGCTGAAGTGAATGCGGGTTTAGATAAACTCACCCGTAAACAATATGTAAGTCGGAATTCCAACTCTTGTTTTTTTCCATTATGTTATATCATATCCTCTAGCCCCCAAGCATGAAGTAGGATACAAAATCCGAGTTTATGCTTCATTAGGATGCCATAGAACGAACTAGTGTAGCCCCCAAGGCTCGTGCTGATATTTAGCAAAAATATTAGCCCGAGTCTTAAGTAGCTTTCTGACTTTGGGTATTCTGACTTATAGAAAGTATGTTCCTATAACCAGGAATTACTGACCAATGTCTGTGATAAGCGGAGAGAGATCAAAGCTCTCCGGCTTAAAAATGTTGAGCTCAAAGTAGCTAAGGATGAAGCCGAAGGTAAACATTCCGAGATTCAAGCCTTGTCTTTGGGTTTTTCAATGTCGAATTTTTCTGAACTGTTGTTCTTTTTTGGCTTACAGCGCTAGTGAAACAATCCATCGCTATGATTGAAGAGGCCGAGAACCTCAAGACCCTGGTGGTGGAGAACAAAGGACTTCACCAAGAGCTGGATAAGCTCAAGGCAGATCATGAAAAGAGCATAGCTCAAGTCCTTGAATCCTCCTCCATGGCCACTGATGAGCGTGATTGCAAGATTGCTGCTCAGGATAAAATAATCTCGGACCTCAAGAATGAGCTTGGCAGAGAGAAGGACCTGTCCCAGGCGCTCCGGGCTGAACTCCAGAGTCTCCGGGAGGAGAAGACCAAGATTGACAACGTCATTTTTGGTACATTCCACCTCTCTGACTTATCTTTTTCTTCGACTTCTAGCAATGTCGGTTTTTTCTTAACTTTGTTTTGTGTATAGGTCCTCTTAAGTTGGCGGACTCTTCTTCGTCTGAGCCCCGCACCCACCGGCTTACCCAAGTCGGTGATCTTCTTCATGACTACCGCTAGTCCCTTGAGGACATTGGTGAGTCTCTCAGGATTCCGGACATGCCAAGCATGTCGGATTTTGAGATGAGGGACAGGGCCAAGGAGATGCCGCAGCTTGTTCAGGACTAGAACATGTCCTACGCGCGGACTGCTGCGCAGAACGCTCTCTCCATGGTCATGAGCCACCATGGAAACATGGAAATATGGCAAGCGACTAAAGGGTACTGCAAGGTAGACGAAGACGGCCAGGAGCAGGACCTTCAAGCTATCATGCACTCCTGTGCCGGATACGGGTGCCACGTAGCTGATCTGACCAGCTACGAGATCCCCTTCTTCACCCGCGTGGATACTCCGCCTCCTCCTGCAGAAGAAGCCGAAGAAGTTTCCGATGATGAACGCACCAACTCAGATGCGGACATCTCAGAGAGATATCAAGGCGGAGTGACCAGCGAGCTGACAGATCCTTCATCTCCTCCTGCATCATAGACCAGAAATTTATGTATTATTCCAGAAAAACCTGATGCGATTGTAAATATTAAGTACTATTTATCTTTGCAAGTGCTAAGCTTTTGATCTATTCAGCAGTTTTGACTTTTGAAATTTTTGCGTGCCTGAAATATTTACACAAGCACTTATATTTTTTCGTCTCTACTTATCGTTTATCTGGCTTTCTGCCTCATCCCTTTCGTGAGCCGGCTAAACATTCAGCCGAAAACTTTGCCGAGCAATGGAGCTCAATTGCTAAACCAGTTTAAACTCGAAAAAAAGCCGGCTTCCAGTACCAACAATTCACTACTCAGAAAATACCCGCGTCCGGCAATCAGATAAATAACCAAAGTAAAGACTAGAAATTTTAGAGTTATACCCGAAGGTAGCAGTTTTAGAATCGGAAATCTAGACCAGAACGAACATGAGCATAAAGTACTTTCAAGCATTCTGGGATTTTCGACTATGACATGATCATTCGAAAATAAGATGGTTTAAGAACTTCTCAGAAAAAACTTGAGGCAACCAAAACTTTTATTTCTCACAGAACATGTACATATGTATGATTACAAAGAAGGATAAACTAAGAATAAAAGGGACGTAGCTGAGCAATATTCCACGGTCTGTCTAACTCATCCGAATTTGTACTGCCTCTAGCTCTCTTTCTCTTCTTAGTAGCAGGTCTTTCTTTGACTGGCCTCATGTCAGTTAAGTAGTACGATCCATTGTGTAATACTCGACTAACTAAAAAGGGCCCTTCCCATACTAAGGAAAGTTTGTGCTTTCTTTGTTGCACAAGTCGGAGAACCAAATCACCTTTATTGAAAGAGCTATTTCGGACTCTCTGGCTATGATACTTGCGTAACTTCTGCTGATAGGCTGTAGATCTCATTTCAGCAACAACGCGAACTTCTTCGACTAAGTCGAGATCATTTTGTCGAGAAATCTCGGAATCCTCTTCGATATACGTGGCCACTCTAGGAGAAGTATGAATTATATCACTAGGAAGAACTGCTTCTGCACCATAGACCAAGAAGAAAGGTGTGTATCCTGTTGACCTGTTCGGAGTTGTTCGTAAACTCCAAATTACAGAAGGTAATTCCTCTGCCCAAGCCCCCGCAGCACGTCGTAGTGGTGCTTCGAGTCTTGGTTTCAGGCCTTGTAGAATTAAACCATTTGCTCTTTCGACTTGTCCGTTAGCCTGTGGATGTGCGACTGACGCAATGTCAAGCCGGATATTTTGCTCATCGCAGAATTCGGCCAGTTCTCCCATAGAAAAGTTACTCCCGTTGTCTGTGATAATGCTATGTGGATAACCATACCGGATTATAACATCCTCGACAAATGTTTTGGCTATTGGTCCATCACAACTAGTGACAGGTTTAGCCTCGATCCATTTGGTGAATTTATCTACCATCACTAAGAGGTGGGTAAATCCACTTGGAGCTCGTTTAAAGGGTCCTACCATATCAAGCCCCCAGACCGCAAAAGGCCATGTTATAGGTATTGTTTGCAGCTGATCAGCCGGAACATGAGCTTGCTTGGCGTACTTTTGGTAGCCTTTGCATGTCTTGACTAATCGTTCGGCATCTGCCTGAGCTATAAGCCAGAAAAATCCATGTTGAAAAGCTTTTGCCACTAAAGATTTGGCTGCAGCATGGTGACCACACTCGCCTTCGTGGATTTCCCTTAAGATTTCCACTCCTCCTTCTGGAGATACACAGCGCTGAAACCCCCCAGAAACACTCTGTTTATGGAGCTCACCCTTAACAATAGTATAGGCTTTTGCTCGTCGGATAATCTGCCGGCTTAGCACCTTGTCTTCGGGTAATTTTCCATCTACCAAATAATCGAGGTAGGGTTGAGTCCAGTTGGGAATTACAGCCAGAACTGCTATTAAAGGTGAGTCGGATTTGGTCGGATATTCCTCATCTACTCCCTTTATCGAGGGAATTTTGAGGTGCTCTAAAAATGCGCCATCCAGGACCTCTTTCCGTGCAGAGCCTATTCGAGATAGTGCATCTGCTTCCTCATTTTCTGCTCGAGGGATGTGTTGAACTTCAAACCCTTCGAACGATTTAGATAGATCATCCACGACAACTTTATATGCTGCCATGTGCTTATTTGCATTACAAATATCCGAGACTTGCTGAGCATTAAGATCTGAATCTCCGTAACACATCAAACGTCGGATGCCAATATCCTTGGCAATCCGGATTCCATGCAACAGTGCTTCATACTCGACAATATTGTTTGTCGCTGTGAAGTGGATCTGCAACACGTATAATAGTTTATCTCCTTGGGGTGATTTGAGCACCACGCCAGCCCCCGAGCCCCCTCGAGCCTTAGACCCATCGAAAAAAGGGTCCAGTATTCCGACTCAGGGAGGACCATGTTCTCCTTCATCTGTGTACAATCAGCGACAAAGTCAGCAAGGATCTAGGATTTGATTGCTGTCTGAGGTTTATACTCAATATCGAAAGCTCAGAGCTCTATGCCCCATTTGGCGACACGTCCTGTGGCATCGCTATTGTTGATTATGTCTCTCATGGGAGATTTGCTCACCACGGTAATTGGATGCTCCTAAAAATAGTGTTGTAACTTACGAGATGCTAGGAAAACACCGTAAGCCAACTTTTGATAGTGCGGATACCGCTGTTTTGATTCTGTCAAGACCTCGCTGACAAAGTAAGTCGGACGCTGCACCAGGTGTTCCTGATTTTCCTTTGGTCTCTCCACCACCATGACGATACTAACGACCTTATTTGTCGCAGCAATATAAAGCAACATCGGTTCCTGAGGTTCCGGCGCTGCAAGGATAGGAGCAGATGAGAGTACTTTCTTCAGGTCTTGCAGTGCAGCTTTAGCTTCGTCAGTCCAGACAAAACCTTTGGTCTTCTTCAAGAGTTTGTATAATGGTGCGGCTCTTTCACCAAGCCGGCTTACAAATCGACTGACCGCAGCAATGCAACCAGTTAATCTTTGTACGTCCTTCAGGCGAGTTGGCCTGGAAATATTGAGTATAGCCTTGATTTTGTCACGGTTCACCTCTATGCCTCTTTGAGACACGATGAAACCTAACAATTTTCCGGCTGGTATTCCAAAGAAGCATTTCTTTGGGTTAAGCATGATGTTGTATTTTCGTAGATTGGCGAACGTTTCCTCCAAGTCGGAAATGAGTGTTTCCTTCTTTTTGGACATCACCGCGATATCATCCACGTATGCATGTACATTGCGTCCGAGTTGGTCGTGGAGGCAACGCTCATCGTGCGCTGGTACGTAGCTCCTGCGTTCTTCAGCCCAAAGGGCATCGTAACAAAACAAAAGGTTCCGAAGGGGGTTATGAATGAAGTTTTGACTTTGTCAGATTCCTTCATCCGGATTTGGTGATAACCGGAATATGCATCGAGAAAACAGAGGAGTTCCGAGCCTGCCATAGAATCGATAACTTGATCAATTCTAGGCAGAGCGAATGGATCTTTTGGACAAGCCTTGTTCAAGGCAATATAATCAACACACATCCTTAAATCAGTGGTGTCCTTTTTAGGGACCATTACAGGATTGGCCGACCACTCAGTGTGGATGACCTCTTCTATGAATCCGGCTAACTCGAGCCGTGCTAGTTCCTTAGCTATTGCCTTACGCTTTTTGTTGCCAAACCGTCGTAAGGACTGTTTGACGAGTTTAGCGTTCGGGTTTACATTTAGAGAGTTCTCGGCAAGTTCCCTAGGTACTCCGGTCATGTCAGATGGCTGCCATGCGAAGATATCTTGATTTGCTTGGAGGAACTTGACGAGCGCGCTTTCCTATGCGCTATCTAGGCCTACGCCTATCTGGGTCACCTTGGAGGGGTCATCATCCTTCAACGGCGATTTCTTCGTCTCTTCTGATGCCTTGAACTCCAGATTTGGCTTGGTAACCTCCTTCTTTGTTGCGGGCATCTCGGACGGATCTATGCTCTTCTTGATCTCCTGGTACTCCTGGGCGTGCAGCACGGCTTCAGCAAAGGCGGCATTTCCATCCTCGCACTCTCACGCTTTCTTCGGGTCTCCCCTGATGGTGATCACGCCGTTGGAACTTGGAATTTTCATCATATTGTAAATGTAACACGGACGAGCCATAAAAGCCCAGTAAGCCGGACGTCCGAATATAGCGTGGTATGCGCTCTTGAACGGGACCACTTCGAAGGAAAGTGCCTCCGTCCGATAGTTCTTTGGGGTTCCAAAGGTAACATCCAAAGTGATCTCTCCCAGGGAATTAGCTTGTCTTCCTGGGACAACTCCGTGAAAAATCACAGAGCTATGGTTCAGCTGGGTCTCTGAGATCTTCATCCGGTGTAGCGTTTCGACATAGAGAATATTGATGCTGCTACCACCGTCCATGAGGGTATTGGAGAAACCATAACCGTCAATAAGTGGGTTGACGATTAAGGCGTACTTTCCTTGCCTGTGTAACTTAGGCGGATGATCATCGCGGTCAAACGTGATTGCCACTTCCGACCAGTCCAAATACTGGGGGACAGCCGGAACTGTTGCATTGAGCTCGTGTAGAACTACTTTCTTGACCTTTGCTGGTTGAGATCCGAGGAAGGTGACATAAGTGTCCTTCTTGGTGGGAAAAGTCTTCTTCCCTTCCGACTTGGGATTTGAAGCATCAGCTTCCTCCATGTCGGAATCTTCCTTGGTCTCCTTGTCTTTTTCGAGATTTTTCTTTCCCTTCTTCCGCTTAGCTTTGTAGCCCGCGGTGTCATCTCTTTTGATGTCGTCATTGAAACGACATTCATCGTTGGTGTGGGACGAGCCCTCATTGGCGTCTAGGTGATGCACACATGGGTTATTGGCAATGTTGGCCCAAGAGTAGGTTTTTCCTGGTTGTTGTTCTCCTCTACCTTGGACCCTTGATGTCCCATGGCCACGCCCGCGGCCTCCGCCACGTCCTCCTCGTCCTCCAGACCCGAAAACAGTAGTGACTACCGCTGTTTCCGCGTTGGGTTTTTCTTCCGAGGTATTTTTGCGCTTCTGAGCTTGTTGCTTTAGTTGTTTTGCCGACTGAGGCACATCTAGGGCATTGAGTAGTCCTTCTGCATCGTCGTCAGCATCTGCATACTTGCTCGCTATTTCTATCATCTCTCCCAAATCAGTAACCTTGTCACACTTTAAGCGATGGCGTAGTAAACCAATAGGGAGACCTGCGATGAAAGCTTCAATCGCAGTTTGATCATTTACTCCTTCGCAGGAGTTCTTGGTGTCGATCCATCGTCCGAGGTAATCCCGGCAAGTTTCTTTGGCTTTCTGGGTGCAACGCGGTAGGTCTCCAACCGTACAGGGCCTCCGATATGTGTCTTCAAAATTCCGAAAGAACGCGCTTTGTAAATCATACCAGTTATGGATGGTGTTTGCTGGAAGTTCATTGAGCCATGATCATGCCGTCTTCCGCAACATAAGTGGGAGATATCAGGTTGGGACCAGGCTGTTTCCGCCTTTGGCAATGCAGCAAGCTTGGAAGAAATCCTGTAACCAGGTGTCTGGCCGGGCAATGCCGTCGTAGACTTGGATATGTCTTGAGATAGCAAATCCTTCCGGGAATTTTGTAGCTCTGATGTGTGGACCAAAGCACTTTGGGCCCATGTACACGTCATCGTTTTCATAGCGCTGAGCCTCTATGTTGGAGTTGATCCTGTGCCTTGTTTCGTTCGGGGATAGAGATCGTCCCGAATGCCGGCTGTGGCTGCGGTGCCGTGGAGCCGGACTTCGGCTTCTGCCACCACCTCCTCCGCCATGTCGTCCTCCTTGCCCTCCATGGGAGCCATTGTGATGACTATGTGGTGGAAAGGGTGGAGCAGCTTGACTACGACGAGCCCCCTGCCGGCTTGTACCGGCATGGTTTCCGTTGTTTCTTCATCCGTCGTTCCCACCATGGTGAGGCTCAGCCGGACGGTTCTCATGTCTAGGAGGTGGCATTCTCTGACGGTCCTCCTCCCGACGTTTCTCTTTATCTTCTCCCCTTCGATCTTTAGATTCTCGTCGGGGAGGGTTCGTCGGATTCAGGGCAGCGATGGTGTCTTTCTCGGCCGCTGGGCGACGTTGCTCCAGTGACACGAAGTTTTGTGATGCTGTCCTGAAGATCCGGTTCTTGAATAGTTGTCTTCCCTGCGTTCGGGGTCATGATACTGCGCCCGGACGTAATGGGATCTTACGCCAGCCCATGCCGGATCTGTGCGACATTGGTCAGAATCTGAGACCAGTTTTTGACTTCCGGACAGGGCGACCTTTTGCTGCTGCAGTCCCTTGTTGAGTATCTTGATACCCAAACGGATCTCCTCTGGTCCTGGATTAGCCGATAGAATTTCTCGGGCTGCCACGGTATTTTGTACTGGCGTTGGGTATACCCAATCTCCGTTGCTATCTTTCCGTGGCTTCCCCATCTCATCTCCAAAAAGGACGGCACGGACACGTGGGAATTGGTTGTCATCTATGTGACGCTTCCGTGTCTTCTGATGCAGACGAGACATATACTCCTTGTTCCACATGCGCTTCTTCTCCACCTCGATGTTTTTGGCTTCATCGAGGAGTTATTGACGACGCGCTTCTAGGGCTTGCACCCTTTCATCCAGCTCATCTGCAGTAAGTTCTGCAGCTATAGGGATAGGTGTGGTTAATGCGGCATCGATGAGTTTACGCGCACCTTGAGTGATCACGTGTCCATCCAACGATGCTTCTTTTTTCAGCTTGTCTGGGATAAGTGCTCCATCTGAGTCTTCTTCGTATTCCTCGGCAATCACCTCCTCTGTCAGAGGGTCTTTTGTCAGGGTCTTGTTTTTCTTCTTTGCCTTCTTGGCAGCGCCGGTAGCAAAGACGGCTTTGGGTCCGTTTCCCGGAGTCAAGCTCTGATCGGTACTTTCGGACATCTAGACCTCGGGATTATCTCCGACGTCCATGTCATCCTGCGTTTTGGGAGAGTGTTCCCCGGATCCTTCATCCATGGCTTCTCCTTCTTCTGCAGCTTTGGAGTTGTACTCCTCTTCATACTCCACGGAGAACTTTCGGAAATCTGCTGACGTCATCGACTCATCCGAGGATGCGGGTACATCGGCGTTTGTTCCAATTTCTTCCAACACCAAGTCGGTGTTTTCTCCAGCATCGGCAGAGCCGGATCCGGATCCCACGTATCCGACGAAGTGCGACGCGTGCTTCCTGAGGTACCTACGGCTTTCGCGATCAGCCATATCGAAACTTTTGATGGTCTCGAGGATTGCATCTGCGCTTTCGCCTTGCAGTATCGTACGCCGTAGTGTGTACTTTAGGAAAGGCCTGTCTATTCCGGCATCATTAGAGCCAGAATCAGTGTAATTGATATGCTCCTCCTGGATTTCGACTTCCACTGGTGGGTCGATCTGGGATTCGGCTCCTCCAGGGAGATCCACTCCAGATTCGACGTTGACCGCTAGGTCTTCTTCATGTTCGGGTTTATCCACTATCTCCGCAACTAGTGCGGGCTGGGTGGGATTAGGGTTTTCTGAGATCCAGAATTCTGCCGCCTCCACGGACAAAGGGGACCCAGAAAATTCTTCTGCCTCTATCATCACCGCTGGGGTGGGTTGGGCAGGTTCAGCGAAACCGATGTAAACATCGATCTCGCCAAAAGACATGATTGTGTAGGCAGTCACGGCCTCATTTGCCGGAATCCAAGTCTCGCCGAGAACGATGATAGGGACGTCACTGGTGTAGAGGATGCGACTGACAGTGATAGTCTCGCCGATTCCGATTCTTGCAGATTCCGCTCGGAACGCAGATCCGTAGCTCACTTGCCCCACGGTGGGCACCAACTGTCGTCGGATTGATGACAAGTATGCCATGAGGGGGTCCTCGAGGCGTGCGGAAGAGAGGGGTGTGAGACGTACGGTGTTCCGGGACGGTGAGCACACAAGTTTACCCAGGTTCGAATCCGCCGGCTTTGGACGGATCCTACTCCTGCTAGCAATCCAGTAATACGGCAGAGCCGGAATATGGGTTACAAGGGTTTCACCTGTGCGAGTTGAGGGTCTAAAGTATTGAGGTGCCCTAAAGGCTCTCCCTAGGACGGCTTATATAGATATCCGGCCTAGGGTTTAGAGGAGAGATCTATCTGGCTACGACTAAGAGTCGGTTACAGAGTACATCTTGAACTACAAGTAACAATATGGGCCTAAGTCGGTAAGTCTTCTGGGCCTTCCTGTAGCCGGATTGGACTCCGTCTTTCTCCCTGACTAGGCCGCCCGTGAAGCAAAGCTCTAACCCGAAGTGGGCCACCCTGGTCAGTGAGGAACTGTGAGGATACCCAGAAAGTATATCCCCAACATAAAGCTCAAGCTTGGGGATGCCACGCGTGTCACCCCAAGAAATATCCAAGAAGTACAAGCGTCAAAGCTTGGGGGTGCCCAAGGCATCCCCTTCTTCATCAATAAAAATCCCAGTTTTCTTCCAAACGCTTCATTTTTATTGTTTCATTCACAGTTGTGTTGTTCTTGGAGCGTCTTCTTTTTCGTTTTCGTTTTGGCTTTCGTTTGATTAGTTTTCTGAATAAATTGGTTGGACCCCCTCTTTCATACATTGGTTTGCAAATAGTTTGGTTTGGTTTGGAAAAGAGTAGGAAAGTTCATGCTTATGTGGTAAAAAGAGCTCGTTTTTGACTGTGGCCTATGCTCTATCATGCCATGCTTGATATTGTTTTAGCTTTATGCTTAGTATTCTTTGCTGTAGCATGACTTGTTATAAACAATTGAGATTGTTTAATGTGCCTTGGATGAATCATCCGTTGTTTTAGCATATTAAAGCATAGTATAGTGGTATTATCCTTTGATGTTGTATTTGGGTTGACTTGGCGCATGCTCACACCATGTTTAGCCTTTATGATCGTTTAGTTTTCAACTTGTAGTATCACTTTATGCTTTGATCAATGATGTTTTGTCGCTCTGCATGATTATGACCATTATTGCACTCTTAGTTTGTCGCTCCCAGTCTTTTGCTAGCCTCCACAACCAAGTATGAGTTCCACTCATGCATCCAACTCCCTAAACCAAGTTATTCCAAAGAGTCCACCATACCTACCTACTAGCTTAAGCTATTCCAAGTATATTCATGATTTTGTTTACCTTCCGAATTAAACTTGTTATGAGAAAACTAGTGATTAAAGCTCTCACGAACTTGAAGGCACACTTTACTTTTCTTGCCCTTAATAAACTTGAACCATTGTGTCGTCTATGTTGTATATGCTTGCACTTATTTGTTGGGAATTAGCAGAACCATGCTGTCATGGGGAACGCTTTCAACATTGCACTTGGTACTTGTACCTAGTTGATATCATGCTCTTTTATATATGGATGTCGTCGGTGTGAAATGAAAGGGGAGCTTGTAAGTCCATGGAGTTATGTATATGTGTTAGAGAAACGCCTGGGCCGCTGGTCTAATCCATGCTGACATGGTGGAAACCTACAGCTTAACCATAATGAGCTGTCTATGAAGCATTCTTCTTATAAAAAAGAGTCCTATATCGAGAAAAAAGAGAAAAAGAAAAAAAAGATATTATGAAAAGAGGAAAGAGAGAAAAAAGCACCATATTCCCATGGTAAATAAGAAGATTGCTGAGATGCTCGTTGTCTGCTTGCCTTGTCATTTTGATATGGGGATTCTTCCATATCATCGGGCAAGGGGTACCTCGTTGGTGGTTCTCTATGATACACATGTACTTACGATGACAAGAACTTACCGGTGACTAAACTTGAGTAGCATGAGGAGCGGCCCTCGTATACAAGGGACATGAGATTTCTAACTTATACTTCGTCAAGCATGTACACCATAGTTTGTTCACTTTAACCTTGATCACTTCAAGATGCTTATGATAGGGGCAATGAGAGCTGAAAGCTATAAGTACCATAATTTTTGGAAGCTCTTTATGAGACTTGAATCCCTACTTCCTTTTATGAAGGCCTTTATTCCACCATTATATTGAGTCTCCACCTTCTACCTTTATGCACCTACTTTGAGAGCATAGTGGCCATTCTTAGTTCTATGTGCATTGTCCCAAGACTAGTTGATTGATGCATAACTTGATATTGCTTGTTTTAAACTATTTGTATCTAGTCACTCTTATGAACTTTGAAGGTGTCCTATGCATTTATATTTGCTACTCTATGAGGGACAAGCTGAATACTATTATGCTATGTTTTCTTTATGTGAAACAAACAAACTTCTTGCAAAGCATTGTTATTCATGAATCTTTTGTTTGTGCCTTTTCATGTTGCATCATAGTTTCTTTGTCTTATTGCTAGAACTTTGTCTTTCATGTTATGATTGAAGTACTATGATCCCAGCTTTGATTGTTTTACAAATACTTTGATCAAGTCTTTGATGGTGCATGTCACCTCAAAAATTATTCTTTCTTTTTATCACTTACCTACTCGAGGATGAGCAGGAGTTAAGATTGGGGATGTTGATACATTGCAAATGTATCCATAATTTTTGATGTTCCATGCTTGGTTTTATCCACTTTCTTGTGTTTTGTCCACACTTTGGAGTACTTTTCATATGATTTCTTGGACTAACCTATTAACAAGAGCCACAGTGTCAGCTGCCTGTTTTCTGCTGTTTTTGGTTCCAGGAAAGTCAGAAAATGAATATTCTCGGAATTGGACAGGACAAAAGCCAAAGTGCCTATTTTTCCGGAAGTCATCAGATGCCAGAATACGAGACGGAGAAGGGCTAGGGGCCGGCCACACCACATAGCCGTGCGGCCAGGTGTAACTACCTCGGTGAATTACGCTCCTAGTTACAAGCCTGGACGAGCGGAAATGGTTAAAATAGTACGATGGGGCCAAAATGCCACTCACAGGTAGACCTTTCGGCCGTCCTAACCATTTCCAAACATCAGGACAAGAACGGGCGGCGTAATCGGCAGGCGAAGGGATCAACTACATACACAAATGAGTATGTATGCAAGCCACCATACAATAGTTCTCAGAGCCATTCCAGCTAAAAGAAATAGAAATATTGCAACGCCATACGGCAAGATCCAAATATCCTAGATAGATATAATAGTTTAGGATATCTCCTCATACATCAAACATCAGAGTATCAGGCGGAAGCGGAAAACAAGATCCGAGTACGGATAAGAAGCAAATCGGCATAAGATGCCCCATAAATAAACACATCCCGCCCACAGATCTCACGGATCCCCGTTCCCGGAATCTCTACACCGAATGATCGTTGCCAACATCGTCCGTCTCCTCCACCCAGTATCCATCTTGTGAGGGTACCTGCTCATATGAATCAATAATTTATCGTGTGAGACCCTAGGGGTACTCAGCAAGTCTTTATGCCTCTAAAGGGGACACAACCTGGGGTGACGCAATTGCAGCAAAAGATAATACCTAACAATTCTATAGATACTCGCTAACCATCCGCCTAACCACAGATAGACGGATGTCCGTGAATTAATAACAACAGTTATAACGGTAATATTAACAGATCCATCCTCCTCCTCGCTTACCAACGAGGAAGCGGACGAACAACCCCCCCATCCGTTGGCAGTTTTATTAACCATTCCATGAGTGTTGCACTATTTACTAGTCAGGTACTTAGTCAAATTAAAAGCGGTACTTTAGTTATACTTGTCTATGATCGAGAAACTGTGCTCCAAGTCGTCCATAACCGCGGACACGGCTTTCAGAAAGTTTTACCCTGCAGGGGTGCACAAATAGCAACACACACTCGATCAACCTCGGAAAAACCAAATCAAAACCCAACGAGGCAGTCATGACAAAGCGATCACAGGATTCAGAAATATTTCAGGGGGCCACCCCATTAAGCTACCCGCAACGAAGTTGGCCGGCTCCGAGACGGACTCAAGGTTTGCGTCAATGGCTGTAAACGACTGGGAACCCGAAAATGTGACTGGGCTTGTCGATACCGCGAAAACACTCCGCTTACCTAAACAGTACAGGTGCATCCTCGCACAATCTTAAATTAAGCAGTAAAGCATGGCATAAGTACAGGATAGTAATAAAGCCCCAAACTACTTTGTGGCCCCGAGAAATAAGAATGAATCAAGCTCTGGCTCAGGGGGGTTCATAAGTCTCCCAGATGTGGATAGCGCGAATATTCAAGGAACAGGAATCAAGTACTTGGGGTCCTACGGGACGCAAGTGAGCATGAAAAACCAAATAGCAGATATTGCTCACCGGTGCCACTTTCATTAGTTATCCCATTACTTCTCAGGTTAAGTTGTTTAGGTACCTCGTTATCCATCAGACTCTCACATACCCTACACATGCTGTTCTACGACTCGCATGGCTCAAACAACTCCTGTAGTAATGGCTCATTGGATGGAGGAACAAGCTTCGGTGGGGTTTAAAAGTAAAGGCTATGCAATACTTGGGATTTAGATTAATGCAATCGCGACTCAATGATGCAAGAATAAGATAGAGGCAATAGGTACTATATGTATGCAAGCATGTGGTAGTGCTTGCCTGGCAGCTCAGTTGAAGCGAGAGAAGGATCTGGGTAGTGCTCCTGGGTTTCTTGATATATCCCCTGCTCAGCGTCTATTCGAAGAAGAACCAAACAAACAAGGGCCAATCATAAATAAAGTGCACAAGCATATGAATAAAATGCGACAAGCAAACAATCATGCCATGATGAATGGTGCACAATTTGCATGGCAATAAAGTAGCATGGCATGGGTGAGGTGTGGAATACAAGAAATAAACATTTTATGGGGTTTTAATCATATTTTATACTCAATTAAGTTGATGTATACTTTATATTTATATGATGCATGCTGCAAAACAGATAAAGGAATGCATAAACAGAAATGTCTCGTCGAGCTAATCATTTTAGACATATCATTTGTTAAATTTGGAGTTATAAATTAAAAGTTATTAATTAATTAAGGAAAAGGGCATTTTATTGTAATTTTCATTAACTTGGAAAATAAAGTGTCCAAAATATATTTTGAAGGGCATATTTGAATTCCTCATATTTTTCTGATTCAAAAACATATATTACATGTTTAATTTGGGTTTATATTTTAAAAGTTATTTGAAAACAGATTTTAATTCGAATTTAAAATAAATTTTGAAAAGTTTGAATTAAAACAGAAAACCGAATTTCCTTTTCTCACTCACTCAGATCTAGCCACCGACATTGACCAGTGGGTCCAGCGTTGACTCAGCAGCACAGCGCGTGGAAAACCTTTTTACACCGCGGGCTGGCCTAGCCTCAGAGGGTGACAGCTGGGGACGGCAGCGGGGGGCCACGCGCGCGCGTCACCCAGCGGGGATGCGACACGTGGGCGGTCCGAGGGCTGCGCGGTGGGGACGCCTAAAGTCGAGGTGCCTTTCTGCAAAACTTCCGCAGGAGTTGGCAGGTGGGCCAGAAGGGCTGCGGGTTGAGGCGGAAAAAAGGCCAGGGGTCTTACTGCGAAAACGACGGCGTCGCCGGACTGCTGCTGCGCGCCGATCTGCAGAGTACAGAGGATCGGCCGGATTTTGGACGACGATGGCGACCAAACGGCGGCGGATCTCGCCAAGCCGCAAAAACGAAAAACGACGAGGGGACTTCGGGCTACCACTTTCGTTCATAGAGCTTGCACTGAGATGGTCTACAACGCGCGGAAAAACTAGGGGAATCCGAGGGCAGCAGGCCGGCTGCAGACGCGTCTGTCGGTGACTACGGCGGCGCGCGTGCACGCGGGGTGCTCGACGCAGGGCGGCGGTGCTACGGTGCAAGATAGGGTAGGGGGCATGTCTAGGGGGTTAAGAGGCTCACCAGGAGCTCGTCGGTGTGGTCGCTGGAGCGAGAGGTGGATCGGGTCGGAGCAGAGGCAGGGGTCCCGCGAGCGTCTGATCCGGTGGCCGCGGCGTGCCCAGGGAGCTCCAGAGGACTCCGGCGAGGCTTGGCCAGTGCAGGGTGAGGTAGATGAAGCAGACGAAGCTCCTCGTGCTCCTTGTATAGCTTGGCGCGCTCGGGATCATCGGCTAGCAAGGCAGGCCGGAGCTAGGGTTTAGAGAACCCATGGCCATGGCCAGGATGTGGTGGGGAGGAAGGAGAGGGGTCTGGCTTCGCCCAGATGGGATCTGAGAGGAGTTCTGGGTGGTTGGGGTTGGAGATATGAGAGAGGAAGGATCACATGGGGGGGTCACCTTTATGCAAAAAGAGAAGGAGGAAGGCTTCGGTAGTCTAGGGCTAGGTCTTCCCTTCTCTCTCTTTGTTTCTTTGCTTAAAGAGGAAGGAGATGGGGAGCAGGAGGGGAGGGGAAGACGTGGGTTGCTGGCCATCTTCTTGGTTTGCAAGAAAAGAAGAGGGTAAGGAATATGGGGTGATGTGGGATCATGCCATCCATGTGTGCCATGGCAAGCACATGGGTGGTGGCCACAGTTTGGGAGGGGGCTAGTGTGGTGTGGTTAGGTTGGGTAGATTAGGCTAGTTAGGTTTGATTTTAGTTGACCAAAAACAATTAATCTTAACTCTTTACGAAAAACCCAAAACAACACCAAAACAAATAGAAGGAAAAGAGGTGTAGATGGTGCCCATATTGCATGTGCCATGCAATGCATCCATAATGCATGTAGGCAAGCAATTGAGCATGCATGTATGTGAGCATATTTAGTGAAAACTAAATATGTAACAGGTATGTGAGCTACAAAAGTGAGAGAAAACAAATAAATCCAGATTAGGATAGATTTGTATTAAACCACATGTATGCATGTGTAAGAATAGAATATTGGGTCCATACATGTATGAGTGACAAGAATAAAATGCCAAGACAAGGTAAAATGGTCACATACATATATATGGTGGAATTGAGATGATACCAAAAGGAAGGTGGCCATTGTTAGTAGATGAAAGGATTAAAGAGAGATGCCCTCAGCTCATATTGGGCATGTAACAATATATCAAGATACAAATACAATATATCAAGAAGCAACTATATTTAATAAGACAAATGCATTATGAGAGGAAGGCCCAAAAGGAAAAAGGGGTTTTATATGATGCTCAAATGCAAGGTGGCATGATGACATGAGCATGATATAATTATGATGCAACAATTATATATAGGAAGTAGCCATTATATTACTAGACCAAGTAGCATTACAATTGTTAGACAATTGGGATGCTACAACTCTCCCCCACGAAACAGGAATCTCGCCCCGAGATTCTAGGAAGAAGAAGAAGACACAAAGAGGGTAGGATACTTGGCACGGAGCTCATCTTCACGTTCCCAAGTGGCTTCATCAACAGAATGGTGCGACCACTGCACCTTGCAGAACTTGATGGACTTGTTGCGAGTCCTTCTTTCTGCGACTTCAAGGATTTTTGTGGGGTGTTCTTGATAAGACAGGTCTTCCTGGAGATTGATAAGCTCATGGTCCACGGTCCTGCCGGGATCCTTGAAGCACTTCTTGAGTTGAGAGATGTGGAAAACATCATGGACCTTGAGTTTTTCCGGGAGCTCAAGAGCATAAGCAACTTCTCCTCTTCTTCCATGAATTTTGAATGGACCGATGTATCTAGGAGCCAGCTTTCCTTTGATACCAAAGCGGTGCGTGCCTCTCATGGGAGTGACACGAAGGTAAACGAGATCACCAGGGACATACTCCATGTCCGTGTGCTTTCTGTCATAATTGCTCTTCTGGCGACTTTGAGCAATCTTCAGATTTTCAAGAATGATGTGAACTTTCTCCTCCGCTTGAGTTACAATGTCAGGGCCAAACAATATTCTTTCACCTGCACCCGACCAACCAATTGGAGTTCTGCACTTGCGACCATAGAGAGCCTCAAATGGTGCCATCTTTAGACTTTTCTGGAAGCTGTTGTTGTAAGAGAATTCAGCATAAGGAAGACATTCTTCCCACTTCATGCCAAAAGAGATGACGCAAGCACGTAGCATATCCTCCAGAATCTGATCGATCCTTTCAACTTGTCCTTGCGACTGAGGGTGGTAAGCTGTGCTGAAGTTCAATTTTGTTCCCAAAGCATTTTGGAAACTTTCCCAGAACTTGGAAGTGAAGATGCTTCCATGGTCTGAACTGATCTCAAGCGGAACCCCATACAGAGAGACAATTCTGTTGATATAGAGCTCAGCCAATTGAATTGCAGAAATTGTTTCCTTGACGGGAAAGAAGTGAGCCACTTTAGAAAGCCTGTCAATGACAACAAAGATTGCATTGTTGCCCTTCTGCGACCTTGGAAAACCAGTGATAAAGTCCATCTCTACTTTCTCCCATTTCCATTCTGGTGGTTTCAATGGCTGAAGAAGACCGGAAGGTTTCTGATGGACAGCTTTCACTCTGCGGCAGACATCACACTCCGAGACATACTTGGCACAATATCGTTTCAATCCCGGCCACCAATATTGTGTTTTCAAGTCCATGTACATCTTTGTGCTGCCAGGGTGGATAGAAAGAACAGAATCATGCGCCTCCTTAAGAACTTGCTCTCTCAAACCCGGGTAGTTCGGAACAAACATCCGGTGTTCAAAGAAAAGCGTGCCTTGGTCATCGACGTGGAAGGACTCATACTTCGGAAGCTGAAGGTTGGAGATGATCTTTTTGGTGTACGGATCACCAAGCTGAAAAGAGCGAACCTTTTCTTCCAAGAGAGGGGTTGCCAGAAGGTTCAGAAGATACCCTTGTTCCACAATTTCAAGGTTGAGCTGACGGAATTCCTCGCACAAGAGAGGCTGTTGTTCTTCCATCATGAGGTTGCTGACATAAGCTTTGCGGCTGAGAGCATCGGCCATGACATTAGCTTTGCCCGGAGTGTAGTTGATGGTCCAATCGAAGTCATTGATTGCTTCAATCCATCTCCTCTGACGAAGGTTGAGATCAGGCTGAGTGAAGATATACTTCAAACTCTTGTGATCAGAAAAGATTTCACAACGGTTGCCCAGCAAGTAATGCCTCCATACTTTCAAAGCAAAGACAACTGCTGCGAGTTCGAGGTCATGTGTAGGATAGTTGATCTCATGCGTCTTCAACTGTCGAGAGGCATAAGCAACAACTTGTTTTTCTTGCATAAGGACCGCACCCAATCCTTGCAAAGATGCGTCGCAGAAGATCTGGAAAGGCTTGGATGTATCCGGAGGAACCAAGACTGGTGTGGAAGTGAGCTTCTCTTTGAGTGTCTCAAAGCTTGCTTGACATGCAGGAGTCCAAAGGTATTTCTTGCCTTTCTTGAGGAGATCGGTAAGAGGCTTCGCTATCTTCGAAAAGTTCTGAACGAAGCGACGACAATAACTAGCCAAACCAAGGAAGCTTCGGACTTCTTTGACATTTACAGGAGGAAGCCAATCAACAATTGTCTTTACAGTTTCCGGGTTGACGGCAATGCCCTTGGCAGAGATGACGTGACCAAGATAGGTTACTTGAGGCAGCCAAAACTCACACTTGGAGAACTTTGCATACAGGCGGTTCTCACGAAGCTTGTTTAGGACACACCGAAGGTGTTCTTCATGTTCTTCCTTGGACTTAGAATAGACTAGGATGTCATCCAGATAGACCACAACGAACTTATCAAGATACTCCATGAAAACCGAGTTCATGAGCCTCGAGAAGGTGGCAGGTGCGTTGGTGAGACCGAAAGACATGACCGTGTACTCATACAGGCCATAGCGGGTGGTGAAAGCTGTTTTAGGAACATCTTCCTTGTGAATCTTGATTTGGTGATAACCACTTCTCAAGTCAAGCTTAGAGAATACCACAGCTCCAGCTAGCTGATCGAAGAGATCATTAATCCGCGGAAGGGGATATTTATTCTTGATGGTTTTAGCATTGAGAGCCCGATAGTCAACACAAAGTCTATCAGTCTGGTCTCGCTTCTTCACAACGAGAGTTGGGCTACCCCACGAAGAAGTACTGTGTTGAATGAAACCCAACTTCTCTTGTTCATCAAGCTGACGTTTGAGTTCAGCCAACTCAGCAGGACCCATTTTATAAGGCCGCTTGGAGATAGGAGCCGTTCCAGGTTCAAGCTCAATTACAAGCTCAACCTCACGATCCGGAGGCATACCTGGCAACTCTTCAGGAAAAACATCTGGGAACTCACAGACCACCGGAACACTCTGAATAGCTTCCATAGCATCATCATTCAGAGCCGCCAAAGAGAAAAGCTGAATAGCAGGAGTCAAACTTGGAGAATAGACTATATGGCCTTCAGGAATCTTCAGAGAAACCGAGCGTTCAGCACAATCAATCACAGCTGCATTTGCTGTCAACCAATCCATGCCCAAGATGACATCAATGTCAGAATTGCCCAGAACAATTAAGGACGCCGAGAACGAAGAGTCACCAATCTCAATTTGATTGCCATGGCTGATTTTAGAAGCTGCCATTGTTGCTCCAGGAGAAAGGACCATTAACCGCTTAAGGAGAGGATCCATAGCTAACTCATTCTCATTTGCAAACTTGTGAGAAACAAAAGAATGTGATGCACCAGAATCAAACAAAACTCGTGCAGGGACTGAGTTAACGGGAAGCATACCCATCACAACTCCAGGTGCATGCTCAGCTTGAGCGGCGTTGACACAGTTGGCACGAGCAACAGTAGACCCGGGCTTGGTGTTGATGTTGAGAGCCCGAGGTGGTGGTGCACGAACCAAAGGAGAGCTTGCCGCAGGTCTTGGAGGTGGTGGAGGAAGAGCTTTGTTTTTCATCGGACAGTTCCAGTATTGATGCCCAGTGTCTCCACAAGTGTAACAAGCACCAGGTGGACGTGGAGCAACGTAGCCAGGGACTCCGCCAGGCGCTCCAGGGTAGTGGTGGTTGTAGCCCCTGGGAGCAGCAGTGAGGAAGTTTGGTGGCCTTGCCGCGTAGCTTGAAGGTCTTGGTGGAGCCGGGAGCGACGGTGGGTTGTTAGGAACCCAGACACGACGCTTAGAAGGAGTTGACATAGCTGAAGAGCTTTCTGCATCGCGGTTGTGTTTCTTTGACTCCTCAAACACTTGCCTACTTGCTTCTTCCTGCAGAGCTGTATGCTGAAGTTCCAGAAAAGACGCCGGCCTTGCATGTGTGATTGCATATTTAATCGATGCATTGAGCCCTTGCCGGAACCTCTTTTGCTTCTTCTTGTCATCAGAGATCTCATCGCCACCATAACGAGAAAGATTCATGAAGTTTCTGATGTAGGTATTGACATTGTCATTGCCCTGCTTGAGGTTGAGAAACACTTCCTTCATCCTCTCCATGACAATTTCTGACAGATACTGCTCTTTGAAAGCTCCAGTGAACTGTCCCCAAGTAGGCTGAAAACCAGTGCAGTTTGCCTTCAGGTAATTCTCCCACCACAGAGCTGCATCTCCCTTCAGAAGGTGAGTAGCACATTTTACCCATTCTTGCTCAGGAACATCAGCAGTCATCAGTAACCTTGACATCTCACGCAACCAATCATCAGCATCAAGTGGTTGATCGGACACATCAAATTGGCGTGGGTTGAACTTCAGAAAGCTTTTGATGTCTCCTCGCTTGGGAGGTGGAGGTAGCGGAACAAACTCATTCCTCCTGACACTTTCTTCAAAACGCTACTGGTTCTGCTGCATTGCTGCCAAGGCATTGGCGATGCTTGACAACGCTGCCCCCAGTTCAGGTTGTATGTCCTCATCAGAACGGCATGGTGGTGCCATCCTGTGATTGATATAAAACACAAGTCAGTACTATAATGGAGAATAACAATAATCCAAAATAGTACCAAGATGGAATTAACCAAGATTAAAGGATACAATTTACTAAGATGATATTAAAATATCAACGAAGTTCAAAGCACCTAGAAGATATTAAGCATATCGCACACGACTAAAAAGGAGTGTGGTACATAACTAACAAAGAAAAATTTTCCGCAATTTCGGCATTAAAATACCAATAGATGCGCAAAATCACTTAACGAATCAAGATTAGTGACTCTACCAATTCAATATACAAGAGCGAATGATAAAAGTAGTGGTATGGTCACTGTTGCTCTGATACCAATTGTAACTACCTCGGTGAATTACGCTCCTAGTTACAAGCCTGGACGAGCGGAAATGGTTAAAATAGTACGGTGGGGCCCAAATGCCACTCATAGGTAGACCTTTCGGCCGTCCTAACCATTTCCAAACATCGGGACAAGAACGGGCGGCGTAATCGGCAGGCGAAGGGATCAACTACATACACAAATGAGTATGTATGCAAGCCACCATACAATAGTTCTCAGAGCCATTCCATCTAAAAGAAATAGAAATATTGCAACGCCATACGGCAAGATCCAAATATCCTAGATAGATATAATAGTTTAGGATATCTCCTCATACATCAAACATCAGAGTATCAGGCGGAAGCGGAAAACAAGATCCGAGTATGAATAAGAAGCAAATCGGCATAAGATGCCCCATAAATAAACACATCCCGCCCACAGATCTCACGGATCCCCGTTCCTGGAATCTCTACACCGAATGATCGTTGCCAACATCGTCCGTCTCCTCCACCCAGTATCCATCTTGTGAGGGTACCTTCTCATCTGAATCAATAATTTATCGTGTGAGACCCTAGGGGTACTCAGCAAGTCTTTATGCCTCTAAAGGGGACACAACCTGGGGTGACGCAATTGCAGCAAAAGATAATACCTAACAATTCTATAGATACTCTCTAACCATCCGCCTAACCACAGATAGACGGATGTCCGTGAATTAATAACAACAGTTATAACGGTAATATTAACAGATCCATCCTCCTCCTCGCTTACCAACGAGGAAGCGGACGAACAACCCCCCCATCCATTGGCAGTTTTATTAACCATTCCATGAGTGTTGCACTATTTACTAGTCAGGTACTTAGTCAAATTAAAAGCGGTACTTTAGTTATACTTGTCTATGATCGAGAAACTGTGCTCCAAGTCGTCCATAACCGCGGACACGGCTTTCAGAAAGTTTTACCCTGCAGGGGTGCACAAATAGCAACACACACTCGATCAACCTCGGAAAAACCAAATCAAAACCCAACGAGGCAGTCATGACAAAGCGATCACAGGATTCAGAAATATTTCAGGGGGCCACCCCATTAAGCTACCCGCAACGAAGTTGGCCGGCTCCGAGACGGACTCAAGGTTTGCGTCAATGGCTGTAAACGACTGGGAACCCGAAAATGTGACTGGGCTTGTCGATACCACGAAAACACTCCGCTTACCTAAACAGTACAGGTGCATCCTCGCACAATCTTAAATTAAGCAGTAAAGCATGGCATAAGTACAGGATAGTAATAAAGCCCCAAACTACTTTGTGGCCCCGAGAAATAAGAATGAATCAAGCTCTGGCTCAGGGGGGTTCATAAGCCTCCTGGATGTGGATAGCACGAATATTCAAGGAACAGGAATCAAGTACTCGGGGTCCTACGGGACGCAAGTGAGCATGAAAAACCAAATAGCAGATATTGCTCACCGGTGCCACTTTCATTAGTTATCCCATTACTTCTCAGGTTAAGTTGTTTAGGTACCTCGTTATCCATCAGACTCTCACATACCCTACACATGCTGTTCTACGACTCGCATGGCTCAAACAACTCCTGTAGTAATGGCTCATTGGATGGAGGAACAAGCTTCGGTGGGGTTTAAAAGTAAAGGCTATGCAATACTTGGGATTCAGATTAATGCAATCGCGACTCAATGATGCAAGAATAAGATAGAGGCAATAGGTACTATATGTATGCAAGCATGTGGTAGTGCTTGCCTGGCAGCTCAGTTGAAGCGAAAGAAGGATCTGGGTAGTGCTCCTGGGTTTCTTGATATATCCCCTGCTCAGCGTCTATTCGAAGAAGAACCAAACAAACAAGGGCCAATCATAAATAAAGTGCACAAGCATATGAATAAAATGCGACAAGCGAACAATCATGCCATGATGAATGGTGCACAATTTGCATGGCAATAAAGTAGCATGGCATGGGTGAGGTGTGGAATACAAGAAATAAACATTTTATGGGGTTTTAATCATATTTTATACTCAATTAAGTTGCTGTATACTTTATATTTATATGATGCATGCTGCAAAACAGATAAAGGAATGCATAAACAGAAAGGTCTCGTCGAGCTAATCATTTTAGACATATCATTTGTTAAATTTGGAGTTATAAATCAAAAGTTATTAATTAATTAAGGAAAAGGGCATTTTATTGTAATTTTCATTAACTTGGAAAATAAAGTGTCCAAAATATATTTTGAAGGGCATATTTGAATTCCTCATATTTTTCTGATTCAAAAACATATATTACATGTTTAATTTGGGTTTATATTTTAAAAGTTATTTGAAAACAGATTTTAATTCGAATTTAAAATAAATTTTGAAAAGTTTGAATTAAAACAGAAAACTGAATTTCCTTTTCTCACTCACTCAGATCTAGCCACAGACAGTGACCAGTGGGTCCAGCGCTGACTCAGCAGCACAGCGCGCGGAAAACCTTTTTACACCGCGGGCTGGCCTAGCCTCAGAGGGTGACAGCTGGGGCCGGCAGCGGAGGGCCACGTGCGCGCGTCACCCAGCGGGGATGCGACACGTGGGCGGTCCGAGGGCTGCACGGTGGGGACGCCTAAAGTCGAGGTGCCTTTCTGCAAAACTTCCGCAGGAGCTGGCAGGTGGGCCAGAAGGGCTGCGGGTTGAGGCGGGAAAAAGGCCAGGGGTCTTACTGCGAAAACGACGGCGTCGCCGGACTGCTGCTGCGCGCCGATCTGCATAGTACAAAGGATCGACCGGAGTTTGGACGATGATGGCGACCAAACGGCGGCGGATCTCGCCAAGCCGCAAAAATGAAAAACAACGAGGGGACTTCGGGCTACCACTTTCGTTCATAGAGCTTGCACTGAGATGGTCTACAGCGCGCGGAAAAACTAGGGGAATCCGAGGGCAGCAGGCCGGCTGCAGACGCGTCTATCGGTGACTACGGCGGCGCGCGTGCACGCGGGGTGCTCGACGCAGGGCGGCGGTGCTACGGTGCAAGATAGGGTAGGGGGGCATGTCTAGGGGGTTAAGAGGCTCACCAGGAGCTCGTCGGTGTGGTTGCTGGAGCGAGAGGTGGATCGGGTCGGAGCAGAGGCAGGGGTCCCGCGAGCGTCTGATCCGGTGGCCGCGGCGTGCCCAGGGAGCTCCAGAGGACTCCGACGAGGCTTGGCCAGTGCAGGGTGAGGTAGATGAAGCAGACGAAGCTCCTCGTGCTCCTTGTACAACTTGGCGCGCTCGGGATCGTCGGCTAGCAAGGCAGGCCGGAGCTATGGTTTAGAGAACCCATGGCCATGGCCAGGATGTGGTGGGGAGGAAGGAGAGGGGTCTAGCTTCGCCCAGATGGGATCTGAGAGGAGTTCTGGGTGGTTGGGGTTGGAGATATGAGAGAGGAAGGATCACATGGGGGGGGGGGTCACCTTTATGCAAAAAGAGAAGGAGGAAGGCTTCGGTAGTCTAGGGCTAGGTCTTCCCTTCTCTCTCTTTGTTTCTTTGCTTAAAGAGGAAGGAGATGGGGAGCAGGAGGGGAGGGGAAGACGTGGGTTGCTGGCCATCTTCTTGGTTTGCAAGAAAAGAAGATGGTAAGGAATATGGGGTGATGTGGGATCATGCCATCCATGTGTGCCATGGCAAGCACATGGGTGGTGGCCACGGTTTGGGAGGGGGCTAGTGTGGTGTGGTTAGGTTGGGTAGATTAGGCTAGTTAGGTTTGATTTTAGTTGACCAAAAACAATTAATCTCAACTCTTTAGGAAAAACCCAAAACCACACCAAAACAAATAGAAGGAAAAGAGGTGTAGATGGTGCCCATATTGCATGTGCCATGCAATGCATCCATAATTCATGTAGGCAAGCAATTGAGCATGCATGTATGTGAGCATATTTAGTGAAAACTAAATATGTGACAGGTATGTGAGCTACAAAAGTGAGAGAAAACAAATAAATCCAGATTAGGATAGATTTGTATTAAACCACATGTATGCATGTGTAAGAATAGAATATTGGGTCCATACATGTATGAGTGACAAGAATAAAATGCCAAGGCAAGGTAAAATGGTCACATACATATATATGGTGGAATTGAGATGATACCAAAAGGAAGGTGGCCATTGTTAGTAGATGAAAGGATTAAAGAGAGATGCCCTCAGCTCATATTGGGCATGTAACAATATATCAAGATACAAACACAATATATCAAGAAGCAACTATATTTAATAAGACAAATGCATTATGAGAGGAAGGCCCAAAAGGAAAAAGGGGTTTTATATGATGCTCAAATGCAAGGTGGCATGATGACATGAGCATGATATAATTATGATGCAACAATTATATATAGGAAGTAGCCATTATATTACTAGACCAAGTAGCATTACAATTGTTAGACAATTGGGATGCTACACCAGGCCTGACCCGCGCTAGGGGGTGGTCTGGCCGACCCCAGCACCCCCTCGGCCTCTCCTTCCGCCTATAAGATGCCCTCGGGACAAAAACCCTAAGTACCCGATCAAAAATCCACGAAAGAGTCTGTAGCCGCTGTCATCTTCATCCCTAGATCGGGAGGGATCTGAAGCTCTTCCCAGCACCCTGCCGGAGAGGGGAATTCACCCTGGAGGCCTTCTTAATCACCATGCAAGCCTCCGGTGTGATGCGTGAGTAGTTCATCCTTGGACTACAGATCCATGTAGTAGCTAGATGGCTGGTTCTCCTCCTTTGTGCCTTCATGTCTAGATCTTGTGAGCTCCGTTCATGATATTTGTAATTCTGCATGTTGCTTTTGCGGGGATCCGATGGATATTGAGATGCTATTTCAGATTGATTATTGATTCTATCATGTCTTTGTTATTTGTGATCTTGCATGCTTTCTGTTGTTAGTAGCTATCTTGACCAAGTAGATGCTAGCAACTCCAAGAGTTAGTATTTATGCTCGATAGTGGGTTCATGCCTCTGGTAATCTAGGGAAGTGACAGAAATCTCTAAGGTACTAGATGTGCTGTTGCTACTAGGGAGAAAACAACAATCCTTTGTTCATAGAACAATCGTATTGTTTACATTACACGCAATTCGTAAAGCAATAATCTGTTGCTTGCAACTTAATACTGGAAGGGGTTCGGATGATAACCTGAAGGTGGATTATTAGTCATAGATACAGTTGGATGGCGGTCTATGTATAATGTTGTAATTCCCAATCAAGTTCCAAAGGAGTCAAGATGATTAGTATATGCATGTATTGCTTTCTCGATGTTTGTCAATTGCCCCGCTATAATTTGTTCACCCAACATGTTATCTATCTTAAGGAGAGCCACCTCTAGTGAACTATGGATCCCGGTCCTTTCTTTTACATACAATCTACAAACTGTTTACTGCTTTGTGTTTACTTTTTGCAAACTATTACTTCCTTCCATTCGATACGTTTAATCCTTTGTTTTCAGCAAAACCGGTGAGATTGATAACCTCATCGCAAGTTGGGGATAGAGTTCTGTGGTTGTGTTGTGCAGGTCTCCACGTTGTTACTAGCACCGGTAGTGCGCCCTGCCAAGGCTCAGCTAGCAACACCTTTGGGGTGTTTCCTTGCTCCTACTGGTTCGATTAAACCTTGGTTTCATAACTGAGGGAAACTTGCTGTTGTGCTCATCATACCTTCCTCTTGGGGTTCCCCAACAAGCTCTACATCAACACCGAGCCATCAGACTCCCAATTGGTTTGCTACATCATCGCTTAAAGTGTGACAAGGTCACTTATTTGGGAGAGATGATAGAAACAACGAGCAAGTATGCAGATGCTGACGATGACACAAAGGGATAACTGAATGCCCTAGCTGTGCCACAGTCGGCAAAACAACCAAAGCAGCAAGCTTAGAAGCGCAAGAATACCTCGGAGGAAAAACCCAACACGGAAACGGCAGTGGTCACTGCTACTTTCGGGTCTAGAGGACGAGGAGGACGCGGCGGCGGCTGCGGACGCGGTTGTGGGACATCAAGAGTCTAGGATAGAGGAGACCATCAACCTGGCAAAACCAACTCCTGGGCCGACATTGCCAATAACCCATGTGTGCATCACCTAGATGCCAATGGGGGCTCGTCTCACACAAACGTCGAGTGTCGTTTTAATGATGACATCAAGAAAGACGATATTGCTGGCTACAGGGCTAAGCAGAAGAAGGGAAAGAAGAATCCCGAAAAAGATAAAGAGACCAAGGAAGATTCGGACATGGAGGAAGCTGATCCTTCAAATCCCAAGCCGGAAGGGAAGAAAAACTTCCCAACAAAGAAAGACACTTACGTCACCTTCCTCGGATCTCAACCAGCTAAGGTCAAGAAAGCAGTTCTACATGAGCTCAACACGATAGTTCCGGCTGTCCCCCAATTCCTAGACTGGTCGGAAGTAGCAATCACCTTTGACCGTGCTGATCATCCGCCTAAGTTGCATAGGCGAGGAAAATATGCCTTAGTCGTCAATCCACTTATTGATGGCTATGGTTTCTCCAAGACTCTCATGGATGGCGGCAGCAGCATTAACATCCTGTATGTCAAAATGCTATGCCGGATGCGAATCTCGGAGACCCAACTGAATTACAGCTTTGTGATCTTTCATGGAGTTGTCCCAGGAAGACAAGCAAATTCCCTAGGAGAGATCACTTTGGATGTTACCTTTGGAACTCCAAAGAACTATCGGATGGGAGCACTTTCCTTCGAAGTGGTCCCGTTTAAGAGCACGTACCATGCTATATTCAAACATCCGGCTTACTGGGCTTTTATGGCTCGTTCGTGTTACATTTACAATATGATGAAAATTCCAGGTCCTAAAGGCGTGATCACCATCAGGGGAGACCCAAAGAAGGCGCGAGAGTGCGAGGACGGAAATTCTGCCTTTGCTGAAGCCGTGTTGCACACCCAGGAGTACTAGGAGATCAAGAAGACCATTGATCCGTTTGAGATGCCCGCGACAAAGAAGGAGGTGACAAAGCCGAATCCGGAGTTCAAGGCATCGGAAGAGACGAAGAAGACACTGTTGAAGGATGATGATCCCTCCAAGGTGACCCAGATAGGCGTAGGCCTAGAGAGCGCATAGGAAAGCGCGCTCGTCAAGTTCCTCCAAGCAAATCAAGATATCTTCGCATGGCAGCCATCTGACATGACCGGAGTACCTAGGGAACTTGCCGAGCACTCTCTAAATGTACACCCGAACACTAAACCCGTCAAACACTCCCTACGATGTTTCGGCGATGAAAAGCTTAAGGCAATAGCTAAGGAACTAGCCAGGCTCGAGTTATCCGGATTCATAGAGGAGGTCATCCACACTGAGTGGTCGGCCAATCCTGTAATGGTCCCTAAAAAGGACACCACTAATTTAAGGATGTGTGTTGATTATACTGCCTTGAACAAGGCTTGTCCCAAAGATCCATTCGCTCTGCCTAGGATTGATCAAGTTATCGATTCTACGATAGGCTCGGAACTCTATGTTTTCTCGACGCATATTCCGGTTATAACCAAATCCGGATGAAGGAATCTGACAAAGTCAAAACTTCATTCATAACCCCCTTCGGAACCTTCTGTTTTGTTATGATGCCCTTTGGGCTCAAAAATGCAGGAGCTACGTACCAACGCACTATGCAGCGTTGCCTCCACGACCAAATCGGACGCAATGTGCATGCATATGTGGACGATATTGTGGTGATGTCCAGAAGGAAACTCTAATTTCTGACTTGGAGGAAACGTTCACCAATTTACAAAAATATAACATAATGCTTAACCCGAATAAATGCTTCTTTGGAATACCAGCCGGAAAATTGTTAGGTTTTATCGTGTCTCAAAGAGGCATAGAGGTAAACCGAGACAAAATGAAGGCTATACTCAATATTTCCAGGCCAACTCGCCTGAAGGATGTTCAAAGACTAAATGGTTGCATTGCCACAGTCAGTCGGTTTGTAAGCCGGCTCGGTGAAAGAGCCGCACCACTATACAAGCTCCTGAAAAAGATCAAAAAGTTTGTTTGGACCGACAAACCTGAAGCTGCACTATAAGACCTGAAAGCAGTACTCTCACCTGCTCCCATCCTGGCAACACCGGAACCACAGGAATCGATGTTGCTCTATCTCACTGCGACAAACAGGGTCAGTATCATCATGGTAGTGGAGAGACCAGAGGAAAATCAGGAACACCTAGTGCAGCATCCGACTTATTATCTCAGCGAGGTCTTAACTAAATCAAAGCAGCGTATCCGCACTATCAGCTGGCTTATGGTGTGTTCTTAGCATCCCGTAAGTTACGGTATTATTTTCAGGAACATCCAATTACCATGGTGATCACAACTCCCATGAGAGACATAATCAACAATAGTGATGCCACAGGACGCGTCGCAAAATGGGGCATAGAGCTTTCAGCTTTCGACATTGAGTATAAACCTCGTACAACAATCAAATCCCAAATCCTCGCTAACTTTATCGCTGATTGGACAGAGACAACGGAGAATATGACCTTGACAGAGTCGGAGTACTGAACCTTACATTTTGATGGGTCTAAGGTGCTCGAGGGCTGGCGTGGTGCTCAAATCACCTCAAGGAGATAAACTTTTCTATGTATTGCAGATCCACTTCATGGCGACGAATAACATTGCCGAGTATGAAGCACTACTTCATGGAATCCGGATTGCTAAGGATATCGGTATCCGACGTTTAATGCGTTATGGAGATTTAGATCTTGTTGCCCAACAAGTGTTGGATATCTGTAACGCGAATAAACACATGGCAGCATATAGAGCTGTCATGGATGAACTATCTAAATCGTTTGAAGGGTTTGAAGTTCAACACATCCCTCGAACAGAAAATGAGGAAGCAGATGCACTATCTCGAATAGGCTCTGCACGGAAAAAGGTTCCGGATGGCGCTTATTTGGAGCACCTAAAAGTTCCCTCTATAAAGGGAGTAGACGAGGAATATCCGACCAAATCCGACTCACCTTTAGTAGCAGTTCTGGCTGTAATTCCCAGCTGGACTCAACCCTACCTTGATTACTTGGTAGATGGAAAATTACCCAAAGACGATGTTTTGAGTCGGCAGATCGTCCAACGAGCAAAAGCCTATACTATAGTTAGTGGTGAGCTCTATAAGCGGAGTGCGTCTGGGGTCTTTCAGAGCTATGTATCTCCGAAAGAAGGAGTGGAAATCTTACGAGAAATCCATGAAGGCGAGTGTGGTCACCACGCTGTAGCCAAATCTCTAGTAGCAAAAGCTTTCCGACACGGTTTTTTCTGACTTACAGCCAAGGCAGATGTTGAACGGCTGGTCAAGACGTGCAAAGACTGCCAAAAATACGCCAAATAAGCTCACGTTTTGGCTGATCAGCTACGAACAATACCTATAACATGGGCTTTCGCGGTCTGGGGGCTTGACATGGTAGGACCGTTTAAACGGGCTCCAAGTGGATTTACCCATCTCTTAGTGATGGTGGATAAATTCACAAAATGGATTGAGGCTAAACTCGTCACTAGTTGTGATGGAGCAACAGCCAGAAGATTTGTCGAGGATGTCATAATCTGATACGGTTATCCGCATAGCATTATCACGAACAACGGGAGTAATTTCTCTATGGGAGAGCTTGCCGAATTCTGCAATGAACAAAATATCCGGCTTGATATTGCGTCACTCGCACATCCACAAGCTAATGGACAAGTCGGAAGAGCGAATGGTTTAATCCTACAAGGCCTAAAACCAAGACTCGAAGCACCACTATGACGTGCTGCGGGGGCTTGGGAAGAGGAATTACCTTCTGTAATATGGAGCTTACGAACAACTCCGAACAGGTCAACCAGATACACACCTTTCTTCTTGGTCTATGGCGCAGAAGCAGTTCTTCCTAGTGATTTAATTCACACTTCTCCTAGAGTTGCCACGTATATTGAAGAAGATGTCGAAATCTCTCGACCAAATGATCTCGACTTAGTCGAAGAAGTTCACGTCATTGCTGAGATGAGATCAACAGCCTATCAGCAGAAGTTACGCAAGTACCATAGCTAGAGAGTCAGAAACCGGTCTTTCAATAAGGGTGATTTGGTTCTCCGGCTTGTGCAGAAAAGAAAGCACAAACTTTCCCCAGTATGGGAAGGGCCTTTTTTAGTTAGCCGAGTATTGCACAATGGTTCTTACTATCTAACTGATATGCGGCCAGTCAAAGAAAGACCTGCTACTAAGAAAAGAAAGAGAGCTGGAGGAAGTACAGATCCGGAAGAATTAGATAGACCATGGAATATTGCTCAGCTACATCCCTTTTATTCTTAGTTTATCTTTCTTTATAATCATATATGTGTACATGTTCAATGAGAAATAAAGTGTTGGTTGCCTCAAAAAAATTCTGAGAAGTTTTTTACCATCTTATTTCCGAATGATCATGTCACAGTCGAAAATCCCAGAATACTTGAAAGTACTTTATGCTCATGTTTGTTCTGGTTTAGAGTTCCGATTCTAAAATTGCTACCTTCGGGTATAAATCTAAATTTTATAGTCTATACTTTGGTTATTTGTCTGATTGCCTGATGTGGGCATTTTTCGAGTAGTGAATTGAAAAATAAAACTTAGCACTAGCAAAAGTATCATACTACTGATTTACAACCTGAATTGTTTTTAGAATAATACATTGTTTGTTTTGATGCTCTACGATGCAGGGGAAGAAGAAGGAGCTACCGGCTCACTGGAGACATCAACCCCGCCTCAATATCTTTCCGAGACGTTCAAATCCGAGATGGTTTGCTCGTCGTCGGAAGCTTCAGCAGTTTCTTTGGCGGGCGGAGGCGGCGTCTCTACGCGAGTGAAGAAGGGGATATCGTAGCTGGTCAAGTCAGCTAAGTGGCACCCATATCCGGCATAGGAGTCCATAATGGCTTTGATGTCCTGCTCCTGACCGTCTTCATCCACTTTACAGTACCCTCTGGTTACTTGCCAGATTTCCATGTTTCCATGGTGGCTCATAACCATGGTAAGAGTGTTCTATGCCGTGGTCCGCGCGTAGGACATGTTCCAGTCCTAGATAAGCTGGGGCATGTCCTTGTCTTTGTCTCGCACTTCAAAGCCGGACATGCTATGCATGTCCGGAACCTTGAGAACCTCGCCAATATCCTCAATGGATTGGCGGAAGTCATGAAGCAAATTGCCGACTTGTGTAAGCCGGCTAGTGCGAGATTCGGCAGAGGATGAGTCTAGTAAGTTCAGAGGACCTGCACATGTAATGCAAAAGGGGTTAATAAAATAAATCCGAACTCCAAAGATTCGGAAGATGCAGAAAAGTAAGAAAGAAGAAAACGTACTGAAGATGACATCGTTGGTTTTGGTCTTCTCCTCCCAAAGACTCTAGAGTTCAGCCCGGATTGCCTCGGCAATATCCTTCTCTCTGAACAATTCATTGCTGAGATCCGAGATTTTCTTATCCTGGAGCACAATCTTACGATCGTGCTCCTCGGTGGCCATGGAGGAGGATTTGAGAACTTGAGCAATGCTCTTTTCATGATCTGCCTTAAGCTTATTCAACTCTTGGCGGAGGTCCTTGTTTTCCACCTCCAGGGTTTTCAGATTCTCAGCCTCCTCAATCATAGCACATGATTGCTTTACTATTGCTGTAGTCAAAAGAACAACAGTTGAACAAAAATTCGACTATGAAATAAAACGCAAGATTTGAGTACTGAAATGTTTACCTTCAGCCTCATCCCTAGATACTTTCAGTTGAGCATTTTCAAGTCAGAGAACTCTAATTTCTCTCCGCTTGTTATAGATATTCTTCAATAATTTCTGGTTATATGAATTAACTTTTTGTAAGTCAGAATACCCAGAGTCAGAAGTCTACTAAAGACTCGGGCTAATATTTTTACTAATATCAGCACGAGCCTTGGGGGATACACTAGTTCATTCTTTGGCATCCTAAGGAAGCATAAATCCGGATTGTTTATCCAACTTCATGCTTGGGGGCTAGAGGATATGATATGGAATAAAGTAAAAGTTGGAATTCCGACTTACATGTTGTTCATGAGTGAGTTTGCTCAAACTCATGTTCACTTCTGTGGTAACCTTCTCGGCGAGGGTGAGCGGGATCACTGGTGGTGCTGGAAGCTCGCCGGTTCTCAGCCTCTCGTCGCGAAGACGGACTTGTTCAAGAAGTTCAGAGTACTTGACGTCCTCTGCTTCTTGTGCTTCTTCTTCGGTAGTGATAGTTCGACTTTCCAGACATTGTCAGGCAAGCCGTTGGATCTCCTCTGCAGATTTCTGGGACATGCCAAGTTTGGCAATCCCTGGATTGCTGAGGAGGTTGTCGGTGAGAACCTTTGCCGAGGGATCATTACCCGAGGAGGGTTCACCCTTATCAAAACCTGAGTCACCCATGGTGACGTTAGTCTGCGATCCGAAGATCACTGGCTCTACTAATTGAGCTGGATATTCTGTGATAGTCGGAGATGGAGTAATCTCCGGCGCTGCAGAAGGTTGAGGGGTAGGAGTCGGAGGTGCTGTGGCAGGAGAAGTCAAATTTAACTTTGACTGGCGCAGGGGCTTCGACGAAGCTCCCTTTCCCTTGCCCTTGGTGAGCTGTTTAGCTCTAAGAAGGTAATAGAACAAAGAACATTACATCTCGGAAAAAATTAAGACATATAGTACAAAGACCTTGTGAGGAAAGATTACCTCTTCACAACGGGCACCTCCTTCGTGGAATTATGTCCGGTAGTGGAACCAATTCTCCGTCATCCTGAGAAATGTCAGGAGGATATCCCTCGACAAGAGCAAGCTCCGACTCGGGGAGGTCATCAAGCTGAAAAGAGACAACACATCTCAGTATTGCAAAAACAATGAAAAGATGAACACATGAATCAAGTTACTGCTGGAAACTTACCGACACTACAGGATCTTCTGCCGTATACATATCCAAAGACAGCTCCAGAATTTTCCTCTCAATCCGCTCCCTTATCAGCCACTTGATTTGACATATGTAATCTTTATCCGAGTATGGCTTGGGGCTGATTCGGAGGGAGTCTTTCTTGGACGCCGTAATGGAGTGCATCAGCCGATCTCCATGATGTTAGAGAGGCTAGATCCGGTGTGCCACCCAGCAGTGAACTAAGTCGGACCCTTTCAGGCCCTTGTGCTTCATAAAATATTCAATCTGCCTCTTGGCAAGAAGCAGATCGTCACCGAGAGTCGGCGCATCCGTGTCCTAGGACTCTTGGGGCGTGGCAGACCATCGACGAAAGCCGGCAAAGCAGTAGCTTTGCCGGGAGCAGGAATATCCTTGTGGTAAAAGAAAGTGGACGACCATTGATTGACCGGCTCACTAGCCATAATCCGAGGATAGATACGCTCTCTTCTAACAGAAAAACTAATAGTACCGATAATGTATGGATTATCGGCAATGATGGAATTTCTCCGGACATGGAAATAAAACTGGAAAAGAGTAAGGCTCGGCCTAATGCCGAGATACCCCTCGCACAAAGATGCGTATGCGCTCATCTCTAAGAGAGAGTTCGGGGGAAGATGGTGGAGATGAACTCCATAATGACCAATAACTCCATAATGAACCACGCTGTAGCCAAATCTCTAGTGGCAAAAGCTTTTCAACACGGTTTTTTCTGACTTACAGCCAAGGCAGATGTTGAACGGCTGGTCAAGACGTGCAAAGACTGCCAAAAATACGCCAAATAAGCTCACGTTTTGGCTGATCAGCTACGAACAATACCTATAACATGGGCTTTCGCGGTCTGGGGGCTTGACATGGTAGGACCGTTTAAACGGGCTCCAAGTGGATTTACCCATCTCTTAGTGATGGTGGATAAATTCACAAAATGGATTGAGGCTAAACTCATCACTAGTTGTGATGGAGCAACAGCCAGAAGATTTGTCGAGGATGTCATAATCTGATACGGTTATCCGCATAGCATTATCATGAATAACGGGAGTAATTTCTCTATGGGAGCGCTTGCCGAATTCTGCAATGAACAAAATATCCGGCTTGACATTGCATCACTCGCACATCCACAAGCTAATGGACAAGTCGAAAGAGCGAATGGTTTAATCCTATAAGGCCTAAAACCAAGACTCGAAGCACCACTATGACGTGCTGCGGGGGCTTGGGAAGAGGAATTACCTTCTGTTGTTCTGGGAAGGTTAATTCAAGTGAGAACTTGCATTTTGAGTTAAGGTTTGAATTTGAGATTTGAACTTCAAATTTTGATGCCCAGTAATTTGAAATTCCAAAGAATTAATTATAAATATTATAAGGATAAACAAATATTATAATGAAATTGGAAAAAATATTACAAGATATTACAATAATATCACAAGTATTAAATACAATAAAAAGAATAAATGGAATTATTTCCATAATATAACCTCACCAATTATTTATGCAAGGAAATAAATAAGAAAAGGTATATTGCAATAATACAAATAAAGAAAGTCTTTATTACAATTAGACATTTATTACACTGTATTCACAAAGAATCCAAAAAGGAAATTACACAGTATTAAAATAGAAACCAAGACTATATCCTAGCTAGTCTTGATCCTTGCTCATTTCTTTTATTTGTACCTGCAACTTCAAATAAAAAACAAAAGGAAATACTAAATTAGGGTTAATGTTAGTTTTGCTCTAATTTACAACGGTGTAATGCTGTTTGAGCACATAATTGAGCATTTGAGTTAGGGGTAAGTTTCATCAGATCATAGTATCTGTTCTTATATTAAAAGTCTCAACCCAGTATCATTGAGAGTAAATGGGGCAAGTTTCACCAGGGAGAGGTAGAAAGAATAGAGAAATAACACTGTAATCACTCAAGCTCATGCAGAACAATGTAAGAAACTCACACATGTTTGCATGCTTGTGTGTTGTCGACACAAGGCTACATCAAGAGCGAGATAAAAGCCCAGCCATAGTAGCAGAGAGCTGAAGGAAATATGCCCTAGAGGCGATCATGGAGATTATTATATTTCATATGTATCCATGAGTTATTATAATGTTCCTTGAATATCCATATATCAGGCAATTTGTATTGATTGGCAATTATGTGAATTGTTTGTGAAACTCTTTACTTGTATGGTTATCTAATAGTTGTCCCTAGTCAGAGTTAATGTGTGGACACACATGAATATTAGACTAGCACATCGATTGGTTGATGACTATGTTTCGCAAGTCATAGACATGGAGATGTAAAACCAATGATATGGACACATGTTATGAACATGGGGTTGGACTGACCCAACTTGAGACTAACAATAATACTTGCAGCTCTCTCTACACATTGTGTATGTTTTGTCCTTAGACCTGAGATTGTCGCATGTACTTGAGATGTGGATCGACCTACTTTGGGGCTATCAAACATTGCTCCGTAACTGAGTAGTTATAAAGGTAGCTTTAGGGTTTGTCCTGATATATGCTACAAGGCTTGGTCAATCAAGATGGGATTTGCCCCTCTCTACTTGAGAGAGATATGTCTGGGCCCCTCGAGTGATCGGATCCAGAAATGCATGGTCGTGCTACATACGGTTAATAGTTAACCTAGTAAAGGGATTCTGAATCATAGTATCGAGAAAGAGAGGTCAGCTTGGAGCTAGACCAAATATCATAGGAAAAAGGGAAAGACATGTACTCAACCTTGTGATGGTTCGTCCGAATGATCTTTATATGCGTTTAGGAGTTGGCACATCTTGCTAGAGGCCGCTACCAACTATTGATGGAGTAAGTGTACTCGTGTCATGTCTATACATGTATGAACATATAGGGTCACACACTTTAAGGGTTGGAAGCATAATGAGGATTGGATCCAAATTAGACCAGACTTAGGCTACCAATGGGCTGCTAATGTAGAAGCCCACCAGGGATGCCTATATAAGAGAGAGTGAGGCGAGCTGAATAGGGTTGAGCATTCCACCCATCCACCACTCCTCTCGTGCCTGTGTTGCACGTGAATACCTAGCAGTCTGGCGTGTGACCTTCCACTCCGGATGTGTGGATACCTCGGAGGTGCTGCAACTGTAGCACTTGGATGAGCCGCACAAAGGGGAGGTGCTCGTGGGACGAGGACAAGGAGAAGACGTAGAACATCTACACTACCCCGACGTGCTTCATCGAGTTCTACAACTGCGCGTATAGTGGTAATCCCGTGATCTATGACCACAGTATTCCTGGTTGACGCGGTATATTTTTTTTTTGATTTTTGCTAGTGTAGCCTACTCGTTAACCCTACACGAGCTCTCTCTGCTGATCACACTTCACATCACCACTAGCAGCAAGAACACCAACACCACCACTGGTAAACACCAGAACAACCATCCAACAAACCATCAAGGCAACCAACCAATCCATCTGTCATGGTTACTTAGAGGAGGGGGTGGATCTGGAGTTGGGCAAGGTCAGACCAGCAAGCAGCAAGGAGGAGCAGGACAAGATTAGGTCAGGGACAAGGTCAAGCCAACAACAAGGAGGACAAGATCACAACCAGGAGCAAGATCACCAAAACCATCATATGATCATCAACAAATATCTTATCTACTCTGCACAGCAGGTTGACAACTAAAAGCTTTGCATATTCTCTATGCATATCAATTTTTGATTGGAAACACATGATAAAGTGTTTGTTCTTAGACCTTCATACAAGTGGTATGTCAGGTTTATCCTAGAACTTTATCTAGCAACATAAGCACATGATCCTCTCTCAGAGAGAAGAGCCTCAGCCTATTGTATCATAGGCAAGGGAACAAATTAAGCAACCTATAGCAGCAGATCCTGCTATCTAGCTACAGTTGTGCGCACTCCAAGTTGGAGGCACCACAACAGCAGCCAGGGCAACATATGCCATTAAAGGCAGATATCACATAAGGTAATCAATAGCAACAACACAAGGACAACATAATCCACTATTTGCATTGACTAAATCACCCCAAATAAATCAGTCACTAGTCATTTGCAAGTAACTGTACATGTAAGACTGTAACACCCTCGAATCGGCCCTATGTAGATTTTAGCGCTTCACGCCAAACCCGCATAGAAACAATTCAAAGATGCCCACCAAGCACTTGCGTGCGGGGTGGAAAACAAAGTAATACCATTACACAATAGTCCATGATGGGACCCATGATAACATATATATACTATACAACATACGAGTACGGAGAAGATGCAAATTGGACTAAGAGTCATGAAGGATAACCAATGGCGTCCATAACCCTGTCCAGGCCTACCCGGAAGGGTAACCTTGCTAACACCATCAAACTCATACCTGTCAATGCAAAAGGGATGCTGACAAAGGTCAAAGGAAAAAGGGAGCGGACAGTACCGAGGCCAGTACATGGAGAGTCTTAGAATTCGGTGGCTCTTGCCTACATAGGTATGGTGGACTAAAGCGGCATCAAAGCATGCATTAAAACAACCTATAGAGACATGATACAATTGTCGGCTATTAGAGAGAGTTAAGAGAGACCTATTCGGATCCAATCTGATACTAACACCAAACAAACCCATCCCAGAGTTTCCCCCTCGAGACCAAACGACGAAGTCCTTCCGAGGAACTCACATAGTTGGCAGTTTTATTTGAGCATTTCATTGAAGTTGCATCACTTACTAGTCAGATATAGATAACATATGACATTCCAATATCACTAGCTATTGGCACTTTTAATTAACCATTCCGTTGTAGTGGAACTGATTACTAGTCATGCCAAAGTTAAATTTATAACACTACTTTATTTTGAGTTGTCTAAGGTCGAGACAATGTTCTCCAAGTAGTCCATAACCATGGACACGACTATTTGAAAAGATTTACCCTGCAGGGGTGCACAAATAGCAACACACGCACGAGCAACCTCGGGAAAAACCAAATAAAAAGCAACGAGGCATCACGATAAAGCATTCACATGATTCAAAAATGATTTCGGGGGGTGATGCATGTAAAATGCATACATGAACTTTGTAGTTTATTGACATGTATTCGCACATATTTGCAACATATTGAATGTTCTATCCATGTTTTATATTGATCTTCGGGAATTTACCAATGATCTCCTTTATTTTGGTTATAACCTGTAGGACAGGAAACCCCTCTTTTGTGTATTTTTAGCTTTCAGAGACCTAAACGAAGTCAAACGGACTGGTGATTTCTAGAGCATAAATATTTCACCAAGGAAAGCATCTGGAGCACTTGGATCTCACCAGAACGGCTAGGAGGGCCAAAAGGCACCTGGTGGCGCACCCAACATAGTAGGGCGCACCCAGAACAGTAGGGTGCACCACCCCCTCTCTTCATCCTCGACCATCGGATGCCCTTGATTCTTTCCCCCATGGACTTGGCTTGACCTTAAAACCTCTATAAAAAGGTACCCTAGAGGAGCCATCAGAGAGAGCACTACATAATAGAGAAACACCAAAAAGGTGTTAGAACCAACGAAGATTGGAGGGGGAAACTGTAGCACCCCGATAAAACCACTACTAGAAAATCACTTGGTGTTTTTGTTTTGTGCATCATCATGACCGCATGCTCATGTCATCATGCCACATTGCATTTGAGCATAGTCATGTCTTCATGCATATGTTTGCCTAAAACTATTTTCTAAAAGCCTATCTTTGTTTTCTAATTGCCTCCCTCTTTATTTAAAATGTAGAACTGGGTCCGTCCGGATATTTTGTTTTGTCTAAAACCTATTTACTAAAATATTTTGTTTTGAAAATAAATAAAAAACATATTTTACAAAACGGGGAGGCCACCACCTGCCAGGCCCAAAGGGCCAAGCTGGCAGCAGTCTACTACCCCGAAACCCTAAACTTAAAATCCCCAAACCTAGTTCTAACCTAACCCTAACTAGTCCCACCTAACCCAGACCCAACCCGACCCACACCTTGCCGAGCCACACCCCAGCAGCAGCAGTGCCTCACTCGCGCGCGGACATACCCCGACGCGGTACACGCTTGCGCGCGTGACGCGCCCGTCCCGCACGCTAACCCCGCACCTGGCTGCTCTCCTGGTCCCACCACGCATCGAGGCCCGATCCCGTGACCCACCCCACCAACCTCGCTCCCTCTCGTGATTCCCCTCCCCATCGCGCCTCGCCTGCAACCCTCGTTCCTCCTGCCGCCGCCGCCAGGGACACAAGGCCCTCTCCCCGCTTGCCCTCTCTGCTGGAGCCGGTCGTCCTCGGCAGCGAGCGTTGCCGCCGAACCCCGCCTTCCCCGTCACCACCGCTCTGTACCCCGGCCATCGCTGTCGTCGAGCCTGCTCGCCTTCTCGGCGCCATAACCCGTGCATGGCCCTCCTCGCGATCTCTTTCGTCGCCCTCGCCCTCTCCTGCAGGTCGCCGCCAGGAGCAGCGCCACCATGTCCCTGTCGTCCTCCTTCCGGGTCGACCTCATCGTCCCTGCAAGCCTTCCGCTCTGCCCTCCCTCGGCCTCTCTCCTCTCCGTTGCCGCCCTAGACCTCCACCCCGTCGGGCTCCGCCGCTGCGCCCGTGTCTTCCTCCCCGAGGCAGCGCCCGCCACAACCTCGTCCCGCGTGGCCCCTGCCTCCCTCGTCCTGGAGCCATAGAACGTTGCCTCATCTCGCCTCATCTGTGCATCTCCCTCCCCACGGCCACCGTCTCTGCCAGGTCTCGTCCTCTCCCTGTCGCCTTGCTTGACCGGAGCACCTTCCTCGCTTCCTCTCTGGTCCTTCAGCATGTCCTGCGTCCGGCCAGGTTCGCTCCAGTGCATCGCCGACCCGTGCTACTCGTCTGATCCGACGCGTCTCCACTGCAGGGCCAGTTCTCATGCTTATTTTTGACTACGTGCAGTGATGCTGCTACAGTGAGCTCTTGACGACCTAGCGGTTTTGCTCTCTTCTAATTCGATGACCTGCTGCTACCCAACACCAAGGATATGTAGGGGTAACATGCTACTGAGAGAAAGCTGATAGGATTCACCAAGGTCTCCTCGGTGACAAGGCCAGCCTATTGACAAGTTTGCCACCTAACATCGACACTGAAACCCCAAGATCAACAACATGGAACTGAAGCCCGTTGAACCCTAAGATCTCCATCACGGCACATCGAGATCTGCTTCACAGATATGAAGACCGAACCTTGGTACCCCGGCTTTGTCATCCAGCTCTCTGGTCCGAGACCGAACCCGGACCACCCTTAATGTGATCCCCTTTCCGAGAACCCTATTTTATAAATGCCATATATACACTTGTTGCATGTTAAATTGTTCATGGCCACATACATGTTTGACATTTGGGGGTATTTTGTCTATTCACCTAAATTAAATATGGAGATCATATGCGGTCTTTTCTAGTCTTATATTGACTCCATTTAAATTTGTATAGCGAATCGATGTCATGTTTTGCCATGTTAAGACAACATTTAAAATGCGTGGTATCTAAACAACATGAACCACTTAATTAATTGTCGGGACCCTGGTTCCTCTTAATATTGCCTAGTCGCATCGCATCTTTGCCATGTCATACATCATACATGCATCATGCCTGATCTTCTGCCATAGTATTAAATAGTGCATCCGATGTTTCTTCTCGTGCTTTGCTTCTTCGCGGATTAGGCCGTTGAGTTGATGCGAGTATCGACAAGTTCTTCGAATAATGTCTCTTCAGCTATGTTTTCCCAGGCGAGCAATCTCCCCCTTTCTACCTATTTTGCTTTTATAGTCTTTATTTCCTCCTATTGATCTATTGCTATCCGTGTTGCAATGCTTTAGTTTCTGTGCACCATTTATATTCCTTGTAGCCTCTATATTGCCTTGGACACATCCTATTGCATGTTGTTTGATAGACAGTCGGCCTTGCGAGTCGTAGTTGCTTGCTCAGGTGCTGCTTCATGTTGTTGTCGTTCCACCGTTGATAAAAGGTTGGCACATTCTTAACGATGGAGATGCTTAATGGTGGAGATGATCATGACTTTAATTTCAATTGATAATTAAAATGCTAGGAATAGATATAACTAATGCAGAGGCATCAGTGGGCAATAGCTAATATTTGGTTCTTCCAGGCTCACTTGTGTCCCGTAGGCCCCGAGTACTTGATACCCGTTCCTTGACTATTCGCACTATCCACATACGGGAGAGTCTATGAATCCCCCTTAGCTAGAGCTTGATTCATTTCTTATTTCTTGGGGCCACAAACTAGTTTGGGGCTTTATTACTATCCTGTACTTATGCCATGCTTTACTGCTTTATTTACGATTGTGCGTGGAGCACCTATACTGTTTTGAATGCGGAGTGTTTTCGCGGTATCGACAAGCCCAGTCACACTTTCGGGTTCCCAGTCGTTTATAACCATTGACGCAAACCTTGGGTCCGTCTCGGAGTCGGCCAACTTTGTTGCGGGTAGCTTAATGGGGTGGCCCCCTGAAATATTTTATGAATCCTGTGATTGCTTTGTCGTGAAAGCCTCGTTGGGTTTTGATTTGTTTTTTCCGAGGTTGATCGTGTGTGTGTTGCTATTTGTGCACCCCTACAGGGTAAATCTTTCTGAAAGCCGTGTCCGCGGTTATGGACGACTTGGAGCACAGTATCTCGATCATAGACAAGCATAACTAAAGTACTTCTATAAATTTGACTTAATATGTGACTAGTAATCAGCTTCACTACAATGGAATGGATAATAAAAGTGCCAACAACTGGTGGAACTAGGGTGTATCGTGTCATGTTATACCTGCCTAGTAAGTATCATAACTCCAATGGAATGAAATAAAAGTGCCAACAACTGCTAGGTTTGGGATGTCACATGCTAATTGTATCTGAGTAGTAAGTACTAAAACTACAACTGAATGGTTAACTACAACTACCCACTACTTATGCTATCAGGATGACTCATGCTATCTATATCTGACTAGTAAGTGCTTCAACTATAATGGAATGAATGAAACTGCCAACTGTGTGAGTTCCTCGGTTTGACTTCCTCGTGTGGTCTCGAGGGGGAAATACCAGGATGGGTATGTTTTGGTGTTACTATCAGGTTGGATCCGAATAGGTCTTTCTTATCCCCCTCTAATAGCCGACAGTTGAATCGAGTCTCTATAGATTGTTTAGTGCATGCTGCGCTGCCGCTTCAGTCCACCATACCTATGTAGGCGAGAGCCACCGAATTCTAGCCTCGCCGTGTACTGGCCTCAGTACTAACCGCTCCCTTTTTCCTTTGCCCTTTGTCGGCACCCTTTTTGTTTTAGCAGGTATGAGATCGATGTCGTTAGCAGGGTTACCCTTCCGGCTTGGCCTGGGCAGGGTTATGGATGCCATTGGTTATTCTTCAGGGCTCTTAGCTCAATTTGCTTCTTATCCGTACTCGGATGCTATATCGTTTTCAAGGTGATTTGGATCTTTGTACTATATATCTGTTTTTTGGGTTCTATTGTGGACTATTGTGTAATGATATTACTTCGTTTTCCACCCGCATGAAAGTGCCTGGTGGGCGTCCTTGAATCATTTCTATGCGGGTTTGGCGGGAAGCGCTAAAACTTGCATAGGGCCGATTCGAGGGTGTTACAAAGTGGTATCAGAGCCCAGCAGTTGCGATACCCCAATGGTCCAGCCTGTAGGATAACCTAGCTAACGGACGATGTAGAGTGTCAAAATTATTTTTGCAAAATCGGTTGGATAGATCTGATTAGGTCTGATTTTACTCCTTATCCCTATGCTATTCTCCCTTACCTCTGCGTGTTTTGAATCTGCTCTCTTATCTTTTCTTCAAGTCCAGGAATTCTCGTGGTTGGGTTTTCATCGTACCTTCAGGGTTTTGCTTCCTCCTTTGGTAATGGTGCTTCTACATCCGGTCTTCATGCTATCTGAGGAATCCTTCATCTGTTGGACTTCTCTTTGTTCCTTCTTGTGCCTTCCGGTGTTTCCAATACGACCACATCATCTACGTCAGATCTAATGAAGAGCATGCATCATTCCTTTGTTATCTGAATATCGCTTGTCAAGATCTTCCGTCTGAATTCCGAGAGTTGGTCGCATGATTCTTCTATTCATGTACCAAGTAATGCTTTGAGTGCGGGATGGAGTCGCGACCATACCACTACTCTTAGCATTCACTTTTGTTCATTTAATAGGTGGATCTATGCAATTTACTCCTCCATTGAAGTTAGGGGTGGCCGTATCTTTTGATACCTCTATCTTTGTCTTTGTTTCTCTGGAGTGTTCTCGATGAGCGTGGACAACAACCTCTTGTTGGTGGTGTCGTCGATTTCGACATGAAGAAAGAATTCTTGTTAGCGGTGTCGCGAAGATCTACATGAAGCAAGAAGCATCTGATCATCGGCCTTCTTCCTCGTACCATGAGGCGGATCTCGAGGGCGAGATCCATTGTTAGTGGTGTCGAATTGTAGCACCCCGATAAAACCACTACTAGAAAATCGCTTGGTGTTTTTGTTTTGTGCATCATAATGACCGCATGCTCATGTCATCATGCCACATTGCATTTGAGCATAGTCATGTCTTCATGCATATGTTTGCCTAAAACTATTTTCTAAAAGCCTATCTTTGTTTTCTAATTGCCTCCCTCTTTATTTCAAATGTAGAACTGGGTCCGTCCGGATATTTTATTTTGTCTAAAACCTATTTACTAAATTTTTTTGTTTTGAAAATAAATAAAAAACATATTTTACAAACCGGGGAGGCCGCCACCTGCCAGGCCCAAAGGGACCAGCTGACAGCAGTCTATTACCCCGAAACCCTAAACTTAAAATCCCCAAACCTAGTTCTAACCTAACCCTAACCGGTCCCACCTAACCCAGACCCAACCCGGCCAACACCTTGCCGAGCCACACCCCAGCAGCAGCAGTGCCTCACTCGCGCGCGGACATACCCCGACGCGGTACACGCTTGCACGTGTGACGCGCCCGTCCCGCACGCCAACCCCGCACCTGGCTGCCCTCTTGGTCCCACCATGCGTCGAGGCCCGATCCCGTGACCCACCCCACCAACCTCGCTCCCTCTCGCGATTCCCCTCCCCATCGCGCCTCGCCTGCAACCCTCGTTCCTCCCGCCGCCGCCGCCAGGGACACAAGGCCCTCTCCCCGCTTGCCCTCTCTGCCGGAGCCAGCCGTCCTCGGCAGCGAGCGTTGCCGCGGAACCCTGCCTTCCCCGTCACCACCGCTCTGTACCCCGGACATCGCTGTCGTCGAGCCTGCTCGCCTTCTCGGCGCCGCCACGCATGCATGGCCCTCCTCGCGATCTCCATCGTCGCCCTCGCCCTCTCCCGCAGGTCGCCGCCAGGAGCAGAGCCACCATGTCCCCATCGTCCTCCTTCCGGGTCGACCTTATCGTCCCTGCAAGCTCTAAGCACCGCCGCTCTGCTGCTTTGCTGCTCCGCCCTTCCTCGGCCTCCCTCCTCTCCGTTGCTGCCCTCGACCTCCACCCCGTCGGGCTCTGCCGCTGCGCCCATGTCTTCCTCCCCGAGGCAGCGCCCGCCGCTACCTCGTCCCGCGTGGCCCCTGCCTTCCTTGTCCTGGAGCCAAAGAATGCCGCCTCCCACTCGCCTCGTCTGCGCGTCTCCCTCCCCGCGGCCACCATCTCTACTGGGCCTCGTCCTCGCCCTATCGCCTTGCTCGACCGGAGCACCATCCTCGCCTCCTCTCTGGCCCTTCGGCATGTCCTGTGTCCGGCCAGGTTCGCTCTAGTGCATCGCCGACCCATGCTACTCGTTTGATCCGACGCGTCTCCACTGCAGGGCCAGTTCTCATGCTTATTTTTGACTGCATGCAGTGATGCTGCTACAGTGAGCTCTTGACGACCTAGCGGTTTTGCTCTCTTCTAATTCGATGACCTGCTGCTACCCAACACCAAGGATATGTAGGGGTAACATGCTACTGAGAGAAAGCTGATAGGATTCACCAAGGTCTCCTCGGTGAGAAGGCCAGCCTGTTGACAAGCTTGCCACCTAACATCGACACTGAAACCCCAAGATCAACAACATGGAACTGAAGCCCGTTGAACCCGAAGATCTCCATCACGGCACATCGAGATCTACTTCACGGATATGAAGACCAAACCTTGGTACCCCGGCTTTGTCTTCCTCCTCTCCGGTCCGAGACCGAACCCGGACCACATCGAACCCCAAGATCTTCGACCCTTAATGTGATCCCCTTTCCGAGAACCCTATTTTTATAAATGCCATATATACACTTGTTGCATATTAAATTGTTCATGGCCGCATACATGTTTGACATTTGGGGGTATTTTGTCTATTCACCTAAATTAAATATGGAGATCATATGCGGTCTTTTCTAGTCTTATATTGACTCCATTTAAATTTGTATAGCGAATCGATGTCATGTTTTGCCATGTTAAGACAACATTTAAAATGCGGGGTATCTAAACAACATGAACAACTTAATTAATTGTCGGGACCCTGGTTCCGCTTAATATTGCCTAGTCGCATCGCATCTTTGCCATGTCATACATCATACATGCATCATGCCTGATCTTCTGCCGTAGTATTAAATAGTGCATCCGATGTTTCTTCTAGTGCTTTGCTTCTTTGCGAATTAGGCCGTTGAGTTGATGCGAGTATCGACAAGTTCTTCGGATAATGTCTCTTCGGCTATGTTTTCCTAGGCGAGAAATCTCCCCCTTTCTACCTATTTTGCTTTTATAGTCTTTATTTCCTCCTATTGATCTATTGCTATCCGTGTTGTGATGCTTTAGTTTCTGTGCACCATTTATATTCCTTGCAGCCTCTATATTGCCTTGGACACATCCTATTGCATGTTGTTTGATAGACAGTCGGCCTTGCGAGTCATAGTTGCTTGCTCAGGTGCTGCTTCATGTCGTTGTCGTTCCATCGTTGATAAAAGGTTTGCACATGCTTAATGATGGAGATGCTTAATGGAGATGATCATGACTTTAATTTCAACTGATAATTAAAATGCTAGGAATAGATATAACTAATGCAGAGGCATCAGTGGGCAATAGCTAATATTTGGTTCTTCCACGCTCACTTGTGTCCCGTAGGCCCCGAGTACTTGATACCTGTTCCTTGACTATTCGTACTATCCACATACGGGAGAGTCTATGAGTCCCCCTTAGCTAGAGCTTGATTCATTTCTTATTTCTTGGGGCCACAAACTAGTTCGGGGCTTTATTACTATCCTGTACTTATGCCATGCTTTACTGCTTTATTTATGATTGTGCGTGGAGCACCTGTACTGTTTTGGATGCGGAGTGTTTACGTGGTATTGCCAAGCCCAGTCACACTTTTGGGTTCCCAGTCGTTTACAGCCAGTTACGCAAACCTTGGGTCCATCTCAGAGCCGGCCAACTTTGTTGCGGGTAGCTTAATGGGGTGGCCCCCTGAAATATTTTATGAGTCCTGTGATTGCTTTGTCGTGAAAGCCTCGTTGGGTTTTGATTTGGTTTTTCCGAGGTTGATCGTGTGTGTGTTGCTATTTGTGCACCCCTGCAGGGTAAATCTTTCTGAAAGCCGTGTCCCCGGTTATGGACGACTTGGAGCACAGTATCTCGATCATAGACAAGCATAACTAAAGTACTGCTATAAATTTGACTTAATATGTGACTAGTAATCAGCTTCACTACAATGGAATGGATAATAAAAGTGCCAACAACTGGTGGAACTGGGGTGTATCGTGTCATGTTATACCTGCCTAGTAAGTATCGCAACTCCAATGAAATGAAATAAAAGTGCCAAGAACTACTAGGTTTGGGATGTCACATGCTAATTGTATCTGACTAGTAAGTACTGCAACTATAACTGAATGGTTAACTAAAACTACCCACTACTTATGCTATCAGGATGACTCATGCTATCTATATCTGACTAGTAAGTGCTTCAACTATAATGGAATGAATAAAACTGCCAACTGTGTGAGTTCGTCGGTTTGACTTGCTCGTGTGGTCTCGAGGGGGAAATACCAGGATGGGTATGTTTTGGTGTTACTATCAGGTTGGATCCGAATAGGTCTTTCTTATCCCCCTCTAATAGCCGACAGTTGAATCGAGTCTCTATAGATTGTTTAGTGCATGCTGCGCTGCCGCTTCAGTCCACCATACCTATGTAGGCGAGAGCCGCCGAATTCTAGCCTCGCCGTGTACTGGCCTCAATACTGACCGCTCCCTTTTTCCTTTGCCCTTTGTCGGCACCCTTTTTGTTTTAGCAGGTATGAGATTGATGTTGTTAGCAGGGTTACCCTTCCGGCTTGGCCTGGGCAGGGTTATGGACGCCATTGGTTATTCTTCAGGGCTCTTAGCTCAATTTGCTTCTTATCCGTACTCGGATGCTGTATCGTTTTCAAGGTGATTTGGATCTTTGTACTATATATTTGTTCTATGGGTTCTATTGCGGACTATTGTGTAATGATATTACTTCGTTTTCCACCCGCGTGAAAGTGCCTGGTGGGCGTCCTTGAATCGTTTCTATGCGGGTTTGGCGGGAAGCGCTAAAACTTGCATAGGGACGATTCGAGGGTGTTACAGAAACTCCATCGGAGCCGCCATTAGAGGGATCTTCACCTTCTCCAACATCTCCACCATCGTCATCATGATGAAGAGGGAGTAGTCCACCTCTGGACTATGGGTTTGTGGCAGTAGCTTTATCTATTTGTCTCTTGTTCTTCATAGATCTTAGTACCATATGAGCTTCCCAACATGATTATGGTCATATATATAATTCCTATGTGGTGGATCCTTATTTGATGATTTGATAGATGAGATTGGAACACATTATGTGTAAGATGTATTGATAGATGCATATCATGTACCCCATTCTTAAGTACTTGCTTTGATCCACTTTGAATGCAAGAGCCGTGTGGGGAGAAGTGTGTATTAGATGGAGTAGCATGGTGGTGGTGATTGGATAGTGACAACAAAATCTACACTACAAGAACCTGGACGATTCGTGACGTTTTTTATGACGCAACCTAAAAACATCGCGGATTCCTGACGTTCTAGAATGTTTTATCGCAACGAGCTCCAAGCCCCTCCAGCCCAGTTATCCATGACGTTCCTTGTTTTCGTCGTGGCAAATTCGTCGCAGATTTTATCCCAGGCCCTGAAGCCTAGTTTGCCATTTCGTCTAGTGCAAAATTCATCGTGGATTTCGTCACGACACATATTCGACACTTTTTTTTCGCATCGACCGTCTCCTCCATGCTTCAACCCCACTTGTTAGCTCGGTGTCGATGTTACGTACGTAGTGTATCTCACGGTAGTGCTGGGTTCGACGCGGCTTCGTGACGTTTTCCGCTGGCCCCAGCTGTCAGTGCGTTTGATAGAAATTAAATAACAGGAAAACATTTCGTGCAGGTAGACAGAATCAAACCGTCAACCAATCTTTTGCAGAACTAACTTGCAACCGATGCATCTGTCCATTAGTTTTGTGCCGATCTACAACTTTATTCTATATATTACATACCAGCTCTCAATCACAGGAAAGCAACAACATGAACACAATGAACCAAAATATATACATAGCATATGGAGATAATATTACTTAGCATGTAGAGCACCAGGTTGACAACAAGTTCCTTACCACTACAAGTTCACTGACAACATATTACGTTAATGGTTCATCCAACACCACAACATAAGCAAGCAAATACTTTTTGGCCTCACTATAGAACATTAACACAACCCATGAAGCCATGTAGCCCCTCATTTAAAAATGTGAAGATGCACACATTCCCCTCCCTTATTCCAGCGAGTTCGAGAATATTAGACCAGCCTCTTGTCATCTGGGTAGCATCATTCATGCCTTGGAAGAGGTTAACATGCTCAAAAGTGGTCTTGTAAGAGCATGCGAGTGGTAACACCTTTGGGAGATAGCGGTTGAGGGGTGCACGGCTGTAGCTAACTGAAAAGTATTGTAGGAGAAGAATAATATTAGTTGTTGACTAGAGTTCACTGTGCATAATAAAATTTAACTATTGAAATGTCAAATTTTAACCATTTTGGCCTTCCCACGGATGACATTTGACTTGTTCATCTTGCACACATAGTATGGTATAGATGGCTTGTGTCGTTTAACTAACACTTTGAGGGAAGCAACTTGGTCAGAAGTCAATTGCAAATTGTTTCTAAACACGCAGTGCTCATCGAATTCCTCAACCCCCATCATACTTGGACCTAGAAAGAAAATATTAGAAAGTAATAATCTGTATTTGCATGTATATAAATGTAGCAAAACATGTATATAATGCCACACCTCTAGGAATAAGGATCCTCGGTTTCTCGACTACTCCAAATCTTTTCATATAAGCTTTAGATCTTCGCCTTGCTATCTTAGCTTTCATCTTGCGAAAACTACAACATCAGGTTTCTTCACATCATCATCAGATGAGACATCGATGATGACAACATCATTCGTAGCCTAAATTAGACATTGAACTAATTAGAATGTTTAGTTTTCATGCCATATACAGTAGTAGGGCCAGTAGCATCAATTTTAGAACCTTCTCATGTATCTCCCTGGCCTTCATTGTACCTGCCCCAAAGAGTAAATATAAGAATTAAGTTAGAATACAATTCTAATTAGTCAATTATTACGAGAATCAAATTCAGTGAGTAAACTAAAGGGAGCTTCCAGTGAACTAGATTGAGCCTTGCCGTAAGCAGCAACATCAATGCGCGGAGCACTAGATTGTGAGTACATACGCGCTGCCATAGAACAAGGAGGCGACACATCGAACTAGAACTAAAACAACAACATCGGCACGGTGTCCTAGAACAAGGAGGCGATGCGTCGAACTAGAATTAGGAGGTGACCACATCGCCCATCGGTTAACAAAGAGTTGACGCGGTGAAAGGGCTCTAGGTTGAGGAGTACTTACACGTCAGTTTGCAGCCTCTGCTGCCACCGTTGCCACCGGGATTTGGTCGTCCACAGGGAGGGGAGAGGGTTTTCTCTAGCCACGGATTTGGGGGAAGTGGTGTGGGATTTGGGAGTGGCATGGAGGGGAGAGGGTTTTTTCTACCTGCTATGATAGGTGGGTCCCATGCGTGAGAGGTTTTGGTTCATAGTGGCATCGTCTCGTAGGCTGACGAATGGGTCCCACGCGGACTGAATAACAACACAATTTTTCTACCAGAAAAAGAGCTTTTGTTTAGCCAAGTTTGACAGACAGAATAACAACACAATGTTGTGGCTAATTTTCCAAATGAATAACTATTAATTCCATGAACTAAAGGACAATAATATTGATCAGTTCAAAGGCATGCACACAACCATTAGTTCAACACAAAATATGCAACACATGCATGCACACAACCATTAGTTCAAGCATGCACCACAAAGCATGCACACACGATCATTAGTTCAGCACATGCATGCACACATCCATCAGTTCAAGCATGCAACACAAATCATCCAACACTCCACCACCATAAGCTGGAACTACTCTTCGTCTGTATCATCTTGTACTTCATCTCCTTTGTCACTACAGTACTCTTCAATGGTGTCGTCTACTTCAGGCTCACTATCAACTTCCTCCTCTTCAACAACTTTCCTTTTGCCTCTGGTATGATCGAACACTGAAGCATCTATGATGCAACCTCTGTTGACAGAGGGTCGATGTTTCCTGAAAGGCAGAGCCTTAGATACAATCTCATTGTCAGAGCCTACAAACTATTGATATGCTACATCAGTATGCACCGCCTCCTCCCCCTCTCCTTCGACAACATCAAACTTATGTCTTTGAACTATCTGTTGAACCACCCGCTAGTTTTTGCCCTTGGCTGTGTCTGGCACATAGAACACTTTTGTAGCCTAGGTTGCCAAGATGTAACTATCATCTTTGTACCAAAAATTGGTAATGTTGACACTCCGAAAGAGTTTATCATACACCATCTCAGTATCCTTGCGGCCCTCAAGCTGATACCAATCGTAGTGGAATAACACAACTGATCATTGGTGTTCCAAATCAGAGTTAAAATACAACACCTTGATATCCTTGAGGACACCATAAAAATGGATATCCTTCTCCAAGTGAAAACCTTTAGTCATTACTCCACTGTTTTGTGTTTTCTTATCCTTCTCACGATCAGCGGTGAGGAACCGAACACCATCCACAATACAAGCTGAATATGTTCTTACTCGGAAGTCTGGGCCACATGCCAATGCAAAAAGCTCTTCATCCACATCTTCTGGATTCTCCTGTCGCTTTTTCATGATCTGTATGTACCGTAGCAGAAATACAATATGGTTAAATCATGCATTGAAATTCTATATATAAAGGACATATATAAATGCAAAAGGAAACTAACATGGTCCTTGAACCATCTTTGAAATCCCTGCTTAAGCTTTCTTTCCACATTGGGCATCCCATCGTTCACCAGCTGTTCTCGGTGAAGACTGCAATCGAGAGAGTAACTCGGAATTAAAATCTTTAGGTGTATGGCAATATTGGATTCATAAGTATGGGAGATCAGAACATACATGATATATGGCTTAACCTCCTCGCAGTTGTTTAGGACATACCAAGTCATTTTGTGTAGCTCCCTTTGGAGGGTCAAATCAGTATCATCGCTTCCTCCATAGCAGGTGACATGGCTTCCTCCAATCAAATTCACACCATGGCCAAACACATCACAAGCTGATTCATGTTGGTCACCTACATTTCTCGCTGGTCGATTGAATCTTGTCACAATATCATCAAGGTATCTAGCGAAAAAAGTCACGCACTCGGCAACCATGTAGGCCTCTGCCACTGAACCTTCTGGACGTGACATGTTCCTGACATATCTCTTTAGAGTACACAACAACCTCTCTATTGGATACATCCACCCATAGTTCACAGGGCCTCGGAGCATTGCCTCATTAGGTAAATGCACAACCAGGTGGACCATCACATCAAAAATGTCGGCGGAAAGATGTGGTCAAGTTTGCACAAAATTACTGGGATTTCATCTTTGAGCCTTTCCAACACTGATAGTTTCAAGTTTTTACTACACAATTGCCTGAAAAATCTTCCCAGCTCTCCAAGTGCTGTGTAGATATCGGGATGCAAATACCCTCGCATGCCAGCAACCAATATTCCCTGCAACAGGATGTGGCAGTCATGGGTTTTAAGTCCTGTGATCTTGCGTGTACGAACATGGACACATTTGGCCATGTTTGAACAAAACCCATCAAGAAAAGTGCAGTCCCACATATATTGACAGAAACCCGTTTTCTACCCTTATTCAGGTAATATGGTGCATATGGACAAAGAAGGTCCTTCTCTATGTCTGTGGGTTGCACATGTAGATCTCGCCTAATGCATAGGGCTTCACAATCATACCTAGCCTTCAAGGTGTCCTTATTCTTCCCGTCAAGTTCAAGTAGTGTGCCAATCAAGTTGTCGCAGATGTTTTTCTCGATGTGCATCACGTCGAGATTGTGCTGAAGTTTCAAAGATGCCCAGTAAGGCAAGTCCCAAAAACCATGCCACCGGTTCCAGATCGGTGAAGGATCTGTTTGCTTCCTCTTTTTGCTCCCAGGATCACATCTATCTCCTAGTTTAAGATGCCTAACCTTCTCCAGCTCAGCTTGTAACTCAACTGCAGTAAATTTGTCAGGCTTCGAGTGGTCATCATGAATGCTGGCAAGCTCCATGTCTCGCTGCAAGTGGTGGCACTTCGGGAGGAAACAATGGTGCCCAATGTAGCATATTTTGATCTTTATGGATTTGGACAGAGGATTTTTGTTCCAATGCAGGCATGCATAATATCCTTTTGTTGTATGCCCAGACATAGTGCTGCAAGCAGGGTAGTCATGGGTAAACCAAAGAACCGCTGCTCGAAGATCAAACATTTCATTTTGAAATGCATCGTAAGAGCGCACACCCTTCCAAAGCTGTTGCAAATCGTCCAGCAGAGGCTCAATAAAGAGATCAAAGTCCTTTCCAGGACTTGATTTGCCAGGGATTAGAAGGCAAAGCATGTAGTTTGATGCATCCATACAATCCCATGGTGGAAGGTTGTACGGAAGGGCAAATACGGGCCACATACTGTAGCTCATGCTCATGGTTCCATAAGGATTGAAGCCATCGGTGGCAAGGCCAAGCCTTACGTTTCTAGGGTCAGCTAAAAAGTCCTCCCATGTGCTGTCAAAATCCTTCCATGCTTCACCATCAACCGGATGACTGAGTATACTATCTCTGGGCATTCTCCTTAACTTGTGCCACTGCATGTTCTCCGCTGATTTCCTCGAAGAGAACAATCTCTACAGCCGTGGCGCCAAAGGAAAATGACGCAACACTTTGACAGCCGACGACCTTCTTTCCGGATATTTCCACCTTGAGGCGCCACATGTAATGCAATTGTCCAGCTTGTCATTGTCCTTCCAGAAGAGCATGCAGTTGTTTTTGCACACGTGTATGCTGTCATAGGAAAGTCCAAGCTCATTCAGGTAAGTTTTTGCTTCACGGTATGATCTCAGCAGGGTATTGGGATCCGGCAGTGCATCAGTAAATAGCTTCATCCAATCATCGAAAGCAGTGTTGGTGATCCGGTGATATGACTTGTGATGAAGGAGCTTCACAACAAATGGAAGCCTGGAGTGTTTACTTCCTGGGTAAAGCTTGCGCTTTGCCTCTTCCATCAACTTTGCAAACAATTTCTCATGTTTACCGTCAGTTGGGACATTAGAAGCAATCTGGTCTGCGGTTAATGCATCGCCTGCGTGCTTAAGGTCTTGCAACATATCTGGAACACTGTGTGTTGGAGATATGCCCAAGAGGCAATAATAAAAGGGGTTATTATTATATCTTTGTGTTTATGATGAATGTTTACATCCCATGCTATAATTGTATTATTAGGAAACACTAATACTTGTGTGTTTTGTAAACATAAAAGAGTCCCTAGTAAGCCTCTTGTTGAACTAGCTTGTTGATTAATTGATGATCATGGTTTCCTGATCATAGACATTGGATGTGATTAATAACAAGGTTATATCATCAGGAGAATGATGTGATGGACACACACCCATAGTAAGCGTAGCATAAGATCAAGTCATTAAGTTCGTATTGCTGTAAGCTCTGAAATACATAGTAACCTAATCCTTCGACCATGAGGTTATGTTAATCACCATCACCGGATGGGTACTTTGATGACATCAAATGCCGCTTCGTAACTGGGCGGTTATAAAGGTGTCATTGGGTATTCTGAAAGTATGTGTTGAAGCGCATAGACCAAGATTGGGATTTGTCCATCCATATGACGGATATATATATACTCTAGGCCCTCTCGGTGGAATGTCATCTAGATAGCTTGCAAGCATGTGACTGGGTCACAAGGGATGACATAACATGGAACGAGTAAAGAGTACTTATCAGTAACGAGGAAGAACTAGGTATGAAGATACCGATGATCAAACCTCGGATAAGTAGAATATCGCGTGACAAAGGGAATTGGTTTCATATGTTAAATGGTTCTATCGATCACAAAGTAATCATTGAGTATGTGGGAGCCGTTATGGATCTCTAGATCCCGCTGATGGTTATTGATCGGAGAGGTGTCTTCATCATGTCTGCATATTCACGAACCGTAGGGTGACACACTTAAGGTTCGAAGTTGTTTTAAGTAGATATGGAATTTGCGTTGGAGACCGAATGTTGTTCGGAGTCTCGGAATGGATCCGGGACATCACGAGGAGATCCGGAATGGTCCGGAGAATAAGATTCATATATTGGGGATCATTTTCTAAGTTAGGAAATGTTCCGGAGTGTTTATATGGAGATTCTAGAAGGTTTCAGAATGTTTTGGAAGGTTCTAGAGGATTTCTTGGAGTTTACTTGAAAACCAAGAAAGGGATCTAAGAGACCAAGTGGGGCAAGACACAGATTCATGGGGGAGGAGGATTCCTCCCCCCTTCCCACTGCCGGCCCAAGGAGGGGAGTCCTACTAGGACTCCCCCTCCCCAGGCGCGCCTCCCTCCTTTAAATAGAAGGGAGGGGGCGCCCCTCTTGCCCCTCCTCTCATAATAACCAATCTCAGCCGCCTCTCTCCTCCACCTTTCTTCTGCACAGGCATAGGCGAAGCCCTGCAGAATTCTCATCTCCACCACCACCACCATGCCGTCGTGCTGCTGGGATTCCGTGGAGAAGATCTACTACCTCCGCTGCTCGCTGGAACGGGGAGAGGAAGGTATGCTTCGACTCCGCACATGTGACCGTCTGCGGAAGCGCTGCCGGAACGCGGCGCCGGAAGGATCGTCCACACGATCTTGAGATCGACAAGTGATCGACTACATCATCCACGAGATCTAATCTCGTAACGCTTTCAGTTCTACGAGGGTTAGTACCGATCTATCTCGTTGCTCATGTCTAGTAGATTAGATCTTGGCTTTTGTCTAGATTTGATCTGGGTTTTGTTCGTTCTTGCGGTAGAATTTTTTTGTTTTCCATGCTACGAACCCATCAGTGGTATCAGAGCCTTGTCTATGCGTAGATCTGTTGCACGAGTAGAATACAATGAGGTTGTGGGCGTTGGTGCTCGTGCCGTCTTTTGCTATGTGTGTACTTTGCATCTTGCGGTATGGTGGGATGAAGCGGCTCGGGCTAACATTACATGTCATCGTACATGAGACTTGCTCCACGCTTGACGTGCACCTTGCTTTGCACAAGTGGCTTGGCGGGTGTCTGTCTCTCCCATCATAGTATAGATCAAATCTACACTTTGAACTTGATAACACTTGTATCAACGTTGTGGTTTAGTTTCGTAGGTAAGATGCGTTCTTAGTCGAAAGCCCCAAGCCACGTAAAACTTGCAAAGAAAATTAGAGGTGTCTAACTTGTTTTTGCAGGGGTTTTGTGATGTGATATGGCCTACATGTGATTGTGATTGTATTTGATGTATGCAATGATCCTTGTTGTAATATGGCAACCGGCAGGAGCCTAATGGTTGTCTTTAATTCTGTTAAGACCTGCGTGTCTATTCATCTTGTAATAGCTTTGTTCCAAGTAGTTGTAATAGTTTCTAGTGATGATGGACAACCATGAAGCGGCACCACGGACCTTGCCGCTATGCTGGTGATGATGGAGATCATGTCCGTGCTTTGGAGATGGAGATCGAAGGCATAAGAAGAAAGGGCCATATCATATCACACTAATTATGAATTGCCTGTGATGTTAATCCTTTATGCATCTTGTATTGCTTAGATCGCGACGGTAGCATTATAGGATGATCCCTCTCACTAAATATCAAGTAATAAAGTGTTCGTCCTTAGTTGGCACCGTTGCTAAAACTCGTCGTTTCGAAGCATCTCGTGATGATCAGGTGTGATAGACTCTACGTGTGCATACAACGGGTGCAAGCCAGATTTGCACATGCGGAAACTAAGGTTAATCTTGACGAGCCTAGCATGTACAGACATGGTCTCGGAACACGGAATACCGAAAGGTAGAGCATGAGTCATATGATTGATATGATGAACACGAAGATTGTTCGCCGATGAAGCTACATCATCTCACGTGATGATCGGACTTGGTGTAGTGGATTTGGTTCGTGTAATCACTAAAACAACTAGAGGGATGTTGTTTTTAGTGGGAGTTCACCTAGTTGATTTAAGAATTAAATTTGAACACTATTTATCATAAACTTAGTCTAAATTACTTGCAAATTTATTGTAGATTATGGCGAACGTTTCCATCAATTTCAATGCATTCCTAGAGAAAGAAAAGCTTAAGAACAATGGAAGCAATTTCACGAACTGGTTCCGTGGACTGAAGATCGTCCTTAGGGCTGGTCAGTTGACCTATGTGCTCGAAGCACCGCTAGGTGACCCACCTGCAGAAGATGCCACCGATGACGTAAAGAATGTTTATGCCACTCGGAAACATCACTACTCCACAGTTCAGTGTGCCATCCTGTACGGTTTAGAATCGGAGCTTCAAAAGCGTTTTGAGCACCATGACCCGTTTGAGATCATTAAGGAGCTCAAACTCATTTTTGAAACTCGCGTGGCCATGGAAAGCTATGAAGCTTCCGAGAAGTTCTTTACCTGCAAGATGGAAGAGGGTAGCTCCGTTAGCGAGCACGTGCTCACCATGTCTGGGCACGCATACAAACTCCGAGAGTTGGGGATACCGATTCCTAATGAATTGGGGATTCACCGTGTCCTCCAATCACTGCCACCAAGTTACAAAAACTTTGTGATGAACTACAATATGCACTGCATGAACAAGACGTTGCCTGAACTATCGTCCATGCTGAAAACTGCTGAAGTGGAGATCATGAAGGAGCACCAAGTGTTGATGGTCAACAAGACCACCAATTTCAAGAATCGGGGCAAGCCTAAGAACAAGGGAAACTTCAAGAAGGACGGCAAGAAAGCTGCCGCACCTGCTAAGAAACCCAAGGCTGGTCCTAAACCTGAAACTGAGTGCTTCTACTGCAAGGGTGCTGGTCACTGGAAGCGTAACTGCCCCAAATACCTGGCGGATCTGAAGAACAGCAACATCAAGAAGAAAGGTATATTCGATATACATGTTATAGATGTGTATCTTACTAGTAATCGTAGTAGTGCCTGGGTATTTGATACTGGTTCGGTTGCTCATATTTGTAACTCGAAACAGGAGCTGCGGAATAAACGAAGACTGGCGAGAGACGAGGTGACGATGCGCGTTGGAAATGGCTCCAAGGTTGATGTGATCGCCGTCAGCACGCTCCCTCTGCATCTACCATCGGGATTAGTTTTAAATTTAAATAATTGTTATTTGGTGCCTGCGTTAAGCATGAACATTATATCTGGATCTTGTTTATTGCGAGACGGTTACTCTTTTAAGTCTGAGAATAAAGGTTGTTCGATTTATATGAGTAATATCTTTTATAGTTATGCACCTGAGATGAATGGTTTATTCTTATTGAATCTCGATAGTAGTGATACACATGTTCACAACATAGATGCTAAACGAATAAAATTGAATGATAATTCTACATACATGTGGCACTATCATCTTGGTCACATTGGAGTGAAGCATATGAAGAAACTCCATTCTGATGGACTTCTTGAATCACTTGATTTTGAATCACTTGAAAGATGCGAAGCATGTCTAATGGGAAAAATGACTAAGACTCCATTCTCTGGTATAATGGAGCGAGCTACGGACTTATTGGAAATAATACATACCGATGTGTGCGGTCCAATGAGTGTAGCATCGCACGGTGGATATCGTTATGTTCTCACTTTCACGGATGACTTGAGTAGATATGGGTATTCCTACTTTATGAAACATAAATCCGAAACTTTTGAGAAGTTTAAGGAATTTCAAAGTGAAGTGGAAAATCATCGTAACAAGAAGATTAAGTTTCTGTGTTCTGACCGCGGAAGTGAATATCTGAGTTATGAGTTTGGCATGCATTTAAAGAAATGTGGAATACTTTCATAGTTGACACCACCGGGAACACCACAGCGTAATGGTGTGTCCGAATGTCGTAATCGAACTCTCTTAGATATGGTTCGGTCTATGATGTCTCTTACAGATTTACCGTTATCATTTTGGGGCTATGCATTAGAGACAGCCGCATTCACTTTAAATAGGGCACCATCTAAATCCGTTGAAACGACACCGTACGAATTGTGGTTTGGAAAGAAACCTAAGTTGTCGTTCCTTAAAGTTTGGGGTTGCGAAGCATATGTAAAGAAGTTACAGCCTGATAAGCTTGAACCCAATGCGGAGAAATGCGTCTTCATAGGATACCCTAAAGAAACAATTGGGTATACCTTCTATCATAGATCCGAAGGCAAAGTTTTCGTTGCTAAGAATGGATCCTTTCTGGAGAAAGAATTTCTCTCGAAAGAAGTGACTGGAAGGAAAGTAGAACTCGACGAGGTTATTGAACCTTCTTTCGGAGTTGAGAGTAGCGCAGCACCGGAAGATGTTTCTGTGCCGCCTGCACCAACTGGAGAGGAAGCTAATGATGATGATCATGAAACTTCGAACGAAGTTACTACTGAACCTCGCAGGTCAACGAGGGTCCGTACCACTCCTGAGTGGTATGACTCTTCCTTGAACGTCATGTTAGTGGACAACACTAATGACCCAGCGACGTATGAAGAAGCTATGGTGAGCCTAGATTCCGACAAATGGCTAGAAGCCATGAAATCCGAAATGGGATCCATATACGAAAACCAAGTATGGACTTTGGTGGACTTACCGGATGGCCGTAAGCTGTCGAGAACAAATGGATTTTCAAAAGAAAAACAGATGCTGATGGTAATGTTACCGTCTATAAAGCTCGACTTGTCGCAAAAGGGTTCCGACAAATTCAAGGAGTTGACTATGATGAGACTTTCTCACCAGTAGCAAAGCTAAAGTCTGTGAGGATCATGTTAGCAATCGCTGCATATTTCGATTATGAAATTTGGCAGATGGATGTCAAAACGGCGTTCCTTAATGGTGACATTGAGGAAGAGTTGTACATGGTACAACCTAAGGGTTTTGTCGATCCTAAAGATGCTGACAAGGTATGCAAACTTTAGCGCTCCATTTATGGACTGAAGCAAGCATCCCGGAGTCGGAATCAACGTTTTGATAAAGTAATCAAAAACTTTGGATTTATACAAACTTATGGAGAAGCTTGTATTTACAAGAAAGTGAGTGGGAGCTCTGTAGCATTCCTAGTACTATATGTAGATGACATATTGTTGATTGGGAATGATATAGAACTTCTTAATAGCGTCAAAACCTATTTGAATAATAGTTTTTCGATGAAGGATCTGGGCAAAGCGGCATATATTCTAGGCATCAAGATTTATAGAGATAGATCAAGACGCCTAATAGCGCTTTCACAAAGTACATACTTAGACAAAGTTCTAAAGAAGTTTAGAATGGAAGAGAGCAAGAAAGGGTTCGTGCCCATGTTGTCAGGTAAGACCTTGAGTAAAACTCAAAGTCTGGCCACAACAGAAGATAGAGAAAATATGAATAAAATTCCCTATGCCTCGGCCATAGGTTCTATCATGTATGCCATGCTGTGTACAAGACCGGATATAGCACATGCTGTTAGTTTGACTAGCAGATATCAAAGTGATCCTGGAATGGAACACCGGACAGCGGTCAAGAATATCCTAAAGTACCTGAATAGGACTAAGGATATGGTTCTTTCTTATGGAGGTGATGAACAGCTTGTTGTAAATGGTTACACTGATGCTAGTTGGAACACCGATCCAGATGACTCGAAGTCACAGTCTGGATACGTATTTATTTTGAATGGTGCTGCAGTGAGCTGGAGGAGTGCCAAGCAGAGCGTTGTGGCAAAATCTTCAACTGAATCGGAATACATAGCTGCTTCGGAGGCTGCACAAGAAGCTATATGGATGAAGGAGTTCATTAATGAACTTGGCGTGGTTCCCAGTGTGTTGGACCCGATGGCCATCTACTGTGACAACACAGGTGCCATAGCTAATGCACAGGAGCCAAGGTCACATAGCAAGCTGAAGCACATCAAGCTACGGTTCCATGCTATTCGCGAGTATGTCCAAGAAGGTGACATAAAGATTTGCAAAGTACACACTGATCTGAATGTAGCAGATCCGTTGACTAAACCTCTCCCTAGAGCAAAGCATGACCAACACCAAAACGCCATGGGTGTTCGGTATATTACCATGTAATCTAGATTATTGACTCTAGTGCAAGTGGGAGACTGTTGGAGATATGCCCAAGAGGCAATAATAAAAGGGGTTATTATTATATCTTTGTGTTTATGATGAATGTTTACCTCCCATGCTATAATTGTATTATTAGGAAACACTAATACTTGTGTGTTTTGTAAACATAAAAGAGTCCCTAGTAATCCTCTTGTTGAACTAGCTTGTTGATTGATGATCATGGTTTCCTGATCATAGACATTGGATGTGATTAATAACAAGGTTATATCATTAGGAGAATGATGTGATGGACACACACCCATAGTAAGCGTAGCATAAGATCAAGTCATTAAGTTCGTATTGCTGTAAGCTCTGAAATACATAGTAACCTAATCCTTCGACCATGAGGTTATGTTAATCACCATCACCGGATGGGTACTTTGATGACATCAAACGCCGCTTCGTAACTGGGCAGTTATAAAAGTGTCATTGGGTATTCTGAAAGTATGTGTTGAAGCGCATATACCAAGATTAGGATTTGTCCATCCATATGACGGATAGATATACTCTGGGCCCTCTCGGTGGAATGTCATCTAAATAGCTTGCAAGCATGTGACTGGGTCACAAGGGATGACATAACATGGAACGAGTAAAGAGTACTTATCAGTAACGAGGAGGAACTAGGTATGAAGATATCGACGATCAAACCTCAGATAAGTAGAATATCGTGTGACAAAGGGAATTGGTTTCATATGTTAAATGGTTCTATCGATCACGAAGTAATCGTTGAGTATGTGGGAGCCGTTATGGATCTCCAGATCCCGCTGATGGTTATTGATCGGAGAGGTGTCTTCATCATGTCTGCATATTCACGAACCGTAGGGTGACACACTTAAGGTTCGAAGTTGTTTTAAGTAGATATGGAATTTGCGTTGGAGACCGAATGTTGTTTGGAGTCTCATAATGGATCCGGGACATCACGAGGAGATCCGGAATGGTCCGAAGAATAAGATTCATATATTGGGGATCATTTTCTAAGTTAGGAAATGTTCCAGAGTGTTTGTATGGAGATTCTAGAAGGTTTCGGAATGTTCTGGAAGGTTCTAGAGGATTTCTTGGAGTTTACTTGAAAACCAAGAAAGGGATCTAGGAGACCAAGTGGGGCAAGACACGGATTCGTGGGGGAGGAGGATTCCTCCCCCCTTCCCACCGCCGGCCCAAGGAGGGGAGTCCTACTAGGACTCCCCCTCCCCAGGCGCGCCTCCCTCCTTTGAATAGAAGGGAGGGGGCGCCCCCTCTTGCCCCTCCTCTCATAATAACTAATCTCAGCCGCCTCTCTCCTCCACCTTTCTTCTGCACAGGCATAGGCGAAGCCCTGCAGAATTCTCATCTCCACCACCACCACCATGCCGTCGTGCTGCTGGGATTCCGTGGAGAAGATCTACTACCTCCGCTGCTCGCTGGAACGGGGAGAGGAAGGTCTGCTTCGACTCCGCACGTGTGACCGTCTGCGGAAGCGCTGCCGGAACGCGGCGCCGGAAGGATCGTCCACACGATCTTGAGATCGGCAAGTGATCGACTACATCATCCACAAGATCTAATCTCGTAACGCTTTTGGTTCTACGAGGGTTAGTACCGATCTATCTTGTTGCTCATGTCTAATAGATTAGATCTTGGCTTTTGTCTAGATTAGATCTGGGTTTTGTTCGTTCTTGCGGTAGAATTTTTTTGTTTTCCATGCTACGAACCCATCACTGTGACCTCCATCATCATCGCCTTCATCATCCGTATACATATTGTCATTGTCATCACCGGCATGACCACCATTGTTACCACCATTGGGTGGATCTTCATAGCAAGATCAAGTGGCTCTCCATGCTATATCCGCCGAGTATACGTGTGCGACATGCCATTGATGAGTAAGTGGTGATAAAGAAGACCTACATGTACCGTTGATGAGGGTTTAACTCGTCAATGCCCATTGTTATGGACTTGGGTTTTGGAGAAGGAGGGAGCGCTGGAGGCATCATTCGGCTAGCAAACAAGCACACAGGGACGCAAGTTTTACCTAGGTTTAGGCCTCGTAGAGGTCCCTACTCCTGCTTGTCTGCTCTTGGAATTAACAAAGGAATCCAAGATTACAGGGGCGCGTAGATGCAATCTAGCGAGAGTTGTGGAAACTAGGGTTGTGTGTCACCTCCTCGCTGCCCCCTCCTAGCCTTTATATAGATAGGCTAGGTCTTGGGTAGCAGGTCGAGTCGGTTACAGATTTAGGGTTTTCCCTTTTAACTTTCTATCTTAAGCTTCTGCTTGTCTCGCAAGCAATCGAGAGTCTGTGGGCCACTCGAATTGTCCACTGGTCCTTGGCAACTCCATGGGCTTCTGCCGTATATGGACCGTATATACCAAACTCGAGTACCTGTAGGGTATATCCATGTCAGTAGCCCCCGAGTGTCCAGTAGAATCGCAGATTCGACTGGGGACTTTATGAAGTCTTTTGAGTGCATGACTGAGCATTTTCCGAGTGTTTTGTTTATGTCATAGGGATTGTTGATATACGTGCCTGATTTATCTGATGTATCGGTATCAGTTAACTGCCTTAGGGAAAAACAACGCAATCTACTCAAACTCGAGTCCCTGGACTCGAATTCCAAAAAGTGCTGGTGTAATTCGACTTAGGCCATGGAGGTCTTACAGGAGTCGAATTCCAGTGTATAAGTGTGAGCACTCGACGCGTCTGTCAAGGCATGTTCATCGCACCTGCAGGAACGGATATGTTTCTGGTAGTGCGCAGTAGATGTGTTGCCAGGCCTTATTCAGGTCTTATCTTCACGCTGTAAGCGCGACATCCGAATTTTTGTCATCGCGGAGATGATTCGAGTGGCCTAGGATACGTAGTCTCTTTGTAGGGAAAATATGGGGCGGAGTCGCCATAGTCTTTGAGTGTGGATGTTATCAACACACAGTATGATGTACAAATAATCATAGGGTGCGTGTCCAGCGCTTCCTATGGGAGTAGCCCCCGAGTGCCTCTTTGAGTCGAAGACTCAAGCGGGGACTAAAGACCTTTTGCGAATGCTGTCGTATTTTGTTGCTTGCCTCAGTCAAATTTGCTTCCGGCGCTCCCTATGGGAGTAACCCATAATGCACAATCGAATCATAGATTCGAGTGGTGGGTATGTCTTGAATGTTCATATACCTGCATAAAGATAAATCGTAGGGTGCGCGACCAGCGCTCCCTTTGGGAATAGCCTCCGAGTGCTTGATTAAGTCAAAGACTCGAGCAAGGACTAAAGTAGTCGAAATCTTCTGCTGCTGAAAATCAATGACGTTAGTGCTGACGATGTGATGACCTCGGTTTCCCGTGTGAGCGATTTTGACGGGACGTGACGAGCGGTGGGTCCCACTTTTTGACTTCGATTTGACCAGGCGTGCGTAATCTTCTGTTTTAACTGTGTCTCCTCGATTTCCACGCGTAATGGGAATAGTGGGGGGACGGTTTGTGCTTCAGCTTCTCCACGTGTCGATGGCGATGTACGCCACGCATGTAGGAGGGTTTCTGCTGTCCGTTGGATGGTTTCTGCAAGGAGGTTAAGTAGCAACATAGCTGCGGTAATTTTTGCCATCTGTTTCCTTTGTTCTTGCCTCCAATGCCATTGTTGATGCTCTCTGCTTCCTTGTGCACTTTCTCATTGCGGCGCTAGAATAACTCCGTATCTTCCCCAGCTACTTCCTCCGTTCTCACCGCCATTGGAAGATGGGCAAGAAGAAGGGAGGCGTCACCGCTGGGTCTGCCGTCGCCATTGCCACAACCAAGAAGAAGGGCGGCTCCACCACTGTTGGCACCAACGCCGCCGACGCTGGGAAGAGTAAGGGCGCGGGAACCCGCGTCACCAACGGCGCTTGGCGTGCATCCATCATCAAGCCCACCGAGCTGCATCTTCATCATCGAGATGGAGTTCTTCCCTTCGTGGAAGATGACTCGCAAGTGCCCGGCGAGGAGGTAATCCCTTATCCTCCTCCTGGTTTCCAGATGATGTTCCTTGCGTTCATCATCCGCGGTCTTTCTCTGCCCCTGCATCCTTTCTTCAGGGGCCTCCTTTGCTTCTACGGGCTCCATCTGCATTAGCTGTCCCCAAATTCTATTCTCCACATCTCCTACTTCATTACCCTTTTCGAGTGCTGGCTCGGAGTCGAGCTGCACGTTGGCCTCTTTAAGAGGCTTTTTAAGCTGAAACGCCAGTCGGTGTCCGGTTTGGTAGTCTACGACATAGGAGGCTGCGGAATCCACGTCGACTCTTCCGCCACTTACTTCGATATCAAGCTTACTGCGTCCGTCCGAGGGTGGAGAGACAAGTGGTTCTACATCCGTGACTAGAAGGCCGACGGAGAGCACTACAGACTTGCGCCCTTCGATCCCGCGACGCCATGCAAGAGGAGGTGCTCTTGGAAGAACATCGTGATGCCTGGCGAGTCCGAGGAAACGGAGGTGCTGTATAAGCGCGTCTGTGACCTCGAGAGTCGCATAGGCAAAGAAGAGGGAGGCGCTTCCCTCATTTGCACATGGTTGCGCTGTCTTGTCCAGCCTCTGCAGGCCAGAGTCCACCCCATGTTCTGCTGGGCTGGTGCGAACGATGCCACTCACGTATCTGGCGATGGCATTTCTGCGGGTGAGGTTGATAAGAGGGTGCGACTGGTGAACAAATACACCACCAAGGAGGTTCTCTCAGGCGAACCAGTCGTGCCTCCTTTCGACGCCTCAAACCCTCCTCTTGAGGTAGAATTGTATGATGAAGTAGCTTTCATTTTCGGTTGCCTTTTACGATGCTGTGATATGTAATATTGTATCTTCTAAATGTAGGACTGACAGGTATCTCCCAATTTGCCCCCTCGTCCTGAAGGGGTTATCCCTCACGAGGTGCATGGAGAGGATGAGTCAGAGTCGACCATCCCAATCAAAGAGGAGGAGGGAGCCCCCGAGTCTAGTGACCCGGACACTCGCAAGCATTCCCGCAGCAAGGACTCGGATGCCTCGTTGCCTATGATGCTATAAGGCCCTTGTGTTGTTGCAGAGGAGCCAATCTCTGCCGTTCTTGTGTGCTCCATGTCTCCTCCTTCCCGGAAGAAGCTGCGACTGCCAAAGGAGTCGTCAGAGTCGGAGGAGCAATCCTTTGACCTTGATAGATTTGACTGGTGAGTTCACGACTTTGCCTTGGTTTCTTTTTTGGAGTTGCGTCCCCTGAAGTTTTTGCTGGATGTGTTTTGTAGTCAAGCGACATCGTCGTCTTCTGGCGACGTCCAATTTGTGAAGGAATCCGGAGTCGCAGACTCCAAGGCCAAGGAAGTGGCCGAACGAGCGCCCTCTCCTCCATTGGCGGTCCACTCCGGGCATAACTCATCGAGTTCCCCGCATGCTGGGGGACACCAGGTGGTTACCCGGATGACTATGCAACAGTCATCCTCGGAGTCTCTGGAGGACCATGTAAGTATCTCTTTGCTGTTTTGTTAGTCAAATATATACTTGGTGCTGTTGCTGAACTTTGTTTCCTTCTAATGCAGCTCATCGTGAAGGAAGCTGCCCGCCTGGCGGAGCAAGTCCTGGACATGGGTCGACAGCATGCGCGGCTGGACAATCGCCATCGTGTTGTTGAAGGTTAGTCTTGCCTTTGTCTTGGTGAAGCTTCTAGGTTCAATTGATGATGCGTCCTGTTCTTTGCAGTTGAGCATCACGAACTTCTGTGTCATGCTGCTTCACTCATAAAGGCGCTTGCTGTGGCAGCGAAGAGTCGCGACGAAGCAATCGTGACCCTAGAGGAGTCGCAAAAGCGCGAGGAGAACTTGCGAAAGCACGAAGAGGACTTGTGTTCCTCCAATGCCGAGAGGGAGAAGTTGCTCGAGGAGCAACTTTTCTTGATTGCCAAGTCCCTCTCAGGTACTCTTTCAGCTGAATTTTTGTTGTTCCTTGCTTCGACATCATGTTATCGTGCTAACACTTTGCTGTATGTAGATGCCGGCGGCCTGAGCTTTGACGCCCAAGCCCTTCGTCACGATGATGCATTGGCTGGTGCTGTCGCCACAGTCGAAGACCGTAGTGCTTCCCTTCAAGGGATGCTGACGAAGGCCAAGAGTGTGCTCAGTCGCATACGCAGGGATCTAACTCCCAAGGCTGAGCTGCTTGACAACCTGGAGGACCTGGTGGAATCCCTTGCTAGGGGTATTCCCATGGACTTCAGGAATTCCCAGCGGTCTGTCGGCGCCACCATGGCAGTCGCGATGGTGCAAGCCCATGGCGTGGAGGTGGATCCCGCTGTGATTTCCATGGCGATGCCCATCGGCGCAGATGGACAACAGGTAGTGTTTGCTCCCTTTGCTACTGGATGTGGTAAATATGGGCCACATCTCATCAATACAGTCGCCAAATACCCTGAGGAGCTAAAACGAGCAAAGAATGCGGTGAAGGCTGCGGCATCAGGGGATGGCACTAGAAAGTCTGTGGCGTCAGAGACCGCCACGGATTCGACGAGGCTCCCGAAGTCCAAGTCGAAGTCAAAGAAGCAGGCTGCTCCTTAGTAGCTGTCTTGTAATAGTTGTAATTTTATTTTTGTGTTGAAACCATGTTTTTGTGGGAGTATCCACGTCGAGACTTTGCCGTTTCTGAATGCATTCGAGCCTTTTATCCATGTACTTTTGGTCCCTTATTTTGCTCTTGCTTGCTTTATAATAGGGTACGTCGACTGGTCCCCCGAGTGATCCTCGTGATTCTCCATCCACCGATGAAACCTTGGCGCAGCCACACTCAAAGGTGGATGAGTTGTCCTTGCTTTCGTGACTACAAAATCGCATAAAGCAATTGGAGCGTGAGTTTCCATCCTCCATGGTAGCGCACATGTATGGAAGTCGAAGGCGGAGAAAGCCACCGCCCGCGAGAAGTATCTCTTGGAGGAGGTGGCACAACTAAGTGATCAATTCAAATGTTAGCTTTACGCCCTCTTATCTTTTCTTTTAGTCAGTCGCGGCAATGCCTTGTCTTCATACTTTTCCCTTTTTGCTTGGTGTAGTTGTCAGTGCTCGTCATCCGCAGGATGAGAAAGACCAGATTGCCACTCGAATGAATGACCTGACCGAGGAGCAACTTCAGGCGAGTGGGTACTTTTGGGTGGACCATAATCGTGCGATCGCACTTGCGACCCTGTAGGATCGTGCTTCTCGAGTGCTTCACTTTTTGAAGAAGGTGCAGTCGTGCCTGAGGCATATCTATCAAACAATGTTTCCACTGGACGATGTCCCTTCAAGCCTGTTGGCTCTTTTGGCGAAGTTCCAAGATCTGAGTACAGTTCACGAGTGTGTGCGGCAATAGTTAGTAGCTGGTGCTAAGGCTGCATTGTTGCTTGTGTGACTGCATAGGCTAGATGTAGACGTTGCAGCTGTTGCTGCTGGGCCACCGACCCCGCCGGAAGGTATGACCTAGGACATGGTTCCGTATTACCAGGCAGTTGATCGCCCAGCAGAAGAAATCGTCGACTTCTTCGAGGAACAAATGAACATTCTTCTATTGCAGCAATAGCTTTGACTTGTATCCTGCACATAATTGTACAAGTGTTGTAAAGTTCGTATGAATATGTTGGATGTAATTAATACATGTGAAGAGCTTGCTAGCTTATATATTTTGCGATTGTGTTTGTACTCTGCAATTCCTTTTCGTTAGCCTGACTTGTGTTTATCTCAGCACCTTGCTAACCTGTCAGGTGCGTTGCAGCTGGGTTGGTGTTTATCAAGGGTTCGATTGATGTTTTGTCAGCTACTCGGGACATTGCGATTTGTTCGTAGAATGAGAGTGTAAAGGGTGGCGCAGCCCCCGAGTGATAAGACTGCCAGAAAAATAAGGGAAAACACGGAGTTTCAGGGCACTTAGCTTTATTTATTCGTAGAATAGTACGAGGTACAATGTGTGGCTAAGTAGCCTGGCTGAATAGCCTTATTTGTAATGTAAAAAATGACTAGGGGTAGAAACGACGCAGCTGTGCGACATTCCAAGAGTTGGAGTATGCGACTCCTATCTTGAAATCTTTAACACGATATGCGCCACCTGGGATTACTTCTGTAATCACGTAAGGTCCCTCCCAGGGAGACTCAATCTTGAGATGCCCTTGTTGCTTGAGTCACAGGACCAGGTCTCCTTCAACGAAGGATCTTGGGCGTAGCCTTCTGCTGTGGTAGTTGTGGAGGCTTTGCTGGTAGATCGTTGATCTTTCCGCTACGATTTCTTGCGCCTCGTCAAGAAGGTCGACGGAGTCTTCGAGTGCAAGAGTTGACTCCTGCTCGCTGTAAGGGACCACCCGTGGGGCTTTGTAGTGTACTTCTGCGGGTAGCACCGCTTCATCACCGTGCACCATGAAGAACAGGGTGTATCCTGTGGCGCTGTTTGGAGTTGTGCGCAAGCTCTAGAGTACGGATTGCAGCTCGTCTGGCCAGCATCCGGCGGCTTGTTCGAGTGGCCGGAGGAGTCGCTTCTTGATTCCGCCGCAGACGAGGCCGTTGGCCTTTTCGACTTGACCGTTGGTCTGTGGGTGAGCCATCGAGGCGTAGCTTATGTTGATTCCTAGGTTTTCGCAGAATTCCTGGAACTCCTTGGAGGTGAAGTTCGTCCCATTATCCGTAATGATGCTGTGTGGTATTCCAAAGCGGTAGACAATGGACTCGAAGAACTTGACAGTGCTGGCTCCTGATTGATTTGTCATTGGCATGGCCTCGATCCACTTGGTGAATTTGTCGACTGCGACCAGTAGGTAGACGTAGCCTCCTCGCGAGGATTTCGGGAGCTTGCCGACCATGTCGAGTACCCATTGCATGAAGGGCCAAGCCAATGGTATTGGCCGGAGTTCCGTGCCAGGTGCGTGCGGTTTGTCCGCGAATCACTAGCAAGCGTTGACGATGTCCTTGGTGTCACGCATGGCCGTGGGCCAGTAGAATCCGGCTCGTAGAGCTTTGGCGACGAGGGCGCGACTGCTAGCATGGTGCTCGCAAGTACCTTCGTGGATGTCGAGGAGGACGGCCCTTTCGTCCTCGTTGGAGACGCACCGTTGGAGCATTCCTGTGATGCTGCGCTTGTATAATTTGCCGTTGATGATGACGAATGCCTTGGATCGTCGCGCGATGTGTCGCACGTCAGTCGGATCATCTGGCAGCCTCTTGCTGAGTAGATATGTGATGTAGGGTTGCGTCAAAGATGGCTCGATCATCATGACGCTCATTGGTCCTTCGAGTCCTGTATCAAGCTCCAGGTTGTCGAGTGCCATTGGCTCATTGGGTGGCATAGCTCCTGAGTCCGTTGATGCGCTTGCTTTCTTCTCTGGAGCCTTTGGCTTGATGGAGCATTCGCATATGCGCTCGAGAAATACCCTAGGTGGTATGGGGGCGCAGGTGGAGCCAATGTTGGCGAGTGTGTCCGCTTCTTTGTTGCTTTCGCGGCCCACGTGCCGCAGCTCACAGCCGTCGAAGTCCCCTTTGAGTGTGTCGTAGAGGTCACGATAGGCGATCATGTTATCGCTCAGTGCATCACACTCATGCATCGTTTGGTTGACCACCAACTTGGAGTCACCGTAGATGATGAGCATCTTGGCGCCGCAGGCTTTCGCCATCCGCATCCCATGGATTAGAGCCTCGTACTCAGTTTCATTGTTGGAGGCAGTGAACTACATTCGCAGAATGTATTTCAGTTTGTCTCTATGGGGTGATCTCAGTATGACACCTGCGCCAGCGCCGTCCTTTCACTTGGACCCATCGAAGTGCATCGTCCAGAGATAGGACATATCTAGCTTTTCGGGGAGCTGGTTGTCCATCCAGTGCATGAGGAAATCAGGGAGGACTTGCGACTTGATCGCGTCGCTCTTTTCGTATGTGATGTCTCGTGGAGACAGTTCGATTCCCCAAAGCGCGACTCGCCTGGTGGCATCAGGGTTATTGAGGATGTGCCCGAGCGGGGCGTCGTTGACCACCGCGATTGGGTGCTCCTGGAAGTAGTGGCGCAGTCGCCTGGCTGTCATGAAGACGCCGTACGCCAACTTCTGGTAGTGTGGGTACCACTATTTTGTTGGCGTGAGCACCTCGCTGAGATAGTAGACCGGGCGCTAGACCCCATGGACCTTGTTTTCTTCGGCTCATTCCACCACAAGCACCATGCAGACCACTTGGTTGGTGGCGGAGATGTAGAGCAACAACGAATCTTTTTCTCGTGGAGTCACTAGTACTGGCGAGGTGGATAGTAGACGTTTGAGATCTTCGAATGCTTCTTGTGCCTTGTCTGTCCACTCGAACTTGTTAGGTTTGCGGAGAAGTTGGTAGAAGGGCAGTGCCTTTTTGCCCATTCGGCTGATGAATCGACTGAGCGCCGCGATTCGCCCGGCCATCTGCTAGACGCCTCTTACGTTCTTTGGCTTGTCCATGGCCAGTATGGCCTTTATTTTCTTCGGGTTTGCTTCGATCCCCCTCGCGGAGATGAGATACCCGAATAATTGCCCAAATGGTACGCCGAAGGGGCATTTGTCCGGATTGAGCTTGATCCGGTAGCGGTCGAGGTTGGCGAAGGTCTCACGTAGATCGTCGATTAGCGAGGCTTCCTCTTTTGTTTTGATGACGATGTCATCAACGTAGACTTGGATGTTGCGACCAAGTTGATTCTTGAGGCGGGCCTGCATGCACCGCTGATAGGTGTCTCATGCGTTTTTTTAGCCCGAAAGGCATCATGTTGTAGCAGAACACACCAAAGGGCATTGTAAACGCCGTTTTCTCTTGGTCTTCCTCCTTCATTCGAATCTGATTGTAGCCTGAGTAGGCATCGAGGAAGCAGAGATGCTCACATCCCGCGGTGGAGTCGATGATCTGGTTGATTCGTGGCAACGGGAAGTGATCCTTTGGGCAGTGCTTATTCAAGGAGGTAAAGTCCACAGACATCCACATGATATCTGTGTATTTTTTAGGCACAAGCACCGTGTTGGTGAGCCAAGTGCTTTCCTTGATCTCGCGTATGAATTTGGCGTCGAGGAGTTTGTTGATGTCCATTCCGACTGCCTTTGCTCTTGGTTCAGACAGTCGCCGAATTATCTGCTTGACTGGCCTTGCGTCTGGATTTACATTGGGTGATTGCTCGGCGAATTCCCTAGGAACTCCTGGCATGTCCGCTGGACACCGGCCGAAGATCTTCTAGTGCTCACAGGGGAATTCGACGAGCGCGAGTTCCTATGTGGAACTCAAGTTGTTGGCGATGAGGGCCGTCTTGGTCAGGTCCGTTGGGTGGACCTAGACTTTCTTCGTGTGCACCGAGGAGTCAAAGGACAGGTCGGGTGAACTTGGCCTGCTTAGGGGAGGCAGACTATTGTCTGTCAACTCCTTTAAACTTGCGAGTTCCTCCTGCATGACGAAGGACTGGGAGATTCTGTTGAATTCCCTATCACAGCTGTCGGACCTCTCAAAGTTGCCGTTGATTGTGATTACGCCATTTGGACATGGCATCTTCATCTGCAGGTAGGCGTAGTGTGGCACTGCCATGAACCTCGCGAACGTGACACATCCGAGGATGCAGTGATATTGTGAAGGCCAGTCGACGACCTCAAAGTCGATGCGCTCTCGCCGAAAGTTTTGCGGTGTGCCGAAGATGACGTCGAGGTTGATTTTGCCCATGGTATATATGCCTTTCCCTGGGACGAGCCATGAAACGTCATGTCTGAAACTTCCAGGCACGTCAGAGCGATCCTCATCGCCCGCAAGGTACTTGCGAACATGAGGTTAATGCCACTGCTGCAATCCACGAAGACGCGACTCAAGTCGAAACCCCCAATCTGCGCCTCGAGTACTAGGGGACAGTGGCCTGGACGAGGAACTTGGCACGGGTAGTCACGCCTGTCGAAGGTGATGCAGGAATCGCTTCCACTGAGGTACTCAGTGGTGCAAGGTGGAGAGTTTATCGCCAAGTTGACTTGGCGAGTGATGGCCTTCTACACTCGATTTGAGGGATGCCCTTTTTGGATCATCCCCATGTTGCCCACGACTCGTGGGTATGGTTCGCCTCCGTGATCATGGACCAGTGCGGCCACGGGTGGTGGTGGTCCAGGCGGTGGTGGAGGAGCTCCATGTTCCACAGCGCCTGTGGCGGCAGCTCCATAGCCCCTGTTGACTGCGTCGCGATTCATCCGGGCCAGGCCTTCAAGAGTTTGAGGAACTCGCGGCAGTCCTTGAGAAGGTGACTGGATTTCTTCTTTCCATCGTGCTTGTCAATGTAGAAGTGCATGTTGCATGTCCCGGACAGTTTGTCCTCGATAGACGTTGCGGGTGCCTCTTCGCGAGTGTGGCACTGCCACACCTACGTGGTTTTTCCGCTGTCACGGTATCCACCACTGCGGTATCCGCTATTGCGGTTATCGTCGCGTTTGTCGGCGTAGCCGGCTGCGACCATGTTGTCCTCGTCGCGGTCATCATAGACGCGCATTCGACATTTGCTTCAGCGATCGCGTCTGCACCCAAGGTTGTCGTCGTCATCGGAGTAGGTGCAGTTCTTCACCGAGTCTTCTCCGTTAGCCCACCAATTCGCAATTTCCATCAGGTGGTCGATGTTTTGGGCTTCGAGCGGCCCAAATCCTCCCTAAGCTCTATACGGCGAACGCCGCCATTGAACGCGTTGATTGCGCGGTCCTCCGAGATGTTTTCTGCGGAGTTCTTGATGATGGATCATCTCTGGATGTACGAGCATAGCAATTCGCCCGATCTTTGCTGGCATCTTCTCAGCTCTTTGATTGATGCGGGCCTTTTGTAAGTGCCCTTGAGATTGCGCACAAAGCTGTAAACCAGCTCTTCCCAGCTGCGAATGGATCCGCGCGGGAGGTTGTTGAGCCATGTGCGAGCGGCGCCCTGCAGCTGTAATTGCAGGCACTGCATGGCTGTGCTTCGACTCCTGCCATGTAATCTGACAGAAGAGATGTGGTCTTCCAACCAAATTTTTGGGTCCTGTAGACTGTCGAACTTTGGGTTCTCTGATGGGAGTTTGAACCCCTTAGGCATTCGCTTTTGCCTGATGGCCCTACTGAAGCATCTGGCGCCGTAGAGTTCAGTCTCATCTTCTTCTGAGTCAGTCGAACGAGCGCATCTTGCCCACATCTTGTCGACTTTGCGCTGTGTAAGGTCATCACGCGCATCATAGTCACGATCATGCCGCTGTTAGTGGCGACGTCGAGATAGGTCGTGGCTATCATCGCTGGACAAGGGCGAGGAGTAGCGTTTTGCCGGAGCCTTGCTTTTCTTTGGCTCTGGTACGGGCTCTTTGTTGAGGGCTACCTCGACTAGCCCCAAGCTCGCGATCATAGATCGGTGCATGGTAGCTCGTGGATCTCTAGCTGTCGGCTGGTTGTTGAGGAGGTACATGGTGGCCGCCGTTACCGCGGCTTGCGGCGTCTTTGGGAGCACGTTGCCCCATGTATCCACCGTCATGGAGCCAAAGTCGAGGACTTTCGCGGCTTCCACGCGTTCCTCCTTGGTGAGGTGGGCCAGTCGAGATCTTCTCTTGTTGGCCAGGTACTCGTTGCCTTTGGAAGAGGATCCTCCATGGGAGGAGAGCCCGGCTCGCCGAAGGCTTGATTCGTCAACTGCCATTTTACGCGCTTTGAGTTACGTGATTGCATGTAGATGGCGTATGTATTCCTCCTTCAGTAGCAAATGGTAACCCATCAGCATGTCTTGCGGGGAATTGAGGGGCCAATGGTAACCCATCAGCATGTCTTGCGGGGAATTGAGGGGCAGAGGATTGCCTCGCACAGCTTCTCGACAGTGGGCCCACTCATTGTCGTTGAGCTTGATCACCACGCGCTCTCCAGTGTGTTCATTCACTATGGTCGGCGGTTCTCCCGCCGCTCCATTGTTGACGGGCACGTCGTTGCCACCGTTGGTGGGGCCGCCATTGGGCATACTGCCGTTGGGTGGTCCAGTGCCGTTGGGCGTGTTGCCGTTGGGCGGTCCGGTGCCAGATCCGGTGCCAACGTTTTCGTGATTGGCGGTAGTGTCGCCTGCGTTGATGACTGCGCACATAAGTGGTTGGGGAAGCTGTTGCTCCCACAACTTTTAGATCCTGAGCCGTAGGCTCCATCTTCAGTGGCCAGGTCACCCAGATCGGATCCGCGACTGCTGTCGCTATCCATGCTCCCAGCTATTGCTGAGGCGTTAAGCTCACTGAGGGTGCCGATTGGTGGTGGAAACAACGATGCTGGAGCAATCGCGGGTGCCATCGGCTGATCAGGCATGCAAAGCATGCCCACCTGACCAACCTGGAAGCGGAAGCTCCCAATCGCTAGACTGATTCCATCGCCCACAGACTCGAAAGCCGGGCGAGTGGCCGGCGTGTGGACGGTGAAGTCGAACGCGCTGAAGAGCTGGAAAATCTCCGCCGTTGCAGAGTTGTAGATCGTGGTTGATTGGGCCGAAGAAGCCGTGACATCAACACTCCCAATTCCCACAGACGGCACCAATTGACGAGGGTTTAACTCGTCAATGCCCATTGTTATGGACTTGGGTTTTGGAGAAGGAGGGAGCGCTGGAGGCATCAGTCGGCTAGCAAACAAGCACACAGGGATGCAAGTTTTACCCAGGTTCATGCCTTGTAGAGGTCTCTACTCCTGCTTATCTACTCTTGGAATTAACGAAGGAATCGAAGATTACAGGGGCGCGCAGATGCAATCTGGCGAGAGTTGTGGAAACTAGGGTTGCGTGTGTCCTCCTCGCCGCCCCTCCTAGCCTTTATATAGATAGGTTAGGTCTCAGGTAGTAGGTCGAGTCGGTTACAGATTTAGGGTTTTCCCTTTAACTTTCTATCTTAAGCTTCTTCTTGTCTCGCAAGCAATCGAGAGTCCACGGGCCACTCGAATTCTCCACTGGGCCTTGGCAACGCCGTGGGCTTCTGCCGTATATGAACCGTATATACCAAACTCGAGTACCTATAGGGTATACCCATGTCAACCGTTCTCCGGGTGAGGCACTTAAGACAGGGGCATGGAACCTCAACATTCTCGCCATATCCCTCCTTGACAAATCTGACAAACTATTTCAGGCCAGCTTTGTAGTGTTCAGTAAACTATCTGCCATGAACAATCCAACTCCTATCCATTTGTTAAGAATTAAATAAACAAATCAAACTTTTAGAACATGCTAGTGATTTTTTAGATCAATTTTCTTTACAATGAACAAGCCAACTCATATCCATGTGTTGAACAATTAAAACAACAAATCTCATTTTTAGAACATGCTAGTAATTTATCAGAACTATTTACTTTACCATGCAACAAATCCAACTTCTATCAATCTGTTGGACAATTAAACAAACTAATCACATTTTCTGAGAAGAATAATCCATTTTAAGAAGATTTTTATGTAGATGAACAATCCAAGTGATATCCATGTGTTGAACAATTAAACAAACTATTTTTTACCTTGGCAGACACGAAGACGAGCGAGTTGAGCACGAAGATGGCGCCCAGTAGGGGAGCTACCGAGGTGCGCGGAGACGTCGACCGGAAGGGGACAACCTTGGAGCGCGGATGCCGAAATGGACGGGGAGACGCCTCCACCGCATGTGGTGGACCAGCAAAGGCAGCGGTGCCCTAGCCACCGTCATCGCGTGCGGTGGACCGGATTTCAGATTTGATTTTGGAACCTCCCGGGTGGAGTTCAGGTGAGCGTGTGGGCGGCAAAGAGGTGGGCCCCACAAGTCAGCAAAAGAATTTTCAGTTGTCCAGCTGACACGTGGGGTTCATCATAGGTGGGTCCACTAGTCAGGGTCCTCTTGGTTGCGTGTTCGAGACCTGGAGGTTTCCATTTTATTGAATTTCTTCGGACTTTATTTTCGCTCCATTTTGTCGGAACCAAAGAGGCACGTAGAGAGAGTAGACAAGACAGGTGCAGCTAGAGAGAGAGAGACAGAGCGTGCCCCATCGCTACCTCCGGTGAGCTGCTCTCTAGCGAGCTTTCATTGGAAGCAGGTGCACGACTTATATATTCTCCAATCTCTGACGAGATTCCTTCGCGTATATATAGGTGCGCGGCATGCCGCCCGATCTCATGCATTTTTTAGGCGAATGCAGGGGAGCTACAGCATCCACGGGCGCGACGACGACAGAGTGAGAGACGCAATCTACCGTGGAATAACCGGCGGCAAGGCTCTACAGCAGAGGTAAGAATCCCCTTCACCAGAGTATAACCGATGGCAAAGATCTTCAGTAGCAGCAGCTCGATGAATCTGTAGGGTTTTCAGAGCTGCGTAAATAGTACTTGTTCTTCATCGAATCTATAGCATTTTCTCTATGATTGCTTCATCAAATCTGTAGAGTTTTCTCTAAGATTACTTCATTGAATCTCTAGAGTAAATCTAGGATGTGCAGATTTTGTTGGCTTGAATTTCTGCAGATTTTTTTGTTGGTACAATTTGTGCTGATATTTTGTTAATAACAATCTTCAGTATGTGTATGCAGAACTGCAGATTAGTACAGTATGCACATCATTAGTTGTATTTTTGCAGGATTATCTATGTAGAACTGCAGACTATTTGTATTTTTGCACATATATAGTACTAGTTGTCGTTATAAAGTACAATGTAGTCAGTGATAATATTAGTAACATCATATCTTTTATTTTCCTGATCTTTTGTAATTTTTGTGTTCATAAAAAAAGGAATATGGCTTAAAACAAATGTGTGACATGTCAACAACAACCTACCTGGTGTGGGAGTGGAAACACAGACCATGAGATGTATTTTAGAATGAGGGTGAGATCACCCTTTTTGCAGAGAGGTTTGTAAGTATTCTCAATTTTCATATACATATCTTATTTTAAATTTCCATATAAATTGCTTTATTTTCATGATTTTATGGGTTTTTTCTGTTTCACAAATTTATGCTGGGTATTCCTTGTTGTTTTGCTGAGCGTATACAACAATTCGCTCTTGGTCCACATCTGACCTGGATCCTAGCTCGGAGTGACCGCCATGATCAAAACAGAACAATTGATGAATACTACTTCTATGTGCTGTATGGTGGGAATTTTGGGAGGTCTGTAGCATTATGTGGGCCATATTGGAGGGGGTTCTGTGCAACTTATAACATTGAACAAAATGATGTTCTGACATTTGCATACAATACAGTAGACAAATGCTTTATTGTTGAAGTGTCAAATGCTGATAATGTTGTCAAACCTTGGGTTGATCAAGACCAGTGTATGTATTGACTTCTTTGCATTGAAATGGTTTTTTCCTTACACACATGACTAGTTTCTTAATTATGTATGTTCCTTACACACAAATATTCTTCAATTTCATATGCATGATCAGGGTGTTATAAGACCAAAGATTGTTGCAAGGTGACACTAGAGAAATCCATATTTTAGCACCCATCCGTTGCTCTGAAATGAATTCCATATCTTGGGCATTCTACAAGGAGTTTGTAAGAGACCTGGATGAAGATGAGGTCTTTGAGATCCCTCAGTTCTTGGTGCACCGGGTGCAGGATGAAGATGATCTTCATCAGATGGTTAGTTTAATCACTTTTTCCTATGCTTTTCCTTCTTATTTTGTAAATTTATCAGGGTGGCCAGTTAACTAAGATCTTTTATATATTTTTGTTACTCAGGAAATTCCTTTGAGATGCACAAGGGAACACCAAATCCCAAAGAAAGGGTTCTATTGTGTATGCATGAAGAATAATTGTGACAAAGGCCTAAAAATCTTGGGGCGATATTGCATATCCGAAGTATATGACGATTGCATTGAGTTCACCGACCCCTAGGCTGAAAACAGAATTTGCCTTGATGATCTGCTTGTCGTTCAAGTCAAGGTGATGAGGCACTATATCAAGCTAATTATTGAGGTGGTCACGGGTCCGGCAGAGGAACAAGAGGATGCGGAAGACGACAATGACGAGAAGTAGGAGGAGGACAAAGACGAGAGCGTTGGCTCTATGATGTCGGTTGTAGCTCATAACTTCTGAATAAATCATCAGAATTTAAATTTCAAGAATGCATGCTCAGAAACTTTTGTGTTGTTGTATGTTAAACTAGCAAATCTCTTTTGTTCAAATCTCTTTAGCTGTACCAACTTCATTGAGCGAATTCCTTATTTGGCCCTATGTAAAGTTCTAGTTCCTTTGTTGGCCCTGTAAAAAGAACTCTTCCCTTTTTGACATTGTATCTTTGTTTGATTCCTTATTTGATCCTCCTGTTAGTTCTGTTAGCTCCTGCCGTTAGGCTTATTTTTCTAGGACTAACATGCCCCTTTGCTGCCTCGTGGATGAGAGAAAGCGGGGGAAACATTTTTCCCAGAGCGACCTGTCTCTCTCTATCCTCTTCCCCTCGAGTCCTAACGTGACCAAACAGAACCTAGTGGTGGCGGTAGGGGCCCTAGAGGCAATGGCGAGGGTTTCTTCTACCTTCCCAATCCATCCTTGTCTGGCCGAATCTGGAATCCCCGATTGGAAGAACTACCGTATGGACTATGCTAAACGCTGCTGCTACTGCTAGTCCAGAAGATGCAATGTAAGTAATTGATCCGTTCATTGTTGTTTGCCATGTGCTTTGAATCTGTTCTTGTACTAGTTTGAATGGTACTGTTCAATCTCGTTGCCATGTTGTGCTTCGATCTGACCTTGTTGTTTTTAATTTAGAATGATGTGTTGGACAAAGAGAGAATGAGGGCACATATGATGGCGCTGGACTGCATCACAGGCTTATGTACCATGTACATGGAAAATGGCGGTGATGTCAAGCGGCGGAAGCAGGGACGACCAGTGGTGGCACTGGCGAGGTGCAAGAAGTAAACCAGGATTCGGTCTCAGCTGTGTTGACCAAACTGTTCTGTCCAGGCACATAAGCCTATTTGTAAAAACTGTTACTCCCTCCTACCCAAATTAGTTGATTTAGATTTGTTTAGATTTGAATATATCTAGACTTATTTTCGTGCTAGATACCTCCAAATCCATACAAAACTAAGTCAACTAATTTGGGTCGGAGGAAGTACTATGGTTGTTTTGTGAAAAAAATAATCTAGGTTGTGATTGTCAAAAAATGCTCCAAGAAGTGGTGCTATCAGGTAAAACCTCTAAATTTGGTCACAATGCATCAGGGGCAAAAACATCATCTTAGATACCTAGTTAACACCGTTGGTGCTCAAATTGTACTAGAGGGTCAAATAAGGGAATCAATCAAACATACAATGTTAAAAAGGTAAGAATTTCTTTTCCAAGGCCAAGAAAGGAACTTAAACTTTATAGAGGGCCAAATAAGTAATTCTCTCAACTTCATTATGTTTAATTATGAAAGAGAAAATATAAATGATTTCTCTCAATTTCTCGCATAGAAAAATGCACAACTAATTCCATATTCTCGCAGGAACTAGCCCCACTTGTTGAACCGGCAGCACTGCCACGATCTCCACGTAACCACGGTGAGTTCTCGAACCGAAGCTGCAGTTACCACGTTTCTTCTTCCTCTTCAGTTTTTGCTGGGCGCTTCTTCTTCCTCTTCCTCGGTCATTCCTCTGTAGTTTTTCTTGGGCGCTTCTTCTTCCTCTGTTCTAGAACCGTTGGTTCATATTCTTCTTCCTCTTGCAGGCAATTCCTTGCAGGCATTTCCTTTCACCCATTTCCTTGTAGGCATGGACGATGGGAAACGCATAACAGAGACCCACTTGGTCCCTGTCCATGGCACCACGACTTTGACAGTGGTGTACACAAATGATGAAGCGACTATGGATACAACTCTCGCTAGGTATGAGCAATTGCTTGAGAAAGGGAAGCACAGGTTTGTGGGGCTAGACTTGGAGTAAACCCTTGCAAATAAGCGAAAAATCCTCCACAAGAGATCGCTGTCGTGCAAATCTCCATAGATGAGGAGGTCCTCGTTTACTACTTCTGCAGGTATGTGAAATTTAAATTTGAGATCACCACTTCCGCATCCCTTGTTCCCTTACATCCCTAAAACCATCTAACTGCAGGAGTAAACCAATTTAGAAGCATTGTTCGGCTCTGGTCGAGTTCTTGTGTAGGAAAGGGATAACTTTCACTAGCATGGATATCACAAATGACACAATTATGCTTTCTTGTGCGTTGATAAAAATCCCAGATGGGTACCACATCGACATCCAAAATCTGTACAAGATCAAAGAATACCAAGCGAAGGATGGCATGGGTGATCTGGCAGCGGAAATCATCGATAAATCCTATGCAAAACTGAAGAAATTGAAGCGACTCGAGCACGAATACTGGGAGTGGAAGCCGATGAGCCAGGTGCGCCTCGAGTATGCAGCCAGAGACGCCTACATGGCATACAAGTTGTACATTAATCTCATTACCATGAAAGATGGGATGGATAAGGCGGGGTTTTTCGCGAGAGAGCTATGCCCTGGTTGCAAGCTAGCCTAGGAGAAGAAGCGCGAGGAGGATAGAAAGCGGTATCAAGACGAGCAGGGATCTTGGGACGGTGGCAGCATCAAGAGGTTGAAGGGGAAGCAAGTCAAGGACAACAACAAGTGGTGGTGATACATTATGTGTTTGGACTAGATTTTAGTTTATAGTTTATTTTGTGTACGTAGTATATATTCTGGGATGTACAGATTAGTTTGGGATCTAAGCATTGGAAGAACTTGCATGCATATGTATTTGGTTACCTATATGATATATATATGTACAAAAGTGTGATGGGTTGTTTCATTGAGATAGGCATTATATCTAGGCCCCTGGTGAGCATATGGTCTCTCACATATATCGATCGATATGCATGCGCATGATCTAGCATCTTCTTGGGCTCAAACTTTGAGATAGGTATCATCTAGGCAACTTCAGTGGATTTTGCGATGCACCTTTTCCTTTGTGTGATGCATGACCACACACACATGCTCCATTGCATGATGTGTGTTCTTTTCCTACACCAGTACACACTGATATATATCCACTAGATCCACTGATCCCATCACATGACCACACATTGTATATATATGACCACATTGCATAGATATCCACACTAGCTAGATGTCATTGATCCACATACATGACCACATTGCATGTGTTATCTTTTCCAAAACCACATTGTTTGTATATGTACCACACACTAGTGGATTATGTGATGCAACTTCTGTCACACTGGTGCAACATGCAATATATTGCTTTCCTATGTGTTTTGGTCTATATGCATGTGACCATGCATGGTTTAATACACATGGATCCTCCCCTAGTTGCATGATGTGTGTTCTTTTCCTAAACCAGTACACACTGATTTATATATATATCCACTAGGGCCACAAATCCCATCACATGACCACACATTGCATATATATGTACGCTGTTCTTTTCCAAAACAACACAAGATGATGATATATATCTCTCTACATATATATATGCATGACCAGACACATGCATATACTCAAGGATTATGTGATGATGCACAAATTCTGTCACACTGGTCCATGCATGCATGCATGCAATGTGGAAGCTCCTTTATTTAATTCCTATGTGTTTTTGGTCTCTATGACCAATATGGAATATATATCTATCTCCTATAGGGGGGTCATATTGCATGATGCATGTGTTCTTTTCCTAACCCACATTGATATGGCCACCAGAGTCATTGGATAGATCCACACCATGATGATCTGACCATATTTGCATGTATGTACATTGTTCTTCCAAAACCACCACAATGATATCTCTACACATATGCATGACCACACAATGCATATACTACTCAAGTGGATTCTGTGATGATGCACAACTAATAATAATTCTGTCACACTGCATGCATGCAATGTGTGGAAGCTCTCCTTTATTTAACCTATGTGTTTTTGGTCTCTATGACCATATATGGATCTCTCCTAGAGCCATATTGCATGCATGTGTGTTCTTGTCCATGCATATATTGCATTATTGTTGATAGATCCACATGATATGACCACATTGCATGCCACATTTTGATATATATATATACCTGATGACCACACATATATAACTCTGGATGATGCAACTTATGTCACACTGGTGCAACATGCATGTAACGTGTGTGGAAGCTGTGCTTTTCCTATATTGGTCTTTGTGACCATGCATGTGGCTGTACACATGGAACCTGTAGAGTCATTGCATATGTGTTCTTTTTCCTAAACCACATTGATATCCACACTACTAGTAGCTAGATGTCATTGATCCACATACATGACCATATTGCATGTGTTCTCTTTTCCAAAACCACATTGTTAATTGGTATATCTACCACACACTAGTGGATTCTGTGATGCAACTTCTATCACATTGGTGCAACATGCAATATGTTGCTTTAATTCCTATGTGTTTTGGTCTGTATGACCATGCATGGTTTAATTTGGCACATGGATATCCCCTAGAGAAATTGCATGATCGATGTGTGTGTTCTTTTCCTAGTACACACTGATATATATCCACTTGAGCCACTGATCCCATCACATGACCACATTGCATACACTGTTCTTTTCCAAAACCACAATGATATATCTCTATCTAGCTACATGTACACATGACCGCCCACATGTATATATATACTCAAGTGGATTATTCTTCTATGATGATGCACAACTTATGTCACACTGGTGCAACCATGCATGCAATGTGTGGAAGCTCCTTTATTAATTAATTCCCATGTGTCGTTCTTGGTCTCTATGACGACCATGGATCTCTCCTAGAGTCATATTTTGCAAATGATGTGTTCTTTTCCTAACCCACATTATTGATATGGCCACCGGAGTCATTGTTGATAGACCACACATGATGATGACCACACATCAGTGCATTTGATCTTTTCCAATAATATATACCACACATTGATATCTAACTCTAGTGGATTCTGTGATGCAACTTAACGCTTCTGTCACACTGGTGCAACATGGAATTGAAAGCTGGTTATTTATTATTTCCTATATGATGATGTTTAATTTAATTTAGTCTTGACACACATGGACCCCCGGCCCCTAGAGTCATGCATGTGTTCTAACCACATTGATATATCCACTATACTCTAGTCATTCACATCGATATGTGGAAGCTGCTTTAATTTTCCTATGTACTTTGGTGTGTGTAGTGATGCATCTTCTTTGGGCTCAAACTAATTTGATATATACCATATGTGTTGTTCTGACCTAAAACTAACCAAAATAAGGATAAAAGTCCATCGTTCAACCCTAATCTGGAGAAATCCATTGTTCAAAATAAACCACATTTTGAATCTTATCTATAAATTTGAATATATTATCCAAAATACTTACCTCTCTTGAGATCATTATACAAGCCAGAATATAAACTAGTAGTCCACATTATTGCATTTTTTTCAAGATTTATTCGTCAATAATTTATAGTTTTCTTCACCAAGGCTCTTTTTAGTGAAGACTTTCTAAAATATGGTTATTTTTTTGAACCCTCCATCGTGCATCTGACGGCGAGGACACCAACCCCAAATTTCTAGGTCAGATCCTCCCGCCCACGTGAAATTTGGTGCTAGCATGGGAGAGTTTCTACGCAAACGAAAATTTCTCGAGCTGCAATTACGTTTGAGCCTACCCGCATAGCGCCACCCAAGAATTCGCGCAAAGGTCATTTACATAATCTATTCCAAACCCTTTTTATCCCCTCGCCGAAAAGAGACAGATCCAAATTTCCCCACCACCCTCGGCGCCGTCGTCCTCCCCTTTCCCCTCGTCCTCCCCGTCGTCCTCCCCCTTTCCCCTCACTGCTGTCCATCCCTCCGCCATCTGCCTTTAATCCCCTCGTCTCCGTCCGTCCTTCTAGTAGTAACCTCTCCATCACCCTAGCACAAACCCTAGCCCCTCCTCACTGTCCCGGTTTTCCACCACATCCGTCGACCTCGCTAGTCGTCCACCTCACTGACAGCCGGCTGACCTTTTCTATCACCTTGCTATACACTTCACCTGCAAAAGTAGACCAGCTCGCCGTCCATCTCCCCGTCTAGCTCGCCGTCCACCTTGCTGACAAGGCCCGTCACCATACTGACAAGGCCCGTCCACCTTGTCGCCCACCTTGTCGACGAGGTCTGCTACCTCACCGTCTAGATCGATGCCACGTGCCCCGGGTCACTGCAAGAAACACGGTATCAAAAAGGCCCTACAACCTGCAAGCAAGGAAACCCGCTCATCCTCGATTCTCATGTTCTTTTTACTTTGCCTGAGAAATGTTGTTCATTATCCTATTCATGCCACCAATTTACCTTTTTTGTCGCAGTTATTCTCTCTTATTTGTTATGCCTGTGAAATTGCTCGTGATTTTACAAGTCTTGTGATCAAGGTTGCATTATCCCGTTTGTTGCATGAGTTTGACTGCTTCATGACATGTCCGATGAGCAGAGTATAAATTGTTCATAGTAGTCTGTTTTACATGATTATTACTATTGAACAATCAACATCATATGTCATGACTTGTTTAATTGCCCATTTTAATTGCATGAAAGATGCTTATCCTTCTGATGTTTAATTGTCCTGCCCTGCTTATTAGTGCAACCAGCCAATCAATTGACAAGTGAGATTCAGAGTATTCGACTTATGATCAGTTTACATATAGATAAAGTTTGCATTATCTTGGTTGTTCCATTGGTTTGGCTGCTTCATCCTATGTCTTTGATTAGAGTATAAATTTCTCATAGTGGACTCTATTACATGATGATTGCTATAGAACAATCAACACCATAAGTTGTATTTTGTTTATTTGCAGGATAGTTGCTTATCCTGCTTATGTTTTATTGTGATTATCCTCTTTAACTGCGTGCATACTATGTCTGCTTATGATCTGTTTGCGTGTGATAAAAGTTGCATCATCTTGCCTTTTTGCATTAGTTTGGCTATTTCATCATATGCCTTATGATCATAGTAGAAATTGATCATAGTGAGCTGTCACATGATGAGTTCTATAGAACAATCAATACAATAGGTTATGTTTCCTGTTTAATTGCACTATTGCTGCTTATCCTTCTTATGTTTTATTGTCCCACTCTGCTTATTACTGCAACCAATTGGTGAGTTGTCTAGCTTGTTCAATGTCTTGTCTCTTGCTTTGCTTTGGCTACTTCATCGTTAGTCTTGTGATATGATATTTAGAGTAGAAGTTCCTCATAGTGGACTGTTGGACATTATGATTAGTATAGAACAATCAATACCATAGGACATAGGTTATATTTTTGTAGCTTACTAAAGAGTTGTTTATTCATGATAGAACCACAATTGCATCCCATGGAAGAAAGACGGCTGGAAAACATCACGAGAAACAATGCGCGGATGCAAAAAATGGGTCTTAGGCCCCTTGTTTATCCATCTCGCACTGAATTCTCCCCTAAAAAGAGCAAGGATGAAGGCTCTGGATCTGACTATTATCCTGAAGAGGAGGGGGAGGATGAGCTGGAGGTAGTCCCCTTACTTGCCTACTCATCTTTTGTGTAATTATTTGGTTACTTAATTTTCCATATATGTTGTGCCTTTTTATTATCCCGAATTGACTACCTTTAAATTGTGTAGAATGAGAAGAGGAAATATAAGAAGAAACCTGTCGTCATGACAAGGATGGCTGCTGGCGGTGGATCAGCTTCTCGGAAGCACGTCTTGTTTAGCATGGCTGCCTCGATAGAAAGTACGAGACATACCAGGTCCAAGGGGAATCCGCCAAAAGTACTTCCACCTCCAAGTTCTCCATGACGCCCACCAAGACCGCCAAGTGCCGCGACCTCTTCGCAAGAAACTCAGAGTCCTGCAGATCCTGATGCTTAAGGAGATAAGATAGCAGCCTAAATCGAGATGGCAGAATTCCAAGGCAGGAAGACAACAGTCCAAGACGAGCAGACAGCTGCCCCAGGCAAGCAACCAACTCCCCAAGGAAAGCACATTATATTGTTTGAATGGCACTTATTATATGGTAAAACACTAACTCCACATTATATGTTTGTAGATGATTTTGGCCATCATCCTTCTGAAGATACTATTAAACATGATGATCCTCAAATTGTCTTGAGGGAAAAAACATGGGGAAGCAACGTGAGAACGTGCCCAAAGGAGGAAAGCTTCCATTTGATATTCCTCTAGGAAGAACTATTGCTTCCAAGTTTGCCACGGAGTGTGCAAAAATAGTCAGGACTGGTATGCCTATCTTCCCCCACTGGAAAGAGTACAAGGAGAGGCCGGATGTCGGAGCAGAGTTCTACGGCAGAGTTTCCGTATGCTCTGTGACTCAACTGCCCTTTTCTTCTCATTACTGTTCAAGCAGAGGCTGATGCACGATGTTTTATTTCAGCAAAAGTTTTTCATGGATGCATTACACCCAGATGTGCAGGTTGCTTGCAACCAACAGTTAATGAGGCACACAAGAATTCAAAGACATCTCCTGAAGAAGCAGTTTTTTGACCCCCTCCCACTGAATGAAGTAACAAGGATTTCTCCCGTTGAACACATGAACAATGCAGAGTGGTGCAAGATTGTTGATTCTTGGACTGACCCCAGGAACCAGGTCAAGTCTTGTCTACTCAACTTCCCCTGTTTGTGTTTAACCAGGACTACCTCTTATACTCTATGCTCTCTCTTTGTGTAGGCCCGTTGTCTAATAAACAGGCAAACAAGAAATAGACAACCTTATCGCAGTGACTTGTTTTTCTGTGAAAGCCGGGGCTTCTCTAATCACAGTGTGAAAAAAGAAACAGTAAGCCCTCCAGAATAGTTTTCATCTTTCTCATCTTCCAAAATTTCAATGCCATATTTGTCTCTGAAATGAGTATGCTCATTTGTAATTTGCTAGCTATTTTTCTAATGTTTGATTCTATTCCTAAAACTCAATAGACAACCAAGGAAAGCAAGATGGCACCTAATGGTACAAAAGATATCACTGAGGATGAATAACCTCCTTCCACCAACACGGTGCACTATGTGCTGTCGCAGGACATCATCATCCATTCTTCAAGACCAACCAAGACTCTCCTTGAAGCGCAACTCGGGGCTCAGAGAGCAGGGAATGCGATACTACATAGTGCCATTGTGAGGTTGCAGACAGAGAGACCAGATGGCAAGGCATAAGCCCTGAAGGAAGCGCATGAAGTGTGGAAGAAGCTATACCAGGTCCATCTTTGTCATCTTCGTATAATTCAATACCCTGTTTTTCCATGAAGATGCGCTTGGAATTTGCTTGCTACTTTTCTAACGTTTGCTTCTATAACTGTCAGACACCCATTGGAAGCATGGTGGCGCCATCTGCTGCAGAAGATGGCATTGAGGATCAACCCCTTGCTTCCACTGATGAAAGCATCCATGCTTCAAGACCAACCAGCTATCTCCTTGAAGCACAACTTTGGGCTGAGAGAGCAGCGAATGAGGCACTGAGCAGACACATTGCAGCATTGCTGAAGGAGATAGAAGCAAAGAATGAAGCACGAAAAGCACTTGTGAACTTCACAGACCTTATAAATGCATCACTTCAATAATTCTTAGCTATATTGCATAAGTGAACTGGTGGTGTGACTCAAAGCTTGTTAGGCTCTTTTCTTTATTTTGTCGGAAACTTATGTGTGAACCTATTTATGTCCTCTGAAACATGTGCCCTGCAATTTCTGTCATTTTGATCTGGATGGTGCAATCTAGCAAAGTTGCTAGCACTCTTCTCTGATGTAAATGAAAACGTCATGCTTGTTTAGTTGACAAAAATATTTACGTCACCGATAGACGCCTACGTGGCGCACTTTCACTCGTCAACATCCTCGACGAAACAGGAACATCATCTCTTCTGCCCTAACAAATTGAGTTTGTCATGCGTTGGAGATACGCGTCCAGCTCTCATTGGTACACGATTCGCGCCGCAGATAGACCATGTTTTACCTTCCTATTGGTCCATGTTTCTCCATGAAGATCGGCCATTTGTAAGCTGGCCAGCTTATTGCCGTGACAAAAATGAAATTCGTCTCCACCAGCATGACGAAATGGGAAGGATGACATAAGCAAATGAAAGGATGACGTCAGCAAACGGCGCTAGCGGAATCAGGCCGTGATGGAAATAAACATCAGGAAGTCGATGACATCGTAGACGGCGAACAATGACGTTAGCAAACGTCACTGACAGCAGTTCACAGTGCCGTCCGCCATGTGGCATCGTTCATGACGAAATAAAAACATCATGATAGACCGGGCCTGGGCTAGGCCGGTCTAGTTTGCCGCGACGAAATTGGTGGAACGTCACGAACGAACCGTGACATTTTTAGACAGAAAAACTGTCACAGATTGAATTATGACGTGAGGTTCGTGACCTATTTTTTTCGTCATAGAATTCGTCGGGGATGGCCATCTACGACATTTTGGCCCTCATCCACAACGATATCAGATCATCATGGACCGTCTAGATTCTTGTAGTGCTATGATCTACTATGGTTTTTACCTTTCTTTTGCTGCCTCACTAGGGATTATGTGAATTCATGTACTATAGTTATCTTGTGATAGCTATATAATCTTGTTTCATCAAGGTAGCATATTCGTAATTCAAACATCATGTCATATTGCTTAAGGGTATGCTCTGTGTAATGCTTAATTCAATATTTGCTTGGAGTTTTCTCTATCTTGTAGAGTATAAGAGAGATATGTTGCATCATCTCTATGTTAGGACGTGATGCCCATATGAATGCTTATCAAACACATGTTTTAAGTTCCATTAGTATTATGTCTCTAATAAATTGTTTATGTCCACTATAACTTAAAAAGAGAGTACACAAGTGAACCCATGAACCTCAGTCCATTTTAAATCATAAGAAACACATTTACAACACTTTTATCACATTTTACATTTGCTGCAATATTTTAATCAGAAAATGCAAAAATTCTTTCTTCATTTGCAATCAAACAACAAAACCCAAAAACAAGCAAACTATCACCATCATCATCTTATTTTCTTAGTTTACATCACTTTATTTTTATTTTTATTTCATGTTACTAATACGAAACCTTGTGCTTGACAACCACACGGTGGAGTTGGGGACACAAGACTGGAACTTTGCTTTACAGGTTGCTTGACAGGAGAAGAAGAAATAACTTCTGATCCAATTCGCCGAGAGTTCGATATTAACCCTCGAGTCACCCTTGTGGGGAAAAGACGCTTGTTACAACACACTCCACTTGGATTTCCACGAGTTGGTACACACGGAGTTGTTGCCATCAAGAAGATTTTCTAGCACCGTTGCCGGGGAATTGCAAGAAGGACATCACAGTTGCACCATGTTCATCAACTTGTCTAAACACCCAAGCTTGGGGAGGTTGCACCTATCTAATCTTCGCTTTCTCCTTTAGATTTTTAAAGTAATTTTCTTTGCCTTGTTTTTAGTCTTTTTAGTTTTCCTTTAAATCACAAAAACAAATAAAAATTAGTATCAACCTCATTTGTAAAAGTTGGAGCATGATGAACCAACCTGGACCAATTTTTACTAGACATGCAATTGCTACCTTTAAAAAATGCTTTGGAGAAACATTAAACGATGCTTGGGAAAGAATAAATAAATTCCATAGTGAAGATCCACTCCCGTGTAACCAGAATAATTTAAACCTTTTCTTTTATTATGGATTAGATGCTTGCTACAAAAATGCGTTGGATAGAGCCTCAGGGAGGAAGTTTTGTTTTATCCTTACTAGTAGGGTTAGCTCAAATTCTTAATGATATCTTTCACACATATTGAGGAAATGATAGGGAAAAGAGAATATAACAACAATACTTACTTCAGCAAAAGAAAGAATTGAAAATTGCATTAAGAAACTCCCTGAAGAAGAAAATTTTGAACAATTAGAACCACTATCCAAAAGCACTCTACCAAAAATAGATAATAAGATGAGTTCTATCATCCAAAAATTAGATATTTGTGAAAGGGAATTTTTAAAAGAAGACAAGCAACTTTTAAGTGTAGAAAAAAGGGTAGAATGCTTAGGCAATATATTCAAGGAAGTGGCTGCATGTAAACCTTTACCAAAAATCAAAGCTAAAAAGCCAACACAAGCATCAATTAAAAAGTTTAAGAAGGAAGAAAAATGAGTTTGGGTAGTTAAAGAAAATAAGGAACAAAAATAAAAATAAACTACTATGCTAGATCCTCTAATAAAAAATAATAAACAAATAGAAGAAGTCAAATTGCTAAATGAAAGAAAAGACTCACTTCTTGATCTTGATAAATGTAGCTTTATTGAAATCATTAATATTTTACAAAAGATTTCTAATGACCCATCCATTAATGTTCAGCAAGAAGATTTTGGCTCTTACATAGCCAACTATGTCATAAAAGAAAAGGTAGAAATATATAATAATGAAGCCATGAAACCACTAAAGCTTGGGTATGCTTGGATCCCCAAGATATTAATCACTATTGGCAAAGATACACACCATGCAATTCTAGATTTAGGATCTAGTGTCTCTGTTTTATCTAAAGAATCATATGATCTACTAGAACTCAAAACTATGGAAAAATATTCAGTAGATCTTTTGCTTGATGATGACTCAACTAAACATGCTTTAGGAAAATTAAATGTTACTATGATTGAGTTGCATAGGACCTTTGTGCTTGTTGACTTTCTTATAATGGACATGGGGAGTAAAACCTCAAGTCCTATAATTCTTGGAAGACCTTTCTTGAGAACTACTAGTGTAGCGATTGACTCAAGGGAAGCAAATGTGAAGTTCTAATTTCCACACAAGAAGTGTATGGAAAACTTCCCAAGAAAGAAGGAGGTAGCACCAGGACATAAGCTACCACATGAATTCCACATCACTTGATTCAAGTAAGTAAGCCTAGCTATATGGCTATAAAGAAAGTGATTTACGGGAGGCAACTTGATTATTTATGCATGCTTGCTATAGAAAAAGAGTTTTTGTTAGTGTCTTTACTGTAGGTTAGTAATAAAGTACCAAGTAGAACCCATTTTGGATGCTAGAAAGTTGTAGCACACATGGAGTAGCAAATTCATACATAGAACTATTTTAGTGGAAGAATTTTATGTTTTTTATGTAAATCCTATTACTCTCATATTTAAACCGTAGTTGCAAATTTTGATCCTCTGTATGCATAAAAATTGGCAAAAATTCGTGACATGTTTAAGTGGTTGAAATAAATTCGTTTTTATGATGCTATAAATCTGGATAGACTCTGTCTCCTAATGTTTGAGCCACTCTTTTGTATCCCAAAATGATTTGCCATGAATCTTTTTTCATGCTAGGAATGTTTAGAACATTATACGCCTACTGGAAATTTAAGGAAAATCATTGTCTTTTAATATATATGGCAGTAACTATCATATTCTTGTACCAGTAATGCTATCCTCTAGAAAAAGAAATGGGAGAAAGTTCTGTGTTGAACTTTTTTGACAGGGAATGGAAGAACACCATACTAAGAGCTATACAAGAATGGTGAAGACCATAAGATTGGGGATGCCCAAGGCACCCCACTAGACCTTCTAAACTCTCGGTTTGCAAACCTCTAAACTTTGTTTTTTGAACAACATAGAATTGTCATAGAAACTTGGAGCATCTTGTTTAGTTTATTTTGTTTGAAATAATTGTGAACACCACGGTGAAAGTCTTGCATGTTTATGAACGATCTACTGAAACAAATTACCCTATTATTGAATGACTTGATTAAGCTGAATATATGCCATGAAAAGAAAAAGGGAGTGAAAGCAAAAAAGCTAAAATTTAAGAGTTTGCTAGCTCAAATACTTTGATTAATGATAATTTTCTTGTGCCTTATTGAGTGATATATTTTGCTCATATACATAGATGTTTAATGATAATGAGCTTTGCGTGAAAATAATACTTAGTTCTACAGATCCTGTGGCATATTAATAGATCTTTTTGCTAAAGTCAAAAATCAAATGTTATTCTAAGTACATCACTCAGGTGTCTTGTTTAGCTTCCAAATAATACGAAATTTATGGGCATGGTTGAACATAGAAAAGTTGGTAGTGGGGTGACCACGAACCTGATGGCACAAACAAAAGGAAAAACTTACCTAATGATAAATAAGTTATGTGCTTGACAAAGTACGAGTTGATTGTTAGCCCAACAATGCTGTCATGGGGAAAGCTTTCAAACAATTAAGGGGAAGTTTTATGTGTGACACTCCCTTGTTGATATCATGTATTTTTGATGTGGATGCTTAACATTGTGAAATGCATGGGATAAATCGAGAATATTCTAGTATGTATTTGTGCCAGAGGGATCATTGGGCCGCTAATCTAAGCCATGTTAAAAATGCCTAAAAGCCATTGTCACATCCCAATTTTTAGAATTGGTGATGCATATCATACATAGAATTGTATCATGACCATCATTGGAAAATTTTAGTTTTAAAAGCCTTTTGCCAAAACACCACACAATTGCATAGCCATCACATATAGGTGAGTGGTATGGTTTTACCTTGCATCTGCTTGGATGGCACTATATAATCATCCAGTGAGCATAGATACATAGGTTATTCAATTAAAAAACTATAGGAACTTGTTTCACTCAAATCGAGTTATAGATTAAAAGTTATGCCTATTTCTAGGTTTGAACTGAATTCAGAAATTCAGAACAGTTAGACAGATTCAGTCAAATTCAGTTAACAGAGTTCAGAAAAGATTAAAAAGAAAGGAGAAAAAGATGCGCAGCCCGCCGCGGCCGGGCGAGCCAGCCAGCCCACAGCGGCCCACCCGGGGTCCACCAGCAATAGCGCGCTAGCTGCCGCCCACCTTCCCAGCGCGGCAAGCGCAGCAGCCAGCAAAGCATGGCCCAGCTACCACGTCAAGCAGCCCGCACGCCTCACTCTTCCCCTTTTCTTTTCCGGTTTGAAAATGTTTTTTCCCTTTCCGGCAGGTTGACCCCACCTATCAGCCTCAGCCCCCGCTCCACCCGTTCGTGCTCGACATGGACTCCACCGTCGCTGCCGATTCTTCTGGGAATCACCGATTCCATTCAAAATCCATGTCCCGAGCCCCAACCAAGTAGACCCCATATAGCCCTTCTCCTCCCCCAAAACCCCCCGAAAACCCTATCCGCAACGCCGCCTAGCCGTGGAGATTGCTCGCCAGAGTATGTCCGCCGCCGCCACTGCCATTGTCGTCGGTATGAGCTCTACCTCAATTTTGACCCCTTCTTCATACTAAAGTTCCGCAGCAATGCGCCGCTCCTTTTTGACCCCTCCTCGTCCCTCTGTAGCACACCGAACCACCCCGCCGATTTCGCTGGAGGCCACCGTCGTCCGCGCCACTCCAGCCAGCTGTAGCCAACGACCAAGGACGCGAAGCTCCACGCTGAGGGCACCGGGGACTACACCGACACCTCCCGCCTGCCGTTGAACACTTCCCCACCGCCAAGGACCACCGGAGTGCCATCCCGCCATCATCGCCGAGCCGCCGGCGCCTCCTGTCGCCGACAAGCAGGGTGAGCTCGACGGTCACGCTCTCCACCATCGGATCCGAGGCGGATGGCCTGGATCGATCGCTGACCCACATGGACTGCTGACCAGTCAAATGGCCTAGCCAACGCCACATCAGCATATGCTAGTTAGCGGGAATATTCCCCAAGAATATTCCCTCACTTTACATATATTGAATAAATGATTAGAAAATCAAAATAACTTCTAAAATTCATAGAAAAAGATGGTCCAAAAATTACAAATAATATACTGTTGGAATAAATTATGTAGAATTTGATTCTGAAATAAAACTGCAAGTCTACAGTATGTATCATTTTAAGATTATTAAAAGGTTTTTTGTAGTATAAAAAATCTATAAAAAAATCTGTAAGTCCTTTTTGCGTGATTCTTTTTGCCCTAGCACTGAATCACATTGTCTATCCAGTAGTATTTTTTTCCAGGTTGAAGAACACTATTTAGAATAGAATCCTAATGTTTTTCTTAAAAGCCTATTAATTAGATCAACAATTCACATTAAATGGTTTTGTTGCATTAAAGGTTTTTCAAGCATGTCATTAGTAAGCACAGTGATCAGAGAACATAAACTACTATTGGAACCTTGATTATATTGTCATGCATGTATTTGTGTATTTGTTTATGACTGCATATGATTGTTTATATGTTGAAAATTGTATCATGTAGATTGTGACGAGTGCAACACTTATTTCTGCGAAGATTGTACTCTCGACACCTATCACTAAGGCAAGTAGATGCTATTTTGTTCATGAATTGTCCTACTATTTTATCTTATGCATGTGTAGTGTATTTTCTGTAGATGCATGTGTAAAAATTACTATGCTATGCTATATCCTATGTATATTGTGGTAGGAATCCCATGTAGTTGAGCCCCTGTAAGATACATGTGCTTAGACATGCTGTAGACACGGGGAAGAGATCACATTATGGTGAAGTTTATGTTTGTTAAACTAAAACAACATAATGCCAATGAACTACCTGGGCGGAGTGATCGGATTGTCATCAGAGTGTGAACAATGGTGGGAAATGCCTGCCAGGGCACCGAGAAGGATTAGTTTTCTTTATTATAGTGGCTTACGTGTGCAACCATGTGCCAATAAGAAATGGGTGGATGGTTGGACTTAGTAGGTATTGGTGACTTGAACCCAACGTAGCTAGAGATGTAGTGAATGATTAGGTTGGACTGGTGCATATTGGGGTTTGAGGAACTACTTCCTGAACGGCCTCTTCTTGGACTTCTCCCTATCATGACACAATATGAGTGTGATGGTATGAGCTAGATTAGCCAGGTCACATGGGTAAAGTGTACAAATCCCTACAGGGTGTAAAACTATGTGCTTAGCCGTGTCCCCGGTTATAGATGATTGAGCTGCTAGATATCGAGGCTATGACATATTCTCACTCATCCTTATTTCTTGATTACTAATATTTGATGGGTGAACTTAATGGGTTGCTGTGAATCAAATTGGTTTATAAAAGTAAGACAAAGGTATTTGAAAAGTGCAAGCTAGCCAAAGCTCCACTATCCAAATAAGCATGTAGATGCTAGGTGTATTGTCTCCTTATTATAGTAGTAGTTGCCATACATTCCAAGTATTGACCCTTCAGGGCTGTTACATTTTATGTTGCAGGATATTCTGATTCTGAGTGATCGAATAGGTCGCGGTACTCCACTCGATACTTGTTCGCTTGTGGGAAATTTGAAGATTGGACTAGTTATTTACTTATGGTGGTACTTGAATAAATTCTGAGCTAGACTTCGAGCTAAGCGAATATTGTAATAATCGAATACTCTGGGTCTTTTGTTATTTATGATGCACAGATTATTACTTTGTTATTCATCTATGTTCTATGTAAGCCAATGAACCGATCCAGAGATTGGCATGTTGCATAGAAGCTACAGTCTTTTAAGTATTGTAGTGTTACAAACATTATGGTGGAAATTTACAGCATGGATATTCTATGAGGAAATAAAAAGATGCGAAGATGTTTCATTTGTCTGTTTGTCTTCCCATTTGAGTATGTATGTCTCTTCCCATGGGCCTTCGTGCAAAGGGGAAAGAGGTACCTCAATGCACCTAGTTTGGTATTGTATGCATATGATGATGAATTTCTTGTGATCTAAACTTGAGGAGCATGCGATAATGAGTACTAGTGGTTAACAGACATGAGACATTCAACTTGTAGTGGGTCAAGCATATAAAATATAGAAATATGCTTATGATGGGGGTAAATGGATCCAAACACCAATAATGGACTATGGCTCAGCCATGAACTTATTTGAAATATATATTGGAAGTTAAACAGGCTTATTCACATGTTTAATCCCTACTTACATCTAAGTGTGCCATATGGTCTGCACTACTTTTTATTTGTTTTAACACATAGTCTACTTATTGTTGAGCATGTTTGTGGAGAGTAAGATATATCACTTTATAGTTCACTTGGTTGTTGTTATTACTTAAAGATTATACTCTCTCCATCCCAAAATATGAGGCGTCTAAGATTAGTCAAAAGTCAATGTTTTCTAAGTTCAACCAAGTTTATACACAAAAATATAAATATTTATAATACTGAATCTATATCAATATATTCATCATTAAGTATATTTTACTAATGTGTCCATTTAATATTGTACATATAGACAGTTTTCTTAAATATTTGGTCAAAGTTAGTAAGATTTGACTTTTGACTAATCCTTAGGAGCCTTATATTTTGGGACGAAGGGAGTACCTGCAAAATTTTATGTGAAAATAAAAATAAGCAAAGGCAACAAACTCCAAAATTCATGTTAATTTTTATCACCTTTATGCTCGAAGACGAGCATAGGTTAAGCTTGGGGATGTTGATGCATGTAAAAAAAATACATACATGAACTTTGTAGTTTATTGACATGTATTCCCACATATTTGCAACATATTTAATGTTATATCCATGTTTTAGATTGATTTTTTTGGATTTACCAATGATCCCCTTTATTTTGGTTATAACCCGATGGCTCTAAAAATAGCCATCTTTTCCCGTATTGAAACATTATTTTTAGTCAAGCAATTGACAAGAATCTCTCTAGCCTTGTCACTAATGACTAATTATTGCAAACATATGCAAACCATTCCTTTGAATTATGTTATGTAGGAAATCATGCATTTTAATGCGAAATGAGGAGTCATAAATAAAGATTTTGAGGAAGTCCACATGACCAAGTAATCCTGGAGCAATTACCAGGAATCAACAGACGTAACGACCACTGATACAGGTAGGGCCCGCCTGTATGGTCCGCACGTACCATGTTGCGGTGGCTTCGTATCCTCAAACCCTACAACTTTCTTGAAGACGCCTATATATTTTGAGGTCCTAGCTGCCGTGCAGAGGGCCGCCATTCTTAGATTGCATCACAACAACACCAAAGGAGATCCACACCATAGTTCATCCCCTCCATCTTCCATCCTCTCCATTAGCCATAGCCATTACTTTATACTTGAGATCTCCTTGTGATTTGTCGAACATTGTAAGAATATTTGATTTCAATCTAAGTATTTTGCACAATGTTTTCTATCCTTGATCTTATTGTCATGAGTGAGTAGTCCGCACGGGCTGTGGATTGGGGAGAAACCTTGCAGCAATTATGTGCATCTAATCTATGGGAGTATTGTATATTGTTTGAATAAGGGATTTGTATCTTTTGTTTGTTTGTCTCTTTCCTCGATCTTTGGACCTCTAGGTACCTAAGACCCCCCCGAGATCGATAACAGCTTGAGGTGACATACTTGGCTAGCGGCGATCTTATAGGAAACCTAGTGAAAGAAAGGGTTGTATGGTCTTCGCTTAGCGACCCATTCGGGATTAACAACAACATCTCTTCTTAAGGCTTTGATCTGTGTTTTTCACTTAATAACTGTTTTTAGCCCGATGCTTCATGGTGCATCCGGTTGGATAAAAGACTATTGCTATGTCTATGGCTCGCAGGGGCTTTAGTATATTAGGATGTGCTGCCCACAAAATATTTTATCTATTAAAACATTACACATGACTGTGCCTATTATTATCTTTTATCCCATATGATGTGCAGCTGCAGGTGGATCTTCAACCTTGGCCTATCTCCATCCATTGAATCAACCCACGATATAAAGTAAACTAGATTGGTCCGGTAAATGAAGGTAAAATGAAAAAAAGTCTTGCAGACATGTCCTTTTTAATTATTTTAGCATTGTTTCCTGATGAGTGCATATTTGCATCATGTTTTATATTATTATTTTGCACTGTAGTTGTAGGATCTTGGTATTTTACGGCGCTCACGCGCATATTTTATTTTTATTTTCACCAGGATCAGGACAGATGATGGATACAATGGACACAATTCTTGGAGTAGTTGTATTGGGGAGAAAATGAGTCAAAAACAACGTAAATCGCTTATTTGGGAAATATCAATAACACTAGAAGAAAACCTGATGCGATCGAGGCATCCAGAAGGTTTAATGACCAACTATACAGCGAGAATTAATTTTCTAGCCATATAGTTCCCGCTGTATAGTTGGTGTCGCCACCGCCTCCTCAAATAGTTTCACCCCGTGCAACTGGATCGGAGAGACGACATATAGAACAACTAGAAATCACCGAAACCTCACCTCCAGAAGGTATCTGGAGGGGGAACTCGTCCACTAGGGATCCATCTTCGCCCCACGTAGATCCGAGAGGCTAAGGCATCGATCTTCATCATCAACCGCTGCATCACCACCATCTCCATCCATCCCATCTACATCTTGTCTAGATCTTGTTGTAATTTCCGCACTCGTTGTGGATTTATACAAGTAATATTCATCTATGATAGATTCCATTGTTATAGCCATGATGTTGATTGCCTCCATGTCTGAGTAGATCATTAGTTCTTGGGGAGATGGAGAAACCCTAGTATGAGATTGAAATAAGATAAAGTTTATTATGATATCCGTCGCTGTGACCATGTGTTAGATTCTCTTCATCTTGATGTTGGGAGAACTCGACCTCTCAATATTTGCCTCTTGTGGGGACTTGATGGAGGGAACTACTTGTTGGTAGATGGAGGTGTGCTAGCACTTACAGTGACTATAAAGTTTTTGGCACCCCTTACGTATCAACTTGGGAACCGAGGAAACTCACAGAACACCATCCATGCCATGGGATACGTCCTATGGGATTAAGTCTCTTAATAGCGCAGTAACTCGATTGATGTTGATTGCTGTCTGCTGTGGTTATGAGGATGATGTGAGAAGTGGTTGCTACCTATTTGTCCAAATACGGAGTTCCTCCCACACATACATAGTTGAGAATGTTCATGATAATAATCTTTACCTTAGCTCTTTATAATGCTAGAGGTGTATCCGCTACTCCCTGAGAACGCTTTTTCCCATTACAGTTTCAAATATCTTTTACATACGCGACACTTACTTTCTGTGTTCAGTTGTTTTACTTTACTTATTGTTCTCTTATAACAAAAACCCAAAAACACCTTTTTACACAATACTCGCATTTATCTTGTTACTTAGAACTTTATTTAGCATTTCTATTTTAGTATTTAATTCAAGACTTATTAGACTTCAGACTCCTGCACCCCGTGGGATCGATATCTTTATTTTGAAACTAGCTACAAACGATCTGTGCACTTGCAGTCATCTAGCTATTTTCTTGCGCCATTGCTGGGGAGCTAAGCGCTGTAGGTCTTTTAGTTTTTGCTTATTTATTTTTGTCTTGCTAAGTTTTGTTTTGAGTTACATGTTTCCACCAACATGATGGAGTTTGAGCATGTGGCTAGTGGTAACCCACTCAACCACTTTGGGAAGCTCTATGATATTAATAAAAGAGATAACTCCAACAAGAAGACAAGGGGTTTGAAATAAATCCTCTACTACTTGGTATTCTACACAAGAAGCAATTTACTGGAGATGAAGAAGATCCTGATCCATATGAGCATATTGCATGTTTCAAAGATATATGTGGCACTTTCCAATTACCGGGATATACTGCTAATGAGGTAAGGGTTAAAAAAATTAGTCAGACTTTGACTAGTACAACTCTCTCATGGTATATATCTCTACCCCCAGAAGCCACTACTACTTGGGATAATTTAGCCTGTGAGTTTCTAGCAAAATATTATCCATTATCAAAATCTTTTGGAATCAGGCGTCTTATAATGACTTGGAGGAACCGTCCTAATGAAGGACTAGTAAGAGCTTATATTAGATTTAAAGATTTACTTAATCAATGTCCTCATCATGATTTTCCTGAATGGTATTTATTGCATATCTTTTATGGTTGTTTAATTAAACCTAATAAAATTGAACTAGACTCTTTCGCGAGAGGAGCTTTTATGAATCTTCCTATAACTAAAGCTTGGGCTTTACTTAATAGAATTCGCGATCATAGAGTTTCATGGAATTTTGGTCTAGGAAGCGAAGGAGCCATAGAAATAGATTATGATTGTATTCATGACTATAATAAAAAGGGCCATGTTAACAAATTATCTAAAGAACTTTATTTGGATTTAGATCTTGTGTTGCATGTTGTTAAATCTTTTATAGAACATATCAAAGCTCCAAAAGAGGGTTTGGTCAAGTATGATCCACCACCCAAACCTAAGAAGAAAGGAGAAGTTAAATCAACACTGGCCTCCCTAGAACCAATATATGAGATACATTTCCCTAACACTGCACGGAAGCATATTTTTGAATATGAACAGGTTAATGCAGTACAGGAGAAGAAGGAAGAGGAAAGTATGCCAGAGGAAAGTATATGCCAGAAGTTAAGGAACATCTGGAAGAAACCAAAGATGAAGAGGTAACCAAGGAAGCAATTATGGCTATGTATGCACATTGTAACATGGTTGAACTTGATAAAGAGACTTCCGTATTGGTTGAAGGTAAAACAAAGGTAAAATATGTGGGTAAGCCTATTCTTCCCTGCATATTTAAGGAAATCTCGCATTATGGTTTATGCGATCTTGGCACCGAAGTTAATGTTATATCTTATGATTTTTATTTAGAAATAAAAGAAGAAATAGAACCGACTACAATTCAAAATACTAATATGACAATCATGTTAGCCAATAAAACTCTTAGAATTCCAATGGGAGTAGTTGAAGATGCAACTGCCACAATCGGCAATAAAAACTTTCCTATCGATTTTGTAGTTGTTGATATGCGAGCTAACACTCTTTGCCCAATTATATTTGGAAGAAACTTTTTGAGTGATGTAGGTGCCAAAGTTGATTTAAAAAAGGAGATTGTGTCTCTTAAGCTTGGGGAAGCGTAAAAAGAATTCCACTTTTCCAAATTTAAAGACAGACCTCCACAAATACAAGGAGAAGAGAAAGATAAAACTATTAAGGAAAGGTTAATAGTATGCTGCCATGGGGGATAGCTGTCCCCCTTGTGGATGTCGTCCGATCCACAACATCAAGATATGTGCCAAGACTGTTTAAGAGTGCACCTTGTGATGATGCGTGGTTAACTATTTGTAATAAAGGTGACATATGACTGCATGTCAGATGCCAATATCAGTGATACAAGGACATGACGAACTGCTATAGATTTGTCGGTAAGCCTAGCTCAACATGCAAGCGCCAAAGTGCAATAGGTTGTACAAGGTTAGTACTCTGCTTTCACCATGAGTGACACTCTTGACGATGATGTGACTGATGCATGGTGCATACATTAGGCTACAGGAGGAGACATACTCTGGATATGACAGAAAAGTGGCAGCCGAACAACAACCATAATTTTTGATTAGCAGCAATTGTACCAAATGTGGTTAGGTCCAAGCACATATCTCTAGGCAGATCGTATGGTAGACGCATGGGGGCAGCTATCCCCTGTGGCAGCAAATCCACACCCATTAAGGAAATGTCAGCTCTATTCTTTAGTGATCAAGAAGAAAAAAATAAATGAAGACTCAAATTCTAAAGAAATAGTTATGGAGGACAAGCCACTAGAAGAACTAGAAGGTGAATTCCATTCACTTCCATTATAGGGCCTCCATCTAATGAGGCTTTCGAAGAGCCAGAAAAGAGAGGGGACGAGGAATTACCACCCCCAGAATTGAAGACTCTACCAGATAATCTTAAATACAGATTTTTAGATGATATAAATAAATTTCCTATTATTATTAGTGCTAAACTTTCAGGAAATTAAATAAAGAAACTAAGAAAGATCACTATCCTTTACCGTTCATAGATCAAACTTTAGAGAGGTTAGCAAACCACACTCATTTTTGCTACTTGGACGGATAGTTTGGTTTTTCTCAAATAGTTGTTCATCCTGATGACCAACTTAAAACAACTTGCATTAGTCCTTATGGTTTACATGCTTACCATCGTATGCCTTTTGGTTTATATAATGCTCCAACTACTTTTCAAAGATGCACGACTGCTATTTCCGCGGATTTTATAGAACTAATAATGGAAGTATTTATGGATGACTTTTTTGTCTATGGAACTTCGTTTACTAGTTTCTTGGATAATATCAAAAGAGTTTTGTAGCGTTGGAAAGAAACCAATCTTGTTCTAAACTGGGAGAAGTGCCATTTTATGGTCAAAGAATGTATAGTCCTTGGACATAATTTATTAGGTAAGGGGATTGAAGTGGATAGAGCTAAGGTTGAGGCCATAGAGAGAATGCCACAACCTAGGGATATAAAGGGTATAAGAAGTTTCCTTGGTCATGTGGGTTTCTATAGAAGGTTCATTAGGAATTTCTCTAGAATATCTAAACCTTTGACTAACCTTCTGCAAAAGGGACTAAGATTTAATTTTGATGATAAATGTCTTGTAGCCTTTGATAAACTTAAATATGCTCTATCCCATGATCCTATCATTAAACTACCTATCTAGGATATGACTTTTGACTTAATATGTGAAGCTAGTGATGATGCCGTAGGAGTAACTCTAGGACAACATATAGGTCACAGATTTAATATTATACATCATGCTAGTATAACTCTTAATAGTGCTAAAAAGAATTATCCTAAGAAAGAAAGGGAACTTTTTGCTGTATTTTTCTCTTGCGATAAATTTCGTTCTTATATAGTTGATGAAAAAGAAAGAGTTCATAAGGATTGTGATGGTTTAAAAGAACTATTGAGAGGAAAAATCATAAGCCAAGGCTGATCGGTTGGATCCTTTTACTTCAAGAACTTGAGTTGCAGATTATGCAGAGGCAAGAAATAAAGATGTTGGATGCAGTGTCCATATTCGCCCAGCAAGACACCAATCTTATTGAGAGGAACTTTAGTCCTGGTGATTTTGGTTTACGAGAATTATTAAATGAACTAAGGTCAATTCCTCCAAAAGAGAAGTGTTTGTTGTTGGAGGAGCTTATCATCCCCAATAAGTAAACGGTAAGTGCAAGGTAAGTGTTCTTACTCAAATAAGTGATTTGTTTTTACAAATTTTACTTCTAAATTTTTTGCCTTTGAATTCCTCGTGTTTTTCTGAAGTTTCTGAAGGTTTTTACCAACTATACAGTCATAACTATACATCCGGAGAAAAATATCCCGCCGTATAGTTGGTCGTTAAACCTTCAGTACCTTCTTCGATTTCAATGTCTGGAAACTATATGGTTGCAACTATACGGCCGGAGAAAATCCTCCCGCAGTATAGTTGGTCGTTAAACTCTCAGACAATTTCGATTCATTTTTTGTTTTAGATATGAAAACAAAACGGTTTTGTCAGTTCCAAGTCGGTAACTTAATCGACCCGGACTCGAGATATTTGGAAATATCTTCCCGGATCCAACTATACTGCCAGAGCTATACGGGCCGCGCCCGTATAGTTGGTCATTACACGGCAGGACTTCTCCAAATCCACGATTTCTTTCCCTGTTCCTTAAGATTCTTTTCTTGGGCATGAATTTGGTGTTTCTCGCGAGTTTTACCGACCTTTGACCCCACTTATATACTGCCATTGTGTTTCTCTCTAAATCACAATCACCAGGAACCAATCCAGCCATGCTCTATCCCGTCCCAGGCTGTGGAAAACCCCTGGGTCTCATTCTCTTTCCAGGGACCGCTCTCATAGCCCGTCCATGGAGGACGACAATGAGGAGGTGGAGAGGTTTAGCCCGGGGTACAAGGAGTATGTCGAGCCAAGATTCTACAACAGCGATCCTGATGAAGATTGGAGTGACATCTACATCTGCTGTGATGTCTATGATCCCCTAGAGATCAACTAGGCGGCAATGAAGAGAGCTCAACAAGAGAGAGAAGGTCACAAGCCGCATGGAAAATGGCGTGTGGAGACGGTCAAGTTCATCACCACAGATCCCATGCCGCACAAGCGTAAGGAATTACCTAATATTGGTGCAGGTGCTAGCAAGGGAGCAATGGTGCCACTCTTGAAGCCTACCATTGGTGCTCGTCTGAGGGTGAAGTCACAAGAAGAGTGGAGGAACGGTTTATACTTCCCCGATCCATCAATTATGGATGAGGAAGAAGAAGTTGTTCCTAGGATCAAGGACTACGTGCGAGCACTGGAGATATATTAAAAGCAGGAGCTACTCCATCGCGTTGAAGTCCATCACCGTCTCAAGGAGATACAGAAGAAGGATGATCTTCTCCCATTGGTGACTAAACTCAAAGATAAAGTGGACACTTTGCAATATGATTTGCGTAGGTGCTATAGCCGCATCACTGCTCTATAGGATACCAACAAGAAGCTATGCACCACAGTGTTACATGCCATGGCGCCACAGTGATCTACAATAATCACGGTATCAAATAATCGCAAGGGATTATTTGATCCCGCCTGGCTTGATTCCAAGCTTGGGGAGATCTTTAAGACCTTGTAATCTATCTTATAAGTTTTATGTTAATATTTTAGTTTTGCATTAGTTCAAATTAGAAATAAAGTTGCATCATTAGAATTCCCTTCAGGAATAGTCGATCCCTTTTATGAAATTCCGAGTTTATTATCATATATGGAGCATTATTGGGTTTGTGCTTGTCCTATTGGATATATGACTGGCTTGAGTATAATTTTACTTTCACTTGATGATAGCAATAGGAGTCTTCCACACCATTGGTATTAATGGAACATACAAAGATAATTTGGTCAATATGTTGTAAGTTCATGGTTTGATTTACAAAGAAAAAATTATCTAATCAGTTAAGTTGAAAAAGAAACCTTGAACAAAGGAAAATTATAAGTGCTATCAAATTATAGTGAGAACAATACGAGGTAGAATATTCAAGCTATAATGATTGCTTCATATACAATTGGAATTTGGTAATTGAGATCGTTAAATTTTAAATTCCTACATGAAGTGGAATGTATGGATAGCTCCTTTGCACATCACTTAAACAAAAGTGTGAGCATATATATATATATAAAGGAAAAGAGCTAATGTGCAAAGTGCAAATAGGCATACACCACTATATTGTAGTATGACAAAAAAGCGTTTGAGATTTTAAATCCCAAGTGAATTAATCCAAAAACATTTGGGACTACCTCGCTAACTCATTCGGTTGAACTGAATACTTTTACATCATATTGAGAGTGATATTTTGTGAAATATTAAATGCTAAGGTGTGGAAGCCTGCTAATATTATTCAGATGGTTTGAGTAAGGTACTATTCATGAACTTATTCCGATGTATCATATATGATAAACACATGTTGCAACTGCCTCATTTATTTTATCGACTCAGCTGCATGAATATGTGTATCATATCCATTAAGCTAAACTTGCTCGGGATGAGCAAGAGTCTAAGCTTGGGGAAGTTGATGAATGCATATTTGCATCATGTTTTATATTATTATTTTGCACTATAGTTGTAGGATCTTGGTATTTTACGGCGTCCGCGCGCACATTTTATGTTTATTTTCACTAGGATCAGGACAGATGATGGATACAATGGACACATTTCTTGGAGCAGTTATATTGGGGAGAAAAGGAGTAAAAAACAATGTAAATCGCTTATTTGGGAAATATCAATAACACCAGAAGAAAACCTGAAGCGATCAAGGCATCCAGAAGGTTTAATGACCAAGTATACGGCGGGAATTAATTTTCTAGCCGTATAGTTCCCACCGTATAGTTTGCGCCGCCACCGCCTCCTCAAAAAGTTTCACCCCGTGCAACTAGATCGGAGAGATTACATATAGAACAACCAGAAATCACCGAAACCTCACCTCCGGAAGGCATCTGGAGGGGAACTCGTCCACCGGGGATCCATCTTCTCCCTGCGCAGATCCGGGAGGCTAACACATCGATCTTCATCATCAAATGCTGCATCACCACCATCTCCTTCCATCCCATCTACATCTTTTCTAGATCTTGTTGTAATTTCCGTACTCGTTGTGGATTTATACAAGTACTATTCATCTATGATAGATTCTGTTATTATTGCCCTGATGTTGATTGCCTCCATGTGTGAGTAGATCATTAGTTCTTAGGGATATGGAGAAAACCTAGTATGAGATTGAAATAAGATAAAGTTTATTATGTTATTCGTTGCTGTGAGCATGTGTTATATTGTCTTCATCTTGATGTTGGGAGAAGTCGACCTCTCAATATTTTCCTCGTGTGTGGACTTGATGGAGGGAACTACTTGTTGGTAGACGGAGGTGTGTTAGCACTTACAGTGACTATAAAGCTGTTGGCACCCCTTACATATCAACTTGGGAACCGAGGAAACTCACGAGACACTATCCATTCCATGGGATATGTCCTACGGGATTAAGTCCCTTAATAGCGTAGTAATTCGATTGGTGTCGATTGCTATCTGCTATGGTTATGAGGATGATGTGAGCAATGGTTGCTGCCTATTTGTCCTAATACGGAGTTACTCCCACACATACATAGTTGAGAATGTTAATGATAATAATCTTTACCTTAGCTCTTTATAATGCTAGAGGTGTATCTGCTACTCCCTGAGAATGCTTTTTCCCATTGGAGTTTCAAATCTATTTTACATACGCGATACTTACTTTGTGTGTTCAGTTGTTTTACTTTACTTATTGTTCTCTTATACCCAAAACCCCAAAACACCTTTTTAGACAATACTCGCATTTTATCTTGTTACTTATATCTTTATTTAGCATTTCTATTTTAGTATTTAATTCAAGAGTTATTAGACTTCAGACTCTTGCACCCTGTGGGATGGATATCTTTATTTCAAAACTAGGTACAAATGATCTGTGCACTTGAACTCATCATTTCCCAATGTTCGATTAAACCTAGGTCTACTAGGGAAAAAGACTATTATACTACATCCGTGAATCCGGATCGAAGGTATCAACCCTTTTTCTGGCACCGTTGCCGGGGAAGCAATTTGCTATCCTGGTGAGGTCACTAGAGACCTTGTTTTTATTTTTATTTTTGTTTGTAGTTTATTTCTTGTTATTAGTTTACTTTCTTGTTATCTATTTGAAAACCAAAAAAATTAGTTACTTGTTTATTTGTTTCCTTTACTTTAAAAATACCAACAAGAGAAGAGCCATGGCTCAAAAGAAAGTTAGGGAGTATGTTACTCCTACTGATGATTTTATTCGTGCACCTATTACTCAGCCCGCCGTTGATGTGGAAGAATATGAAATTAAACATAATATTTTAAGTTTGGTTCAGCAGAACCAATTTGGAGGCTCATCTTCTGAGGATTTGGGTTTGCACTTAAATACTTTTACTAAAATTTACGATATGATGCGTATTAAGGATGTTGATCCAAATGCTGTTAAATTACGTTTGTTTCCTTTCTCTCTAAGAGGAAAGGCTAAGGACTGGTTGCTAGCTCTACCTAAGGGCACTATTACATCTTGGGAGGAATGACTAATCTTTTTAGGGATTTCTATTTTCGTGCCCCTAGTTCGTTAGTTGTACTCACTTTTCCCCAGCCGCTTAACTTTTCCTCACTTTTGCCCATCTCTTTCTACGAAATAGGCACATGGTCTGAAACTTGCTGTCCGTCAGCCTCGCCATTACATGCTGACAAGTGGGGCCGTGTTCAGTTGGGTCCCATAGTGGACCCTCGCTGTTACGTGCTGACAAGTGGGGCTGCGTTCTATCGGGTCCCATAGTGGACCCTTGCCGTTACATGCTGATAAGTGGGGCCGCGTTCAGTCGGTTCCTGTAGTGAACACCTCTCTCCACTTATCCAGATCAGCATGGGACCCATAACTTATCCACGTGAGCGCTAGACCCACAGCTTACCCAGGTTGGTGTTGCAAGATGGGACCCCGAGCCAGCCCCGCGCTCGCGCCTGTGCCATTGTCTCCCCTATCTTCTTCTTCTCCGGTGAAGGCGACCCTTTTTCTAGCTTCACTTCGGCCTCTCGTTCATTCTGGCCACAGTATGGTGCTGTCCTGTTGACCTGAATGAAGGATGACCATGGCAACCATGTGCAGGGAAGGTTAGATCTTGCAGCAAAATATTCCAATTAGACGGGGGCGCTTCCTATGGACAATCAATTGGCACAACTCGGGAGCTCAATTGTGCGCGCGCTTGCTGTGGAGAATGCAGCCGACGAGCCATTCTGATGATTTAATTGGTTTATCGAGTTAATGTCTTGGCTGCAATCAAGTGAATCTATGAGGTGAAATTCAAACTTTGAGATCTAGGGAGATGGATGTATAAGAAATAAGAAAATGACACAACTCTTGAACACTTTCAAATTAAAAAAATTATACAACTCTTAATGTAAAAGAGTGTTTATAATTGACACAACTCTTGAACACTTTCAAATTACAATTTGGACATGATAATGTTGTCCTAAGAACATCTTGAGAGTTTACCATTTTTAGAGCGTGAAAAGTGACCCCTAAACTAAAATCTTTATGCCTCGTGCATATACGAAAATTATACACCTTCAAACACTGTGAAATCACACTTAATACATGATAATGATGTGCTAACAAAATCTTGATGAATTATCATTTTCATATAGTGAAATGTAATCTATAAACTTGCATATATGAAAATTATACATCTTTGAACTCTTTGAAATCGCACTTAGGGCATGATAATGTTGTGCTAATAAAATCCTAATCCTTTATCATTTTCATGGAGCGAAATATAATGCATAAACTTGCGTATACAAAAATTATAAACCTTTGAACACTGTGAAATCGCACTTAATACGTGATAATGATGTGCCAACAAAATTTTGAGAGATTGTCATTTTATCCCCATTTCCATAGAGTGAAATGTAATGCATAAACTTGCATATACGAAAATTATACACCTTTGAACTCTTTGAAATCACACTTAATACATGATAATGTTGTGCTAAGAAAATCTTTAGAGATTATCATTTTCATAGAGTGGAATGTAATGCATAGACTTGCATATCCAAAAATTATACACCTTTGAACACTTTCCCTTCAAATTATATTCAAAATCATTTGTTTATGGAGTTAAAGTACCGGTGGCAAACTCGTTATTTTGCATGGATAGAGGGGTGCCCTTGATAGATATAGGGGTTCAATAGGCGATTTAAAACTTTTACGAGAGGGGCCCAACAAACATGGAATTAAACTAGCATTTACTTTGTCAAGCATAAAACCTAAAACAACTAGGGTTCACCTATGTGCACCAACAACTTATGCTAAGCAAGACAAGCAACTATGTGATAGCAAGATATGAACTTCAAGCACGAAGGCTATCACAAAGTAAGGTGCATAAGTAAGAGCTCGGGTATAGAGATAATCATGGCATGCGGAGACAACGATGTTTTACCGAGTTCCTCCCAACAATGGAGTACGTCTTGTTTGGAGAGGGGGTGGTTTCAAACCTCCAACGCCACAAAAGGCCTCTCTTGTTCTCCTGTGAATCTCACCCAATGGGATTGATCCATGCTTCCACTATCGGTGCACTTGTCGGTGGCAATCCGGAACCTCTCACAAGATTGGGGCACTTCTCCACAACTCAATTAGAGGCTCCCAACAAACAAGCTTGCGGAAATCTCCACAAATTAATTGGAGGCCCCAACAAATCCACAAACTTGCAATACAACTAAACCGTCTAGGGTTCCAAAAACCCAAGAGTAAAAAGCTTCTCACCTTTCACCCAATCGAATCCTCACCGAGAACTCAAACCGATGCACCAAATACAATGGAAAGAACACAAGAAGTGCTCAAGTCCTTCTCTCCCAAATTCCACCAAAGTTACAAAAGCTTATGGGGGAATAAGAGAGGAAGAACAATGGAGGAAATCCATAAAAGACTCCAAGATCTAGATCCCAAGATGTTCCCCTCACTTAGAGGAGAGATTGATTGGTGGGGTTGTACATCTAGATCTTATCTTTCAAATCCCTCAAGAATATGCATGAGTCATAGGAGGGATCGAGGGAGAAAGCTCAAGAAGGTCAACAATGGAGGGGAAAACTTGCAAGAAAGGTTAGGGATCCATTGGGGAAGAATGACCCCTTAAATAGGTCCCTAGAAATCCAACCGTTAGGCCCAGGAATCGCCCGGTCCGGAGTGTCCGGACTAGGACCAGAGTCTCTTTCGTACCCAGGCCAAGCGGAGACAAACTGGAGGTCAGTCTATATGCGGTCCGGAGATAGACCAGAGATTTAGTCCGGAATCCCCGATCTTACAAAAACTAGCAGAAAGACCAATACGAAAACAACCATAACTTTTGCATCCGGACTCTGATTTTGATAATCTTGGGCTCATTTTAAAGAGGACAATAAGCTATACAAGATCATATAGAAAAACATCATAGTCCATCAAGTAAGGATATAACCAAATGACAAAAGGTTTGACCTCTCTAAAAAAGACAAACCGGTAAAACCTCCAACATCGAAGACGCAATAGAGAATGCATATGAAATCCGTTTTCGATGAACTTGAGCTTTTCATGAAGATTAACACAACTCTAAATGCTCCAATGGATAAAAACCAAATAAGAACCAAGAAATATGATGCCAAGTATGCAAAGGTTTGAGCTCTCTCCGAAGGATATGATCAAGTTACTCACTCGAGAGCGCCTCTTGATAGTACGACTATCTATCCTATAAACCGGCCTCTCCAACTAATCACCATGAGACCGGTAAGAAGGAAATCCTATCAAGAACATACCTTTGCCTTGCACATATTCCACTTGAGCTTGATGATGATGATGATATACTCCACCTCAAGATGGAACACCTTTCTTGATTGCGCTAGCTTGGCGAAGACTTGCAAATTGCTCCCCATACTCCACTATGGTAGAGCTTCACTTTTGGGCATATCATCTTCCCATATCTATGATCATCATAGGATGGCAAGCTTCAAGCAAATGATCTCTTTGAGGTGGCTCATTTTGAACTTGCACATCATTTCTTCTTTCTTCATTATGTTGGTGTCTTGAAGGTACATAAGAGATATCACTCCAACTTTATTTTTCAAGACACACTTGCTATAGGCTCAACTCTTTACATACTGTTTCCGCCTGTTGGGGAAATATCACACCGAAGACTCTGACCTGGAGACCGGAGACTCCGGTCTGCAAACATCTCACACCAAAGATTCTGGTCCATCTCCAAACAGTCTCCGGACCCCCAATCAGAATGACCCGGGCATGTTTTTGAGGGTCACACCGGAGACTTGCGCCGAAACTCCGGATGGGGACACCGGAGACTCCGGTCCTTTCATACCGGATATTCTGGTCCATCTCTGGATCACTCATTGAAACATGGTCAACACTTGATCTTCTTCACTTTCTTCTTCTCCCAACCTTGAAGCCAACATATGGTTCGAGCATTGCCTATGGACAAATCCTACAAGTAAAACTCAATGCAAACATAAGTCCATAAAGATTGTTATTAATTACCAAAACCACACATGGGGGCACACATGCACTTTAAATGTCCCCCATTTTGGTAATTGATGACAATCCCTTTGAGAGGGTTTATATAAGAAATTAACCAAACAAAACATTGTGCTAATATCAAATACAACACAAGTATGTGATGTTAGTACAACCACAATATAGAACAAACTCCCCCACAATCTATGCATGTGTGGATGAACTTGAATTTCATTGCATATATTGCCAACCATTACCGGTGGTGGAGTTTTCTCTATATATTCAAGATGCTATGCAACGCACTAAGATGCAAAGAACATGAGGCAAGTGCTTAAGTACAAAACTCAAAACACACAACCAAATTCCCTGAAACCTCTAAAACTTCCCCCCATTGGCATCGATTGCTGAAATGGGTGAAAAACTTAAGGCCAATTTAGTGAGAGTTCCTCCATATGGTGTGCATTTCTCATAATATGAGCATAATCAAATACACGTATCCAATGACGAATACCAGGAGGAAATCGAACTAAACTAAGGATCCAAAGGTTGCAAAGAAATAAAATGGTGAAGAAGCATCAACGAATGAATCAAGAAATCAAAAGATCCAAAGAATCACTTCACAAAAGGAAGATACCAAAAGAAAGATATATATTATGATATGACCGACAGGAGAGTGATTTAAATAATATGAGAAGACTCCCCAAAGTTTGTGCACAAATTATAATTTGCATTTGAATACAATATGCATAACATGGCATCCTTGTTCCCTCTATATTATTTAAACCACAAGCACGAGTAAGAGAGAAGATATTATGATGAGAGCAAATGAGTTTTTAGATAAAAATAGGAAGATCCCCAAGGTTCATGTACAACAAAGTGCACAATTATGGAATCCTAACTCCCCATAATCAAACATAACACCAAACAAGAACAAGAAAGCAAATGCATGTTCTTAGGTAAATTAGGAAAGCTCCCTAAGGTTTATGCACCAAATATAATAATTGATTTGAATGCAAAGTGCATAAACATGGTATCCTTGCTCCCCAAACTTACATAACAACACAAAGGCACGAGAGATCAACTTTCTTAACACTAATGAGTGCCAAAAGATGCAAATGAAGAGGTCAAACACTCAAAGCAAAACTTTTGGAGCCACCAAAGAATAAAAAAGGGGCACAAGGTGTAGAATCCAAAGAAAAAGGATATCAACTAGATATTTATCCATAATAATGTGTATAAGTTTCTTGGTAGACAACAATCACCAAGATATACATCCACAAAGGAACATGTACATAGAAAATGGATACTCAAGAATGATCAATATATCCAAACGAAAGTCATAGATAATGCCAATAGGATATTTGCTAGAAAGCATGGACAAAGGCTCAATTTTATCTTATTGAACATCAGTGACCTTCAAACACCAACAAATACATCACAACTATCACAAGGGACCAAGAGATAGTTGGAATGCATTGGGAAAGGCAACAAGTATCATAAAGAACAAATAAACCTTGCAAATTCATCCATATTGCACATGAGAGAAACTGAGGAAATGATTGGCAATAGAATTGCTAGATTGACATATGTGGGATTGGTGAATCATAAACATGATTTTTATATACTCCCCAAAATATGCATTCATCTCAACTTACTCATATAACCATAAGGATGATACAATATAATCTTGCAAGAACCACAATAAAAGCAACTAAAGGAAATCATGCCATGATGTAACCACATAGGTTGGATGCTAGAAAAGTATGCATGAGAGGGATACTTGTTACCGAGATACCATTGTTAAGATGAAGTAGATATGAGTTTGTTGATCATCCTAGCTTGCCTCCAATTATCATTTAGTCACCACATCTTCTTATTATTGTGACAAGCATCCAATGAATCTCAAATGTACCTATAACACATTTAAGTACACAATGGTCCCAAAACTCATTGGGTCCAAAGTAGTTAGATAAACTACAATACATAGGAGAGACCCCACATAAATATGTGCATATTGATATGAAATTGAATTTCATGCACAACTTAGCCAATGAGATTTGGTGGAGTTTCCCTTATATATTGGATCAAAGAAAGCAAGCATGCCATAATATAAACATGTAGTAAATATGCATGCACAAGGCTTTCAAGAACCCACAAGGAGATACAGTTTGAACAAAAACACAAAGTAAACCAAGACGGTACACACAAGAGTGTGACACAACAAAATGTGTCCAAATTATATCAAGGAATGAAATCAACACATGGACGAACACAAGTTCAAAAAATGAACTAAGCTAAATCCAAAGAGCAAAAGATAGATAAAGACACAAATTCTCAAGGATTTATCTCATTCTAAAAGGTCAAAACATGAAACAAGGAATAAGACAAAACTAACTCCCCAAAAGATCAAGGTTCCAACAAATAAACCACACCCTCGATACTTTTCATGATGGCACAATACCAAAATGAAAAGATCGAACTTCCAAGCACATAAAACATGATATGGAACAAAAACAAGAAGAATAAATATGTGTGTTCTAAATAATATAGGAGAGCTCCGCCATGGATAGTGCATTATGTAGGATTTTCCTTTTGAATGCAAAATGTACATAAATGAGATCATCACTGGTACCTACATTAAATAAAACACACAAGTATACCGATAAAATAAGAAGATCCACAAGAGGCAAGGAAAGCTTGGGAGACAACACAAAACAATTTCTTGTCAAGAGATAGTACAAAATTAAGCAAAGGAAAAAATGAATATGATCAATAAACTTGTACCATAAATCTAGTACTAATTGTCCAAGGACAAGAAGTATTGGGAATAATCTTCCCAAGGTAGTTCACACGGATATGCAAGATCAAATTCACACAAGAAGCATATACCAAAGTATAAGAATTAAGCTTGATGCTCCGGAAAAGATTCTTGGTAGCTTCCAATAGTCCCACAATCACTAGTGATTAGAGTAACTTGAAGTTAATGGTTTCCATGAGGATATAGAGACCCAATTATGAGGAAACACATACTAAGAGATACTCTCATAAACAAGATCCAAAAGATGAGCAATAAAGGAATTCAAGCAAATTGGAGCTTGTTTGAGCAAATGTGTCACATAGGAGCTAGATAATTATCAATATCAATTCTAAGTGACACAACCTCAAATTTTCACATTTTCTAGGCTTGTAATATGCACTAAATATATGAATCCCCCATAATGTGATAAACCATAAATCTCAACATGAGGTAAACAGATCCAAATAGAAATAATTAATGGACATAATAGAACTTGAATTTATCATGAGAATCATACCACATAAAGACTAGATAATATTGCAATATCAATTCTAGGTTGTAATACTCATGAACACACATTTTTAGGACTGTGGAATGCCCAAGCATAACACTCCCCCAAAATGGGATAGTCCATTAATCTCTCACAATAGCCAAATAAGATACCAAATATAATCAAGAAAGGCTCTAACACAAGAAACACACGAACATGGTGTGCCACCCAACATACACAAATAAACTTGATAACTCAAGACAATTACGTGGAAGGCACAACATGTACAAAAGCATGCAAGGTACACAACTAACACATTCACAAGGGGGCGAGTAACTTTCAATATAATCAACTGAGCACATGCTACCGCATGGAGGAACATTGGAAATATGATAGAGGCAATATAATCCACATGACTTGACTTGACAAATATAATAGATGAATATCCCTCAATTCTTCATGATGTAGACAAGTCTCCAATGCTCTCCAAACACACCTATTGATCAAGTTTTGGCTTGTTGGTCCCCAACCAAGTTGGGTCCTAATAAGTTAGTCACAATAGGCTTGGCAACCCAAATGGTTCTTTTCTTGAACGCACATTGAGCGCCAACAAATTTGGCAAACATATTGCCAAGCTCATCCTTATGAAGAGAATAAGCATCATCAATCATGATAGGGTTGGATGAGGAGATACCAATGATGCATGAGGAAGAAATGTGCCCTTTCTCGTGGCAAATGTAGCAAGTTCTTCTCTCGTCGTCTTTCTTTTTGGGTGAAGCAACACCTTGAGGAAGAGCTTGAGTCTTCTTGGGATGTCGTGGTGTGGAACACGGCAGTACCATCGGGGATGGCTTGAAGGTGACAATCAGGATGCTATCGGTGGCTACTCGCAACGGGTTGGGCACAGATACTGCAAACACAGTGATGTACCTAGGTTCGGAGCCCTCTTGGCGAGGTAAAACTCCTACTCCTGTAAGGATCTACTATCAAAGGCGGCGAATGCCCGATACAGGTGCTCCTTGAGCTGTTTTCTTAGCTACTTCTTGCTTGGAATTGTCTAAGTCCTTCTTCCGGTGTCTATTTTCTGTCTCCCTAGAACCCTAGCGCTACCCCCTTTATAAATAGGTTGAGGAGGTAGCTTACAAGGTGGGTTCTAGGGTTTATTGTTTGGATTTGGGCTTTACAAAGTGGGCCGGCTGGACAAGGCCAAACGGTAGGCCCGGGTCCAGTCAAGCCTCCAGTACAGGGGAGGACCACGCGTCAGTGTCCAGCGCCCCTGCTTTACTCGTGACCCGACTCTTTATCTGTCAGTCGGTTCTTTATGCGTAAGCCGGAGCTTTCCTCGTCAGCCCTTACTTTGCTCGTCATCCTCCAGCTTTGGCGTAGCTCTCCAGTAGCGCCGGCCAGGCCAGCCAGCCTGTCCGGTCAAGGGCGCGCTCAACAAGGAGCGTCATCCCCACCGTATCATGGCCAGCGGATTCGAGGCGGCCGGCTAGGAGCAGCCTCCCAGCTGGTTCTTCTGGCCACCTGGCTAGACGGGCCAGCCAGGGAAACTTGAATGCGGACCGGGTGGGGATTCCACCTGGCTGTGGTTCCTTGATCTGGGTCCAGACGGCATGTGCTCCTTGGAGCCGGCCGGTTGGTCCCGTCTTGGCCTACCCGGGGGTCATCCCCCCAACACTAGTCCCCGAGCGCGTTAGGACTTGGCCCCATGGAGAAGTTCTTGCGTGCTCATTTGAAATGATTGATGATGCAGATGCTCTGTCGTTTTCATTTGTCTTGTAGTCTTTGTTTTGTAGTATTTGTCCTATAGCGGCTTGAGATTCTGTGCTGTTTTCCCCGCTGGGTTTCACCGGCTACGGAGCCGACGGTCCCACCCATAGGGTGTGAGTGGTGATCTTCTTGACCGGCTGCTGCACCAAGCTGGGAGAGGGATCGCCAGTTTGCTATCGTTGGCGCTCGCGTCAGCCATGCCTGCCGTTTCTGGTGCACGTCGCGTCAGTTTGACTTCTGGGTCTACCGCTGCAATTTTTGGTAACCGCGCGCACGCCTTCATCATTGCGTCTTCTTCGAGATTGTGGGCGCGGTTTTCCCTCCCGCAGTAACTTCTGCGGGATCTTCTGTGCGCGTGGCGCTGGCGCACGTGATCCGCCCCGAACCGTCGCGGGGTAGTGGGGTGGTTGCCTGCCATGTGGTACAGAGGGAGGGGAACCGGCGTGGTGTAGTGGGGCCGTTGCTTGCCATGTGGCGCCGAGGCAGGGGAACCGGCGTGGCTATTTTTCGCCGATAAATACGTGTGCCAAGGAGAAGTGGTTCCTTACTTCGTCTCCCTGCGCCTGCTGTCCTTATTCTCCCTTGCGCTCTAGCCTCTCACTGCTCCTCTGTGCCACCGTTTCTTGGTTGCTGACGCCGCTCCTCTTCCTCGACAACGGGACCTGTGCCTCCATCACGGCTACCTTTCCATACAAGATGCTGCCCGAAGTCGTCGGCGGCTGGTGCGGCTCGTATGTTACTGAAGAGCTGGTGAAGAAGTACCGTCGGGGGAAGTTCTTACCGTCGGAGCGGGTGGTGAAGCATCGCCTCGTGCCGGAGGGCGAGCGGGTGCCCAACCCCCAGCCTGGCGAGGCTGTCATCTTCCTCGCCCACTTCGCTCGCGGCCTTGGGCTGCCGCTAAGCTGCTTCGTCTTGGAGCTGCTAGTCACCTTCGACCTGCAACTCCACCACCTTGGAGCCAACGCCATGTCGATGCTGTCACATCACGCGGCTTGTTGCGAGGCGTTCCTTGGCGTCTACCCCGACGCCGCGAATTTCTTGAAGTTCTTCTACTTGAAGGTTCAGGTGGTGGGGAAGGGCGCCATCTACCCGTGGCCATCGGTGCCCATACCGCGCCTGGAGCTCCCCAACACCGTCAAGCTCTGGCGGCGCTCGTACTTTTACATGCGCATGTCGTCGGATTGATGACAAGTATGCCATGAGGGGGTCCTCGAGGCGTGTGGAAGAGAGGGGTGTGAGACGTACGGTATTCCAGGACGGTGAGCACACAAGTTTACCCAGGTTCGAATCCGCCGGCTTTGAACGGATCCTACTCCTGCTAGCAATCCAATAATACGGCAGAGCCGGAATATGGGTTACAAGGGTTTCGCCTGTGCGAGTTGAGGTTGTAGACTATTGAGCTGTGCCCTAAAGGCTCTCCCTAGGACGGCTTATATAGATATCCGGCCTAGGGTTTACAGGAGAGATCCATCCGGCTACGACTAAGAGTCGGTTACAGAGTACATCTTGAACTACAAATAACACTATGGGACTATGTCGGTAAGTCTTCTGGGCCTTCCCATAGCCGAACTAGACTCCGTCTCTTCTCCCTGACTAGGCCGCTCGTGAAGCAAAGCTCTAACCCGAAGTGGGCCACCCTGGTCAGTGAGGATACCCGGAAAGTATATCCCCAACAGTAGCCCTCGGAGGCCTCCAAGATCCAAAGTCGGATTCATCATCATCTAGCTTAATCTTCGGCTTGCACAATCTTGAAGGGTTTCTAAAACTTCAAAACAAAATATACGATCCGGGTCTCAAAAAATGAGTCGGACCTATAAGTACATTACTCGTGTTTCCAGCTTGAAATTCAAACTAAGCCGGAACTTGGTCTCTGACGTAACCTGACACTAGTCATGGTCAAGTCACGTCGTTGACAGACATTTCCTGCCAGCACGACCGTTGGTGGGTCCACCTTTCGTGGAACCGAGGCGCCGTTTCAATGCGTGCATGGAGATCAAGGCGGCGTAATCATCGCGTGGGGGTTTCCCAGTCCTTTCTATGACGCGTGGCACGTTTACTGTAGCATTTACACGAATCTTGACATGGCCGGTGGATATAAGCGGTGAAGATCCTATTCCTCATCTCTCCTCACCAGCACTTTGCGATGTTTCCTTCTCCCTTACGCCTCCCACGAACTTAGAGCTCCTCTGCTCCCCAAAAAATCTCCAGCGCCGCCCATCCAAGGTCACCGGCACACCAGAAAAATGGCTTCTACATCTTCCTCCGGCACGGCGGTGATGGCAGCGACAACGGCGGTGGTGGAGAAGGAGAGCAACCGTAGGGTTTGGATCCCATGCGTCCTCGATGATCCCAACTCTATGTCATTGAAGAAGAAGGGCTCCTCCGCGCCGGCGACTGGCGGAGCGGCTTCGGCGAAACCATCCCCAACCCCCGCGACGACGAGCGAGTGCACTTCGGCACTCACCTTGACAGAGGTCTGAGTTTTCCTCCCTCAGATTTCTTTTCCGAGGTCATAGGTCATTATGGAGTTCATCTCCATCATCTCCTCCCGAACTCCATCTTAGAGATGAGTGCATACGCTTGTTTGTGCGAGGGGTATCTCGGCATTAGGCCGAGCCTTACTCTCTTTCAGTATTACTTCGATGTCCGGAGAAATTCCATTACTGCCGGTAATCCTTATATTATCGGTACCATTAGTTTTTCGGTTAGGCGAGAGCGCGTCTATCCTTGGATCATGGCTAGTGAGTCGGTCAAACAATGGCCATCCACTTTTTTCTATCACAAGGATATTCCTGCTCCCAGCAAAGATCATGCTTTGCCGGCTTTCGTCGACAGAGCCGCCATGCCCCAAGAGTCCTGGGACGAGCTCACTCTGGCTCTTAGTGACGATCTGCTCCTCGCCAAGAGGCGGATCGAATATCTGATTAAACACAAGGGCCTGTGAGGGTCCGACTTAGTTCAATGCTGGGTGGCACGCCGGATCCAACCTCTTCAACATCATGGAGATCGACTGATGCATTCCATCACGTCGTCGAAGAAGGATTCCCTCCACATCTGCCCCAAAACCTTCAACCAAAAGATTATGTAAGCCAAATAAAATGGCTGATAAGGGAGCGGATTGAGAGGAAGATTCCGGAGCTATCCCTGGACATGCATACAACAGAAAACCCCGTTGTGCCGGTAAGCTTTAGCAGCAACTCTTTTCATGTGCTCATCTTTATATTATTTTGCAATACTGATATACTTCTTCTTTTCAGCTTGCCGACCTCCCCGAGTCGGAGCTTGCTCCAGTCGAGGGATATCCTCCTGAGTTTTCTCAGGATGAGGGTGAATTGGTTCCGATGCCGGATGTCATTCCTCGGAAACGCAAAGCTCCGACATTGGCCATTGGCACAAAGGAAGTGCCTGTTGTGAAGAGGTAATCTTTCCTCACAAGGTCTTTGTATTTTGTTCGTAATTTCTTCCGAGATGTAATGTTCTTTGTTCTATTACCTTCTCAGAGCTAAACAGCTCATCAAGGGAAAAGGGAAAGGAGTTGTCTCGAAGCCCCTGCGTCAGTCGAAGCTAAAATTGGCTTCTCCTGCCGTAGCTCCTCTGACTCTTGCCCCTCAGCTTTCTGCAGCGCCGGAGGTTACTCCATCTCCGACCGTTGTAGAAGATCCGGCTCAACCAGCAGAGCCAACGATCCTTGAATCGCAAACTGACGTCACCATGGGTGACTCAGGTTTTGATAAGGGTGAACCCTCCTTGAGTAATGATCCCTCGGTAGAGACCTTCACCGACAATCTCCTGGACAATCCGGGACTTGCCAAACTTGGCTTATCTCGGAAGTCTATGGAGGAGATCCAACGGCTAACCCGACAATGCCTGGAAAGCTGGACTATCTCTGCCGAAGAAGAAGCGCAAGAAGCAGAGGATATCAAGAACTCTGATCTTCTTGAACAAGTTCGTCTTCGTAACGAGAAGCTGAGGACCGGTGAACTTCCAACTACGCCAGTGGTCCCCCTAACCCTCGCCGAGAAGGTTGTTGTTGAAGTGAATGCGAGTTTGGACAAACTTACTCGCGAACAATATGTAAGTCGGAATTCCAACTTCTCATTTTTCCTTATTTCATATCATATCCTCTAGCCCCCAAGCACGAAGCTAGACAATCAAATCCGGTTTTATGCTTCCCTAGGATGCCAAAGAATGAACTAGTATAGCCCCCAAGGCTCGTGCTGATATTAGTAAAAATATTAGCCCGAGTCTTTAGTAGACTTCTGACTTTGGGTATTCTGACTTACAGAAAGTATATTCATATAACTAGGATTTATTGAAGAATGTTTGCAACAAGCGGAAAGAAATCAGAGCTCTCCGGCTTGAAAATGCACAATTGAAAGTTTCCAGGGATGAGGCTGAAGATAAACATTCCGAAACTCAAACCTTGTCTTGTATTTCATAGTCGAATTTTTTGTTCAACTGTTGTTCTTTTGACTACAGCACCGGTAAAGCAGTCCTGTGCTATGATTGAAGAGGCCGAGAATCTTAAAACCCCGGTGGTGGAAAACAAGGAACTTCGCCAAGAGCTGGATAAGCTTAAGGCGGATCATGAGAAGAGCATTGCTCAAATTCTCGAATCCACCTCCATGGCCACCGAGGAGCGTGATCGTAAGATTACACTTCAAGATAATAAAATATCGGATCTCACCAATGATCTTTTCAGAGAAAGGGACATTACCGAGGCACTCCGGGCTGAACTCCAGAGTCTTCGGGAAGAGAAGGCCAAAGTCGACGATGTCATCTTTGGTATGTTTCCCTTTTTCTGACTTATCTATGTCTTCAGACTCTTTGGAGTCCGGATTTAATAAACTTACCCTTTGCATTATATGTGCAGGTCCTCTAAACTTAATGGACTCAGCCTCTGCCGAATCTCGCACCAACCGGCTTACCCAAGTCGGTGATTTGCCGCATGACTTTCGCTAATCCCTCGAAGATATTGGTGAAGTTCTCAAGGTTCCGAACATGCATAGCATGTCTGGCTTTGAGGTGCGAGATAAGGCCAAGGATATGCCACAGCTTGTTTAGGACTAGAACATGTCCTATGTGTGAACCGCAGCGCAAAACGCTCTCACCATGGTTATGAGCCACCATGGAAACATGGAAATCTGGCAAGTAACCAGATGGTACTGCAAGGTGGACGAAGATAAACATGAGCAAGACATCAAGGCTATCATGGACTCCTGCGCCGGATATGGGTGCCACATAGCTAATTTGACCAGCTATGACACTCCCTTCTTCACCCGCGTGGACACGCCGCCTCCGCCTTCTGAAGAAACAGCTGAAGTTTTCGACGATGATCAAACCGTATCCGATTTGAACATCTCGGAACGTTATCAAAACGAGGCTGATGTATCCAGCGAGCCAGCAGCTCGTACCTCTCCCCCTGCATCATAGAGTATCAGAAAGAACAATGTGTTATTCTGAAAACAATTTGGGTCTGTAAATAAGTAGTATAATACTTTTGCTAGTGTTAAGCTTTATTTTATCTATTAAGCACTTTTGGCTTTAATATTATGTGCCTAAAATGTTTGCATAAGCACTTGAATTTTTTGTCTGCACTTATCGTTTATCTGGCTTTCCGCCTCGTCCCTTTCGTGAGCCAGCCAACTTTTAGCACGGAAACTTTGCCGAGCAACGGAGCTCAATTGCTAAACCAATTTAAACTCGGAAACAAAGCCAGCTTCCAGTACCAACAATTCACTACTCGGAAAATGCTCACATCCAGCAATCAGACAAATAACCAAAGTATAGACTAGACAATTTAGATTTATACCCGAAGGTAGCAATTTTTAGAATCAGAAATCTAAACCAGAACAAACATGAGCATAAAGTACTTTCAAGTATTCTAGGATTTTCGACCGTGACATGATCCTTCGGAAATAAGATGGTAAGAACTTCTCAGAAAGAATTTGAGGCAACCAAGACTTTATTTCTCATTGAACATGTACACATATATGATACAAAGAAAAATAAACTAAGAATAAAAGGGACGTAGCTGAGCAATATTCCATGGTCTGTCTAACTCATCCGGGTTTGTACTGCCTCTAGCTCTCTTTCTCTTCTTAGTAGCAGGTCTTTCTTTGACTGGCCGCATATCAGTTCAGTAGTATGAACCATTGTGCAATACTCGACAACCTAAAAATGGCCCTTCCCATATTGGGGAAAGTTTGTGCTTTCTTTGCTGCACAAGCCAGAGAACCAAATCGCCCTTATTGAAAGACCGATTTCTGACTCTCTAGCTATGATACTTGCGTAACTTCTGCTGATAGGCTGTTGATCTCATCTCAGCAACGACACGAACTTCTTTAACTAAGTCGAGATCATTTTGTCGAGAAATTTCAGCATCCTCTTCAATATACATGGCCACTCTAGGAGAAGTGTGAATCAAATCACTGGGAAGAACTGCTTCTGCACCATAGACCAAGAAGAAAGCTATGTATCTGGTTGACCTGTTTGGAGTTGTTCGCAAACTCCATATTACAGAAGGTAATTCCTCTGCCCAAGCCCCTGCAGCACGTCGGAGTGGTGCTTCGAGTCTTGGTTGTAGGCCTTGTAGGATTAAACCATTTGCTCTTTCGACTTGTCCGTTAGCCTATGGATGTGCGACTAACGCAATGTCAAGCCGGATATTTTGTTCATTGTAGAACTCGGCAAGTTCTCCCATAGAAAAGTTACTCCCGTTGTCCGTGATAATGCTATGCGGATAACCATATCGGATTATAACATCCTCAACAAATCTTCTGGATGTTGCTCCATCACAACTATTGACGGGTTTAGCCTCAATCCATTTGGTGAACTTATCCACCACCACTAAGAGGTGAGTAAATCCACTTAGAGCCTGTTTAAACGGTCCTACCATGTCAAGCCCTCAGACCGCGAAAGGCCATGTTATAGGTATTGTTCGCAGCTGATCAGCCAGAACATGAGCTTGTTTGGTGTATTTTTGGCAGCCCTTGCACATCTTGACCAACCGTTCGGCATCTGCCTTGGCTGTAAGCCAGAAAAAACCGTGTCGGAAAGCTTTTGCCACTAGAGATTTGGCTGCAGCATGGTGACCACACTCGCCTTCATGGATCTCTCGTAAGATTTCAACTCCTTCTTCCGGATATACACAGCGCTGAAAAACCCCAGATGCACTCCGCTTATAGAGCTCACCACTAATTATAGTATAGGCTTTTGCTTGTCGGACGATCTGCTGGCTCAGAACTTTGTCTTCGGGTAATTTTCCGTCTACCAAGAAATCAAGGTAGGGTTGAGTCCTGTTGGGAATCACAACCAGAACTGCTACTAAAGGTGAGTCGGATTTGGTCGGATATTCCTCGTCCACTCCCTTTATAGAGGGAACTTTGAGGTGCTCTAAAAAAGCGCCACCTGGGACCTTTTTCTGGGAAGAGCCTATTCTAGATAGTGCACCTGCTTCCTCATTTTCTGTTCGAGGGATGTGTTGAACTTCAAACCCTTCAAACAATTTAGATAATTCATCCACGACAACCCTATATGCCGCTATGTGCTTGTTAGCCTTACAGATATCCTACACTTGTTGGGCAACAAGATCCGAATCTCCATAACACATTAAACGTCGGATGCTGATATTCTTAGCAATCCGGATTCCATGTAGTAATTCTTCATACTCGGCAATGTTATTTGTCGCCGTGAAGTGTATCTGCAATACATAGAAAAGTTTATCTCCTTGTGGTGATTTGAGCACCACGCCAGCCCTCGAGCCCCCGAGCGCTTTAGACCCGTCAAAATGCAAGGTCTAGTATTCTGACTCTGGCAGGGTCATATTCGCCATTGTCTCTGTCTAATCAGTGACAAAGTCAGTGATGATTTGGGATTTTATTACTGTACGAGGCTTGTACTCAATGTCGAAAGCTGAAAGCTCTATGCCCCATTTTGCGACGCGTTCTGTGGCGTCACTATTGTTGATTATATCTCTCATGGGAGCTGTGCACACCATGGTAATTGGATGTTCCTAAAAATAATGCCGTAACTTACGAGATGCTAAGAACACACCGTAAGCCAGCTTTTGATAGTGTGGATACCACTGCTTTGATTCAGTTAAGACCTCGCTAAGATAGTAAGTCGGACGCTGCACCAGGTGTTCCTGATTTTCCTCCAGTCTCTCCACCACCATGACGATACTGACGACCTTGTTCGTCGCAGCGAGATAGAGCAACATCGGTTCCTGTGGTTCCAGTGCTGTGAGGATGGGAGCAGATGAGAGTACTGCTTTCAGGTCATGTAGCACAGCTTCAGCTTCGTCGGTCCAAACAAATTTCTTGGTCTTTTTCAGGAGCTTGTATAGTGGTGCGGCTCTTTCACCAAGCCAACTTACAAACCGACTGACTGCGGCAATGCAACCAGTTAGTCTTTGAACGTCCTTCAGGCGAGTTGGCCTAGAAATATTGAGTATAGCCTTGATTCTGTCTCGGTTTACCTCTATGCCTCTTTGAGACACGATAAAACCTAACAATTTTCCGGCTGGGATTCCAAAGAAGCATTTCTTCGGGTTAAGCATTATGTTGTATTTTCGTAGATTGGCAAATGTTTCCTCCAAGTCGTAAATCAAGGTTTCCTTCTTTTTGGACATCACCGCAGTATCATCCACATATGCATGTACATTGCGTCCGATTTGATCGTGGAGGCAACACTGCATAGTGCGTTGGTACATAGCTCCTGCGTTCTTGAGCCCAAAGGGCATCATAACGAAACAGAAGGTTCCGAAGGGGGTTATGAATAAAGTTTTGACTTTGTAAGATTCCTTCATCCGGATTTGGTGATAGCCAGAATATGCGTCGAGAAAACATAGGAGTTCCGAGCCTGTCATAGAATCGATAACTTGATCAATCCTAGGCAGAGCAAACAGATCTTTGGGACAATCCTTGTTCAAGGCAGTATAATCAACACACATCCTTAAATCAGTGGTGTCCATTTTAGGGACCATTACAGGATTGGCCAACCACTCAGTGTGGATGACCTCTTCTATGAATCCGGCTAACTCGAGACGGGCTAGCTCCTTAGCTATTGCCTTACGCTTTTCATTGCCAGAACGTCATAGGGACTGTTTGACGGTTTTAGCATTCGGGTGTACATTTAAAGAGTGCCCGGCAAGTTCCCTAGGTACTCCGGTCATGTCAGATGGCTGCCATGCAAAGATATCTTGATTTGCTTGGAGGAACTTGATGAGGGTGCTTCCTATGCGCTATCTAGGCCTACGCCTATCTGGGTCACCTTGGAAGGGTCATGATCCTTCAACATCGTCTTCTTCGTCTCTTCCGATGCCTTGAACTCCGGATTGGGCTTTGTCACCTCCTTCTTTGTTGCGGGCATGTCGGACGGATCTACGGTCTTCTTGATCTCCTAGTACTCCTGGGCGTGCAGCACGGCTTCAGCAAAGGCCGCATTTCCATCCTCGCACTCTCACGCCTTATTCGGGTCTCCCCTGATGGTGATCACGCCGTTGGGACCTATAATTTTCATCATATTGTAAATGCAACACGGACGAGCCATAAAAGCCCAATAAGCCGGACGTCCGAATATAGCATGGTACGTGCTCTTGAATGGGACCACTTCGAAGGAAAGTGCTTCCGTCCGATAATTCTTTGGAGTTCCAAAGGTCACATCCAAAGTGATTTCTCCCAGGGAATTTTCTTGTCTTCCTAGGACAACTCCGTGAAAGATCACAGAGCTGTAATTCAGCTGGGTCTCTGAGATCTTCATCCGGCGTAGCGTTTCGACATACATGATGTTAATGCTGCTGCCGCCGTCCATGAGAGTCTTGGAGAAACCATAGCCATCAATAAGTGGATTGACGACTAAGGCGTATTTTCCTTGCATGTGCAACTTAGGCGGATGATCAGCATGGTCAAAGGTGATTTCCACTTTCGACCAGTCCACGAATTGAGGGACAGCCGGAACTGTTGCGTTGAGCTCAAGTAGAACTGCTTTCTTGACCTTAGCTGGTTGAGACCCGAGGAAGGTGACGTAAGTGTCTTTCTTTGTCGGGAAGTTCTTTTTCCCTTCCGGCTTGGGATTTGAAGCATCGGCTTCCTCCATGTCAGAATTATCCTTGGTCTCTTTATATTTTTCAGGGTTCTTCTTTCCCTTCTTCCGCTTAGCCCTGTAGCCAGCGGTATCGTCTTTCTTGATGTCGTCATTAAAACGACATTCAGCGTTTGTGTGAGATGAGCCCCCATTAGCGTCTAACTGATGCACACATGGGTTATTGGCAATGTCGGCCTAAGAGTAGGTTTTGCCAGGTTGCTGGTCTCCTCTACTTGATGTCCCACGACCGTGTTCGCGGCCTCCACCACGCCCTCCTTGTCCTCCAGACCTGAAAGTAGTAGTGACCACTGCCGTTTCCGCGTTGGGCTTCTCCTCCGAGGTGTTCTTGCACTTCTGAGCTTGCTGCTTTGGTTGTTTTGCCGACTATGGCACAGCTAGGGTGTTAAGTAATCCCTTTGCGTTGTCGTCAGCATCTGCATACTTGCTCGCTGTTTCTATCATCTCTCCCAAATCAGTAACCTTGTCACTCTTCAAGCGATGACGTAGTAAACCAATTGGGAGTCCTGCAATGAAAGCTTCGATCGCAGTTTGGTCATTTACTCCTTCACAGGAGTTCTTGGTGTTGATCCATCGTCCGAGGTAATCTCGGCAAGTTTCTCCGGCTTTCTGGGTGCAACGCTGTAGGTCTCCTACCGTACAGGGCCTCTGATATGTGCCTTCAAAATTTTGAAAGAACACGGTTTACATGTCATACCAGTTGTGAATGGTGTTCTACGGAAGTTCATTGAGCCATGATCATGCCGTATTCCGCAACATGAGTGGGAGATATCGGGTCGCGACCAGGCTGTTTCTGCCTTTGGCGATATAGAAAGCCTGGAAAAATCCTGGAACCAAGTATCTGGCCGAGCCATACCGTCATAGGCTTGAATGTGTCTTGAGATAGCAAATCCTTCCGGGAATTTTGTTGCTCTTATGCGTGGTCCGAAGCATTTTGGGCCCACGTATATATCATCATTCTCGTAGCACCGCTCCTCTATGTTGGAGTTAATCCTATGCCTTGTGTCACTTGGGAACAAAGATCGCGCTGATTGACGGCTATGGCTGCGGTGCCTTGGAGCCGGACTTTGGCTTCTGCCACCACCTCCTCCGCCACAACGCCCTCCTTGGCCTCCTTGGGAGCCGTTGTGATGGCTGCTTGGTGGAGAGGGTGGACCAGCTAGATTGTTTCCGGCTGATCGCCAGCCTCCGTTCGGGGCGTCATTATTTCGGTTCCAGGGAGGATCTTCATTACGACGAGCCCCCTGCCGGCTTGACTCAACACAGTGTCCGTCGTTCCTTCGTCCGTCAGCCGGATGGCTTGTATGTCTAGGAGGTGGCATTCTTTGATGGTCCTCCTCCCGACGTTTCCCTTTGTCTTCCTCCCTGTGATCATTCGACTCTCGACAGGGAGGATTCTTCAGATATAGTGCATCAATTGCCTCTTGCTTCGCAGCTGGAGTAACATTGTGCCAGCCACGTGCAGCTTTGTGATGCTGTGCTGAAGATCCGGTTCTTAAGTAGTTGTCTTCCCGACGGTCGGAACGGTGATGCTGCTCCAGAGCGCGTTGGGGTCTTACGTCATTCCAGGCCAGATCCGTGCGGCATTGGTAAGATTGGGAGACCAGTTTTCCGCTTCCAGATTGGGCGGCCTTCTGTTGCTCCAGACCCTTGGTGAGTAGCTTAATGCCCAATCGAACCTGTTCTAGGCCTGGATTATTTGCTAGGATTTCTTGAGCTACGGCGGTGTTTTGCACTGGTGTTGGACATACCCAATCTCCCTTGCTATCGTGTCGAGGCATCCCATGGTCTTCTCCAAAGAGGACTTTGTGAATTTCCAAGAATTGGTCATCACGAGTGTGACGTTTTTGGGTCTTCTGATGCTGCCGAGAGATGTACTTCTCCGCAGTTGCCATGCGTTTCTTTTCTTCCTAGATGTTTATGGCCTCATCAAGGAGTACTTGGCGACGCGCTTCTAGGGCCTAGGACCTTTCATCCAGCTCTTCAGCAGTAAGTTCTTCAGCTGTAGGGATAGGTGTGGTTAATGCAGCATCGATGAGTTTACGTGCACCTTCGATGATCACGTGTCCATCCACCGACTCTTCTTTGGGCTCATCTGAGATAAGTGCTCCATCCGAGTCTTCCACATATTCCCGGCAATCACTTCCTCTGTCAGAAGATCTTTTGCCAGGGTCTTGTTTTTCTTGTTCTTCTTCTTTGCCTTCTTGGCAGCGCTGGTAGCAAAGACGGCTTTGGGTCCGTTTCCTGGAGGCAAGCTCTCATCGGTACTTTCAGACATCTGGATCTGAGGATTATCTCCCATATCCATGTCAACCTGCGCTTTGGGAGAGTTTTCCCCGGATCCTTCATCCATTTCTTCTCCCTCTTCTGCAGCTTTGGAGTTGTACTCCTCTTCAGAATCTGCGGAGAACTTTCGGAATTCTGCCGACATCATTGAGTCATCCGAAGATGCGGGTAAGTCGGTGTTTGTTCCAATCGCCTCCAGCACCGAGTCGGTGTTGTCTCCAGCATCGGCAGAGCCAGATCCGGATCCAACGTATCCGACGAAGTGCGATGTGCGGGTCCTGAGGTAGTTGTGGCTTTCCTCGTGGGCTTTCTCAAAGATCTTGATGGTTTTGAGAATATCATCCACGCTTGTGTCTTGCATCGTCATGCTCCTCAACGTGTGCCTCAGGAATGGTTGATCTGTTCCGGTGTTGGCAGAGCCAGAACCAAGGTTGTTGCTGTGATCCTCCTAGATTTTGACTTCAGCGGGTGGATTGATCTGGGATTCGGCCTCGCTAGGGAGATCCACTCCATATTCGACTTGAGCCATGAGGTTAGCTTCAGGCCCGGATTTCTCCACTATCTCCGCAGCGGGTGCGGGCTAGGTGGGATTAGGGTTTTCTGAGATCCAGAACTCTGCCGCCTCCGCGGACAAAGGGGACCCAGAAATTTCTTCTGCCTCTATCATCACCTTTGGGGTGGGTGGGACAGGTTCAGCAAATCTGATGTACACATCGATCTCACCGAAAGACATGATGGTGTAGGCAGTCACGACCTCCCTAGCCAGAATCCAGGTCTCGTCGAGAATGATGAGAGGGACGTCGTTGGCGTAGAGGATGCGACCGACGATGATGGTCTCGCCGATTCCGATTCTTGTAGATTCTGCTCGGAACGCAGATCCGAAGCTCACTTGCCCCACGGTGGGCGCCAATTGTCGTTGTATTGATGACAAGTATGCTATGAGGGGTCCTCGAGGCATGTGGAAGAGAGGGGTGTGAGACGTATGATATTCCGGGACGGTAAGCACACAAGTTTACCCAGGTTCGAATCCGCCGGCTTTGGAAGGATCCTACTCCTGCTAGAAATCCAATAATACGGCAGAGCCAGAATATGGGTTACAAGGGTTTAGCTTGTGCGAGTTGAGGTTGTAGACTATTGAGGTGTGCCCTAAAGGCTCTCCCTAGGACGGCTTATATAGATATCCGACCTAGGGTTTACAGGAGAGATCCATCCGGCTACGACTAAGAGTCGGTTACAGAGTACATCTTGAACTACAAGTAACACTATGGGCCTATGTCGGTAAGTCTTCTGGGCCTTCCTGTAGCCGGACTGGACTCCACCCGTGAAGCAAAGCTCTAAACCGAAGTTGGCCACCTTAGTCAGTGAGGTACAGTAAGGATACCCAGAAAGTATATCCCTAACAGCGCAATAACACCGAGGTGGACTTCATCAAGGTCCCTGCCTTCTCCAACGTCCCCTCTAGCCGGAAGGCCTGGAGCGTCCAACACTTGGGTGCCCAGGGCAACATCGACCGGGTGGGCGCCTGACTGGCGGTCCTGGCGGAGAAGGAGAGGCTCACCGCTCGGGACATTCTGCTATCCTGGATGGCGAACCGTGTGCTCCCGCTGCAGCATAGGTCGCACAAGATGTGCCACCTCTCCGACCATCTGGACCCCACCTGGGTGTCCCGGCTGGAGGTGTCGTACGCCGCCCTCCGCGAGTGTCTTGCCACCATCTCGAAGAAGGCGCTACAGGAGGACTAGGTGTTCTCCTGCCAGACGTACCACCACGGCTAGCTCCCACCGAAGGTATGTATTTCTTGCTCTTCATCGGGTGGATTTTCCTGAGGGACTCCCGTTTCGTGCCTCTTATCTTCCCTTGTTGAGTAGCTTTTCACGACGCAGCTAGCGGAGGACGGTATGGGGGAAACCGAGCTCCCCAACTTTGCCGCGGACTTCAATCCGACGAAGGCTCCACCGGCGGAGGCGGAGCGGTTCCCCATGCGGGCCGACGAGGGCTGCGAGTTCCCACCCGGTGAGAGTTTGTCCTCTGCCCTTGTCTGCCTTGCACTTGTTATGCCTTTAGCCATAATCTTGATGTTTTTCTTGTACTGGAATAGCCTCTCATGGCGAGGATGTGGACCTGGCCGAGGTCGCCGTGGCCAGGGGCAGGGGAAGTGGGTTGCCACCACCAGCGCTGCTCCGGCCGGAGGCGGTGCCAAGAAGACATGCTGCCCCCGTCCCGCGGCCACCATGCCGAGCGTTGCCGGGTAGGTGCTTTTTGTCTTCTTGGTGCTTGTATTGACTTGCTCGTATTCGCGTTGCTCACTCCTTGTGTTTCTGCAGCGAGGCTATGGCCTTACCCGGCTCCACGATCGTCACCACCGCGTCCGCCCCTCCACCTGCTGTTGAGGGGAGCGCGCCGGCTTCGGCATCCAAGGTTGTGACAGCTTCAGTGTCCGAGGCTGCGCCGCCTCGGGCCCCCGAGGCAGCAGCGACGGAGGTGGTTGTGCCGACTGAGCCCGCGACGCTTCACCGGGCCGGGGCCGTCTCCCGGCTTGCTGAGGGTTTGCTGTTCGGACGTGCCAGCACAGTCGTGCCTCCCTCCGGCTTGACGGTGGGCGCTGACTCCAGCGCCTACCAGGTGGAGGAGCCGGTGGAGGTGCCGCCGCCGGAGGTTAGACCCTCCGTGGCTCCGATAAGCGACGATGACCTCCAAGTCACCGGCTGGACGCCGGCACGGGCCACGCCGCTGCTGGATGCTCTCCTGGCGCAGTCGGAGGCGGCGCCTCTAGCCGTTGGCCAGGCCCGCCAGCTGGTGGGGGCACTAGAGCAGGGGCTTGGCCAAACCAGGGCGCTAGGGGCCTCCATCGAGGTATGTACTCTGTCGCCAATCTTGGTGTTTTTCCGCCGTCTTGCGACGTAGCTGGTTCTTTTGGTTCTTATCTCCCTTTTCTTGCACAGAGGGCTCTCGCTGATGCCGGCAAGACTTCGCAGGACCTGAGCCGTAAGATTTCTTGCTCTACCGTATCTTCTCAATTGCATGATTTCTCACGCTTCTTGTTGAGTATTGGTTACCCTCCCGCAACTCTGCTGGCGGACCGGGACCGTGAGGTGGCCCGGCTAGAGGAGTCCAACAAGACCCGCCAGGACCAGATCGCCCAACTGATTGCACAACAGCAGCAGATGGAGATCAAGGCTGGTAGGGCCAAGAATATGGCGGAGACCCGGGCCGAGGCGCTGAAGAACCTGGAGGGGCTTTACGCCACCTAGGCAGATGCCCTCAAGGTTTCCAATGCCAAGGAGGCGGCGGCGCTGTCGGAGCTTTGCCAGATCGCTGAGATCATTGTCAGTAACTGCCCTTGGCTTGAGCCAATTTTACAGTTTTGCCCTTTGTGGTTAGTACTGATTACAGCTTCTTTTTCCGGTTACAGCTCAGTACCCTAAGGCGATAGATTAGGTGCTAGGCCGGATTCCCGAGAGGGATCCAGATCGGGATCTCCACCCGGGGGAGCTGGTGACAGTCGTCAGCGAGGAGGTGAACCGGCTTCGTGCCACCGCTCTCGAGGTCTTTGACTATGTCTGGCCCGAAGCCGTCCCGCCTGCCACATGGATGTCTTGGCCGAGCGTCTTTGGGGCGCTCCAGAGCTCATGAATGGGGCCCGGGAGTGGGCGGCTCGTGGCGGCGCGGAGATGGTGCTGGCGCTGCTGCAGTCCTGGTACCCGGATGTGGATCTGCTGAGCCTTTCCCGCGGATTTCGCCAAGGGACCAGTTATGACCAGCTTCACGCTGAGGTTCCTGACATCCGCTCCTGTGGCGTGATGATCGGGAGCTTCGTTGCGCTGGACAGGGACTTCAGCGACCCAGCCGACACGGAGTGGTACTTTCACAGCACTGATGCGCCACACACTAATGCTCCGGCTGCGTCGCATACCGCCTCGACGGACATCGCCTCTAGCAGCCAAGCTCCAGCTGATGCCTCCGGCCCTTCTGCCCCCAGTGAACTTGATCCCCGGTATGCCGGGAGTATTTGTGATTTGGAGCACTTATCTTTTCTTTGTGCCGTGTGACAATTGTCCGTTCTCTAGTTATTGAACTTTTGTGGGAGCATCACTTCCCTCTATATGTTTGCTCGTGCTCTTTTGTTTGAACTATCTGCTTTGCATTTTTTGCATGCCTATTTCTGTGTGGGGGCGTGCGAGCGCACCCACAGGGTGTAGTCCCCGAGGTTCGGGCCGGCTGGAGAATATAGCCGGGTCGAAGCTCCTTTGTGTTGTCTTGTTTGCAGGTTTCTGTGTGGGGGCGTGCGAGCGCACCCACAGGGTGTAGTCCCCAAGGTTCGGGCCGGCTGGAGAATACAGCCGGGTCGAAGCTCCTTGTCCTGCTCTACTGCCGCCTGGAAGCTATCCGCCTCTGGCTTGGGTGTTCGTCGTTAAACTTTGGCTCATGCAAACATAGAATCAAACAAGTTGTTTGCCTGGTTAAGCATATGCAAGTTCGAACTGTAATCTTAGGTTAACTAGTTTTGAAACTTTTGCTATTTCGCGCAAATCCAATGTCTTTGCCCTTTTCTCAGTGAGCATTGGCCAGTTTTGATGTCGTTCCCTTGCTGGCTTTTAGCCGAAGTCAAAGGGGTAGCTTAGTAGGCGTACTGCACGATACTTCGAGTTTGGGTCATTGTCTTTGGGCGAGCGAGCGCAATCGGGTCGTCCAGACGTTTTTGTTTTCCTCGTGGCTTTTTCGTGTAGGGGCCTATGAGCATTCTGCTCTTGCTGGATCTGTCAGCCGGCTTGCGGTCTGCAGCCGGAACCGAAGAGGAAGCCTTAGGAACCTCATACAGTACTTTGCCGCGTGGGTCGCACAACCGTGTGGGCCAACCGGTGAGTCCCCGAGATGGATTGCCGGCTCCGGGGTTAGAGTAATGCAGCCAGAAAACCAATTTTTGTAGCATGACTTGCTTATTTATTGCGGAGTCCCCGAGACTATGTTGAGGCTCTCATGCTTGTTCGTTACATGAAAGTAAGATACATACACTTCTTGCTCAAGTGTAAAAGGGGCGGAGCAGGCTCGTGTTCCATGGGCGTTCAGTTTCTTCGCCTGAGCGGTCCATCTTGTTCTTTTCCGGCTTGCGGGCGTCGATGAGGTAGTATGAGTTATTCTGCAGTGTCCGTCTGATTATGAATGGGCCCTCCCAAGGCGGAGATAGCTTGTGCATCCCCTTGGTGTCTTGAACTAGCCTTAGCACCAGGTCGCCCTCGCGGAATGAGACGCTGCGTATCCGGCTGGCATGGTAAGGGCGCAAGTTCTGCTCGTAGATGGCGGATCTGGACAAGGCCAGTTCGCATGCTTCTTCTAGGAGATCGACGCTGTCTTCTCGTGCTTCTTTGGCTTGCTGTTCTATGTAGAGCAGTTTGCGGGGTGCGTCGAACTCGATGTTAGTGGACAAAACCGCCTCTGCCCCGTAAACAAGGAAGAAGGGGGTGTAGCCGGTGGACCGGTTTGGCATGGTGCGAAGGCTCCAGAGTACTGTTGGCAGCTCCTCAATCCAGCAGCTGGGGGATCGCATCAGTGGTTCGATCAGCCGGGGCTTGATTCCGGCTAGGACCAGGGCATTTGCTCGCTCACACTGCCCGTTGGACTGGGGGTGTTCCACAGATGCAAGGTCCATGCGGATGCCCTTATCTCCACAGAATCGCGCGAAAGCTCCCTTGGCGAAATTTGTGCCATTGTCGGTTATGATGCTATTGGGAAGCCAAAGCGTGTAATTATGTCCGTGAAGAACTTGACCACCGTTGGCCCATCTAGCTTCTTTATTGTTTTTGCCTCTATCCACTTGGTGAATTTGTCCACCGCCACCAGCAAGTGGGTCATGCCGGATCTAGCCGTCTTGAAAGGGCCAACCATGTCCAGCCCCTAGAAGGCGAACAACCAGGTGATGGGAATCGTCTTGAGTGCTGTAGACGGAGTGTGGTTTTGCTGGCTGAACCACTGATACCCGTTGCATCCTTTGATGATCTGCTCAGCGTCTTCCAGTGCCGTGGGCCAGTAGAACCCGTGGCGGAATGCCTTTGCCACTATGGCCCGTGACGATGTGTGGTGTCCGTATTCACCCTGGTGGATGTCAACCAGCAGCTGGATTCCGTCCTCTTGGCTCACACATCGTTGATAGATGCCGCCAACACTGTGCTTGTAGAGCTCATTGTTGATGATGGTGTATGCGCTGGCTCTGCGCTTCACCTATCTTGCCTCTACCTCTTCTTCGGGCAACTCTCCTTTGGCCAGGAAATCCATGAACGGCTTGGCCCATGTTGGGGTTTCCCAGATGGCGTACACTGCCTGCATCAGTAGATTCACTTCTGCCCAGATGACCGGGCCGGGCTCATCCAGAGGCCGACCGGGTGGAGCAGCGGAGCTGGCAGCCTCTAGGCTGGGGGCAGCGCTTCCCGGGTGTGGCGAAGCCGTCGCGGGGATTTTGGAGCCGGCGGTCCCCGGGTGTGGCGAGGCAGTCCCTGGGTGCGGTGCAGCCGTCGTGGAGGTCTTGGAGCCGTTAGTCCCCGGGTGCGGCGAGGCAGTCCCCGGGTGCGGTGCAGCCGTTGCGGAGGTCTTGGAGCCGGCAGTCCCTGGGTGTGGCGAGGCAGTCCCCGGGTGCGGTGTAGCCGTCATGGAGGTCCTGGAGCCGGTAGTCCCGGGTCTACGTCCAATATTATGGAGTCGGATTCGGGAGACAACATGATTGATGGCTTGCGTAGGTGCTCAAGGGAGACTCCGGGCGGAATTGGTTGTCTTTTTGACCCGATGCGGGCGAGCATGTCCGCGGCCTCGTTGTTTACTCTGGGAACATGGTGAAACTCACACCCTTCAAAACAGGCGCATAACTGCTATACGAAGAAACGGTATAGATCCATGTTTGCATCTCTTCCGTCCCAATCGCCCGACACTTGCTGCACCACCAGGTCAGAATCGCCAAAGCATAGGATGCATCAGATGCCTATTTCCTTTGCCATCTTGAGGCCATGGACGAGCGCCTCATACTCAACGACGTTGTTGTTCGCGTGGAAGTGGATCTGCATCACGTATTCTAGCCGGTCTCCTTTTGGAGAGGTGATGACCACTCCGGCTCCGAGTCCTCCATACATCTTGGAGCCGTGGAAATGCAGCTTCCAATGCGTGGAGTCAGAGCAAGGTGGCAGGTACTGTGTTTTTGCCCAATCGACGAGGAAATCTTCCAAGGACTGAGACTTGATCGTCGTTCTTGGCTCATACTGTATGTTGTGGGCGGCGAGCTCTATGGCCCATTTCGCCGCCCGACCTGTGGCATCTCTGTTGCCGATGATCTCTGAAAGTGGCACTAGCGCCACCACCCGGATGAAATGTTCTTGGAAGTAATGCTTCAATTTCTTGGCAGCCATGTACACGCCATGCACCAGCTTTTGGTAATGAGGGTAATTCTGCTTCGAGAGCGAGAGTACCTCACTCAGGTAATACACCGGTCGTTGCACCGGCTGCGCCTTTCCTTCTTCCAGCCTCTCCACCACCAGCACCACACTGACAACCCTGTTTGTTGCTACGATGTACATCAACAAGGGTTCCTTTGCTGCTGGTGCAACCAGAATAGGTGGTGAGGTGAGCATGCGCTTGAGGTCGCGGAAGGCTTCATCCGCCTGTGATGTCCAGACGAACTTGTCTGTTTTCTTCATGAGTTGGTACAGTGTGAGTGGTTTATCGCCCAACCGGCCGATGAACCGGCTGAGGGAGGCTAGGCATCCGGTGAACTTCTGGACATCTCTCAAGTTCTTGGGCGGTTGCATGCGCTCCATTGCGCCAATCTTCTCCAGGTTCGCTTCGATTCCTCGCTCGGACACGAGAAAACCGAGGAGTTCGCCGGCTAGGACACCGAACACGCACTTCTCCAGGTTCAGCTTCATCTAGAACCGGCGGAGGTTGGTGAATGTTTCCTTCAGATCCTCAAGGAGTGTCTGGCGATCCTTGGTCTTGACTACCACATCATCGACGTAGGCGTGTACATTTCTTCCAATCTAAGTTTGTAAGCACTTCTGCATGCAACGCTGGTATGTTGCTCCAGCGTCCTACAGTCCGAATGGCATTGTGGTGTAGCAGTAGGCTCCATAAGGAGTGATGGATGCTGTCTTTATTTCATCAGCGGGGTTCAGCAGGATTTGGTGGTAGCCGGAATACGCGTCCAGAAATGACAACAGCTCGCAGCCGGCCGTGGAATCGATCACTTGGTCTATCCTTGGTAGGGCGAATGGATCTTTGGGGCTTGCTTTGTTCAAACTGGTGTAGTCAACACACATGCGCCAAGTCTTGTTCTTCTTTAGCACGAGTACGGGGTTTGCCAGCCATTCCGGGTGGAAAACCTCCATGATGAATCCGGCTGCGAGCAGCCGGGTGATCTCCTCTCCAACTGTTCTTCTTTTTTCTTCCACAAAGTGGCATAGTGACTGTTTGACCGTATTTGCGTCTGGCCTGACATATAAAGAGTGCTCGGCGAACTCCCTAGGAACACCTAACATGTCCTTGGGGGACCATGCGAAGATATCCCGATTCTCACGGAGGAAGTCGACGAGCACGCTTTCCTATTTGCTGTCAAGGCCGTCTCCAACCAGGACAAACTTGTCCGGCTCAGCCTCGTTCAGCAGGATCTTTCTCGTGCCCTTGGATGGTTTGAACTGCGCCTCTCCGGCCGGCTTGGGCGCACCAGCTAGCATGTCCTTCTGCAGGGCCGCCACGTTCTGCATGATTACACGTTTTTCTTCCGCGATGATCATGGCTTCCGCTATTTTGGACCCGTCTGTGGCACACTCCACAAACCGTTTGTAGCAACCAACCACAGTGATGACGCCCTAGGGCCCTGGTAGCTTCATCTTGAGGTACAAGTAATGTGGTATCGCCATGAACTTGGTGAGTGTTGGGCGCCCCAGGATTGCGTGGTACGCGCTGCAGAGGTTGACCACCTCAAACCAGATGGGCTCACGGTGGAAGTTGTCTTCCATGCCAAACATGACGTCCAGCCGGATTTTTCTGATGGGGAAGTGCGACGGGCCTGGGACGGCTCCGTGGAAGGAGGTGCTTGACGACTCCAGCTGCAACTCGCTAATACCGAGCCAATCAAGCGAGCTGCGGTACAAGAGGTTGATGCCGCTGATGGCTCAATGCACGGCGCCCAGAAAAGTGTTGATGGCTCGTGGTTGATGTAGAGCTCGTTGGGAACCCCAAGAGGAAGGTATGATGAGCACAGCAGCAAGTTTCCCTCAGTTATGAAACCAAGGTTTAATCGAACCAGTAGGAGCAAGGAAACACCCCAAAGGTGTTACTAGCTAAGCTTTGGCAGGGCACACTACCGGTGCTAGTAGCAACGTGGAGACCTGCACAACACAACCACAGAACTTTGTCCCCAACTTGCGATGAGGTTGTCAATCTCACCGTGTTTTGTGGAAAACAAAGGATTAAACGTATCGAATGGAAAGAAGTAAAAGTTTGCAGAAAGTAAACACAAAGTAGTAAAAGATTGTAGATTGAATATAAAAGACAAGGACCGGGATCTATAGTTCACTAGAGGTGGCTCTCCTTAGATAGATAACATGCTGGGTGAACAAATTACAGCGGGGCAATTGACAAACACCGAGAAAGCAATACATGCATATACTAATCATCTTGACTCCTTTGAGACTTGATTGGGCAATACAACATAATACATAGACCGCTATCCAACTGCATCTATGACTAATAATCCACCTTCAGGTTATCATCCGAACCCCCTCCAGTATTAAGTTGCAAGCAACATATTATTGCTTTACGAACTACGTGTAAGGTAAAGAATACGATTGTTCTATGAACAAAGGATTGTTGTTTTCTCCCTAGTAGCAACAACACATCTAGTACCTTAGAGATTTCTGTCACTTCCCCAGATTACCAGAGGCATGAACCCACTATCGAGCATAAATACTAACTCTTGGAGTTGCTAGCATCTACTTGGCCAATATAGCTACTAACAACGGAAAGCATGCAAGATCTCAAATAACAAACACATGATAGAATCAATAATCAATCTGAAATAACATCTCAATATCCATCGGATCCCCGCAAACACAACATGTATGGATTACAAATAGATGATCTTGATCATGAACGGAGCTCACAAGATCTAAACATGAAAGCACAAAGGAGGAGAAACCAGCCATCTAGCTACTACAAGGATTCGTAGTCCAAGGATGAACTACTCACGCATCACACCGGAGGCTTGCATGGTGATGAAGAAGGCCTCCAGGGTGAATTCCCCTCTCCGGCAGGGTGCCGGGAAGAGCTTCAGATCCCTCCCGATCCAGGGATGGAGATGACGGCGGCTACAGACTCTTTCATGGATTTTTGATCGGGTACTTAGGGTTTTCGTCCCGAGGGCAATATATAGGCGGAAGGAGAGGCTGGGGGGTGCCGGGAGCCACCACACCACCCCCTGGCGCGGGCCAGGCCCTACGCACGGCCAGGTGGTGTGGCCGGCCCCTGTCCCGTCTCCATCTCGTATTCTGGCACTTGATCCCTTCCAGAAAAATAGGCACTTTGGCTTTTGTCCCGTCCAATTCTGAGAATATTCATTTTCTGACTTTCCTGGAACCAAAAACAACAGAAAACAGGCAGCTGGCACTGTGGCTCTTGTTAATAGGTTAGTCCAAGAAATCATATGAAAAGTACTCCAAAGTTGGAACAAAACACAAGAAAGTGGATAAAACCAAGCATGGAACATCAAAAATTATAGATACATTTGCAATGTATCAACATCCCCAAGCTTAACTCCTGCTCGTCCTCGAGTAGGTAAGTGATAAAAATAAATAATTTTTTAGGTGACATGCACCATCAAAGACTCGATCAAAGTATTTGCAAAACATTCAAAGCTAGGATCATAGTACTTCAATCATAACATGAAAGACAAAGTTCTAGCAATAAGCAAAGAAACTATGATGCAACATGAAAAGTCATAAACAAAAGATTCACGAATAACATGCTTTGCAAGACGTTTGTTTGTTTCACATAAAGAAAACATAGCATAATAGTATTCAACTTGTCCCTCAACAGAGTATCAAATATAAATGCATAGGACACCTTCAAAGTTCATAAGAGTGACTAGATACAATAGTTTCAAACAAGCAATATCAAAGTATGCATCAATCAACTAGTCTTGGGACAATGCACATAGAACTAAGAATGGCCACTATGCTCTCAAAGTAGGTGCATAAAAGATAGAAGGTGGAGACTCAATATAATGGTGGAAGAAAGGCCTTTTGTAAAAGGAAGTAGGGATTCAAGTCTCATAAAGAGCTTCCAAAAATTATGGTACTTACAGCTTTCAGCTCTCATTGCCCCTATCATAAGCATCTTGAAGTGATTAAGGTTAAAGTGAACAAACTATGGTGTACATGTGTGACGAAGTATAAGTCAGAAACCTCATGTCCCTTGTATACGAGGGCCGCTCCTCATGCTACTCAAGTTTAGTCACCGGTAAGTTCTTGTCATTGTAAGTACATGTGTATCATTGAGAACCGCCAACGGGGTACCCCTTGCCCGATGATACGGAAGAATCCCCATATCAAAATGACAAGGCAAGCAGACAACGAGCATCTCAGCATTCTTCTTATTTACCATGGGAATATGGTGCTTTTTTTCTCTCTTTCCTCTTTTCATTGTATCTTTTTTTTTTCTTTTTTCTTTTTTCTTTTTTTCTCAATATAGGACTCTTTTTTTATAAGAAGAATGCTTCATAGACAGCTCATTATGGTTACGCTGCAGGTTTCCACCATGTCAGCATGAATTAGACCAGCGTCCCAGGCGTTTCTCTAACACATATACATAACTCCATGGACTTACAAGCTCCCCTTTCATTTCACACCGACGACATCCATATACAAAAGAGCATGATATCAGCTAGGTACAAGTACCAAGTGCAATGTTGAAAGCGTTCCCCATGAAAGCATGGTTCTGCTAATTCCCAACAAATAAGTGCAAGCATATACAACATAGACGACACAATGGTTCAAGTTTATTAAGGGCAAGTAAAGTAAAGTGTGCCATCAAGTTCGTGAGAGCTTTAATCACTAGTTTTCTCATAACAAGTGGAAGGTAAACAAAAGCATGAATATACTTGGAATAGCATAAGCTAGTAGGTAGGTATGGTGGACTCTTTGGAAAAACTAGGTTTAGGGAGTTGGATGCATGAGTGGAACTCATACTTGGTTGTGGAGGCTAGCAAAAGACTGGGAGCGACAAACTAAGAGAGCAATAATGGCCATAATCATGCAGAGTGACAAAACATCATTGATCAAAGCATAAAGTGATACTACAAGTTGAAAACTAAAGGATCATAAAGGCTTATGGTGACTTGTGATAGTCATAACATGGTGTGAGCATGTGCCAAGTCAACTCAAATAAAGCATCAAAGGAGAATACCACTATACTATGCTTTAATATGCTAAAACAACGCATGATTCATCCAAGGCACATTAAGCAATCTCAATTGTTTATAACAAGTCATGCTACAACAAATGATACTAAGCATAAAGCCAAAACAATATCAAGCATGGCATGACAAACCATAGGCCACAGTCAAAAACGAGCTCTTTTTACCACAAAAGTATGAACTTTCCTACTCTTTTCCAAACCAAACCAAACTAATTGCAAACCAAAGTGTGAAAGAGGGGGTCCAACCAACTTATTCAGAAAACTAAGAAAACCAAGCAAACTAAAAACCAAAGCAAAAACGAAAAAGAAGATGCTCCAAGAAAAACACAACTGTGCATGAAACAATAAAAATGAAGCGTTTGGAAGAAACCTGAGATTTTTATTGATGAAGAAGGGGGATGCCTCGGGCATCCCCAAGCTTTGATTCTTGTGCTTCTTGGACATTTCTTGGGGTTACATGTGTGGCATCCCCAAGCTTGAGCTTTAGTCCATCCTTCATCTCATTACTCATTCCTTCCAGACACCTGAAATTTTTCCTTCATACAAAACTTCACACAATCTCATTAGCAACATTAGTGCAGTTAAGATAAATAAGTCTCAAGGTTCAGATCTAACACCGAATAAACTTCCATTAGAACACTAGCTAATGTATCACTTCCCTCAAAAAGCTCAATTCCCCATAAGAACTCAAGAAGGAACTAACAAGAAGCAAATGCAGAAAATGGCAGAAATCTGTCAAAACAGACCAGCAGGTAAATACGAATTTTTTCGAAGACATTATGTTGCTCAAATCAAAAAGTGTTGAACTAACAAAATTTAGATTATAACCTGGGGCAGAAGCACAGAAAATTACAGCTCAATCCGACATACAGATCTCTGTCAGGAATTTTTACGGTGAAGCACAAAAATCTGTTTCGGGACAGCAGCTTTCCCAATCATTACTTCACTCTCATTAGAGGTTACTCTTGGCACAAGAAGCAAATAAAAAGGATAAGGAGAGGTTATTACAGAGGTAATAACTTCCAAGAATCATCTAAAACTCTTGGGTTATCTCCCAACAAGTACTTTTCTTTAACGCCTTTAAGTTAGGCATAAGAAGCAAAGAAAGAATCAAGTGTTCTCAAATGAAGAAGCATTAAGACCAAATTTTGTTTTCATAGGAGAATCAAAATAAATCTTTTATCTCCTTTTAGGGAAGTGTTCTATACCTTTCTTGAGTGGGAGTTGATATTTAATGGTGCCTTCTTTCATATCAATGATGGCACCAACAGTTCTAAGAAAAGGTCTTCCCAAAGTAATAGGACAAGAAGCATTGTATTCAACATCCAAAACATAGAAATCAACGGGGACATAGGAATCGTTAACCATAATAAGAACATCATCAAGACTCCCCATGAGTTTCTTTTTAGCATTAGCATCAAGTGGGACATTCAAATAACAATCTTCAAGAGGAGGCAAATCAAGCATATCATAAATCCTTCTAGGCATAATAGAAACACTACTATCACCGATCACACAAAGCTTTGAAATCAAAGTCATTCACTTTCATATTAATGATGGGTTCCCAGCCATCTTCTTGCCTTATAGGAATAGAAGCTTTATGTTTCATCTTTTCTTCTTTAATTTTTATGAGAGCATCGGTAATGTGTTTTGTAAAGGCCATATTCATAGCACTAGCATTAGGACTTTTAGCAAGCTTTTGTAGGAACTTAATAACTTCAGAGACGTTGCAACCATCAAGATCAAAATCAACTTTATCATCTAAAATAGTAGCACTATTACTAGCCTCAACACTAGTGGTGGTGATAGTAGAAACACTAATGTTTCTAGCAATTTCATCTTCTCTTTCCCACTTAGCATGTAATTCAGCTAATAGTCTAACATTTTCATCAATTCTTACTTGTATGGCATTAGTAGCTGCAAAGGGATTCTCATTAGTTTCAGGTTTAGCATCCATTTTATTCAAAGAAGATTGATCTTCAGCCAAAGATGCTATATTTCTTTTAGCATTAGAGAGTTTTTCCTCAATAGTTTTATTGAAAGCAGTTTGTTTACTAATGAACTCTTTAAGCATAACCTCAAGTTCAGAGGGAGCACTCTTATTATTGTTGTAAGAATTTCCATAAGCATTACCATTGTTGGGAGGATATGGCTTATAATTTTTGTTACCAAAATTGTTCCTATAAGCATTATTACCATAAGCATTGTTGCCAAAGTTGTTATTTCTTATGAAGTTCACATCAACTTGCTCTTCTTGAGCAACCAAAGAGGCTAAAGGAACATTATTTGGATCAATATGGGCTTTCCCATTAACTAGCATGGACATAATAATATCAATCTTATCACTCAAGGAGGAGGTTTCTTCAACAGAATTTACCTTCTTACCTTGTGGAGCTCTCTCAGTATGCCATTCAGAATAATTAACCATCATATTGTCCAAAAGTTTTGTTGCAGCACCCAAAGTGATGGTCATAAAGGTACCTCCAGCAGCTGAATCCAATAGGTTCCTTGAAGAATAGTTTAATCCTGCATAAAAGTTTGGATGATCATCCAAGCAGTCAGTCCATGAGTGGGACAATTCTTTACCAAAGATTTCATTCTTTCCCAAGCTTGAGCAACATGCTCATTATCAAGTTGTTTAAACTTCATTATTTCACTTCTCATGGATATAATCTTAGCAGGAGGATAGTATTTTCCAATAAAAGCATCTTTGCACTTAGTCCAAGAATCAATACTATTCCTAGTTAAGGAATTCAACCATTCTTTAGCTTTTCCTCTCAAAGAGAAAGGAAACAATTTCAGCTTAATAATATCACCATTTATATCCCTATGCTTTTGCATCTCACAAAGTTCAACAAAGTTATTTAGATGGGAAGCAGCATCTTCATTACCAATACCAGAAAATTGTTCTCTCATAACAAGGTTGAGCAAAGCAGGTTTTATCTCAAAGAAAGTATTTTCAGCCACAGGTGGAGCAATGGGTGTGCTCATAAAATCATTGTTGTTGGTGCTAGTGAAGTCACACAACTTAGTGTTTTCAATATTAGTCATTTTTTTGGGTTTTCAAATAAGAAAGCAAACTTGTAAAACTAATTTTTGTGTGTTTTCAAAGAACAAAACAAGCAAACAAGGCAAAAAGAAACTAAGCAAAACAAAAACAACAAAGTAAAGAGATTGGTTATGAGGGACTCCCCTTGTGAAGATGTCCTTGACTCCCCGGCAACGGCGCCAGAAAATCGCTTGATGGCTCAATGCACGGCGCCCAGAAAAGTGTTGATGGCTCGTGGTTGATGTAGAGCTCGTTGGGAACCCCAAGAGGAAGGTATGATGAGCACAGCAGCAAGTTTCCCTCAGTTATGAAACCAAGGTTTAATCGAACCAGTAGGAGCAAGGAAACACCCCAAAGGTGTTACTAGCTGAGCTTTGGCAGGGCGCACTACCGGTGCTAGTAGCAACGTGGAGACCTACACAACACAACCACAGAACTTTGTCCCCAACTTGCGATGAGGTTGTCAATCTCGCCGTGTTTTGCGGAAAACAAAGGATTAAATGTATCGAATGGAAAGAAGTAAAAGTTTGCAGAAAGTAAACACAAAGCAGTAAAAGATTGTAGATTGAATATAAAAGACAAGGACCGGGATCCATAGTTCACTAGAGGTGGCTCTCCTTAGATAGATAACATGCTGGGTGAACAAATTACAGCGGGGCAATTAACAAACACCGAGAAAGCAATACATGCATATACTAATCATCTTGACTCCTTTGAGACTTGATTGGGCAATACAACATAATACATAGACCGCCATCCAACTGCATCTATGACTAATAATCCACCTTCAGGTTATCATCCGGACCCCCTCCAGTATTAAGTTGCAAGCAACAGATTATTGCTTTACGAACTGCGTGTAAGGTAAACAATACGATTGTTCTATGAACAAAGGATTGTTGTTTTCTCCCTAGTAGCAATAGCACATCTAGTACCTTAGAGATTTCTGTCACTTCCCCAGATTACCAGAGGCATGAACCCACTATCGAGCATAAATACTAACTCTTGGAGTTGCTAGCATCTACTTGGCCAAGATAGCTACTAACAACGGAAATCATGCAAGATCTCAAATAACAAAGACATGATAGAATCAATAATCAATCCGAAATAGCATCTCAATATCCATCGGATCCCTGCAAACACAACATGTATGGATTACAAATAGATGATCTTGATCATGAACGGAGCTCACAATATCTAAACATGAAAGCACAAAGGAGGAGAAACCAGCCATCTAGCTACTGCATGGATCCGTAGTCCAAGGATGAACTACTCACGCATCACACCAGAGGCTTGCATGGTGATGAAGAAGGCCTCCAGGGTGAATTCCCCTCTCCGGCAGGGTGCCAGGAAGAGCTTCAGATCCCTCCCGATCTAGGGATGGAGATGACGGCGGCTACAGACTCTTTCGTGGATTTTTGATCGGGTACTTAGGGTTTTCGTCCCGAGGGAAATATATAGGCGGAAGGAGAGGCCGAGGGGGTGCCGGGAGCCACCACACCACCCCCTGGCGCGGGCCAGGCCTGGCCACGCGGCCAGGTGGTGTGGCCGGCCCGTGGCCCCTCTCTGTCTCGTATTCTGGCACTTGATCCTTTCCGGAAAAATAGGCAATTTGGATTTTGTCCCGTCCAATTCCGAGAATATTCATTTTCTGACTTTCCTAGAACCAAAAATAGCAGAAAATAGGCAGCTGGCACTGTGGCTCTTGTTAATAGGTTAGTCCAAGAAATCATATGAAAAGTACTCCAAAGTTGGAACAAAACACAAGAAAGTGGATAAAACCAAGCATGGAACATCAAAAATTATAGATACATTTGCAATGTATCAGCTGCTCCCTCCGTGTACGAGGACGCAGGAGAATCTACAGGAATGCTTCTGGGAGACAATGATAGGATCCAGAACCATTGCGTAGGTGCCTAGGTGAGGAAGCTCAGCTGGCTGGTCCTTCCGGCTCCATGCAACTTCTTGCTCCGACCATTTGAGGTACCGGGGAACAGGAGGAACGATTGCATTCACTTCTGCCTTGCGATGCCTTTTGTTGTGCTTGGTCTCCGGCTAAGTGGTGAAGATGTGGTAGTTTTCCACCTGAGGAGGGTAGTTGTTATCATAATCTTCCTGTCGACGCTGGTTATTGCGATCGCCTGGTGGCCCGCCGGCTGGAGGAGGTGGCGCTTGTCCAGCCGGTGCGCCGACAATTTCTGCCATCTTCTTTGTCCAGGTGCACTGGCGTGTGGTATGCGTACTCAGCTTGTTGCCCCCACTATGGAACTTGCATGGCCCATCAAGCATCGACTCGATGGTGTACATGGGCCTCGGAGGCCGGTCATCAGGCTTCTGTCTCCGGCTTCTGCCTGCAGCCGGATCCTCCTGCACTGCTGCCACCTACCTGGAGCCATATTGGTTATCCGGCTGGTCGTCCTTTCTTTTGCCGTGGCGGTTGTCATGCGGCCTAGAATTGTGGCCATTTCCCTCTGGATGGCGCTGATCTATGTCGACATCGACGATTATTTGCCCTTGGTCGTCCACCCGGACGGATCTTTTCATTGCCGCGTTGGCCGTGGCGTACTTGTCCGCGATGGCCATGATTTGTGCCATGGTTGTGGGTTCCAACCGGTGAAGCTTATGCTTGAGCATAGTGCCGTCTCTGCAGCCGTTGATGAAGAAATCAACTACCTGATGTTCACGTACCCCCTCACAAGAGTTGTGCATGCTCGTCCATCGGGTGATGTAGGATCGATCAGATTCATCCGGGCCCTGCACGCAGAGAGCAAGCTCGCCAGGCCGGCCTGGGCGCTTTTAGGTGCTGGTGAAGTTGCAAACGAACGCTTGCTCGAAATCGATCCAAGCATTAATGTTGTTGTCGGGGAGGCTGTTGAGCCACGTTCTGGATGAGTCGAGGAGCATGAGAGGGGCATAGCGTACTGCTACCCGGCGGTTGCCATTGGCGATGCCTACGGCGGTGGTGTAATCCACCAGCCAGTCCTCCGGCTTGACCGAGTCGTTGTACTTTGGTGTATCCCTTGGGAGCGAAAATCCCTTTAGAAACGGTTCGTTCCGGATGCACGGTCCGAAGCATCTTGGACCGGCTGGACTTTCTTCCTCCAGCGCGCGTGATTGGACTAGGATGTCGATTCGCGCATGCGCATCTTGCTACTCATCCGGCTCGAGCGGTCCCAGCCGGCCAAATAGGCGGGACTTGGGGAGCGCTTGGCCTTTCCCAGCTTCGTCGGCCGCCTCGCGGTTTTTGCTGGTAACAGCTGCCGCGTCGCGGGCATTGTGCCCACGGCCTGCGGATCCACCGCATGGGCGGTTGCTCTGCCTTGCTCCGTTTGGGGAAGATGCCTTGCTGCCGCCTGAAGCCGGGTCCGCCATCCAGCGAGCCGGTTGGGTTCTGCTGTTGCCAGCCATGCTGAGTTCTGCCTCGGCCTGCTGCTTGTTCATCGTGACCACAAGGAGCTGGAGACGTGCCTGCTGACAGAGCAGTTCCTCGCCCTCCAGGTGGCGTAGCTCCACAACTGCCGCCTCCGCGACCCTCATATTTATGGCGGGGGTGCTGTAGACCGGTTGCACCGCGGGCGTAAGCAGATCAGCGGCACGATCCATCTCCGAACCGAGGTTCCGGCCTTGTGGCTGGGCTAGGCGGCTGGTGCCAGGCAAGCGCGTGAGGTGGAGAGACTAGGGGCGTGCCGAAGATGGTGAATACCTCACGAGGGAAGGCCTCAGGGATGGTGGCGACGTAGACGCGGTGCTCGCCGAAGTGCATGATGGAGCCCCCGCTTGGGAAAATCCCCCCAGCAAAGCAAGACACTTTGTCGAGGACGCAGTCGAAGGAGCCGAGAGTGAGGACAAGGCCAGAGGCGACTCGCTCACCGGTGACGAGTGGAAGTCCCGAGCGAAATATGATCCCAGGCGAAGCGCTGTGCCCCACGTTGGACGCCAACTGTCATGGTGTGGAACACGGCAGTACCATCGAGGATGGCTTGAAGGGGACAATCAGGATGCTATCAGTGGCTACTCACAACTGGTTGGGCACAGATACTGCAAACACAACAATGTACCCAGGTTCGGAGCCCTCTTGGCGAGGTAAAACTCCTACTCCTGCAAGGATCTACTATCAAAGGGGGCGAATGCCCGATACACGTGCTCCTTGAGCTATTTCCTTAGCTACTTCTTGCTTGGAATTTTCTAAGTTCTTCTTCTGGTGTCTATTTTCTGTCCCCCTAGAACCCAAGCACTACCCCCTTTATATACAGGTTGAGGAGGTAGCTTACAAGGTGGGTTCTAGGGATTACTGTTTGGATTTGGGCTTTACAAAGTGGGCCGACTGGACATGGCCAAACGGTAGCCCCGGGTCCAGTCAAGCCTCCAGTACAGGGGAGGACCACGCGTCAGTGTCCAGCGCCCCTGCTTTACTCGTCATCCGGCTCTTTATCCGTCAGTCGGTTCTTTATGCGTAAGCCAGAGCTTTCCTCGTCAGCCCTTGCTTTGCTCGTCATCCTCCAGCTTTGGCGTAGCTGGTCAGTAGCGCTGGCCAGGCCAGCCAGCCAGTCCAGTCAAGGGCGCGCTCAGTAAGGAACGTCATCCCCACTGTATCATGGCCAGCGGATCCGAGGCGGCCGGCTAGGAGCGGCCTCCCAGCCGGTTCTTCTGGCCACCCGGCTAGACGGGCCAGCCGAGGAAACTTGAATGCGGACCGGGTGGGGATTCCACCCGGCTGTGGTTCCTTGATCTGGGTCCAGACGGTATGTGCTCCTTGGAGCCGGTCGGTTGGTCCCGTCTTGGCCTACCCGGGGGTCATCCCCCCCGACATGGGAGGAGGCCCATCTCTAACAAGAGGTAGAGCTTGAGGCTTGTTTCCTTGTTTCTTCTTGCTAAGGGGCTTCTTATTTAATGGTCAAGACTTAACATGATGCATTTATTCCTTGCACTTGAAGCAAACAATGTTGGCCGGATTCTTGATTTGATCTTGGCCCTTTTTCTTGTTGCCCTTGTGCTTCAACTTGATATTGGACTTGTTCTTGATATTGGAGTTGAATCCAAGTCCACTCTTGTCATTGGGGGATTTTTGCACACTCAAGATGCTATTGAGTGTGGCCTTCTCTTGGTGACTCTTTTTCAAGTCATTCTTCAAAGAAGTGACTTGAGCCTTGAGCTCTTTAATTTCCTCTACATGGTTAGTGTGAACAACAATACTAGAGGAAGTGGATGCTACATTGTTAGAGCAACAAGGCATGGAATATAATTCATCACAAGATGTAGCAATGACATGAGTGGATGAATTATAAGGACTAGCACATGCCAATATGACATTTGGAGTAGAAGTAGTGCTAATGTCCACATGAGGCTCGTTAGATGTTACCTTCGACATAATAGCTTCATGAGCTAATTTTAGCCTATCATGGGAGGCTATAAGATCCTCATGAGAGCTTGACAACTTACCATGACTTTCTTCCAAGATCCCACACTTGCTAGTTAGCCAAGCAAGTTGAGTCTTTAGCTCAACATTCTCCTTCAACATAGATGCTTCACAAGAAATAGAGTTAGTAACACACGTATCATAATTAATTGCAAGAGGTGAGGGAAACTTCAAAAGCTCTTTTGAGTAAGAGAATTTAAGTTGTTCATGTGACTCGGCGAGTTTGATGAGATCACCCTTGATGACCCTAGAGATATTTTTGAGGTGCTCAAAATCCTCAGGGAGTTTAGCATAAGCAACTTGAAGCTCACCATTTTTACTTTTGAGATCAGTTTCCACCTCAAGGCCTCTATCATGAGATTCCTTTACTCTAGAGCAAAAGTCTCCTCAAGAGATTCCTTAGTGGTTTGTTACTCTTCAAGAAATTCATTTAGATTTGCAATTTTATTAGCATACTCACGCTCAAGTATACTCAATTTATCAATGGTGTTCTCATTCTCCTAAATTTGTGCTTCTAACTCATCAATATGTTCTTTGCTCTTAATAGGAAATTACAAGATTTCAACAAAGTTAGAGCAAGCAATATTATTCTTAACAAGAGCATGATAAACAATCTCACCCTTTTCATATAAATCATCAACATCCAACTCTTCTTCATTATTATCCTCATCCTCATCATCACAAGAGGTATTGGGTTCCAAAAGTAGGAGTTACCTTTGAATCCCTAGCCATAAGGCATAGGTGGGCACCATGAGATGATGATGATGAATTATTTGAAGCTTCATTCAAGATCTTGTCTTGGCCAATAGAATCTTCATTTTCCTCTACATGGTTAGCAACACAAGCACTAGAGGAAATAGAAGTATTTTTTTAACATGGCAACAAGACAACACAAGCATATCATCATAAGATTTATTCAAGCCATTTCTACATGATATGCAGGGACTACCAACACACACATATAAGGAGTTTTGGGTGCTACAAGTGTTAGGGTCCAACGATAGACCATTGCACCTAGATAGAGATGAAGGATGACTAATTGTAAGATCACTATCCACATTGCAATTTCTATCACCACTCACCATATCATTACCTTGTGAAAAATCACTTGTTGGTGAAGTGGTAGAAGATGATAACTCATCTTGACCGGAAGTGGAAGTAACACAATCATCCTCAAGAATATTGGACACAACATATTTATCTTAAAGTTTTGTCCATAACTCATGAGCGCTGCAAAAAGGAATGATTGAAGATGTACCTACATAGATCAAAGCATTAACAAGCACAATAGAAGCTTGAGCATCAAGATATAAGTTTTTCTCATCCTCACAAGATAGATTTTCGAAATCCATAGGAGGAGAAAAACCTATATCTACAATACCCTCCAAATTTAGGTCCATGTCCCGAAAATGAATAAGCATACGAGTTTTCCATATATCAAAATTTGTGCCATCGAATATGAACATTTCATTGTGCACTAATCCCCTAGCCGACATCTTTACTCTCAAGGCGGTGAAGCCTAAAATGAGAGACCGAGCTCTGATACCAATTGAAAGGATAAGAATGTCGCCTAGAGGGGGGGGTGAATAGGCGATTTAAAAGTTTTACGAGAGGGGCTCAACAAACTTGGAATTAAACTAGCGTTTAGTTTGTCAAGCACAAAACCTAGAACAACTAGGGTTCACCTATGTGCACCAACAACTTATGCTAAGCAAGATAAGCAACTATGTGATAGCAAGATATGGACTTCAAGCACAAACGCTATCACAAAGTAAGGTGCATAAGTAAGAGCTCGGGTATAGATATAACCGAGGCATGCGGAGACTACGATGTTTTACCGAGTTCCTCCCAACAATGAAGTACGTCTCGTTTGGAGAGGGGGTGATTTCAAACCACCAATGCCACAAAAGGCCTCCCTTGTTCTCCTGTGAATCTCACCCCAACGGGATCGATCCACACTTCCACTATTGGTGCACTTGTCGGTGTCAATCTGGAACCTCTCACAAGATTGGGGCACTTCTCCATAACTCAATTGGAGGCTCCCAGAAAACAAGCTTGGGAAATCTCCACAACTTAATTGGAGGCCCCAAGAAATTCACAAACCTACAATACAACTAAACCGTCTAGGGTTCCAAGAACCCAAGAGTAAAAAGCTTCTCACCTTTTATCCAATCGAATCCTCACCGAGAACTCAAACCGATGCACCAAATGCAATGGCAAGAACCCATGAAGTGCTCATGTCCTTCTCTCCCAAATTCCACCAGAGCTAAAAAAGATTATGGGAGAATAAGAGAGGAAGAACAATGGAGGAAATCCACAAAAGACTCCAAGATCTAGATCCCAAGATGTTCCCATCACTTAGAGGAGAGATTGATTGGTGGGGTTGTAGATCTAGATCTTCTCTTTCAAACCTCTCAAGAATATGCAAGAATCATAGGCGGGATTGAGGGATATCAAGCTCTTATCTTTCAAATCCCTCAAGAATATGCAAGAATCATAGGAGGGATTGAGGGGTAACAAGCTCAAGAAGGCCAACAATGGAGGGGAAAACTTGCAAGAAAGGTTAGGGAACCATTGGGGAAGAAGGCCCCCTTAAATAGGTCCTTATAAATCCAACCGTTAGGCCCAGGAATCGCCCGGTCTAGAGTCTCCGGACTGGGACCGGAGTCTCTGGTGTACCCATGCCAAATGGGGACAAACTGGACGTCAGTCTGTACGTGGTCCGGAGATAGATCGAAGGTTTAGTCCGGAATCTCCGGTCTTACAAAAACTGGTAGAAAGACCAATACGAAAACAATCATAACTTTTGTATCCGGACTTCGATTTTGATGATCTTGGGCTCATTTTAAATAGGAAATAAGATATACGAGATCATATTGAAAAACATCATAGTACATCAAGGGAGGATATAACCAAATGACGAAAGGTTTGACCTCTCTAAAAAAGACAGACCGGTAAAACCTCCAACATCAAAGACGCAATAAAGAATGCACATGAAATCCGCTTTAGATGAACTTGAGCTTGTCATGAAGATTAACACAAGCTCTAAATCCTCTCATGGATAAAAACCAAATAAGAACCAAGAAAGATGTTGCCAAGTATGCAAAGGTTTGAGCTCTCTTCGAAGGATATGATCAAGTTACTCACTCGAGAGCGCCTCTTGATAGTACGGCTATCTATCCTATAAACCGGTCTCTCCAACTAATCACCACGAGACCAGTAAGAAGGAAACCCTATCAAGAACATACCTTTGCCTTGCACATATTCCACTTGAGCTTGATGATGACGATCTACTCCATCTCAAGAAGGAACACCTTTCTTGATTGTGCTAGCTTGGTGAAGACTTGCAAATTGCTCCCCATACTCCACTATGGTAGAGCTTCTCTTTTGGCCATCTCAACTTCCCATATCCATGATCATCACAGGATGGCAAGCTTCAAGCAAAATATCTCCTCGAGGTGGCTCATCTTGAACTTGCACATCATTTCTTCTTTCTTCATTATGTGGGTGTCTTGAAGGTACATAAGAGATATCACTCCAACTTTATTCGTCAAGACACACTTGCTATAGGCTAAAATCTTTACAAATCATTTTCTGCCCGTTGGGAAAATATCACACCGGAGACTCCGGTCTGCAAACATCTCACACCGGAGATTCTGGTCCATCCCCGGATAGTCTCCGAACCCCCAATCAGAATGACCCGGGCATGTTTTCGAGGGTCACACTGGAGACTTGCCCCGAAACTCCGGATGGGGACACCGGTGACTCCGGTCCTTGCATACCGGAGATTCTGGTCCATCTATGAATCACTCATTGAAACCATGGTCAACACTTGATCTTCTTCACTTCTTCTTCTCCCAACCTTGAAGCCAACATATAGTTCAAGCATTGCCTATGGACAAATACTACAAGTAAAACTCAATGCAAACATAAGTCCATAAAGATTGTTATTAATTACCAAAACCACACGTGGGGGCACACATGCACTTTCAGTTATCCTATCCGCTAGATCAAAGAGGATCAACAGTTGGTGGGCATGATCCACGTGACATTTGTCCCAACCAATCAGAGCATAGAAGACAACATGAGCACATGTGTGAGAGTTTGTGACTAAGAGAGAGGGGAAAACTGAGTAGTACTTAAAAACCAAGGGCAAAACTAAGTAGAACTTAAAAACCAAGGGCAAAACTGATAAAGGGATTCAAATAGAAAATAGAAAGAGATTTTTTTTTGGAAAATGCATATTTGATACAATAAAATACATCTTGGCATACATCAAACTATTTGCAATTCAAATATACATTAGTTTGACAATTATTGCCTCATTCAGACAAACTATGTTTTAGGGAGGGATGTTTTGGGAAGAGGCTTGAGTAGAAAGCCATGAACCTTCATAGATAGTAGGTGATTTGAGAAGTGGTGATTTAGGTTAAAACTTGATTTATATACATTTCTTATGGTGGCAGGTCACATAATAAGACTCCCTGGGTAGATGCCACTATGTTTTGATCTTTTTGATTTTGTTGTGCATAAAATGACTCAATTAGCTAGCTAAAACCCATTCGTTGACTCTCTGTTAACCAGCCACCGGAGGGTAAAACTGAGTATATTACACATGGCAGTGTTAGTATTGGAGGGAAAACTGAGTACAACCAAACTGCCAGTATTACACTCATGGGTATAACTGAGCACAACTAAGTTGCCATGGTTAGACACGAGGGAAAAAATGTGATGCACGGTACGCGTGTCGCGATGCACGGGGCGGTAGCAGACACGTGTGGCTGTGAATGGTGCAGTAGTAATACGTCATAAACGTATCTATAATTTTTGATGTTCCATGCTTATTTTATTTCTACTTTCTTATGTTTTATTCACACTTTGAGGTATTTTTATACATTTTCTGAAACTAACCTATTAACAAGATGTCGTAGTGCCAGTTGCCTATTTTTTGTTGTTTTTGGTTTCAGAAAAGCTAGAAAAGAAATATTCTCGGAATTGGACGAAACAAAAGCTGAAGTTCCTATTTTTCCCGACACGACATGGAGTCCAAAGGGGAGACGGAGGGGAGCCAGGGGCAGGCACACCCTAGGGTGGAGCGGGTCACCCGTGGTTGCACCACCAGGTGGTGTGGCCACCCTGGCCCACCTCTGGCATCGCCTCTTCGCCTATATATTCCCCCCGGGATGAAAACCCTAGGTACCAGATCAGAATTCCACGAAAAGTTCCGCAGCGCCGACGCCACTGAAGAGGAGATTGGGGGACAGAAGTCACTGTCCCGGTACACTGCCTGGACGGGGAAGTGCCCCCGGAGCCATCTCCATCGACTCCACTGCCATCTCCATCGCTGTTGCCGACTCCCATGATGAGGAGGGAGTAGTTCTCTCGAGGCTAAGGGCTCTACAAGTAGTTATGTGTTCATCTCTCTCTCTCTCTCTCTATGCATGATCTTATTGAGATCATGAGCTTTGTAATCTAGGATCCATTCTGCTACTCAAGTGCTTTAATTAATCTCTTCTTATCCCCATGTGTGTGAAGTTGACAGTGTGCACACTGTGTGGCACTTTGGCTAAGGTTACAAAAATACTTATCATGAGTATAATTTGAGTTGGATGTCTCTATAAGATTGTGGTGTTTGTTGGAACCATCTAGCGCTCAAGGTGACAGTGAGGGGTTATCTAGATGGGGAATGCGAACTTTAAGGTGTGCTGTTATAGCCCTACATCGTCCAACCGAAGAGTAGTTCAGGGTAGCATCATGAAGAGAAGATGTTTATATGAGAGTGTCCACTAGTGAAAGTATGATTCCCATGCCTTGTTTCTAAGCATTGAAACACCGTTTACAATCAGTTCTGTTACATGTTTGCTTGCTGCCACTCTTATTTGAGATTGCAATTACCACTTATAATCATCCATACTACTTGCATTTCACTATCTCTTCGCCGAACTAGTGCACCTATACACCTGACAAGTGTGTTGGGTGTGTTGGGGACACAAGAGACTTCTTGTATCTTGATTGCAGGGTTGCTTGAGAGGGATACCTTTGACCACTTCCTCCCTGAGTTCGATAAACCTTGGGTGATCCACTTAAGGGAAACTTGCTGCTGTTCTACAAACCTCTACACTTGGAGGCCCAACACCGTCTACAAGAATAGAAGCGTGTGTAGATATCAAGCTATTTTCTGGTGCTGTTGCCGGGGAGGTAAGGTAAAAGTCCTCACATCCTCTGGCTACTAAGCTATCTTCTAGTACTATTACTGGTGTGTGAGTGCTCGAAGTTATTTCCTTTAGATTCTGCAATTATATCTTTTTGTTTCTTGTTTTTATTTTCTCTAGTTAGGCTTAATGGAAAACAAAAAAAAATAGAGAGATTTATAGTATTTATCTTGAGTTAGGACATGAAGTGTTTGAAGAGAAAATTAAAAAACCTATGGAACTTTATTTGCATGCTAATAGCAATGTTATTAGTATGAATTCTTTGAACACCATTATTGCTAATGCTATGGAAAAGTCTAAGATTGGGGAAGCTAGTTTTGATGAGCATGATATTTTTAGTCCCCCAAGAACGGAGGAGAAAATTTACTTTGATGATACTATACCTCCAATATATGATGATTACAATGATGAGTATGATATTTTCAGTCCACCTACTATTGATGAGAAAATTAATTATGATTACAATATGCCTCCTATATTTGATGATTATGGTGATGAGATTAATAATGATAGCTATTTTGTTGAATTTTCTCCCACTACAATTAATAAGAATGACTATGTTTATGTGGGGAGTATTAATTCTTTTATGCATGTGGCTCATGATAAGAATGTTTTATGTGATAGTTATATTGTTAATTTTATTCATGATGCTACTGAAAGTTATTATGAGAGAGGGAAACATGGTTTTATGTGTCTCAACAATATTAAGTTTCCCCTCTTTATGTTAATTTTTTTGAAGTTACACTTGTTTTGCTTTCCTATGCTTGTTGCTTTGTGCTTTCATGACTTGTTTCTTTACAAGATTATTTTTCATAGGAAGTGGGTTAGACTTAAATTTGTTCCATATTTGCTTCTTGATGCTCTCTTTTACTTAAATTCATATTTATTATGTGAGTATCTTCGAAATTATCATGCCTATCTTAATGGCTATAAAGAAAGAGCTTTTGGGAGACAACCCATTATATTTTTACTTTCAATTTATTTTTGTTTTGTTGAGTCTTGGAAGTTATTGACTCTGTAATAACCTCTCCTTATCCTTTTTTGTTTGGTTTTTGTGCCAAGAATAACCTCTAATGAGAGAGAATTAAGACTTGGGAAAGTTGTTGTCCTTAAACAGATTTTTGTGCTTCACTGTAAAAATTCGTGAAAATTCCCTGTACGTCAGATTGAGCTGTAATTTTTTGTGCTTCTACCCCAGGTTGTTATCTAACTTTCGTTAGTTTAACACTTCGATTTGAGCAACCGAAGGTCTTCGAAAAAATCGGTTTTTACTTGCTGGTCTTTTTTGACAGATTTCTGTCATTATTTGCATTTGCCTCTTAATCTCTTTCTCTTTGAGTTCTCTTTGATCACTTGAGCTTTTAGAAAGAATTGCTACAGTAGCTTTTGTTTTAATGGAAGTTTTACTTGTGTTGAAACTGAACCCAAAGACTTATTATCTTGAGTACACTAATGTTGCTAATGAAGATTGTGTTAAGTTTTGTATGAAGGAAATTTTCAAGTGTAGGGAAGAATAATGTGATAAGATGAAGTATGGACAAAAGCTGAAGCTTGGGGATGCCACCCGTGTCACCCCAAGAAATATTCAAGAAGTACAAGCGTCAAAGCTTGGGGATGCCCAAGGCATCCCCTTCTTCATCAATAAAAATCTCAGGTTTTCTTCCAAACACTTCATTTTTATTGTTTCATGCACAATTGTGTTGTTCTTGGAGCGTCTTTGCTTTCTTTTTAGTTTTCTTTTGTTTGGTTTGCTTAAATTAGTTGGTTGGATCCCAACACACTTCTTTTGGAGAGACACACACCCCGTTATTCATTGCCTAGAACACTCTTGTTTTCACTCTTATTGTTCTGTGAGTGTTCTCCTGTGCTAGCACTGCATTTAGCTTTAGTTTTCAATTGGTATTGGAAAAGATTAGGAAGTTTCATGCTTATAGTGGTACAAAAGGAAGCTTGTTTTGCCTGTGACTTAGACTTTATCATGTCATGCTAGATGTTACTTTGACCATATGCTTAGTGATTATTGTTGTAGCATGACTTGTTTCAAACAATTGAGATTACTTAATGTGCCTTGAAATAATCATGCGTTGTTTTAGCATAAAAAAGCATAATATTGTAGTATTCTACTTTGATGCTTTATTTGGGTTGACTTGGCGCATGCTCACACCATGTTAAGACTATACCAGTCACCATAGCCTCTATGATCATTTAGTTTTCAACTTGTAATATCACTTTATGCTTTAATTAATAATGTTTTGTCGCTTTGCATGATTATAGCCATTATTGCTCTCTCAGTTGGTCGCTCCCAGTCTTTTGCTAGCCTCCACATGTACCAAGTATGAGTTCCACTCATGCATCCAACTCCAAATAAAACCAAGTTATTCCAAAGTGTCCACCATACCTACCTATTAGCGTTATTGCTATTCCAAGTATATTCATGTTTTATCTACCTTCCGAATTAAACTTGTTATGTGAAAAATAGTGATTAAAGCTCTCACAAACTTGATGGCACACTTTACTTTCTTGCACTTAATAAACTTGAACCATTGTGCCCATATATGTTGCGTATATGCTTGCGCTTTGTAAGTTGTGAATTAGCAGAACCATGTTATCACGGGGAACGCTTTCAACATTGCACTTTATTTAGTTGATATCATGTTCTTTTGCTTATGGATCCTGGCGGTGTGAAATAAAAGGGGAGCTTGTAAGCTCATGGAGTTTGTATATGTGTTAGAGAAACGCCTGGGTGGCTAGCCCAAGACATGCCTAATCATGGTGGAAATTTGCAGCATAACCATAGTGAGTAATCTATGAAGCATCCTCAATAAAAACCCTATGCAAATAGCAAATAAAAAGATTGCTGAGATGCTCATTGTTTGTTGCCTTGTCATTTTGATATGGGAAAGCTCCTATATCATGGGGCAAGGGGTACCCCGTTGGCGGTTCTCTATGATACACATGTACTTACAATGACAAGAACTTACTCGTGACTAAAGTTGAGTAGCATGAGGTTCGATACTCGTAAGCAAGGGGCATGAGATTTTCAACTTGTATCTTGTCAAGCATATCCTCATATTTGTTCACTTTAACCTTAATCACCTAAAGATGCTTATGACAGGGGCAATGAGAGCTGAAAGCTAATAAGTACCATAATTTTTGGAATCTCTTTATGAAACTTGAATCTTCTTCCTTCTATGAAGGGCCTTTCTTTTACTTTTATGTTGAGTCTCCATCTTCTATCTTTATGCACCTATTAAGAGAGCATAGTGGTCATTCTTAGTTTAATGTGCATTGTCCCAAGACTTGTTGATTGATTCATAACTTTGATATTGCTTGTTAAATTATTTGTATCTAGTCACCCTTATGAACTTTGAAGGTGTCCTATGCATTTATATTTTGACATACCATGAGGGACAAGATGAATACCATTCTTATTATGTTTTCTATATGTGAAACAAACAAACGACTTTCAAATCATTGTTATTCATGAATCTTTTGTTTGTACCTTTTCATGTTACAACATAGTTGCTATGTCTTATTGTTAGAACTATATCTTTCATGCTTATGTTTAGAGTACTTTTATCCCAGCTAGCAAGTGCTTTACAAATATGATGGTGCATGTCACCTAAAAAATTATTCTTTTTATCACTTACCTACTCGAGGACGAGCAGGAGTTAAGCTTGGGGATGTTGATACGTCGTAAATGTATCTATAATTTTTGATGTTCCATGATTGTTTTATATCTACTTTCTTATGTTTTGTTCACACTTTGAGGTATTTTTATACATTTTCTGGAACTAACCTATTAACAAGATGCTGTAGTGACAGTTGCCTATTTTCTGTTGTTTTTGGTTTCAGAAAAGCCAGAAAAGAAATATTCTCAGAATTAGACAAAACAAAAGCCGAAGTTCCTATTTTCCCGACACGACACGGAGTCCAAAGGGGAGACGGAGGGGAGCCAGGGGCAGGCACACCCTAGGGTGGCGCAGGTCACCCGTGGTTGCACCACCAGGTGGTGTGGCCACCCTGGCCCACCTCTAGCATCGCCTCTTCGCCTATATATTCCCCCCGGGATGAAAACCCTAGGTACCAGATCAGAATTCCACGAAAAGTTCTGCAGCGCCGCTGCCACCGAAGAGGAGATTCGGGGGATAGAAGTCTCTGTCCTGGCACCCTGCCGGGATGGGGAAGTGCCTCCGGAGCCATCTCCATCGACTCCACCGCCATCTCCATCGCCATTGTTGACTCCCATGATGAGGAGGGAGTAGTTCTCTCTCGAGGCTAAGGTCTCTACAAGTAGCTATGTGTTCATCTCTCTCTCTATGCATGATCTTATTGAGATCATGAGCTTTGTAATCTAGGATCTATTCTGCTACTCAAGTGCTTTAATTAATCTCTGCTTATCCCCACGTGTGTGAAGTTGACAGTGTGCACACTGTGTGGCACTTTGGCTAAGGTTACAAAAATACTTATCATGAGTATAATTTGAGTTGGATATCTCTATGAGATTGCGGTGTTTGTTGGAACCATCTAGTGCTCAAGGTGACAGTGAGGGGTTATCTAGATGGAGAATGCTGACTTTAAGGTGTGCTGTTATAGCCCTACATCGTCCAATCGGAGAGTAGTTCAGGGTAGCATCATGAATAGAAGATGTTTATATGAGAGTGTCCACTAGTGAAAGTATGATCCCTAGGCCTTGTTTATAAGCATTGAAATACCGTTTACAATCAGTTATGTTACATGTTTGCTTGCTACCACTCTTATTTCAGATTGCAATTACCACTTATAATCATCCATATTACTTGTATTTCACTATCTCTTCGCCGAACTAGTGCACCTATACACCTGATAAGTGTATTGGGTGTGTTAGGGACACAAGAGACTTCTTGTATCTTGATTGCAGGGTTGCTTGAGAGGGATACCTTTGACCACTTCCTCCCTGAGTTCGATAAACCTTGGGTGATCCACTTAAGGGAAATTTTCTGCTATTCTACAAACCTCTACACTTGGAGGCTCAACACTGTCTACAAGAATAGAAGCGTGCATAGACATCAAGTAGCATACGCGGTTACGCGGTGCACGGTGGTGCAACGAAACGTCCCTTCCCTTCACCTTTACAGAGGCCTCCTCACTCACTCGCTCACTCACACAACTGTATCCATTGTCCCATCACCTTCTGCAAACCCCTAAGAAAACCCAAATCGTGTCGGCGATGGAGAAGAACAGCAAGGTGGCCATCATCGCCTCCAAGGCTACCGGCGAGGAGGCCCCCGTCCCCGTATAGGCCCCCATCGAGGCATCGAAGGAAACTGCTATCCTTGTCCATACCCCCGTCCCCGCTTCCGCCATAGCCGCCGGTGAGGAGGCCCCAATTAGGGTTCGAGTGTTCGTATTTTCAGGCCCCCATTAGGGTTCGAGTGTTCTTATTTTCGATCGTTAGATGCTGGGTATTTTTTACAGTAGCTAATGCTCTTATGTTAGATCTTGTATTTCGATGAATCCCCCTGTTCATATTTCAATCCTATTTTATTTGTCGTCCGAGTTGCAGTTAAGGGATAACCTAGTTAGTACTAGGGACGATCTATAGTTGGGATCAATATTCGATTTGGTTTGAGACATGGGGATTGGGGAATAATCAGGGGATCTCAATCCATTAATTTATGCAAATAATCAATCCCGATAATTAAGGTATCTCAATCATGTCCTTATTGCACTCTATTGGTTTTTTCCAACAGGAGGATAGCAGCAACGTCTGTAGCGATGACGAGTCCAAGGACACCAAGACTCGTCAGGTGTTGAGGAGGCTGAATTACGGCCAGTACGACAACTTTTTTGCCGACGACGTCTACAGGTGCCCCTTCTGCACGAGTAGGCTCATCTCCACCAACTTCAACTCCCACATGAAGCATGCCGAGGACATGAAGACCCGCGGCCTTTCCATGAACATCCACGGCTTTAGAGCAAAGCACCAGACACTCGGTTTTCACCTCCACAACCTCTATAAGGTGGCCATCGAGGAGGGTCGCATGCCCCCGATCAAGCCCAAGGCACCCAAGGTCAAGGGACTGGGCAGAAAGAAGTGGAGGAAGCGCCAGAGGGAGGAGGCGGAGGCCCTCCTGGCAGAGGCCATGAGGGGACACTGATCTGGTGCTGGTGCTGCTGTAAAGCAGCTTCTTTTGTATTGTCTGTGTTGAACTTGTCTGCTACTGCTGCTAAGCAGCCTAATTGTTGAACCTTGTTAAGTACCGTACTATATATCCTATATTAGCTATTTATCTTTATCTGCTTTGTTTACTGGATGTATTTATAGTGCTGGTTAGATTGCTTCTCTAGATTTGCTACCAGATTTGGAAAAACGAGGGCCAAAAGGAACAATGAATAGAGAAGATTCACTAGATTCGCTACCTTTTTGGCAAAAAACACAACTGTTAGCGAAAATGACGTAGGTATGGTTACTCGGGTACCTATGATTCGCTACACTGGCTGTATAAAAGGCTTACGACCCATGAAGAGTCAAGATGATGGCCTAAAAGGAGCAACCGACAAAGGCTTTAGTTGTATTAGGAAAGGACCGACATCATGTTGGTATTGTAATTACGAATAAGTAACCTATCCGCATACAGCTTTGAGACCCGGCCTATTATATATAGGACAAGAGAAGCCTAGACGAGGGTACCGAAAAATCCCCAAGCAATTTATAATAGTGCGATTCACCAAATATTCATGCGACTTTGACTCCATTGTTCTCCTGATATCCGACAAAATCCCCAACGTTCTCTTTTCCGTAAAACCCTAAGTCCTTCTCCATAGACATTGCCGAGGTCACCCCTCGTCAATTGGCGCCGTCTGTGGGAAACCTGAACGCTGGAGCCATGGATTCGACATACCTCTTTTTTCCAAACAGTAACCCAACAAAAGCGGATCCACACCCACCTGCCCCTGTGTTAGTACCCACCGACTTCAATGGTGGATCCGATTTAATCATCATAAGCTTCCACTTCCAAGTAGAAGACCCCTAAGAATCGCACCCCTCGACCTTGATTACATCAGAACCGTCGGTTGAAAAGTCTATGCCTATGACGATACCAGCATCATCTGTCGGATCCTCCATGGAAGTCACGACGCAGATTGAATCAGCCGAAGAAAACAAGCAAGATGAGATGGATCTGGGGGACCTTGATGGTCTTTACGATAATCTCTCCTTTGGATCAGACTCTCAACTAACTCCACCACGTGGAACAAGCCCAACAAACTCTGAACCCAAAGAAAGTGGTGAAAGCATCGACTTCGAGATAAGGATGGCAGAAATCTATTCAGAGCAGAAACTAATGGACTTCACTGATCCATTGGACAGTGTCTCCCTCGGTTCATATGACGACACCACTAGTTCATATATTACCCAACACCAAGTATGCATGATCATCAGAGACATGTTGACTCAGCAAGACTCCAATGGTAATCCTATTTTTAACCCTCACGATATCCTATCAGCGACAATGCAGGAAACCACGGGAACGAAGGAAGCCATGGCAACGGAGGAAACCCAACAGTCTGGCAAACTCTCTGCTTACCAGCCGATGCATGGCAAAGAGCACGAGCAGCGATTTCGGGTGCAGTTCCAATGATAGCTAACGCCAAACATGAAGATTTATTGGCATATAAATATTTTCTTCACCACAAGAAGAGAGACCTATTAAGGGTGCAAAGGCAACTTGATGAAATAAAAATGTTAGCCGACGAATCCAGCCTATGACGAGCACAGTTAAGCTCTACCCGAGGATCAGGAAGCATAACAGGAGGAGCACCACCAAGAAGGGGAACAACTCGATTACAGAACATCCCCGAAGCAGAAAGAAGCAAACTGATCCGAGACCTTGATCCATCGTTTATGTCAATAGATCAAGCAGGAAACATCAAGGAAAAAACGGCTCAAACAGCAATTGTAGCCGCACAAACATATATGATCACAACTCAACCCTCACCCAACGATCGTCGCGCGGCCCTTGATGACCCATAAGTATAGGGGGTGTATCGCAGTATTTTCGAGGGAAGTGAAACCCAATTTATTGATTCGACACAAGGGGAGCCAAAGAATATTTATAATCCTTAACAACTGAGTTGTCAATTCAGCTGCACCTGGAAACAATCTTGCTCACAACAGTTTATCAGTAGCAACAGTTTTGTAGTAGAAATAGTAAAGCAACAATAGTAGTAAAGCAAAGACAGTAGTAACAAAAGAAGTAACAGTGGGATTCGAGTGCGGTAGGCATAGGGATGGATGGACGGGCGTTGCATGGACAAGACAATTCACATAGCAAACATAACATAGGGCAATTGCAGATAAAGAAGATAAAGCATCCAAGTACTAGACAATCCTAGGCATGTGTTCCATATATAGTCATACGTGCTCCAATGAGAACATGCACAACATATTTTGTCATGCCAGCCCGTTTGCAGCGGGCCTCTAGGGAACTACTGGCAATTAAGGTGCTCCTTTTAATAGAGCACCGGAGCAAAGCATTAACACTCCTGAACACATGTGATCCTCACATCAAAGCCATTCCCTTCCGGTTATCCTGATTTCTATCACTTCGGGGCCATAGGTTCCGGACAACAACGTGTGTATACAACTTGCAGATAAGACCAAAAACAATACTATCATAATGAATCAATAATAAGTTCAGATCTGAAATCATGGCACTCGGGCCCTAGTGACAAGCATTAAGCACAACAAGTAGTAAACAAAGTCATAAAGCACTAATAAAAGATACTAGGCACCATGCCCTAACAATCTGATGCCATTACATGAACGATCTCATCCAATCCCTACCATCCCCATAGCCTACAGCGGGGGATTACTCACTCATAGATGGGGGAAACATGGATGGTCGATGAAGATGATGATGGAGATCGATGGAAATGGCTCCGGGGGCACTTCCCCGTCCCGGCAGGGTGCCGGAACAGAGACTTTCTGTCCCCCGAATCTCCCCTTCGGTGGCGGCGGCGCAGCAGAACTTTTTGTGGAAAAACGTCGACCCCCCTGGAGTTTTTAGGTTAGAAGGCTTCTTATAGGTGAAGAGGGAGACCCAGGGGGTGCCTGGGGCCACCACACCATGCCCTGGTGCGGCCAGGCCCAGCCCGCGCCTGGGGTGTGTGGCCAGCTTCTTATAGGACTCTTTTTTTATAAGAAGAATGCTTCATAGACAGCTCATTATGGTTACGCTGCAGGTTTCCACCATGTCAGCATGAATTAGACCAGCGTCCCAGGCGTTTCTCTAACACATATACATAACTCCATGGACTTACAAGCTCACCTTTCATTTCACACCGACGACATCCATATACAAAAGAGCATGATATCAGCTAGGTACAAGTACCAAGTGCAATGTTGAAAGCATTCCCCATGAAAGCATGGTTCTGCTAATTCCCAACAAATAAGTGCAAGCATATACAACATAGAAGACACAATGGTTCAAGTTTATTGAGGGCAAGTAAAGTAAAGTGTGCCATCAAGTTCGTGAGAGCTTTAATCACTAGTTTTCTCATAACAATTTTAATTTGGAAGGTAAACAAAAGCATGAATATACTTGGAATAGCATAAGCTAGTAGGTAGGTATGGTGGACTCTTTGGAATAACTTGGTTTAGGGAGTTGGATGCATGAGTGGAACTCATACTTGGTTGTGGAAGCTAGCAAAAGACTGGGAGCAACAAACTAAGAGAGCAATAATGGCCATAATCATGCAGAGCGACAAAATATCATTGATCAAAGCATAAAGTGATACTACAAGTTGAAAACTAAAGGATCATAAAGGCTAATGGTGACTTGGGATAGTCATAACATGGTGTGAGCATGTGCCAAGTCAACCCAAATAAAGCATCAAAGGAGAATACCACTATACTATGCTTTAATATGCTAAAACAACGCATGATTCATCCAAGGCACATTAAGCAATCTCAATTGTTTATAACAAGTCATGCTACAGCAAAGAATACTAAGCATGAAGCCAGAACAATATCAAGCATGACATGACAAAGCATAGGCCACAATCAAAAACAAACTCTCTTTACCACTTAAGCATGAGCTTTCCTACTCTTTTCCAAACCAAACCAAACCTATTGCAAACAAATGTATGAAAGTGGGGGTCCAACCAATTTATTCAGAAAACTAAGCAAACCAAGCAAACTAAAAACCAAAACGAAAACGAAAAAGAAGACACTCCAAAAACAACACAATTGTGCATGAAGCAATAAAAATGAAGCGTTTGGACGAAACCTGGGATTTTTATTGATGAAGAAGGGGATGCCTTGGGAATCCCCAATCTTTGACGCTTGTACTTCTTTGATATTTCTTGGGGTGACATGCGTGGGATCCCCAAGCTTGAGCTTTAGTCCATCCTTCATCTCATTACTCATTCCTTCCATACACCTGAAAATTTGCCTTCATACAAAACTTCACACAATCTTTATTAGCAACATTAGTGCACTCAAGATAAATAAGTCTTAGGGTTAAGTTCTAACACCAAATAAACTTCCATTAGAACACTAGCTACTGTAGCACTTCCCTCAAAAAGCTCAATTCCCCAAAAGAACTCAAAAAGGAACCAACAAGAAGCAAATGCAGAAAATGGCAGAAATCTGTCACAACAGACCAGCAGGTATATACGAATTTTTTCAGAGACCTTCTGTCGCTCAAATCAAAAAGTGTTGAAATAACGAAAGTTAGATAACAACCTGGGGCAGAAGCACAACAAATTACAGCTCAATCCGACATACAGAGCTCTCTCACGAATTTTTACGGTGAAGCACAAAAATCTGTTTCGGGACAGCAACTTTCCCAATCATTACTTCTCTCTCATTAGAGGTTACTCTTGGCACAAAAAGCAAATAAAAAGGATAAGGAGCGGTTATTACTGAAGTAATAACTTCCAAGACCCATCTAAAACTTTTGGGTTATCTCCCAACAAGTACTTTTCTTTAACGCCTTTAAGTTAGGCATAAGCAAAAACTAAAATGGATAGAATAGAAGTAAGCGGAGATAATCACGGTGAAAATATTGTTTTGTTCAATGAAATCCTTTTGTTAACAAGGTTGATCAGGTCTTGTTACAAAAACAATTTCATATGAGACAAAACTTTCTATTCCACTATTTATTATGTTACCTCAACCTTGATAGCAATAGAACCAATCATAATAGTTTCAAATTTTTCTCTTGGTATGGGACAATATATTTCTCCAACTTGAATGCCTTCAACATGTTCAATTGAATTCAAACCTTAAGTCCTTTCAATCTTCTTGGGGAAATAAACATTATGTTCCTTGTCATTAACATTGAAGGTCACCTTTCCTTGATTACAATTAATAACAGCTCCTGCAGTATTAAGAAAAGCTCTCCCAAGAATTATAGACATATTATCATCTTCAGGCATAATAGTTTGAGAGGATGCTCTCATAAGAAATAAGAGTTGAAGTAAAAGAGAGCATCAAGAAGCAAATTCAAAACACATTTAAGTCTAACCCACTTCCTATGCATAGGAATCATGTATGCAAATAATTTCGCAAAGCACAAAGTGACAGGCATAGGAAGATAAAACAAGAATAACTTCAAAACTTTCAGCACATAGAGAGGTGTTTCAATACCATGAAAACTTGTACAACCATATTTTCCTCTCTCATAATAATTTTTAGTAGCCTCATGATAAACTCAACAATATAACTATCACATAAAGCATGTTTTTCATGATCTACAACCACTAGAGCTTTATCATAAACATCTTCAAAAGAATCCTCGGGAACATAACATTCATCCTACTTTAGTAAGCATGGGGGACAATCAAATAATGTAAGGGATAAAGAGTTACTCTCATTAGAAGGTAGGCATGGGTAGCTAATCCACTCTTCCTCCTTTTGTCCATCACTCTCCTTTTATTTTTGATCTAATGAGATTTCAGGTTCATCAATTTCTTCTTCCATAGGATCCTGCAAGGCATTAGTCTCTTCCATTTGTGGAAAGCATCTATTAAAATATTCAAGAATATAGCCATTTTCATCCTTGTAATTATCAAAGCAAAATTTAAGTATACCATAAACCTCATACTTATAAGGTGAATCATCAATATTTTCAAGCAAACTAGCAAGTTCAAATGCACCCTTCCAAGCAATAAAGTCCTCAATTTGTTCCACCTCATAAAGGTCATAATTTCCGTTAACATAGGAAGATATGGTATCATTATCATTATACTCACATTGAAAAGGGAGGTGTTTGTACCTCCTACAGCAACAAGATTTATCAAGGCAATAAGTAACATTATAAGTAGAGCACACATTTCTAGCAATGGTATACAATCTATCAAATTGTCCCCATAAGTGTTTCCCTTTTTGTGACAAGCGGTGTTTCTTATAATAATATTTTTCATCTTCCATGAACCCACCTTGCCAATAAGCTTCAGTTTCAAAGAAACCAACCATTGACAACAAGCATGATAAGGCAAGACAATAACAGACCAGCGAAAATAACAACTAGAGTAGGAACCGATTTTTTTGTATTTTTGATAAAGAAACAAGCAAACAAGGAGAAAATAAACTTAGCTTGAACAATAGTGAATCCAAGTGGACTTGATAAATAAAGCTATGCTCCCCGGCAACGGCGCCAGAAAATAGTCTTGATGACCCACAAGTATAGGGGGTGTATCGCAGTATTTTCGAGGGAAGTGAAACCCAATTTATTGATTCGACACAAAGGGAGCCAAAGAATATTTATAAGCCTTAAAAACTGAGTTGTCAATTCAGCTGCACCTGGAAACAATCTTGCTCATAGCAGTTTATCGGTAGCAACAGTTTTGTAGTAGGAATAGTAAAGCAACAACAGTAGTAAAGCAAAGACAGTAGTAACAAAAGCAATAACAGTGGGATTCGAGTGCGGTAGGCATAGGGATGGATGGACGGGCGTTGCATGGACAAGACAATTCACATAGCAAACATAACATAGGGCAATTGCAGATAAAGAAGATAAAGCATCCAAGTACTAGACAATCCTAGGCATGTGTTCCATATATAGTCATACGTGCTCGCAATGAGAACTTCCACAACATCTTTTGTCCTGCCAGCCCGTTTGCAGCGGGGCCTCTAGGGAACTACTGGCAATTATGGTGCTCCTTTTAATAAAGAACCGGAGCAAAGCATTAACACTCCGTGAACACATGTGATCCTCACATCAAAGCCATTCCCTTCCAGTTATCCCGATTTCTGTCACTTCGAGGCCATAGGTTCTGGACAACAACGTGTGTATACAACTTGCAGATAAGACCAAAAACAATACTATCATAATGAATCAATAATAAGTTCAGATCGGAAATCATGGCACTCGGGCCCTAGTGACAAGCATTAAGCACAACAAGTCGCAACAAAGTCATAAAGCACTAATAAAAGATACTAGGCACCATGCCCTAACAATCTGATGCCATTACATGAACGATCTCATCCAATCCCTACCATCCCCATAGCCTACAGTGGGGGATTACTCACTCATAGATGGGGGAAACATGGATGGTCGATGAAGATGATGATGGAGATCGATGGAGATGGCTCCGGGGGCACTTCCCCGTCTCGGCTGGGTGCCGGAACAGAGACTTTCTGTCCCCCGAATCTCCCCTTCAGTGGCAGCGACGCAGCAGAACTTTTCGTGCAAAAACATCGAACCCCCCGGAGTTTTTAGGTTAGAAGGCTTCTTATAGGCGAAGAGGGAGACCGAGGGGGTGCCTGGGGCCACCACACCATGCCCTGGCGCGGCCAGGCCCAGCCCGCGCCTGGGGGGGTGTGGCCAGCCACTGGCCCTCCTCCATCTCGTATTCTGGCTCCTGGAGTCTTCTGGAAAAATAGGCACTTTGGCTTTTGTCCCGTCCAATTACGAGAATATTCATTTTCTGAATTTCCTGGAACCAAAAACAGCAGAAAACAGGCAGCTGACACTGTGGCTCTTGTTAATAGGTTAGTCCAAGAAATCATATGAAAAGTACTCCAAAGTGTGGACAAAACACAAGAAAGGAGATAAAACCAAGCATGGAGCATCAAAAATTATAGATACATTTGCAATGTATCAGCCCTCCACCGCTCCACCCTGATGAACCTTGGCATGGTAGGAGCATATCTCACGTAGGCAGAACAAGGAACCACGTGGCAACTTGACAAATACTGATGCTGCCGCAGTAGTCCTCGACAAGTAGGTCACACCTGATGATCACGATCGCCACATCGGGTCCACTTCTCGGGATCAGAGCCACAGAATGATGCAAGAAACGATATTACACAATGAAGGATCGATCAATCTAGGGAAGAGCGTAGCATCCGAAGATACTATGACGATGAAAGCGAAGAAGAATAAGAACTATGTGGAGCTAGTTGCTTTACCCGAAGGGTTCGCAAGACTCCAGTACCAAAAGACTTCAAATTACCTCACGATCGTCAGAAATATGATGGCCTCCAAGAACCCGAAGCTTGGTCGAAAGATTATCTGGCAACAGTCAAGCTACAAGGCGGATCCAAGGCTACCACAATGCAAAGCTTGCAGCTGCATTTAACCGGCGCAACACGTTCTTGGCTAAGACAACTACCCGAAGATTCTATCAGCAGTCAGAACAACCTTGAGAACAAATTTATCAGAAATTTCCAATCCACATTCAAGTGACCCACGTCTCTGGAACAATTACGAACTTGTAAGCAAAAACCAGGAGAGTCAATATGGCTTTCGTCCAGCGGTGGAACATCTGAAGGAAATATGCCCTGAGAGGCAATAATAAAGTTGTTATTATGTATTCCTTGTATATGATAGATGTTTATTTTGCATGCTATAATTGTATTGATAGGAAACATCAATACATGTGTGTTTAATAAACAAAAAGGGGTTCCTAGTTATGCCTCTCTTATAGACTAGCTTGTTGATTAACAAGATGATCAAGGTTTCCTGATCATGGACATTGGATGTTGTTAATAACAAGGTCACAACATTTGTGAAATGATGTGATGAACATTCATCCGAAGTATAGCATTACAATCAAGTCATTATGTTTATATTGCTATAACATCATACAAAGTAATATTTATCCTTTGACCATGAGATCATGTTAATTGCTAACACCGGAAGAGTATCTTGATAACATCAAACGTCACACCGTAACAGGGTGACTATAAAGATGGGTTCAGTACTACGAAGGTGTTAAGTTGAGGCTCATGGATCAAGAGTGGAATTTGTCAATCCAGATGACGGATAGATATACTCTGGGCCCTCTCGGTGATATCACATTAGGATAGCTTGCAAGCAAGTGATGTGATAACTAGAATGTTATATCACGGGAACTAGAAAAGAGTGCATGTCGGTAACGAGATCAAACTAGGTATGGAGATACCGATGATCGAATCTCGGACATGTAATATATCGAGAGACAAAGGGATTTAGTTACAAGCGTTAAAGTTTCTCACGATCACAGGAGTCATCGTTGAATGTGTAGGAGTCAGTACGAATCTCCAGGTCCCGCTGCTGATTATTGATCGGAGAAGGGTCTCAATCATGTCTGCATTATTCGCGAACCATAGGGTGGCACACTTAAGAGTTACCAGACACCATTTTGGAGCACATATGTTTCAGACAAAAGAATTGCATAGCGCAGGAATTGTTTCAATAGAAACCAGAAATTGTTTCGGGTGAAATTGCAGAAGGTGGTTCTGCATGTGATATTGAAATATTGCAAGGGGATATATGTGAATGTTTGTTAATTAAAGTAATTAACAAAATTCTGAATAAATTTAATAAAACGAGTTTTATTAAATGAGAGAGCATTAAATTTGGAGAAATTTAATGCATTTAAAGTGGAGACTTTAAAAGGGAATGTGAAGAGGCATTTTAATGTGGAGGGGTTACCACCACATGAATGGGGGAGGTGAGGGGTCACCCCCCATGCGCCGGCCATGGAGATAGGGGTCACCCCTCCTCCTCCTATAAAAGGCCACCCATTCCCTCCTTCATCCTCACACCTCCTTGTGAAGGATCTCTCTCCCCTTCTAGAATTATTCCTCCATGGTCTCGGATTAGCGAGATACATGTTCCCGGTGGCATTTCGTCTGGAAGGAGTTGCTGCTTCCGCTGGATCGCTGGAGCGAGGAGGTGGAGGTTGTCCGGTGGCTTGAACGTGTGTGCGAGGACGGATGCGCTGCTAATTTGCGGCGCTCGGACTTCCACACGATCTTGAGATCGGCAAGCGTACGACTACATCAACCATGAGTTCCTACTCGTTAACAAAACCCGTTGTCTTCGAGGGTAAGTTCTTCATGGATGTATGTTCACCCGTTGCTCTGTATCTAGTAGATAGATCTTGGCATATAGTTCTCATCGTAGGAAATTTTTTGTTTTCTATGCTGCGGACCCAACAGTGGTATCAGAGCCTGATCTATGCGTAGGTGCTTTGCACGGGTAGTAACATATGTTTATATGTGGGCGATGATGATCATGTTATTGCATCTTCTATGTACTTTGGATATTGGTGGCATAGTGGGATGAAGCGTCCCGGAACAACCATACATGTCATCGTACATGAGACCGGTTCCACGACTGACATGCAACTAGTTTTGCATAAGTGGCTAGCGGGTGTCTGTATCTCCTACTATAGTCAATATCTGATTTACAACGAGTTGCTAATAACTTGGTTATCCTCGTTGTGGTTCATGTTTGTAGGTAAGACCAGTTCTATCTCCAAAAGCCCTAAGCCACGTAAAACTTGCAATTGATAAATTAGAGGCGTCTAGTTTAGATCGTTGCTGGGCTAGTGTCTTGATATGGTATTGTTGTAAGTAGATGTATGATAGATACTCTTACAACTCACTTAACGTGTAAGTTCCATAGACCTTGGCCTTACACACAAAGGAATGATAGAGATCATACCACGATGCAAATGATAGAGATCAAATGCATGGACCATATCACCTCACTTCACACATTAGCATCTTATATTGCTAGTTTGGCGCTTTTGGTAGCATTATAAGATGATCCCTCATTTAGATATAAAGATAAAATGTGTTCTTCCTTAAGTATGCACCATTTTGTGGATCGTGTTTTGAGGCATCACGTGATGATCGGGTGTTCTCGACTCTACGCTTTCATAAAACGGGTGTAAGACAGTTTTACACACACAAATACTAAGGTTCTTACTTGACGAGCCTAGCATGTACAGACATGGCCTCGGAACACGGACCGAAAGGTTAAGCATGAGTCATATAGTTGATATGATGCCCATATAGATGCTCGCCTTTGAAGCTACACCGACTCACGTGATGATCGGACTTGGTGTAGTGGATTTGGTTCATGTAATCACCAAAAGGACATGAGGGATGTCGTTTTTGAGTGGGAGTGAACTCAATCTATCATAAACTTAGTCTAAATATATTTTACAAATTCTGTTGTAGATGGCACCACCTTCTTTTAATTTCAATGTGTTCATGGAGAAAGAGAAGCTTGCTGCGAATGGTAGCAACTTCACCAACTGGGCTATGAATTTGAGGATTCTCCTCACTGCTGCACAAAAGAAATATGTGCTAGAGGCGTCGCTAGGCCCCCCACCAGCTCCTGATGCCCCTGACGAGGAAAAGAACGTCTATATAACTCGTCAGGAGGACCACAACTTAGTTCATTGCGGCATGTATGGGCTAGAGCCAGAACTTCGGAAACGTTTCGAAAATGGCAATGCCTTTGATACCATGGGAGAATTGAAAATGATTTTCGATACCCATGCTGCCGTAGAGAGTTATAATGCTTCTGAAAAGTTCTTTAGCCGCATGATGGAAGAGAACGGCTCCGTTAGTGAGCACGTACTCAAAATGTCTGGGTACGCCGATAAGCTTGTGTCCTTGGGAATAACGATTCCCATTGACTTAGGCATACATCGTGTTCTCCAATCTCTGCCACCTAGCTACAAGAGCTTCGTGATGAACTATAATATGCAGGGCATGAAGAAGTCTCTTCCCGAGCTTCTGTCAATGCTTAAGACTGCAGAAGTGGAGATTAGGAAAGAACATCAAGTGTTGACGATCAATAAGACCACCGGTTTCAAGAAGGACAAGAAAGGCAAGCAGAAGGGAAAGAAGGGCTGCAAATCTGTTGCCGCGCCTGAAAAGAAACCCCGAGTTGGCCCTAAGTCTGACACCGAGTGCTACTATTGCAAGGGTACTGGCCATTGGAAGTGCAACTACCCCAAGTATTTGGCGGACAAGAAGGCCGGCAAGGCAAACAAAGGTATATGTGATATACATGTTATTGATGTGTACTTGACTAGTACTCGCAGTAGCACCTGGGTATTTGATACGGGATCAGTTGCTAATATATGTAACTCGGTTCAGGGGCTATAGAACAAGCGACAACTAGCAAGGGATGAGGTCACGATGCGGGTCGGCAATGGATCAAGAGTTGATGTGATCGCCGTCGGAACGCTGCTCTCCATATACCGTCAGGATTAGTTATAAACCTGAATAATTGTTATTTGGTGCCTGCACTGAGCATGAACATTGTATCCGGATCGTGTTTGATGCAAAGTGGTTATTCGTTTAAGTCTGAAAACAATGGTTGTTCGATTTATATGAATAATATCTTTTATGGTCATGCACCTGTGTCGAATGGTTTATTTCTGTTGGATCTCGATAGTAGTATTACGCATATTCATAATGTTGATGCTAAAAGGATTAAACTTGATAATGATATATCTACATATATGTGGCACTGCCGTCTAGGTCATATTGGCATTAAACGCATGAAGAAACTCCATTCTGATGGACTTTTGGAATCACTTGATTTTGAATCATTTGATACATGTGAGCCATGCCTTATGGGCAAGATGACTAGAACGCCGTTTTCCGGTTCAATGGAATGGGCGACAGATTTATTGGAAATCATACATACTGATGTGTGTGGACCAATGAGTGTGTCGGCGCGAGGTGGATATCGTTATTTTGTTACTTTCACGGATGATTTGAGTAGATATGGGTATATCTATTTGATGAAACATAAGTCTGAAACCTTTGAAAGGTTCAAAGAATTTCAGAATAAAGTGGAAAATCATCATAACAGAAAGATCAAATTTCTACGGTCCGACTGTGGAGGAGAGTATCTTAGTTACGAGTTTAGCACACATATGAAACACTGTGGAATAGTTTCACAACTCACGCCTGCCGGAACACCACAACGTAATGGTGTGTCAGAACGTCGTAATCGTACTTTATTGGATATGGTTCGATCTATGATGTCTCTGACTGACTTGCCACTGTCATTTTGGGGTTATGCACTGGAAACCGCTGCATTCACTTTAAATAGGGCACCATCTAAATCCGTTGAAAAGACACCGTATGAATTATGGTTTGGAAACAAACCTAAGCTGTCATTTCTTAAAGTTTGGGGATGCGATGTTTATGTGAAGAAACTTCAACCGGATAAACTCTAATCCAAAGCAAAAAAATGCATCTTCATAGGATACCCTAAGGAAACGATTGGGTATACCTTCTATCACAGATCCGAGGGCAAGGTCTTTGTTGCCAAGAATGGATCCTTTCTTGAGAAGGAGTTTCTCGCGAAAGGTGTGAGTAGTCGGAAGGTAGAACTCGAAGAGGTTATTGAACCTTCTCTTCATGGAATGGTGAGTGGCGCAGCAATGGAAGTTGTTTCGGAGTTGACTTCACCTGATGAAGAGAGAGCTAATGATATTGATCATGAAACTCCGAAAGAGGACACTACCGAACCTCGCAGGTCAAGCAGGACACGTGCAGCTCCTGAACTGTACGGCAATCCTGTTATGAATTTCATGATTGATGAAATAGATGACCCTGCGACGTATGAAGAAACGATGATGAGCCCGGATTCCAACAAATGGCTAGAAGCCATGAAATCCGAGATGGAATCCATGTACGAAAACCAGGTTTGGACCTTGGTGGACTTACCTCATGATCGAAAGGCCGTTGAGAATAAATGGATTTTCAAAAGAAAAACTGATGCTGATGGTAATGTAACCATCTATAAGGCTCGACTTGTCGCAAAGGGGTTTCGACAAATTCAAGGAGTTGACTACGATGAGACATTCTCTCCCGTAGCAATGCTTAAGTCGGTTAGGATTATGTTAGCAATTGCTGCATATTTAGATTATGAAATATGGCAGATGGATGTCAAAACTGCGTTCCTCAATGGTAATATTGAAGAAGAGTTGTATATGATACAACCTAAGGGTTTTGTCGATCCTAAGGATGCTGATAAGGTGTGCAAACTTCAGCGATCCATCTATGGACTGAAGCAAGCATCCCGGAGTTGGAATCTCCGCTTTGATGAGGTGATCAAAGAGTTTGGATTTGTCCAAACTTATGGAGAGGCTTGTATTTACAAGAAAGTGAGTGGGAGCAATGTGGCATTTCTGATATTATATGTGGATGGCATATTATTGATTGGAAATGATATAGATCTTTTAAACAGTGTTAAAAGTTATCTAAACAACAAATTTTTGATGAAGGACCTTGGTGAAGCTTCATATATATTAGGCATTAAAATCTATAGAGATAGATCAAGGCGCCTAATTGGGCTATCGTAGAGTACATACCTTGATAAGATATTAAAGAAGTTTAATATGGACGAAAGTAAGAAGGGGTTCTTACCTATGTTGCAAGGCAAGACATTGAGTAAGACTCAAAGTCCGGCTACGGCAGAAGAAAGAGAGATGATGGATAAGATCCCCTATGCCTCGACCATAGGCTCTATTATGTATGCCATGCTATGTACAAGACCGGATGTGGCACATGCTATTAGTTTGACTAGTAGGTACCAATCTGATCCAGGTTCGGAACATTGGATAGCGGTAAAGAACATCCTCAAGTACTTGAGAAGAACTAAGGATATGTTTCTCATATATGGAGGTGAAGAAGAGCTAGTCGCTAAGTGTTATGTTGATGCTAGCTTTGACACTGATCCGGATGACTCTAAGTCTCAATCCGGATATGTATTTCTCTTGAACGGAGCAGCAGTTAGTTGGAGGAGTTCCAAACAACCTGTGGTGGCTGGATCAACAACGGAGGCGGAATATGTTGCTGCTTTAGAAGCGGCGCAGAAGGTAGTTTGGATGAAAAAGTTCATTACGGAACTGGGTGTGGTTCCTAGTGCGTTGGACCCGATGGTGATCTATTGTGACAACAATGGTGCCATAGGCAACGCAAAGGAACCAAGGTCTCACAAGAATTACAAACATATTAAGCGCCGGTTTCACTCCATCTGCGAGCATGTCAAGGATGGAGATATAAAGATTTGTAAAGTGCACACGAACCTGAATGTAGCAGATCCATTGACTAAAGTACTCCCTAGGGCAAAACATGATCAACACCAGAACTCCATGGGTCTTAGATTTATCACTATATAAACTAGATTATTGTCTCTAGTGCAAGTGGGAGACTAAAGGAAATATGCCCTGAGAGGCAATAATAAAGTTGTTGTTATGTATTCCTTGTATATGATAGATGTTTATTTTGCATGCTATAATTGTATTGATAGGAAACATCAATACATGTGTGTTTAATAAACAAAAAGGGGTTCCTAGTTATGCCTCTCTTATAGACTAGCTTGTTGATTAACAAGATGATCAAGGTTTCCTGATCATGGACATTGGATGTTGTTAATAACAAGGTCACAGCATTTGTGAAATGATGTAATGAACATTCATCCGAAGTATAGCATTACGATCAAGTCATTATGTTTATATTGCTATAACATCATACGAAGTAATCTTTATCCTTAGACCATGAGATCATGTTAATTGCTAACACCGGAAGAGTATCTTGATAACATCAAACGTCACACCGTAACAGGGTGACTATAAAGATGGGTTCAGTACTACGAAGGTTTTATGTTGAGGCTCATGGATCAAGAGTGCAATTTGTCAATCCAGATGACGGATAGATATACTCTGGGCCCTCTCGGTGATATCACATTAGGATAGCTTGCAAGCAAGTGATGTGATCACTAGAATGTTATATCACGGGAACGAGAAAAGAGTGCATGTTGGTAACGAGATCAAACTAGGTATGGAGATACCGATGATCGAATCTCGGACATGTAGTATATCGAGAGACAAAGGGATTTAGTTACAAGCGTTAAAGGTTCTCATGATCACAGGAGTCATTGTTGAATGTGTAGGAGTCAGTACGGATCTCCAGGTCCCGCTGCTGATTATTGATCGGAGAAGGGTCTCGATCATGTCTGCATTATTCGCGAACCGTAGGGTGGCACACTTAAGAGTTACCGGCCACCATTTTGGAGCACATATGTTTCAGACAAAAGAATTGCAAAGCACAGGAATTGTTTCAATAGAAACCGGAAATTGTTTCGGGTGAAATTGCAGAAGGTGGTTCTGCATGTGATATTGAAATATTGCAAGGGGCTATATGTGAATGTGAGAGCATTAAATTTGGAGAAATTTAATGCATTTAAAGTGTAGACTTTAAAAGGGAATGTGAAGAGGCATTTTAATGTGGAGGGGTTACCACCACATGAATGGGGGAGGTGAGGGGTCACCCCCCATGCGCCGGCCATGGAGAGAGGGGGACCCATCCTCCTCCTATAAAAGGCCACCCATTCCCTCCTTCATCCTCACACCTCCTTGTGAAGGATCTCTCTCCCCCTCTAGAATTATTCCTCCATGGTCTCGGATTAGCGAGATACATGTTCCCGGTGGCATTTCGTCTGGAAGGAGTTGCTGCTTCCGCTGGATCGCTGGAGCGAGGAGGTGGAGGTTGTCCGGTGGCTTGAACGTGTGTGCGAGGACGGATGCGCTGCTGATTTGCGGCGCTCGAACTTCCACACGATCTTGAGATCGGCAAGCGTACGACTACATCAACCACGAGTTCCTACTCGTTAACAAAACTCGTTGTCTTCGAGGGTAAGTTCTCCATGGATGTATGTCCACCCGTTGCTCTGTATCTAGTAGATAGATATTGGCGTATAGTTCTCATCGTAGGAAATTTTTTTTTTCTATGCTGCGGACCCAACAACATCATCAAAAACTCGGCTGAAACTATATCCGATGAAAGAGCAATCGATGCTTTCAACGATGGACTTCGGTGGCAAGAATTCATTGAAGAACTAGGGCGAATCAAACCAAGGACAATTTCGCAGTTGATGGACATAGCCAATCGCTAGGCCGATGGAAAAGACGCATTACACAACAAAAGATCCCGCTCACCCGAAGAAGACAGGGATAGGCGCAATAACGATAGAACGAAACGAAACAACGATGGGTATATCACACCAAGTTATGTTGCAACAGGTTGCTCTGGAGGGGATAATTGATGAAGCGATGATTACAACAATGGGTACTGCAGTAGCAGGTATGACGCCGCCGGAAGCCAGCCGCAGCAACGGTACCCGCCAAAAAGTCGAGACCCACCTATGTCAGCAGGACAAATGTTGGAAGGACCATGAAATATGCACTTCTACATCGACTCAACAGGGAAAGGCGATCCAATAACCTCCTAAAGGATTGCCGAACATTCTTAAAAATGCAAGAGTTATGCAACGCAAGGGCAACTAAAGCAGCAAACCGAGGCTACACTACTACACCTGGTGCTTTTGCTATTGGTGCACCACCACCACCACCGGGGCATCCGCCAGCGGGACAGCCACAAAACAAAACAAACCAAGAAGACAAGTACCCTAGATCAAAAGGAGGAATTTCGATGACCCAGAAGGGATGACCCTCTAATAGAACATAGAAACTGGTCACCAGACAAGTGAACATGGCGGAAACAACACCGCCCCCTATGCCAGAGTATCTTCATTGGTCAGAACAAGAAATAACCTTCAACAGAGCTGACCATTCACTTCGGGTCCCATGACCTGGTCAATCGGCACTAATAGTGGAGGAACAAATCGGTGGGTTCGACATGAGAAAGGTCTTCTTAGATGCAGGAAGCAGCATCAACCTCATTTATGCCAAAACTCTACAAGCAATGAATTGGTCCGTAACGAATCTAGCACCAACAGATACAACTTTTAAAGGAATAGTTCCAGGCAAAGCCGAAATTCCTCTAGGAAAAGTGCACCTCGGCGTGGTCTTTGAATCAAGAAGCAACTTCAGGCGAGAAAAACGGGAGTTCAAAGTCATGGACTGACCATCATAGTACCACGCAATCCTGGGACAACAAACTTTCGCTAGATTCATGGAAGTACCCCACTATGCATATCTAGTGCTAAAAATGCCAGCCCCCAATGGGGTCGTAACCGTAACAGGAAGTTTCATCCGCTCGGATAGCTGTGATCGAGAATTCAACAAAATATAAGAATCCTTTGGGATGGAGACACAATTTGGCCAGCTGAAAATAGCGGATGAAGAACTACTACACGAAGGACGCGTCCCCAGTGAGTGAACCCTGGAAGATCAGGTACACCACGCACCCGCAAAAGCTACCTATTCGGCTTCCACTTCTAGGCCCACATAGGAAGGCACGCACGTCGGGTTTCCCCGTGAGAATTGGGAAATTGCTAGAAACTACGTCAACAAGGAAAAAGCCCAAAAGGAACTCGACGAACACCCGGCAAAATGAAGCACAGCTACCAACGGAAAACCCACCCAACAAATCAAGACCATTGGAGAGCAAAATCCTCACCTCACAAATACATGGCGTGTCACGGAGATAACAAAAGCAACATGGGTAGCTAACTCGATATTCATCCCCAAGAAATGTGATGGCCTACGCATATGCATCGATGTCCCAAGTACAATCAACTCATTAAACCAATTACTTTTCTCTCTGGTCCACCATGCAGACACGGCACCTCCAGTCGAAAAGATGAAACCTCCTCAAACCAACAAAGGGCGCGACGGAGCACCTCAAGACAGAAGCCATAGTTTAGGAAAACTCTTTACTCTTATACATTTTTATATTCAATAATGCCAACAGATAGGTGAACACGCCCATGCAATGTATCCCCTTTTACTTATCAATTAATAAAAAAAGTACTTCTCAGCATAGAGTTTCCAAGGTACATGAAGGCAATAGTAATTATGCAAAGGACATCAACTCGTTGGGTCCTGTACAAAAGGATATAACATACAATCAAAATCTCGTATAAGAATACGACCTTTTTGACAAGTATAAATAGATCTATACAGTATTTCTTCTAAAAAGTACAAAGATACACAATAGGAGTAGAAATAGTCAGATAGCAAAGTTCATAAAAAACTCATCGTCTGCCTCTAGGCACCTCCGGACAATCCTAATCGCAGGTCTACGAGCGGCGGCATAGTGAGGCACCATACTAACAAGACCACCATCAGAAGGACAAGGCAGCCCCGACGATATGACGTCCAAATCTAGCGTCGGATGATGCACATGCACCCAAGAGAGCGCAAGCTTGGCACCCGCCACAAGTTGAAGCTTTACAAAATGATGATCCATTCACCCTGCCGAAACTTCACCATCAAATCAGCTAACGTCTAAGGCTAGGGATCCCGAGGAAACATGGCATCGTAAATAATGGCCAGCGATCTACGACATCACTCGAAAAATTGCTCCACCTCGGATACGCGGTCCTGAAGCAGAGCCACGCCATAAGCACGTCGGTGATCAATCCAAAAGTTTTTCTCGGAATTTTGAGAAGTAGACACAAGATCTTGAATTCAGTTGCACTGACGTTGGGTTTCTTCCCTCTCGCACAATTGAATGCCTAACAAACAAAAAAGAGAAAACATTGGCATCCCACAAAAAGGGGAGCAGCAGGAAGCAAAATCAAAAGGACTTACACAACATTTTTTCACTTGCCCCAGAAATTTCATCCAAGTATGCCTCACGATCAAGGGCCTAGCACATTGATTGAACAACCCGAAGTTTCCCTTCAAGCTTCTTCACCTGCTCAATTTTCTCGGCATACAATGGCAGATCTATCGTGCGTACAATGGCAGTATCGGTTGCACCTGTTCCAGATGGGGATGGGAGTGCATCCGATGATTGCACAGGTGCGGGAGGAGCCACCGAATCTTTGAAAATCTTGCAAGATATACGAAAGACACAAAATCCTTCAGCATACAAAAAACAACACATATGCATACATACAAAGTCTTTCTTTTCATCAAAATAAAGCATTGAGCAGCATGATACGATAAATAATCACTACAACTGCAGCCGAAGAGATATGGAACACTACAAAGCTACAAAGTTGATTTCTCCAAAGACAAAATCGCACTAGCAGAAGGAGCACTAGCTACGAGAGTAACAGGGGCAACAGCCAAAGAAGGAGCACCAGTCGAAGAAGGGGAAACTGATTCCTCCATACCTGAGCCTATACCTAGAAGCAGCCGGAAGTATTTCTTGGACCTCTTAATGAAAGGCTTCAAATCAACTGCTTGGCCTTTGGAAGTGACCGGGACAGAGGAGCTAACCTTCTGCCAGTCGACTTTCTTGCCATGCGTCATTGCCAATGCCATCGAAGTCTCTACGCTGCTCTTTGACTATGTCATGCTATAGCCAACTAGAGAGCTTGGATCAGCACCAAAAATAGCGACGAGGTCGTTCAAGTTAGCAGCTATTTCCTTCGATGGAAAAACTTCGGCATGCAGGCTCTTGAATGCGCAACATTAGCGGACAAGGAGGTTGTGCACACGAACACTGTTAGCCTCCAAAGTGCTAATAGCATCCGATAAAGGATCAACCTTCTTATCTTCATCCAGCAACAAATTTTGGCCTGTCAGCTCTACATATACCAAAAAAAGGGGAGATAAGAACACAAAAGTGAAAAAAAAACAAAATGGGGACTGAAACAAAAATTCTCCCTTGCCAATAGAAAACTTACGAGTTAAGGAATCATTGAGGGTTGTTGGGGGATACCCTCGGGTAGGGTAACACCGGGGTATAAGGGTCGAGTTAGCCGGGGTACGGCGCGGTCAAAGCAAGGGCTGACCGGGTCACCTCAAGGCAGGCCGAACCACGAAGTGACCCGGCCCATGGAGCATCTCCTTAACAATGCAGGAAGCTTCGGCAGGCACCCCCCTCCGTGTAACGGCGTCTTCATCAAGCTTGGCACGCACAAGATCTACTTCGGCATGGATGAGTCCTGCGTTCATCCATGACACATCATTGAAGGAGGCAAACCACCTCTCAGCGCAGCTCGTGGAGTGTGTATCGCTCGCCCCACAGGTAGCATTGAGGTCCTGATGACTGCACCTGACGCGGAACCAAGCAAGGGCCCGGCACCAGAGCCGAAGGTCACGCCAAAGCAGACTAGGTCTAGGTTTCCTCCACTAGAAAGGCCAGAGAATGTGCTCCAACAAGCAATAGATAGCCTAGCAACGCCAATAGCACTTGTGGTAGATCCGGCTAAGGCACAAGCCGAGTTAGAGGAAACTAGGCGGAAGATGTTAGTGGGGCAAAGAAGGTAGCAGAGCTGCATCAGTCTTTGAACATCACCTTGAGAGAATATGCTCAGGCAAACCGCATAGATGGAAGGAAAATCCAGGGTAGAAACCTGAACACTGATATTGACAAGGAATACGAACCTAGGCCAGGTTAGACAGCCACGATAGTGACAAGAGGGCTGGATCGGTACATTACCCGGCAAAGAACCTCAGGGCGGCAAACGCGGCCGTGTCCGAATTAGAGGGTTTAACTAGAGAGGCCCGACAAAGGCAACAAGAGAGAGTGAATCATTTGCTGAGAGTTGCCAGCAAAATGAAGAAATGAACAAGGCAAACCGGCGCCACCAAGAGCGTCACATGTGGTACATTCGGCCAGGAATAACTGGCAAGATCCAGAGGAGCCGCATCATCTCCGGGTCACAATCCCAGGAGAGAAGAAGTAGTAAACTCCGGGAGAAGAGACAAACAGATGGTTCCCTATGATCCAGTAAGGGCCAGAAAGGGCAAAGCAATGCAAGTTGATGAAGATCAGCACAGTACCAGCCGAGGTGTGGCCGGCCGAGGTAACCGAGACCAAGGCAATGCCGGTCATAGAAATGCTGCCAATGGCAATGCCGGACAGTGTGATCCCGTGGAAATGGGGCAAAATATACCTCGGCCGCAGCAACAGTGCGCACCTCGGCAAGAGGGGAGTGCAGGACAAGCAGGACAACAAAATGCTTGACCGGACCAGGAAAGGTACAATGATGGTTATTCGGCTATGATCAATGACGGATACCCCAGACCGGATCACCATATAATTGGGTCAAGGCTGGGAAGCAGGAACTTGTAGCCAGATGATGTGAGGCTGAAGCTGGATAGAATTTATAGATCGGAGCTAATTAAGGTACAAGGTCCACCGGGTCCAGCATGCTTTGGGCCCCTGATCATGAAGGAGCCACCAGTGCCAAACTTTTAGCTGGCTAGAGGAACCCAAACCTATGATGGAAGTACTAGGCCAGAAGATTGGCTGATCGATTACGCCACTGTGGTCAAGCTTGCAATAGGAAATTTGAGATGGGCAGTAAGATATGTGCCACAGATGCTGGAAGGACTAGCGAGAGTTTGGCTGAACAATTTGCCACTAGGAAGTGTCAACTGTTGGCTGGATTTCGAGGAGTTATTCGTTAGCAACTTTTCAAGCACTTATAAGAGGCCCAACAGGCCACAGACTCTGGCGCTATGCCGGCAAAGACTGAATGAGCCAGACCGAGACTTCTTGACTCGATGGTGCAACGTGCGTAACTCGTGCGACGGGGTAATTGAATCACAAGCTATTGCGTGGTTCACTCAGGGATGCAGATATGGAAGTATGTTGTGGTAGAGATTGCAGTGAGACATGCCAACTACTTTGGGTGAGACTATCCGGATCGCGGATTCATATGACTTGGGAGATCCAACACAAACCCGGCTAATGTCGAGCGAGGCAAACAAGGAGTATTACAACCGAGATGGCTCCGGATCATCAAGGAGGAATGATTTTCGAGGAAAGAGAAGGGATGAGCGCTCGGATTACCGATATAACTCGCAACAGGTAGCAACGGTAGACCGGGATCAACCCAATGCCAGTGCCATCCAACGCCAAAAAACTAGAGGACAAAACTGGCAGCAAAAAAACAAGGGGAAAAAGCCTTGGACCCTGGAGCAGAAAAAGCAATGGCAAGAGAGAAAAGATAGACCGAGGTATACGTTCAAGTCCATGTTGGATCAACCATGCAAGTTCCATACACCAATCCCGAATAGTCCGACAAATCATACGACCCAACAATGTGAATGGATGAGAAAGTTAGAGCAGGGCTGTTCAGGGAATGCTCAGGCACCTCAGAACGAAGCACCTAGGAATGAGGCACCCCGGCCACCGTTACTAACAGGGGGAATGGACAGCAATTGATGTTGCCGCTGCCTCCACCGAGGTACAAAAATCAGGAAAGAATGGATGCGGTACATCAAGTAGGCAATAATCAGCAGCAAGGTCAAAGTTGCCACGAAAATGAGGGACAAAACGAGTACATGGAGCATCATCAAAGCTACTGTGTGTTTACCACGGAAGAAAATGACCGGAAAAGCTTGCAGCGCCGGCATATGGAGGTGAATGCGGTAATGCCGGGGGTAGTGAGATACATGCCCTAAGAAGATCAAGAAATCACATGGAGTATCAAGGATCACCCGAAGATTATGCCTAGCCCTAGGACCTACGCTCTGGTCCTGGACCCAACGTTCATCGGGCCGAATCTCAATGTGAGGTTTTCCAAGGTACTGATCAACAATGGCAGTAGTATCAACATAATGTACAAGGATACCATGCACAAGTTGGGAATAACAGAGAACATGTTGTAAGCAACGAGGACCACTTTTCATGGCATTGTACCGGGTATTTCCTGTGAGCCAACTGGTAAGGTCCGGGTTGATGTGTTATTCGGAACAAGAGATAATTGTCGGACTGAAAATTTGGAGTTCGAAGTGGTGAATCTGGAGAGCGCTAATCACGCGTTACTCGGTAGGCCAGCGCTGAACAAGTTCATGGCAACTACCCACATCAGTTACCTTAAGATGAAGCTGCCCGACCAAGGGCGTGATAACTATATCAGGGGATTTCTGGCGTTCGATCGAGTGCGCATCAGCCGGATCTAACTTAGCCGAGTCACTCATGATAGCTCAAGAAAAAAGGAAGATACTGGAGGTGGCGGCATTGGCTCAATCCGCGCAACAACATATGCCGGCTCTGACCAACCCGCACGGGAGCGTATCATTCCAAGCGACCAAGGACACGAAGAAAGTGCCAATCGATGATCAGTTCCCAGAGCGCACCATAGCCATTGGTGCCGGGTTAAGCAGCAAATAGGAAAGCGAGCTCATCAACTTCCTCCGTGAGAAATGGGATATCTTTGCTTGGTCTACTCAGGATCTGCAAGTTGTACCGAGGGAGTTGGCTAAGCACTCGTTAAACGTAAGACCCAGGGCTAAGCCGGTAAAGCAACCTCTGCGGCGTTTCGCCGAAGACAGAAGGAAATTCATTGGAGATGAAATAGCTAGGCTCCTAGCGGACGAATTTATCATGTAAGTACTCTATCCGGATTGGCTCTCTAATCCGGTTCTTGTAGAAAAGAAGAAAGGTGATCCGAACGTGGCTGTGGTATGGCGCATGTGCATTGATTACACGAACCTGAATAAGGCGTGTCCCAAAGATCCATTTCCACTCCCTAGAATAGATCCAGTCATAGACTCAACAACCGGATGTGAGCTACTGTCATTCATTGATGTGTATTCTGGTTTCCACCAAATACCCCTGAATCCGGATGATCAAATAAAGACTGCGTTTATTACCCCGTACGGTGCTTATTGCTATCGCACTATGCCGTTTGGACTATGTAATGCAGGAGCAACGTTCCAACGATGCATGCAAAAATGTTTACATGACCAAATAGGTCGAAACGTGCAAGTTTATGTGGATGATGTCGTGATAAAAACCAAGGAAAGCAATACGCTCCTCGATGATATCCGACAGACATTCACGAACTTGAGAAGGTTCTGAATGAAGCTGAACCCGGAGAAGTGCACCTTTGGCGTGCCCGCTAGAAAGTTACTCGGCTTTTTGGTATCTAGACGTGGCATTGAAGCTAACCCAACGAAAATCCGGGCCATAGAGAGAATGGAACTGCCAAAATGCCTTAACGATGTGCAGAAGTTCATAGGTTGCCTGGCATCGTTGAGTCGGTTCGTATGTCGGTTGAGAGAGAAGGCCTTGCCCCTCTACCAATTAATGAAAAAGGCAGACAAATTCACATGGACGCCAGAGGCGGACCTTGCATTTCGAGAGCTGAAAAAGATGTTATCTACTACGCCGATCCTAGCAGCACCACTATCTAAGGAGCCAATGTTGCTCTACGTAGCCGCGACCAACCGAGTCGTAAGTGAAGTTCGTAGTGGAGCGTGAGGAAGAAGGAAAGTCGGTGCAAAGGCCGGTGTATTATGTGAGCGAGGTATTGTCAGTTTCAAAACAAAACTACCCTCACTATCAGAAGATGGCGTACGACGTATATATGTCGGCCAAGAAACTCAAACAGTATTTTGAGGAACACCCCATCAAGGTGATATGTAAGGCACCCATTTCGGAGATTATGAGTAACAAAGGTGCAAGTGGCCATATAGCAAAATGGGAAATCGATTTAGCTCCATATGCGCCACAATTTGACAGAAGAGATGCTATCAAGTCGCAGGCCTTGGCGGATTTCTTTGTGGACTGGGCTGAAATGCAATACGAGCCACCCCTACCGGACTCCAATTATTGGCAAATGCACTTCGATGGATTGAAACTGAAAGATGGGTTGGGCGCCAGAGTAGTGCTTACCTCGCCCAAGAAGGATCAACTGAAATATATCCTTCAAATCCACTTCAGTGCCTCGAATAACGTGCCGGAGTACAAAGCATTGGTACATGGTCTCAAAGTAGCGAAAGAAGTAGGGATACATCGGATACAATGCTTTGGAGATTCCGACTTGGTGGTGCAGCAAGTGTCTGGAAATTGGGATGCTTTGGATGCTAACATGGCACTATACAGGTTCCATGTTCAAAAGATAAGTGGGTTTTTCGAGGGGTGTGAGTTCCATCACATACCTCGGATTGAAAATGAGGCAGCGGATACGCTGTCCAAGTTAGGCTCATCCCGGTAGCCAATCCCGCCAAATGTTGCTTTGGAGCATCTGAGAAAACCATCTATCGCGCCCTCACCCGAATCAGATTCAAATTATATCCCGACGCTCTCCGGATCGGGAGCTGCACCTATGGAGATAGAGTGGGGAAGCACCTCAGTAAACCCAGGGACTGCTTTGGCAAACCCGAGGACTGCCTCAGCAAACCCGGGGACTGATCAGCCTGATCCGGCAGGAGTTATGTCGGTGGATGCAATGGAAATTGACGAGGGACCATTTCTCGTCCGGACTGTACCAACTTGGGCCAAACAAATTTTTGATTTCCTGAAAGAGGGAATCTTGCCGGATGATGAAATAATCTCAAGGCAGATCTAGAGAAGGGCAAAGGCCTATACAATTATCAATGCCGAACTATACAAAAGAAGTGTGACAACGATACTGCAGCGGTGTGTTGATCCGGAGGAAGGACTTGACATACTTCGAGATATACACCAAGGGGAATGTGGCCACCATGCCTCCTCAAGGGCATTAGTAGCAAAAGCTTTCCGGCATGGATTTTATTGGCCTAGTGCTCTGGAGCAAGCAGAGGATTTGGTGAGAAAATGCAATGGCTGTCAAAGATACACCACGAAAACTCATCTACCAATGTTGGAGCTAAAAACTATCCCCATTACTTGGCCATTTGCTGTATGGTGCCTGGATATGGTAGGGTCATTTAAGCTGGCCAAAGGAGGGATGTCCCATATCCTAGTCATAGTTGACAAGTTCACCAAATGGATTGAAGTGAAACCAATTCGGAAATGTGATGGGGCAACAACAGTAAGGTTCCTCAAGGATATAATCCTAAGATATGGCTATCCCCATAGCATCATAACTGATAATGGAACAAATTTTGTTGAAGGAGCGTTTGCGAGATTCTGCCAAGAAAAGAAGATCCAGCTAGATGTTGTCTCAGTCGCCCACCCCGCATCGAACAGGCAAGTGGAAAGATCCAACGAACTAGTATTGTCCGGGATAAAACCCCGGCTCATAGAGCCGCTGCAAAGATCAGCGAGGTGCTGGATAGAAGAACTACCAGCGGTACTGTGGAGCTTAAGAACAACTCCAAATCGATCAACAGGCTATACGCCATTCTTTCTGGTATATGGGCCAGAAGATATATTACCAGCCGACATAGAGCACGATTCGCCAAGAGTCACCCAATACACAGAAGCCGAAGTGCGTGAAGCCTGGCAAAATGATGTTGATCTGCTAGAAGAAGCGAGAGAATTGGCCTTGTCCAGATCCGCCATATATCAACAAAATCCCCAACACTATCATAGCCGGAAAGTAAACCCCCGAGTCTTCCGGAAAGGTGATCTTGTACTCTGGATGCTACAACGCATAGCTGGCATGCATAAGCTATCCCCTCCATGGGAAGGACCTTTCATTGTAAGCAAAGCCTTGCACAATGATTCCTACTATCTTATTGATGCACAACCCTGGGAAAAGAACAAGGCGGACAGGTTCGGAGAGGAATCCAAGCGACCGTGGAACGTAGCACTACTTCGTCCTTTCTACACCTAAGAGGTGAATGTATCCGAGCTACTCATATGTCGGTACGTATGTCGGCAATGAGTATATTAATAAAAACTTTGGCACCCTGAGCAGAGACTCAGGGACTGCCATAATACTTGTCTCGTTTTCGTATTTATATGTCGGTTGGGTTAAGACGCTTATATCTTAGTCGGATTAGTAATGTGTGAGCACCAAAAACCTAACTCTTCGACTTTACTGTTGTCGAACAAGAATTGGCTTCATGGCAAGCAAGAGAGCAAGTTTGGAATGGCAAAGCACATGAAAAACGACTAAGGAAAAGAAGTTAAACGAGCCGACATTGGTTTTTTTGACTAACTCTTAGTTTATTATGCTCATTAAAACGCCGGATCATTTTGAGATAGTCTCAAAGTTTTAAGTATTGTTAAATCAATTTTTTGAACCTCGGACTCGTAAGTCGAAAAGCCGAATCAAGGTAGACGCGAGCCGAGTCAAAAATTGGGGGAACAAGAAAACGAAACTCGGGGACTTCGCCCATGATAATCTAGCATTAAGAACTTAGTTCAGAACAATAAATTGTAGCACAACCAAACTAAGGTACTTAAATACATTTCCGCCCGACATTCTAGGGACCTGATAAATATGATAAGTGTTTTTAAGGAGCAGGGGCAGCAGAAGAATCATCTGTCGATGAAGGAGGTACTCCGGAGTGTGGGGGAGGGGCGCTATCCTCGGCTTCATCCTCAGGATTAACCTCGCCATCCTCCAGGTCTTCGGCCTCGTCTGCTGATTCTTGTTCTTCATCTCCCTTCTTGGAGGCCTCACCTTCACTCCCTTATTGTTCTTCATCTCCAGACACAGCTTCATCATCAAAGGCATCGAGATAACTCGGCCCTTCATTCCAAGCGTGGAAGAAGGAATATTGAATGAGCTAATTTGCACAGGCTTTGCGGCGAGCAATCCAATCCGGATTCTCGCACCACTTAGACCTAGTGCGCATGCGAGTGAGCAACACCAAATCAATCCCTTCATACCATGAAAGGACGAACTACAAAGCGATGTCAGCACCAGCCCATGCAGTAGATTCACGCCATAGGTTCAGCTAATGCTCACACTCCATCAGTTTGGCTATGAAAGCCGAACCAGTTTTGGGAATGGGATCAGTGGGCCAGAGGGAGTCGTACAGCCGCGTTGCTGCCAGAATGATGTCTGTGCCATGGTTCTTCACCAGCTCAAGGCGAGCAGTGAGACTCGCCAATAGGTCCTCCGTGGTATATGTGTTGGCTCGGCATTGGGGCGTACAAGCAGACCACGCTGTTCGCGGGACCGAGTTACAGCGGCAGCACCAGGCGCATCACTCTCTAGAAATTTGCCTGAGAGTGGAGGAGAGGAAATAGTGAAGAAAAGCACCAAACCCGGAGGAAGGAAAATTAAGCAAGGGCAAAAAACTCACGTGCAATTTTGAAGATGAGTCGCTAAAGCTCGGAATGAACATCGGTGGTATGGGCCTAGTGTTTCTCATATTCGGTGGTCACCGACGTAAGCTTGACGTCGACTTCCTGCAATAAGCTCTTGACCTTGGAGATTTACGTGGTTAAACGCTCTTTCTCCTCGGCAAACTCCTATTTAGCCTTCTCCAACTCGGACTTATAGAGGCCTTGGAGCCTCTGAATTTTGGCATTCAGCCGAGTGATATTCGAGTCCTAGAGCTGGAGCCGGGCTATCTCTTCATCTTTCTTCTGCAGCTCAGCCTCATGCTTCCCTGTTTGTTCGAGGAAATGGGTCATCATTTCATGCATACTAATGCTCTCCTCGAGAGCAACTGCAGAAATGTAATGATCCGGAGGACCCAAAGTATAAGTGTCCACCGGATGAAAGAAGGAAAGTACAGTGATCGTATGAAGGGGATAAAATTACCTTTGATCTCAACCAAATTCTTCCGCATAATGATATTTTCTGCTTCAACCTCGGCTACATGATTCGGATAGCACATTAATATGGATCCTAGAGAGGTTGAATGAACGAAGACGGAAGAGGAAGAAAGCAAGAATTACCTCTCTTTTGATATTCCTCTAGGAGTTTGCCATAACACGCGCGCATATCTTTATAAGAGTCCATTAAGCACTGGAACTCAGCGGTTCGACGGTTAGTGGTAATCTGAAATAAGCAAGGAAATGTCAAGTTCAAAAGCAAAGTTGAACATAATTCGAACTCTACAACATCCGGGCCAACTGGAACTTAACCCGGCTCTAGGTGTGTGGATATTCGAAGTCTATAAGATCCGGGACAAGTGGAACTTAACCCGGCTCTAGGTGTGTGGATATTCAAAGTCTACAAGATCCGGGCCAAGTGGAACTTAACCCGGCTCTAGGTGTGTGGATATTCGAAGTCTACAAGATCCGGGCCAAGTGGAACTTAACCCGGCTCTACGTGTGTGGATATTGGAAGTCTACAAGATCCGGGCCAAGTGGAGCTTAACCCGGCTCTAGGTGTGTGGATATTCGAAGTCTACAAGATCCGGGCCAAGTGGAACTTGACCCGGCTCTAGGTGTGTGGATATTCGAAGTCTACAAGATCCGGGCCAAGTGGAACTTAACCCGGCTCTAGGTGTGTGGATATTCGAAGTCTACAAGATCCATGCCAAGTGGAACTTAACCCGGTTCTAGGTGTGTGGATATTCGAAGTGTATAAAATCCGGGCCAAGGGAACTTAACCCGGCTCTAACTATGTTAAAATTTAGCGTTGCTACAGACAAAAACTAGAATCCTATAAGGAGCATCCGACTGAATAACAAGTTATTCCCTCGGAGGCTCGGGGGCTAGGGGCTATGTGTATAAGTGCTCAGTTATACAAGGTACCAACATCATAGGAAAAGAGTTACCTCCATCATCCGGCCAGCTAAAGAGATAGCCTTGGTAGCGGAGTTCATCTGTGTGCTAGACTCGGCTAGGTCGAACTTCTGTGACAAATCATCTTGTGGGTCGATGAATTCTGCGTTGTTCCAGTTCTTCACATACTCAAGGAGCAGTGGACTGTAACTTTCACCACTGGGAGAGTAGTTCGCCACAAAACCTTTGACACGGGCCTCTCGCCTGGCGGATTGAGCTGCGGTGGGGCTGGTGTGCAGAACCAGCTGCCTGCTACCATCTGACCCGGTGGCGGTAGACCCAAACAAGATCCCCTTAGCTGATCCGGTAGCCTTCTTGAGCTTGCCGGATGAAGCTTGAGGAGCTGGCTAGAAGATGTCTGCAACTGAGGGAGTTGACCCGGAGGGAGCTGACGGGGCCTTCCTCTTGGGAGGCTTGGTGGAGGCTTTGGCTGCTGCTGTTGGTGTTGGTGCTTGTACGGGCGCTGGTGTTGCTGTTGTTGCTGATGCTGGTACTGGTGCTGGTGCTGATGTTGCTGCTGCTGGTGCTACTGGTGCTGGAAACACTGGAGTAGAAGAACTTGTTGGGGGCGGTGCCGATGAAACTGGCACCTCATGACTTGGCGCTGAGGCTAAAGAACTGGGGAGATCCGGCATCGCCGTATCCAAAGCTGCCGTGCTACCCCCCGCGCCGACATTGCCCTCCTCATGACGAGGTGGGCTCTGGTCAGGCGCAGCCGCGGAGCCCTCTTGGATGGGGCTGAGTGGGAGATTATCGTCGTTGCAGGGGGGGGAGAAGGGCTGCTCCAGATTGGGGAGGCTATGCCGGAGCCGCTCTGAGGGATGACCCTAGGAGCTCTGAAAAGAAGAAAAGCACCAAGTCAAAAAGAGAGAGAACCAATAAGAGACAAAGGCAAGCAAAGGAAAAATCCCCAAGTATCAGTGCAAAAGGACTTACTCATCCGAGGTTGGAGGAGCAAGAGGTTTCGGCACCCTCCGGACCGTGCTCTTGGCGGCTGGCTTAGACGAGGCTTTCACCCCGGACTTCTTCTGCCTCTTCTTGGGCGGCGGCACCTCCGAAGCTGTGGCCGAGGTAGCCGCGGGCTTATGGGAAGAAGCAGGGGCTGGACCACTAGTGGCAAGGGGAGGAACCTCGTGGACCTGACCGTCCGGGTTAGCTGAACATTCGTACATAACCAGATGCGTGTAAGAGATGGGAACCGGATCAAGTACCTCCAGGACCTCAACGTCTGATTCATCGTCATCTGGCCAATCCCTTAGAGAAGAGGCCTTACCAACACTGCGTTTGACGATGTCCGGGGTAGGCAGGAAGGTCTCCGAATTAGGCTCCTCCTCATCCTCCACGGTGCGGTCCGGCAGCCACTTGCTCGCCAGCACGTCGCCATCCTCCAGTGGTTGCTGGAGTAATCGTTGAGAACAAGTAAACAATTGACAAGTTACAAAAAGTGAACCGACATATAGAGAAGATCCGGAAAACAGAAAAAAGTAAGTTTACCTTTGGAGGAGGGTTGTCCCGGTTGAAGGGCTCAAGTCCCCACTCCCAATCCTCAGTGAACTCCTTCTCCACATTGAAAATGGATTTAACCTGGCGGTAAACTGCCGAGTTATACAGCTCGATAGATGAAGTCCGGTGGGGGTCGAGGGGGCCGCTCAAGTAACAGATCTTGTGGGCACGCTTCTGAAGGGGGAGACCCGACTGCGGACGAAAGTAATCATGATGTCCTCCCCCCGGAGCTCCTCCTTGAGCAACTCCTTGATCTGGCGCTCCACCTGATTCGCCAAGGCTATGGGTCGCTTGGGAATGCTCTCCTAGAGCGAGGTATCTGGAGGGCCAAGCTTGAAGGGGAGGAGCCGGATCAAGTCCTTGTCGGTGGTGTTCCGGACATTAAGAAAGTCTGGGCCCAGCCCTTGCAGGACTCGAGTCCGGTGACCCGGGGTAATGTAGAGTTCTTGCAAGGAGAAATGGAGGCAGCGCCGCATTGGGTCAAGTGCTTCTCCTCCGGAGTAAGCTCCTTAGCCGGAACCACGTTCCTCTGGAGACTAAATAACTTGATCCAAAGTTCCTTGGTTGGCTAGAGGCCAATGTATCCCTCAATGCCAGAGGCAAAGGAGGACAAAGAAGTAATGGCGTTGGCAGGGAGATGATGCGGTTGCAGTTGATATGTAGAAATAAAATCAAAAAAGAAATCTGAGGTGGGGAGGCCGAAGCCGCGCTGAAAATGCGAAAGGAAAACAACATATTCCCCAGGATTGAGGGAAGGAGAGGTCTCTCCGGAGGCGAGGTGATAGGCGACGCCGGCGGGGATGCGCGCGTGGCGTGGAGCCATTCCAAATCGTCCTCACCGACGAAAGCGCCATCCTAGCAGCTGCGCTCGTGACCCTCTGCTTCTTCCTCCCGCTGCGCCACCATGGCTGCTTCCTCCTCAGTCATGGTGGATTCAAGATCCTCGAGAGAGAAGTCAGAGTAGAGGTAACCGGAGGAGGGGAAACGGGAAGCGCAAGGCCCCATGATGGAGATCTTGAATGGGAACGACGGCGCAGGCGCAAGGCGCTGCCTGTGCACGGTCGCGATGACGCTGGTGCAGAAAGAAATTAGCGGCGGCGGCAAGGATACGGCAAGAGAGAAATGAGGCTGGGAGGCAGAGAAAATGGGGAACTTTCCTAGAGGTTGCCCCAGGACCTCTACTTAACCGCGCAACGGGCGTGTAGTGGGATCCTTTGCGGTTGCCACACCGCGTGCAACAAGCGTGTACGCAGCCGGATCAGCCAATCAGAGCATGGCCACAGCAAGGGCCATAGGGGCAAAGGATCCCATGACGCGATGTAATGTTATAGTTAACGAGGCGCCACAGTGAAGGGACGTGCGCAACAGTTATTCCCGACATTGCGATAGTAACCGGCGCATTAAATGCGCATGGCCCTTAAAATGAGGTAAAATGATGATTACCCTCCACGTAGCATGTGGGGAAGCGTACAAGATAATGAAACGTAACCCGGATAAGAAAGCAAAAGACCCGACCAACGAGGAATAACTCGGAATGAGCCAAGGGATTGCAAGAGGAAAAACTCTGGGTTACTGGGTAACAAGGCCAAAGAGGCAACGATCCGAATATGGGAACCTGCTATGGCCTTAACAACCAAAAATTGCTAAGACCGCACCAGCTTCGGGGACTAATGTTGGGGGGATACCCCGGGTAGGGTAACACAGGGGTATAAGGGATAAGTTAGCCGGGGTACAGCGCGGTCAAAGCAAGGGCTGACAGGGTCACCTCAAGGCAGGCTGAACCACGGAGTGACCCGGCCCGTGGAGCATCTCCTTGACTATGGTCCGACCGGCATAAAATATATGTCGGCCATGTTTATCTAACTGTTTTGCAGGTAACTTGATAGCCAGATTATCTATATGATAGTCGGGCTATCTTATGGCTTCCAAGAGAAGGAACCCCCCGCTGGTCAAAAGGTGGCTTTATTAGCTGTAGCGTGAGCAAAGCAAAGTAAAGAAGAGGACCAGCGGGTCAGGGGCGACCAAGGTGACGCGGGCAATGCCGGATGACGTAGACTGTGTCTGGTGATGCTTACAGACAAAGATTACGCTGTGGGTTACGTCCAAAGCCCGGACAAGCTGTTAAAGAGAATAAAGAAGCATCTAGCTTTAGGCAAGGAGCATATTCTCCGAATATGCTGCCACGTGTGCCCTAGTATTGCAACCCGGGCTGCTCTATATAAGGAGCATCGGGGCCTCTATAGAAGGGGATGGATCACTTTCTCTGTCTAAGGTAGAACTCAAGAGTTAGTTGGTAGGGAGTAAGAGACATAGTCTCCTTCTTGCTGAGAGCTTGAAGAGCGTTTGTAAACACCATTGATAGAGAGAATACAAGAACATCTGTGCGTGGAATCACCACGTTCTCCCTCCCTAGATTCCCCTAGCACTCATTGGCCCCATCTTTAGCCTATCCATGGCATCTGCCGTGCCACCACCATGACAAGGGTCTCCAAGCACTTTCGAATACTTTCATCTTGGGTGGCAGCTTATTTGGCCTTCTCTTCGGCATCAGTGCTGGCTTTCTGCTTGGCCTCCTCCAAAGCTTTCTCGGCAATCTGAAGTTTGTCCTCCAGATCATCGGCACGCTTCATCACCTCGTCCCGGATGACCTCGGACTCTTTGGCAGCGACTGAAGAAATCAGAAAGTAATAAAAAAAGTAAGAAAAATGGGAGGAAGTGCAAAAGTCACAAAAAGATGAAAATATACCTTTTAGACCTTCGGCTTCATTATGGATCCCGATGAAGTGAGAGGCCATATCAACCATCTCACGCATCACAGGATGCAAAGAAGGACATTAGGAAAAACAAGCAAAGGAGGATCCATGGTGAAATTAAAAAGCACGGATACACTTATGTCTTGCATATCCACCTCGACAAGGCTTTCAGATATCATCACGCCCTTACCCGCTGATTTTCTTCTTTTCTGCCGTGGCGGTCTATGTGAAGTGGCAACAACTTTGTGGATAATTTGACCCACAGGAGATGTATGCAAATCCTTTGGGTCCGTGGATAGCTGTAGAGACTTTGCATAAGCAGGGGCAACAGATGTACCAGGAGGAGACAAAGAAGGATCTTCCCCATCATCACCACTACAAATTAAACGCACAATGATCAAAACGCAGCCTCATCCAGAGGAATAGAAAAGGCAGCAAGTACTTATAAAGAAACATTCTGCGTAAAGCGGAACGTATTCATCTGGGGAGGAGCCGACAAAACTGGGACGACACGCAAATGCTTTGAACTAGTGGAGTCATCCAAGTCTTCAATCACCTCCGTGATGTTAGGACGTTTCCTTTTTTTGCCAGCAGGCGCCACACGAAAATCTCCAGAACGAGCCGACGGAAGCGACGGCGTCCCGGATGAAGATTCTGCGGCAGACGTCTCCATCTCCTCATCAACAGCAGTCCCAGTCATAGGAGATCGTCGGATGCAGAAGGATTGGCGGGAAGCTCACCGCTCTCAGGAAGAGGAGGAATGCATGATAGATGATCATAATCCTGCATAAACAGAAGACTAACAATCACAAAAGAGGATAATTGCAAAAGAACAAAAAAAATCAGAGATGAACAAAGAGAAAAGGATCAAGGAATTTACCTCGGGAAGGCGGTTCTTCTTGCCAAAAGGCTCTACGCGACAATCAGAGGGAACCGAGCTTTTCTTTGCAAGGGTCGTAAAATTCTGAACCCTTTTTTCATACACCTTGAGGGTAAGATCATCCCGTGAAATCCTCATGGGGTCCTTCTTGCCGGTATATGCCCACATACCAGAAAGCCTGGCCTACAGAGGCTGTACGCGAATCCGCAAGAAACATGCCAGAATTTGAAGTCCCGATAGTTCCTTGCCAACCTCATGATGCAATTTTGAAATACGGTCAAGAAAGGGTTCAATCTCCATCATTTTGTCGGGAGTGGGATGCTGATCCCAAGAATCAAGTTTGCGACAAGGCTTCTTGGGGTCAAAGGGGGCTAAGCCGAAAGACTGACCTTCGACGGACTGATCCTTGATGTAAAACCACTTGGTTTTCCACCCTTGGACGGAGTCAGTGATCTTAAAATCAAAATAGTATACATCGGAGCGGACATTAAAAATGGTGCCACCAACGTCATGGACAATGGTGTCGGTGGCATTCCGACGAACATAAAAGAAGTACATCCACATGCCCCAATGGGGATGGATCCCGAGGAAGCATTCATAAAGAGTAACAAAGCAAGCAACGTGAAGGATAGAGTTGGGCGTGAGCTGATACAGCTGCACGCCATAGACTAAAAGGAGACCACAAAGGGATTCATGGATAGGGAGAGAGAGGCTGCGGAAAAGAAAGGAAAGAAGCATTACCCTCCAGCACGATTTAGGGATTGGAGCAGCATCATACCTAGGGAGCTTGAAGGTGCCCTCCTCCAAATGGACGAAGTTCCGCGCCTCGTGCAACTCCCGCACAAAGCACTTTGAAGGGGCCCATTCGACAGCCCTCTTTTCTGGTGGCCTTGGCGGCCGTGGTGGAAGTCCCCACCTTGCTTTTTCCCATGGTGGTGGAGGATCGACACTAGCATGCGGAAGAACAGCTAGAGTAGGCGAGGTAGCAAGAGAAAGGCAAGGGCGCAAGGAAGAAGATGAAGCTAGCGACGAAGGGGTAAAAAGTAGTAAAAGAAATCCCCTTCCCTTTATAAAGTGCAAGGACACATAGCTTGGACCGTTTGATGTAAAATTGAACCGTTAGAAACACACACGATGGTGGCACGTGTCAACAGATTCTGTAAAGGAAAATATCTTAGGAAGTTATTGCTACAGTAAAAACGGGAGAACAACGCACGTCGCCTCGATCTTCGCACAAAAAAGGGGACGTGCAGTTAAAAAACTTCACTAAATACGCGACCACGCGTCATCATTACTCCTGCACGGTCCCATGTTCGGAACATCTCGTCAAGACATATCTTCTGGGAAACAACAACATAAAATTCATCATCAGTGACGTCATAGCAAGACAATTCATAAAATTGTGGCGCAGTGGAAAGGATACGAACCTGAAGAAAAAAATGGGAGTGGAAGTAAATTCCTCCATGAAAAAGTTTAAAACTACAATCGAATACAAATATTTCGACTGTAGCCTCGGGGGCTACTCCTATCGGGAGCACTGGTCGTGCACCTGACAAATATTTTAGGAAACATTGACGTCATGAGTATAGGAAAATATTTTAGAGCCTATGTCCTAATGCATACATCCGAACATAATGTCGGGGGATACTCCTATGAGGAGCGCTGACGTGCACCTGATAAAGAAGAACAAAAACTCCTATCTGGAGTGTCTATAAGAAACTCTCAATTCCAACAGCTAAACCAGGCAGCTGACAAAATCGATATATAAGAAAATTTCAGATCACACTCAAACGCAATAAAACTCCGAATGTCATGTTCAAAAACATGAAGGTAAGACCCCAGTATTTGTCCTGTGTGGCCTGGTAATCGCACAAGAATGCGCTCTGCCAGTAATATATCCGTATCTACGATACGATGAAAAATCCCGACGAACCCTTTGGGTACCCGATAAAATAGAACTAGAATTCAGTATTCGATAAGACGTCAGCGACCCGAACTGAGTTACGCTAGTAATAAATTCCGAGTTCAGGCCTAGGGACTTGAATTTGATGTAGGACAACCTTGCCTTCGCCCAGGAGCAATTAATTGATTCCCGATCCATCAGATGCATCAGGTTCCTTGTACCAAATCACTATAAAGATAAAAATAAGTAAAAAAACAAAGGGAAAGAATTGAGCATATCTTTGAGACTCGACACGAATCTACGGTTCAAGTAGAGTCTCGGGGGCTATTGACATAGGTATGGTTACTCGGGTACCTATGATTCGCTACCCTGGTTGTATAAAAGGCTTACGACCCATGAAGAGTCAAGATGATGGCCTAAAAGGAGCAACCGACAAAGGCTTTAGTTGTATTAGGAAAGGACTAACATTGTGTTGGTATTATAATTACGAATATGTAACCTATCCGCATACAACTTTGAGACCCGACCTATTATATATAGCATGGGAGAAGCCTAGGTGAGGGTACCAAAAAATTCCCAAGCAATCTGTAATAATACGATTCACCAAATATTCAGGCGACTCTGACTCCATTCTTCTCCTGATATCCGAAGAATTCCCTAGCGTTCTCTTTTCCTCAAAACCCTAAGTCCTTCTCCATGGATATTGCCGAGGTCACCCCTCGTTATAGAGAGGGGTAAAAGGCACTCTTAAAAAGGCCAATCATAAAAATAACAAAAAATAAAACTTCCAATTTAGGCGACAGGGCGCACGTAACCACCAAACATGCCCCACATGGTCCCACACCAAGTCCCCCAATAACGCGTTCCCAACAAACCGGCCCCACGCAGTCCCACAAGGCACGACCCCAAATGTCAGCATAACGTGTTCCTGACCAACTGGCCCCACGTGGTCCCACATCGCACGGCCCCACATGTCAGCCAACAGTCAACCTGCCGACAGCTGTCATTCGAGCTCTTTGATGAGTTTTCGAGAAGAAGATGGGCAAAAGTGGGGAAAAGTTAAGCGGTTGAGAAAAAGTGAGTAGAACTAATGAACCAGGGGAACGAAAATAGAAATCCCATCTTTGTATGACTAAATCCCCCCAACTAAGACTATGCAGCTGAGATCCAACATTACAAGTTTTAGACAAGAAGATCGTGAGCCACTAGCGCTTGCATGGGAAAGGATGAAAGAAGCCCTAATGAACTATCCTAGTCATGGGATGGAAGAGTGGCTTATATTGTATTTATTTTATAATGACCTTAACCCAATGTCTAAGTCTACGCTAGATATTACAGAAGGAGGAACAACCATGGAAAAGAAAGTGAGTGTTGCAAAGAAATTACTTGATAATTGATAACCCCCAAGTGCAGGGGATCACCATAGTACAACTCGATAAGTATTTGAGTGTCTAACCCACGAGGAGATGAAGGTAAACTATCTATTCTCTAAATACCTATAACCCACTTATATGGCCTTCTATGCAAAGCTAGGATCTAAAGTGTGTGTGTGGTTGTTTTTGGTATTAACTAGAAAATAATAAAGTAGTTGAAATAAATACTATAAGTAAAATAATGAAAATGAAGTGGAGCTAGTGGAGTGGATGTGGATAATCTAAGGGAGCAAATGTTTAGGCAAATTGCTATTTGATTAATTTGGTTGTCACAATTAGTGACACACAATTAGTGACACACAACTAGGTGTAGCCATAGATATGAGAAAATACACCACTAGTGATTGATCCCAAGGCCAATTAAGAACAAACAAGGGAATATTAAGACATAAAGTACAACCACCGCATTTAGATCTAAGGTCCCAATGATAATACCCCTGTTGATTAACCATGACACTACATATATTTCTAAGACTTGAGATTCGGCTTCTGTCAAACTCCGTCTATCCCTCATCCTATCAACATGCAACAGTGACAACCTTGTGCATCCCCCAACATATGTGTGTACTTATATGTTAGTGCATCAAGATCATCATAGAAGATAACATATACTTGTATACAACCAAAACAACCTAGATCACAATTGCCATAACAATTCACTACTCAAACATCAACATAGTCATACAATAGATCATGGGAAAATAATATATTGCATCATACGTCATGTTTGCCAAGAGATTATATTAGGGGATGATGGGATCTTGGAGTAGATGGTGATAGGGATGAGCCTTCCCATGGGGGAGAGGGCGCCCCGGCATGGTGGAGAGGCGGCGCCCCGGCGAGTCTCTAGGGCGGCGCCGGCCCTAGGGCATGGAGACCCCTTGTCCCTTCTTCTTCCTTGGATATGGTGATGGTGTGGAGGAGCTTCTCCCCTCCTTGGGGGCTGCCAAGGAGGGGGATTTTCGTGTCTATGGGTGGATGCCTCAAAAAGTAGGGTTTCCCCTCAATATATAGAGTTGGAGATGCAATCCAAGCCATGGGATGGATGACTCTTTGATCCAAGGGCTCTTGGGCACCTCTAGAACCTTCCTTGGACTCCCATCTGTACCTAATGAGTCCATAAAGTCGTGGTTGGGCCAAAATCTTCAAAGATGGAAGGAGTTTGAGTCAATCACGTCACATATTTTCGGAGTCCCAAAACTTCCTTTGTCTTCCGCAGTAATATGGCTATAAAAACTGCATCTGGAGTTCTATTGGGGCGAATTATTTTTTCTAAATCGTTCGACATAAAATTCCCCACATTTTTTATGCTTTGACTTTTTCCATTTGGTGCCATCTTCAGGGGCTATCGTGGTAATCTTCGAAAACTGTTCTGCAGGGACAGATTTCAGGAAACTCCAGATTTCACCATAATGAGCGGTTTCCTTCCATTTTTGTGTATTTCCTACACAACAAAGTGTAAAACAAGAACTTGTGCACTTTTGCAATTATTAGTAAGTTAATACCAGTAAACATAATAATGTTGCAAAAATAATAATGATTTTGATGCAATAAACGACAAAGTTAATGGATGCATTTTACATGCATCAAGCATCCCCAAGTTTAACCTATGCTCGTCTTTGAGAATAAAGGTGAGAAAATTAACATGGAATTTGGAGTTTAATACTATTTTGGATATCAAGAATGATTACTATTGCTACATAAACTTAAATGATTCATTCTTAAAGGAATAGCACTATGCAAGATAGATTATAAAGTGATATCTCATATACAATGTAAGTATGTTCAATAATAATTCACAAAGTGTAACATAGAAGAACAAGCTATGGACCAAATGTATGCAAAGTACAATAATAAAAGTAAAAGTAAAAACATCCTATAATGGTCATAGAGTATTCTTCTAAAATCTGAATATAAAAGTGGACACTTTAGAAAGATAGATAATAAGTAAAGATTAAACATGAATAAATTACATATAGCTTTCAAATGCTTCCTCTTAAGTTTATGATTGAACTATGGTATTCATTAGTGTTGAGATCCCATTGCCCCTATCATTAGCATCTTAAATGATTAAAGTTAATGTGATGGCAAGTATGAGTTATATGCTTGACAAATTATAAGTTGAATGCCTCACGCCCCTTGACTACGAGTACCTATACCACATGCTACTCAACTTAGGACCCAAAATAAGTTCTTGTCATTGTAAGCATAAGAGTATCATCGAGAGCGTCAACTGAGGTACCTCTTGCCCCATGGTATGGGAGGTTTCCCATACCAAAATGACAAGACAAACAGACAATGAGCATCTCAACAATTTTTTTATTTACTATTGGCATAGCTTTTTTTGAAGATGCTTCATGGAATGCTCATTATGGGATGCTATAAATTTCCACAATGAATGATGCATGGCTTGGGTTAGCGGCTCAGGCATCTCTTTAACAAATATACAAACTCCAGGAACTTACAATGTTTCCATTTTATTTCATACCAATAGGCATCCATAACAAAAGAACATGATATCAACTAAAAGTAAATAAGTGCAATGTTGAAAACGTGCCCCATGAAAGCATGGTTCTGCTAACTCCCAACTCATAATTTGACAAGAAGATAGCTTCATAATTTAGTCACAATGGTTCATGTTTATTATGTACAAGAAATAAAATGTGCCATCAAGTTTTGAGATCTTTACTAACCAATTTTCCCATGACAAACATAACCATAAGCATTTTAATTTGGAAGCTAGATAAAACAATAAAGCATGAGAAATATACTTGGAATTGCAATAATGCCAATAGGTAGGTATGGTGGACACTCTGGAATAACTTGGTTCAAAGGAGTTGGATAAATAAGTTTTAACTTGTTGTAATTATTTTTGGGCTAGCAAGAGGGAGAAAGTTGACCGTCTACATGCAAGCATAAGTGTCCATAGGGCTAACCAATCCATGTTAAACAAAGTAAATCAATAACAAGCATAAAAACACGAATAAAAGATAACCCTACATAATGCACTTGCAAATTAATATTCATTCAAAGCATATGAATCATGCAACTATATGTATTCTTTTTAAATGAACTTCAACATCCCAATCCCAATTCTTTTATAGAATCCCATCTAATTTATTTCTATAGCAAATATATATTGATAATGGTCTTGGCAACATGAACAAAATGAAAACTTAACATAAAGGAAGTAAGATACAGACGCTCCAAGTTTATGCGAGACTCTTATGTTGCTCGAAAAATAGAGAGTAGACGTGTGCAAACCGAGAGTGTGTTTGGTCCAGTGGGGTTCCATGGGCATCCCCAAGCTTATGGTTTTCACCATCCTTGGACATCTCTTGGTGCATCTCCTCTAATCCCTATGAAAAAACTTCAACACAAAAATTTCTCCCATTTCTTTTCTATGGGGTGACACTAGTGGTACAATGATATAGTGCTAGATGTGATAGAAGCCCCAAATAAAATTTGGTTTTAAATGTCCATAAAGTTACTTAAGTGGACAATATACATAAAATATAAAAATTCTCAAAAAGAGTCAAATCAAAACTCAAAAAGGCCACACTTGTAACAAAAAGACAGATTCTCTCCAAAAAAATAGCAGTTGCAGAACGTATTTATTTCGCCCACTCAAATATGTCAGGAATTTTAGCCAATTTTTGTGTGTATAGAGGATGCAAAGTTGTAACTTCAGTAGAAAAATTAGCTCAATTGGAGTTAAAGAAGACATCATAAAAATCATTTGGTAAAGAGCAGCCTACAAAAATTTTCAACTCCAAATATATGTTTCAACTTTTAACATCCAAAATGGGTAAAACATGGTACTTTATTTTTGTAAATATTAAAAAAAGATAAAACCTTTATTTTAACAGAGAACAAATATCCAAAAACCAAAAACCTAAAAGAAGCAAAGAGAACCAAGAAAGAATCAAGAGAAGCAAACAAAGAAGAAACAAAATCTTTTTGTTATTTTTGTTTTATGAAAGATGAAAAGCAAGAAGCAAACAAAAATGAAAATTCATAAAATATTTTTGTTGTTTGGGTTTTATAAAAACAAGAACCAAATGAAAAAAATCATAAAATCTGTTTGATGTTTTTGTTTTAAGGAAAAACAAGAAGCAAATAAGAACCAAATGAAGAACCATAAAATGTTTTAAAGTTTTAAAAACAAAAGGCAAGAAGAAGCAAAACGAACCAAATAAACATAAAATCTCTTTGGTATTTTTATAAAGAATATGCAAAATAAGATCCAAGCAAAGCAAAAAGGTAATTCAAACATGGTTTTCACAAACATACAAACAAAAACGTGAAGGTAAAACTAAAACATGAGTGTGGAATGATATTACTTGAAATACTTGAAAGAAGAGGGGGATGCATGAGCATCCCCAAACTTATGGTCTTACTAGTTCTTGTACCCTACTTCTTTCTCATCATATAATGTCACTCATCTGAAACAAAGAAATAGTTTCATCTTGATTGTACTTCAATGCCTACAAGTTGGTTAATTCTCCAAACAAATGATATAATAGTTTAATTATAGGGAAACCATTTTATTCAAGAAGCTAATATATTACAAAAGTGACACTCTTTTTATTTTTTATTATGTGGGGGAAGTTTTAATTATCTAGACTTTGCAATGGTTCCATTGGCATGGACAACACAAGCTCAAGGTCGACCCCTGATGGGGATATGCCAATCGGGGTATACCCAAAAGGATGTTTCGACTGGCCCAAGCCCATTGCGAGTGGTCCTGCAAGATGACAACTAGAAAGCGACTAAAAGAGAAGCCTGGCAACTAGAAGATGGAGGCCCAGAAGCGTAGGTAGGCCCAGTCAGATTAGGTCAAATCCTCTGAAACCTTAACTGATTCGGTTGTAATCCTGTAACCCTTGGCGAGGTACCCCTATATAAACCTCCCTAGGGTACTCTGTATACTCACGTTCCATCAGATATTCCATCCAAGCAACTCGCTACCTAGACGCCGAAATCGCCAGCCTTGTAATCCACTCCTAATAATACAATCTAGCAGGAGTATGTATTTACCCTACGGGGGGAAAACCTAGGTAAATCCCTATGTCTGCCCTCAATCTCGCACCGCACCCAAATCCTTCCAATCGCTATCGCTGGTAGCGACTATCGTGGTCATTCCCATGATAGTGGCGCCCACCGTGGGGCATGGCCGGTCAAGCCTAAGTTCTGCAGTGAGACCATACTATCCAATCGATCGGCCGATCGCCACCGGCAGCATGATCGCAAGCGGCGAGATCCTCCAGATCCTGCCCAGTAGCTACATCCCGACATTGCGCCCAATCACGCACAGTGTGGTGATGCCGGTCGGCACCATCAACCTCTTCGTCGGGTTCACAGACGCCATCGACCCGACGGAAATAGCGATCATCGGCGGATCGCCACCACACGATCTACTCTCGGAGGGGCAGATCTACTCCATCACCCAACTCGCCTCTGAGTACAACTTGGCCGCTAGCAACGTGACCGGGAGAGATGCGACCGTGAAAGACGTGACCCTCCGCGACGACGCCGACTCGGCGACCCCTGCCTCGGTCGTCGGATCCATCACCACTACGTCACATGTGGACTCCATCACACGAGTTTCCAAGGCTGAGGACTTCGAGGACCCCTCCATCCTCGGGATCTTCGATTCTGACTTTGGATCGGAGTCTCCTGATAACTTCCGCACCAAATTCAATCGCTTCAACACCATCTACATGGCCGGCAGTGCCAGCACCCCGCCCGATCCCTTCTCCACGCTGATCCTGCCGACCATGACGGCGACGGAGGTCAAGGAGTACCGCAAACAACTAGAGGCGGCAACGCGCGTGGATAAGGCCTAGCGCGATTTTTTTGCCTCGAGCAACAGATAGCGCAGTAGCTGTCGCTCTACCACCAGCACCGCATCCAGAGTCACCTGAACTCCAACATCCAGGGCCGCACCCTGAACTTCGACGATGAACACGACCCCGCTCGCGCGGCCGAGCGCGAGATCTGCCACAATGCACCGCCCGACGGCAGTCGCACGCCAGCTGGGGCGCCTGCGACCGGAGCTCCACCACCACCCCTCCGCTCACCTCCTCCGAACCAGCCGCTGATCATCATCTCGCCACAAGCGCGTGACTCCAACGGACTCCCACTCTACTCCACCCCGATGGACAACGTCATCACGGGGCAAGCTGTAGTCGCCAATCTCAACATCACGAGAGAGGGCGTGCTGCAGATCAAGTATGCCCAGGCCCTACTCGCCAGGGCCGTCGAGCAGAAAGCCGTGGGAGTCGACTGCGGGGGTGGATGTACTCCCGCTCATCCGGGAGCCGCGCGGCTTCAAGCGGCCATGCACTGGTTGTCAACACCCTCAACTTCCCCCCGCCCGAGCCCCAGCAGCTCCAACCTCAGGCAGCAAACACCGCACTCCCCACCAACGAGCCATGACCTATGAACAACACGGTCTCCACCAACGGTCAGCCGATCGATGCACGGACCACATCCTCAACAACCAAACATGGCGCGCTTGCTAGCTGAACAACCTGAGGAATACCCTTACCATCCAACGTGAGCCCAAGCCAAGGGGCTCCCTCAACCGAATCGGCATGCAGTGCTTCGGACCAATGATCCAAGGCAAGAAGTACCCCTCCACCTTCAAAGCACCGAAGGACATGAGAAGTACGATCCCATGTACGATCCGGTGGTATGGATCGACACATACCTCATGGCCATGGGGATTGCTAGCCACACCGACCTGCTCGCCGCTCGCTACCTCCCCCTGATTATGGAGGAAGTGACTCGATAATGGATCAACACCCTCCCCGAGAACAACATCGACTTGTGGGAGGATACGTGAGACACCTTCATTAGGCACTTTGAGGGCTCCTACACCCGCTGATAGGGCAAAGGTGTCCAATCTTTCGATGAGATGGTGATAGTCGATTTGGGTGGAGTTCGGGCTTGACAATCCGACTACACGTGCGAGCACGAGCGCCAATTCAATCGCTAGACCAATCTCCCGGAGGGTCTTAATTCCTACCTGATATCGAGAACAAGTAAGAACTAATATTGCAATCAAGATATTGCAAATAAAGATGTAAGCTTCATTGATTATGGTGGGATGTTGAATAGTTGCGAAGTCCAGGAGGTCTCGGCGACAATCAAGTCTTGCCGAAGTTGCAATGACAGCTAACTTTTATCTAAACAAAATCCGAGTCTAAAGTGACGGCTATAGGGGGTATTTAAGGAGGAAAAGGTGGGATTTCAGCCAGCCATAGGTATGGTGGCCGAATCCAAGCCTAAAAGTCCTTTCCCCCTCAAATACGGACTCTAAAAAGTGGCTATTAAAAATCCTGCGAAAATAACATGGGCCTGGCCCAAAATAAAGGTGACGCAACACAAAATTAAGCTATGGACTAATCTACAAAGTAATATTCTTGAATATTTCGTCCAAGCCTTTAATCTTCATTATGGTGGCTTCAAAGTTCTGAAATCTCCACTTGCAGCGTCCTCTTCAATCCTCATATGCTTGCTGCCATATCCATGTATGATCATGCTCCAATTCTTATCCCTCTCGTCTATGCTTGGTCCATCATTCCTAAGAGTAATAAACACATCTGATTTAGGCAGCATCATATTCTCATGTATATGAGGAATAATTCCAAGAAACGAAAGTACCTGAATGTTAAGTTGCTTGGCACGCGCTCGAGTGATGGGTCCTTGTATTTGTGTAGCTGTAGGTACAACAGTTGTATCAATGGGATGTCCTCATCATTCTCCCCTTCTTGAATTGAAGTCGTCCTCGACGCAATCTCATCTTCCTCACCAAAGTAAGGCTTCAAATCTGCAATGTTAAACATAGGACTAACCGTACCATCTGCAGGTAGCTCAAGTTTATATGCATTATCATTTATTTTCTCTAACACCTTAAATGGACCAGCAGCACGTGGCATTAACTTAGACTTGTGCAAATTAGGAAAACGATCTTTGCACAAATGCAACCAAATAAGATCACCTACATCAAACACAACATGCTTTCTCCCTCTATCCCCAGCAAGTGAATACATAGCATTCATGTGTTCTATGTTGTCTTCAGTAGTCTTATGTAATTTTAATATCATTTCAGCATGTTGTGTAGCATCCAAATTATTTTGCACCGAAGAAGGAAATGGGAATAAATCAATAGGTGCACAAGGAATAAAACCATACACAATCTTAAATGGGCACATCTTTGTGGTAGAATGCGGCGAGCGATTATAAGAAAATTCAATATGAGGTAAACACTCTTCCCACAATTTTAAGTTTTTCTTTAAAACAACCTGCAACATAGTAGACACAGTTCTATTGACTACTTCAGTTTGTCCATCCGTTTGGGGATGACATGTAGTACTAAATAGTAATTTTGTCCCCAACTTAGCCCATAAACATCTCCAAAAGTGGCTAAGAAATTTAGTATCACAATCAGAAAGAATAGTATTTGTCACACCATGTAAACGAACAATTTCACGAAAGAACAAATCAGCAATATGCGAAGCATGATCAGTCTTGTGACAAGGAATAAAGCGTGCCATCTTCAAAAACCGATCCACAACAACAAAAATGCTATCCTTCCCCTTCTATGTACGAGGCAATCCCAAAACAAAGTCCATATAAATATCCTCCCAAGGGACACTAGGAACAGGAAGAGGCATATATAAAACGTGTGGATTAAGGCAATACTTAGCTTCTTGACAAGTAGTGCAGTGTGCGACGAATCTCTCAAGATCTCGACGCATGCGTGGCCAAAAGAAGTGTGCAGCAAGAACATCCTCCGTCTTCTTTACACCAAAGTGATCCATCAGTACTCCTCGTGCGCCTCCTGTAACAACAAAAGATGAATGGAACTATCTGGGTGAAGGAAATATGCCCTGAGAGGCAATAATAAAGTTGTTATTATGTATTCCTTGTATATGATAGATGTTTATTTTGCATGCTATAATTGTATTGATAGGAAACATCAATACATGTGTGTTTAATAAACAAAAAGGGTTTCTAGTTATGCCTCTCTTATAGACTAGCTTGTTGATTAACAAGATGATCAAAGTTTCCTGATCATGGACATTGGATGTTGTTAATAACAAGGTCACAGCATTTGTGAAATGATGTGATGAACATTCATCCGAAGTATAACATTACGATCAAGTCATTATGTTTATATTGCTATAACATCATACGAAGTAATCTTTATCCTTAGACCATGAGATCATGTTAATTGCTAACACCGGAAGAGTATCTTGATAACATCAAACGTCACACCGTAACAGGGTGACTATAAAGATGGGTTCAGTACTACGAAGGTGTTATGTTGAGGCTCATGGATCAAGAGTGGAATTTGTCAATCCAGATGACGGATAGATATACTCTGGGCCCTCTCGGTGATATCACATTAGGATAGCTTGCAAGCAAGTGATGTGATCACTAGAATGTTATATCACGGGAACGAGAAAAGAGTGCATGTCGGTAACGAGATCAAACTAGGTATGGAGATACTGATGATCGAATCTCGGACATGTAATATATCGAGAGACAAAGGGATTTAGTTACAAGCGTTAAAGGTTCTTACGATCACAGGAGTCATCGTTGAATGTGTAGGAGTTAGTACGGATCTCCAGGTCCCGCTGCTGATTATTGATCGGAGAAGGGTCTCGATCATGTCTGCATTATTCGTGAACCGTAGGGTGGCACACTTAAGAGTTACCGGACACCATTTTAGAGCACATATGTTTCAGACAAAAGAATTGCAAAGCACAGGAATTGTTTCAATAGAAACCGGAAATTGTTTCGGGTGAAATTGCAGAAGGTGGTGCTGCATATGATATTGAAATATTGCAAGGGGCTATATGTGAATGTTTGTTAATTAAAGTAATTAACAAAATTCTGAATAAATTTAATAAAAAGAGTTTTATTAAATGAGAGAGCATTAAATTTGGAGAAATTTAATGCATTTAAAGTGGAGACTTTAAAAGGGAATGTGAAGAGGCATTTTAATGTGGAGGGGTTACCACCACATGAATGGGGGAGGTGAGGGGTCACCCCCCCATGCACCGGCCATGGAGAGAGGGGGCACCCCCTCCTCCTATAAAAGGCCACCCATTCCCTCCTTCATCCTCACACCTCCTTGTGAAGGATCTCTCTCCCCCTCTAGAATTATTCCCCCATGGTCTCGGATTAGCGAGATACATGTTCCCGGTGGCATTTCGTCTGGAAGGAGTTGCTGCTTCCGCTGGATCGCTGGAGCGAGGAGGTGGAGGTTGTCCGGTGGCTTGAACATGTGTGCGAGGACAGATGCGCTGCTGATTTGCGGCGCTCGGACTTCCACACGATCTTGAGATCGGCAAGCGTACGACTACATCAACCACGAGTTCCTACTCGTTAACAAAACTCGTTGTCTTCGAGGGTAAGTTCTCCATGGATGTATGTCCACCCGTTGCTCTGTATCTAGTAGATAGATCTTGGCGTATAGTTCTCATCATAGGATTTTTTTTGTTTTCTATGCTGCGGACCCAACACTGGGATGCATAGTTTGTTAGTGCAGAACAAAAATCCATCATAGCAGACGAATTTGTTCCATGTTCTACCATCTCTACAATTCTGTAACACATCTTTAAATTCAACATCATGCACATATTGTTCCTTAATAGTTTCCAAACCAAGTATTTTGAAGTCAAGTTGAGATAGCAAGGTATAACGACGCGACAAAGCATCAACAATAACGTTATCTTTACCCTTTTTGTGTTTGATAACATAAGGCAAAGACTCAATAAATTCAACCCACTTTGCATGGCGATGATTCAGATTAGCTTGACTACAAATATGCTTCAAAGATTCATGATCATAATGTACACAAAATTCTTTATGCCATAAATAACGTTGCCAAGTTTCCGATGTCCGAACCAGCGCATATAATTCTTTATCATAAGTAGAATAGTTCAGACTAGCCCCACTCAATTTCTCACTAAAAGCAACATGTTTGCCCTCGTGTAATAACACACCTCCCAAACCAATTCCACTAGCATCACATTCAAGATCAAAAGTCTTAGCAAAATTAGGAACTTAGAGTAATGGAGCATGTGTTAACTTATCTTTCAATATCATGAAGGTTTATTGTTGTGCATCGCCCCAAACAAAGGGCACATCATGAAGGTAAGCTCATTCAGCGGCGCATCAATTGATACAAAATCTTTGACAAAACGCCTAAAAAACCAGGGAGGCCAAGAAAACTCCTCACTTGTGTGATCATCTTGGGCTATAGCCAATTCTCAATTGCTTCAATCTTGGCTGGATCCACTTCAATACCCTGTGATGTAACAACATAGCCAAGAAGCGCAACTTGATCGGTGCAAAAGGTGCACTTATCAAGATTACCAAACAAACATGCATCGCGTAAAGCATTGAAAATAGCACGCAAATGTTTCAAATGATTCTCTAAAGATTTGCTATAAATCAGAATATCATCAAAGTAGCCTACCACAAAACGTCTAATGAAAGCACGTAAAACTTCGTTCATTAATCTCATGAATGTGCTAGGTGCATTAGTTAAACGAAACAACATTACTAATCACTTATATAAACCAAACTTAGTTTTAAATGCTGTTTTCCATTCATCTCCCAATTTCATATGAATTTGGTGGTAACCACTACACAAATCAACTTTAGAAAACATGGTAGAGCCACTCAATTCATCAAGCATGTCATATAAACATGGAATAGGATGATGGTAACGAGTAGTAATATTATTGATAGCTCTACAATCAGTACACATCCGCGAAGAACCATCTTTCTTATGTACCAAAATAATAGAAACAAAACAAGGGCTAAGGGACTCACGAATGTGATCTTTGTCAAGTAGTTCCTGAATTTGGCATTGTATCTCCTTTGTCTCCTCAGGATTGGTTCTATATAGAGCACCGTTAGGCAACGTCGCACCAGGAATTAAATCAATTTGGTGCTCAATTCCTCTAATAGGAGGTAATCCATGTGGCATCTCAGCTGGAAAAACGTCTTCATATTCCTGCAAAAGGTTAGCAATAACAGGTGGAAAAGAAGGAGGCATATCCTCAAATGAAAACAAAACATATTTGTAGATAATTGCATAACATTGAGTATTGTTCACATCTAGTTCAACAATATTAGTTTTATTTGCAAGCATACATGGACCCTTCAAACAAATTTTAGTAGCATGTTTAGAATCAGATTTAGTGGTCTTTGGTGGTACAAAATCTTTAGCAACAATCTGATTCTCACTTTTGTGTTTCTCCTCAGTTTTAGCTCTACTAGCTCTAGCAAGATCATCTTTTAAAATTTGTTCAGGATCATAGGTTTGAGACCAATTTTCTTCCCATCATGCATAAGAGAATAGTGATTAGTTTTACCATTATGAATAGATTCTCTATCAAATTGCCAAGGTGTACCAAGTAACAAAGGACAAGCTTACATGGGCACAACATCACAATCAACAAAATCAAAATATTTACCAATAGTAAAATGCACGCGTATTGTTCTTGTTACCTTGATCTTATGAGAACTCTCAAACCATTGGATGTAATATGAATGTGTGTGTTGTCTTACTGGGAGAGCAAGCTTCTCTACCATGTAAACACTAGCCAGATTATTACGACATTACGCTCTAAGTTCAAGCCTGGACGAACTAAAAGTGGATAAGTGACTCTACCGCGGAGGCCCAAGGCCACCCACGTGTAGAACCGTTGAAGCAGAGTAGGGCATGGTACCGGCTTACCACCTTATCCACTTTCAAGAACATCGGGACAAGAGTGAGCGGCGTAAGCGACAGGTAACGCGACCACGACATACACAAATGAGTATGTATGCCTGCGACTTACAATAGACATCAGAGTCACACCATCTAAAAGAAATAGAAATATTGCAGCGCCATATGGCAAGATCCAAATATCCTAAATAGATATAATAGTTTGGGATACATCCTCAAACATCACGCAACAGAGTATCAAGCGGAAGCGGAATACAAGATCTGAGTACGGATAAGAAGCAAATCGGCTTAAGATGCCACAGAACGAAGCACATCCCGCCCACAGATCTCATGGATCTCCATCCCCAGAATCTCTACACCTAATAGTCGTTGCCACTGTCATTTGTCTCTTCGACCCAGTAGCCTTCCTAAGAGTATACCTGTCCACCTAAACCAAATATTTATTGTGTGTGACCCTAGGGGTACTCAGCAAGTCTTAATGCCTCTAAAGGGAACAACCTGGGGGTGACGCAATTGCAGCGAAAGATAATATCTATAAAGTGCTATAGAGACACGCTATGCATCTTGTTGGAGATATACCCAAGAGGCAATAATAAAGTGGTTATTATCATATCTTCGTATTTATGATAAATGTTTACATACCATGCTATAATTGTATTAACAGGAAACATTAATACTTGTGTGATTTGTAAACATAAAAGAGTCCCTAGTAAAGCCTCTTGTTAAACTAGCTTGTTGGTTAATATATGATCATTGTTTCCTGATCATGAACATAGAGATGTTATTAACAACAGGGTCATATCATTAGGAGAATGATGTGATGGACATACTCCTATAGATAAGCGTAGCATAAAGATCAAGTCATTTCAATAGTTCAATTGCTATATGCTTTCTGATACATAGTAACCTAATTCCTTCGACCATGAGATCATGCATATCACCTTTACCGGATGGATGCTTTGATGACATCAAACACCACACCGTAACAGGGTGGCTATAAAAGTGGCATTGAGTGTTCGGAAAGTATTGGTTGAAACACATGGATCAAGAGTGGGATTTGTCCATCCATATGACGGATAGATATACTCTGGGCCCTCTCGGTGAAATGTCATCCAATTGGCTTGCAAGCATGTGACTTGGTCACAAGGGATCACATATCACGGGAACGAGAAAAGAGTACTTATCAGTAACGAGGTTGAACTAGGTATGCAGAGATACCGACGATCATAACCTCGGATAAGTAACATATCGTGAGACAAAGGGAAATTGGTATCGTATGTAAGTGGTTCATTCGATCGCAAAGTAATCGTAGAAATATGTGGGAGCCATATGAATTTCCAGATTCCTCTATTGGTTATTGTTCGGAGAAGTGTCTCGATCATGTCCGCATAATTCACGAACCGTAGGGAGACACACTTAAGGATTCGACGTTGTTTGAGTAGTTATGGTATTATGAGAAAGAGACCGAATGTTGTTCGGAGTCTCGGATGGGATCCGGGATATCACGAGGAGATCCGGAATGGTCCGGAGAATAAGATTCATATAAGGAAAGTCCCGTTTCGGAGTTGGGGAATGGTTCCGGTGTTTTCATCGGGAACATTCTAGAAGGTCCCGGAATGTCCGGCACTCCGGAGGGGGAAGGGTACATGAATGTGTCATTACATATTGGAATGATTGCATCATATACTAAGTGTTCTCGCTGTCCAAAATAAAGGGTTTATTTAAATCCTAAATTGAAAAGTCAAACGGCTAGTTTGAAAGTCAAACGGCAAGTTTTTGGAAAGTGGAAAGAGGAGGAAAAGAGGGAAACCGAGTTGGAGAGGGAGACCTCCTCCAACCGGCGGCCAACTCCAATGCCGAGTTGGGGAGGGACTCCACTCCCTCCCCCTGGCGCGCCAGCCCCCTCCCACCTATATAAGGAGGGGCAGGGCTCCCCTCCTTACACACACAAGTTCCTATCCTCTAATCTAAACCCTAGACCTAAACCCCGGTTTAGAGCTATTTCGGTTTAGAGCCTTCTAATTGGTTTAGAGCCCTCTAATTGGTGTGTCTAATTACTAGACCACTAATAGCCTCTCTCATAAGCTCCACCATACTCGCACCGGCTTAAGGCAAAGCCCTGCGGGATCTCCCCTCTACTTCCGGTACCACGCCGTTGTGCTGCCGGAATCGCGAGGAGAGTGCTACAACCTCCGCTGCCTGCTGGAACAAGGGAGAGGAAGGTCTTCGTCGAGTACCGAACGTGTGACCGACTGCGGGAGCGCTGCTGGAACGTGGCGCCGGAAGGATCGTCTACGCGATCTTGAGATCGGAAAGAGTACGACTACATCACCCACGAGAATCTGCTCTCGTTAACCGCTTTGGAATCTTCGAGGGTGAGTTCCACTATCGACTCGTTGCTACAATCTAGTAGATAGATCTTGGCTTGTTTGTTTGTATGCGATAGAAAAATTTTGTTTTCCATGCTACGAACCCCTACAGTGGTATCAGAGCCGTGTCTATATGTAGATCTGTTGCACGAGTAGAACACAATGGTCATTGTGGGCGTTGATGCTTTTATTGTCGATTGCTTCTTGTGTACTTTGTATCTTGCGGTATGTTGGGATGAAGCGGCCCGGGCTAACCTTACATGACATCGTTCATGAGACTTGCTCCACGCTTGACATGCAACTTGTATTGCATAAGTGGCTTTGCGGGTGCCTGTTTCTCCTAGCATAGTTAAGATCCAATTTACAACGGGTGATTAACAATACTAGTATCAATGTTGTGGTTCTTGTTCGTAAGTTAGAACGACACTTATTGAAAGCCCCAAACCACGTAAAACATGCAAAGAAAGTAGAGACGTCTAACTTTGTTTTGCAGGGGTGTGCAGTGATGTGATATGGCCATGATTGTGATTATATTTGATGTATGCAATGTTCCTTATTGTAAGTTGGCAACCGGCAGGAGCCATATGGTTGTCTTTAATTTCTGTTAAGACCTGCGTGTCTATTCAAAATAGTTGTAATAGTTGATGCTGGTGGACGACAACCATGAAGAAGCATCATTGACCTTGATGCTATGCCGGTGATGATGGAGATCATGTTCGTGCTTGAAGATGGAGATCGAAAGCACAAAGAAGAAAGGCCATATCATATCACATATTATGAATTGCATGTGATGTTAATCCTTTATGCATCTTGTATTGCTTAGTAGACGACGGTAGCATTATAAGATGATCCCTCATACACATAAATTTCAAGTTCTAAAGTGTTCACCCTTAGTATGCACCGTTGCCAAAGCTTGCTATTTCGAAGCACCACGTGATGATCGGGTGTCTTTGATTCCGCGGGTGAATACAACGTAAGCAAGCCAGATTTGCTTATGCGGTAGCTAAGGTTTGATCTTGACGAGCCTAGCATGTACAGACATGGCCTCAGGAACACGGATCACCGAAAGGTAAAGCATGAGTCATATAGTAGATATGATGAACATGTTGATTGTTCGCCATTGAAGCTACATCAACTCTCGTGATGATCGGTTTTGATGTGGTGGATTTGGTTCGTGTGATCACTAAAACAATGTGAGGGATATTGTTTTGAGTGGGAGTTCACCTAGATTAATTTAATTATTAATTAGAACTCAATTTATCATAAACTAAATCAAAGTGAATTTGCATAGTTGTTGTAGTCATTGGCATCCGTTTACCACCTTGCGCTTAGTTATAATTGAGATGATAGAACTATAGAATTCTGGTTAGTTACTTTACGAACTGGTATCGTATTGTTTTGAAGTGTTAATCTAAAGTTTAAAAGTCCTATTGCAAACTTTCAGTAAGTTCCGGTTACTCCATGAAGTTTAATAATTAGTATTAAATCAAGAGTAACAATTCCAAATGTTAGTATATAAGTATCATGTTTGTCTCCATGATTCTTGATATTCAAAGGATTCTCTTAATATCAAGGTTATCTAGGATCTGAAAGAGTTGTTTCAGAAACCATGATGTGTGGAAGATATTGTGATATCTGAAACGAAGTTTTGGTTGCAACATGATAGAGTATAATATGGCAAAAGTCATGTTCTCATATTTGATGAGAGTTTGCAAAAAGGTTGGAGACACTTGTTGTCCTAATCCTCCAAAAGGTTTTGGATAGCAACATTATACTCATAATTCATCGTTATAAGCTAAAAGTAGCTTGATCATGGATGATTCCATGATAAGGGTGAATATTTGATGTATGTAAAATGTTTACTACACCAAGAGATTACTAAAGAAAGGAATTTGAAAGAATACCAAACATTTGATGATGGTGATCTACTTCAAAGTGCAAGTCCAAAGACATTGGTATTTAATTATACACACTTTGGACTATATGTCATATGTATGACTCCACTATTGATGTTGATAGATTCTTTCAAACAGAAAAGGAAATATTGAAAGAGAATATCATAAATATATGGCAGAAAAGAAAAGACTAGAATTGTTCAGTTTAAGTATATAGATGATATACATGGTATGGAAATATTCTTTGCTTATTAAACAATGTGGTTCTTCAGTATTTGATACTGAATTTGTTGGTGTGAATCGTCATACGAAACAACACAATTCATGAACTACAATGGCCAAAAGAATATGTGATGATGTTCATCGAGAACAAAATAAAGGGTTATTGTGTTGCTTGTTAAACATCAAAGCTTGCCTTCAAAGATTTGTTTTATCAGGTATTATGAGAACAAAAGGGTTGTTCAAATAATTTCCGTAATCCATAAAAGATGGATGATTCACAAATCTCGTTGGAGAAATCACATCCATAAAACTAGTGCTAAAATGTCGAAAGACAAATTGATTGAAAGATCACTTAGGAAGTGACATCGCTGTTTGAATTATATTGGAAAGATAACATGAAGAAACTCCATGTGGATGGAATTTTGGAGTCTTCTGATTTTTGATCAAATGACGCTTGTGAAACTTTCCTAGAGATAATTAAAACTTCGTTCATAGGCCAAAAGGGAACGAATGACTAGCTTATTGGAACTTGTACATATTGTTGTATGAAATCCATTATGTGTAGTCAAGAGCGATGGATTTCAACTTCATATGCTTTCTCCGAAAATTTGAGTGAATATATGAATATTTACTTAATAAGGATGAAGTGTGAAATATTTGAAGAGTTCAAAGACTTTCAAGATGAAGTGCAAAATCATTGTAACAAGAATATAAATAGTTTATGATAAGATCATAAAGGAAGATATTTGAGTTACAAGTTTAGCATAATACCTAAGATTTAAGGAATCGTTCCGTGGATTTGCATTTTCCCGAAACACCATAAGTGTATGGAGCGTTCGAGATATGTAATTAAACCTTGTTTGACATGGTAAGATCAAAGGTATAATTTATAAAACTGCCATTATATTTTAAAGATTAAAAGCTTTAGGGATTACCGTTTTTCCACTGAAAAGAGCTCCATCGTAATCCGTTGAAATGACACCATATAAAGTTATGGTTTGGGATAAAACCCAAGTTGTCCTTTCTTAAACATTGGTATGCTATGCATAAGAAAGATGTTTTGCAACCAAAGTCGGATGAACCTGTCTTTGTATGACTATTAAGTATTCCTCCATAAACACCGGAGACAAAAGTGTTTGTTGCTTAGAACGTCAAGTTTCTTTTGGAAGGAATTTTTCGTGAAAAGTTAAGTGGGAGGACAATAGAACTTTGATAAGGTTAAAAGAACCTTAGCTGTATGTGCAAAGTTGCGAAGCGCCGAAAAGTGTTCCGGAGGCGGCAACAATGCTCATGGCTCACGTGCCTCAAATGTTGTGGTCACGGAGATCTAAGTTCCTATTGAAACAAGTAGATCGGGTAAACAATCAAATACCAAGATTTGAGGGTTGAATCATTATTTAAGAATAATGAACCGACTACATGCAAAGAAGCGATGATGGGCCCTGACTCCGTCAAATGGCTTGAAGCCATAAAATCCGTGATAGTTCCATACACGAGAAATCAAGTTTTGAACTTGAAGGACCCTCGAGAAAGGTGTAAGACCTTACAGTTGTGTCTGGATCTATAAAGAAATAGACATGGATGTTTTACATCTATGAAATAGTCGACATGTTGAGAAAGAGTTCACAACAATGTTCAAAGGTTGACTATGACAAGATTTGATCTGTCATAGTGATATTTAGTCTAGACGGATTAATGTAGCAACCACTACATATAATTTGTTATATGGTAGTTGAATAAACAAAACAAGTTCTTCTAATAGAATCGTTACCTAGGACATGTGCATAACACGGTCCATAGGGTTTTGTTAATTCAAAGGATGCTAAAAGCATATGCAAACTTCAATGGTTAGAGTGAGCATAGCGGAGTTGGAATCTTCACTATGATGAAACTGTTAAAAGGGTTTAATTTCATCAGAGACAATGAAGATGCTTGCATTTGCAAGAAATTAAGTGGGAGCACTAAGACATGTTTCTAATACATTATGTGGGGGACATATTGTTGATTAGAAAAGATGTATCTTTTATTAACACATATTAAGAATTTCATCCCGATGAAAGACTTAGGCAAAACCCAAATATTTGGCATCAATAGACGCTAATATGGTTGTGCCAGAAGTACATAGACAAGATATTGAATGAGTTCAATATAGAAACTACAAGAGAGGTTCTTGTCGCACAGAAAGGATTGAATGAGTTCAATGTTGATGATATATTCAAGTGTATTGACATTTGGTAAAGTGAAACGAATAATCAAGTATAGATTGATACTTGATGTATGAAATCACAAAAAGTATTTATATCAATCATACTGTGATATGTACAAATCCAGATATGTCCTATGCTCTAAATGTTGTGAGCATATACCAGAATGATTCGTAAGATGATCATTGGACAATAGTAAGGATATTCTTATGATCTTTTTGAAAGAACTAAGAGTATAATATTTGTAGAAGTGACAAATAGATGGTTAGTTCATTGTAAGAGTACTACATTGATACTAGTTTTGTCACAAAGTACAAATTAAGTTTATCTCAATCTAAATTAAGGGTGGCACAATATAATGGAAAGTGAGTTCCATAATGGATTTGGATGATTTCCAAAGTTAAGACATTGTGACAGATACTACAACAAAAGGCTAAGTATATGACTGCTATTATAGCAGCAAAAGAGGGCATTTGTGTCAAGTAGTTTGTTATCAAACTAGGTGTAGTTCACAGTGGGATAATACTATGAAGATATATTGTGCGACAATATTATCAACATGTTTTAAACCCAAAGAGCTAAAGGTCACACCGAAAGACCAAATTTATACAAAGCCATCTCATTAGAGAATGAGTGATGCGTAGAGACGCAAAGACATGCAATTACACACGGACCTGGAAGTGTCAGATCCGGAGATCAGTTGACCACTAGCAATCGTGTACATACAACACCGGAAAGCCATAGGTGTTATATACACAAAGGTTCGAAACTAGATTATTGACTCTAGTGCAAGTGGGAGACTGTTGGAGATATACCCAAGAGGCAATAATAAAGTGGTTATTATCATATCTTCGTATTTATGATAAATGTTTACATACCATGCTATAATTGTATTAACAGGAAACATTAATACTTGTGTGATTTGTAAACATAAAAGAGTCCCTAGTAAAGCCTCTTGTTAAACTAGCTTGTTGGTTAATATATGATCATTGTTTCCTGATCATGAACATAGAGATGTTATTAACAACAGGGTCATATCATTAGGAGAATGATGTGATGGACATACTCCTATAGATAAGCGTAGCATAAAGATCAAGTCATTTCAATAGTTCAATTGCTATATGCTTTCTGATACATAGTAACCTAATTCCTTCGACCATGAGATCATGCATATCACCTTTACCGGATGGATGCTTTGATGACATCAAACACCACACCGTAACAGGGTGGCTATAAAAGTGGCATTGAGTGTTCGGAAAGTATTGGTTGAAACACATGGATCAAGAGTGGGATTTGTCCATCCATATGACGGATAGATATACTCTGGGCCCTCTCGGTGAAATGTCATCCAATTGGCTTGCAAGCATGTGACTTGGTCACAAGGGATCACATATCACGGGAACGAGAAAAGAGTACTTATCAGTAACGAGGTTGAACTAGGTATGCAGAGATACCGACGATCATAACCTCGGATAAGTAACATATCGTGAGACAAAGGGAAATTGGTATCGTATGTAAGTGGTTCATTCGATCGCAAAGTAATCGTAGAAATATGTGGGAGCCATATGAATTTCCAGATTCCTCTATTGGTTATTGTTCGGAGAAGTGTCTCGATCATGTCCGCATAATTCACGAACCGTAGGGAGACACACTTAAGGATTCGACGTTGTTTGAGTAGTTATGGTATTATGAGAAAGAGACCGAATGTTGTTCGGAGTCTCGGATGGGATCCGGGATATCACGAGGAGATCCGGAATGGTCCGGAGAATAAGATTCATATAAGGAAAGTCCCGTTTCGGAGTTGGGGAATGGTTCCGGTGTTTTCATCGGGAACATTCTAGAAGGTCCCGGAATGTCCGGCACTCCGGAGGGGGAAGGGTACATGAATGTGTCATTACATATTGGAATGATTGCATCATATACTAAGTGTTCTCGCTGTCCAAAATAAAGGGTTTATTTAAATCCTAAATTGAAAAGTCAAACGGCTAGTTTGAAAGTCAAACGGCAAGTTTTTGGAAAGTGGAAAGAGGAGGAAAAGAGGGAAACCGAGTTGGAGAGGGAGACCTCCTCCAACCGGCGGCCAACTCCAATGCCGAGTTGGGGAGGGACTCCACTCCCTCCCCCTGGCGCGCCAGCCCCCTCCCACCTATATAAGGAGGGGCAGGGCTCCCCTCCTTACACACACAAGTTCCTATCCTCTAATCTAAACCCTAGACCTAAACCCCGGTTTAGAGCTATTTCGGTTTAGAGCCTTCTAATTGGTTTAGAGCCCTCTAATTGGTGTGTCTAATTACTAGACCACTAATAGCCTCTCTCATAAGCTCCACCATACTCGCACCGGCTTAAGGCAAAGCCCTGCGGGATCTCCCCTCTACTTCCGGTACCACGCCGTTGTGCTGCCGGAATCGCGAGGAGAGTGCTACAACCTCCGCTGCCTGCTGGAACAAGGGAGAGGAAGGTCTTCGTCGAGTACCGAACGTGTGACCGACTGCGGGAGCGCTGCTGGAACGTGGCGCCGGAAGGATCGTCTACGCGATCTTGAGATCGGAAAGAGTACGACTACATCACCCACGAGAATCTGCTCTCGTTAACCGCTTTGGAATCTTCGAGGGTGAGTTCCACTATCGACTCGTTGCTACAATCTAGTAGATAGATCTTGGCTTGTTTGTTTGTATGCGATAGAAAAATTTTGTTTTCCATGCTACGAACCCCTACACATCTGCCCAACCAGAGATGGACGGTCGCTCGTTAATTAATATCAATAGTTATATAAGCAACATAATTTAACCTAGCTCATCCTCCTCCTTGCTTACCGACGAGAAGGCGGAGGAACAACCCATCCGTTGGAAATTTTATTAACCATTCAATGAGTATTACACTATTTACTAGTCATGTATTAGTCAAATTAAGGGCGGTACTTTAGTTATGCTTGTCTACGATTGAGAAACTGTGCTCCAAGTCGTCCATAACCGTGGACACGGCTTTCAGAAAGATTTACCCTGCAGGGGTGCACAAATAGCAACACACACACGATCAACCTCGGGAAGAACCAAATAAAACGCAACGAGGCCTCACGACAAAGCATTCACATGATTCATAAATTATTCATGGGGCCACCCCATTAAGCTACCCGCAACGAAGTTGGCCGGCTTCGAGACGGACCCAAGGTTTGCGCCAATGGATGTAAACGACTGGGAACCTGAAAGTGTGACTTGGCTTGTCGATACCGTGAAAACACTCCCCAATTCCTAAATAGTACAGGTGCTCCACGCGTAACCATAAATAAAATAGTAAAGCATGGCATAAGTACAGGATACTAATAAATCCCCAAACTAGTTTGTGGCCTCAAGAAATAAAGTGCGAATCAAACTCAGGCAAAGGGGGATTCATAGGGTCTCCTGTATGTGGATAGTGCGAATATTCAAGGAACATGAATCAAGTACTCGAGGTCCTATGGGACACAAGTGAGCTTAAAGAACCAAATAATAGGTAATGCTCACCGATGACTCTTTCATTAGTTCTCTACTCATATTAAGTTGTTTAGGTACCTCATTATCCAAGGACTCGCACAAACCCTACATATGCAATTCTACAACTCGCATGGCTCAAACAACTCCTGCAGTAATGGCTCATGGGATGGAGGTACAAGCTTTGGTGGGGTTTAAAAGTAAAGGCTATGCAATACTTGGGATTCAATTTAATGCAATCGCGACTCAATGATGCAAGAGTAAGATAGAAGCATAGGTACTATATGTATGCAAGCATGGGGAATTGCTTGCCTGGTAGTTCTGTTGCCGAATAGGAAGGATCCGAGTAACTCCTGAGGCTCCTGGTATTCTCCTTGATCAGCGTCTATCCGGATAAAAACCAAACACACAAGGCGCCGAAATAAATATATTGCACAATTATATAAACAATATGAAACGAGCAAACAAGTATGCCATGATGGAATAATGCACAATTTACATGGTATAGCATAGCATGGCATGGTGAGATGTGGGGTACAAGAATAAAGCGTTTTATTAAGTTTTATTCATGTTTTGCTCCCATAAACATTGTTGTATACTTAATATTTATATGATGCATGCTTCAATTCTTAACATCAAATGCATAATCAGAACGGGCTCATCGCGCTGATCGATTTAGACATATTATTTGTCAAATTTGAAATTATGGAATTAAAATTATGGATTTATTAAGAAAAGGCATTTATTTGACATTTTAATAATTTCGAAATTTTAAAATTGCTCAAAAATTATTTTGGATGGCATATTTGCCTTCCTCACATCTTCTGATTCAAAAACATATATTACATTTATTATTTGAAAATAGCAAATAAAAGGTATTAATTATTCCATTTTTACTTAGAAAAGGTTAAAAGTTGGTAGTGTTGATATTTGCAATATTCCAAAATTAATAAAGGAAAATATATTTGAATGCTTGGGATTTTTCGTGCAAAACCTACAACTACTACCTACCGGGTACTGGTGCATAATTAACATTGCAACGACAAGGGCTAGCGTGTAATCAACCATTGGCTCTAACTGAATTCTGATACTGCACTCTGAATCCCCTTCTTCTCTGAATTTTTCAGCCAAGTAAAAAGAGGCAAAAAGGGTGCAATATTGAAGAGCCGAAGTGGGAATTTGAACACCAGATCAATGGATATCGGATTGGGTAGATAACCAATGGAATAGGGATTGTCTCGCATTACAAAAGGTGGCTGGTTTTCGTTTTAAAATGGATTAAGATCAGGGCTGCCCTGACGATACTGATGCTTTTACAACGCCTAGCTCTGCACTTCAAACAAGCGATGGACAGACGACAAACCACAAAAAGCAAAATAAAAACATACGGAGTAGATCATGTGCATATACAGCTAACCAAGCAAGTAAGTAGCTGAATCAAAAAAATAGCTAGCTCGGCTGGCTTCATGCATGAGCTATTCCACCGGTTCAAACACACCAAGCAGCTGAATCAGAAAGGAACATGCAAAAACAATAGCAGTAGAGAGCTAGCTTGAACTCGGTACATTGCCCGCGTGTGGTGTCTCCAAGGAATCGAACTAGGGACTCAGGCCGACCGATGCCGCGGGGAACCACCAGGATGAAGCTGCGCTTGCTGACAGATACTAGGATGACGGATTTTGGCAAGGATCTGGGACGTTTTGAGGAGGTTTTATTGTCGAACGGTAACTAACGAACACCAACGAAAAATTTAGAGACATGCGGGCGCATGACAGCAGCAAACGACAGACGGCGACAGCGACACCGACCATGAACAGGCGACGCTGAAGACCGAGGACTGCGCCTACCATGGGAGCACAACATGGGGAACCTACTGGACATCCTGGTCATGCCCGACAGCGCGAGAATCGATAGCGAGCAGCGGCGCACGCGTGGTACTCCGGGGAACACTTATAGTCAACATGGATTCGAAGCTAGAGAAGGTGATTTGCTCGGACGAAGGCGCTGGGAGGTGTGCTAGCTCACCAGAGTGCCCTTAGGCGAAGCAGAGAGGCTTGGAGGTGATGGATTCGACGATAGGAGAGGGATTTCCGGCAGCGGCCATGGCAGGAACTTGGAGAAATTCCTTGACTCCTGACCTTCTCCTCCTCACTCTTTGACGCAACTAGAACGAGGATGACGCTGCTCCGGAGGGCTTGTTCCACCAGTGAGCTCAGGTGCCTATGGAGGCCATGGTGGTGGTGGAGAGGAGGGTCGATGGGGATCTGGTCTAGGGAACGGGTGGATGGGGTTGCCAGCTCTGTTGTTAGCTTTATGCAGCGGAAAAGGGAGAGGGAGTACGAGCGGGGCATGGGCGAGCGACTCACGTGGCCAGGGAAGATCAATAGGGCATATGCTGTATGCTGCCTGACTTGGTGCACTGTGGCTGTTTGGTCCAGCGACCGGGAGATGCAGCCTATGTATGATCGGTCCAGGAAGAGAGGGGCATGCGATGGGGCTGTTGGTGCGGTGTATGTGTGGCATGATAGAGGTAACACATGCAAACAAGGCTAGATATGTTAGTTTTGATTTGAACCAAACCAAAAGAAAAGAAAGAGGCAAAAAGAAGGTGGAGGGTTGTTTTTGCATGGGGTGTAGCATGTGTATGTGCCCTAGTCAAAAGAGAATAAGAGAGGCATTTACACTTGGATATCATGGAATGGTGAAAGAGCACAAGGAAGGTAATATGGCCAGATTTAACAAGAAGACCCCACATGTTGGCATATGAACATGATTTGGACCAAACCAAGCAAGATAGACTCCATATGGCAAGTGTGGAAGAATAGAGATGGATCCCTACATATATATGTGGCTTCAATTAAATACCAAGAACAAAAATGAGATGCCCACATACCCATGCAAGGTAGAATGAAGATGAGATCAAAGTAAGGATGATAGATGGCAAGTTAGTAGGTGGAAGACTTAAAAAGAGATGCCCCCAACTCCATTTGGGCATGTAACAATAATCAAGAAACAAATACAATAAATAAAGAAGCAAATTGTTAATGAGACAATGCAATATGAAGAGAAGAACCAAGTGAAATAGGTGTTAATATGATGGTCAAATGCAATGTGGCATGATGACATGAGAAAGATATTATGATGATGCATTAATTATCATGTAGGGATAGTATTATATTGATTGAAACCATGTAGCATTACAATGTTAGATATGCTAGAACTCTCCCCCACTAAACAAGAATCTCGCCCCGAGATTCTAGGAAGAATAAGACTCAAAGATGGAAGGATACTCGGAACGGAGGTCATCCTCACGCTCCCAAGTGGCTTCATCAATGGAATGGTGCGACCAATGCACCTTGCAGAACTTGATAGACTTGTTGCGAGTCTTCCGTTCTGCGACTTCGAGAATTTTGACGGGGTGTTCTTTATAGGAGAGATCCACTTGGAGATTGATAAGCTCATGATCCACGGTCCTGTCGGGATCCTTGAAACACTTCTTGAGTTGAGAGATGTGGAAGACATCATGGACCTTGAGTTGTTCAGGAAGCTCGAGAGCATAAGCCACTTCTCCTCTTTTGCCACGAATTTTGAAAGGACCGATGTATCTAGGCACGAGCTTGCCTTTGATACCAAAGCGATGAGTGCCTCTCATGGGAGTGACACGAAGGTAAACGAGATCACCGGGAACATACTCCATGTCTGTGTGTTTTCTGTCATAGTTGCTCTTCTGGCGACTTTGAGCAACCTTCAAATTTTCAAGGATAATGTGAACCTTTTCCTCCGCTTGAGTGATAATGTAGGGGCCAAAGAATTTCCTTTCACCTGCGCCCGACCAACCAATCGGAGTTCGGCACTTGCAGTCATAGAGAACCTCAAATGGTGCCATCTTGAGACTTTTCTGGAAGCTGTTGTTGTAGGAGAACTCAGCATAAGGAAGGCATTCTTCCCACTTCATGCTGAAAGAGATGACGCAAGCACGAAGCATATCTTCTAGAATCTGATTGATCCTTTCAACTTGTCCTTGCGACCGAGGGTGGTATGATGTGTTGAAGTTCAACTTTGTTCCCAAAGCATTTTGGAAACTTTCCCAGAACTTGGAAGTGAAGATGCTTCCACGGTCCAAGCTGATCTCAGGAGGAATCCCATACAGAGAGACAATTCTATTGATATAGAGCTCAGCCAGCTGACTTGCAGAAATTGTTTCCTTGATAGGAAAGAAGTGATCAACTTTAGAAAGCCTGTCGATGACAACAAAGATTGCATTGTTGCCTTTTCTGTGACCTTGGAAGGCCAGTTATGAAGTCCATTTCCACTTTCTCCCATTTCCATTCCGGAGGCTTCAATGGTTGAAGAAGGCCAGAAGGTTTTTGATGGACAACTTTCACTCTGCGGCAGACATCACACTCTGAGACATACTTGGCACAACATCGTTTCAAACCAGGCCACCAATATTGTGTTTTGAAGTCCATGTACATCTTTGTGCTGCCAGGGTGGATAGAAAGAACAAAATCATGCGCCTCCTTCAGAACTTGCTCTCGCAAACCCGGGTAGTTTGGAACAAACATCCGATGCTTGTAGAATAGAACTCCTTGATCATCGAGGTGGAAGGGCTCATACTTTGGAAGCTGAATCTTGGAGATGATGTTTTTAGTGTAAGCATCATCGAGCTGAATGGAATAGACCTTTTTTTCCAAGAGATGGGTTGCTATCAGGTTCAGAAGATATCCTTGAGGCACAATCTCAAGGTTGAGCTAACGGAATTACTCGCACAAGAGAGGTTGTTGTTCTTCCACCATGAGGTTATTGACATAAGCTTTTCGGCTGAGAGCATCGGCCATGACATTAGCTTTACCGGGAGTGTAGTTGATGGTGAGGTCAAAGTCATTAATTGCTTCAATCCATCTCCTTTGACGAAGGTTGAGGTCTGGTTGTGTGAAGATATACTTTAGACTTTTGTGATCAGAGAAGATCTCACAACAGTTCCCAAGCAAGTAGTGCCTCCACACTTTCAAAGCAAAGACAACTGCTGCTAGCTCAAGATCTTGAGTTGGGTAATTGATCTCATGGGTTTTCAACTGACGAGAGGCATAGGAAACCACTTGTTTATCTTGCATGAGGACCACACCCAATCCTTGCAAGGAGGCATCACAGAAGATCTGAAAAGGCTTTGATGTATCTGGAGGAATCAAGATAGGAGTGGAAGTGAGCTTCTCTTTGTGGGTTTCAAAGCTTGCTTGACATGCAGGAGACCAAAGGTATTTCTTGCCTTTCTTGAGGAGATCGCTAAGAGTTTTCGCAATCTTCGAGAAGTTCTGAATGAACCGACGGCAATATCTAGCCAATCCAAGAAAACTCCAGACTTCTTTCACATTTTTTGGTGGAAGCCACTCAACAGTTGTCCTAACAGTTTCTAGGTTGACGGCAATGCCCTTAGCAGAAATGACGTGGCCAAGATAGGTGACTTCAGGGAGCCAGAACTCACACTTTGAGAACTTCACGTAAAGGCGGTTCTCACGGAGCTTGTTAAGGACACAACAGATATGCTCTTCATGTTCTTCTTTTGACTTAGAATAGACCAGAATATCATCGAGATAGACCAGGACAAACTTATCAAGGTACTCCATGAAAACTGAGTTCATAAGCCTTGAGAAGGTAGCAGGTGCGTTGGTGAGACCAAAGGACATGACCGTGTACTCGTACATGCCATAACGGGTGGTGAAAGCTGTTTTAGGAACATCTTCCTTGCGAATCTTGATCTAATGATATCCACTTCTCAAGTCAAGCTTGGAGAATACCACTGTTCCTGCAAGTTGATCGAAGAGGTCATTGATCTGCGGAAGGGGATATTTATTCTTGATGGTTTTTGCATTGAGAGCTTGGTAGTCAACACAAAGTCGATCAGTCCGGTCTCGCTTCTTCACAAAGATTGTTGGGCTGCCCCAAGAGGAAGTGCTATGCTGAATGAAACCCAACCTCTCTTGTTCATCAAGCTGCCATTTGAGTTCGGCCAATTCTGCAGGACCCATTTTATAAGGCTGCTTGGAGATAGGAGCGGTTCCAGGTTCAAGATCAATCACAAACTCGACCTCTCGGTCAAGAGGCATGCCTGGTAGCTCTTCTGGAAACACATCTGGGAACTCACAGACCACAGGAACATTTTGCAAGGCTTCCATAACATCAACGTTTTGGACACCTAAAGAGTAGTGCTGAATAGAAGGAGTTTGCCTCAGAGAATAGACTATGTGGCCTTCAGGAATTTTCAAAGAAACCGAATGTTCCGCACAATCAATCATAGCTTCATTGGCTGTCAACCAGTCCATGCCCAATATGACATCAATATCTGACTTGCCAAGAATAATCAGGGAAGCCAGAAATGAAGAACCACCAATTAGAATTTGATTGCTATGACTGATCTTGGAAGATGCCATAGTTGCTCCAGGCGAGAGAACCATTAAACGTTTAGGGAGAGGATCCATAGATAACCCATTCTCATCAGCAAAACTTGTAGAGACAAAAGAATGCGATGCACCAGAATCGAATAAAACTCGTGCATGGACTGAGTTAACGGGAAGCGTACCCATCACAACACCAGGAGCATGCTCCGCTTGAGCAATGTTGATGTTGTTGACGCGAGCAATAGTGGACCCAGGCTTGGTGTTGATGTTGAGAGCTCGTGGTGCAGGTGCGCGAGGAGCAGTTGTCGAAGCAGGTCTTGGAGGTGGAGGAGGAAGAGCCTTGTTGTACATAGGGCAGTTCCACTGCTGGTGTCCAGTGTTCCCACACGAGAAACAAGCACCACTTAGACGAGGAGTAGAGTATCTAGGGACTCCACCATACGATGCTCTAGGGTAGTTGTGGTTGTAGCCCCTAGGAGCAGCGTTGAAGGAGTTTGGTGGCCTTGTCGAGTAGCTTGAGAGTCTTGGCGGAGCAGGGAGCGGCGGTGCGGTATTAGGAACCCACACACGGCGCTTAGAAGGAGTTGCCATTGCTGAAGAACCAGCTGTGTCCCGGCTATGTTTCTTGGAATCATCATATGCCTGTTTACTTGCCTCCTCTTCAAGAGCTGCTTGCTGAAGCTTGAGCAATGAGCCTGGAGTGGTATGAGTGAGAGCATATTTGATTGAAGCATTTATCCCTTGACGGAACCTCTTCTGTCTTTTCTTATCATTAGAGACCTCATCACCCCCATAGCGAGATAAGTTTGCAAAGTTTTTGATGTAGGTGTTGACATTGTCATTGCCCTGCTTAAGATTCAAGAACACCTCCTTCATGCGTTCCATGACAATTTCAGGCAGGTACTGCTCCTTGAAAGCATCAGTGAATTGCCCCCATGTTGGCTGAAATCCAGGAGGACTTGCTCTTAGATAGCTCTCCCACCAAAGAGTGGCTTCCCCACGCAGAAGGTGAGTAGCGCACTTGACCTTGTCGTGCTCAACAACATCTTCGGTATCCAGTAACCTTGTGATCTCCCGGAGCTAATCGTCGGCATCTAGCGGCTCGGCGGTCACCTCGAAGTGCTGTGGGGCTAACTTCAGAAAGTCCTTCAAGCTGCCACGGTGGGGAGGTGGTGCGAATTCATTCCTCCTGACGCTCTCCTCGAACCTCTACTGGTTTTGCTGCATAGTTCCCACAGTATTCGCCAAACTGACAAGTGCAGCACCCAGCTCTGGCAAACCCGGGACATCATCATTGCAGCGAGGCATCCTGTTATTGATGGAAAAACTTGCGTTAGTACCATAATGGAGAATTATTAATAATCCAAAATATCACTAAAACAGAATTAACCAAGATTTAAGGATACAATTTACTAAGATGATATTAAAATATCAAACAAAGTTCATAGCACCTAGAAGATAGTTAGCATATCGCACACGACTAAAAAGGAGTGTGGAACACAAATCTACCAAAAAATCCGCAAATTTTGGCATTAAAATACCAACTAGATGCGCAAAACCACTTAACAGTTAGAGCTTAGTAGCTTCACCCATTCAATGTAAAAGAGCGAATGATAAAAGTAGTGGTACGGTCATAACTCCATCCCGCACTCAAAGCATTATTTCGCACAAGAATAGGAAAAACGGGCAACCCAACTCTTATCCTTCTAACGAACAACCGAAGAGATTAACAGATAAAGAACAAACACCCCTAACTAGAACGTCTCGGTTACCAAGAGTAAGACAGATCGAATCAGTTTACAAAGAATCGGATAAATCGCGTCGGTTTACACATAAGCCTGTCGATATGGAATGTACCAACAATTGATAACCAAAAGTAGATTACCACAACAAGGTTGGATTCAACAGATAGACAAATAATTAACACACATATCCTATGGTACTACGGAAACCCCAAACACGTGAATCCTAGTTTGAATTTTTTAGAAGAGGATTGATAAACGTTACACTTCCTTACCAGAAAAGGGTGGGTGGATGGGTAAGAAGAAAAATGGAAGCAGTCCTACTCCCACATTTAGTTTTTCCCTAGTATACATAGCTACCAAATTTTTTTCTAGACTGACAACGACCATCTTGGCTGAGACCCTGAAAGGTGGAATGGCCCTGATACCAATTGTAATACCTCGGACATTACGCTCTAAGTTCAAGCCTGGATGAACCAAAAGTGGATAAGTGAATCTACCACGGAGGCCCAAGGCCACCCACGTGTAGGCCCGTCGAAGCGGAGTAGGGCACGGTACCGGCTTACCACCTTATCCACTTTCAAGAACATCGAGACAACAGCGAGTGGCCTAAGCGACAGGTAACGCGACCATGACATACACAAATGAGTATGTATGCCTGCGACTTACAATAGACATCAGAGTCACACCATCTAAAAGAAATAGAAATATTGCAGCGCCATACGGCAAGATCCAAATATCCTAGATAGATATAATAGTTTGGGATACATCCTCAAACATCACGCAATAGAGTATCAAGCGGAAGCGGAATACAAGATCCGAGAACGGATAAGAAGCAAATCGGCATAGGATGCCACAGAACGAAGCACATCCCGCCCACAGATCTCACGGATCTCCATCCCCGGAATCTCTACACCTGATAGTCGTTGCCACCATCATCGGTCTCTTTGACCCAGTAGCCTTCCTGAGAGTATACCTATCCACCTAAACCAAATATTTATCGTGTGAGACCCTAGGGGTACTCAGCAAGTCTTAATGCATCTAAAGGGAACAACCTGGGGGTGACGCAATTGCAGCGAAAGATAATATCTACAAAGTGCTATAGAGACACGCTACGCATCCGCCCAACCAGAGATGGACGGTCGCTCGTTAATTAATATCAATAGTTATATAAGCAACATAATTTAACCTCGCTCGCCCTCCTTCTCGCTTACCGACGAGAAGGCGGAGGAACAACCCATCCGTTGGCAATTTTGTTAACCATTCAATGAGTATTGCACTCTTTACTAGTCATGTATTAGTCAAAGAAGGGCGGTACTTTAGTTATGCTTGTCTATGATCGAGAAACCGTACTCCAAGTCATCCATAACCGCGGACACGGCTTTCAGAAAGATTTACCCTGCAGGGGTGCACAAATAGCAACACATGCACGATCAACCTCAGGAAGAACCAAATAAAATGCAACGAGGCCTCACGGCAAAGCATTCACAGGATTCACAAATTATTTCAAGGGCCCACCCCATTAAGCTACCCGCAACGAACTTGGCCGGCTCCGAGACGGACCCAAGGTTTGCGCCAATGGCTGTAAACGACTGGGAACCCGAAAGTGTGACTGGGCTTGTCGATACCGTGAAAACACTCCGCAATTCCTAAATAGTACAGGTGCTCCACACACAATCGTAAATAAAACAGTAAAGCATGGCATAAGTACAGGATACTAATAAAGCCCCAAACTAGTCTGTGGTCCCAAGAAATAAAGTGCGAATCAAGCTCAGGAAAAGAGGGATTCATAGGGTCTCCGGTATGTGGATAGTGCGAATATTCAAGGAACAAGAATCAAGTACTCGGGGTCCTACGGGACACAAGTGAGCTTAAAGAACCAAATAACAGATAATGCTCACCGATGCCTCTTTCATTAGTTCTCTACTCATATTAAGTTGTTTAGGTACCTCATTATCCAATGACTCGCACAAACCCTACACATGCAATTCTACGACTCGCATGGCTCAAACAACTCCTGCAGTAATGGCTCATGGGATGGAGGTACAAGCTTTGGTGGGGTTTAAAAGTAAAGGCTATGCAATAATTGGGATTCAATTTAATGCAATCGCGACTCAATGATGCAAGAGTAAGATACAAGCATAGGTACTATTTGTATGCAAGCATGGGGAATAGCTTGCCTGGTAGTTCTGTTGCCGAATAGGAAGGATCCGGGTAATACTCCTGAGGCTCCTGGTATTCTCCTTGCTCAGCGTCTATCCGGATAAAAACCAAACACACAAGGGGCTGAAATAAATACATTGCACAATCATATAAACAATATGGAACAAGCAAACAAGTATGCCATGATCGAATGATGCACAATTTACATGGTATAACATAGCATGGCATGGTGAGATCTGGGGTACAAGAATACAGCGTTTTATTCATGTTTTGCTCCCATAAACATTGTTGTATACTTAATATTTATATGATGCATGCTTCAATTCTTAACATCAAATGCATAATCAGAACGGGCTCGTCGCGCTAATCGATTTAGACATATTATTTGTCAAATTTGAAATTATGGAATTAAAGTTATGGATTTATTAAGAACAGTCATTTATTTGACATTTTAATAATTTCGAAATTTTAAAATTGCTCAAAAATTATTTTGGATGGCATATTTGCCTTCCTCACATTTTCTGATTCAAAAACATATATTACTTTTATTATTTGAAAATAGCAAATAAAAGGTATTAATTATTCCATTTTTACTTAGAAAAGGTTAAAAGTTGGTAGTGTTGATATTTGCAATATTCCAAAATTAATAAAGGAAAAATATATTTGAATGCTTGGGATTTTTCGTGCAAAACCTACAGCCACTACCAACTACTGGTGAATAATTAACATTGCAAAGACAAGGGCTAGCATGTAATCAACCATTGTCTCTAACTGAATTCTGACGCTGCACTCTGAATCCCCTTCATCTCTGAATTTTTCAGCCAAGTAAAAAGAGGCAAAAAGGGTGCAATATTGAAGAGGCGAAGTGGGAAATTAAACCCCAGATCAATGGATATCGGACTGGGTAGATAACAATTGGAATATGGATTGTCTCGCATTACAAAAGGTGGCTGGTTTTTGTTTTAAAACGGATCAAGATCGGGGATGCTCTCATGATACTGATGCTTTTACAACGCCTAGCTCTAAACTTCAAACAAACGATGGACATACGACAAACTACACAAAGAAAAAGAAAAACATACAGAGTAGATCATGTGCATATACAGCTAACCAAGCAAGTAAACAGCTTAATTAAAAAAAATAGCTAGCTCGGCTGGCTTCATGCATGAGCTATTCCACCGGTTCAGACACACCAAGCAGCTGAATCAAAAAGGAACATGCAAAAACAATAGCAGCAGAGAGCTAGCTTGAACTCGGTACAGTGCCCGTGTGTGGTGTCTCCAAGGAATCGAACCAGGGACTCGGGCCGGCCGATGCCACAGGGAACCACCGGGATGAAACTGCGCTTGCTGATAGATACTAGGGTGACAGATTTTGGTAGGGATCTGGGACATTTCGAGGAGGTTTTACTATCGAACGGTAACTGACAGACACTGACAAAAAATTCAGAGACATGTGGGCGCATGACAGCAGCAAACGACGGATGGCGGCAGCGACGTGGACCACGAACGGGCGGCGCTGAAGACCGAGGACTGTGCCTACCATGGTAGCGCAACATGGGGAACCTACTGGACATCCTGGTCATGCCCGGCAACGCGAGAATCGACAGCGAGCAGCGGCGCACGCGCAGTACTCCAGCGAACACTTACAGTCAACATGGATTCGAAGCTAGAGAAGGTGATTTGCTTGGACGAAGGCGCTGGGAGGTGTGCTAGCTCACCAGAGTGCCCTTAGGCGAAGCAGAGAGGCTTGGAGGTGATGGATTCGACGACAGGAGAGGGATTTTCGGCGGTGGCCGTGGCAGGAACTTGGAGAAATTCCTCGGCTCCTGACCTTCTCCTCCTCGCTCCTTGACGCAGCTAGAACGAGGATGATTCTGCACTTCTTCTTGTACTCTTGACGCTGCTCCTGAGGGCTTGCTCCGCCGGTGAGCTCAGGTGCCTATGGAGGCCATGGTGGTGGAGAGGAGGGTCGATGGGGATCTGGGGAAGGGTGGATGGGGTTGCCAGCTCTGTTGTTAGCTTTATGCAGTGGAAAAGGGAGAGGGAGTACGAGCGGGGCATGGGCGAGCGACTCACGTGGCCAGGGAAGATCAATAGGGCATATGTCGTATGCCACTTGACATGGTGCGCTGGGGCTGTTTGGTCCAGCGACCGGGAGATGCAGCCTGGGTCTGATCGGTCTAGGAAGAGAGGGGCATGCGATTGGGCTGTTGGTGCGGTGTATGTGTGGCATGGTAGAGGTAACACATGCAAACAAGGCTAGATATGTTAGTTTTGATTTGAACCAAACCAAAAGAAAAGAAAGAGGTTAAAGGAAGGTGGAGGGTTGTTTTTGCATGGGGTGTAGCATGTGTATGTGCCCTAGTCAAAAGAGAATAAGAGAGGCATTTACACTTGGATATCATGGAATGGTGAAAGAGCACAAGGAAGGTAATATGGCCAGATTTAACAAGAAGACCCCACATGTTGGCATGTGAACATGGTTTGGACCAAACCAAGCAAGATAGACTCCATATGGCAAGTGTGGAAGAATAGAGATGGATCCCTACATATATATGCGGCTTCAATTAAATACCAATAACAAAAATGAGATGCCCACATACCCATGCAAGGTAGAATGAAGATGAGATCAAAGTAAGGATGATAGATGGCAAGTTAGTAGGTGGAAGACTTAAAAAGAGATGCCCCCAACTCCATTTGGGCAATATGAAGAGAAGAACCAAGTGAAATAGGTGTTAATATGATGCTCAAATGCAATGTGGCATGATGACATGAGCAAGATATTATGATGATGCATTAATTATCATGTATGGGTAGTATTATATTGATTGAAACCATGTAGCATTACAATGTTAGACATTTGGGATGCTACAAACTCCCTCCATCAATAATGATCCGTATAGCTCGTTCCTTGACAACGCCTCGTGTTTGGAACAGGTTGTGGCGTTTATCATGCTCAAATTTTCTCAATTACACACTCAACACACGTTGTGCAACTAAGCTCTTATATTTATTAGTAGTTTCAACTCCCATTACCTCCATCTCTTCTTCAGAATCATAATTATCCCCATCATGTGCAGCAATAAGAGCTAATGTATCTTCATCAAAATCACTTGCTCAATCATATTCACCATCATCACGCACCATCATAACATGTCGTGTTGTGCACATCCGCTCAATATGACCATATCCCCAGCATTTACGGCATTGTATATCCTTTGTCTTGCTTGTGGAGGCCATATAAGAAGAACTATGAGTAGGGCCATTGGATGAAGGCAGTGGAGCAGCTGAAGGCGTTCTTGACGACAGCGTGGTGGCTTTGGATGTGGTAGGTGCTGGTGGCGTGCCACGCGAAGAAGGCGCTGATTATCGGGACGCCCATGATGATGTACGACCCGCAGAATTATTAGACCTTCTCCATGGTGGTAGAGGATCTTGCACTTCATGTTCAGTTTTGCAAACAAGATGAAACAAACGAGTAATGGTACGATATTCCTTATAGTCTAAGATGTTTTGAATCTCCTTATTTAAACCAAGAAAGAAACGAGCCATCATTTGTTCCGTATTTTCAACAATACCAGCACGAACCATCCCAGTTTGTAATTCTTGAGAATATTCTTCTACAATTTTTTTGCCTTGTTCTAAACGAGTCATTTTCTTTAGAAAATCTGGTTGATAAGTTGGTGGTACAAAACAAAATCACATAGAAGTTTTTAACATAGTCCAAGTATTGGGAATATTAGCATGATTGATGCGACAATATTCAGACCAGCAAAGTGAAGCAAAATCTGTAAACTCGCAAGTAGCAACACTAACACGCATATTCTCAGGATATCTTAAACATTTAAAATGTTGATCTACTTCTAATTCCCATGTAAGATATGCATCAGGATTATATCTACCCTCAATAGGTGGAATATTTAGCTTAAGCTTAGACACATGATCATTATTACGTACCGGTGGTCGAGCGTTGCGGTAGTAATGCCGAGGGCGGCCAGCAGGTTATTCGACATACTCGTCGAACTCATCCTCATCTTCATACTTGTACTCACTATCCTCTTCATATCCCACGATAGCGTCAGCCATGGTAGCGTTAGCAGCCGTCGGTGCAGCAACTTTGGCGGTTGATAGCTATGAGAATCGACATATTTTTGATGGCTTTTATTGATGGTTTTCTCCCGGATTTGATCGTTTTCTGGCTTTACCTAATGTTAATACTTCGGTAGCGAAAAAACTTGGTTTTTAATGTGTGTTTCATGTTCTAAATGTCAACAAAAGGTTTTAACTAGAGAAACACAATATTCTAGAGAAAACAAGCAAGTCTCACTTTGGAAGCAGGCGAGGGGACCTCACAGAAGCTTCAACGAGCAACTATATGGCGGGAATATTTTTCCGTCCATATAGTTCCCGCTGTATAGTTGCCTCCGCCTCTGTCTTGTCAAAAGGGACAACTTCCATGAAGGGACGAAGGATGAAAACACAACACAACAACTACCACACCATCCATAAGGGAGAAAGAATAGATCTGGAGAAGAAGGAGAAGGCGTTCTTCATCTCGCTCCATGATCTTCAACCTCCTAGCCACAATACCTCCATAGCCACCACTTGTACTTGAGAGAGAGAGGGATCTCCACCTTGCAAGAATAGGGTTTGAGATTGTTTCTTCCCATCTTAAATTGTGTTGGATATTTTTCTATTCTTATTGTGGATCTCCATGGTAATACTGAGACGAATTCCCTTTATTTGATTATATTGATGATCAATTCTTCTCTCATGTGTAAGTAATTCCCTTGGGCGTGGGAGATGTAGGGTATTGGTGAGATGTGATGTGCCTTCATATATTTTCCATTATTTTGTGATTGATTCTAATTACTATATTATGTGTGCTTGACTATCTGTGGGATGCCTAATTCTTGTTGTCCGATTAAGGGCCCAGACAACATGATCCTTTGTTCTACATAGATAAGATCTTGTTCGCTAGTGGACCGGCGACCCCCGGGTGACACGGGGATATCAATGGAAAACTAGTAGACCCGAGGATAACGAGGAACCACTATTCTTATTGCATTAGTACGATCCAAGGAGCTTAATCGCTAAGCGACCTGAAGGGTCTTAATCGTCTAGTGTCTGACCATGGTTTTGGTAACAGGCTAGTAGGATTATTGAAGTTGGGATGAAATATACCAAGAGGAGTTCCGGCTAATTATGGGTTACTCGTCTATACATATATTTATAAGATTATAATTGTTACATTTATCATTCATCCACCTAGCACAGTCACTAACACCATGAACTAAATCTCCCCATGCCTTCTTTTGCCATCCGCAGTAAACAACAAACAACCAAGTCATTCTTTACTTTTATGCTTTATATTTCCGAAGTTTACATTTTATTTCTATTTAAATACATCTCATTTAATCAAAACCCATTCCTACTTCAACACTTGCAGTCAATTCACTCGAAGACCTATGACAACTTCGGGTGTGATAGAGACTTCACCCATAAAGATTTACCTTTGGGCTCCCTGTGGGATCGATATCTATACTTTGAAACTAGCTACAAACAATTTCTGCACTTGCAGAGATCAAGCTATTTTCTGGCGCCATTGCCGGGGAGCTAAGCGCTAAGTGTTTATCTTTTGACATTTTAGGTGTTGCTACTACAAAATGTTCTCCTTAGGAGACAAAGGGTCTACACGCTCTAGTAGGACCTACCAGCCAGATTATATTGAGCGCGTGCCTGCTCAGAGGCACGAAGAAATTATTGAAAAACTTGTAAGGTCAAATAAAGGTGAAGTTGAAAACCTGAGTGACATGTCTATTTACAGGACAAATCCTATGAAACCTGAGAAAACCATGTCTATTTACAGGAAAAATCCTATGAAACCTGAGAAAACTCTTAGGGAATACCATGTCTATTTAAAGTTGAAGGAAACCATGTCTATTTGTAGGACAAATCCTATGAAACCTGAGAAAACTCTTAGGGAATACAGTGCTCCAAGTTTTGAATTTCTTAAACAACCAATAGAGTTCCCAAATCCTAAAGTTAGAGAATATCAATTTGATGGTGGAATTATTAAAATTTTGCAGGAAAAAGCTTTCAGTGGAAGGGAAGATGAAGATCCAGGAAGACATATAAGAAAGTTTGATGATGTGATAACATCGCTAGGACCAAAAGGTTTGCCGAGAGACTTTTATCGTCTTAAATTATTTTGATGGTCTCTTAAGGGTAAAGCTCTAGACTGGTTATATTCTCTCCCTCGGCATTACATTAAATGTTGGAAAACTGCATTGTTAAATTCATAAACAGATTTAATCCTTTTAAAAAGGTAACTTAACTAAGAAAGAATATAGGCAACTTTAGTCAGAATGCGAGAGAAATCCACCCACAAGCCTGGGAAAGATTCTTTGGAATGATCAATAGTATTCCTAATCATGGTTATTCTGAATCTACTATTTTCCATTTATTTTACCATGGTCTTAATACTCAAGGTATAGAATTGCTTGACCTCTCGGTAGGAGGGTCTATAAATACTCTAACTATTAAGGAATGTTTGGAATTGATGTCTACTAGGGCTAAGAATGATTCTTTATATAACCCTGATTTTGGCACTATGCTGGAAAGAGGGATACTCCGGATAACTCCTGATCTTATGCCCAAGGTACGCAAAACAATGAAAGAAAAAGGGATACCTGATACGTTGCTAACGTATCTATATTTTTGATGTTCCATGCTTGTTTTATATCTACTTTCTTATGTTTTGTCCATACTTTGGAGTATTTTTATACACTTTCTTGGACTAACCTATTAACAAGATGCGACAGTACCAGCTGCCTGTTTTCTGCTGTTTTTGGTTCCAGGAAAGTCAGAAAATAAATATTCTCGGAATTGGACGGGACAAAAGTCAAAGTCAATATTTCACCGAGGGGGACACAGAGCCAGAAGACGAGACGGGGAGGGGCCAGAGGCCGGCCACACCACCTAGCCGCGTGGCTAGGCCTGACCCGCGCCAGGGGGTTGTGCCTAGGGCACCCCCTCGGCCTCCCCTTTCGCCTATAAGAAGCCTCTGATCCAGAAACCCTAAAGAATCGAGCCTCCAGCCACGAAAAGTTCTGCATCGCCGCCGCCACCGAAGGGGAGATTCGGGGGACAGGAAGTATCTGTTCCGGCACCCTGCCAAGATGGGGAAGTGCCTTCGGAGCCATCTCCATCGACCTCCACCACCATCTCCATCGCTGTTTCTGATTCCCATGATGATGAGGGAGTAGTTCTTCCTCGAGGCTAAGGGTTCTACCGATAGCTATGTGTTCATCTCTCTCTATGCATGATCATATTGTGATCATGAGCTTTGTAATCAAGTAGATCTACCTTGCTACTCAAGTGCTTTAATATATCTCTGCTCTCCCCATGTGTGTGAAAGTGACAGCATGCACACCATGGTGGCACTTAGGCTAGAGATTACAATTACTTGTTATGAGTTATATTTGGAGTTGGATGTTTCTATGAAATTATGGTGTTTGTTGGAACCATCTAGAGCTCAAGGTGACAGTGTGGGGTTATCTAGATGGGGAAAGCAAACTTTGAGGTGTGCTGTTATAGCCCTACCATGGATTAGAGTTATCCAACCGGAGAATAGTTCAGAGCAGTATCATAAAGAGAAGAAATTTATATGAGAGTGTTCACTAGTGAAAGTATAATCCCTAGGCCTTGTTTCTAAGCATTAAAACACCATTTGTAACTAGATCTGATACATGTTTGCTTGCTGCCATCTTTATTTCAGTTTGCCTTTAGTCTCTTCCACGCCATCAAGCTATTTTCTGGCACCGTTGTCTTATATCTATACCACTTGTATTTCACTATCTCTTCACCGAACTAGTGCACCTATACACCTGACAAGTGTATTGGGTGTGTTGGGGACACAAGAGACTTCTTATATCTTGATTGCAGGGTTGCTTGAGAGGGGATACCTTTGACCACTTCCTCCCTGAGTTCGATAAACCTTGGGTGATCCACTTAAGGGAAAACTTGCTGCTGTTCTACAAACCTCTGCACTTGGAGGCCCAAAAACTGTCTACAAGAATAGAAGTGTGTAGACATCTGCAATTTTGTCTTTTTGTTTCTTGTTTTCACTAGTTAGGCTTAATGGAAAAAAATAGAGAGCTTTATAGTATTTATCTTGAGTTAGGACATGAAGTGTTTGAAGAGAAAATTAAAAAACCTATGGAACTTTATTTGCATGCTAATAACAATGTTATTAGTATGAATTCTTTGAACACCATTATTGCTAATGCTATGGAAAAGTCTAAGCTTGGGGAAGCTAGTTTTTATGAAAATGATCTTTTTAGCCCCCCAAGCACGGAGGAGAAAATTTACTTTGGTGATACTATGCCTCCAATATATGATGATTACAATGAAGAATATGATATTTTTAGTCCACCTACTATTGAGGAGAAGATTAATTATGATTACAATATGCCTCCTATATTTGATGATTATGGTGATGAGAATAATAGTGACAGCTATTTTGTTGAATTTGCTCCCACTACAATTAATAAGAATAACTATGCTTATGTGGAGAGGAATAATTATTATATGCATGTGGCTCATGATAAGAATGTTTCATGTGATAGTTATATTGTTAATTTTATTCATGATGCTACTAAAAATTATTATGAGAGAAGGAAACATGGTTTTATGCATCTCAATAATATTAAGTTTCCCCTCTTTATGTTGAAAGTCTTGAAGTTGCACTTGTTTTGCTTTACTATGCTTGTTGCTTTGTGCTTTCAGGACTTGTTTCTTTACAAGATTCCTATGCATAGGAAGTGGGCTAGACTTAAATGTGCTTTGAATTTGTTTCTTGATGCTCTCTTTTACTTCAATTCATATTTCTTATGTGAGCATCTTCTCAAACTATCATGCCTAACTTAAAGGCGTTAAAGAAAAGTACTTCTTGGGAGATAACCCAATAGTTTTCTTGAGTCTTGAAAGTTATTACTTATGTAATAACCTCTCCTTATTCTTTTTTTATTTGATTTTTGTGCCAAGAATAACCTCTGATGAGAGGGAAGTAAGATTTGGGAAAGTGCTGTCCCGAAACAGATTTTTGTGCTTCACTGTAAAAATTCGTGAATAATCTCTGTATGTCGGATTGAGCTGTAATTTTCTGAATAAATCCCCCAGGTTGTTAGCTAACTTTAGTTAGTTCAACACTTTTTGATTTAAGTAACAGAAGGAAAAATCAGTTTTTACCTGCTGGTCTGTTTTGACAGATTTCTGCCATTATTTGCATTTGCGTCTTAATCTTTTTCTCTCTGAGTTCTCTTTGATCATTTGAACTTTTTAAGGGAAGTGCTAAAGTAGCTTGTGTTTTAATGGAAGTTTTATTGGTGTTGGAACTGAACCCAAAGACTTATTATCTTGAGTACCCTAATGTTGCTAATAAAGATTGTGTGAAGTTTTGTATGAAGGAAAAATTCCAGGTGTTAAGGAAAGAATGATGTAATGAGATGAAGAATGGACTAAAGCTCAAGCTTGGGGATGCCACCCCGTGTCACCCCAAGAAATATCCAAGAATGACAAGCGTCAAAGCTTGGGGATGCCCAAGGCATCCCCTTCTTCATCAATAAAAATCTCAGGTTTCTTCCAAAAACTTCATTTTTATTGTTTCATGCACAATTGTGTTGTCCTTGGAGTGTCTTCGTTTTTGTTTTTGGTTTTTGTTTGCTTCATTTGATTAGTTTGCTTGAATAAATTGGTTATACCCCCTCTTTCACGCATTAGTTTTTAAATAAGATGGTTTGGATTGGAAAAGAGTAGGAAAAGTTCGTGCTTTAGTGGTACAAAAGGGAGCTTGTTTTGACTGTGGCTTAGACTTTATCATGTCATGTTTGATATTGTTTTGGATTTATGCTTAGTGTTTTTTGCTGTAGCATGACATGTTATAAATAATTGAGATTGCTTAATGTGCCTTGAAAGAATCATGCGTTGTTTTAGCATATTAAAAGCATAATATTATGGTATTATCCTTTAGTGCTTTATTTGGGTTGACTAGGCGCATGCTCACACCATGTTATGACTATCCCAAGTCACCATAGCCTCTATGATCCTTTAGTTTTCTAATTTTAATATCACTTTATGCTTTAATTAATGATGTTTTGTCTCTTTGCATGATTATGGCCATTATTGCTCTCTTAGTTGGTCGCTCCCAGTCTTTTGCTAGCCTCCACACCAAGTATGAGTTCCACTCATGCATCCAACTCCAAATGAAACCAAGTTATTCCAAAGAGTCCACCATACCTACCTATTAGCATTTCCTATTCCAAGTATATTCATGTTTTTATCTACCTTCCGAATTAAACTTGTTATGTGCAAATTAGTGATTAAAGCTCTCACGAACTTGATGGCACACTTTACTTTTCTTGCCCCTAATAAACTTGAACCATTGTGTCGTTGATGTCTACGCACTTCTATTCTTGTAGACAGTTGTTGGGCCTCCAAGTGCAGAGCTTTGTAGAATAGCAGCAAGTTTTCCCTTAAGTGGATCACCCAAGGTTTATCGAACTCAGAGAGGAAGTGGTCAAAGGTATCCCCTCTCAAGCAACCCTGTGATGACCCACAAGTATAGGGGGTGTATCGCAGTATTTTCGAGGGAAGTGAAACCCAATTTATTGATTCAACACAAGGGGAGCTGTCAATTCAGCTGCACCTGGAAACAATCTTGCTCAAAATAGTTTATCAGTAGCAACAGTTTTGTAGTAGGAATAGCAAAGTAACAGTAGTAGTAAAGCAAAGACAGTAGTAACAAAAGCAGTAACAGTGGGATTCGAGTGCGGTAGGCATAGGGATGGATGGATGGGAGTTGCATGGACAAGACAATTCACATAGCAATCAGAACATAGGGCAATTGCAGATAAATAATATAAAGCATCCAAGTACTAGACAATCCTAGGCATGTGTTCCATATATAGTCATACGTGCTCGCAATGAGAACTTGCACAACATCTTTTGTCCTGCCAGCCCGTGTGCAGCGGGGCCTCTAGGGAACTACTGGAAATTAAGGTGCTCCTTTTAATAGAGCACCGGAGCAAAGCATTAACACTCCATGAACACATGTGATCCTCACATCAAAGCCTTTCCCTTCCGGTTATCCCGATTTCTGTCACTTCGGGGCCATAGGTTCCGGACAACAACGTGTGTATACAACTTGTAGATAAGACCAAGAACAATACTATCATAATGAATCAATAACATGTTCAGATCTGAAATCAGGGCACTCGGGCCCTAGTTGTTGGGCCACGCAGAGAAAAACAAAACTTTTTCCTACGCGGTGATCCCAAGATCCAGCTCAGGTAGAAGGCCACGAGGATTACCACTAGACGCACAGTTGCGGAATTGATGAAGCACATCGCTTGATGGAGTGCAGTCCTCGTGATCCGTTCCGGTTCCATGATCCACGATCCGTTCTTTCTTCACGATCGTCGAAGTGCTGAACGTATAGCACCTCCGCCGGTATCCACACATACGAGGAGGAGAGCCGGCGATGGACTGCTAGGTCTGGTATGGCGGCGACAGGACTAGACTAGAGCTAGGGTTTACAACACATGGAGTGACCTAACCTTGTGCTCTAAGCACCTGTGCCCCAGCTTATATAGGGAGTGAAAGTGGGCTCCACTCACTTGTGGCCCATTCACTAAAAGGCCTATATTTTGCACTGCAAGTCTCACTTGCTGACTAAGTCCATGTCACTATTTGGGTCCAACCCAAATAGGTTTCCTGTTTTGGGTCTAACCCAAACTGCTCCCGCTCTTAAGTGTGTGACCCGACAGGCTCATGGTAACCCGGACACGATTCCGAGTCTCACTCGTAATCGATCAGTCGGTAGCGGCTCCTAGCAGAACGTGCAAACTCCCAAGTACCAATAAGTCATAACGACATACCTTCCAAGGCGACTTTCGTCTGAGTCCCTTTTGCCTCACGATATACCTTGTCGGACTATAGGCGAATGATCGTCATCCCTTAAATAGTCCGACTCTCTTTCTCGATCCGAGATAAGTGATTCATCCGACTAACTCTTAGTCGGCTGCCTCGGTTAACACATATCCGAGACGCGCATGGCCATGCTTTCCGAATCATATCTTCCGAGAGGGCCCAGAGAATATCTCTCCGGATGGAGGGGCAAAATCCCGTCTTGGTTATTCACATCACGCAGCTTGATTCTCAGTCGACCCGAACTCTGCCTTTATAACTGCCTAGTGACGGAATAACGTTTGATAGAACCTAAGTTGGAGATCCTCAACTCGGATTGTGCAATAACCTCAGGTCTAAGGATTACATTGATTGAGACATGCAAATGACGACTTTTTCGTTGCATCTCAATATGGGTCAGTCCGAATCGCTAAACACTTTAGCCGAATCCGTGTAAGTCAGAATAGCATCCCCATGCCCATGACAAGTGGAACCTAGTCATCTGCCGACTTTCACATTGGTCTAAGTTGTGTGTCCAGCACAACCTCAATGACCAAGGACAATTAGTATGAACAACATGAATATATAGTTCCACAATCAAATCACATATTCGATGATACATATTAGTAGTTCATACATGGACCATAACCTTATGAATACATTGGGAATAACATCATACATGATTGCCTCTAGGGCATATTCCCGACAGTCTCCCACTTGCACTAGAGTCAATCATCCGACATCACATGTCTAGGCATCTAATGCCCATAGCTCTCAGGTGCGCCTCATGCTTTGGCTGTGGAAGTGGCTTTGTCAATGGATCCGTAATGTTTGCATCCATGTGTATCTTGCATAACTTGATATCACCTTGATCCATGAACTGGCGAATAAGGTGGTACCGCATGAGTATATGTTTGTTCTTCTGGTGTTGTCTAGGTTCCTTGGCTTGTGCAATAGCACCATTGTTGTCACAATACACGTTTAACGGATTGGACGAGCCCTGAATCACACCAAGATCCATGAGGAAATTACTCATCCAAACGGCTTCTTTTGCTGCCTCCGAGGCAACAATATACTCAGCCTCTGTCATAGACGCAGACACCGTTTCTTGCTTGGAACTTTTCCAGCTCACAGCCCCTCCGTTTATCACAAACACATATCCGGATTGCGAACAAGAATCATCTGAGTCAGTGAGATAACTCGCATCCGTGTAACCCTTTACACTGAGTTCATCCTCACCTCCATAAACCAGGAACATATCCTTAGTCCTTCTCAAGTACTTTAGGATATTTTTAGCCGCTGCCCAGTGGATTTCTCCAGGGTCAGCCTGGTACCTGCTCACAACACTTAGAGCATAGGAAACATCCGTCCTAGTACAAATCATAGCGTACATGATGGATCCGACTGCAGAAGCATACGGAATCGCACTCATCCGACTTCGCTCATCAGTTGTCGAAGGACACCGAGTCTTGCTAAGTTTTATGCCATGGGACATCGGTAAGAACCCCTTCTTAGATGATTCCATGTTGAACTTCTTCAACACTTTATCCAAATATGTACTCTGACTCAATCCAATGAGCCGCCTTGATCTATCTCTATAGATCCGGATTCCTAGTATGTAAGTCGCCTCACCCAAGTCTTTCATTGAAAAACTCTTTTCCAATGATTCCTTGGTCTCTTGCAACATCTGGACATCATTTCCAATCAGTAATATGTCATCCACATATAAGATCAGAAAGTTTACTTTGCTCCCACTAAACTTCTTGTATAAACAAGAATCATGATCACTCTTGATGAAGCCAAACGATTTGACTACCTCATCAAAGCGAATGTTCCAACTCCGAGATGCTTGATTCAACCCATAAATGGATTTCTGAAGTTTGCATACCTTGTCAGCATTAGCCGGATCAACAAAACCCTCGGGCTGTATCATATACACGTCCTCGATTAAATTTCCATTAAGGAAAGCCGTCTTGACATCCATCTGCCATATCTCATAGTCGAAATAGGCTGCTATAGCTAACATGATCCGAACTGATTTAAGCATCGCCACGGGAGAGAAAGTCTCATCATAGTCAACTCCTTGAACTTGTCGGAACCCCTTCGCGACAAGCCGTGCCTTATAGATAGAAACATTTCCATCCATATCAGTTTTCTTCTTGAAGACCCATTTGCACTCGACGGGTCTTGCACCATCTGGCAGATCAACCAAGTTCCAAACTTGATTTTCATCCATGGACTTTAACTCGGATCTCATGGCTCCAAGCCATGACTCAGAATCAAAACCCACCATCGCTTCTTAATAAGTTGCCGGCTCATCACTGTCCAACAGCATCACATCACGAACACTTCGCAATCTGGCCGATCTTCGCAGTGTCGATGCAATTTCTGGCTCAGGTACCACGTCCAGCTCAACCTCTAAGGCTTTTGCCGACTCGCTGCTAGCCAGTATTTCTTGAATTTCTTCGAGATGCACCGTACTCCCACTGACTCCCCGACTGAGAAACTCTTTCTCAAGGAAGACACCGTTTCGAGCGACAAACACTTTGCCCTCTTCTCGGTTGTAGAAGTAGTAACCCAAGGTTTCCCTCGGATACCCCACGAAAATACACTTATCCGACTTAGCTGTAAGCTTGTCTGACTAAAGTCTCTTGACAAAAGCTTCACAACCCCAAATCTTGAGAAAAGACAAACTTGCCTTCTTGCCAGTCCACATCTCATGCGATGTCTTTTCTACCGACTTTGATGGTACTCTGTTTAGTGTGAACGCTGCAGTTTCTAGACAATATCCCCAAAATGATAAAGGCAGATCTGTCTGACTCATCATTGATCGTACCATGTCCAACAAGGTCTGATTCCTCCTTTCCGATACACCGTTTCTCTGTGGTGTTCCTGGAGGAGTGAGCTGGGGAACTATTCCACAACTCTTCAGATGGTCATCAAACTCATGGCTCATGTACTCGCCTCCTCGGTCCGACCGAAGAAACTTTATTTTCTTGCCAAGTTGATTTTGTACCTCATTCTGGAATTCCGTGAACTTTTCAAAGACTTCCAACTTATGTTTCATCAAGTAGATATATCCATATCTACTCAAATCATCAGTGAAGGTAATGAAGTACTCATAACCACCTCTGGCTGTCATGCTCATTGGGCCACATACATCACCATGTACTAGTCCCAATAAGTCGGATGCCCTTTCACAACTCTTTGAAAAAGGTGTCTTGGTCATCTTGCCGAGAAGGCAGGATTCGCATGTCTCGAACGACTCCAAGTCGAACGATGTTAGGAGTCCATCATTATGGAGCTTCTTCATGCGTTTCCAACTTATATGACCAAGCCGACAATGCCAAAAGTAAGTCATATTCAGATCATTTGGTTTTAACCTTTTCACATTTATGTTAAAGACAGATTCACCCTCAAGATTCAAAATAAATAATCCGTCCTGGACGGGTGCAAAACCGTGAAACATATCATTCAAATATAAAGAACAACCATTATTATTAATATTTGACTCATAGCCCTGTCTCATTAAACATGAGGCAGAAATAATGTTTAGACTAAGCACTGGAACATAATAACAATTATTCAGCTCCATTAAGAATCCGGAAGGTAAATGAAGTTGGATCGTGCCGACTTCCAACGCAGCAACTCTTGCTTTGTTGCCGACCCGAATGTCAACCTCGCCTCTTGCCACGCTCCTAGTTCTTACCAGTCCCTGCAATGAGTTGCATATGTGAATGACTGATCTGGTATCATATACCCAAGAAGTACTAGGTGCATCAGCAAGATAAATGTCTATAACATTACAAACAAGCGTACCTGAGCCGGAAGTCACACCTCCGCTCTTGGCTTTGTCAGCCAGATACTTGCTGCAATTCCTCTTCCAGTGGCCATCCGACTTGCAGTAGAAGCAAGTGGATCCGACTGCAGGAGATGGCTTAGTCCCTGAGGAAGCGCTTTGGACTGGGTCCTCAGCCTTACCTCCTGACTTTGCCTTCTTCTTCTTAGTCCAAGAACTCTTCTTGAACTTAGCCTTGTTTTGCACCATCAACACTTGACTGGCACCTTTCTTGAGATCCGCCTCAGCCTGCTTGAGCATCCCATGTAATTCAGTGAGCTTCTTATCCATACCATGCATGTGGTAGTTCGATATGAACTGGCCATACGCACTAGGAAGAGAGTTTAGAATTATGTCTGTAGCGAACTATTCGCTAATGGGGTAGCCAAGTCTTTCAAGAGACTGCACGTAACCAACCATCTTGATCACATGTGGACTCAGTGGATCGCCATCCTTAAGCTTGCAGCTCAACAAAGCCTGAGAGACTTGATACCTCTCAGTCTTTGCCTGAGCTTGGAACATACTTTTGAGGCTTTTGATCATATCATAGGCCTCAACATTCTCGAACTGCTGCTGCAAGTCCGGTTCCATGTGAGCAAGCATAAGACAACTAATCTCCATGGATTCATCACAAATCCGACGGTAGGCATTGGTGGCTGCGACAGTCGCATTCTCATCCGGCTCAGCTGGAAGTGGGTTGTCTAGGACACGATCCCTCTTTTCTTGTTTGAGAACAATTCTCAGATTATGATACCAGTTGGTGAAGTTAGTTCCATTCAGCTTATCTTTCTCTAAGATGGTTCTCAAAGCAAAACCGGAAATCTGAGGAAGACTGCTAGGTGCCATTAATCTACAACAGAAAATATGCAAAACACTTAAGACATGTATCCATAAATGAGCAAGCATATTAAACCTTTTAATATTTATGCTCCCACTAGAACCAACACCCCTCCGATGGTTATTTAGTGATTCAGGACCCTAAATAAGCAAGTCGACTAGTGAGATTTAGCATCACTGCTAGCCGTCAAGTGATCTAGGTAGACAGCCCCTTGTCAATCGTATCTCATACGACTCCTGTTGGATGGGTGGCATCGCATGCCCCGGCTCCCATCCGACTTTTCCCCGAGTCCCACAACCGTTGTGATAGACCCGTCTAGATTACCAAGTGCTTCTGCTGTAAGAGTACGACTCGAACCCACCTAGTCGGAAAGAATTGATAGCACCTCAATTTTATGAGCCCACTACCAAAAATGTCCGACTTGTGATGGTGCAGCACTGGCGGGGAAACCAACTATCTAATAGAGGTAAAACAGAGACATAACAATAACACAAAATAAGGCAATTATAATGTGAAATGGTATGGCTCTCTTCATGGCGATCTCCATCTCCATAAAGCCTGTAATCCGACTCGTGTCAACTCTTGTCACGTGCTGTCTTACACCATGTAGCTGACTTCTACATCGACCTGCATGCCATCCGGATTCTCCAAACATCTACACTAGCTAGTAATGCAAAATACACAGAGAATCCGACACGCAGGACATTATACAATAAGATGACAGCACCTAGGCTCCAGCCGGCTGACACAAACCGTGATACGCAGATCACGTATGGATTACACACATCACATGCACATAAGCCATACCATTCACAACATCATCCTGCAAAAACAAGTTATGCATAGATACGATATCTACCGGCATTGAGAAACTCGCAATGACATCTAAGGCGCTACGACAGGGCAAAGACGGCGGTCCCGCTAGCCGGATAGCGGGCGGGGATCGATTTCGAAAAGTGCAGATCTCATCTGCATTCCGGACATGGATTTCGTCATCGGATAAAAAAATTTTACCCATATCCGATCCGGACTCCGATTCGACCAAACTCTTTGATCTTCGATCACCGCATCCGGGTTTACGTGTCACAGTCTACCCCGATGGCGGAAGCCGACCGGTAGGGGTATGTCATTCCACGACCTTAGCAGTTAGATCATGGAAACCAGATCATCCATTACCCGAGTACAGTTGATCCAATCAACTTTGTACAAAACCGATCTAACGCCAAAACTGCAATTAGATCCAATCTAACGCCAACCGCATATCACATATGCACGATCTCGAGCCTAAAACCAGAAGCTAACGCTCTGATACCACTGTTGGGACACGCAGAGAAAAACAAAACCTTTTACTACGCGGTGATCCCAAGATCCAGCTCAGGTAGAAGGCCACGAGGATTACCACTAGACGCACAGTTGCGGAATTGATGAAGCACGTCGCTTGATGCAGTGCAGTCCTCGCGATCCGTTCCGGTTCGACGATCCACGATCCGTTCTTTCTTCACGATCGTCGAAGTGCTGAACGTACAACACCTCCGCCGGTATCCACACGTACGAGGAGGAGCGCCGGCGATGGACTACTAGGTCCGGTACGGCAGCGACAGTACTAGACTGGAGCTAGGGTTTCCAACACATGGAGTGACCTAACCTTGTTCTCTAAGCACCTGTGCCCCAGCTTATATAGGGAGTGAAAGTGGGCTCCACTCACTTGTGGCCCATTCACTAAAAGGCCTATATTTACCACTGCAAGTCTCACTTGCTGACTAAGTCCATGTCACTATTTGGGTCCAACCCAAATAGGTTTCCTGTTTTGGGTCTAACCCAAACTGCTCCCGCTCTTAAGTGTGTGACCCGACATGCTCATGGTAACCCGGACACGATTCCGAGTCTCACTCATAATCGATCAGTCGGTAGCGGCTCCTAGCAGAACGTGCAAACTCCCAAGTACCAATAAGTCATGACGACATACCTTCCAAGGCGACTTTCGTCTGAGTCCCTTTTGCCTCACGATATACCTTGTCGGACTATAGGCGAATGATCGTCATCCCTTAAATAGTCCGACTCTCTTTCTCGATCCGAGATAAGTGATTCATCCGACTAACTCTTAGTCGGCTGCCTCGGTTAACACATATCCGAGACGCGCATGGCCATGCTTTCCGAATCATATCTTCCGAGAGGGCCCAGAGAATATCTCTCCGGATGGAGGGGCAAAATCCCGTCTTGGTTATTCACATCACGCAGCTTGATTCTCAGTCGACCCGAACTCTGCCTTTATAACTGCCTAGTGACGGAATAACGTTTGATAGAACCTAAGTTGGAGATCCTCAACTCGGATTGTGCAATAACCTCAGGTCTAAGGATTACATTGATTGAGACATGCAAATGACGACTTTTTCGTTGCATCTCAATATGGGTCAGTCCGAATCGCTAAACACTTTAGCCGAATCCGTGTAAGTCAGAATAGCATCCCCATGCCCATGACAAGTGGAACCTAGTCATCTGCCGACTTTCACATTGGTCTAAGTTGTGTGTCCAGCACAACCTCAATGACCAAGGACAATTAGTATGAACAACATGAATATATAGTTCCACAATCAAATCACATATTCGATGATACATATTAGTAGTTCATACATGGACCATAACCTTATGAATACATTGGGAATAACATCATACATGATTGCCTCTAGGGCATATTCCCGACAGTCTCCCACTTGCACTAGAGTCAATCATCCGACATCACATGTCTAGGCATCTAATGCCCATAGCTCTCAGGTGCGCCTCATGCTTTGGCTGTGGAAGTGGCTTTGTCAATGGATCCGTAATGTTTGCATCCATGTGTATCTTGCATAACTTGATATCACCTTGATCCATGAACTGGCGAATAAGGTGGTACCGCATGAGTATATGTTTGTTCTTCTGGTGTTGTCTAGGTTCCTTGGCTTGTGCAATAGCACCATTGTTGTCACAATACACGTTTAACGGATTGGACGAGCCCTGAATCACACCAAGATCCATGAGGAAATTACTCATCCAAACGGCTTCTTTTGCTGCCTCCGAGGCAACAATATACTCAGCCTCTGTCATAGACGCAGACACCGTTTCTTGCTTGGAACTTTTCCAGCTCACAGCCCCTCCGTTTATCACAAACACATATCCGGATTGCGAACAAGAATCATCTGAGTCAGTGAGATAACTCGCATCCGTGTAACCCTTTACACTGAGTTCATCCTCACCTCCATAAACCAGGAACATATCCTTAGTCCTTCTCAAGTACTTTAGGATATTTTTAGCCGCTGCCCAGTGGATTTCTCCAGGGTCAGCCTGGTACCTGCTCACAACACTTAGAGCATAGGAAACATCCGTCCTAGTACAAATCATAGCGTACATGATGGATCCGACTGCAGAAGCATACGGAATCGCACTCATCCGACTTCGCTCATCAGTTGTCGAAGGACACCGAGTCTTGCTAAGTTTTATGCCATGGGACATCGGTAAGAACCCCTTCTTAGATGATTCCATGTTGAACTTCTTCAACACTTTATCCAAATATGTACTCTGACTCAATCCAATGAGCCGCCTTGATCTATCTCTATAGATCCGGATTCCTAGTATGTAAGTCGCCTCACCCAAGTCTTTCATTGAAAAACTCTTTTCCAATGATTCCTTGGTCTCTTGCAACATCTGGACATCATTTCCAATCAGTAATATGTCATCCACATATAAGATCAGAAAGTTTACTTTGCTCCCACTAAACTTCTTGTATAAACAAGAATCATGATCACTCTTGATGAAGCCAAACGATTTGACTACCTCATCAAAGCGAATGTTCCAACTCCGAGATGCTTGATTCAACCCATAAATGGATTTCTGAAGTTTGCATAGCTTGTCAGCATTAGCCGGATCAACAAAACCCTCGGGCTGTATCATATACACGTCCTCGATTAAATTTCCATTAAGGAAAGCCGTCTTGACATCCATCTGCCATATCTCATAGTCGAAATAGGCTGCTATAGCTAACATGATCCGAACTGATTTAAGCATCGCCACGGGAGAGAAAGTCTCATCATAGTCAACTCCTTGAACTTGTTGGAACCCCTTCGCGACAAGCCGTGCCTTATAGATAGAAACATTTCCATCCATATCAGTTTTCTTCTTGAAGACCCATTTGCACTCGACGGGTCTTGCACCATCTGGCAGATCAACCAAGTTCCAAACTTGATTTTCATCCATGGACTTTAACTCGGATCTCATGGCTCCAAGCCATGACTCAGAATCAAAACCCACCATCGCTTCTTAATAAGTTGCCGGCTCATCACTGTCCAACAACATCACATCACGAACACTTCGCAATCTGGCCGATCTTCGCAGTGTCGATGCAATTTCTGGCTCAGGTACCACGTCCAGCTCAACCTCTAAGGCTTTTGCCGACTCGCTGCTAGCCAGTATTTCTTGAATTTCTTCGAGATGCACCGTACTCCCACTGACTCCCCGACTGAGAAACTCTTTCTCAAGGAAGACACCGTTTCGAGCGACAAACACTTTGCCCTCTTCTCGGTTGTAGAAGTAGTAACCCAAGGTTTCCCTCGGATACCCCACGAAAATACACTTATCTGACTTAGCTGTAAGCTTGTCCGACTAAAGTCTCTTGACAAAAGCTTCACAACCCCAAATCTTGAGAAAAGACAAACTTGCCTTCTTGCCAGTCCACATCTCATGCGATGTCTTTTCTACCGACTTTGATGGTACTCTGTTTAGTGTGAACGCTGCAGTTTCTAGACAATATCCCCAAAATGATAAAGGCAGATCTGTCTGACTCATCATTGATCGTACCATGTCCAACAAGGTCTGATTCCTCCTTTCCGATACACCGTTTCTCTGTGGTGTTCCTGGAGGAGTGAGCTGGGGAACTATTCCACAACTCTTCAGATGGTCATCAAACTCATGGCTCATGTACTCGCCTCCTCGGTCCGACCGAAGAAACTTTATTTTCTTGCCAAGTTGATTTTGTACCTCATTCTGGAATTCCGTGAACTTTTCAAAGACTTCCAACTTATGTTTCATCAAGTAGATATATCCATATCTACTCAAATCATCAGTGAAGGTAATGAAGTACTCATAACCACCTCTGGCTGTCATGCTCATTGGGCCACATACATCACCATGTACTAGTCCCAATAAGTCGGATGCCCTTTCACAACTCTTTGAAAAAGGTGTCTTGGTCATCTTGCCGAGAAGGCAGGATTCGCATGTCTCGAACGACTCCAAGTCGAACGATGTTAGGAGTCCATCATTATGGAGCTTCTTCATGCGTTTCCAACTTATATGACCAAGCCGACAATGCCAAAAGTAAGTCATATTCAGATCATTTGGTTTTAACCTTTTCACATTTATGTTAAAGACAGATTCACCCTCAAGATTCAAAATAAATAATCCGTCCTGGACGGGTGCAAAACCGTGAAACATATCATTCAAATATAAAGAACAACCATTATTATTAATATTTGACTCATAGCCCTGTCTCATTAAACATGAGGCAGAAATAATGTTTAGACTAAGCACTGGAACATAATAACAATTATTCAGCTCCATTAAGAATCCGGAAGGTAAATGAAGTTGGATCGTGCCGACTTCCAACGCAGCAACTCTTGCTTTGTTGCCGACCCGAATGTCAACCTCGCCTCTTGCCACGCTCCTAGTTCTTACCAGTCCCTGCAATGAGTTGCATATGTGAATGACTGATCTGGTATCATATACCCAAGAAGTACTAGGTGCATCAGCAAGATAAATGTCTATAACATTACAAACAAGCGTACCTGAGCCGGAAGTCACACCTCCGCTCTTGGCTTTGTCAGCCAGATACTTGCTGCAATTCCTCTTCCAGTGGCCATCCGACTTGCAGTAGAAGCAAGTGGATCCGACTGCAGGAGATGGCTTAGTCCCTGAGGAAGCGCTTTGGACTGGGTCCTCAGCCTTACCTCCTGACTTTGCCTTCTTCTTCTTAGTCCAAGAACTCTTCTTGAACTTAGCCTTGTTTTGCACCATCAACACTTGACTGGCACCTTTCTTGAGATCCGCCTCAGCCTGCTTGAGCATCCCATGTAATTCAGTGAGCTTCTTATCCATACCATGCATGTGGTAGTTCGATATGAACTGGCCATACGCACTAGGAAGAGAGTTTAGAATTATGTCTGTAGCGAACTATTCGCTAATGGGGTAGCCAAGTCTTTCAAGAGACTGCACGTAACCAACCATCTTGATCACATGTGGACTCAGTGGATCGCCATCCTTAAGCTTGCAGCTCAACAAAGCCTGAGAGACTTGATACCTCTCAGTCTTTGCCTGAGCTTGGAACATACTTTTGAGGCTTTTGATCATATCATAGGCCTCAACATTCTCGAACTGCTGCTGCAAGTCCGGTTCCATGTGAGCAAGCATAAGACAACTAATCTCCATGGATTCATCACAAATCCGACGGTAGGCATTGGTGGCTGCGACAGTCGCATTCTCATCCGGCTCAGCTGGAAGTGGGTTGTCTAGGACACGATCCCTCTTTTCTTGTTTGAGAACAATTCTCAGATTATGATACCAGTTGGTGAAGTTAGTTCCATTCAGCTTATCTTTCTCTAAGATGGTTCTCAAAGCAAAACCGGAAATCTGAGGAAGACTGCTAGGTGCCATTAATCTACAACAGAAAATATGCAAAACACTTAAGACATGTATCCATAAATGAGCAAGCATATTAAACCTTTTAATATTTATGCTCCCACTAGAACCAACACCCCTCCGATGGTTATTTAGTGATTCAGGACCCTAAATAAGCAAGTCGACTAGTGAGATTTAGCATCACTGCTAGCCGTCAAGTGATCTAGGTAGACAGCCCCTTGTCAATCGTATCTCATACGACTCCTGTTGGATGGGTGGCATCGCATGCCCCGGCTCCCATCCGACTTTTCCCCGAGTCCCACAACCGTTGTGATAGACCCGTCTAGATTACCAAGTGCTTCTGCTGTAAGAGTACGACTCGAACCCACCTAGTCGGAAAGAATTGATAGCACCTCAATTTTATGAGCCCACTACCAAAAATGTCCGACTTGTGATGGTGCAGCACTGGCGGGGAAACCAACTATCTAATAGAGGTAAAACAGAGACATAACAATAACACAAAATAAGGCAATTATAATGTGAAATGGTATGGCTCTCTTCATGGCGATCTCCATCTCCATAAAGCCTGTAATCCGACTCGTGTCAACTCTTGTCACGTGCTGTCTTACACCATGTAGCTGACTTCTACATCGACCTGCATGCCATCCGGATTCTCCAAACATCTACACTAGCTAGTAATGCAAAATACACAGAGAATCCGACACGCAGGACATTATACAATAAGATGACAGCACCTAGGCTCCAGCCGGCTGACACAAACCGTGATACGCAGATCACGTATGGATTACACACATCACATGCACATAAGCCATACCATTCACAACATCATCCTGCAAAAACAAGTTATGCATAGATACGATATCTACCGGCGTTGAGAAACTCGCAACGACATCTAAGGCGCTACGACAGGGCAAAGACGGCGGTCCCGCTAGCCGGATAGCGGGCGGGGATCGATTTCGAAAAGTGCAGATCTCATCTGCATTCCGGACATGGATTTCGTCATCGGATAAAAAAATTTTACCCATATCCGATCCGGACTCCGATTCGACCAAACTCTTTGATCTTCGATCACCGCATCCGGGTTTACGTGTCACAGTCTACCCCGATGGAGGAAGCCGACCGGTAGGGGTATGTCATTCCACGACCTTAGCAGTTAGATCATGGAAACCAGATCATCCATTACCCGAGTACAGTTGATCCAATCAACTTTGTACAAAACCGATCTAACGCCAAAACTGCAATTAGATCCAATCTAACGCCAACCGCATATCACATATGCACGATCTCGAGCCTAAAACCAGAAGCTAACGCTCTGATACCACTGTTGGGACACGCAGAGAAAAACAAAACCTTTTACTACGCGGTGATCCCAAGATCTAGCTCAGGTAGAAGGCCACGAGGATTACCACTAGACGTGCAGTTGCGGAATTGATGAAGCACGTCGCTTGATGCAGTGCAGTCCTCGCGATCCGTTCCGGTTCGACGATCCACGATCCGTTCTTTCTTCACGATCGTCGAAGTGCTGAACGTACAACACCTCCGCCGGTATCCACACGTACGAGGAGGAGCGCCGGCGATGGACTACTAGGTCCGGTACGGCAGCGACAGGACTAGACTGGAGCTAGGGTTTCCAACACATGGAGTGACCTAACCTTGTTCTCTAAGCACCTGTGCCCCAGCTTATATAGGGAGTGAAAGTGGGCTCCACTCACTTGTGGCCCATTCACTAAAAGGCCTATATTTACCACTGCAAGTCTCACTTGCTGACTAAGTCCATGTCACTATTTGGGTCCAACCCAAATAGGTTTCCTGTTTTGGGTCTAACCCAAACTGCTCCCGCTCTTAAGTGTGTGACCCGACATGCTCATGGTAACCCGGACACGATTCCGAGTCTCACTCATAATCGATCAGTCGGTAGCGGCTCCTAGCAGAACGTGCAAACTCCCAAGTACCAATAAGTCATGACGACATACCTTCCAAGGCGACTTTCGTCTGAGTCCCTTTTGCCTCACGATATACCTTGTCGGACTATAGGCGAATGATCGTCATCCCTTAAATAGTCCGACTCTCTTTCTCGATCCGAGATAAATGATTCATCTGACTAACTCTTAGTCGGCTGCCTCGGTTAACACATATCCGAGACGCGCATGGCCATGCTTTCCGAATCATATCTTCTGAGAGGGCCCAGAGAATATCTCTCCGGATGGAGGGGCAAAATCCCGTCTTGGTTATTCACATCACGCAGCTTGATTCTCAGTCGACCCGTACTCTGCCTTTATAACTGCCCAGTGACGGAACAACGTTTGACAGAACCTAAGTCGGAGATCCTCAACTCGGATTGTGCAATAACCTCAGGTCTAAGGATTACATTGATTGAGACATGCAAATGACGACTTGTTCGTTGCATCTCAATATGGGTCAGTCCGACTCGCTAAACTCTTTAGCCGAATCCGTGTAAGTCGGAATAGCATCCCCATGCCCATGACAAGTGGAACCTAGTCATCTGCCGACTTTCACATTGGGCTAAGTTGTGTGTCCAGCACAACCTCAATGACCAAGGACAATTAGTATGAATAACATGAATATATAGTTCCACAATCAAATCACATATTCGATGATACATATTAGTAGTTCATACATGGACCATAACCTTATGAATACATTGGGAATAACATCATACATGATTGCCTCTAGGGCATATTCCCAACACTAGTGACAAGCATTAAGCACAACAAGTCGCAACAAAGTCATAAAGCACTAATAAATGATACTAGGCACCATGCCCTAACAATCTGATGCCATTACATGAACGATCTCATCCAATCCGTACCATCCCCATAGCCTACAACGGGGGATTACTCACTCATAGATAGGGGAAACATGGATGGTCGATGGAGAAGCGATGGTGATGATGATGGCGATGATCTCCTCCAATTCCCCGTCCCGGCAGGGTGCGAGAATGGAGTTTCTGGTGCTGTTCCGTGGAATCTGATGGTGGCGGCGGAGCGGAACTCCTTCTATAAAAACATCGAACCCCCCAAAGTTTTTAGGTCAGAAGGCTCCTTATAGGTGAAGAGGGAGGCCGAGGGGGTGCCTGGGGGCCCACACCACCCCTGGCGCGACCTGGCCTGGCCCGCGCCACCAGGTGGTGCGGCCACCCCAGGGCTCTTCTCCGTCTCGTATTCTGGATCCTGGAGTCTTCGGGTGAAATAGGATTTTTGGCATATTTTCCGGGATTTTTCCTGATAGTTGATTTTCTGCACAAAAAGTAGACACCAAGGCAATTCTGCTAAAAACAGCGTCAGTTCGCATTAGTTGCATCCAAATCACACAAGTATAGAGGAGAAACAATAGCAAAAGTGTTCGGGAAAGTAGATACGTTTTGGACGTATCAACTCCCCCCAAGCTTACCTTATTGCTTGTCCTCAAGCAATTCAGTTGAAAACTGAGTGCGATAAAAGAACTTTCACGAACACATTTGCTTCATATGATGTAAATATTCTCAGCAATGTGATCAACTACCTAGACAATTCATAATAAAGAGTATGCAACTGAGTCTACTTAATAGTCATTGCAAGCTATGAAGAGATTCCAACTCAAGAATAATAAGTAGCATGAAGCACAAACATAAGCAACATTACAATGCTCATAGAAAGGTATGATAGAGTGGTATCTCGCTTGCCTTTGATTATGAATGCCAAGGCACCTCTGAAGTTCAAGTGATGACTAGAAGTAAAGATATCAAAGATACAAGAATCAAAATCATAACACAAATAATCAAGTATTGGAACAAACACAAATGATGACAACTATGCTCTCAAGAAGGTGCTCAAAGAATAAGTGGAGACTCAACAAGTAGAAGAAAAGGTTTTGAATAATTTGAAAGGCTTCCAAGTGCTGAAAGTATGGTACTTGTTAGGTTTGAGCTCTCATTGCCCCTATCATAAGCATCTTTAATGTGGTTAAGGTGAAAGTGACACAACTAAGAGGATATGCTTGACAAGTTATAAATTGAAGTCTCATGCCCTTACTTACGAAGACCGATCCTCATGCTACTCAACTTCAGTCACAAGTAAGCTCTTGTCATTGTAAGTACATACGTATCATAGAGAACCGCCAATGGGGTACCCCTTGCACATGACACAGGAGCTATCCCATAATCAAAGTAACAAGGCAAGCAGACAATGAGCATCTCGGCGATCTTTTTATTTACTATGTGCATAGATTTTTATTGAGGATGCTTCATAGAATGCTCATTATGGTTATGCTGCAAGTTTCCACCATGATTAGGCATGGCTTAGGCTAGCGGCCCATGTTCATGCTTAGTATTCTGAAATTTAAACACCTATTAAACAAGTGATTGCAAAGCAAATGTAATAAAGAACTCTACTCAAAGGGACTTGCAAGAGGCCTAAACATGCATCAAAACTATATCTCTAACCATCAAACAAGCTTACAAGCTCTCAAAACCAGTCACCTATAGTAGCAAAATACTCGACATATAATCCACTAAACACAAATCTACTTGGACAAGGAGAGGAGTCACATACCAAGGAACAATTGCTCCAAAATTCAGCAAGAAAGATGGGCTGAGCAAAGAGATCAAAGAAATCGAGAGCAACCACAGAAAGAACGTGATTTTGAGCTATGAACTGGAACTTACTCGGGAGAGAGAAGAAAGTGGCAGGTGAGAGAAGTAGTGGGGGGCCAGGGGTGGCCCACACCAGGGCATGGCGCCACCCAAGGCTGGCCGTGCCACCACATGGTGTGCCTGCCTGGTGGGCCCCCTGGTACCTACCAGGTACTCCTGTGCCCCTTTTTTCATGTAAACATTTAATATGAATTTTGTGGATTTTTTCGAGACACTTTAATTTTGGGCATTTTTCAAAAATAGAAGAATGATTTTTCTAACAGACAGATTTTTTTTCTTTTTAAAACATGATGCAAGGACAAAACAAGGCTAGAACTACAGAAGTTATAGCATGCAAGAAACTAACAACACAAATAAAACTAAACAAAAGCAAAAACTAAAATGCAAAGGATAGAAATAAACGGAGATAATCATAATGAAAACATTGTTTTATTCAATGGAATCCTTTTGTTAGCAAGGTTGATCAAGTCTTGCTACCAAAACAATTGCATATGAGACAAAAGTTTGTACTCCACTAATGATTATGTTACCTTAACCTTGATAGCAATGGTCCCAATCATAATAGTTTCAAATTTTTCTCTTGGTATGGGACAATATATTTCTCCAACTTGAATGCCTTCAACATGTTCAATTGAATTCAGTCCATAAGTCCTTTCAATCTTCTTGGGGAAATAGACAGTATGTTCCTTGTCATTAACATTGAAGGTCACCTTTCCATGATTACAATTAATAACAGCTCCTGCAGTATTAAGAAAAGGTCTCCCAAGAATAATAGACATATTATCATCTTCAGGCATTTCAAGCACAACAAAATCAGTTAATATCAAGCAATTGTGAGCCACCTGAACAGGTACATCCTCACATATCCCCACAGGAATAGTGGTAGATTTATCAGCCATTTGCAAAGATATATCAGTTGGTATCAATTTTTCAAGCTGAAGCCTTTTATAGAGAGAGAAGAGGATAACACTAACTCCAGCTCCCAAATCACACAAAGCGGTTCTAACATAACTATTCTTAATAGAGCAAGGGATAGTTGGAATCCCTGGGTCTCCAAGTTTCTTAGGAACCTTACCATTGAAAGAATAATTAGCAAGCAAAGTAGAGATTTCTTCATTAGGGATCTTCCTTTTATTCGAGACAATGTCCTTCATATACTTTGAGTAAGGAGGCAATTTAATAGCATCAGTCAACGGAATTTGCAAGAATAAAGGCTTCATCCACTCACAAAACTTATTATAGTGTTCATCTTCCTTTGCCTTGTGTTTCTTATCAGGGAAAGGCATATGTTTTTGGACCCAAGGTTCTCTTTCACTACCATGTTTCTTAGCAATAAAATCTTCTTTAGTGTATTTAGTATTCTTAGTGTGGTTTTTAGGTTCTTCTTCAACTTTTTCTTCATTAGGCACTTCATTTTCTTCATTACCACTTTCAGTTTCAGCATCAGATATAGATATACTATTAGGATCTATAGCAGGTTCAGAGGGTTCTACAACAGTTTTATGTTTCTTTTTCCTTTTCTTACAAGTAGAACCGCTATTTTCAGCTTGTTGAGAATCCTGCTCAATTCTTTTGGGATGCCCCGCCGGATATAGAGGATCCTGGGTAGCAGCTCCACTTCTAGTTCTAATTTCATAAGCATGTTTTTCTATAGCAGCATTAACTAGCAAGTCGTTTTGCACTTTAACGAGTTGATCTATTTGAGTTTGAACCATTTGAAAGTGTTTAACAATCATTTTAACACCATTAGAAGTTCTTTCCACAATATCTTTCAACTCAACAATAGCTCTAGTGTTTTCCATTAGATGATGTTGCACCCTTTTATTAAAGTTATCTTGCTTAACAATAAAGATATCAAATTCTTCTAAGCATTGATCAGGAGGCTTCAATTAAGGGATATCACCTTCATCAAAGTGTTGGAGAGAGTGTACCTCAATAGTGGGTGAGTAGGGAATAGGCTTACATAATTCTTCTATAGGAGGTAAATTCTTGACATCTGCAGCTTTAATTCCCTTCTCCTTAAGACATTTCTTAGCTTCCTTCATCACTTCATCATTTAATTCAATAACTCCCCTATTCTTTGATGTTGGAATAGGCACAGGAATAGATGGTTCTGGTACAATTACTTCGGGTATAGCTTGTTTAGGAGGAGTCCAATCTTCATAATTCTTGCTTAGTTTAGCCATTAATTCCTCAGCTTCCTTAGGAGTCCTATACCTGAAAACACAATCAGCACAACTATCTAGGTATGTCCTAGATTCCTCGGTTAGTCCATTATAAAATATATCAAGAAGCTCATTCTTAGGTAATGGACTTCCAGCCTGTGCATGAACCAAAGCACAAAACCTTGCCTAAGATTCAGGCAATACCTCTTTTTCTCCCTTTTAAAATCAAAAAGTTCCTGCAAAATAGCATGTCTAGCACTAGGAGGAAGATATTTCTGCAGGAAAGTACTAATCAAGCACTCAGGGCTATCAATAGATCTAGGAGGTAAATTACTAAACCAAGTTTTAGCTTCTCCTTGTAGCGAAAAGGGGAAAATCTTAGCAACAAAGTAAGTACGCATTTTAATATCATCAGAAAACAAGCCACTCATGGTAGAAAGTTCATTCATATGTGCTACCGCACTTTCATTCTTAGTCGCACAAAAAGGTTCTTTCTCGACAATAGCTATGTAAGATAGATCAAGAGAGAAATAATAATCTTCATCTATAATGTTTATGGGAGAAGCAACAAACTTAGCATCAAGGGATAATTTGGGTCTAATAGTACACCTCTCAAGGAGATTCTTAGCAGCGCTCCTATCATGGGTGTTCCTACATTCTTCAATAAACTCATCAGTCATCTCAACATAATCTTCTTCAGCACCATAACTCTTACTAGACTCAGGTGAGCTAACAGGTGTGGTAGTGTCTTCATTAGGAGTTTCGGTATTTCCAGCTATAGTTCTAGCAATCGTAGCATAGGGATGGATGGACGGGCGTTGCATGGACAAGACAATTCACATAGAAATCAGAACATAGGGCAATTGCAGATAAATAAGATAAAGCATCCAAGTACTAGACAATCCTAGGCATGTGTTCCATATATAGTCATACGTGCTCGCAATGAGAACTTGCACAACATCTTTTGTCCTGCCAGCCCGTTTGCAACGGGGCCTCTAGGGAACTACTGGCAATTAAGGTGCTCCTTTTAATAGAGCACCGGAGCAAAGCATTAACACTCCGTGAACACATGTGATCCTCACATCAAAGCCTTTCCCTTCCGGTTATCCCGATTTCTGTCACTTCGGGGCCATAGGTTCCGGACAAGAACGTGTGTATACAACTTGTAGATAAGACCAAGAGCAATACTATCATAATGAATCAATAACATGTTCAGATCTGAAATCATGGCACTCGGTCCCTAGTGGCAAGCATTAAGCACAACAAGTCACAACAAAGTCATAAAGCACTAATAAAAGATACTAGGCACTACGCCCTAACAATCTGATGCCATTACATGAACGATCTCATCCAATCCCTACCATCCCCATAGCCTACAGCGGGGGATTACTCACTCATAGATGGGGGAAACATGGATGGTCGATGGAGAAGCGATGGTGATGATGATGGCGATGATCTCCTCCAATTCCCTGTCCCGGCAGGGTGCCAGAACGGAGTTTCTGGTGCTGTTTCGTGGAATCTGATGGTGGCTGCGGAGCGGAACTCCTTCTGGAAAAACGTCAAACCCCCCAAAGTTTTTAGGTCAGAAGGCTCCTTATAGGCGAAGAGAGAGGCCGAGGGGGTGCCTGGGGGCCCACACCACCCCCTGGCGCGGCCTGGCCTGACCCGCGTCACCAGGTGGTGTGGCCACCCCAGAGCTCTTCTCCGTATCGTATTCTGGCTCCTGGAGTCTTCGGGTGAAATAGGATTTTTGGCATATTTTCTGGGATTTTTCCTGATAGTTGATTTTCTGCACAAAAAGTAGACACCAAGGCAATTCTGCTGAAAACAGCGTCAGTTTGCATTAGTTGCATCCAAATCACACAAGTATAGAGGAGAAACAATAGCAAACGTGTTCGGGAAAGTAGATACGTTTTGGACGTATCACCCTGCAATCAAGATACAAGAAGTCTCTTGTGTCCCCAACACACCCAATACACTAGTCAGGTGTATAGGTGCACTAGTTCGGCGAAGAGATAGTGAAATACAAGTGGTATAGATAATTATAAGTGGTAATGGTGATAGAAAATAACTTGATGGCATGGAAAAGACTAAAGTAAAACTGAAATAAAGATGGAAGCAAGCAAACATGTAACAGATCTAATTGCAAACTATGTATAAATACTTAGAAACAAGGCCTAGGGATCATACTTTCACTAGTGAACACTCTCATATAAATATCTTCTCTTTATGATACTACTCTTAACTACTCTCCGGTTGGACATTCTAATCCATGGTAGGGCTATAGCAGCACACCTCAAAGTAAGCCTTTCCCATCTAGATAACCCCACACTGTCACCTTGAGTACTAGATGAGTCCAACAAACACCACAATTTCATAAATACATCCAACTCCAAATATAACTCATAACAAGTATTTGTAATCTCTAGCCTAAGTGCCACCATGGTGTGCACGCTGTCACTTTCGCACACATGGGGAGAGCAGAGATCTAGTAAGCACTTGAGTAGCAAGGGAGATCTATAGATTACAAGCTCATGATCTCAATAAGAGCATGCATAGAGAGAGAGATGAACACATAGCTACCGATAGACCCCTTAGCCTCGAGAGAGAACTACTCCCTCCTCATCATGGGAATCAGCAATGGTGATGGAGATGGTGGTGGAGATCGATGGAGATGGCTCCGGGGGCACTTCCCCGTCCTGGCAGGGTGCCGGAACAGAGACTTTCTGTCCCCCGAATCTCCCCTTTGGTGGCGACAGCGCTGCGGAACTTTTCATGGATTTTTGATTGACGATTTAGGGTTTTGGCCTCGGGAGGCTTCTTATACGCCAGAGGGCAAGGTCGGTGGGTAGCCAGGGGCCCCACAACATGCCCTGGCACGGCCAAGGGGGACCCGCGCCTAGGGGTGGTGTGGCCACCCTATGGCCCCTCTCCGACTCTCCTTCTAGCTCTGTGAGTCTTCCGGGAAAATAGGAACTTTGGCTTTTGTCCCGTCCAATTCCGAAAATATTCATTTTCTGACTTCCTGGAACCAAAAACAGCAAAAACAGGCAACTGGCACTGTGACATCTTATTAATAGGTTAGTCCAAGAAATCATATGAAAAGTACTCCAAAGTTGGAACAAAACACAAGAAAGTAGATAAAACCAAGCATGGAACATCAAAAATTGTAGATACATTTGCTATGTATCAACATCCCCAAGCTTAACTCCTGCTCGTCCTCGAGTAGGTAAGTGATAAAAAGAAAGAATAATTTTTGAGGTGATATGCACCATCAAAGACTTGATCAAAGTATTTGTAAAACTTTCAAAGCTGGGATCATAGTACTTCAATCATAACATGAAAGACAAAGTTCTAACAATAAGACATAGCAACTATGTTGCAACATAAAAAGGCACAAACAAAAGATTCATGAATAACAGTGCTTTGCAAGACGTTTGTTTGTTTCACATAAACAAAACATAGCATAGTGGTATTCAGCTTGTTCGTCATAGAGTAGCAAACATAAATGCATAGGACTCTTTCAAAGTTCATAAGAGTGACTAGATACAAATAGTTTAAAACAAGCAATATCAAAGTTATGCATCAATCAACAAGTCCTGGGACAATGCACATAGAACTAAGAATGTCCACTATGCTCTCAAAGTAGGTGCATAAAGATAGAAGGTGGAGACTCAATATAGTAGTGGAAGAAAGGCCTTCATAGAAGGAAGTAGGGATTCAAGTCTCATAAAGAGCTTCCAAAAATTATGGTACTTATAGCTTTCAGCTCTCATTGCCCCTATCATAAGCATCTTGAAGTGATTAAGGTTAAAGTGAACAAACTATGGTGTACATGCTTGACGAAGTATAAGTTAGAAATATCATGTCCCTTGTATACGAGGGCTGCTCCTCATGGTACTCAAGTTTAGTCATCGGTAAGTTCTTGAAGTACATTGGTATCACAAAGAACCGCCAACAGGGTACCCCTTGCCGGATGATACGGAAGAATCTCCATATCAAAATGATAAGGCAAGCAGACAACGAGCATCTCAGCAATCTTCTTATTTACCATGGGAAAATGGTGCTTTTTTCTCTCTTTCCTCTTTTCATAATCTCATTTTTTTTCTCCTTTTCTCTTTTTTCTCAATATAGGACTCTTTTTTTATAACAAGAATGCTTCATAGACAGCTCATTATGGTTACGCTGTAGGTTTCCACCTTGTCAGCATGGATTAGACCAGCGGCCTAGGCGTTTCTCTAACACATATACATAACTCCATGGACTTACAAGCTCCCCTTTCATTTCACACCGACGACATCCATAGACAAAAGAGCATGATATCAACTAGGTACAAGTACCCGTGCAATGTTGAAAGCGTTCCCCATGACAGCATGGTTCTGCTAATCCCCAACAAATAAGTGCAAGCATATACAACATAGACGACACAATGGTTCAAGTTTATTAAGGGCAAGAAAAGTAAAGTGTGCCATCATGTTCGTGAGAGCTTTAATCACTAGTTTTCTCATAACAAGTTTAATTTGGAAGGTAAACAAAAACATGAATATACTTGGAATAGCGTATGCTATTAGATAGGTATGGTGTACTCTTTGGAATAACTTGGTTTAGGGAGTTGGATGCATGAGTGGAACTCATACTTGGTTGTGGAGGCTAGCAAAAGACTAGGAGCGACAAACTAAGAGAGCAATAATGGCCATAATCATGCAGAGCGACCAAACATCATTTATCAAAGCATAAAGTGATACTACAAGTTGAAAACTAAGGGATCATAAAGGCTATGGTGACTTGAGATAGTCATAACATGGTGTGAGCATGCGCCAAGTCAACCCAAATAAAGCATCAAAGGAGAATACCACTATACTATGCTTTAATACGCTAAAACAACACATGATTAATCCAAGGCACATTAAGAAATCTCAATTGTTTATAACAAGTCATGCTACAGCAAAGAATACTAAGCATAAATCCAAAACAATATCAAGCATGGCATGACAAAGCATAGGCCACAGTCAAAAACGAGCTCCTTTTACTACATAAGCATGAACTTTCCTACTCTTTTCCAAACCAAACCAAACTATTTGCAAATAAATGTATGAAAGAGGGGGTCCAACCAATTCATTCAGAAAACTAAGCAAAGCAAGTAAACAAAAAACCAAAACGAAAACGAAAAAGAAGATGCTCTAATAACAACACAAATGTGCATGAAACAATAAAAATGAAGCGTTTGGAAGAAACCTGGGATTTTTATTGATGAAGAAGGGGAATGCCTTGGGCATCCCCAAGCTTTGACGCTTGTACTTCTTGGATATTTCTTGCGTGACACGGGTGGCATCCCCAAGCATGAGCTTTAGTCCATTCTTCATCTCATTACTCATTCCTTCCAAGTGCGTAGACATCAATACCTTCTGAACTTGCTAAGGAAAACAAATTAGATTTGTTACAAGTTTTAAATGAAGAAGATGAAACTAGAAAAGTTTTTCAAGAATTAAAACATCGAAAAGTGAAATCTCATAATAACTTGCATAAGCATTTCCAAAAACACAAAAATATTTTGGCAGAACTCACTGAAAATTATGATGAGATTGGCCAAGAAATAAAACTATTTCACAAGTATCTTAGTACGATTGAAACCCAGTGTGAACAAATAGCATCTGGTTATCAAATTTTTCTTCGTGATGATAAAGATATTTCTATTTCTACTAATGTTGTCACAAGAAGGGGTGCGGTTGTTACAGGACCCTTAGGACCACCGGAATACGAAGCTAAAAAAGAGCCAAAGGAAAAAGTGTTGCTCAAAGCAAGCCAAGAAGATGATACATTGGTGGATCCTCAAGATGAGACTGAAACACAAGATCAAACCAAGAAGGACCAAAATGATGCAAAGGATGGCCATTATGACTCTGATGTAGAGACAGTTGATCCAAGAGAAGATAAAGAAGTAAAAGCAAGGAAGATGAAGTTGTTGTAGTAGAAAATAAGAAAAGCAATAAGAAACAACAAAAGAATGCAATGAAAGAACCTGACTCCCCACAAAAGGTAAAAGACAAGAGTAAGTCAAGTGAGAAAAAACTTCCTTATCCAGATCAAAAAAAGAAAGCACCGGATCAGGTAATTTATAATTCTTTTACAAAGGCACTTAGTGACCTTCGTCTGGAAATTCCATTTGCAGATGCAATCAAAGTTCCTACTTATAGTAAATTCCTCCGCGATATTCTTAGTAGAAAGAAAGAAATAACTGAAACTATTGCCATGGTAACTAGTTATCCTGCTAATGGGAAGCTGTTGTATAAGTCTAGAGATCCCGAATACCAACTATTTCATGCTCAATAGGTAAAACTGATATTCATAATGCCTTGTGTGATCTAGGAGCAGGAGTTAGTATAATGCCATACTCCCTCTATAAAAGGTTAGGATTAGGGGAGTATTCTCCTACTACTATCACTTTATAGATGGCTGACAAGTCCACTAAAAAACCCGTTGGTATGAATCGGGATGTTTTACTTAGAATAGATGAGCATGTTATTCCTACTAATTTTATTATTCTTTAAATGCTAGAAGATGAAAGATTATCCATAATACTTGGAAGACCTTTCTTTAGTACTGCAGGAGCATCAGTAGATTGTGCTGAAGGAAAGATAATCATCAATGTTTATGATGCTGAAATCATTCGATATTTTCCAAAGAAGCTAGAAGTAGGAGAAAGATATGTTCCACCGGCAAAACGAGTTCATGTGGTAAGTGCCTTTGATAAGGGGCAACCCAAGGTAAGAATTTGAGAACAAAAGAAAGGTTGAGTTACTCAACCGTTCCTAATAAAATCTTAATGGGAGTCAACCCATCTCGTCAATAAAATAGATTAGAGAATAAAAGGTTCATCGCATTCCTACCACTTTTTCATAGACATTCTTGCGGAAGCGTGCTCGTGAAGATGCAGCTGTCAAAAAGTAGTAGAAACATTGATTGAATGACTTTAGAATAAGAATAAAATTTTTTAGTTTGAAGTTTTTCATCTAAAGAAGATAAATTTTTGCTTTTAACAAGCCAATGTTGGTCTACAGTTTCTACCATTAATTTTCTGTCCAAAATAGGGTATTTCGCTAAGTTTTGGGATAAAAAGGTATCCTCGAAGAAATAGAATTTTTTGATGATTACTGATGGTTTAACAACCAACTATACGGCGGGAATAAAAACTTCGCCTGTATAGTTCTGGTCGTATAGATATCTTTGCCATCAACATATTTTCTTTGAAGGCACAAAGAGTTTAACGACCAACTATATGGTGGGAATAAAAATTCTGGCCATATAGCTCTGGTCGTATTGATATCGATGCCTTCGAATAAAATTCTTTGAAAGGTACTAAGAATTTAACGACCAACTATACAGCGGGAAGAAAAATTCCGACCGTATAGCTCCGGTCGTATAGATATCGATGCCTCCATACAAAATTCATCCCAAAGGTACTAGGAGTTTAACGTCCAACTATACGATGGGAATAAAAATTCCGGCCGTATAGTTCCGGTCGTATAGATATTGATGCTAGCTTTAGAAATTTATCTCGAGAGACAACAGTTTAATGACCAACTATACGACGATATCATTGTGATCCGGCCGTATAGTTGTGTCTGTATAGCTGATTTCTGTATAAAGAAAACCTAGTTGGCAGCTCCGCCGCAACTTTACAAGCAGAACAACATCACCCGCCCGTATAGTTCCAGCCATATAGTTTGGTGCGACCACAAAATCGCACTGAGCGGCTAGGTCTTCCTCCTCTCCTCATTATTTCTCTCATATTCTCTCTCCAAACCGCTCAAAATCCACCTAGAACTTTTGATTCTTCATGGATTTCGTTCGTTTGAGTGGGGAATCAACAGAACGATATGTTTCTCTCCCTATCCATTCTTTATTTTTAGATTTCCATGGTTGAAACTCTCACATTGATCTAGTGGATGAACTCAAGCTTATTTTGTTTTCCCTATTAATTTCTCACGTTAGGATTGAATTTTTCCACATAGAATCTTTCATATATCATGTAGAAACTATATGCCTAAGATTTTATGGTGAAATTTTTCAGTGCATCACGATGAACAAAATCGGTAACCTCTTTCGTTCAAGCAAGCGCCAACGAGGTGAGGGCTCGAGCTCAGGGTCTCGAGCCCCGCGCAACTCCAACTTGGACATTGTCTCATTGAGGAGGGTGCTGCCCACACGTTGGGCCGACGACAACTTTCTCACTGCGGCAGGGTTGAAGGAGGATTTCGACCTCATGTGCAACAGGGCAGGGTTGGCAGTACTTGGGTTCGCAAGCCACGACACCTACACCGAGCTCACCCATGAGTTCCTTGCCTCCTTCTACGACGACCAAAAGGACAAAGGTAACATGTGCATGATAAGCTTCACCATGAACCGGCAGCACTATGAAATAAATTTCGAACAATTTTGCAATGCCTTCGGCTTCCCTCATATAGGGAGCCCAATGTTACTAACTTCTATAGCGTCACAAGTGGAGAGACTTGGGAGGTTATTTCTGTTAATGGTGGCAGTCAATTTTACCAAAAGAAGATGTCCACCATTCAGAACCCAACCATCCGCTACTATGCTTTGTTCCTCGCCAACACACTACTAGGAAGAGGTGACACCGGTTCCATGGCCAATGCGGACATGGAAATTATCACCAAGGCTCTCTTCCCCACTTCACCGCAAATCCCTAGTCCTGCAGCTCTACTTATACAGCACCTTCGGCACCAAAGCAACAAAACCAAAGATGATATTCGCATTGGTGGATTGGTAACCTACCTTGCCTACGCATTAAATATTGTACTACCTGTTATGGAACCCGTTGACGGCTCCAAACTTATGGACGTCAAGTATTTGACTGCTTATGGCTTCCTTGGTGTTTACCATGCTAACCGGAGGCTCCGAGCATATCAATTCAGTTATCTTGGTGATGCACACGGTGAGCAGGTTCAGTTTCCATGCCCCCAATCCTTCTCGATTATGGAGAAGGACGCTTGGATGCTCACCAAGGACCAAGTGATGGAGATTCTGGCCGAGCTCCAGCCTGTTGAAGAGGAAGGTGAAGAAGGAGGGTAGCAGGATGACGAGGAGAAGGAGCAGGAGGAAAAGCAGGGAAACAACCCTGCTTGGGAGGGACAGCAGCAGCAGCCAGGAGGAGCCTTGGACCCATGGCCCAACCAGCCACAACAGGGGTACAGCTACGTCCCCTATCAGGAATTCCAGCATCTCAACCAGCGCGTTGGGGAGATCGACCACACTCTTCAGGAAGTGAATGAAGATGTGAATACTTTGACTCACAACTTCAGTCACTTCATGACCCACTTCCCCGACTACTACCAGCAGTATCCGCACCAGCCGCCAAATGATGGCAACAACTGAGCCTAACAATATCCTAAGCTTGGGGGAGGTTTGAAAACCTCCAAACTTAGCATTCATGTTTTTATTTCATCTTTTTATTTATTTTATTTCTTCAAAATTTGTATGTTTATTTTCAGCTTTGCATGTCTAAACCAAAAAAACAAAAAAAATTAGTCGTAACTTTATTTGCAAGTTCGTTTCTTTGTTTCTCTAGGAGATTGCTTAATTTTGGGTGATTTGGCAATATGTAATATAGGAGAGGTTTGACTCAAATACGAGAATGAAGCAAGCAAGAGGAGGTATCACATTCCTTTCATCACACTCTTTGCAACCTTAAATTGATCCTACAATTATTTACTTGCTTGCACTGGAGTCACTCCCCACTTAGCTATTATCCTACAAATTCTATTCCGTTGCTAGTGTCTCCTTTTTAGCTTTGAAACAATGAGAAATGAACTTGGTTAAAAATATTTCCTACATTTTTACAACAAGAAAAAGCATCTGAAAGATGACTTGAGTCCATGCTTAGCTCAAAGAATTTGATTTTAGAACTACTCCATCCCATTTGAGCTTAATATAAATAGACTCGATAGTACCCTTGATTGAAGTTGTTTGATAAAATGGATGCTTCGAAGTAGTAGAGATTATGCCACTACTTTTTCTAATAATTACCATAAGATATTGCTTTACGTGTGTCATTACAACTCTGTCGTGCTCCATGGGGAACTATTAACTCCGTTGGCCAATGAACGATCTAAATGTGGGAAACCACTTGATTTCGGCTATTGAGTTATGTAAACGTCTATAGCAGCAATGCTATGACGTGTAATTTTTTTAGTCTCCTCATGGTTTCACGTTCCAAGTGAAGTTATAGTACTCCTCTGGCCCATTATTGCTCAACATCATTTATTAGCATGATTTCTCTATGCAAGAGCTAAAGTTTTTGAAAGACAAAAGAAATAAAAAGGTGCTTTGAGAGCCTTGAAATTTTGACATGGGAGTAGATGAGCTGTTCTTAAATTAAATATCTTGATGCCAACTTGAGTACTCTTAATTGATTAAGGAAACAAAAACAAATGTTTTCATCTCTCAATGAAGAGGGGCACCAAAAGAATTTGTCTCACTCTCCTAGTTAAAACTTTCGACACTTTCTTGGGCATATGATTTATTTGCTAACAAGATATGTTGTTTGGAAGTGGACTCAGTGCAATCTTGTGAATACTTGTATGATCATATTTAAGGTTGCAGGAATTGTGAAGAAAAGAATTTGACACCAATTCAAACTTGTGAGTTACTTTATTTTTAGTCTCGAATCTCTGTTATTCTTTCTTATTTCCTTGTCACTCGAGGGCGAGCAACATCTAAGCTTGGGGGAGTTGATAGCTATGAGATTCAACACATTTTTTATGGCTTTTGTTGATGGTTTTCTCCCGGATTTGATCGTTTTCTAGCTTTACCTAACGCTAATACTTCAGTAGCGAAGAAAACTTGGGTTTTAATGTGTGTTTCATGTTTCGAACGTCAACAGAAGGTTTTAACTAGATAAACACAATATTCTGGAGAAAACAAGCAAGTCCCACTTTGGAAGCATGCGAGGGGACCTCACAGAAGCTTTAACGAACAAATATACGGCAGGAATATTTTTCTGGCCATATAGTTCCTGCCATATAGTTGCCACCGCCTCTGTCTTGTCAAAAGGGACAACTTCCGTGAAGGAACAAAGGACGAAAACACAACGCAGTAGGCGCCACACCATCCAGAAGGGAGAAAGAAGAGATCCAGAGAAGAAGGAGAAGGCGTTCTTCATCTTGCTCCACGATCTTCAACCTCCTAGCCACAACACCTCCATAGCCACCACTTGTAGTTGAGAGAGAGAGAGAGAGGGATCTCCACCTTGCAAGACTAGGGTTTGAGATTGTTTCTTCCCATCTTGAATTGTGTTGGATATTTTTCTATTCTTATTGTGGATCTCCATGGTAATACCAAGACGAATTCTCTTCATTTGATTATATTGATGATCCATTCTTTTCTCATGTGTGAGTAATTCCCTTAGGCGTGTGAGATGTAGGGGATTGGTGAGATGTGATGTGCCTTCATATATTTTCCATTATTTGGTGATTGATTCTAATTACTATATTATGTGTGCTTGACTATCTGTGGGATGCCTAATGCTTGTTGTCAAATTAAGGGCCCAGACAACATGATGCTTTGTTCTACATAGATAAGATCTTGTTCTCTAGTGGACGGCGACCCCTAGGTGGCACGGGGATATCAATGTAAAACTAGTAGACCCGAGGATAACGAGGAACCACTGTGCTTATTGCATTAGTCCGATCCAAGGAGATTAATTGCTAAGCGACCTAAAGGATCTTAATCGTCTAGTGTCTGACCATGGTTTTGGTAACATGCTAGTAGGATTATTGAAGTTGGGATGAAATCTACCAAGAGGATTTCCGGTTAATTATGTGTTGCTCGTCTACACATATATTTATAAGATTATAATTGTTACATTTATCATTCATCCACCTGGCACAGTCACTATCACCATGAACTGAATCTCCCCGTGCCTTCTTTTGCCATATGCAGTAACAACAAACAACCAAGTCGTTCTTTACTTTTATGCTTTATATTTCTGAAGTTTACATTTTAGTTCTATTTAAATACATCTCATTTAATCAAAACCCACACCTACTTCAACACTTGCAATCAGTTCACTCAAAGACCTGTGACAACTTTGGGGGTGACAGAGACTTCACCCATAAACATTTACCTTTGGGGTCCCTATGGGATCGATATCTATACTTCAAAACTAGCTACAAATGATCTATGCACTTGCAGACATCAACGGTGGGAGAAGGAGGTGGTGTATCTACATTACGAGTAGACGAACCAGCAGTGCTGTGATCCATGCATGGGACGCGTTGTGCAAGCCCCACATGGCTGGGTAGACGTCGTTGAGGATGTGGCGCGATAGTACGTGCAGGTGCGGGCGTGGGTAACCTGTTGAGGACCTCTTGAAACTTGGCGTCGAGCTTATCGTTGAAGGATTTCTCTAGTCCTTTGATCTTGTCAATGGTTTCGTTGAGCTTGACGTCAACATCCTCCAGTCTTGTATCAACATCTTGTGCACGCCCTACCAACATCTTGGGGAAGTGAGCATGTATCTCTTCATTTGTCATGTTCACCGGTTCAAGCAGTATATATTCCATGGTTAGTCCATAAAAGCACAAGCGTATATGCCTACGAATATAGAAATATGATGGAAACACACGTAATCCATCAAGCAATATACAAAGCTCTTACAAGCTGTTACAAAAAAGTAGGAAAAAGGTGATGTGCAACCGCAATGACCAGTGGTTCCAGAGATTGGACCGAGCGATTACCAGGGATCGACACAACGCATGTGGAGAAATCTGTGGAGATCTGGGAAGGCTTAGCAAAGGGGTTAGAAATTATCAAAACAGCAATGCAAAGTTGAAAAGATGATCAACGATGTTACCGTGCTAGTCCTAGGCTAGACCGTACTAGAGACGCGAGGCTAGAGCACTAACGATGTCACGACGCGGCACAACAACCAATGGTATGATGATATAGCACCCTGTAACACCCTCGAATCAGCCCTATGCAAGTTTTAGCCCTTTCCGCCAAACCCGCATAGAAACGATTCAAGGACGCCCACCAGGCACTTTCGTGCGGGTGGAAAACGAAGTAATACCATTACACAACAGTCCTCAATGGGACCCACAGAACAAATATATATACAACACGACTCCAAGAGTCAAGAATACAGATATACAATACAAAGATCCAAATCACCTTGAAATCGCTATAGCGTCCGAGTACAGACAAGATGCAAATGGGGCTAAGAGCCCTGAAGAATAACCAATGGCGTCCATAACCCTGCCCTGGCCAAGCCGAAAGGGTAACCCTTCTAATGACGTTGATCTCAAACCTGCTAAAACAAAAGGGGTGCCGATGAAGGGCAAAGGAAAAAGAGGAGAGTCAGTACTAAGGCCAGTACATGGCGAGGCTAAAATTCGGCGGTTTGTAACAAGGCGGGACCCAGCGGTGGCAGGGAGGAGAGGTCGGCGGCGCTCCGCTGAAGGGAGGCCTAGGGAGGAGACGAGGCCGACGAGGGGCGGCGAGTTTGCAGCGGCGACGCTCTTGGACGGCTCGCAGACGGGAGGAGGGCGACGTGGCAGAGGCGGAAGGTTCTCTGGCAGCGAGGTGGGGAACAGAGGCCAAGGGGAAGACGGCTCGAGGTCGAGGCTAGCGCGTTGCGGCACACGGGGCCGGCCTGCGGGTGCTGCAGGAAGGCGGCGACGGCTCGGGAGATAGAGGAGCAGACGGAGCGCGGCGGAGGACGGAGAAGAGGAGGTGACGGTCGACGAACAGAGGCTCGAGACAGTGGAGGCTTGTGCTGCGGACGAGGGAGGGCCACCACCGCGAGGCCAGCAGAGCTCTACAGAGAGGAGCGGGAGGCGGGGAGGAGCTCCGGCAGAGGCAAGGACCGCGGCGAAGAGGGCGGCCACATCGGCGCTTGCGAGGGGGAGGCGAGCAGAGGAGGGAGAGGACCAGCGGTGACGGGGCTTGGTGGCGGAGGCCGGCGCCGGTGAGGGGAGGAGCGGCGGTGGGGCCGAGAGAGAGAAGCGGGCGGGGTAGGAGGTGTGTCGAGGGGAGAGAGGGCGAGAGCGGCACGCGGAGCGTGTCGGCAGGGGGTTGGTGGCGTGGTGGACCAGGGGAGAGGCGCGTGGACGCGGTGAGGTGGGGCCAGGCGGGGACCAGGTGGTTGTGGGGTGAGTGCAGGTGGCGGGGTGCATGCGGGATGGGGTGAGGCCAGGCGGGAGAGAGGTGCTGCGTGGGCGGGAGATGGTGGTGGGATGCGCGCCCAGGTGGCGGCGGCTGGGAGGGAAAAGAAGGGAGGAGGGGTAGGTGGCTGGGGTGGTTAGCTAGGGTTAGGATAGGTTAGATTTTGGGTGTTTTTATTGGGGGTGGCCGGCTGGCCGGTTTGGGCCTGGTTCGGCTGCCCCCTAAAAATAATATAAATATTTTATTATTTAAAACGGGGCTTTTGCAAACCGTATTTAGACAAACCAAAATATTCCGGAGGCCCTGGTTTTGTATTTGAATAAAGTCTATATTTATAAAACAGAAATAGGGTTTTTCAAAAATAGTTTCAGACAACAGATGCATGATGATGACGATGCTCAAATGCAATGTTGCATGATGAAATGAGCATGCGGTCATGATAATGCAATGCACAAAAACACAATGATTTTTTAGTAGTGGTTTTTGCGGGATGCCACAGTTCGACACCACTAACAAGGGATCTCGCCCTCGAGATCCGCCTCATGGTACCGGGAAGAAGGTCGACGATCTGAATCTTCTCGCTTCATGTAGATGCTCGCGACACCACTAACAATAGGTTGTTGTCCGTGATCGTCGAGAGAACACTCCGGGAAACAAAGGGCGAAGGTAAAGGTACCCACAAATAAAGCCACCTCTAACTTCGATAGAAGGAGAGAAGCGATGCATTCTCATCCACTTCAATGTACAAGAGCGAATAGAAAGGGTAGTCAGCATGGGGGCCAATCCATCACGCACCCAAACTATTACTCCGCACAATCAGTAGAAAATCGTGCAACCCTTCTCGGAATCAGACTGAAGATCTCAACAATCGAGGCTCGGAAGCAAAAGAGTGAGGCGGACTCTACATCGGATCTGGCGTAGCTGATGTCGTCGCGTCGGAAAACACCGGAAGGCACAACAAGGAACCGAGAGAAGTCCAACAGATGAAGAATTCCTCAGATATCACGAAGACCGGATGTAGAAGCACCGTTACCAAAGGAGGAAGCGAAACCATGAAGGTACTACGGAAACCCAACCACGAGAATTCCTGGACTCGAAGAAAAGATAAGAGAGAAAATTCAAAACATGCAGAGGTAAGAGGAGAACAACAGAGGGGTAAGAAGCAAAATCAGACCTAATCAGATATATCCAACCGATTTTCCAAAATAGTTTGACACTCTACTTCGGCCGTTAGCTAGGTTATCCTGCAGGCTGGACTTGTGGGGTATCGCAACTGCTGAGCTCCGATACCACTCTATAACACCCTCGAATCGGCCCTATGCAAGTTTTAGCCCTTTCCGCCAAACCCGCATAGAAATGATTCAAGGACGCCCACCAGGCACTTTCGTGCGGGTGGAAAACGCTGTAATACCATTACACAACAGTCCTCGATGGGACCCATAGAACAAATATATATACAACACGACTCCAAGAGTCAAGAATACAGATATACAATACAAAGATCCAAATCACCTTGAAATCGCTACAGCGTCCGAGTACGGACAAGATGCAAATGGGGCTAAGAGTCCTGAAGAATAACCAATGGCGTCCATAACCCTGCCCAGGCCAAGCCAGAAGGGTAACCCTGCTAACGACGTCGATCTCAAACCTGCTAAAACAAAAGGGGTGCAGACGAAGGGCAAAGGAAAAAGAGGAGGGTCAGTACTGAGGCCAGTACATGGCGATGCTAGAATTCAGCGGTCCTCGCCTACACAGGTATGGTGGGCTGGAGCGGTTGCGCAGCAGCACTAAACAACCTATAGATACTCGAGACAACTAGCGGTTATTAGAGAGGGGTAAGAAAGACCTATTCGGATCCAACCTGAAGCCAACACGAAACAAACCCATGAGTCATCCTGATAGCATAAGTAGTGGGCAGTTTTAGTTAACATTCCGTTGTAGTTGGAACATTTACTAGTCAGATATAATTGTCCTGAGGAATCCCAAAACCCAGCATTTGTTGGCACTTTTATCACATTCCATTGGAGTTGCAATACTTACTAGGAAGATATAACAAAACAACCCAGGTCCACCAGTGGTTGGCATTTTTAATATCCATTCCGTTATAGTGAAGCTGATTACTAGTCAGATATATTAAGTCAAATTTATAGCACTACTTTAGTTATGCTTGTCTATGATCGAGATACTATGCTCCAAGTCGTCCATAACCGCGGACACGGCTTTCAGAAAGTTTTACCCTGCAGGGGTGCACAAATAGCAACACACACTCGATCAACCTCGGAAAAACCAACTCAAAACCCAACGAGGCATTCACGACAAAGCGATCACAGGATTCATAAAATATTTCAGGGGGCCACCCCACTAAGCTACCCGCAACGAAGTTGGCCGGCTCCAGAACGGACCAGGGTTTGCGTCAATGGCTGTAAACGACTGGGAACCCGAAAGTGTGACTGGGCTTGTCGATACCGCGAAAACACTCTGCAATTCCTAAACAGTACAGGTGCTCCATGCACAATCTTAAATAAAGCAGTAAAGCATGGCATAGGTACAAGATAGTAATAAAGCCCCAAACTACTTTGTGGCCCCAAGAAATAGAAATGAATCGAGCTCTGGCCCAGGGAGGGTCCATAAGGCCTCCCAGATGTGGATAGTGCGAATAGTCAAGGAACAGGTATCAAGTACTTGGGGTCCTACGGGACACAAGTGAGCGTGGAAGAACCAAATAACATCTATTGCCCACCGATGCCTCTGCATTAATTATATCTAGCAATTTAATAGTTGTATTTACGGTCATGATCATCTCCACCAATAAGCATCTCCACCATAAACATCTGCCAGCATACCAACAATGTGGTACTCGACAACACGAGATCGCACCTGAGCAAGCAACTACGACTCGCAAAGCCAGCTATCTACCAAACACAGGTAATAGGAGGTGTCCAAGGCAATATAGAGGCTGCACGGGATATAACTGGTGCACAGAAACTAAAGCATCGCGACACGGATAGCAATAGATCAACATGAGGAAATAAAGACTATAAATGCAAAATAGGAAGAAGGGGGAGAGATGCTCGCCTGGGAAACATAGCCGAAGATTCATTATCCGAAGAACTTGCCGATACTCGCATCCACTCAGCGGCCTAATCCGTGAAGAAACAAACACTAAAAGAAACACCGGATGCACTATTTAGTACTACGGCAGAAGATCCGGCATGCTTATGATATGATGCATGGCATGGCACAGATGTGGTACAATTAGGCAACATTAAGCGGAACTAGGGTCCGATAATTAATTACACGGTTCAAGTTATTTAGAACCCCCGCAATTTAAATGTTGTCTTAACAGGGCAAAACATGTCATCGGTTCACTACACAAATTTAAATGGAGTCCAGAATAAGACAAAGATATCCCGCATAAAGACTCCATATTAATTATGAGGTGAATCGGCATAATGCCCCCCAAACCACAGACAAGTATGCATGCATGAACAATTTAATATGCGATATTTGGTAATGTCATATTATAAAATAGGGGCTTAGGGTCACACATATGGGTTCAGAAGATCTTGGGTTCTGGGGGTTCGGGGTTCGACAGGGTCGGCAAGGTTCGGATACAAGATGGAGAACTTGTCGTGTCACGACGGAGAACTTGGGTGCCCAGTGGTCGATCTTGTCGTCGATGGCGAACTTGAGTGGATCGGGTACCGGTGGTCTTCGGGTCATCTACTCCGGGAAGGAGATCTCTTTGATCCGGCGCATCGGATCCAGGATGGAGAACTTGGCGTCCTTGTCGACGTTCTTGGGTGACGGTGTCGGTCTTGGTTCAGCGCCGTGGTCTTTCATAGCTCCTCGGGTCTCGACTCGTGTCGGTCTTGTCGTCGGCCGAACTTGGCATCTTGGCGGTTACTTCTCGTGGCGTCGGTCTTGTGGTTCCAGGGCGAAGCTCTTGGAATGAGGCGCAGGTGGTTGGGGTTGGACTTGGTGTGATCCTCGGCATCTGACGGCATCTCGAGAGGATCTTGCAAACTTGTCGACGGTCCTCCTTGTCTCATCTGTTGGACTTGTTCACTAGGACCACTTGGTCGGCAACTGCTTATCCTTAACGGAACAGGAGATCCTGTGATTGCATCACGATAGGTGGCCAACGGCAGGAGCTCACAGAACACAAAGAACACGACCAGGGAGGAGTCGTGCGGAACCGTGCCTACCAGTAGCAGAGCCTAAAAGAGGACGGCAACCTAAAACTTGAGGAGACCGTGCAGGCTCTACATCGCGTCCTTGGAGCGATGCCCGCACGAGAAGATGCATCCACGCGAGGTGATCGTCGGCACCGGAACTCGGCGAGGCAAAGAGCCCGAGAAGCTGCCTGCAGCAACGTGACGTGGTTCCCCTGACGGTGGCGGTTTGCAGCAAGGCGGGAACCAGCGGTGGCGGGGAGGAGAGGTCGGCGGTGCTCCGCTGAAGGGAGTCCTGGGGCGGAGACGAGGCCGACAAGGGGCGGCGAGCTTGCAGCGGCGATGCGCTTGCACGGCTCGCAGACGGGAGGAGGGCGACGTGGCGGAGGCGGAAGGTTCTCTGGCAGCGAGATGGGGGACGGAGGCCAAGGGGAAGGCGGCTCGAGGTCGAGGCTGGCGCGTCGCGGCGCACGGGGCCGGCCTGCGGGTGCTGCAGGAAGGCGGCAACGGCTCGGGAGCTAGAGGAGCAGACGGAGCGCGGCGGAGGGAAGAGAAGAGGAGGTGACAACCGACGGACAGAGGCTCGGGACGGCGGAGGCTTGCACTACGGACGAGGGAGGACCACCGCGGCGAGGCCAGCAGAGCTCTGCAGAGAGGAGCGGGAGGCGGGGAGGAGCTCCGGCGGAGGCAGGGACCGCGGCGAAGAGGGCGGCCGCATCGGCGCTTGCGAGGGGGAGGCGAGCAGAGGAGGGAGAGGACCGGCAGCGATGGGGCTTGGTGGCAGAGGCCAGCGCCGGTGAGGGGAGGAGCGGCGGCGGGGCCGAGAGAGAGAAGAGGGACGGGTAGGAGGCGTGTCGAGGGGAGAGAGAGGGCGAGAGCGGCACGCGGGGCGTGTCGGCAGGGGGTTGGTGGCGTGGTGGACCAGGGGAGAGGCACGTGCACGCGGTGAGGTGGGGCCAGGCGGGGACCAGGTGGTTGTGGGGTGAGTGCAGGTGGCGGGGTGCATGCGGGATGGGGTGAGGCCAGGCGGGAGAGAGGCGCTGCGTGGGCAGGAGATGGTGGTGGGATGCGCGCCCAGGTGGCGGCGGCTGGGAGGGAAAAGAAGGGAGGAGGGTTAGGTGGGTGGGGTGGTTATCTAGGGTTAGGATAGGTTAGATTTTGGGTGTTTTTATTAGGGGTGGCCGGCTGGCCGGTTTGGGCCTGGTTCGGCTGCCCCCTAAAAATAATATAAATATTTTATTATTTAAAACGGGGCTTTTGCAAACCGTATTTAGACAAACCAAAATATTCCGGAGGCCCGGGTTTTGTATTTGAATAAAGGCTATAGTTAGAAAACAGAAATAGCGTTTTTCGAAAATAGTTTCAGACAACAGATGCATGATGATGACGATGCTCAAATGCAATGTGGCATGATGACATGAGCATGCAGTCATGATGATGCAATGCACAAAAACACAGCGATTTGCTAGTAGTGGTTTTTGCGAGATGCCACACACCCTGAAAAGCAAACCGAGATGTCCAAAATCCCTATGATGCGAGTGTCTAGAACTGATCTACTGTGTCTAAAAACAGGATAGCCCTGAAATGTTTTGTCGATTTTTTACCGTGCTCTAGAAAGCAGGCAGGCGCCCAAAAAATGTCGCTATAACGGCCGATGGAGAAAAGTGATCCGCAAGGCCAAAAATTAATATAACTAGGTTTTTTCGGAGGCGTTTCCGGACTTTTTTTGCTCTCCTCCTTGACTTGCGACCAAAACTGAAACTCACAGAATTAGATTACAGCACGGAATCAATACGAAAGGAAACAAAACTAACAAGGAAATAACAACTCTACTTCGACTTGATGACCCACAAGTATAGGGGGTGTATCGCAGTATTTTTGAGGGAAGTGAGACCCAAATTATTGATTCGACACAAGGGGATCCAAAGAATATTTATAAGCCTTAACAACTGAGTTATCAATTCAGCTGCACCTGGAAACAATCTTACTCGCAGCAGTTTATCAGTAGCAACAGTTTTGTAGTAGGAACAGTAAAGTAGCAGCAGTAGTAAAGTAAAGATAGCAGTAACAATTTTAGTAAACAGTAGGATTCGAGTGCGGTAGGCATAGGGATGGATGGACGGGCATTGCATGGACAATACAATTCACATAGCAACCAAAACATAGGGCAATTGCACATAAATAAGATAAAGCATCCAAGTACTAGATAATCGTAGGCATGTGTTCATATATGGTCATACGTGCTCGCAATGAGAACTTGCACAACATCTTTTGTCCTGCCAGCCCGTTTGCAGCGGGGCCTCAAGGGAACTACTGGCAATTAAGGTGCTCCTTTTAATAGAGCACCAGAGTAAAGCATTAACACTCCGTGAACACATGTGATCCTCACATCAAAGCCATTCCCTCCGGTTATCCTGATTTCTGTCACTTCGGGGCCATTGGTTCCGGATAACAACGTGTGTATACAACTTGTAGATAAGACCATAAACAATACTATCATAATGAATCAATAACATGTTTAGATCTGAAATCATGGCACTCGGGACCTAGTGACAAGCATTAAGCATAACAAGTCGCAAAAAAGTCATAAAGCACTAATAACAGATACTAGGCACCATGCCCTAACAATCTAATGCCATTACATGAACGATCTCATCCAATCGCTACCATCCCCATGGCCTACAACAGGGGATTACTCACTCATAGATGGGGGAAACATGGATGGTCAATGGAGAAGCGATGGTGATGATGATGGCGATGATCTCCTCCAATTCCCCGTCCCGGCAGGGTGCCAGAACGGAGTTCTGGTGCTATTTCGTGGAATCTTGTGGTGGCAGGGGAGCGGAACTCCTTCTGGAAAAACGTCGAACCCCGTGAGGTTTTAGGTCAGAAGGCAACTTATAGGCGAAGAGGGAGACCGAGGGGGTGCCTGGGGCGGCCAGACCACTCCCTAGCGTGGCCAGGCTCAGCCCGCGCGGCCAGGTGGTGTGGCTGGGCCCCAGCCCCACTCCGTCTCATATTCTGGCTCCGGGAGTCTTCTGGTGAAATAGGATTTTTGGCTTTTGTCCCGTCCAATTCCGAGAATATTCATTTTCTGACTTTCCTGGAACCAAAAACAGCAGAAAACATGCAGCTGGCACTGTGGCTCTTATTAATAGGTTAGTCCAAGAAATCATATGAAAAGTACTCCAAAGTGTGGACAAAACACAAGAAAGTAGATAAAACCAAGCATGGAACATCAAAAATTATAGATACATTTGCAATGTATCAACATCCCCAAGCTTAACTCCTGCTCGTCCTCGAGTAGGTAAGTAATAAAAAGAAAGAATAATTTTTGAGGTGACATGCACCATCATAAACTTTGATCAAAGTATTTGTAAAACATTCAAATCTGGGATCATAGTACTTCAATCATAACATGAAAGACAAAGTTCTAGCAATAAGACAAAGAAACTATGTTGCAACATGAAAAGGCACAAACAAAAGATTCATGAATAACAATGTTTTGTAAGACGTTTGTTTGTTTCACATAAAGAAAACATAGCATAGTGGCATTCAGCTTGTCCCTCATAGAGTAGCAAGTATAAATGCATAGGACACCTTCAAAGTTTATAAGAGTGACTAGATACAAATAGTTTAAAACAAGCAATATCAAGTTATGCATCAATCAACTAGTCTTGGGACAATGCACATAGAACTAAGAATGGCCACTATGCTCTCAAAGTAGGTGCGTAAAGGTAGAAGGTGGAGACTCAATATAATGGTGGAAGAAAGGCCTTCATAGAAGGAAGCAGAGATTCAAGTTTCATAAAGAGCTTCCAAAAATTATGGTACTTATAGCTTTCAGCTCTCATTGCCCCTATCATAAGCATCTTGAAGTGATTAAGGTTAAAGTGAACAAACTATGGTGTACATGCTTGATGAAGTATAAGTTAGAAACCTCATGTCCCTTGAATACGAGGGCCGCTCCTCATGCTACTCAAGTTTATTCACCGGTAAGTTCTTGTCATCATAAGTACATGTGTATCATAGAGAACCGCCAACGGGGTACCCCTTGCCTGATGATACGGAAGAATCCCCATATCAAAATGACAAGGCAAGCAGACAACGAGCATCTCAGCAATCTTCTTATTTACCATGGGAATATGGTGTTTTTTCTCTCTTTCCTATTTTCATGATCTCTTTTTTTTCTCTTTTTTTCTCAATATAGGACTCTTTTTTTATAAGAAGAATGCTTCATAGACAGCTCATTATGGTTACGCTGCAGGTTTCCACCATGTCAGCATGGATTAGACCAGCGGCCCAGGCGTTTCTCTAACACATATACATAAATCCATGGACTTACAAGCTCCCCTTTCATTTCACACCGACGACATCCATATACAAAAGAGCATGATATCAACTAGGTACAAAGTACCCATGCAATGTTGAAAGCGTTCCCCATGACAGCATGGTTCTACTAATTCCCAACAAATAAGTGCAAGCATATACAACATAGACGACACAATGGTTCAAGTTTATTAAGGGCAAGTAAAGTAAAGTGTGCCATCAAGTTCGTGAGAGCTTTAATCACTAGTTTTCTCATAACAAGTTTAATTTGGAAGGTAAACAAAAACATGAATATACTTGGAATAGCATATGCTAGTAGGTAGGTATGGTGGACTCTTTGGAATAACTTGGTTTAGGAAGTTGGATGCATGAGTGGAACTCATACTTGGTTGTGGAGGCTAGCAAAAGACAGGGAGCGACAAACTAGGAGAGCAATAATGGCCATAATCATGCAGAGCGACAAAACATCATTGATCAAAGCATAAAGTGATACTACAAGTTGAAAACTAAAGGATCATAAAGGCTTAAGGTGACTTGGGATAGTCATAACATGATGTGAGCATGCGCCAAGTCAACCCAAATTAAGCATCAAAGGAGAATACCACTATACTATGCTTTAATATGCTAAAAAACGCATGATTCATCCAAGGCACATTAAGCAATCTCAATTGTTTATAACAAGTCATGCTATAGCAAAGAATACTAAGCATAAAGCCAAAACAATATCAAGCATGGCATGACAAAGCATCGGCCACAGTCAAAAACAAGCTCTCTTTACCTCTTAAGCATGAACTTTTCCTACTCTTTTCCAATTCAAACCAAACTATTTGAAAACCAATGTATGAAAGAGGGGGTCCAACCAATTTATTCAGAAAACTAAACGAACAAAGCAAACGAAAAACCAAAACGAAAACGAAAAAGAAGACGCTCCAAGAACAACACAACTATGCATGAAACAATAAAAATGAAGCGCTTGGAAGAAACCTGGGACTTTTATTGATGAAGAAGGGGATGCCTTGGGCATCCCCAAGCTTTGACGCTTGTACTTCTTGGATATTTCTTGGGGTGACACGCGTGGCATCCCCAAGCTTGAGCTTTAGTCCACCCTTCATCTCATTACTCATTCCTTCCATACACCTGAAATTTTTCCTTCATACAAAACTTCACACAATCTTTATTAGCAACATTAGTGCATTCAAGATAATAAGTCTTTAAGTTCAGTTCTAACACCAATAAACTTCCATTAAAACACTATCTACTGTAGCACTTCCCTCAAAAATCTCAATTCCCAAAAAGAACTCAAAAAGGAACCGACAAGAAGCAAATGCAAAAAAGGCAGAAATCTGTAAAATAGACCAGCAGGTAAAGACGAATTTTTTCGAAGACCTTTTGTTGCTCAAATCAAAAAGTGTTGAACTAATGAAAGTTAGATAACAATCTGGGCAGAAGTACAAAAATTCACGCCTCCAAAGGACATACAGATATTTTACACGAATGTTTATGGTGAAGCACAGAAATCTGTTTTGGGACAGCAACTTTCCCAACCATTACTTCTCTCTCATTAGAGGATACTCTTGGCACAAAAAGCAAATAAAAAGGATAAGGAGCGGTTATTACTGAGGTAATAACTTCCAAGGCTCGTCTAAAACTTTTGGGTTATCTCCCAATAAGTACTTTTCTTTAATGCCTTTAAGTTAGGCATAAGCAAAAAACTAAAATGGATAGAATAGAAGTAAGCGGAGATAATCATGGTGAAAACATTGTTTTGTTCAATGAAATCCTTTTGTTAACAAGATTGATCAAGTCTTGTTACCAAAATAATTTCATATGAGACAAAACTTTGTATTCCACTAATGATTATGTTACCTCAACCTTGATAGCAATGGTCCCAATCATAATAGTTTCAAATTTTTCTCGTGGTATGGGACAATATATTTCTTCAACTTGAATGCCCTCAACATGTTCAATTTAATTCAAACCATAAGTCCTTTCAATCTTCTTAGGGAAATAGACAGTGTGCTCCTTGTCATTAATATTGAAGGTCACCTTTCCTTGATTGCACCTAATAACAGCTCCTGCAGTATTAAGAAAAGGTCTCTCAAGAATAATAGACATATTATCATCTTCAGGCATTTCAAGCACAACAAAATTAGTTAATATCAAGCAATATGAGCCACTTGAACAGGTACATCCTCACATATACCAATAGGAATAGTGGTAGATTTATCAGCCATTTGCAAAGATATATCAGTTGGTATTAATTTTTCTAGTTGAAGCCTCTTATAGAGAGAGAAAGGAATAACACTAACTGCAGCTCCCAAATCACACAAAGCAGTTCTAACATAACTATTCTTAATAGAGAAAGGGATAGTTGGAATCCCTGGGTCTCCAAGTTTCTTTGGAACCTTACCATTAAAGGAATAATTAGCAAGCAAAGTAGAAATTTCTTCATTAGGATCTTCCTTTTATTCGAGATAATATACTTCATATACTTTGAGTAAGGAGGCAATTTAATAGCATCAGTCAAAGGGATTTGCAAGAATAAAGGTTTTATCCACTCACAAAACTTATTATAGTGTTCATCTTCCTTTGATTTGTGTTTCTTACCAGGGAAAGGCATAGGTTTTTGGACCTAAGGTTCTCTTTCACTACCATGTTTCTTAGCAACAAATTCTTCTTTAGTGTATTTAGTATTCTTAGTGTGTTTTTCAGGTTCTTCTTCAACTTTTTCTTCATTAGGAACTTCATTTTCTTCATTACCACTTTCAGTTTCGTCATCAGAGATAGATATACTATTAGGATCTATAGCAGGTTCAGAGGGTTCTACAACAGTTTTATGTTTCTTTTTCCTTTTCTTACGAGTAGAGACACTATTTTCAGCTTGTTGAGAGTCCTGCTCAATTCTTTTGGGATGCCCCTCGGGATATAGAGGATCCTGGGTAACAGCTCCACTTCTAGTTCTAATTTCATAAGCATGTTTTTCTTTAGCAACATTAACTAGAAAGTCTTTTTGCACTTTAATGAGTTGATCTATTTGAGTTTGAACCATTTGAAAGTGTTTGACAATCATTTTAAGATCATTAGAGGTTCTTTCCACAATATCTTTCAACTCAACAATAGCTCTAGTGTTTTCCATTAGATGATTTTGCACCCTTTTATTAAAATTATCTTGCTTAACAATAAAGATATCAAATTCTTCTAAGCATTGATCAGGAGGTTTATAGTAAGGGATATCACCTTCATCAAAGTGTTGGAGAGAGTGTACCTCCATAGGTGATGAGTAAGGGATAGGCTTACATAATTCTTCAATAGGAGGTAAATTTTTGACATATGCAGCTTTAATTCCCTTCTCCTTAAGACATTTCTTAGCTTCCTTCATCACTTCATCATTTAATTCAATAACTCCCCTCTTCTTTGATGTTGGAATAGGCACTGGTATAGTAGGTTCAAGTATAATTACTTCAGGTATAGCTTGTTCAGGAGGAGTCCAATCTTCATAGTTCTTGCTTATTTTAGCCATTAATTCCTCAGCTTCCTTAGGAGTCCTATTCCTGAAAACACAATCAGCACAACTATCTAGGTATGTCCTAGATTCTTTAGTTAGTCCATTATAAAATATATCAAGAAGCTCATTCTTAGGTAATGGACTTCCAGCCTGTGCATGAATCAAAGCACAAAACGTTGCCCAAGATTCGGGCAATATCTCTTTTTCTCCCTGTTTAAAATCAAAAAGTTCCTGCAAAATAGCATGTCTAGCACTTGGAGGAAAATATTTCTGCAGGAAAGTACTAATCAAACAATCAGGGCTATCAATAGATCTAGGAGGTAAATTGCTAAACCAAGTTTTAGCTTCTCCTTTTAGTGAAAAGGGGAAAATCTTAGCAACAAAGTAAGTACGCATCTTAATATCATCAGAAAACAAGCCACTCATGGTAGAAAGTTCATTCATATGTGCTACCGCGCTTTCATTCTTAGTCCCACAAAAAGGTTCTTTCTCAACAATAGCTATGTAAGATAGATCGAGAGAGAAATCATAATCTTCATCTATAATGTTTATGGGAGAAGAAGCAAACTTAGCAATAGGAGATAATTTGGGTCTAATAGTACACCTCTCAAGGAGACTCTTAGCAGCACTCCTATCATGGGTGTTTTTACATTCTTTAATAAATTCATCGGTCATCTCAACATAACCATCTTCAATATCATAGCTTTCACTAGACTCAGGTGAACTAACATGTGTAGTAGTGTCTTCAATAGGAGTTTTAGTATTTCTAGCTATAGTTCTAGCAATCATAGCGTCTAAGAAAGGACCTAATGAACCACTCTTATCAAGCACAGTAGAATCAGCATCATAAGCATCAGAAGTTTCAGATTCAGCAGTAGTAGCAGTGCGTGTAGCATGTGTATGTGGTGGAGTAACGAGCTTACTCATAACAGATGGTGAATCAAGAGGAATAGAGGTGTTCAGAACCGTACCTCTTCTTGTAGTGGATGGTAAAATATGAACCTTGCCATCACGAGACTTACCCATGATGGATGGATAGCATCGAACAATAGAGAATCCAAGTGAACTTAATAAATAAATCTATGCTCCCCGGCAACGGCGCCAGAAAATAGTCTTGATGACCCACCAGTATAGGGGGTGTATCGCAGTATTTTCGAGGGAAGTGAAACCCAATTTATTGATTCGACACAAGGGGAGCCAAAGAATATTTATAAGCCTTAACAACTGAGTTGTCAATTCAGCTGCACCTGGAAACAATCTTGCTCATAGCAGTTTATCAGTAGCAACAGTTTTGTAGTAGGAATAGTAAAGTAGCAGCAATAGTAAAGTAAAGACAGTAGTAACAATTGTAGTAAACAGTAGGATTCGAGTGCGGTAGGCATAGGGATAGATGGACGGGCGTTCCATGGACAAGACAATTCACATAGCAACCAGAACATAGGGCAATTGCAGATAAATAAGATAAAGCATCCAAGTACTAGATAATCCTAGGCATGCGTTCATATATAGTCATACGTGCTCGCAATGAGAACTTGCACACCATCTTTTGTCCTGCCTGCCCGTTTGCAGCGGGGCCTCAAGGGAACTACTAGAAATTAAGGTGCTCCTTTTAATAGAGCACCGGAGCAAAGCATTAACACTCCCTGAACACATGTGATCCTCACATCAAAGCCATTCCCTCCGGTTATCCCGATTTCTGTCACTTCGGGGCCATTGGTTCCGGACAACAACGTGTGTATACAACTTGTAGATAAGACCATACACAATACTATCATAATGAATCAAAAACATGTTCAGATCTGAAATCATGGCACTCGGGCCCTAGTGACAAGCATTAAGCAAAACAAGTCGCAACAAAGTCATAAAGCACTAATAAAACATACTAGGCACCATGCCCTAACAATCTGATGCCATTACATGAACGATCTCATCCAATCCCTACCATCCCCATGGCATACAGCAGGGGATTACTCACTCATAGATGGAGGAAACATGGATGGTCGATGGAGAAGCGATGGTGATGATGATGGCGATGATCTCCTCGAATTCCCCGTCCCGGCAGGGTGCCAGAACGGAGTTTCTGGTGCTGTTTCATGGAATCTGGTGGTGGCGGCGGAGCGGAACTCCTTCTGGAAAAACATCAAACCCCCCTGAGTTTTTAGGTCAGAAGGCAACTTATAGGCGAAGAGGGAGACCGAGGGGGTGCCTGGGGCGGCCAGACTACCCCCTGGCGCGGCCAGGCCCAGCCCGCGCGGCCAGGTGGTGTGGCTGGGCCCCAGCCCCACTCCGTCTCATATTCTGGCTCTAGGAGTCTTCTGATGAAATAGGATTTTTGGCTTTTGTCCCATCCAATTCCGAGAATATTCGTTTTCTGACTTTCCTGGAACCAAAAAAGCAGAAAACAGGCAGCTGGCACTGTGGCTCTTGTTAATAGGTTAGTCCAAGAAATCATATGAAAAGTACTCCAAAGTGTGGACAAAACACAAGAAAGTAGATAAAACCAAGCATGGAACATCAAAAATTATAGATACATTTGCAATGTATCAAGACTCGTGCCACGATAGGAAACTGATCGGATCTGTGTCGTGGTAGGAAGGCGGTGGCATAGTATAGGATGTATGGTGGTAGTGTGTATGGCGGCGGAATATGGTGGCGGATGTATGGCCATGGCGGTGATCAACGATCGTGGCGGTGGTGACTAATGTGACCAGAACTCGAAATTCTAAGGGACGAGGCACTAAGACCAGCAACACGACGTGACGATGTAGACACGAATTCAACAATGCAAAAACTAAAAAGATAATGCAAGGCGAAGATTGGTGATGGGATAGATGTAATATCTAGTTGCATTTTTGGGATTTTGTGGGTTATAGGAAAAATAGATCTACACTAGGAAAAATTGTAAAATCTCACCGAGCAACCTGAAATCTGATACCACTTGATAGGGAAAAGGTGTCCGATCTTTCGATGAGATGGTGATAGTTGATTTGGGTGGAGTTCGGGCTTGATGATCCGACTACATGTGCGAGCACGAGCGCCAATGCAATCGCTAGACCAATGTCCTAGAGGTTACCGATCTTGCAGAAGCACGATCAGCCTGACCAACGAGGGTCTTAATTCCTACCTGAAATCTAGAACAAGTAAGAACTAATATTGCAATCAAGATATTGTGAATAAAGATGAAAGCTTTATTGATTATGGTGGGATCCTGAATAGTGCGAAGTCCAGGAGGTCTCGGTGACACTCAAGTCTTGGCAAAGTTGCAATGATGGCTAACTTTTAGTCTAAACAAAATCCGAGTCTAAACTGATGGCTATGGGGGGTATTTAAGGAGGAAAAGGTGGGATTTCGGCCGGCCATAGGTATGGTGGCCGAATCAAACCCTAAAAGGCATTTCCCCTCAATTACGGAATCTAAAAAGTGGCTATTAAAAATCCTGCGAAAATAACATGGGCCTGGCCCAAAATAAAGGTGACGCAACACCAAATTAAGCTATAGATGAATCTATTAAGTAATATTCTTGAATATTTTGTCCAAGCCTTCAATCTTCATTATGGTGGTTTCAAAGTTCTGAAATCTCCACTTGCGGCATCCCCTTCAATCCTCATATGCTTACGCCATCTCCATGCATGATAATGCTCCAATGCTTGTCCCTCTCTTCCATGCTAGGTCCATCATTCCTAAGAGTAATAAACACATCTGATTTAGGCAGCATCATATTCTCATGTATATGAGGAATAGTTCCAAGAAAGGAAAGTACCTAATAGTTAAGTTGCTTGGCACGCGCTTGAGTGATGGGTCCTTGTATTTGTGTAGCTGTAGGTACATCGGTGGTATCAATAGATGGGATGTCCTCATCACCCGTTCCACCACCATCGAGGACCTAGAGAGCTGCATCCATGGACAACGCGAGTTGAGTCGCCACTAGGTCCAAAGGTGGAAGGACCTATGGATCAACACTTCCGGCATCCACCCGGACACGGCGATCCACTTCTTCAAGAATGTGTGCTGGTACGAACCTCTGGTCTCCAAGATCAAGAGGGTCCACCGGATGCTCGACAACATCCCCGAGCTCCTCGAAATCGCCAAGCTCTACGCGGAGGAGGACCCCAACCAAGACTTCGATGACGAGTCGGGTGGGAGATGCCGCACCGGCGGCCACGACAATGACAGACAACACGAGATGCACTACAGTAACACTCGCAGCACCGGCAAGCTCCACGGTGACAGGTGAGTCAACTTCGCCGCCAACGCTGGCTATGGATAGCGTGACCCAAAGAACTTCTGCCATGACGGAGGCAACTACCATGATAGCGGAAACTACCGCGCCAACAACACGATGATGCCGAAATTCGACTCTGGCGCCCTGCTCAACCAACCCTGTGTCTACCATAGTAGAGAGTGGAAGCCCGCCACCCACACCACCGCCGACTACCACTCTCTGAAGGAGATCGAGAAGGTAAGGAGAGCAAGGGAAAGACCCAACAACGACCTGCCAAGGGACAACAACAATGCCAGCGGGTTCGGCAACGATGTCGGCTCGCTGCATAAGTTCACCGGGCTTGACACCACACACGAGAAGAAGGTGCTCGCCCGTGTAGTCGCCGTGAACGTGGTGACTCAAGTCGACATCCCCCGCTTCCTCAACTGGTCCGAACAAAGCATCACTTGGAGCCGCGAGGACCACGCGCCATGGATCGAGTACCTCGGGCGTGTCGCCCTGGTGGTCAAGCCCAAAGTGGCTGACTACTGGTTCCCCAAGATTCGGATGGATGGTGGAAGATCCATCAACATACTCTCTGTGGACACCTTCAAGAGACTACAGCTCCCGCAATTGATGGTCGAATCGACCCTCACCACCTTCCACGAGATCGTCCCCAGTCGGAAGACGTACCTGATCGGCAAGATGATGTTGCCAGTCACGATCAGCACACCAGCCAACTTCCGCATCGAGTGGATCATGTTCAAGCTGGTGAACTTCCGCAGTCCCTACCACTGCGCCTTGTGGCGACATGTGTTAGCCAAGTTCATTGCGCCCCGCACTATGCTTACAACATGATGAAGCTCCCCGGGCCACGTGGCATCATCACTGTCCATGGCAACCCCGACATGGCCGTGGAATGTAAGGACAATAGTGCCAAGCTCGCCGACGCCATCATCATCGAGGAAGCAAACAACACCGACGAGCTCGCCAAATATGCTGGTGGAATCGACAAGGACGACCCCATGATCCTGAAGAAGCTGACCACAGGCAGCACCGCACAAGCAACCTTCGAGACCTCCATGCACACCCGCTCCATCGAGCTTGTCCTGAGTGGCTCGAGCTAGAAGGTCACCGTGGGGACCAACATGAGCCCCAAATAGGAAAGTGCGCTCATCGAGTTCCTGAGTGAGAATCGCGACATCTTCGCATGGAAGCCACCTGACATGCCTGGTGTCCCGAGGGAACTCGCTGAGCACAAACTCAACACCGACCCCAAAGCGCAACCCATGAAGTAGTCGTTGTGGCCCTTCAATGAAGAGCGCTGCTGAGCAATCACCGAAGAAGTGTAGCGGCTACTCACTGCGGGCTTCATCCGACCCATCAAGTACTCCAAGTGGATGGAAAACCCAGTCCTGGTCATGAAGAAGAACAATACCTGGAGGATGTGTATTGATTACACCAACCTCAATAGCACCTACCCAAAGGAGGAGTTCATCCTCCCGCACATCGACCAGATCATTGACTCGTCCGCGGGGTTGGAGTCACTGTGCTTCCTCAACGCGTACTCTGGCTACAACCAGATCAAGATGGAGGTCAAGGACGAGGAGAAAACACCTTCATCATGTTGTTTGGAGCTTTCTGCTACACCGCAATGACGTTCGGCCTCAAGAATGCCAGCGCACCTACTAGCGGTGCATGGAGGAGTGCCTAGCGAGCCAAATTGGCCGCAACATCCACGTCTACATCGATGACATGGTGGTGAAGTCGACTTGCCAGAGTGACCTACTCACCGACCTCACCGAGACTTCCGCAAATTTGTGAAAGTACAAAATCAAGCTCAACCTAGAGAAGTGCACTTTCGGCGTTCCCACTAGACAACTCCTGGGATACGTGGTCTCCAAACGAGGCATCAAGGATAACCCCTCCAAGATCGACACCATCGCTCGACTCGGAAAACCTGAGTGCCTGCGCGACGTCCAGAAGTTGGCCGGACGAGTCGCGACTCTCAGTCGCTTCATCCCTCGGCCCGGTGAGAAGGCAATGCCTCTCTACCGATTGATGTGGAAGAACCCCACATTTACATGGGACGATGAAGCTGACAACACGCTCAAGGTGCTAAAGGAGGTGCTACTCGCGGCACCAGTACTCACTGCTCCCATGGACAAGGAGCCAATGCTCGTCTACATCGCGGCCTCTTGTCGAGTCGTCAGTGCCGTAATGGTGGTCGAGAAACCAAAAGAGGGCAAGGAGTGCCCCGTGCAGCGCCTTGTCTACTACATCATCAAGGTCCTCACCGAGTCAAGACAATGCTACTCGTAGTACAAGAAGCTGGTTTACATGGTCTTCCGAGCCCAAAGAAGGATCCCACACTACTTCCACGAGCACCCCATTACGGTTGTCTCCTCCGCCCCGCTGTAGGACATCATCCGCAACCGCGACGCGACTGGGCGAATCGACAAGTGGGTCGTGGAAATCGGCCTCCACAACATCAATTACGAGCCGCACAAAGCGATAAAGTTGCAAGCCCTGGTTGATTTCCTCGATGATTGGGAAGAGGCGCAGCATCCAGAGAAGTTGCCCTACCTCCACTACTAGTTGCTCAATTTCAACAGCTGCAAGAACGCGAACGGCGCCGGGGCTTGGATTGTACTCACCTCCCCGAAAGGCGACAAGCTCCAATACATGCTGCAGATCAACTTCACGCCCTACACCAACAACATGGCCAAGTACGAGGCCCTCCTCAACAGCATGCGAGCTGCCAAGACGATGAACATCAATCGCCTAAGGTGCTACGGTGACTCCAACCTTGTCGCTGAACAAGTCGCCGGCACCTGCAACGCCGTTGCCCCCACCATGATAGCATACCGCCAAGCGGTGTACCAGCTGGGGGGCTACTTCGCCGGCTACTCTATCAAATGGATTAACTGGCACAAGAATGAGGAGGCCGACACACTCTTGTGCATCGGGTCGGCTCTCCAAATGACACCCTCGGGCGTCTTCCTCGACATCATCGACAAAGCATCGGTCTCCCCCGAAGGAGATCGACATCGGCATACTGCTGTAGCCTGAGCCTGCTCTAGTCGCCATGATCACGAAGCCCATCGACTGGACCGCGCCCTACATCGCCCACCTCCAGCATAAGATCCTACCTAACAACGAGACTAAGACATGAATGATCGTGCGCTGCTACAAAACCTTCGTCATCATCAACAGTGAACTCCACAAGCGCAGCATGACTAGCGTGTTCCAACACTGCGTGCAGCTAGAAGAAGGACACAAGATCCTACAGGACATCCACGCCAACGACTACGGCCACCATGCTGACGCCCAGTCACTAGTCTCCAAGGCCATGCGCCATGGCTTCTACTGGCTCACTGCACACCCTGATGCCACCGACATCGTCCAATGATGCGTCGGGTGCCAGAAGTACACCAACCAGACGCACATCCCTGGTTTGGCCCTCAAGACCATTCCCATCACCTAGCCATTCGCCGTATGGGGCATCAACATGGTGGGCCAGTTCAAAAAAGCTCTGTCAGGCTACACCCACCTCCTGGTCGCCATTGACAAATTCACCAAGTGGGTCGAGGTGAAGCCGATCAGGAAATCCGATGGCAAGACCGCTACCAAGTTCCTCCATGAGCTAATCTACCGATATGGCTACCTGCATAGAATCTTAACGGACAACGGAACCAACTTCGCCAAGGGCGCCATGGCTGACTTCTGCGAGGAGCACGACATTCGACTCGACCTCGCCTAAGTCACCCATCCGCAAATGGCCAAGTAGAGCGCGCTAACCAAAGCGTCCTCCATGACTTCAAGCCAAGACTGCAGGTCCCTCTCGAGCGGACTACCGGATGCTGGGTCAAAGAGCTCCCCTCTGTGCTATGGGGCATCCGCACCTCCATCAACCGATCGACAGGGTTCACCCCCTTCTTCATGGTGTATGGTGCCGAAGCTATCATGCCAACTGACCTGGAACATGACTCGCCCCGAGTCTTCCATTATGCGGAAGAAGACAATGAGATCAACCGTCAAAATAGGGTCGACCTGCTCGATGAAGCCCATGACCTAGCTTGCTCCCGCACCGCCATCTAGCAGCAAGGACTCCACCACTATCATAGCCGCCGAGTCCGAACTTGCACCTTCCACGAAGGCGACCTGGTCCTGTGACTCAACTAGGACAAAAAGAGCATGCACAAGCTCTCCCCCTGTGGGCACGTCCTGGGCAATGCCGACTACTACCTCATCGACATACGAGGCGAAGGCCAGATCGACGTCAAGCGACCATGGAATGTGAATCTGCTACTAAAGTTCTACACCTTGAACTCCAAAACTTCTACCCAGCTATACCAATGATGGAATAAAATTATGTTAGCACAAATTGTGTCCACTTGTTGTTTCTTGTGCCAATCGCACTCGTACATACAGCAAAACGCCAACTACGATCGTCAACCCTAGGTCAAAGCGATCGGCATGGCTAAGTAGTGTGGCTCAAGGGCACCGAAAATATTCGGGCCTTGACCGTCCACGAAAACGCCAACCCGGAGCCACCATTGGGGTCACCCCGCTCGACTGGCTCTCCGAGCCAAGACCATCCACCCCGCTTCCCACAGCGCCCTGTCCTTCTCATCCTCGCGCAAAGCGACTCGAACGGTATAGTACCATGCTCGGGACTCGTCTAAAATGACCCTAATGTAGCTCGACAACACAAAGTATGAGAGCTTGCCTTGGACTCGCCACGCGACTGACTTTTTCAAGTCAGGAGGAGAGACACGTTACAAACAACGTACAACGTCCTCACCTACCTTGGGCATGCGACTAGAATGGTTAAGTACCATTCTCGAGGACTCTCCTAACCAACCCTCTTCACGTTCAGGGAAAACACCAAATACAGAGCACCCCTTGGGGTTGCTAAGCAACTGGCTCCACGAGCCACGGTGAGTCGACCTAGGTTAACCTAACAACCCAAACCAAACCAATAAACACATACGCGACGTCAATCCCAAATGGCGGACGTGCTCGGGGACTCGCATAACCCAAAATCCAAACAAACAAAATCACAAAGCTAAACGCGAGTCGATTGATATTGTTCATCATAAAAATAATGTACAAGAGGACCAATAGCCATACTAATTCATGCCTCAAGGCAATTCTTCATTCTGCAGGATTGGACGAGGAGGCGCCGCCATCACCCTTGACCCAAACGAAAGGCTCCCAGGGATTTGCCAGATAGGTCATCAACTGCTTTGCGAGTGATGACTGGAATGGCTGCTCCGACTTTAGGTCGCGATGCTTTGGCTCGGGGTCATTTGGCGCCATCAACATCTCCTATTAAGGCAACAGATCGCCCATAGCTAACACACGCTCCGCGAATGGAGCGGCCTTGGCGGTTAGCCTAAGGACCTCCACAATCTCCACCATCCCAATCAACAAGGGGTACCCATTGGTAACATCATCGAGATCTAAATCGTCAAGGAAGTGTGCGAGTCCAAGGCTCAAAGCCATAGTGGTTCCGCGACAGAATGCAGACTGCGCCATCCACTCGGTGACCACGAGTGCTTCCTCGAGGTACCACCACACCTCGATCAATCCCCCTGAAAATTACTTCGGTGGGAGAAATGCCCTGGAGGATGTCTGATGTCTACACACTTCTATTCTTGTAGACAATTGTTTGGCCTCCAATTTCAGAGGTTTGTAGAACAACAACAAGTTTTCCCTTAAGTGGATCACCCATGGTTTATCGAACTCAGGAGGAAGTGGTCAAAGGTATCCCCTCTCAAGCAACCCTGCAATCAAAATACAGAAGTCTCTTGTGTCCCCAACACACCCAATACACTTGTCAGGTGTATAGGTGCACTAGTTCGGCGAAGAGATAGTGAAATACAAGTGGTATGGATAATTATAAGTGGTAATGGTGATAGAAAATAGCTTGATGGTGTGGAAAAGACTAAAGTAAAACTGAAATAAAGATAGAAGCAAGCAACCATGTAATAGATCTAATAGCAAACGGCGTTTCAGTGCTTAGAAACAAGGCCTAGGGATCATACTTTCACTAGTGAACACTCTCATATAAATATATTCTTCTTTATGATACTACGCTGAACTACTCTCCGGTTGGACACTCTAATCCATGGTAGGGCTATAACAGCACACCTCAAAGTTCATCTTTCCCATCTAGAAAACCCCACACTGTCACCTTGAGTACTAGATGGTTCCAACAAACACCACAATTTCATAAAGACATCCAACTCCAAATATAACTCATAACAAGTATTAGTAATCTCTAGCCTAAGTGCCACCATGGAGTGCACACGGTCAACTTCACACACATGGGGAGAGCAGAGATCTATTAAAGCACTTAGTAGCAAGGTTGATCTATAGATTACAAGCTCATGATCTCAATCAGATCATGCATAGAGAGAGAGATGAACACATAGCTACTAGTAGAACCCTTAGCCTCGAGAGAGAACTACTCCCTCCTCTTCATGGGAATCAACAATGGTGATGGAGATGGCGGTGGAGATCGATGGAGATGGCTCCGGGGGCACTTCCCCGTCCCGGCAGGGTGCCGGAATAGAGACTTTTTGTCCCTCGAATCTCCCCTTCGGTGGCGGTGGTGCTACAGAACTTTTCGTGGATTTCTGGATGATGATCTAGGGTTTTCGCATCGGAAGGCTTCTTATAGGCGAAGAAGCAAGGTCGGTGGGCGTCCAGGGGGGCCCACACCATGCCCTTGCGTGACCTAGGGTTGCCCGCGCCAAGGGGGGTGTGGCCAGCCTGTGGCCCCTCTCCGACTCTCCTTCTGGCTCCGTGAGTCTTCCGGGAAAATAACAACTTTGGCTTTTGTCTGGTCCAATTCCGAGAATATTCATTTTTTGACTTCCTGGAACCAAAAACAGCAGAAAACAGGCAGCTGACACTGTGGCTCTTGTTAATAGGTTAGTCCAAGAAATCATATGAAAAGTACTCCAAAGTTGGAACAAAACACAAGAAAGTAGATAAAACCAAGCATGGAACATCAAAAATTATAGATACATTTGCAATGTATCAACATCCCCAAGCTTAACTCCTTCTCGTCCTCGAGTAGGTAAGTGATAAAAAGAAAGAATAATTTTTGAGGCGACATGCACCATCATAAACTTGATCAAAGTATTTGTAAAACATTCGAAGTTGGGATCATAGTACTTCACTCATAACATGAAGGATAAATTCTAGCAATAAGACAAAGCAACTATGTTGCAACATAAAATGGCACAAACAAAAGATTCATGAATAACAATGCTTTGCAAGACGTTTGTTTGTTTCACATAAATAAAACATAGCATAATAGTATTCAGCTTGTCCTTCATAGAGTAGCAAATATAAATGCATAGGACACCTTCAAAGTTCATAAGAGTGACTAGATAAAAATAGTTTAAAACAAGCAATATCAAGGTATGCATCAATCAACAAGTCTTGGGACAATGCACATAAAACTAAGAATGGCCACTATGCTCTCAAAGTATGTGCATAAAGATAGAAGGTGGAGACTCAATATATAAGTGGAAGAAAGGCCTTCATAGAAGGAAGTAGAGATTCAAGTTTCATAAAGAGCTTCCAAAAATTATGTACATATAGCTTTCAGCTCTCATTGCCCCTATCATAAGCATCTTGAAGTGATTAAGGTTTAAGGGAACAAACTATGGTGTACATGCTTGACAAAGTATAAGTTAGAAATCTCATGTCCCTTGAATACGAGGGCCGCTCCTCATGCTACTGAAGTTTAGTCATCGGTAAGTTCTTGTCATCGTAAGTACATGTGTATCATAGAGAACCGCCAACGGGGTACCCCTTGCCCGATGATACGGAAGAATCCCCATATCAAAATGACAAGGCAAGCAGACAACGAGCATCTCAACAATCTTCTTATTTACCATGGGAATATGGTGCTTTTTCTCTCTTTCCACTTTTCATAATCTCTTTTTTTCTTTTCTCTTTTTTTTCTCAATATAGGACTCTTTTTTTATAAGAAGAATGCTTCATAGACAGCTCATTATGGTTACGCTGCAGGTTTCCACCATGTCAGCATGGATTAGACCAATGGCCCAGGCGTTTCTCTAACACATATACATAACTCCATGGACTTACAAGCTTCCCTTTCATTTCACACCGATGACATCCATAGACAAAAGAGCATGATATCAACTAGGTACAAAGTACAAGTGCAATGTTGAAAGCGTTCCCCATGACAACATGGTTCTGCTAATCCCCAACATATAAGTGCAAGCATATACAACATAGACGACACAATGGTTCAAGTTTATTAGGGGCAAGAAAAGTAAAGTGTGCCATCAAGTTCGTGAGAGCTTTAATCACTAGTTTTCTCATAACAAGTTTAATTCGGAAGGTAGATAAAAACATGAATATACTTGGAATAGAAAATGCTAATAGGTAGGTATGGTGGACTCTTTGGAATAACTTGGTTTTATTTGGAGTTGGATGCATGAGTGGAACTCATACTTGGTTATGGAGGCTACCAAAAGAGTGGGAGCGACCAACAAAGAGAGCAATAATGGCCATAATCATGCAGAGCGACAAAACATCATTGATCAAAGCATAAAGTGATACTACAAGTTGAAAACTAAAGGATCATAAAGGCTATGGTGACTTGGGATAGTCATAGCTGGTGTGAGCATGCGCCAAGTCAACCCAAATAAAGCATCAAAGGAGAATACCACAATACTATGCTTTCATATGCTAAAACAACACATGATCCTTCCAATGCACATTAAGCACCCTCAATTGTTTATAACCAGTCATGCTACTGCAGAGAATACTAAGCATAAAGACAAAACAATATCAAGCATGGCATGACAAAGCATAGGCCACAGTCAAGAACAAGCTCTCTTTACCACTTATGCATGAACTTTCCTACTCTTTTCCAAATCCAAACCAAACTATTTGAAAACCAATGTATGAAAGAGGGGGTCCAACAAATTTATTCAGAAAACTAAGCAAAAAAAGAAAATTAAAAACCAAAACGAAAACGAAAAAGAAGACGCTTCAAGAACAATACAACTATGCATGAAACAATAAAAATAAAGCGTTTGGAAGAAACCTAGGATTTTTATTGATGAAGAGGGGGATGCCTTGGGCATCCCCAAGTTTTGACGCTTGTACTTCTTGGATATTTCTTGGGGTGACACGTGTGGCATCCCCAAGCTTGAGCTTTAGTCCATTCTTCATCTCATTACTCATTCCTTCCACACACCTAAATTTTTTCCTTCATACAAAACTTCAGACAATCTTTATTAGCAACATTAGTGCACTCAAGATAATAAGTTTTTAGGTTCAGTTTCAACAAAAAAAAAACCTCCGTTACAAAACTAGCTACTGTATCACTTCCCTCAAAAAGCCCAATTCCCCAAAAGAACTCAAAAAGGAACCAACAAGAAGCAAATGCAAATAATGGCAGAAATCTGTCAAAACAGACCAGCAGGTAAAGACGAATTTTTTAGAAGACCTTCTGTTGCTCAAATCAAAAAGTGTTGAACTAACGAAAGTTATATAATAACCTAGGGAAGAAGCACAAAAATTCATGCCTCAAAAGGACGTACAGAGATTTTACACGAATGTTTACGGTGAAGCACAGAAATCTGTTTCGGGACAGCAACTTTCACAATCATTACTTCTCTCTCATTAGAGGTTACTCTTGGCACAAAAAACAACTAAAAAGGATAAAGAGAAGTTATTACTGAAGTAATAACTTCCAAGACTCATCTAAAACTTTTGGGTTATCTCCCAATAAGTACTTTTCTTTAATGCCTTTAAGTTAGGCATGATAATTTGAGAAGATGCTCACATAAGAAATATGAATTGAAGTAAAAGAGAGCATCAAGAAACAAATTCAAAACACATTTAAGTCTAACCCACTTCCTATGCATAGGAATCTTGTAAAGAAACAAGTCATGAAAGCACAAAGCAACAATCATAGGAAAGCAAAACAAGTGCAGCTTCAAAATTTTCAACATAAAGAGGGGAAACTTAATATTGTTGAGACGCATAAAACCATGTTTCCCTCTCTCATAATAACTTTCAGTAGAATCATGAATAAAAGTAACAATATAACTATCACAAGAAACATTATTATCATGATCCATATGCATAAAAGAATTAATACTCCCCACATAGTCATTCTTATTGATTGTAGTCGGAGCAAATTCAACAAAATATCTATAATTATTATTCTCATCACCATAATCATCAAATATAGGAGGCATATTGTAATCATAATTAATTTTCTCCTCAATAGTAGGTGGACTGAAAATATCATATTCATCATTGTAATCATCATATATTGGAGGTTTGGTATCATCATAAGCAATAGAATAGCTATCTTCCAAAGCTGGGGAACTAAAAAGATCATTTTCATAAAAACTAACTTCCCCAAGCTTAGACTTTTCCATAGCATTAGCAATAATGGTGTTCAAATAATACATACTAATAACATTGCTATTAGCATGCAAATAAAGTTCCATAGGTTTTTTAATTTTCTCTTCAAAAACTTCATGTCCTAACTCAAGATAAATACTATAAAGCTCTCTAATTTTGTTGTTGTTTTCCATTAAGCCTAACTAGTGAAAACAAGAAACAAAAAGACAAAATTGCAGAATCTAAAGGAAATAACTTCGAGCACTCACACCGAAGGATGTGAGTACCTTTTACCTTACCTCCCCGACAACGGCGCCAGAAAATAGCTTGATGTCTACACACTTCTATTCTTGTAGACAGTTGTTGGGCCTCCAAGTGCAGAGGTTTGTAGAACAGCAGCAAGTTTTCCCTTGAGTGGATCACCCAAGGTTTATCGAACTCAGGGAGGAAGTGGTCAAAGGTATCCCCTCTTAAGCGACCCTGCAATCAAAATACAAGAACTCTCTTGTGTCCCCAACACACCCAATACACTTGTTAGGTGTATAGGTGCACTAGTTCGGCGAAGAGATAGTGAAATACAAGTGGTATGGATAATTATAAGTGGTAATGGTGATAGAAAATAGCTTGATGGCGTGGAAAAGACTAAAGTAAAACTTAAATAAAGATAGAAGCAAGCAAACATGTAATAGATCTAATAGCAAACGGTGTTTCAGTGCTTAGAAACAAGGCCTAGGGATCATACTTTCACTAGTGAACACTCTCATATAAATATATTCTTCTTTATGACACTACGCTGAACTACTCTCCGGTTGGACACTCTAATCCATGGTAGGGCTATAACAGCACACCTCAAAGTTCATCTTTCCCATCTAGAAAACCCCACAATGTCACCTTGAGTACTAGATGGTTCCAACAAACACCACAATTTCATAAAGATATCCAACTCCAAATATAACTCATAACAAGTATTTGTAATCTCTAGCCTAAGTGCCACCATGGTGTGCACACTGTCAACTTCACACACATGGGGAGAGAAGAGATCTATTAAAGCACTTGAGTAGCAAGGTAGATCTATAGATTACAAGCTCATGATCTCAATAAGGTCATGCATAGAGAGAGATATGGACACATAGCTACCAGTAGAATGCTTAGCCTCGAGAGAGAAGTACTCCCTCCTCATCATGGGAATCAGCAATGGTGATGGAGATGGCGGTGGAGATCGATGGAGATGGCTCTGGGGGCACTTCCCCATCCCGACAGGGTGCCGGAACAGAGACTTTCTGTCCCCCGAATCTCCCCTTCGGTGGCGGTGGCACTGCGGAACTTTTCGTGGATTTCTGGTTGATGATCTAGGGTTTTCGCATCGGGAGGCTTCTTATAGGCAAAGATGCAAGGTCGGTGGGCGGCCAGGGGGCCCACACCATGCCCTGGCGTGGCCTAGGGTTGCCCGCACCAAGGGGGGGTGGCCACCCTGTGGCCCCTCTCTGACTCTCCTTCTGGCTCCATGAGTCTTCCGGGAAAATAACAACTTTGGCTTTTGTCCGGTCCAATTCCAAGAATATTCATTTTTTGACTTCTTGGAACCAAAAACAGCAGAAAACAGGCAGCTGGCACTGTGGCTCTTGTTAATAGGTTAGTCCAAGAAATCATATGAAAAGTACTCCAAAGTTGGAACAAAACACAAGAAAGTAGATAAAACCAAGCATGGAACATCAAAAATTATAGATACATTTGCAATGTATCAACGTCCTGGATGCACATCGCCGACGCGGTGACCGCGTTCACCACCGCCGTCACGCATCGTTCGGCATCGAATGTCTGCACCACCGGATCTCCTTGACCTATAGCAGCTGCAACGTTAGAAAATTAAACATCATATGGAAGAACATCCTCGGGGATTCACCCACTCGGGGAGTCAACCGCTTGGGAACTCGCCGCAACTACACAACTCGCCACCGGCAAAACAAGAATCAAGGTAAAAGAAAGAAGCCTCACCAAGAAGCTCGCGGTAGTTGTCCGTGATGAACTTTTCTAGCGAAGAGCGTCCCCTGCAACCTGACAATGATCGAGTCGGACGCCTTCCGCTCCTCCTCCACCACGACGACTACAGCATTGGCCCTATCTTCAGAGGAAGTCAGCGAGGCCTTGGCCACCTCTAGCTCCTTCGCCAGCAAGCTGGCCCGTTCTTCTGCTGCGGTCGCCGGAGCCTTTACTGTTTCCAGCTCCTTCGCCAGCGAGCTGGCCCGTTCTTCCACTATGGTCGCCGAAGCCTTTGAAGCATCTAGACCGGCGATTGGAACATAAACCTCGTGGGCCTTGGCAAGTGCAGTGACGTGCTTATCTATAGCAAAGAAGACCATAATAAGAAAATTGCACAGTTAAAAGAATTTCAAACCTCGCAAGAGAGAACAGCTAACCTACGGTCGCTTGGAGTCGCCGATTGGCCTCCTGGGCAACTTGCAGGTCGTGCTCCAGTTTTTCCGCCGAGGTCAGCCGCTTAGTCGCTTCGTTCTGCAAACCCTAAGCACAAAATTCAAGTCAGAAGTGGGACAATCAAAGTTTGAGTGTCTAGCCGCTGAAATTCAGCGACTAGACCCACGGGGACTGGACAATCAAAATTTGAGTGTCTAGCCACTGAAATTCAGAGACTCGACCCTCGAGGACTGGACAATCAAAGTTTTAGTGTCTAGTCGCTAAAATTCAGCGACTAGACCCTCAGGGACTGGACATACCTAGATTGCAGCCCCTAGCATGCAGTCAAGCTCGACGGCATCCACCAAAGGCACCAAGAATGGTGTGCGCTCGTGATGCTGCGTGACGTTGCTATCGATGATCTCAGGAACCTGCGGCGACTGAGTTTCAGCCGCCGCTGCAAAGGCCCTCGCCATGAAGCGTGGGAATGTTGCGGTCGTCGCCCCTGGTGCACTGGTCGCCAGTACTGGTGCCTCCAAAGGGAGGTCCACCTTGCTTGGCTCCGTGCTGGTGGTCGCCCCTTCTCCAAAAGGGACTACAGAGTCGCCCTTCCCCGCGCCTTCCTTCGTCGTGGCAATGGGGCCACCCTCCTTCTTCTTCTTTGCGCCTTCACCCGGCGCCTCGACAGTGACCACCTTCCTCTTCCTCGAATGGTCATCACCTCCCTCAGTGTCGACTGGTGGAACTTTGGCCACCGACGGATGGTGGATTTTCTTGGTGTCGCCCCTGCGAGTTCACCACTCTTAGTGATTTGCAAAAACCCAAAAGCAACAAACTACGACAAAGTAATGAAAGGACAAACTCACTTGGCGACCAGGATGATGCGCAAACCAGTATTGATGTGTGCATGCTTCTCCAGCTCAGGGCCTAGCTTGTGAGTGAGGCCCCTCTCCAATATGCTCGTCTGCCACACTGCCACGGGTTTCTCTATCGACGAAGCCATGACCACAGGAACCTCTGGCCCTGATGATGCATGCGTCTCCTTTGGCGGTGGAGTCGCTGACCCTGTGGCCACTTCAACCCTTGGCTCCGGTGGCGTCGAGGCCTTCGACACAATCATGGAAAGTGGCGCCTCCGACATCACAACCACATTCATGACCTTCGATTCCATCATTGGAGCAGGGTCCTCTAGAATCTTTACTACATTTATGCCCTCTTCATTGCCGGACTCATAGTTCAACTCAAACATAGCCACTGATTTGGCCGGCGACTTCGCCGGAGACATTGGCTTCGCTGGTGGCTTCGGCTTCGCTAGCGACTTGGTTTTATCTGGGACTTCAACTTCGGCATGAGCTTTTCCGGTGTGGCCATTCTCCGTGAACGATGTTCCTCAGCTAGGTCGGTGTCGCTGTCGTGCTCATCGAGGCTACAACTCACCTCGATTTCACGCTATTTTTGCCCACGGGTTTTCCGAGCCGCGGATGTGGGCGCCTGCACCTCCATGACTTCTTCTTCATCCTTGAAGGACTCCTCCTCCTCCTCAAGCTCCTTGGGAACTTCTTCATAAAGCGGATGAAGCCAGTTCTCAAGCACTTGGAACAAGTAACAAAGAAAGAAGGAGTAACGACTTGATTAAAGTGACTACAAAACCATGACTGCAAAGTTGTGACTACAAAATTGCGACTACGAATGTGATAAACAAAAAAACTTCCTGAAGGGGCCTGCCGCTTCCCGGTGGTGTATGGGGCCAACCTGGCCTTTGGGTCAGTGCATTCCGCCTCCGTGATCTTTAACGCGGCGATTTAGTCTTCTGACTCCCAAGTTGTGTTGCTTGCTCTTGTGGGATCATTCTTCCCGGTGTATTGGTACATCCAGTGGGCTTGGGTAGCCAGCGGAACCAGCCGCCGCTCGATCCAACAATTGTACAGGTTGATGGTTTCGAGCCCCTCGTCCTTCAGCTCTTGGATCTTGGTCAATATTTCTCCTACGACCATCTTCTGGTCATCAGGGAGATTGGCCAGCTACAATCGACGTGGCTCGCTCCTTTTGGCGGTGTACATAGGGAGTGACACCTCGCCAGAGGGAGTTGATTCCTTCACATAGAACCAGTTCTTTTTTCACTCGCTTGCGGCCTTCTTCGGCTGCAGCATCTTCATGAACTTGGCATTGGGCTTTAGCTGGAAGGTGATGCTGCCTGCTGCCAAGATGGGGCTGCCCGTCCCCTCACGAGTAAGGCGGTCGTGGAATAGCTCCAGCCAATGGGGGAAATAGGGGTGACACCTGAGGTAACACTCGTAGAAGGCAAAGAATATAGAGAGATGCTCGATGCTATGGGGCCCCAAGTTGGAGGGCTTGATGGCGTAGTATGCGCAAAATCACCAGAAGAAGATCGATATGGGGAATCCCAGTCCCCTCTCTAGGTGGCTCTGAAAGTAGATGAACTCGCCGGGGCACGGCCTCGGCTCGGTCTCACCGGCCATGGGAATCCACCAATTACCCTTGCAGAGGATCCCGACATCCTAAACGGACTTCGATTTGCCCCACAGATCCTTCGGAGGTACCATCGAGAGAGGAAGAGGGTCGCTCTGTCCAAAAATTTCAGATCAGAAGTGGATCTTGAGACTGAGGATGCGCGTGGGCAGAGAAATGCGAAGAAGGTCTGTAGCTCCCTCTGTCATTCTCCTTATAAAGGGGCGCTACCCTCCAATCTCGGGATAGCCGTTACCTCACGGTAAATTCGCTGAAGTTACCTTTGGAATTACCCAATGGCTAGTTTGACCAAGATGACGGTCCAACTTCATCCACTCGACTCGCTTGCTTACCTGCCCCTTCCAATCGATTGGGCGTGGCAACTCGAGCACATTTCCGTTCACCAATGTTGGGACTAAAGACACGTGTGAGGAATTTCTTCCTTCGCTGGAGGAGTCCACCGCCGATTCGACTAGGCGTCCACTCAGACTCGCCTACTCCGACTGCCAAGTTAACACCTGTGCTGAACCACCGTTGGCCTCGGGGACTACTGATGGGGATATGCCAATCGGGGTATACCCAGAAGGACGTTTCGACTGGCCCAAGCCCATTGCGAGTGGGCCTATAGGATGGTGACTAGGAAGCGACTGAAAGAGAAGCCTGGTGACTAGAAGCTGGAGGCCCAGAAGCGTAGGTAGGCCTAGTCGGATTAAGTCAAATCCTCCGAAACCTTAACTGATTCAGTTGTAATCATGTAAACCCTAGCAAGGTACCCCTACATAAACCTCCCTAGGGTACTCTGTATACTCACGTTCCTTCAGATACCCTATCCAAGTGACTCGCTGCCTAGCCACCGAGCTCACCACGCTTGTAATCCACTCGCCGATAATACAATCTAGTAGGAGTAGGTCTTTACCCTACAGGGGCCGAACCTGGGTAAATCCCTGTGTCTTGCCCTCAATCTCGCACCACAGATGGAGACTCGCTCTTACCCCAAATCCTTCCAATCGCTACCCCTGGTAGCGACTACCTTGGTCATTCCCACGACAACCCCAACTTCTCCATTGCTAATCCTTCTCATTTGCTCTCCCAAATGTATATTTAGTTAAAATCTTAAAATAATTGTTAAATAATTGTAGAGAAAGTTATTTTACATGTTACATGGATATCGAGGTGTGCTCAAATAGAATAGTATTTGAGAGTGTATGGAGCACACCACAAAGCACATAGACATTAACATTTAAGTCTAACTTTATTCCTATGCATTGTTATTTTATATATGAATAAATAGCAGCAAGGTTGTGGTATCCAATGCACATAATGATCAGTAGCTTGTATTTTAAATAGAATAGAAACATAAATAGGTTTTTTATCTCTTTCTCTTTCATAATTATTGCAAGCATCAAAAGCAAACTTAATCTCATAGTTTTGAATAGATTCACCATATAAAGAAAGTCATCTAATGAGCATAATGGATCATCTAACTCAATTATATCACTTTCATCCTCCCATATATTAGACATAATTGTTCCACATAGAGGACTACTAGGCAATGAAAGATCATCATCATTATAAGAAGAGTTATTCATGGGAATTTATGTGTTACCCGTGTTGGGAGTAGGAGATGGATAGCTCCTCCATTTTTCTTCTTTCTCTTCTATCTCCTTTTTGTTGGGATGCATGGGTATCCCCAAGCTTAGCCTTTTGTCATCTTCTTCCCTAACACTTTCATCATGATTTCTTGCATTCAAAAAGTTAGTGCACAAGGGAATATTCAAGCTTTAAACATATTTGACTAGCATATCATACACATCATTGTGAGAATTTTCCATTATAATTTTTTTGGGTTTTAATTTTATATGCAAGATACTAAAAATAAAATAGCAATGCAAACAAGAATAGAATCCTAGCACTACGCTCCCCGGCAACAGCGTCAGAAAAGTATCTTGATAACCCCTAAGTCTAGGGGATCACCATAGTAAAATTCGATAAGTATTTGAGTGTCAAACACATGAGGAGCCGAAGGCAAACTATGTATTCTTTAAGGCCCTATAACCCACTTATATTGCCTTGTATGCAAAGCTAGGATCTAAAGTGTGTGTGTGTGGTTGTTTTTGTATTAACTAGAAAACAATAAAGTAGTTGAAATAAATATTATAAGTAAAATAATGCAAATGAAGTGGCGCTAGTGGAGTGGATGTGGATAATCTATGGGAGCAAATGTTTAGGCAAATTGATATTTCATTCATTTGGTTGTCACAATTAGTGACACATATATATAGTCTTTTTATTTTATCTTCTAGGAAGAGCCATAACTAGGCGTAGCCATAGATATGAGAAAGTACACCACTAGTGATTGATCCCAAGGACAATTAAGAACAAACAAGGGAATATTAAGACATAAAGTCCAACCACCGCATTTAGATCTAAGGTCCCCATGATAATATCCCTGTTGATTAACCATGAATTAATACTACATATATTTCTAAGACTTAGGATTCGGCTTCTGTCAAACTCCGTCTATCCCTCATCCTATCAACATGCAATGGTGACAACATTATGCATCCCCCAACATATGTGTGCACTCATATGTTAGTGCATCAAGATCATCATAGAAGATAACATATACTTGTATACAACCAAAACAACCTAGATCACAATTGCCATGACAATTCACTACTCAAACATCAACATAGTCATACAATAGATCATGGGAAAATAATATATTGCATCATAAATCATGTTTGCCAACAGATTACAGTGGGGAATGACGGGATCTTGCAGTAGATGGTGATGGAGATGAGCCTCCCCATGGAGGAGAGGAGGCCATGGCATGGTGGAGAGGCGGCGCCCCGGCGGCTCCCCTAGGACGGCGCCAGCCCTAGGGCATGGAGACCCCTTGCGCCTTCTTCTTCCTTGGACATGATGATGGTGTGGAGGAGCTTCTCCCCCTCCTTGGAGGCTGCCAAGGAGGGGGATTTTCGTGGATATAGGTGGATGCCTCAAAAAGTAGGGTTTCCCTCAATATATAGAGTTGGAGATGCAATCCAAGCCATGGGATGGATGTCTCCTTGATCCAAGGGCTCTTGGGCACCTATAGAACCTTCCTAGGACTCCACTCTGTCCTTAATGAGTCTATAAAGGTGTGGCTGGGCCGAAATCCTCAAAGATGGAAGGACTTTGAGTCAATCACGTCACATATTTTCAGAGTCCCGAAACTGGCTCAATCCTCCATAGTAATATGGCTATAGAAACTGCATACGGTGTCTGATTGGAGTGAATTTTATGTCTAAATCGTTCGGCATACAATTCCACACAACTTGCATGTTTTTATGTTTTCCATTTGACACCATCTTCAAGGGCTATCGTGACAATCTTCGAAAACTGTTCTACAGGGACAGTTTCAGGAAACTCCAGATTTCACCATAATGAGCGGTTTTCTTACATATTTGTGTATTTACTACACAACAAAATACAAAACAATAAATTGTGCACTTTTACAACTATTAGTAGGTTAGTACCAATAAATATAATAATGTTACTAACGAGCGATTAGCTCATCAATGCCCATTGTTATGGACTTAGATTTTAGAGAGAAGAAGGGAGCGCAGGAGGCATCAATCGGCTAGCAAACAAGCACACAGGGACACAGGGTTTACCCAGGTTCAGGCCTCATAGAGGTCCCTACTCCTGCTTGTCTGCTCTTGGAATTATCGAGGGAATCGAAAGTTACAGGGGGTGCACATATGCAATCTGGCGATGGTTGTGGAAACTAGGGTTGTGATTTTCCTCCTCGCCACACCCTCCTAGCCTTTATATAGATAGCCTAGGTCTCGGGTAGCAGGTCGAGTCAGTTACAGATTAGGTTTTGTCCCTTTAAAATTTCTATCTTATTCTTTCTCTAGTGCTGCAAGCAATCGGAGTCTCCGTGAGTCACCCGGACTATGTATTGGGCCCTGGTAACACCGTGGGCTTCTGCCATATCTGGACCGTATATGCCAAACTCGAGTACCTGTAAGGTATGCTCACGTCAGTAGCCCCCGAGTCTCCAGTGGAATCACATATTCGAGTGGAGACTTTATGAAGCCTTTCGAGTGCACAGTTGAGCATGTTTTCGAGTGCTTTGATTGATGTCATAGGGATTGTTTATATACATGCTTGATTCATCTGATGCATCGGGATCAGTTAACTGCCTTACGGAAAAACAACGCAATCTACTCAAACTCGAGTCCCCAGACTCAAATTCGAAAAAGTGCTGTTGTAATTTGACTTAGGCCGCGGAGGTCTTACAGGAGTCGAATCCCAATATATAAGTGTGAGCACTCGACGCGTCCGTCAAGGCGTATTTCATCGTACCTGTAGGCACGGATATTTTCTAGTAGAGCGCAGCAGATGCATTGCCAGGCCTTATTCAGGTCTTATCTTCTCGCTGTAAGCGTGACATCTGAACTTTTGTCATCACGGAGATGATTCTGGTGACCCAGGAGACACAGTCTCTTTGTAGGGAAAATATGAGGTGGAGTCGCCAGAGCATTCAAGTGTGGATGTTATCAACACACGGTGTAACATATAAGAAAAATAATCATAGGTTGTGTGGCCAGCGCTCCCTATGGGAGTAGCCCCCGAGTGTCTATTCGAGTCATAGACTCAAGAGGGGACTATAAGTACTTTGCGACTGCTGCCGTCTTTTGCTTGTTTTAGTCGAATGTGTTTTTAGTGCTCCCGATGGGAGTAACCAGAAGTCCACAGTCGAATAGTTGATTCGAGTGAAGGGTTTTTCGTGATGCTTGGATGTCTTTATAAAGTTCTTCGGGTGCTAGGCCAATGCACCTGTTAGGAGTAGCCCCCGAGTGCTTGGTTGAGTCGACGACTCGATTAAGGACTAAAGCAGTCAAAAAGTTGCTCCTACTAGAGTTAATGACATCAGTGCTGACGATGAGATGACCTATTGCAGCTGTCAAACCTCTCGAAGCTTCCTTTGATTGTGATGACGCCCTTTGGTCCTGGCATCTTCATCTGCAGGTAGGCGTACTGTGGTACCGCCATGAACCTTGCGAACGCGACACGTCCGAGGATGCAGTGGTACTATGAAGGCCAGTTGACAATTTCAAAGTCGATGCGCTCTCGCCGAAAATTTTGCGGCATGCCGAAGATGACGTCGATGTTGATCTTGCCTAGGGTACACGCCCTTCCCTGGGACGATGCCGTGGAACATCGTGTCTAAAACTTCTAGACATGTCAGAGGGAAGTTCATTGCGCGCAAGGTACTTGTGAACATGAGGTTGATGCCGCTTCTACCTTCCATGAAGATGCGACTCATATCGAAGCCCCCAATCTGTGCCTCGAGTACGAGGGGACAGTGGCCTGGGCGAGGTACTTAGCGTGGATGGTCGTGCTTGTCAAAAGTGATGCAGGACTCGCTTCCACTGAGGTACTCAGTGGTGGAGGGCGGAGAGTTTATGTAACACCCTCGAATCGGCCCTATGCAAGTTTTAGCCCTTTCCGCCAAACCCGCATAGAAACGATTCAAGGACGCCCACGAGGCACTTTCGTGCGGGTGGAAAACAAAGTAGTACCATTACACAACAGTCCTCGGTGGGACCCACAGAACAGATATATATACAACAACGACTCAACGAGTCAAGAATACAGATATACAATACAAAGATCCAAATCACCTTGAAATTGATACAACGTCCGAGTACGGACAAGAAGCAAATTGGTCTAAGAGCCCTGAAGAATAACCAATGGCGTCCATAACCCTGCCCAGGCCAAGCCGGAAGGGTAACCCTGCTAACGACGTCGATCACAAACCTGCTAAAACAAAAGGGGGTGCCGACAAAGGCCAAAGGAAAAAAGGGGAGCATCAGTACTGAGGCCAGTACATGGCGAGGCTATAATTCGGCGGCTCTCGCCTACATAGGTATGGTGGGTTGAAGCGACAACGCAGCGGCACTAAACAACCTATAGAGACTCGATACAACTGGCGGTTATCAGAGAGGGATAAGAAAGACCTATTCGGATCCAACCTGAAGCTAACACCAACAAACCCATCCTGGTATTTCCCCCTCGAGACCAAATGAGGAAGTCGGGCCAAGGAACTCACACAGTTGGCAATTTTAGTCATTTCGTTATAGTTGTAGCAATTACTAATCAGATATAGATAGCATGAGTCATCCTGATAGCATAAGTAGTGGGCAGTTTTAATCACCATTCTGTTGTAGTTGGAACATTTACTAATCAGATATAATTGTCCTGAGGAATCCCAAAACCCAGCAATGGTTGGCACTTTTATCACATTCCATTGGAGTTGTAATACTTACTAGGCAGGTATAGTATGACACAGATCACCACAGGTCCACCAGTTGTTGGCATTTTTATTATCCATTCCATTATAGTTGCATCTCCTTACTAGTCACATATTAAGTCAAATTTATAGCACTACTTTAGTTATGCTTGTCTATGATCAAGATACTATGCTCTAAGTCGTCCATAACCGCGGACACAGCTTTCAGAAAGTTTTACCCTGCAGGGGTGCACAAATAGCAACAGACACTCGATCAACCTCGGAAAAACCAACTCAAAACCCAACGAGGCTTTCACGACAAAGCGATCACATGATTCATAAATATTTCAGGGGGCCACCCCATTAAGCTACCCGCAAAAAAGTTGTCCGGCTCCGAGATGGACCCAAGGTTTGCGCCAATGGCTGTAAACGACTGGGAACCCGAAAGTGTGACTGGGCTTGTCGATACCGCGAAAACACTCCGCAATCCTAAACAGTACATGTGCTCCACGCACAATCGTAAATAAAGCAGTAAAGCATGCATAAGTACGGGATAGTAATAAAGCCCCAAACTACTTTGTGGCCCCAAGAAATAGAAATGAATCAAGCTCTGGCTCAGGGGGGTCCATAAGGCCTCCCGAATGTGGATAGTGCGAAAAATCAAGGAACAAGTATCAAGTACTCGGGGTCCTACGGGACACAAGTGAGCGTGGAAGAACCAAATAACATCTATTGCCCATCGATGCCTCTGCATTAGTTATATCTAGCAATTTAATAGTTGTATTTAAAGTCATGATCATCTCCACCATAAACATCTGCCAGCATTCCAACAACTGTGGTACTCGACAACACGAGATCGCACCTGAGCAAGCAACTACGGCTCGCAAATCCAGCTATCTACCAAACACAAGTAATAGGAGGTGTCCAAGGCAATATAGAGGATGCACGGGATATAACTGGGGTACGGAAACTAAAGCATCGCGACACGGACCGCAATAGATCAATAGGAGGAAATAAAGACTATAAATGCAAAATAGGTAGAAGGGGGAGAGATGCTCGCCTGGGAAACACTGCCGAAGGTTCATATCCGAAGAACTTGTCGATACTCGCATCAACTCATCAGCCTAATCCGCGAAGAAGCAAACACTAGAAGAAACACCGGATGCAATATTTTATACTACGGCAGAAGATCTGGCATGATTATGATATGATGCGGATGCGGTGCAATTAGGCAGTATTAAGCGGAACCGGGGTCCCAACAATTACTTAGGCGGTTCAAGTTATTTATCTACCCCGCAAATTAAATGTTGGCTTAACAGGACAAAACATGGCATCGGTTCGCTGGGCAAATTTAAATGGAGTCCGGAATAAGACAAAAGTATCCCGCATATTGACTCCATATTAATTATGCGGTGAATCGGCATAATGCCCCCAACCCACACACAGGTATGCATGCACGAACAATTAATATGCGACAATGCATAATGTCATATTATAAAATAGGGTCTTAGGGTCACACATCTGGTTTCGGCAGATCTTGGGTTCCGGCGGTCCAGGGTTCGACAGGCTTCGACGGGGTCGGGATCGGAAACCGGGAAGAAGGACTTGGTTTGGCGTCGAGGCGCATCGGATTAGCCCTGGTCGATGTCGATCTTGTCGTCATGAAGATCTTGTCGGGTCCGCGGGTCGGGTCAGACTTGGCGTCTGGGGTGAAGAACTTGGCGTTCCAAGATGAAGCGCCTGCATTCCGTGTGGTGATCTTGGCATCCGGGTTCTCGGCGAACTTGGCGTTCGGTCCTCGGCATCGGTGTCGGTCTTGGGTCTCGGCGCCGGAAGGTCTTGATGTTCCAAGACGGAGATCTTGTTGGTGGTCTTCTGGTTCGGCCTCGATCACCGGATTCCAGCATCAGGGTTCGGGTCTTCGGAATAACTTAATAGCAGGCGGTTCTTGTCGATGCCGATCTTGGTATAGGACTTGGGTGTATGGTAAATGCAGACGGTCGCCTCGGTCCTGGACGGTAGGGACCCATCTCGGTACGCCAAGGTTCTCCAAAGCCTCGTAACAACACAACCACACATGCATACACACATAAACGCGCAGACACGCAGAAACACTAAGAGCAGGGCACCAACAAAAGAAGCACATGGAAACGTGGCTTGCAGATGCGGTGCTGGGCATGGTCGCGGCCGAAGACGCTCGGACGCAGCGGTGGTTGCTCTCAGTTTTGGGGAAGACGGCGAGGACGAGCGCGGGCGGCTCGGGAGGACGTCATCGGAGGGGAGGCGGGGCAGGCGAGGCCGGGCGGGGGCGCACCAAGACGACGCGGCGGTGATGGGGGTCAGAGGCGGCGCTGGAGGAGAGGAGGGCCAGGCGGCGGCGCGGGACCTAGAGGTGTAGGGCCGGCCGGCGGCGAGGAGGCACAGGAGCGCCCGCGGTGTAGAGGAGGCGGCACGACGTGGTGGAGGCCAATGGGCTGGGCCTGAGGAGGAAGGCCGTGGGGATGGAGGTGGAGACGACGGCGGGGAAGGGGTTCGAGGAGGCCGGCAGAGCGGGCTCCGGCGACGAGGGACGATGAGGAAGGTCGCCAGTGATGCGGGTTGGCCGGGCTTGACGAGGAGGTCAAGGACACTGGCGTCGGTGAGGGGATCGAGGCGAGGGAACGACGGCACGGTCGGGGCCCGCTCACGGCAGCGGCTGGACGCAGGAGAACGAGCGGAGGCGACGGGGCAAGCCGGGCAGGTGGCGGAGGCCGCGGTCGCTGCGGGAGCAGAGCGAGCGGGGAAGGAAGGAGGCGTGGGATTGGGGGCAGGTGGGGAGCAGGGATCCCGAGGTGGTGCCTGGCAGGTAGGGTGGACGGGGCGTGCCTGTCCATATCGGGAGGGTGGGGCCCGCGTGGGGTAGGTGGACACAGGAGTGGGTGGGAGGCTGGGATTGGGGAGCGCGCCCAGGAGGGGCCTGGTCGGCGGGTAAGGTGGCGGCTGGGCGGGAAAAAGCCGGGAGGAGGAAGTGTGGCCGCTGGGTGTGTGCATGTGTGGTGTGTGGGGATTGGGCCAGGGGTGTGGGCTGGTGAGGTGGCAAGACGGGGTTGGTCCGGATGAGGTGGAGGGGGAGAGAGAGAGAGAGAGAGAGAGAGAGAGAGAGAGAGAGAGAGAGAGAGAGAGAGGCGGGGCAGGAGGGAATTTGGTAGGATTAGGTGGGGCGTTTTAGCTAGGGTTTGGGGTGGCTGGCCGGGCTTTCGGGCCTGGCGGGCTGCCCCCTGAAAATGAATTAAATATTTTATTATTTAAAACGGGGCTTTTTGAAAACTGTTTGTAGACGAAACAAAATATTCCGGAGACCCGGGTTTTAATTTGAATAAAGACGAGAATATTTAGAAAACAAAACTAGGCGTTTCGAAAATAGTTTTAGACAAAACCATGCAAGATGATGACGATGCTCAAATGCAATGTGGCATGATGACATGAGCATGCGCTCATGATGATGCAATGCACAAAAACACAGCGATTTTCTAGTAGTGGTTTTTGCGGGGCGCCACAGTTTATCGCCAAATTGACTTGCCGAGTGATTGCCTTCTGCACTCGATTTGAGGGGCGCCCTTTTTGGATCATCCCCATGTTGCCTAGTGCTCGCGGGTATGGCTCGCATCCATGGTTCTGCACTGGAGTAGCCGTAGGTGGTGGCGGTTGTGCTCCGTGAGCCATGCCGCTCAGGGCAGCTCCGTAGCCCTGGATGATCGCGTCACGATTCATCTAGGCCGGGCCTTCGTGGAGATTGAGGAACTCGTGACAGTCCTTGAGAAGATGGCTAGACTTTTTCTTGTCGTCGTGCTTGTCGATCTAGAAGTGTACTTGCACGGTCCGGACAATTTGCCCAGGTGCCTCGTCGTGAGTGTGGTGCTGCCACACTGGCGTGGTTTTCCCCCTGTCACGGTATCCACCGCTACCGTATCCACTATTGCGGTTGTCGTCGCGTTTGTCGGCGTAGCCGGCTGCGACCATGTCGACCTCTTCGCGGTCCTCGTAGATGCGCATTCGACGTTTCCCTCGGTGATCACGTCTACGCCCAAGGTCATCGTCATCATTGGAGTAGGCACGGTTTTTCACCGAGTCCTCTCCATCGGCCCACCGAATTCGCGATCTGCATCAGGTGGTCGATTGTGTTGGGCTTCGAGCAGCCCAGCTCCTCCCTGACCTCTCTGTGATGAACGCCGCCGTTGAACGTGTCGATTGCGTGATCCTCAGAGATGTCTTCCGCGGGAGTTCTTGATGATGGACCATCTCTGGATGTACGAGCACAGCGACTCGCCAGATCTCTGGTGGCAGCCTCTTAGTTCCTCGATTGATGCGGGCCTTTTGTAAGTGCCCTTGAAGTTGCGCACAAAGCTGTAGACCAGCTCTTCCCAGCTACAAATTGATCCACGCGGGAGATTGTTGAGCCATGCGCGGGCGGTGCCTTGCATCTATAGCTGTAGGCATTGCATGGTCGTTCTTGAGCTTCCACCATGTAGCTTGATGGAGGAGATGTGATCTTCCAGCCAAATCTTCGGGTCCTATAGGCCTTCAAGTTTCGGGTTCTCCGATGGGAGTTTGAACCCCTTAGGCATTCGCTTTTGCCTGATGGCTCTGCTGAAGCATCTGGTGCCACAGAGCTCTACTTCGTCATCTTCCGAGTCAGTCGAACGGTCACGCCTTGCGCTCATCGTGTCGACCTTGCGCTGCGTGATATCATCACGCGCGTCGTAGTTGCGGTCATGCTGCCATGAGCGACGTTGCCGTGACAGATCGTGGTTGTTATTGCTGGAGGAGTATGAATAGTAATACTTGTCCAGAGCTTTACTTTTCTTCGGCTCTGGTGTTGGCTCCTTGAAGAGGGCAGCTTCGACTAGCCCCAAGCCCGCGATCATAAATTTGTGCATGGTAGCTCGCGGATTCCCAGCCGGTGGCTGGTTGTTGAGGAGGTACATGGTGGTCGCTGTCACCGCTACTTGCGGTGTCTTTGGGAGCACGTTGCCCCGCATACCCACCATCATGGAGCCAAAGTCGAGGACTTTCGTGGCTTCTTCTCGCTCCTTTTCAGTGAGGTGGGCCAGTCGAGATCACCATTTGGTGGCCACGTAGTCATTGCCCTTAGAGGAGGATCCTCCCATGGAGAGTTGAGCCCGTCGAATGCTCGACTCGTCCGCCTCCTTTCTGCGCGTGTCGAGTTGCGCGATTACTTGTTGCTGGCGCTTGTACTCCTCTTTGAGCAGCAAATGGTAACCCATCAGCATCTGTTGCGATGAGTTCAGGGGGAGAGGATTTCCTTGTAGAGCCTCCCGACAGCGGGCCCACTCGTTGTCGTTGAGCTTGATCAGCACGCGCTCTTTGGTACGCTCATTCTCCATGAGGTTCGGGTCTCCTTCTGTCCCGTTGTTGGTGGGCGTGCCATTGGCGGGGCCACCGTTTTCGCCGTTGGTTGGTCCAGTGCCGGTGTTGTCGCGATTGACACCAGTATCGCCTGCGTTGATGACAGCGCGCATGAAGTGATTGGGAAAGCTATTGCTCCCACAACTTTCGGATTCAGAGCCATAGGCTCCATCTTCTGTGGCCAGATCACCCAGATCGGATCTGCGACTGCTATCGCTGTCCGTGCTCCCAACTGTTGTCAGGGTGTTGAGCTTGCTTAGGTGCCGATTGGTGGTGGAAACCATGAAGATAGAGCAATCGCGGGAACAGTCGGCTGGTCAGGGAGGTGTAGTGTGCCCAGCTGGCCAACTTGGAAGCGTAAGCTCCCGATCACCAGGCTGATCCAGTCGCCCACGGACTCGAAAGCTGGGCGAGTGGCTGGCGTGTGGATGGTGAAGTCGAAGGCGCCGAAGAGTTGGCGAATCTCCGCTGTTGCAGAGTTGTAGATCACGGTTGATGGGACCGAAGAAGCCACGAAATCAGCACTCCCAGTTCCCACAGACGGTGCCAATTGATGAGGGATTAAGTCATCAATGGCCATTGTTATGGACATTGGTTTTGGAGAAGGAGGGAGCGCTGGAGTCATCAATCGGCTAGCAAACAAGCACATAGGGACGCAAGGTTTACCCAGGTTCAGGCCTCGTAGAGGTCCCTACTCCTGCTTGTCTGCTCTTGGAATTATCGAGGGAATCGAAAGTTACAAGGGGTGCACAGATGCAATCCGGTGATGGTTGTGGAAACTAGGGTTGTGATTTTCCTCCTCGCCGCCCCTCCTAGACTTTATATAGATAGGCTAGTTCTCGAGTAGCAGGTCGAGTCGGTTACAGATTAGGGTTTGTCTCTTTAAACTTTCTATCTTAAGCTTTATCTTGTGCTGCAAGCAATCGAAGTCTCCGTGAGTCACCCAAACCATGTATTGGGCCCTGGTAACACCGTGGGCTTCTGCCATACCTAGACCATATATGCCAAACTCGAGTACCTGCATGGTATGCTCACGTCAGTTACAAAAATAATAATGATTTTGATGCAATAAACGACAAAGTTCATGGATGCATTTTACATGCATTAATGATATGCAAAACAACCATGCCCAATGACATGTGGAAAGAACCTCAAAAAGGGTGAATTCAATCACCGAGGTAAACAATGAAGAGCTTACTTCTAAGGTAGAGGAGTTACTCAACATAGTAAAGGGTAAGGAAGATACCCAAATTGATGCTATCACTACTGATGTTAATGATGTTAATTTTATACCTCGTAGTCCTTATAATCCTACTTGGAAGAACCAAAATTTTGCTTCTAATGTTCAAAAACATTATTCTAATCCTACATGAGCTCCTTACAACAATTATGATAATCATAATGGAGAAAATCATGGCAATCTCTTGTTTGAACATACTATTAGAACCTTTATGCAAGCTCAAACTGAGCAAAATAATATGCTTATTAAAATCACGAAGAACCATGAGACTAGTATAGGTAAATTAACTAATCAAGCCGTTGCAATTATAAATGATGTGCGGGCTCTACAGGAAAGGACAAAGACCATGGAGGCACAATTGGGCAAGGTAGCTGAGAGCCAAACTCTCATACTGGCAAAATTCGCTGGAAAGTCTGAGCCAAATCCGGTAGACGACCTCAAGATGATGAGGGTGGAAATGAATGAAGAGAATGCTAAAGAGATGGACTATAGCAACGCACCAACACCTGAATACACTGTGGAAGATCTGTTAAAGATGATCACCGTAAAGAATCCCGGTCTAGAACAAGATAATGATGCTACATAGCAACAATTTGTACAACAAGTAGCATCTAAAGTTCAAGAATTAGAAATGGAGTATAAAAGACTAGCAGATAAGCTTCCTACTAAGCTAGATGATATATTTGAGCCCACTATTAAAATGATAATTGGTGTTAATGAGATATCTGCACTTTGTGATCTTGGTGCAAGTGTCTCAATAATTTCCAAGAGTCTATTTGACATGTTAAACTTGGGGCCTTTTGCAACGACTAAAATGAGATTCCATCTTGCCGATTCAACTTACAAACAAGCTATTGGGATAAAAGAAAACATAGTTGTTGAACTTAAAGGAAGTCCTTCTCTTATTGATCTTGTTATAGTGGACATGTCTGAAGATCCCATAGCACCTATAATTCTAGGTAGACCATTCCTAATAACTATTAAAACTTTAATCAATCTACATGAAGCGAATGTGAGAATAAGACTACCGTCTAGAGATCCTTTTATAGTTAACTTCCCTAGGAAGAAGAAGGCAAAACCTAATAATGATGATGATGGTATAATTACACTGAAAGCCAATTACTTTAGAGTGGTTATTCCACTCACAAAACCTAAATGATCACCATTTGGGTCAAGCTAATTAACCTTAACTAGAAGCGCTTCATGGGAGGCAACCCATGTGAAATAAAAGTTCTTACTCTTGTGTTAGTTTTTGTTTGTTTGTTTTGTTTTCGTTTTGTTTTTAATAAAGAGTGTTCAAGAGGACCTTTGGAGAGAGGAGAAGAAAATAAGGTAATCCTCAATCTTCTTTTTAACTAACACATGGCCTTAAGGTATTGCTGATTTATTTATGAAGTCTATTTGCTTTTATTTTTTCAATCGCTAAGATGTGTAAAGACGCGCAAAGCTACTAACCAAATTCTACAAGTTTTTCAACTTATAGGCCGCAGAATGACCACTGGTATGACCAGGAGTACCCGTATCGTGTGCCCGTACCACATCGAAGCTCTAGAAAATAGAAGTGTTAATTTTTTCCGTAGGACCTAGTGATCGTAAAAACCACTGGTACGACCGGAGGCGGTCGTACCGCCTGCCCGTACTGTACCCTCGAGCAAAACATCAACTTTCAAGCAAACACACTAACTGCGTAATGACTAGTAGTACGGGTGCGCGCGACTGTACCGAGTGCAGCGCCTGTAGGAGTTCTTCGACCCCATGGTATGCACTCGGTACGGGCGGGCTCCGGCCGTACCACCCGCCCATACCACGTACTCGGCCACCATATCAACCCAGGAAGAGGTAACCCTAAATTCTCAAAACACAAAAAATTCTCTTTCTTCTACCTCCAAACTCCAAACCACCTCCATTGGATCTTCAATTTTATTCGATCTTTCTTCGATTCCTCGCACCCAATCAATCTAAGGTATGTTTCTCCTCCAATCCCCCTCTTATTTTCGTCAAAACTCTGCTTAATCTTTCACCATTATCATTCTAGACTTAGGTCTTGTTCTTGAGCTAATCTTGATATTGAGTATGTTTAGTTTTGTTTTTAGAGGAGTTCTTTTTGTAACAAGTGTAGAGGATCGTTTATGCTATGTTTCTGTTGGACTAAATGTTTTATTAGAATTTTTATTTATTTTGTTTTAAAAAGAACAGGAGGATCCATACACATGTGATGGCTGTGGAACAAGACACACCACCCGTTGATATGTTGACCCCCGAGTCACTTGGTATCGAGTTCACCGAGGAGTTTCAGCTAAACTGTTTCAACCGTCTTAAGCTCTAAGAAATCAAGTCCACCAAGTGGGTGTGTCCCTATATCCTGAACCAACTTGGCATTCACGCTGATTTCAATTTAATATGCAGTAATGTTGGTTTGCATGACTTTTTGTTTCAGGATGTCGCCACATATGGCCGCTTGACGCTTGAGTTTCTCAGCACCTTGACACATTTGATGTGTTCACACTATTGCCCCGAGGAGCACATTTCTAGAGTTGACTGCATCAACTTCCTCCTTATGAACTGTGAGTACTCCTTGACACTCGACCAATAGGCTCACCACTTTGGGTATGCCAACAGCGCCACCGACATATGCTCCATCACCTTTGTTCTAAATCCAACACCCTTGGCTTACTTTAATAGAATGATAATTTGTGGAAACACAACCAAGGGGAACCATTGATCATCCCGATGTTTGTTATTTGTTTTATATTATTGCTAACACCTTGCAGTCACATGGTGAGTTTACTAGAGTCAACAAGGAGGACACCCTTCGCTAAAGCTACTATTCCTAACTGTAACTTAACGCAAAATTTGGGCACCCTTCTTTTGCTTTATCTTAAGCATCAAGCTTTGAAATCGCGTGGTCCCATATGCGAAGGAGCAGTCATAACCATGCTTGCACATGCACTTCACATCAATCTAGGTAACATCCAACCTTTGGCAGGAAATCGTCGTCTTGGTTTTTCTACTCTGAGAGCTTGTGGTATGATTTCTAGAACTAATGGTAGATACTTCCTTGATATACCTAGGGCAGATCACTTGATCCCAGCTCCTTTGCCTAATGGTTTATTCTCTATCAAGGAGGGACGTTTGCGTTATGATGTGCAGGTTGATGCAAGTATACCCCAACAAGAAGTATCTGTAGGAGAGGAATAAGCAGATGAACAAGTAGAACAAGAAGGACCCGAACAAGATATGCAGCCACCAAACATCTACACCACCTATGAAGATATTTATGCTCTCGAAGGAAATATCCAAAACATGAACAACCTCTCCATCAACCTTCGAGATACTACTACCAACCTCTCCACCCAGTTCTATGATTGGAGCAGCCAATGGAACCTGGGATATTATCCACCACCACCATAATGAGAAACAAAAGGGCTTGCAAAAGCCTGAGCTTGGGGATGTGTTCCCCGGCAATTTTATTTGTGTAATAATGAGGTTGTACTCGAGCTCCTTGCGAGCTTTGAAACACCCGTGTTGGTTTGTTCCAACACTTTGCTTATCTTTCTTTTGCTTGTTTATTTGCTTTTATTTTTTCGTTTGTTTTTCTTCTCTTAGTTCCTTGCTTGGTCGCAAGTTCTTTTCTATTCTCTAACCCCCATCGTCAAAAATACAAAAGGAATTTTCCCTTTTTCCTTTTTTGTGAAAGTGGATTTGTACTTTGCTTCTTTGCTTTAATTTTATTATGGGAGTGATTTTACTTGAGTTTTGAAGGAACACATCCCTATAAGGAAGAGGATTATGATGTTGCTCATGAGAGGTATGTCCTATGTCTCCTACTTTTGAAGTTTGAATTGTTTATTTTAGTTGGTTGATTTGCTAATATACTATGCTAGTGGGAGTAATTCAAAATAGTTAGAGTAAAGCTTTTTATTTGTATGAATGATTAGTTGTGGAAGCTTTTGCTCTAGTTCTTGTAGCTAACCGAGTCTTGCCTTGGAAATAATATTATCAAACAAGTACAACAAGAATAGTCTAAAATTTACAACTTGTTTGATGAATGATTGTCTTGAGAGTTTACCTTTGAAGATACTTAACACCATAGATGTTTTGATAGACTTGACGACACTCTTGAACGGAGTTGTTTGATTGAAATGAAGTCTAGCAGTAATTTTCATGCGTGCCAAAGCTAACCTTGTGGATCAAACCTTGGTACTATTTAAAGAGTTCTATGTTTTTCATGCACACCTTTGGATGCCAACAACTCCGCTGGTCTACAAATGATCAATGGTATAACCCCTGATTTTGACTATGAGTTGACGACATGGGTGGCATACGTGTCACTGTAATGGGAAAAGCTATTGGTACTCTCAAAGGTTGTGCAAACCATTGTTTAAAAGAATCACTCAATGATCATTTTTGAGAATTATCCTTGAAAGAAAGAAGAAGAAAATATATGAACATCCACATAACAAGTCCTTGGAATGGTCTGATTACTACTTTATGAATTTTCTTGAAAGACAATGGTTCGAATCGAAGTGTTTTGATAGCCTTGATTTACTGATGCGGGTTTCAATACGAAACTTCCCTATTATGCTACTTAGGACATGAACTCTCTTACTCAATTTTGCTATGATAAGACATCCTAGTGTTCCTTGGCAAGCTGAGAGTTAATTAGAGGAATTGGATTGATTATTACACTTCTAGTTATTTATACTTATATTAAACTCTACTTTGATTATATTGGTTTACCAAAGCTTGTATAGTGTTCTTGTCATCTCTCTAACTTTGATGAGTCTTTCAAATGGATGAAGTATTGGATGCATATGACTGCCAACCGTAGGTGAATCCATATTCTCATTGTTTCAAGTTTAAACGTTGAATTCCTTATAGTTATTTTATTTCTTTTTGATCGAGGGCGATCAAGGTTTGATCTTTAGGGAGGATGATGACTCTGAAAATAGCCATCTTTTCCCGCTTTTAAACATTGTTTTCAGTCAAGAAATTGACAATAATCTCTCTAGCCTTGCCACTAATGACTAATTATTGCCAAGATATGCAAACCATTGCTTTGAATTGTGTTGTGCAAGAAATCACGCTTTTAATGTGAAATCAGGAGCCATAAATGATGATTTGAAGAAGTCCATGCAACCAAGTAATCCTGGAGCAATTACCAGGCACCAATAGCCATAACGACCACTGGTACGGATAGGGCCCACCCTTACGGTCCGCCCGTACCATGTGGTGGTGACTTCGTCTCGTCAAACCCTACAACTTTCATGAAGACGCCTATATATTTCGAGGTCCCAGACGCCGTGCCGAGGGCCGCCATTCTCAGACTGCATCACAACACCACGAAAGGAGATCCACACCATAGTTCATCCCCTCCATCTTATATCATCTCCATTAGCCATATCCATTACTTTGTACTTGCAATTTGCATGTGATTCGGCGACCATTGTAAAAATATTTGATTTCAATCTAAGTATTTTGCACAATATTTTCTATCCTTGATCTTATTGTTATGAGTGAGTAGTCCTCACGGGTTGCGGGTTGGGGAGAAACCTCACAACAATTACGTGCATCTAATCTATGGGAGTATTGTGTATTGTTTCAATAAGGGATTTGTATCTTTTCTTTCTTTTTCTCTTGCCTCAATCTTTGGACTTGTAGGTACCCAAGACCCATGAGATCAATAAAGGCTTGAGGTGAGATACCTGGCTAGTGGCGATATCATAGGAAACCCAGTGACAGAAATGGATGTACGGTCTTCACTTGGTGACCCATTCGGGATTAACAACAACATTTCTTGTTAAGGCTTTGATCTGTGTTTTTCACTTAATAACTTTTTGTATCCCGATGCTTCATGGTGCATTCGGTTGGATCAAAAGACTATTTCCATGCCTATGGCTCGTAGGGGCTTTAGTATATTAGGATGTGCTGCCGACAAAATATTATATCTATTAAAACATTACACATGACTATGCCTATTATTATCTTTTATCCCATATGATGTACAGCTGCAGATGGATCTTTAACCCTGGCCTATATCCATCCATTGAATCAACCAATGATATAAAGTAAACTAGATTGGTCCGGTAAACGAAGGTAAAACAAAAAAAAGTCTTGCAGACGTGTCCTTTTTAATTCATTTTAGCATTGTTTCCCAAGGTTCGATTAAACCTTGGTCTACTAGATAAAAAGACTATTATACTACATGCATGAATCTGTATCGAAGGTATCATAACCCTGTAGGATAGGAAAACCCTTTTTTGTCTATTTTTAGCTTTCAAGGACCTAAATGAAGTCAAACGGACTAGGGATTTCTTGAGCGTAAATATTTCACCAAGGGAAGCATCTGGAGCGATTGGATCTCACCAGAAGGGCAAAAAGTCACCTGGTGGCATGCCCAGCCCAGTAGGGCATACCACACCTCTCTTCGTCCTCGACCGCCAGATGCCCTTGATTCTTTCACCCACAGACTTGGCTTGACCTAAAAACCTCTATAAAAAGGTCCCTGGAGGAGCCATCGAAGAGAGCACAGCACAACAGAGAAACACCAAAAAGGAGTCAGAACCAGCAAAGATTGGAGGGGGAAACTCCATCGGAGCCGCCGCCGGAGGGATCTCCACCTACTCCATCATCTCCACCATCATCATCATGATGAAGAGGGAGTAGTCCACCTCTGGGTTGTGGGTTTGTGGTAGTAGCTTGATCTATTTCTCTCTTGTTCTTCCTAGATCTTAGTACCATATGAGCTGCCCAACATGATTATGGTCATATATGTAATTCCTATGTGGTGGATCCTTATTTGATGATTTGTGAAGGGAATATACCCGAGAGGCAATAATAAAGTGGTTATTATCTTATTCCATGTTTATGATAAAAGTTTATTTCTCATGCTATAATTGTGTTAATTGGAAACGTTAATGCATGTGTGTTTAATAAACAAATACAGATTTCCTAGTTATGCCTCTCATATAAATTAGCTCGTTGATTAACAAGATGATCAAGGTTTCCTGATCATGGACATTGGAAGTTGTTAATAACGAGGTCATAACATTGGTGAAATGATGTGATGAACATTCATCTGAAGTAGAGTAACACAATCAAACTCATTGATTGGAGAGGGGTCTCGATCATGTCTGCATTATTCAAGAACCATAGGGTGACACACTTAAGGGACACCAACACCATTTGGAGAAAATAAGGTACTAGAGAACGATTATGAAAGCGTAGAATTATTTTGATGGACACCAGAATTGTTTCGGGTCAAATTGCTGAAATTAGGTTTGCATGTGATATCGAAATGTTGCAAGGAGTCTTATGTGAATGTTTTTTAATTAAATTAATTAACAAAATTCTGATTAAAAGAAATAAAAATGGTTTTTATTTAATGAGATCTTGCATTGAATTTGGTGGACAATTAATGCAAAGTGAGTGGAGTTTGTGTTAATGGGAGTGGGCTTAGTGGAAGATCCACTCACCATTATGGAGAGAGAGGTGGGGGAACCACCATACCATGCGCATGGCCCCTTGGGGGCTACCCTCCCCCTATAAAATGAGCTCCACTCCTCCTCCACTCTCACACCTTCTTGTGAAGGATCTCTCTCCCCCTCTAGAATATTCCCCATGGCGTCTGATTAGCGAAGTACATGTTCCCAGTGCATTTGTCTGGAAGGATTTGTTGCTTCCGCTGCTTTGCTAAAGCGAGGACTCAGAGGTGGTCGGGGTACTGGATGTGTGTGCCATAAAGGATACACTGCTTCTTTGTGGTGCTGGACTTCATCACGATCTTGAGATCGACAAGTGAACAACTACATCATCCACGAAACCAGATTTCGTTAACAAAACTTTTTGGTATTCGAGGGTAAGATCTCTACGAATGTATATCCACCTGTTGATTGTATCTAGGTAGATAGATCTTGGTGCTTAGTTGTTCATATCATAGTAAATTTTGGTTTTCTATGTTGTGAACCCAACAGTGGTATCAGAGACTGATCTATGCATAGATGCTTTGCACGGTTAGAACACATATGATTATGTGGGCACTGATGATCATATTATCGCAACTTATATGTATTTTGGATATTGGTGTCATAGTGGTATGATGTGGCCTAGACTAACTTTACATGTCCTCCCACATGGGACCTGTTCCACGCTTGACATGCAACTAGTTTTGCATAAGTGGCTAGATGGTCTCTGTCTCTCCTACTATAGTAAATATCTGATTTAAAACGAGTTTCTACTAATTTAATTATCATCATTGTGGTTCCATGTTCGTTGGTAAGAACAGTTCTATCTCCGAAAGCCCAAAGCCACGTAAAAACATGCAAAGGATAAATTAGAAGCGTCTAGTTTAGTTGTTGCTAGGCAAGTGTCATGATATGGCAATGTTATGATTTGTAGTATAGTTTGATACTCCTGGAAATTATAACACAACAAAGTGTAAGTTCCATAGACCTTGGCCTTACACATATAGTAATGATGAAGATCATACCATGATGCACAAGATAATGATCAAGTGCAAGAACCATATCATATCACTTTTTGCATATGATGTTTGTTTGCAAATTATATTCTTGTATGGCTCTTTAGTAGCATTATAAGATGATCCCTCATTTAAAATATCAAGATAAAAATGCGTTCTTCCTTTATTATGCACCGTTAAGAAAGTTTGTTGTTTCGAGACACCACGTGATGAACGGGTGTGATAGACTCTATGTTTGTGTACAACGGGTATGAGATAGTTTTACATGTAGGGGTTCGTGTATGAAAACAATAAAATTTTACCCTACGCCCCTGAACCCCTGATGATGCCAAGACCTATCAATTAGTAATATAGTAACTAGAGGGGCTTTTCACGAACTTACCCTTGAAGACCGAAAAGCGTTGTCAACGCTCAGGAGAGCGTGGTTGATGTAGACGAGGCGAAGCTGACCTCAAGGTCGTGATGAAGTCCTTGCGCTCCTATGGCTCCAACGACTTGAGTGCCTCAAGTGTGACACCTCGAGGGGAGTTACACACGTCCGGTGCCTGACGATGACTCCTGCTTCCCCGATCCAGCAGTAGTTACGGAAGTAGAGCTCCTAGATCCGAATCCCGCAGCGCGACGGCGCTCCGTGGTGAAGATGTCTCTCATTCGTGCAGTCCAAACTTGGGACCACGGTCATGGGAGAGAGAGAATATCAATTGGAGATCTCCCCAAAAGTGAAGAAATCTTTTTTGAAAATTGTGTGTATTTATCTGGCCAAATACCCCCACTATATATAGGTGGAGGGGAGGTACTACCTCCCTCAAAGTCCTGGGGTGGGACTAAAGGAGGAGGAGGTGGGGAGAGGCACCGCCGGCCACCCCCCATTGGCCCCACGTGGGTGGATGGCCCAATAGGGCTGCCGGCCACCCCCCCTTTGGCCCTTTCTCCTCTTGCCTTTCCCTCATGGGGCCTTCCCCTCCGAGATTTGGCCCATTAAGCCTTTTGACCTTTTAATTGATTTTCTCTTTATTAACTAATTATGAATAAATGATTAAATAAATATTTAACATTCATTCACATATTATTCAATATCCGTGGCTATGGAATACCTTCCATCTCCACTCCGGACATCCTCCGGACTTACCGAAACCCTTTTGGTTTTCTCTCTACTATTCTTCGGTGATTCGACCGATCCTATAAACACTCTCTAAGCATTATCAAGCCCTTAAGTGTGATACCCCACGGTTCGGCAACACTCCAGACATGGTCCGGACACTCCCAGACCAATGATCGACAGAGGGACCTGGATGGCCATGTGACCCCTGTGCATTCCACGAAGATCTTTCGTCGTTTGAACCCGGATAGTCATGTCTTATTCCTTTTGTCTCTCGATACTTGCATTGCCCGAGATCTGATCAATGACATCACCATGTCGTGTTCAATCTCGTTACCGAACAATGCTACTTGACTCGTTCCAACAAGTGATATCCCTATGATCAAATCACACGCTACCCAACTATTGGATATAACTTCTCCGAGTGGGCCCTTGAGTATCTTTCTGTCACGTGGATGGACAAATCCCGCTCTTGACATATATTGCCTCTATGGTTCCTCCGAGTACCTGAACACACCTTTATAATCACTGTGTTACCAAGTGATGCTTGATGCTATCTAAGCACTCTCGGTTGACAGTGATTGATATAGCCTCATGGTCTAAGGAATAGTCTACGAGGATCCATTCTAATCATCATAACTTTAACTACGTGACATGATCGGGTCACGATGTTTAGGTTGGGTATTGGTTCATCATCTCATTCTCAGAATGAGTTGACTGCATTTCCAACTGGCATAAATGCCACATGATCAGGAAACCTTGATCATCTGTTGACCAATGAACCAGTGGCTAGAGTTTCACTAGGAACCCCTGGTTGTTTATATATCACACATGTATTGACGTTTCCTTTCAATATAGTTGCAGCATGATATAAAACTTAATTATAAACTTTATGAAATATGATAATAATCCTTATTATTATTTGTCTCTAGGGAATATTTCCAATAGTCTCCCACTTGCACTAGAGTACAAATAAAGTACCTGCATTTGTTCTTTAATCATTGGCACCATATTACCTAGTACCCTGAACATGCTTGCTCATGAAAAAGGTTGAGTATTGCTCATTTACTTTACAGTCCCAAATCCTTTGCAACTTACTAATGTCACCTTGATTGACATTAATACTTTATCATCACATGATAACATCTTTGTGTATATGCATCGTCGCTATGGCAGCAGAACGAGGCCGGATTCCAGGAGCCTACGGTGACTCTAGATCAACCTCGAGGGCTTTGTCATGGGAACTGTGCCCTGGGACACATCATTCTATGTTAAAAGCGAACTAGCCCCACCATAACATTATACATCACTATAGATGGTACCCTTATATATTATTATAAATGTAATCATCGAAACACTAGTGCACCCTGTGCAACTTTCGATGTTTTTGTTCACCTCGCTTCCTACTTGACTTTAGTTGGTATTACAGGAGTTTCCAACATATTCCCTTATAACATAACCCTTTATGCTTTAAGATATGTCATCCTTCATGGATTTGGAAAAACATGTCTACAATTCTGTATTTAGACACTGCAGACAAACTTAGCTCAACATTCCATGATTCTAACTTAATCACTTTTCAAACATTCCTTATTGGATCATATATTATGTTAAGTTATCATCTTGGTTTTCTAAGATAGAACCTATGTCTCAAAATAGTGATGATGATCATCCTTTTCTTTCTTTCAACATTGATGTTAAACTTAATACTATTCCTACCTTGAGTTATTAAGGACATGTTCCTCAATTAATCTCTATTCTGAAACCCTTTTCAGAATCCCTTAAGGAATACTACATAATATCGTAATATTCTTATTATTAACTTCTACTCTCTATAAATCATTTTTTATTGGTACTTGCGCTTTTATTCTCAATGTTTCGTATACATACTTAAGAATCACTCCTTTAAGCTCCTATTCAAAATATGTTCCCAACATATTTTGGTATGAGTCACTACTCTTACTCAAACTATGTTCCTACATATTTAAATTTGAGACTTATATTGCTCCGACTCGGAATGTGTTCCCAGCACATTTGAGTTCGAGACTTACATTGCCCCCACTCAAAAATATGTCATTCACATATTGTTTTAGGAAGACTTTCATAGCTCCCACTCAATTTCATGCAAATTGCGTATCCACTCACTATTTTGAACAACTTCAAAATCCTTTGATCAAATATCAAACTAGGAGATTTACAATGAGATACTAGTACTTTACTAGTTTTAAATCCAACAGACTTTCAGCACACTTGAATCAAATTCATTTGAATTTGTCCAATACTTGACAGACTGTGCTTTTGTCATTCACCCCATTTTCCATTATGTCTTTGCAGTCATTTGGGAAAATCCAAGTAACCCTTTTACTTTTAAGATTCATAAATGAATTGCTTTCTAATATCAAGGGAATTTTGCTATGGGATTTCTCATAACTTTAGCTTACCATTATTTCCTTAGTAGTTCATAGGTATTGTCATATTACGGTAATCATGACAAATGATTCACAAATGTCTCCATACAAGATATGGGATGCATTTTGTATCCTAGTTTTATGTAGTGAAAACACTAGTGGGGAAAACACAATGATCATTACCATTGATTCTTTCCTTTGTGAAGAGAATCATTCAGGAACGCTTTCCGTTGCGCTTCTCAACACTCTGATGTAGGGTTTTGAATCCTCATCATGGTTTTTCACTATATTCCATTTGCTTCATAATCGAGAAATATCACTAAATGTGAACTTTCTCGAGAATGCACCAAAATCCAAGCAATACAAGTTTTGCTTCTCTTTTGGTTTAGGCTATGGCTTTCATATTCAAAGTTTCCAACGAATACTCTACAAGGACTTATTCGCTATTTTTTTGGTTATATCGAATAACGCCAAAACTTGCACGATGATCCATACTAGATATGGTGCCGATCTCACGAATCCAGATGGTTCGCTATATATTCTAATCGAGTGCTAACTATTTCTAACTAATGGTCTCTACATCTACACTGCAATGATTTATTTGGTGCCATCTATTCACCCACTTTGATATCTAATATCACATTGTGATGCTTTGCATTTTGACGTTTCATGTGCATTGCATTTCACAATTTCTTTTATGCCAATCTTATAAAGTTGAATTTCATTACTATTGATCCAATCATAGTAATTAGATTCTCATTTATCTTTAATACCCTTTTGTTGATGAAAATGCCTTTATCATATCAAATAGTTTCATACTTATGATTCCTTTGGTAAAATTCTTTACACATTTTAAACAATCATATAATGATAATTACCATTTTGTTAAACTATAATACAACGAATATGTATTTACTTTTAACAATTCATCAAACACTTTGTGTTCAAGTAATACATGGTGTTCAAGTTATTTTGCTGAACTTAAGCATGATTCATATGTGACAATAAATCGAATGTCTTTCACATATTATCACATAACTTTGAATTTAAACAATGGTTTCATACATTAATGAATGTATCATTAAGTTGGTTATTTTTCAAGGCATTTCTATATTTTACAAATGTTCATGCATTACTAATTAGTTTCGAAACAAGGTTAATTCCCACGTAATCGAACAAGATATGAACTCGAATAGAAATCATTCATAAAAGTAGAACAACTGTTTGATACAAACTCATATGAATAACCGTCTCACAAAGTGTGACACACACTAAATAAATTCACAATATGTTGATTACAATAATCATCCTAAACATAAACTAAGTTATAAATGTTGAGGGAGAGTGTCGTTGGCCATCATCATCATGCTCTCCATCAACACACAACGTCACCTCGTCTCCAGCAAGCACCTCTATGCAGAAGGACCTGTTTTCAGCAAAACAAAACAAAACAAGTATCAAATATACTTAACACTACAAATGTGTTTGCAAGATTATAACATTTATAAAATGGTATATCGAATATATACCTTTGTCTTTGATGACTTCTCATGTAATGGGTTCAACCTCCACATTCCTGAGATGTGATATGAACCTGTGGAAATATTGTGTTTCCGCATCGCCTCTCATGATGCAAGTCCTAACATGTGCTCGGTAGCTTGGTGGCAGCGACCGCAGCGCAATGCCATTTGTAAAAGAGCTCGTCATCCAGCTATCCAGGAAGTATGCTGGCCTCATGTACGCATCATGCATGCGCTCCAAGTGATCGTCAAGCGAAGAGTTATCCTCCATCTTAATAGAGAGGAAATCTCCCATTAGCTCATGCTCTTATATGCGTGCTTGTTCCACGAAATGTGTCTTAAGCTGTAGCATCACCGTACGAGGGTCGACATTACCCATGATATGCCACAGCTCATCCACCATTCCGAAACACATTGTAACTAAAATGAAGGAGGCCATCTCACGATGGTAATAGCGGTCTTCCCGCTGCTCTAGGGTCTCTAGGTCACTGGGCTGATCCAAATCCATCTCGTTGAGTATATAGTCGACAACGTTATTCTCACTAAGGAGAACGTGGAGACGCGCAACCCATATAGAGAAGTTTGATCCATCTAGCCTGAGCTTCTCTCCTTCTAACCAATTATCAATAGGAAAGGTAGCATTAGGGAGAACCATTTTCTACATTGATAATTGCAAAATGAGTTAATATAATAATTCCACTCAGAAACACCTATCCTTTGAAGGGTTCTAGTGATAACATGGCCCCTTTTCCCCACATCTCCCCCGATCATCACCGCCATCAATGTGGGTTCTAGGGTGGACGCTAAACGTTGGTCACATCATTCATGCGACACGTTCTTGATCTTTCGACCATCCGCATTCCGAGGCCATGTCTGCTACATGCTAGGCTCACGAAGTCAACCTTAGTGTATTCGCTGTGCAACATGTCTTACACCCACTGTATGCGAACGTAGATATGTCTGACACCCGATCATCACGTCCTGCCTCATACCGAAGAACTTTCTTGGTGGTGCACACTAAGGGGGAACACAACCATTGGTAATTTTTAAACAGGGATCATTTTATTAGGCTACCGTCGAGTATCTAATACTAGCACACAATAAGATATAAAAACAATAACATTGAATGTAAATGCGATGTGATATGGTCCTTCATGTCGTGATCTCCATCCGGCGTCACCGGATTCTGGCACCAGGGTTCCGGTGCCATAGACACTTGGGTACCCGTGCCTTTCCAGCGTTGTAGTCCGTCACCTTCGTGTCTATCTATTACTACTTCATAACATAAGGTAATCACTTTACCTTTGCCACAACCATAGCACAAAGCAACGCCCCCTGCAAAACAAAGTTAGATGCCTCTACTTTATCTTTGCATATTTTACGTGGCTAAATGGGCTTTCACAGAAGAACCGTTCTTACCTACGAACTTTCACCACAATGTTGATCAAGTAGTTGTCTATACTATACCCCTTTCGAGGCCCTCCATTGCAAATGGCATACCAACTAATGCGAGAGAGACAGACACCCCCCAAAGCCAATTTATACGGTACAAGCCGTATGTGAAGCGTGGACCAGTCTCGCGAATGAACGCGTAAAGTCGGTTGGGGGCCGCTTCATCAAGCATTACTAGAGTATACACAAGTACACATGGGAGGGTAACAACTAAAAGATCAAGGCCCACACGCTACATCTCGTGTGTTCTACCCGTACTAGCATTACTATGCATAGATCTAGCTCTGATACCACTGTAGGGGTTCGCGTATGAAAACAATAAAATTTTACCCTACGCCCCTGAACCCCTGATGTTGCCAAGACCTATCTATTAGTAATACAGTAACAGGAGGGGATTTTCGCAAACTTACCCTTGAAGACCGAAAAACATTGTCAACGCTCAGGAGAGCGTGGTTGATGTAGACGAGCCGAAGCCAACCTCAAGGTCGTGATGAAGTCCTTGCGCTCCTGCGGCTCCAACGACTTGAGTGCCTCAAGTGTGACACCTTGCGGGGAGTTACACACGTCCGGTGCCTGATGATGACTCCCGCTTCCCCGATCCAGCAGCAGTTGCGGAAGTAGAGCTCCTGGATCCGAATCCCGCAGCACGACGGCGCTCTGCAGTGAAGATGTCTCTCGTTCGTGCAGTCCGAACTTGGGACCATGGTCACTGGAGAGAGAGAGAGAGAATATCAATTGGAGGTCTCCCCAAAAGTGAGGAAACCTTTTTTTAATATTTTGTGTATTTATCTGGCCAAATACCCCCACTATATATAGGAGAGGGGAGGTACTACCTCCCTCAGAGTCCCGGGATAGGACTAAAGGAGGAGGAGGTGGGGGAGGCGTCGTCGGCCACCCCCCATGGGCCCCACGTGGGGGCTGGCCCAATAGGGCCGCCGGCCACCCCCTTTGGCCATTTCTACTCTTGCCTTTCCCTCATGGGCCCTTCCTCTCCGTGATTTGGCCCATTAAGCCTTTTGACCTTTTAATTGATTTTCACTTTATTAAATAATTATCAATAAATAATTAAATCAATATTTAACATTCATTCACATATTATTCAATCTCTGTGGCTATGGAATACCTTCCATCTGCACTCCAGACATCCTCTAGACTTACCAAAACCCTTCCGATTTTCTCTCGACTCTTCTTCGGTGATTCTACCAATCCTATAAACACTCTCTAAGCATCATCAAGCCCTTAAGCGTGATACCCCATGGTTCGGGAACACTCCAGACATGGTCGGGACACTCCCGTACCAATGATCGACAGAGGGACCTAGATGGTCATGTGACCCCTATGCATTCCACTAAGATCTTTTGTTGTTTGAACCAGGATAGTCATGTCTTATTGCTTTTGTCTCTCGATACTTGCATTGCCCGAGATCTGATCAATGACATCACCATGTCGTGTTCAATTTCATTACCGAACAATGCTACTTGACTCGTTCCGACAAGTGATATCCATGTGATTAAATCACACGATGTGCAGCTATTGGATATAACTTCTCCGAGTGGGCCCTTGAGTATCTTTCCGTCACATGGACGGACAAATACTGCTCTTGACATATATTTCCTCTACGGTTCCTCTGAGTACCTGAACACACCTTTATAATCACTGTGTTACCAAGTGACGCTTGATTCTATCTAAGCACTCTCGGGAGATAGTGATTCATATAGCCTCACGGTCTAAGAAATAGTCTACGAGGATCCATTCTAATCATCATAACTTGAACTATGTGACATGATCAGGTCACGATGTTTAGGTTGGGTATTGGTCAATCATCTCATTCTCGGAATGAGTTGACTCCATTTCTAACTGGCATAAATGCCACATGATCAGGAAACCTTGATCATTTGTTGACCAATGAACCAGTGGCTAGAGTTTCACTGGGAACCCCTGGTTGTTTATATATCACACGTGTATTGATGTTTCCTTTCAATACAGTTATATCATGATATAAAACTTAATTATAAACTTTATGAAATATGATAATAATCCTTATTATTATTTGTCTCTAGGGCATATTTCCAACATTACACACACACAGGTACTAAGGTTCTTACTTGGCGAGCCTAGGATGTACATACATGGACTCAGAACACGAACCAAAAGGTAAAGCATGAGTCATATGGTTGATATGATTACCATATATATGGTCACCTTTGAAGCTACACCAACTCACGTGATGATCGGTCTTGGTGCAGTGGATCTGTTTCATGTAATCACCAAAAATACACGAGGGATGTTGTTTTTAAGTGGGAGTTTATTTTCAATTTGGATTAGTCGAGCTCAATTTATCATAAACTAAATCAAAGTGAATTTGCATAATTTGTTGTAGTCATTAGCATCCATTTACTACCTTATGCTTAGTTATAATTGAGATGATATAACTATAGATTTCTGGGTATTTACTTTACGAATGGTATCGTATTGTTTTGAGTGTCAATCTATAGTTTAAAAGTCCTATTGCAAACTTTCAGAAAACTCCATTTACTCCATGAAGTTTAATAAGTAGTATTAAGTAAATAGTAACAATTAGTATCTAAGTATCATTCTTGCCTCCATGATTCTTGATATTCAAAAAGTTGTTTTAATATCGAGGTTATCTAGGAGCTAAAAGAATTGTTTCAAAAACTGTCATGTGTGGAAGATATTGTGATATCTGAAAAAGTGTTTATTGTTGCAATATGATAGAGTATAATTTGGCAAATACATGTTCTCGTATTGTATGAGAATTTGTGAAGGTTGGAGATGCTAGGCGTCCTAATCTCCCAAAAAGGTTTTTGGACCTGATATTATACTCGTGATTCGCCCTTATAGGCTATAGTAGCTTGATCATGAATGTTTTCATCATAAGGATGGATAGGATATGTAGGTAACCATTTACTACACTAAAATATTACTAAAGAATGGATTTTGAAAGAATGCCAAACATTTTATGATGGTGATCCACTTCAAAGTGCAAGTCCAAAGGTATTAGTATTGGACTATATACGCTTTGGACTATATGTCATGTGTATGTCTCCACTATTGATGATGATAGATTCTTTATAAAAAAGGAAATGCGGAAAGAGGATCTATAAAATATTTGGCAGAAAATAGAAAGACTAGAAATGTCCAGCTTAGGTCTAATATACATGTTATGGATGTATTCTTTGCTTGTTAAACAATGTGGTTCTTGGATATTGAATACTGAATTTCTTGGTGTGAAATGTCATACAGAACAAGAAAATTCATGAAATAGAATGACCTAAATAACTAGCAAGAGAATATGTAATGATGTTCATCAAAAACAAATAAACTGTTGTTTTGTTTTTGTTAACATCAAACCTAATCTTCAATATTTGCTTCAATAATTGTTATTTTGTTCCGGTATTATGAGAATAATTGTTATTCAAATATTTATTGTATTCCATAGATGATGGATGAACTTTTACAAGTCTAGTTGGAGAAATCACGTCCATAAAAACTAATGCTAAAATGTCGCAAGGCAAATGATTAAAAATATCACTCACTACAAGAGAAGTTGGCTTTTACAACGGACGATTTTCATGGTTGAAGGCCCATTTTTTGTGGTTCAAAAGTCTTCTGGACGGATGCCCTTCGTGGTAAAAGCCCCGTCACAAAAGAATCGACCATGATTTTTTTAACCATGGTGGATCGCACCCTTCAGCCATGAAAACTTGTTCTGTCTTAGATCTGTTCGCCAGCCACGTTGACTGCTGATGTCATGCAAACCGTCAAGTGGCAAACAACATTAACACCCAGTTACCACCAATAATGGTCACAGAAACCGTGGTAGAAGCCTGGCCTAGCCAAGGCCTGCTAATTATTAAGTGGGTCATCCTATGAGGAGAGCCCAATAAGCTTACGACCCGTTACTATTTTTCCCTGCACTGTTTGAAATGGGACCATTAGTGCAGCCCTCCATGGCCCGTACAATTTCAGGCCCATTACTGTTTCAGACTAGAGAAGGCCCACCTTGGTCCAATAATATGCAGCCCATTAGCAGTCTACTCCACTAGGTTTGGTACTATTGAGCCTGCAGCTGGCCCATTACTATTCCTACGGCCCGTAGGGTTCGCTCCTGTTCTACCCATTTACTGTTATGGCCATTTACATTTCTAGGTTGCCACTGTTAGGGTTCTTTACTGTTATGGCCTTCTAATGTTTTGGCCTTTCGCTATTCTAGCCATTTACTGTTCCGGCCATTTACTGTTTAGGTCTTTTACTCTTCTGGCCTTTTACTATTCTAGACTTTACTGTTCCGGCCATTTACTGTTTAGGCCTTTTACTCTTTTGGTCATTTTTCTCTTCTGGCATTTTACTATGTGGTCCTTTTACTGTTCTAGCCTATTGTTGTTCAGCCCTGTACGTCTTCAGAGCCATGGCCGCATATGAGGCCTACTAATATTCTGACCTGCCACTTATGGCCTTTACTGTTTATTGGGCCCATATGTCAGTCGACATATTTACCTATTCTATAACTATGGAGAAATTCATGTTTTAAATAGTCCGTTAATATTTCGGCCGGCTAATGGCCATGCTAGGATCACCCCATTACATCAACATATTTTTTTTGAAATTTCTTACAGACCATAATTTCAACAAACACAAGATGAAGCATTATAGAGACATCGCCAAACATGGGCTGGAATAGGGTTTCTGCTATGAAGCTTACATCACCATACATGTAAGAGCTAACATACCATGATAGCTGTAGAAGAGATTATCATGTAGACAGTCCATCCAATCTTGTCGATCTTTTAGTTCCTATATCTGTTCATGCATAATCGTGATTATTTCATCTATTTCTTCTATTTCTTGTTCAATTAAATCAATTGTTTGGAGTGCAGCTGTAACACCTCTTTGTGCTCGAAAAACTGGAAGAGTGGGACGATGCAAGCAATAACCACTATCTCTACTTCTTTGTGAAATGACATCAATACTTAATATAGGATTCCTCCCTTCTGCCCCCATAGCTTCATGTGTAGCCTGAAACAAAGAAAACAAGTCAACGCAACATAGCAGCTAACTGGCGGCCATCGTATATGTGAAATAATTCTAATTCATCACTGGCAAGAAAAAATCAATGATGTGCCTCGTACATCTCTTTCCAGAATAATATGAATAGTCGACATCCTGGACCGATGCGTACATGTGCTAGTATCATAGCCACTCCGGAACAAACACTAGATTATTTGCATGCTGAAACTAAGACATATTAAGTTAGAGCAGCAAAGTAGGTGAAAAAACACCATGTTTGTTGTCCAAGAATTTCAAAATTGGCATTGTCCTAATATAACAAATCAAGCAATCAACATGTGTGTCTCATGTAGACTAACTAAACTAGTGCGGCAATGAATGTAGGGAATCAAGGAACTCGACTCTTTCCCTCATAAACTAATCATATCACTGCATAACAAAAATATAGAAAATATAACAAAAAGAGATGCGTGAGATTCCTTCAGCTGCTTAGAACTGGTCGAGACAACAAAGCATTAACCTCAAATATAAAAATAGCGTTAAAACTGGTCTATAGTATGAACTAGCCAGATAAATGTGTAGTTCGAAAACTTATGGTTGGACCTCCAACCATAGAAGGTGGAATTGTTTTAATCATCGAGAAACAATGATAGTACCTTGGAAAAACAAGTAATAGATCAAGTGTGTCTTAAATAGACTACCAGCATCATTTCAGAGAAACAAGATATCAACCATTGCTTTTTAGTAGCCAAATCATTCAAATATTCTGATCGTCGGGCCAGTAAATAAAAAACAAGAGAAACAAAGAAATGAGTCATTTGCTGCGAAAACAATAGTTTGATGTAGCCAAAAAGTAGCACAAACCTTCTTTGTAATACCTATAACTATTGTATTTCCAACTGCTGACAGTATCATTGTACATATAACCAGGCAAGAAAATCCAGTAGAGAAACAAGCAAATGATACATTCTGCACCTTGCAAGGTCAATGAAGTATTTAAACAATGTAATCTGGTATGAAGTGGCAGACCAAATTGAATGTGACATTCTTTTTATAGAAGCACTTTGTGCACCATATAGAGTAGGTAGATAGGAAATGGAGCAATCTTACGTCGTGTGCATCATATAAACTGCCAGATTATTTGAAAAAAGATACCCAACATATATAATGTCAAGTAAAGGTGTACGAGTTTTGTTATCCACATTATATCCATGGGAACCACGATAGAATATCACATTGTTACAATCACAAGTCAACTAAAAGTGCACAGGAACCATAACCAATTGAACCATCTGGTGGCTAATATTAAACTCGCAAGATCATCTGATCATGTATAGATGTAATCTAGCAGACAAGAGTCAAAACATATGCACAATGTTTCTTGTTTATTATTAATCAAACATTGTATTTCTCACAGATATTGCCATCATTTAGGTTAAGAAAATCATTACATTGCTTTAATCATGAGCAAAGTAAAGAATCAAATTGGCAATAGAATCTATATGCACATCATGTAGAGTAGCTATTAAGGTAATGAATTTTGGAATCAAACACCAGATGCACGATAGACTTTCAGATCATATTAAGATGGTTATAGTATATATATATATAGTAACTGAGTATCATATTAGATTATACTAGCTATGACAATCTCACTATGAGTAGTCTAGCTAGAACTCGCCCCGTTTGAAAATATAAGATGTTATGGATTTTGTGAAACGAAAGCATCTAAACCCCCTTTAGTGTTGGTAGAGTAACTTGGACTGGTATTGTATGCATTTTTACTAGTCCAAGTTACTCCCCACCAAGACCAAGTAATTTATACTAGTCTCATACATATAACACTAGACTATGTTACTACCTCTAGAGTGCATATAAGCTCAATCATGGTGGCAATCTCTAATATTATAATAGAATATAAATTAGCATAAAAGTGGATATACTTTAATCATCACTACCTAATCATGGTATAGTTAATGTATATATATAGATGATAATCAGTCAAATATAGGAAAAGCGATGTCCACCATGATTGATTGAGAAAATTGAATTATAAATCAAGGGATTTACGTTTGGTCTTTGTGCAGTACCGTTAAAGGTCATATTATTCGAATCATTGGCCAACTCATGTGGTGCCGACACTAGATAATGTGACTACCTCCAGAGTGCATACAAACACTTAAATATAGCAGAAAAAATACTATAGTAGACTATAAATTAGCATAAAAGTGGATATACTTAAATTACCACCACCTAATCATAGTCTAGTTGATGGATATATAGATAGGTAGATATATATATAGATAGATATGATGATGAGTCAAATAGAGAAAAAAATAGATCATCACGATGATTGAGTGAGAAAATTGAATTATAAATCGAGAGATTTACATTTGGTCTTTGATACATAGCAGAAATATAAATCAAAAAAGTGAACATACTTAAATCACCACCACCTAATCATGGTCTAGTTAACATATAGATAGATAGATGAATAGAAGTCAAATATAGAAAGAGTAGATCATCACCAAAATCAAGTGAGCACATTGAATTATAAATTGAGGGATTTAAGTTTGGTTTTTGTCCAGTCTTGTTTAAGGTTAATCTTGTTCTAATCATTAACCGAATCATGTGGTGCCTCATATGAACAAGCATCTCACACTAAGCACATCTCAGTAAAAACAACAGACTTACTATTTCTCTTTGTGTTGTCCCGTTGGAGGACATCTTGTTGTCAGTTTGTTCCTTGAAGACATCCACCGGATCCAGTACTTGGATAGACGATCCATCTACTTTATTGTTGCTCATCTACATATAGGTTCAGGCCACTCATTCACATAAATAGGTTTGCATTCAGCAATAGAAAGAAACAGGTACTTACAAGATTGTAGGGGCGATTGACTCTACAATTCTCCGTGTTCCCTGTGAGAGGAAATAATATCAGATAGTGGCTGACATGGGCATACCTTACAGGTACTCAAGATCAGCATATATGGTCCAGCCTAGAAGAAGCCCACGACGTTGCTAAGGCCCAGTCAAGATTCGGGTGACCTAGGAGACTTCGGCTGCTTGTAGTACACGGCAAACTCAAGATAGAAGTTTAAAGGGAAAACCCTAATATGTAGCCGACTCGGCCTGCTATCCTGAGACCTAACCTATCTATATAAAGGCTAGGAGGGGCGGTGAGGAGGATAATCCACAACCCTAGTTTGCACACAATTGCCAGATTGCATATGTGCACCCATGTAACTTTCGACTCCTCGATAATTCCAAGAGCAGACAAGCAGGAGTAGGGTCCTCTGCGAGGCCTGAACCTGGGTAAACCTTGCGTCCCCTATGTTCTTGTTTGCTAGCCGATCGATGCCTCCAGCGCTCCCCACTTCCTCGAACCTAAGTCCATCTGTGATGGGCATTGAAGAGTTAACCCCTCATCAATTGGCACCGTCTATGGGGATCGGGAGTGCTGATGTTGCGGCTTCCTCGGCCCCATCAACCGCGATCTATGACTCCGCAGCTGCGGAGACTCGCCTCCTCTTCGGTACCTTCAACTTCATCGTCCACACAGCAGCCACTTGCCCGGATTTCGAGTCCATGGGCAATGGGATCAGCCTGGCGATCGGGAGCTTATGCTTCCAAGTTGGTTGGCTGGGTACACTTCGCCTCCCTGACCAGCCGAAGGATCCCGCGATTGCTCCTGCATTGTGGTTTCCACCGCTGATCGGCACCCTGAGTGAGCTCAATGCCCCAACATCAGTCGGGAATACGGATAGCGACAATAGTTGCGAGTCTGATCTAGGCGATCTGGCAACAGAAGATGGAGCCTACGGCTCCGGATCTGAAAGCTGCGGGAGCAACAGGTTCCCCAGCCATTACATGTGCGTTGTCATCAACATGGGTGGCAACAACGGCACTCGGGACAACACCGGCACTGGCGGTGGCCCCTCCAACAGCTCCCCCACTAACAACAGGCTAGAAGGTCCCACCCTAGAGGAGGAGCCGCACCTCTCGGCGAATGAGAAAACCCGAGAGCGCGTGCTGATCAAGCTCAACAACGCTGAGTGGGATCGCTGCAAGGAGGCCCTACAGGGCAATCCCCTACCACCCAACTCATTGAAAGACATGCTGATGGGTTATCACTGGCTGCTCAAGGAAGAATTCAAGTGCCAGCAACAAGTAATCGCCTTGCTCAACAAGCGCAGGAGGGCCATGGATGAGTCGAGCCTCCTCGGGCTTAGCTCTCTTCCATCGGAGGATCCTCCTCCAAAGACAATGATCATACAGCCGCCAAGCGACACTCTCGACTGGCTCATCTCACCGATAAGAAGCAAGAAGAGGCCACGCGGGTTCTCGACTTCTCATCTATGACCGTGGATACGCGGGGCAATGTGCTCCCAAAAACACCGCAGATAGCGGTAATAGTGGACACCATCTACCTGCTCAACAACCAGCCACCGGCTCGGGACCCGCGGTCCGCCATGCACCGATCTATGATCGTTGGCCTAGGACTAGTCGAAGCTGCCCTCATCAAGGATCCAACATTAGAGCCAAAGAAAAGCAAGGCTATGGCCAAGCTCTACTCTTCCTCCTCCTCCAGGGACGACAACCATGACCTATCATAGCGACGTTGCTCACAGCGACACGACTATGACTATAACGCATGTGATCACATCATGCAGCGCAAAGTCGACAAGATGCACGCGAGGCGCGCCTGTTCTACTGACTTAGAATATGACGGGATAGAGCTCTGCGGTGCTAGCTGCTTCAGCAGAGCCATATGACAAAAGGGAATGCCAAAAGGGTTCAAACTCCCATCGGAGAACCCTAAATTCGACGGCCTACAAGACCCGAAGATCTGGCTATAGGATCATATCTCCTCCGTCAGGCTCCATGGTGGGACCACGAGCATGTTCATGCAATGCCTCCAGCTATAGCTACAAGGCGTCGCCCGTGCGTGGCTCAACAACCTCCCGCACCGATCGATTTGTAGCTAGGATGAGCTGGTTTACAACTTCGTGCGAAACTTCAAGGGCACTTACAAAAGGCCCGCATCAATCGAAGAATTAAGAGGCTTCTACCAAAAGACTGGCGAGTTGTTGCGTTCATACATCCAGAGATGGTCTATCATCAAAAACTCTAGAGAAGACATCTCTGAGGACCGCACAATCGATGCATTCAATGGCGGCGTGTGCCGAAGAGAGCTCAGAGAGGAGCTGGGCCGCTCAAATCCCAAAACAATCGACCACCTGATGGAGATCGCGAACAGGTGGGCTGATGGAGAGGACTCGGTGAAAAACTGCGTCCACTCGGATGATGATGACGATCTTGGTCGCAGACACGATCGCCGAGGAAAATGCCAGATGCGCGGTTATGAGGACCACGAGGAAATCGACATGGCCGCGGCTGGCTGTGCTGACAAACACGACGACAGCCACCGCAACAATGGATACTGAAGTGGTGGATACTGCAACAGTGGGAAAACCATGCAAGTGTGGCAATGCTGCACTCGTGATGAGGCACCTAGAATGTCTATCCAGGACAAACTGTCTGAACCGTGCAACGTACACTTCTACATCAACAAGCACGACGACAAGAAAAAATCCAGTCACCTTCTGAAGGACTGTCGTGAGTTCCTTAGGCTCCATGAAGGTTTAGCCCAGATGAATATAGGCGTGATAAACCAAGGCTACGGAGCTGCCCCTGGTGCTGTGGATCACGGAGCACCACCACCACCACCCAGGCCACCCCCACCTGCGGCCGCCCTAGCCCAGAACAACGGAGGCGAACAGTACCCGCAAGCACTGGGAAACATGAGAATGATCCAAAAAGGACGCCCATCAAACCAGGTGCAAAAATCAATCACTCGCCAAGTTAATCTGGTGATGAACTCGCCACCCTCCACCACTTAGTACCTCAGTGGGAGCGAGTCGTGCATTACCTTCGACAAGCGTGACCATCCGTGTCAAGTACCTCGCCCAGGTCACTATCCCCTGGTGCTTGAGGCACAAATTGGAGGCTTCGAGATGAGTCACGTCTTCATGGACGACGGCAGCGGCATCAACCTCATGTTTGCAAGCACCTTGCGCGCCATGCGAATCCCCCTATCCTGCCTGGAAGCCTCGGAAACAACATTCCACGACATCGTCCCAGGGAAGGGCGTATATCCCCTGGGCAAGATCAGCTTGGATGTCATCATCGGAATGCCAACAAACTTCCAACGAGAACACATCAAAATTGAGGTGGTCGACTGGCCCTTGCAATACCACTACATCCTCGGACGTATAGCGTTTGTGAGGTTCATGGCTATGCCACACTACGCCTACCTGCATATGAAGATGCTGGGCCCCAACGCCATTATCACCGTCAATGGAAGCTTCGAGAGGTCAGACAACTGTGATAGGGAATTCAACATAATCTCCCAATCTTTCGGCATGCAGGAGGAACTAGTAAGGTTGAAAGAGTCGACAGACAACAGTCTACCTCCTCTGAGTAAGCCAAGCCCCACCTGACCAATCCTTCGACTCATCGGTACACACCAAGGTGTTCCAGGTCCACCCAATGGACCTGACAAAGACGACCCACATCATCAACAACTTGAGTCCCACATAGGAACTCGTGCTCATCGAATTCCTTCGTGAGCACTAGAAAATCTTTGTCTGGTGTCCAGTGGACATGCTAGGAGTTCCCAGGGAATTCGTCGATCACTCACTCAACGTAAATCCTGAAGCAAGACCAGTGAAGCAGAAAATACGTCGACTATCTGAGCCAAGGGAAAAAGCGGTCAGTATGGAAGTCAATAGACTCCTCGACACTAACTTCATACGCGAGATCACGGAAAGCACCTAGGTAGAAAACCCCGTGCTCATTCCTAAAAAGTACACGGATATCCTGCGGATGTGCATGGACTTCACCTCCCTGAACAAACATTGCCAAAAGGACCACTCCCCATTGCCGCGGATCGACCAGATAATTGACTCCATCACGGGATGCGAGCACCTCTGCTTCCTCAATGCCTATTCAGGCTACCACCAAATTTGAATGAAGGAGTAAGACCAGGAGAAAACGGCCTTCATCACGCCTTTTGGCATCTTCTGCTACACAACGATGCCCTTCGGGCTAAAAAACATAGGGGCCACCTATCAGCGGTGTATGGAAGCCTACCTCAAGATCCAACTTGGTCGCAATAGTCAAGTCTATGTCGATGACATCATCGTCAAAACTAAGGAGGAAGCCTTGTTACTCGACGATCTCCACAAGACCTTCGATAACCTCGACCGCTACCGGATCAAGCTGAATCTGGACAAATGCGCCTTCAGCGTACCATCTAGGCAGCTTCTCGGGTACCTCATCTCCACGAGAGGGATCGAGGCCAACTTGAATAAAGTAAAGGCCATACTGGCCATGGAGAAGCCGAAGAACGTAAAAGGTGTCCAGCAGCTAGCTAGCGAATCGCAGCGCTCAGTCAATTCATCAGTCCAATGGGCGAAAAGGCGCTGCCTTTGTACCAACTCCTTCACAAAGCTGATAAATTTGAGTGAACAGAAGAAGCACAAGAGGCATTAGAAGACCTCAAGTGTCTATTATCCACTTCGCTGGTGTTGGTCACGCATCAAGTAAAGTAGCCCTTGCTGTTATACATCTCAGCCACCAACCAGGTGGTTAGTACTGTGCTCATGGTGGAATGAGCTGAAGAAAACAAAGTCCTCGGGGTACAACACCCAGTCTACTACCTCAGCGAGGTGCTCACGCCAACAAAACAGCAGTACCCGCATTATCATAAGCTGGCATATGACGTCTTCATGATAGCCCAGCGACTGCGCCACTACTTCCATGAGCACCCCATCATTATGGTGAATGACACTCCACTAGGGCACATCCTCAACAACCCTGATGCCACTGGATGAGTCACGCTTTGGGGGATAGAACTATCTCCACGAGACATCACATACAAGAAGAGAGATGCGATCAAGTCTCAAGTACTCCTGGACTTCCTCATCCACTAGATGGAGAACTAGTTCCCCGACACGCCAGACATGTCCTGTCTATGGATAATGCACATCGATGGATCAAAACATCGAGAAGGAGTTGGTGCGGGCGTCATCCTGACGTTGCCACAAGGTGACAAGATGAGGTACGTTATGTGAATGCAGTTCCGTGCCTCCAACAACAAAGCCGAATACAAAGCCCTGCTCCATGGGATGCAGATGGCCAAAGCGTGCGGCGCAACGCGACTTATCATCTACGGCGACTCCAAACTGGAATTCAATCAAACCATGAACCAGTGTGATGCTCTGAGTGACAACATAATCGCCTACCCCGACCTCTATGATGCACTCGAATGGGACTTTGATGGCTGCGGACTACGGCACGTCGCCCATGAAAGCAACGAAGAGGCATATACACTCGCCAACATCGGCTCCACCTGTGCCCCAGTGCCACCTGGAGTATTCCTAGAGCAAATGTACGAATGCTCCATCAAGCCAAAGTCTCTAGATCATAAAGCCAGCACGTCCAAGGACTCGGGGGCTACGCTACCCGATGAACTGAAGGCACTCAAGGACACGGAGCAAGAGACAGGACTCGAAGGCCCCATGGAGGTCATGATGATCGAGCCATCCTGGACACAACCATACATCACATATCTGCCTAGCAAGAGGTTGCCAGATGACCCGACAGATGCCATCATATAGCGTGACGATCCAAGGCTTTCACCCTCAGCAATGGTGAATTGTACAAGTGCAACATCACATGAGTCCTTCAATGATGTGTCTCCAACGGAGACGGAAGAGCCATCCTCTTCGATATACACGAAGGCACTTGCGACCATCATGCCGGCGGTCGTGCCCTCGTCGCCAAAGCTCTGCGAGCTGGATTCTACTAGCCAACGGCAATTCGTGATGCTAAGGACATTGTCCAGAAATGCAACACTTTCCAACGATTTGCGGACAAACCGCACGCACCTGGCGCAGAACTCAGGCCAATACCCGTGGCCTGGCCCTTTGTGCAATGGGGACTTGACATGGTCGGCAAGCTGCACAAATCTTCACGTGGAGGATATGTCTACCTCCTCATTGCAGTAACAAATCAATCAGGTGCAACAACTGTGAAATTCTTCGAGTCCATCATCTTTCGGTTTGGGGTGCCGCACAGCATCATCATGGACAACAGAACGAACTTCACCTCTAAGGAGTTCTAGGATTTCTGCGAAAACCTGGGAATCAACATCAGCTACGCCTCGGTGGCACACCCTCAGACCAACGGTCAAGTTGAAAAGGCCAACAGCCTCATTTGCGGCGGCATCAAGAAAAGGCTCCTCGGGCCACTCGAAAGAGCTGCTGGGTGCTGGCCCGAGGAGCTACAATCGGTACTATGGAGCCCGCGCACAACTCCAAACAGCACCACAGGCTATACTCCATTCTTCATGGTACATGGCACCGAGGAAGTACTGCGCGCAGAAGTATGCTACAAAGCCCCACTGGTCGTAGCATACAATGAAGCGGAATTAACTCTCGCACTCGAAGACTCCGTCGACCTCCTCGACGAAGCACATGAGATAGCAGCGGAGCGATCTATGATCTACTAGCAAAACCTCCGCAACTACCACAGTGGAAGGCTACGCCCAAGGTCCTTTGTCGAAGGAGACCTGGTCCTGCGACTGAAGCAGTAAGGGCACCTCAAGCTCGAGTCCCCTTGGGAGGGACCTTATGTGATTACCGAAGTAATCCCAGGTGGCGCCTACCACCTTAAAGACGTAGAAAGTGGAGTCGCATACTCCAACCCCTGGAACGTCGCGCAGCTGTGTCACTTCTACCCTTAGATCTTTTTACTTTAGAAATAAGGCTATTCAGCGAGGCTACTTAGCCACACATTGTATCTCCTGATAATCTACAAATAAATAAAGCTAACTTCCTCCAACTTTGTGTTTCTATTTTTACTTACAATTACATCACTCGGGGGGTTGCACCACCCTTTTCATCTCGTTACACAAATAACGCAGTAGCCTGAGTAGGTGACGTACTATCAATCGAACCCTTGGTAAAAACAACCCAGTTGCAGCACACCTGACAGGTTGACAAGGTGCTGAGATAAATATATGCTAGGCTAACGAAAAGGAACTACAGAGTACAAGCTACTCAAAAAATATACAGACTAGCAAGCTTTACATATAAACGGGTAACAAATACACCTGACTCACTTATACGAACTTTACAACACCTATACATCTCTGTGCAGGTTCTAAACTACGCTACTGCCATAAAAGGAGAACATAGGTACGCTCTTCGAACAATTCGATGATATCTTCGGCTGGTTGATCAACCGCCCGATAATGTGGCACCATGTTCCATGACATCCCTTCCAGCGGGGGCGGCGGTCTAGCAACAACATCTGCGAGATCCAGATCAGGTCGATGCAGACGAACAAGTGCCAGTGCGGCCTTGGCACCCGCGACTAACTGCTGACGCACGCACTTGCGAACTGTGTTGGCATCCTGGAACTTCTTCAGTAAAGCTAACAAGCTTGAAGGTATCGCATCCAAGGGAAACATTGCCCAGAAAATGTGCTTCAGGCACGACCGTGGCTTCTTCAAGTATAGAAGCACCTATGACACACGATCCTGCAGCGTTGCCAATGCGACTGCGCGATCCCAGTCAACCCAAAAGTACCCGCTAGCTTCCAGTTGCTCTTGGGTCAAGTTGTTTAGCTGAATGGCGACTCAGTATCTCTCCTCCTGAGGGCGGCGAGCACTAACAGCTGCAAAGGGCATCAAAAAGCATAAGGGTAACTTGCCGCCGCGAGTGACTAGAAAAGGAGAAGAAGCTAAGGAAACTAACACTCCAATTGCTCATTCAACTGAGCCACCTCGCCCAGAAGATATTTCTCCCATTCATTGTCCTTTTCGGCCTTCGGCTTCCACACATCAGCGGTGCCACGGATAATGGGCATTTCTTGCTCCAAGTGCTTTACACGATCACACAATCGAGACAACAGCAATAACTCCTCCACCTTTGAACGTGGTTGCGCCACGGGTTCATCGGTGGGAGGTGCGTCAGATGGACCAGTCGGTGAACCCTATCCAGACATAGGAAGAGATAGATAAGACCAACCACTCAAAACATTGCCAACATAATAAAAACATCGATATCAGCAAGTTTGCAAAGGGAGCACCCCAACAGGCACGATGCAAATCAAATGACGTCTAGAGAAGCTAAAATATTACAAACGATCAATAGAGAGATAGCCTATATCTATGCATGAGCACTCGGGGGCTTCATCGAGTCTGTAGCAGTCTCCGATGCCACCGCCTTCTCGGCTGCAGCTTCTGATGCTGTGGTTTTCGCCGTCTTCAACCGCCTCAGCTCTGCTAAATACTTCGCGAGTGTCTCAATGAGCCGAGGCCCATATTTATAACAAGCAGTGGCAAAGGGAGCAAACACTACCTGCTGGCCATCCATAGTGACCGGCATCGCCAAGGAGACTCTGTTGGGTTTCAGATCAATACCATGAGCTTGCGCCATCGCGAGTCCCATGATCGCTCCAACCCCCCTATGAGCATTCTTGAAGTCCATGGGCACTCCTCTAGCGAAGGATTACACCAGGCCATCAAGATTCCTGATCATCTTAGACTTGGGGATCATCAACTCTCGAAGACGCCCAAGTACACCCTTGGCCTTCTCGAGTGAATCCTTGACGGAGACACTGCGGTATTCGACTGCAGCCACCGCACCGGCCAAGGCATCTGGGTGGGCTAGAGGTTGAGCATCGAAGTCCATGCCATCAACATCTACAGAATATACATATGAGCACAACAACATGCAGGAAAAGTACATCACAAGCAAAATGACACAGAACATACCTGAGAGTGCCTTAGCAACAGAGAAAAGTTGTTCTACAAACACTTTCTCTCTGTCAGCTGTGGTGGAACGCAAGTCTTCCTCACGCTTATTTGACTCCTCAAAGCTTGGAGTGCCTCGTCATGTTTCTTCTCCGTGGCGGCAAGACCCTTCTCGAGGGTGCTGACGCCGAGGAGGAGCTCATTGTTTTCACCTGCAGAGAACAATAGCAAGAACTTCGATTGGTGATTTTCTACAGAAGCAGCATAGATATACAAAACGCAATCTCACCCTAAAATGCGCGATGCTGGGTCTCTAGCAAGGCATGCTGATGGCCCATCAACATAATCTATTCGGTGAGGCGAACAGATTCCTTCACAATAGGCTACAAGAAGATATGCATCAGCATCAATTTAAACTCGACTGACATAGTCAAGAGAACTTACATGCTCCTCCAAAGACTCCGAAGTTTCCTTCTGCATAGGCATCCGGGCCACCATCTAGTGCCCCAGCATGTGGGAACACAAAGAGCGGGCACCGAAGTTGGCCGCCACCTGGGGAGAATGCGACTGCTCCGCCACATCCTTTTATTTGGGGTCCGCGACTCCAAACTCCTTCACGAAACGACAGTCATCGAACAACGAAGATGCGGTTTTGCTGCAACATAGGCATACAAAGGGAAAGAGATTTCATGACACAAAGACAAATTAGCAGAAGCACAAAACTTACCAGTCGAAGTCATCAAGGTCGAAGAAGTCATCATACACCTCCTTCAGTGTCCTCAGTTTCTTTTGTGGAGGAGGAGCCATGGTGCTCACAGGCATAGTGGGAATTGGCTCCTCTACCGCAGTCGCGGGACCCTCTCGTGTCGTCAGCGAGGATGCATCTAAATCCTCACTTCAGGAGCGCTTGCGAGTCCTATTCCCGCTGGACTCGGGGGGCTTCCTTCTCTTCCTCAATGGGGACGGTGGATCCTGATTCATCCTCCTCGTCCGCTTCGCGAGGGACCACTCCCTCTCGCTGGGGAGGCAACACAGTGGTCACCTTCCAGTCCTGAAAAAGGAAGCAGCGTTAATATAAATGAAAAATTAGCAGGCAACCAAAAAATAAGAAGAGCTGACAAGAAGGCTACCTCAGGCGGAGGGTGACTCGCGCAGAATGGAGGCACAACTGAGTCACCAGGGAGTTTCTCCCTGGTTGTGTACTTGGTCAGCAGCCAAAACCTCTTGTCTACTTCACCCGAGGAAATATTCTCTCGAGAAATGCGAGTGACATCGTCAACACCAGTCCAGCAGAACATTGGATGCGCCCTAGCCTGCAGCGGCTACACTAGACGATGCATCAAGGTGCGAATGAGGTCTGCGCTGCCTACTTCCTTTCTCATACGGAGCTCAAGGTCGCTGACGCACTTGTACAGAGCCTCAGTTTCCTTGGCTTTGTCGGGCATCACCGTGTTCGTCCACGACCTCCTCCTCTTGCATTCTGCCTTAGAGTCAAAAGGAGCAAGCCCAAAGTTTTCTTCATCGACCTTCTGGTCACGGATATAGAACCACTTCTCCCTCCACCCTTAGACAGATGCATTGAAGTTGATGGTGAAATATTTGACGTTGGGGTCTACATGGATCCCGCAACCTCCTATGTCATAGACTACCGACCCAGAGCCCGACTGACGCTTAAGTTTGAAGAGTTTTTTTGAAAAGGCCAAAGTGTGGCTCAATTCCGAGCTAGCACTTGCAAAGGGTGATGTAGCAAGCAATATGAAGGATGGAATTGGGGATCAACTGATGGAGCCGGAGCCCGTAAAAGCAGAGTAACCCCCTCACAAACTTGTGGAGGGGGAGAGAAAGATCACGAATGACAAACGCGAGGAACATCACCCGAAATCCGGCGGGGGGATTGAGGATTACATCATCACCAGGAATCCGGCAGTCATCCTCGATGGCTGGGAGAGTGCCATCTTGGCGCTAGGTGAAGAGCTATGTCTCCTTGATGTCGGTTTGCTGCCACGGCCCATTTGTGACGCGCGTGCCCGCGCCCTTCTTCTTGGTAGCTGCAGCAGCAGTGCCAATGCCCGTAGTGGCGGCGCACTTCTTCTTGTCCGCAACAGCGGCAGAAGCACCTTCTTTTTCCCCATCTTGCGCTTGCGGTGGGAGTGTAGAAAGTAGCTGGGAAAAGTTTGGAGGCCGTCCAGCGCAACAAGGAGGTGCGAGCAATGGAACAGCGAGGAGAAGCAATGGAGGCAGCACGCAAGGAAGAAGATGAGTTGTGGGGGGAAATTACTGCACAGCAATCCCTACTTAACCTCACCGCAGATGCAATCCAACAGTCAGAAGTGCATAAGCCAGACATGTGGCGCAAATTGAAACAGACGCGTGGTAGTGCAAACAGCGAACCATCGCTCCACTCCTCCCATTACATGCGAGAATCGAGGAGACGCAGTTAAAATCAAAGATTACACACACCTGGTCAAATCCAAGTCAGAAATGGGGCCCCACTTTCATCACGTCCCATCAAAACCGCTCATGTGGGCAAATAAGGTCATCTCATTGTCAGCACTAACGTCATTAACTCCAGCAGGAGCATCTTCCGACTAATCTAGTGCTCACTCGAGTCTTCGACTCGACCAAGCACTCGGGGGATACTCCTAATAGGAGCGCTGGCCGCACACTCGATAAACTTCATAGACTTAAAAATATTTTGGCAATGTAATTGCGCTTGAACCCTCCACTTGAACCAACGATTCGACTATGGACTTAGGTTACTCCCATAGGGAGCGCTGGAAGCATATTCGACTGAAGCAAGCAAAAGACGATAGCAGTCGAAAGCACTCATAGTCCCCACTCGAGTCTACGACTCGAATAGGCACTCGGGGGCTACTCCCATAGGGAGCGCTGGCCGCGCATCCTATGATTTTTTTGTTCAAATAAATGCGTGATGATGCATCGACACTTGAAAGCATTGGTGACTCCGCCTCATATTTTCCCTACAAAGAGACTGCGTCTCCTATGACACCCTAATCATCTCCACGATGACAAAATTTGGATGCCACGCTTGCAGCATGAAGATAAGACCTGAAGAAGGCCTGATAACGCACCTGCAGCGCTCTACCAGAAATAATTCATGCCTGTAGGTACGATGAAATGAGCCTTGACGGATGCATCGAGTACTCACACTTATACACTAGGATTCGATTCTATAAGACCTCTGCGGCATAAGTCGAATTATGCCCGCACTTTTCCAAATTCGAGTCCGGGTACTCGAATTTGAGTAGATTGCGTTGTTTTGCCCTAAGGTAATTAACTGATCCCAGTACATCGGATGAATCAGGCACGTATATCTACAATCCCTATGACACAAATTAGAGCACTCAAAAACATGCTCAACTAAGCACTCGAAGGTTTCATAAGTCTCCACTCGAATCTATGATTCGACCGGACACTTGGGGTCTACTGACATGGGCATACCTTACAGGTACTTGAGATTAGCATATACGGTCCAGCCTAGAAGAAGCCCACGACATTGCTAAGGCCCAGTCAAGATTCAGGTGACCTAGGAGACTTCGGCTGCTTGCAGCACACGGCAAACTCAAGATAGAAGTTTAAAGGGAAACCCTAATATGTAACCGACTCGGCCTGCTATCCCAAGACCTAGCCTATCTATATAAAGGCTAGGAGGGGTGGCGAGGAGGATAATCCACAACCCTAGTTTCCACACCATCGCCAGATTGCATCTCTGTACCCCTGTAACTTTCGACTCCTCGATAATTCCAAGAGCAGACAAGTAGGAGTAGGGTCCTCTGCGAGGCCTAAACCTGGGTAAACCTTGCATCCCCTATGTGCTTGTTTGCTAGCCGATCAATGTCTCCAGCGCTCCCTACTTCCTCGAACCTAAGTCCATCTGTGATGGGCATTGATGAGTTAACCCCTCGTCAGTGGCTATTGATGTTTACAAAGAACTAGATACATATTATAGTATAATCACTTTTGCACACGTAGAGCATGGCATGGCGGAATATAAACAAACATTTAAATGACATAAAGTTTTCCATGGCGACAAAATAGAATCCAGTTACAGTCACTCCTTAGCACGAACAAGAGAGAAGTACAATGATTTAACTTGTGAAATAGGATTGCAAACAAATATGAAAAGTGCCATAAAAAATTTCACGATCTGCAGAGCAAGCAATTACTGTACTAACATTTGGACGAACAAGATAGACATTACAATGGTATACCTCATGAACTTATAGAGCAGGGAATGCAAACCCATATGTGAAGTGACTTAAAATGCCATGAACTACATAATAGAAGGTAGATACTGTCACTACAGAAATTATAATTGAGAAACTTGAATTTATAGAGCAGGGCATGCAAATAACCATGTTAAGTGCCTTAAAACTTCCCATGTAATATTACATCCAATCCAAAGTAAATAAGGCGTATAATTTTTTCGCAAGTCAATCAACGCAAAATTCGACCAAGTTTGTAGAACATACCAAGAACATATACCATGCCAAACCAACGTCGTTCGATACATCGGGGCATATATTTTCATAAACACAAATGCCACAAATTAATCCTTAATATATTTTTCTATGAGCTTGGTCAAAGTTATCATTGTTTGACTTTAAAAAATATAGGCCTTCTTTTAGGAACAGATGTAGTCCCTCCATTTCAAAATATAAGATGTTTTAGCTTTGTGAAAGAAGTCTATCTAGACCGGTTTTAGTGTGAATGTTCATGTAGGTTTGGAGTAAACCTACACACTAAATGGTGTCTAGATACACTCCTTTCACAAAGCTAAAACATCTTATATTTTGGAATGGATGGAGTAGTACAAAATAGGCGGCAGCTACTGTTGGAGCTTAACTGAAGAAATAATAATGGCATAACTTGTAGAGGGAATGCAAAACCAACAAGTTCAATGACATAATTTTTTTGATGAATTACATAAGAGAACTCAGTTATAGTGCTTTCTTAGTACAACCATATTAAAATTAAAATAGCATAAATTTTGAACTTGTAGAGCAGGGAATGTTAACCTACATGTTCAGTGGCTTAAAACTACCAATAAACTCCAAAATTACATGCAGTCAGTATGGCAATGGACAAAGCAAATGCACATTATGATGACATAACTTGCAAACTTGTAGAACAGGTAGGAAGCTTTAGAGGTTCAGTGAATTAACATTTGCCATGAACAACATAATACCAATGAACTCTAATGATGTCAGTTTTGTACTACAAAAATTGTTTATATATAATAAGAGTAATTGTTGGTCAAAGAAAAAACACGCAGAACAAGGATGCCTTAAACAAAAGGAGTAGATTAACGCCTGGATCTAACATAGACTACACCGAATTTATTAAGGGAGAGTGGGATATCAATTAAGCTAATATTGAGGTAGGAATTTACCACCAATACAGAAATGCAGTTCACTCCCACAGGCTTATACCTGCTATATTGAAAAAACAAGCAGATATGGTTTACCTAGGTCACGATGTCGTCTACGCATACACGACATCTTTACGGGTCACGTCAAGGACGCCGAGGGTGCCCCACAGTGGTGAGTCGCGCTAAAGCAGATAGGTCTCGGCAGTGTCGGTGAAGCAGATCTATGGACGTTATTGATGGGTTTGGCTTGCTTGGCAAGATGGACGGTGAAGGAGATCCGGTGTAGTGCACGGCGTCATCGGTGAAGCAGATCTGTTACGACCGATTATGGATTCGATGTGCTGCACAAGAGCGTCGGTGAAGAAGATCTGGTGTAGTGGACTGTTGAGTCCGTGAAGCAGATCTAATGTAGCGCATACCAACGTAGGTGAAGAAGGTCAGGTGCTGTGGATGAGGGAGTCGGCAAACTAACACGGTTGTATGAAAGAGGGTGTTAGCGAACTAGGTTCGATAAGGTGGACTTTGGCTGATCCGGTAGACTGGTGAGGAGTATATGGTATCGAGGTATGGTGTGTAGGCCGGTGAAGTGCGATGGTGCAGGAGCTAGAAGTGGGATAGGGGGTTTGGGGTGGCATGTTGGTGGGTGAAGTGCGGTGGTGATGTTCTGGTGCGGTGGTGCATGAGATGGAGGTGAGATAGGGGTTGGATGGCATGTAGGCCGGCGAACTGCGGCGGATATGATTATGGTGTGGTGGTGCAGGTGCTGGAGGTGAGAGGGGGTTGGGTGGCGTGTAGGCCGGCGAAGCGTGGTGGGGATGCTCCGGTGAGGTGGTGCAGGAGCCAGAGGTGAGATAGGGTGTTAGGGTTTTTTAGAGTTCTATGGGGGAAATGGCGTCGGTGAAAGGTGGACCACCAAGCTTCAGAGCTGTGGGGACCCAGGGGTGGTGGTTACGAACCATACCCACGCCCCGACATTAGTAGATAGGTCATTATCAGGGGTAGAAAAGGGATTTCGTATGGCTAAAACTTGGGGCGTGTGACCACTTGAAATAATTTGGTGGAGGTGAGGCAGGAGAATTTGCCCTCTGGGATTTCGAATTTGACTATACAGTTCAAAAGATATAGAATAATAATATCCTATCCTATGAGTAGGTATAGTTCAATGACTAGAAAAAATAGTTTACTATAATGTCCTAGCCTTTGTAGGTATGGAGTATTTCCGAAGCCATTTCTACAAAAATAGGGTCCCTGCCTTCGGCTTAATACGTACAGACATGAAGGTAGTAACATGAACTAGTATGTTATTAGTACCCACTATGACCAACCTAAGGGAATCTCTAGTGGCTAGTGTATCCGGTAGTCTAAGCCAAATATAGACCACCACGGACAAAAAAATGTCTCTAGTGGCTTTTGTATCCGATGGTCAAAAATTTAGACATCCTCCAAACTAGCAACTCGCTGTCCATATTTGGACAACCGAGCCACCATGTCGAAAGCAAAGTTGGTCGCTCGCAAGCTTGCTCCCGCGCCAAATCAGAATATGTTTGTACTGAATTGTTGTGTATATTGACTATTTGTGTGCAGATAGACATATAGACTATCAAATTTAGACTATCCACTAGAAAACGTCGTGTAAAAAGGAATCTTTTTACACCACTATCTATGTGAAGATGTAGACAACCAAATTTAGACAAGCCACTAGACATGCTTTAAGAGACTACCAAATTTAGATAACCCACTAGAGATCAAGGAAAAAATACTAGCATGCTAATTAATTTAGCGTGGCTTTTCTCCAGACGATATGAAAGTTATAGCGTGCTAATAACACGCTACTTTACAAAACAGCATTTTGTAAAAAATTAAAAATATAACAGGTATATCATGAATATAAAGTATTTCATCATCTAATGAATTGCCTAGAGTAATACTTGTACATGCATAATCAATTCCGGCACTATCCAAGTTGGAGGAGAACCGGTAGGGCTGAATCTAGGTACAGTGCCCGGTGCTGCAGGAGGAGGCGGTAGCTTGACACGATCACTTAAGTTTAACAATCAAAATTTTCATCGTATGTTTGCTTACTTGAAACATTCATCATATGCTATATTACTCCACACCCGCTAACAAAAACATAACATCCTATGCTTTAAATAGTGCTAACGCTATGATGTTTTAGCGTAATATAGCAAGCTATTTAAAAAATAGTGCCATAGCGAGCAAAATCTTGAAAAAATAGCATGGACTCTCCAAATACACTATATCATGCTAAATATCATGAAATAGTGCGCTATTGTTTTCCATGCTAGAGATGCTCTAAGGCTGGTCAGAGTGGTAAGTAACTTGGAGTAGTAATATGCATACATTGTGCTAGACTATCAAAAGTAGTATCTTTTAGATGCTAAAATGGAAAAGAAGATCCAATGGCTGGCAATGTTGGGAATCGAGAGTATTGATCCAAATCTCAATATTCGAAGTTATTCGTACATTGTAGGTAACTAGTAAGTTGCATGTGCCATGCATGTGCAACTGAGATAATAGACGTCTGACATATCATCACTATATAAAATTATGATAGGTAAAGCAGAAAAAATGTAAATTTGATCAACATCTATAAATATGGGTGTATATTTTGATCTTGTACTTTGTACATCATGTAGAAGTCAATGATTATTAGCTATCTAAAAGTTGAAAATTTTGGTAACATGGTCTAGAGAAATGACGGAGAAGAATTTAGAATGATGGAGAAGTTTGTTTTGAGTTTTGTGTATAACATTCATTGTGATGAAGACTATCAATAGAATCTTCTAGATGCTAGAATGGAGAAAAAGATCCAATGGCTAGAAATGTTGGGATTCACAAGTCTTGATCCAACGATCAATATTCAAAGTTATTCGTACATGTTGGGGATATACTTTTCGGGTATCCTCACAGTTCCTCACTGACCAGGGTGGCCCACTTTGGGTTAGAGCTTTGTTTCACGGGCGGCCCAGTCAGGGAGAAAGACGGAGTCCAATCCGGCTACGGGAAGGCCCAGAAGACTTACCGACTTAGGCCCATAATGTTACTTGTAGTTCAAGATGTACTATGTAACCGACTCTTAGACGTAGCCAGATAGATCTCTCCTGTAAACCCTAGGCCGGATATCTATATAAGCCGTCCTAGGGAGAGCCTTTAGGGAAACACCCAATACTTTATACCCTCAACTCGCACAGGCGAAACCCTTGTAACCCATATTCCGGCTCTGCCGTATTACTGGATTGCTAGCAGGAGTAGGATCCGTCCAAAGCCGGCGGATTCGAACCTGGGTAAACTTGTGTTCTCACCGTCCTAGAACACCGTACGTCTCACACCCCTCTCTTCCACACGCCTCGAGGACCCCCTCATGGCGTACTTATCATCAATCCGACGATAGTTGGCGCCCACTGTGGGGCAAGTGAGCTTCGGATCTGCGTTCCGAGCAGAATCTGCAAGAATCGGAATCGGCGAGACTATCACCGTCGGTCGCATCCTCTATGCCAGCGACGTCCCTCTCGTCGTTCTCGACGAGACTTGGATTCTGGCAAAGGAGGTCGTGACTGCCTACACAATCATGTCTTTTGGCGAGATCGATGTTTACATCGGTTTTGCTAAACCTGCCCAACCCACCCCAGCGGTGATGATAGAGGCAGAAGAATTTTTTGGGTCCCCTTTGTTCATGGAGGCGGCAGAGTTCCGGATCTCAGAAAACAATAATCCCACCCAGCCCGCACCAGTTGCGGAGATAGTGGAGAAACCCGAACCTGAAGAAGACCTAGAGGTCCACGTCGAATCTGGAGTGGATCTCCCTGGAGGAGCCAGATCCCAGATCGATCTACCCGCGGAAGTCGAAATCCAGGAGGAGCATATCAACGACACTAATTCCGGCTCTGATGATGCCGGGACAGACAGGCCTTTCCTAAGGTACACACTAAAACGCATGATACTGCAAGGCGAAAGCGCAGATGCAATCCTCGAGACCATCAAAAGTTTCGATATGGCTGATCGCGAAAGCCGCAGGTACCACAGGAAGCACGCGTCGCACTTCGTCGGATACGTGGGATCCGGATCCGGCTCTGCCGATGCTGGAGAAAACACCGACTCGGTGCTGGAGGCGATTGGAACAAATGCTGATGTACCCGCATCCTCGGATGAGTCGATGACGTCGGCAGATTTCCGAAAGTTCTCCGCGGAATATGAAGAGGAATATAACTCCAAAGCTGTAGAAGATGGAGAAGCCATGGATGAAGGATCCGGGGAACACTCTCCCAAATTGCAGGATGACATGGACATCGGAGATAATCCCGAAGTCCAAATGTCCGAAAGTACCGATCAGAGCTTGACTCCGAGAAACGGACCCAAAGCCGTCTTTGCTACCGACGCTGCCAAGAAGGCAAAGAAGAAGAACAAGAAAAACAAGACCCCGGCAAAAGACCCTCTGATAGAGGAGGTGATTACTGAGGAATACAAGGAAGACTCGGATGGAGCACTTATCCCAGACGAGCTGAAAAAAGAAGCATCGGTGGATGGACACGTGATCACTGAAGGTGCACGTAAACTCATCGATGCCGCATTAACCACACCTATCCCTACAGCTGCAGAACTTACTGCAGATGAGCTGGACGAAAGGGCGCAAGCCCTAGAAGCGCGTCGTCAACAACTCCTCGATGAAGCCAAAAACATCGAGGTGGAGAAGAAATGCATGTCAAACAAGGAATACATGTCTCGTCTACATCAGAAGACACGGAAGCGTCACATAGATGACAACCAATTCCCACGTGTCCGTGCCGTCCTTTTTGGAGATGAGATGGGGAAGCCACGGAAAGATAGCAACGGAGATTGGGTATACCCAACACCAGTACAAAATACCGTGGCAACCCGAGAAATTCTATCAGCTAATCCAGGACCAGAGGAGATCCGTTTGGGTATCAAGCTACTCAACAAGGGACTAGAGCAGCAAAAGGTAGCCCTGTCCGGAAGCCAAAAATTGGTCTCGAATTCTGACCAGTGTCGCACAGATCCGGCATGGGCTGGCGTAAGATCCCATTACGTTCGGGCACAGTACCATCACCCCGAATGCAGGGAAGACAACTATTCAAGAACCGGATCTTCAGGACAGCATCACAAAACTTTGCGTAACTGGAGCAACGTCGCCCCAGCGGCCGAGAAAGACGCCATCGCTGCCCTGAATCCGACGAACCCTCCTCGACGAGAATCTAAGGATCAAAGGGGAGAAGATAAAGAGAAACGTCGGGAGGAGGATCGTCAGAGAATGCCACCTCCTAGACATGAGAACCGTCCGGCTGAGCCTCACCATGGTGGGAACAACGGGCGAAGAAACGACGGAAACCATGCCGGTATAAGCCGGCAGGGGGCTCTTCATAGTCAAGCTGCTCCACCCTCTCCACCACACAGTCATCACAACGGCTCTCATGGAGGGCAAGGAGGACGACATGGCGGAGGAGGTGGTGGCAGAAGCCGAAGTCTGGCTCCACGGCACCGCAGCCACAGCCGGCATTCGGGACGATCTCTATCCTCGAACGACGCAAGACACAGGATCAACTCCAACATAGAGGCTCGGCGCTATGAAAACGATGACGTGTACGTAGGCCCAAAGTGCTTCGGTCCATGCATCAGAGCTACAAAATTCCTGGAAGGATTTGCTATCTCAAGACATATCCAAGCCTACGACGGCATTGCTCGGCCTGACACCTGGTTACAGGATTTCTTCCAAGCTTGCTGCATCGCCAAAGGCGGAAACAGCCTGGTCGCAACCCGATATCTCCCGCTTATGTTGCGGAAGACGGCACGATCATGGCTCAATGAACTTCCGGCGAACACCATCCATAACTGGTATGATTTGCAAAGCGCGTTCTTTCGGAATTTCGAAGGCACATATCGGAGGCCATGTACGGTTGGAGACCTACAGCGTTGCACCCAGAAAGCTGGAGAAACTTGCCGGGATTACCTCGGATGATGGATCGACACCAAGAACTCATGCGAAGGAGTAAATGATCAAACTGCGATTGAAGCTTTCATCGCAGGTCTCCCTATTGGTTTACTGCGCCATCGCTTGAAGTGTGACAAGGTTACTGATTTGGGAGAGACGATAGAAACAGCGAGCAAGTATGCAGATGCTGACGATGATGCAGAAGGACTACTCAATGCCCTAGCTGTGCCTCAGTCAGCAAAACAACCAAAGCAATAAGCTCGGAACGGCAAAAATACCTCGGAACAAAAACCCAACACGGAAACAGCGGTAGTTACTACCGTTTCCGGGTCTGGAGGACGAGGAGGACGTGGCGGAGGTCGCGGGTGTGGCTGTGGGACATCAAGGGTCCAAGGTAGAGGAGAACAACAACCAGGCAAAACCTACTCTTGGGCCGACATTGCCAATAACCCATGTGTGCATCACTTAGACGCCAATGGGGGCTCATCCCACACCAACGCTGAATGTCGTTTTAATGACGACATCAAGAGAGATGATACCGTAGGCTACAAAGCTAAGCGGAAGAAGGGAAAGAAAAATCCTGAAAAAGACAAAGAGACCAAGGAAGATTCTAACATGGGAAGAAGACTTTTCCAAGTCGGAAGGGAAGAAGACTTTTCCCACCAAGAAGGACACTTATGTCACCTTCCTCGGATCTCAACCAGCAAAGGTCAAGAAAGCAGTTCTACACGAGCTCGATGCAACAGTTCCGGCTGTCCCCCAGTATCTGGATTGGTCGAGTGGCAATCATGTTTGACCGCGATGATCATCCGCCTAAGTTACACAGGCGAGGAAAGTACGCTTTAATCGTCAACCCACTTATTGACGGTTATGGTTTCTCCAAGACCCTCATGGACGGTGGTAGCAGCATCAATATTCTCTATGTCGAAACGCTACGCCGGATGAAGATCTCGGAGACCCAGCTGAACCATAGATCTGTGATTTTTCACGGAGTTGTCCCAGGAAGGCAAGCTAATTCCCTAGGAGAGATCACTTTGGATGTTACCTTTGGAACTCCAAAGAACTATCGGACGGAGGAACTTTCCTTCAAAGTGGTCCCGTTCAAGAGCGCATACCATGCTATATTCGGACGTCCGGCTTACTGGGCTTTTATGGCTCGTCCGTGTTACATTTACAATATGATGAAAATTCCAGGTCCCAACGACGTGATCACCATTAGGGGAGACCCGAAGATAGCGCGAGAGTGCGAGGACGGAAATGCCGCCTTTGCCGAAGCCGTGCTACATGGCCAGGAGTACCAGGAGATCAAGAAGAGCATAGATCCATCCGAGATGCCCGCAACGAAGAAGGAGGTTACCAAGCCAAATCCAGAGTTCAAGGCATCAGAAGAGACAAAGAAAGCACTGTTGAAGGATGATGACCCCTCCAAGGTGACCTACATAGGCGTAGGCCTAGATAGCGCATAGGAAAGCACGCTCGTCAAGTTCCTCCAAGCAAATCAAGATATCTTCGCATGGCAGCCATCTGACATGGCTGAAGTACCTAGGGAACTTGCCGAGCACTCTCTAAATGTAAACCCGAATGCTAAACCCGTCAAATAGTCCTTACGACGGTTTGGCGACGAAAACCGTAAGGCAATAGCTAAGGAACTAGCACGGCTCGAGTTAGCCAGATTCATAGAAGAGGTCATCCACACTGAGTGGTCGGCCAATCCTGTAATGGTGCCTAAAAAGGACACCACTGATTTAAGGATGTGTGTTGATTATACTGCCTTGAACAAGGCTTGTCCAAAAGATTCGTTTGCTCTACCTAGAATTGATCAAGTTATCGATTCTACGACACGCTCGGAACTCCTCTATTTTCTCGATGCATATTCCGGTTATCACCAAATCCGGATGAAGGAATCTGACAAAGTCAAAACTTCATTCATAACCCCCTTCGGAACCTTCTGTTTTGTTACGATGCCCTTTGGGTTGAAGAACGCAGGAGCTACGTACCAGTGCACGATGCAGCGTTGCCTCCACGACCAACTCGGATGCAATATACATGCATACGTTGATGATATCACGGTGATGTCCAAAAAGAAGGAAACACTCATTTCCGACTTGGAGGAAACGTTCGCCAATCTACGAAAATACAGCATCATGCTTAACCCGAAGAAATGCTTCTTTGGAATACCAGCCGGAATATTGTTAGGCTTAATCGTGTCTCAAAGAGGCATAGAGGTGAACCGCGACAAAATCAAGGCTATACTCAATATTTCCAGGCCAACTCGCCTGAAGGACGTACAAAGATTAACTGGTTACATTGTTGCGGTCAGTCGATTTGTAAGCCGGCTTGGTGAAAGAGCCGCACCATTATACAAACTCCTGAACAAGACCAAAGATTTTGTCTGGACTGACGAAGCTAAAGCTGCACTGCAAGACCTGAAGAAAGTACTCTCATCTGCTCCTATCCTCGTAGCACCGGAACCTTAGGAACCGATCTTGCTTTATATTGCTGTGACAAATAAGGTCATTAGTATCGTCATGGTGGTGGAGAGACCAGAGGAAAATTAGGAACACCTGGTGCAACGTCCGACTTACTTTGTCAGCGAGGTCTTGACAGAATCAAAACAGCGATATCCGCACTATCAAAAGTTGGCTTACGGTGTTTTCCTAGCATCTCGTAAGTTACGACACTATTTTCAGGAGCATCCAATTACCGTGGTGAGCAAAGCTCCCATGAGAGACATAATCAACAATAGCGACGCCACAGGACGTGTCGCCAAATGGGGCATAGAGCTCTCAGCTTTCGATATTGAGTATAAACCTCAGACATCAATCAAATCCCAGACCATTGCTGACTTTGTCGCTGATTGGACAGAGACGAAGGAGAACATGGTCCTCCCTGAGTCGGAATACTGGACCCTCTTTTTCGATGGGTCTAAGGCTCGAGGGGGCTCGGGGGCTGGCGTGGTGCTCAAATCACCCCAAGGAGATAAACTATTATACGTGTTGCAGATCCACTTCGTAGCGACAAACAATATTGCCGAGTATGAAGCACTACTGCATGGAATCCGGATTGCCAAGGATATTCGCATCCGACGTTTGATGTGTTACGGAGATTCGGATCTTGTTGCTCAGCAAGTCTCGGATATTTGTAATGCAAATAAGCACATGGCAACATATAAAGCTGTCGTGGATGATCTATCTAAATCGTTCGAAGGGTTTGAAGTTCAACACATCCCTCGAACAGAAAACGAGGAAGCAGATGCACTATCTCGAATAGGCTCTGCGCGGAAAGAGGTCCCGGATGGCGCATTTTTAGAGCACCTCAAAGTTCCCTCGATAAAGGGAGTAGACGAGGAATATCCGACCAAATCCGACTCACCTTTAATAGCAGTTCTGGCTGTAATTCCCAGCTGGACTCAACCCTACCTCGATTATTTGGTAGATGGCAAATTACCCGAAGACGAGGTGCTGAGCCGGCAGATTATCCGACGAGCAAAAGCCTATACTATTGTTAAGGGTGAGCTCCATAAACAGAGTGTTTCTGGGGTTTTTCAGCGCTGTGTATCTCCGGAAGGAGTGGAAATCTTAAGGGAAATCCACGAAGGCGAGTGTGGTCACCACGCTGCAGCCAAATCTTTAGTGGCAAAAGCTTTTCGACATGGATTTTTCTGGCTTACAGCTCAGGCAGATGCCGAACGATTAGTCAAGACATGCAAAGGCTGCCAAAAGTACGCCAAGCAAGCTCATGTTCCGGCTGATCAGCTGCGAACAATACCTATAACATGGCCTTTTGCGGTCTGGGGGCTTGATATGGTAGGACCTTTTAAACGAGCTCCAAGTGGATTTACTCACCTCTTAGTGATGGTGGATAAATTCACCAAGTGGATCGAGGCTAAACCTGTCACTAGTTGTGATGGAGCAACAACCAAAAGATTTGTCGAGGATGTTATAATCCGGTATGGTTATCCGCATAGCATTATCACGGACAACGGGAGTAACTTTTCTATGGGAGAACTGGCTGAATTCTGTGATGAGAAAAATATCCGGCTTGACATTGCGTTAGTCACACATCCACAGGCTAACAGACAAGTCGAAAGAGCAAATGGTTTAATTCTACAAGGCTTGAAACCAAGACTCGAAGCACCACTACGACGTGCTACGGGGGCTTGGGAAGAGGAACTACCCTCTGTAATTTGGAGTTTACGAACAACTCTGAATAGGTCAACAGGATACACACCTTTCTTCTTGGTCTATGGCGCAGAAGAAGTTCTTCCTAGTGATTTAATTCATACTTCTCCTAGAGTGGCCACGTATATTGAAGAGGATGCCGAGATTTCTCGACAAAAGTATCTTGACTTAGTTGAAGAAGTTCGCGTCGTTGCTGAAATGAGATCTACAGCCTATCAGCAGAAGTTACGCAACTATCATAGCCAGAGAGTCCGAAATAGATCTTTCAATAAAGGTGATTTGGTTCTCTGACATGGGAAGAGCCCTTTTTAGTTAGTCGAGTATTGCACAATGGATCATACTAGTTAACTGACATGAGGCCAGTCAAAGAATGACCTGCTACTAAGAAGAGAAAGAGAGCTAGAGGCAGTACAAATCCGGATGAGTTAGACAGACCGTGGAATATTGCTCAGCTACGTCCCTTTTATTCTTAGTTTATCCTTCTTTGTAATCATACATATGTACATGTTCTGTGAGAAATAAAAGTTTCTGTTGCCTCAAGTTTTTTCTGAGAAGTTCTTAAACCATCTTATTTCCGAATGATCATGTCATAGTCGAAAATCCCAGAACGCTTGAAAGTACTTTATGCTCATATTCGTTCTGGTCTAGATTTCCGATTCTAAAACTGCTACCTTCGGTATAACTCTAAAATTTCTAGTCTTTACTTTGGTTATTTGTCTGATTGCTGGATGCGGGCATTTTCCGAGTAGTGAATTGTTGGTACTGGAAGCCGGCTTTGTTTCCGAGATTAAACTGGTTTAGCAATTGAGCTCCGTTGCTCAGCAAAGTTTCCGGCTAAAGGTTTAGCCGGCTCACGAAAGGGACGAGGCGGAAAGCCAAATCAACGATAAGTAGAGACGAAAAAATATAAGTGCTTGTGTAAACATTTCAGGCACGCAAAAATTTCAAAAGTTAAAAGTGCTGAATAGATCAAAAGCTTAGCACTTGCAAAGATAAATAGTACTTAATATTTACAATCGCATCAGGTTTTTCCGGAATAATACATAAATTTCTAGTCTATGATGCAGGAGGAGATGAAGGATCTGCCAGCTCGCTGGTCACTCCGCCTTGATATCATTCCGAGATGTCTGCATCCGAATTGGTGCGTTCATCGTCGGAAACTTCTTCGGCTTCTTCTGCAGGAGGAGGCGGAGTAGCCATGTGGTTGAAGAAGGGGATCTCGTAGCTGGTCAGATCATCTACGTGGCACCCGTATCCGGCGCAGGAGTGCATGATAGCTTGAATGTCTTGCTCCTGGCCATCCTCGTCCACCTTGTAGTACCCTCTGGTCACTTGCCATATCTCCATGTTTCCATGGTGGCTCATGACCATAATGAGAGCGTTCTGCGCAGCAGTCCGCGCGTAGGACATGTTCCAGTCCCGAACAAGCTGCGGCATCTCCTTGGCCCTGTCCCGCACCTCAAAATCTGACATGCTTGGCATGTCCGGAATCCTGAGAGATTCGCCAATGTCCTCAAGGGACTAACGGTAGTCATGAAGAAGATCACTGACTTGGGTAAGCCGGTGGGTGTGGGGCTCGGACGAGGAAGAGTCCGTCAAGTTCAGAGGACCTATACATCAAAATAAAGTTAAGAAAAAACCAACACTGATAGAAGTTGAAGAAAAAGATAAGTCAGAGAGGTGGAACGTATCAAAAATGACGTCGTCAATCTTGGTCTTCTCCTCCCGGAGACTCTGGAGTTCAGCCCGGAGCGCCTCGAATATGTCCTTCTCTCTGCCAAGCTCATTCTTGAGGTCTAAGATTATTTTATCCTGAGGAGCAATCTTGCGATCATGCTCATCAGTGGCCATGGAGGAGGATTAAAGGACTTGACCTATGCTCTTTTCATGATCTGCCTTGAGCTTATCCAGCTCTTGGCAAAGTCCCTTGTTCTCCACCACCAGGGTCTTGAGGTTCTCGGCCTCTTCAATCATAGCGATGGATTGTTTCACCAGCGCTGTAAGACAAAAAAGAACAACAAGTTCAGAAAAATTCGACATTGAAAAAAGCAAAGACAAGGTTTGAATCTCGGAATATTTACCTTCGGCTTCATCCTTGGCTACTTTGAGCTCAGCATTTTGATGCCGGAGAGCTCTGATCTCTCTCCGCTTATCGCAGACATTGGTCAGTAATTCCTGGTTATAGGAACATACTTTCTGTAAGTCAGAATACCCAAAGTCAGAAAGCTACTTAAGACTCGGGCTAATATTTTTGCTAAATATCAGCACGAGCCTTGGGGGCTACACTAGTTCATTCTTTGGCATCCTAATGAAGCATAAACTCGGATTCTATATCCTACTTCATGCTTGGGGGCTAGAGGATATGATATAACATAATGGAAAAAACAAGAGTTGGAATTCCGACTTACATATTGCTCGCGGGTGAGTTTATCTAAACCCGCGTTCACTTCAGCGGCCACCTTCTCAGCAAGAGTAAGAGGGATCACTAGGGCTGTTGGAAGCTCGCCAGTCCTAATCCTCTCGTCGCGAAGGCGGACTTGAGTGAGAAGGTTAGAGAACTTGACGTCCTCTACTTCTTGCGCTTCCTCCTCGGGGGATAAATGGATTTTGTCCAGGACTTGCCTGGCTAGCCGCTGGATCTCCTCTGCAGATTTCCGGGTCAGGCCAAACTTGGCAAGACCCGGATTGTTGAGGAGGTTTTCGGCGAAGACTTCAGCCGAGGGATCATTACCCGAGGAGGGTTCACCCTTATCTTGAGCTGACGCACCCACGGTGCCGTTAGTTTGCGACCGAAGGATCGCAGGCTCCGTTTGAAGAGCCAGATCTTCTGCAGCATCCGACGAGATAACCGGAGTTGTAGAAGGTTGAGGGTCCGGAGTCGGAGGAGCCACGGCAGGTGAAGCTATGGTAACCTTCGTCTGGTGTAAGGGCTTCGAAGAAATCCCTTTCCCCTCTCCCTTGATGATCGATTTTGCTCTGAGAAGGTAACAAAGTCGGAAACGTTAGATCTCGGAAAGAAATTTGAGTAAAGTACAAAGATGGAAAAGTTGTGACTGAAAAGATACCTCTTCACGACAGGCACCTCCTTTGTGCCAACCGCTACCGTCGGAGCTTTGCGCTTCTTGAGCGCAAGATCCGGCAGTGGAACTACTTCTACCTCCTGAGAAAACTCCAGAGGGTATCCTTCGAGCGGAGCAAGTTCCGACTCGGGGATGTCAGCAAGCTGAAAACAAGAAAACATATCAGTATTGCAATATAACTCAAAGAAAGAAACACATAAAATATGTGATGATAGAAGCCTACAGGCACCACGGGGTTTTCTACCGTGTGCATGTCCAGAGATACCTCCAGAATCCGCCTTTCGATCCGCTCCTTGATCAGCCACTTGATTTGGCTTATGTAGCCTTGAGTGGTGTAGGCTTTGGGGCTGACGCAGAGGGAGTCGGTTGGAGAAGACGTGATGGAATGCATCAGTCTATCCCCGTGGTACTGAAGTGGCTGGATCCGACGTGAGACCCAGCACTGGACCAAATCGGATCCCTTCAGACCATTGTGCTTAATCAGATATTCGATCCGTCTCTTAGTGAGGATCAGATCATTAGTGAGAGCCGGAGCAGCCTCGTTCAGGAAGGCTGGGCCGTGGCGGCTCCGTCGACAAAAGCCGGCAAAGCAGTAGCTTTGCCGGGAGCCGGAATATCCCTATGGTAGAAAAAGTGGCTGGCCATTGTTTGACCGAGTCACTGGCAGAAATTTTGGGATATGCCCGGTCTCGTCTAAGAGAAAAACTAATGGTGTCGATGATGTAAGGAACACCGGCAGTAATGGAATTCCTCCGGACATGGAAATAAAACCGGAAGAGAAGCAAACTCGGCCTAATGCCGAGAAATCCCTCGCAAAGCGCAGCATATGCGCTCATTTCTAGAAGTGAATTGGGAGGAAGATTGTGGAGTTGAACTCCATAATGATCTATCACCTCGGAGAAGAACTCTGAGGGAGGAAAATACAGACCTCGGTCCAGATGAGTGCCGAAGTGGACTCGCTCGCCCTCGTGTGGGTTGGGGACGGTTTCACCGGAGCCGCTTCGCCAGTCGCCGGCAACGAGAAGCCCCTCCTTATCCATGTTCTTGAGGCCTGCTTCGTCAAGGGCACAGGGGATCCAGATTCCCCGGTAGCTTTCTTTCTCTGCTGCTGCTTCCGCCTTCGCCACCGCCGCTGCTGCCGCCAAACCAGAGGAAGAAGATGATGAAGCCATTTTCTTCGGTGAGAGGGTGACCTTAAAGGGGCGGCGCTGGGAGTTTCTATGGGGGAAGGACGAGGAGGCTCTGTGCACGCAGGAGGATTGGGAAGGAAGGAAACGGTAAAGGACTGGTGGAAAGGAGAAGAAGAAATCTAAACCCCTTATATCCACCTACCTGCGCCAAGATTCGTGCAAACTCTACAGTGTAACCGCCATGCATCGTGGAAAGAACTGGGAAGGACCCGCTCGATGATTGCGTCGCCTCGATCTCCACGCACGCATTGAAATGAGACCTCGGTTCCGCAGACCGTGGACCCACCAACGGTCGTGCTCACAGAACGTCTGTCAGATGACGTGACTTGACCATGCTTGTGTCAGGTGGTGTTAGAGACCAAATTCCGGCTTAGTTCAAAATCGAGCTGGAAAATCCGAGTAACCTACTGATAGGTCCGACTTATTTTTAAGACCCGGATCGTATCTTTTGTTGTGAAGTTTTAGGAACCCTTCAAGATTCTGCAAGCCGAAGATCAAGCTAGATGATGATAAATCCGACTTTGGATCTTGGAGGCCTCCGGGGGCTTCTGTTGGGGATATACTTTCTGGGTATCCTCACAGTTCCTCACTGACCAGGGTGGCCCACTTCACGTTAGAGCTTTGCTTCACGGGCGGCCTAGTCAGGGAGAAAGACGGAGTCCAATCCGGCTACGGGAAGGCCCAGAAGACTTACCGACTTAGGCCCATGATGTTACTTGTAGTTCAAGATGTACTATGTAACCGACTCTTAGACGTAGAGATCTCTCCTGTAAACCCTAGGCCAGGTATCTATATAAGCCGTCCTAGGGAGAGCCTTTAGGGCAACACCCAATACTTTAGACCCTGAACTCGCACAGGCGAAACCCTTGTAACCCATATTCTGGCTCTGCCGTATTACTGGATTGCTAGCAGGAGTAGGATCCGTCCAAAGCCGGCGGATTCGAACCTGGGTAAACTTGTGTGCTCACCATCCTGGAATACCGTACATCTCACACCCCTCTCTTCCGCACGCCTCGAGGACCCCCTCATGGCGTACTTGTCATCAATCCGACGACAGTACACTATATAGTAGTAAGGTAAGAAATAACTAGTGATTTACAAGTGACATGCACGTGAGAATCAGATAATAGAAGTATGACATATCATTTTTTATATAAAATTATAATAGGTGAAACTAAATAAATATTTACAATTTCGAGCCACGTTCATAAAGTATCATGTGTGTTTGGTTCTTGTACTTTTTGTATCATCTAGAAATCAACCTATAGCTACCTAAATAATCTACGTCTGTAAACCTGATATGTAAATAAATCCTATTCTATAGGAGTACGTGGGCAGGGTCGGGGGGAAACTGCATACCGTTTCATCTCCACAACCACTCATGCATGCATCTCCCGATCCTCCTAGCGGTTCCTTTCATATTCGCAATCCCATTCCTTTTCTGTCACCCAATAGGACCTCTGCAAAACAAAAGAAGGCGCCAATCACCATCCATGGTGCCGCCGTTCAACTATATGTACTCCTTCTTGGACCCTGGTAACATCACCATACTACATGTGGCGTATACCAATAGTGCGTCGGTGGTGAACGATTACATCGAGAAAATCCAAAAGCTCCTAGAGTAAGCAGACGACAAGATTGTTGGCCTCAACGTCGAGTACACCAACAATCAATGATCGACGCAGAAGGCTGCTGGCGTACAGCTATGTGTGGGCACAGATTGCCTAGTTTACCAGATCTACCAGGCCGACCATCCATGCTCCAAGCTAGCAGAGTTCCTCGCCAACCCTAACATTTCCTTTGCAGGCGTCGACATCGGCAACAACGGTATCAGGCTTAGGTGTTCTCTAGTGCTAGTGACGAACTTTGTGGACATCTAGAAGAGGTGGAAGCCTGCCGGCTCCACGAATGAGAAGGATTCTTTGGCTAACTACATGGTGGCCCTCGTAGACATCCATTACAAAGCCATGAAGAAGAAGAAGGATGTGGACCACAAACAGTGGAGGAACATGCCCATGACCGAAGAGCAGATACATTATGCAAGACTCAACACCTATGTAACCTACGAGGTATATAGGCAGCTAGTGAACTTCGAGAGGGGTCAACAAACTCTCGAAATGTTCAACAAAAAAGAACTAAAGAAGAAGGGCAAGGGCAAGCGCAAGCAGACCAAAGAAGAAGAATAAGACGAAGACTCAGAATGGTACACCATGTGACCTACGAGTATATCTTCGTGTTTTAGTCTGTAGCAGGAGAACCGCAAGATGAACTTTTGTCGATTGCCCAAATATATGTTGAGTAGTACAGTATAAACATATATAGTACTACCTGCTATGTGCTAGTACTACTACTAGCAAAAAACCACCATCCCTACTGCAAAAAGAATATGATTTCTTCCAACCAAACTACTACTCCAAAAATGGCTATATTTACTTGTCGTGAAAATGGATGTATCTAGACATGTTTTAGTGCTAGATAGGAGTACATCCAATCTAGTGACAATCAATATGAATATGAGGGGAGTACTACTACTACCGTACTCCACTATTATACTACTACTACGTACTACTCTCGAATGTATGCTGAGTAGTACTGCTACCTCTGTTTGGGATTATTAGGACAAAGAGCTTTTTAAAATTGTTAGAAATTATAAGACCTATCTTCTTTATTTTCTTAATTCCCGTGACTCATTAATTTACATATCTCCCTTTTCTCGCAATCTCTCAATGCATGTTGTTTCATCTCTCATCATGTCCCCTATTTTTATCTAGCATCTCATGCATGTAAAACTAGTGGTGCATGTATAAATTAATTAGAGTGAATAATTCATCTACTTGGTAGTATTAGCGAATTGGCCCTCTGACCTTATAATCCTAAACAGAGGGCTCAGCAGAGTACATCCACCGAACCCATAGGAAGTTAAGGGTGTGTTCGGTTGTAGAACTAGAGGGGACGGAACGGAATGATTCCATTCCGACGTCATGGAACGGTTCCGACCCTGTGTTCGGTTTGTAAACAATGGAGGAACGGAATGGTTCTGTTTTTTTTCGGTTGGTGGAATCAAAGAACATAACCTAGAACCCAAACACTACTAAATATTCCGTTGATTTGAGATTAAACATAATCCTCATACCAAATCATAATTAATAGTGACAAAGAAACTTGTAAAATTAGAGGTCAATTAGAGGATAGAGGTCAAAATCGGAGCCAAATTCGGAGGTCAAAATCAGCCAAAATCATTGCTGCTGAACGCGAGTAATCAAAAGTACCCAGCCATGTGTGTCGCCTGCCTCTGTTAGGCCTACTGCGTGCACCACCTTCCGTTGTCAGTCCTGATGTGTGCGCCACCTGCCGTTGTCGGGCCTCCTTCCTGCGTCGTTCCGCTGCGTGCGCCGCCTGCCGCCGTCGGGCCTACTTCCTGCGCCACCATGCGCCACCTTCTGCTGCCGCGTGCGTCGCATGTGTCGATGTTAGCGAGAGAGAGAGGGGGCTACTTGCACGAATTAGCAGCCGGTTCCGCGTGATATGGCTGATTCGATCGCACGACATCGTTTCGCATATTAGAGAATACTAGTAAGTTGCACACGTGATGAGAATCAGATAATATAAGTATTACATATCATTTAAAAATCATAATAGGTAAAGCACACAAAAATTATAATTTTGAGCCACGTCCATAAAGTATCAGGTGTATATTTGGTTCTTGTTTGTATCATGTACTCCCTCCATTTCAAAATATAAGATGTTTTAGCTTTGTGAAAGGAGTGTATCTAGACCCTTTTTAGTATGTAGGTTCACTCAAAACCTGGATGAACCTACACACTAAAAGGGTCTAGATATACTCCTTTCACAAACCTAAAACATCTTATATATTTTGAAATGGAGGGAGTAGAAATCAACCTATTAGCTACCAAATACTCAACATGCTCTAGAGAATGACGAATAATATTCTAGAATTATTGAGACGTTTGTTTTGAGCTTTGTGCATAACGTTCATCGTGCTAAAGAGTATCACTAGGATCTTCTATATGCTAGAATGGATATACAAGATCCAATGGTTTGCAATATTAGGATTTGCCAGTCTTGATCCAACTATCAAATTTCAAATTATTTGTAAACTATATAGTGGTTAGATTATTATATAATAGGTAAATCTCAAAAATTATAAATTTGATCGACATCTATGAAGTGTGGGTGTATATTTGGTTCTTATACTTTGTATCACGTAGAAGTCAACATTTATTAGCTATCCCTAATACTTGAAAATTTTGGTAACATGCTATACAGAAATGATGGAGAAGATTCTAGAATGATAGAGAAGGGTGTTTTGACGTTTGTGCATAGCGTTCACTATGCTAAAGAGTATCATTAGTATCTTCTAGATGCTAGAATAGAAAATAAGATCCAACGGCTGGCAATATTCAAATTCGCGAGTCTCGATCCAACGGTCCATATTAAAAGTTATTCGTACACTATATAGTGGTAAGATTCCTCTCCAGGGGAGTACCTAGTTCCATTCCTTTCATCCAACTGAACACCTGAATATACGCTAGGCGCAGAACGAACTGGTTCTGTTCCACCAAATTTCAGAACCGAACACTCCCTAAGACTTCATGAAATATACTCAGGAGATATATCCACCGAACTCGTCTATCTCCGTTTCAAGGAATAAGGCGCACGCACATTCCAAAGTAAAGTTTGACCAAATAAATAGAGTAACTAAAATTTACTTATATTGTGTAAAATTTGTATCATTAAATTCATACTGACACACACTTTCCAATGATGCTAATTTTGTACAGTACCAACATTCTTTATATATATTTAGAGTAAATCTTGGTCAAACAAAAAACACGAAAAAAAGAGAGCCTTATTTCTTGGGATGGAGGTAGAGTACTACTACTACTACAAAATCCACCATTCCTGGTATGCAAATGATCTTTCTGCAATTAAACCAATTAACAACATTTTACATCCCCACTAAAATTCGACGCGAATGAAGAAACACAACTGCTTTGACGTTGCAGGACCGACCAGGTAATGCGGTAGCACCGCCAGGTAAGACGTAAGGTCCTCAAATGCGACGTCGCTCGGCTTAGCAGAGCTCGACACATCGAGCTCCACCATCACGGTGCCGGTCCTCCTCCTATCATCTGTCCAGGAGAGCAGCAGTAGGCATTCCACCCACATCCTCACCCTGTACACCGGCAAGTCGCACATCGCGACCTTAACCTCGACTGCAGACACGAGGGGGACCATGCCTACCATGCAAATCATTAGGACAAACACGACACAGTCCTTCTTCCCGACGAGGATGAGCCATCGGGCTGCCTCGCCCGACAGCGGCACCAGCTCCTGGAACACTTTGGTGGTGGCATACTGGATATTGTGCACTTGGATCGAGTGGATCGCTTCGAGGTGGGCGACGAGCGTTGGCGACAGGGCGGCGAAGTTGTAGCCGGTCTTCGTGGAAGTGCAAGGAGCATATCGGCCCGTGATTTCGTGCTCGTGGAGTTTGTTGTAGGGCAGCAAACTACTACATCCTTTGTGGGTACACTCGACCCTAGTCGCTGATAGGACAACGTCCATGGCGGGCTCGTGGGTAAATCCGCCGCTAGGGTGCTCACACTTCTAGCAGGAGGTGATCTTGTAGACGCAACGGTGGCAGACTAGATGAATATCCACGCACTATAAAAATAGAAGTTCGAAAAATAAAATAGTTGCACGAACGAACCAACAAAAGAAAAATCAATGGATTGTGAGGGAGAAATGGAGAGACCTTGTCGACCCGCCGTGGCTTGAGGGGCTGGGAGTATGAGGAACTGTTGAGAACAGTGGCTTCCATCTTCAGAGTGACCATCCCAAGCATTGCAATTTGGGTGGGAGGAAATGAGGACTCTCTGATCCAGCCTCGAGTCGTGCCCTTCTTTTATACCACCGCTTATAATCAATGACGCTCTACCTGATTGCGCCTTTCATTTCTGTACTAGGGTCCTTTTATATATTTCGAGGCCTTATCTACAAATTCTTGGTTTAGTTAGACAAGATTAGCGGCCTCTTTGTATTTGTGCACCATCCTTTTATTAGTAAGTTGCATGTGAGACTCACATAATAATAAAGTATGACATATCATCACTATATAAAATATGAAAGAGCCACATCTATAAAGTAACAGTGTATGTTTGGTTCTTGTACTTTATATCATGTAGAAATAAACGTTTATTAGCTACCTAATACTTGAAAATTTTGGGACCATGGTCTAGAGAAATGACGAAGTAGATTCTAGAATGATCAAGAAGTGTGTTTTTAGGTTTGTGCATAGTCATTCTGCTAAACACTAACAATAAAATCTTCTAGATCCTAGACTAGAAAAGAAGATCCAATGGTTGGCAATGTTGGGATTTGAGCATCTTGCATTGAATATTCAACGTTATGTGTACATTGTATTACGGTAAGATTTGATGCAGCTCCATAGCTAAAAACTAAATATTCATGTGATGTTCTATGCGACCTTATTCGAGAAAAAAAATCAAATATGAGGATTGGGAGATAAATTTGTGGATGATGCTAGATTTTATCTCGTAAAAAAAACATGGCTCACACGATGGGGGTCTGCTTTCTCTCTACCGCTAGGCTTCATATGTAGTAGTACCACCAGACTAGTACTCTTTGAACTATAATCATGCACGAAAGCACTACACCTACCTATTGGGTGCTGTGAAGCTTTCTAAGAGGGGACAGATAGAGAAGAGAGGGAAGACCATGGATCTATGATGATTTTCCTTCAAGTTCGGCAGCGAGGACATAATTATAGTGACTGTAAGGACGAATAATGATGAATTTTGTGTGCATAGACATTGCAAGAAGTTGAATTTTTCAAACCTGATGGTGGTTTTTATATATTCAAATCTTGGGTACCTTAAACAATTTTTGGAACCTATAACGCACTCGTCGTGCAAATTTGATATATATAATTTTGGTAGATTGACATGAAGTAGTTCCAATCGGAGAAAATAGCTACTAGACAGATTGGAAATTCATGTTATTACTTGAAAATAGACCATAAACATGGTTTGCTATGTGGGAACAATGGGGTATTACCATTTTGGGCCTTATTCTTCACTTAACAAATAAACATATTCTATCACTTACAAAGTTGAAAACTATTTTTTGTTCATGAAAGTTAGAAACTACGATTGTAAACACATTCTCCCATACCAACATACGCTCATCTACTAAATATGGGAACACTGTTCGTCTACTGCAATGTAGATATAGCCATGACCCTGGTCATTTGATTTGGAAGCTAATCAACTTCACAACATGGTAGGCCCTATTGCAAAGCAAGGTTTTCGAAAGTAATCAGAACTCATACTTATCACAACTAGTACGCTCAAGAGAATGTGAAGCACAAGTTAGTTTGATTTTGATTTATTTATCTTGAAAAAAATCATAACTAGTTCAAGCTTGTCAGCCATTGTGTAATTCTTCGAAAGAACTTGATGGTTTCAAACCTCTAGTTGTTTTTTATAGATTAACTACTCTAGTACCTTAAAAGCAATTTTATGTGAAATTAGAGAGCTAGCAACCTATCATGCATTCATAGTTAAAATTTGATCTGATTTTGATAAATCAACAACAAGTAGTTTAAGTGGTTGAAATTAGCTAGAAAAGTCAAAAGTTCATGTAATTGGAGAATTTCCCATAAAACATGGTCCACTTTTGTGTACAAATTGAAGGCTAGTAGCTAGCTTTATGAGCCTTAATTATTCGTCGTGTACTTTGATAAATAAATCTACAAATGTAAACATTGTTTACCATATCATGCCTAGATGCGCATTTACCGAAAACGGGAATTATTATCACATAAGCATGGCCATTTGTTTTGAAACCCAAGCATGTTCGTACATGGTATACCATATTGCGAAGAAATACTCTCAAGAGTTATTCAAACTAAAGCTTGCCATTATTTTGCATGGCAGGTGGGGATTCGCGCAAGAAGAAGTTGTGTGCAAGTACTATAGTTTTGTTTGTTATTTTCTTATTTTTGAAAACTCACCAGAATTTATCGACCAATATGTAAATTCTTTGCAAGTTGAATCTTTCAAACCTACTAGTGCTTGTCAATATTGTATTGACTAACTTGGGTCCCTTAAAACGATTTCACGGATCTAGCTCAACATGTGAGGGCAGTCTAACATGGCAATTTTTTATTTAATAACGTTTTTATTTTTTATGTATAATATATAGGCTATTTAGAAATCTTAAGGTGGTCCATTCACCGGCCTAGGCACCATTTGGATCCGCCACTTTGTAGGTGAAGCTTAGGAGCAAGTAGCCTGCCATGTGATCGTAGTTCAAGTTTGACATAATTTTGGTAAATCGATATAGGGAGTTAAGTGGCAAAATTAGCTAGCTCATAAATTTATGTAACTTGAGAAATGCCCATAAAATTGTGTGCACTATGTGTGAAAAAATGGCGTTGTCATATGGGCATTATTCCACGTGTGCTTGCTTACAAACATAATTACTTGGAAAATTATAACTAATTTTTCTAGTCATAAAAGTTGGAAAATTACAATTGTAATAAATATTGTTTACCATGCCAAGATGTGCCCATGTATCGAATAAGGGGACCTTTATCATAAAGTATGATGTAAATATGGCCATACCTGCTTGGTTGTTTGGCTTCAAACCAAGGTATGTTCCTACATGGTAGGCCACTAGGCCATATTGCGAAGGATTTTTTTGGAAGTTACCAAAACTCGTGTTTATCATTCCTCATGGCAACCAAGGTAGTATGTTCCTACTACATGGTGGGCCATATTGCTCCTAGGCACTTTGTGAGTATGTGAGGTGGGCCATTTACACATAAAGTAGTCATGTGTAAGTACAATAAATCTTTAGAAGTAACTAGTGTATTGCACAAGCAAGCTGTTGGCTATACTATGGGAATTGCTCTAAGGACTAGTCAGCATGCTATAAGTAAGATAGTAAGGCGTGTACACCGTGTATTTAGGGTTCGTTCGATTCAAAGGATTTGTAAAACATAGGAATAGGAGAAGTGCAGGAATAGAATGACATGCCACTTATAATCCTATAGAAATGAAAAATGCAGGAATCAATAAGATAAGGTGTTTGATTTGCACTGCAGGAAATTTTATACGGTTTAGGTACATGTCATAGCTGTCATAGACACATAGGAATTTTTCCAAGAGGTCTCACCTCTTGTTAGAAATCCTATAGGATTGTAGTGTAGAGAAGCAATGCATAGGAGTTTTGTAGGATTTATTCCTTTAAAACAAATACACTCTATTGAAAAAATTCCTATGGATTGGAATCCTATAGAATTCCTTTGGAAATCCCTTGAATCCTACAGATTATGGTGGAGTCGAGTCAATGAAACCAAGTTTCATATGAGCTACTCCTACAACCTAATTAATTAGGCCTTGCATGACACTAGATACATGTTATTACCCGATACTGTGAAGGTAGTAACATGTTAAAGTTTTACTAGTCTAAGTTATTTAGCACTTGAGCAGCCTAAAATATGGAAGAGAAAGAAACATCCAGCCAGTGCTCATTTTTGGGTGGAAGCACGAGGCAAACAGAAGGAAAGTTGGGCTGGACCACCAAGGGCCCCAACTTCTACACTGCTGCGCCTGCACGGTTGTACTCCATACTCCATGGAAAGGAAGAGGTGACTGTGATTCGCAAAAAAGGAAGAGGTGACTACTGCGATGCTACCCACCTGAACAAGTTCCATTAAAGTCATAGAGACAGCGATGCATGAGCAGAGCAGCCAATGTCGCATTGAAGAGGAGAGATGGAGGGTAATTATCCTTCAGCCAAGAGATATGAGCTACTCCTACAAGTTGGCCTAATTAATTAGGCCTTGCATGACACTAGACACATGTTATTACACAATACACTTTGAAGGTACTATAGTAACATGTGAAAGTTTTACTAGCCTAAGTTATTTAGCATTATGAGAAGCCTAATATGGAAGAGAAAGAAAACATCCAGCTAGAGCTCATTTTTGGGTGGAAGCACGAGGCAAAACAGAAGGAAAGTTAGGCTAGACCACCACGGGCCCCAACTTTCTTTGTAGTGCTGCGCCTGCACGGTTGTACTCCATTGTGCGGAAGCTTACATGGGAAGGAAGAGGTGACTGTGATTCGCAAGAAAAAGGAAGAGGTGACTGTTGTGATGCTTCCCACCTGAACAAGTGCCAAACATAGATTCATGAGTGGAGCACAGCAGCCAATGCCGCATTGAAGAGGAGAGAGGGAGGATGATTCTCCTTCATCCAGGAGCCTTTTCGCTATGAAAGGCAGCGACGAGACAAGATTTTGGTTGGAGGAGCCTTTTTTGAAGCAAGGCAAAAGATTTGTGGTGGAACGAGCCCTTGCTCGCCTTACCAGTAGTATGAGATCGACTAGGCACCAAAAGTTGAGTAATAATAATACAAACATGATTAATACTTGAGTACCACTAGTACTAGTTGCTATAAGTTCCATAGTTCCATCCAGGAGCAATAGTGGCTAGTGTAAGTATAGTAGCTTGTCAGGATCCTTCTTGCTTCCTCGAATGCCTCCTGGTCACATTTAGACACGAATACAAGTTTGATGATATTCATATCAACTTCCAATGAAGCGAGATAGCGTTGAACACGTTGAGACAAAGTCCATGTGTACGTTCCTTGAGCCAGAAGATAGACATTTCTTGTTCTAAGAGCTCCGTGTCCCTGACAACATTTCGCCATCTCGTACCAGTAGTTATCATCGCACGCCCATCATCTACCATGGCAATCATGACTTCATGATAACCTTTGTACAACTCGTTGGTCACACATAGATTTCTTTCTTCACGCAGATGATTCTTCAAGACATTCTGACTGTAATCCAGTGAGAAGCACTGAAACCAGAAGAAAACAACTATCAGAAGTTTACGACTTGTTCACTGGTGAAATAGTAGTAAAATAGATGCCTACTTGATTCGTATGATAGAGAAAATAAATGTAGGATTGCAATGTCATGCCCACTCCAATCCTATAGGACTTCCATATAAACCTAAGTTTGTTTGACTCTATCATAGTAGGACAAATAGAGGATTCTGAAAAAGAGGTGTGAGTGGATGTTGGATTTCCTACATAATCTAGTGCAAAGGAATACATCCTATGGGAATCAATCCTACAAATGAAAGAACCATCTTGGGAAATTTCCTATAGATTTAATCCTACTAATTTGAATCAGACGGCTTCTAAAATTTGTTACCTTTTTGATAAAATATAGGAAGGCTGGCCAGGTCTTGATGAAGTGCATAGAGTACGATGGTAGTAGTAGGGAAGTTCTATTTAAAAATATACTCTATTAAAAACTAGTAAGTTGCACGTGTCCTGCACGTGAGACTGAGATAATAGACGTCTGACATATCATTACTATATAAAATTCTAATAGGGAAAGCAGAAAAAATATAAATTTGATCAACATCTATAAAGTATGGGTGTATGTTTCATTCTTGTAATTTGTATATCATGTATAAGTCAACGATTATTAGCTATCTAAAACTTGATTTTTTTTGTAACATGGTCTAGAGAAACGAGGGAGAAGATTCCAGAATGATGGAGAAGTGTGTTTTGAGTTTTGTGCATAGCATTCATTATGATGAAGACTATCAATAGAATCTTCTATATGCTAGAATGGAAAAGAATATCCAACAACTAGAAATGTTGGGATTCACGAGTCTTGATCCAACGGTCAATATTAAAAGTTACTCGTACACTATATAGTGGTAAGATAAGATAAGATGTATGGCAGTTCTAAATTCGAATATATCTATACACTAAAATATGTCTAGATATATTCAAATCTAGGCAAAACCAAGTCAGTTATTTCTAGTCGGAGGGAGTACTTCCTCTACCCCAAATTAGGACGCATATAGTTTTTGGTCAAAGATAACAAACTTCAAGTTTGACCGACTATGTAGAGAATTTTTTCAACATCTACGGTATCTAATGCAGACTATATGAATAAATATGTCATAAGAGTTCTAACAATACTAATTAGAGATTATAAGTATCAATACATTTTTCTATATAGTTGGTCAAATTTTGAAAAGTTTGACTTTGCCCAAAAACTATATGCATCCTATCTTGGGATAGAGGGAGTAAGTTGGAATATTTTAAGCATAGAAAATTGTAGAATGATGGAGAAGTGTGTTTTGACGTTAGACATGAGTCTTACCACTGTTGAGTCTAGTGCAAGCTCAAGCCTAAGAACATAAATTATTAAAAGGGCCCATAGTCGGTCTCTAGATCCTTTCTATAATGGCATCTCATGCAAATAGAAAAGCAAGATTGACTGGTACGTTTTCTATGTAGTGGGTCCTACGAAAAAATAGTTCTGCTACCCAACAACCTTTTTCTGACACTTCTTGACAATATTTCTTAGACTCAAGCTAAACGGTGTACATGCTCTAATCTTCTAGACGCAAGAATGGAAAAAAGGTTCCAACGCTTACCAATGTTGGGATTTGCCAGACTTGGTCCAACGGTGAATATTCAAAATTATCTGTACACTATATATCTAAGTTGTGCATGTCTTACACACGTGAGAATCGGATAATAGAAGTATGACATATCATTTTTATATAAAATTATAATAGGTGAATCTCATAAACTAATAATTTTGAGCCACGTCTATAAAATATCGAGTGTATGTTTGGTTCTAGTACTTTGTATGATGTAGAAATCAATCTATTAGCTACCTAATACTCGACATGCTCTAGAGAATTGGCGAAGAAGATTCTAGAATTATTGAGAAGTGTGTTTTGAGGTTTGTGCATAACATTAATAATGCTAAAGACTATTAGTAAAGTATTATATATGCATGCTAGAGTGGATACAAGATCCATGATTTGCAGTGTTGGGATTTTCCAGTCTTGATCCAAAGGTCAAAGTTCAAAGTTATTCATACACTATATAGTACAAGTAAGATTATATAATAGGTAAATCTCAAAAAAATATAAATTTGATTGACATCCATAAAGTATGGGTGTATGTTTGGTTCTTGTATTTTGTATCATGTAGAAGTCAAAGATTATTCACTATCTAACACCTTGAAAATTTTGGTAACATGATCTAGAGAAACGAGGGAGAAGCTTCTAGAATGATGGAGAAGTGTGTTTTGAGGTTTGTGCATAGCATTCATTATGCTGAAGACTATCAATAGAATCTTCTAGATGCTAGAATGAAAAAGAAGATCCAATAGCTGGAAATGTTGGTATTCACTAGTCTTGATCCAACAGTCAATATTCAAGGTTATTTATACACTATATATAGTGGTAAGATAAGATAAGAAATAATATCAATAGTATTTTCAAGATGCTAGAATGGAAAAGAAGATCCAACAGTTGTCAATGTTGGGATTCACGAATCTTGATTGATCCGACGGTTAATATTCAAAGTTATTCATAAACTATATAGTGGTAAGATAAGGTAAGAAAGACTAACAATAATAGATGCTAGAATGGAAAAGAATATCCAACGGCTAGCAATGTTGGGATTCACGAGTCTTGATCCAATGGTAATAATTCAAAATTATTCGTACATTATTTAGTTCTATGATCTAAGATAATATAACAAGGACTGTATATTTGGTAAACATCTATAGGTAAAGCAGAAAAAAATTAAAATTTGATAAACATCTATAAAGTATGGGTGTATATTTGGTTCTTGTACTTTGTATATCATGTAGTAGTCAACGATTATTAGCTATTTAAACTTGAAAATTTTGGTAACATGGTCTAGAGAAATGAGGGAGAAGATTGTAGAATGATGGAGAAGTGTGTTTTGAGGTTTGTGCATAGAATTCATTGTGATGAAGACTATCAATAGAATCTTCTAGATGCTAGAATGGAAAAGAAGATCCAACGGCTAGAAATGTTCGGATTCGTGAGTCTTGATCCAACAGACAATATTCAAAGTTATTCGTACAATATATAGTGGTAAGAAAATAAAAATATAATAGTGGTGACATAAGAAAAGAAAGACTATGAATAGTATAACTTCTCAATGTTCAAATGGAAAAAAAGATCCAATGGCTAGCAATGGTGGGATTCGCGAGTCTTGATGCAACGATCAATATTTCAAGTTATTCGTACACTATATAGTGGTAAGATAAGATAACAAAGACCATCAATAGTATATTCTAGATGATGGTATGGAAAAGAGGATCCAACAACTAGCAACAATTTAGGAATTCGTGGGTCATGATTCAATGGCCAATATTCAAAGTTATCCCTATACTATATATAATAGTGGTAAGATAAGAAAAGAAAGACTATCAATAGTATATCTTCTCGATGCTAAAATGGAAAAGAAGATCCAACGACTGGCAATGTTGGGATTTGATACCTTTGATCCGGATTACGGATGTAGTATAGCTCTTTTTCCCTAGTTGACCTAGGTTATCGAATCCACGGGAAGCGAATGCATAGTGAAGTTACTTTAACGGACCTTCGGGAGTTTTAGAATTCCTTTTGTGTTTTCACCGGACCAGTAGCTTCTGTCTTTTTGTTGTTGTCGATGATGGAGAGAGGGCCTAGGGCATTTGGTTTCACCTGTAGCTGTGCAAAAACAACTGATGGAAATAAAAGATAGAAATAAAGTATGCGTGTACTTATTAGAGCAAGATAAATTATATATGGGCAGTGCATCCATAATTGCTATTGACTCCGCAACCGCTTAAAGCAATAACCTACTAGTCTCATCCATAGAAGAAAGAGAAATAATGATACGCATAGTGATGTCACCGTTAATCCCAAGCAAATCCCTCACATACAGCCGTACTACCCCTTCTGTCACTGGGGTTCCCAACCTACAGATCAGTCATCACGCATACTCCCTATACCTGGCTCAACCCTCGGGGTCTTGGGTACCTGACAAGTCCTTGGATTGAGGCAAGAGAGGATATAATAATCATCATGTCATACAAACTAGTACATGATCCCATCTATGATAAATCACATGCACAATCGCTACATGGCTAGGCCGAAGCCCTTATCCCAAGGAGAATTACTCACACATAGAGATGAGATCAACAATCACAAACATTGTAATGAAAATAATAAGGTTGATAGCAATAGTCTTACAATGTCGCCAATCAGAGAAGAGATTACTATTACAAGTGGTGGAGTATGGCTATGGAGATGGAAAAGGATGTGGAGATCTGGAGGCGGCTTTCTAGCGAGGTATGGCTTCTTCGGGGTCTGGGGTGCAGCGAGAGATGTTTTCCCGTCGCCTGAGGCTTCTTTATATAGGGGTCCCTTCACGGAAGTTGTTCTGTTTGACCTAACGGTGGCGGTGCCAACTATATGACCAGAGATATACGGTCGGAATTTTTTCTTTGGCCGTATAGTTGGTCGTTACGGTGTCTGCCTTTGTTGGACGGCTCCTAGTTTCTTCTGGTTGAAGGAAATATCGTATCTTTGACTTTAATGTAGTGATTCCCTCCTTTAGACAACATTATTTGCGTAGGAAAAATACAAGAACAAAGGATTGCATACCCCTCTGAATATTAGCATTAGTGGTAGGGTTGAGAGAGATATTTCATCAAAAATATGATTAATATCCAGTTTAAATGTGGACGTAGATGGCTATATTTCAGAGCCATCAGGATTCACGAGTCTTGATCCAACGGTGAATATTCAAAGTTATTCGTACACTATATAGTAGTAAGATAAGATAACAAAGACTATCAATATAGTATCTTCTAGATGATGGAATGGAAAAGAGGATCCAATAGCTAGCATCAATTTTGGGATTCGCGGGTCATGATTCAATGGCCAATATTCGAAGTTATCCCATCCTATACTATATATATATTAGTGGTAAGATAAGAAAAAAATACTATCAATAGTATAACTTGTCAATGCTAAAATGGAAAAGAGATCCAATGGCTAGCAATGGTGGGATTTGCGAGTCTTGATCCAACGGTCAATATTCAAAGTTATTCGTACACGATATAGTGGTAACATAAGATAACAAAGACTATCAATAGTATTGTAGATGATGGTACGGAGAAGAGGATCCAACAACTAGCAACAATTTAGGAATTCGCGGGTCATGATTCAATAGCCAATATTCAAAGTTATCCCTATACTATATATAATAGTGGTAATATAAGAAAAGAAAGACTATCAATAGTATATATTCTCGATACTAAAATGGAAAAGAAGATCCAACAACTGGAAATGTTGGCATTCGCGAGTCTTTATCCAACGATGAATATTCAAAGTTATTTGTACACTATATAGTGGTAAGATAAGATAACAAAGACTATCAATAGAGTATCTTCTAGATGATGGAATGGAAAGGGGATCCAACATCTAGCATGAATTTTGGGATTCGCGGGTCATGATTCAATGGCCAATATTCAAAGTTATCCCGGCCTATACTATATATATTAGTGGTAAGATAAGAAAAGAAAGACTATCAATAGTATATCTTCTCGATGCTAAAATGGAAAATAAGATCGAATGGCTGGCAACATTGGGATTCACGAGTCTTCATACAATGGTCAATATTCAAAGTTATTCGCACACTAAATAGTGGTAAGATAAGATAAGATAAGATGACAAAGACTATTAATAATATCGTCTAGATGATGGAATGGAAAAGAGGATCCAACAGCTAGCAGCAATGTTAGGATTCACAGGTCATGCTTCAGCGGTTAATATTCAAAGTTATCCATACACTATATATAATAGTGGTAGGATAAGAAAAAAAACTAAATATCAATAGTGTATCTTATCGATGCTAAAATGGAAAAGAAGATCCAACAGCTAGCAATGTTGGGATTCGCTAGTCTTGATCAAACAGTCAATATTCAAAGTTATTCGTACACTGTATAGTGGTAAGATAATTATGATAACAAAGACTATCAATACTATCGATCTTCTAGATGCTAGAATGGAAAAGAATACCCAGTGGTTGGCAATGTTAGGATTCACGAGTCTTGATCCAACGCTCAACGAATAACTTCGAATATTGAGCATTGGGTGAAGACTTGGGAATCCCAACATTCTCTTCCGTTGGATCTTCTTTTCAATTGTAGCATCTAAAACATATTATTGATAGTCTTTAGCACAATGGACACTATGCACAAACCTCAAAACACACTAGCTTCTCCATCATTCTAAAATCTTCTCCCTCGTTTCTCTAGACCATGTTACCAGTAATTTAAGTAATATTAGGTATAGCTAATCAACGTTGACTTCTACATGATACAAATACAAGAAACAAATATACCCATACTTTATAGATGTCGATCAAATTTATAATTTTTTGAGCTTTACCTATTATATAGTCTTACTACTATATAGTGTATGAATAACTTTGAACTTTGACTGTTGGATCAAGACTTGTGACCCAAACATTACAAAATGTTGAACCTTCATTTCCATCATAGCGCACATATAATGTTCATAGCACTAAAGACTATCAGTAAAGTCTTCTATATGCATGCTAGAGTGGATACAAGATCCACGGTTTGAAATGTTGAGATTTTTCACTCTTGATCCAAATGTCAAAGTACAAAGTTATTCATACACTATATATAGTACTAGTAATATTATATAATAGGTAAATCTCAAAAAATTATAAATTTGATTGACATCTATAACGTATGAGTGTATATTTAATTCTTGTACTTTGTATATCATACAGAATTCAACGATTATTAGCTATCTAACACTTGAAAATTTTGGTAACATGGTCTAGAGAAATGAGGGAGAAGATTCTAGAATGATGGAGACGTGTGTTTTGAGGTTTGTGGATAGCATTCATTGTGCTAAAGACTATGAATAGAATCTTCTAGATGCTAGAATGGAAAAGAAGATCCAACAACTGGAAATGTTGGGATTCGCGAGTCTTGATCCAACGGTTAATATTCAAAGTTACTCGTACACTCTATAGTGGTAAGATAAGATAAGAAAGACTATCAATAGTATCTTCAAGATGCTAGAATGGAAAAGAAGATCCAACGGCTATCAATGTTGGGATTCAAAAATCTTGATCGATCCAAGGGTCAATATTCAAAGTTATTCATAAACTATATGGTGATAAGATAAGGTAAGAAAGACTAACAGTAGATGCTAGAATGGAAAAGAAGATCCAACGACTAGCAATTTTGGGATTTATGAGTCTTGATCCAACGGTCAATATTCAAAGTTATTCGTACATTATATAGTGGTAAGATAAGATAACAAAGACTATCAATAATATCTTATAGGTGATGGAATGGAAAAGAGGATCCAACACTGCTGGCCCAAAATATATCGAGCTCGTTGGGGAACCCTAAGAGGAAGGTATGATGAGCACAGTAGTAAGTTTTCCCTCAGTACGAAACCAAGGTTATCAATCTAGTAGGAGCAAGGAAACACCCCAAAGGTGTTGCTAGCTGAACTTTGGCAGGGCGCACTACCGGTGCCAGCAGCAACGTGGAGACCTGCACAACACAACCACAAAACTCTGTCCCCAACTTGCTATGAGGTTGTCAATCTCACAGGTTTTTCTGAAAACAAAGGATTAAACGTATCGAATGGAAGGAAGTAATAGTTTGCAAAAAGTAAACACAAAGCAGTAAACAGTTTGTAGATTGAATGTAAAAGAAAGGACCGGGGTCCATAGTTCACTAGAGGTGGCTCTCCTTAAGATAGATAACATGCTGGGTGAACAAATTACAGCGGGGCAATTGACAAACATCGAGAAAGCATACAAGCATATACTAATCATCTTGACTCCTTTGAGACTTGATTGGGAATTACAACATTATACATAGACCGTCATCCAACTGCATCTATGACTAATAATCCACCTTCAGGTTATCATCCGAACCCCCTCGAGTATTAAGTTGCAAGCAATAGATTATTGCATTACGAATTGCGTGTAAAGTAAACAAGACGATTGTTCTATGAACAAAGGATTGTTGTTTCCTCCCTAGTAGCAACAACACATCTAGTACCTAGAGATTTCCGTCACTTCCCAAGATTACCAGAGGCATGAACCCACTATCGAGCATAAATACTAACTCTTGGAGTTGCTAGCATCTACTTGGCCAAGATAGCTACTAACAACGGAAAGCATGCAAGATCACAAATAACAAAGACATGATAGAATCAATAATCAATCTGAAATAGCATCTCAATATCCATCGGATCCCCGCAAACACAACATGCAGAATTACAAATAGATGATCTTGATCATGAACGGAGCTCACAAGATCTAGACATGAAAGCGCAAAGGAGGAGAACAAGCCATCTAGCTACTACATGGACCCGTAGTCCAGAGATGAACTACTCACGCATCACACTGGAGGCTTGCATGATGATGAAGAAGGCCTCCAGGGTGAATTCCCCTCTCCGGTAGGGTGCCGGAAAGAGCTTCAGATCCCTCCCGATCTAGGGATAGAGATGACAGCGGCTACAGACTCTTTCGTGGAATTTTGATCGGGTACTTAGGGTTTCCGTATTAGAGGCAATATATAGGCGGAAGGAGAGGCCGAGGGGGTGCCTGGGGCGGCCAGACCACCCCCTGGCGCGGGCTAGGCCTGGCTGTGCGGCCAGGTGGTGTTGCCAGGCCCCAGCCCCTCTCCGTCTCGTATTCTAGCTCCATATGTTTCCCGGTAAAATAGTGACTTTGGCTTTTGTCCCGTCCAATTCCGAGAACATTCATTTTCTGATTTCCTGAAACCAAAAATAGCAGAAAACAGGCAGCTGGCACTGTGGATCTTGTGAAATGGATCGTATGGGCACCTAGAGGGGGGGTGAATAGGTGCTACACCAAATTTTAATACTTTTTCAATTTTAGGCTTAGCACAAAGGGTAAATTCTCTAGATAAACTATTAAGTGGAATTTCCCTTATGCAAACCTATCTACTAGCGAGTAAAGAGCGAGTGGAAGAGGAACAGGTAAACCGTAGTGGAGCACGCAGAGACACAGGATTTGTTTAACCGCGGTTCCTTCCTTGTTAAGGGAAGTACGTCTGCGTTGGAGGGGTGGGCGGTACTAAGACCACCACGCCACAATATGCCTCGCCCTGTTCTCCGATGGATCCCGCCACCAAAGGCCTGATCCACCTTTCCACTATAGGTACCCTTCGAGGCGGGCATCGGCGCCTTTACACAACTAGCGGGGCAACAACTCCACAAACAACTTGGAGGCTCCCGAAGTGACAACAAGCTACCACAAGAACAAAGTTATCAAATACAATGAACAAGATCTAGGTATTGACAAGAATACTAGATCAGGGATTTCTCCAAGTGAATGGAGAGGAGTTGAAGCGCTTGATTCGATGATGATGATGAACTTCTCCTCCTTCAATTGCCCCAAAGATCAAGACCTTCAGGTGGTTGAAGTGGGAGATCGAGAATGAGAGCTCTTGCACAATGTCTGGATAATTTCGAATGAATCAAGAGTTCTGAACTTTGGGGAAGAAGGGGTATTTATACCCCCTTCAGAAACCAGCTGTTGGACACTTTGGGGGCCGGATTATCCGGCCCAAGTGAGGGCAGGATTATCCGGCCTGGGGAAAACTTCGCCCCAGACTCGGAATATTCGGCAGATAATCCGCCCCCTATCTGAGTGTCGCGCCGAGCTTGCCCTTGATCAACTTCTAGGGCCGGATTATCCAGTCCTATGTGAAGGCCGGATTATCCGGCCTGGGGACAAAAAACCGCCCCAGTTCGGATTTTGCGGGAGAAAATCTGACCGGATACCAAGCAACACGCCTTGGCTCCTTTTGCTCAAAACCTGGGGGCCCGATTATCCGGCTCATGCGACTGCCGGATTATCCGGCCTGGGGAGGAAAAACCGCCCCAGTTCGGATTTTCCGGGAGAAAATCCGACCGGGTACTGAGCGACGCGCCTTGGCTCCCTTTGAGTAATGAGGTAGGCCGGATTATCCGGCCCTTGGTGGGGTGGATTATCCGGCCCCCCTCAAAGCTTCCTGCGCACTTAGCGCACATGAATAGTCTCCACAGTATTGTTATCTAACACGCAAAACATAGGAAAACATGAAATGTTCTTTCATTTTGTTAATAGGTTAGTCCAAGAAATCATATGAAAAGTACTCCAAAGTGTGGACAAAACATAAGAAAGTAGATAAAACTAAGCATGGAACATCAAAAATTATAGATATATTTGCAATGTATCAACATCCCCAAGCATAACTCCTACTCGTCCTCGAGTAGGTAAGTGATAAAAAGAAAGAATAATTTTTGAGGTGACATGCACCATCATAAACTTGATCAAAGCATTTGTAAAACATTCGAAGCTGGGATCATAGTACTTCAATCATAACATGAAAGACAGAGTTCTAGCAATAAGACAAAGAAACTATGTTGCAACATGAAAAGGCACAAACAAAAGATTCATGAATAACAATGCTTTGCAAGACGTTTGTTTGTTTCACATAAAGAAAACATAGCATAGTGGTATTCAGCTTGTCCCTCATAGAGTAGCAAACATAAATGCATAGGACACCTTCAAAGTTCATATGAGTGACTAGATACAAATAGTTTAAAACAAGCAATATCAAGGTATGCATCAATCAACTAGTCTTGGGACAATGCACATAGAACTAAGAATGGCCACTATGCTCTCAAAGTAGGTGCATAAAGGTAGAAGGTGGAGACTCAATATAATGGTGGAAGAAAGGCCTTCATAGAAGGAAGCAGAGATTCAAGTTTCATAAAGAGCTTCCAAAAATTATGGTACTTAATAGCTTTCATCTCTCATTGCCCCTATCATAAGCATCTTGAAGTGATTAAGGTTAAAGTGAACAAACTATGGTGTACATGCTTGACAAAGTATAAGTTAGAAATCTCATGTCCCTTGAATACGAGGGCCGCTCCTCATGCTACTCAAGTTTAGTCACCGGCAAGTTCTTGTCATCGTAAGTACATGTGTATCATAGAGAACCGCCAACGGGGTACCCCTTGCCCGATGATACGAAAGAATCCCCATATCAAAATGACAAGGCAAGCAGACAAAGATCATCTCAGCAATCTTCTTATTTACCATGGGAATATGGTGCTTTTTTCTCTCTTTCCTCTTTTCATAATATCTTTTTTCTTTTTCTCTTTTTTCTTAATATAGGACTCTTTTTTTATAAGAAGAATGCTTCATAGACAGCTCATTATGGTTACGCTGCAGGTTTCCAGCATGTCAGCATGGATTAGACCAGCGGCTCAGGCATTTGTCTAACACATATACATAACTCCATGGACTTACAAGCTCCCCTTTCATTTCACACTGACGACATCCATAGACAAAAGAGCATGATATCAACTAGGTACAAAGTACCCGTGCAATGTTGAAAGCGTTCCCCATGACAGCATGGTTCTGCTAATCCCCAACAAATAAGTGCAAGCATATACAACATAGACGACACAATGGTTCAAGTTTATTAAGGGCAAGAAAAGTAAAGTGTGCCATCAAGTTCGTGAGAGCTTTAATCACTAGTTTTCTCATAACAAGTTTAATTTGGAAGGTAAACAAAAGCATGAATATACTTGGAATAGCATAAGCTAATAGGTAGGTATGGTGGACTCTTTGGAATAACTTGGTTTAGCATTTGATGACTTCCGGAAAAACAGGCAGCTGACACTATGGCTCTTGTTAATAGGTTAGTCCAAGAAATCATATGAAAAGTACTCCAAAGTGTGGGAAAAACACAAGAAACTGGATAAAACCAAGCATGGAACATCAAAAATTATAGATACATTTGCAATGTATCAACATCCCCAAGCTTAACTCCTGCTCGTCCTCGAGTAGGTAATTGATAGAAAGAAAGAATAATTTTTGACGTGACATGCACCATCAAAGACTTGATCAAAGTATTTGTAAAACATTCAAAGATGGGATCATAGCTTCAATCAAAACATGAAAGACAAAGTTCTAGCAATAAGACAAACAAACTATGATGCAACATGAAAAGGCACAAACAAAAGATTCATGAATAACAATGCTTTGCAAGACGTTTGTTTGTTTCACATAAAGAAAACATGGCATAATAGCATTCAGGTTGTCCCTCATAGAGTAGAAAATATAAATGCATAGGACACCTTCAAAGTTCATAAGAGTGACTAGATACAAATAGTTTAAAACAAGCAATATCAAGATATGCATCAATCAACTAGTCTTGGGACAATGCACATAGAACTAAGAATGGCCACTATGCTCTCAAAGTAGGTGCATAAAGATAGAAGGTGGAGACTCAATATAATGGTGGAAGAAAGGCCTTTATAAAAGGAAGTAGGGATTCAAGTCTCATAAAGAGCTTCCAAAAATTATGGTACTTATAGCTTTCAGCTCTCATTGCCCCTATCATAAGCATCTTTAAGTGATTAAGGTTAAAGTGACACAACTAAGAGGATATGCTTGACAAGTTATAAACCGAAATATCATGCCCCTTACTTACGAAGACCGAATCTCATGCTACTCAACTTTAGTCACAAGTAAGCTCTTGTCATTGTAAGTACATGTGTATCATAAAGAACCGCCAACGGGGTACCCCTTGCACATGATACATGAGCTATCCCATAATCAAAATAACAAGGCAAGCAGACAATGAGCATCTCAGCGATCTTTTTATTTTCTATTTTCATAGATTTTCATTGAGGATGCTTCATAGAGTGCTCATTATGGTGATGCTGCAAGTTTCCACCATGATTAGGCATGGCTTAGGCTAGCGGCCCAGGCGTTTCTCTAACACACATACAAACTCCATGATCTTACAAGTTCCACTTTTATTTCACACCACCGCGATCCGTAAGCAAAAGAACATGATATCAACGGGGTACAAAGTACAAGTGCAATGTTGAAAGCGTTCCCCATGATACATGGTTCTGCTAATTTCAACTTATAAAGCGCAAGCATATACGCAACAAAGAAGGACCCAATGGTTCAAGTTTATTAGATGCACAAAATTAAAGTGTGCCATCAAGTTCGTGAGAGCTTTAATCACTAGTTTTCTCATAACAAGTTTAATTTGGAAGGTAAACAAAAGCATGAATATACTTGGAATAGCATAAGCTAGTAGGTAGGTATGGTGGACTCTTCGGAATAACTTGGTTTAGGGAGTTGGATGCATGAGTGGAACTCATACCTGGTTGTGGAGGCTAGCAAAAGACTGGGAGCGACAAACTAAGAGAGCAATAATGGCCATAATCATGCAGAGCGACAAAACATCATTGATCAAAGCATAAAGTGATACTACAAGTTGAAAACTAAAGGATCATAAAGGCTATGATGACTTGAGATAGTCATAACATGGTGTGAGCATATGCCAAGTCAACCCAAATAAAGCATCAAAGGAGAATACCACCATACTATGCTTTAATATGCTAAAACAACGCATGATTCATCCAAGGCACATTAAGCAATCTCAATTGTTTATGACAAGTCATGGTACAGAAAAGAATACTAAGCATAAAGTGAAAACAATATCAAGCATGGCATGACAAAGCATATGCCACAGTCAAAAACAAACTCTTTTTACCACATAAGTATGAACTTTCCTACTCTTTTCCAATCCAAACCAAACTATTTGCAAACCAATGTATGAAAGAGGGGGTCCAACCAACTTATTCAGCAAACTAATAAAACCAAGAAAACGAAAAACCAAAACAAAAACGAAAAAGAAGACGCTCCAAGAACAACACGACCGTGCATGAAACAATAAAAATGAAGCGTTTGGAAGAAACCTGAGATTTTTATTGATGAAGAAGGGGATGCCTTGGGCATCCCCAAGCTTTGACGCTTGTACTTCTTGGATATTTCTTGGGGTGACACGCGTGGCATCCCCAAGCTTGAGATTTAGTCCATCCTTCATCTCAATACTCATTCCTTCCATACACCTGAAATTTTTCCTTCATGCAAAACTTCACACAATCTTTATTAGCAACATTAGTGCACTCAATATAATAGGTCGTAAGATTCAGTTCTAACACCAATAAACTTCCTTTAGAATACTAGATACTGAAGCACTTCCCTCAAAAAGCTCAATTCCCCAAAAGAACTTAAAAAGGAACCAACAAGAAGCAAATGCAGAAAATGGCGGAAATCTGTCAAAACAGACCAGCAGGTAAAGACGAATTTTTTCGAAGACATTCTGTTGCTCAAATCAAAAGGTGTTGAACTAACGAAAGTTAGATAACAACATGGGGAAGAAGCACAAAATTTCACGCCTCAAAAAGCCATTCAGAGATTTTACAAGAATTTTTACGGTGAAGCACAGAAATCTGTTTCGGGACAGCAACTTTCCCAATCATTACTTCTCTCTCATTAGAGGTTACTATTGGCACAAAAAGCAAATAAAAAGGATAAGGAGCGGTTATTACTGAAGTAATAACTTCCAAGACTCATCTAAAACTTTTGGGTTATCTCCCAATAAGTACTTTTCTTTAACGCCTTTCAGTTAGGCACAAGAAGCAAGAAAAAGAATCAAGTGTTTTCAAATGAAGAAGCATTAAGACCAAATTTTGTTTTCATAGGAGAAGCAAAAGAAATCTTCTCTCTATTCTTAGGAAAGCGTTCTATACCTTTCTTGAGTGGGAGTTGATATTTAATGGTGCCTCCTTTCATATCAATAATGGCACCAACAGTTCTAAGAAAAGGTCTTCCCAAAGTAATAGGACAAGAAGCATTGCTTTGGACATCCAAAACATAGAAATCAACGGGGACATAAGTATTGTTAACCATAATAAGAATATCATTAAGACTCCCCATGAGTTTCATTTTAGCATTATCATCAAGTGGGACATCCAAATAACAATCTTCAAGTGGAGGCAAATCAAGCATATCATAAATCCTTCTAGGCATAATAGAAACACTACTATCAAGATCACATAAAGCTTTGAAATCAAAGTCATTCACTTTCATATTAATGATGGGTTCCCAACCATCTTCTTGTTTTATAGGAATAGAAGCTTTATGTTTCATCTTTTCTTCTTTAATCTTTATGAGAGCATCAGTAATGTGTTTTGTAAAGGCCATGTTCATAGCACTAGCATTAGGACTTTTAGCAAGCTTTTGTAGGAACTTAATAACTTCAGAGATATTGCAACCATCAAGATCAAAATCAATTTTATCATCTAGAGTAGTAGAACTATTACTAGCCTCAACGCTAGTGGTGGTGATAGTAGAAACACTAATGTTTCTAGCAATTTATTCTTCTCTTTCCCACTTAGCATGTAATTCAGCTAATAGTCTAACATTTTCATCAATTCTTACTTGTATAGCATTAGTAGATGCAAAGGGATTATCATTAGTTTCAGGTTTAGCAGCCATTTTATTGATCAAAGAGGATTGAGCTTCAGACAAAGATGATATATTTCTTTCAGCATTAGAGAGTTTCAATTGTAAACTAGGAATTTCCCTATTTAGACTCTCAAGTTTATGGCTAATGTTCTTCAAAATGGTAGATTGTTCCTCCATAGTTTTAGTGAATAGTTTATTTTGCTCATATTGCATTTGCATGAAGTTTTTAGTAGCTCTTTCAACTTCTAAAATTCTTCCTTCACTAGGTAATCCAGGTTTACCATTATAGCCATAAGTATTATTAGGAGGGTAGGGCCTATAATTTTTATTACCATAATCATTGTTGCCAAAATTGTTATTTCTTATGAAGTTCACATCAACTTGCTCTTCTTGAGCAACCAAAGAGGCTAAAGGAACATTATTTGGATCAATATGGGCTTTCCCATTCACAAGCATAGACATAATAATATCAATCTTATCACTCAAGGAGGAGGTTTCATCAACATAATTTACCTTCTTACCTTGTGGAGCTCTCTTAGTATGCCATTCAGAATAGTTAACCATCATATTATCCAAAAGTTTTGTTGCAGCACCCAAAGTGATGGTCATAAAGGTACCTCCAGCAGCAGAATCCAATAGGTTCCTTGAAGAATAGTTCAATCCTGCATAAAAAGTTTGGATGATCATCCAAGTAGTCAGTCCATGAGCGGGACAATTCTTTACCAAAGATTTCATTCTTTCCCAAGCTTGAGCAACATGTTCATTATCAGATTGTTTAAACTTCATTATTTCACTTCTCATAGATATAATCTTAGCAGGAGGATAGTACTTTCCGATGAAAGCATCTTTGCACTTAATCCAAGAATCAATACTATTCCTAGTTAAGGAATTCAACCATTCTTTAGCTTTTCCTCTCAAAGAGAAAGGAAACAATTTTAGCTTAATAATATCACCATCTACATCCCTATGCTTTTGCATCTCACAAATTTCAACAAAGTTATTTAGATGGACAGCAGCATCTTCATTACCAATACCAGAAAATTGTTCTCTAATAACAAGATTGAGCAAAGCAGGTTTTATCTCAAAGAAGGTATCTTCAGGCATAGGTGGAGCAATAGGTGTGCTCATAAAATCATTCTTATTGGTGCTAGTGAAGTCACACAACTTAGTGTTTTCAAGAGTAGTCATTTTTTTGTGTTTTCAAATAAGAAAGCAAACTAGTAAAACTAAATTTTTTGTGTTTTTGACAAAGAAAACAAGCAAACAAAGGAAAAAGAAACTAAGCAAAACAAAATTAACAAAGTAAAGAGATTGGTTATGTGGGACTCCCCTTGTGAAGATGTCCTTGACTCCCTGGCAACGGTGCCAGAAAAATGCTTGATGGCTCAGTGTTGATGTAGAGCTCGTTGGGAACCCCAAGAGGAAGGTATGATGAGCACAACAGCAAGTTTCCCTCAGTTATGAAATCAAGGTTTAATCGAACCAGTAGGAGCAAGGAAACACCCCAAAGGTGTTGCTAGCTGAGCCTTGGCAGGGCGCACTACCGGTGCTAGTAGCAACGTGGAGACCTGCACAACACAACCACAGAACTCTGTCCCCAACTTGCGATGAGGTTGTCAATCTCACCGTGTTTTGCTGAAAACAAAGGATTAAACGTATCGAATGGAAGGAAGTAATAGTTTGCAGAAAGTAAACACAAAGCAGTAAAAAGTTTGTAGATTGTATGTAAAAGAAAAGGACCGGGATCCATAGTTCCCTAGAGGTGGCTCTCCTTAAGATAGATAACATGCTGGGTGAACAAATTACAGCGGGGCAATTCACAAACATCGAGAAAGCAATACATGCATATACTAATCATCTTGACTCCTTTGAGATTCAATTGGGCATTACAACATTATACATAGACCACCATCCAACTGCATCTATGAATAATAATCCACCTTCAGGTTATCATCCGAATCCCCTCCAGTATTAAGTTGCAAGCAACAGTTTATTGCTTTACGAATTGCGTGTAATGCAAACAATACGACTGTTCTATGAACAAAGTATTGTTGTTTTCTCCCTAGTAGCAACAGCACATCTAGTACCTTAGATATTTCTGCCACTTCCTGATGACCCACAAGTATAGGGGGTGTATCGCAGTATTTTCGAGGGAAGTGAAACCCAATTTATTGATTTGACACAAGGGGAGCCAAAGAATATTTATAAGCCTTAACAACTCAGTTGTCAATTCAGCTGCACCTGGAAACAATCTTGCTCACAGCAGTTTATCAGTAGCAACAGTTTTGTAGTAGGAATAGTAAAGCAAAAACAATAGTAAAGCAAAGACAGTAGTAACAAAAGCAGTAACAGTGGGATTCGAGTGCGGTAGGCATAGGGATGGATAGACGGGCGTTGCATGGACAAGACAATTCAAATAGCAATCAGAACATAGGGCAATTGCAGATAAATACGATAAAGCACCCAAGTACTAGACAATCCTAGGCATGTGTTCCATATATAGTCATATGTGCTCGCAATGAGAACTTGCACAACATCTTTTGTCCTGCCAGCCCGTTCGCAGCGGGGCCTCTAGGGAACTACTGGCAATTAAGGTGCTCCTTTTAATAGAGCATCGGAGCAAAGCATTAACACTCCGTGAACACATGTGATCCTCACATCAAAGACATTCCCTTCCGGTTATCCCGATTTCTGTCACTTCGGGGCCATAGGTTCCGGACAACAACGTGTCTATACAACTTGCAGATAAGACCAAAAACAATACTATCATAATGAATCAATAACATGTTCAGATCTGAAATCATGGCACTCGGGCCCTAGTGACAAGCATTAAGCACAACAAGTCGCAACAAAGTCATAAAGCACTACTAAAAGATACTAGGCACCATGCCCTAACAATCTAATGCCATTACATGAACGATCTCATCCAATCCCTACCATCCCTATAGCCAACAGTGGGGGATTACTCACTCATAGATGGGGGAAACATGCATGGTCAATGGAGAAGCGATGGTGATGATGATGGCGATGATCTCCTCCAATTCCCCGTCCCGGCAGGGTGCTAGAACGGAGTTTCTGGTGCTGTTTCGTGGAATCTGGTGGTGGCGGCGGAGCGGAACTCCTTCTGGAAAAACATAGAACCCCCCGTAGTTTTTAGGCCAAAAGGCTTCTTATAGGCGAAGAGGGAGACCGAGGGTTTGCCTGCGGCCACCACACCACGCCCTGGCGCGGCCAGGCCCAACCCGCGCCTGGGGGGTGTGGCCAGCCCCTGGCCCTCCTCCGTCTCGTACTCTGGCTCCTGGAGTCTTCTGGAAAAATAGGCACTTTGGCTTTTGTCCCGTCCAATTCCGAGAATATTCATTTTCTGACTTTCCTGGAACCAAAAACAGCAGAAAACATGCAGCTGGCACTGTGGCTCTTGTTAATAGGTTAGTCCAAGAAATCATATGAAAAGTACTCCAAAGTTGGAACAAAACACAAGAAAGTGGATAAAACCAAGCATGGAGCATCAAAAATTATAGATACATTTGCAATGTATCAACATCCTCAAGCTTAACTCCTGCTTGTCCTCGAGTAGGTAAGTGATAAAAAGAAAGAATAATTTTTGAGGTGACATGCACCATCAAAGACTTGATCAAAATATTTGTAGAACATTCAAAGCTGGGATCATAGTACTTCAATCATAACATGAAAGACAAAGTTCTAGCAATAAGCAAAGAAACTATGATGCAACATGAAAAGGCACAAACAAAAGATTCATGAATAACAATGCTTTGCAAGACGTTTGTTTGTTTCACATAAAGAAAACATAGCATAATAGTATTCAGCGTGTCCCTTATAGAGTAGCAAATATAAATGCATAGGACACCTTCAAAGTTCATAAGAGTGACTAGATACAAATAGTTTAAAACAAGCAATATCAAGTTATGCATCAATCAACTAGTCTTGGGACAATGCACATAGAACTAAGAATGGCCACTATGCTCTCAAAGTAGGTGCATAAAGGTAGAAGGTGGAGACTCAATGTAATGGTGGAAGAAAGGCCTTCATAGAAGGAAGTAGGGATTCAAGTCTCATAAAGAGCTTCCAAAAATTATGGTACTTATAGCTTTTAGCTCTCATTGCCCTTGTATACGAGGGCGCTCCTCATGCTACTCAAGTTTATTCACCGATAAGTTCTTGTCATCGTAAGTATATGTGTATCATAGAGAACCGCCAGCGGGGTACCCCTTGCCCGATGATACGGAAGAATCCCCATATCAAAATGACAAGGCAAGCAGACAACGAGCATCTCAGCATTCTTCTTATTTACCATGGGAATATGGTGCTTTTTTTTCTCTCTTTCCTCTTTTCATAGTATCTCTTTTTTTCTCTTTTCTCTTTTTTTTCAATATAGGACTCTTTTTTTTATAAGAAGAATGCTTCATAGATAGCTCATTATGGTTACGCTGCAGGTTTCCACCATGTCAGCATGGATTAGACCAGCGGCCTAGGCATTTCTCTAACACATATACATAACTCCATGGACTTACAAGCTCCCCTTTCATTTCACACCGACGACATCCATATACAAAAGAGCATGCTATCAACTAGGTACAAGTACCAAGTGAAATGTTGAAAGCGTTCCCCATGAAAGCATGGTTCTGCTAATTCCCAACAAATAAGTGCAAGCATATACAACATAGAAGACACAATGGTTCAAGTTTATTAAGGGCAAGAAAATTAAAGTGTGCCATCAAGTTCGTGAGAGCTTTAATCACTAGTTTTCTCATAACAAGTTTAATTTGGAAGGTAAACAAAAGCATGAATATACTTGGAATCGCATAACCTAATAGGTAGGTATGGTGGACTCTTTGGAATAACTTGGTTTAGGGAGTTGGATGCATGAGGGGAACTCATACTTTGTTGTGGAGGCTAGCAAAAGACTAGGGGCGACAAACTAAGAGAGCAATAATGGCCATAATCATGTAGAGCGACAAAACATCATTGATCAAAGCATAAAGTGATACTACAAGTTGAAAACTAAAGGATCATAAAGGCTATGGTGACTTGAGATAGTCATAACATGGTGTGAGCATGTGCCAAGTCAACCCAAATAAAGCATCAAAGGAGAATACCACTATAATATGCTAAAACAACGCATGATTCATCCAAGGCACATTAAGCAATCTCAATTGTTTATAACAAGTCATGCTACAGCAAAGAATACTAAGCATAAAGCCAAAACAATATCAAGCATGTCATGACAAAGCATAGGCCACAGTCAAAAACAAGCTCTCTTTACCACTTAAGCTTCCTACTCTTTTCCAAACCAAACCAAACTATTTGAACACCAATATATGAAAGAGGAGGTCAAACCAATTTATTCAGCAAACTAATAAAACCAAGCAAACGAAAACGAAAAAGAAGACGCTCCAAGAACAACACAATTGTGCATGAAACAATAAAAATGAAGCGTTTGGAAGAACCTTGGGATTTTTATTGATGAAGAAGGGGATGCCTTGGGCATCCCCAAGGTTTGAAGCTTGTACTTGTTGGATATTTCTTGGGGTGACACGCGTGCCCCAAGCTTGAGCTTTAGTGCATCCTTCATCTCATTACTCATTCCTTCCATACACCTGGAAATTTTCCTTCATACAAAACTTCACACAATCTCATTAGCAACATTAGTGCACTTAAGATAAGTAAGTCTTAAGGTTCAGTTATAACACCAAATAAACTTCCATTAGAACACTAGCTACTGTAGAACTTCCTTCAAAAAGCTCAATTCCCCAAAAGAACTCAAAAAGGAACCCACAAGAAGCAAATGCAGAAAATGGCAGAAATCTGTCAAAACAGACCAGCAGGTAAAGACTAATTTTTTCAAAGACCTTCTGTTGCTCAAATCAAAAAGTGTTGAACTAACGAAAGTTATATAACAACCTGGTGCAGAAGCACAAAAAATTACAGCTCAATTCGACATACAGATCTCTCTCACGAATTTTTACGGTGAAGCACAGAAATCTGTTTCGGGACAGCAACTTTCCCAATCATTGCTTCTCTCTCATTAGAGGTTACTCTTGGCACAAAAAGCAAATAAAAAGGATAAGGAGCGGTTATTACTGAACTTCCAAGACTCATCTAAAACTTTTGGGTTATCTCCCAATAAGTATTTTTCTTTAACGCCTCTAAGTTAGGCATAAGCAAAAACAAAAATGGATAGAATAGAAGTAAGCGGAGATAATCATGGTGAAAACATTGTTTTGTTCAATGAAATCCTTTTGTTAACAAGGTTGATCAGGTCTTGTTACCAAAACAATTTCATATGATACAAAACTTTGTATTCCACTAATGATTATGTTACCTCAACCTTGATAGCAATGGTCCCAATTATAATAGTTTCAAAATTTTCTCTTGGTATGGGACAATGTATTTCTCCAACTTGAATGCCCTCAACATGTTCAATTGAATTCAAGCCATAAGTCCTTTCAATCTTCTTGGGGAAATAGACAATATGTTCCTTGTCATTAACATTTAAGGTCACCTTCCCTTGATTATAATTAATAACAGCTCCTGCAGTATTTTAAAAAAGGTCTTCCAAGAATAATAGACATAATATCATCTTCAGGCATAATAGTTTGAGAGGATGCTCTCATAAGAAATAAGAGTTGAAGTAAAAGAGAGCATCAAGAAGCAAAATCCAAAACACATTTAAGTCTAACCCACTTCCTATGCATAGGAATCTTGTAAGAGAATAACAAAGTGACAGGCATAGGAACATAAAACAAGAGTAACTTCAAAACTTTCAGCACAAAGAGAGGTGTTTCAATACCATGAAAACTTCTACAACCATATTTTCCTCTCTCATAATAATTTTCAGTAGCCTCATGAATAAAGTCAACAATATAACTATCACATAAAGCATGCTTTTCATGATCTACAAGCACTAGAGCTTTATCATAAACATCTTCAAAAGAATCCTCAGGAACATAACAATCATCCTTCTTTAGTAAGCATGGGGGACAATCAAATAATGTAAGGGATAAAGAGTTACTCTCATTAGAAGGTAGGTATGGGTAGCTAATCCATTCTTCCTCCTTTTGTTCATCACTCTCCTTCTCTTTGTCATCTAATGAGATTTTAGGTTCATCAATTTCTTCTTCCATAGGAGCCTGCAAGGCATTAGTCTCTTCCATTTGTGGAAAGCATCTATTAAAAATATTCAAGAATATAGCCATTTTCATCCTTGTAATTATCAAAGCAAAATTTAAGTATATCATAAACCTCATACTTATAAGGTGAATCATCAATTCAGCAAACTAGTAAGTTCAAATGCACCCTTCCAAGCAATAAATTCCTCAATTTGTTCCACATCATAAAGGTCATAATTTCCCTTAACATAAGAAAATATGGTAACATTATCATTGTACTCACATTGAAAAGGGAGGTGTTTGTACCTCCTACAGCAACAAGATTTATCAAGGCAATAAGTAACATTATAAGTAGAGCACACATTTCTAGCAATGGTATACAATCTATCAATTTGTCCCCATAAGTGTTTCCCTTTTTGTGACAAGCGGTGTTCCTTATAATAATATTTTTCATCTTCCGTGAACCCACCTTGCCAATAAGCGTCAGTTTCAAAGAAACCAACCATTGACAACAAGCATGATAAGGCAAGACAATAACAGTCCAACGAAAATAACAACTAGAGAAGGAACTACTTTTTTGTATTTTTGATAAAGAAAGAAGAAAACAAGGAGAAAATAAACTTAGCTTGAACAATAGTGAATCCAAGTGAACTTGATAAATAAAGCTATGCTCCCCGGCAACGGCGCCAGAAAATAGTCTTGATGACCCACAAGTATAGGGGGTGTATCGCAGTATTTTTGAGGGAAGTGAAACCCAATTTATTGATTCGACACAAGGGGAGCCAAAGAATATTTATAAGCCTTAACAACTGAGTTGTCAATTCAGCTGCACCTGGAAACAATCTTGCTCACAGCAGTTTATCAGTAGCAACAGTTTTGTAGTAGGAATAGTAAAGCAACAGCAGTAGTAAAGCAAAGACAGTAGTAACAAAAGCAGTAACAGTGGGATTCGAGTGCGGTAGGCATAGGGATGGATAGACGGGCGTTGCATGGACAACACAATTCACATAGCAATCATAACATAGGGCAATTGCAGATAAATAAGATAAAGCACCCAAGTACTAGACAATCCTAGGCATATGTTCCATATATAGTCATACGTGCTCGCAATGAGAACTTGCACAACATCTTTTGTCCTGCCAGCCCGTTTGCAGCGGGGCCTCTAGGGAACTAATGGAAATTAAGGTGCTCCTTTTAATAGAGCACCGGAGCAAATCATTAACACTCTGTGAACACATGTGATCCTCACATCAAAGCCATTCCCTTCCGGTTATCCCGATTTCTGTCACTTCGGGGCCATAGGTTCCGGACAACAACGTGTGTATACAACTTGCAGATAAGACTAGAAACAATACTATCATAATGAATCAATAACATGTTCAGATCTGAAATCATGGCACTCAGGCCCTAGTGACAAGCATTAAGCATAACAAGTTGCAACAAAGTCATAAAGCACTAATAAAAGATACTAGGCACCATGCCCTAACAATCTGATGCCATTACATGAATGATCTCATCCAATCCCTACCATCCCCATAGCCTACAGCGGGGAATTACTCACTCATAGATGGGGAAACATGCATGGTCAATGGAGAAGCGATGGTGATGATGATGGCGATGATCTCCTCCAATTCCCCATCCCGGTAGGGTGCTAGAACAGAGTTTCTGGTGTTGTTTCGTGGAATCTAGTGGTGGCGGCGGAGCGGAACTCCTTCTGGAAAAACATCGAACCCCCCCGTAGTTTTTAGGTCAAAAGGCTTCTTATAGGCGAAGAGGGAGACCGAGGGGGTGCCTACGGCCACCACACCATGCCCTGGCGTGGCCAGGCCCAGCCCGTGCCTGGGAGGGTGTGGCCAGCCACTGGCCCTCCTCCGTCTCGTATTCTGGCTCCTAGAGTCTTCTGGAAAAATAGGCACTTTGGCTTTTGTCCCGTCCAATTCCGAGAATATTCATTTTCTGACTTTCCTGGATCCAAAAACAGCAGAAAACATGCAGCTAGCACTGTGGCTCTTGTTAATAGGTTAGTCCAATAAATCATATGAAAAGTACTCCAAAGTTGGAACAAAACACAAGAAAGTGGATAAAACCAAGCATGGAGCATCAAAAATTATAGATACATTTGCAATGTATCACTTCCCCAGATTACCAGAGGCATGAACCCACTATCGAGCATAAATACTAACTCTTGGAGTTGCTAGCATCTACTTGGCCAAGATAGCTATTAACAACGGAAAGCATGCAAGATCACAAATAACAAAGACATGATAGAATCAATAATCAATCTGAAATAGCATCTCAATATCCATCGGATCCCCGCAAACACAACATGCAGAATTACAAATAGATGATCTTGATCATGAACGGAGCTCACAAGATCTAGACATGAAAGCACAAAGGAGGATAACCAGCCATCTAGGTACTACATGGATCCGTAGTCCAAGGATGAACTACTCACGCATCAGACTGGAGGCTTGCATGATGATGAAGAAGGCCTCCAGGGTGAATTCCCTTCTCCGGTAGGGTGCCGGAAAGAGCTTCAGATCCCTCCCGATCTAGGGATGTAGATGACGGCGGCTACAGACTCTTTTGTGGATTTTTGATCGGGTACTTAGGATTTTCATCCCGAGGGCATCTTATAGGCGGAAGGAGAGGCCGAGGGGGTGTTGGGGTCGGCCAAACCACCCCCTGGCATGGGCCAGGCCCGGCCGTGCGGCCAGGTGGTGTGGCCGGCCCCCATCCCTTCTCCGTCCCGTATTCTGGCATCTAATGACTTCCAGAAAAATAGGAACTTTGGCTTTTGTCCCGTCCAATTCCTAGAATATTCATTTTTTGACTTTCCTGGAACCAAAAACAGTAGAAAACTGGCAGCTGGCACTGTGTCTCTTGTTAATAGGTTAGTCCAAGAAATCATATGAAAACTACTCCAAAGTGTGGGCAAAACACAATAAAGTGGATAAAACCAAGCATGGAACATCAAAAATTATAGATACATTTGCAATGTATCAAATACCACGATACTATGCTTTAATATGCTAAAACAACGCATGATTCATCCAAGGCACATTAAGCAATCTCAATTGTTTATAACAAGTCATGCTACAGCAAAGAATACTAAGTATAAAGCCAAAACAATATCAAGCATGGCATGACAAAGCATAGGCCAAAGTCAAAAACAAACTCTCTTTACCACTTAAGCATGAACTTTCCTACTCTTTTCCAAACCAAACAAAACTATTTGAAAACCAATGTATGAAAGAGGGGGGTCCACCCAATTTATTCAGAAAACAAAGCAAACGAAAAACCAAAACGAAAACAAAAAAGAAGACGCTCCAAGAACAACACAACTGTGCATGAAACAATAAAAATGAAGTGTTTGGAAGAAACCTGGGATTTTTATTGATGAAGAAGGGGATGCCTTGGGCATCCCCAAGCTTTGACGCTTGTACTTCTTGGATATTTCTTGGGGTGACACGCGTGCCCCAAGCTTGAGCTTTAGTCCATCCTTCATCTCATTACTCATTCCTTCCATACACCTGAAAATTTTCCTTCATACAAAACTTCACACAATCTCATTAGCAACATTAGTGCACTTAAGATAAGTAAGTCTTAAGGTTCAGTTATAACACCAAATAAACTTCCATTAAAACACTAGCTACTGTAGCACTTCCCTCAAAAAGCTCAATTCCCCAAAAGAACTCAAAAAGGAACCAACAAGAAGCAAATGCAGAAAATGGCAGAAATCTGTCAAAACAGACCAGCAGGTGAAGACAAATTTTTTCGAAGACCTTTTGTTGCTCAAATCAAAAAGTGTTGAACTAAAAAAAGTTAGGTAACAACCTGGGGCAGAAGAAAAAATATTGACGCCTCAAAAGGACGTACAGAGATTTTACATGAATTTTTACGGTGAAGCACAGAAATCTATTTCGGGACCGCAAGTTTCCCAATCATTACTTCTCTCTCATTAGACGTTACTCTTGGCACAAAAAGCAAATAAAAAGGATAAGGAGCGGTTATTACTGAAGTAATAACTTCCAAGACTCATCTAAAACTTTTGGGTTATCTCCCAATAAGTACTTTTCTTTAACGCCTTTAAGTTAGGCATAAGAAGCAAGAAAAAGAATCAAGTGCTCTCAAATAAAGAAGCATTAAGAGCAAATTTTGTTTTCATATGAGAGGCAAAAGAAATCTTCTCTCTCTTCTTAGGGAAGTGTTCTATACCTTTCTTGAGTGGGAGTTGATATTTAATGGTGCCTTCTTTCATATCAATAATGGCACCAACAGTTCTAAGAAAAGTTCTTCCCAAAGTAATAGGACAAGAAGCATTGTATTCAACATCCAAAACATAGAGATCAACGGGTACATAGGCATTGTTAACCATAATAAGAACATCATTAATACTCCGCATGAGTTTTTTTTAGCATTATTATCAAGTGGGACATTCAAATAACAATCTTCAAGTGGTGGCAAATCAAGCATGTCATAAATCCTTCTAGGCATAATAGAAACACTACTATTAAGATCACATAAAGCTTTGAAATAAAAATCATTCACCTTCATATTAATGATGGGTTCCCAACCATCTTCTTGTTTTATAGGAATATAAGCTTTATTTTCATCTTTTCTTCTTTAATCTTTATGAGAGCATCAGTAATGTGTTTTGTAAAGGCCATGTTCATAGCACTAGCATTAGGACTTTTAGCAAGCTTTTGTAGGAACTTAATAACTTCAGAGATGTTGCAACCATCAAGATCAAAACCATAATTATCTTCTAAGGTTGTAGAGCTATTACTAGCCTCAACACTAGTGGTGGTGATAGTAGAAACACTAATGCTTCTAGCAATTTCATCTTATCTTTCCCACTTAGCATGTAATTCAGCTAATAGTCTAACATTTTCATCAATTCTTACTTGTATGGCATTAGTAACTACAAAGGGATTATCATCAGTTTTAGGTTTTGCAGCCATTTTTTTCAAAGAAGATTGAGCTTCATCCAAAGATGTTATATTTCTTTCAGCATTAGAGAGTTTTTCCTCAATAGTTTTATTGAAAGAAGTTTGTTTACTAATAAAGTCTTTAAGCATAACTTCAAGTTCAGAGGGAGCACTCCTATTGTTGTTGTAGGAATTTCCATAAGCATTACCATTGTTGGGAGGATATGGCTTATAATTGTTGTTACCAAAATTAGTCCTATAGGCAATGTTGCTAAAATTATTATTTGTTATAAAGTTCACATCAACTTGTTCTTCTTGAGAAACCAAAGAGACTAAGGGAACATTATTTGGATCAATATGGGCTTTCCCATTAACAAGCATAGACAGAATAATATCAATTTTATCACTCAAGGAGGAGGTTTCCTCAACAGAATTTACCTTCTTACCTTGTGGAGCTCTCAGTATGCCATTCAGAATAGTTAACCATCGTATTATCCAGAAGCTTTGTTGCAGCACCCAAAGTAATGGTCATAAAGGTACCTCTAGCAGCAGAATCCAATAGGTTCCTTGAGGAATAGTTTAATCCTGCATAAAAAGTTTGGATGATCATCCAAGGAGTCAATCCATGAGTGGGACAATTCTTAACCAAAGATTTCATTATTTCCCAAGCTTGAGCAACATGTTCATTATCAGATTGTTTAAACTTCATTATTTCACTTCTCATAGATATAATCTTAGCAGGAGGATAGTATTTTCCAATAAAAGCATCTTTGCATTTAGTCCAAGAATCAATACTATTCCTAGTTAAGGAATTCAACCATTCTTTAGCTTTTCCCCTCAAAGAGAAAGGAAACAATTTAAGCTTAATAATATCTCCATCTATATCCCTATGCTTTTGCATATCACAAAGTTCAACAAAGTTATATAGATGGGCAGCAGCATCTTCATTACCAATACCAAAAATTGTTCTCTCATAACAAGATTGAGTACAGCAGGTTTTATCTCAAAGAAAGTAGCTTCAGGAACTGGTGGAGCAATAGGTGTGCTCATAAAATCATTGTTGTTGGTGCTAGTGAAGTCACACAACTTAGTGTTTTCAAGAGTAGTCATTTTTTGTATTTTTGATAAAGAAACAAACTTGTAAAACTAATTTTTGTGTGTTTTTGATAAAGAAACAAGCAAACAAAGGAAAACTAAACTAAGCAAAAAAAATAACAAAGTAAAGAGATTGGTTATGAGGGACTCCCCTTGTGAAGATATCCTTGACTCCCCGGCAACGGCGCCAGAAAAAGTCTTGCTGGCCCAAAATATATCGAGCTCGTTGGGGAACCCCAAGAAGAAGGTATGATGAGGACAACAGTAAGTTTTCCCTCAGTATGAAACCAAGGTTATCAATCTAGTAGGCGCAAGGAAACACCCCAAAGGTGTTGCTAGCTGAACTTTGGCAGGGCGCACTACCGGTGCCAGCAGCAACGTGGAGACCTGCACAACACAACCACAGAACTCGGTCCCCAACTTGCAATGAGGTTGTCAATCTCATCGGTTTTGCTGAAAACAAAGGATTAAACATATCGAATGGAAGGAAGTAATAGTTTGCAGAAAGTAAACACAAAGCAGTAAACATTTTGTAGATTGAATGTAAAAGAAATGACCGGGGTCCATAGTTCACTAGAGGTGTCTCTCCTTAAGATAGATAACACGCTGGGTGAACAAACTACAGCGGGACAATTGACAAACATCGAGAAAGCATACAAGCATATACTAATCATCTTGACTCCTTTGAGACTTGATTGGGCATTACAACATTATACATAGACCGTCATCCAACTGCATCTATGACTAATAATCCACCTTCAGGTTATCATCCGAACCCCCTCCAGTATTAAGTTACAAGCAACAGATTATTGCATTATGAATTGTGTGTAAAGTAAACAATACGATTGTTCTATGAACAAAGGATTGTTGTTTTCTCCCTAGTAGCAACAACACATCTAGTACCTTAGAGATTTCTGTCACTTCCCCAGATTACCAGAGGCATGAACCCACTATCGAGCATAAATACTAACTCTTGGAGTTGCTAGCATCTACTTGGCCAAGATAGCTACTAACAACGGAAAGCATGCAAGATCACAAATAACAAAGACATGATAGAATCAATGATCAATCTGAAATAGCATCTCAATATCCATCGGATCGCCACAAACACAACATGCAGAATTACAATTAGATGATCTTGATCATGAACGGAGCACATAATATCTAGACATGAAAGCACAAAGGAGTAGAACCAGCCATCTAGCTACTACATGGACCCGTAGTCCAAAGATGAACTACTCACGCATCACACCGGAGGCTTGCATGATGATGAAGAAGGCCTCCAGGGTGAATTCCCCTCTCCGGCAGGGTGCCGGGAAGAGCTTCAGATCCCTCCCGATCTAGGGATGGAGATGACGGTGGCTACAGACTCTTTCGTGGAATTTTGGCTGGTACTTAGGGTTTCCGTATCAGAGGCAATATATAGGCGGAAGGAGAGGCCGAGGGGGTGCCTGGGGCGGCCAGACCACCCCCTGGCGTGGGCCAGGCCTGGCCGTGCGGCCAGGCCCCAGCCCCTCTCCATCTCGTATTCTGGCTCCAGATGTCTCCCGGTAACATAGTGACTTTGGCTTTTGTCCCGTCCAATTCCAAGAATATTAATTTTCTAACTTCCTGAAACCAAAAACAGCAGAAAACAGGCAACTGGCACTGTGGCTCTTGTTAATAGGTTAGTCCAAGAAATCATATGAAAAGTACTCCAAAGTGTGGACAAAACACAAGAAAGTAGATAAAACCAAGCATGGAACATCAAAAATTATAGATACATTTGCAATGTATCAAACACCTAGCAGCAATGTTGGGATTTCCGGGACATGATTCAACAGTCAATATTCAAAGTTATCTATACACTATATATAATAGTGGTAAGATAGACTATTAATAGCATCTTCTCGATGCTATAAAATGGTAAGAAGATCCAACAACTGGCAATGTTGGGATTCACGAGTGCTGATCAAATGGTCAATATTCAAAGTTATTTGTAGACTATATAGTGGTAAGATAAGATAAGAAAGACTATCAATTAATACTATCGATCTTCTAGATGTTGGAATGGAGAAGAAGATCCAGCGGCTGTCAATGTTGGGATTTGTGATTCTTGATCCAACGCTGAATGAATAACTTCAAATAATGAGCATTGGATCAAGACTTGTGAATCCCAACATTGCCAGCCGTTGGGTCTTGTTTTCCATTATAGCATCGAAAAGATACTATTCATAGTCTTTAGGATAACACACACTATGCACAAACCTCAAAACACACTTCTCCATCATTCTAGAATCTTGTCCCTCGTTTCTCTAGACCATGTTACCAAAATTTTCAAGTATATTAGGTATAGCTAATCAACATTGAGTTCTACATGATACAAATACAAGAACCTAATATACCCATACTTTATAGATGTCAATCAAATTTATATTTTTTTGAGCTTTACCTATTGTATAATCTTACCACTATATAGTGTACGAATAACTTTGAACTTTGACCGCCACATCAAGACTCGCGGACCCAAACATTAGAAACCATTGGATATTCTTTTCCATCATAGAATTTAGAGATTCTTTTTTTGAGAGCAGCATCTAGAAGATTCTATTGATAGTCTTTAGAGCAAGTCCAACAACACCCCTACATTTTCTCACTTATGTGTGTATGTAGGGACCTTCCCTAAAAAAATCTTCTCCTAAATTTTGCTTATCTCTAGGAGCAACCCTAAATTCGCTCCCCTATATCATAACCACAATATTTTAATAGGAAAGAGCTCACTTTATCAATTTGTTTTCACCCATCAACTCAGTCATCCATGTAGGGGCCATAGATTGGGGAGTTCACGGTCGACTTGGACGCACCACAAAATTATGACTGGGCCATCGACTGCGGAAAGCAGAGTCAGTGTTCCATCCAATCGCTTTCCCTAGTAGTTGTCATCGATATTTGCCACACGCATCGTCTTCATCAGGGACATTGATTGTCATCTCTCTTTGGTAATCTGCCACATTAATCTCGGATCACCTCCTTCCTATTTATTCTCTCCCCTTCCCCGTACCAAACCATCTCTAATCCCCCGCTTCCAGCAACCATCCCCATACTCGTCTATCATCCATGGCCACCTTCTGGCTACCGCCCACCGTACCAGAGCACAAAGACCCCGACATCGACGCATAGGAGGACAATGCCCTACGCATTTGGGCCTTCTCCCCGCAGAGAACACTATGGCAGCAGGCGTGCGCCTTCCTCGACACTAGGTATGGTCGCCACAAGTACCAAATGTATGGCATCCCCAGCAATCCGGACGGGACGTTGAAGGTCAAGTTCGTCAACTACAGGGATGTCCGTCTCCTCTAAGGCCAGGCCTTCCACTGCGGCTGCGAGATGATGGTGTTCACCGATGCCAACATTTTCACCAACTATTGGGACTAGTTCCCCAACAACAACAACTTCATACATTAGGTCCTCCCGGAGCTGTCGATGGCTCTGGAGGTGCCACCGCCTTATCCGGAGGTGCCGATGAGTCAGGAGCCGGCTGTGTTGTTGGAGCTGGCGTTGGTGCCGATATGTAACGAGCTGCCGCTGGCAACGCGGACTAGGTGCTAAGAGGCGCCGGACGTGCACTAGTTCAGCAGCGAGTCCTATATATGTAAACTCGTGTTGTTATGTTAATGGTTGATTGAAGTTTCTTTTGGTACTATCGTCAAAAAAAGTTTCTTTTGGTACTACTAACTACACCCTGTAATACTAGTAGTACCGTGAATGGCGATCTTTTGAATATCCTTCCCCTCGGATGTTTGTGAAGGAAGTGAAAATTTTGAAACCGGGAAAGTTTGAATTGCTACTCTATTGTAGTAGTAATACTTTTTGCCACCAAGGACCAAAATGGTTCCCACCAATAGGATGAAAACAGAGCGAAAACGGATGGAACTGAGTGGTGACACATTTGTTTTCACATTTTTTTGCGGAAGAGGAAACAAATATAGAAACCCCGAAAACAAAAACAGAAGCAGATATTGTCGGAAGCAGATACAGACCGAATACGGTGTAGACGCGAAACAGTGCAGATTTTACCCGGAACAAAGAGAACCCTAGAATCATGCAACAAATCTCAAGCATTCTAGAAAACAATTAAAATTGTTCCCTGATTATATATAACACGGTGCTAGGTATAGGTTTACAAGGGAATAAGGGAATGATCATTTCGTGGAAGATTCCTCAAATGCAACAAGGGATTACATAGTCTCTAGTACTGGGATAAGCAGCTTTACAAGTTTGGCTTGACAAGGTCATGTTTTCTGTCGGTTGGATTTGCGATGCACATCAACACTAAAACGGAAATTTCATATTTGATGGAAACAAAAATTCCATTTCCGCGTCTGTTCAGCCAGAAAACCCTGTTCCGTTTTTGTTTCCATTTCCATCAAAAAAAGTCAGTGGGAGTCCATTTTACATCAAGGAACTAAAAAGGTAAAATTACATCGAGGTCCATACATTTAGCATAAAGGACCCTAAAACTAAGCAAGAAAGACAGTCGGGTTTAACTCCTTCTCAAGAGAGCAGCTGATCGAGCCATACTCTTCATACTACTTTCTCTTTGATTGTTTTCAAAATATGGCCAAATCTGTCGCCATAAAAATTCTTGGATATGGGATCATCAAAACAAAGTTTGATGTATAGATATGGCCTTGACCTTGTGGTCATTCGGGTTGAAATCAAATAATGTTCATACTCGTTTACAACTAAGATGAAATTCATTTAAATTTCACTGCTTACTTTTAGGTTAGAATTTTACACGGTCGGTGGGATTACATTTACAAAAAGGACCTAAAAAGGGGGAAATCAGATCGAGGTCCATACATTTAGCACAAAGGACCCTAAAATTAAGCAAGGAAAATAGTCGGGTTCGGCTCCTTCTCGAGAGACCAGCTGATCGAGCCACACTCTTTATACTACTTTAGCTTCAATTGTTTTCAAAATATGGCCAAATTTGTCGGCATGCAGATCCTTGGATATGGGATCATCAACATAAAGTATGACGTAGATATGGCCATGTCCTTGGTCATTCATCTTGAAATCCAAGAATGTTTCATACTCGTTGACAACTAAGCTTAAATTCATTTAAATTTCACCATGTCCTTTTAGGTTAGAATTTTACATGGTCGATTGGAGTACATTTTGCACCAGGGACCTCAAAAAATAAAAAATTACATAGAGGTCCATACATTTAGCATAAAGGAACCTAAAAGGAAAATTTTCTTATTCGGCTCCTTCTCGAGAGATCAGCTGATCTGAGCCAAACTCTTCATACTACTTCCTCTTCGATTGTTTTCAAGATATGGCCAAATCTATCGCCATGCAAATTCTCTCATATGGGATCATCAACATAAAGTATGATGTTGATATGGCATTGACCTTGGTCGTTCGGCTTGAAGTCCAAGAATGTTCATACTCATTGATAAGTAAGCTTAAAATCATCTAAATTTCACCACTTACACTTTTAAGTTAGAATTTTACACGAGCGATGGAAGTACATTTTACATCAAGGACCTAAAAAGGGAAAATTATATCAAGGTCCATACATTGTGCACAAACCCCTAAATTTAAGCAAGGAAAACAGTCAGGTTCAGCTCCTTCTTGAGAGAGGAGCTCATCCGAGCCATATGTTTCATACTACTTCCTCTTTGATTGTTTTCAAAATATCGCCAAATCTGTCGCCATGCAAATTCTTGGATATGAGATCATCAGTATAAAGTATGATGTAGAGATATGACCTTGACCTTGTGGTTGTTCGGCTTGAATTCCAAGAATGTTCATACTCGTTGACAACTAAGCTTAAATTTGGTTCAATTTCACCACTTACTTTTAGGTTAGCATTTTACACGATCGGTGGAAGTACATTTTACATCAAGGACCTAAAAAAGGGGAAATTACATCGAGGTACATACTTTTAGCACAAAAGACCCTAAAAGGAACACTTTCTGGTTCAGCTCCTTCTCGAGAGATCATCTGATCTAATCCAAACTCTTTATATTACTTCCTCTTCGATTGTTTTCAAAATATGGACAACTCTGTTTCCATGCAAATTCTCTGATATGGGATCATCAGCATAAAGTATGATGTTGATATGGCATTGACCTTGGTCATTCGGCTTGAAATCCAAGAATGTTCATACTCGTTGACTAGTAAGTTTAAATTCATTTAAATTTCACCACTTACACTTTTTTTGTTACAATTTTACACGAATGGTGGGAGTACATTTTACATCAAGGACCTCAAAAAAGGTAAAATTACATCGAGGTCCATACATTTAGCACAAAGGACCCTAAAACCAAGCAAGGAAAATAGTCGAGTATGTCTCCTTCTCGAGAGAGAAGCTGATCGAGCCATACTCTTCATACTACTTCCTCTTTCCCAAATTAGGACGCATATTAGGTTTGGTCAAAGTCAATCTATTATAAAGTTTGACCAACTATATGTAAAAACATACTACCTTTTATAATGTCAAATGCATATAATATGAAAATGTAGTTCATGATGATTCTAATAACATTGAGTTGATGTCATATACTTAGTCAAAGTTTATTAAATTTGATTTTGACCAGAAGTAATGCGTGTCCTAATTTGGGAAGGAGGGAGTACTACTTGCTTCACGGGAAAAAAGGAGCTCCTCCGCACTTTCGAACCATCTTGTTGTAGGTGTGCTTGGTGCTTCCTCTTCCTAGGGTATTGTAGCACCCTGGTAAAACCACTACTAGAAAATCGCTGTGTTTTTGTTTTGTGCATCATCATGACTGCATGCTCATGTCATCATGCCACATTGCATTTGAGCATCATCATCATCTTGCATATGTTTGCCTCAAATTATTTTTTTGATAAAAGCCTATTTGTTTTCTAATTAGTCCCCTTCTTCAATTTCAAATTAAAACCTCAGTCTTCATCGGATCTTTTAGTTGTCTAGAAACTATTAAGCTACCAGGAGTGACACCCCCGGGCCCAGGAGTGGACGGGGTGTTAAAAGTGGTATCAGAGCTCAGCAGTTGCAATACCCCACTAGTCCAGCCTGTAGGATAACCTAGCTAACAGCCGATGTAGAGTGTCAGAACTATTTTTGGAAAAATCGGTTGGATATATCTGATTAGGTCTGCTTTTATTTCTTACCCCTATGCTATTCTCCTCTTACCTATGCGTGTTTTGCATCTACTCTCTTACCTTCTTCGAGTCCAGGAATTCTCATGATTGGGTTTCTGTCGTACCTTTAGGGTTTCGTTTCCTTCCTCTCGTAATGGTGTTCTGCACCCGGTCTTCATGCTATCTGAGGAATCCATCCTCTGTTGTACCTTTGTTTGTTCTAAAATCCACTAACCTTTTCTTTGTATCTTCCAGAGTTTTCCAACACAATGACATCATCCACATCAGATCCGATGAAGAGCCTCCATAAATCCTTTGTTTCCCAAACGCTGTTTGTGAAGATCTTCAGTCTTAATTCTGAGAATGGGTTGCACGATTTTCTACTGTATGTGCGGAGTGATAGTTTGGGTGCGTGATGTATTGGCCCCCATGCCCACTACTCATTCTATTCGCTCTCGTACATTGAAGTGGATTAGGTTGCATCTTTTTCTCTCCTTCTATCGAAGTCAGATGTGGCATTATCTTTTGAGACCTCTACCTTCATCCTTTGTTCTCTGGAGCATTCTCTCGATGAATGTGATCAGCGATCCATTGTTGGTGGTGTCGCCGAATTCAAGACGGAGAAAGAATCATTGTTAGTGGTGTCGCAAGGATCTACATGAAGCGAGAAGATTTCTATCGTCGGCTTTCTTCCCCGTACCATGAGGCGGATCTCGAGGGCGAGATCCATTGTTAGTGGTGTTGAATTGTAGCACCCCGGTAAAACCACTACTAGAAAATCGCTGTGTTTTTGTTTTGTGCATCATCATGACCGCATGCTCATGTCATCATGCCACATTGCATTTGAGCATCATCATCATCTTGCATATGTTTGCCTCAAAGTATTTTTTTGATAAAAGACTATTTTGTTTTCTAATTAGTCCCCTTCTTTAATTTCAAATTAAAACCTCAGTCTTCCTCGGATCTTTTAGTTGTCTAGAAACTATTAAGCTACCAGGAGTGACACCCCCCCAGGCCCAGGAGTGGACGGGGTGTTACAGGTATGGAGGTGGAGTAGTGCGGAGTAGGAAAGCTGGCCAGATCATAATGGTGGGACTCTAATGCGATGGGACATTTTTTTGGCTGGCCAGATCAACAAATCCCTTGTCCAACACTTAAGTAGTACTCGTACTAGTTGTACTGTGAATGGCGATCTTTTGAATATCATCCCCCAGATGTTTATGAAGGAAGTGAAAATTTTGAAACCAGGAAGGTTTGAATTTCTACTCTATTGTAGTAGTAATACTTTTTGCCGCCAAGGACCAAAATGGTTCCCACCAATAGGGATGAAAACGGACAGAACTGAGTGGTGCCACATTTGTTTTCATACTTTTTTGCAGAAGTGGAAATGAATACAGAAACCCTAGAAACAAAAACAGAACCAGATATTGTCGGAAGCAGATACATACCGAATACGATGCAGACGCGAAACAATGCATATTTTACCCAGAACAAGGAGAACCCTTGAATCATGCAACAAATCTCAAGCATTCTAAAAAACAAAACAAAATGTTCCTTGATTATATATAGCACGGTGCTAGGTATAGGTTTACAAGGGAATAAGGGAATGATCATTTCGTGGAAGCTTCCTCAAATGCAACAAGGGATTACATAGCGTCCAGGACTGGGATGAGCAGCTTTACAAGTTTGGCTTGACAAGGTCATGTTTTTTGTCGGTTGGATTTGTCCATGCACATCATCACTAAAACAGAAATTTCATATTAGACAGAAACATAAATTCCATTTCCGCGTCTGTTCTGCCAGAAAACATTGTTCCGTTTTTGTTTCCATTTCTGTCAAAAAAATTATGTTTCCGTTTCTCTTTTGCAAAATTCCATTTCCATTTCCATATTTTCATTCCATTTCTGTTTTCCACAGAAAAGTCGGAAACTTTCCACTCCACTTTCATCCCTACCCACCAACGCAGCTGATGAACACGCCAGACATAGACACGGAGCCACCGACACAAGGCAGATCGCTGGTCAACGCGCGTGTGCAGCGCCACTTTGTGGACAAGGGGGAGATTAGTCGGCAGGGGTGTGGGTGATGATGAGGGAGTGAAGGAGAGACAAAATACAATTTGTTTTTCGTGCATATATATTGTAAAGGTCCTGAATTTACTCTACTGACTGTACCCTATACCTCGTGTCAGGAACCCATCCCAGCTTTTCTCTAACATCACACCGCCTTCAAATCCTCCTCTTCGCAGCTCTCTCGCTGCCTCCTCCGTGCTCATAGTCTCTTCTAGCTCATTATTTTTTTAACAGAAAAAAGGAAATAAATTTTCTTACTTGCTTTTCAGAAAATAAATTCGTGTCACTTGGAAAATTGAAATTGATTCTTTTTTGTTTATAATATCTCCGATTGTTTTCAAAAGATGGCCAAATTTGTCGGCATATAAATTCTTGGATATGGGATCATAAGTATAAAGTATTATTTAGATATGGCCTTGACCTTGGTTGTTCGTCTTGACTATGCTTAAATTTGTTTAAATTTTACCACTTACTTATAGGTTAGAATTTTACACGGGCGGTGGGAGTACATTTTACATCAAGGACCTAAAAATAGGAAAGTACATTGAGATCCATTCATTTAGCACAAAGGACCCTAAAATTGAGCAAGGAAAATAGTTGGGTTTAGCTCCTTCTCGAGAGAGCAGCTAATCGAGCCATACGTTTCATACTACTTCCTCTTCAATTGTTTGCAAAATATGGCTAAATCTTTTTCCATGCAAATTCTTGGATATGGGATCATTGACATAGAGTATGATGTAGAGATATGGCCTTGACCTTGTGGTTGTTCGGCTTGAAATCCAAGAATTTTTCATACTTGTTGACAACTATGCTTAAATTCATTTAAATTTCACCATTTACTTTTATGTTAGCATTTTACACGGTTGCTGGGAGTATATTCTACATCAAGGACCTAAAAAAGGGGGGAAATACACCGAGGTCGATACATTTAGCACAAAGGACCCTAAAATTGAGCAAGGAAAATAGTCGGGTTCGGCTCTTTCTCGAGAGAGAAGCTAACCGAGCCATACTCTTCATACTACTTCAACTTTGATTGTTTTCAAAATATGGACAAATTTGTTGGCATGCAAATTCTTGGATATGAGATCATCAACATAAAGTATGATGTAGATATGGCCTTGACCTTGGTTGTTCGGCTTGAAATCCAAGAATGGTTCATACTCATTAACAACTAAGCTTAAATTCGATTAAATTTCACCACTTACTTTTAGGTTAGAATTTTACACGGTCGATTGGAGTATATTTTACGTAAAGGACCTCAAAATGGGGAAAATTACATCGAGGTCCATACATTAAGCACAAAGGACCCTAAAATTAAGCAAGGAAAACCATCGGGTTTGGATCCTTCTCGAGAGAGTAGCTGATCGAGCCATACTCTTCATACTACTCATCTTCGATTGTTTTCAAAATATGGCCAAATTTGTCGGCATGCAAATTCTTGGATATGGGATCACCAATATAAACTATGATGTAGATATGGCCTTGAACTTGGTCGTTCGTCTTGAAATCATAGAATGGTTCATACTCGTTGATAATTTACTTAAATTCATTTTAATTTCACCACTTACTTTTAGGTTAGAATTTTACACGGTCGGTCGAAGTACATTTTACATTAGGGATCTAAAAAAAGCAAAAATTACATCGAGGTCCATACATTTATCATACAAGACTATAAAAGGAAAATTTTATGGTTCGGCTCCTTCTTGAGATAAGCTAATCTGAGCCAAACTCTTCATACTACTTCCTCTTCGATTGTTTTCAAAATATGGCCAAATTTGTCGCCATGCAAATTCTCTCATATGGGATCATCAGTATAAATTATGATGTTGATATGGCCTTGACCTTGGTCATTTGGCTTGAAATCCAATAATGGTCATACTCGTTGATAAGTAAGCTTAAAATCATCTAAATTTCACCACTTACACTTTTAGGTTAGAATTTTACATGGGATGTGGAAGTAAATTTTACATCAAGGACCTAAAAAAGGGAAAATTACATCGAGGTCCATACATTTTGCACAAAGGACCCAAAAATTAAGCAAGGGAAATAGTCGGGTTTGGCTCCTTCTCTAGAGAGCAGCTGATCGAGCCATACTCTTCATATTACTTCATCTTTGATTGTTTCCAAAATATGTCCAAATTTGTCGGCATGCAAATTCCTGGATAAGGGAACATATGCATAAAGTATGATATACATATGGCCTTGACCTTGGTCGTTCATCTTGAAATCCAAGAATGGTTCATACTCATTGACAACTAAGCTTAAATTCGTTTAAATTTCACCGCTTACTTTTAGGTTAAAATTTTACACGGTCGGTGGGAGTACATTTTACATCAAGAACCTAAAAAGGGGAAAATTACATCGAGATCCATACATTTAGCACAAAGGGACCCTAAAAGGAAAACTTTCTGGTTCGGCTCCTTCTCGAGAGATCAGCTGATCTGAGCCAAACTCTTCATAGTACTTCCTCTTTGATTGTTTTCAAAATATGGCCAAATCTATTGCCATGCAAATTCTATTGTCATTAGCATAAAGTATGATGTTGATATGGCCTTGACCTTGGTCGTTCGGCTTGAAATCCAAGAATGTTCATACTCGTTGACAAGTAAGCTTAAAATCCTCTAAATTTTACCAATTACACTTTTAGGTTAGAATTTTATACGGGCGGTGTAAGTACATTTTACACCAATGACCTAAAAAAGGTAAAATTACATCGAGGTTGTAGCATCCCTGGTAAAACCGCTACTAGAAAATCGCTTGGTGTTTTTGTTCTGTGCATCATCATGATCGCGTGCTCATGTCATCATGCCACATTGCATTTGAGCATTGTCATGTCGTCATGCATATTTAACCTTAAAACTATTTTCCCAAAGCCTAGTTTTATTTTTTAAATATCCACATTTTTATTTCAAATCAAAACCCCGGTCTTATTCGGATTTTTTATTTAAAAAATATTTGCAAAAGTCTTTTGTATAAAAATAAACGAACGTACAAAAATAAAAACTATTTTTCCTGGGGGAGACCACCGCCGGCCAGGCCCAAATGCCCAACTGGCAGCAGCCTACTACCCCATATAAAAATATAAATCTAGTCCTAGTCCTACCCCAATTCCTAACCCTAGCTACCACCAATTCCCACCTACCCCAACCAGTAGCCGTCGCACATTCTGGCACGCACCCGCATGCGCGCAGCCCTAGCACCCCACCCGACCGACCCTCTCTCGATGGTGTACACGCACAGAAGCTCGGTGCATCGCTCCCTGCCATCGCGCAACCAGTGCACCACAACGTCACCCGCGAGCCCGGCCCCACCCAAAATGTGTCCCCATCCTCGTTTATCCCGCAAACGCTGCCCCACCCCCATGATTCCTCCGCGAGCATCGCTCATCGCTCTCCCTACCCGATCGATCTGCTGCCACCGTCGAGCAACCGCCGCGGCCACGTCTCTCGTGACCTCGTGCTATTAGGGACGCCTCCTCCGACGGACGCTCGTCGAGCGCCCCGCATCCGCGGCCCCGTGCGCCATCCCCGACCTCCAGACGCCGCCGCATCACCTCGTTGCCCGGTCGCTGCCTCTGCCGCCTGAGCTCCTCCTCCCTGCGACCGCTTCCCCGGACCCTGCCGCCGAGCCGCCGCACGCGCCTTCCTGCCTCAACCTAGCCCCACGTAGGCCCCAACTTCACGAGATCCTCCTCCACGCGAGCAGCGCCCCCGCACCCTTCCTCTACGTGATGCCTGTCCCGCCAGCGAGCTCGTCGCTCACCGCCCTCCTGCCAGGAACCGAGTGCTGCCGCGAGTAGTACCTCATCGTGCTGCCAGCAGACCCCGATGCCGCTGCCTGAGCCGTCCAGCCGCTGCTCCCCATTGTCCCTACCACCACGTCTCTCGCCCGCCCCTGCGTCGTTGTCCTGAGCACCTCCTCGATCCCGCAAGGCCTCCGCCAAGCCGCCCTGACCCCGCTTCCTCGAGCTCGCGAGCGCGCCACTGCTGTAGGTCTTCTGCCTAGTCGCCTGCTCGCGTGTTCCTAGAGCCACGCGCGTGGTGCTTCCCTTGCGGCCAACCTTTGGAACCTGTGTGTTTTGATCCCCTGATAGCCATAGCTTTGTGCACCTCTGTTAAGCTGTGTGGGCAACTATGTTGTACGCATAGATAAGATCATCCCGCTATTGCTAAGATCGCCGCCGACAAGACCATGATATCTCGAGGAGGTATGAACACGACGAGAAGCCGGAGAAGATCACAAGATCTCCACCATAAACCCCAAGATCGTCTATAGGGAACCGATGACCCGGGACGTCGATTTCTCCTTCATGAAAACCAAAGGTCATGCTCTCGGGATCCGAAGACTGTTTACCCTGAAGACCCCGACCCCGGACCTGAAGGCCCGATCTCAAAGATCCGAAGACCAAACCTCCGAAGACCAATCCCGTCGAACCCAAACCCCTTGGAACCCAAGATCATCGATCCGACATGTGTGACCCTATCCGAGATCCCCCTTATTTTTATAAAATATGACATTCACGTGTTGCATATTAACTGAACATGTTTGCATACATATTTTGTGGTTTAGGGGCATTATGCCGATTCACCTCATAATTAAATATGGAGAATAAATACAGGCTATTCTAGTCTTATATTGACTCTATTTAAGTTTGTGTAGCAAAGTAGTGCTATGTTTTGCCTTGTTAAGACAACATTTAAATTGCGAGGTAACTAAATAACTTGAACCTTCTAATTAATTGCCGGTACCATGGTTCTGCTTAATATTGCCTAATTGCATTGCACCTTTGCCATGTCATGCCTCATACATGCATCATGCCCGATCTTCTTCCGTAGTATTAAATAGTGTATCTGGTGTTTCGTTTAGTGCTTTGCTTCTTCGCGGATTAGGCCGTTGAATTGATGCGAGTATCGACAAGTTCTTTGGATAATGTATCTAGAAAGGAGTTGATGCCTCCACTGCATTGCTGGAGCGAGGAGGCGGAGGTTGTTTGGTGGACCGGACGTGTGTGCACGGATGCACCGCTGCTTTGTGGTGCTGGACTTGATGGTGCTGGACCTGCTGGACTTCATCACGATCTTGAGATCGGCAAGTGTACGACTACATCATCTACGAGTCCAACCTCGTAACGCTTTGTCGCTCTTCAAGGGTATGTTCTCTATGGATGTAAATCCACACGTTGATTTTATCTAGGTAGATAGATCTTGGTGCTTAGTAGTTCCCATCGTAGGAAATGTTTTGTTTTCTATGCTACGAACCCAACACATAAACACATTTCCTGCATAGAGGAGGTTGACATCTGGGACCCAGCAAGTTGCCAAGGTCAAAATAGCGGACACGGCCAAAAGAAAGTCCAGCATACGCACATTTCATTTACAGAGAGGCTGATATGTGGGACCCAGCAGCGCGACCTTATACAGATGCTGCATCGAGCAACGTTGCTAGTTTAAAACAGGGAGGCGCGAGCGAGAAAAAGTTCAACATGCACATGTTTCTTGTAATGAGAGGCTAAAATGAGGGACCCAGCAGCGTGAGCAAACCACAGATTCGTCGAGCAACACTATCTTGGTCAGAACAGGATAGCACTAGAGAACAAAAAATTCCATCATACCCACGATTCTTCTAATATGATGCTTACATAAGGGACCCACCATACTGAATAAACGGCTGATGCAGGAAGCGACGCTATCAAGTTCGGAACATGAAGGCGCAACAAAGGGAAAAAATCCATCATACACACATTTCTTCTAATGAGAGGATGACATGTGGGGCCCAGCAACATGATTAAATGGTAGATGCATCGAGTAGCGCTATCAAGTTCGGAACAGGGTAGCGTGAGTAAAGGAAAAATTCAATCATACACATGTTTCTTCTAATGAGAGGATAACATGTGGGTCCCAGCAGCCTGGTTAAACGGTAGTTGCATCGAGTAATGTTATCAAGTTCAGAACAGGGTAGCGCGAGCGAAGGAAAAAAATTCATCATACACACAATTATGCTAATGAGAGGCAGACATGTGGGACCTAGCAGCCTGAGTAGACAATAGACACATCGAGCAACGTTATCGAGTTTAAATCAGGGAGGCACAACCGAAAAGTATGGTCTGCTAGAGACATTGACGTCCGGGACCCACACGCCTCAAAAGACTTCGACGAGGCAATATCGCGCGAGGAAACAAAAATCTTGCTTCTGCCACGCGTTAGCCTAGCTTTCTCCATGTTTTTAGCAGTTCCGTCATAGTAGAGGGCCAGCAAACCATAAAAAAATGTTTTCCATCAGCCATGGCCGAGCCAAAAAATTCATCACGGAAGACACGCCTTCTGCAACAACCGTTGCGCCAAGTCTTTGTAGAAGGAAACATTTGTTGTAGTGACTTACGAAGTGACACCACTGTTTAAATTATATTGGAAAGAAAAACATGAATAAACTCCATGTTGATGGATTTTTGGAGTCTTTGATTTTGATCAATTGACGCTCGTGAGACTTTCCTCGAGATAATTGAAACTCCGTTAGGCCAAAAAGGAACGGATGACTAACTTATTGGACATTGTGCATGTTGATGTATATAGTACATTATATGTAGCCATGTGCGGTGGATATTTAAACTTCATATACTTTCTCCTGAAATTTGAGTGAATATATGTGTATATTTACTCAATAAGGAAGAAGTATGAAACATTTTAAAATTGTTCAAAGACTTTTAAGATGAAGTAGAAAATCATTGTAATGAGAAAATAAAGAATTTATGATCGGATCATAAAGGAATATATTTGAGTTACATGTTTAGCAAAACACCTAAGATTTGAGGAATTGTTCCATATATTTGTGTTTCCGGATAAACCATAGGAGTATGGAGTATTTGAGAGATAAAATCAAACCTTGTTTGACATGGTAAGATCAAAGGTATTATTTATAAAACTGCCATTATGTTTTAAGGATTAAAGCTTTAGAGACTATCGCTTTTTCACTAAGAAGAGCGCCATCGTGATCCATTGAAATGACACCATATGGGTTATGGTTTGGGATAAAACATGAGTTGTCTTTTCCTAAATTTTGTTATGCTAGGCATAAGTAAAATGTTTACAACCAAAGTCAAATAAGCACCACTTTGTAGGTTATCCCAAAGTAATAGTTGGGTATTCCTCCATAACACTGAAGACAAAAGAGTTTGTCACTTAGAACGTCAAGTTTCCTAAGAAGGACTTTTCCGCAAAAGTTAAGTAGGAGGACAATAGAACTTTGATTAGGTTGATGAACTATGCAACATGAGCTAAGTAGCGTAGCACCAGAAGTGTCCCGGATGCGGCCACAATCCTCATGGATCGCGTGATTATAAAGGTTGTGATCTTGGAGATTAGAGTTACTATTTGAACCGTATGGGTCGGGTAAGAATCAAATAGTGAGATTTTATAAAGAAGTTGTTATTGTTATGACAATGATGAACCGACTACATGCAAAGAAGCGATGATGGGCCCTGCCTCCATAAAATGACTAGAAGTCATAAAATTCATGATAGTTTCCATACAATAGAAATCAAGTTTTTGAACTTGGAAGATACTCCATAGAGGCATAAAACCTATCGGTCGTATTTGGATCTATAAATAAATACACATGGATGTTTCACATCTGTGAAATAGTCGACATGCCACAAAAGAGGTTACAACAATGTTCAAGGAGTTGACTACAACGAGATTCGATCTTTCGTAGCGATATTTAGTCTAGATGGATTAATGTAGCAACCACTATATATGTTAATTTTGGTATATGTAGTTGAACAACCAAAACAAAGTTCTTCTAATAGAATTGTCACATAGGACATGTACATGATACGGTCCGAAGGGTTTTATTAATTCAAAGGATGCTAAAAGGGCATGCAATTTTCAATGATTGAAGTAAACATAGCGGAGTTGGAATCTTCACCATCATGAAACTGTTAAAAGGTTTAATTTCACCAGAGATGATGAATATGCTTGCATTTTCAAGAAAATTAAGTGGGAGCGTTGAGACATATTTATAATACATTATGTAGATGACATGTTGTTGATTGGAAATGATGTATCTTTTAATGACACAAATTAAGAATTTCATTAAAATTGGATTTTGATGAAAGACTTGGGAAAAAACAGAATATTAGGCATGAATGTCTATATTGATAGTTTGAGGCGCTAATATGGTTGTGCCAGACGTACATATATGAGAAACGACAAGAAAGGTTCTTGCCGCATGGAAAGGTTGAATCAAGATTCAAGTGTATCGACACTTGGTAAGTGAAACGAGATTCAAGTGTTTTGCCACTTGGTGAGAGAAATCACATGAATATTTTGATCAATAATGCATACCGTGATATGTACATATCCAGATATAACCTATAAATGTTATGGGCATATACCAGAATGGTTCATAAGATGATCATTGGACAATAGTAAAGATATTCTTATGATCTTTGAAAGAACTAAGAATATGTTATGTATAGGTGACAAATAGTTACAAATAGTTCATTGTAAAGTGTTATATTGATACTAGTTTTGTCACGAAATATAAGTTAAGTTTATCTCAATTTAAACTATGGGTGGCACAATACAATGGAAAGGAAGTTCCATGATGGATTTGGATGAGTTTCGAAGTTAAGAAATCGTGATGGATACTGCAACAAAAGTCTAAGTATATGAATGCTATACTAGCAGCAAATGAGAGCATTTGTGTTAAGTGGTTCACAGTGGGCTAGTCCTATGAAGATATATTGTACGAAATAATATCAACATGTTTTAACCCAAAGGAATTAAATGTCTCACCAAAGGATTAAATTTATATAATGCCATCTCATTTAAGAATGAGTGATGCGTAGAGATGCAAATACATGCAAATACACACAGACCTGAAAGTGTCAGATCCGGAGATTATGTTTACCGCTGGCAAACACGTATACACAAAACCATAAAGCCATAGGTGTTGAATGCGCAAGTTTACAAACTAAATTATTGACTCTAGTGCAAGTGAGATACTGAAGGGAATATGCCCAAGAGGCAATAATAAAGTGGTTATTATATTATTCTATGTTTATGAATAAAGTTTATTTCTCATGATATAATTGTGTTAATCAGAAACATTAATACATGTGTGTTTAATAAACAAATAAAGAGTTCCTAGCTATGCCTCTCATATAAACTAGCTCATTGATTAACAAGATGATCAAGGTTTCTTGATCATGGACATTTGGAAGTTGTTAATAACGAGGTCATAACATTGGTGGAATGATATGATGAACATTCATCTATAGTATAGTAATATGGTCAAAGTCATTATGTTTAAATTACTATAACATCATGTAAAGTAACTTTAGACCTTAGACCATGATATCATGTCAATCGCTAACATCGAAAGAGTAACTTGATAACATCAAACATCACACTATAACAGGGTGACAATAAAGGTGGATTCTGATACCCCGAAAGTTGTATGTAGTCTCAGGGATCAAGAGTGGGATTTGTCCATCCAGATGACAGATAGATATACTCTGGGCCCTCTCGGTGAGATCACATTGAGATAGCTTGCAAGCAAGTGATAAGATCACTAGAATGTTATATCACGAGAACAAGAAAAGAGTACTTGTCGGTAACGAGATCAAACTAGGTATGGGGATACCGATGATCGAATCTCGGACATGTAATATATCACGAGAAAAAGGGATTTAGTTATGACGTTAAAAGTTCACACGATCACTAGGGTCATCGTTGAATGTGTGGGAGTCGGTACAGATCTCCAGGTCCTGCTGCTGATTATTGATTGGAGACGGGTATCGATTATGTCTGCATTATTCGTGAACCATAGGGTGATACACTTAAGGGATACCGACACCATTTGGAGCAAATAAGATACTAGAGAAAGATTATGAAAGAAGTGGAATTATTTCGATGGACACATGTCGTGGTGTGGAACACAATAGTGCCATCGAGGATGGCATGAGAGGAGACAATTAGGATGCTATTGGTGGCTACTCGCAACGGGTTGGGCACAGATACTGCAGACACAACGATGGACCCAGGTTTGGAGCCCTCTTGTCAGGGTACACTTCTACTCCAGCAAGGATCTACTATATGGGGAGCGAATGCTCAGTACAAGTGCTCCTTGAGCTGTTTCCTTAGCTACTATCGGGAGCTAGAGGAAGATGAACTACTTGACTTGATGATTCTGGATAACTTGTAACTCGTAATGCCTTACCTGTAACCCTAGCACTACCCCTCCATATATACTGGTAGTAGGGTAGGTTACAATGTGGGTTCTAGGGTTTACTGTTTTGGGCTTTGGGTTTACAAAGTGGGCTAGCTGACCGGGTCCAACCGGTGGTCCAGGACCCAGTCAAACTTCAGTACAGGTAGGGACAGCTCCCTAGTGTCTCAGCGCCTCCGCTTTGGGTGTCACCTGGTGCTTTAACCATCAGCTTGGTGCTTTATCCATCAGCCGAAGCTTTATCCGTCAGCCGGAGCTTTACTCCTCAGCTCCCAGCCTTAGCGCTTTAGCGCCCTCGTCTGGTAGTGCCGGTAGGGTGGCGTGCCAGCCTGTCCGGTAAAGGGTGCGCTCAGCAAGGAGCGTCACCCCCTCCCGTACCTTTGGCCAACAGATCTGAGGCAGTCGGGTAGAGGTGGCCACCCAGCCAGCTATCCTGGCCCCCGGCTAGACGGGCCAGCCAGGGAATCTTGATGCGGACCGGGTGAAGCGTATCACCCGGTTGAGGTTCTTTGTCTTGTGGCCATCTGACCCGCTTTCCCTTGAGCCGGCCAGTTGATCATGGCTTGGCCTACCAGGGGGTCATCCCCCCGACACTAGTCCTCGAGCGCGTTGGGGCTTGGCCTTGCGGAAAAGTTCCTGCGTGCTCATTGGCTGTTCTTGAAATGATTGCTGGTGAAGACCGTATCACGAATTTGTCTTTTAATGCTTATTGTTTTTCGGCTCGAGATGCCTGCTTTCCCGGCTGGAATTTACCGGCTAAGGGTTCGGTGGCCCACCCATAGGGTGTGAGCGGCGATTGCGTCTCCCGACTGCCGCACCCGGCTAGGGAGGCAAATCATCCAATTGATAACGTCAATGTTATCGTTAGGCGTGCATGCCTCCTCTATCACGTGTCGCATCAGTTTGACACCTTGGCCTGCCGCTGTAGTTTTTGTAACCGCGCACACGTCTTCATCATAGTGGTTTCTCGGGGATCGTGCATACTCTTGGCCTTCACAGTAACACCTGTGGGATCTTCTATGACATTTCCTTCAGCGCAAACGATCCTGCACCGAATCGGTTGCCTTGCCTCGATAAATAGGGGCGCCGAGGGAGGGCTTCACATGGAGACCGGCTGTTGTGCCATCTACCCCCGGGCGACGTCGCCGATGCCACGACTGGCCATCATCGACACCGTCAAGCTGTGGTAGCGCTCGTACTTCTTCGTGCGCAACAACACCGACATTGACTAGATCAAGGAGCCGGTGTTCGTCAATGTCCCCTCCAGCCGGAAGGCCTGGACTGTCCAAAACATAGGCGCCCAGACGAACATGGAGCGGATGGTCGCCCGAGTGACGGTGCTGGTGGAGAAGGAGCGGCTCATCACCCGGGACATCCTACTGTCCTGGATGACGAGCCGCGTGCTTCCTCTACAGCAGTGGTCGCACAAGATCTGCCACTTGTCCGGGCCGCTGGATCCCAAACGAGTGTCCCAGCCGGAGGTGCTGTTCGTGGCCCTTCAAGAATGGCTCGCCACCATCTCGAAGCAGACACTAGCGGAGGACTGGGTCTTCTCCTGCCGGCCTTATCACCATGGTCGGATGCCCCCAAAGGTCAGGCTCTCTTTCTTTTCTCCGGGTAGACCTTTCCTGAAGAATTTCTCTCCTTGCTTCTGATGTTCCTTGTTGAGTAGCTTTTTATGGCACAACTAGCAGAAGACGGCATGGGGGAGGCTGATCTTCCGAGTTCACCGCCAATGGAGTTGGAGAAGTTCCCTACCGGGGCCGACGAGGGCTGCGAGTTTCCACCCGGTGAGCTGCTTTTCTTTCTAGGATTTTTCTTTTTCTTCTTTTGTCATGCGCCTGACTTTGTTCCCATGTCTTGGTGTTGCCGCCCCTGGCGAGGACGAGGACCTGGCTAAGGTCGCCACGTCGAAGGCTCGTGGGAAGCGGGTCGCCTCGACCAGCGCCACTCTTGCCAGGGGAGGGGCAAAGAGGAGCCGCTGTCCAAGGGCTGCAGCCGTTGTTCTGAGCGTTGCCGGGTATCTGCCCTTGTTGCCCTTGCTCAGTGTGTTTGTTTATCTTTGCCTTTACTTATTGTGTTCTGCTTGCCCTTCTCTCAGCGACTCAATGTCCTTGACCGGCTCCGCGAACATCACCAACGCGTCCGACCCTGCTCCGGCTGGAGCTGAGGGGCTGGCTGCTACCTCTACTGTGAAGGCGGCCGAGGCTGATGCATCTGCTGCCAAGTCGGCTGAGGCTGCAACTTCTGCTGCCAATGTGGCCGAGGTCACGGCGAACGCGGCGGAGACGGTGGTGTCGGCTGGATCGTTGTTCCAGCATCGGGCCTCTGCCGCCACCCGGGCTGCCGATCTGCTCCTGGCTCCGGGCCGGGTTCAGACGGGTTCTGCCGCCTACCAGGTGGAGGATCCCGTGGAGGTGGAGGGGGAGGCCCCTGCGTAGCCGGCGGCTGGAGACGGAGGCATGGAGGTGGTTCCTGGCTCGGGCACGAGGGCTCCAGAGGCGTCGCGCGTTGCCTCCGACGATGATGATGAGCTCCAAATTACCGGCAGTCAGTCTGCTCTAGTTGCGCCACCACCGGACTCCTTCCTGGCGCAGCTCTCTGAGTCGGTGCCCATTGCGCTTGGCCAGGTTCGCCACCTGGTGGACGTGATGAAGTAGGGGCTTGGCGAAGCCAGGGCACTCGGGGTGTCCCTTGAGGTAAGCGATTCCTGTTGTGGATATACTTTCAGGGTATCCTGACAGTTCCTCACTAACCAGGGTGGCCCACTTCAGGTTAGAGATTTGCTTCACGGGCGGCCCAGTCAGGGAGAGAAGACGGAGTCCAATCCGGCTACAGGAAGGCCTAGAAGACTTATCGACTTAGGCCCATAGTGTTACTTGTAGTTCAAGATGTACTCTGTAACTGACTCTTAGTCGTAGCCGGATAGATCTCTCCTGTAAACCCTAGGCCGGATATCTATATAAGCCGTCCTAGGGAGAGCCTTTAGGGCACCTACCCTCATAGTCTACAAACTCGCACAGGCGAACCCTTGTAACCCATATTCCGGCTCTGTCGTATTACTGGATTGCTAGCAGGAGTAGGATCCGTCCAAAGCTGACGGATTCGAACCTGGGTAAACTTGTGTGCTCACCGTCCCAGAACACCGTATGTCTCACACCCCTCTCTTCCACACGCCTCGAGGACCCCCTCATGGCATACTTGTCATCAATCCGACGACAGTTGGCCCCTACCGTGGGGCAAGTGAGCTTTAGATCTACGTTCCGAGCGGACTCTGCAAGAATCGGAATCGGCGAGACTATCGCCGTCGGCTGCATCCTCTACGCCAGCGATGTCCCTCTCATCGTTCTCGACGAGACCTGGATTCCGGCTAGGGAGGTTGTGACTTCCTACACCATCATGTCTTTTGGCGAGATCGATGTTTACATCAGTTTTGCTGAACCTGTCCCACCCACCCTAGCGGTGATGATAGAGGCAGAAGAATCTTCTTGGTCCCCTTTGTCCGCGGAGGCGGCAGAGTTCCGGATCTCAGAAAACCCTAATCCCACCCAGCCTGCACCAGTTGTGGAGATAGTGGAGAAATCCGAGCCTGAAGAAGACCTAGCGGCCCAAGTCGAATCTAGAGTGGATCTCCTTGGAGAGGCCGAATCCCAGATCGACCCACCCGCTGAAGTCGAAATCCAGGAAGAGCATATCAACGACACTGATTCTGGCTCTGATGACGCAGGGATAGACATGCCTTTCCTAAGGTACACGCTGCGACGTATGATAATGCAAAACTCAGGCATAGATGCAATTCTCGAAACCATCAAAAGTTTCGACAAAGCTGATCGCGAGAGCCGCAGGTACCTCAGGAAGCACGCATCGCACTTCGTCAGATATGTGGGCTCCGGATCCGGCTCTGCTGATGCTGGAGACAACACCAACTCTGTGCTGGAGGCAATTGGAACAAACGCCGACATACCCGCATCCTCGAATGAATCGATGACGTCGGCAGATTTCCGGAAGCTCTCCACGGAATATGAAGAGGAGTATAACTCCAAAGCTGCAGAGGAAGGAGAAGCCATGGATGAAGGATCCGGGGAACACTCTCCCAAAGCGCAGGATGACATGGAAGTCGGAGATAATCCCAAAGTCCAGATGTCCGAAAGTACCGATCAGAGCTTGACTCCAGGAAATGGACACAAAGCCGTCTTTGCTACCGGCGCTGCCAAGAAGGCAAAGAAGAAGAATAAGAAGAACAATACCCCGACAAAAGACCCTCTAGCAGAGGAGGTGATTGCCAAGGAATACAAGGAAGACTCGGATGGAGCACTTATCCCAGAATAGCCCAAAAAGAAGAGTCGGTGGATGGATACGTGATCACTGAAGGTGCGCGTAAACTCATCGATGTTGCATTAACCACACCTATTCCTACAGCTGCAGAGCTTACTGCTGAAGAACTGGACGAGAGGGCACAGGCCCTAGAAGCGCGTCGTCAAGTACTCCTCGATGAAGCCAAAAATATTGAGGAGGAAAAGAAACGCCTAGCATTTGCGGAGAAGTACAACTCCAGGCAATACCAGAAGACCAGGAAGCGTCATACCAATGACAACCAATTCCCACAGATTCACGCTGTCCTTTTCAGAGAAGAGATGGGGAAGCCTCAGAAAGATAGCAAAGGGAATTGGGTGTATCCAACCCCAGTACAAAATACCATGGCGGCCCGAGAAATCCTATCGGCTAATCCAGGCCCGGAGGAGATCCAGTTGGGAATCAAACTACTCAACAAGGGACTGGAGCAGCAAAAGGTCGCCATGTCCGAAAGTCAAAAAACTGGTCTCTTATTCCGACCAATGTCGCATAGATCCGGCATGGGCTGACGTAAGACCCCAGCACGTTCCAGAGCAGCATCATCGCCCTAAACACCGGGAAGACAATTATTCGAGAACCGGATCTTCGGGACAGCACCACAAAGCTGCCCGTGGCTGGCGTAATGTTAACCCAGTTGTAGAGCAAGAGGCAATTGCCGCACTGAATCCGAGGAACCCGCCCTGGCGAGAGTCGAAAGACCGCAGGGATGATGATAAGGAGAAACGTCGGGAGGAGGACCGATAAAGAATGCCACCTCCTAGACATGAAAGTCGTCCAGATGACAGACGAAGGAACGACGGACACCATGCTAGGACAAGCCGGCAGGGGGCTCGTCATGATGAAGACCCTCCCCGGAACCGGAATAATGACGCTTCGGACGGAGGCCGACGATCAGCCGAAAAAAACCCAGCTACTCCACCCTCTCCGCCAAGTAGCCATCACAACGGCCCCCAGTGAGGCAATGGAGGGCGTCGTGGTGGAGGAGGTGGTGGCAGAAGCCGAAGTCCGGCTCCAAGTCACCGCAGCCACAACCGACATTCGAGACGATCTCTATCCCCGAACGACGCAAGGCACATGATCAACTTCACTATAGAGGCGCGATGCTACGAAAACGATGATATCTACGTGGTCCCAAAGTGCTTCGGACCACGCATCAGAGCTACAAGATTTCCGGAAGTATTTGTTATCTCAAGACATATCCAAGCCTACGACGGCATTGCTCGGCCAGATACCTGGCTACAGGATTTCTTCCAAGCTTGCTACATCGCCAAAGGCGGAAACAGCCTGGTCGCAACCCGATATCTCCCACTTATGTTGCGGAAGACGGCACGATCATGGCTTAATGAACTTCCGAAGAACACCATCCACAACTGGTATGACATATAAAGTGCGTTCTTTCGGAATTTTGAAGGCACATACCGGAGGCCCTGCACGGTCGGAGACCTACAGCGTTGCACCCAGAAGGCCGGAGAAACTTGCCGGGATTACCTCGGATGATGGATCGACACCAAGAACTCCTGTGAAGGAGTAAATGATCAAACTGCGATTGAAGCTTTTATTGCAGGTCTCCCAATTGGTCTACTGCGTCATCGCTTGAAATGTGACAAGGTCACTGATTTGGGAGAGATGATAGAAACAACGAGCAAGTATGCATATGTTGATGACGATGCGGAGGGATTACTCAACGCCCTAGCTGTACCACAGTCGGCAAAACAACCAAAGCAACAAGCTCAGAAACGCAAGAACACCTCAGAAGAAAAGCCCAACGCGGAAACGGCAGTGATTACTGCTACTTTCGGGTCTGGAGGACGAGGAGGACGTGGCGGAGGCCGCGGGCATGGTCGTGGGACTTCGAGAGTTCAAGGTAGAGGAGACCAACAACCAGGCAAAACCTACACTTGGGCCGACATTGCCAATAACCCATGCGTACACCACTTGGATGCCAATGGGGGCTCGTCCCACACCAACGCAGAGTGTCGTTTCAATGACGATATCAAAAGAGATGTGTGGCGCCCCGCTAAAACCACTACTAGAAAATTGCCTGTTGTTTGTAGTTTGTGCATCATCATGACATCATCATGTATATTTTGTTTCAGTTTTGACCACAAACTATTTTTCTAAAAATCTATTTTCGTTTACTAAAATATCCTTGTGGTTTTATTAAATCCGCTTCATTCTTTTTATTTTTAAACTAAAACAAAATAATATTTTCGGTCCCTTATATGACCGTAAGTGGTTTTCTTATTTTACTAAAAATAAAACTAGGCTAAAGGCCCGTCTAAAATTTTTTAGCCCAAAGTCCCATCTAGTCTACTTTGGACTAGATAAATAGTCCAATCCCTTTTTCTCCCCAAACCCTAACCCCCAAAACTAAGATCTAGATATTTCCAAAATCCCCTCTCTTCCTCCCCAAATCCAGCCGACGGCGAGCTTGTTCCTTCCCTGCAACAATCTCGTCGCAGCCTTGTTTTCTCTTCGCTGGAATCTATCTGCAGCCATCTCCAATCAATGTACATCAATGACACCCACTCGCCTGGTTCCCGTGCATCTAAGGTAGGTATGCTCTGATCTGCTACTCCATACATGAATCCATGTCTACAGTTGATTCAAATCCTTCACGTGAGCAAAATCTTAATGGACCATCTTACGATCGCTCAATTTCTTGCCGCATACTTCTGTGCAGATCCTAGGGAATGGCCCCATCCTTTTTCTTGCCGCGCACACACGACCAACAGTGGCCTTGTCCCGTCAAGCAGCAGCTGTAGTACTGCTCCACATCGCCACCGGACAGCCGCCTTGGCCCTGGTGCGCCCGTCCTCTTGGAGCCTTCCACCCATCACCGGCTCACGAAATTCCTTGGTCCATGCTCGAACCCTCTGCTTCGCTACTCATGGGAGTGAGTCTGGTCCGCGTGCGCATCCAGGCGCGAACGAGCACGTCGCCGCCACACGCCATCTGCAGAATTCTGCATTGGGGCACTCTGTGCATGCCCTGTTCGGCTGCAGCGCTGCACTCCATCGCGCACAGCCCTAGTCCCCATGCCAGCGCGCGCTCTGTCGTTTGTCTCTGTTCGTGCTGCTACCCAGAAGGTGTTCGACGAATGGTCAGTGAGAGCTCCGTCTCGGACTTCTCCTATTTTAATATATCCAATCTATTCAGTTATCAATCAAGTTATTCTTTATCAAGTTGGTTCTATTCTGCCAGACCGCACCGGATCGTGCCGTCCAACACCAACACCCTCAACAAGGTCTTCTTCCCGACATCGACTACTTTCACGACATTGACTACTTTCAACAGTTCAACTTCAACTTGAAGCCTGTTTTCTCGCCTCTCCGATCCTATTGTGAGACCCAACCCCTACCCTATTTTGTATAATTATCATATAACTTGTTGCATACTTAAATCATCATGCTTGCATACATGTCATCTTGTGGTTTGGGTTAAATAGTCGATTCATCTAAATTAAATATGAAGACCATATGTGAGATATTTTATCTTATCTCGACTCCATTTAAATTTGTGTACAGAACCGATGTCATGTTTTGTCTTGTTAAGACAACATTTAAATTGCGGGGTAGATAAACAACATGAACCATATAATTAATTGTCGGGACACCGGTTCCTCTTAATATTGCCTAGTCGCATTGCATCTGTACCATGTCATACATAATATATGCATCATGCCGATCTTCTGCCGTAGTATTAAAATATGCATCCGGTGTTTCTTTTACTGTTTGCTTCTTCATGGATTAGGCCGATGGGTTGATGCGAGTGCCGACCCGATCTCCGGTGAATCTTCTGCAGTGTTTCCCAGGCGAGCATTCTCTCCCTTTCTACCTATTTTGCATTTATAGTCTTTATTTCCTCCTTTTGATCTATTGTTATCCGCGTTGCGATGCTTTAGTTTCCGTGTACCATTTATATTCCCTGCAGCCTCTATATTGCCTTGGACACATCCTATTGCCTGTTGTTTGATAGACAGTCGACCTTGCGAGTCGTAGTTGCTTGCTCAGGTGCTGCTTTGCGTCGTTGTTGTTCTACCTTTTTGGAAGGTTGACACATGCTTAATGGTGGAGATGCTTAGTGGTGGAGAGGATCACGACTTTAAATACAACTATTAAATTGTTGGGACAACTAATAAAAGAGGCACCGGTGGGCAATATATGCTATTTGGTTTTTTATGTCCACTTGTGTCCCGTAGGCCCCGAGTACCTGATATCTGTTCCTTGACTATCGCACTATCCGCATATGGGACCATGAATCCCCTTAACCAGAGCTTGATTCATTTCTTATTTCTTAGAGCCGCAAAGTAGTTTGGGGCTTTATTACTATCCTATACTGATGCCATGCTTTACTGCTTTATTTACGATTGTGCGGGGAGCACCTGTACTGTTTAGGACCATGACACGTTTTTGCTGTATCGACAAGCCCAGTCACACTTTCGGGTTCCTAGTCGTTTACCGCCGTCCACACAAACCTTGGGTCCGTCTCGGAGCCGGCCAACTTCGTTGCGGGTAGCTTAATGGGGTGGCCCCCTGAAATATTTTATGAATCATGTGATTGCTTTGTCGTGAAAGCCTCGTTGGGTTTTGATTTGATTTTTCCGAGGTTGATCGTGTGTGTTGCTATTTGTGCACCCCTGTAGGGTAAATCTTTCTGAAAGCCGTGTCCGCGGTTATGGACGACTTGGAGCACAATATCTCGATCATAGACAAGCATAACTAAAATAGTGTTATAAATTTGACTTAATATGTGACTAGTAAGCAGCTTCACTACAATGGAATGGATAATAAAATTGCCAACAACTGGTGGAACTGGGGTGTATCGTGTCATGTTATACCTGCCTAGTAAGTATCGCAACTCCAATGGAATAAAATAAAAGTGTCAACAACTGCTAGGTTTGGGATGTCACATGCTAATATTATCTGACTAGTAAGTACTGCAAGTACCACTGAATGGTTAACTAAAGCTGCCCACTACTTATGCTATCAGGATGACTCATGCTATCTATATCTGACTAGTAAGTGCTTCAACTATAATGGAATGAATAAAACTGCCAACTGTGTGAGTTCCTTGGTTTGACTTCCTCGTTTGGTCTCGAGGGGGAATACCAGGGTGGGTATGATTGGTGTTAGTATCGGGTTGGTTCCGAATAGGTCTTTCTTATCTCTCTCTACTAGCCGACAGTTAATCGAGTCTCTATAGGTTGTTTAGTGCATGCTGTGCTACCGCTTTTATCCACCATATCTATGTAGGCGAGAGCCGCCGAATTCTAGCCTCGCCGTGTACTGGCCTCAGTACTGACGCTCCTCTTTTTCCCTTCGCCCTTTGTCGGCACCCCTTTTGTTTAGCAGGTACGAGTTCGACGTCGTTAGCAGGGTTGTCCCTCCGGCTTGGCCTGGGCAGGGTTATGGACACCATTGGTTATTCTTTAGATCTCTTAGCCCCATTTGCATCTTATCCGTACTCGGATGTTGTATCGTTTTCGAGGTGATTTGGATCTTTGTACTGTATATCTGTATCCTTGACTCGATGAGTCGTTGTTGTATATATCTGTTTTGTGGGTCCCATCATGGACTATTGTGTAATGATATTACTTCGTTTTCTACCCGCACGAAAGTGCCTGGTGGGCGTTCTTGAATCGATTCTATGCGGGTTTGGCGGAAAGCGCTAAAATTTGCATAGGGCCGATTCGAGGGTGTTACAAAGTGGTATCAGAGCTTAGCGGTTACGATACCCCACTGGTCCAGCCTGTAGGATAACCTAGCTAACGGCCGATGTAGAGTGTCAAAACTATTTTTGCAAAATCGGTTGGATAGAGTTGATGAGGTTTGCTTTTACTCCTTACCCCTCTGCTATTCTCCTCTTACCTTTGCGTGTTTTAAATCTGCTCTCTTACCTTTCTTCAAGTCCAGGATTTCTCGTGGTTGGGTTTCGTCGTACCTTCAGGGTTTCGCTTCCTCCTTTTGCAACGGTGCTGCTACATCCGGTCTTCATGCTATATGAGAATTTCCCTCTATGTACCTTTCAGTGGACCAAAACCCACAAAAAATTTCTTTGTATCTTCCGGTGTTTGCCAACGCTACGTCATCATCTACATCAGATCCGATGAAACCCTGCATCAATCCTTTTTTTCTGAACCTCGTTTGTTGAGATCTTCAGTCTGATTTCGAGAGTTGATTGCATAATTCAACTATTCATGTATAGAGTAATGTTTTGAGTGCGGGATGGAGTCACGACCATACCACTACTCTTATCATTCCCTCTGCACATTGAATTGGCGGATCTATGCAATTTACTCCTTCCACTGAAGTTAGAGGTAGCCTTGTGACCTCTTTCTTCGCCTGTGTTTCTACGGAGTGTTCTCTCGACGAACGCGAGCAACGACCCCTTGTTGGTGGTGTCGCCGATTTCAAGATGGAGCAACAATCTTGTTAGTGGTGTCGCGGGGATCTACCCGAAGCGAGAAGATTCTAAACGTCGGCCTCCTTCCCGGTACCATGAGGCGGATCTCGAGGGCGAGATCCCTTGTTAGTGATGTCGAATTGTGACGCCCCGCTAAAACCACTACTAGAAAATCGCTTGTTGTTTGTAGTTTGTGCATCATCATGACATTATCATGTATATTTTGTTTCAGTTTTGACCACAAACTATTTTGCTAAAAATCTATTTTCGTTTACTAAAATATCCTTGTGGTTTATTAAATCCGTTTCATTCTTTTTATTTTCAAACTAAAACAAAATAATATTTTTGGTCCGTTATATGACCGTAAATGGTTTTCTTATTTTACTAAAAATAAAACTAGGCTAAAGGCCCGTCTAATGTTTTAGCCCAAAACTAGTCTCATCTAGTCTACTTTGGATTAGATAAATAGTCCAATCCCCTTTTTCTCTCCAAACCCTAACCCCAAAACTGAGATCTAGATATTTCCAAAATCCCCTCTCTTCCTCCCCAAATCCAGCCGACGGCGAGCTTGTTTCTTCCCCGCAACAATCTCGTCGCAGCCTTGTTTTCTCTTCGCTGGAATCTATCTGCAGCCATCTCCAATCGATGTACATCAATGGCACCCACTCGCCTGGTTCCCGTGCGTCTAAGGTAGGTATGCACTGATCTGCTACTCCATACATGAATCCATGTCTACAATTGATTCAAATCCTTCACGTGAGCAAAATCTTAATGGACCATCTTACGATCGCTCAATTTCTTGCCGCAGATCCTAGGGAATGGCGCCATCCTTTTTCTTGCCGCGCGCACATGACCAACAGTGGCCTTGTCCCGTCAAGCAGCAGCTGTAGTACTGCTCCACATCGCCACCAGACAGCCGCCTTGGCCCTGGTGCGCCCGTCCTCTTGGAGCCTTCCACCCATCACCGGCTCACCAAATTCCTCGGTCCATGCTCGAACCCTCTGCTTCGCTACTCACGGGAGTGAGTCTGGTCTGCGTGCGCATCCAGGCGCGCACGAGCACGTCGCCGCCACACGCCATCTGCAGAATTCTGCATTGGGCACTCTCTGCATGCCCTGTTCGGCTGTTTGTCTCTGTTCGTGCTGCTACCCAGAAGGTGTTCGACGAATGGTCAGTGAGAGCTCCGTCTCGGACTTCTCCTATTTTAATATATCCAATCTATTCAGTTATCAATCAAGTTATTCTTTATCAAGTTGGTTCTATTCTGCCAGACCGCACCGGATCGTGCCGTCCGACACCAACACCCTCAACAAGGTCTTACTACTTTCACGACATTGACTACTTCCGACACTTCAACTTCAACTTGAAGCCTGTTTTCTCGCCTCTCCGATCCTATTGTGAGACCCAACCCCTACCCTATTTTGTATAATTATCATATAACTTGTTGCATACTTAAATCATCATGCTTGCATACATGTCATCTTGTGGTTTGGGTTAAATAGTCGATTCATCTAAATTAAATATGGAGACCATATGTGGGATATTTTATCTTATCTCGACTCCATTTAAATTTGTGTAGAGAACCGATTCCATGTTTTGTCTTGTTAAGACAACATTTAAATTGCGGGTAGATAAACAACATGAACCATATAATTAATTGTCGGGACACCGGTTCCGCTTAATATTGCCTAGTCGCATTGCATCTGTACCATGTCATACATCATATATGCATCATGCCGATCTTCTGCCATAGTATTAAAATAGTGCATCCGGTGTTTCTTTTAGTGTTTGCTTTTTCATGGATTAGGCCGATGGGTTGATGCGAGTGACGACCCGATCTCTGGTGAATCTTCTGCAGTGTTTCCCAGGCGAGCATTCTCCTCCTTTCTACCTATTTTGCATTTATAGTCTTTATTTCCTCCTTTCGATCTATTGCTATCCGCGTTGTGATGCTTTAGTTTCCGTGTACCATTTATATTCCCTGCAGCCTCTATATTGCCTTGGACACATCCTATTGCCTGTTGTTTGATAGATAGTCGACCTTGCGAGTCGTAGTTGCTTGCTCAGGTGCTGCTTTGCGTCGTTGTTGTTCCACCGTTGTTGGAAGGTTGGCACATGCTTAATGGTGGAGATGCTTAATGGTGGAGAGGATCACGACTTTAAATACAACTATTAAATTGTTGGGACAACTAATAAAAGAGGCACCGGTGGGCAATATATGTTATTTGGTTTTTCATGTCCATTTGTGTCCCGTAGGCCTCGAGTACCTGATACCTGTTCCTTGACTATCGCACTATCCGCATATGGGACCATGAATCCCCTTAGCCAGAGCTTGATTCATTTCATATTTCTTAGGGCCGCAAAGTAGTTTGGGGCTTTATTACTATCCTGTACTTATGCCATGCTTTCTGCTTTATTTACGATTGTGCGTGGAGCACCTGTACTGTTTAGGACCATGACACGTTTTTGCTGTATCGACAGGCCCAGTCACACTTTCGGGTTCCCAGTCGTTTACCGCTGTCCACACAAACCTTGGGTCCGTCTTGGAGCCGGTCAACTTCGTTGCGGGTAGTTTAATGGGGTGGCCCCCTGAAATATTTTATGAATCCTATGATTGCTTTGTCGTGAAAGCCTCGTTGGGTTTTGATTTGGTTTTTCCGAGGTTGATCGTGTGTGTGTTGCTATTTGTGCACCCCTGTAGGGTAAATCTTTCTGAAAGCCGTGTCCGCGGTTATGGATGACTTGGAGCACAATATCTCGATCATAGACAAGCATAACTAAAGTAGTGCTATAAATTTGACTTAATATGTGACTAGTAAGCAGCTTCACTACAATGGAATGGATAATAAAATTGCCAACAACTGGTGGAACTGGGGTGTATTGTGTCATGTTATACCTGCCTAGTAAGTATCGCAACTCTAATGGAATGAAATAAAAGTGTCAACAATTGCTGAGTTTGGGATGTCACATGCTAATATTATCTGACTAGTAAGCACTGCAAGTACCACTGAATGGTTAACTTAAGCTGCCCACTACTTATGCTATCAGGATGACTCATGCTATCTATATCTGACTAGTAAGTGCTTCAACTATAATGGAATGAATAAAACTGCCAACTGTGTGAGTTCCTTGGTTTGACTTCCTCGTTTGGTCTCGAGGGGGAATACCAGGGTGGGTATGATTGGTGTTAGTATCGGGTTGGTTCCGAATAGGTCTTTCTTATCTCTCTCTACTAGCCGACAGTTAATCGAGTCTCTAGGTTGTTTAGTGCATGCTGCGCTGCCGCTTCCGTCCACCATACCTATGTAGGCGAGAGCCGCCGAATTCTAGCCTCGCCGTGTATTGGCCTCAGTACTGACGCTCCTCTTTTTCCCTTCGCTCTTTGTCGGCACCCCTTTTGTTTAGCAGGTACAAGTTCGACGTCGTTAGCAGAGTTGCCCCTCCGGCTTGGCCTGGGCAAGGTTATGGACGCCATTGGTTATTCTTCAGGGCTCTTAGCCCCATTTGCATCTTATCCGTACTCGGATGTTGTATCGTTTTTTAGGTGATTTGGATCTTTGTACTGTATATCTGTATCCTTGACTCGATGAGTCGTTGTTGTATATATCTGTTCTATGGGTCCCATCGTGGACTATTGTGTAATGATATTACTTCGTTTTCCACCCGCACGAAAGTGCCTGGTGGGTGTCCTTGAATCGATTCTATGCGGGTTTGTCGGGAAGCGCTAAAACTTGCATAGGGCCGATTCGAGGTTGTTACAAGATGATACCGCTGGCTACAGAGCTAAGCGGAAAAGGGAAAGAAGAATCTCGAAAAGGATAAAGAGACCAAGGAAGATTCCGACATGGAGGAAGCCGATGCTTCAAATCCCAAGCCGGAAGGGAAGAAAAATTTTCCGACCAAAAAAGACACTTATGTCACCTTCCTCGGATCTCAACTAGCAAAGGTCAAGAAAGCAGTTCTACATGAGCTCAACGCAATAGTTCCGGCTGTCCCCAAATACCTGGACTGGTCGAAAGTGGCAATCATAGTTGGCCGTGCTGATGATCCTCCTAAGATACATAGGCGAGGGAAATACGCCTTAATCGTCAATCCACTTATTGACGGTTATGGTTTCTCCAAGACCCTCATGGACGGTGGCAGCAGTATCAATATTCTCTATGTCGAAACGCTACGCCGGATGAAGATCTCGGAGACCCAGCTGAACCACAGCTCTATGATCTTTCACGGAGTTGTCCCAGGAAGACAAGCTAATTCCCTGGGAGAAATCACTTTGGACGTTACCTTTGGAACTCCAAAGAATTATCGAACGGAGGCACTTTCCTTCGAAGTGGTCCCATTCAAGAGCGCGTACCACGCTATATTCAGACGTCCGGCTTACTGGGCTTTTATGGCTCGTCCATGTTACATTTACAATATGATTAAAATTCCAGGTCCCAATGGCGTAATCACCATCAGGGGACACCCGAAGAAAGCGCGAGAGTGCGAGGATGGAAATGCCGCCTTTGCTGAAGCCGTGCTGCACGCCCAGGAGTACCAGGAGATCAAGAAGAGCATAGATCCGTCCGAGATGCCCGCAACGAAGAAGGAGGTGACAAAGTCGAATCTGGAGTTCAAGGCATCAGAAGAGACGAAGAAGACGCCATTGAAGGATGATGACTCCTCCAAGGTGACCCAGATAGGCGTAGGCCTAGATAGCGCATAGGAAAGCGCGCTCGTCAAGTTCCTGAAAGCAAATCAAGATATCTTCGCATGGCAGCCATCTGACATGACCGGAGTACCTAGGGAACTTGCCGAGCACTCTTTAAATGTAAACCCGAACGCTAAAACCGTCAAACAGTCCTTGCGATGTTTCGGCGATGAAAAGCGTAAGGCAATAGCTAAGGAACTAGCGCGGCTCGAGTTAGCCGAATTCATAGAAGAGGTCGTCCACACTGAGTGGTCGGCCAATCCTGTAATGGTCCCTAAAAAAGACACCACTAATTTAAGGATGTGTGTTGATTATACTGCCTTGAACAAGGCTTGTCCAAAAGATCTACTCGCTCTGCCTAGGATTGATCAAGTTATCGATTCTACGACAGGCTCGGAACTCCTATGTTTTCTCGACGCATATTCCGGTTATCACCAAATCCGGATGAAGAAATCTGACAAAGTCAAAACTTCATTCATAACCCCCTTCGGAACCTTCTGTTTTGTTACAATGCCTTTCGGGCTGAAGAACGCAGGAGCTACCTACCAGCTCACGATGCAACGTTGCCTCCACGACCAACTCGGACGCAATGTACATGCATACGTGGATGATATTGCGGTGATGTCCAAAAAGAAGGAGACGCTAATTTCTGACTTGGAGGAAACGTTCGCCAATATACGAAAATACAACATCATGCTTAATCTGAAGAAATGCTTCTTTGGAATACCAGCCGAAAAATTGTTAGGTTTCATCGTGTCTCAAAGAGGCATAGAGGTGACCTGAGACAAAATCAAGGCTATACTCAATATTTCCAGGCCAACTCGCCTGAAGGACGTACAAAGACTAACTGGTTGCATCGCTACAGTCAGTCGGTTTGTAAGCCGGCTTGGTGAAAGAGCCGCATCATTATACAAACTCCTAAAAAAGACCAAGGATTTTCTGTGGACTGGCGAAGCTGAAGCTGCACTACAAGACCTGAAGAAAATACTCTCATGTGCTCCTATCCTTGCTGTGCCGGAACCACGAGAACCGATGTTGCTCTATCTTTCTACGACAAACAAAGTCGTTAGTATCGTCATGGTGGTGGAGAGACCGGAGGAAAATCAGGAACACTTGGTGCAACGTCCGACTTACTTTGTCAGTGAGGTCCTGACAGAATCAAAACGGCGATATCCGCATTATCAAAAGTTGTCTTACGGTGTTTTCCTAGCATCCCATAAGCTACGACACTACTTTCAGGAGCACCCAATTACTGTGGTGAGCACAGCTCCCATGAGAGATATAATCAAGAACAGTGATGCCACAGGACGCGTCGCCAAATGGGGCATAGAGATTTCAGCTTTTGATATTGAGTATAAACCCGGACAGCAAGCAAATCCCAAATCCTTGCCCACTTTGTCGCTGATTGGACAGAGACGAAGGGGAATATGACCCTCCCTGAGTCGGAATATTGGACCCTATAATTTGATGGGTCTAAGGCTCGAGGGGGCTCGGGGGCTGGCGTGGTGCTCAAATCACCCCAAGGACATAAACTTCTATACGTGTTACGGATCCACTTCACAGCGACAAACAATATTGCCGAGTATGAAGCATTGCTACATGGAATCCGGATTTCTAAGGATATTGGCATCCGACGTTTGATGTGTTATGGAGATTCAGATCTTGTTGCTCAGCAAGTTTCGGATATTTGTAATGCAAATAAACACATGGCAGCATATAAAGCTATCGTGGATGATTTATCTAAATCGTTCGAAGGGTTTGAAGTTTAACATATCCCTCGAGCAGAAAACGAGGAAGCAGATGCATTATCTCGGATAGGCTCTGCACGGAAAGAGGTCCCGGATGGCGCTTTTTTAGAGCACCTCAAAATTCCCTCAATAAAGGGAGTGGATGAGGAGTATCCGACCAAATCCGACTCACCTCTAATAGCAGTTCTGGCTGTAATTCCCAGCTGGACCCAACCCTACCTTGATTATCTGGTAGATGGCAAATTACCCGAAGACGAGGTCCTGAGCCGGCAGATTATCCGACGAGCGAAAGCCTATACTATAGTTAAAGGTGAGCTCTATAAGCGGAGTGTTTCTGGGGTTTTTCAGCGCTGCATATCTCCGGAAGAAGGAGTGGAAATCCTAAGAGAAATCCACGAAGGCAAGTGTGGTCACCACGCTGCAGCCAAATCTTTAGTGGCAAAAGCTTTTAGACACGGATTTTTCTGGGTTACAGCTCAAGCAGATGCCGAACGATTAGTCAAGATGTGCAAAGGCTGCCAGAAGTACGCCAAACAAGCTCATGTTCCGGCTGATCAGTTGCGAACAATACCTATAACATGGCCTTTTGCGGTCTGGGGGCTTGATATGGTAGGACCATTTAGACGTGCTCCAAGTGGATTTACTCACCTCTTAGTGATGGTGGATAAATTCACAAAGTGGATTGAGGCTAAACCCGTCACTAGTTGTGATGGAGCAACAGCCAAAAGATTTGTTGAGGATGTTATAATCCGGTATGGTTATCCACATAGCATTACCATGGACAACGGGAGTAACTTTTCTATGGGAGAATTGGCCGAATTCTGCAACGAACAAAATATCCGGGTTGACATTGCGTCAGTCGCACATCCACAGGCTAACGGACAACTCGAAAGAGCAAATGGTTTAATCCTACAGGGCCTAAAACCGAGACTCGAAGCACCACTACGACGTGCTGCGGGGGCTTGGGCAGAGGAATTACCCTCTGTAATATGGAGTTTACGAACAACTCCGAACAGGTCAACTGGATGCACACCTTTCTTCTTGGTCTATGGCGCAGAAGCAGTTCTTCCTAGTGATTTGATTCACACTTCTCCTACAGTGGCCGCGTATATTGAAGAGGATGCCGAGATTTCTCGACAAAATGATCTCGACTTAGTCGAAGAAGTTCACGTCGTTGCTGAAATGAGATCAACAGCCTATCAGCAGAAGTTACGCAAGTATCATAGCCAGAGAGTCCGAAATAGATCTTTCAATAAAGGCGATTTGGTTCTCCGGCTTGTGCAACAAAGAAAGCACAAACTTTTCCCAGTATGGGAAGGGCCCTTTTTAGTTAGTCGAGTATTGCACAATGGTTCGTACTACTTAACTGACATGAGGCCAGTCAAAGAAAGACCTGCTACTAAGCAGAGAAAGAGAGCTGGAGGCAGTACAAATCCGGATGAGTTAGACAGACCATGGAATATTGCTCAGCTACGTCCCTTTTATTCTTAGTTTATCCTTCTTTGTAATCATACATATGTACATGTCCTGTGAGAAATAAAAGTCTTGGTTGCCTCAAGTTTTTCTGAGAAGTTTTACCATCTTATTTCCGAATGATCATGTCATAGTCGAAAATCCCAGAATACTTGAAAGTCCTTTATGCTCATGTTTGTTTTGGTTTAGATTTCCGATTCTAAAAATGCTACCTTCAGGTATAACTCTAAATTTTCTAGTATATACTTTGGATATTTGTCTGATTGCCGGATGCGGGTATTTTCCGAGTAGTGAATTGTTGGTACTGGAAGCCGGCTTTGTTTCCGAGTTTAAACTGGTTTAGCAATTGAGCTTCGTTGCTCGGCAAAGTTTCCGTGCAGAAGGTTTAGCCGGCTCACGAAAGGGACGAGGCAGAAAGCCAGATAAACGATAAGTATAGACGAAAAAGTATAAGTGCTTATGTAAACATTTCAGGCACACAAAAATTTAAAGCCAAAAGTGCTGAATAGATCAAAAGCTTAGCACTAGCAAAATTATAGTACTGCATATTTACAGACCCATCATGTTTCTCAGAATAATGCAATTGTTTCTGGCAATCTATGATGCAGGAGGAGAGGAAGGAGTTGTCGGCTTGCTGGATACATCGCCTTGATATCGTTCTGAGATGTCCACATCCGAAACGGTGTGGTCATCGTCGGAAACTTCTGCTGATTCTTTGGGAGGCGGAGGCGACGTGTCCACACGGGTGAAGAAGGGAGTGTCGTAGCTGGTTAGATCAGCTACGTGGCACCCATATCCGGCGCAGGAGTCCATGATTGCCTTGATGTCTTGCTCCTGTCCGTCTTCGTCCACCTTGCAGTACCCTCTGGTCACTTGCCATATCTCCATGCTTCCATGGTGGCTCATGACCATGGTGAGAGCATTCTGTGCTACAGATCGTGCGTAGGACATGTTCCAATCCTGGACAAGTTGTGGCATATCCTTCGCCTTATCCCGTACCTGAAAATCTAACATGCTATGCATATCCAGAATCTTGAGAGCTTCGCCAATATCCTCACGGGATTGGCGGAAGTCATGAAGCAGGTCACCGACTTGGGTAAGACGGTGGGTGCGAGGCTCGGCGGAGGTGGAATCCGTCAAGTTTAGAGGACCTATACACAAAAACAGTTAAGAAAATCCGACATTGAAAGAAGTCGAAGAAAATAGACAAATCAGATAGATGGAACATACCGAAGATGACGTCGTCAACTTTGGTCTTCTCTTCCCGAAGACTCCGGAGTTCAGCCCGGAGCACCTCGGAAAGGTCCTTCTCTCTGCACAGCTCATTATTGAGGTCCAAGATTTTCTGATCTTGAGCAGCAATCCTACGATCACGCTCGTCAGTGGCCATGGAGGAGGATTCGAGAACTTGAGCTATGTTGTTCGCATGATCCGCCTTGAGCTTATCCAGCTCTTGGCGAAGTTCTTTGTTCTCCACCACCAAGGTTTTGAGGTTCTCGGCCTCTTCAATCATAGCGCAGGACTGTTTCACCAGCGCTGTAAGTCAAAAAGAACAATAGTTTAGAATTTTTTTGACTATGAAAACATGAAAGACAAGGTTTGAGTCTCGGAAAGTTTACCTTCGGCCTCATCCTTGGAGACCTTAAGCTCAACATTTTCAAGTCAGAGAGCTCTTATATCTCTCCGCCTATTGCAGATGTTCTTCAACAAATCCTGGTTATATGAATTAACTTTTTGTAAGTCAGAATACCCAGAGTCAGAAGTCTACTGAAGACTCGGGCTAATATTGTTATTAATATCAGCATGAGCTTTGGGGGCTACACTAGTTCATTATTTGACATCCTAAGGAAGCATAAACTCGGATTAAATATCCTACTTCATGCTTGGGGGCTAGAGGATATGATATAAAATGCAATAAAGAAAATCGTGAGTTGGAATTCCGACTTACATGATGTTCATGTGTGAGATTGCTCAGACACATGTTCACCTCGGTGGTAACCTTCTCGGCGAGGGTGAGTGGAATAACCGGAGGTGGTGGAAGCACACCAGCTCTAAGTCCCTTGTCGCGAAGACGGACTTGTTCAAGAAGGTCGGAGCACTCGATGTCTTCCGCCTCTTGCGCTTCTTCTTCAGCAGAGAGATTTCTCTTCTCTAGGCACTACCGGGCCAGCCGTTGGATCTGTTCCGCAGATTTCCGGGACAAGCCAAACTTGGCAAGACCCGGATTGTTGAGAAGGTTTTTGGCAAAGATCTCTGCGGAGGGATCATTACCAAAAGAGGGTTCACCCTTATCTAAATCTGACTCACTCATGGTAACGTCAGTTTGTGATTCAAGGATCGCTGGCTCCATTGAAGGAGCCGGATCTTCTGCGACATCTGGCGAAGGAGTAATCACCGACATTGCAGAGGATTGGGGGGCAGGAGTCGGAGGAGCCACGGCAGGGGAAGCTATGGTCAGCTTCGTCTGTCGCAGGGGCTTCAAAGAAGTTCCCTTCCCCTTGCCCTTGATGAGCTGCTTAGCTCTGAGAATGTAATAGAATTGAAAACATTACATTTCGGAAGAAAATTCGAATAAGGAACAAAGACGAAAGTTGTGTTGAAAGTTACCTCTTCACAACGGGCACCTCCTTTGTGCCAATAGCCACTGTCGGAGCCTTGCGCTTCTTGGGCACAATGTCCGGCAATGGGACCATTTCCGCCTCCTGAGAAAACTCTGGAGGATATCCCTCGAGTGGAGCAAATTCCGACTCGGGGAGGTCAGCAAGCTGAAAACAAGAAAACATATCAGTATTGCGATATAAATTAAAGAATGAAACACATAAAAAGGTTTATTGTTAAAAGCTTACTGGCACAACGGGGTCTTCCGCTGTGTGCATGTCCAGAGAAACCTTCGGGATCCTCCTCTCGATCCGCTCCCTTATCAGCCATTTAATCTGGCTTATATAACCTTGCGAGGTATAGGCTCTAGGGCTAATGCGGAGGGAATCTTTTTTGGACGACGTGATTGAGTGCATCAGCTGGTCTCCATAGTACTGAAGGGGTTGGATCTGGCATGACACCCAACATTGGACCAAGTCGGATCCCTTCAGTCCTTTGTGTTTAATCAGATATTCGATCCGCCTCTTAGCGAGGATCAGATCGTCACTGAGAGCCGGAGGAGCCTCGTCCCATGACGGTTGGGCCATGGCGGCTCCCTCGATGAAAGCCGGCAAAGCAGTGGCTTTGCCGGGAGCCAGAACATCCTTGTGGTAAAAGAAAGTGGCTGGCCATTGTTTAACCGAGTCACTGGCTAGAATCTTAGGATATGCGCGATCACGTCTAACTAAAAAGCTAATTGTACCGGTAATATAAGGATTACCGGCAGTGGTAGAATTTCTCCAGACATGGAAGTAGTACCGGAATAAGGTAAGACTCGGCCTAATGCCGAGAAATCCCTCGCACAAAGCCGCATAGGCGCTCATCTTTAGGAGGGAGTTGTGAGGAAGATGGTGGAGTTGAACACTATAGTGATCTATCACCTCGGAAAAGAATTCTGAGGGAGGAAATGACAAACCTCTGTCGAGGTGGGTGCCGAAGTGTACCCGCTTGTCGGTGCATGGATTGGGGATGGTCTCGCCGGAGCCGCTCCGCCAGTCGCCAGCACGGAGGAGCCCTTCTGTCTCCACGCCGTGGAGCTTCTCGTTGTCCAGCACGCAGGGGATCTAGACCCCGCGATAGCTTTTCTTCTCCGCCGCCGCCGCCTCTGCCGTCACCGCTGCCGTAGCCAAGCCGGAAGATGAAGACGAAGCCATTCTTCTGGAGCGCCGGTGACCTTAGATGGGCGGCCCTGGGAGTTTGGGAAGCAGGGGAGCTTTGTGCGCGAGGGAGATTTGGAGGAGAAGAAACGGCGAGGGAACAGGTGAAGAGAGATGAAGAAGAATCCTCACCTCTTATATCCACCTAACCGCGCCAAGATTCGTGCAAATGACACTGTGTAACCGCCACGCATCATGGAAGGAACTGGGAGGACCCACGCGATGATTACATCGCCACGATCTCCGCGTATGCATTGAAACGGCGCCTCGGTTCCACGAATGGCGGACCCACCAACGGTTGTGTTGACAGGATGTTTGTCAGATGACGTGACTTGACCATGACAAGTGCCAGATGACGTTAGAGACCAAGTTCTGGCTTAGTTTGAAATCAAGCTAGAAAATCCGAGTAACATGTTGATAGGTCCGACTTATTTTTAAGACCCGGGTCATATTTTTTGTTGTGAAGTTTCAGGAACCCTTCAAGATTCTGCAAGCCGAAGATCAAGCTAGACGATGATGACTCCGACTTTGGATCTTGGAGACTTCCGGGGGCTGTTGTTGGGGATATACTTTCCGGGTATCCTCACAGTTCCTCACTGACCAGGGTGGCCCACTTCGGGTTAGAGCTTTGCTTCACGGGCGGCCTAGTCAGGGAGAGAAGACGAAGTCCAATCCGGCTACGGAAGGCCCAGAAGACTTACCAACTTAGGCCCATAGTGTTACTTGTAGTTCAAGATGTACTCTGTAACCGACTCTTAGTCGTAGACGGATAGATCTCTGCTATAAACCCTAGGCCGGATATCTATATAAGCCGTCCTAGGGAGAGGCTTTAGGGCACCTACCCTCATAGTCTACAAACTCGCACAGGCTAACCCTTGTAACCTATATTCTGGCTCTGCCATATTACTGGATTGCTAGCAGGAGTAGGATCCGTCCAAAGCCAGCAGATTCGAACCTAGGTAAACTTGTGTGCTCACCGTCTTGGAACATCGTACGTCTCACACCCCTCTCTTCCGCACGCCTCGAGGACCCCCTCATGGCATACTTGTCATCAATCCGACGACAATTCCTCTGTCGTTATTTTGTTGCCCTTTTTGTTGTTCTCTTCTTAGTCCTTCTGCTCTCTTATGTAGAAACTCTATGCTGAAGCCGCCAAGACCTCGCAGGACCTGGGGCACAAGATTGCTTACTCTGCTTTGTCTTCCCGGCTGCGTGAGTTTTCGTGTTTCTTGTTGACCATTGGGTACCGCCTATAGCTCTATTAGCGGACAGGGACCGCGAGGTGGAGAGGCTGAAGGCAGAGGTCGCCCGGCTGGAGGAGTCCAACGCAGCGCGCTAGGCCCAGATCATCCAGCTGCTATCGCACCAACAGCAGATGGAGGTCAAGGCCGGCCATGTGAAGAAGACCACCGAGATCCGGGCCGAGGCGCTGAAGAACCTCGAGCAGATCTAGGCTCGTCAGCTGGAGGATCTGAAGACCGCCCAGGCCCGGGAGAAGGCGTCTCTAGGGGAGCTATGCCGAATCGCTGAGATGGTCGTTAGTAAGTGATCCATTTGGCGAGCTTGCTCCTTCTCCTGTTGTCGTGGTATTGTCTACGAGTACGCCATGGAGGGGTCCTCACAGTGCGTGTTTAGAGACGCGGGGTAAGGCAGAGAGTTGGCTGGTACGAGGTAACACAGTTTACCCAGGTTCAAGTCCCACAACGGTGGCGGAACTCTACTCCTGCTATAAATCACTATAATGGCAATACGCCGAGTTACAGAGATAGGTTCGCTGTGCGAGGTGTTGTGCGTTGTACGCAGCAATCTATGAGGTTATGCCCTAAAGGCTCCCGCATGCCGGCTTATAAAGGCGCCAAGACCTAGGGTTTATAGGGAAAGGTCCTTGCCGGACAAGGTAAAGAGTCCTACACCTACATGAACTAGTTTTCCGTGTCTTGTACTCCAAGGCTCCAAGTATGTCGTTAACTCCTATGAGGCCTTCCTTTATCTGGCATGGGCCTCCCTTCAGGATCTGTCTAACTGGGTCGCCCAGTAGGCCATATGCCTTGCTACCAACTATGGGCCACCCCGGTTAGGAGGATTGGTGACATGCTATGAGGATACCCATATAGCATATCCCCAACAGTATCCCCCGGAGGACGTTGAAATCTTGCGCCGTCTTGCTCGTTGATCTCTGCATATCCCATCTAAGTGATGCCGCCAATCCGTCAAGCAATATCTCAAAGGCCTCCCAAAGAAACCTGCAATCCTCTCCGGCTTCGCAATGTAGCCAGAGATTCCTTGAGTCTTCATCTCTAGAGTCGGATGATCTCTATCTTTGATGGAATCTTCGGACGTGACCCTTCACTCCAACTATCAGGAGGATGACGTAGTGTATAGCCGACGCTACCTCGAAACTCACAGAAGCAAAGAATTAATCATTAGCTATTTTCACACGCGCGAAATCTGAAACGGCGGAGCGGCAAAAGACGGAGGACGTGGTGAAATTACCGTGCATGTTCACTTCCACGTCGGCAACGTTCCATCCATCAGATCCTTTTGCACGAATCTTGACACGAGGCTTATATATTTCCACCGCGGTCAATTTATTTCTTTTTACCCGCATTTGCTCCCAGTCTTTGTCTTCCTCCAGCCGCACGACCGTTCAAGCTCCTCTGCGAAAACCCTAACTAGAGACTTTTCTTCCTCCACTTTCCCATCGCAATGGCCTCCAGCAGCTCTACTCCTGCCATGGCGGCGATTCCCGGGGCTACAATGGAGCCATCCGAGGGAGTGATTGTTCCACCGGAGGAGGTGGTCGTTCCCGTCTCCGTCGTGATGGAATCCGCCGGCGATGACCAACAACGAGCGACACCCGAAGCCGCTGAAGAAGAAAGTGACTCCCACAAGGGGGTGTGGAGAGGCTCTGGTCTCTCCACCAAAGATCTTCAAGAGCTGGTCGACGAGGGATACCTCCCTGCGGCGGAGAAGTTTGTCTAGCGGGCGGCGCCGACCGGCGAGGTGGTCCCTTCTCCCCAAACCGGAGAAAAGGTATACCTCAAGTCTCAGCTGGTATGCGGCGTAAGCCTGCCAGTCTCCAACTTCTTGTTGGATGTCCTCCGGTATTTCCAGGTACTTCCCCACAACCTCTCTCCTAACAGCATCCTAGTCCTTAGCAACTTTGTAGCTCTATGCAAAGGATATCTAGGGACTAAGCCTAGATTAGATCTGTTTATATATTTCTTCACCGTCAAGAGAGAGTCCGTAGAGTCCAAGGATGAATTGCGGACCTGCGGAACCATTAGCTTTAAGATCCAACCTAGCTGGTGTTTCCCCGACATCATAGGGCATGAGTCTTGCAAGAACTGGCAGCGCACGTATTTCTATGGGCCAAATGTCCCTCTGCCAGACCGTCTCGAGACCTACCCCGACTTCATCGATGGAGCTGCCACCGAAGTGACCACATGGCAGACCTAGCATCCCTTCCCTCCGACGATGAAGCCAATCGCGCTGTAAGGCGGATCGAATGGATCGTAGATGGAGGTCTAATGGGCTTGGACCTTGCCATGTGCTGGTATGTTAGGCGGATCCAGCCTCTGCAGCACCACGCCGAGCTGATGTGCAAATATAATCAAGACAGGAGGGATCCCATGCAAATTTCGCGGGATAACTTCTCTACTGACTCTATCAAGCTCTGGCTTAAGGACATCGTCAAGGTGAAGGACAAGAAGCGAGGCTTCAAGATCACCTATGACATGTTCGCGACAAGTGCCCAAAGGTAGCTCCTGTTTCCTTTGTTGCTTGTTACATACTCTAAGGTTTTTCTGACTTTGAAGTTGTCTGTTTAACACTTTTCTGTATCCTAGCTGGCGACCTTGGCGGCGGACGAAATGGCCTCCCAGGTCTATGATCCAAAGATGAAGGATATCCAAGTGGTGTCGGACAATGACGCCCTCCAAGGATCAACCAGCTCCGGTAGCACGAAAGCGGAAGAGCTCCACCTCTAACGTTGTTGCCGAAGCCATGAAGAAGAAATCAGAGAGTGGAGTCTCCAAACGTTCCACTGCCGCCTTAGAGGCAGAGAAGAAGTAGAAGTCCACCGGCATTCCCCTCTCCAAGGCTCCTGCCGTGGAGTAAGTACTTTCATTCTCCGACTTGTATTTTTCAGTTCACACCTTTTTTCAACTCTTGTACTTATACCTTGTACGTTTCAGGAGGAAAGCTGGTGTTAGTTTGAAGCGATCCTCCAAAGATGTTGGAGGGTCAAAAAACATTCGTGACATGTTGACCAAGGGTGCGTCCGCCAAGCCCTCTCCCACCACCGCTCCCCCTACTTCTGCCGCCATTCCCTCTGCTGGTCCCGCTGGGCCATCATCTCCCGTCATCCCTGAGACCTCCGCCATGGAGATAGATATCAATCCAAATGTTGATGTCTCATGCTCTGTCAAGGCAGACGTTGCTCCCAATGGCCAGGCGACGCAGGAGAGCAACTCCACTAAAGTGGGTGAAGCCCCCACTAAGGATGCCACCGAGAAGGGGAAGGAAGTGGAAGAGGTGGACGTGGAAGCTACATTTGAGGCGGGAGCCTCCGCGCCATCGACTGCCTTAAAGGTACAGGAGGAAGCTAGGGCTTCATCCTTGCCTCCGGCTTCGAGCTCTCCATTGGCTGCAACTCCTCCGACGTTGAGCCTAGATGATCTCATCAAGCAGACCGACACAATCTATAAGAATGCTCGAACCTTTCATGATTCCCACACTCATCTGGCCAACAATCTTAGGTTCATTGCCATCGTAAGTTTTTTGAACTGCACTTGCTTTACTTTGTGTAGTATATCTCACTGTATCCCCCGAGGTCTTAGGTGGATAATTCAATAGTTATTGGCCTGACTGCTCCAAAGAACTAAGTATATAACTTGTTCGTGTAGCCCCCGAGTGTTTAGTTGAAACTGCAAAGTTCTGACTAGATGCTCTAGAGAAACTAGTTTACTTTAAAATCATGTATTGTAGCCCCCGAGCATTTAGTTGAAACTAAATAGTTCCGACTAGATTATCTAGAGAAACTAAGCATGCTTATATCATGTGCAGAATGAGAATAAACGGAGGATAGCCGCCAATGAGAGGTTTGCTGCTCTTCGGAAGGAGATGGACCTTGAACAGGGTAAAACAAAATTTCTGAAGGAACAGATCAAAAATAGCCAGAGTCTATTTCCTACGATAACTCCTTGCTTTCCCATTGAGTCATTTCTTCTGTCTTCTGATAACACTTTCTGATTTCCGTCTTACAGAATCCATTGCTAAGACCAAGAGCATCATCGAGAAATCCAAGCATATCTAGGAGCTCGATGATGAAAACAAGATTCTGAAGAAGGACCTGGCCGAGGCCGTCAAGGGCCATGAGGCAACGATGAAAGCTATGCAAGAGTCTGCGGACGTCAATGTTGGGAATATGCCCTAGAGGCAATCATGTATGATGTTATTCCCAATGTATTTATAAAGTTATTGTCCATGTATGAACTACTGATATGTATCATTGAATATGTGATTCATTTGTGGAACTATATATTCATGTTGTTCATACTAATTGTCCTTGGTCGCTGAGGTTGTGCCGGACACACAACTTAGACTAATGTGAAAGTCGGCTGATGACTCGGTTTCACTTGTCATGGGCATGGAGATGCTATTCTGACTTACACTGATTCGGCTAAAGGGGTTAGCGAATCGGACTGACCCACATTTGAGATGCAATGAGCATGTTGTCATTTGTAGTCTCAAGCAATGGAATCCTTCGACCTAAGGTGATCGCATGATCCGAGTTGTGGATTGCCAGCTTAGGTCCTATCAAACGTTGTTCCGTAAATGGACAGTTATAAAGGTAGGGTTCGGGTTGGTTGTGAAGCAAGATGCGTGATGTGGATTACCAAGATGGGATTTGCCCCTCTGTAATGGAGAGATATTCTCTGGGCCCTCTCGTGTGATATGATTCGGAAGCATGGCCATGCGCGACTTGGTTAAGTGTTAACCAAGGAGTCGGACTAAGTGTTAGTCCAGTGAATCGTGTATCACGGAACAAGAAAAGAGAGTCGAGCTATTAAAGGGATGGCAACAACTCGCCTATATCTTGACAAGATATATCGCGAGGCAAAGGGACTTGGACGAAAGTCACACTGAGAAATGTTTCTCTTCTGACTTTACGACGCTTGGGAGTTGGCACGTCTTGCTAGAGGCCGCTACCAACTATCGACTCAGAGTGGTGACTCATGTCGTGTCCAGGTGTATGTAAACCTACAGGGTCACACACTTAAGGGTAAGGAGCCCATGTGGATTCGATCCATGTGGAGATTGGGGTACGGCCTAGATGGGCCTCAAGTGTTGAGCCCAGCTAGGAGTGTATATAAGTGGAGTGACAAGGGATTGTCCCTGACCTAGCCGTCACTTTCTCCACTACCATTTCGGGCTAGACAGGATCTAATAGTCCTCTGCCTGGAGCTTCCTTCCTGTACGTGTGGATACGGTAGAGGCGTTGCACATGAGGCGCTGGAGACAAGGAGGTCTGTGGGGATCTGGACGTGTTGTTCGGGTGTCATTCGGCACAACATCAACTGACGTGCTTCATTAACAATCCGCACCTGCGCGTCTAGTGGTATATCTCGTGGCCTATCACCTGAGCTAGATCTTGGGAGCACCGCGTAGGGTAAAAAGTTTCGTTTATCTCTACCCGGCCCAACAGTGGTATCAGAGTGTTAGCTTCTGGTTTTAGACTCTAGATCGTGCATATGTGATATGCGGTTGGCGTTAGATTGGATCTAATTGCAGTTTTGTACGAGGTTGATTGGACCAACTGTACTCGAGGTATTGGATGATCCGGTTTCCATGATCTAACTGCAGAGGTCGTGGAACGACATACCCCTACCGGTCGACTGCCGCCATCGTGGTAGACTGTGACACGTAAATCCGGATGCGTTGATCGAAGATCAAAGAGTTTGGTCGAATCGGAGTCCAGATTGGATTTGGGTAAAATTGTTTTATCCAATGATGAAATCCATGTCCGGAATGCAGATGAGATCTGTGTTTTCGATCCCCGCCCGCTATCCGGCTAGAAGGACCACCGGCTTCGCCCTGTCGTAGCGCCTTAGATGTCGTTGCGAGTTTCACAACACCGGTAGATATCGTGTCTATGCATAACTTGTTTTTGCAGGATGTGAATGGTATGGCATATGTGCATGTGATGTGTGTAATCCATACATGATATGCGTATCACGGTTTTTGTCAGCTGGCTGGAGCCTAGGTGTTGTCATTTTATTGTATAACGACCTGCGTATCGGATTCTCTATGTAATTTACATTACTAGCTAGTGTAGCTGTTTGGAGAATCCGGATGGCATGCAAGTCGATGTACAAGTTGGCTACATGGTGTAAGGCGGCACATGACAAGAGTTGACACGAGTCGAATTACAAGCTTTGTGAATATGGAGATCACCATGAAGATAGCCATACCATTTCACATTATAATTGCTTTATTTTGTGTTATTGTTATGTCTCTATTTTACCTCTATTAGATAGTTGGTAGAAAGTAATCCCTCAAAAAAGGTCTAGTCGGTTTCCCCGCCAGTGCTGCACCATCACAAGTCAGACATTTTTGGTAGTGGGCTCATAAAATTGAGGTGCTATCAATTCTTTCTGACTAGTTGGGTTCGAGTCGGACTCTTACAGCGGAAGCACTCGGTAATCTAGACGGGTCTATCACAACGGTTGTGGGACTCGGGGAAAAGTCGGATGGGAGCCGAGGCATGTGATGCCACCTGTCCAAAAGGAGTCGTATGAGATGCGATTGACAAGGAGTTGTCTACCTAGATCACTTGACGACTAGCGGTGATGCTAAATCTCAATAGTCGGCTTTCTTATTTAGGATCCTGAATCACTAAGTAACCATCGGAGGCGTGTTGGTTTTAGTGGGAGCATAAGTATTAAAATCTTTAATATGCTTGCTCTTTTATGAATACATGTCTTAAGTGTTTTGCATATTTTTCTTTTGTAGATCAATGGCACCTAGCAGTCTCCCTCAGATTTCCAGTTTTGCTTTGAGAACCATCTTAGAGAAAGATAAGCTAAATGGAACTAACTTCACCAACTGGTATCATAATCTCAGAATTGTTCTCAAGCAAGAAAAGAGGGACCATGTCCTAGACAACCCACTTCCAGATGAGCCGAATGAGAATGCGAGTGTCGTGGCCACCAATGCCTACCGTAGGACATGTGATGAGTCTACGGAGATTAGCTGTCTTATGCCTGCTCACATGGAACCGGACTTGCAGCAGCAGTTCGAGAATGTTGAGGCCTACGATATGATCGAAAGCCTCAAAAGTATGTTCCAGGCTCAGGCGAAGACTGAGAGGTATCAAGCCTCCCAGGCCTTGTTGAGCTGCAAGCTTAAGGATGGCGATCCACTGAGTCCGCATGTGATCAAGATGGTTGGTTACATGCAGTCTCTGCAAAGCCTGGGCTACCCCATTAGCGAAGAGTTCGCTACAGACATAATTCTGAACTCTCTTCCTAGTGCGTATGGTCAGCTCATATCGAACTACCACATGCATGGTATGGATAAGAAGCTCACTGAATTACATGGGATGTTCAAGCAGGCTGAGGCGGATCTCAAGAAAGGCACCAGTCAAGTGTTGATGGTGCAGAATAAGGCTAAGTTCAAGAAGAGTTCTTGGACTAAGAAGAAGAAGGCAAAGTCGGGAGGTAAGGCTAAGGACCCGGTCCAAAGCGCTTCATCAGGGACTAAGCCATCTCCTGCAGCCGGATCCACGTGCTTCTGTTGCAAGGCGGGTGGCCACTGGAAGAGGAATTGCAGCAAGTATCTGGCTGACAAAGCCAAGAGTGGAGGTGTGACTTCCGGCTCATGTACGCTTGTTTCCAATGTTATAGACATTTATCTTGCTAATCCACCTAGTAATTCTTGGGTATATGCTACCGGATCAGTCATTCACATCTGCAACTCGTTGGAGGGACTGATAAGAACTAGGAGCATGGCAAGAGGTGAGGTTGACATTCGAGTCAGCAACAAAGTGAGAGTCGCTGTGTTGGAAGTCGGCACGATGCAACTTCATTTACCTTCTAGATTCTTAATGGAGCTAAATATTGTTATTATGTTCCAGTGCTTAGTCGAAACATTATTTCTGCCTCATGTTTGATGAGACAAGGCTATGAGTCGAATATTAAGAATAATGGTTGTTCTTTATATTTGAATGATATGTTTCACGGCTTTGCACCCGTCCGGGACGGGTTATTTATTTTTAATCTTGAAGGTGAATCTGTCTATAACATAAATGTGAAAAGGTTCAAAACAAATGATCTGAATATGACTTACTTTTGGCATTGTCGGCTTGGTCATATAAGTTGGAAACGCATGAAGAAGCTCCATGATGATGGACTCCTAACTTCGTTCGACTTGGAGTCATTCGAGACATGTGAATCCTGCCTACTCGGCAAGATGACCAAGACACCTTTTGCAAAGATTGTGAAAGGGCGTTCGACTTATTGGGACTAGTACATAGTGATGTATGTGGCCCGATGAGCACGACAATCAGAGGTGGTTATGAGTACTTCATTACCTTCACTGATGATTTGAGTAGGTATGGATATATCTACTGGATGAAACATAAGTCAGAAGCCTTTGAAAAGTTCAAGGAATTCCAGAATGAGGTACAGAATCAACTTGGCAAGAAAATAAAGTTTTTTCGGTCGGACCGAGGAGGCGAGTACATGAGCCATGAGTTTGATGACCATCTGAAGAGTTGTGGAGTAGTTCCCCAGCTCACTCCTCTAGGAATGTCACAGAGAAACAGTGTGTTGGAAAGGAGGAATTGGACCTTGTTAGACATGGTACGATCCATGATGAGTCAGACAGATCTGCCTTTATCATTTTGGGGTTATTGTCTAGAAACTGCAGCGTTTACACTAAACAGAGTACCATCAAAGTCGGTAGAGAAGACACCGCATGAGACGTGGACTGGCAAGAAGCCGAGTTTGTCTTTTCTTAAGATTTGGGGTTGTGAAGCATTTGTCAAGCGACTTCAGTCGGACAAGCTTACGACCAAGTCGGATAAGTGTATTTTCGTGGGGTATCCGAGGGAAACCTTGGGCTACTACTTCTACAACCGAGAAGAGGGCAAAGTGTTTGTCGCTCAGAACAGTGTCTTCCTTGAGAAAGAGTTTCTCAGTCGGGGAGTCAGTGGGAGCACGGTGCAGCTCGAAGAAATTCGAGAGATACCGGCCAGCAGCGAGTCGGCAAAAGCCTTAGAGGTTGAGCCGGTCGTGGTACCTGAGCCGACAACTGCACCGACACTACGAAGATCGGCCATATTGCGAAGTGTTCGTGATGTGTTATTGTTGGACAGTGATGAGCCAACAACTTATTCGGAAGCGATGGTGGGATCTGATTCTGAGTCGTGGCTTGGAGCCATGAGATCCGAGTTAAAGTCCATGGATGAAAATCAAGTTTGGAACTTGGTTGATCTGCTAGACAGTGCAAGACCCGTCGAGTGCAAATGGGTCTTTAAGAAGAAAACTGATATGGACAGAAATATTTCTGTCTATAAAGCACGACTTGTCATGAAGGGGTTCCGACAGGTTCAAGGAGTTGACTACGATGAGACTTTCTCTCCCGTGGCAATGCATAAGTCAGTTCGGATCATGTTAGCTATAGCAGCCTATTTCGACTATGAGATATGGCAGATGGATGTCAAGACAACTTTCCTTAATGGAAATTTAACCGAGGACGTGTATATGATACAGCCCGAGGGTTTCGTCGATCCAGCTAATGCTGACATGGTATGCCAACTTCGGAAATCCATTTATGGGTTGAAGCAAGCATCTCGGAGTTGGAACATTCGCTTTGATGAAGTAGTCAAATCGTTTGGCTTCATCAAAAGTGATCATGATTCTTGTTTATACAAGAAGTTTAGTGGGAGCAAAGTAAACTTTCTGATCTTATATGTGGATGACATATTACTGATTGGAAATGATGTCCAGATGTTGCAAGAAACCAATGAATCATTGGAAAAGAGTTTTTCGATGAAAGACTTGGGTGAGGCGACTTACATACTAGGAATCCAGATCTATAGAGATAGATCAAGGAGGCTCATTGGGTTGAGTCAGAGTACATATTTGGACAAAGTGTTGAAGAAGTTAAACATGGAATCGTCTAAGAAGGGGTTCTTACCGATGTCCCATGGCGTAAAACTTAGCAAGACTCGGTGTCCTTCGACAACTGATAAGCAAAGTCGGATGACTGCGATTCCGGATGCTTCTATAGTTGGATCCATCATGTATGCTATGATTTGTACTAGGCCAGATGTTTCCTATGCTCTAAGTGTTGTGAGCAGATACCAGGCTGACCCTGGAGAGATCCACTGGGCAGCGGCTAAAAATATCCTTAAGTACTTCAGAAGGACTAAGGATATGTTCCTGGTTTATGGAGGTGAGGATGAACTCAGTGTAAGGGGTTACACAGATGCAAGTTATCTCACTGACTCAGATGATTCTCGTTTGCAATCCGGATATGTGTTTATGATAAACAGAGGGGCTGTGAGCTAGAAGAGTTCCAAGCAAGAGACAGTGTTTGCGTCTATGATAGAGGCTAAGTATATTGCTACCTTGGAGGCGGCAAAACAAGTCGTTTGGATGAGTAATTTCCTCATGGATCTTGGTGTGGTTCAGGGCTCGTCCAATCCGTTAGACGTGTATTGTGACAACAATGGTGCTATCGCACAAGCCAAGGAACCTAGACAACACCAGAAGAACAAACATATACTCATGCGGTACCACCTGATTCGCCAGTTCATGGGCCAAGGTGATATCAAGTTATGCAAGGTACACACGGATGCAAATATTGCGGATCCGTTGAGAAAGCCACTACCACAGCCGAAGCATGAGGCGCACCTGAGAGCTATGGGCATTAGATGCCTAAACATGTGATGTCAGATGTGATTGACTCTAGTGCAAGTGGGAGACTGTTGGGAATATGCCCTAGAGGCAATCATGTATGATGTTATTCCCAATGTATTCATAAAGTTATTGTCCATGTATGAACTACCGATATGTATCATTGAATATGTGATTCGATTGTGGAACTATATATTCATGTTGTTCATACTAATTGTCCTTGGTCGTTGAGGTTGTGCCGGACACACAACTTAGACTAATGTGAAAGTCGGCTGATGACTTGGTTCCACTTGTCATGGGCATGGAGATGCTATTCCGACTTACACTGATTCGGCTAAAGGGTTTAGCGAATCAGACTGATCCATAGTTGAGATGCAATGAGCATGTTGTCATTTGTAGTCTCAAGCAATAGAATCCTTCGACCTGAGGTGATCGCATGATCCGAGTTGTGGATCACCAACTTAGGTCCTATCAAACGCTGTTCCGTAAATGGGCAGTTATAAAGGTAGGGTTCAGGTTGGTTGTGAAGCAAGCTGCGTGATGTGGATTACAAGATGGGATTTGCCCCTCTGTAATGGAGTGATATTCTTTGGGCCCTCTCGTGTGATATGATTCGGAAGCATGGCCATGCGCGACTTGGTTAAGTGTTAACCAAGGAGTCGGACTAAGTGTTATTCCAGTGAATCGTGTATCACAGAACGAGAAAAGAGAGTCGAGCTATTAAAGGGATGGCAATAACTCTCTTATAGCTTGACAAGATATATCGTGAGGCAAAGGGACTTGGACGAAAGTAACATTGAGAAAGGTTTGTCTTCTGACTTTACGGCGCTTGGGAGTTGGCACGTCTTGCTAGAGGCTGCTACCACCTATCAACTCAGAGTGGTGACTCGTGTCGTGTCCAGGTGTACGTAAACCTACAGGGTCACACACTTAAGGGTAAGGAGCCCATGTGGATTCGATCCATGTGGAGATTGGGGTACGGCCTAGATGGGCCTCAAGTGTTGAGCCCAGCTAGGAGTGTATATAAGTAGAGTGACAAGGGATTGTCCCTAACCTAGCCGTCACTTTCTCCACTCCCATTTCGGGCTAGACAGGATCTAGCAGTCCTCTACCTAGAGCTTCCTTCTTGTACGTGTGGATACTGGTAGAGGCGTTGCACGTGCGGCGCTGGAGACAAGGAGGTCCGTGGGGATCTGGACGTGTTGTTCGAGGGTCGTTCGACACGACATCAACTGACGCGCTTCATCAACAATCCGCACCTGCGCGTCTAGTGGTAAATCTCGTGGACTATCACCTGAGCTAGATCTTGGGAGCACCACGTAGGGTAAAAAATTGTGTTTATCTCTGCGTGGCCCAACAGTCGAGATGCAGTGCCTGAAGGATGAGATTGCACAGCTCAAAGACCAGAACCAAGCTGCCAAAGAGAAAAATGCTAGGAGTCTTGAGATGTTCAAGTCAGTCTAGAAGGACCGCGATGCCTTGGCGGAGACATGCATGCAAGCGGAAACGAGCATCTTTGGTAACTTTCTCCATCTTGATCTTTTCCTGTAAGTTGGATAACCATTTGACTTGTTTATACTCATGGTCCTTGTATGCTTGTGCAAACCACAGCTCCCATTGGCTTAGCCAACTTGGGTGAGGGTGCTCCACATCCCAAGGAACGCATGATTCTTGCCGGAAACTTCATCAACACCACCATCGCCCAAGCCAAGGAGATAGCTCAACCTCTGGGCATAAATATCAAGGCGGCATACTCATCAGCCAAGTTCGCAGAAATCCTACGCCGAGCCCCTGAGAAAATCAAAGACTGGAAATCATCTTGCATCCGGGCTGGTGCTAGGATGACCCTGTCCCTGGTCAAGGCTCACTATGACAATGCCGACATCGACTAGGTGACCTCTGGCATGCCCAAGCTGGACGAGGAAGGACAAGAGATCAATAGCAATGCTATTTGGAATTCCCTTGCCATCTTCAATACCAGGGTTGCCAAGATGGTCAAGGCTGATGTCTTCGTGCATTCCGAGATCCTGGATGATGACCTGGCCTCTTCTGAGTCTAGCCCCTCTCCTTCTGAGTTTTACGATCTCTCCCAGCCTAGCTCTCCTGATGATGCCACCATGAAGCCTCCTGCAGCAGAGCCATGAACAGCAATTTATGTATTAAAAGTGTCTCTACAAAAATGTATGCGGAAAAACTTATGTTTGTCTAAGGCAGAAAACTTGTATTCAAGCTTCCTGCAACTTATCTGTTTCCAGCATGTGTATATATTTTTCAAGCAAGTGCTGGCTTATCAATTATTCTGGTTCGTATGCTTGACCTTTTGTGAGATGGAAGACTCGCATCACAGAACTATGCTCTCAGGTGATGATGCTTAATAGCACCGTCCAGAACCTAAGAACAAAATCGCTGGCTTTGAGTGCAGAAAAGTCACTACTCCGGAATCCACATAAAAACTTCAGAAAACGTGTAAACCAAAAAACTTAAGCGAACGCCCGTAGGCGGGATTTTCACAAGGCAAATGCAACTTTGCGCATAAAGGGTTTATATGATCCAAAAATGAACAACTAAAGGAGGTAAAAGACCTAGAGAATATGAGTGAACCAAATGCTTTGTTTCATTGATCATATAAGAAACTTATTACATAATATAAATGTGCTAAGTGTAAAAGGGATGTAGTTGTGCTATGTTCCATGGCCGATCTGTCTCCGGGTAATCATCATCGGAGTCACGTTGCTTGCGCTTGCGATATTTGGCCTATCTTTCAACTTGCGAATATCGATGAGGTAATAGGAACCATTGAGCTATGCTTTGCTTATGACGAACGGTCCTTCCCAAGGCGGGGATAGTTTGTGTGATTTCTCTTGCTTGAGTCGAAGCACCAGATCTCCTTCTTTAAACGAGCGATGCTTTACACGGCGACTATGGTAGCCATGCAGCTTCTGCTGGTAGACGGCAAATCTCTGGCATGCCAGCATGTGCTCTTCTTCAAGTAGGTCCACAGATAGCCGTCTGGATTCTTCAGTGTGATCCTCCTTGTAGGCAGAAACTCTTGGTGCATCGTGGAGGATGTCGGATGGAAGAACTGCTTCTGCTCCATAAACCATGAAGAAAGGAGTCAAGCCGGTGGATCTGTTGGGTGTTGTTTGTAAACTCCACAAGACAGATGGTAGTTCCTCCGCCCAAGCTCCAGCTGCTATACGTAGCGGTGCCTCCAAGCGTTGCTTGATTCCGTGCAGAATTAGTCCATTGGCCCTTTCAACTTGCCCATTTGACTATGGATGTGCCACATATGCTAGGTCAAGGAGGATGCCTTTCTCATGATAGTACTCCTCAACTTCTCCGAGAGATAAATTTCTACCATTGTCGGTGATGATGCTATGTGGGAGACCAAATCTCACCACTAGATCCCGGACAAACTTTAGGGTTGTTGCCCCATCAAGCTTTCTAATGGGTTTAGCTTCAATCCATTTTGTGAATTTATCCACTGCTACTAGCAAGTGTGTGAATCCATAGGAAGCTGTCTGCAAAGGTCCCACCATGTCCAGCCCCCAGACTGCAAACAACCAAGTTATTGGTATTGTTCGCAATTCTTCAGCTGGAACATTTTGTTGTCTTGCATAAAATTGACACCCAAGGCATGTTTGCACCAACTTGTTGGTGTCCGCCTTGGCAGTTATCCAGTAGAATCCTTGTCGAAAGGCCTTGGCCACCAACAATCGGGGAGCGGCGTGATGCCCGCAATCTTCGAGATTTTTTTCTCTTAGGATTTCAATACCTTGTTGCTGGGAACCGCACCGTAGGAAGACTCCTATGCTACTTCTTTTGTATAGCTGGCCGTCAATGATGACGTAACCTTTTGCTCTGCGTACTATTTGCCGGCTTTCGACTCCGTCAGCGGGCAAAGTTCCATCTTGTAGATAATCCATGAATGGCTTTGTCCAAGCTGGAGAGGTCACTGTTACTGTGTTAACAAATGCGTCCACTATATCCGGGTTGTCGGGGTCTGCTCCCTTCACGGATGGAGTCCATAAATGCTCCAGGAAAACGCCTGGCGGAATTGGTCGGCGAGCTGATCCAAACTTTGACAACAGATCTGCCACCTCATTATCCTCCCTTTTGACGTACTTGACTTCGTAGCCGTCGAAGCACTTGGCTATTTCATATACTTCGTGTCGATATGCCGCCATCATAGGGTTCCACGCGTTCCAGGTGCCAGCTACTTGCTGGGCAACAAAGTCGGAATCTTCATAGCAAACTATGCGCTTGATGCCAATATCCTTGGCTACGCGAAGTCCGTGAATGAGGGCCTCATACTCCGCCATGTTATTGGTAGCATTGAAGTGGATCCGCGGGACGTATTGCAACTTCTCTCATGTTGGTGATTGCAATAATACACCAACCCCTGAGCCATTGAGTAACTTGGATCCGTCAAAGTGCATGACCTAACACTACTAGAGAAAAGCTTATAGCAGCACTCCTTACCGCTGGCGAAGTGGGCACGTGCTCGCCGGTGGTAAGACCTTCCAGGGCTGCCGCGCACTACCGCCGGCGAATAGAATGTTACTCGACAGTGTTAAACAACTTACTGCAGGCGCACCAAGACCCAAATTCGCTAGGGATAGTATTGAACATGACCAGTCTAAATGGACATAGGATATCACCGGCGTATGTACATGTGGTGCGCAGGGGATATATATCAGCCCAGCCCGACTCGATTCCCACCACGACTCCCACTCTCCCACGTACCACCATGACACACACACATGAGCATGTCCCCCTCCCTCGATTCCCCTCGCCCTATGCCCACCCACCCAATTCCCTCGCCCTATCCCTCTCTCTCGCAGCCGCCACCCCATCCCCTAGATCGCCGGCCACCGCTGCGCCCGTGTTCCTCCTTGCAGCGCCGCCTCGACCCGCTGTCCTCCGCCTGGCGCCGCCGCCTCTACCCCTGCCAGCCCCTGCCCGCCGCCCTCTTCCACGGGACCCACCGCCTCCCCGTCGAGCCGGCCCCATCTCTCTGCATCGCCGCCATTCCCGGCCATGCTCGGTGTTCCTGGCGTTCCTTGGGTTCCTGGCGTCACGGCCCTAGACCTGGAGCGGCTCGCCGCCGTCGCGCAGTTCCTAGCGTGGCGCACGGCCATGAGCGACGACATGCTGGTCGTCGCGGACGCACCCTCCGTGGCATGGGACTACACCACGCGGAGCAACATGCACGTGCTGGCGCAGTGCGAGAGGGACCGCGCGCCCGCGGAGTGCGACCGGTGCCTGGACTATGCGGCACGCGTGGCGGCGGCGTGCTGCTGGGGACTCGACCCTTGGCGTGATGGCATGGCAGCCGTCGTCATTGGGTTCAACTGCTACCCCCGCTTCGACATCTCCACCGTGTCGGTGCCTCTGCGACAACAGATTGGTTAGCGAGCATCCTGTTCTTCTTCATTGATTAACTAGTTGAGATGCAAATTTTCCGGTTCAGTTAATTTGAGCTGACACTGGATATACACAATGCTGACAGGAATGTTTGTGAATGACCATCCTGCCTTAACCTTCTTGTTGGGTGCACTCGTGGTGGTGCTGGTCGTGGGAGGTGTGGTCAGATTGGTTCAGGAGATGTACTGTTGCTGGATGGAGAGGAAGATCAGAGCCGCCAGGAACGTAGCAAGATCAAGTTTTGAGCAAACGTGATCTACTTCTAATTTCTGAGCAACATAAACAAGGTACTCCTGCCACTATGAATATTCACAGCAACTCCAGTACTGAATTTTCTTGCATTATTCTCAATGAAAATATTGACAGCACATTGGGAAGTTACTGTTAATATCTTATACTCTGAATATTGGAAGTTACTGTCAAGTTACTGCAGTATGTTTTTCAGGAGTAGTGGTACTTCCTAAAACTTGCAAGTACTCCAACATACACATATTTGGTTCAGGATGCTTATGCATGATAACTGTAACTTGATATCTGCTTCAAACTAGTGCTATCATGTAGTATTGCTAATCTTCTGTAGTGTGAGCTTGTATTACTGCTTGTTGCATGATCATTTGTGCTCAACTCAAGTTAATTGGAACTTTATTATACTCCAAGATAAACGATGACCAATCTGCAGATGTTTAGTGTGAAGTCTGTGGCACTAAACAACTAAAGAAAAACTTCAAGCGTCATCAGCGAAGCATGAAGGTTCGTGTGTCACTAAGGATTAAATGCCACTTCGAGGACTGCAAGTGCTCATTTTTTTCTCTTTAATAAATTACAAATTTGCTTGTTTTCCATTCTCGGTCACTTAGAACTCCATAAATCTAACTTGGAAAAGTTTACTTTCATTCTTCTTCTTGTTGTCTGGCCTAAGTGTACTTGCATTATTACAACTACATCATTACTCCTCCATTATTCAGTTAAACTGCAGAAGAGTAACTTGCACTAGACTGAAACTTGTCAGTATTACGTACTGAATTCTCCGGGATGCCAATGGTTGCAGGTCACAGAACTCGGAGGCTATAGCTGCATTTTCATCTGGAGGAGCGTTATCTTCTTCATGTGGACCATTGTCTTCTTTGGGAGGACTAAAGTTCAGGTCCAGAAGCACCATAGCTGACGATGAGGATGGATTTGAGGAGAATCTGCTTCTTCTTCTGCTATCCTGGAGGGCCATTTTGTTCTTTGGGAGCACGAAGGTCGGCGATGCGGCCGACGACGTGCTCACCGAGCAGAAGCACGACGGCCAGCGACGTGTTGGGCAAAGCGCCCGATGGTGGTCTCGCTGGCGTTCTCCCCTGGTTGCCGGCGAACTGGACACTGGAGGTGATGGGCGATCAGATGCTGCTAGGGACTGGTGTTCTTTTGTTGTTGCGTAGAAGTTGGGGGATTGACCCTTGTAATCTTGTTTAAATATTATATAATATGTAGAAGTTGGGCGATCGACCCTTGTAATCTTGTTTAACTATTATATAATATGAAATGTATGAAACGGTCACCTTAGGAGCCCACGTGGGTTTCTTTTTTTTAAACGCAAAAAGTCATACTGCCAGCGAACATGTCTTGTGCGCCGACGGTAAGTTGAAATATCGCTGGTGCTGTTGCTCGTTCACCAGGGGTAACTTAAAATACCCCGGCGAACAGGAGCCTACCAGTGATGAGGCATTACCACCGGCAAGGTGATCGCCGGCGAGCACGAATTCGCCGGCGAGCACGAATTCGCCGGCGGTAGGCCTTTTGGGGGTGCCGGCGGTGAGGTTTTCTCTACTAGTGCAATACTCTCGTTCTGGTACAGGAGTGTCTTCTGCCAGTTCTGTCCAATCCGCAAGAAAATCCGTCAATGCTTTTAATTTGATAGCGTCGGGTCGCTTGTAGGTGATGTCGAAGGCGGCAAGTTTAATGCCCCACTTTGCCACTCTCCCTATAGCGTCGCTGTTGTTGATAATGCCGGACAATGGAGCTTTGCTCACCACTGTGATGGGGTGCTCCTGGAAATAGTGCATTAGCTTGTGTGAAGCAAGGAAAACTCCATAAGCTATCTTCTGGTAGTACGGGTAACGCTGCTTGGATTCCGTCAAGACCTTGCTCACATTGTAAACGGGTCGCTGAACTCCGTATTCGTGCGTTGGTTCCTTGTGCTCCACCACGATGACGATGCTGATTACTCGGTTGGTCGCCGCCATGTAAACTAACATAGGCTCCCTTGGCACCGGTGCTGCAAGTATAGGTGGGGAGGAGAGTATTCTCTTCAACTCCTGAAGTGATGCGTTAGCCTCGTCCGTCCATGTGAATTTGTCCGCCTTCTTGAGCAACTTGTAGAGCGGCATAGACTTCACACCAAGTTGGCTGATGAACCGGCTTACTATTGCAACATAGCCTGTGAGCCTTTGTATGTCCTTCAGGCATGTCGGGCGTTTGATGTCGAGGATAGCCTTGATTTTTCCCGGGTTCACCTCGATTCCGTGATGCGAAACAATGAAGCCCAACAGTTTGCCGGATGGTACCCCGAAGACACACTTCTTTGGGTCCAGCATCATGTTGTATTTCCGGAGATTGTCAAAGGTTTCCTGTAAGTCAGCGATAACATCATTTGATTTGTTTCACATTACCGCGATGTCGTCCACGTAAGCGTGTACGTTGCGACCTATTTGGTCATGCAGGCAACGTTGCATCGTCCGCTAGTACGTAGCACCAGCGTTTTTCAACCCAAAGGGCATCGTGACATAGCAATACGTGCTATAGGGTGTGGTGAACGAACTGGCCAATTGGTCTGACTTTCGCATCCGGATCTGGTGGTATCCTGAATAGGCATCGAGAAAACACAGAAGTTCCAAGCCAACCATCGAGTCAATGACTTGTTCAATGCGAGGCAAAGCAAACAGATCCTTCGGACACGCTTTGTTTATGCCGGTGTAATCAACGCACATTCTTAATTCATTGGTTCCCTTTTTGGGGACAAGTACAGGATTTGCCACCCATCGGGTGTGAATAACTTCTCAGATAAATCCAGCCTTAAGTAACCTAGCTATTTCTTTGCCTATAGACCTTTGTCTTTCATCACCAAAGCATCGTAGAGGTTGTTTCACCAGTTTGGTATTAGGATCAATATTCAAGCTGTGCTCGGCAAGTTCCCTAGGTACACCTTTCATGTCGGAAGGTTGCCAGGCAAAGATGTCCCTATTCTCACAAAGGAACTCGACGAGCGTGCTTTCCTATTTGGGATCCAGGTTCGTGCCAATGGCGGTGGTCTCGGAGGAATCACCTTCGACAAGTTCCACCTGCTTGGTCTTGATGGCAACCTTGAAGGCGGGTTTGGAAGCAGTAATCTGCTTCTTCAAAGCCGGCATCTCCGTGGCATCGACCTGGTTCTGGATCTCCTTGAACTCCTCACTTTATAGGACTGCTTCGGCAAAGGTGGCCTCGCTGAGCTCGCACTCCCGTCCCTTGGTGAAGCTTCTGTCAACGGCGATGACGCCATTTGGTCCGGGAATCTTGAGTTTGTTGTAGAAAAAACATGGCCTTGCGAGGAAGGAGTGGAAGATGTCACGTCCAAAGATGACGTGGTACACGCTCTTTTAAGGCACCACTTCAAAGGTCATGCATTCTTGGCGGTAATTGTTAACATCGCCAAAAGCAACCGGAAGCGTGATGCAGCCCAGGGAATTTGCTTGTCGGCCAGGGACGACTCCATGGAACACGGTGTTGCTCTTCCTTAGATGGGTCTCCATCAAGTTCATCTTGTGCAGTGTATCTAGGTACATGATGTTGATGCTGCTTCCACTATCCACGAGGCACTTGGTGAACTCTATGCCGTCAATCAAAGGGTTGATGACCATGGCATACTGGTTCTCTGTTGGGATAAGTTCTGGGTGATCCTTCCTATCCCAAGTAATTGGAACTTCTGACCACCTGACGTACTAGGGAACCGGACGGATGGTAGCCATCAGTATCCTCAGCAACGTTTTCTAGGCCCGGACGTTGGGGTGCCAAGGAAGGTGTGGTAACATGGAGCCTTCTTTTCGAAGGGATTTTTCCCTTTATCCTCTCCCTTGTCGGAAGATTTTGGGTCCACATCCTCGTCCATATCACTTGATTCCTTGGGTTCTTCCTCCTTCTTCCCTTTGCCCTTTCCGCGGGGTCTGTTCTTTCGACTTCGCTTGTAGCCGGACTCAGGGTCCTCCTTGAGATCATTGACAAAATTTCACTGGCAATTGGTGTGGGTGGATTTTCCAGTGGCGTCGAGATGGATGAAACATGGCATATCACGGTACTCTTCATACGTTTGCGGAACACGGGGCGCTGAGGGTGTGGTGTCACTCCTCTGCTGGCCACTGCTAGCCCCCCGACCATGTCCACGCTGCCCACCATTGCCTCTGCCAGTGAATGTTGCGGCTACCATGTCGGCTACTTGCTTCTCTTCGGGCGGATTCTTCCGCTTGTTATTGTTGTTCTTTTTGGCCTGGGTAGGGATTGCTATAGCCGCCAAGGATCCACGCGCATCGTCATCAGCAGTGGCGAACTCGCTAGCCATGGCGATCATTGTGTTGAGGTTGAGGTCATTGTTGTCTTGTCTGCGCTTCAACGTATGCTGGAGCAAAGTTCCCTTTTCTAGACCATCAATGAAGGCGGCCATAGCGGTCTGTTCGTGCACCCCTGCGCAGGAATTTTTCATATCCAGCCAGCGAGAGACGTAGGCACGGGAGGTTTCATCCTTTTCCTGCACACACCGATGTAGGTCTCCGACAGTGCAGGGACGTTTGTACGTACCCTCGAAGTTCTTGGTGAACGCTTCGTGCATGTCCAACCAATTGCATATTGACTTCTCCGGCAAGTCATCGATCCATTGTCGGGCCATGCTGGTCAATATGAGTGGGAGGTACTTCACGGCGACATTGGGGTTTCCCCCTGCGATGTGGATAGCTTTGCTATAGTCCTGCAACCACGTTGCTGGCCGGGCGGTGCCATTGTATGGCTTGATGGTATTGTCTATCCGGAGGCCGGGTAGGTTGTGGCCCGTATGACTGGTCCAAAACAACGTGGCCCAAGGTATGGGAGCTCCCGAGCTTCTTGGATCTTGTCCAGCCACGATCATGCGCCATATGGCTCTAGCTGCTTCCGTTTTCCGTCATGGGGGGAGTTGTGGCGCGATTTATGAGATCCTCCATGCCCTCCGCCATGATGGCTGCTAGTGGGTGATGGTGGCCGTGGAAGCGGTGGGTTAGCTCTCTTGCTGTGTGATGACCCACAAGTATAGGGGGTGTATCGCAGTATTTTGGATAAGTAAGAGTGTCAAACCCAACGAGGAGCAGAAGGTGCTGTCTAGTGGTATGGATCAGGATATCTCTGCAAATACTTAGCAAACGGATTTTTAGGGGTTTTCGATAAAGCAAGTAAACAAAGTACGAGTAAACAAAAGACAGTAAGAATGAATGCAGCAAGTGGCCCAATCCTTTATGTAGCAAAGGACAAGCCGGTTGTATTTCCATAGATGACCAAACGTTCTCGAGGACACATGGGAAGACTGTCAAGTGCTTTCGCTTCATATAGTCGATTAATCTTCTCTAGCTTGCTAAGTGTTGTGTGGGTGAACCTGTGCTAATGTACCGTCCCATCCAAGACTTAATACATACTTGTGATTAAACCCCCTTGCAAACATCCGTAAGTACAAGAAAGTAATTAAGGTAAAACCTAACCACAACTTTAAACTCTAAGACCCTTACGTCCCTTGTGCAATGGTTTTCTAACGGGGGTTCAGGTTTCTGTCACTCTGGCAACCCCTACGATTAGTAGCCAAATACACAATGCATTCCCCTAGGCCCATATAGGTGAAGTGTCATGTAGTCGACGTTCACATGACACCACTAGAAGAAGTACACCACAACTTAAATAACAATCTATTGAATCTTTCTCAACACAACTCCACTACTAACAACAAGACGTCTCCCATGTCCTCAAGAACAAAGCGAACTACTCACAAGGCATCATATGGATCATGATCAGAGATGGAATAATGATGTATAACAATCTGAACATAAACAATAATTCAATGGTTCACTCAATAGCATCAACTATAAAGAGTAATCAACATCGGGAAAGTTTCCCCTATGAACTATAGCAAGATTCAACCAATTGTTACAACAATATGGAGATGGTGATGAGGGTGTTGATGGTGATGATGGTGGTGGTGATGATGATGATATCGATGAAGTCCAGCTTGATGGTGGTGTTGATGGCGACGATCTCGCCTCTCCGAGAAGGAATTCCCCCGGCAGAAATCTGTCTGCCAGAGAGATCTTTCTCTCTCGGTGTTTTCCGCCCCGCAGAGGCGGCAGAATCTTTCTGTGGTCGCTCCACGAGTCTTAGGGTTTTGGGAGGAAGATATACACCAGAGGGGAGAGGCTGGAGTGGGCCAGGGTGGCCACACCACTCCTTGGCGCGGCCTGGTCTTGCCCGCGCCATGGGGTGGTGTGGGCCCCCTGTGGCCCACCTCCACTCCATCTTCTGGCATCTTGAGTCTTCTGGAAAAATAGAATTTTCCGTATATTTTCCCGGATTTTCTGATCTTCGCGAATTTTGCCTCCAAACAGCACCTTTTCCATCAGAATCCTGAGTGCAGCGGTCCATGCTCCAAAAGTCATCAACCATGCAAAAACAGATGAAATAACATAAGTATCACCTCTCAATACGAAATATATCAATGAATAATAGTGAATTAAGACATAGAATAGTGATGCAAAATGGACGTATCAACTCCCCCAAGGTTAGACTTCGCTTGTCCCCAAGCAAAACTGATCTCAATAAACATGACCTCAGGTTTATGGAGTGAAGAGTCGATAAAAGAATACGGACAAGAAGCATCACATTCATCAAATACATAGATCATAATAGAAGACAACTCACTATTATACAACTCAACTTAGCTCTTGGTCGAAGAATAGGTGATAATTTGCTGGAGTTCACAAATAGCTGGTTTTTCAATGAAAGCTTTCAAAGTAGTAAACTTCAAGATAAGAGCAATGTTCAAAACAAGGAACATAAGAAACATGATTGAATAAATCATCATATGAATGAATGAAACACATCAACTCAAAATACTTGCTGAGATACAAGGGAGTAGGTTTACTGAGTCAACTACAAAGTAAAAGAAAGGACCCTTCAAAGAGGGAAGCAGGGATTGCAAGTCTCATAAAGAGCTCCCAAAAATTATGATACTTACTAGCTTTCAGCTCTCATTGCCCCTATCATAGGCATCTTTAGGTGATTAAGGTTAAAGTGATGTCCAATCTGAGTTATATGCTTGACAGACTATAAACTGAAGATCCCAAGTCCCTTGAGTACGAGGGCCGCTCCTCATGCTACTCAACTTTAGTTACCGTTAAGTTCTTGTCATCGTAAGTATGTGCGTATCATTGAGAACCGCCAACGGGGTACCCCTTGCCCGATGATACGGAAGAACCCCATATCAAAATGACAAGGTAAGCAGACAATGAGTATCTCAGCAATCTTCTTATTTACCATGGGAAAATGGTGCTTTTTCTCTCTTTCCTCTTTTCATAGTATCTCTTTTTTTCTTTTCTTTTTCTCAATAGCTATCTCTCTCTTTTTTTATAAGAAGAATGCTTCATAGATATCATTATGGTTACGCTGCAGGTTTCCACCATGTCAGCATGGGTTAGACCAGCGGCCCAGGCGTTTCTCTAACACACATACATAACTCCATGGACTTACAAGCTCCCCTTTTATTTCACACCGACGACATCCGCAAATAAAAGAGCAAGGTATCAACTGGGTATATATTTACAAGTGTTGAAAGCGTTCCCCGTGACAGCACGGTTCTGCTAATCCCCAGCCTATAATTTGCAAGCATATAACTTTCATGGAGAGTTCACAATGGTTCAAGTTTATTAAGTGCGGAAAATAAAGTGTGCCATCAATTTCGTGAGAGCTTTAATCACTAACTTTCTCATAACAAGTTTAATTTGGGAGGTTGATAAAATAGGAATTCACTTGGAATAGCGATAACGCTACTAGGTAGGTATGGTGGACACAAATGGAAAAGGTTTTGGTTTAAAGGAGATGGATGCACGAGAAGAATTCCCTCTCAGTACAGGTTTTTGGCTAGCAAGGCTGGGTAGCAAGTACAAGAGTTGAAGGAAACAAACAAACATAGAAATGATAATGACAAACATGCAATCTTCCTTGGAAGCACAAAAGATCTTAACTAGAGAATACTAGACTTATGAGCAAATCAAGAAAGAAAGATGATGAATTTTTTTTTCTCGAGTACTTCTATCTTTTTCTTTTCAACTCTCAAAAAGGGTGTTGCTACTGACCGAGCCAGGTTTGCCAAAACCAACTAAATTAACTCAAAGATCCCAAAGTGCTACCAATACTAACAACAAGATCAATCATATAACCACGAATTGAAAACTAATATAAGATATGCAAAAGAGTAAATGATAGAACTTCTTATTAGTACTCCATAATGGAAACTCACACCAAGGGATACAAATCTAACGAGAGAGGGGACACTTCCATAATGCAAACCATACTACATAATAACTCCTCTATTCATGATATGACTCTACTAATAAAGTAAAAAAGATAGAAGATAGTGATATGATACCACGACACTCCCCAAGCTTGGAACAAACCAAGGGGATGCCAAACCTGATGACGAATTACTCCTTTGGTGGTGGTGGTATCCTCTCGATGAGCTCTCTGATCAGTTTCCCCAAGTCCTCAATCTCGAAGGTGAGAGTACGAATCAAATCTGAATTTTGCTCAATGCGGCTCATGATCATGTCGTGTTGAGAATTCTAGCTCTTGCTATTCTTTCCCCACTCTTCCTCCTTGAAGTCTTCTTTTCCTGCATGGCTAGAACGAGGCAAATCCCAATTGGAGGGTAATTTCTCCTTGGGCATATTCTGGTATTGATGCTCATGGATAAGAGTGTGGAAAGGATTCTTGGTGCGTGGAGGAAGTGACCAGGGATCTGAACGGTGATGAGGAGGCTTCCCTCCAATGGCTAGATTTGCCACCACTCCGATGCTTGCAACGGTAGTGACAGTGTGTTTTGCCTCCTCTTCACCTTCACTCTTGATCTCTTTCTCCTTCCCGGGGTCTTGGAGGTCCTCCTCCATGGGCTCCTTCCCTTTATCCTTGGCGGACACCATTGTGCTTCTAAGCTCTCAAAGAGTATGTCCTGACAGAAACATATCGAAACAAAAATACGATGAAAACACGATATACGAACCTCGAGAGATCCGGGAGGTTATATATTATGAAGCTTCATATCAAAAGGAAGGTACTGGAAGAAAACGAGTCGGAGGCGGAGTCCGGAGTGGCCTCACCACCTAGTGGCGCGGCTAGGGGTGGACCCGCACCATGGGGTGGTGTGGGCCACCCTGGCTCCGTTTCCGTCCCTTTTTTGCTTCATAGCTTTCCTTATTGACTGAAAACTGCAAAAATATAGTTGGATTGTATTTTCGTAGAACTTTTCTTACCAGAACTGTTACCCATTTGAATACGGACTCTGCAGGTCTCTGAATTTGGTATCTAGTAGATCCTTCCGGAGTCATCACTTGAATATCATCGATATCTTCATCTTCATATACTTATTACTTGAGTCATAAAACCTTTCTCTTTCTTATTACACCATTGTCTCCACTTCCTGGAAATTTCTTTCACACAAAACTTCACACAGTTCTCATTAGCAACATTAGTATAAGTGAAGTGATAAAACCTTTTGAGTCCAACTTCAACTGAAATCCATTAAAACAAAAACTACTGTAGCAAACTCCTTCTGAAAACCCAAAAAGAATTCAAAAAGGAAATCGAATAAAGAAGCAAATGCAAGATTGGCAAAATCTGTCAAAACAGACAAGCAGGTAAAGATCAATTTTTTCGAAAATCTTTTGTTGCTCAAATCAAAAAGTGCAAAACTAACGGAAGTTAAATAACAACCTGGGGCAGAAGCACAAAAAATTACAGCTCAATCCGTCATACAAAGATCTCTCACGAATTTTTACGGTGAAGCACAAAAAATCTGTTTCGAGACAGCAACTTCCCCAAATATTACTTCTCTCTCATTAGAGGTTGATCTTGACACAAAAACCAAACAAAACGGATAAGGAGTGGTTATTACCAAAGTAATAACTTCCAAGAATCAAAGAAACAAAAACAAACTGAAAGCATAAACAAATTGGGTTGTCTCCCATAAAGCTCTTTCTTTATAGCCATTAAGATGGGCATGATAATTTTGAAGAATCTCTCATAGGGATATGATTTGAAGTGAAAGAGAGCATTAAGACGCAAAAACACCCACACATTTAAGTCTAACCCACTTCCTATGCAAGGGGATTTTGTAAACAAACAAGTTATTGAAACCAAAGGCAACTTGCATAAGAAGGCAAAAGAAGTGCAACATAAAAACTTTCAGCATAAAACGGGGAAACTTGATATTATTGAGATGCATACGAACACTTTTCCCTCTCTCATGATAACTTTCAGTATCATGCATAAACTTAACAATATAGCTATCACAAGGACCATCATAGCAATGATAACTTATTCTAACAGAAAACACGGGAATACTAGCTCTCATAACACTACTTTGTGAAACAATATTAGAGGTATCCTTACAAAGGATAGTGTGTCCCTCTTTTCATATTTAGCAACAAAGTCTTTCACATTTGCTATCATAGGTTCATCAACCATTTGTTTATCAGGTTCAACGGCTTTACTAGTACTTTCATTAACCATACTAGCTATCATAGAATGTTCCTTTACCTTAACTGGAAAAGGCATTTTCTCAATATAAGGTTCAGGTAAAACATGATTAGTAGTATAAACTTCAGTATTTCTTGAAGGAACACTCTTAGCAATATCTTTATAAGGCTCATGATACTTATTCCACTTCTTTTTAGGCACTTCCATATAGGAAGCAAAAGCCTTAAATAAGAAGCAATAGCTTGAGAGTCTAGACCATAAGCATTTTTAATATTTTGAAAGTCGTCAGTTCCCATAAAAGATTCAATGCATTCATAATCATGATTTATACCTGACTTTCTACCTTTGTCATTCTCCCAAGCTTCAACATTGTCTTGAATACAATCTAGAAGGTCCCATTTAACTTCTTCTTCCATACGAGTGAATGATCCAGCACAAGAAGCATCTAATACATCCTTGTCATGTAGAGGGAGCCTTGCATAAAAGTTATTGATAATGATATTATTGGGGAGCTCATGAATGGGACATTTGAGCATTAGTAACTTCAATCTCCCCCAAGCTTGAGTTGTACTCTCTCCATCAAGAGGCCAAAAGTTGTATATTTGATTCCGATCTTTATGAATCTCACTAGGAGGATAAAACTTTGAGTAAAAGAGAGGCACTATTTCCTCCCATTCCAGAGCTTGACCATTTACAGCAACTTATACCATCACTCAGCTCTTCCTTTCAGTGATAATGAGAATAACTTCTTCTTAACTTGATCTGTAGTAATACCTGCACACTTGAACAACCCGCATAATTCGTGTATAAAGAGTAAATGATCACCGGGATGGACAGTTCCATCCCCAACATAGCAATTATCCATAACACGATCAATAATTCTTGTAGATGTTTTGAAAACATCTTTCTCAGCAGGTGGTGGCTTATCTACTACCTTAGCAGTGGTAGTAGCATTACCAAATAAGAAACTCAGCGAATTATCCATAACGAAAATAAAGCAACTAGCAGAAGTAAACAATACTCACAGTAGAAGTTTACTTTACCAGTTCCACTCTCCAATAGCTCTTCACTCCCCGGCAACGGTGCCAGAAAATAGTCTTGATGACCCACAAGTATAGGGGGTGTATCGCAGTATTTTCGATAAGTAAGAGTGTCGAACCCAACGAGGAGCAGAAGGTGCTGGCTAGTGGTATGGATCAGGAATTCTCTGAAAATACTTAGCAAATGGATTTTTAGGGGTTTTCGATAAAGCAAGTAAACAAAGTACGAGTAAACAAAAGACAGTAAGAATGAATGCAGCAAGTGGCCCAATCCTTTATGCAGCAAAGGACAAGCCGGTTGTATTCCTATAGATACCAAACGTTCTCGAGGACACATGGGAAGACTGTCAAGTGCTTTCGCTTCATATAGTCGATTAATCTTCTCTAGCTTGCTAAGTGTTGTGTGGGTGAACCTGTGCTAATGTACCGTACCATCCAAGACTTAATACATACTTGTGATTAAACCCCCTTGCAAACATCCGTAAGTACAAGAAAGTAATTAAGGTAAAACCTAACCACAACTTTAAACTCTAAGACCCTTACGTCCCTTATGCAATGGTTTCCTAACGGGGTTCAGGTTTCTGTCACTCCGGCAACCCCTACGATTAGTAGCCAAATACACAATGCATTCCCCTAGGCCCATATAGGTGAAGTGTCATGTAGTCGACGTTCACATGACACCACTAGAAGAAGTACACCACAACTTAAATAACAATCTATTGAATCTTTCTCAACACAACTCCACTACTAACAACAAGACTTCTCCCATGTCCTCAAGAACAAAGCGAACTACTCACAAGACATCATATGGATCATGATCAGAGATGGAATAATGATGTATAACAATCTGAACATAAACAATAATTCAATGGTTCACTCACTAGCATCAACTATAAAGAGTAATCAACACTGGGAAAGTTTCCCCTATGAACTATAGCAAGATTCAACCAATTGTTACAGCAATATGGAGATGGTGATGAGGGTGCTGATGGTGATGATGGTGGTGATGATGATGATCCCGATGAAGTCCAGCTTGATGGTGGTGTTTATGGCGACGATCTCCCCTCTCCGGGAAGGAATTCCCTCGGCAGAAATCTGTCTGCCGGAGAGATCTTTCTCTCTCGGTGTTTTCTGCCCCGCAGAGGCGGCGGAATCTTTCTGTGGTCGCTCCCTGAGTCTTAGGGTTTTGGGAGGAAGATATACGCCAGAGGGGAGAGGCTGGAGTGGGCCAGGGTGGCCACACCACTCCCTGGCGCGGCCTAGGCTTGCCCGCGCCATGGGGTGGTGTGGGCCCCCTGTGGCCCACCTCCACTCCATCTTCTAGCACCTTGAGTCTTCTGGAAAAATAGAATTTTCCGTATATTTTCCCGGATTTTCTGATCTTCACGAATTTTGCCTCCAAACAACACCTTTTCCATCAGAATCCTGACTACAGCAGTCCACGCTGCAAAAGTCATCAACCATGCAAAAACAGATGAAATAACATAAGTATCACCTCTCAATACGAAATATATCAATGAATAATAGTGAATTAAGACATAGAATAGTGATGCAAAATGGACGTATCACTGTGCCCCTCCTGCGACTCCTCACGCCTGTCGCGGTTGCTTGTCGGACGTGGCGGTTCCTTGCGGGACCTGCTCCTATGTCCGTCATGGCCGCTGTGCTCTCTGGCATGCCGAGGCTGTTCGCCCTAGTCGCGTATGACGATACCGGGTTGGGACCGCCTTAGAGGTGGCATGCTAGTGCGGTGGCGGGGCTCTGTTTCCTCGTGACGTCGAGATGGTGGTGGAGGTGGCGAGCGATGTGGACGAGCCTTCTCTCCGTGGTCGGAGGATATGGGGATAGCGTCAGTCCTGTTGCATGCCTCTCTCTCCGTCTTTGCTCTGTAGAGCCTGTGCGCGATCCTTCGTCACGTGGAGATTTTGGCCTTCTGCGGCTGTTCAGGGTTAACTAGCACAGCTCCGGGTTGGACTCAAGCCTCTACGAGGCGGCCTTTTCCTGTTGCTTGCATGCCTTAGCGACGAGGTCGTACACCTGAGCAACTGCTTCTGGCGACCTATCCTATTCCAGGAGGGTCTTGGCAACGAGAATGTTGAGAGCGGGGGTTGGCATGACCTTCCTCCCCTCAGAATCTATGTAAGGGGTGGCTTTTGTCAGCTTAGACCCGTCAAACCCCAAACCTCGCCGAACGCCGGGATCTTGGACGACATGAGCTGGGCCCTTCTTTTTTTGTGCTTTAATAGTAATTGTTTATATTTGGCCTCCATAGCTCTTGCCGCCTTGATGGATTGTTGTGCCTTAGCCATGTCTTCGTCCAGCTTAGCGCCTTGCTCCGCGATGCACTTGGCCTCCGCCAAGATTTCTGCACGTCTCCGGATATGGGCGATGGTGATTGGCTCAATGAGAAGTGCACCGTAGATTGCTTTGTTGGCGGGAGTAGCTAGTGGGTTGCCAGCTGCAGACGTTGACGGTGGCATTGGCAGCTGATTTGATTGTCAGGCCATATTAGGGGTCGTGGTGAGTTCCTGCGCCGGTGGCGGGCGGGTAACCGGAGGAGGCAGAGCCTTGGCCGGAGGCGGAGGCTTGGCGACTTTCTTAGCTGCTGCTACTCTGGTGACCGCTGGTGTGGGCGGAGCTCTCTCATGTTCCCGTTCATGTCTGTCTTCATCCATCACGTTCCCAATGGCGACTAGCACGTGGTGGGATGTTTTGGTCTTCTCGGCGCGCTCCTCCTTCTCGATCTCCTGCTCGATCTCCCTCATAACAACATCGTATTCCTCCGAGTTAGCATCCGAGCTGCCGGCATCCATACTGATGTCGGTGTAAAGCGCGTCGAGGAAGGAGTCGGAGTTGGCTTCGGTGTTGGTGATGGCGGCTGTGGAGGGTGATGGAGCCGGGCCGTTGTTGTTGTTTCCTTCTCTGGTTACGATGGGGATTTCCGCCATGGCCTCTTCATTGGCAGCCGCATATTCGTTGACGATGACAACCATCTCACCTAGGGTGAGAGGGCCTGCGGCCTACCGCCTTCGGAGGGTATGCGGAGAAGTGTTCCAGGCATGAGCCCTTCCACTTAGTGGTACACGAGCTTGTCGGCACGGTCGCCCTCTAGGGTTTCCCTCACCCTCATCCATCTGGCAAGGTATTCGCGGGGAGGTTCCCCGTCTCTTTGAACGCATCTGTCCAGATCGAAGATGGTGACGACACCGACAAAGTGTGACCTGTGCATCTCTAACGCTCGAGGAAGCCAAGTGGATTTGCAGGGTCCTTCCACCTTTATATCCTGCACAGGGGCAGTTTGGGTGGGCCTTGAAATTTCCTGATCTGAGCCACCATACTCTAAACAGAGGTATGTCCCAGATCCTTCTACGAATGTGTCCTACTCATAGGCGGTCCGTGCGGGGCTTGATGAGTTTCTGACTTCCTAGGAGCTAGGACCCGAGTCAGTTTCGCCGATGAAGATGTGGATGTCTCCGAAGGGGATGACGGAGCAGCGCATGGGGTTCGTCTTTGCCGGCACCCAGAACTCATCTGGAGGGACAATCGGGACATTGTCAGAGAAGAGAACGCGACCGATGGCTACGGTGTTGCTGATTCCTGCGAAGATATTGGATCTCGCCCGGTGTAGAGCTCGAAGCGCCTCTTGCCCCACGGTGGGCGCCAACTGTCATGGTATTGCCGACGAGTACACCATGGAGGGGTCCTCACATTGCGTGTTTAGAGACGTGAGGTAAGGCGGAGAGTTGGCGGGTATGAGGTAACATAGTTTACCCAGGTTCAAGTCCCACAATGGTGGCGGGACTCTACTCCTGCTATAAATCACTATAATGGCAATACGCCGAGTTACAGAGATAGGTTCGCTGTGCAAGGTGTTGCGTGTTGTACGCAACAATCTATGAGGTTATGCCCTAAAGGATCCTGCAGGCCGGCTTATAAAGGCGCCAAGACCTAGGGTTTACAGGGAAAGGTCCTTGCCGGACAAGGTAAAGAGTCCTACACCTACACGAACTAGTCATCCGTGTCTTGTACTCCAAGGCTCCGAGTATGTCGGTGACTCCTGCGTAGCCTTCCTTTATCCGGCATGGGCCTCCCTTCAAGATCCGTCTAACTAGGCCGCCCAGCAGGCCATAGGCCTTGCTACCAACTATGGGCCACCCGGTATGAGGATACCCATATAGCATATCCCCAACACCTGCTACAGTCGGAAAGTTGACATTTTCCTTTTTCCTTGTGCAGCTCGGTATCCTCAGGTGACCGAGCAAGCCATGGCGCGTGTCCTCGAGGCGGACATTAGCCACGACCTGCACCCGGTGGAGCTGGTGATGGTCATCAGCGAGGAGGCCAACCGGCTGCGTAGTGCTGTCCTTGAGGTCTTCTACTATGTCTAGCCAAACACCGACCGCCCGGGCATGATGGACGCCTTGGCCAAGACGCCCTCTGGCACCCTGGAGCTCATGGACATGGTGCGATACTGGGTTGATCATGGCGGTGCCGAGATAGTCTTGGCGCTGCTGAAGTCCTGGTACCCGAATGTGGACTTGCAGAGTCTCTCCAGAGGGTTTCGTCAAGGGACCAGCTACGACCAGCTTTGGGCTGAAGTTCCTGACATCCGCTCCCACAGTGTCAAAATTGGGATCTTCATCCAGCTGGATCGGCACTTTGCCGACCCGGCCGGCGCAGAGGGATATCACTACATCCCAATGCGTGGCGATGCCTCGGCTGCGTGATGCACTCGACGATCGACGTAGAGCTCGTTGGGAACCCCAAGAGGAAGGTATGATGAGTACAATAGAAAGTTTTCCCTCAGTTATGAAACCAAGGTTTAATCGAACCAGTAGGAGCAACGAAACACCCGAAAGGTGTTACTAGCTGAGCTTTGGTAGGGTGCACTACCAGTGCTAGTAGCAACATGGAGACCTGCACAACACAACCACGGAACTTTGTCCCCAACTTGCGATGAGGTTGTCAATGTCACCGTGTTTTGTGGAAAACAAAGGATTAAACGTATCGAATGGAAAGAAGTAAAAGTTTGTAGAAAGTAAACACAAAGCAGAAACAGTTTATAGATTGTATGTAAAGACAAAGGACCGGGATCCATAGTTCACTAGAGGTTGCTCTCCTTAGATAGATAACATGATGGGTGAACAAATTACAGCGGGGCAATTGACAAACACCGAGAAAGCAATACATGCATATACTAATCATCTTGACTCCTTTGAGACTTGATTGGGCATTACAACATAATACATAGACCGCCATCCAACTGCATCTATGACTAATAATCCACCTTCAGGTTATCATCCGAACCCCCTCCAGTATTAAGTTGCAAGCAACAGATTATTGCTTTACGAACTGCGTGTAAAGTAAACAATACGATTGTTCTATGAACAAAGGATTGTTGTTTTCTCCCTAGTAGCAACAGCACATCTAGTACCTTAGAGATTTCTGTCACTTCCCCAGATTACCAGAGGCATGAACCCACTATCGAGCATAAATACTAACTCTTGGAGTTGCTAGCATCTACTTGGCCAAGATATCTACTAACAACGGAAAGCGTGCAAGATCACAAATAACAAAGACATGATAGAATCAATAATCAATCTGAAATAGCATCTCAATATCCATCGGATCCTCGCAAACACAACATGTATGGATTACAAATAGATGATCTTGATCATGAACGGAGCTCACAAGATCTAAACATGAAAGCACAAAGGAGGAGAAACCAGCCATCTAGCTACTACATGGATCCGTAGTCCAAGGATGAACTACTCACGCATCACACCGTAGGCTTGCATGGTGATGAAGAAGGCCTCCAGGGTGAATTCCCCTCTCCGGCAGGGTGCCAGGAAGAGCTTCAGATCCCTCCCGATCTAGGGATGGAGATGACGGCGGCTATAAACTCTTTCATGGATTTTTTATCGGGTACTTAGGGTTTTCGTCCCGAGGGCAACTTATAGGCAGAAGGAGAGGCCGAGGGGGTGCCGGGAGCCACCACATGACCCCCTGGCACGAGCTAGGCCTGGCCGTGTGGCCAGGTGGTGTGGCCGGCCCCTGGCACCTCTCCGTCTCGTATTCTGGCACTTGATCTCTTCCGGAAAAATAGGCACTTTAGCTTTTGTCCCGTCCAATTCCGAGAATATTCATTTTTTGACTTTCCTGGAACCAAAAACAGCAGAAAACATGCAGTTGGCACTGTGGCTCTTGTTAATAGGTTAGTCCAAGAAATCATATGAAAAGTACTCCAAAGTTGGAACAAAACACAAGAAAGTGGATAAAACCAAGCATGGAACATCAAAAATTATAGATACATTTGCAATGTATCACTGCGCCAGGCTTTGCCTCTGCCGACCTTGCATCCAGCAGTCGCGCCCCAGCCGGTGTCTCTGGCCCTTCTGATGACCCTTAAGTCTGATCCCCAGAATGCTAGGTGTATTTGTACTTGGCTGAAAACTTTGTTTGCTTGTGGTACTGACCATGTTCTGTGGTGAACACTTGATTTTTGCCGTTTGACAAACTCTGTGTGGAGTTTTGCCTCCGCTTTGTGATGTTATCTTGTGTTGCACTTGAGGTGTGCTTTCTTCTGTGTGGGGGTGCCCGAGCGCAACCACAGGGTGTAGTCCCCGAGGTTTGGGCTGGCTGGAGGATCCAGCTAGGTCAAAGCTCCTTTGAGTTGTTGTTTGTTACAGGTTTCCTGTGTAGCCCCCGAGGGAAACTGCCGGGTCCGGGGTTAAAAACAATGTAGCCAGAAAGTGTGTAAGTGTAGCAGAAAATGCCAAATTATTACGGAGTCCCCGAGACTATGTCGAGGCCCCTCAACTTGTTCATAACATAAAAGTAAGATAGATTTTCCCTTTACTCAGGTGTAGAATGGACGAAGCAGGTTCATATTCCACGGGCACTCAGTTTCTTCATTGGAGCGGTCCATCTAGTTCTTTGCCGACTGGCGGATGCCAATCAGGTAGTATGAGTTGTTATGCAGCACCCGACTAATGATGAATGGCCCCTCCCAAGGCGGAGCTAGCTTGTGCATCCCCTTGGTGTCTTGTACCAGCCGCAAGACGAGGTCGCCCTCGCAGAACGAGACGTTGCAGATGCGGCTGGTATGATAGCATTGCAGGCTCTGCTGGTAGATGGTGGACCTAGGCAAGGCCAGCTCTCGAGCCTCCTAAAGGAGATGAACGCTATCTTCTCATGCTTCCTTTGCTTGTTGCTCTGTGTACAGCAGCTTGCGTGGCGCGTCGAATTCGATGTCAGTTGTTAGGACTGCCTCTGCCCCATAGACGAGGAAGAATCCTCTATCTAGCATCCGGGTGTCCTCATCAGTGGCTCAATCAGTCTTGGATTAATTCCGGCTAGGACCAAGCCATTTGCTCGCTTGCACTGTTCATTGGATTGGGGGTGTGCAACGGAGGCCAGGTCTAGGCGGATGCCCTTGTAGCCACAGAAATGCGTGAAGGCCCCTTTGGAGAAGTTGGTGCCGTTTTTGTGATGATGTTGTTGGGGTAGCCGAACTGCATGATGATGTCGGTGAAGAACTTGACCACTATCGGTCCGTCCAGTTTCTTGATTGGTTTTGCCTCAATCCACTTGGTGAACTTGTCCACGGCCACTAGCAAGTGTGTCATGTCATATCACGCTGTTTTGAATGGGCCCACCATGTCTAGACCCCAGACGGCAAACGTCCGGGTAATGGGGATTGTCTTGAGCGCTCATGATGGAGTGTGTTTCTTCTAGGTGAACCGCTGACATCCATTGCATGCCTTCACTAGCTGCTTGGCGTCCTCCAGTGTCGTGGGCCAGTAGAACCCGTGGCAGAATGCCTTTGCCACCATTGCTCTTGACGATGCGTGATGACCGCATTCGCCTTGGTGAATCTCCACCAGCATTCGGGTTCCTTCCTCTTGGCTTACGTAGCGCTGGTATATTACTTCCACGCTGTGCTTATAAAGCTCGTTGTTGATGATGGTGTATGCGCTTGCCCTGCGCTTCACTTGTCTTACCACCACCTCTTCATCCGGCAGCTATCCTTTGGCCAAAAAGTCCAAGAACGGCTTGCCCCATGATGGCATCTCCCGGATGGAGAGGACGGTTTGCATGATCAGCTTGACTTCCTCACTCCCGACCAGCTCAGGCTCGTCAGGCGGCCTACCGGGTGGGAGACCAGAGCCGGCAGTCCCCGGGCTGCTGGAGCCGGCTAAGGGTGTCACGACCTATGACCCGGTAGTCCCTGAGGTGGAAGCGGCACTCCCCGGGATTGAGGCAACAGTCCTTGGGTGTGGCATGGCAGTCCCCGGGTGTGGCGTGGCAGTCCCCGGGATGGAGCCGACAATCCCCGTGATGGAGCCGGCGGTCCCCGGGATGGAGGCGGCAGTCCCCGGGTGTGGCGTGGCAGTCCCTGAAATGGAGCTGACAGTCCTCGGGATGGAGCCGGTAGTCCCCGGGATGGAGGCGGCAGTCCCCGGGTGCGGCGTGGCAGTCCCCGGGATGGAGACGACAGTCCTCGGGTCCGCATCTAGCATGATGGAGTCGGATTCCGGTGATTGCATGATGGAGGGCTTGCGCAAGTGTTTGAGGGCGACTCCAGGCGGAATTGCCGCTCGTGTTGACCCTACACAGGCGAGCGCGTCCACGGCTTCATTGTTCGCCCGAGGCACGTGGTGAAACTCGCATCCTTCAAAACAGGCGCATAGCTGATGTGCGAAGAAGCGGTATAGTGCCATATTTGCGTCCTTGGCGTCCCAGTCGCCTGATACTTGCTGCACCACCAGGTCTGAGTCGCCGAAGTAGAGGATGTGCCTGATGCCCATCTCTTTTGCCATCTTAAGGCCATGGACGAGCGCTTTGTACTCGGCGACGTTGTTGGATGTGCGAAAGTGGATCTGCAGCACGTACTCCTGCCGGTCTCCTTTTGGAGAGGTGATGGCGACACCGGCTCCAAGCCCACCGTACATCTTGGAGCCGTCAAAGTGTAGCTTCTAGTGCATGGAGTCCGGACATGGAGGCAGGTACTACGTCTCTGCCCAATCGACGAGGAAGTCTGCCAGGGCCTGAGGCTTGATCACTGTTCTTGGGTCGTACCAGATGCAGTGTGTGGCGAGCTCTATTGCCCACTTCGCCACCCGGCCTGTGGCATCTTTGTTGCCGATGATCGCCTCCAAGGGAGGCCAGCACCACTACCCGGTTGGAGCGCTCTTGGAAGTAGTTCTTTAGCTTCTTGGCGGCCATATACACGCCATACACCAGCTTCTAGTAGTGAGGGTAGTTCTTCTTTGACAGCGAGAGTACCTCACTCAAGTAGTACACCGGGCGTTGAACCGGCTGAGCCTTTCCTTCTTCTAGTCTCTCTACCACCAGTACGACGCTGACGACCCGATTGGTAGCTACAATGTACATCAGCATTGGATCCTTTGCGGCTGGAGCTGCCAGTATTGGTAGAGAGGACAACATTCGCTTGAGGTCGCGGAAGGCCTCGTCCGCCTGCACCGTCCAGACGAATTTGTCTGTTTTCTTCATGAGCTAGTACAGGGGGAGTGCCTTCTCTCCCAGCTAGCTGACGAACCGGCTGAGGGAGGCCAGACATCCGGTGAACTTTTGCATGTCGTGCAGGTTCTACGGTGGCTACATGCGCTTGATTGCACCGATTTTCTTTGGTTGGCCTCGATCCCACGTTCTGAGACGAGGAAACCGAGGAGCTGCCTAGCTGGGATGCTGAACACGCACTTCTTAGGGTTCAGCTTCATCTGGAACCAACGAAGGTTGGTGAATGTCTCCTTCAGGTCTTCGAGGAGTGTCTGCTTCTCCTTTGTCTTGACAACCATGTTATCGACATAGATGTGCATGTTTTTGCCAATTTGCGATTGTACGCACTTTTGCATGCAACACTGATATGTGGTTCCTGCATTTTTGAGTCCAAATGGTATGGTGGTGTAGCAGTAGGCCCTGTATGGGGTGATGAATGCTATCTTTATTTGATCAGCAGAGTTCAGACGGATTTGGTGGTAGCGGGAGTACGCATCCAGAAACGACAATAGTTCGCAGCCGGCTGGAGTCGATCACTTGGTCTATCCTTCGCAGGGCAAACAGACCTTTGGGGAATGCTTTGTTGAGGCTCGTGTAGTCAACACATATGCGCCAAGTCTTGTTATTTTTTAGCACCAGTACTAGGTTTGCCAGCCATTTCGGATGAAAGAGTGATTGGCGAGCTCCCTCGGGACACCAGGCATGTCCTTGGGGACCATGCGAAGATACCCTGATTCTCATGGAGGAAGTCGACGAGCGTGCTTTCCTATTTGCTATCAAGGCCGTCTCCGACCAAGACGAACTTGTCCGGCTTGGCCTCGTTCAATAGGATCTTCTTGGTGCCGTTTGATGGCTTGAATTACGCCTCTCTAGATGGCTTCGGCTTGCCAGCCGGCAGGTCTGCCCGGAGGGCCACCACGTTCTGCATGATGATGTGTTTTTCCTATGTGATGATCATGGCCTCGGTGATCTTGAAGCCATCTGTGGCACATTCCACCAACCGTCTGTAGTCACCCGTGATGATGATTACTCCCTTTGGCCCAGGGAGCTTCATCTTGAGGTACATGTAGTGCGGCACCGCCATGAACTTGGTGAGCATCGGGTGACCCAGGATGGCGTGGTAAGCGCTGCAGAGGTTGACCACCTCGAACCAGATATGCTCACGGTGTAAGTTATCCTCCGTGCCCAAGATGACATCCAGTCAGATCCTGCCAATGGGCGAATGTGATGGACCCGGAATAGTTCCGTGGAAGGAGGTGCTGGACGGCTCCACCTGGGACTCACTGATGCCAAGCCGATCGAGGGAGCTGCGATACAGGAGGTTGATGATGCTCCCTCCATCCACCAAGACGCGGGAGAACTTTCACAAGTGTTTCTTGGAGATGATGATGGGGTCCAGGACCATGGCGTATGTAAATGGATGCGGCAGTACGTCCGGATGGTCCTTACGGCTCCACTTGACCTCTTGCTCTGACCAGTTCAGGAACTGGGGAACGGGAGGGACGATTGCGTTCACCTCCACCTCGCGGCGCCTTTTGCTATGTTTGGTTTTCGGCTTAGTGGTGAAGATGTGGTAGTTCCCTACCCGATGAGGATAGTCTCCGCCGTCTTCATCTTGGCGGTTTTGGCGGTCGCGATTGTCTTGCTGCCATCCGGCTGGCGGAGGAGGGGGTGGCAGTGGTAGACCATAAACTTCGGACATCTTCTTTGTCTAGGTGCACTAGCGGGTTGTATGTGTAGCCGGCTTGTTGCCACCGCTATGGAACTTGCATGGGTCGTCAAGCATTGACTCAATGGTGTACTTGGGCCGTGGTGGCTGGTTGTCGGGCTTCTGTCTCTGGCTGCCGCCCATAGCCGGGTCCTCCTAGACAGCTGCCACATGCCTAGAACCATATTGGTTATCTGGCTGGTCATCCTTCCTCTTGCCATGGCGGTTGTCATGCCGCTTGGAGTTGTGGTTGTTACCCTCCGTCTGGCGCTGATCCGTGGTGACATCCACGATGATATGTCGCTGGTCGTCTAGCCGGACAGATCTTTTCATCGCCGCCTCCATGGTGGCGTACTTGTCCACGATCTCCATGGTTTTGGCCATGGTAGTGGGATCCACCCGATGAAGCTTATGCTTGAGCATGCTTCCATCCCTGCAGTCGTTGATGAAGAAGTTGACTGCTTGTGCTCGCGCACTCCCTCGCAACAGTTGTGCATGCTTGTCCACTGAGTGATGTAGGAGCAACCGGTTTCGTCTTTGCCCTGGACGCAGAGGGCGATCTCACCAGGACGACCCGGGCGTTTTTAGGTGCCGGTGAAGTGGACGAACGCCTTCTCGAAATTGATCCAATTGTTGATGCTGTTGTTGGGAAGACTATTGAGCCATGTTCTGGCTGAATAAAGGAGCATGAGGGGGATGTAGCACACAACCACCCGACGGTTGCCATTCACAATGCCCACCACGGTGGTGTAATCCACCAACCAATCTTCCGGCTTGACCTTGCCGTTGTACTTTGGCATGTCCCTTATGAGAAAAAATCCCTTTGGAAACGGCTCGTTCCAGATGCGTGGTCCGAAACACCTAGGACCAGCCGGACTTTCCTCCTCCAATTCGCGTGACTGAATGAGCAGGTCGATGCATGCGCGTGCATCTCGCGGTTTCTCCGGCTTGACCGGGCCAAGCCGACCTGAAAGGCGGGACTTGGGCAGCGTGTTGGTTCTTCCAGCTTCGTTAGCCGGATCACGGTTTCTACTGGTGGCTTCGCATGGGTTTTGTCCCCGGACGACCGACCCGCCACGCGGATAGCTGTCCTATCTTGTAACATTCGGAGAGGAGGCCTTGCTCCCACCTGCAGCCGGATCACCCACCCGGCGAGGTTGCCAGTTCTTGCTGTTGCCGCCGAGGCTTGCACCCACCTCGGCTTGCTGCCTGTTGGCTATTGGCACAAGGAGCTGGATGCGTGCCTGTTGGCGGCGTAGTTTGTCACCCTCCAGGTGGCTAAGCTCTTCGGCGGCATCTTTCGTGTCCCTCATATTTTTCGCCGGGGTACTGTAAACCGGCTGAGTCGCAGCTACGCGCGAGTTAGCAACGCGGTCTAGCTCCGAGCCTAAGTTACGGCCTTGTGGTGGCCCTTTCCGGTTTGCACCGAGTAAGCGGGAGAAACCATGCACGGTATTGTACTCGCGCATGGTGGCGTCCAAGTGTCATTGGTGGGCGGTGACCTTGCTGGCTTCCTCCAAGAGGTTCTGGCGCATGGTCTCCAGCTCGACTGCTGCGGCTGCCGGATCTATCTCGGTGGCGATGGGGATGCAGAGGTTCTGTATGGAATCCACCAACGGGTCTGCGCCTTGCTCGCGTGGAGCGGAGTCCTTGGCGCCTGCGTTGCACTCTAGAGGTGGGCGGCGTCCATCGCCTGCGCCGACCATCATGACCTCGACGCTGCTGCTTGTGAGGAGCAAGGCAGAGAAGCTTGGAGGCACGTCAGAGATGGTAATGACCTTACGAGGGAACTCCTCGGCGATGGTGGCGACATGATGGAGCCGTCACTTGGGAAAGTTTCCCCATTGAAGCAGGATGCGTTATCAAGGACGTAGTCGAACGATCTGAAAGTGAGGACGAGGCTAGAGGCAATTCGCTCACCTGCGACGAGTGGAAGTCCCGTGTGAAAGATGACCCCGGCCAAAGTGTTGTTCCCCGTGGTGGGCACCAATTGTCATGGTGTGGAACACGGCAGTGCCATCGAGATGGCATGAGAGGGGACAATCGGGATGCTATCGGTGGCTACTCGCAATAGGTTGGGCACAGATACTGTAGACACAGCGATGTACCCAGGTTCGGATCCCTCTTGTCGAGGTAACACTCCTACTCCTGCAAGGATCTACTATATGGGGAGTGACTGCTCAGTACAAGTGCTCCTTGAGCTATTTCCTTAGCTACTATCGGGAGCTAGAGGAAGATGAACTACTTGACTTGGTGATTCTGGCTAACTTGTAACTCGTAATTCCTTACCTAGAACCCTAGCACTACCCCTCCTTATATACTGGTAGAAGGGTAGGTTACAATGTGGGTTCTAGGGTTTACTGTTTTAGGCTTTGGGTTTACAAAGCGGGCTGGCTGATTGGGTCTAGCCGGTGGTCCAGGACCTAGTCAAGCTCCAGTAAAGGTGGGGATAGCACCACAGCATCTCAGTGCCTCCACTTTGGGCGTCGCCCGATGCTTTAACCATCAACTTCGTGCTTTATCCGTTAGCCGAAGCTTCACTCGTCATCTCCCAGCCTTAGCGCTTTGGCGCCCTTGTCTGGTAGTGCCATTAGGGCGGCGTGCCAGCCTGTCCAGTAAAGGGTGCGCTTAGCAAGGAGAGTCACCCCCTCCCGTACCTTTGTCCAACGGATGCGAGGTGGCCATGTAGAGGTGGCCACCTAGCCGGCTATCCTGCCCCCCAGCTAGACGGGCCAGCCTGGGAATCTTGATGCGTATAGGGTGAAGCGTATCACCCAGCTGAGGTTCTTTGTTTTGTGGCCATCCGGCCAGCTTTCCCTGGAGCCGGCCAGTTGATCCTAGCTTGGCTAACCCGGGGGTCATCGCCCCGACAACACCAGAATTATTTTGGTTCAAACTGCTGAAATTGGTTTTGCATGTGATATCGAAATGTTGCAAGGGGTTTTATGTGAATGTTTTTTAATTAAAGTAATTAACAAAATTATGAATAAAAAATAAAAATGGTTTTTATTTAATGAGAGCTTGCATTAAATTTGGTGGAAAATTAATGCAAAGTGAGTGGAGTTTGTGTTAATGGGAGTGAGCTTAGTGGAAGCTCTACTCACCACTATGGAGGGAGAGGTGGGGGAACCACCGTGCCATGCGCATGGACCCTTGGGGGATGCCCCTCCTCGTGAAGGATCTCTCTCCCCCTCTAGAAAATTCCCCATGGCTTCGGATTAGCGAAGTACATGTTCCCGGTGGATTTATCTGGAAGGATTTGTTGCTTCCACTGCTTTGCTGGAGCAAGGACTCGGAGGTGGTCGGGGTACCGGACACTATGCGCGATCATGGATGCACTACTGCTTTGCGGTGCTGAACCTCATCACGATCTTGAGATCAGGAAATGAACGACTACATCATCCATGGAATTATATTTTGTTAACAAAGCTTTTTGGTCTTCGAGGGTAAGATCTCTATGGATGTATATCCACCCGTTGGTTGTATCTAGGTAGATAGATATTGGTGCTTAGTTGTTCATATCATAGGAATTTTTTGTTTTCTATATTGTGAACCTAACAAATTGATATATGTGTAAGATGTATGGATAGATACATATCATGTACCCCATTCTTAAGTACTTGTTTTGATCCAACTTGTATGCAAGAGCCTGTGTGGAGAGAAGGGTGTATTAGATGGAGTAGCATGGTTATAGTGATTGGACAGTGACAACACAATCTATGATCTACTATGGTTTTTACCTTTCTTTTGCTGCCTCACTAGGGATTAAGTGAATTCATGTGCTATAATTATCTTGTGACAGCTAGATAATATTGTTTGGTCAAGGTAGCATATTTGTAATTCAAACATCATGTCATATTGCTTAAGGCTATACTCTGTGTAATGCTTAATTCAAGATTTGCTTGGAGTTTTCCTATCTTGTAGAGTATAATAGAGATGTTACATCATCTCTATGTTAGGACGTGATGCCCATATGAATGCTTATCAAACACATGTTTAGTTCCATTAATATTATGTCTCTGATTAATTGTTTAGGTTCACTTCAACTTAAAAAGAGAGTAGACAAGTGAACCTATGAACCCCGGTCCATTTTAAATCATAAGAAACATCTTTCCAACACTTTTGTCACACTTTACATTTGCTGCAATATTTTAATCCGAAAATACAAAAATACTTTCTTCATTAATAATCACACAACAAAACCCCAAAACAACCATACTATTACCATCATCATCTTGTTTGCTTAGCTTAGTTTACTGCACTTTATTTTCATTTTTATTTCATATTACTAATAAACCCTATGCTTGACAACCACACGGTGGAGTTAGGGACACAAGACAGGAACTTTGGTTTACAGGTTGCTTGACAGGAGAAGAAGAATTAACTTTTGAGCCAATTCCCTGGGAGTTCGATATCAACCCTTGTGTCACCCTTGTGAGGAAAAGATGCTTGCTACAACACTCTACACTTGGAGTCCCAATGAGTTGGTACAAACAGAGTTGTTGCCATCAAGGGGCCACCCCACTAAGATACCCGCAACAAAGTTGGTCGTGCTCCGAAACAGACCCAGAGGTTTGCGATAATGGTTGTAAATGATTGGCAACCTGAAAGTGTGACTGGGCTTGTTGATACCGTGAAAACATTCCACATTCTTTCCAAAATAGTACAGGTAAATGCTCCATGCACAATAGTAGTAAATAACCAGTAAAACATGGCATAAGTACATGATAGTAGTAAAGCCCCAAACTAGTTTGTGGCCCCCAAAAATAAGATGTGAATCAAACTCAAGCGAAGGGGATTCATGGTCCCACATGTGGATAGTGCGATAGTCAAGGAACATGTGTGAAGTACTCGGGGTCTTAGGTGGACACAAGTGGGCGAGATAAAACCCAGATCTGAACTATTGCCCACCGGTACCTCTTTATTAATTATATCTACTCCCAACAATTGAATTACCAAGTTGTAAGTAAAACCATAATTATCTCCATCATTAAGCATGTGCCAACTTTCCAACAACTGTGGAACTTGACGACTCAAACCAACACCTGATCAAGCAACTACGACTCGCAAGGCCAACTATCTACCAAAACTTCGGGCAATAGGATGTGACCAAGTCAATACAGGCTGCAGGGAATATAAATGGTACGGAAAATAAAGCATTGCACATGGATAGCAATAGAGAGAAGTAAAACTATAAAGCAAAAATAGGTAGAAGGGGGAGGATCTCACTAGGAACCATAACTGAAGATCTATATCTGAAGAGCTTGTAGAAGCTCACAACATCTCATCGTCCTATCTGGGAAGAAGCAAAGCACTAAAAGGAACAAGCAGTGCAACAATTACAACTAATACGGAAGAACCTGCATGATCATGATATGATGCATGACATGGAAAATTAATGATGCAACACATGTTGAAAAGATGTCATTTGCATAGCACATTGATGATACAACATTAGTGAGATATTTGTAGGAATAAGGAATCAATTCCAATTTTATTTGTCCATTTTATTAATGAAGTTCCTTGCAGTAATGTATTATAAATGCATGAAATAAGATGCAAATGAATGTATAGATAGAATAATTAGTAGGGGCCCGTCGCACTGATCAATTTAGACATATTATTTGTCGAATTCAGAATTATGGTTTAAAAGATATGGATTTATTAATAAAAGACATTTAACAACATTAAATAATTCCAAATTTTATATGCCCAGAAATTATTTTGGATGTCATATTGTTAATCCTTGAATTTTTCTGATCATAAAACATATATAAAATGTTATTTTTTGAATAAGAATTTTAAAATATATGTTTATACTTTATTTAAACAATTTCTGGAATTGTTATTATATTAGAAAAGATTTGGATACTTTTTGTACCGAGGATAAACTAGGATGTGAGGATGACGTGCGAGTCGGGGGTGCTGACTGGAATGGATTTGATGAGGCGGCTTGTTGTGCCGCTGACCAAGGGGCCCAACTGTTAGCTTAGGTCAGGGAAACAAGAGAATGGTCAAAGCGCCGAGAGGGGAATCGAACCCCAGACCTTGTGGTCGCGGCCTAGGTGGTTTCGTGATTGGGTTGGTCTCGGGTTCTTGTCAAAGAAGGAGATTGTTTGTTTTTTCAACGATACAAGCCAGGATCGGAGTCTGACGAAACTGAAGAGTTTAAATGCAGCGTGATAGTGAAAACCTTAAATGTTGTGAGGAAGATTGCATGAGATTTGAGGCGCCGTTTGGAACAAGGTTTGAATCCACGTGAAGCTAGTACTACCACGAAGAAGATTGAATGCATATCTGAGCCGGATTCATATTGGAGAGGTCGGTAAAAATTCGAGATCATGGTCGGAGACACACTGGGTCGCACATACATTGACTGTCAGAGAGATTAAGCGAAATCGAAAGATGATTGCGAGATCATACAAGTACTGACATGGGTATACCTTGCAGGTACTCGAGTTTGGTATATACTGTCTAGATACGGTGGAAGCCCACGGCATTGTCACGGCCCAATGAAGACTTCGAGTGGCCCACGGACTCTCGGTGACTTGCGAGACAAGAAGAAGTTTAAAGATAGAAAGTTTAAAGGGAAAACCCTAATCTATAACCGACTTGACCTGCTATTCGAGACCTGGCCTATCTATATAAAGGCTAGGAGGGGCGGCGAGGAGGACACATGCAACCCTAGTTTCCACAACTCTAGCCAGATTGCATCTGCGCGCCCCTGTAATCTTCGATTCCTTCGTTAATTCCAAGAGCAGACAAGCAGGAGTAGGGACCTCTACGAGGCCTGAACCTGGGTAAACCTTGCGTCCCTGTGTGCTTGTTTGCTAGCTGATTGATGCTTCCATCGCTCCCTCCTTCTCCAAAACCCAAGTCCATAACAATGGGTATTGATGAGTTAAACCCTCGTCAATTGGCGCCGTCTGTGGGAATTGTGAGTGCTTATGTTGTGGCTTCTTCGGCCTCATCAACCGCGATCTACAACTCTGCAATAGCGGAGATTCGCCAGCTCTTCGGCGTGTTCGACTTCACCGTCCACACGCCAGCCACTCGCCAGGCTTTCGAGTTTGTGGGTGATGGAATCAGCCTGGTGATCGGGAGCTTCCGCTTCCAAGTTGGTCAGATGGGAATGCTTCACATGCCTGACCAGCCAACAGCATCCGCGATTTCTCCAACATCGTGGTTCCCACCACCAATCGGCACCCTCAGCGAGCTCAACACCTCAGCAGCAGCTGAGAGCACGGATAGCGACAGAAGTCGCGGATCCGATCTGGGTGGCCTAGCAACGGAAGATGGGCTCTACGGCTCCAGATCCGAAAGTTGCGGAAGCAACAGCTTCCCCAACCACTTCATGTGCGTCGTCATCAAAGCCGGTGAAACCAGCGCCAATCGCGAAAACGGTGGCAACGGCCCTACTCCACCCAACGGTGGCATACCTAACGGCGGACCACCCAATGGCGGCCCCACCAACGGTTGCAATGGCACTCCCATCAACAATGGAGGGGCAGTCGAACCTCCAACCATGGTGAACAAGCACACTGGCGATCGTGTCGTGATCAAGCTCAACGATCTCGACTGGGCTTGTTTCCGAGAAGCCCTACGAGGCAATCCTCTGCCCCCCCGGCACACCGCAATATCTGCTGATGGGCTATCATCGGCTACTAAAGGAGGAGTACAGACGCTAATTACAAACGATTGCGCAACTCGAAGCGTGTAAAAAGGCGGCGGACGAGTCAAGTCTTCGACGGGCTGGGCTCTCCTCCCACGGAGGATCCTCCTCCAAGGGCAACGAGTACGTGGCCAACAAGAGGCGATCTCAAATGGCCCACCTCACTGAGCAGGAGTGCATAGAAGCTGCGAAAGTCCTCGACTTGAGCTCTAGACAGTCGACACATGGGGCAACATAGTCCTAAAGACGCCGCAAGCTGCGGTGACAGCGGCCCACCATGTACCTCCTCAATAACCAGTCGCCGGCTGGAGATCCCCGAGCCGCCATGCACCGGTCTACGATCGCGGGCTTGGGGTTAATCGAGGCCGTACTCGACAAAGAACCAATGCCGGAGCCGAAGAAAAGCAAGTCTCTTGCAAAACGCTATTCCTCACCCTCATCCAGCAACGACAGCCACGACCTATATCGACGTCGCCGCTCACAGCGACATGACCATGACTACGATCCGCGCGATGACCTCACGCAGCGCAAAATCGACAAGTCAAGGGCACGACGCGGCCGCTCGACTGACTAAGAGGACGGAGACGTGGAGCTCTATGGCGCCAGATGCTTCAGTAGGGCCATAAAGCAAAAGCGAATGCCCAAGGAGAACCTAAAATTTAACGGCCTGCAGGACCCACAAATCTGGTTGGAGGACCACATCTCCTCCGTCAGGCTCCACGGCGAGAGTCGAAGCATGGCCATGCAATGCCTGCAGCTACAGCTACAGGGCGCCGCCCGAGCATGGCTCAACAATCTCCCGCGCGGATCCATTCGCAGCTGGGAAGAGCTGGTCTACAGCTTTGTGCACAACTTCAAGGGCACTTACAAAAGGCCCGCATCAATCGAACAACTAAGGTGCTGCCAGCAAAGGTCGGGCGAATCGCTACGCTCGTACATCTAGAGGTGGTCCATCATCAAGAACTCCGCGGAAAACATCTCGGAAGATCGCGCAATCGACGCATTCAACGGCGGCGTTTGTCGCATAGAGCTCAGGGAAGAGCTAGGCCGCTTGAAGCCCAAAACAATTGACCACCTGATGGAAATCGCGAATCAGTGGGCAGATGGAGAAGACTCGGTGAAAAACCGCGTTCACTCTGATGACGAAGCAGAACTCGAGCGTAGACGCGATCGCCGAAGCAAGTGTCGAATGCGCATCTACGATGATCGCGATGACGTCAACATGGTCGCAGCTGACATGCGCGACGACAACCGCAATAGCGGATATCGCAGCGGTGGACACCGTGACTCCGGGAAAACCATGCAGGTATGGCAGCACCGTACTCGTGAAGAGGCACCCGCAACAACAATTGAGGACAAACTGTCCGGGCCATGCAATGTGCACTTCTACATCGACAAGCACGACGGCAAGAAAAAATCCAGCCACCTTCTCAAGGACTGCCGCGAGTTCCTCAAGCTCCACGAGGGTTTGTCTCAGATGAATCGTGACGCAGTCAAAAGGGGCTACGGATTCGCCCCAGGCGCTGTAGCACATGGAGCTCCTCCACCACCACCTAGAGTACCACCACCCGCGGCTGCACCGGTCCAGAATCAAGGCGACGAGCCATACCCACAGGTTGTGGGCAACATGATGATCCAAAAGGGACGCCCCTCAAATCGGGTGCAGAAGGCCATCACTCGCCAAGTCAACTTGGCGACAAACTCTCCACCATCCACCACTGAGTACCTCAGTGGAAGCGACTCCTGCATCACCTTCGACAAGCGCGACCATCCACGCCAAATACCGCGTCTAGGCCAATGTCCCCTCGTACTCGAGGCGCAAATCGGAGGCTTCGATATGAGTCATGTCTTCATGGATGGTGGAAGCGGCATTAACCTCATGTTCGCAAGTACCTTGCGAGCGATGAGGATCCCTCTGACCTGTCTAGAGGTCTCGGACACGACGTTCCACGGCATCAACCCAGGCAAGGGCATATATCCCCTGGGAAAAATCAACCTCGACGTCATCTTCGGCTCGCCAAAAAACTTTCAACGCGAACGCATCGACTTCGAAATCGTCGACTGGCCCTCACAGTACCACTACATCCCCGTATGTGTCGCGTTCGCCAAGTTCATGGTAGTACCGCACTACGCCTACCTGCGGATGAAAATGCCAGGCCCAAACGGCGTCATCACAATCAACGGGAGCTTCGAGAGGTCCGACAACTGCGACAGGGAATTCAACAGAATCTCCTAGTCCTTCGGCATGTAGGAGGAACTCGCAAGATTGAAGGAGTCGACAAACAACAGTCTGCCTCCCCTGAGCCGGCCATGTTTACCCGACCTGTCCTTCGACTCGTCGGTGCACACGAAGAAAGTCCAGGTCCACCCATCGGACCCGACCAAGACGACCCTCATCGCCAACAACTTGAGTCCCACATAGGAACTCGTGCTCGTCAAATTCCTCCGTGAGCATTGGGAAATCTTCGCCTGGTGTCCAGCGGACATGCCAGGGGTCCCCAGGGAATTCGTCGAGCATGCACTCAATGTCAACCCAGACGTAAGGCTAGTCAAGCAAACAATTCGGCGACTGTCTGAACCAAGAGCAAAAGCGGTCGGAATGGAGATCAACAGACTCCTCGATGCCAAATTCATACGCGAGATCAAGGAAAGCACTTGGCTCGCCAACACGGTGCTGGTACCTAAAAAGGACATGGATATCCTACGGATGTGCGTGGTTTTCACCTCCCTGAATAAGCACTACCCAAAGGATCACTTCCCGTTGTCGCGAATCGACCAAATCATCGACTCCAACATGGGATGTGAGCGCCTCTGCTTCCTCGACACCTACTCAGGCTATAATCATATTCGAATGAAGGAGGAAGATCAAGAGAAAATGGCGTTTACGACGCCTTTTGGTGTGTTCTGCTACAACACAATGCCCTTCGGGCTAAAAAACGCAGGAGCCACCTATCAGCGGTGCATGCAGGCATGCCTCAAGAATCAACTTGGTCGCAACATCCAAGTCTATCTTGATGACATCGTCATCAAAACCAAAGAGGAAGCCTCGCTAATCGACAATTTACGCGAAACCTTCGCCAACCTCGACCGCTACCGGATCAAGCTCAATCCGGACAAATGCGCCTTCAACGTACCATCTGGGCAACTACTCGGGTATCTCATCTCCGTGAGAGGGATCGAGGCGAACCCGAAGAAAATAAAAGCCATACTGGCCATGGAGAAGCCGAAGAATGTAAGAGGCGTCCAGCAGCTGGCCAGGTGAATCGCGGCGCTCAGTCGGTTCATCAGCCGAATGGGCGAAAAAGCACTGCCCTTCTACCAACTTCTCCGCAAAACTGACAAGTTCGAGTGGACCGACGAGACACAGGAAGCATTTGAAGACCTCAAGCGCCTACTATCTACCTCACCAGTACTGGTGACCCCATGCAAAAGGGAACCACTGCTGCTATACATCTTCGTAACCAACCAGGTGGTCAGCATAGTACTCGTGGTGGAACGAGCTGAAGAAAACAAAGTCCATGGTGTACAGTGCCCAGTCTACTACCTCAGCGAGGTGCTCACGCCAACAAAGCAGTAGTACCCGCACTACCAGAAGTTGGCATACGGCATCTTCATGACAGCCAGGCGACTGCGTCACTACTTCCAGGAGCATCCAATCGTGGTGGTCAACGACGCCCCACTTGGGCACATCCTCAACAACCCCGACGCCACTAGACGAGTCGCGCTTTGGGGAATCGAGCTGTCTCCACAAGACATTACATATGAAAAACGCGATGCGATCAAATCGCAAGGCCTCCCTGATTTCCTCATGCACTGGATGGAGAACCAGCTCCTCGAAAAACTAGATATGTCCTACCTCTGGACGATGCACTTCGATGGATCAAAGCGTAAGGACGGGGCTGGCGCAGGTGTCATACTGACATCGCCCCAAGGAGACAAGCTGAAATACATCCTGCGAATGCAGTTCACCGCCTCCAACAACGAAGCTGAATACGAGGCCCTATTGAACTGCATGCGGATGGCAAAAGCCTGCGGCGCCAAGAGGCTCATCATCTACGGCGACTCCAAGTTGGTCGTCAACCAAACAATGCATGAGTTCAACGCACTGAACGACAATATGATCGCCTACCGCGACCCCTACGACACACTCAAAGGGGTCTTCGACGGCTGTGAGCTACGACACGTAGGCCGCGAAAGCAATGAAGAGGCAGATGCACTCACCAACATTGGCTCCACCTGCGCCATCAAGCCAAAGGCCGCAGAGAAGAAAACAAGCACAACAACGGACTCGGGGGATACGCCGCCCAATGAGCCAATGGCACTCGACGACCTGGAGCTCTACACAGGACTCGAGGGACCAATGGGGGTCATGATGATCGAGCCATCTTGGACTCAACCCTACATCACATATCTTCTCAGAAAGAGGCTATCGGACGACCCGACTGACGCGTGACACATCGCACGGTGATCCAAGGCATTCGCCATCATCAACGGCGAACTATACAAGCGCAGCATCACAGGAGTAATCCAACGGTGCGTCTCCAACGCGGACGGAAGGGCCGTCCTCCTCGACATACATGAAGGGACTTGCGGGCACCATGCCGGCAGTCGCGCCCTCGTCGCCAAAGCTCTACGAGCTAGATTCTACTGGCCCACGTCCATGCACGATGCTAAGGACATCGTCCAGAGATGCAACGCTTGTCAGCGATTCGCGGACAAACCGCGCGCACCTAGCGCGAAACTTCGGCCAATACCACTGGCTTGGCCCTTTGTGCAATGGGGACTCGACATGGTCGGCAAGCTCCCAAAGTCCTCGCGAGGAGGATACGTCTACCTCCTGGTCGCAGTCGAAAAATTCACCAAGTGGATAGAGGCCATGCTGGTGACCAACCAGTCAGGAGCTTGTGCCATCAAGTTCTTCGAGTCCATTGTCTACCGCTTCGGAGTGCCACACAGCATCAGCACGGACAATGGAATGAACTTCACCTCTAAGGAGTTCCATGGTTTCTGTGAAAACCTGGGAATCAACATAAGCTATGCGTCCGTAGCTCATCCACAGACCAACGGTCGAGTCAAAAGGCCAACAGCCTCGTATGTGGCGGAATCAAGAAGCGACTCCTCCGACCACTCGAGCAAGCCGCCGGATGCTGGCCAGACGAATTGCAGTCCGTACTTTGGAGCCTGCGCACAACCCCAAACAGCGCCACGGGATACACCCCGTTCTTCATGGTGCACGGAGCTGAAGCAGTACTACCGGCAGAAGTACGCTTTAAAGCCCCATGGGTAGTTGCGTACAGCGAGCAGGAGTCAATACTTGCACTCGAAGAATATGTCGATCTCCTTGACGAGGCACGGGAAATCGTAGCACAAAGATTGACGATCTACCAGCAGAACCTGCGCAACTACCATAGCAGAAGGCTACGCCCCAGATTCTTCGTCGAAGGAGATCTGGTCCTGCGACTGAAGCAGCAAGGGCACCTCAAGCTCGAGTCCCCTTGGGAAGGACCATACATGATTACAGAAGTAATCCCAGGTGGCGCCTATCGCCTCAAAGATTTCGAGACAGGAGTCACATACTCCAACCCTTGGAACGTCGCGCAACTGTGGCGCTTCTACCCTTAGTCGTTTTTCTTCCTTTTACATTAAAAATAAGGCTTTTCAGCAAGGCTACTTAGCCACACATTGTACCTCGTACTGTTCTACGAATAAATAAAACTAAGTCCCCCAAACTCTGTGTTTTCTATCATTTGTCGCGATCTTATTACTCGGGGGCTGCGCCACCCTTTATACAAATGTTCTACGAACCAATCGCGATATCCCGAGTAGCTGACGCAATAATCGAACCCTTGACAAACACCAACCCAGATGCAACGCACCTGGCAGGTTGGCAAGGTGCTGAGATAAACACACGTCAAGCTAACGAAAAGGAATCGCACAGTGCAACGCATTCGCAAAACATATAAGCTAGCAAGCTCTTTACATATCAATATTAATCAATTATATACAGCATACATACGAACTTTACAACATTGGTATACTTATGTGTAGGATACAAGATAAACTACTGTTGCAACAGAAGAACGTTTGTCTGTTCCTTGAAGAATTCGACAATTTCCTCTACTGGGTGATCCACCGCCTGGTAATGAGGAACCATATTCCAGGTGAACCTGCCGGCGGAGTCGGCGGACTAGCAGAAACCACTGCAACATCAACATCAGGCCTATGCAGTCGCACCAGCGACAATGCAGCCTTGGCACCAGCCACTAACTGTTGCCGCACACACTCGCGGACTGCATTCAAATCCTGAAACTTCGCCAGGAGAGCCAACAAGCTCGAAGGGATGGCGTCGAGAGGAAACATCGTCTGGTAGATATTCCTCAGACACGACTGTGATTTCTTCAGAAAGTGGAGCACTCGAGAGGCACAATCCTGCAGGGTCGCAAGTGCGAGTGCGCGACCATGATCCACCCAGAAGTACCCACTTTCCTGAAGTTGTTCCTGGGTCAGGTCGTTCATGAGAATGGCGATCCTGTCTTTCTGATCCTATGGATGACGCACGCTGACAACTATACCAAGCAAAAGGCAAAAGTTTGAAGACAACGAACTACCGCGATTGACTACAAGAAAAGATAAGGGGGCGGGAAGCTAACACTTGAACTGATCACCCAGCTGCGCCACCTCCTCTAGTAGATATTGTTCCCGGGTGGTGGCCTTCTCCGCCCTCGACTTCCATACATCCGCGTTACCATGGAGGACGGGCAGTTCGCGTTCCAGCTACTTAACACGATCGCGCAGTCGTAAAAGCAGGGACAGCTCATCCACCCTTGAGTGCGACTGTGCTAAGGTATCACCAGCAGAAGGCGGATCCCGAAACTCACTCGAAGGACCACTCGATGTGCCCTATCACAAGCCAAGCAAGAGATAATAAGAAGACCAAGCAACGCATGGACAAAAACTCGAGTGCATTCGAACATAGCAAAAGTATCAACACAGACGCTCAGCCAGCGGCATGTCTTGAACAAAAGGAGTCGAGCTATTAACTACTACAAATATAACTATTGAGGAGCAGCCTGCTTCTTCGACTTGGACTTCGGTTTAGGGCACCTCATCGAGTCCGTGGCAGTATCAGACGCCACAGACTTCCCACCGGCCCCTGACGCCGCAGCCTTCGCCGCCTTCTTGGATCGCTGCAGCTCCTCAGAATACTTGGCGACTGTGTTGATGAGTTGCGGCCCGTACTTGCTGCAGACAGTTGCAAAAGGAGCAAAAACTACATGTTGACCATCTGCGCCGACAGGCATCTTCTTTGAGACCATAGATGGATCCATCTCCACTCCACGGGCTTGCACCATGGCAAGTGCCATGGAGGCGCCAACCGCACGGTGCGATTTCCTGAAGTCCGAGGGGATACCTCCAGCAAGGGACTCCGCCAGGTCATCCAAGTTCTCAATCAGCTCAGCATTGGGATCCAGCTCCTTGCGGATGCAACTGAGTACACCCTTAGCTTTGGTCAGCGTTCCCTGAATGGAAGCGCTGCGGTCTTCGACTGCCGCGACGACGCCTGCCAAAGCATCATCACAACGCAGCGCCTAGGCGTCGAAGCTCAGACCACAAGCATCTACACAGAGCAAAGTGTTAGCACAACAGCAAGATATCGAGGAAAGAAGCAATCAAAATCGAAATGAAAGAATACCTGAAAGAGACTTGGCAATCGATAAGAGCTATTCTTTGAACAACTTTTCCCTCGCGGCGATGGAGGTGCGCAAATCCTCTTCATGTTTCCGCGATTCATTCAGTGCAGTGACTGCCTCGTCGTGACTCTTCACCGCCGCGACGACCGTCTTTTCAAGAGAAGCAGCGTTGCGGAGGAGTCCGTTATGCTCAGTTGTCAAAATATAAGATGGAGCATCAGTCGAATATATAAACTTTGCAAGAATAAAGAGAAAGAAGAAAAATAGTAACTTTCGACGACTCGATGACGATTGTCCAGCATGGCGTGCTGACAACCCATCGCAAGTACCTGCTCGGCCAAGCGAGCAACTTCCTTCACAATAAGCTGCCTCAGAAGAAAGTAAAAGATCAGCAGACATCATGGACCACAAATTCGACTACAAAAACAAAATCACACTTACATGCTCCTCCAGTGACTCCAAAGTTGATTGCCGTGCAGTTGTCCGGACAACCATCTGATGTTCTGCAGCGTGTGGAGAACTCGATGAGTTGTGCCCGGAGTGGGCCGCCAACGGAGGAGAAGAAGATCGCTCAGCCACTTCCTTGGCATTGGAGTCCACGACTCCAGATTCCTTCGAAAATTGGACATCGTCAGAAGACGATGATGCCGGTTGACTACGGAACAAAAACCAGCATCAGGAAAATGAAACTACAAAAGGAACCAAGACGAGAATTGTAGACTAACCAGTCAAATTTATCAAAATCGAAGGTTTGGTCCTCTGACTCCGACGACTCCTTCGGCAGCCGCATCTTCTTGCGAGCAGATGACGCCATGGAGCTCATAGGAATAGCAGGAATCGGCGACTCGGCACTAATAGTTTGGGCTTCTGGAGTCGAAGGAGATGACACGTACGAATCTTTGCTGCGTGAACGCTTGCGAGTGTTCGGACCGCTGGACTCGGGGGCTTCCTCCTCCTCTTCAAGTGGGATGGTCGATTCCGACTCGTCCTCTTCATCCACTTCGCGAGGAATAACCCACTCAGGAAGAGGGGGCAAACTGGGATACACCTTCCAATCCTACTTACAGAAAACAAGTCAACATACTTCAAGAAATCGGAAGCAGTCGACAAATAACGCTACTTCGTAGCACAATTATACCTCAGAAGGAGGGTTAGAGGCATCAAATGGAGGCACGACTGGTTCACTGGGGAGGACATCCTTAGTGGTGTACTTGGTCAATAGTCGCACCCTCTTATCTACTTCACCCGTGGAAATGCCATCGACAGATACGCGAGTGACATCGTCTGCACCAGCCCATTGGAACATGGGGTGGACTCTGGCCTGCAGAGGCTTGATGCGACGGTGCAACCATGTGCAAATGAGGGCGGCGCCTCCCTCTTCTTTACCCACGTGATTCTCCAGGTCGCAGATGCGCTCGTACAACACTTCTGTCTCCTCATACTCGCCAGGCATCACAACGTTCTTCCAAGAATGCCTCCTCTTGCATGGCGTCGCGGGATCGAAGGGCGCGAGTCCATAGTGCTCTCCGTCGGCCTTCTGGTCACGGATGTAGAACCACTTGTCCCTCCACCCTTGGACAGACGCCATGAGCTTGATATCAAAGTATGTGATAGAGGAGTCGACATGTATCCTGCAGCCTTCTATGTCATAGACTATGGAACCAGATGCCGACTGACGCTTCACCTTGAAAAGCCGCTTGAAGAGACCAAACTGCGGATCGACTCCGAGCCAGCAATCGCAAAGCGTGGTATAGCACGCAATGTGAAGAAGAGAGTTTGGGGACAGCTGGTGCAGCTAGAGCCCATAGAAACAAAGAAGGACCCTGACAAAAGGATGCAGGGGCAGAGAAAGGCCACGGATGATGAATGCGAGGAACATCACCCAGAAACCGGACGGAGGATGCGGGGTTACCTCGTCGCCAGGCACTCGTGAATCATCTTCGGCGCGAGAAAGAACTCCATCTTGACGCAGAAGATGGAGCTCAGAAGCCTCGATGATGGACGCGCGCCACGCGCCATTGGTGATGCGGGTGCCCGCACCCTTCTTCTTGCCGGCACCGACAGCGCAGGTACCCACGGCGGCAGAGCCGCCCTTCTTCTTCGTGATGACGGTGACGGCAGCAGACCCAGTGGCGGCACCTCCTTTCTTCTTCCCCATCTTTCGGTGGCGGTGCGAGTGGAGGAAATAGCTCGGAAACACGTGGAGTTGGTCCAGCGCCGCGAAGGGGACGAACTCTAGGAAGCAGAGGGCAGCAGCAATGGCGATGGAAGCCGAAGCAGAGAAAGAGCAGATGGGAAATTACTGCAGCCGCGCTGCTACTTAACCACCTTGCGGATGCAATCCAACGGTCAGCACAAACCTTATTGGACACGTGGCGCCCATCGTGATCGACACGTGGAGAGGCTAAAACATGAATCGTCCCCCACTACCTCCATTACACGCGGAAATCAAGGAGGCGCAGTTAAAACGAAAGATTACACACGCCCGGTCAAGTCAGGGTCAGAAAATGGGACCCACCGCTCGTCATGTCCCGTCAAAGCTGCTCACGCGGGCAACTGAGGTCATCACATCGTCAACACTGATGTCATCAAAGAATTGAGCACTAGAAGACTTCGACTACTTTAGTCCTTGCTCGAGTCTTTGACTCCACCAAGCACTCGGGGGCTACTCCCATAGGGAGCGCTGGTCGCGCACCCTATGATTTTCTTTTTATGCAGGAATATGGACCTTCAAAGCATACCCAACCACTCAAATCTACGATTCGACTACGGATCATGGGTTACTCCCATAGGGAGCGCCAGAAATAAATTCGACTGAAACAAGCAAACAAAAGACAACAGCAGTCGCAAAAGTTCTTTAGTCCCTGCCTGAGTCTCCGACTCAACCAAGGACTCGGGGGCTACTCCCATAGGGAGCGCTGGTCGCGCACCCTATGATTATTTGTACGTCGTACTATGTGTTGATAACATCCACACTCGAAGTCTATGGTGACACCGCCTCATATTTTTCCATACAAAGAGACTGCGTCTCCTGGGCCACCCGAATCATCTTCGCGATGATAAAAATTCGGATGCCGCGCTTGCAGCGTGAAGATAAGACCTGGATAAGGCCTGGCAATGCATTTGCTGTGCACTACCAGAAATATTGTTGGGTCTGCAGCATACAAAACAAAAATTTTCCTACGATGAGAACTATACGCCAAGATCTATCTACTAGATACAGAGCAACGGGTGGACATACATCCATGGAGAACTTACCCTTGAAGACAGCGAGCTTTGTTAACGAGTAGGAACTCGTGGATGATGTAGTCGTACACTTGTCGATCTCAAGATCATGAGGAAGTCCGAGCGCCGCAACTCAGTAGCGCATCCGCACTCGCACACATGTTCAAGCCACCGGACAACCTCCACCTCCTCGCTCCAGCGATCCAGCGGAAGCAGCAACTCCTTCCAGACGAAATTCCACCGGGAACATGTATCTCGCTAATCTGAGACCATGGGGGAATAATTCTAGAGGGGGAGAGAGATCCTTCACAAGGAGGTGTGAGGATGAAGGAGGGAATGGGTGGCCTTTTATAGGAGGAGGGGGGTGCCCCCTCTCTCCATGGCCTGCGCATGGGGGGGTGACCCCTCACCTCCCCCATTCATGTGGTGGTAACCCCTCCACATTAAAATGCCTCTTCACATTCCCTTTTAAAGTTTCCACTTTAAATGCATTAAATTCTCCAAATTTAATGCTCTCACATCTAATAAAACTCTTTTTATTAAATTTATTCAGAATTTTGTTAATTACTTTAATTAACAAACATTCACATATAGCCCCTTGCAATATTTCAATATCACATGCAAAACCACCTTCTGCAATTTCACCCGAAACAATTTCCGGTTTCTATTGAAACAATTCCTGCGCTTTTCAATTCTTTCGTGTGAAACATATGTGCTCCAAAATGGTGTCCGGTAACTCTTAAGTGTGCCACCCTACGGGTCACGAATAATGCAGACATGATCGAGACCCTTCTCCAATCAATAATCAACAGCGGGACCTGGAGATCCGTACTGACTCCTACAAATGCAACGATGACTCCTGTGATCGTGAGAACCTTTAACGCTTGTAACTAAATCCCTTTGTCTCTTGATATATCACATGTCCGAGATTCGATCATCGGTATCTCCATACCTAGTTTGATCTCGTTACCGACATGCACTCTTTTCTCGTTCCCGTGATATAACATTCTAGTGATCACATCACTTGCTTGCAAGCTATCCTAATGTGATATCACCGAGAGGGCCCAAAGTATATCTATCCGTCATCTGGATTGACAAATTCCACTCTTGATCCATGAGCCTCAACATAACACCTTCGAAGTACTGAACCCATCTTTATAGTCACCCTGTTACGGTGTGACGTTTGATGTTATCAAGATACTCTTTCGGTGTTAGCAATTAACATGATCTCATGGTCTAAGGATAAAGATTACTTCGTATGATGTTATAGCAATATAAACATAATGACTTGATCGTAATGCTATACTTCGGATGAATGTTCATCACATCATTTCACAAATGTTGTGACCTTGTTATTAACAACATCCAATGTCCATGATCAGGAAACCTTGATCATCTTGTTAATCAACAAGCTAGTCTATAAGAGAGGCATAACTAGGAACCCTTTTTGTTTATTAAACACACATGTATTGATGTTTCCTATCAATACAATTATAGAATGCAAAATAAACATCTATCATATACAAGGAATACATAATAACAACTTTATTATTGCCTCTCAGGGCATATTTTCTTCAGTCTCCCACTTGCACTAGAGACAATAATCTAGTTTATATAGTGATAAATCTAACACCCATGGAGTTCTGTTGCTGATCATGTTTTGCCCTAGGGAGTACTTTAGTCAACGGATCTGCTACATTCAGGTCCGTGTGCACTTTACAAATCTTTATATCTCCATCCTTGACATGCTCGTGGATGGAGTGAAACCGGCGCTTAATATGCTTGGAATTCTTGTGAGACCTTGGTTCCTTTGTGTTGGCTATGGCTCCATTATTGTCACAATAGATCACCATGGGGTCCAACGCACTGGGAACCACACCCAGTTCCGTAATGAACTTTTTCATCCAAACTGCCTCCGGCGCCGCTTCTGAAGCAGCAACATATTCCGCCTCCATTGTTGATCCAGCCACCAGAGGTTGTTTGGAACTCCTCCAACTAACTGCTGCTCTGTTCAAGAGAAATACGTATCCGGATTGAGACTTAGAGTCATCCGGATCAGTGTCAAAACTAGCATCGACATAACACTTAGCGACTAGCTCTTCTTCACTTCCGTATACAAGAAACATATCCTTAGTTCTTCTCAAGTACTTAAGGATACTCTTGACCGCTATCCAGTGTTCCGAACCTGGATCATATTTATACCTACTAGTCAAACTAATAGCATGTGCCACATCCGGTCTTGTACATAGCATGGCATACATTATAGAGCCTATGGCTGAGGCATAGGGGATCTTATCCATTATCTCTCTTTCTTCCGTCGTAGCCGGACTTTGAGTCTTACTCAATGTCTTGCCTTGCAACATAGGTAAGAACCCCTTCTTACTTTCGTCCATATTAAACTTCTTTAATATCTTATCAAGGTATGTACTCTGTGATAGCCCAATTAGGCGCCTTGAACTATCTCTATAGATTTTAATGCCTAATATATATGACGCTTCACCAAGGTCCTTCATTGAAAATTTGCTGTTTAGATAACTTTTAACACTGTTTAAAAGATCTATATCATTTCCAATCAATAATATGCCATCCACATATAATATCAGAAATGCCACATTGCTCCCACTCACTTTCTTGTAAATACAAGCCTCTCCATAAGTTTGGACAAATCCAAACTCTTTGATCACCTCATCAAAGCGGAGATTCCAACTCCGGGATGCTTGCTTTAGTCCAGAGATGGATCGCTGAAGTTTGCACACCTTATCAGCATCCTTAGGATCAACAAAACCCTTAGGTTGTATCATATACAACTCTTCTTCAATATTACCATTGAGGAACGCAGTTTTGACATCCATCTGCCATATTTCATAATCGAAATATGCAGCAATTGCTAACATAATCCTAACCGACTTAAGCATCGCTACTGGAGAGAATGTCTCATCGTAGTCAACTCCTTGAATTTTTCGAAACCCCTTTGCGACAAGTCGAGCCTTATAGATGGTTACATTACCATCAGCATCAGTTTTTCTTTTGAAAATCCATTTATTCTCAACGGCCTTTCGATCGTGAGGTAAGTCCACCAAGGTCCAAACCTGGTTTTCGTACATGGATTCCATCTCGGATTTCATGGCTTCTAGCCATTTGTTGGAATCAGGGCTCATCATCGCTTCTTCATATGTCGTAGGGTCATCCATTTCATCTATCATGAAATTCATAACAGGATTGCCGTACAGTTCAGGAGCTGCACGTGTCCTGGTTGACCTGCGAGGTTCGGTAGTGTCCTCTTTCGGAGTTTCATGATCAATATCATTAGCTCTCTCTTCATTAGGTGAAGTCAACTCCGAAACAACTTCTGGAGCTGCGCTACTCGCCATTTCATGAAGAGATGGTTCAATAACCTCTTCGAGTTCTACCTTCCGACTACTCATACCTTTCGCGAGAAACTCCTTCTCAAGAAAGGATCCATTCTTGGCAACAAAGACCTTGCCCTCGGATCTGTGATAGAAGGTATACCCAATCGTTTCCTTAGGGTATCCTATGAAGACGCATTTTTCCGCTTTGGATTCGAGTTTATCCGGTTGAAGTTTCTTCACATAAACATCGCATCCCCAAACTTTAAGAAATGACAGCTTAGGTTTGTTTCCAAACCATAATTCATACGGTGTCTTTTCAACGGATTTAGATGGTGCCCTATTTAAAGTGAATGCAGCGGTTTCTAGTGCATAACCCCAAAATGACAGTGGCAAGTCAGTCAGAGACATCATAGATCGAACCATATCCAATAAAGTACGATTACGATGTTCTGACACACCATTACGTTGTGGTGTTCCGGCAGGCGTGAGTTGTGAAACTATTCCACAGTCTTTCATATGTGTGCTAAACTCGTAACTAAGATACTCTCCTAAACGGTCGGACCGCAGAAATTTGATCTTTCTGTTACGATGATTTTCCACTTCATTCTGAAATTCTTTGAACCTTTCAAAGGTTTCAGACTTATGTTTCATCAAATAGATATACCCGTATCTACTCAAATCATCCGTGAAAGTAACAAAATAACGATATCCATCTCGCGCCGACACACTCATTGGTCCATACACATCAGTATGTATGATTTCCAATAAATCTGTCGCCCGTTCCATTGAACCAAAAAACGGCGTTCTAGTCATCTTGCCCATAAGGCATGGCTCACATGTATCAAATGATTCAAAATCAAGTGATTCCAAAAGTCCATCAGAATGGAGTTTCTTCATGCGTTTAACGCCAATATGACCTAGACGGCAGTGCCACATATATGTAGATATATCATTATCAAGTTTAATCCTTTTAGCATCAACATTATGAATATGCGTAATACTACTATCGAGATCCAACAGAAATAAACCATTCAACACAGGTGCATGACCATAAAGGATATTATTCATATAAATCGAACAACCGTTGTTTTCAAACTTAAACGAATAACCACTTTGCATCAAACACGATCTGGATACAATGTTCATGCTCAGTGCAGGCACCAAATAACAATTATTCAAGTTTATAACTAATCCCGACGGCATATGGAGAGGCAGTGTTCCGACGGCGATCACATCAACTCCTGATCCATTGCCGACCCGCATCGTGACCTCATCCCTTGCTAGTTGTCGCTTGTTCCACAGCCCCTGAACCGAGTTACATATATTAGCAACCGATCCCGTATCAAATACCCAGGTGCTACTGCGAGTACTAGTCAAGTACACATCAATAACATGTATATCACATATACCTTTGTTTGCCTTGCCGGCCTTATTGTCCGCCAAATACTTGGGGCAGTTGCGCTTCCAATGGCCAGTCCCCTTGCAATAGTAGCACTCGGTGTCAGACTTAGGGCCACCTCGGGGTTTCTTTTTAGGCGCGGCAACATATTTGCCGCCCTTCTTTCCCTTCTGCTTGCCTTTCTTGTCCTTCTTGAAACTGGTGGTCTTATTGATCATCAACACTTGATGTTCTTTCCTAATCTCCACTTTTGCAGTCTTAAGCATTGACAGAAGCTCGGGAAGATACTTCTTCATGCCCTGCATATTATAGTTCATCACGAAGCTCTTGTAGCTAGGTGGCAGAGATTGGGGAACACGATGTATGCCTAAGTCAATGGGAATCGTTATTCCCAAGGACACAAGCTTATCGATGTACCCAGACATTTTGTGTACGTGCTCACTAACGGAGCTGTTCTCTTCCATAATGCAACTAAAGAACTTTTCAGAAGCATTATAACTCTCTACGGCAGCATGGGTATCGAAAATCATTTTCAATTCTCCCATGGTATCAAAGGCATTGCCATTTTCGAAACGTTTTCGAAGTTCTGGCTCTACCCCATACAGTATGCCGCAATGAACTAAGTAGTGGTCCTCCTGACGAGTTATATAGACGTTCTTTTCCTTGTTAGGGGCATCAGGAGCTAGTGGGGGCCTAGCGGCACCTCTACCACATATTGCTTTTGTGCAGCAGTGAGGAGAATCCTCAAATTCATAGCCCAGTTGGTGAAGTTGCTACCATTCGCAGCAAGCTTCTCTTTCTCCATGAACACATTGAAATTAAAAGCAGGTGGTGCCATCTACAACAGAACTTGTAAAATATATTTAGACTAAGTTTATGATAGATTGAGTTCAACCAATCCAAATTACTAATGAACTCCCACTCAAAAACGACATCCCTCGTGTCCTTTTGGTGATTACATGAACCAAATCTACTACACCAAGTCCGATCATCACGTGAGTCGGTGTAGCTTCAAAGGCGAGCATCTATATGGGCATCATATCAACTATATGACTCATGCTTAACCTTTCGGTCCGTGTTCCGAGGCCATGTCTGTACATGCTAGGCTCGTCAAGTAAGAACCTTAGTATTTGCGTGTGTAAAACTATCTTACACCCGTTGTATGAAAGCGTAGAGTCGAGAACACCCGATCATCACGTGATGCCTCAAAACACGATCCACAAAACGGTGCATACTTAAGGAAGAACACATTTTATCTTGATATCTAAATGAGGGATCATCTTATAATGCTACCAAAAGCGCCAAACTAGCAATATAAGATGCTAATGTGTGAAGTGAGGTGATATGGTCCATGCATTTGATCTCTATCATTTGCATCGTGGTATGATCTCTATCATTCCTTTGTGTGTAAGGCCAAGGTCTATGGAACTTACACGTTAAGTGAGTTGTAAAAGTATCTATCATACATCTACTTACAACAATACCATATCAATACACTAGCCCAGCAACGATCTAAACTAGACGCCTCTAATTTATCAATTACAAGTTTTACGTGGCTTAGGGCTTTTGGAAATAGAACCGGCCTTACCTACGAACATGAACCACAACAAGGATAACCAAGTTATTAGCAACTCGTTGTAAATCAGATATTGACTATAGTAGGAGAGACAGACACCCGCTAGCCACTTATGCAGAACTAGTTGCATGTCAGTCGTGGAACCGGTCTCATGTACGATGACATGTAAGGTTGGTCCGGGCCGCTTCATCCCACTATGCCACCAATATACAAAGTACATAGAAGATGCAATAACATGATCATCATCGCCCACATATAAACATATGTGTACTACCCGTGCAAAGCACCTACGCATAGATCAGGCTTTGATACCACTGTTGGGTCCGCAGCATAGAAAACAAAAAATTTCCTACGATGAGAACTATACGCCAAGATCTATCTACTAGATACAGAGCAACGGGTGGACATACATCCATCGAGAACTTACCCTCGAAGACAACGAGCTTTGTTAACGAGTAGGAACTCGTGGTTGATGTAGTCGTACACTTGCCGATCTCAAGATCGTGAGGAAGTCCGAGCGCCGCAACTCAGCAGCGCATCCGCACTCGCACACACGTTCAAGCCACCGGACAACCTCCACCTCCTCGCTCCAGCAATCCAGCGGAAGCAGGAACTCCTTCCAGACGAAATGCCACCAGGAACATGTATCTCGCTAACAAGACCATGGGGGAATAATTCTAGAGGGGAAGAGAGATCCTTCACAAGGAGGTGTGAGGATGAAGGAGGGAATGGGTGGCCTTTTATAGGAGGAGGGGGGGTGCCCCCTCTCTTCATGGCCGGCGCATGGGGGGGTGACCCCTCACCTCCCCCATTCATGTGGTGGTAACCCCTCCACATTAAAATGCCTCTTCACATTCCCTTTTAAAGTCTCCACTTTAAATGCATTAAATTTCTCCAAATTTAATGCTCTCTCATTTAATAAAACTCTTTTTATTAAATTTATTCAGAATTTTGTTAATTACTTTAATTAACAAACATTCACATATATCCCCTTGCAATATTTCAATATCACATGCAGAACCACCTTCTGCAATTTCACCCGAAACAATTTCCGGTTTCTATTAAAACAATTCCTGCGCTTGGCAATTCTTTCGTCTGAAACATATGTGCTCCAAAATTGTGTCTGGTAACTCTTAAGTGTGCCACCCTACGGTTCGCGAATAATGCAGACATGATCGAGACCCTTCTCCGATCAATAATCAGCAGCGGGACCTGGAGATCCGTACTGACTCCTACAAATGCAACGATGACTCCTGTGATCGTGAGAACCTTTAACGCTTGTAACTAAATCCCTTTGTCTCTTGATATATCACATGTCCGAGATTCGATCATCGGTATCTCCATACCTAGTTTGATCTCGTTACCGACATGCACTCTTTTCTCGTTCCCGTGATATAACATTCTAGTGATCACATCACTTGCTTGCAAGCTATCCTAATGTGATATCACCGAGAGGGCCCAGAGTATATCTATCTGTCATCTGGATTGACAAATTCCACTCTTGATCCATGAGCCTCAACATAACACCTTCGTAGTACTGAACCCATCTTTATAGTCACCCTGTTACGGTGTGACGTTTGATGTTATCAAGATACTCTTCCGGTGTTAGCAATTAACATGATCTCATGGTCTAAGGATAAAGATTACTTCGTATGATGTTATAGCAATATAAACATAATGACTTGATCGTAATGCTATACTTCGGATGAATGTTCATCACATCATTTCATAAATGTTGTGACCTTGTTATTAACAACATCCAATGTCCATGATCAGGAAACCTTGATCATCTTGTTAATCAACAAGCTAGTCTATAAGAGAGGCATAACTAGGAACCCTTTTTGTTTATTAAACACACATGTATTGATGTTTCCTATCAATACAATTCATGCAAAATAAACATCTATCATATAGAAGGAATATATAATAACAACTTTATTATTGCCTCTCAGGGCATATTTCCTTCAAATATATCCATGCCTACAGGTACGATGAACATGCCTTGGCAGACGCGTCGAGTGCTCACACCCATATACTGGAATTCGACTCCTGTAAGACCTCCGCGGCTTGAGTCGAATTACACTAGCACTTTTCTGAATTCGAGTCTGGGGACTCGAGTTCGAGTAGATTGCGTTGTTTTGACCCAAGGAAGTTAACTGATACCGATGCATCGGTTAAATCAGGCACGCGTATCAACAATCCCTATGATATAAACAGAACACTCGAAAAAATACTTTGTCATGCACTCGAAAGGCTTCATAAAGTCCCCAGTCGAATCTGCGATTCCACTGGACACTTGGGGGCTACTGACATGGGTATACCCTGCAGGTACTCGAGTTTGGTATATATGGTCCAGATACGGTGGAAGCCCACGGTGTTGCCACGGCCCAATGAAGACTTCGAGTGGCCCACGGACTCTCGATGACTTGCGAGACAAGAAGAAGTTTAAAGATAGAAATTTTAAAGGGAAAACAATAATCTGTAACCGACTTGACCTACTACCCGAGACATGGTTTATCTATATAAAGGCTAGGAGGGGGAGGCGAGGCGGACACACGCAACCCTAGTTTCCACAACTCTCGCCAGATTGTATCTGTGCCCATGTAATCTTCGATTCCTTCGTTAATTCCAAGAGCAGACAAGCAGGAGTAGGGACCTCTATGAGGCCTGAACCTGGGTAAACCTTGTGTCCATGTGTGCTTGTTTGCTAGCCGATTGATGCTTCCAGCGCTCCCTCCTTCTCCAAAACCCATGTCCATAACAATGGGCATTGATGAGTTAAACCCTCGTCAAGTACTAAAATGCGTGTGGTTTGAATCTAGAGGGAGATGGTTCCACCTAGATGAAGTGAGTAAGAAGTGCTTAGCCGGTGGTAGACTGTGGCTGCCGGGATCTAGCGGTGATCATAGGCGAAAAAGACGGACGTAAACTGACGGATGGAAACCATTAAAGTGGCCCATCTTTGTTGGATGTTCTAGAGAGCTACAGAGATCAGATCAGGACGTGGTTTGATGAGTCAGAAAGAGGGATGAACCAAGAGTAAGGGCAAGTGAATAGAGGTGTCATAGGAGGGTTGTGGCTATCGCTAAACATGGCGGAACAAAGGAACAGAGAGGTGCCGAACAGGTGTAAACTATGTTGTCAAATTTTGTCAGTTTGTAGAGAGATGTGCTGATCTTCAATCGAAGCAAATGAGAGATACTATGGTCGGAATCGAGTGTCGCGAGATGTCCCGAATAGCTGGGAGTTTCCTCTACGAGTTTGATTGAAGATCTTGCTGAAAAAGGACCGAGGTGGCCAGTAGATCAATGGGAACATGGGTCTGCAGGGCTACTGCTGGAGTTTGTCAGACTGCATGCGCAGGCGAGCTGATGTCTATGCGCGACACAGCTAACGATGCTGCATGTGAAAGGGCATGTATACCCCATGTGTAGTTTTGGTAATTAATGACAATCCCTATGGACTAATGTGCAAATTAAGTTTCACATGTTGGTTTGTCCATTGGCATCACTTGGTCCATGTGTTGTTCTCAAGGTTAAAATAATAAAAAGAAGAAGATAAAGTGTGTCTTGAAGAAGAAGATGGAGTTCCTCATGTGCATCTTCAAGACATCATCATTATGGGGATAGAAGAAATAAAGTGCAAGCTCAAGATGCGCCATCTCTAGAGAGCTCATGCTTGAAGATCACCATCTTCTGTGATCATGGAGTGATGAAGACGAGTTTAAAGAAGAGGTTTTCCCATGGAGTATGGGGTAGCAAGTCGTAAGTATTCATCAAGAAAAGCACGAGCAAGAGCAATCAAGAAAGGTGTTCCACCTTGAGGAGGACAAGACGGTCTAATCAAGCTCAAGTGGAATGCTCAAGGAAAAGGTATAATCTTGATTGATTTTCTATTTTCCCATTCTCCTGTAGTGTTGGGAGACTGGGTTTAGGATAGATAGTCATACTATCAAGAGGGGCGCTCGAGTGAGGGACTCGTTCGCATCTTTCGGAGAGAGCTCAAACCTTTGCATACATAGCATCATTTTTCTTGGTTGTTGTTTGTAGTTTGTCCATGAGAGGATCTAGAGCTTGTGGTTATCATCATAACAAGCTCTAGTTCACCAAAAGGATTTCACTTGCTTATCTTCTTGCGTTCTTGATCGTGCGGGTTTTTCCAGCTCCACACCTTGGGCGATATCTCACATATATATACTTGATATTTTCTCCCTTGGTGGTATCCAATATTTCACCTTTTGTTGGATTCTACTTGGTTTTATCTTTCCAAAAATTGGTTTCATCCCAATTGGACTTTCCAAACTCATCTTCTTATGTTTTGGGTTTTGGAGGTTTTACCGGATCATCATTTCTAGAGAGGTCTTACCTTTCTCCATTTGGTTTTATCTTTCCATGTTGGACTATGATATTTCTTTGAATAATCTTGTAGATCTTGTCATTCTCTTAAAAACAAGCCCAAAATCATCGAAACAGAGTCCATAATCAAAAGTTATTGAAGTTTTTGTGCAATTATGTCCAGCGTTTTTTCTTGAGCGGATGTTCCGGCCCAAATTCCGACCCAAGTTCAGGTCAGGTTCAGTAACTTATGTTTCTATTTTAGCGGTAGTACTGATGGAGCACAGGAAGTTATGGTGACGTGCAAAACTTACCCAAACGGGCAGGTTTCTCTTGCCATGTTTAAGGGCCCCTCTTACCCAATGTTTCCCCTACTTTTGAGGCCATTTTTGCTATCTCTTCCACTATCTCTCCTCCATCTTTGATCTTCAAAAGCTTTCCCTCTCCCCTTCTCCCTCCCATGGTTCTTGCATCTCTTTGAGGGATTTGAGAGAGGAGATCTAGATCTACAACCCCACCTAACCAAATCCGTTCTTTGTTAAGGAATCTTTGGGATCTAGATCTCGGAGAGTTTTGTGTTCTCCTCTTGTGTTCTTCCTCCCTTATTCCCCCAATAGTTTTTGTAGATTTGGTGGAATTTGAGAGTGAAGGACTTGCCTCTTGCATTTGGTGCATAGGTTTTAGTTCTCCTTAGAGATTTGGCGAGTTCAAGGTCTTGGGCTTGTTTCTCTTGGGTTCTTGGAACCCTAGACGGTTGTGTAGAGTTGTGGTGAGTTCTTGGGGCCTCCAATTGAGTTGTGGAGATTCCTCAAACTTGTGGCCTATTGTGGCATTGTTCTTCGGGGATCCAATTGTTGTGGAGTTTCCTCAAGCTTGTAGGCTTTGTGGCGTTTCTTGGGAACCCTCCAATCGAGTTGTGGAGATTGCCCCAAGCCTTGTACGGGTTCGGTGACTGCCCTCAAGTGTCCCACAGTGGATCGTGAGTAGGCCTTTGTGGCGAGCTCACGGGATAATAGGGTGAGCCTTTTCTGGCATCGGTGGTTTACGTGCCTTCGCTTCTTGGGGTGAGGCCTTGTGTGGCGTTGGGTGAGCATCGAGCCACCACAACTCAAGGTGAGCCATTTGTCGCGTTCGAAGTACATTGTGCCATCGCACCTCTCCAACAGAGACGTGGCTTCTCTAGCAGTGAACTTCGGGATAAAAACCATCGTCTTCGCATCCATTGGTTATCTCTCAACCGAAACCTTTACTTATGCAATTTACATTGTGATATCCATCATGCTTGAAGTATTTTATCTTGATATCACCTTGTTGCTTGTCTTTCTTAGCATAGGTTGTTGGTGCACTTAGTTGAACCTAGTGGATTTAGGTTTTGGCTTGATAAATTAAACGTTAGTTTTATTCCACATTTGTGGAGCCTAAACCGTAATAATTTTAAAACGCCTATTCACCCCCTCTAGGCGATGTCCATTTCCCTATCAATTGGTATCAGAGCAAGGTCTCTCGCTTGTTAGGATTCACCGCCTCGAGAGTAAAGATGTCTCCTAGGGGTTTAGTGCATGATCACACTTTTACATTTGATGGCACAAATATGGTAGTTGGCGGATTCGCATGCTTAGTCATTTCCGAGTCATTGACCCAAATATTGAGTCAATTATAGATATGGGTTTATTTCCTCCGAAGGATCCCCAAAATCTATCTTTGGAGGAGGATACAAACTCTTATCTCGAAGCTCAAGCATCTAATGTGCTTGTTAATGTTGCGAGCTTTGTAGTTCTTTCCTTAATCATGCATTTTTGGAATTCTCATGATATTTGGACCAAGATTCAAGCAAAAGATTATGTGTCCAAGCTTAATGCGGATGATTATGTTCCCTCCATCTCTGTTCGTGATGAGTTCTCATCTTCTTCCACTACACCAACATGTGAGTTGTCACAAGGTAATGATATGGTGAGTGATGATAGAACTTGCAATGTGGATATTGAGCTTTCCATTTATAATACTTCATATATATCTCATTGCAATGTTGTATCATTGGACATGAACACTTGTAGCACTATAAATGATTCACATACTTGTGTTTATTGTCCTTGCATATCATGTAGAAATTCCTTGAATATATCTAATGATGATATGCTTGCTTTTCCTTGTTGCCATGATAAATGTGCTTCTATTTCCTCTAGTTCTTGTGTTGCTAACCATGTAGAGGAAATCGAAGAATGTGTGGGCCAAGGTGATGCTGTTATTGGAGCTTCATGTGTTCCTTTATCATCATCTTCTCCCAACATTCACTTATGCCTCATGGATAAGGATTCAAAGGTATCACTTCCTTTGGATCCCGATGTATCTCATGATGATGTGAATGTTGATCTTAAAGTAGTTGATGTTGTTGCTTCTTTGAAAAAGAAGGGGGAGCTAGTCCTTCGTTCTCTTCATCCAAATAAAAATTCTTGCTCTTCTTTCATTTGAATATTAACTTTTGCTATTGAAAGAAAGCAACTTATTGATGAACACAAGGACACAATTGACAAAATAAGTAGTCTTGAGCGTGAGTATGTTAATGATATTGCTAATCCAAATGAAGCTCTTTAAGAGGAACAAACCACCAAGAATCTCTTGAGGAGACTTTTGGTCTAGAGCTATCTAGAGTGAATAAATATCATGATAGAGATCTTGAGGTGGGAAGTGCTGTTCAAATTAAAAATGATCAGCTTCAAGTTGCCTATGCTAAACTCCTTGAGGATTTTGAGCACCTCAAAAATGGCTCTAGGGTCACCAAGGGTGATCTCATCAAACTGACCGAGTCACATGAGAAACTTGAAGCTTCTTATTCAAAAGAGCTTGCCAAGTTGCCCTCACCTCTTACTACTATTGATGATGCTTGTGCTACAAACTCTACTTCTTATGAAGCATCTATTTTGAAGGAGAATGTTGAGCTAAAGCCTCAACTTGCTTTGCTAACTAGAAAGTATGGGAAATTGGAAGAGAGTCAAGCTAAGCTCTCAAGCTCGCATGAGGATCTTCTAGTTTCTCATGGTAGGATAAAGTTGGCTCATGAGGCCACAATTTAAAAGGTAACATCTAATGAGCCTCATGTGGACACTAGCACTACTACTTCTCCAAATGTCATATTACCATGTGCTAGTCCTTGTAACTCATCCACTCATGGTATTGCCACATCTTGCGATGAATTACATTCCTTTCCTTATTGCTCTAACAATGTAGCATCTACTTCCTCTAGTATTATTGTTGATACTAACCATGTAGAGGAAAACAAGAATCTTAAGGCTCAAGTAACTTCTTTGAAGAATGACTTGGAGAAGTATCATGAGGGGAAGACCACACTCAAGAACATATTGGGTGCGCTAAGATCCCCAAATGACAAGAGTGGGCTTTTATTCAACTCCAACATCAAGAACAAGCCCACCAACTTGTTGAAGCACAAGGGCGACAAGAATATTGGCCAATGTCAAGTGAAGAATTCGGCCAACATTGCGTGCTTCAAGTGCAAGGAAGAAGGGCATCATGTGAGATATTTCCCATTGAATAAGAAGCTTCTTGGTGAGAAGGAACAAGGGAAGCAGCCTCAAGCTCCACCTCAATCTAGAAGTGGGCCTCTTCCCAAGAAGACTCAAGCTTTTACTCAAGGGGTGGCATCTTCCAAGGAGAAAGATAGCAAGAGAATAACTTGCTACATATGCCGCGAGAAGGGGCACCTTTATTCCTCATGCACCATGGGTAACTCCTCATCCCATCCTATATTGACTAATGATGCTTATTCTCTTTGTAAGGATTAGGTGGGAAATGTGTTTTCCAAATACGTTGCTGCCCAAAGTGGTGTCTAGAAAAGAACCATTTGGGTGGCCAATCCTATTGTGACTAACTTCTTAGGACCCAACTTGGTTGGGGACCAACAAGCTAAAACTTGATCAATAGGTGTATGTGGAGGGCATTGGAGATTTGGCTACATCATGAAGAATTGAGGGATCTTCATTTATTATTTGTTCACAAGGCAATTCATATGGATTATCTTTATTCTATCTTATATCCAATGTTCCTCCTTGCGGTAACATGTGCTCAACTCATTTACATCGAAAGTTACTTTCTCGCTTATGTATGTGTTGGTTTTATAGCCTTGCATGTGTTCGTATATGTTGTGCTTCCCTCGTACTCATTTTGAGTTATCAAGTATACTTGTGTATGTTGGTTGGCACACCGTGTATTTGGCGTATCTTGGTTTCGAGCCTTTATTGAATCCATTTGGTATCTTTTTGGGCTCTTGGGAGAGATTAATCGACTCTCCCATTTTGGGGGAGCGTTATGCTTGGGCATTCCACAATCCTAAAATGTGTGTACATGAGGAATACCCCTTAGTACTTATATTGCAAGTTTATCTAGTCTCTATGTGGTATGTCTTTCTCATGAGAAATTCAAATTCCATAATGTCCATTAATCATCTCTATTTGGATGTTTTTATCTCTTGTTGAGAATTCTTGGTTTATCACATTATGGGGGAGTCATATGCTTTGTGCATATTACGAACCTAGAAAATGTGGATATTTGTGGTAGTGCCACATAGAATTGATATTAAAGATTATCTAGCTCCTATGTGGCACATTTAGCTCAAACAAGTTCCAATTCCCTTGGATTACATGTATTGCTCTTCTTTTGGATCTTGTTTGTCAGAGTTTTTTGATATGTGTTTCCCAAAATTTGGACCTCCATGGAAACCATTTGCTTCAAGTTACTTTAATCTTTAATGATTGTGTGACTATTTTGAGCTATCAAGAATCTCTATCTAAACATCAAGCTTAATTCTTATATTTTGACATATGCTTCTTGTTGTGAATATGATTGTGATATCCTTGCAAACTACCTCGGGAAACTTTTCCCCATAATTCTTGTCATTGGACAAGTGGTACTCCATATATGGTATAATTTATTAATCATGTTCACTTTGGCCTTTTCCTTATCTTTGTCCTATCTTTGCCCAAGAAAATGTTTCTTTTTTCTCCCATCTCTTCCTTGCCTCGTGTGGATCATTTTATTTTATTGGTATTCTCTTGTGTTTTATTTAATGTGGGTAGTAGCAATTATCTCATTTATGTGCATTTTTCATTCAAAAGCAAAGTTCTATATGATTCACTATTTATGAGGGAGCTCTCCTATATTATTTAGAACACTCCCTTTTGTGCTTGGAAGTTTGATCTTTTCTTTTAGTACTTTGTGCAACCATGAAAAGTGTAGAGAGTTTCATTTATGTGTTTGAATCTTTCTCTTTGGGAGTTGTTATTGTCTCATTCTTTGTTACTTGTTTTGATCTTTTAGGATTAGATAAATCCTTTAGAATTGGTGTTTTTGTATGTCTTTTGATCTTTGGCTTTTGCCATGTTCATTTGTTGAATTAGTGTCCTTTCATGTGTTGATTTGTCTCTTTGATGCAATTTGGACACCTTTTATTGTGTCAAACTGTTGTGTGCGACTTCTTGGTTTACTTGGTGTTTTTGTTCAAATTGTATCTCATTTTTTGGTTCTTGAGAGTCTTGTGCATACATATTTACTATATGTTTATACTATGCCATGCTTGCTTTGTTGATCTAATATCTAGGGGATTCTCCTCCAAATCCTATCGGCTAAGATGTGCATGAAATTCAATTTCATATCAATATGCACATATTTATGTGGAGGGTCTTCTATGACGTATTGTAGTTGCACTAACTACTTTAGACCCAATTTGGTTGGGGACCATAGTGTACTTAATTTTGTTTTAGGTACATTGGTGATATATATTGGATGCTTGTCTCATCAACAAGGAAGAAGTGGTGTCCACTTGTCAATTGGATGCAAGCTAGGATGATCAACGAATTTGTGTCTTTTTGCAAATGTTGTGGTTCTTGCTTTGGTTTTTAGGAGTTCTCTATTTTTGCATATACGAGTAAGTTGAGATGAGTGCATATAATGGGGAGATCATACAAAATCATTCTCATGATTCACTAATCCCAAATATGTCAATCAAGCAATTATATTGCCTATCTTTTCCTCAATTGCTCTCATGTGCAAAAGTAGGAATTTTACAATATTGATTTTTCCTTGCGATACTTGTTTCCTTTATCCATATATTCCAACTATTCCCTTTTCCCTTGGTAATAGTTATAATGTATGTAGTGTGTTGGTTTTTGAAGCTCATCGATGTACAATAAGATATATTTGAGCCTTTGGCCATGATTTCAAGCAAACATCTTATTGGTATATTTTATGACTTCCTTTTGCTCTTCTTATGCTTTATTGTATATCTATTTTGTGCATGTCTCTTAGTGGGCATATGTCTTTGTGATATTGTCCACCTAGAAACGTATATACAACGGAGAAGATAAATCTTTGGTTGTTTTTGCATTCCTTAGAGACCACCTTTTTATTTATTTTTGACTCTTCGGTGGCTTCCAATTTCATTGATCAATGAGTGCTTGTTTTTCTCTCATGCCTTGTTTTGATGTCTCATGCCTTATTTTGTTAAATGAGTTTGGAGGAGTTAGTATTCCATGGTTATGCATGTTGTTTCCAAATGTAATTACTACAATTGGTGCCTAATCTTTGGGGAGCACCTCTAATTCATTTGAGAATGTTCATTCACCTTCTTTCTCATCTTTGGTGTTTTCAATGTTTATGGGAGAGTGAGGATTCCATTTTTGTGCATGATGCATTCAAGTGCAATATTTATAACTTGTGCACAAAGCTTGGGGAGCTTCCTTATTTCATTTAAACACTCGTTTGCTCATATCATAATATATTGTTGTTTCCATTTGGTATCATTTGTTGTATTCATTTGGTTATTTTGGATCTTTTGATTGCTCGCTTCATTTGTTGAAGCTTCCTTTTTTTCAATCCTCGGGTTCTCGATATAGTTTTACTTCCTCCCAAGTATTCATCATGGGATATGTGCATATGCACACCTTTGGAGGAATTCTCACTATATTGGCCGTCTCAAACTTTTCACCGATTTTGGCCATCGATGCCAATGGGAGAGAAGTATTGGAGGGTTTAAGGGAAGTGGTGTATGCTTTGAGTTTGTTCTTAAGCATTTTCCTTTCATGCTATTGCATCTTTGTTGTTGCTTCGCATGTTTACTATATAGATGAAACTCCACCAATGGTAATGGTTGGCTATCTATGCAATGAAATTCAAGTTCATCACACATGCATAGATTGTGGGGGAGTTTTCTCTATATATTGTGGTTATACCGACATCACATACTTATGTAGTATTTGATGTTCGGGCAACCATTTTGTTCATTAAATACCATATTTAAAGCCTCTTAAAGAGATTGTCATGAATTACCAAAATGGGGAGATTGAAAGGGCATGTATGCCCCCATGTGTGGTTTTGGTAATTAATGACAATCCCTATGGACTAATGTGAAAATTAAGTTTCACTTGTAGGTTTGTCCATTGCATCTCTTGGGCCATGTGTTGGTCTCAAGGTTGAAATAAGAAGAATAAGAAGATCAAGTGTATCTTGAAAAAGAAGATGGAGTTCCACATGTGCATCTTCAAGACATCATTAATATGGGATAGAAGAAATCAAGTGCAAGCTCAAGAAGTGTCATCTCTAGAAGATCTCATGCTTGAAGCTTGCCATCCTCGGTGATCATGGTGTGATGAAGACAAGTTCAAAGAAGAGGTTTCCCCATGGAGTATGGGGGATCAAGTCGTAAGTCTTCATCAAGCAAAGCACGGGCAAGAGAAATCAAGCAAGGTGTTCCATCTTAAAGAGAACAAGACGCTCTACATCAAGCTCAAGTGGAATTCTCAAGTCAAAGGTATAATCTTGATAGATTTTCTATTTTACCGGTCTCTTGTAGTATTGGGAGACCGGGTTTAGGATAGATAGCCGTACTATCAAGAGGGGCTCTTGAGTGAGTGACTCGTTCGCATCTTTCAAAGAGAGCTCAAACCTTTGCATACATAACATTATTTTTCTTGGTTGTTGTTTGTATCTTGTCCATGAGAGTATGTATAGCTTATAGTTCTCATCATAACAAGCTCTAGTTCATCAAAAAGGATTTCCCTTGCATATCTTATTGCGCTCTTGATCATGCGGGTTTTTCCGGCTCCACACCTTGGGAGATATCTCACATATATATACTTGATATTTTCTTCTTTGGTGGTATCCAATATTTCACCTTTTGTTGAATTCTACTTGGTTTTGTCTTTCCAACAAAATATGTTTCATCCCAATCGGAGTTTCCAACCTCATCTTCTTATGTTTTGGGTTTTGGAGGTTTTACTAGTTCATAGTTTCTAGGGAGGTCTTACCTTTCTCCATTTGGTTTGATCCTTCCATGTTGTACTATTATGTTTTTTTCATAATCTTATATAGCTTTTCATTCTCTTAAAAATGAGCCCAATATCATCAAAAATGGAGTCCGGAATCAAAAGTTATTAAAGTTTTCGTGCAATGTTGTCCAACGTTTTTTGCTTGAGCGGAAGTTCCGGCCCAAATTCCAACCCAAGTTCCGATAAGGTACATTAACTTGTGTTTCTATTTACCGATAGTACCGGTGGAGCACTGGAAGTTCCGGTGATGTGCGAAACTGACCCAAACGGGTATATTTCCCTTGCCCTATTTAAGGGCCCCCTCTTTTGATGCTATTTTTGCTAGCTCTTCCACTCTCTCTCCTCTATTGTTGACCTTTAAAAGATTTCCATATCCCTTTCTCCCTTTCATGATTCTTGCATCTCTTTGAGTGATTTGAGAGAGGAGATCAAGATCTACAACCCCACCTAACCAACTCCCTTCTTTGTGAAGGAATTCTTGGGATCTAGATCTTGGAGAATTTTGTGTTCTCCTCTTATGTTCTTCCTCATTTTTTCCCCAAAAGCTTTTGTAGCTTTGGTGGAATTTGAAAGTGAAGGACCCGCCTCTTGCATTTGGTGCATAGGTTTGAGTTCTCCTTGTAGATTCGGCAAGTTGAAACTCTTGGGCTTGTTTATCTTGGGTTCTTGGAACCCTAGATGGTTGTGAGGAGTTGTGGTGTGTTCTTGGGGCTTCCAATTGAGTTGTGGAGATTCCTCAAACTTGTGGCTTGTTGTGGCATTGTTCTTGGGGCTCCAATTGTTGTGGAGTTTCCTCAAGCTTGTAGCTTTTGAGGCATTTCTTGGGAGCCCTTCAATTGAGTTGTGGAGATTTCCGCAAGCCTTGTACGGGTTCGGTGACCGTCCTGAAGTGTCCCATAGTGGATCGCGAGTAGGCCTTTATGGCGAGCTCACGGGAGAATAGGGTGAGCCTTTTGTGCCGTCGGTGGTTTGCATGCCTTCGCATCTTGGAGTGAGGCCTTGTGTGGTGTTGGGTGAGCATTGAGCCACCACACCTCAAGGTGAGCCATTTGTGGCGTTCGAAATACATTGCACCATCGCATCTCTCCAATGGAGAAGTAGCTTCTTTGGAAGTGAACTTCGGGATAAAAATCATCATCTCCACGTCTATCAGTTATCTCTCAACCGAGATCTTATGCAATTTACATTGTGATAGCCATCATGCTTGAAGTATTTTATCTTGTTATCACCTTGTTGCTTATCTTGCTTAGCATAGGTTGTTGGTGTACTTAGTTGAAGCTAGTGGATACAGGTTTTGGCTTGATAAATTAAATGTTAGTTTTATTCCGCATTTATTAGATCCTAAACCATAATAAATTTTAAAATGCATATTCACCCCCTCTAGGCGACGTCCATTTCCCTATTAGCATGCATAGTGTTCGATAGAATGATCTCAAGCTAGAGACATAGAGGAAGCAAGCGGGGATGCCTAGGAGGGTCGTGTGCTTATGAGAGCGTCTCCAACCTAGCCAAGATAGCTGGGACAAAGACGATCATTGAGAAGGATCACGGCCATGGAACTCCAAAAGGCTTTGGGCATGGTGTCAATCTGCTGTCTCTAGTGGGATCTAGGTGCTTCCTCGCATACAAGGCATTGCAGAAGAGTCTCACGTAGATGCCGGTAGTGGTGGACGATCTTGGGGAGTAGAGGATTAGTAGCTAGAAGTTGTGGCTGAGGTTGGGTAGGTAGATGGTGATGGCTAGTTTTCTTGGGGAAGGAGGAAGAGGCATATTTTCAAATCTCGATCTGATTAGAGCTGAGGTGTTTAGAAGATAGGGGGGAGGGTTCACGTGGTGGTGGTGCTGAAAAGGGAGGACGGAGAGGGATCACATGGGAGATGGTGCGATTGCTAGCTTTGCAAAATAGGGGCTCAAGTAGGTGGATTTTCTTGTTCTCTCTCTTCTCTTGGACCCGATCTGTAGCTGAGAGAGGGAACAGTGGGGGCTGGCTGATCTACTTGCTAGCCAAGAATAGGTGGAGAGAGGGAGAGAAGAGGGGATGGTGGAAAGTCACATGCACATGTCACACACACATGTATCGACATGATGCCCACGGTTGTGTAGGATGGGGTTAGATGTTGAGGTGGACTAAGTCCAAGGCATGGGGAGAGAGATGGGTGGTGGTTAGCTCAATGGAATTTATCAAATTCAAACATGAACACAGCTTACATAATTTGAGACAAGAAAAAGAGCACACGAGGGTGCGTATGATTTTATGTAAGATAGCAGAGCATTAAGATCACATGTGGCCAACATTTGGTCGAATGGGTACACACATGATCATATGGTTAGAATTAAATCGAAACCAAAAGCAAGGAGCCCATATGAAACATATGTGGTGTAATTAGAGAATGACCATGGACAACTGATTATGGACTTGTTAGTGATGGAAAGAAATTGAAGAGATATGCCCTCAAATCAATTTGGTAATTATTATCAAATAAATACCAAGACTCAAGTAATTCAAAATTTGACATTATGGTTCCAACAAGTATGGAACCAACTAGAAGTAGAATAGAGGGAGAGTAAAATAGAGGGAGGGAAATGGCAATGTCCAAATACATATATCAGGAACCAAATACAAGTGAGATAATTTAAATGCAACAATTTAATTATATGTTCCATGAAAGGTGGCATGATGAACATGATGATGCACTATGATGTCATGACAATGTAGAAAATTAAAATAACAAGCAATTTTCTAGTTGGGGATTTCCTAGAGTGCTACAAAGACAAATCATTTTCCTAGAAGAAATATCTAGAAATCATTATTAAATCAAGTTCACCGTCATGATTTATAGTATAAATATAGTCTATGGTTCATCATTGAATCCAATCTTCCATCAAGCACAATATCCCATCAACAATTCCATACTCTAGTAGATCCAGCTACTACAATATAAATTCAAACCAATGGTTTCGAATCATACCAACAAGCACAAGCAAGATATACTTGTTGAGCACAACCATACCAATTCAATCATTTTCCTAGACTAGAACTCTAGGAATCATCTGAATACTTCGCTGTTAGGTTGACAATCATAAATAGCACAAGAAATCTTTAATTGCAGAGCCACTACAAGGAATGTGCTAACCAGTGACCCCAAATATTGGTCATAGAAAGGTCATAATAATTCATCTATGACCTTTCTATGACCAAAAACAGTTGGTCACATAGCGAGGGTCACTATAGATAGCTAACGACCTTTTTTTTGAATTGGTCATGGACTACTATGACCAATATAGATGGTCATAGTATCCATAACCAAAAGTTTGGTCATGGCATTCTGGCATGTCCACATAAGCCAATCCGACGTGGAATGTGACGTGGCAGCAAATTCAGCCCAATCCAGTTTAGTGCATTACATGGGCCAAGCCCAACAACTATAGCCTTTTGGTTTCTATAAGCCTAGCTTTTACTGCCAAGTTATTTCATTGGCCAAGCCCAAAACTTTAGCCCATATATTTTTAGTCCGTGGCATTTTCTTTAGCCCAATATTTTCATTATTCCCATTTAAATTTATTGTAGGTTCGTGATGGTGTTAGTTTCCTACTACTGGTCCCACATGTCAGTTCTATACAAGCCCCACTAGTCAAATTTCAATTCCACATAGATAGTGTTCAAAGAGATAATACTGCCAGGTTTTAGCTTTCTGCGATTTGACAGTAAACAAAAGCTTTCCATGATATGATAGTAAACAACAGTTATTTACAATAGATAACACTTCCAATTACAGTGCCTCACTCGTTAAGCACTGTCATTTCACAAATAAGCACTTGCAATTACAACAATGAACTAAACAACTCCAGATCGCCAGGTTCAGCTCGCCCTTGTCCTCTACCTACATATTGTCTCGCCCTACACTATAGATTGCCACGCTACTGGCTGTACCTCGAGGTCGCTCGAAGAGCAGCACCTCTAGGAACACCTCCACGAACTGGATGCTTCAACTGCTAGCTCCTCCTCCGGCCAGCAGTACCTCCAGGACTTCCAGGAACACCTCCAGGAACTCGCTCTCCTCCGTGACTCCGACCAGCTCCTTCTCCACACCTCTATGCCATTGATGGATACATCAAGAGCCACATAAAATTCAATATTCAAGATAGTAATAACAGTAACCAGATTCCTTGTATTCCCATTCATGATAGTAATTATAGGAACATGCAAACTACTATTCTCCGCGATGTAGAAAACATACAGAAGATAAACATCCAGAACAAAATATTAATATTCCAATAGTATATGTTATTTACCTACATGCACAACTTAGGGAAGTAGAGAGTAACTTATACAGAGTTGCAACAAAGGAATGGACTGATCCAGCATGAGTAGCAGTAACAAAAGGTTTCACACTTTAGTAGCACACCATTACACTACTTACTCGAAGCAGAACACACTTTCAGGTTGAACCCAAAACAAGTTGAGCACACACACAAAATTTGGATCTAGCATACATAAACATATTTGATTACTTCCTATCAATAGACATATCATCCAGAATACAATCAGGAGCATAGTCTAGAATAAAACCAGAGCTATCAACATTATAATTTCTAGCCACATTATAAAACCAGAGCATATCACTGAGTTAAACATTATAACCTTGTGCATATATCTGCAACTAAATTAAATTTCCTATGGTCCTATTAGCATATCACTGAGTTAAACATGCTGCTACCAAATTAAACCCTGTAACAGTCAGACCTTGTCCACAAGCAATACTAACATAACACCAGGGTAAACAATCTGATGACATAGAGCTCAGGTAACTAAAGAATTAATTGAAACCATCACTGCAGGAATAAAATAACACCAAAACCAGAGTCAAATTGAATCGGAAAAGGAGGGAACCTGAGATCTAGCGAGCTCGCGCGGGTATGAGGTTGTTGTGCTAACATCGGTGAGAGTGCCTACAGAGAGAATACACATGGACTTAGAGAGAAACCAAGATAGATTGTGGGGTAGAAGTGACATAGATCCGGCCATCCTGCTACATCCGGCGACCCTGATGACCAATCTAGCGGCCCTGTGGATTAATCCACCGAGGATCTCACAGCCGCCACCAACGATTCCCTCCATCTCAGGGTGAGGGTAGATGAAGGGATCAAAGGGCCGCTGCATGTCACGAGGAAAGGGATCGAAGAGGTGGGCCTTCTCCTCGTAGTGATAGATCTCGTCCAGCGCGTCCGGGTCGACGGTGTTCGCCGGGATGTTATTCTCCAGCTCTCACATCTGCCTCACCACCTCGAACGACGAGGAGGAGGAGGGCTCCATCGTGGTGAGGCAGGAGCAGTGAGGGGGTTGGTGGCAGACATAGATCTAGGCGGCTCGATGAGGCAGGTGCGGCTCGAGATGGTGACCTAGCTATGGAGAAATGAGACAGAAGGGGATAGAGGGGTGTCGCACACGCGAGGTAGAGAGTGATGGCCAGAGGTAGGGAGACGGAGGGGCTGCGGTGAGCCGCGGCGCCGCACGAGTAGGAGGGGGCGGCGATGGGGTTAGGGTTCGATGGGGACACTGGGGTGGGGGAGTGGATATGGATTGAAGGAGATAGTGGGCAGCGCGAGTGAGTGGCTCGGGTGTGTTTCTTCCAGTGAATACAAAGCATTGGATAGATTTTTTAACGGTCCTGATCAGGCCAAGATGGACGATCTGTGGGAGGAGCATTCCTGCAATCTCATTGGTTGTAGACAAGAAAATCATTTTCTATTTTTTGAGTGGTAAAAAGGGGCGTTTTGTGAAGCAACACCAAATGTTTAATTCAAAAATTCTACCACCCCATTTTTCAAAAATAATAGACCCACCTTACATGAACAATGTCCTAACTAGGGTATCTAAAACCTTTCCGTCTACCCATGGTGAAAAAGACAAATTCCTGCCAAATCGGTAGGAAGTGGGTCTAGTTTGAACTATAGGTACATGATCTAATGCTCATGATTTTTGCAAAAATCATTTTTAGACTCACAATATGATGTTTCTTCAGAGATCCGATGCAATTTTACCGAGGATCATCCCCTATCTATGAACCTTCATGCCTGCCGTTTTGACCATAGTTTGAAAAGGGCATGAAAAAATCAAAAACAGTCCAAACAATGTAAAACATTCACATGGTGTCATATTATGTGACATATTTGCAAGGAAAAATACCAAACTCGGTATATTGCGAAGATCTCGAAAAAACCTTCACAGAAATGACCTATCATGTTTGAGGTTTCATGGCTTTTGGGTTAAACGACCAATGTTATGGCCAGAATCGTGGCATAGTTTGTGATAATGTGCCCATATTATACACACATGTGCATCTTGGGATGGCGAACAATGTTGCAGGAGGAATTTTTTCTTTTCGTCGCACAAAAAATGCATTTTCTATTTTCCGAGTGCCAAAACGGGGCATTTTGTGAAGCAACCACCAAATAATAGTTTCAAAATGGTACCACCCTATTTTTCAAAAATAATAGACCCACCTTACATGAACAATGTTCTAACTGGGGTATCTAAAACCTTTCTGTTACCCATGGCAAAAAAGACAAATTCCTGCCGAATCGGTAGGAAGTGGGTCCAGTTTGAACTACAGGTACATGATCTAATGCTCATGATTTTTTGCAAAAATCATTTTTAGACTCACAATATGATGTTTCTTCAGAGATCCGATGCAATTTTACCAAGGCTAATCCCGTAGACAAATAATTTCAATTTCAAGCCCCTACTGTCAAAACATTGATTCAAAATCTCTTTTTACACCTACTAAGGTTTTATATGAAAAATTGTAGTTTTACCAGCAAGTAAAAGTGTTCTATAATGTCCTAAAAAATTCTCTGAAATTTTATAATTTCTCTTCATTTTGTTTGACTCAATTTAGAATTACGATTAAAAAGATACAAAAGAATTGAAAAAAACTCGAGGCGGACGCGCCGGCCCGGCGAACTCGCCAGGCAAATAGGCCAGCCGGCCAAGCCTCGCGTCCTCGCTTGCTTCCTTCAGCCCAAGAGGAGCCTAGGAGCAGCCCAATAAGCCACAAGGTGGAGGCCTATGTGGGTTTAGAAGGCCGAATTTTGGTTAAATATGCGCGGTAGTCCAATGTATACAACAAGGTCGATGTGGCCAGTTGGTAGACCGCGTGGGGAGGAACTATTGTCATGCGAGGTCGCGAGGTCGACCCCCCTGGGCGCCTATTTTTTGTCTAATATTCAGTCGGCTTGCACAGAGAGTACTGTCCGCATGTCATAGTTGCCCCTCCTGGTCAACAGGTCAAAGCCAACATGGCAAGAAGGTCTCACATGTCATTGGGTGGCACATGAATATGACACATATGTAGACACGTCAGCGAAACTTGACACATGGATATGACACCTAGATCAACTTGGTGAGGTGGCTATCGGTCTTTCTTAAGTTATCATGAATAGCACCCACGACCATTTAAATTGGTCGTAGACACCCAAAATTAAGGTCATGGACCAGCGATGCCTATGTTATGACCAACTAGTGTAAGTTAACTATGACCTTCTTGACAAAAAAAGGTCGTAGTTTTTTAGGCTTTGTACCCTCCCAAATGGCCTATGACCAGTTGGTTCGAAATGGTCATAGATCTATGACCAAAAAACTCTGGGTCGTTAAGAGAAGGTCACTAGTCAACACATTTTTTGTAGTGAGCATGTTTACTTAAAGAGAACTCAATTCTCTAGTAACATGGATAGTAATAGTGTTCTGTTTGTTCACTGGTAGTACAAGCATGCAACTAGATTAATCCTAAACCATGGTTTAGGAAACATGGTTAAGTAACCCATAATACAGAGACACTATCAAATTTACAACACCAAATCCTGCACATAAGCATTAAAATGAAGTACACAGACATGTCCAATTAGTAGAGACACTAGCAAATAATCAAGAGTATCATTAGAATATCTGAGCTAAAACCAGATTGAGCTAGAAATGCTCAATATCAACACTAGGTAGGCCACTTCAAGTTATAGGCTCAACCTAGAATAAGAGGAACCCGAATTAGGGTTCATACAGAGCAGAGAGGAAGGGAGAAGCAAAGAGAGAGAGATAGAGGGGAAGGAGGGACGTACCCGGTGGTCCTCGCTCGATAAGAATAGGAAGAAGACTTCATTGTGATGAGGAGAAAGCGGCACAAGGAGCACCGGTGACGCTGCAACCATTGCCAAGCCGCACCTACAAAACCGCAGCACCACCAAAGCAGGAAACAGTAGGCAACCATCACTACATCACCACCACCCCACCATCATCACCATCAGGTGGTCATCAGAGTGCAACGATGTTAGAGATCGAAACCCTAGCACCATCCGAGGAAGGGGCGGCCATAAGTGAGCAAGGTTTCCAAATCGTCTTGGACAAGCAGATAGATCCCGATGAAGCGTGTCGACTACAACCAGCGGTGGCGGCCAACGTGGTCGGGGCCGGCCATGTCGTGTAGCGTTAGTTGCAAGAGAGGAGGAGAAGAGCAAGGTCGTGTGAGAGAGGGAGGATTGGGTTGGACCGACCTAGTGGAGCGATCGGTACGGTCTAGCCAAACCATATGGGCTGGGCTGGCTAGTGGGATGGGCTGGCCCATGGGCCAGACCTAGTTTTTAAAAGATAATTACAATAATAAATGAAAATCCAATAGAGAATTTACCAAAATACCCTGTGAACATTTTAAACCCTAGAAAAATATAGAGAATCCTAAAAATAAATAAAAATCACTTTTGAGTATAAAAACAAATCTATTATTTTTATAAAATTCTAATTATAAAATTTCAAGTTATCTTAGGATTTATAAAAAATATATGTTATATTTGGCTTTATAATAATCCTTTTCTCATTGGAAAATAAAAGAAATGTATTTTCTTTATCTTTATAAATCAAGATAAATTCCTTTTAGTTTCACTTAAACCATATAGAATTTGTTGTTTTAAATGTAAGACTATTACTTTTTTATAGATAAGATAAAGATGTTTTCACATCTTAAAAATTATTTTCTACCTAATAATTTAGGTAAAACACCAAATAAAGATTAAGTCTAGATACTAAACTTAAAACCATACTAAATTTAAAACCGTAATTATGGTTTATAACAAAAATTAAATGAATATTCCTACTCAAACAATATTCCCTTAGAATCTTATATCAAATATAAGTTAAAGATTTACAAATTCATTTTGCATATCATTCACTTATCATTGAAGTGAATGATCTCAACCTATATAACCATATTTAGCATGACTCTAAAACTTAATAGTAACTAAGCAAAACATATAATGAGATCACCACATCTCATAGTTAACTTAAACCCTATAACCTACCTATCATAGATTTGTTAGATCTAGATCTGTCGAGCTATACTCAATACCTATATGATTTCATCATCGATCGTACCTACGAGAACTCTTGAACTCAAAAGAAGTATAAAATATTGTGTCTTAATCTCAATTATATTTTATAGTTAACTTTGGTCTGTCACTCAACCAATGAGAATTTTATATAGGGCGATCCAACATATGTTGATTGCACTCCGAGAACGTTGAAAATTTCCTAATTTAATATAATAAGTATTTTCTTCAAAAGTTATTCTCTTTGCCACTTCAAACAAAGACATTTGTATTTCTGTTAAGGTTTACCAACTTAACACGAGACCTTTTTAAGAGTTAATTACCCATCAACATCTACTATTAATTGTTATTACGATTTACTTTAATAGCTTGTTTATTACTTTTAGGATCCTAGTATTTGTCTTATTTGTGAAGTAAACTTAACGATCATACAAATCTTTCATAAAACACCAAACTCAATCCATACTTAAGCATAGGGATTGACTTTGGGGTTTGTACAAAATGCATATCATTAATTATGCATAATAGCATGTTGCTTCTCTAAACATTAGTCCTTACTGGACCAATGATGCTATTTTCAGATAGTGGAGTTTATACCAACCAGAAGACCGTGATTGCATAATCTTGTAATCACAAAGGCAAGTTGACACTTGTTCATGACCTTTTGTTATTTCTATCAAGTATTTGCAATCTATTATTGTTATCACTTGCATTTCAAAATGGATGGAAGAAAATACACACATTATATATATCTAATATATCCTAGCTAAAACCACTCATGTATGTGACTCACCCATACACCACACCACTCCATCCACCCTCCCTTTTTTCTTGACCCTCAAGAAGACCAGATCTGCACCGCCACCTCCCTGGTCCATCTCCCCCTCCTAGCTAAAGAACAAGGAGAAGAGAGAGAGGTAAAACCCTAGCCGAGTCCACCCCCTCTTCTCACCTTTTTCAAAAGCAAACACATGCACCTTCCCCTTTTATACCAGCTGCCTAGGCACCCTCTAAGATCGAGATCCATCCACAAGAACCCCTTTCCTCCTCCCCCCAAGCAAACCATGGACATGGCCATCTCCATACCCTCCTAAACCCAGTTTGTCCAAACCAAGAAGGAGGCAGTTGGAGCAGTGCCAAGGAGAAGCCAGGCATCCAGGAACCTGCCTCTGCTTCCTCTCCTTCACCCAGTCCCTCTCAACCACGCCAGAGTACACTAGAGCCATCGCAGCACGTCGACACCTAAGATACCAGGAGTTGTAGAGCTCGAGCTCCATCGCCGGTCCACACCACCTCTTGCTCCAGCACCATGCACACGCGCCTCTGGTTTGTAGACCCACCTCCTAGGCAACTCCATTCCTCCTCTAGATCGTTGTAATACCTCCTGCCTATGGAGAATGCCCTACGCGCATGCCACTGATGGAGACAGCAACATCACGCGTGATCGCCTAGCTCTGGCCTCCTGTTCTTCGAGTCCTAGCCGCCACCACAGTCCACCTCCGCCCCATATGTTTTCCTCTAGTTGTCTGTTGAACCCTCTCTCTATCGGGCTAGACCATGCTCTTTTTGGTCGAGTTTTTCTCTCGCAATTGATCCTGTAAGCTAGCATGTTTTTATAGTTTCTGTCGCTGGTCGTTAGTTCTTCAGTGTCAGGTTTGTCAGCAAAATTCTGCCTTTTTTGTCGCAAGCTTGCTTCACGCATAGCCATCCCTAGCCCGAGATTTTTTGTACCACCCCGTAGACCTATGTCCCCTCTTCAAAACAATCCCTCACACACTCAAAATGGTGAAACACTGAGGTCGAGGTCTTGATCGAACAATCACTCCTACGTGCTCTGTCGCTATCAATCTTCCTACTTTAGCAACGATGGTTTCCTCAGACGGACAACAGTGGCTAGTCTCTCTGTTCTTGTCGTGTTTTCGGCGTCTCCTTTACTTCTATCACAAAACTTTGCACACAGAACTTCCTCTCTGTAGTACCAACAAGCTAGAAAAACAAACTGTTCCCAGTTTAATGCTCTACGGTGCTCGGAATCTGGAAGCAAAGATCGATCAAAAAATCTGCAATCTGAAAACTGGCACGTTGATCTGAACCTGGCCCTTTCTTAGCTTGTTTTCGGTGCAACCATTCCTCTTGTGAAGAATATTCCTTAATAAAAGTTGTAGACCTTCAGGAGATCTCCAACTTTTGTTTTTGCGGCGTCTCCAAATTCTTCACGGTTTCATCGCTATGATCATTTGAACTTGGGACGAATTCATGCAAACCGGCGAGATCTAAGATTCAGATTTCAGCACCTCCAAGAACCTTTTGTAAAAAAAAACTTGGCAGATCCAATCCTCAACCCGCAGTCCCCCGGGGTCGCCACTTGTTACCCCCACAAGCCCTCGCTAGCGTAACGCATAGTCAGTACACCGGCCGCGCTTGTCATTGACTGCGGCAAGCTCTGCCCATGTACACAAAGTCCAAGCATCTTTTCCAAATAATAAATAAAATTTAGGAAATGTTTAAATCTAATTTAATTCATATCTTTTTAAATATTTGGGATTTGCAAAAAGTTTCAAAATGAAAAGTAAATCATTTTCAAATATGAACTCAAACCCACATTCGGTTTATTCTAGTTTTGACCCTAACTATTTAAACTATTGACTTTGTTGCTCTTTTTGTATTAAATTGCATTTAATAATAACTTTCGATCTATATTTTCAAATATTACAAATAATATATGTTTTCTAATTATAAAATTGCTATGAATATGAATATGTTATTTAAACTAATTCCCGGGCATTTAATTTTTTTTATTATTAAATGCCTATTTCTTAATAAATCTATATTTTTTAAACCGTAATTCTGAATTCAACAAATAATATGACTAAATCAATTTGCACAACGAGCCCTTTCCAAATATGCATTTAATGATATCAATTGAAGCATGCATCATATAAATATTAAGTATACAACATGGTTTATGGGAGTAAAACATGACTAAATAAATAATAAAATGCTTTATTCTTGTTCCTACACCTCACCCATGCCATGTTATGTTATACCATGAAATTGTGCATCATTCCATAATGGCATACCATGTTTTGCTTGTTGCATATGTTTCATATGATTGCACATCTTATTTATTTCGGCCCTTTGTGTGTCTGGTTTTATTCTGGATAGATGCAGAGCAAGGGATTCATCAGGAGACCCAAGAGTACTACCCGGATCCCAGTTATCCTACTGCTGAGCTTACAGGCAAGCATTTCCTCATGCTTGCAATACATATAGAACATATGCCTCTATTTTTATTCTTGCATCATTGTGTCGCAATTCAAATTAAATTGCAATCCCAAGTACTACACAACCTTTACTTTTAAACCCAACCGAAGCTTGTATCCTCAATCATATCAGCCATTACTACTGGAGTTGTTTGAGCCATGTGAGTCGTAGAATTGCATTTGTAAGGTTTGTGAGAGTCTTTTGGATGACGAGGCACCTGAACAACTGAATTGTGTAGTAATGGCATAAGTAATGAAAGAGCAACTAGTGAGCAATAGTTGAGATCTAGTTTTTACCCGCTCACTTGTGTCCAGTACGGCCCGAGTACTTGATTCTTATTCCTTGACCTATCGCACTATCCGCATGTGGCACCATGAATCCCCTTTGTCTGAGCTTGACTCACATCAAAATAGTTTGGGGATTTACTGATATCATGTACTTATGCCATGTTTTACTGCTTTATTTACTACTATTGCGTGTGGAGCGGTTACGTGTACTATTTTGGAATGTGGAAAGTCTTCGTGATATCGACAAGCCTAGTCACACTTTCGGGTTCCCAGTCGTTTATAGCCATTGACACAAACTCTGTGTCTGCCTTGGAGCCCGTCCGACTTCGTTGCAAATAGCTTAGTGTGGTGGCCCCCTGAAATCACTTTAGAATCTTGCAAATGCTTTTATGTGATGCCTTGTTGCTTTTCATTTGGTTTTTCCTGAGGTTGATCGTGCGTGTGTTGCTATTTGTGCACCCCTGCAAGGTAAATCTTTTTGAAAGTCGTGTCCGCAGTTATGGATGACTTGGAGCACAATTTCTTGATCATAGGTAACTATAAGTAAAGTACCATGTCTAACTTAACTAAAACTGACTAGTAATTAGTGGAACACTCATGGAATGGTTAATAAAATTTCCTATGAATGGGATATTCTTCTGCCTTGTCGTTCAGTATGCGGGAAGGAGGATGGGATGTATTTATTTTATGTTGCTTATATAACTGTTGGTTTCTAATTAATGAGCGTTCATCTATATCTAGTTAGGAGGATGTTATAGCATGTCTCTATAGAACTATTTAGATGTTTATCTTTCACTATAATTGCGTCACCCCCAGATTATCCCTTTAGTTGGATAAATACTTGTTGAGTGCCCTAGGGTCTCAGCCTGTCAGGTATATCCATATGGAGGTTACTACGTCGATGATGCCGATGATGGAGGCAACGATACTCTTGTGTAGAGATTCCGGGGATTGAGATCTCTGAGATTCGTGGGCAGGAATGTGCTTATTTCTATGGCATCTTATGCTAATTTGACTCTTAATCCATACTCAGATCTGTGTTTTCTGCTTCCGCTTGATGTTTTTTTGAGTGATGTATGAGGATATACTCCTAAAATATTAGTACTACTATCTATAAAATTTGGTTTTTGCCGTAATGGCATTGCAATATAGTTATATTTCTTTTAGATGGAATAGCTCTGATGTACTATTGTATGTTGCTAACGTACATACTCACTTGTGTATGCTAGACTCGTAGCCAGTTGGTCATGTTTCTCGCACTCGAAGCTATAACCATGAATTTCGGGGTGGATGGTTGGCCGGTACCGTGCCCTGAAAGCGCGGCCTGCTTATGGGCGGCCTTGTGGCCTCCGCGATAGTACATGCTCCCCAAATTTGGGTTATACCGACTTGTGATTTAGAAACGTGAGGTCCGGGGATAATAGCCGGCCTTCATCTGGGGCCTCGTTATGCCGGTTTTGGGGAGGGTCTTCATGGCGACGGCCACCATGTTGGCTTGATCCAACGCGGTTTTTGTCGTTTCTTTGTCCGTCCTTACCGCCATTGTTGTGAGGTTCGTCTGGGTGGCTTGTGTGTCTAGGAGGTGGCACCCGCTGCCGATCTTTCTCCCGACATTGTGCTTCGTCTTCTTCCCTGCGGTTATTCAACTGCCACCGAGGAGGTTGTTGTGTAACCAGTGCTACTAAAGCGTCTCGCTCCATGGCTTGGGCAATATTGCTCCAATCACGCGCGGTTCTATTTTGCGGCCCTGCAGAGCTGATTCTTGAGTAAGTATCATCCCGAGGGTCAGAAGGGTGACACCAATCCGGTTCCCGACGAGGCCTTATATCTTGCTATCAACCCGTGTCTATGCGGCATTGATCAGATTTTGACACCAGCTTTCCGCTAAAAGACGTGGCGACTTTCTGTTGCTCTAGGACCTTGTTGAGTAGTTTTACACTCAACCGGACCTATACTGGAGTTGGATTATTTGCTAGGATCTCTCGGGTCACTGTAGTGTTTTCTACCGGCATGTTGTATATTCGGTTTCCTTGGCTGTCGATCTAAGGTTGTCCCACGACTATGTCTGTGTTCTTTCCCTCGAAGAGGGTCTTATGGACATCCATATTTTTGTATGCCAGCTCAGGGCCATTCCGGGTCTTCTGACATTGAAGGGAGTTGAATTGTCCTGCATTTGTGATGCACTGCTTGTCCTTGATGAGGTGAGTTGCCTCATCCAAGAGTCGTTGGCGATGTGGTTCTAGGGCTAGGGCCCTTTCCTCTAGCTCGTCCGGTGTAAGTTCCAAAGCGATTGGGATTAGCGTTGTAAGTGCTTCTCCGATGATTTCATAGGCCCCTAGGGTAACCACGTGTCCATCCACTAGAGATTTTTTCGGCTCCTGAGGGATGAGAGCACCGTCCGAATCCTCTGTGGGTAACTAAGTCGTTGTTGTCTCCAACATCGGCGGAGCCGGATCCAGAGCCGACGTAGCTGACAAATTGAGATTCATGCGATCTGAGGTGGGTGAGGCTTTCTTCATTGGCTTCCTCGAAACTTTTGATGGTTTTGAGAACAACATCCATATTGGCATCACCGTGAAGCATCATCTGCCTCACCGTGTGCCTCAGAAGTGATTTTCCTACTCCAGCATCAGTAGAGCCAGATCCGGAGCCATTGCATCTTTGGTCTCTTTATGATTTGACCTCCCGAGGGAGATCTTCTTCAGATCTGATCTTCTCCATGATCTCTGCTTCTGGTGCGAGCTAGGTGGGATTAGGATTTTTTGAGATCTGGAACTCTGTTGCCTCCACAAACAAAGCAGATCTAGAAGTTTCTTCCACCTCTATCGTCATCACTAGGGTGGGTAAGGCAATTTCAGCGAAACCGAGGTAGACATCGATCTCATCGAAAGACATGATGGAGTAGCTAGTCACGGACTCCCCAGCCGTAATCTAGGTCTCGTAGAGGAGGACGAGAGGGACATCACTGGCATAGTGGACTCGACCGACGGCGATTGTCTCACGATTCCGATTCATGCAGATTCTGCCCGGAACGTAGATCTGAAGGTCACTTGCCCCACAGTGGGTGCCAACTTTCATCGGATTGAAGACAAGTACGCCATGAGAGGGTACTAGAGAGGTGGAAAGATGTGGGGTGTGAGACGTACGGTGTTCTAGGATGGTGAGCGCACAAGCTTACCTAGGTTCAGATCCGACTGTGGTGGACGGATCCTACTCCTGCTAGCAATTCAGTATATTGATAGAGTCGGAAGTACAAATTACAAGAGAGGTTTCTCGTATGAGAGTTGAGGTTGATTGGTCGATGCCATAAAGGTTAATCCCTAGGATGGCTTATATATTCATCCGGATCTCGGGTTACAGGAGAGTCCTATCCGGCTACGATATAGAGTCGGTTACATATTACATCCTGTACTACAAGTATTCCTACAGGCCTAAGTCGGTAAGTCTTTTGGGCCTTCTCGTAGCCGGATGGGCTTCCTTCTTCTCTCCCTAACTAGGACGCTCGTGAAGCATAGGTCTAACCCGGAAGTGGGCCACCCCAGTCAACGAGTCATAGTGGGTATACCCGAAAAGTATATCCCCAAGAATAGGGGGCGCCTTTTCCTCGTGGTGGATTTGGCATTCCTCGGGCCGCCTTCCTCTTCAGGGCAGGCGGCTGCGGCGCCCTTGTAGGCCTGTTCTAGGGAGCGCATGGTATCCCCTTCATCGTAGTGGACAGGATGGTTCCCCCACTTCTGCCCGGCATCTTGATGAGGTTATAGGCGTGGTGTGTAACTGCCATGAACTTAGCCATTCTTAGGTAGCCTAGGATGGCATTATACGGAAGACGGATGCGGGCGACATCAAAGTCGACTAGCTTGGTGTAGTAGTTCTCGCGTGTTCCGAATGTGACTAGAAGCCACACCTACCTGATGGGCACGGTGGTTCCTTCTATCTCCCCGGGGAAAGGTAGCGCTGGCATCATCCAGGGCGGTATATGCATCTTCTCGAATGCCTCCTTTGAGAGCTTGTTAAGTCCAGCGCCACCATCAACGAGTGTCTTGGGGACGGCGATGTCGTTTATGGTGGGGGTGCATACCATTGGTATGATCCCCACTGCTCGGGTGGAGATAGGGTTGCCCTCCTTGTTGAAGGAGACCGGTTGTCGCGACCATCTAAGACGCAGGGTGGTGGCCCAGGACCTTGCTGCCCCAAGGTCGCAAGAGAACTGCTTGAAGTGCTTCCCGGACGAGGGCGCTTGTGACCATTCGGGTATGCAGGCGATGGCCGCTAGAGCTATGGGGCGGCCAGCCTCACGCTCGTCCGGTGCTTGGCGCAATTTCCATTTGAGCATCATATTAAAACCCTTTTCATTGGTTCTTCTCCTCATATTGCATTGTCTTATTAATAATTTTCTTCTTGATATATTGTATTTGCTTCTTGATATTATGCTTGATTCCCAAGTTGACTTGAGGGCATATCTATTTTAATTCCACCACCTTTCTCTTGGCTCCATCTAAATTTCACCATCCTAAATAATACGAGCAAATGCATTTATCTTTGTTATTTAAATCTAGCTCATATGAATTAGGGAGGATCTGATTCTATTTCTACATACTTCCATACATGATCCTATTTGTTTTCACAATATGGTGTAGGGAAGCATGCATGGACATCTTTGCATGCCATGTGAGTAGAATCCTCCTTATTCTTCCTTTGTATGGTTTACTTGAATTATGGGTTTGGTTTGATATAATTGTGGCTATATGGAATATCTAGTGGGTCACACACACTAGCATGGCCATCCTTATATTCATGCATAGCCATTAATTCTAACTTGCCATATGGGGTATGAATCCTTCTTAAATATTGTCTGTGTTTATTCAAATCTTTGAGTGCATGCTGGATTATAAGTGTCCATGAAAATTATAGAGTTTTCACCTTAGAATGCATGCATTTAATGGTTATGCATGGCCCATGCAAACCACGCCTTCTATCTTCCTCTTTTATCTTTTACTTTTGAAATTTTTGTGGAAATTAGAATAACCCACCAGCACCACCCTCTCCACCAAGAAGCGACCATAACGACCCCACAGGATCCAGGGAGGACGCCGAGGTGGAGTCGGTGAAAGGAGAAGCAGAGATCTGGCTTGACGGCACTGCGACCACAACGAACATCTGAGATGGTGCTCCCTGTCACCAAGTGATGCTGGGAACCATATCAACTCCAACATATAGGGGTGGCGCTACGAGTCAAATAATATATACATGGGTCCAAAATGCTTCGGCCCATGGATCAGACAAATAAGTTTTCTAGAAGGATTTTCTATCTCAAGGCACATTCAACCCTACGCTGGTGTGGCTCGGCCAGACACCTAGCTCTAGGATTTCTTCCAGGACTCCTGCATCACCAAAGGAGGAAACAACCTGGTCGCAGTTCAGTATCTCTTAGTTATGTTGTATAAGACGGCTCGATCATGGCTCAGTGAACTTCCGGAAAACATGATTCACAACTAGTATGATATGCAGAGTGCGTTCTTTTGGAATTTTGAAAGTACATACAGGAGGCCCTGCATGGTCGAAGACCTGCAGCGTTGCACCCAAAAACCCGGAGAAACTTGCCGGGACTACCTCGGATGATGGACCGACACGAAAAACTTATGTGAGGGAATAAATGACCAGACCGCATTTGAAGCTTTCATCTCAGGGCTCCCAATCGGATTACTACACCACCCACTGAAATGTGAAAAAGTTAGCGACTTGGGGAGATGATAGAGACAGCAAGCAAATATGCAGCTGCCGACTTTGATTCAGAAGTACTGCTGAACGCCCTGGCCATACCACAATCGACAAAGCAACTGAAGTAGCAGCAGACCCAAAAGTGCAAGAATACCTCGGAAGATAAACATAATCCGGAAAGTGTAACTGTCAATGCAACTTTCTGATCTAGAGAACGAGGAGGGCGCGGAGGCGGCTGGGGACGGGGCCATGAAACTTCCTGGGTCCAAGGTAGAGGAGACCAACAACCTAGAAAAACCTACTCTTGGGCCGATATTGCCAATAACCCGTGTGTTCATCACCCGGATGACAATGTGGGCTCTTCCCACACAAACGTTGCGTGTCGTTTCAATGATGACATCAATAAAGACAAATCCTCTGGCTATAGGGCCAAGCAAATAAAAGGAAAGAAAAATTCTAACAAGGATAACAAGTCCAAGGAATATTCTGAAATGGAAGAGGCGGATTCCACAAACCCCAAGTCGGATGGTAAGAAGGCTTACCCAACCAAGAAAGACACCTATGTCTGCTTCCTCGGATATCAAGCCGCCAAGGTCAAGAAGGCAGTAATGCACGAGCTGAACACAACTGTTTCGGCTGTCCCCTGATATTTGGACTGGTCAGAAGTAATATCACCTTCGACTAAAGCGATCATCTACCTAAGACTCAAAAGCGAGGGAAGTACGCTCTAGTCGTAATCCACTTTTTGTCAGCCATGGGTTCTCAAAGACCCTCATGGATAGTGGTAGTAGAATCAACATCCTTTACGTCAAAACACTACTCTACATTTGGATATCAAAAACCCAGCTGAATCGTAGCAGTGTGGTTTTCCATAGAATCGTCCCTAGAAGGCAAGTGAACTCTCTGGGAGAAATCACTTTGGATGTCACCTTTGGAACGCCAAAAAATTATCGGACCGAACCTCTGTCTTTTGAAGTGGTGTCGTTCAAGAGCGCATACCACACTATATTCGGGCGCCCAACCTACTAGCAATTCATGGCTCGCCCCTGGTACATATACAACATGATGAATATTCCAGGTCCCAACGATGTGATCACAATCCGGGGAAGCCGAACAAAGCACGAGAATGCAAGGAAGGAGATGCTGCCTTCGCTTAAGCCATACTACATGCCAAGGAGTACCAGGAGATCAAGAAGAGCATTGATCTGTCCAAGATGCCCGTGATGAAGAAGGAGGTGCTGAAGCCGACTCCGGAGTTCATGGCATCGGAAGAGACGAAGACAACACCACTCAAGGACGATGACCCCTCAAGGTGACGCATATAGGCGTAGGTTTAGACCGAACATAGGAAAGCACCCTCGTCGAGTTCCTAAAAGTTAATAAAGATATATTCGCATGGATAACGTTCCCGCAAACAAATGTGGTTGTTGTAGAGTGTACACGACCGTCCTCAAAGACGCGGTGACAGTACCACAAGTGCAGCACCTCCGTAATCGGTCACACGTACGGTGTGCCGATGACTTCCATCCCTCGCTCTAGCTCGGAAGCGGAAGTAGGGGATCCTCGGGACCTTTACCAATATTACGACATGGCGGTGATGGTGGTGGAGGAGATCTTGAGTAGGGCTTCTCCTAAGCATCTCTCTTGACAATGGACTAGGCTAGAAGGGGAGGAAGATACCAACTGAAGGGCATATGAGAGGAGAGGTGAATGTGTGTGTGAGAGAGAGGACTGGAGGGGGCGTTTTATAGGTGGGGGGCATCCCAAGGGGAAAAGCACACAGCCATGGGGCTACCCCCACCTCTTCCCCAATTATGTGGGTGGACTCTCCACTTACATAAAAACACTCTCCACTTTCTCCCATTTATTCTCCACTCAAAAATCAAGAGTCTCTTCATTAAAACCACTTTTAATTCACTTTTATTTAATGAGAACTTCATTTAATGGCACATTATCAATTCAATCCTCGATGATATTCCGATACACCAAAACTATTTCGGCAGATTTATCAGAATAATTCATGTGCTGTCCCGTATTTTCTCCGGTGTTCCCTATGAACTCAAATGCGTCAACAACCTTAAGTGTTTCTCTCTACGGGCCGCGAGCTGAGTGGACATGATCGAGACATTGCCTGATCAATAATCATTAGTGGGAGCTGGAGATCCATAATGACTACCACCAGCTCAAGCGATTGCCTGATCAATAATCATTCCTTTTGTCTCTCGATATTTTACTTGTCCAGGATCCACTCATTCAGTATCATCCATACCTAGTTCGATCCTGTTACTGACAAGTACTCTTTTTTTGTTCCCATTATATAACATTCTTAGTGATCATCATCACTTGCTTGCAAGTTATGTTAATGTGATATCACTGAGAGGGCCCTGAGTATATTTATTTGTCATCAGGATGGACAAATCCCACTCTTGATGCACGAGCCTCAACTAACACTTTCCAAGTATCTGACAACACATTTATGATCACCCTATTACGGTGTGCGTGGTGTAATCAAAGTACTCTTCCAGAGTTAGTGATTGACGTGATCTCATAGTCTAAGGATTAGGGTTACCTTTTGTCGGACTATTGGTATCGGGGGTACCCCGTCTCGTTAGATCACAGGGCCCAGCAGGGGTACCCTCTCGAGGGCTCTTGAGGGAAGCAAGTCTCTAGAGGTGGAGTGATGCCAGGATCCTCTACAAACGCCTGGGTCAACCACGGCAGGCGGCGAAGCCCACCAGTAGGACCTCGGGAGGAGAACCTCACTAGGCACGGGCGTGCCTAGAAAGAAGACGCGATAACAGTCAGTCCAAGTAGCGACCAGTCTACCCGAAGAAATAAATGAACACAGAAGTGGGAGGATGATGCAAGGCCAGGATAGCACCTAACATAGCCGCTTTGGTGCAAGGAGACCAATGTGACGGTGTAAAGTGGAGGAAAAGCCGACCACCCCTTAACACATCAGCTCTCCGGCAGTCGCAAGAAGACAAGGTGGGTCCAAATCCATTAGCGGGAATGTGGTGACCCTTCCCGCCCATGAACCGGGGGAAGAGGATTGATGCCGACCTATATAAGGAGTCCTCCTCCTACCTTGAAAGAGGATGGATCTCAGAGATCTAAAACCCTAGAATTTCATCCTCAATTGTAACCTCGTGAGGCACACAAGCAATACAACAAAGCAATAGTAGGGGCTTTATGTCCTCACAAGGGTCCCAAACCTGGGTAAAAAACCCGGTGTCAATTCTCTAACATGCATCCGCTCCGCTGCCGTAGCCGTCGCCGAACTCCTTCGGAATCGCGTGTCCAGCTCCCTCATGAACCAAGGGATTGTTGGACCCTAGTTCCTTCACGGGACAAATCTCCAAAATTTGGCACGCCGGGAAGGGTGCTGAGGCGCGACCTAGAGGACTTCAACCGGCGGCATCGGCATGGTCGCTCGCAGCAAGCCTCACGATAGCCGCTCCTGGCGGGAGCAAGCAGGGAGACTCAGGGGATCGCGTCGGAATCCCCTCCACTCCTTCGCCCAGCTTTGGGGCTAGCAGCAGGCTCCGCCCGTGGCCCTCCGCAAGGACGGGTGGAGAGTTTTTTTCTTCAAGCACTTCACCATCCCGGGCGCCTCGCGCCCCTCACCTCGGAGATGGCTCGCCTCATAGCGAAGGAGATCCTCTGCTACTCACCCACTGAGGGCGCCAGAGAAGAGTGGCAGGAACACCTCGTAGCCTTGATGGACGTCACTTGGGATAACACCATGGCATACCAGCCACGGCCGGGCGACATAGCCTACGGCGCACCTCCACCTCCTCCTCTCCGTGGCGGGCCCAGGGGCTCGGACGAGGAAAAGCCGCCCAACGCGGCGAGCCTAGGATGGGCCCGAGCCCAGGCGAAAGTCGCCCGTTCGGCGGAGGACGCACGGGTGACTTTGGCCAGGCACAGGGGTCATGAGACCCAGACCCGCCAGGCTATCTCGGCTGCAGGGCGGTAGAACTGAGCAAAACTGACTGGTGGCATGGATATCTGTAGCTCCAGCTGCCCCACCCTCACTGAACACCTCCGCCGGGTGGTGTGGCTGCCCAAATTCAAGCCGGAGATGCTGCCCCAGTATGACGGCGTCACAAACCACGAGGATTTCTTGCAGCTATACACAACGGGCGTAGAAGCAGCCAGGGGAGACGACCACGTCCTCGCCAACTAGTTCCCTATGGGCCTGGGGCCGGAGGCATGCACTTGGCTCCTGAACCTTCCCGAGGGGTCCATCGGCTCGTGGTCTCAGCTCTGTGGCCTCTTTGTCATGAAGTTTGGGGATGCAGATGAGTCTGTGTACACGTGTTAGGACCTCCGAAAGGTGCGCCAAGGACCTAGAGAGACCCTGTGCAAGTACCTTAGGTGCTTCGACCAAAGCCTCGTTAAGGTTAGTAGGTCCACCGACGCGGAAGTCATCACGGCTTTCACGGGGGGCATCCTCGATGCTTAGGTGCTCAACAATATCGATCGTCACGGGGAGAACGTAGCCACGATAGCCGAGCTCTTCGCGGTGGTCGACCACTGCGCCAAGTTAGAGGTCGGGGATCTGTTCGACCATGGCGGGACCGGGCCTCTAGACCCCGCCATGAAGGGTGAGACAAGCCCCACCAGGCGCTTGGGAAAAGGCAGCAAACGGCACCTCCTCCAGAGAGAAGAGGATAACTCTACCAACCCTCACCTGTATTGCACCTTCCACTAGAGGCAGGGCCCTGATACCAACGACTGCGTCAAGCTCAGGGAGGTAAGGGAGGAATATGACAGCAAGAGCAGGCATAGACAGAGCATCAAATGCAATAGGCTCCAGCACCTCAAGACCCCTGACCCGTAGCTCCGGTGGAGGGCTCGGGGGCTGGGTGGATAGCAGCGCCACAAAGATCAATCCCTCCGGGGAGCCCAGGGAATTGGAGACACCCCATGCACCCCAGGCGCACGCACCTCCACCGGGCTCAGCCCCTCAAGGTGATCCTCAGCCCTCACTTCTCCTCTGCTAAGCGATATCTTCTCCTCTGCTAGGTGATACTTTTGCACCCCTCACCAGGGCAGGGCACCTGGGAAGGGAGATAACTCCAATTGTTGATGGTTTCTGCCTATTCTTTTTGATGGATTCTTTCGTTCTTTGGGTTTTCCTCCTACAAATGTGCTGATCATGTCCCCGTGCATCCATCATACGAGCGGGGCTGGGATGGTGCCTATCACCTAATCGCCTTTGTTGACGTCGAGGACTAAAGGAGTAAGCTCTGAAGTTATGGACTAGCTAGCTCCAGCAATAAGTCACCTCGCTCATAGATCCCTGGTGCTCGAGACCCTCATATGGTATATTATCGGGATGAGGTAGCACTAGGAACGCGGCTCAGCTAGGATGTGTCCGTCCTTGACCGGGACCGCCGCAACATGCAACACCCATGATCTCCTCCTCAAGAAGATCGTGCGCTAGCACAGGCCCTACGGTGCTCTGCTCGAGAGGCTTACAGGGTGGCTCGTGAGGCACTTCCCTCCAGCGGCTCAAAATTTCCAGGACCTAAAGCATCGAGCTCTAAACTTACGGCCCATTCCTCAGCCGCAAGTTACCTCACCCACGGTTCCTGTCGGCTCGTGAGGCACTCCTCTCCATCGGCCCAAAACCACGAGGGACTAAAGCTTTGAGCTATGAACTTGTGGCCCATTCCTCAGTCGCAAGTTACCTCACCCACGGTCCCTGGCAGAAGAAAAAAACCGCAATGACGGCATGCGAGGCCCTATCCATCTGCGACTCAAGCTCCTAAGGGACTAAAGTGTTGAGCTCTCAACTTATGACCCATTCCACAGTCGTAAGTCACCTCACCCATGGTTCCTAACAAAACATGCACATACATACCTTGGAGCGACAGTTCATGAGGAGTTGTCCCTCCATGGCTTGAGCTCTCCAGGACCTAAAGTGTCGAGCTCTGAACTTACGGCCCGGTCCTCGACCACAAGTCACCTCACCCATGGTTCCTGGCCCTCAAAAGACTAAAAGTCCTTATGCTGACGGGACAGGCCCCTCCTCGAGAGGGTGGCAGACCGGTTCACGAGACACTTGCCTGTTTGCTTGTCAGCAAGCTCAGAGGTTCAGCATGCGGAGCTCTGAACTTGCCGCTCGATCACAGCAGCTAGTCACCTCACCCGTGGGTACTAAAGTCTTCGCCTTGCCACGAGAACCTAGTACAGGCATTCCCCAACATACACAGACCCTCGACAAGAACATAGACAAATACGTGTTGCAAAAGAAGTGTCAGGTCCGAAACACGGTTGTTACGCCAGTATACATTAAACGGTTTACAGTCAAAAGGGCCCCTCAGGCCAATGGCTCCGAAGTGCTGTCTCCCAGAGATGGATCATCACTCCCCTCGGATCCAGGTGAGCTAGGCGGGGAACCTCCATCTTCGTCGTCAGAGGACTCAACAGCCTCAGAGCCCTCCCCCTCTTCGACAAACCTGAAGACCGGGAGAAATTCGTTGACGCATTCCTCCATGAGCTGGTTGAAGCACGTGATCTTGCCAGGCGGGGTCCTTGGAGAGTGCGTCACCTTCTCTAGGAGCACCCTCCAAGGCAAGTTAGCATCATGCTGGTGGAAGACAGAGAAAACATGGGTCGTGACAACCCGCATCATCTTGCAGCACTCGTCTAGGTGGTATCCACGGTAAAGCTTGGCCTTTCCCTCTAGCGCCACTGTAATTCGGTTGAAGAGCGCCATCCGTGCTAGCATCGACAAGGGGCCCAGTGAAGAAATCAGTCACCCCGAAGTCCTGCAGCGCGGTGGCCACGCGCTTGGCAAGCGTCTGGTACATCTTGCACCGCTCTCTCTCCAGCACCTGGAGGTCTTGCTCCGCATGGTTGCAGAGATCCCAGCGCGTCTACAGCTCCTGGTGGGTGACTCGTAGCTCCTTCAAGGGGCCCTGGTCGACAAGAGCATGGGCTAGGTGCTCCTTTGCTGAACGAAGAGAAGCTTGTAGCTCTTCTCGCTTCTCCATGAAGCGGGCCTCCTGGAATTTGGCTTTCCTTTGCCTCTCCGTCCGAAGGGCGTGGCGAAGCTGCGAGAGTGCAATATCATTGTCCTTATTCATCTTCTCCCACTCCTCGGCGACCTTGGCGTAGCAACGATGGATGTGGTTGTTGCCATTCATGGTGCGACGGTCAACATCGAGCGAATGCTCCTCGAGCTTCTGCTGGGCTGACCCCAGCTGGGCCTCAAGTGCCTCCAGACGACTCCTCTCTAGCTGAGCTTCATCCTCGCGAAGGCGGACTGCCTCCTCACGAAGGGCCACGTTCCGCTCTCTATGGGGGACTCTTGGGAAATCCTCTTCAACCTCCTGCTTGGAGAAGGCAAGCATGCGTTCGTGCATAGAGAAGTTGTGAGCAACACTGGTTAGACCCTTAGGGAAGGCTTCGGGAGGCGGAGCGCTACCCCCGGCCGACACGAAGAATGGTGCAGCCTCCCGAGGCGAATCCACAAGAGCCCGACCGCCCCTAGAGCTCGTGGCCTTGCTGCGGTCTCTCCACTACTCCTGGGCCTAGTCGAGAGGGGCCCACTCCAGGTGAAGGCGACGTCATGCCCCGGCCAGGTGATGCTCCTCTAGAGCGATGTCGTCAAGGAATCGGTCAAGCCCGGCGCAGGCGATCACGACAATGCCTCGTAGAAACCCCGACTAGCCCAAGGAGCCACCCTCAGTCGGTAGTCAGGCCAACATGCTTGGCCATGCCACATCGGGAGCTCGGGGGATACCTTCGGCAGACTCCCCCTGATCATCGCAGGCTGGCGACAGAGTCGTGGCTTGCTCTCCCACTAGGTCATCGAGAAGAAGGCCCTCACCTTCTCCTCTGACCACCTCAGAGTCAGGAAGGCCCTCATCACCCAGGCTGCCCCTCACCACGGCACGTCCCTAGGCGGACGGGGAGGCAGATATGCCCATGGCACGCCCCGCTGCTCCTACTGGATCGTCCCTCGCCACCATTGCCTTCCTTTTCTCCTTGTACCTACATTGACAAAGCGAGGTGACGAAACGGGGAAAGAGGCTGGGGAAGAAGGGAAGCTTCACGAAGGTGTCTTACCTCTTTGTTCTCCTCTTAACAAGGACCAGTTAGCCCTCCTTGCACCGGGAGGAAGAAAAGTGTTGCCTCCACCCTGCCTAAGGCGCTTCTCAGCCGCCAACGTTGGACCCAGGGCAGTTGATACCCTCGGGCTCGGCCCGCTTCCCTCAAACACCTATGCTAGAAGGGCCATCAGCCTCAGCACATGGGAGGTCCTCGATGCCCTCCTCTGAAGACAGAAACGCTGTTGATCATCCTTCTGCGTCGCGCGTGCCGGAGCATCTTGGGGGCTTGGCTTGGCCCCTCATCCTCGTCATCTAGCTTGACCAAGGGACACACCCCCTTGGCATCAAAGGTAGGGAGGCCCGAGCGAGCGACAGTCGCATCATCCACCGAGTATAGGGGGTGTGCGCCCAGGGGGAGCTCCGTCGCCGCGTCCATGCCCAGGAGCAGCAGCATGAGCGCGGACACAGTATCCTTGGCACGGGGCCCCTCGGAGAGAGGACCGAGTCATGATCAATCGACACGGCCCACACAGGTCTCTTGTGCTCCTGACGAGGGGCGATCTGGCTCCTCAAGTATGCCACGCGCCTCACGAGGGACCCGAGACCCATATAGGCAGTCGCCTCGCGAGCCCAACCCGGATTCTCCACTGCCGCCCCCGCGGGAGCGCAAAGCTGGGCCTGGCCAGCGTCCACCAGGACCTAGTTGTGCTAGAATTCTGACGCCGTGCCAAGGACGGAGATAGGAAGGAATTCTCCCTCCTCTCAGCGAAGAATCCAACACCGCCGAGGATGTCCCCCGGTCCGAGGACACGAAGGCTGTAGAAGTGCTGGAACAATGCCAGGGATGGCACCACCCCGACAAAGGCCTTGCACTAGAACGCGAAGGCGGCCAGGAGGGTCATGCTCCGTGGGTGGAGGTGGATAAGTTGGATGTAGTAATGGTCCAAGACATCCATGAGAAAGGGGGAAAACAGTGGGACAAGGCCGGCGACGATGGAATGGGTGAAAATGGGGGCCACGATGGCGAGCCACCCGCCCCCTCAACACCGGCGCACCACATGCGCGAGGCGCCCCACTCATTCGAGTCGAAGGCCATCATCTTGTGGACCTTCTCCAACGACTCCTCGTTGAGGATTGTCACCAGTAGCAGGGCCCCCACGATCGATGGGGGAAAGCTCGGTGCGACGGAGGTGGAACATGCTCTCTTGAGCGCCATCGTGGATGTTGCAGAAGAAGGAGGAGCAGTGCCATACAGAGTTCTGGCAGATTGGCGATAGAGGAGAGCGGAAGCTGGCGAGTCCTTTGGGATTTGTGGTTTTTTGGGAAACTTAGCCCCCAAGGCTAAGTAGTGAGGCAACGGTTCCCACACCTGACGTCCACCACGTCCTACGCTGGCACATTGAAGCTGTGGGCAGCGACTTTGGGGATCATGCAGGGACACGACCGCTCAGAGGGCTCGGCTCCAGTTGGTCCCACTTCCTTGCCCCTTCGTTAGTGGCGTGCAAGCCAAGCGACCAGGGGATATTGTCGGACTATTGGTACCGGGGGTACCCCATCTCGTCAGATCACTAGGCCCAGCAGGGTCACCGTCTCGAGGACTCTCGAGGGGAGCAAGCCTCCGGAGGGGGAGTGATGCCAGGATCCTCTACAAATGCCTAGGTCAACCATGGTCAGGCAACGAAGCCCACCAATAGGACCTTAGCAGGAGAACCTCGCCTCTCCTGGGCGTGCCTAGCAAGACAACACGCCAACGGTCGGTCCAAGTAGCGACCAGTCCACCCGAAGAAAGCAAGGAACACAGAACTGGGAGGATGATGCAAGGCAAGGACGACACCTAACACAGCCGTTTTGGTGCAAGGAGACAAAGGTGATGGTGTAAAGTGGAGGAAAAGCCGACCACCCCCCTGACATAGCAGCTGTCTGGCGGTCACGAGAAGACAAGGTGGGTCCAAATCCATTGGCGGGAATGTGGTGACCCTTCCCGCTCATTAACCGGGGGAAGAGGCCCGACGCAACCCTATATAAGGAGTCCTCCTCCTACCTTGAAACAGGATGGAACCCAGAGATCTAAAACCCTAGACTTTCATCGTCCATTGTAACCTCACGAGGCACGCGAGCAATACAACAAAGTAGGAGTAGGGGCTTTACCTCCTCGCGAGGGTCCCAAACCTGGGTAAAAACCCCGGTGTCAACTCTCTGTCGTGCATCCGCTTTGCTGCCGTAGCCATCACCAAACTCCTTCGGAATCGTGTGTTCAGCCCCCTCACGAACCAAGGGATCGTTGGACCCAAGTTCCTTTACGAGAAAAATCTCCGACACCTTGAATGAGGTTATAATAGTGTAAACATAATGGCATGATCATGTTACTATACTTTGGGAGTATGTTCATCACCTCATTCAATCAATGGTGTGACCCTTTTATTAACAACATCCAATGTCATGATCAGGAATCCTTGATCATCTGCTAATCAAGAAACTAGTGTAATGAGAGGGATTACTAGGAACCTTTTCTTTGTTTATTAAAAACACATGTATTAATGTTTCTGGTTAACACAATTATCGCATGAGAAATAAACATTTATCATAAACATGGAATATAATATAATAACCATTTTATTATTGCCTCTCGGGCATATTTCTTTCAGTCTCCCACTTGCACTAGATTCAATAATCTAGTTTGAAAAACTTGCGCATTCAACACCTATGGCTTTCTAGTGTTGTATATACGCGTTTACTAGTGGCAAACATAATCTCCAGATCTTACACTTTCAGGTCCATGTGTATTTGCATGTCTTTGTGTCTCTACGCCTCACTCATTATCAAATGAGATGGCATTGTATAAATTTGGTCCTTTGGTGAGACCTTAGATCCTTAAGCTGAAAAACATATTGACACTACTATCATACAATAGATCTTCATATTACTATCCCATGGAGAACCACACCTAGTTCCTTTGCTGCTAATATAGCAGCCTTATACTTAGCCTTTCATTGTAATATCCGTCACAATGTTCTTGACATTTTGGAACTTATCCAAATCCATCATGGAACTTCCTTCCATTACATTGTGCCACCTTAATCTATAGCCTAAATTGAGATAAACTTAGTTTGTATCTAGTGACAAAACTAGTATCAATGTAACACTTACAATGAACTATCTGTTTAGTTCCAATGTAACACTTACAATGAATTATTTGAATATTACCAATGTGATATTTTACAATGAACTATCTTTGTAGCATGAATGTAACACTTTAAAATGAACTATTTTCACTTCTACATACATAATATGTTCTTAGTTCTTCCAAAGATCATAATAATTTCCTTACTATCATCCAATGATCATCTTATGAGTCACCCTGGTATATGCTCATAAGATTTAGAGCATATGACATATCTGTACATGTACATATCACGATATGATTGATTAAGATATTCATGTGATTTTACTCACCAAGTGACAAAACACTTGAATCTTGTTTATCAAGATATTCATGCGATTTTAATCACTAAGTATCAAAACAGTTAAATCTCATTTATCAAGATATTCATGTAATTGTACTCACCAAGTGTAAAAACACTTCAATCTTGATTCACTCACCAAGTATCAATATACTTGAATCTTGATTCAACCTTCTCCATGTGGAAACAACCTTTCTCGTCGTTTTCATATTGAACTCATTCAATGTTTCATCTATGTACATTTGGCATAACCATATTAACGTATCAATCTATCCAAATAGGCTTTGATGCCAAATATTCTGGTTTTGCCCAAATATTTCATTTAAAATCTAATTTTAATGAATTCCTTAACTTGTGTTAATAAAGATACATCATTTCCAATCACCAATATGTCTTTCACACAATGTTTTATAGAAATATGTCTCAGTGCTCCCACTTAATTTCTTGCAAATGCGAGCATCTTCTTCGTCTCTGCTAAAATTAAACATTTTAACATTTTCATCACAGTGAAGATTCCAACTCCGCTATGCTTGCTTCGACTATTGAAGTTTGCATGCCTTTTTAGCATCCTTTGATTTAACAAAACCCTTCGTACTATGTCATGTACACGTCCTAGGTAACCATTCTATTAGAATAACGTTGTTTTTTAAACTAACATATACAATAATTGACATATGTAGTGGTTGCTACACTAATCTGGCCAAACTAAATATCGCTACGAAAGATCGAATCTTGTCGTATTCAACTCCTTGAACATTGTCTTAAAATCTTTACCGACAAGTCTACTATTTCATAGATGTAAAACATCCATGTCTGTTTCTTTATAGATCCAAATACGACTGATATGCTTTATGCCTTTCAGAGGGTCTTCCAAGTACAGTAACTTGGTTTCTCGTGTATGGAACTGTAATAGATTTAATGGCTTCAAGCCATTTGACAGAGTCATGGCCTATCATCGCTTCTTTGGATGTAGTCAGTTCATCATTGTCAAACAATAATGATTTAATCTCGGATCTTAGTATTTGATTGTTTACCCAACATACGTGGTTCAGTAGGAACTTAGATCTTCGTGACTACAACCTTTGAGGCACGGGAGCCATGAGCACTATGGCTGCCTCTGCGACACTTTCCGGCGCAGCGCAACTCAGCACATATAGCTAAAGTTCAATAGCCTTATCAAAGTTCTATTGTACTCCCACTTAACTTTTCATGAAAAATTCCTTTTGAAGAAACTTAACGTTCTAAGTGACAAACACTTTGTCTTCGGTGTTATGGAGGAACACCCAACGGTTATTTGGGATAACCTACAAATGCATGCTCATTAGACTTTGGTTGTAAACATTTTACTTATGCCTAGCATACCAAAATTTAAGAAAAGAAAACTTGGGTTTTATCTCAATCCATAACTCATAATGTGCCATTTCAATGGATCACGATGGAGCTCTTTTTAGTATAGAAGCGGTAGTCACTAAAGTTTAATCTTCAAAATACAATGAAAATTTTATAAATAACACCGTTGATCCTACCATGTCAAACAAGGTTTGATTACATCTCTCGAATGCTCCATATTCCTATGGTTTATCGGAAACATAAATCCATGGAACGATTCCTTGAATCTTACATGCTTTTGCTAAACTTGTAACTCAAATATTTTCCTTTATGATCCAATCATATATTCTTTATTTTCTTGTTACAATGATTTTCCACTTCATCTTGAAATCATTTGAACATTTTCAAACATTTCATACTTCTCCTTGATTAAGTAAATATACATATATTCACTCAAATCTTTCATTAAAGTGTATGAAGTTTGAATCATACACCACATATGGCTACACATAATGGACTATATACATCAATATGCACAATGTCCAATAAGTTAGTCGTTTGTTCCTCTTTGTCCTATGAATGAAATTTAAATCATTTCCAGGAAATTCTCACAAGCATCAATTGATTCAAAAAATTAAAAGACTCCAAAATTACATCACATGGAGTTTCATCATGTTTTATTTTCAATATGATTTGAACTATAGTGTTACTCGTAAGTGATCTTCTAATCATTCGTCTTACGATAGTTTAGCATCAGTGTTTATGGATGTGATTTATCCAACTAGATTTGTAAGAGTTCATCCATCTTCAATGGAATACGGTGATTATTTGAACAATCGTCATTCTCATAATACCGGAACAAAATAACATTGTTGAAATACAAATCTTGAAGGAAGCTTTGATGTCAATGAAAACACAATAACAGTTTATTTGTTTTCGATGAACATCATCACATATTCTCTTGCTAGTTACTTAGGCCATTGTAGTTCATGAATTGAGTTGCTCTGTGTGACATTTCACATCAACCAATTCAGTATCCATTACCGGTATCCAAAACCCAAGAATCACATTTTAACAAGCAAATAATACACCCATAACGTGTATATCATTTATATATACCTAAGCTGGATATTTCCAATCTTTTCTTTTTTGCCAAATATTTCCAAGATTCTCTCTCAGCATTTCCTTTTCTCTTTTATAAGAAACTATCAACATCAATAGTGGTTCCATACATATGACACTTAGTTCAAAGCGTGTATAGTCAAATACTAATACCTTGGACTTGCACTTTTGAAGTAGAACACCATCATCAAATGATTGGCGTTCTTTCAAAATTTCATTCCTTTTAGTAATCCTTTTAATGTAATAAACATTTTACCTACATCTTCTATCCATCGTTATCATGATCAAGCTACTATATCTCATAAGGACAAATCGCGAATATAATGTTAATTCAAACATTTTTGGTGATCAGGAAGGCTGGCATCCCCAACCTTTACAAACTCTCATACAATACGAGATTATTTATTTTCTTAAATTATACTCCATCATATTGCAACCAGGTATTGTTTCAGATATCACAATAGCTTCTACACATGATGGTTTCTAAAACAATTTTCAGCTCCTAGATAACATTAATATTAAAACAATTTTTCAATATCAAGAATCATGGAGGGAAGCATGATACTTAGATACTAACACTGGAATTTGTTACTCTTGATTCAATACAACTTATTGAATTTCACGGAGTAAGTGAGGTTTTGCTGAAAGTTTGCAATAGTCCTTTAAACTTTAGATTGATATTCATAAAACAATACGATACCAGCTCGTAAAGTAAAATTCTAGAATTCTACAGTTCTATTATCTCAATTATAGATAAATACAAGGTAGTAAACGAATGTTAGTGACTACAACAAAGTATGCAAATTCACTTCGATTTAGTTTATGTTAAATTGAGTTCAAATTAATCCAAGTTACTAAATTGAAATCCCACTCAAAACAACATCCCTCGAGTTATTTTGGTAATTACATGAACCAAATTCACTACACCATGATCGATTATCATGAGTGGTGGTGCAACTCCAATGGCGAGCATCATATGGATATCATATCATGCATATGACTCGTGCTTTACCTTTTGGTCATGTTCTAAGGACATTTCTGTACATGCTAGGCTCGCCAAGTAAGAACCTCAGTACCCGCGTGTGTAACATTGTCTTACACCCCTTTCTAGGGGTTGGGGTAGTCAAGCCAATTGTATGCAAATGTAGATTCTATCACACCCGATCATCGCGTGATGCTTCGAAACAACAAACTTTATGCATGGTGTATACTAAGAAAGAACATATTATTATCTTGATATTATTGAGAGGGATCATCTTGTAATGCTACTGCTAAGAACAAAGCAAGACCTAAGCAAAATAAGATGCAAACAAACATCATATGAAAAAAGTGATATGATATGGTTCTTGCACTTGATCACTATGTTGTGCATCATGGTATGATCTCTATCATTCCATTTGTGTAACGTGGTGCTCCCATTTTTGTATGATTCCCGAGAGTATCTTACCATACTAAAATTATAACATTTACCATATCATGACACATGCCCAGCAAAAATAAAACTAGATGCTTCTAATTTATCTTTTGCATATTTTACATGGCTTTGGGCTTTCGAAGATAGAATCAATCTTACCTACTAAGAAGGAGCCACAACAATGATAATCAAATTATTAGCAACCCGTTGTAAATCAGATATCGACTATAGTCAGAGAGATAGACACCCGCTAGCCACTTATGCAAAACTAGTTACATGTCAAGCGTCGAACGGGTATCTTGTGTGAGGACATGTAAAGTTTGTCCGAGCCTCTTCATCCCACTATGCCGCCAATATCCAAAATACATGAAGGATGTAATAACATGATCATTAGCACCCACATATTCATATGTGTTCTAACCGTACAAAGAATCTATGCATAGACATAGCTCTGATATCACTGATGGGGTTCATTGCATGGAAAACAAAAAAATTCCTATGGTTGTAACCACCAAGATCATATCTAGAATACATGTAACGGTTTAAGATGGACTCACCCTCAAAGACTGTAACACGGGATAACGTTCCCATAAACAAATGTGGCTATTGTAGTGTGTATACGACTGTCCTCAAGGACGCGATGACAGTACCACAAGTGCACCACCTCCGTAATCGGTCACACGTACGGTGTGCCGATGACTTCCGTCACTTGCTCCAGCTTGGTAGCGGAAGTAGGGGATCATCGAGAACTCTAACAACACTAAAACATGGTGGTGATGGTGGTGGAGAAGATCTTGAGCAGGGCTTCTCCTAAGCACCTCGCTCTTGGAAATGGACAAGGCTAGAAGGGGAGGAAGATGCCATCCAAAGGGGAATGTTCGTTTGCAGTACCAAACTTGGTGGGTGAGCGCACCGCGGTACCCGAGTTGCCATCAATCGCGTGGAGGGGCCATAGTAGATTCGCCAATTGTCCAGAAGGGCCAAATGGGGGTGAATACAAATCTAACGGCCAAACGGTCGTTTGAACCAGACGAAAAAGGTTGAACTCAAATACCGCCGTTAGGTCAACTCTTCTTAGCCCACCATGTCAGTATTCCCTGTTATCTTTTGCGGTCGTGGACTAGCTTACCCCTGCGTGGACCAGATCCCTGAGTGGACGAGATCTATTTCTTTGCTCTGCTCTGGTCTTCTCCCCTGCTCCCCTCCCCATAACATTTGCTCAGCTCCGGCTTCTCGTCTCAGATCGGAGCTTGCACTTGCTCTAAGTTGCGTCTTCGCCATGTCCGGTCAACCTCCCATGCCTCTAATCGAATCTCGCAGCCGTCGCCGTTGCATCGTCCGCCGTATCAGAGCTTCGCGTCCCTGGACTAATATCTCGCCTCTGGCTAGTCCTTCTCGCACGGCAGAGCGCGTCCCGTCAGGCGATCCAGGCTGGCGACCGGCCTCAGGAAGTTGCGTGCTGCCGCGCACCCCAGGCATGGTAGCCCTGGCATAGAAGTTCGACGACCACGCTCTCATGGCCACCGTGCTGGGCGTCCGTCCCGCCGTGTCGCGGGCAGAGTTGCTGTCGGCTTTCAGGTCTCATTTTGGATCAGACGAAATGAGGTCAACATTGAGGTATGCGTGCCGCCATTCGATTTTTTCGTCCGGTTCGAGCACAGCTCAGACACCGAGCGTGTGCTGCATTCTTCCCGTTCTTTCGAGTGCTGCGGGGAGAAAATGAGCTTCATGCGTTGGCATCGCGCCTGTGGGTGGGACGATCTCTTGTGGCAGCTTTGTTTCTTCTCCAAACTCGGCTTTGACGACCTCCCATTAGATGCTTGGGAGCCGGAGGCCCTCAAGCAGGTCGTTAGTAGCCTTGGCGGCGAGCTGGTGGAAATCGTGCCACTGAGCGACAGATGGATCATCGAGGTAAAGGCGTGGCTGAAAGATCCTGACGCCGTTTCTAAGATGTACGAGGTGCAGATTCCAAGCAGGGCAGGGCGACAGCTTTGTTGGAAGCACCTGGTCATCATCCACCTGGAGGAGGTTCTGGACTCGGTACATGGCATTCAGGTCCCCGAAGAGGCTGCCAGAAAGCACCCTCGTCGCCTGCAGTGTTGGCCTGGAAGGATCGATGGCACAGGACCGCCACCGTTTCACGACGGGGCACACCGTTTCGGTGGGGGGACCGGGCTTGGACGAGCTGGTGGTTCTGATTTCCCTCGAGTGAAGACAGAGCTCTAGTGAATTGCCATGGTATGTGTGGCTAATGAATTTGTAGTATGGAGAGCGTAGCAGAGTTAGCATCGACTAAAAATGTGTAATAGTTTGAATCGATGTAGTACGTGTGTGTAATAGTTTCAAGTAGTATGTGTGTGTAATAGTTTGAATCGATGTAGTATGTGTGGGTAATGAATTTGATGTAGTTTGTGTGCGTGTAATAGTTTGAATCGATGTAGTTGAACACCGTGTTTTATAATTTCTGTGAATAACCAAGGACAACCTCATGAAAAGAGGGTGGTCTGGCAATGAGCAATGTCAATTCTGTGGATGCCAGGAAAATGTAGTCCATCTCCTCTTCAAGTACTCCCTCTGTTTCAAAATATAAGATGTTTTAGCTTTGTGAATGGAGTGTATCTAGACATCTTTTAGTGATGGTGCTTTCTAAACCTAGATGAACCTACATACTAAAAGGGTACTAGATACACTTCATTCACAAAGCTAAAACATCTTATATTTTGAAACGGAGGGAGTACAAGGTAGCTACATTTGTAACACGTTGAACTGCAGGACCATTTTGCAGGCAACACAAGACAAAGGAAAAAATGGTTTACAGCACAGACAGCAGACGCAAAATCTGTAGTCTGGGATAAAAAGATGCCAGTTAACTGGATTGAACCACGACTAGTAATTGAAGGAAATAGGTACTTGATAGTATTTGCTTACAACACTAGTACTTCCATACAAAAGGGTCTTATACCTGCACAAAAGTGGGCTAAACTTCCTACTAGTTTATAGAACAATTCGTCAGCATTTCATCTACAAAAGCCATTCTTCAGTCTGAACTTAACTATTATGCACTGAAGAAACTACAGATCTCCACCAGAAAAGTTGGCTGGCCAATTGCCTTGAGAGGACACAAGTTCTTTGATCATTTAACCCAAACTGATCTATTGCCTTCTCGCCAAACTACAAGAAATCCGCATCGTTCATGCACGAGCGATTTGCGTGCGCCAGTCCCGGTTCAGTTGGACCATCTGCGCTGCCGCAACGATTTCTTCGAAACTGAAATTCGACATCTCCTTCTCGGGATCGTAGGTCCGTGTGAACTCGAACCTGAATTCTGGGGCTGAGCTGATGCCTGCCGCTGGCTCTGGCTATCGAACAATCCAGCATGCTGAGTGTAGACGCTTGGCCGCCACCACGGTATGGCCTTCGACGGTGCGTAGGATGGAGCGTCTTTGCCGCAGACGGCGTGCTCCCAGCCTACCCCACTGAGGTAAGGTAGTCCACGCCAAAGCGTGGACGCGAGAGTTCCTAGACCTTGGCGCTGCCCTGTTCAAGGGTGTGTACCCTCGGCGGCGGCATCCTCTCATGAACAATTTGATACGTACCTTGTTCCCATTGCCTAGAGCATGCCGTAATGCCGCCGCGTGATTTCTCCACATCGCTCTCTTGGCCCTGCTTGCTGCATCTGGCGCCGACGACGGCGCAGTCGCTGCCGCGGCCCATTCGGCACATTCGGAAAAATCATCCGCCTGGCAGGGAAATGGGAGACCGGCCTTGAAGTAGAGCTTCATGGCCTGCCTTAGAGGGGTTAAATACCCCAGTTTCAGCGGCTATCGCAGTGGCGGCGGCTTAGGCGGGGCCATGTTACCCTAGTTGGTGCGGCGCGGAGGAGCTGCGCAAGGTGAACTGTGGTTAGTCGGAGAAGGGGAGTGAAAGACTGACAGTAGGTTTGGACTACGGGCACGCGTGAAAATAACCATTTTCCATTTCCTTAGAGGGTAATAATTCGACACTCGTTGCATTAACAGCTCAATCTTTATTTCCCTTCTCAGCATAAGAGTGCGAACGTATTAAAAAGATCGGTCGTGGTTATCCACCTCATCGGGCAATGTACCAGGACAGGTAGGAGACGGGACCGGGTTTCATTTTAGAAATGTTGACAATTGTGCCCTTATGTTTAGACGATATTATTTAGATGCCACCATGTACCGTTGAGTGTAGCAACACCATCAGAAACAGGGATAACGACGTGGCGTGTTTTATTTTTTTAAAGGGCATCAGAAACAGGGGATGCCAACGTGGCATGTTTTCTGACTGGTGGGCCCGCCCCCTCCACCTTCAACGGCGTGCATCCCAGGTTCGAGGGGTGGTGCCTCCCACCAACACATTATTGTACAATTTTCCATGTGGGACCTGAATTCCGGCGCTGAACTGATGCCCGTGTCGAACATAGAGAATTCTGAAAGAAGCTACTAAAAATAAATACTTTGAATTCTGCATGCAAGTTTTGATCAAACAGACTGACATGTGGGACCTGCTAGAAATTCCGTGAAGCGCTCCTCGTGCATAGTGCGCTGACAGGTGGCATGTTTTCTGATAGGCGGGCCCGCCTCCTCCACCTACAACGGCGCGCGTCCCAGGTTCGAGGGCTGGTGCCACCCACAAACACATTATTGTGCAATTTTCCATGCTTTGTCGCAACCAGCTCCGCTCCGCTCCTCTCCTCTGCTCCTGCCACCGCCACTCCGCTCAGTCGTGCACCGCTCTTGTCTTCCCCTTGGGCCGTCGTCCTCCCGCCCTCCCCTCCCTGCCATCCCCTCACGTCCCCTCCCCTCCCCTCCCCTCCATGACGTGTCTCCTTGCCCCCGCCCACCGCCCAGGCACGTCTGGAAACGAAAACCGAGAGTTGGCCGTTAGGTTAGGGGACCAACGACGCTGGTGATCCGGATCCTTCTCGGAGATGGATCCTGCGAGGCTTGAGAGCACGGATATGGGTCCTGCACGGCTGGAGAGCACGGAATCTCCTTCAAGTCTGGAGAGCACAGAGGACAACAAAACAGGAGGAGAGGTAGCGGGGTGCAGAGCTTTGGAGGTATGGAGCCCGGAGAAGGTGCCGTGCGTCCACATTGAAAGGTAAGAACTGTGATTCCTTATCTGCATACCCCAATTAGCGTTTATAGTCCCATGGTGATGCCAAGGATATGGGTTGGTAACCGCAGGACGTCTGTATAGCTTGTCCTTGAGCATGATGCTTTGTCAAGCGAGCATGAAGGCACTGAAACGTGTGGCGGTGCGGATGATGATGAGAAAGCATATCCAGACGTGGCTGCTGGCCCTGATAGGATGGAGAGTAGGGAATATTTGGTTGATTCGAACTTTGAGCCTGACTATGGGACTGATGAGGAAGAGGAATGTGAAGATGTGGAAATGGGATGTAGATACGACGACGAAGACATGGACAGGCCAGTGATACACTTTGACAGGAACAATCCTACAATTGATGAGGGGACTGTCTTTGATAATGTGGAGGACTGCAGATATGCAGTTGCAACCTATGCAATCAGAGTTGGGTTCGAATTTATCATTGAAAAGAGCGACCAAAAGAGATTTAGGGTGCACTGTAGGGAAAATAATGTGTGTAAATGGAGATTACATGCATCTCCAATGCGGGGTGAACACCCATTTCAGGTTGCAATAGCTACATTTAGTTTCAGTCTTTCTCATATTTATTCTGCTGATAACTAGCTCTGAATTATTTGGATTCTTATCGAATGCATATCAAAGTAAACACGAAGGAACACAACTTCCCTGATACTTCTTTAAGTGGTAAAATTAGACCGGCGACTACCAACTGGATTGCTGCTACTGTACTTGACTGGGTGAGGCAGGATCATAACATTGGACCAGCTGAACTCAGAGCAAAGATTAGCAAAAAGTTTAGCATTCCGATTCCTTATCACAGAGTCTTTGATGGGAAGGAGATGGCTCTAGACTTCATTCAAGGCAAGTGGAATGACAATTTTCATATGTTGTATAGTTTCAAAGCTCAAGTAGAGAAAACATCACCTGGTAGTGTGGTTGACATCGATTACGAGGTTGTGAAAGGGAGAGAGAAGGTCTCGAGGGGGTCAGGTATAAGCAGGCAGATAAGATATGCTTCAGGAGATGTTTTGTCTGCATGAAGGCATGCTGGAAGGGGTTCCTAGACGGATGTAGGCCATACTTGGCAATAGGCGCAACTTCTTTAACAGGGAAGTTCAGGGGACATGTTGCTTCTGCTTGTGCTTTGGACGTGCATAATTGGCTTCTACCCGTAGCTTATGCTGTTCTTGAGGGTGAATCAAATGAAAACTGGACATGGTTCATGCAGAGACTACGGGAAGTAATTGGTCACCCTGAAGGCTTGGTGATACACACCAGTGCATCCGAGGGTCTTGAGAATGCTGTTGATGCTGTGTTTCCTGGGGTTGAGCATAGGAAATGCATGCGGCACCTTGCTACTAACTTCATGAAGAAGTTCGAAGGAAAGATCTTTGAAGAGGACTTGTGGCGATCAGCATACACATACATCCCAAGCACGCATGCTACTTACTTGCAGAATATGTATGTAGTTCCAAAGTTGAAAAAATACCTTGAGGAACATCACACCAAGCTATGGGCCAGAAGCAAGTTTGGTGAGTTAAGCAAGGTGGATTTTGTATGCAATAATTTGGCAGAGAGTTTCAATGATAAGATTTCGGGCATGAAGACACTTGGATTTGTTATTTTGTTGGATGCAATAAGACAGTGCATAATGGTGAAGATAGATTTAAGGCAAAGAATTTGTGCAAGAAAATTTTTAGGCCATAAAATAGTTCCAAAGGTGGTTATGTTACTGAATGCAAGAACCAGGGCAATGAGAACGATAAAGATGAGGGTGGTCAGAAGTTCCAGAACATTGGCTGAGGTTTATGCAGAATCCAAGCGTGGAAGTGAACGGAGGTACACTGTAGACATTGGAAACAAGACTTGTTCATGTAGGCAGTGGCAGATTACTGGTCTGCCGTGTCACCATGCAATTTACTTCATCTTAAAGCTTAGAGGTAACGGAGATGAAATAGAAAACTATGTCGACAACTATTTCTCCGTGGACAAGTTTGCTGCAACTTACGCAGAAAACATACCACCTATGGCCGATGAAAATGATTGGGAGATTATCGATCCAGGGTTCAAACTTCAACCACCAGTTCTTAGGAGGCCACCTGGGAGGCCTAGAAAGCTAAGGATCGTAGCCTCCACCGATAAAGGTCCAAGGCTTGGTGCTAGGAAAAGGAAATGTGGACGTTGTGGTGGATTCGGCCATATCAAGAGGTTGTGCAAAAACCCAGTTACACATGCTATTGTCCCTGTTCACACCCCGGTGGCAGAAAATGAGGCTTCTCAGCCAGAACTGGTGGAAGAGCAGCATGAAGATGGTGATGAACACTCGGAGGAAAACATACGTAAGCAGCCAATTTATGAAGAAGTGGAGGTGCCGGCGAGAAAAGGGTGTGAAAAGAAACAAAAGGGTAAGCGGAACGGACAGGAAAGGGCAAATAATGGAGGTGTATTAGAATATGAAGAAGTTGCAGGGGTGATTGAGGATGTCCTTGAGGATCTTTCGGCTAACTGCAGGAGGAATAATAAATCCCTGCCAATTTCATCTTTGTACGATTCTCCGGATGAAAGGTAAGCTTAAAAATTGTTTTATTTGCCATTTTATCATTTTTTTATCCTCATCAACTGATGCTTAATGCAGCGTGGGCTAGCAGACTAATAAGAGGAGCAGAAAGATGCAGGCACAGTAACGTCCTATGTTGAATTGTATCATTGAAACTAAACTAGCCGTGTCGTCTTTATTTATATCTGGCGCGTGCAACGTGTCTATGATGGGGTCATGTGGACCAGATTACATTTTTTTAAATATTATTACATTAATTTTTTACCTGGACAGGAGTAGTACGCTTTTACAACACGCTCGATCCCTTCTCCTCAGGCGCACTCCAAATTACGGCTGTGCCATCAAGTGCTGGGAGCAGAGTCAGCGTATTGTCCCATCAGATATGCCAGGGAACGCGTGAACTTTATTTTCAGGATCGGACGAGTTTCAATCGACTAGTTTCAAAGACAGACAACTAAAACATGGCCAACATATATAGATTATGACGATAATCGACCATGACTTAGGTGACCCAGATCCAAATAGCGCATTAAGATACCATACATAAATTTAATTTATGCTTAAGTGGCCCTAATCGACTATGACACTCCTGCAGTCTCCATCATTGACGACGTTGTCCGCGTCGCCGCCAGCCTCCTCCGCGTCGGAATCGATGCTGACGTTCCCGGCAGCATTCCTCCTCCTCATGGATTCTTCACGGCGTGCTGCATCGATAACGGTGGAGGTCGTATGCCCAGGCACTGCCCAGAAGCGCTGCCTCCCTTCGGGGTTGCGCAGATCTGGGTGGATCTCCCGCCGGTGGGTTCCCCGCATCTCAATCAACGCAGCTCGCTCCTTCTTGAACAGCTTTCGCCAGTACGCGCTCGTACGCGAGTACCGCGCCATTGCCCTCTTCCGCTCCGACAGCTGGCGGTGGCGCTCCTCGATCTGCCTCGCCAATGCGTTGTCGCGCAAGAGCGGCGCGACAGGAACCCCGGCGTAGCTGAGCTCGAAGACGGCCGGAAGCCTCGCTAACAGCAGCGCGAGTATGCCGTAGTGGGCGAACATCTGAGCCTCGTGCAAGTTGAGTTTGGGCCTCTCCCTCTCCATGGCGATGAAGGAACACGATCTGATTTCGCCCTGAGGTTAAGGGGATAAAGGCAAGGACGTAGGCCTAGTGTAGTTGCCATGGCCAATCAGTTCACAGAAAAGACTTCTCGCGGATCGCCCTCGCGAAGAACATCACTATCGTCCACGCACCCCGATCCAAAGGCGTGTTGGGGGGATACCCCCGGGTAGGGTCACTCCGGGGTATAACGGCCGAGTTAGCCGAGGTCCGGCAAGGTCAAAGCGGATGCTGACCGGGTCACCTCAAGGCAGTCCGAATCACGGAGTAACCTGGACCAGGGGGGGTCGCCTAACATTGTCTCATCCGACTTAAGAAGTAAGTCGAGAGTGCTTGTCTAACTTATATGCAGGAACAGGTGTGGCCGGATCTACTATGATCCGGATCCTCGCTTAGCTTCTGGGAGAAGGAAGGAATCTCTCTGGTCAAAAAAGAAGGTCCGGTACACACTGCATGAGCGAATAAAGCAAGGGCAGGACCACCGGGTCATGGCCGACAAGGGTGACGACGCTCAAGTCGGCTGACGCGGGCGCCGCAGAGGCTTACGTCGCTAAAGCATGTGTGACGCGGGGGAAAAGCACCCCGGTCGGGTTACCACTTTGGGAGGGGGCATATTCTTAGGAATATGCCTCCACGTATGCCCTAGGCCAGGACCGAACCTCCTCTATATAAGGAGGGTTAGGGTTCTGATAGAGGGGGTTGGTTGAGCACTAGTTGGTTTGGTGATTCCTTAGGGCTAGTAGATCTAGGCAAGAGTAAGAGAGCTCCTTCTTCCTCCACTCGCCAATACACCTCAAGGAGCACTTGTAATCTTGAAGATATAGCAATACAAACTTCTGTGTGGAGAATCACTCTACTATCCCTCCCTGGATTCCCCTAGCGCATATTAGTCCCCACCTTTAGCCTATCCATGGCATCTGCCGTGACACCACCACGACAGTTGGCGCCCACCGTGGGGCTAGCGGTGCTAGCAGGGGTGAAGATCTGGACGGGAAACTTCATCGGCACCGGCGAACGCATCGTCTCCGGGCTCATTCAGTGCTTTGGAGCGTTGGATTTCGCCAGCCACAACGCTGGCTACTTTGGCATGCGCTCGCTTCCGCGCAACGGCCTCTTCGTCAAGCTCGGCGTGCACAAGGTCTACGTTGCTGTGGACGTCTCATGCGTTCATCCGCGTCGCGTCGTCGATGCGGGGGAACCACCCCTCACTGTGGCTCGCGGGGCGCGTATCGCTCGCTCCCCGGACCATGCGGAGGTGATGATGACTGCGCCAGGTGCAGGCGCAAGCAAGGATCCGGCACCAGACCCGGAGGTAACACCCAAGGCACCGAGGAAAGGTAGAGGACCTCCCCTAGAGAGGCCTGAGAACGTACTGAGAGAAGCTATGGATAGCTTGGCTAACCCGGTAGCAGCAGTTGTAGATCCGGCCCAGGCACAGGCCGAGCTAGAGGAAACTCGGCAAAAGATACTGGAGGGCGCAAAGAAAATAGCCGGGGCTCAGCAGTCGCTGAACATGACGCTGCGTGAGTACGCAAAGGCAAACAAGGTTGATGCAGTAAGGGTAAAAGGGAAAAATCTCATAAGCGAGATGAACAGAGAAGGTGATGATGGAGAATAAGGGTCGGAAAACTACCTGTCTGTGGGGTTGCCTCAGTATAGTACCCGGCAAAAAACCTCAGAGCAGCAGATGCGGCTGCGTCCGAGCTAGAGGGTCTGACGGGTGAGGCCCATGAAAGACAGCAAGATAGGGTTAACGAGCTGGTTCGGATCGCGAACAGGCAGAATGGAGAGCTGTTGAGAGCTAACCCGGAGAGAGTCGAGGCCTCCAAGATCGTCCATTCGGTGATGGGTAACCCGGAGAAATCCGCTAGAGCCGCATCATCGCCTCATGGCGGTCCAAGAAGAGAAGAGGTAGTAACCTCGGCCCGACGGAACAAACCGATTGTCCCGTACGACCCGACACGTGCAGGAAAAGAAAAAGAGATGCGGAAAAATGATGATCGACGGAGTGTGAGCCGAGGTGAAGCTGGCCGAGGTAATCACGACCAAGGCAATGCCGGTCAAGGGAACGTTGCCAATAGCAATGCCGGATAGCGCAACTCCGCAGGAGCAGGACAACCGCAGCAGCGGAATATACCAAGGCAAGAGCAAAGCGCCGGCCGAGGTATGCAGCAGAAAGGTGCGCAACGAGAGCAAAACCGATACAACGATGGTGATTCGGAGATGGTGAACGCAGGATACCCCAGACCGGACTATCATGTGATAGGGTCTAGATTGGGAAGCAGGGATTTGATGCCAGATGATGCCAGATTAAAACTAGATCGCCTGTATCGGTCGGAACAGATCGAATGTCAAGGTCCTCTGGGTCCAGCGTGCTTTGGACCCCAGATCATGAAGGAACCACCGGTACCAAACTTCCAGTTACCTACGGGCACGAAGACATATGACGGCAGTACCAAGCCAGAGGATTGGCTGATAAACTATGCTACGGCGGTGAAAATTGCAACTGGCAACTTGAGATGGGATGTGCGTTACATGCCCCAGATGTTGGAAGGCCCGACCAGAGTCTGGCTGAATAACTTGCCACCCAGAAGCATCAACTGCTGGATAGATTTCGAAGAAATGTTTATCAGCAACTTCTCAAGTACGTATCAGAGGCCGAACAGACCGCAGACCCTAGCAATGTGCAAGCAAAGACCTAACGAGACGGATCGTGAATTCTTGTCCCGGTGGTGTAGCGTGAGAAACTCGTGTGAGGGCGTCATAGAGTCGCAGGCCATAGCATGGTTTGCACAAGGATGCATATATGGCAGCGAGCTGTGGATGAAGTTGCAAAGGAAAATGCCAGTTACGCTGGCAGAGATGATCTGGATTGCCGATTCGTATGCTTTGGGCGATCCGACTCAACCTAGGCTCACGTCAAACGAGTCAAACGAGGAATACTATCAGAGGGATGGAGCTGGGTCATCCCGGAGGAATGATTACAGAGGAAAAAGGAGAGATGACAGACCGGGCAATCTCTACGGTTCGCAACAAGTTGCAGCTATGAATCAAGATCAACCTGGATCAGGGAGTAACCAACGCCAGAGAACTGGAGGGCAATGGACTCCAAGAAATGATGGCAAGAAGACATGGACTCCAGAGCAGAAGAAACAGTGGCAGGAAAAGAAAGACCGTCTGAGGTATACCTATGAGTCGATGCTGGACCAGCCGTGTAAGTTTCACACGCCAAATCCGAATAGCCCGGCAGGTCACACGACGAGGCAATGTGAGTGGATGCGTAAGATAGAGCAAGGTGGTTCGGGGAATGCTCAGGCACCCCGGAATGATCAACCTCGGCAGGAGTTACCCCGGCAACAATTGCTCTCCGGAGCAAACACGCAGCAGCTAATGTTGCCTCCCCCTCCGCCGAGGTATGACAACAATGAGAGAAGGGATGCAGTGCATCAGGTGGAAAATCAGCAACAACCAGATTAGAGATACCCCGGAAACGAGGGAAGGAATGAGTACAGGGAACATCACCAGAGTTATTGTGTGTTCACAACCGAGGAAACAGATAGAAAGAGCTTGCAGCACCGACATATGGAGGTCAATGCGGTCATGCCAGCAGTGACGAGGTACATGCCTTGGTCGGACCAGGAAATCACCTGGAACATCAAAGATCATCCTAAACTTATGCCGAGCCCAGGTTCGTATGCGCTAGTGCTAGATCCGACATTCATTGGACCGAACATCAATGTGAGGTTCTCCAAGGTTTTGATTGATAATGGCAGTAGCATTAACATCATGTATGCGGATACGATGCGCAAGTTGGGCATCTCGGAGAACATGCTCCAGGCTACGAGAACAACTTTCCATGGCATTGTACCAGGCATTTCGTGCGAGCCCATAGGCAAAGTCCGGGTCGACGTGCTATTCGGAACAAGGGATAACTGCCGAGCTGAAAATCTGGAGTTTGAGGTGGTGAACTTGGAAAGTGCATATCATGCGTTACTCGGAAGACCAGCATTGAACAAATTCATGGCAAGCTGTCACATCAGTTATCTGAAGATGAAGTTGCCCGGGCCAAATGGAGTGATTACCATTGCTGGAGATTTCCGGCGTTCCATAGAGTGCGCTTCAGCCGGGTCTAACCTAGCCGAGTCACTCGTGATTGCACAAGAGAAAAGAAAAATCCGAGAGGTGGCAGCATTAGCTCAGTCCGCGCAGCAATATATGCCGACGTTAAGTAACCCGCATGGCAGCGTTTCATTTCAAGCCGCAAAGGACACCAAGAAGATTCCAGTTGACGACATGTTCCCAGAGCGCACCGTCACAATTGGTGCCGGGTTAACTGACAAATAGGAAAGCGATCTCGTCAACTTCCTCCGTGAGAATCGGGATATTTTTGCTTGGTCTACACAGGACTTGCAAGGTGTTCCGAGGGAGTTGGCCGAGCACTCTTTGAACGTAAGACCCGGAGCAAGGCCGGTGAAGCAACCTCTCCGCCGCTTCGCCGAGGATAGGAGAAAAGTCATTGGAGATGAGATAGCTCGGTTACTAGCAGCAGGATTTATCATGGAGGTACTATATCCGGATTGGCTCTCTAATCCGATGCTGGTAGAAAAGAAGAAGGACGAGCCGAACGTGGCAGTGGTTTGGCGCATGTGTATCGATTACACGAACCTGAACAAGGCGTGTCCAAAAGATCCATTTCCACTGCCGAGGATAGATCAGGTCATAGACTCAACCGCGGGATGCGAACTGTTGTCATTCACTGATGCATATTCTGGCTTCCACCAGATACCTCTGAACCCGGATGATCAAATAAAAACGGCGTTTATTACCCCGTACGGGGCTTACTGCTATCGCACTATGTCATTCGGTTTACGTAATGCAGGTGCAACGTACCAAAGATGTATGCAAAAATGTTTGCACGACCAAATAGGTCAAAACATACAAGTATACATGGATGATGTGGTTATCAAGACCAAGGAAAGCGCAACGCTCCTTGACGACATAAGGCAAACATTCGCGAACTTGAGAAGGTTCCGGATGAAGCTTAACCTGGAAAAATGTACCTTCGGTGTTCCGGCGAGAAAATTACTCAGATTTCTCGTCTCCAGCAGAGGTATCGAAGTTAATCCAACTAAGATCCAAGCCATCAAACGAATGGAGCTGCCGAAGTGTCTCAATGATGTCCAGAAGTTCACGGGATGCCTGGCATCGTTGAGTCAGTTTGTATGTCGGTTGGGAGAAAAGGCACTGCCTCTATACCAACTCATGAAAAAGTCGGATAAATTCGTTTGGACGCCACAGGCCGATGAAGCCTTTTCCCACTTGAAAAAGATGTTGGCCACCGCGCCAGTGTTAGCCTCTCCACTATCAAAGGAGCCAATGTTGCTCTACGTAGCCGCAACCAACCGAGTTGTAAGTGCAGTAATCGTAGTGGAACGCAATGAAGAGGGTAAGTCGGTGCAGAGGCCAGTATATTACCTGAGCGAGGTATTTTATGCCTCAAAATAGAACTACCCGCACTTTCAAAAGGTGGCATACGGTGTCTATATGGCGGCAAAGAAGTTAAAGCATTACTTTGAGGAGCACCCCATCAAAGTAATATGTGAAGCCCCCATATCCGAGATAATGGGTAACAAGGATGCGAGTGGCAGAATCGCAAAATGGGCAATTGAGCTAGCCCCTTATGCGCCCCAATACGACAGAAGAGAAGCGATCAAGTCTCAGGCTGTGGCGGACTTTTTTGTGGATTGGGCCGAGGTACAATACGAACCACCGCCACCAGATCCAAATTATTGGAGGATGCACTTTGACGGGTCGAAAACCAAAACCGGGCTAGGCGCCGGGGTTGTGCTTACCTTGCCAAAGAAGGACCAGCTAAAGTAAGTATTGCAGATCCATTTCGCGGCATCGAACAATGTCGCTGAGTATGAGGCCCTTGTGCATGGGCTCAAAGTGGCAAAGGAGATTGGCATACGTCGAATAATATGCTTTGGCGACTCGAACCTGGTGGTGCAGCAGGTATCCGGAGTGTGGGACGCCCTGGATCCAAACATGGCACTGTACAAATTTCACGTGCAGAAGATATCTGGTTACTTCGAGGGGTGTGGATTTCACCATGTACCCCGGGCGGAAAACGAGGCTGCCGACATGTTGTCGAAGCTCGGATCGACCAGACAGGCAATTCCACCGGGTGTAGCATTGGAACACCTCAGAAAACCATCTATCAGGCCATCCCCAGGAACCGACTCGATCTATGTCCCGGAAAATATGGAATCCGGAGCTGAGCCCATGGACATTGACACGGGAGGTAGTACGTGAAACCCGGGGACTGCATCAGCAAACCCGAGGACTGCCTCGGCAAACCCGGGGACTACCTCACTAGACCTGGGCACTGCTCAGCGTGATCCGGCTGAAGTTATGCCGGTGGATCAGATGGAAATTGATGAGGAGATATTCCCGCCACGAGCCGTACCAGCTTGGGCACTGCCTATATTCCAATTCCTGAAAGACGGAACGTTACCCGCTGAGGAGGTGTTAGCCAGGAAAACTCAGAGGAGAGCAAAAGCATACACAATCATCAATTCCGAGTTATACAAACGGAGTGTAACCAATGTTCTCCAAAGATGCGTTGACCCGGAAGAAGGGCTTGACATCCTCCGAGATATACACCAAGGAGAATGCGGGCATCATGCCTCATCCCGAGCCTTGGTGGCAAAGGTGTTCCGGCATGGATTCTACTGGCCAAGTGCCTTGGAACAAGCAGAAGATCTGGTGAGAAAATGCAATGGTTGTCAGAGGTACGCCACCAAGACACATATGCATATGTCGGAACTCAAGACCATACCAATTACGTGGCCATTTGTTGTATGGTGCTTGGATATGGTTGGCCCGTTCAAACCGGCGAGAGGAAACATGACACACATTTTGGTCATGGTGGACAAGTTTACAAAATGGATTGAAGTGAAACCTATAAGAAAATGTGATGGAGCTATAGTCGTGACATTTCTCAAAGACATCATCTTGAGATACGGTTATCCACACAGTATTATAACTGATAATGGAACAAATTTTGCGGAAGGAGCATTTGCGCGCTTTTGCCGAGATAATAAGATCCGACTCGATGTCGCCTCGGTTGCCCACCCCGCATCGAACGGACAAGTGGAAAGATCCAACGGATTAGTATTATCCGGGATAAAACCCCAGCTCATTGAGCCACTGCAAAGATCAGCGGGGTGCTGGATAGAAGAACTACCAGCGGTACTGTGGAGCTTAAGAACAACTCCGAATCGATCAACGGGCTATACGCCATTTTTTCTGGTATATGGGGCAGAAGCTGTATTACCAGCCGACATAGAGCATGATTCACCTAGGGTCACCCAATACACAGAAGCCGAAGTGCAAGAAGCCCGGCAAAATGATGTTGATCTGCTGGAAGAAGCGAGAGAACTGGCACTATCCAGATCCGCCATATATCAGCAAAATCTCCAACGCTATCGTAGCCGGAAAGTGTGCCCCCGAGTCTTCCGGGAAGGCGATCTGGTGCTCTGGTTGGTACAACGTACTACTGGCATGCATAAATTATCCCCCCCTTGGGAAGGGCTGTTCATTGTGAGCAAAGCATTGCACAATAATTCTTACTATCTTATAGATGCAAAGCCACAGGAAAAGAACAAGGCGGACAGGTCTGGAGAGGAATCCAAGCGACCGTGGAATGTAGCACTACTTCGTCCCTTCTACACTTAGCTAAGAAGTGTATGTATCCGAGTCATCTCATATGTCGGTATGTATGTCAGCAATGAGCTTATCAATGAAATAGCAGCGCCTCGAGCAGTAACTCGGGGACTGCCTTAATAATATTTGTCGTAATTTCTTATGCGGTAGCTGGAATAAGTCGTTCTACTTAACCCAGATTAGTAATGTGTGAGCACCAAAAACCCAACCCTTCGACTTGCTGCTGTCCAACAAGAATTGGCTTCATGGCAAGCAAGGGAACAAATTTGGAATTGCGTAGCACATGAAAAGCGACTAAGGAAACGAATTTATTCGAGCTAACGTCTGTTTTTTCGGACTAACCCTGTTTTTATTTTCAAGTTATTATGATGAATTATTTTGAGCCAAGCCCCAAAAGTTTGTAAGTATTGTTAAGACAATTTTTGAAGCTCGGATTCGTAAGTCGTAAAACCGAATCAAGGTAGACACGGACCGAGCCAAAGAATTGGACGAATAAGAAAATGAAACTCGGGGACTACGCCCAGGTTAATCCGGCATAAAAACGTAGTAGCAAAATATCACATATCCAGCATACAATTGCACCCGGCATACCGGGGATCTGATAAATTTTCAAGTTTTTTAGAACTAAGGAGCAGCAGGAGGAGCAGGTTCGGCGTCGTTGTCAATGTCTTCAATATCTGAAGCATCATCTGCCCCGTCCTCATCCGACCCATCTTCAACATTCTCATTCTGCTCGTCCCCAGCGGATTCCAGGAAGCTCGGCCTTCAATCCAGTCATGAATAGGAGAATATTCGACGAGGCTATAGGCGCAAGCCTGGCGCCGAGCTACCCACTCTGGATCATCGGTCTATCTAGATCCGGTGCGCCGGCGTGTGAGGAGGCTGAGGTCGATCTTCTCGTACCATGTGAGAATATGATGAAGGATGGTGTCAGCTACGGCACGACCAGCGGACTCTCTCCAGAGGTCAAGCTGGGTCTCAACTTCCATTAATTTCTCGACGAGAGTCGCGATGGTTTCCGGGCTACTTTCTCCGGGCCAAAACGTATTGAAAATGCGCACTGCAACGTCGAGGATATCCTTGCCATAATTCTTGATGGTCTCCACGTGAGAGGACAAGCTGACCAATACGTCCTCCATGTCCAAGGGAATGTTCTCACCATCAAGACCAATGGGAGTACCCCTCTCTCGGCGAAACTTGGCAATAGCAGCGCTGGCAATCGCAGTACCCTCTGGAAAGTGGTCTGGAAACAAGGCAAAAGAAGAAGGTAAAGAAAACACATATGAGGTAACCCGGAGAGTTATGTCGGACAAGGGAAAGGAACTTACGAGAAATATGGCTATGGATCCGGGTCAACTCCTTGATGCAGGCATCGCGTCTTTTGCGCAGTTGCTCAAGCTCAGTGTTTGCCGACCCAAGCTGGACGTCGGATTCCTTGAGTAGGTCCTGGCCCTTAGAGATCTGGAGAGTAAGGCGCTCACGCTCTTCGGTGAAGTTCTGGCCAACTTTTTGGAGATCGGTTTTGTGTTGGGCCTTCATTTTCTCCATCTCAGCCTTGAGCTTGGCTATCTCGTCGTCCTTGGTCCGGAGGAGAGCAAGCTCATCATTCTTCTTCTTCAGCTCAGCTTGATGATGCCCTGCTTGTTCGAGAAAATGCAGCATCATATCAGGCACGGGCACACTATCCTCAAGCGATGCTGAAATAGTATGTTGACCCGGCAGAGCCGAGGAGTGAATGTTTGCCGAGCCAAGGAGAAGAATAAACGGAAAACACAACAAGGTCGAACAAAAGAGGACATACCCCGGATTTCCTCCAAGTTCTTCTGCATAATTTTGTTCTCAGCCTCCACCCCAGCTGCAAAAACCGAATGAGGAGATTAGTCCGGCGGAAACAAGTAAAGAAAAACGGAGAGGTGCCGAGGGAGAAAATTACCTCTTTTTTCATGTTCTGCACCAAGTGCAACATGTTTTGCACGCAGGATCTTGTGGGTATCAAGCAGGCGTTGAAATTCGGCGCTCCGGCGATTGGTGGTTACCTGAAAGAAGTAAAGAAGTGTAAAAATTAGCTTGGTGCATATTCGAAGTGTACAAGATCTGGTCCAAGTGGAACTTAACCCGGCTCTAGGTGTGTGCATATTTGAAGTGTGCAAGATCCGGGCCAAGTGGAACTTAACCCGGCTCTAGGTGTGTGCATATTCGAAGTGTACAAGATCCGGGCCAAGTGGAACTTAACCCGGCTCTAGGTGTGTGCATATTCGAAGTGTACAAGATCCGGGCCAAGTGGAACTTAACCCGGCTCTAGGTGTGTGCACATTTGAAGTTTACATGCAGCTATGTTAGTTTTCTAATGAGCATCCGGCCGAGTAACAAGCTACTCCCCCAGAGGCTCAGGGACTAATGGTTATTATCTACAGCATGTAAAGGAGAAACGACATACCTCCATCATTCGGCCCGTGAGGTTAATTGCCTTGGCGGCAGTATTCATCTGGGCAGAAAATTCTGTGGGGCCGAACTTTTTCGGGAGATCGTCGTTGTCGACGAACTCCGCCTTGTTCCAGTTCATAACGAACTCGATAAGGCTCGGAGGGTACCGTTCGCTAGTGGGCATGTGGGGTGCCACCAAGCCCTTTGCATGAGCTTCCTTCCTCTCAACTAGGGCAAGAGCTGGGCTGGTGTGCAGAACCATCTGCTGTGCATCTATTGGCTTGGCAGGAACATCCGTCGCTGCTGGTGATTTCTTCGGAAGCATCGACGACAGGGTTCGCTGCCCGGCCTCGACGGATGTAGACTTGGCAGTATCCGGAGCCTTCCGGCCTTTAGCTTGCTGGGAAGAAGTAACCATGGTGGATTTCCCTTTGGAAGCTGCTGGAATGGTTCCTCGCTGAGACTGAGATGACTCGGAAGAGGCAGAGGAACTTGGCACTGGAGCTGTTGTCGGTTTCCTTGGTGCCGGGGCAGGTGCTGGCTCGGTTGCTGGTACTGGAGCTGCTGCTGGTGCTGGTGTTGTGATAGACTCGGTGGTTGCTGGTTGCGGCAATGCTGAAGTGGTGGACACCGTCGCCTCGGCCGAACCGACCCCTCCCGCTCCAAGGTCACGTTCCTCTCGATGAGGTACTGTGGAACCCGAAGCAGCCGCAGAGCCCTCCGGAATAGGGCTCAGCGGGCGTGACTCGTCGTCACGAGGAGAAGAAGGGCCGGACCGAAGGGAGAAGAGATGCTCGATCCGCTCTGAGGGACCTCCACAGGAGGCATGCAAAAGAGAATGATGTTAGGAGTGAAATTACCCCGATGCAAGGAAAAGTGAGTTGCGCAGTGAAAAATGACTTACGCATCCGAGGTCTCGGCCTCCTTGGGTTTCCGGGCCCTCCGTGCCGGGGCTTTGCCTGCCCGCTTGGAGGCAGTCTTGTCTCCGGCCTTCTTTTGCCTTTTTGTGGGCTGAGAAGGTTTGGAGGAAGAACTTGATGCGGATCCGTGCTTCTTCTTCGACGCCACCGGAACCGGCTGGCCCGTGGCAAGTGGAGGATCTTCGTGGATATGCCCACCGGGGTTAGCTGATGTCGGAAAGGCAAAAGAAAGAGGGACAGCCTCAACGGGTTTAATCACGTCGATATCCGAGTCATCCTCATCATCGGGCCAATCTCTAAGAGAAGAGAATTTACCGCTGGGTCGTTTGGTGGCGTCGGTCATAGGGAGGAACATTTCCTGGTCCGGCTCCTCCTCGTCCGGGATTTCTCGGTCCGACGCCCACTTAAGGGTCGGATCCGTACCATCCTCGAGAGTTTGTTGAAGGAACAGCTGAGAAAAAGCATGAAGAACAGAGTCAGAAATATAACAAAAATCGACACATACTTCATCCGAATTAAGTTTGCCCCGCGAAGCTTACCGCGGGAGGGAGCCTGTCACGACAGTAGTGCTCGATTCCCCACGTCCATTCGACGGAGAAATCCTTGTGGGTGGTGAAAAGAGACTTGACCCGGCGAAAGATCTCTGTGTTGCTCAATTCGAATGAGGAGGTTCGGTTGGGGTTGCGGCTGAAACTCATATGGCACAACTTGTTGGTGCGCTTCTGGAGGGGAGAGATTCGGTTGCGCACGAACGTGATCATAGCATCCTCATTGCACAGTCCGAGCTTCTTCAGCTCCGTGAACCTCTTGTTAACTTGGTTGGCCAGAGCGGTAGGCTTCTTGGGGACCTCCTCCCAGAAATCCGTGTCAGGTAGGCCCGGAGCGTAGGGCAGCAACCGAATCAAGTCTTCGGTACCTTCGTTCCGGAAGTAGAAGAAGGTCCGGGCCCATCCTTTGCAGGAGTCAAGCCCGGTGACCCGGGGAAAGACTGAAAATCTCCGGGACGAGATGGAGGCAGCTCCGAACTAGGTGAGCTGCTTATCCTCCGACTCTACGTGGATGTTGGGGATGACGTTGCGACGAAGAGCGAAGAACCGGATCCACAGCTCCTTCGTGGGCCATAGTCCGGTGTAGCCTTCGATCGTAGAGGCAAAGGCAGAAAGGGAGGTGATTGCATTCGCTGGGAGATGGTGCGGCTGCAGGTGATACGTCCTAACCCAATCTCGGAAGAAATTGCTCACCGGGATACCAAATCCCCGTTGGAAGTGGGACAGGAATACAACGAACTCACTCGGATTGTGTGAGGGGGCCAGTTCGGCGGAGGGGAGACGAGCGACAACGCCGGCGGGAATACGCCTGGTCCGCTAGAGCCAGTCGATGTCGTCTTGATAGACCCATGACCCAGCCCATGCGCCATGGTCCACCGCGTCGGCGTCCTCCTCCATCTCCTTCTCGGCGACGACGAGCTCCTCCTCCGTCATCTCGTATCCGCTGTCCTCGCTGGAGCTAGCGGCGGCGGGGATCTGAGGCCTAGATTGGCGTGGACCCGTGGCGAAGAAGCTGCACAGCGGTGGCTGCGGTGCGGAGGCACGGGGAGGTGCGGCGGCGGCGCTGCTGCTAGAAAGCACCGGCGGCGGCGTGGTCGCAGGGAAGACGAAGGAGAAAACACAACAGGCAAAGGGGCGCAGAGGTGGAAAAATGCTAAGGGACGCGCCCCTCCCCTATTTAACCACCCCCAGTGATCGATGAGTGGGATCGTGCTACGCCGACGAGCCACACGGTGTGGCCGTGTATCACCGGCATCAGCCAATCATAGAAAAGCCACAGAGGGGGCCACAGAGTAGATGTGATCCCATGACGCGACGTGCTGTTGCGGTAAACGAGGAGGCAGGCATGACGTGACCCACGCATAGTGAAACTGACAATTACTGCGGCGGTTACTGTGCAGGCCCTTAAAATAAGACAAGGTAATGATTAGCCTCCACGTGGGTTGGCGTATGAGAGAAGGAAACGGGGCCCAGATCAAACCATGATAACCATGGGATCTGAGCCAAAGTGGTGACCCGGCCGGCAAGTGAAAACTTGGAACGTGCGAAGGGAACGTAAATCCATATAATCCGAGATAAGGAGCTAACTCGGAATTAAACGTCTGAGGATCGAACATAAATGAACCTGATGCAGCCTTAGCGGCCGAGGCAGCTAAGACCGCACTAGCTTCGGGGACTAATGTTGGGGGGATACCCCCGGGTAGGGTCACTCCGGGGTATAACAGCCGATTTAGCCAAGGTCCGACAAGGTCAAAGCGGATGCTGACCGGGTCACCTCAAGGAAGCCCGAATCACGGAGTAACCTGGACCAGGGGGGTCGCCTAACATTGTCTCATCCGACTTAAGGAGTAAGTCGGGAGTGCTTGTCTAACTTATATGCAGGAACAGGTGTGGCCGGATCTACTATGATCCGGATCCTCGCTTAGCTTCTGGGAGAAGGAAGGAATCTCTCTGGTCAAAAAAGAAGGTCCAGTACGCACTACATGAGCGAATAAAGCAAGGGCAGGACCACCGGGTCATGGCCGACAAGGGTGACGACGCTCACGTCGGCTGACGCGGGCGCCGTAGAGGCTTACGTCGCTAAAGCATGTGTGACGTGGGGGAAAAGCACCCCGATCGGGTTACCACTTTGGGAGGGGGCATATTCTTAGGAATATGCCTCCACGTATGCCCTAGGCCAAGACCGAACCTCCTCTATATAAGGGGGGTTACGGTTCTGATAGAGGGGGTTGGTTGAGCACTAGTTGGTTTGGTGATTCCTTAGGGCTAGAAGATCTAGGCAAGAGTAAGAGAGCTCCTTCTTCCTCCTCTCGCCAATACACCTCAAGGAGCACTTGTAATCTTGAAGATATAGCAATACAAACTTCTGTGTGGAGAATCACTCTACTATCCCTCCCTGGATTCCCCTAGCGCATATTAGTCCCCACCTTTAGCCTATCCATGGCATCTGCCGTGACACCACCACGACAAGGCGCCTAACAATCAGGGATCGGGTCTTCTAGAAGCCCAGAGCGGTTGCTGGTTAGTTCTGCGTCCCGATTGTTTGTGGCCAACGGCGGTAGTTGAAAATAATATACATTTCAATGACACTGGTGGATCCATAGGTGGTATGTGAAAAGAACACACATGCAAAATGACTCTGGTTGTTATTACTAAAAAGAACACACATGCAATGACACTGTTGGATCCATGGGTGGATTGTGAAAAGAGCACACATGACATGACACTGGTGGATCCATATGTGGTATGTGAAAACAACACACATGCAATGACTCTGGTTGTTGTTAGTGAAAAGAACACACATGCAATGACACTGGTGGATCCATGTGTGGTCTCTAAAGAGAGCACACATTTCAATGACTCTTGTTTGATGGGGATATGCCAAAGGGGGTATGCTCAGCAGAACGTTCCGATTGGGCCGAAGGGCCTGCGAGTGCGTCTGAAAGACAGCGACTGGACCATGAAGAAAGGAAAGGCCCAGCGACTGGCGACTGGAAGCCCAGAAGCGCAGCAGAAGCCCAGTCGAGTTAGGTCAAAGGTCTCTGGATCCTTATCTTGTTCGGAGGCATCTTATAAACCCTAGCGAGGTCCTTCATATATAAACCTCCCTAGGGTATCTTAGAGACTGAAGTTCCATCAAACACCCCCTCAAGCGACTCGCTGCCTAGCCGCCGAGCTCGCCACCCTTGTAACTCACTCTCTCATAATCTAATCTAGCAGGAGTAGGTCTTTACCCTCCGGGGGGCCGAACCTGGGTAAACACATGTGCATCCGCCCCCATCTCGCAACGCAGATGGCCGCCAACTCTTCCTCACGAAACACTCAATCTCTGCCTATGGCAGCGACTACCATGGCCATTTCCATGACAGTGGCGCCCACCGTGGGGCATAGCGGGACTGGCCTGAGTTCTGCGGCGAGACCCTATTCTCCGATCGAGCGGCCGCTCGCCACCAGCCGCATGATCGCCATCGGCGGGATCTTGCAGATCCTTCCCAGCAGCTACATCCCGGCGTCGCGCCTGGTCATGCACGCCGCGGTGATGCCGATCGGCTCCATCAACCTCTTCGTCGGCTTTATCGGCGCGGTCGATCTAGCCGCGACGATGATCATCGGTGGGTCGCCTCCACACAGCGATCCGCTTTTGGAGGAGCAGGTCTGATCCATCAGGGGCCTCGTCACTGAGTACGACTTGGCTGCTAGCGATGCGGCCGAGACTAACACCGCCACCAACGACGACGCCGTGAACGACGACGCCGATTCAGCGACCCCTGCATCAGTCAACGGATCCATCACCGCCGCGTCACGGGAGGACTCCATCACGCGAGTCTCCAACCCCGAGGATTTCGAGGATCCCTCTATCTTGGGGATCTTCAACTCCGACTCCGGGTCGGAATCCCCCGAGGATTTCCGTGCCAGATCCAATCGCTTCAACACGATTTACATGGCGGGTAGCATAGCCGCCCCGCTAGATCCGTTCTCCACGCCGATCCCGCCGACCGTGACGGCCACGGAGGTGGAACAAGCCCGCCTGCGGCTCCAGGAGGCGCAACGCAATGAACTCGCCGAGCGCGAGAAATACCGCCTCGAACGGGAGACGACGAAGGAGCTGTCACTCTATCACCAACGCCGCATCAGGATCCGCCTGAACCCTGATGTTCAGGCCGCGTCCTGAACTTCAACGACAAGGGTGACCCCACACGCATCGCCGAGCACGAACACGACGAGAACGCGCCGCTAGGAGAAGGCAACCCCGCGATACCACCACCCGGGGCACCGGCGACTGGGGCCCCTCCACCACCCATGGGCCGTGCGCCCCCACCAGACCAACCTTGGATCATCATCTCGCCTCAAGCCTGAGACACCAACGGGTTACCACTATACTCCACCCCGATGGACAACATTGTCACGGCCGATGCCGCGATCACCAACCTTGACCATCAAGGCGACGGCGCGCTACAGATCCAGTATGCCAAGGCACTACTCGTCAGGGCCGTCGAGCAACAGGTCGCGGGAGTCGACCCGCGGGGGCGGATGTATTCCCGCTCGTCAGCAAGCAGGGCGACATCAAGCGGCCACCCCACCGTGGCTAACACAATAGTTTGCCCACCACCCCAACCCCTGGCGAACCAACCACGGGCCGCCAACCCCGCGTTGTCGACCAACGAGCCGCGACCTGCGCACAACACCGTCGCTACAAACGGGCAACCCCTCGACGCCCGAACGCACATCATCAACAATCAGGCGTGGCGGTCGCGCCAGCCCTACGACCTGTGACACACCCTCGCCAACCGCGGTGACCCGGAACCAAGAGGCTCGCTCAGCCGAGTCGGGCCACAATGCTTTGGACCCATGATCCGCGGGGAAAAATACCCCGCCAACTTCAAGGCCCCCAAGGAGATCGAGAAGTACGACCCGACGTACGACCCCGCCATTTGGCTGGACACATATCTCATGGCAATGGGGATCGCAGGCCACACCGACCTGCTCGCTGCTCGCTACCTCCCCTGATGATGGAGGGTGCGAACTAGCAATGGATCAACACGCTACCCGCCGACAGCATCAATTCAGGGAAGAAATGCGGGACGCCTTCATCAGGCACTTCGAGGGCTCCTACACCCGCGCCACCACCATCGAGGACCTGGAGTGATGCATCCAGGGACAACGCGAGTCGACCTGCCGGTGGATCCCAAGGTGGCAAGAACTGTGGATAAACGCCTCCAGCATCCACCCAGACACGACGATACACTGCTTCAAAAACGCGTGCCGGTACGAACCTCTAGTCGCCAAGATCAAGAGGGTCTACCGGACGCTTGATAACATCCCCGACCTCCTCGATATCGCCAAGCGCTACGCGGAGGAGGACCCCAACCAAGACTCCGACGATGAGTTGGGAGGAAGGCGGCACACTAGCATCCACGATAGTGGGCGCCTATGCGACATGCGCTACAGCAACACCCACATCACCTGCAAGCGCCGGACCGACGGGCGAGTCGACTTCGTCACCAACGCCGGCTACGGCCAACGCGACTCCAAGAACTACCGCCGCGACGGAGGAAACTACCGCGACAGCGGGAACTACCGCGCCAACAATGCGACGAGGCCGAAATTCGACCCCGCCGCCCTGCTCAATGAGCCCTGCATCTACCACAGCAGGGAGGGAAAACCCGCCACCCACACCACCGCCGACTGCCACTCTCTCAAAGAGATCGAGAAGGCGAGACGTGCAAGGGAGGACCCCAACAATAACCAACCGCAGGACAACAGGAACGGCGGCGGCTTCGGAACCGCCGTCGAGTCGCTACATACCTTCACTGGGCTTGGCACCAAGCATGAGAAGAAGGTACTCGCCCGCGCGGTCGCCGTCAATGCGGTGACACAAGTCGACATCCCCCGCTTCCTAAACTGGTCCGAGCAGAGCATCACCTGGAGTCGCCAGGACCACGCGCCAAGAATCGAATATCCAGGGCGAGTCACCCTGGTGGTTAGGCCAAAGGTGGCCGACTACTGGCTTCCCAAGACGCTGATGGACAGTGGGAGCTCCATCAACATCCTGCACCTTGACACCTTCAAAAGGCTCTAGCTCCCAGAAACAGCCATCGAGCCAACACTGACGACCTTCCACGGCATCATCCCCGGTCGGAAGGCGTACCCGATCGGAAAGGTGACGCTGCCAGTCACCTTCGGCACCCCAGCAAACTACCGCACAGAGAGAATCGTCTTTGAGCTGGTGAACTTCCGCAACCCCTACTACTGCGTCCTGGGCCGCCAGGCATTCGCAAAGTTCATGGCGACCCCACACTACACCTACAACATGATGAAGCTCCCTGGGCCGAGAGGCATCATCACCGTCCACGGCGACCCCGATATGGCCGTGGAATGCGAAGAAAAAGGCGCTGAGCTCGCCGACGCCATCATCGTCGCGGACACTGACCATGCGGAGGAGCTCGCGAAATACGCGGGCAACATCAACAAGGATGATCCCACCATCCTGAAGAAACCAATCGCTGCGAACTCCATGTTCGAGGCGACCACGCACACCCGCACCGTCGAGCTCGTCCCAGGCGACTCCAGCCAGACGGTCACCATCGGGGCGCACATGAGCCCCGCATAGGAAAGCGCACTCATCGGGTTCTTCCGTGAGAACCGCGACATCTTCGCATGGAAGCCATCTGACATGCCAGGTGTCCCGAGGGAACTTGCTGAGCACAAACTTAATGCAGACCCCAAAGTGCGACCAGTAAAGCAGTCGCTACGGCCCTTCAATGAAGAGCGCCGTCGAGCAATCACCGAGGAAGTCCAGCGCCTGCTAGCCGCAGGCTTCATCTGGCCAATCAAGTACTCCAAGTGGCTGGCAAACCTAGTCCTGGTTCTCAAAAAGAACAACACCTGGAGAATGTCTATCGACTGCACAAATCTCAACAGCGCCTGCCCGAAGGAGGAGTTCGTCCTACCGCGCATCGATCAGATCATCGACTCGACCGCGGGATCAGAGTCGCTGTGTTTTCTTGATGCCTACTCTGGTTACAACCAGATCAAGATGCTGGTCGAAGACGAGGAGAAGACGGCGTTCATCACGCCATTCGGCGCATTCTGCTACATGGCCATGACATTTGGCCTCAAGAACGCAGGCGCCACATACCAGAGGTGCATGCAGGAGTGTCTAGCGAGCCAAATTGGCCGCAACATCCATGTCTACATCGACGGCGTGGTGGTAAAATCCACCCGCTAGGACGATCTGCTCGCCGACCTAGCAGAAACCTTCGCAAATCTGCAGAGGTACAACAGCAAGCTGAACCCCGGAAAATGCACCTTCGGCGTACCCACCGGACAACTTCTGGGGTACGTAGTCTCCAAGCAAGGCATTGAGGCCAACCCCACCAAGATCGACACCATCCCGCGACTCGGGAAACCCGAGTGCCTGCGCGACGTCCAAAAGTTGGCAGGGCGAGTCGCGGCTCTCAGTCGCTTCATCCCCCGACTAGGCAAAAAGGCAATGCCCCTATATCGCCTGATGCGCAAGAACCCAATGTTCCAATGGGACGCAGAGGCCGACAACGCACTGAAAGCACTCAAAGAAGTGCTACTCGCGGCACCACTACTCGCCGCGCCACTCGACAAAGAGCCAATACTCGTTTACGTCGCGGCCTCCAATCGGGTCGTCAGCGCCGTGATGGTCGTCGAACGACCGGAAGAGGGCAAGGAGCACCCCATACAGCGCCCAGTATACTACATCAGCAAAGTCTTAACAGACTCACGACAGCGCTACCCGCAATACCAAAAACTGGTGTACGCGGTATTCCGAGCACAGCGGCGACTCCCGCACTACTTCCAGGAGCACCCAATCATGGTGGTATCCTCTGCGCCCCTGCAAGACATCATACGCAATCGCGATGCGGCTGGGCGAGTCGCCAAGTGGGCCGTCGAGATCGGCGTCCACAACATCAAGTACGAGCCCCAAAAAGCGATCAAGTCGCAAGCCCTGGTTGATTTCCTCGCCGACTGGGAAGAAGCACAGCAGCCAGAGAAGCTCCCATACCTCCACTACTGGTCGCTCCACTTCGACGGCTCCAAGAACACTGACGGCACGGGGGCTGGGGTCATACTGACCTCCCCCAAAGGAGACAAGCTCCGCTACGTACTCCACCTCAACTTCAAACCCTGCACCAACAACATGGCGGAATACGAGGCCCTCCTCCACGGCATGAGAGCCGCCAAGGAGATGAACATCAATCGCCTACGATGCTATGGCGACTCCGACCTAGTCGCCGGCCAAGTAGCCCGGACATGCGACGCTGTTTCGCCAACAATGATAGCTTACCGCCAAGCCGATGACCAGTTGGGAGGACACTTCGACGGCTATTCCGTTGAGTGGATCGGCAGGCGTAAAAACGAGTAAGCAGACGCCCTTTCCCACATCGGATCGGCTCGACAGGCTCCACCAGTAGGTGTCTTCCTCGACACCATCCACAAACCCTCCGTCAGCCCACCGAAGGAGATCGATGTCGGGATCCCACTACAACCAGAACCGGCCTTAGTCGCCATGGTTGTGGAACCTAGCGATTGGACAGTGCCATACGTCGCCTTCCTGGAACACAAATTCCTACCGAGCAACAAGACAGAGGCGCGAATGATTGTGCGCCGTTGCAAATCCTTCGTCATCATCAACGGCGAGCTCCACAAGCGTAGCGTGACCGGCGTGTTCCAGCGCTGCGTACAGCCAGAGGAAGGCCGCAAGATCCTCCAGGACATTCACGCCGGCGACTGCGGCCATCACGCCGGCGCCAAGTAGCTAGTCGCCAAGGCCATGCGGCACGGTTTCTACTGGCTCACCGCACACGTCAATGCCACCAACGTCGTCCAAAGATGCGTCGGATGCCAGAAGTACGCCAACCAGACGCACCTTCCTGGTTCGGCACTCAAGACAATCCCCATCACGTGGCCATTCGCTGTATGGGGCATGGACATGGTCGGCCCGTTCAAGAAGGCCCCATCTGGCTTCACTCACCTCCTGGTCGGAGTCGACAAGTTCACCAAATGGGTGGAGGCCAAGCCGATCAAGAAGTGCGACGGCAAGACGGCTACCAAGTTCCTTCGCGAACTCATCTACCGATACGGCTACCCACACAGAATCATCACAGACAACAGCACCAACTTCGCCAAGGGGGCCATGGCGGAATTCTGTGAGGAGCACGGCATACGACTCGACCTCGCATCAGTCGCTCACCCGGAGTCAAATGGACAAGCAGAGCGCGCCAACCAGAGCGTCCTCCACGGTCTCATGCCGCGACTGCAGGTGCCCCTCGAGCGCACCCCAGGATGTTGGGTCGACGAGCTCCCCTCTGTGATATGGGGGATCCGCACCTCCGTCAACCGATCAACCGGGTTCACACCTTTCTTCATGGTGTATGGCGCCGAGGCCGTAATGCCAACAGACCTGGAGCACGACTCCCCTCGAGTCGCCAACTACGTCGAGGCGGCCAACGAGACCGCCCGCCAAGACATCGTCGATCAACTTGACGAAGCACGTGACCTGGCTCGCTCCCGCACCGCCATATACCAGCAAGGGCTTCGCCGTTATCACAGCCGCCGAGTGCGAACTCGCACCTTCCAGGAAGGCGACCTGGTCCTACGATTGGCCCAGGACAAGAAGGGCATGCACAAGCTCTCCCCCCCCCATGGGAGGGGCCATTCGCCATAGGCCGAGTCCTTGGCAACGACACCTACTACCTCATCGACATACGGGGTGATAGCCAGTTGGAGGTCGGGAGGCCATGGAATGTAAACCTCCTCAGAAAGTTCTACACTTAGAACCACACAATATACTCTGTCAGAATATATAAATGAAATTCATTCGGATCGCACAAATTGTGCCCACTCGCCATATTCTTGTGCCACTCGCACTCGTACATGCAAGCAATACGCCATTCACGGAAGTCAACCTCTGGTCGAGCAACCGGCACGGCAAAGTAGTGCGGAACAAGGGCACCAGAAGTATTCGGGCCTTGTGTCGTCCATGAAAAACACCAACCCGGAGCCGCCATTGGAGTCGCCTAGCCCGACTAGCCCACCGGGCCAAGACATCCAATACACGCTTCCCACGGTGACTTGTCCCTCCCACCCTCGAGCAAAGCGACTCGAACGGTTAAGTACCACGCACGGGGACTCCGCAAAACGGGAACCCCATGCGGCTCGGGAACACACCTAGTAAGAGAGCTGCCTAGGGCTCGCCAACCGACTGGCTCTCCGGGCCAGGGGAGGAGACGCGTTACAAACAACGCATTCATAACCTGCAACAGGATCACGACCAATACGGTCGAGCAGAATGCTCAGGGACTCCCTCACAAGCGAACCCTACTCGCGCTCGGGGACTCGCCGCTCAGGAGACGCGAGGGATAAAAACAAAGGCGTAAACAAATCAAACACATAGAAATACACAATCGAGTTATACCCCATTAAAGGGCGGACACGCTCGGGGACTCGCTCAAATTGTTGAACAAAACATTTCCTTAGTCATAACACGAGTCGACCAAGTCCCCGCGACACGAATTACAAAAACATCATACAACATTCGCCACTTGGCATCTATTACAACTATTACATTTGCTTACTCCACAGGCCCTGACGAAGAAGAAGCGCCACCACCCTTGACGCGCACAAAGGGCCGCCACGGGTTCGCCAAGTACGTGGTCAACGACTTCGCCAACGACGACCGAAAGGGCTGCTCCGACTTCATGTCGCGGTGCTCCGGCTCGGGGTCGCCAGGCGCCAACACCGTCTCCTGGTACGGCAGAAGATCCCCCATCGCCAAGACACGATCGACATAAGGAGAGGCCTTCGCAGTCAACTTCAGCACCTCCGACATCTCCACCGTGCCGGTCGCCGAAGGATAGCCACTCGTGACGTCGTCTAGATCGAAGTCGTCCGGGAAATGCGCGAGACCCAAGCTCAATGCTGTGGCGGCCCCGTGTCTGAATGCGGAGCGCGTCATCCACTCCACAACCGCGGGCACCTCCTCCAGATAGCGCCACACCTCCGTGAGCCCCCCAGGGATGACTTCGGTGGGAGACATGCCCTGAAGAGCCGCCTGGACACACAACACCGAGGCCATGGCTGCATTCACCACGGCAGTCACGCACTGCGAGGCGGTATAAGTCTGCACCACCGGGTCGCTTTGGCCTACCACAGCTGAAAAGTCAGATGTTAGTGAAACAATGAAAACCCCAAAGCGGAGACCCGACAAAAGGATAAGGCAAATGACAGAAACTCACCAAGAAGCTTGCGGCAATTATCCTTGACGTGCTTCTCCAAAGCGGCTTGCTCGTTATGCAGCCCCACGATGATGAAGTCTGTGGCCTTGTGTTCCTCTTCAGCGGCGGCGAAGGCAGCCTTCGTCCGTTCCTCCGAAGAAATTGAGGCCGCCTTAGCATCCTCCAACTCCTTGACCAGGGAGGCCACTCGCCCATTCGCCGCGTCCAGTTCGGCGAGTGGGACATACCCCTCACGGGCCTTGGAGACCTCAGCCGGGAAACCATCTGCAAGTGGAGATGTCAGAGTATTGCACAAAACCAGCTCATAACAAGCAAAGAAGAAGAACTCCAAACACTCACCGATCCTCTCCTGAAGCCGCTGGTTCACCTCTTGCGCCTCGCGCAAGTCACGCTCCAGGCGCTCTTGTGCAGCCTGCCGATCAGTCGACTCCCGCTGTAACCCCTGAAAAACAACGAGCCTAGCTAAGCATTGGGAGGAAAAGAAAAACCAGTTCCCAGCCGCTGAAATTCAGCGACCAGGAACTCGAGGACTAGAGACGAAAGAAAAAGAAAAACCAGTTCCTAGCCGCTGAAATTCAGCGACTAGGAACTCGGGGACTGGAGAAGATAGGAAAATAAAAACAATTCCCAGCCGCGGAAATTCAGCGACTAGGAATTCAGGGACTGGACATACCTGAATAGCAGCGCCGAGCATCTTGTGAAGTTCAGCAGCGTCAGTCGACGGGACCGTGAAGGAGGTGCGCCCGTGGTGGGCCCCAATCTCCGTGTCCATGATTTCCAGGAACTGCGGAGACTGCGCATCCGCAACGCCTGGAAACCCCCTCGCCATAAAGCGAGGGAATGTCGTCGACGCCCTGGCAGGGGCGCTGGCCGCCGGGACCGGCACCTCCGGCACGGACGCAGCTAGTGCTGGCTCTAATCGCGTCGCCGCCCCCTCTTCGACAAGCGGCATAGCAGCTGCCTCTGTGGCGCTTCCCCCGGTCGCGGCGTCGTCAGTGCCCCCCTTCTGCTTCTTCGCGACTTCAGCAGACGCGACATCCTCAGAGGCCTTCCTCTTCTTGGGCAGATCACCCTCTCCCGCGCCAGTGGCCTGTGGAATCTTGGCAACCGAAGGGAGACCAATCTTCTTAGCCCCCGACCTGCACGAGCCCTTCCAATCAGCACAACCACGACACGAAAGAAGCAAAGCAAATTGGGACAAGGAAGCACAACTTACTTGGCGACTGGAAGAACACGAAGCCCGGTACTGATATGGGCAGGCTTGTCCAACTCGGGGCCCAGCTTGCAGCTGAGCCCCCGCTCGAAGACATCCGAAGTCCACGAAACCAAGGGCTTCCTCGACGATGAAGCCTCAGTCGCTGGGATCTCCGGCTCCGACGCCGCTGCCTTCGACGGCTGTGGCGACTTGGGCGGTACCGCTTCGGTCGCTTCTTGGCTTGGGACCCCCGAGGTCGACGGCACGATCGTCGCCAGGGGCACCTCTACCACCACCTCCGTGTCCTCGCCCTGTAACCCCTTTGTCGGGATTGCGGCCCTTGGGGACTTGTGCGAGACTTCGGGAGATCCTTCGTCATCGGAGTCATCGTCCGAACCGAACACCACTGACGACCTGACTGGTGATGCAGGCCTTTTTGTCGGCGACTTGGGCCGACGTGGGGGCTTCGAAGGCGTAGCGGTGCACCGGGACGTCTGCTTCTGGGCGACCTCGTCGCCTTCTTCGAACTCGTCTAGGCTACGGCTCGCTTCGACCTCTCGCTGTTTTTGCATTCGGGTCTTGCAGGCCACAGGCGCTGGGGGAGGGACCTCTCCTTCTTCCCCGTCGCTATCAGAAGGATCCCCCTCGGAATCTTCCTCCAGTTCCTTGGGAACTTCTTCGTCAAGCGGAGGGAGCCAACCCTCCAATACCTGAAAAAGCTGAGAACCACTGTGATTCAAAACATGCCAAGCGAAAAGACTGAAATTGAGATACGGACGCAATGATTGGAAAGAAAACTTGTTGTGGGGGCTTCGTTCTTCATGGGAGTATACGGGGCAACCCCGACCGCCGTGCTCGTGAACTCCGCGTCGATGATATTCTTTAGGGCAGCCTTGTAATCTTCGGCCTCCCACGACTCCTTGCTGGTTCGAGATGGATCATGCTTCCCGCTGTACTCGTACATCCAGTGTGGACGAGCCGCCAGCGGAACCAGGCGCCGCCCGAGCCAGCAATTGTAGAGGTTGATCGGAGTCAACCCCTGGTCCTTCATCTTCTGGATCTGATCCATCATTTCCGCGATAGCCATCCGCTGATCTTCAGGGAGCTTCTTCGGTGCCATTCCGTAGGGCTCGCTCCTCTCGGGGACGAATTCAGGAAGGGAGACCTCGCCGGAGGGAGTAGCCTCCTTGACGTAGAACCAGCTTTTCTTCCACTCGCTGGCGGCCTTCTTCGACAGGAGGAGCTTGATGAAGTTGGCCTTCGGCTTCAACTGGAAGGTGACCCCGCCTGCGGCCAGCATTCAGCCGCTGGACGCCTCGCGCCTGATGCGGCCGTGGAAGAGCTCCAGCCACAGCGGGAAATATGGCCTGCAGCCGAGGTAGCACTCGCAGAAGGCGACGAAGACCGCCAGCTGCTCGATGCTATGTGGACCAAGATCTGAGGGCTCGATCGCGTAGTATGTGCAGAAGCGGCAGAAGAAGAGCGAAGTAGGGAACCCTAAGCCCCTCTCGAGATGGCTGGTGAAGCAGATGAACTCGCTAGGTCACGATTTTGGCTCGGTCTCGGAGGAGGGGGAACCCGCCAATTCCCCTTGCGGAGCACCCCGGTGTCCTCAAAGGACCTCAGCTGGGCCGTGGTGCACTTAGATTTCCCCCATGAGCCTTTGGGAGGCGCCATCGAGTGAGAAGTGGGATCGCGTGACAAGGGGAGAGTAAGTCGGGAGGAAGCAGAAAGAAAGATCAAATGAGGAAGGATGAAGAATGCGAAGCAGGATCGCAAAGCTAATCCATCACTCCCCTTATATGGGAGACGTCACCCGCCAAAATTGGGATAGCCGTTACCCACGGTAATTGCGCTGTAGTTACCGTTGGAAATTCCAACGGATAGTTTGACTAAAGTTGACGGTCCAACTCATGTGGTCTACTCGCCGCCCGCCAGTCTCTCTTCTCGCCGAAATGACGACTGGGCAGCAATGATGTTCGTTGAAGTGACGAATGGGGCTATGGAGAAATTCTCCTCGGTTTTAATAAAGTCCATCGCCGACTCGACTGGATACCCAAATTGGGCTCGCCTACTTCGAACACCAAAAGGACACCCACGCCTACATCAACGATGGCCTCGGGGACTACTGATGGGGATATGCCAAAGGGGGTATGCTCAGCAGAACGTTTCGATTGGGCCGAAGGGCCTGCGAGTGTGTCTGAAAGACAGCAACTGGATTATGAAGAAAGGAAAGGCCCAGCGACTGGCGACTGGAAGCCCAGAAGCGCAGCAAAAGCCCAGTCGAGTTAGGTCAAAGGTCTCCGGATCCTTATCTTGTTCGGAGGCAGCTTGTAAACCCTAGCGAGGTGCTTCATATATAAACCTCCCTAGGGTATCTTAGAGACTGACATTCCATCATACACCTCCTCAAGCGACTCGCTGCCTAGCCGCCGAGCTCGCCACCCTTGTAACTCGCTCTCTCATAATCTAATCTAGCAGGAGTAGGTCTTTACCCTCCGGGGGGCGAACCTGGGTAAACCCATGTGCATCCACCCCCATCTCGCACCGCAGATGGCCACCAACTCTTCCTCACGAAACACTCAATCGCTGCCTATGGCAGCGACTGCCGTGGCCATTTCCACGACATTGTTGTTGTTAGTAAAAAGAACACACATGCAATGACACTGGTGGATCCATGTGTGGTCTCTGAAGAGAACACACATGCAATGTCACTGGTTGTTGTTACTAAAAAGAACACACATGCAATGACACTGGTGGATCCGTAGGTGGATTGTGAAGAGAACACACATGCAGTGACACTGGTGGATCCATAGGTGGTATGTGAAAAGAACACACATGCAAAATGACTCTGGTTGTTGTTACTAAAAAGAACACACATGCAAAATGACACTAGTGGGATCCATGGGTGGATTGTGAAAAGAAAACACATGCAATGACACTGTTGGATCCATAGGTGGTATGTGAAAAGAACACACATGCAAAATGACTCTGGTTGTTACTAAAAAGAACACACATGCAATGACACCGGTGGATCCATGGGAGGATTGTGAAAAGAACATACATGCAATGACACTGGTGGATCCATATGTGGTATGTGAAAAGAACACACATGCAAAATGACTCTAGTTGTTACTAAAAAGAACACACATGCAAAGACACTGGTGGATCCATGTGTGGTCGCTGTAGAGAAAACACATTTCAATCACACTAGTGGATCCATATGTGGTATGTGAGAGGAACACACATTTCAATGACCCTGGTTGTTGTTACTAAAAAGAACACACATGCAATGACACTGGTGGATCCATAGGTGGTATGTGAAAAGAACACACATGCAAAATGACTCTGGTTGTTGTTACTAAAAAGAACACACATGCAATGACACTGTGGATCCATAGGTGGTATGTGAAGAAATCACACATGCAAAATGACTCTGGTTGTTGTTACTAAAAAGAACACACATGCAATGACACTGGTGGATCCATGGGTGGTAGTTGAAAATAATACACATATCAATGACAATGGTGGATCCATAGGTAGTATGTGAAAAGAACACACATGCAAAATGACTCTGGTTGTTGTTACTAAAAAGAACACACATGCAATGACACTGGTGGATCCATGGGTGGATTGTGAAAAGGCACACATGCAATGAAACTGGTGGATCCATAGGTGGTATGTGAAGAGATCAAACATGTAGTGACTCTGGTTGTTGTTAGTGAAAAGAACACACATGCAATGACACTGGTGGATCCATGTGTGGTCTCTGGAGAGAGCACACATTTCAATGACTCTTGTTGTTGTTAGTAAAAAGAACACACATGCAATGACACCGGTGGATCCATGTGTGGTCTCTGAAGAGAGCACACATGCAATGACACTGGTTGTTGTTACTAAAAAGAACACATGCAATGACACTGGTGGATCCATAGGTGGATTGTGAAGAGAACACACATGCAATGACACTGGTGGATCCATAGGTGTTATGTGAAGAGAACACACATGGAAAATGACTCTGGCTGTTGTTACTAAAAAGAACACACATGAAATGACACTGGTGGATCCATGGGTGGATTGTGAAAAGAGCACACATGCAATGACACTGGTGGATCCATATGTGGCATGTGAAAAGAACACACATGCAAAATGACTGGTTGTTGTTACTAAAAAGAACAGACACGCAATGACACTGGTGGATCCATGTGTGGTCTCTGTAGAGAGCACACATTTCAATGACTCTGGTGGATCCATATGTGGCATGTGAAAAGAACACACATGGAATGACTCTGTTTGTTGTTAGTGAAAATAACACACATGCAATGACACTGGTGGATCCATAGGTGGTATGTGAGAAGAACACACATGCAAAATGACACTAGTTGTTGTTACTAAAAAGAACGCACATGCAATGACACTGGTGGATCCATAGGTGGATTGTGAAATGAACACACATGCAATGACACTGGTGGATCCATAGGTGGTATGTGAGAAGAACACACATTTCAATGACTCTGGTTGTTGTTACTAAAAAGAAAACACATGCAATGACACTGGTGGATCCATAGGTGGTATGTGAAGAGATCACACATGCAAAATGACTCTGGTTGTTGTTAGTGAAATGAACACACATGCAACGACACCGGTGGATCCATAGGTGGTATGTGAGAAGAACACACATTTCAATGACTCTGGTTGTTGTTACTAAAAAGAACACACATGCAATGACACTGGTGGATCCATAGGTGGTATGTGAAGAGATCACACATGCAAAATGACTCTGGTTGTTGTTACTAAAAAGAACACACATGCAATGACACTGGTGGATCCATGGGTGGGTTGTGAAAAAATACACATTTCAATGACACTGGTGGATCCATGTGTGGTCTCCAAAGAGAACACACATGCAATGACACTGCTTGTTGTTAGTAAAAAGAACACACATGCAATGACACTTGTGGATCCATAGGTGGATTGTGAAGAGAACACACATGCAATGACACTGGTGGATCCATAGGTGGTATGTGAAGAGATCACACATGCAATGACTCTGGTTGTTGATAGTGAAAAGAACACACATGCAATGACACTGGTGGATCCATGTGTGGTCTCTGAAGAGAGCACACATTTCAATGACTCTTGTTGTTATTAGTAAAAAGAACACACATGCAATGACACTTGTGGATCCATGTGTGGTCTCTGAAGAGAACACACATGCAATGACACCGGTTGTTGTTACTAAAAAGAACACACATGCAATGACACTGGTGGGTCCATAGGTGGATTGTGAAGAGAGCACACATGCAATAACACTGGTGGATCCATAGGTGGTATGTGAAAAGAATACACATGCAAAATGACTGGTTGTTGTTACTAAAAAGAATACACATGCAATGACACTGGTGGATCCATGTGTGGTCACTGTAGAGAACACGCATTTCAATGACACTGGTGGATCCATATGTGGTATGTGAAAAGAACACACATGCAATGACTCTGGTTGTTGTTAGTGAAAAGAACACACATGCAATGTCACTGGTGGATCCATAGGTGGTATGTGAAAGGAACACACATGCAAAATGACTCTGTTGTTGTTACTAAAAAGAACACACATGCAATGACACTGGTGGATCCATAGGTGGTATGTGAGAAGAACACACATTTCAATGACTCTGGTTGTTGTTACTAAAAAGAACACACATGCAATGACACTGGTGGATCCATAGGTGGTATGTGAAGAGATCACTCATGCAAAATGACTCTGGTTGTTGTCACTAAAAAGAACACACATGCAATGACACTAGTGGATCCATGGTTGGATTGTGAAAATAATACACATTTCAATGACACTGGTGGATCCATGTGTGGTCTCTGAAGAGAACACACATGCAATGACACTGGTTGTTGTTACTAAAAAGAACACACATGCAATGACACTGGTGGATCCATAGGTGGATTGTGAAGAGAACACACATGAAATGACACTGGTGGATCCATAGGTGGTATGTGAAGAGATCACACATGCAATGACTCTGGTTGTTGTTAGTGAAAAGAACACACATGAAATGACTCTGGTTGTTGTTAGTGAAAAGAACACACATGCAATGACACTGGTGGATCCATGTGTGGTCTCTGAAGAGAGCATACATTTCAATGACTCTTGTTGTTGTTAGTGAAAAGAACACACATGCAATGACACTGGTGGATCCATGTGTGGTCTCTGAAGAGAACACACATGCAATGACACTGGTTGTTGTTACTAAAAAGAGAACACATGCAATGACACTGGTGGATCCATAGGTGGATTGTGAAGAGAGCACACATGCAATGACACTGGTGGATCCATAGGTGGTATGTGAAAAGAACACACATGCAAAATGACTGGTTGTTGTTACTAAAAAGAACACACATGCAATGACACTGGTGGATCCATGTGTGGTCTCTGTAGAGAACACGCATTTCAATGACACTGGTGGATCCATATGTGGTATTTGAAAAGAACACACATGCAATGACTCTGGTTGTTGTTAGTGAAAACAACGCACATGCAATGACACTAGTGGATCCATAGGTGGTATGTGAGAAGAACACACATGCAAGATGACTCTGGTTTTGTTACTAAAAAGAAGTGGATTATGAAATGAACACACATGCAATGACACTGGTGGATCCAAAGGTGGTATGTGAGAAGAACACACATTTCAATGACTCTGGTTGTTGTTACTAAAAAACACACATGCAATGACACTGGTGGATCCATAGGTGGTATGTGAAGAGATCACACATGCAAAATGACTCTGGTAGTTGTTAGTGAAATGAACACACATGCAATGACACCGGTGGATCGATAGGTGGTATTTGAGAAGAACACACATTTCAATGACTGTGGTTGTTGTTACTAAAATGAACACACATGCAATGACACTGGTGGATCCATAGGGGTATGTGAAGAGAAAACACATGCAAAATGACTCTGGTTGTTGTTACTAAAAAGAACACACATGCAATGACACTGGTGGATCCATGGGTGGATTGTGAAAATAATACACATTTCAACGACACTGGTGGATCCATAGGTGGATTGTGAAGGGAACACACATGCAATGACACTGGTTGTTGTTACTAAAAAGAACACACATGCAATGACACTGGTGGATCCATGGGTGGATTGTGAAAAGAGCACACATGCAATGACACTGGTGGATCCATAGGTGGTATGTGAAGAGATCACACATGCAATGACTCTGGTTGTTGTTAGTGAAAAGAACACACATGCAATGACACTGGTGGATCCATGTGTGGTCTCTGAAGAGAGCACACATTTCAATGACTCTTGTTGTTGTTAGTAAAAAGAACACGCATGCAATGACACTGGTGGATCCATGTGTGGTCTCTAAAGAGATCACACATGCAATGACACTGGTTGTTGTTACTAAAAATAACACATGCAATGACACTGGTGGATCCATAGGTGGATTGTGAAGAGAACACACATGCAATGACACTGGTGGATCCATAGGTGGTATGTGAAGAGAACACACATGCAAAATGACTCTGGTTGTTGTTACTAAAAAGAACACACATGCAAAATGACACTGGTGGGATCCTTAGGTGGTATGTGAGAAGAACACACATGCAAAATGACTGTGGTTGTTGTTACTAAAAAGAACACACATGCAATGACACTGTTGGATCCATGGGTGGATTATGAAAAGAACACACATGCAATGACACTGGTGGATCCATATGTGGTATGTGAAAAGAACACACATGCAAAATGACTGATTGTTGTTACTAAAAAGAACACAATGCAATGACACTGGTGGATCCATGGGTGGATTGTGAAAAGAGCACACATGCAATGACACTGGTGGATCCATAGGTGGTATGTGAAGAGATCACACATGCAAAATGACTATGGTTGTTGTTAGCGAAATGAACACACATGCAATGACACTAGTGGATCCATAGGTGGTATGTGAGAAGAACACACATTTCAATGACTCTGGTTGTTACTAAAAAGAACACACATGCAATGACACTGGTGGATCCATGGGTGGTAGTTGAAAATAATACACATTTCAATGACACTGGTGGATCCATAGGTGGTATGTGAAAAGAACACACATTAAAAATGACTCTGGTTGTTGTTACTAAAAAGAACACACATGCAATGACACTGGTGGATCCATAGGTGGTATGTGAAGAGATCACACATGCAAAATGACTCTGGTTGTTGTTACTAAAAAGAACACACATGCAATGACACTAGTGGATCCATGGGTGGATTGTGAAAATAATACACATTTCAATGGCACTGGTGGATCCATGTGTGGTCTCTGAAGAGAACACACATGCAATGACACTGGTTGTTGTTACTAAAAAGAACACACATGCAATGACACTGGTGGATCCATAGGTGGTTTGTGAAAAGAACACACATGCAAAATAACTCTGGTTGTTGTTACTAAAAAGAACACACATGCAATGACACTAGTGGATCCATAGGTGGATTGTGAAGAAACACACATGCAATGACACTGGTGGATCCATAGGTGGTATGTGAAGAGATCACACATGCAATGACTCTGGTTGTTGTTAGTGAAAAGAACACACATGCAATGACACTGGTGGATCCATGTGTGGTCTCTGAAGAGAGCACACATTTTAACGACTCTAGTTGTTGTTAGTAAAAAGAACACACATGCAATGACACTGGTGGATCCATGTGTGGTCTCTGAAGAGAACACACATGCAATGACACTGGTTGTTGTTACTAAAAAGAACACATGCAATGACACTGGTGGATCCATAGGTGGATTGTGAAGAGACCACACATGCAATGACACTGGTGGATCCATAGGTGGTATGTGAAGAGATCACACATGCAAAATGACTCTGGTTGTTGTTAGCGAAATGAACACACATGCAATGATACTAGTGGATCCATAGGTGGTATGTGAGAAGAACACACATTTCAATGACTCTAGTTGCTACTAAAAAGAACACACATGCAATGACACTGGTGGATCCATGGGTGGTAGTTGAAAATAATACACATTTCAATGACACTGGTGGATCCATAGGTGGTATGTGAAAAGAACACACATGAAAAATGACTCTGGTTGTTGTTACTAAAAAGAACACACATGCAATGACACTGGTGGATCCATAGGTGGTATGTGAAGAGATCACACATGCAAAATGACTCTGGTTGTTGTTACTAAAAAGAACACACATGCAACGACACTAGTGGATCCATGGGTGGATTGTGAAAATAATACACATTTCAATGACACTGGTGGATCCATGTGTGGTCTCTGAAGAGAACACACATGCAATGACACTGGTTGTTATTACTAAAAAGAACACACATGCAATGACACTGGTGGATCCATAGGTGGATTGTGAAGAGAACACACATGCAATGACACTGGTGGATCCATATGTGGTATGTGAAAAGAACACACATGCAATGACTCTGGTTGTTTTTAGTGAAAAGAACACACATGCAATGACACTGGTGGATCCATATGTGGTCTCTGAATAGAGCACACATTTTAACGACTCTTGTTGTTGTTAGTAAAAAGAACACACATGCAATGACACTGGTGGATCCATGTGTGGTCTCTGAAGAGAACACACATGCAATGACACTGGTTGTTGTTACTAAAAAGAACACATGCAATGACACTGGTGGATCCATAGGTGGATTGTGAAGAGAACACACATGCAATGACACTGGAACAGACATGCAAAATGACTCTGGTTGTTGTTACTAAAAAGAACACACATGCAAAATGACACTGGTGGGATCCATGGGTGGATTGTGAAAAGAAAACACATGCACTGACTCTGGTGGATCCTTAGGTGGTATGTGAAAAGAAGACACATGCAAAATGACTCTGGTTGTTACTAAAAAGAACACACATGCAAAATGACACTGGTGGGATCCTTAGGTGGTATGTGAGAAGAACACACATGCAAAATGACTGTGGTTGTTGTTACTAAAATGAACACACATGCAATGACACTGTTGGATCCATGGGTGGATTATGAAAAGAACACACATGCAATGACACTGGTGGATCCATATGTGGTATGTGAAAGGAACACACATGCAAAATGACTGGTTGTTGTTACTAAAAAGAACACAATGCAATGACACTGGTGGATCCATGGGTGGATTGTGAAAAGAGCACACATGCAATGACACTGGTGGATCCATAGGTGGTATGTGAAGAGATCACACATGCAAAATGACTCTGGTTGTTGTTAGCGAAATGAACATACATGCAATGACACTAGTGGATCCATAGGTGGTATGTGAGAAGAACACACATTTCAATGACTCTGGTCGTTACTAAAAAGAACACACATGCAATGACACTAGTGGATCCATGGGTGGTAGTTGAAAATAATACACATTTCAATGACACTGGTGGATCCATGGGTGGTATGTGAAAAGAACACACATGAAAAATGACTCTGGTTGTTGTTACTAAAAAGAACACACATGCAATGACACTGGTGGATCCATAGGTGGTATGTGAAGAGATCACACATGCAAAATGACTCTGGTTGTTGTTACTAAAAAGAACACACATGCAATGAGACTAGTGGATCCATGGGTGGATTGTGAAAATAATACACATTTCAATGACACTGGTGGATCCATGTGTGGTCTCTGAAGAGAACACACATGCAATGACACTGGTTGTTGTTACTAAAAAGAACACACATGCAATGACACTGGTGGATCCATAGGTGGATTGTGAAGAGAACACACATGCAATGACACTGGTGGATCCATATGTGGTATGTGAAAAGAACACACATGCAATGACTCTGGTTGTTGTTGGTGAAAAGAACACACATGCAATGACACTGGTGGATCCATGTGTGGTCTCTCAAGAGAGCACAAATTTTAACGACTCTTGTTGTTGTTAGTAAAAAGAACACACATGCAATGACACCGGGGGATCCATGTGTGGTCTCTGAAGAGAACACACATGCAATAAAACTGGTTGTTGTTACTAAAAAGAACACATGCAATGACACTGGTGGATCCATAGGTGGATTGTGAAGAGAACACACATGCAATGACACTGGTGGATCCATAGGTGGTATGTGAAAAGAACAAACATGCAAAATTACTCTGGTTGTTACTAAAAAGAACACACATGCAAAATGACACTGGTGGGATCCATGGGTGGATTGTGAAAAGAAAACACATGCAATGACTCTGGTGGATCCATAGGTGGTATGTGAAAACAAGACACATGCAAAATGACTCTGGTTGTTACTAAAAAAGAACACACATGCAATGACACCGGTGGATCCATGGGTGGATTGTGAAAAGAACACACATGCAATGACACTGGTGGATCCATATGTGGTATGTGAAAAGAACACACATGCAAAATGACTCTGGTTGTTGCTAAAAAGAACACACATGCAATGACACTGGTGGATCCATGTGTGGTATCTATAGAGAACACACATTTCAATCACACTGGTGGATCCATATGTGGTATGTGAAAAGAACACACATGCAATGACTCTGGTTGTTGTTAGTGAAATGAACACACATGCAATGACACTGGTGGATCCATAGGTGGTATGTGAGAAGAACACACATGAAAAATGACTCTGGTTGTTACTACTAAGAACACACATGCAATGACACTGGTGGATCCATAGGTGGTATGTGAAGAGATCACACATGCAAAATGACTCTGGTTGTTGTTACTAAAAAGAACAGACATGCAATGACACTGGTGGATCCATGGGTGGATTGTGAAAAGAACACACATGCAATGACACTGGTGGATCCATAGGTGGTTTGTGAAAAGAACACACATGCAAAATGACTCTGGTTGTTGTTACTAAAAAGAACACACATGCAATGACACTGGTGGATCCATAGGTGGCTTGTGAAGAGAACACACATGCAATGACACTGGTGATCCATATGTGGTATGTGAAAATAACACACATGCAATGACTCTGGTTGTTGTTAGTGAAAAGAACACACATGCAATGACATTGGTGGATCCATAGGTGGTATGTGAAGAGATCACACATGCAAAATGACTCTGGTTGTTGTTGCTAAAAAGAACACACATGCAAAATGACACGGGTGGATCCATGGGTGGATTGTGAAAAGAGCACAGATGCAATGACATTGGTATGGTACGGGTGGATCCATAGGCGGATTGTGAAAAGAGATTTCCCCTCTCTCTCTCTCTATCACAAATCTCACAAAAACCCAGACGTGTGGACATCCCAAACATGTGCTCACTCTAGGTGCTATGCCCTGATTGGCTGACAAAGATGTCACGCGGATCGTCTCCACCAACCGTTGATCCCATGTGATCCAACGGGCAGGATAACCCCTCCCTTATCCACTTTTTTTATGCATGGTCAATCCGTGCCACCGATACTAAACCCCCATAAACAAGTGAAAATCCATCTATCTAACTAAAATAAATGATCATATTTCGAAGAAGCCGTCGTCTTCGTCTTCCAGTTCGTCCTTGTCTTCGTCAACGCCATGGTCCCCGCCATCACCACCGTCGGTGCCCTCCTCTGACGACTTGACACCGCCCCCTTCCTCGAATAAGTGCACTATCTCCTCGTCGGAGTCCTCCTCCTCTTTGTAGTCCCATGGGTCCACGTCACTCTCCTCCGCTCCTGCCTCCAACTGATCGATGAACGCCTCCTCATTGGCCGAGTCGGACTCGTCCAAATAGCTATCTTCTCTCTTCTTCCTGGTCTTCTTCTCGTTCCTCTTCTTGTCCGTACTCACCGGCGCAACACGCGCCCCCGTCCTGGCTGCTACTTTGTGCTCGTCCGATGTTGCAGGTACCCCACGCTCCTCATGCGCGGCCGGTACGAGCTTCGACGTTGCGGTGTCCTCGAGTGCCGATGTCGATGGATCCTGGTGCGGTCGGACACGATGTGCTGCCTCATCAGGCGACTCGTGAGAGCGGACGATGCAGCAAAGAGCCGGGGACGCAGGACGGTCAGTGGACGGCTTGGACCTGCCATTGCCACGGCGAGGGGGCGTCGCGCTTGAGGTAGTTGCTCCGAATGGTCGATGGCGGGTACACAGAGTGGGGTGCCGATATGATCAAGGACGAGCAGCGGTTTCGGGCATCGTGTCCACGTGTGCATTTGTCGATTATCAAAAAAAAAGTAATATCTCGTGTACTGAACATAATTTGATCACAACTAAAGTGGCACAGCGTATTCTAGACTCGTAAATATCCTGTCCGTGCCTGTCACATGGAGTTCGACGGAGTTGGACGTGCCAACGTGATCGTGCAGCAGTTGCGCGTGTCATTTCCCCATCAACACGTGACACACGCACACGGGATGTGCGCGCCGAGTCCCGTGACGACCACCCGGCTCGCACTCCCCTTATTATATACTGGATTTTGGGCGGTGCCGAAGACCATTGAAGTTTCCATCACAATAAAGACAAGTCCCATCGATTTCCTACCCCTGCCTCCCTGGCTTCTTTGAGAAGGTAGACAATACAGGGTGTTCTTGTATATTAGTAGTACTACTAGACAACGTCCTATACTCTTTACTCTTCTCCCACACTAATAATCACTATCTCCTTCCTCCTGCCTCCGCCACACTCACCCTGCAAGCCATGGCTCCACTGAGGAGGGGGAGAGGCCGGTCGACGATCCTCGCGGAGAAAAGGGAGAGAAATCGCCGCGAGGCACTTCTTGCTCTACCAGCCACTCAAGCCCACCGTCTCATCGAGGCCCAATCTCCCCCGACAATGGCGCCGAATGTTCTAGCAGGCGAGGGCTCCTCCCGGTACGGTCTCCTTATTCTACTTCTTCTCCATCTCCCTCTCCATCATGATGTTAATCAGCTTCTTCTTGTTTTTCTTCTTATTCTGGCTCTTCCTCTTCTACGTATTACAGGTCGGCCGTGGAGCCCGAATCCACCACGACGGAGGCGTTGCAGGACCCGTTCGGCCCTGTTCCATTTCTCAGCGAGGTAGCAAATCTCTACGCTGTTATTTCTCTGAGTTATGATGTGGATTTCTTAGATGTTGTCCGCCCCGCATTGGTTTTTCTTCTTCTTTTGCGAGTTGTATTTGTTTTCATCAATATGACTGGATCTCTTGGTCTTTCCTTAATACTGATGTTCATAGATTCACTATGGATTTTTTGTGATTAGGATTAGTTTATCGTGGTCATGAATAGATCTCCAGGTCCATTTTTTAACACTACGACCAATAGATTCAACGGGGATTTTGTTTGATCTGTATTAGTATTCACCTGGGACCTGGAGTGTAATTGTAGAATTCCTATTTCAATTAACATGAACGATGAAGCGATCAAAGGCCGAGTACCGTGAGAAGGTGGCCGCGATCAGTTCCAAGATTGCCAACCAACATGAGCTTGCACGCTCCCTCACCCAAGCTAATGAGAGCCTACGCAAGCAATTATATGTGCAGAAGGAGATCTCGCTAGATTTTGCACGTGACGTTGTTAGGCTACAGAAAGTGCTCGACAGTAACTTGATTAGGCAAGAACAGGCCATCAAGATAATCAACAAGCTCACGGAGGAGAAGAAGAATCTCGTGGAAAGGTGCATTCTCCTGCAGGACGAAGTCAGCGAGGCACTCAGAGGACGCGTCGAGGAAACCAAGGCTACCATCCGAGCCTACCATGACAGGAACCGTTGCCTGGATGCAGTCAAGGAGATGAAGGCGGACATGAGCAGAGGGATCACCATACTCGAGGGTGTTCGGAAAGAGAACGAGGAGCTAAGGGCATGTCTGGAGGCGTACCGGAGCAATGCCCAAGTCTGATTCCCGTTAGCAGGGACACGAATACCAGTTCGTCCACCTCTCCTTTTGTAATGTTTAGGGTTCAGGGAGCAATGCCCATGTCTGCTTCCCATTATAGGGTGCAATAAGAATCCTAGGGAAACTCCTTATCTATCTGGACATGTGTTGGTGTTCATGTTCATGAATGGACACCATGTTCTCTTTCCATATGTATCTAGACATGGGTTTCTGCATTATGAGTTTTCCACTCTCCCACTACTATTTGGTGATATTGGGAAAAACCCACAGCACACTAAACTGCCGATAAATCTTATTTGTCTTCGAAATTGAAATTATGACAGTGCCACAGGTCGATCCATAAAATGTTGATTAGTCCTAGATTGCTTCTTCCTTGAAATTATGATAGTGCCACTAGTTGATTTAGTTAATTATGGAAACTAACCAGCTTGTCCTGGTGAACTGAACAAACCATACCATGTATTTTTGTTGCAGGGAAAGAGGCGAAAGATCGACCAGGACCTGGCGACCTGGCTAAATGACAAGATAGCAATCCAAAGGGAGAAGCGGAATTCCCAAAAACTGGCCTTTGACCAACCGCGCGCTAAATTCGCGATCCTTTCTAACAAGTGCCAGAAGCTGAAGGAGTTAAACACCGAATGGGCGAAGCTACATAGTGAAGGTCGCGCCTCGGCTAGCAAGCAGACGGAGATCATGAAAGGGATCTTGAAGGAAAATCGTATGGCTATGGAAAAAATTCTCTGCCATGTGACGGAGCGCTGGAACCTACAGATGAAGCACGACATAGCACTGAAGGAGCTGGCCAATCTTAGGGAGGAAAATAGGCAGCTCCGGGCCAGGATCGCTTGAACACAACATATGTCTATTTAGTACTGAACTGCCTGGTTTATCCTCTGCAGTGGTGATTTTGTAAGCATGAACTTAACTCTATGCACGATATGTGTGTTCGTCTAAAATTAGTTTGCTCGAGGATTGAGTTTGGCTTAGTTCGGAAAGCGCAACTGCAAGTCTTACAATTAACTAGTTTTAGGCATTGGTACAACATAAATTATTCATCTCGAATTTCCTTTATCCTCTATAGTCTGTCCTTGTTCACCCTCGCGCGCCTTCTTCAGTTCCTTCAACAGATTCGTAATGCAGCACTATAGCTTCTTCTTGTCTTCCCTGAGTTGATCCCTCTCTCTGCATTATGAATCAGCAACATGTGACTATCTTGAAGCTTCTTTGCAGTTCCAACAACCAAGCTCCCATCGATTCCATCAGTTAGCTTTGACTGCAAATTCTCGATTTCTTGTTCCAGCTCCTTATTTCGTACCGACAGCTTATAATTTTTTTCAGCTGCATCACTTACATCAGTAAATCTCCCCGACCTTTCCAACTCATACATCTCCCATAACTGTGCCAAACATTTCTTAAGTGCATCTGGCCACTCAAGATCCACCCACTCTACTGCTTTACACACCGGGCCAACCTAAAAACACACACACTATAGTGTTATGAACATGCACGATACATTTTACTTCATGTCACAGTTGCACATAATGTAAACAAACCTGATTTGTACAGCCCAAAAACCTTCTCCCAGTGTTACTGCCTTCGAATGCAACATATCTCCTCAGTTTTAGCCCATGGTCACATGGCACTTCTCCATCAAGATCTAGGCCCTCCCATTCGGAGTCGTAGATCATCCTTGGTACCTATAGGTAAACGCAAAGCTGAATCGAACACGATTGCATGCACATCTGGTCGGGCTCAGATCGAGTGATTTACCATTGCCTAACCCTAGCCCGAGAAAACAGAGGAACTCACATCATGGAAGGAATACTCGATGTCAGAGAGAAGGTTGTCGTTGCTCGACTGGTCGTCCTCGCCGTTCAAGGACAGCATGGCGAATGCGACGGTGACGACGACGGCGTCAGAGAGAGAGAGAGAGAGAGAGAGAGAGAGAGAGAGAGAGAGAGAGAGAGAGAGAGAGAGAGAGAGAGAGAGAGAGAGAGAGAGAGAGAGAGAGAGAGAGAGAGAGAGAGAGAGAGAGAGAGAGAGAGAGAGAGAGAGAGAGAGAGAGGCCCTTCTACCGCTGCAATGATGACTAAATTGTCATGTTACAATAGTTTAATGGATACCATGCCCTTTCCCTAGATTACTGTCTCCTGCTTGGTATGGATTCTCTTCACACATTCTCATTTCAAATATTAAACCTGCACTCCCTCCATCCCAATTTCATTTCCTAATGAAAACATACCAGTATATTACATCATCCAAAGAAACAAAATCATGTCAACTACAAGGTACTTATGCATCACTTATTCAGTCATGGTTTCACAAAACATTACATTATAATCTCCCAACAAACATAACCACAACATGGTTTCACAAAACATCACATTACAATCTCTCAACAAACATAATCACAGAAACAAGTATATTACATCAACTCAAGAAACAAAATCATGTCGACTACAAGGTACTTACACATCACTTGTCTTGTCATGGTTTCGCAAAACATTACATTACAGTCTCTCAACAAACAAAATATCAGAAACAAGTACAGTACATCATCTCAAGAAACATAATCATGTCAACTACAATGTATTTATGCATCACTAGTCCAGTCATGGTTTCACAAAACATTACATTACAATGTCCCAACAAACATAATAACTGAAACAAGTACGGTACATCATCTTAAGAAACATAATCATGTCAACTACAATGTACTTATGTCTTATTACAACAACGATGGTTTCAGTGAGTGACATGTCCGAAAATCTCAACAGCTCACACAGCATTATATCGCAGTCTCTCAACAAACATAATCACAGAAGCATGCTCTAAATGTAACAGCAGTCAATATTACAAATACAGGCAGGGGAACCCCGCGGTCCATATGACAAGCCCAGGGTAGCAGCTCTCATCAGATCTCATCAACGTCGACCACCTCAATCTGTTCAGCCACTATAGGGGCATCTACATCCACTATAACATGTTCAACAACATCAGAAATGGTACCAAGGAAGAACGCCTTCCTGGTTTGCTTCTTTTGCCGCATAATCTGCATAAGATCTTCAGTATCCAAAACATCTATGAATTGCTGCTTCTTATGATGCCACCACCGGATTTTTGCCATCTGCTTAGGGCCAATAGTGATTTCCTTACCGATCATCTCTCTCATTTCATCAAGAGTTATGTTTTGGGAATCGACAGTGATCTCCACAGTACATGATGAAACTGGCTTATTAACTCCCTCATCAAGTTTTGCCATGTATGAATCCACCTCTATGCGTATACTGAACTTATCTAGATCAGCATCTATTGGTCCGTATTCTCTAGGAGCAGAAGCTCTGTCAGCAAGATCTCCAGCATTTGCATACATATCATTAATCATCGCTTCAACTTTCACCTTACGATCAGCTGCACAACACTCCCAAACCATCTGAAGCTCATGGGAGTGCTCAATTTGCTGACAGGTATCATTCATGTTGCGCCACACCAATTTTGTCCTCTGTCTAGAACCCTAGGGAATTCTAGCGGCAAGCATATCTACCAGCTATGAAACAAACACAACCTCTTTGCAATTCACAAGCAGATGCACATCTTGCCCGAACACAACCCTCTCGCAACCAAAATCAAGCTTTGTAGTGTACTGCCGAACATGAACTGTGAACTCATATAGGTCACTTGTATCAAAACTGTACATATTTGATTAAAAAGGGGAACATTTCAGTTCATTCGATTCTATTATGCCGTAACTAATCTACTTGCAAGATAAGGCACAGATAAGAAAAATTCACCTCTCGCTCTTCTCCCGGGTTTTTTTCTTCGAGATCTAAGTGCTGCATCCGCCCACCGGAGCCGAACAATCCACCGCCGGCCTTGCTTTTCTCTTCAACCCGCTGCTCGTAGGTACCTTGGGAGCAGAATCCTTGTTGGCCTCCTCGCTAACCGGGGCTGAAGACCTCGCTGCAGCTACGCGTTGAGCCCCAGACTTGGGCCTCGATGGACCCTTTTCAGTCGGCGACGTAGCTACAACCTTCGCCTTGCAAGACATGCTGGGCCGCCACTGCCGGATTTAGTGTCGAGGGAGGGAGAAAAAAGTTCCTCCGCCGCCGGCAGATTTAGGGTCGGGAAAGGGAAGAAAAGGGACCGTCGCCGCTGCCACAGCAAGATTCAGTGTCGAGAGTTAGGAAAGTACAGTAATTGATTTGCCCCTACGACACGTGCAGGGTGGCTAAGAAGAGTGACCGGCGAAGGAGGGGCACAGCAGGAACTAGTGTAACAGAATATCCTGACTTAACGGGCGTGATTTGAAAATATTTGGTTTGGCCATAATTCACTCGAAAGACCCCTCTCAGCAATTGGCGCCCCAACTTTTCGAATCGCGGTGATAAAAATCAACTTGGGTACCGTGTTGCCTGTCCACCTCAACTTTTGGGCCGCAAAATGATATTCTCCATCCAAAGGGCATGTGAGAGGAGAGGTGAGTGTGTGTGAGAGAGAGGAGAGGAGGGGGCCTTTTATAGGTGAGGGGGGAGCCCAAGGGGGCATGGCACACAGCCATGGGTCTGCCCCCACCTCTTCCCCAATTATGTGGGTGGACTCTCCACTCACATAAAAACACTCCACTTTCTCCCATTTATTCTCCACTCAAAAATCAAGAGTCTCTTCATTAAAACCACTTTTAATTGACTTGATTTAATGTCACTCATTTAATGAACACTTCATTTAATGAGTACTTCATTTAATGAACACATTAACAATTCAATCCCCGATGATATTCTGATACACCGAAACTATTCCAGCAGATTTATCAGAACAATTCTTGTGTTGTCTAGTATTTTCTCCGGTGTTCCCTATCCACTCAAATGCATCGAATACCCTTAAGTGTGTCCCCCTACGTGCTACGAGATGAGTGGACATGATCGAGACATTGCCTGATCAATAATCATTAGAGGGACCTAGAGATCCATAATGACTCCCACCAGCTAAAGCGATGACTTAGTGATCGCGTGACCTTTTATTCGAAGTAACCAATTCCTTTTGTCTCACGATATTTTACTTGTCCGGGGTCCGATCATTCAGTATCATCCATACCTAGTTCGACACCGTTACTGACAAGTACTCTTTTCTCGTACCCGCGATATAACATTCTTAGTGATTGTCATCACTTGCTTGCAAGCTATGTTAATGTGATATCACCGAGAGGGCCCTGAGTATCTCCATCATCAGGATGGAAAAATCTCACTGTTGATCCACGATCCTCAACTAACACATTCCAAGTATCTGACGACACCTTTATGATCACCCTATTATGGTGTGACGCTCGATGTAATCAAAGTACTCTTCCGGAGTTAGCGATTGACGTGATCATATGGTCTAAGGATTAGGGTTACTTTGAATGATTTTATAGTAGTGTAAACATAATAGCATGACCATGTTTCTATACTTTGCGAGTATGCTCATCACATGATTCAATCAATGGTGTGACCTTGTTATTAACAACATCCAATGTCATGATTAGGAAACCTTGATCATCTGTTAATCAACAAACTAGTGTAATGAGAGGCATCACTAGGGACCTTTTCTTTGTTTATTAAACACACATATATTAACATTTCCGGTTAACACAATTATAGCATGAGAAATAAAAATTTATCATAAACATGGAATATAATATAATAACCATTTTATTATTGCCTCTCGGGCATATTCATTTTCATGAACAAGGCTTGTCCCAAAGATCCGTTCGCTTTGCCTAGAATCGATCAAGTTATCGACTCAAGGCAGGCTCGGAACTCCTATACATTTATACTCCGGTTACCATCAAATACGCATGAAGGAATCAGATAAATTGAAGACTTTGTTCATCACCCCTTTCGGAACCTTCTGCTACATAACGATGCCTTTTGGGCTAAAAAAAACACAGGAGCTACGTACCAGCGCACTATGCATCATTGCATCCACGATCAAATCGGACACAATATACATGCATATGTGGACGACATAGCTGTGATGTCCAAAAAGAAGGAAACTCTAATTTTTGACTTGGAGGAAACGTTCAGAATCTACGAAAATATAACATAATGCCTAACCCGAAAAATTGTTTTTTTGAAATTCCAGCTGGAAAATTTTTAGGTTTCATCATGTCTGAGAGAGGCATAGCGGTGAACCGGGACAAGCGAAAGGCTATACTCAACATTACCAGGCCAACTCGCCTGAAGGACGTACAAGAACTAACTAGCTGTATCGCAGCAGTCAGTCGATTCGTCAACCGGTTCGGTCAAAGAGTTGCACCATTATACAGGCTCTTGAAGAAAACCGACAAATTTGCTTGGAGAGATGAAGCTGAGGCTGCCCTCCAAGACCTAAAAGCATTACTCTCATCCGCCGCTATCCTTGCAGTACCTGACCCTCAGGAACCCATGTTGCTTTACATCACTGCGACAAATAGAGTCGTCAACATCGTAACGGTGGTGGAAAAAAAGAAGGAAAAACGAGAACAGTTGGTGCAGCGTCCCACTTAATACCTCAGTAAAGTTCTGACGAAATCAAAACAACGGTATCCTCACTACCAGAAGTTATCTTATGGTATATTCTTTGCAGCCAGAAAGCTTCGACACTATTTTAAGAGAACAAGATTACCGTGGTGAGCACAACTCCCATGAGAGACATAATCAACAACAACGATGCCACATGACGCATTGCTAAGTGGGGAATCGAGCTGGCAGCTTTTGACATTGAGTATAAACCTCAAACAACGATTAAGTCCCAGATCCTTGCCAATATTTTCATTGATTGGACAGAGACAGCAGAAAGCATTAGTACACTAGAGTTGGAATACTGGACCTTGCATTTTGACGGGTCAAAAGAGCTCGGGGGCTGGCGTGGTACTCAAATCACCCCAAGGATACAAACTATTCTATGTGTTGCAAATTCACTTCACGGCAACCAATAATATCATCTAATATGAAGCCCTGCTACATGGAATTCTAATTGCAAAATATATAGGAATTCACTGACTCATGTGCTTTGGAGACTCGGATTTAGTTGCTCAGCAAGGATCTGATAAATGTAGGGAAAACAAGCACATGGTAGCATATCGACCTGTCATGGATGAACTAGCAAAATCATTCGAAGGGTTTGAGGTTCAACACATTCCTCGAATAGAAAACGAGGAAGCAGATGCGCTATCAAGAATAGGCTTTCCACGGAAAAAGGTTCTGGATGGTGTTTTTTTGGAGCACCTCAAAGTTCCCTCTATCAAAGGAGTTGATGAGGAGTATCCGACCAAATCCGACTCACCGCTTATGGTAGTTCTGGCTATTATCCCTAGCTGGACAAAACCATACCTCGATCTTTTGGTAGAAGGAAAATTACCCAAAGACGAAGTTCTGAGCCGGCAGATCGTGTGACAAGCACAATCCTACACAATAATAAGTGGTGAGCTCTATAAGCGGAGTGTATATAGGGTTTTTCAGCAGGATTGTTGGTTTGCACCCCCCAAAGATGTCGAGCGAGTGCATAGAGGGGCCCGAGTTTCCTATAATTGCCGTGTTTTGCAAAGTTGGGCTACCAACTACTGAGAGGGGCCATTTTGAGGCAAACTCATCTAACCCCTACCAAATTCAAACATTCTGTCAAACTGCCCCATGAAGTAGATGGTCGGGACCCCCATTTTAGTATTTTGTCCGTGTCGTGATCGCCAACGCGGTAACCACATAGGCAAAACGATGAACTAAGAGCCTTGGTGCGTTGACCAAATTCACATATTAATCCACTCCCACCTTTCGCATGAATCCTAGCACCAGCAGCTTCAAAATCCACCCTCCAACCAAAATGATCCCTTCGGACCTTTGACTTCTGGTGCCAGGTTGCTGCGCCCACTCGCTGATCCTGAGCTCCAATGTTGCACACGTGCCCGCCATTGCGAGGCTCTAGCCCGCCTTCACCGCCGACGAGCTAAGCAGCACGGAGGATGTCAGATGCTACTACCAAGGAAGAAGACGTTTAGGCTAAATGCGGGTGAGCTACTCTTCTCTTTTCTATTCGCACGAACTATAACTGATGGCTGGCTATTGACATTATAGAGACAGATCAAACCTAGAATTATTTACTAGTCCAATGCTGACAAACAATTCTTATCTTGTCCCCAAATTTCTGTCAAATAGGATCTCTGTGGACCACCCTTACATGGCTACGATAACACTCTTCAGCTACCACACTAAATTAGCAAATGGGAAGAGCAAGTGGAATCAACATCATTGTCTGAAGATGGAAGAAGCGCCTGCGTAGATCAGCACTATCCCTGGTATGGTTGCTGCTCTGTGTAAACATGTTGAAATAGGGTCGAAGCAGACTACATAGTTCAGCTTCATGATGAACGATGCATCATCGTTCCTCTAACGTGTGGCAATCAACTAATTGGGTTAACGAAAGAGTATCGTGTGACTCGCATGTTTATGCTGAATTGTAAAATACTGGATGTGGAAGTTGCTGCTACTTGGAGTCGCCTAGCTATTCTTGGACCAGGTGGTCTAACTCGAACCTCTGCTGCTATTAAGCAAAATGTGGTTCCTCGTCTGTGCCATGCTTCTGTCGGGCAACCTCGTCGAAGGAGTCCCCGTATTGTTGTTGTGCAAACCCCTGCTCTAGAATCTACTGGTACTAGTCATCCCCGTGGTGTTGTTGCTCTTGCTACTGACCCAATCCCTGCCACTGTTAAGCAAACTAAGTCTTCTAGAGGCTGCCCTGCCGTTGTTGCCAAGACTGATGTCTTGGGTACTGCTCCTCCTCGAACATGTATTGTCATTGTGCAAACCCCTGCTCTGGAATCTTCTGGTACTGGTTGTCCCTGTTGGGTTGTTGCTCTGGCTACTACTGACTGAAATGAATCGTATGGGCACCTAGAGGGGGGTGAATAGGTGCTACTTCAAATTTTAGTTTTTTTAATTTTAGGCTTGACACAAATGTAAATTCTCTAGATATGCAATTACGAGAATTTCCCTATATGCCAACCTAACTACTAAGCATGTAAAAAGGAGCGAGGAAACCGTAGTGGAGCATGCGGAGACACGTGGATTTGTTTGACTGTAGTTCCATCCTTGTTAAGGGAAGTATGTCTGTGTTGGAGGGGTGGGCGGTTCTAAGACCACCACACCACAATTGGCCTCACCCTAATCTCCGATGGATCTCGCCACTAAAGGCCTGGTCCACCTTTCCACTATTGGTACCCTTCAAGGAGAGAACCAGTGCCTTTACAATGCTAGCAGGCCACACATCCACAACTGAATTGGAGGATCCCGTGATGACAACAAGCTGCCACAAGAACAAGGATTATCAAATAAATCAAAGAAAATATCTAGATATTTGCAAGAAATACTAGATCAAGGATCCCCCAAGTGAATGGAGGGGAAGTTGAGCGCTTGATTGGTGTTGATGAAAATTGAGTTCTCCTCCTTCAATTCCCAAAGGATCGAAGCCTTTGGTTCGGTGAGCATGGAGATCTCGCTTGGAACTTGAAGAACATGTCTGAGCTTTCTTGAATGAATCAAGAGTTCTGGCAGGAGGGAATGATGGGGAATAAATACCCCCTACCAAACACTGTCGTTGGACACTTTGGGGCCGGATTATCCAGCTGGGGCAAAACTATGCCCCGAAAATGGATTTTCCGGGGGAAAGTCTGCCCCATACCGCGTGATGCGCCTGGTCGCCCTTTGCAAAACTTCTTGGGGGCGGATTATCCGGCCCCCTAGAGGGGCAGATTATCCAGCGGGGGCAAAAACTCCGCCCATGGTCGGACAATCCAAGAGATATTCCGCCCCCCATACCGCATGACGCGCCTTGCCTACTCTTGAGATTGGGGTGGGCCGGATTATCTCGCCCTTGGCAGGGGCTGATAATATGTCCCCAACATTTAGTTTTGCTGCATCTGAATGACAAGTTTATCTGCAGCACTTCAACACACATGAGATGATCCTTCGTATTGTTATCTAACACACAAAACACTAGAGATCATGAAATGTTCTTTCAATCTCCCCCTTTTTGGTGTTCGACTATAATACTAGGATTTGCAATAGAGATCTACTAACAACATCATTTCAAGGACGAAAGAGACTCCCCCTAAATGTGCGCATAATTAATAATTTGCATTTGAATACAAATGCACACAAGTAGGTACAAGGGTATTTCATTGGAATAGAATCTACATACAAATGACAAGTTAGACCAAAAACACCATACCACCATGAGAGACAAGTCCTCACTATAATATAAGAATAGTCAATATGATCACCATTATTGAGACCTTCCACCATGAGAAAGATAACCAAAATAGCCAATATGATAGATGGATCGATAATCACCGAGAGATAATTCCACAAGATAATTCCAGTGATAAATCCATAACTGAACCATAGTGCCACACGCAAACATAGTCTCATACAAACCAACTCATGAATAAAAGTTCAACGCAAAATGGGCCCAAGCAATGATAGAGAAAAAAGGATAAAAAGCAAATGTTTGAGCCTGGCCCATGCAAATCCGCGGAATCCTAAATAGAACTACTTCTCCTCCTTTGGCATCGAAACACCAAAAAGGAAGAAGAGAGATGTTAGCTCCCCAAGAGATCACTTGTCGTACTCCTAATCATCGTCCTTGTCCCTGTCCTCGTCGTCATCATCATACTCCTCCTCATCTTACTCTTTATCGTCATCATCAGCTGGTGGAGTAGGCTCCCTCGCTGGGGCAGGAAACAGGTGGCACTCGAGCTCTCCATAGTTGAGTCTGGAGGTGTTCTACTGAGCATATGAAGTGGGAGCAGTAGGATCTGGAGCGTTGCGTGATTCCCCAGACACATGGTGAAGAATGAGCTGCTGGGTGTGAGCCATATCGTGTCGCTACTTGTATGCCTCGTACTACCCCTTGTGGGTATCCACCCCCATGCACAAGATGTTCCGCTGGAACCAATTCAGTTGCTTCACCTCATGGGCAACGGGTGGTACAGGGGGCCTACGTCCACTAGAACGAGCATCTCTCATGAGACCCTCTAGAGCATAAGAGGGATGGGAGGTCTTGCTTGCCTTGTTGTAAATATTCTTGGTCTTGTTCTCACCATCAAGGTTGCCACCGAAATCCTCATGAGGTAGCATACGCTTGATGAGCATCATGATGAACGGGGCATATGGAATGGAAAGCATGTTGAACATGGCATCAGTCATCTCATGGTAAATAAAATCCATCACATCCAGCTTGTAATCCACGGACGCATCCTTAGAAATGGCAACCTCGTGCGAGAAAGCAAGCAGCTGAACAAGGTGGCCACGGATACTGTCATTGTTGCCCCCACTAGGAGTGATGCAGTCACGGTAAAGGGCAACCAGCTCAGCATATAAAGGAGAAAGACCTGAGAGCAACCCAACAACACCTTCTAGGGAAAGGCACGGAGAGAGTGCAGTGTCCTTGCTGGGCTTGATAGGAGTGATAATGCGATGACCACAAGGAATATCACGACCATGGAATGGGTAACCAAGCACCTAACCAAAGATGCAGAAATCAGACTGAATGAGAGTGGTACCTGTCATCCACATCATTGTGTGGAGCTCATCTCCATAGATCACAAGGTTGAGAAGAACTGCTTCCCCACATAGGTATCATAGTTGCACTTTAGAGTCATCAGAGTGTGCAGACCCATCCTCTTAGTCACAGCCAAAGCCTCAACAAGTCTTGGCTTTGACTTGGACTCAGTCATAGCTAGAGGGCGCATGGGGCGGATCTTGAGAGAGGAGTAAATATCATCATGAATACTCCTGAAGTGGGATGACCAAAAGTTACTGTCCTCACTATCAACATTAGCATATAAGTCACGGTGACAAATGGCGGTAGTCAAGGATATCCATCTTCTTATAGCTGACCTGGGGCTGCTTGCGCTTCCTTTGAGTGGTCCTCTTTGCTTTCTTAGCACGTTCAGCCATCCTATCAGCCTCTCTTTGCTGCCTCCTTAATTCAACCTCGTCCATGAGACCACCTTCTCCATCGGGCCTGAAATAACGACCATGGGGACGACGTATGTAGTATGTCTTAGGAGCACTTGAACCACCTGTGAAAAGAATAAGATGGGTAGCAAGGGGATAAGCACACACACAAGTCCAGGAGGGATGCTAAGAATGGTAGAAAAAAATCCACAATCCAAATCCATCAGAGACTAGAAACTGTGAAAATATTAACTAGGGGAAAACTTCCAGGCCGGATAATCCGGCCCTAGCGAATTTTTTCAGAACAACCACAAATTCATAGTACCAAACTAGATCGGGCAAAAGGGTTGCTATGCTATGATTCATAGCATGCATAGAAGACAAAGGGTAGCCTCTAAACTGAGTTTCCACTAAAAACAACAATTTCCATACAAAGGAGAAGAATGGGGGAGTTACGCTCACTCATTGGAAGAAGAACTCGGAGGAGAAGGTACCCAGAGGTGTTGGGAAGAAAATCCGGGGAGGGTGGAGGTGGCCGGCGGTGGCTTGGGAGGAGGCAGAGAGGCGGGGTGGAAGAGTTGCTCTGTTTGAGCCCTTCCCCCCGTTGTCCTAGCCAAAGTAGAAAAAACCGCCCGCGCCAGATTATCCGGCTCCCACTAGGGGCGGATAATTCAGCCCTCTCTGAATTTTTCTGTAAACACAGTTTCAGGCCAGCAACCTCAAACAAACACGCTCGCAAGTGATCAAAAAGACTTGCGTACAAGAATAGATGGCTTGGGGATAGGAGAAGGCTTGGGTTTAGACAACCAAACTAGGATGGTACTACACACCCAAGATTGCAAGAGTCAAATAACATAAAAGCCAAAATTGGGTTTTGTTTTCCATAAGAACAAAAGATATGCAAGAAAAACCACAAAGATCCACAAGGAACCAACTCTTCTCATAGAAGAGGGCGGTGGCCAATGCCACCATGTTGGAGTGTAATGGTATGACACCGCGAAGATATATCTTGGGTTCATGACCAATACTCACCAAAGAGCTCACATATCACATAATAATATTAAGAGAAGTGATTTTTCTTGCTTTCGGCTTTATTGGGGGAGGGTTAGCCCAATCAATTATGACTACACTCCCCTTATATCCATGCCAACATCTAAACCAAATAAAGAAGAGATGTAAGTGGGTATGCATGAGTAATCAAGACAAGCTCCTTGAATCAACAATATTTAGCTCATTCCTCAAGTAACAAAACCTTGCTTCATCAAGTGGCTTCGTGAAAATATCATCAAGTTGGTTCTTAGTGCTCACAAAGGATACATCAACACCACAAGCAACATGATCCCAAATCAACTGATTGTGAATCTCAATATGCTTTGTCCTTGTATGCTGCACCAGATTGTACGCAATCTTGATTGCACTTTCATTATCACATAAAAGAGGCACTTTTTCACAATTGACACCGTATTCCTTTAAAGTTTGCGTCATCCACAATAATTGAGTACATGCACTTGCAGTAGCCACATATTTAGCTTCGGTGGTGGAGAGAGATATGCAATTATGTTTCTTTGAAGACCAACATACCTAAGACCTGCCCAAAACCTGACAAGCTCCAGAAGTTGAATTCCTATCATCCTTGTCACCAGCCCAATCTAAATCTGTATAACCACGTAGAGATGAATTGGAGCCCTTGGATACCATAAACCAAAATTAAGGGAATGAACCAAATATCGGAAGATTCTCTTGACCGCCACTAAGTGGCTTTCTCGAGGAGCCGCTTGATACCTCTCACACACACCTAATCTAAACACAATATAGGGTGTAGATGCACAGAGATAAAGTAGAGAGCCGATCATGTACCGGTATACCTTTTGGTCCACATCTTTACCATTGGGATTGAGTTCACGATGCCATTTAGTTTGCATCAGTGTGGCGATGCCATTAAGATCCGTCATCTTGAACCTCTTGAGCATGTCTTGGATGTATTTTGCTTAATTAATTAAGGTTCCTTCTATAAGTTGCTTGATATCAAATCCAAGAAAGAACCATAATTCCCCCATCATAGACATCTCGAACCTGTCAGTCATAAGATTTGAAAATTCATCATTAAAAGATTTATTAGTAGAGCCAAAGATAATGTTGTCTACATATAATTGGCCTATGAAGAGCTCCCCCTTAACCTTCTTAGTAAAGACTGGGATCGATATGCCCAACCTCGAAAACATGGTCTAACAAAATCTCTTTAAGATGCTCATACCATGCATGTGGGGCTTGTTTAAGGCCATACACCGCCTTATCTTGTTTGTAGACATGTTTCGGGAAGTTGGGGTCCACAAAACATGGGGGTTGCTTCACATATACCAACTCATGTAGAGGACCATTAAGAAATGCACTCTTAACATCCATTTGCTGTAATTTAAAGTTGTGATGAGCTGCATAAGCAAGAAGGATATGGATAGACTCAAGGCGAGCCACGGGAGCATAAGTTTCACCAAAGTCAATGCCTTCCACTTGAGAGAAACCTTGTGCTACCAATCTTGCCTTGTTTCTTACAACAATTCCATTCTCATCTTGCTTGTTCTTGAAGATCCACTTGGTGTCGATAACATTGCGGAAATCCTTTGGCTTCTCTACTAATTTCTAGACCTTGTTGCGCTCGAAATTGTTGAGTTCTTCATGCATAGAAACAACCCAATCTGGATCTTCAAGTGCTTCAAAAACCTTCTTGGGTTCCACCATAGATATATGAGCTTGATAATCACTGAAGCTTGCAAGCTCTCTTCCTGTGGACACCCTTCTTCTTAGATCGCCAACAACTTTATCTAGAGTATAACCTCTTAATTCAAGGTTTCTTTCAGCACGTGCTTTGCGATGAATTTCAATCAGCTTGTTATTTCTTGGAGGAATTTCTTCATCATTTGAGTCTTCGTCTGGACCACTAGCTTGTTCTGCGAGTATAGGAGATGAAGAACCTTGCCCTTGATTTTGATCAGCAGCCATAACAGGAGACTGCTGTTGTTCTGAGGCTTTAGGGCCGGATAATCCGGCCGAGGGAGGGGCCGGATAATCCGGCCTAGGAGTTCTTGATCCTTCTTGATCATCTTGGATGGTTCTGGCATGAGTTGGAGTAGGGCCGGGTAATCCAGTGTCAACCGGAAAATCTAGCCTGGGAGTTTCTGCTTCTTCCAGGTCATTATGTTCATTCCTGGTATTTGATGTAGTCAGATTGGATAATTTGGCCACACCCGGAATATACGGCCTAGAGCTTCCAAATGCTCCAGGAGATGGAAGATCTCCAGCAGGTTGAGGTGTTGGTGTAGTGGTTTCTCTAACATGTGGAGCTTGATGAGCTTGTGTAGATGAGGGCTCTACTTGAGTAGAGCATTGTCCTTTCCAATCTACCACAAGGGGTTCCTCAATGGGGCAGAAAAATCCCATGCTCATTCTTCTCATGGCATCTTGGGGTATTTCAACATCTACATCACAAACATCAACTTGCCCCACATGGGAGCCATAATTTTCCTCAAACACCACAATATAAGATTCTACAACAGTTCCGGAGAGCTTATTGTAGACTCTATAAGTGTGGGATTTGGCACCATAACCAACAAAATTACCTTCTAAAGCCTTAGACTCAAATTTAGACAAACGAACCCCTTTAATGAGAAAGAAACACTTACAATCGAACACCCAGAAATATGATATGTTTGGCTTGTTACTGGTAAGCATCTCATATGGTGTTTTGTCCAAGATCTTGCAAAGATAAAGCTGGTTTGATGAGTGACAAGCAGTGGAGATAGCTTCAGCCTAGAAATTGTATGGTGACTTGAATTCAGCCAACATAGAGCTTGCCATGTCCATTAATGTCCGGTTTTTCCTCTCGGCTACACCATTTTGTTGAGGGGTGTGATGGCTCTGTGTATGGTGCTAGAAAAATGCTGGAGCATGGTTGATATAGAGCTCGTTGGGAACTCCAAGAGGAAGGTATGATGAGCACAGCAGTAAGTTTCCCTCAGTATGAAACCAAGGTTTAATCGAACCAGTAGGAGCAAGGAAACACCATAAAGGTGTTACTAGCTGAGCTTTGGCAGGGCGCACTACCGGTGCTAGTAGCAACGTGGAGACCTGCACAACACAACCACAGAACTTTGTCCCCAACTTGCGATGAGGTTGTCAATCTCATCGTGTTTTGCTGAAAACAAAGGATTAAATGTATCGAATGGAAAGAAGTAAAAGTTTGCAGAAAGTAAACACAAAGCAGAAACAGTCTATAGATTGTATGTAAAAGACAAGGCCCGGGATCCATAGTTCACTAGAGGTGGATCTCCTTAGATAGATAACATGTTGGGTGAACAAATTACAGCGGGGCAATGGACAAACATCGAGAAAGCAATACATGCATATACTAATCATCTTGACTCCTTTGAGACTTGATTGGGCATTACAACATTATACATAGACCGCATCCAACTGCATCTATGACTAATAATCCACCTTCAGGTTATCATCCGAACCCCCTCCAGTATTAAGTTGCAAGCAACAGATTATTGCTTTACGAACTGCGTGTAAAGTAAACAATACGATTGTTCTATGAACAAAGGATTGTTGTTTTCTCCCTAGTAGCAACAGCACATCTAGTACCTTAGATATTTCTGTCACTTCCCCAGATTACTAGAGGCATGAACCCACTATCGAGCATAAATACTAACTCTTGGAGTTGCTAGCATCTACTTGGCCAAGATAGCTACTAACAATGGAAAGCATGCAAGATCACAAATAACAAACACATGATAGAATCAATAATCAATCTGAAATAGCATCTCAATATCCATCGGATCCCCGCAAACACAACATGCAGAATTACAAATAGATGATCTTGATCATGAACGGAGCTCACAAGATCTAGACATGAAAGCACAAAGGAGGAGAACCAGCCATCTAGCTACTACATGGATCTGTAGTCCAAGGATGAACTACTCACGCATCACACCGGAGGCTTGCATGGTGATGAAGAAGGCCTCCAGGGTGAATTCCCCTCTCCGGCAGGGTGCCGGGAAGAGCTTTAGATCCCTCCCGATCTAGGGATGGAGATGACGGCGGCTACAGACTCTTTCGTGGATTTTTGATCGGGTACTTAGGGTTTACGTCCCGAGGGCATCTTATAGTCGGAAGGGGAGACCGAGGGGGTGCCAGGGGCCACCACACCACCCCCTGGCGCGGGCCCAGCCTAGCCACGCGGCCAGGTGGTGTGGCCGGCGTCTGGCCCCTCTCCGTCTCGTATTCTGGCACTTGATGACTTCCGGAAAAATAGGCACTTTGGCTTTTGTCCCGTCCAATTCCGAGAATATTCATTTTCTGACTTTCCTGGAACCAAAAACAGCAGAAAACAGGCAGCTGGCACTATGGCTCTTGTTAATAGGTTAGTCCAAGAAATCATATGAAAAGTACTCCAAAGTTGGAACAAAACACAAGAAAGTGGATAAAACCAAGCATGGAACATCAAAAATTATAGATACATTTGCAATGTATCAACATCCCCAAGCTTAACTCCTGCTCGTCCTCGAGTAGGTAAGTGATAAAAAGAAAGAATAATTTTTGAGGTGACATGCACCATCAAAGACTTGATCAAAGTATTTGTAAAACATTCAAAGCTGGGATCATAGTAATTCAATCATAACATGGAAGACAAGGTTCTAGCAATGAGCAAAGAAACTAAGATGCAACATGAAAACGCACAAACAAAAGATTCATGAATAACAATGCTTTGAAAGACGTTTGTTTGTTTCACATAAAGAAAACATAGCATAATAGTATTCAGCTTGTCCCTCAATAGAATATCAAATATAAATGCATAGGACACCTTCAAAGTTCATAAGAGTGACTAGATACAATAGTTTAAAGCAAGCAATAACAAGTTATGCATCAATCAACTAGTCTTGGGACAATGCACATAGAACTAGGAATGGACACTATGCTCTCAAAGTAGGTGCATAAAGATAGAAGGTGGAGACTCAATATAATGGTGGAAGAAAGGCCTTTTTATAAAAGAAAGTAGGGATTCAAGTCTCATAAAGAGCTTCCAAAAATTATGGTACTTATAGCTTTCAGCTCTCATTGCCCCTATCATAAGCATCTTGAAGTGATTAAGGTTAAAGTGAACAAACTATGGTGTACATGCTTGACGAAGTATAAGTTAGAAATCTCATGTCCCTTGTATACGAGGGCCGCTCCTCATGCTACTCAAGTTTAGTGACCAGTAAGTTCTTGTCATTGTAAGTACATGTGTATCATAGAGAACCACCAACAGGGTACCCCTTGCCCGATGATACGGAAGAATCCCCATATCAAAATGACAAGGCAAGCAGACAACGAGCATCTCAACATTCTTCTTATTTACCATGGGAATATGGTGCTTTTTCTCTCTTTCCTCTTTTCATAGTATCTCTTTTTTTCCTTTTCTCTTTTTTTCTCAATATAGGACTCTTTTTTTATAAGAAGAATGCTTCATAGACAGCTCATTATGGTTACGCTGTAGGTTTCCACCATGTCAGCATGGATTAGACTAGCGTCCCAGGCGTTTATCTAACACATATACATAACTCCATGGACTTTCAAGCTCCCCTTTCATTTCACACCGACGACATCCATATACAAAAGAGCATGATATCAACTAGGTACAAGTACCAAGTGCAATGTTGAAAGCGTTCCCCATGAAAGCATGGTTCTGCTAATCCCCAACAAATAAGTGCAAGCATATACAACATTGGCGACACAATGGTTCAAGTTTATTAAGGGCAAGTAAAGTAAAGTGTTCCATCAAGTTTGTGAGAGCTTTAATCACTAGTTTTCTCATAACAAGTTTAATTTGGAAGGTAAACAAAAGCATGAATATACTTGGAATAGCATAAGCAAATAGGTAGGTATGGTGGACTCTTTTGAATAACTTGGTTTAGGGAGTTGGATGCATGAGTGGAACTCATACTTTGTTGTGGAAGCTAGCAAAATACTGGGAGCGACAAACTAAGAGAGCAATAATGGCCATAATCATGCAGAGCGATAAAACATCATTGATCAAAGCATAAAGTGATACTACAAGTTGAAAACTAAAGGATCATAAAGGCTATGGTGACTTGATATAGTCATAACATGGTGTGAGCATGTGCCAAGTCAACCCAAATAAAGCATCAAAGGAGAATACCACTATACTATGCTTTAATATGCTAAAACAACGCATGATTCATCCAAGGCACATTAAGCAATCTCAATTGTTTATAACAAGTCATGCTACAGCAAATAATACTAAGCATAAAGCCAAAACAATATCAAGCATGGCATGACAAAGCATAGGCCACAGTCAAAAAAAGCTCTTTTTACCACACAAGCATGAACTTTCCTACTCTTTTCCAAACCAAACCAAACTATTTGCAAACCAATGTATGAAAGAGGGGGTCCAACCAATTTATTCAGCAAACTAAGCAAACAAAAAAACAAAACAAAAACGAAAAATAAGACGCTCCAAGAACAACACAACTGTGCATGAAACGATAAAAATGAAGCGTTTGGAAGAAACCTGGAATTTTTATTGATGAAGAAGGGGATGCCTTGGGCATCCCCAAGCTTTGACGCTTGTACCTCTTGGATATTTCTTGGGTTGACACGCGTGGCATCCTCAAGCTTGAGCTTTAGTCCATCCTTCATCTCATTACTCATTCCTTCCATAAACCTGAAATTTTTCTTTCATACAAAACTTCACACAATCTTTATTAGCAACATTAGTGCACTCAAGATAAAAGGTCTTAAGGTTCAGTTCTAACACCAAATAAACTTCCATTAGAACACTAGCTACTGTAGCACTTCCCTCAAAAAGTTCAATTCCCCAAAAGAACTCAAAAAGGAACCAACAAGAAGCAAATGCAGAAAATGGCAGAAATCTGTCAAAACAGACCAGTAGGTAAAGACGATTTTTTTCGAAGACCTTCTGTTGCTCAAATCAAAAAGTGTTGAACTAACGAAAGTTATATAATAACCTGGGTCAGAAGCACAAAAATTCACGCCTCAAAAAGACGTTTAGAGATTTTACACGAATGTTTACGGTGAAGCACAGAAATCTGTTTCAGGACAGCAACTTTCCCAATCATTACTTCTCTCTCATTAGAGGTTACTCTTGGCACAAAAAGCAAATAAAAAGGATAAGTAGTGGTTATTACTGAAGTTATAACTTCCAATACTCATCTAAAACTTTTGGGTTATCTCCCAATAAGTACTTTTCTTTAACGCCTTTAAGTTAGGCATAAGAAGCAAGAAAGAGTCAAGTGTTCTCAAATGAAGAAGCATTAAGACCAAATTTATTGCCCTTACCGCTCTTACTTTTATTCTTAACCTTGGGGAAAATATGATTGTTTGGTGGAGAAGAAAGGTGCATGGTCCCCTTTCCCGCATCTATTATTGCTCCAAGGAGTTCTAATAGGGACCTTCCAAGTGTAATTTGTCCTTTTCCTGCACATTCAATAACAAGATAATCAGTAGAAATCATTTTCCCAAGGATCTTTGTAAACACTCCTTCAGCTATTCCAAGAGGTAATATGGTAGTATTATTAGCAAGAGATATTTCTTTTCCTCCTTCAGTAAGCCCCCAAGTATTCAAAGATTCATAAATCTCTTTGGGCATAAGACAAAATTCAGACATGATATCACAGCGGGCTTGAAAACTTTCAGTGTTTATCTCAATCTTTACTGTAAGGAGCCACTTTGATGGTTCAGAATTTATTGGAACAAAATTGTGATTCTCCCTAAGCATATTATAGCAATTTTCTAAACTAGTAGTGCTAGACTCAAGAGTGTTCAACCTAGCAAATATTTTTGCGAAAGACATATCAGTTTGGCTAGGCAAGTTGTAAGTGATGATCAATTTCTTTATAGCATTAATAGCATCATCCTCATTACATTGGAGGAAATCTCCTCCCACAACAGCATCTAAAGCATATCTATAGCAAAGAGCAATCCCAAGGTAAAAACTACTAAGGAACAAGCTTTGAGTCATTTTAGGCTCAGTTTTTTCATATAAATCAGAGATTCTAGACCAAGCTTCCTTAAAACTTTCCTTAATTCCTTGTTTAAAAGTGAAAATCATTTCCTCGGGTGACATAGTGACTGGAGCAAGGCTAGACATAAAGGAAACTTAAGAAATGAACTAATTTTTTTGTGTTTTTAAAATAAGAAAGTAAACTAGTAAAACTAATTTTTTTTGTGTTTTTGATAAAGAAAACAAGCAAACTAAGAAAAAAGAAACTAAGCAAAACAAAAATAACAAAGTAAAGAGATTGGTTATGAGGGACTCCCCTTGTGAAGATGTCCTTGACTCCTCGGCAAGGGCGCCAGAAAATTGCTTGATGGCTCTGTGTATGGCGCCAGAAAAATGCTGGAGCGTGGTTGATGTAGAGCTTGTTGGAAACCCCAAGAGGAAGGTATGATGAGCACAGCAGCAAGTTTCCCTCAGTATGAAACCAAGGTTTAATCGAACCAGTAGGAGCAAGGAAACACCCCAAAGGTGTTACTAGCTGAGCTTTGGCAGGACACACTACCGGTTCTAGTAGCAACGTGGAGACCTGCACAACACAACCATAGAACTTTGTCCCCAACTTGCGATGAGGTTGTCAATCTCACCGTGTTTTGCTGAAAACAAAGGATTAAACGTATCGAATGGAAAGAAGTAAAAGTTTGCAGAAAGTAAACACAAAGCAGAAACTGTTTATAGATTGTATGTAAAAGACAAGGACCGGGATCCATAGTTCACTAGAGGTGGCTCTCCTTAGATAGATAACATGCTGGGTAAACAAATTACAGCGGGGCAATTGACAAACATCGAGAAAGCAATACATGCATATACTAATCATCTTGACTCCTTTGAGGCTTGATTGGGCATTACAACATTATACATAGACCGCCATCCAACTGCATCTATGACTAATAATCCACCTTCAGGTTATCATCCGAACCCCCTCCAGTATTAAGTTGCAAGCAACAGATTATTGCTTTACGAACTGCGTGTAAAGTAAACAATATGATTGTTCTATGAACAAAGGATTGTTGTTTTCTCCCTAGTAGCAACAACACATCTAGTACCTTAGAGATTTCTGTCACTTCCCCAGATTACCAGAGGCATGAACCCACTATCGAGCATAAATACTAACTCTTGGAGTTGCTAGCATCTACTTGGCCAAGATAGCTACTAACAACGGAAAGCATGCAAGATCACAAGTAACAAAGACATGATAGAATCAATAATCAATCTAAAATAGCATCTCAATATCCATCGGATCCCCGCAAACACAACATGCAGAATTACAAATAGATGATCTTGATCATGAACGGAGCTCACAAGATCTAGACATGAAAGCACAAAGGAGGAGAACCAGCCATCTAGCTACTACATGGATCCGTAGTCCAAGGATGAACTACTCACGCATCACACCGGAGGCTTGCATGGTGATGAAGAAGGCCTCCAGGGTGAATTCCCCTCTCCGACAGGGTGCCGGGAAGAGCTTCAGATCCCTCCCGATCTAGGGATGGAGATGACGGTGGCTACAGACTCTTTCATGGATTTTTGATCGAGTACTTAGGGTTTACGTCCCGAGGGCATATTATAGTCAGAAGGGGAGACCGAGGGGGTGCCAGGGGCGACCACACCACCCCCTGGCGCGGGCCCAGCCTGGCCGCGTGGCCAGGTGGTGTGGCCGGCCTCTAGCCCCTCTCCGTCTCATATTCTAGCACTTGATGACTTCCAGAAAAATAGGCACTTTGGCTTTTGTCCTGTCCAATTCCGAGAATATTCATTTTCTGACTTTCCTTGAACCAAAAAACAGCAGAAAACGGGCAGCTGGCACTGTGGCTCTTGTTAATAGGTTAGTCCAAGAAATCATATGAAAAGTACTCCAAAGTTGGAACAAAACACAAGAAAGTGGATAAAACCAAGCATGGAACATCAAAAATTATAGATACATTTGCAATGTATCAAGGTGTATGCAGCTGAATATTGGTACCTTATCCCCTCTTCGCTTAGGAATTCATTTAGAGTGTAGTTCTTGAACTCGGAGCCGTTGTCGCTTCTAATTGACAATATTGGGACATTGTGTTGACGTTGAGCCTCATTGGCAAAGTCGATGATAGTTTGTTGGGTCTCACTTTTTAGCTTGGAGAAGTATACCCATGTGTATCTTGAGTAATCATCAACTATGACAAGGCAATGTTTCTTCCCACCAAGGTTGCATGAGATGGAGGACCAAAGAGATCCACATGAAGGAGCTCCAAGATCCTCTTTGATGAAATAATTGTTTTCCTCTTCTGGGGAGAGTCGTGCATCTTTCCTTCAACACATGCCCTGCAAACACGATCTTTGGGAAAGGAAACTTTATCTTTTAGTCCAAGGACGTGGCCACCCTTATGGAGACTTTGCAAAGTTCTCATGTTGATGTGAGCTAGATGGCGATGCCATAACCATCCCGTGCCATCCTTTCCAAATAAGTACATCGGACCCACTATGGTTTTCCCTGAAAAGTCCACCACATACAGATCATTTTCGATGTACCCAATGAAAGCGACCTTTAGAGACTTGCTCCACAAGAGTACCACTAAATCACCATCAATAAAAACTGCAAAGCCCGTCCTACCAAGGGCATGAACAGAAAGTAAATTGTAACCGAGGGTCTCAACAAGCATGAATTCCACGAGAGAAATATCGTGGGCAACCACAACCTTGCCAACACCCAATACCTGAGATTTTGACTTATCACCATAGGAGACGGTTATTTGATCATGGTTTGGCCTCATCTCCATGATGATCTCCTTGCTTCCGGTCATATGACTTGTGCACCCACTATCTAGCACCCATTTGGAATCACTGGAAGCATAGCCCTGCAAGACAATTACTTCTTGGTTTCAGTACCCATTTTTCAATGGGTCCTCTCATGTTAGTAATAAGGGTCTTTGGAACCCAAATAGATCAAGAAATATAATTATCAAAAGGACCAACATAAGTAGCATAGACATCACCATAGTAATCACAAAACAACTCATAGTTAGGATTATTAGACCCTGCAAAACCAATATAGTCAGTTTTGTCCTTTGTGATGTTCTTTTCAATGATGCTTGTCTTTGCATGAACAATTTTGCCTTTCTTCTTCTTGTTCTTCTTCTTCTTAGGCTTTGGGACATAACCAAGTCCCTCCTTTCCATTATTCATCCTTTGCTTGCTAAGGACTTCATCTAGAGCTTCCTTACCTTTGGAAGTGGATGCCTTGGCAAGCCCCTCTTTCAACGTAGCATTTTCTTCATGTGAAAATGTTAATGTAGAAGTGCTTGGAGTATCATACTTGGTCAATCGAATTTGGAGTTGATCATGAGACTCGTTATGAATGGAGTATTCACTCTCCAAATCCTTGTGGGCAATGTTAAGTGTCTCCAATTTCTCGGAGAGTCTAGCATGATCAGCCCCAAATTTAGTTTCTTTGCTTTGGCAATAGCGTTATCACATTCGTTGATCAGCTTGGCCACAACGTCATCATGTGTCTCCTCGATAGAATCAAGTCTCTCCTCTAGTGAGACTCGAGCCTCATCTTATTATTCTAGAGCATTCTTTAAGGATGAAATCTCCATTGCATCCTCTCTTTCAATTTTGCCCTTTTCTTTGAGAAGCTTTTCATTTTGAGCTAGTTGATCCATGAGTGACTCAAAGTGAACTTTGTAGTCACCTTGCAAGTTACTGATGAAATAATCCAAAGCAATAATTTCCTCCTTAACCTTAAGACTAGTAGAATCATCCATATCTATATTCATTGTAGTCTTAGGGAAAGAAGTGGTGGAAGATGATACCTCGAACCCTCTTGCCATAAGGCAAGTGTCGTTCTTGTTGCTCACATATTCATTAGGTGAATCGAAGAGTGAAGTTGGCGTAGATGTGGTGGCTATGGCAGTCACCTCTCGTGTGCTATCATCATCTTCTTCATCTTCACCCCCGGACGAGTACTCATCTTGAGCTACCAAGACAATATTTGGTTGCTTCTTGTAAGGACCATTTTTCTTCACAAATTGCTTCTTCCGAGGTGCCTTTGACTTTTCTTTGAGAATGAGCCTTCCTCCATTATCTTATCTATTTTGATAAGGACATTCGGCCACGAAGTGCAGCCGGTGTCCACAATTGAAGCATGTTCTCAGTTTAGGACCATTTTCCCTTCTTCCATTAGAACCATTCTTGCGTTCAATTTCAGATTTGGCTTTGGCTGGGTCCTTCCAAAAGTTTCTAGCATAAAAGACCATGTACTCACCATGTGCCCTCTTGAAATCCTCGAGACAGTCCATAGCTTCAAAGTCATCATCATTTTGTTCAACAATATTTCCCTTTAAGGCCACATTTACCCCCTTTTGCATTCCAATGGCTTGAGCAAGAGCATCTTCGACATTCTTGGCAGCCACTTTGAAGGCTGCCATTTCTTGCATGACCTCATTGGAAGTCATTTGATGGTAATTGTGTCTACCTTGAAGGCTCTTCAAATCAGTAGGATCAAAAGGCATAAGAGCACTAACATGCTTTCTCTTGATCAACGCGTCATCAACGTGGGTAGCACCATGATTTCTAAATGTGGTGGCTATTGACTTGAGCCTTCTATACATATCCTCATTATCCTTGCCATCCATCATATAGAAACCTTCAGCTTGGTTACTCAGTGCATCATACCTATTCCTTCTCATGCTTTCATTCCCAATGAAGAGTTCGGTGAGGGTATTCCAAGCTTCCTTAGCAGTTCTGAGATGTTCTATGTGGGGCATGTCCTTGGGACCCACACTGAGCTGAATCACGTGTAAAGTTGTTGCATTGAGTTTGCTATCCACAACTTCTCTTCTTGTCAAATTGGTGGAATCTCCAATGTGGAGGCCTTCTTCAATGATACTCCAAAGCTCAATAGACAAACTTCACACTTGATATTTCATTAAGAATTGCCATTGATTAAATGAAGATGCAGTAAGCTTGGGTGGATCGCCCTATTGTTTATATGAGGGTGAGGGATTGGTGGGTCAGGAGAATATAAGTGAGAGACCTCACTATAGTCCTCCTTACCACTTCCCTTTTTGGAGGAGGATCCATTATTTTTATCACCTACCACCTTGTCTTCCTTGGAGTGATCATTAGCTTTGTCCTTAGAGCGAGGAGTGGTAGCGTCAGAGGTAGATGGAGGTGGGGATGTAGATGGAGAGAGACGAGCAATCATTTGATGCATCTCTTCCATTTTGGCCTTTAGGGATTTCAGCAAGGTTGTTTCCAACGTCTTGAGATCATCCATAGTTACCTAGTCCATAGCCTCACTACCATCTCCCTTAGTGCCCATAATCTCTTAGGTGGTAAAGCCCGAATAAAAGAGCCGACGCTCTGATACCAATTGAAATGGATCGTATGGGCACCTAGAGGGAGGGGTGAATAGGTGTTACTTCAAATTTTAGTTCTTTTTCAATTTTAGGATTGACACAAATGTAAATTATCTAGATATGAAATTATGAGAATTTCCCTATATGCCAACCTAACTACTAAGCGTGTAAAAAGGAGCGAGGAAATTGTAGTGGAGCACGAGGAGACACGGGGATTTGTTTGACTGCAGTTCCTTCCTTGTTAAGGGAAGTACTTCTGCGTTGGAGGGGTGGGTGGTTCTAAGACCACCACGCCACAATAGGCCTCACCCTATTCTCTGATGGATCTCGCCATTAAAAGCCCAATCCACCTTTCCACTATTGGTACCCTTTGAGGCAGGAACCGATGCCTTTACAATGCTAGCGGGGCACACATCCACAACTGAATTGGAGGCTCTCGTGATGACAACAAGTTGCCACAATAACAAGGATTATCAAATAATCAAAACAAGGATCTAGATATTTGCAAGAAATACTAGATCAAGGATCCCCCAAGTGAATGGAGAGGAAGTTGAGTACTTGATTAGTGTTGATGAAGATTGAGTTCTCCTCCTTCAATTCCCAAAGGTTCGAAGCCTTTGGTTGGGTGAGGATGGAGATCTTGCTTGGAACTTGAAGAACAAGTCTGAGCTTTTTCAAATGAATCAAGGGTTCTGGTAGGAGGGATTGATGGGGAATAAATACCCCCTGCCAAACACTGCCTTTAGACACTTTGGGGGCCAGATTATCCGGCTAAAGTAGGGGTCGGATTATCTAGCCGGGGCAAAACTCCGCCCTGATAACGGATTTTCCGGGGGGAAATCCGCCCCCATACCGTGTGGCGCGCCTTATCGCCCTTTGCAAAACTTCTCGGGGGTGGATTATCCGCCCCCTAGATGGGCGGATTATCTGGTGAGGGAAAAAACTCCGCCCCTGGGCGAACCTTTCGCGAGATATTCCGCCCCCATACCGCATGATGCGCCTTGCCTGCTCTTGATATTGGGGCGGGCCGGATTATCCGGCCCTTGGCAGTGGCAGATAATCTGCCCCGCAACATTCAGTTTTGCTGCATCTGAATGACAAGTTTACCTGCAGCACTTCAACACACATGAGATGATCCTTGGTATTGTTATCTAACACACAAAACACTAGAGATCATGAAATGTTCTTTCACTGACCTAATCCCTGCCGTTGTTGAGAAAACTAAGGCTTCTGGAGGCTGCCCCATTGTTGTTACCAAGACTACTGTCTTGGGTGTTGCTCCTCCTTGAACCCATGCTCAAGTTGTGTAAACCACTGCTCTAGAATCTTCTGGTACTGGTCGTCCCTGTGGTTTGGTTGCTCTGGCTGCTACTCACCCAATCCCTGCCGCTATTGAGCAAACCAAGGCTTCTAGAGACTACCCAGTTGTTGTTGTCAAGACTGCTATCTTGGGTGTTGCTCCTCCTGGAACCCGTGCTCAAGTTATGCAAACTCTGCTCTAGAATCTGTCGGTACTGGTCGTCCCTGTGGTGTGGTTAATCTGGATGCTGCTAACGCAATCCCTGCCGCTATTGAGCAAACTAAGGCTTCTGTAGGCTGCCCTACTATTGTTGCCAAGACTGCTGACTTGGATACTGCCCCTCCTTGAACCCGTGCTCAAGTGGTGAAAACCCTTGCTCTAGAATCTGCTGGTACTGGTCGTCCCTGTAGTGTGGTTGCTCTGGATGCTGCTGACCCAATCCCTATCGCTTTTGAGCAAAGTAAGGCTTCCGGAGGTTGCCCCGTTGTTGTTGCAAAGACTGTTGTCTTGGGTGTTGCTCCTCCTCGAACCCGTGCTCAAGTTGTGCAAACCCCTGCTCTAGAATTTGCTGGTACTCTTCATCCATGTGGTGTGGTTGCTCTAGCTGCTGCTGACCCAATACCTGCCGCTGTTGAGCAAACAAAGGCTTGCGGAGGCAGCCCCGCTGTTGTTGCCAAGACTGCTATCTTGGGTGCTGCTCCTCCTTGAACCCATGCTCAAGTTGTGCGAACCCCTGCTCTGGAATCTGCTGGTACTGGTCGTCCCCGTGATGTGGTTTCTCTAGCTGCTACTGACCCAATCCCTACCAGTGTTGAGCAAACTAAGGCTTCGGAGGCTTCCCTGATGTTGTTTCCAAGACTGCTGTCCTGTGTGCTGATCCTCCTCAAAACCCGTGCTCAAGCTCAGCGGGCTGTTGTTGCGGTTACTCCAAGCCATGGTGTTGTGGAGCAAGCTCATGGTCTAGAATCTTATAGCACTCGAAGCACTGTTGTTGTGGCAGCTGCTCCTATTGTGGTTGTTGTTAGCCGTGGCCCTGCCTATCCACCAGGTATTGTAGCTCCTACTGCTAAGGGCCCTTGACTTGCTCCTCCCGCTGATACTTTTGCTGAGGTTTCTCTAGCTACCGATGCCACTAATGATGGCAATGGTGGCGTTGTGGATGGGTCTGATGGTGCATATCCACCTCTCGAACCTATCGGTGGTTTCGGTCCTGCAAAACCTAGTGATGGCAAAGTAAGCATTTGTATTGGTGATGCAAAGTTCACTACAAAATTATATGATGGCATAGAAAAATTCTACGACGACATTCATATAATCCTTGGCAGATACGATCCTGAAGTGGTACAGTTAGCTGACCTGATGGCAGCGTTACGTGCGAAGGTGGCGTGGGGGTCCTCTCAAGTAGCACACTTCGTATATTTTTGTTACAGGAGCAAAAAGGCTAAACAATTGAAAGTTACCAGTGATTTAACCATACTGTTTACAAGGAAACATAGTAAATGTGAAGTGTACATCCCCTTGATAGTGCAAATGGTTGGAGAGGAACTGGATTTCAACAATAGAGATGATGGACTTGTATAAGACATGCATGACCTGATCCATGGCATCACTGATGGTTGTGTGACTAAGGGTAGCTTTGAACATAGGAGAGTCTTATAGAGGAGCATCGGAAAGAGGAGTAGGAAGAGCATCCCTAGAAAGTGCACCCAGAAGAAGAACATCACCAAGCAGACCATGCCAGAGAACAGGACGCCCAAGAGTTGCATGAAAAAAGGCACCACGCCACATAGTACACAACTGAGATCCAGTCAAAATGCCACACCTAACAGTAGCAGCAAAAATGCTAAGAGGGCGAGCACGATGGTGAACACACCCATGAGTGGTAGCAAAAAGGCTAAGATTGCCAACACGGAGGATACCACACCAAGTGGTAGCAGAAAAATGCTAATTTGGAGAGGAACACACCGCTCAGGTCTGGCAATAATACCGACACGAAGGAGAACACACCCAATAGTAGCAGCAAAAGGGCTAATTCGAAGAACACGCTGCAGAGGGAAGGCAATAATGGCAACATGCAGGAGCCAACACCCATGAGGGGAAGCAGGAAGGAGATCACACCCAAGAGTAGCAGCAAAAAGGCTAGTTCGATGAGGGACAGAACATAGATGTCAAGCCCACGGAGGATGTACACAAGAAGAGCAAGAGGGTTTTGTAAAGTCGAGATGAAATAGAATATGACTGCTGTTTGTCTACTGAAGAACCTGTGATACGTTTAAAATGTAAGTGACATGGGTATACCCTACAGGTACTCGAGTTTGGTATATACGGTCCAGATACGGCAGAAGCCCACGGCGTTGCCAAGGCCCAATGGAGAATTCGAGTGGCCCACGGACTCTCAATTGCTTGCGAAATAAGAAGAAGCTTAAGATAGAAAGTTCAAAGGGAAAACCCTAATCTGTAACCGACTCGACCTATTACCAGAGACCTAGCCTATCTATATAAAGGCTAGGAGGGGGCGGCGAGGAGGACAATCACGACCCTAGTTTCCACAACTCTTGCCAGATTGCATCTGCGTGCCCCTGTAATCTCCGATTCCTTCGTTAATTCCAACAGTAGACAAGCAGGAGTAGGGACCTCTACAAGGCCTGAACCTGGGTAAAACTTGCATCCCTGTGTGCTTGTTTGCTAGACAATTGATGCCTCCAGCGCTCCCTCCTTCTCCAAAACCCAAGTCCATAACAATGGGCATTGACGAGTTAAACCCTCATCAATTGGCGCCGTCTGTGGGAACTGGGAGTGCTGATGTCGCGGCTTCTTTGGCCCCATCAACCGACATCTACAACTCCGCAACAGCAGATATTCGCCAGCTCTTCGGCGCATTCGACTTCACCGTCCACACGTCAGCCACTTGCCCGGCTTTCGAGTCCGTGGGCGACGATTGGGAGCTTCCGCTTCTAGGTTGGTCAACTAGGCACGCTTCGCATGCCTGACCAGCCGACGACACCCGTGATTGCTCCAGCATCATGGTTCCCGCCACCAATCGGCACCCTCAGCAAGCTCAATGCCTCGGCAACAGCTAGGAGCACGGACAGCGATAGCAATCGCGGATCTGATCTGGGTGACCTAGCCACTGAAGATGGAGCCTACGGCTCTGGATCTGAAGGTTGCGGGAGCAACAGCTTCCCCAACCACTTCATGTGCGTCTCATCAACACGGGCGACATCACCGCCAATCGCGAAAATGCCGGCACCAGATCTGGCACCGGACCGCCCAACGACAGCACGCCCAATGGCGGCATACCAGTCGCAAACGGCAGCCCCACCAACAGCGGTAACGGCGCGCCTGTCAAAAACGGGACAGGTGGAGAACCATCGCTCTCCGTGAATGCGAACACCGGTGAGCGCATGCTGATCAAGCTCAACAATAACGAGTGGGCCCGCTGTCGTGAAGCTCTACGGGTCAATCCTCTACCCCTCAACACACCACAAGACATGTTGATGGGCTACCATTGGCTGCTAAAGGAGGAATTCAAGCGCCAGCAATAGGTGATCACGCAACTCGAAGCGCGCAGAAAGGCGGCGGACGAATCGAGTCTTCGACGAGTCAGGCTCTCCTCCCACGGAGGATCCTCTTCCAAAGGCAACGAATATGTCGCCAACAAGAGGCGATCTCGACTGACCCATCTCACCGAGCAAGAACGTGTTGATGCCATGAAAGTCCTCGACTTCGGCTCTATGATAGTCGACACTAGGGGCAACATGCTCCCAAAGACATCGCAAGCTACGGTGATAGCGGCCACCATGTACCTCCTTAACAACCAGCCACCGGCTGGAGACCCACGAGCTGCCATGCACCGATCTACGATCGCGGGCTTGGGGCTAATCGAGGCCGCTCTCGACAAAGAGCCAACGCCAGAGCCGAAGAAAAGTAAGGCTCTGGAAAAGTACTACTCGTACTCCTCCAGTGATGACAGCCACGATCTGTCACGGCGGCGTCGCTCACGGCGGCATGACCGCGACTACGATGCGCGCGATGACCTCACACAGCGCAAAGTCGACAAGATGCGGGCAAGATGCACTCGTTCGACTGACTCAGAAGAAGACGAGACTGAGCTCTACGGTGCCAGATGCTTCAGCAGGGCCATTAGGCAAACGTGAATGCCTAAGGGGTTCAAACTCCCAACGGAGAACCCAAAATTTGATGGTCTACAAGACCGTAAAATCCGGTTAGAGGACCACATCTCCTCCGTCAAACTACATGGAGGGAGTCGAAGCACGGCCATGCAATGCCTACAGCTACAGTTGTAGGGTGCCGCTCGCGCATGGCTCAACAACCTCCCGCGTGGATCCATTCGCAGCTGGGAAGAGCTGGTCTACAGCTTCGTGCACAATTTCAAGGGCACTTACAAAAGGCCCGCATCAATCAAAGAACTGAGAAGCTGCCAGCAAAGATCGGGCGAATCGCTACGCTCGTACATCCAGAGGTGGTCCATCATCAAGAACTCCGCAAAAAACATCTCAGAGGACCGCACAATCGATGCGTTCAACGGTGGCGTTCGCCTTATAGAACTCAGGGAGGAGCTAGGCCGCTCGAAGCCCAAAACAATCGACCACCTGATGGAAATCGCGAATCGGTGGGCTGACAGAGAAGACTCGGTGAAAAACCGTACCTACTCCGATGACGACGACCTCGGGCACAGACGCAACCACCAAGGCAAACATCGGATGCACGTCTACGATGACCGCGACGAGGTCAATATGGTCGTAGCCGGCTACGCCGACAAACGCGACGACAACCGCAACAGCGGATACCGTAGTGGTGGATACCGCGACAGCGGAAAAACCACACAGGTGTGGCAACGCCGCACTTGCGAAGAGGCACCCGTAACATCTATTGAGGACAAACTTTCCGGGCCATGCAAAGTGCACTTCTACATCGACAAGCATGATGGCAAGAAGAAATCCAACCACCTTCTCAAGGACTGCCGCGAGTTCCTCAAACTCCACGAGGGCCTGGCCCGGATGAATCGTGATGCGGTCAATAGGGGCTACGGAGACGCCCCAGGCGTCGTGGCACATGGAGCTCCTCCACCACCACCTGGACCACCACCACCCACGGCTGCGTCGGTCCAGCATCACGGAGGCGAGCCATACCCACGAGCCATGGGCAACATGTGGATGATCCAACAAGGACGTCCCTCAAATCGAGTGCAGAAGGCCATCACTCGCCAAGTCAACTTGGCGATAAACTCTCCACCTTCCACCACTGAGTACCTCAGTGGAAGCGACTCCTGCATCACCTTCGACAGGCGTGACCACCCGTGCCAAGTTCCTCGTCTAGGCAACTATCCCCTTGTACTCGAGGCGCAGATTGGGGGTTTCGACATGAGTCGCGTCTTCATGGACGGCGGCAGCGGCATTAACCTCATGTTCGCGAGTACCTTGCATGCGATGAGGATCCCTCTAACGTGTCTGGAAGTTTCAGACACGACGTTCCACAGCATCGTCCCAGGAAAAGGCATATATCCCTGGGCAAAATCAACCTTGACGTCATCTTCGGCACACCGCAAAATATTTGGAGAGAGCGCATCGACTTTGAAGTCATTGACTGGCCTTCACAATACCACTGGATCCTTGGACGTGTCGTGTTCGCAAGGTTCATGGCAGTGCCGCACTACGCCTACCTGCAAATGAAAATGCCAGGACCAAACGGCATAATCACAATCAACGGCAACTTCGAGAGGTCCGACAGCTGAGACGGGGAATTCAATAGAATCTCCTAGTCCTTCGGCATGCAGGAGGAACTCGCGAGATTAAAGGAGTCGACAGACAACAGTCTGCCTCCCCTGAGCAGGCCAAGTTCACCCGACCTATCCTTCGACTCGTCGGTACACACGAAGAAAGTCCAAGTCCACCCAACGGACCCGACCAAGATGGCCCTCATCGCCAACAACTTGAGTTCCGTATAGGAACTCGCACTCGTCGAATTCCTCCGTGATCACTGGGAGATCTTCGCCTGGTGTCCAGCGGACATGCCAGGGGTTCCCAGGGAATTCGCTGAGCACACACTCAACATGAATCCAGATGCAAGGCCAGTCAAGCACACAATTCGGCGACTGTCTGAACCAAGAGCAAAGGTAGTCGGAATGGAGATCAACAGGCTCCTTGACGCAAAATTCATACGCGAGATCAAGGAAAGCACTTGGCTTGCTAACACGGTGCTTGTGCCTAAAAGATACACATATATCCTGTGGATGCGCGTGGACTTCACCTCCTTAAATAAGCATTGCCCAAAGGATCACTTCCTGTTGCCGCGAATCGACCAAATCATCGACTCCACCGCCGGATGTGAGCTTCTCTGCTCCTTGATGCCTACTCAGGCTATAATCATATTTGAATGAAGGAGGAGGATCAGGAGAAAACGGCATTTACGACGCCCTTTAGTGTGTTCTGCTACAACACGATGCCCTTCGGGCTAAAAACGCAGGAGCAACCTATCAGTGGTGCATGCAAGCTTGCCTCAAGAATCAACTTGGTCGCAACATCCAAGTCTACGTTGACGACATCGTCATCAAAACCAAAGAGAAAGCCTCGCTAATCGACGATCTACGTGAGACCTTCGCCAACCTCGACCGCTACCGGATCAAGCTCAATACGGACAAATGCGTCTTCAGCGTGCCATCTGGGCAGTTACTCGGGTATCTCATCTCCACGAGAGGGATCAAAGCAAACCTGAAGAAAATAAAGGCCATACTGGCCATGGAGAAGCCGAAGAACATAAGAGGCGTCTAGCAGATGGCTGGGCGAATCGCGGCGCTCAGTCAATTCATCAGTCGCATGGGCGAAAAGACATTACCCTTCTACCAACTTCTCCACAAAACTGACAAGTTCGAGTGGACAGACGAGGCGCAAGAAGCATTCGAGGACCTCAAACATTTATGATCCACCTCGCCGGTACTGGTGACTCCACGCGAAAAAGAGCCGATGTTGCTCTACATCTCCGCCACCAACCAGGTGGTCAGCACGGTACTTGTGGTGGAACGAGCCGAAGAAAACAAGGTCCACGGGGTCCAGCACCTAGTCTACTACCTCAGCGAGGTGCTCACGCCAACAAAACAGCGGTACCCGCACTACTAGAAGCTGGCGTATGGCGTCTTCGTGACAGTCAGGCGACTGCGCCACTACTTCCAGGAGCACTCAATCGTGGTGGTAAATGATGCCCTGCTCGGGCACATACTCAATAACCTTGATGCCACCGGGCGAGTCGCGCTTTGGGGAATCGAGCTGTCTCCACGAGACATCACATACGAAAAGCGCGACACGATCAAGTCGCAAGTTCTCCCTGATTTCCTCGTGCACTGGATGGAGAACCAGCTCCCCGACAAGCCAGATATGTCCTACCTCTAGACAATGCACTTCGATGGGTCCAAACGAAAGGACGGAGCTGGTGCAGGTGTCATACTGACATTGCCCCAAGGAGACAAGCTGAAATACATTCTGCAAATGCAGTTCACCGCCTCCAATAACGAAGCTGAGTACGAAGCTCTGATCCACGGGATGCGGATGGCAAAAGCCTGCGGCCCCAAAAGGCTCTTCATCTACGACGACTCCAAACTGGTGGTCAACCAAACGATGCACGAGTGCGACGCACTGAGCGACAACATGATTGCCTATCGCGACCTCTACGACAGAATCGAAGGGTACTTCGACGGCTGTGAGCTGCGACATGTGGGTCGCGAAAGCAATGAAGAGGCAGATCTCCTCACCAATATTGGATCCACCTGCGCCCCATACCACCTGGGGTATTTATCGAGTGCATCTACGAACGCTCCATCAAGCCAAAGGATCCAGAGAAGAAAGTAAGCACGTCAACGGACTCGGGGGCTACGCCACCCAGCAAGCCAATGACACTCGATGACCTGGAGCTTGATACATGACTCGAAGGACCAATGAGCGTCGTGATGATCGAGCCATCTTGGATACAACCCTACATTACATACCTACTCAGCAAGAGGCTGCTAGACAACTCGACTGACGCATGGTAGATCGCGCGGTGATCCAAGGCATTCGCCCTCATCAACAGCGAACTATACAAGCGCATCATCACAGGAGTGCTCCAAGGGTGCGTCTCCAACAGGGACGAAAGGGCCGTCCTCCTCGACATCCATGAAGGCACTTGCGGGCACCATGCTAACAGTTGTGCCCTCATCGCCAAAGCTCTACGAGCTGGATTCTACTGGCCCATGGCCATGCGCGACACCAAGGACATCGTCCAACGCTGCAATTCTTGCTAGCGATTCGCAGACAAACCTCACGCACCTGGCATGGAACTCTAGCCAATACCATTGGCTTGGCCCTTCGCGCAATGGGGACTCGACATGGTCGGCAAGCTCCCAAAATCCTCGTGAGGAGGTTACGTCTACCTCTTGGTCGCAGTCGACAAATTCACCAAGTGGGTCGAGGCCATGCCGGTGACAAATCAATCAGGGGCTAGGACTATCAAGTTTTTCGAGTCCATTGTCTATCGCTTTGGAGTGCCACATAGCATCATCACGGACAATGGGACGAACTTCACCTCCAAGGAGTTCTAGGAATTCTGCAAAAACCTGGGAATCAACATAAGCTATGCCTCGGTGGCTCACCCGCAGACCAACGGTTAAGTCGAAAAGGCCAACGGCCTCGTCTATGGCGGAATCAAGAAACGACTCCTCCGGCCACTCGAATGCTGGCCAGACAAGCTGCAACCCATACTCTAGAGCTTGCGCACAACTCCAAACAACGCCACGGGATACACCTCATTCTTCATGGTGCACGGTGCTACCCGCAGAAGTACGCTACAAAGCCCCACGGGTGGTCGCTTACAGCGAGCAGGAGTCAACTCTTGCACTCGAAGACTCTGTCGACCTCCTTGACGAGGCACGAGAAATCGCAGCAGAGAGATCAACGATCTACTAGCAAAGCCTCCGCAACTACCACAGCATAAGGCTACCAAGATCCTTTGTCAAAGGATACCTGGTCCTGCGACTAACGCAACAAGGGCATCTCAGGATCGAGTCCCCTTGGGAGGGACCTTACGTGATTACAGAAGTAATCTCAGGTGGCGCCTATCGCCTTAAAGATTTCGAGACAGGAGTTGCATACTCCAACCCCTGGAACATCGTGCAGCTGCGTCGCTTCTACCCCTAGTCATTTTTTTACATTTACAAATAAGGCTATTCAGCCAGGCTACTTAGCCACACATTGTACCTCGTACTATTCTGCGAATAAATAAAGCTAAGTGCCCCAAAACTCTGTGTTTTCCTTATTTTTCTTGCAATTTTATCACTCGGGGGCTGCGCCACCCTTTACACTTTCGTTGTACGAACAAATCGTAGTTTCCTAAGTAGCCGACACAACATTAATCAAACCCTTGATAAACATCAACCTAGTTGCAATGCACCTGACAGGTTGGCAAGGAGCTGAGATAACACAAGTCAGGCTAACAAAAAGGAACTGCAGAGTACAAATACACTCGCAAAATATAAAAGCTAGCAAGCTCTCCACATATCAATGGATATTAATTACAGCCAACATATTCATACGAACTTTACAACACTTGTACAATTATGTGCAGGATACAAGTCATGCTACTGCTGCAATAGAAGAACGTTAGTTTGTTCCTCAAAGAAGTCGATAATTTCTTCTGTTGGGCGATCAACCGCTTGGTAGTGCAGAACCATGTCCCAGGTCATACCTTCTGGCGGAGACGGCGGCCCAGCGGCAACAGCTGCGACATCTACATCCGGCCTATGCAGCGGCAACAGCGGCAACATCTTGGAACTTTGCTAGAAGAGCCAACAGGCTTGACAGAACAGCGTCCAGCGGAAACATCGTTTGATAAATATGCCTAAGGCACGATTGTGCCTTCTTCAAAAAATGAAGTACTCGAGAAGCACGATCCTGTAGGGTCGCAAGCGCGATCGCACGATCGTGGTCCACCCAAAAGTACCCACTCGCCTGCAGTTGCTCCTAGGTCTGGTCATTCATTCAAATGGCAATCTGGTCCTTCTCATCCTGCGGATGATGAGCACTGACAACTACACCAAGAAAAATGGCAAAGTGTGAAGATAAGGCATCGTCGCGACTAACTAAAAGAAAAGATGAGAGGGCATAAATCTAACACTTGAACTCCTCACTCAGCTGTGCCACCTCCTCCAAGAGATACTTATCACGGGCGGTGGCCTTCTCCGCCTTCGACTTACATACATCTGCTCTACCGTGGAGGATGGGTAACTCACGCTCCAATTGCTTAATGTGATCGCGCAGTCGCGAAAGCAACAACAACTCCTCCACCTTTGAGCGCGGTTGCGCCAAGGTTTCATCGGTGAGCGGAGGATCATGAGGACCACTCGAAGGACCACTCGACGTACCCTATCACAAACCAAGCAAGAGCAAATAAGGGACCAAGAATACATTGATAAAAGGCACGAATGCATTCAAGCACGGCAAAGTCTCGACAGGGACACTCCCACAAAAGCATAGTCTCAACAAAAGGCAACTACAGCTATTACATATGCATACTCAGGAGCATTTTGCTTCTTCGACTTGGACTTTGGCTTTAGGGGCTTCATCGCATCTGTGGCAGTCTCCGATGCCACGGATTTTCCGGTGGTAGCCCCAGATGCCACGGCCTTCGCTACCTTCGCTCGCCGCCGCTCCTGAGAATACTTGGCGACTGTCTCGATAAGTTGAGGACCATATTTAGTGCAGCTACCAGCAAAGGGAGAAAACACTACCTGCTGGCCTCCGGCGTCGATAGGCATCACCTCGGAAATAGCGACGGGGTCCATCTCCACGCCATGGGCTTGCACCATCGTGAGTGCCATGGTGGCACCGACTGAATGCTGCGAGTTCCTGAAGTCTGCGGGAATACCTCCAGCGAGGGATTCCACTAGGTCTCCAAGGTTGTCAATCAGCCTGGCCTTGGGAGTTAAATCCTCACGGATGTGACTGAGCACATCCTTGGCCTTCCCTAGCGTCTCCTGGAGGGCAACACTACGGTCTTCGACTACAGCGATAGCGCCGTCCAATGCCTCCACGCGACACAGAGACTGGGCGTCAAAGCTCAGGCTGCTGGCATCTGCATACACAAAAGTGTTAGTATAACAACCACATGTCAAAGAAAAAGAGCAATGCAAAATCCAGCCAAAAAAATACCTGAGAGGGGCTTGGCAATAGAGAAAAGTTGCTCCTCGAACAACTTCTCCCTCTCAGCAGTGGAAGCACGGATATCCTCTTCTCGCTTTTGCAACTCCTCCAGAGCTACGATTGCCTCGTCGCGATTCTTCGTCGCCGCGGCAAGCGTCTTCTCGAGTGCAGCAGCACGACGAAGTAGTTCATTGTGCTCAACTACAACGCACAGGGTGGATCATCAATCGAATTCATAAAATTCACGAAGACAAAGACAAAGTCAAAACTCACCTTCGACAATGCGGTGGCGATTGTCCAGCAGAGCGTGTTGCCGACCCATAACAAGGACTTGCTCTTCCAGACGAGCAGGTTCCTTCATGATAAGCTGCATCAAACAAAAACAGAAGTTTAGCAATAGCACCAAGTATAAATTCGACTGCCAAAACAGCAAAAGGACGCTTACATGATCCTCCAGAGACTTCGAAGATGATTGTCGCACATGCATCCGAGCAACCATCTGGTGTTCCCCAGCATGCAGGGAACTCGACGAATTGTGCCCGGAGTGGGCCGCCAATGGAGGAGAAGAAGACAGTTTGGCCACTTCCTTGGCCTTGGGGTCTACGACTCCGGACTCCTTCACAAATTGGATGTCGTCAGAAGACGACGACGCTGCTCGGCTACAAAATACATCAAGAAAAAACTTCAGGGAAAAAAGCAACTCCAAAAAGAAACCAAAACGAGGTCGCGAATGCAGAACTCGCCAGCTAAATTTATCAAGGTCGAAGGATTGCTCCTCCGACTCCGACGACTCCTTCGGTAGTCGCAGCTTCTTCCGGGCAGGAGGAGCCATGGAGCGCATAGGAATGGTGGGGATTGGCTCCTCTACAACAACAGAAGGGCCTTCTGGCATCGTCGGCGACGAGGCATCTGAGTCCTTGCTACGGGAACGCTTGTGAGTGTCCTGGTCGTTGGACTCGGGGGCTCCCTCCTCCTCTTCAATTGGGACGGTCAATTCCGACTCATCCTCTTCATCCACTTCGCGAGGGATAACCCCTTCAGGAAGAGGGGGAAAATTAGGAGACACCTTCTAGTCCTGCATTCAGAAGATGCAACATTATATATCAAAGCATCATAAAAGGCAATCGAAAACAGAAACTACTTCACAGTACAGTTCTACCTCAGGAGGAGGGTTAGAGGCGTCGAAAGGAGGCATGACTGGTTTGCCTAGGAGAACCTCCTTGGCAGTGTATTTGGTCACCAGTCGCACCCTCTTATCCACCTCACTCACAGAAATGCCCTCGGCAGACATGCGAGTGACATCATCGCACCGGTCTAGTGGAACATAGGGTGCACTCTGTCCTACAGAGGCTGGATGCAGCGGCGCAACCAGGTGCAAATGAGGGCAACTCCACCCTCTTCCTTGCCTATGCGGTTTTCAAGGTCGCGGACACGCTTATACAGCACTTCTGTTTCCTCGGACTCGCCGGGCATAACGATATTCTTCCAGGAGCGCCTCCTCTTGCAAGTCGCCGCGGGATCAAAGGGCGCGAGTCCATAGTGCTCTCCGTCGGCCTTCTGGTCACGGATGTAGAACCACTTGTCCCTCCACCCTTGGACGGACGCGGTGAGCTTGATGGCAAAATAGGTGACAGAGGAGTCGACATGGATCCCGCAGCCTCCTACGTCGTAGACTACCGAACCGGACGCCGACTGGCGTTTCAGCTTAAAAATCCTCTTGAAGAGGCCAAAGTGCGGCTCGATTCCGAGCCAGCACTTGCAAAGAGTAATGAAGCAGGAGATGTGGATAATGGAATTTGGGGGCAGCCGGTGAAGCTGGAGCCATAGAAACAAAGGAGACAATGAGAGAAAGGATGCAGAGGAAGAGAAAGACCTCGGATGATGAACGCAAGGAACATCACCCGGAAACCCGGAGGAGGACAAGGGATTACCTCCTCACTGGGCACTCGCAAGTCGTCTTCCACGGGAGGAAGAACTCCATCTTGACGATGAAGATGCAGTTCGGCGGGCTTGATGATGGACGCCCGCCAGGCACCATTGCTGATGTGGGTGCCAGCACCTTTCTTATTCCTAGCATCGGTGGCGCTGGTGCCCACGGTGGTGGTACCGTCCTTCTTCTTGGCGGCGACAATGGTGGCCGCGGATCCAACGGGGTGCCTCCTTTCTTCTTGCCCATCTTCTGATGGCAGTGAGAACGGAGGAAGTAACTGGGCAAGACACGGAGCTGGTTCATTGCCGCGAAGAGGAAGTGCGCAAGGAAGCAGAGAGCAGCAGCAATGGCAATGGGGGCACGAGCAAAGAAGACAGATGGGAAAATTACCGCAGCTGCGCTGCTACTTAACCTCCTTGCAGACACCATCCAACGGCCAGCAGAAACCCTACTACACCGTGGCGCACATCGCCATCGACACGTGGCAAAGCTGAAGCATGAACCGTCCCCCCACTATTCCTATTATGCGCGGAAATCGAGGAGACACGGTTAAAACAGAAGATTACGCATGCCCGGTAAAATCAAAGTCAGAAAGTGGGACCCACCACTCATCACGTCCCATCAAAGCCGCTCACACGAGCAACCGAGGTCATCACATCGTCAGCACTGACGTCATTGATTCTAGTAGCAGAAGATTTTGACTACTTTAGTCCTTGCTCGAGTCTTCGACTCAACCAAGCACTCGGGGGCTACTCCTAACAAGAGTGTTGGCCGCGCATCCGAAATATTTTTTATGCAGGTATAAAAACATTCAAGATAAACCCTTCACTCAAATCATCGGTTCGACTATGAACTACGGGTTACTCCCATAGGGAGCGCTAAAAGCATATTCGACTGAAACAAGCAACAAAAGACGACAGCAGTCGCAAGTGTTTTTTAGTCCCCACTCGAGTCTACGACTCGGGTAGGCACTCGGGGGCTACTCCCATAAGGAGCGCTGGTCGCGCACCCTATGATTATTTTTATGGTACATCATACTGTGTGTTGATAACATCCACACTCGAATACTATGGTGACTCCGCCTCATATTTTCCCTACAAAGATACTATGTCTCTTGGTCCACCAGAATCATCTCCGCGATGACAAAAAATTCGGATGACGCGCTTGCAGCGTGAAGATAAGACCTGAATAAGGCCTGGCAACACATCTGCTGCACATTACCAGAAATATATCCATACCTATAGGTGCGATGAACATGCCTTGATGGACGCGTCGAGTGCTCACACTTATATACTGGAATTCGACTCTTGTAAGACCTCCGTGTCCTGAGTCGAACTACGCCAGCACTTTTTCGAATTCGAGTCCGGGGACTTGAGTTTGAGTAGATTGCGTTGTTTTTCCGTAAGGCAGTTAACTGATACCGATACATCGGTTAAATCAGGCACGTATATCAACAATCCCTATGACACAAACAGAACACTCGAAAATGCTCAGTCATGCACTCAAAAGACTTCATAAAGTCCCTAGTCGAATCTGCGATTCCACAGAACACTCGGGGGCTTCTGACATGGGTATACCCTACAGGTACTCGAGTTTGGTATATACGGTCCAGATACGGCAGAAACCCACGGTGTTTCCAAGGCCCAATGGAGAATTCGAGTAGCCCACGGACTCTCGATTGCTTGCGAAACAAGAAGAAGCTTAAGATAGAAAGTTCAAAGGGAAAACCCTAATCTGTAACTGACTCGACCTATTACCCGAGACCTAGCCTATCTATATAAAGGCTAGGAGGAGGCGGCGAGGAGGACAATCACCACCCTAGTTTCCACAACTCTCGCCAGATTGCATCTGTGCGCCCCTGTAATCTTCGATTACTTCGTTAATTCCAAGAGCAGACAAGCAGGAGTAGGGACCTCTATGAGGCCTGAACCTGGGTAAAACTTGCGTCCCTGTGTGCTTGTTTGCTAGCCGATTGATGCCTCCAGCGCTCCCTCCTTCTCCAAAACTCAAGTCCATAACAATGGGCATTGACGAGTTAAACCCTCATCAGTAAGACTACCACATGTGGTTGGACTAGAACCAATCGAGTGTCTGGGAGAAAACAGAGTTGCCGGTGAGGTAGATTCAGGAAATGTTCTGGTCCATCCGGGTGGAGATGATGGTGCAGCCCCACCCCTGAGAGGCAATTTGATGTGTGCAGTATTAGGCATTAGAGACGATGGCCAAGATTTTGAAACAGATGTAGAAGATCGCATTATAGATGATCAAGAATCTGGTGATGATGAAATAGAAGAGACACTTAATGATGAAGCTGGCATTCGAGTCAATGATTTGGGTATCGACGTAGAAGATATGAAAAATGACCACGAGCATCCTATAATTTTGGTCAGCACTGAGTTCAGAAGCATGCATGACTTTATTTGTTCTGACATTTTTGTATCAAGGGGGAGTTCGATGTTCATAGAGTGAATAACACTTACCATAGGTATGAGGCCATTTGCAGGTTAATGTGGAAGAATGGGCAGGTCGTGGTACATTGTCCATGGAGGATCGTAGCTAGAGCCTTACCTGCGTCAAAGGCAATTACGGTATTGGGGCAATGAATGCACAAAACCATTCGAACTTTCTCTTTTTCACTCTATAACTACAATTGATGTTCAAGATCTTTCTGGCAATGAGTCGACACTGCCAATCTTGTAAATGAATCTATGGCAGGTGAACAAAATGGGCCCTCCCCACATGTGTCCGACGGGCAGCCTACTAAAATCCTCAATGGCTGATACGGAGTGGGTGGATTTACAAGCTATGTCCATACTAAAGGATAACCCTAAGGATACCACAAAGAATATTCAGACTAGCCACAGTGCTAAATACAACATTGTCCTACCATATTACACGGTTTGGAAAGGTAAAGAGAAAGCTCTGAAAGCCTTGCACAGGGATTGGACTAATAGCTTCAGCATGCTATACAACTTCAAGGCTGAGGTACAAGCAAGATTCCCAGGGAGTGTTGTGGAGATTGACACTGAATCAAAAGGTGGGAAAATTTATTTCAATAGATTTTTCATGGTGCTTAAACCTTGCATCCAGGGATTCAAGCACAGTTGTAGGCCATATCTGAGTGTAGATAGCACTATTCTAACTAGCAAATGGAAAGGCTGTTTGGCATCTGCGATAGCACTTGATAGTCACAACTGGATGTTCCCAATGGCATTTGGACTATTCAATACAGAAAAAGAGGAAAACCGGGTCTGGTTTATGAGGCAGCTCAAGAGATTAATAGGCCACATGGATCCATTGGCTATATCCATGGATGCATGCAAAGGGCTGACGAATGAAGTGAAGGAGGTGTTCCCACGAGCTGAAGGTAGAGAATGACATGCCCATCTGGTGCTCAGCTTGTACTCACACTATGCAGGCAGCATATTTTGTTACATGTTTCGTGCTGCTAGAGCTTACAAAGCTTGGAGCAACGAATATTTCATGAGCAAGATTTTTGCGGAAGCCCCTGAACTTTAGTAGTACTTAGCCAACCATCATTTGCAACTATGGAATAGGAGTCAATTCAACCCTGATATCAAAGTTGATTACATAAAAAAAACCTTGCAAAATGCCTGAATAACTGGGTGAAGGACATAAAAGTCTATCCCTTTCAAATCTTGATGGACACCATACGTGGTATGATCATGAAGCTGTTAAATATAAGGAGAGAGATCAGTAGGAGACTTAGAGGACATATGCTACTGCATAACTACACAAGAGAAGCCAAGGACTTGGTCATCTTAGGGTTCTCCCATCAAACAGCAGGAGCTATGAGGTGGTCGATATGTCCAATAGTGGCCACAGGGATGTTGTAAACATCGAGCAGCGATAATGCACCTTCTTAGAGTGGCAACATACTAGGAAACCTTGCGACCACGCCTTGGCCTTCTTGTTGAAGAAAATAACTCTACCACATTTGGATCAATATTTGTTCAACTACTACTCTCCAGAAAATTTCGGAGTTGTGTATGCTGGATCCGTCGAGCCCTGTACAGACCCATCTCAATGGCCTCAAGTCCAACTGAGTTTCGAGCTTTGCTAAGCAGTTACAAAAGTGGCAGAGAAAGACCTCAGGTGAAGAGGTTTAAGAATTTTCTCGAGAAGAAAGGTTTGGCTTTTAGTGCTAGCAAGAAGGCCAAAAACAGATGCAAGACCTGCCATACTATGTACTTATCCATGTACTGTTTTTTACAGGATGCGCAAGGTAAGAAACAAGACTGCTGACTCAGTGATTTTTCTATGGGAATAAAACCAAAACAAGTGGAGTGATGATGATGCACCTGATTCTGGTGTTGATTGGCCTGACTTCCCTCAACCTAGAGATGTAGAGTACGTGAAGGTAAGAAAATTGGCACCCAGGAAGAGGAAGAAGGCATGAAATGGAGAAGCCAGAGGACGTGAAGAAAAGAGGAAGAAAGTTGGCACCCAGGAAGAGGAAGAAGGTTATCAATGTACAAGCCTAATAATTTATTGAACTTGAACCTATATATGTAGTTTGGTTAAATTCTGGAGCTGTGTGCGTCGAACTTGACGGGCGAAACAATCTGCCCCCCGTTCTCGGAGTAAAATGTATCACGACTTGAGGTTTGGACATGGCTGAGGCCACTAGTTGAATCCAAAATTGAGATTGTGCCACTACTATCTGAAAACTATCATCACTGGGACCGTGATTACCGAGGGGGAGGAGGGTCTCCAAATTCGATGGAACATTAGTGGCACAGAAATAAATTATTTATAAGCGCTTAATAAATCCTTGATTTTGGTATTACACTTATGATAAAGTTTCGAGCTGAAAAACAAGTTCTAAGCTATAATCCAAGAAGCAGCAACTTATTTCAGCTATTGGACAACGACATGGTAACATAAACTGTAAAGGCAACAGATAATGCCCAGATAATGAGGAAATTGTTTCCACTTTCTATCCTAATATTGAGCCCGTCTATCTCACCACCTCCCTGCTGCTGCCTCCCCTGCATCTGGCGAAGCTCCCGGATCTCTCGCTCCAACACACAAATCTCCTCTTTCTTGTCCTACACAGCATCACAAAGATCCTAAACAAGCTCTTTGTGAAAACCTGTCAGGGGATTTTCGATCCACACAAACTTGTCACAGCTAGGTACCCTCTCTTCCTGCAAACAATCGAAGGAAACAAATAAAGATTTACATTGTGGTTCTTGGATCTGGGTTAACATTTTACCTAGCATAAGAAGTTACCGCTCTGATGCTACAGTTGCTGAATTTTCCTGCAGTATTTTCGTCGGTCCACGAAATCCATCACTGCATTTTCTCACCGGACAATCACAACATCTCGGGGTAGTAATCATAGGGCATCTTCCGGTACCTCATGGCGTCACCCGCCTGTCGGCATTAAGCTGACCTTGATTCCGCCCGAGGCGAACTACATGAGCTACGAGCCATGAGAGAGGGGGGCGATGGCAGAGGAAAGAGGAGCCATTCGATGTCAGAGCAGGGGCACGATGAAGCATGATTTATCCGCCCTTAACTCAGGCAGAATCCTACAGTCCACATTCGACTGATAGGTGGGGCACCTAGCGTGCGAACTTGTCAACCAAACATGGCGCCTTCGTGGTTTAAAGCCCCTCTCGCGCATATTGACCAAATTTGTTTGGCACCATGCCGTGTACATATCACAAGGAGGCCTTGCTCAAGAACCAGACACGCCTGGCCCACACTCTTACACCTTCAGAACTTGTCATGGCTCGCGCCGACAGATCCATCCGCTCTAACGCTCGTGGTCGTGCTCGCCGCGGCAGATCCACCCCTAGATCCTACCATCACAGTATTAAATGGCCATGGTTTCTTGAGCCAAACGGCTATGCTCCATCTCCGAGCTCAGCCCCTCCAATCTGTAGAAGGACTGTTGTGGCGTCGATCTCGAGCAGGAGCCGCCAGGCGCGACAGGGCTCGGTCGATGCCACCCCCATCCCCTTCGTCATTGTCGATTCTGATGTGGAGGACGACGGTGATGTAGCAATGCAGAACGCCATTGTTGCCTCCTTGGCAAAGGGCAAGCCACGGGCATGAGTGGATGTCGCTGGGAAGGGCACGACAGGGTCACCAATCGAGGTGGACTCTGACGACAGTGTCGTCATATGGGTTTAGATGTTGTTTAGGCTGGTTGCAATTTCAGTTGTGTTCAGTGCGAGTATAATTATTGTAATGGGTTTGGCGAAATAACAGGGGTAAGTGCTTCCACTTTAGAAATTGTAACTATGCCATTTTCATGCGGCATGATCCACGTAGATTACATGTAAATAAACTACCAAAATCAGATTACAACCATCAGACTGCAGTGGCAGGATGGAAGAAAAATGGGGACAGTGGCTTCGAGGGGAAGAAAGAACAGTAAAAGGGACATGACTGTAATATCCCGAAATTTCTAAAAAAAATCGACTTATTCAACAATAAGCCGAACGAAGAATCCAATACCATGGTTGGGTTTGTCTCGTCGAACTGATCGAAATATACTATAAATTTATGCAATCGGAGATCAAATGAATTATTGGAGCAGGTTAAATTTTTGGTTATTGAATATATATATATATATTTTTTTCTTCAGTATTAAATCGGACTCTCTGTTCGAGTTGGAAAACAAAAAAAAAGAAAATAAAATAGACAGACACGGATTAGGCCCAGTCCTCACGCTGAACCAAACGTTCTCCATCACCTAAACGCCACCGACACCGTGCCTAGGGTTCTTTTGCCGCCGCCGCAGCCGCCACCGCAAGGTTGGTCGGCAGCAGTCAGCAGTTGCGGCATCCTGGCCGGTGACTGGTTGCCGTCGCGTGCATCTTTTGCCGCTACCTTGGTTTTGGCTGATATTCAGGTACGTAGTCCTCTGTCTGACTAGTATGGATCGTGCAGTTCATCCAGTACTAAGTTGCTTAGTAGGAATCTTTTGCTATGGGCCAATCTCTTTGGAAGCTAGTAGTTTTTCTACACTTTATATTTCCGATCGGTAGCCAAGGTTTGGCATGTGCATTGATTGAGGAATTTGTAGGGTATTTGGTGCGTGTAGTGGGCCGGCCGGGAGCAATTGATTTGTTTAAATCAAATAACCTTGGTAGATGATCCACTCCTTTTTATCCTACAGTTTTTTTATTATAAATCAGCGAGCAGACTACTAGGTTTCTTGGATTGGATATTTGACTAAGGGCGTAGGACTTGCTAACGGAATTTTTCACCTGAACTGAAGAATTCAGCCTAGGGCACGCACACTTTGTTGCTCATCTGTAGATTGATATCTGATATTTGGCTAATAATTAGCACAAATGGATATGATTTTTTTTTTTGGTTTCAGCTTCACGATAGAATTAGACATACGCGCCCTATAGTTTAGACCGTTTACTTTAAGGAAAGTTCCTAAAACTATTTTACTTACAGGATTTGGAGCCACGGGTGCTGGGTTGGTTCGTCAGCTTAAAAGTCTGTTCTAAGGCAAGTGCATGACGACCCCTTTGTTAATGGTTGCCATCTTAAATTGTTGGCTGTGTGATGTTGGTTCTTTGGTGTTCTTGTCTTGAGATGTTGTCGAGAAGTTTATTTTAAGTTAGGGCGGTGAATAAGTTACAAATGACTATTTCGGAGCGGACGGTGATTTAAGTTATTATGTAACTACTCCGGTGAGCTTGAGCTAGGACGGTGACAATTCACTTGATTAACTAATCTGCGAGGCCGGTGGAGAAGTTAATAGTGAATATTCTGGAATGCTCTAACCATAAACTATAACATGCATAACAGTGTTTTCTGGTTATCCTTTAAATTGCGTATTGGATTCTGTATGTTGTTGTTTTGGTTCTGAACTTGTACTTGCTAAGTATATTTTACTCACTCTTGCATTTTCTTTCGTTTTTATTTGGATTTCAGGTACTCAGCGTAGCGACATGCATGGGAGGGAGTAGTTCGCCAACACCTTGGCGCACATATCAATACTACATATCATAGAACATCTATCACACATAATTCTTAGTTTTGCCATTATTACTTATCGTAATTTGTGGAGTCGTTGACATGCTCTTGTGAGTCTTTGGTCGCTCTAGCGTGATTATGCCCTATAGGAACTGTGTGGATGCCTATTTATATGGTTGTCGTTGGACAAATCCCTTATATTAAATTGTTGCCTGTCGTGGATGTCCTTTAAAACAAAGGAGGTGTTGCCGAAATTTTGAATTATCATTTGTTTTGTAGAAAATTAAGATGAGTGGTAGCACTTTCAGTTAGATAGAAATTTAGGGTGTTACAATGACACTGGCAGGTGGACCCACGGAACACGTGACACTGACATGCGAGAGCACGCGGTATTGCCAGTTTCTCCAGAGCAAGCGGACTTTGCAACGTGACAACAACAAGCTGATGCGAGTTATTATTATCCAGTGTATAACTAAACTTGTCGACTTATTAAGGAGTACTAAAAAACTGTAACTAGGATACATTCGCACAACACTTATGCTCTCCACACTAGAGTAGCATCGCTTAAGTCTTACACTTAAACTACAACATAAGTACTATCGGTCTTCTCGATACAAATGTAGAAATGCATCTGCTTGTATGGTCTAGCACCGACAAGGTACTGAGATGGCACACATAGGACCGACCTCAGGTCCAGAAACTACACCTCGCGCGGCATCGGGTAGCTCGGCGCCTCGGCTATCACATGCATGGTATCAAACAATGGCGGTTGGGCGTGCGCCCACATGCGCATCGTGTACAGGGGCCAGGCGCTCGCACAAACTATGGTGGGCCCAGCTTTGGTTCCCGGAACACCGGTAGTGATGGTCAGGATGAAAACAGAGCCGTCCCGCCCCTTGCAAATGAGTCGGCGGTGTGCTGAGTCAGGGAACGGCACCTTCTCTTGGATAAATTGGGCGTGATTATACGAGATCCTAATCACTATGATCAAGTGATCCTCTGCAAGGTGGACCATGAGATCTGCCCGCAGGCCAGTGTAGTTGTAGCATGGCTCCGTGCACTCACACGTGTCGTGCGGGCACGCGAGCTCGTGGCTAGGGAGCTCGTAGTAGGAGTAATAGCGACGGAATCTTGGGTGGGAGCACATGAGCGTGTAAGTTGCCAGGATGTCTGCAGCAGCTCGCACTCCTCCTCCGATGGCTCCCGCATCTGAAGTTCACCGAAAAGTCAGAGAAAAGATCCGCAATTAGATAAGCCAATAGCAGGAATATATAAGTTAATTCAAACGCTTGTTAAATGATTTCTTACCTGAAGGTAGCGACCCGATTGTCAGCAGCTATCGTCTGGGCATGGCGCACAAAAGCCGGTGCCGTCGTCTGGGCACAGGGGGTTGGGATGGAGGAGGGGCTATGGAGGAGATGTTCTCACTCACGAGATCTATGATACTAGGCTAGAGGGGAGTGAAAATAATAATAATAATAATAATAATAATATAAGTGAAAAGTAAGCGTGACCAATTAACTTGCAGAGCAGCCTACTCGTGGATCGCTTTTACGAAAAACCATTCTAACTACAAGAAATCTGGTGATACATGACCCTTCATATTAGTCACTGAAAGGTCATAGTTTTTAATTTATGACCTTTTTGTGACAAAATATAGATGGTCGAAAGCTGAGCGTCACTACTTAAACACCACGACCTTTTTTCTGAATTGGTCATAGAAGTCTATGACCAATATAGTTGGTCATAGATTCTATGACTAAATGTTTTGGTCGCAGACAATCTACTCTGTCCACGTCAGATCCTACGTGGCTTATCCTACGTGAAAAATTTGTGACCAATTGAAAAGGTCGTCGATTAGATTTATCCCAGTCCTGTTAAAGGTTTTATATGGGCCAAGTCTAACAATTTCAGCCTTTTTACATTTGGCTATTTTCATTCCATTTTATTTGGGTCTTGGCCTTTTTATGGTTCATTTAAATCCATTTTCTCTGTTCTTATTTTCTTAATATTATTTGGGTCGTGGCCTTTTTAGAGCCCAAAAGGTACTAAGTCCCACCCATCAGTACTTTCATTACTTTCTCCATTGGTCCCACTTGTCAGTTTCAGTTTCCACATTTTGAGATTAAATAAAAAAATAATTATTTATTCAGTAAAATCATCAAACCACAGGCTATTAATTACAAGAGCTCCGTATCTGGGTTAACGACAACATAGTAAGATAGCAAAAAGAAGTTACTATGATAAAGCACAAGCTCTAGGAAGCAGCACACACATGAGCACAAGCTACAACAAATATCACAAATAGCAAGCAGAACACCGCTTGGCCGCACGGCGTCGACCTCCAGACCCAATCGGCTCTAGTGGATCCTCTCCTCAACGGCCTACCGTTGTTTGCTGCTACATGCATCTTCAAACTTCAGCATGGAGCTTTTGTAAGAGAGAGCAACACCACTCATTATCTAGTAACAACAAAAGAATAAGTGAGATAGAAAGAATGCTAGAAACTAACAAAATTAGTAACAGAACTTTGAGATGATGTAAAGAAATATCACAACTCTTAGTAGAACAAAGTAGTTTTGAGAAAATTAGTAGGGAAAAGATCAAGACATAACTGTAGTAATGTACCCAGCAATATGGAAATACTATGGCCATAGGGAGCATCAATGCATCATACCAATAGATGGGAAAATTGCAGACATAACCAATAATCAACAGTGCACTCTCTTTATTCCAGAAATTCCATAGAGATTAGGCAGAGTAGCGCAGCAGTTTATTCCAGAAATTTTGTACACTTGGTCTACACCTTGATGTCCTGTATGGGGTTAGGGATACTTTGTGGTCCATAGATACATAAGCTCACTAATTGCTGTAGTTAGATGCCACCAAATACTAACCAACAAGTATGACATAATGGTTCATGCATACATGAACTAGAAACTATGCAAATGAAAGACAGTATGGCCGAGTCTAGTTTAATTACTAGCAAGGTACAATATCCGTTCCCTTGCATCTCTTAATATAACTGCCATTGCAAAAGGAGAGAATATTTGGATTCAAAGAAAGGCAACATGTATTATTGACAACAATATATACAAAAGTTACAGGGCAGTAGCGTGGTGATGGTTGATGCGCTCCAGCAAACGCTGCATCAAACGTAAGCAATCAGGGATCCTTCAGGTATGCGAGAACAAACAAAAGGGTGTGATGCATCAAGGATACTACAGCGGGTCAAAATAAGTAAAAACAAGGGGCATAACAGTTCAGGTTAACCGCAACTAACATGTGCACATCTTCAGCAAACTATCACTAGTACCTATAGCTACACAATATTATAGAAGTAATGTGCCTTGCAGATTGTAGTTCATGCATCTGAAAAATAAAGGAAGAAGCACCCGAACTAAAGGATTTGAATGGAAAGATATCAAACCTTCTAGTCTTTATAGCTATAGATGACCATAGTGAGGCTTCTTGATCTAGTTTTGTACCTAGAAAATTGACAAAATATCATTGAAATTTTCAAACATATGAAATGAGAACAGAGGATCAAGTTTGCAAGCTAAAAAAAGACACAAAAGTAACTTCTGTGAGGCACTTCACTAGAATTAACACATGTTACAGTAAGTACGTTAAAATACCAAGAATTCTAGAATATTCTAGTCTTTTTACTGATTGCAAGAATTTCAGCAAATGCACCAAAGGACCTTGAACTGGACATGTTGCATACTGATCTAGATGAAAGTAAAACATCACATATCACTGGTGTAGTAAGAGTAAGATAATTCTAAGATAGATCAAAAGGTTCACAATAGTGTAATATATACCATTTGGGCATCAGTCAAAATTATATATAAACCATAGTTGGAGAATACGCAACAGTTACTGAACAAGCTCAGTACTCAACCTACACAAGGGATCATTTTGGAGTGTAGGCATCTAAATATTCATTCTGTAGTATACAAGGATTAGACCAGCAGTTGGAATTAACAATACATCATTCTCATGAATACACGGCTACATCTAGCATGCACTTTAAGCAAGACACATCATATGCACCGAGAAGCTGCTGGATGTACAGGCGTAGCTCTACGTAGATCTCTGATCTCGGCACATCTGAAATCCTGCAAAACTGCACGTCAGATCCAATCTCGAACCCTAATTAATATAACGATCCAACCCTAGCCTCATCCATCTTAATCGATGCTACCATACGAAATAAAATGATACGGCCAAGGGAACAAGTCCGTCGAAGAATTCGGGGAAAAAATCTACACCTCGGATTGCCTTAACCAGAAGAAACAACAATCGGTTGCACGCAACAGCAACAACCACAAAGGAAAAAAAGGAAGATATAGGAGGGAGACCGTCGTGGTGGAGAGGGAGAAAGGATGGCAATACCTGTTCTCTGGCGCTTTGCTTTATCATGGATCTTCTCTCGGAACTGATCTCGGGTGTGTGCGTGTTGTTGTCTACAAGTTCGTGGGAGTGGGTATGGGAAGGAGTGGGCGAGGGAGGAGGGGTGGGGATACAAAAATAGGAGGGCGAGTGGATGGACGGATGGGTGCGGCCCCTCGAGATCTTGCCGGTGAGGTAGGAGGAGGCCTGGCGCTGGATCTCGTGGAAGAAGGGCGCTTCCATGGCCGGCTGGTCGCACCCGCACGCCGGAGCTTGTGATGGGCGAGATCTGGTCAGATGGGGGAGTGCGGCGGCAGGGGAGAGAATGGGATTAGGGTTAGAGAAGGCTTGGGCTCGGTGTTGTGCAAAAATGAAAATTTTGTTTCGCTCGCGGGTGGAGCGTGGTGTGGGCGGGCTTCCACTTTTCCAACCCGCGTGCCTTCGGCCCGTTGGATGGAGGCCATATGAACGGTTGGTCTTCTTCGTTGGCTTGATTTGGGGTTTCCTTCTTCTCTCTTCTGATTGGCGGGCTTTTTTATTAGAGATCCATTGCAAGTTCAGCGACGCTCATCCTTTAGATAAAAACCTTCATGCCAACCGTTTTGATCATAGTTTGAAACGAGCATAATAAATTTAAAAAGGTCTAGACGAGGTAAATCCTTCTCGTGGTGTCTTATTTTATGACATAGTTGCAAGAAAAAATACCCAACTTGATATATTGTAAATATCCTAGAAAAAACTTCTCAAAAATAACCTATCATGTTCGAGGTTTCATGGCTTTCGGGCCAAACGACCAATATTATGGCTAGAATCGCGGCATAGTTTCTGAAAATATGCCTATATTGTGCATTCATGTGTACCATAGGATGGCGAACAATATTATAGGAGAAAGTTTTCCTTTTCGTCCTACGGAAAAATGATTTTTCATTTTCCGAGCGCAAAAACGGTGCGTTTTATGAAGCAACCACCAAATGAGAGTTTCAAAATGATTCCACCACATTTTTCAAAAATACTATACCACCTTAAATGGACAATGTTCTAGCCGGGATATCTCAAACCTCTCCGTCCACCCCTCTTGAAAAAGACAATTGTGTGCCAAATCGGGTGGAGGTGGGTGAGAATTGAACTACAGGTACATGATCTAATGCTCATGGTTTTTTGTAAAAAATATTTTCAGGTTCACAATATGCTATTTTATCAGAGATCTATTGCAAGTTTAGCGAGGCTCATCCCCTAGCTAAGAACCTTCATGCCAGCCGTTTTGACCATAGTTTGAAATGAGCATAATAAATTCAAAAATGGTCCAAACAAGGTAAATCTTCACGTGGTGTCTTATTATGTGACATAGTTGCAAGGAAAAATATCAAACTTAGTATATTGTAAATATCTCAGAAAAACCTTCTCAGAAATGACCTATCATGTTCGAGGTTTCGTGGCTTTCAGGCCAAACGACCAATTTTATGGCTAGAATCGCGGCATAGTTTGTGAAAATATACCCATATTTGTGCATTCATGTGTATCATGGGATGGCGAACAATACTGTAGGAGAAAGTTTTCCTTTTCATCCTACAGAAAAATTATTTTCCATTTTCCGAACACAAAAAATGGGGCGTTTTGTGAAGCAACCACCAAATGAGAGTTTCAAAATGGTTCTACCACATTTTTTAAAAATACTATACCACCTTAAATGGACAATTTCCCAGCTAGGATATCTCAAACCTTTCCGTCCACCCCTCGTGAAAAAGACAATTGTCTGCCGAACTGGTTGGAAGCGGGTGAGAATTGAACTACATGTACATGATCTAATGCTCATGATTTTTTGTAAAAATTATTTTGGGTTCACAATATGCTATTTTATTATAGATCCATTGCAATTTTAGCGAGGCTCATTGATGTCTACGTACTTCTATTCTTCTAGACAGTTGTTGGGCCTCCAAGTGTAGAGGTTTGTAGAACAGAAGCAAGTTTTCTCTTAAGTGGATCACCCAAGGTTTATCAAACTCAGAGAGAAAGTGTTCAAAGGTATTCCCTCTCAAGCATCCCTACAATCAAGATACAAGAAGTCTCTTCTGTCCCCAACACACCCAATACACTTGTCAGGTGTATAGGTGCACTAGTTCGGCGAAGAGATAGTGAAATACAAGTGGTATAGATATTTATAAGTGGTAATGGTGATAGAAAATAGCTAGATGGCGTGGAAAAGACTAAAGTAAAACTGAAATAAAGATAGAAGCAAGCAAACATGTAATAGATCTAATAGCAAACGGTGTTTCAGTGCTTAGAAACAAGGCCTAGGGATCATACTTTCACTAGTGAACACTCTCTCATAAATATCTTCTCTTTATGATACTACTCTGAACTACTCTCCGGTTGGACACTCTAATCCATGGTAGGGCTATAGCAGCACACCTCAAAGTTCGTCTTTCCCATCTAGATAACCCTACACTGTCACCTTGAGCACTAGATGGTTCAAACAAACACCACAATTTTATAAAGACATTCAACTCCAAATATAACTCATAGCAAGTATTTGTAATCTCTAGCCTAAGTGCCACCATGGTGTGCACACTGTCAACTTCACACAAATGGGGAGAGCAGAGATCTATTAAAGCACTTGAGTAGCAAGGTAGATCTATAGATTACAAGCTCATGATCTCAATAAGATCATGCATAGAGAGAGAGATGAACACATAGCTACCGGTAAAACCCTTAGCCTCGAGAGAGAACTACTCCCTCCTCATCATGGGAATCAGCAATGGTGATGGAGATGGCGGTAGAGATCGATGGAGATGACTCCGGGGGCACTTCCCCGTCCCGGCAGGGTGCCAGAACAGAGACTTTTTGTACCCCGAATCTCCCCTTCGGTGGCGGCGGCACTGCGGAACTTTTCGTGGTTGGAGGCTTGACTCTTTAGGGTTTTTGCATCGGGAGGCATCTTATAGGCGGAGAGCCAAGGTCGGTTGGGAAGCCAGGGGGGCCACACCATGCCCTGGCACGGCCTGGGGGGACCCGCGCCTAGGGGTGGTTTGGCCACCCTATGGCCCCCCCTCGTCTCTCCTTCTGGCTCCGTGAATCTTCCGGGAAAATAACGACTTTGGCTTTTGTCCGGTCCAATTCCGAGAATATTCATTTTTTGACTTTCTGGAACTAAAAACAGCAGAACACAGGCAACTGGCACGCTGGCTCTTGTTAATAGGTTAGTCCAAGAAATCATATGAAAAGTACTCCAATGTGTGGACAAAACATAAGAAAGTAGATAAAACCAAGCATGGAACATCAAAAATTATGGATACGTTAGCAACGTATCAACATCCCCAAACTTAACTCCTGCTTGTCCTCAAGTAGGTAAGTGATAAAAAGAAAGAATAATTTTTGAGGTGACATGCACCATCATAAACTTTATCAAAGTATTTGTAAAACATTCGAAGTTGGGATCATAGTACTTCAATCATAACATGAAAGACAAAATTCTAGCAATAAGACAAAGAAACTATGTTGCAACATGAAAAGGCACAAACAAAAGATTAATGGATAGCAATGCTTTACAAGACGTTTGTTTGTTTCACATAAAGAAAACATAGCATAGTGGCATTCAGCTTGTCCCTCATAGAGTAGCAAACATAAATGCATAGGACACCTTCAAAGTTCATAAGAGTGACTAGATACAAATAGTTTAAAATAAGCAATATAAAGTTATGCATCAATCAACAAGTCTTGGAACAATGCACATAGAACTAAGAATGGCCATTATGCTCTCAAAGTAGGTACATAAAGATAGAAGGTGGAGACTCAACATAAAAGTAAAAGAAAGGCCTTCGTAGAAGGAAGCAGGGATTCAAGTTTCATAAAGAGCTTCGAAAAATTATGGTACTTTTTAGCTTTCAGCTCTCATTGCCCCTATCATAAGCATCTTGAAGTGATTAAGGTTAAAGTAAACAAACTATGGAGTATATGCTTGACAAAGTATAAGTTGAAAATCTCATGTCCCTTGAATACGAGGGCCGCTCCTCATGCTACTCAAGTTTAGTCACCGGTAAGTTCTTGTCATCGTAAGTACATGTGTATCATAGAGAACCGCCAACGGGGTACCCCTTGCCCGATGATACAGAAAAATCCCCATATCAAAATGACAAGGCAAGCAGACAACGAGCATCTCAACAATCTTCTTATTTACCATGGGAATATGGTGCTTTTTCTCTCTTTCCTCTTTTCTCATATCTCTTTTTTCTTTTTTTCTCTTTTTTCCAATATCTGACTCTTTTTTTATAAGAAGAATGCTTCATTAGACAGCTCATTATGGTTACGCTGCAGGTTTCCACCATGACAGCATGGATTAGACCAGCAGCCCAGACGTTTCTCTAACACATATACATAACTCCATGGACTTACAAGCTCCCCTTTCATTTCACACCGACGACATCCATAGACAAAAGATCATGATATCAACTAGGTACAAAGTACAAGTGCAATGTTGAAAGTGTTCCTCATGACAGCATGGTTCTGCTAATCCCCAACAAATAAGTGCAAGCATATACAACATAGACGACACAATGGTTCAAGTTTATTAAGGGCAAGAAAAGTAAAGTGTGCCATCAAGTTCGTGAGAGCTTTAATCACTAGTTTTCTCATAACAAGTTTAATTCAGAAGGTAGATAAAAACATGAATATACTTGGAATAGCATATGCTAGTAGGTAGTATGGTGGACTCTTTGGAATAACTTGGTTTTAGGAGTTGGATGCATGAGTGGAACTCATACTTGGTTACGGAGGCTAGCAAAAGACTTGGAGTGACAAACTAAGAGAGCAATAATGGCCATAATCATGTAGAGCGACAAAACATCATTAATTAAAGCATAAAGTTATATTACAAGTTTAAAACTAAAGGATCATAAAGGCTATGGTGACTTGGGATAGTCATAACATGGTGTGAGCATGCGCCAAGTCAACCCAAATAAAACATCAAAGGGGAATACCACAATACTATGCTTTAATATGCTAAAACAACGCATGATTCTTCAAAGGCACATTAAGCAATCTCAATTGTTTATAACATGTCATGCTACAACAAAGATCACTAAGCATAAAGCCAAAACAATATCAAGCATGACATGACAAAGCATAGGCCACAGTCAAAAACAAGCTCCTTTTTACCACTTAAGCATGAACTTTTCCTACTCTTTTCCAATCCAAACCAAACTTATTTAAAAACTAATGTATGAAAGAGGGGGTCCAACAAATTTATTCAAGCAAACTAAGAAAATCAAACAAACGAAAACCAAAAACAAAAAACAAAGATGCTCCAAGAACAACACAACTGTGCATGAAACAATAAAAATGAAGTGTTTGGAAGAAACCTGAGATTTTTATTGATGAAGAAGAGGATGCCCAAGGCTTTGACGCTTGTACTTCTTGGATATTTCGTAGGGTGACACGCGTGGCATACCCAAGCTTGAGCTTTAGTCCATTCTTCATCTCATTACATCATTCCTTCCATACACCTGAAATTTTTCCATCATACAAAACTTCACACAATCTTTATTAGTAACATTAGTGCACTCAAGATAATAAGTCTTTGGGTTCAATTTCAACACCAATAAAACTTCCATTAAAACACAAGCTACTGTAGCACTTCCCTCAAAAAGCTCAATTCCCCAAAAGAACTCAAAAAGAAACCAACAAGAAGCAAATGCAAATAATGGCAGAAACTGTCAAAACAGACCAGCAGGTAAAAACCAATTTTTTCGAAGACCTTCTGTTGCTCAAATCAAAAAGTGTTGAACTAACGAAAGTTAGATCACATCCTGGGGCAGAAGCACAAAAATTCAAGCCTCAAACCGACGTACAGAGAGTTTACACGATTTTTTATGGTGAAGAACAAAAATATTTTTCAGGATAGCAACTTTCCCAAGCGTTACTTCTCTCTCATTAGAGGTTACTCTTGGCACAAAAAGCAAATAAAAAGGATAAGGAGCGGTTATTACAGAGGTAATAACTTCCAAGACTCATCTAAAACTTTTGGGTTATCTCCCAATAAGTACTTTTCTTTAATGCCTTTAAGTTAGGCATGATAGTTTGAGAAGATGCTCACATAAGAAATATGAATTAAAGTAAAAGAGAGCATCAAGAAGAAAATTCAAAGCACATTTAAGTCTAACCCACTTCCTATGCATAAGAATCTTGTAAAGAAACAAGTCATGAAAGCACAAAGCAACAAGCATAGGAAAGCAAAACAAGTGCAACTTCAAGACTTTCAACATAAAGAGGGGAAACTTAATATTATTGAGATGCCTAAAACAATGTTTCCCTCTCTCATAATAACTTTCAGTAGCATCATGAATAAAATTAACAATATAACTATCACACAAAACATTCTTATCATGAGCCACATGCATATAATAATTATTACTCTCCACATAAGCATAGTCATTCTTATTAATTATAGTGGGAGCAAATTCAACAAAATAGCTATCATTATTATTCTCATCACCATAATCATCAAATATAGGAGGAATATTGTAGTCATAATTAATTTCCTCCTCAATAGTAGGTGGACTGAAAATATCATATTCATCATTGTAATCATCATATATTGGAGGTTTGGTATCATCATAAGCAATAGAATAGCTATCTTCCAAATCTGGGGAACTAAAAAGATCATTTTCATAAAAACTAGCTTCCCCAAGCTTAGACTTTTCCATAGCATTAGCAATAACGGTGTCCAAAGAATTCATACTAACAACATTGCTATTAGCATGCAAATAAAGTTCCATAGGTTTTTAATTTTATCTTCAAACACTTCATGTCCTAACTCAAGATAAATACTATAAAGCTCTCTAATTTTGTTGTTGTTTTCCATTAAGCCTATCTAGTGAAAATAAAAACAAGAAACAAAAACACAAAATTGCAGAATCTAAAGGAAATAACTTCGAGCAGTCACACCGGAGGATGTGAGTACCTTTTACCTTACCTCCCCAGCAACGGCGCTAGAAAATACTTGCTGGCGCGTGGTTGACGTGGGAGCTTCTTCTTCTTCAGTCCCCGGCAACGGCACCAGAAAATAGCTTGATGTCTACGCACTTCTATTATTGTAGACAGTTGTTGGGCCTCCAAGTGCGGAGGTTTGTAGAACAGCAGCAAGTTTTCCCTTAAGTGGATCACCCAAGGTTTATCGAACTCAGGGAGAAAGTGGTCAAAGGTATTCCCTCTCAAGCAACCCTGCAATCAAGATACAAGAAGTCTCTTGTTTCCCCAACACACCCAATACAGTTGCCAGGTGTATTGGTGCACTAGTTCGGCGAAGAGATAGTGAAATACAAGTGATATAGATAATTATAAGTGGTAATGGTGATAGAAAATAGCTTGATGGCGTGAAAAAGACTAAAGTAAAACTGAAATAAAGATAAAAGCAAGCAAACATGTAATAGATCTAATAGCAAATGGTGTTTCAGTGCTTGGAAACAAGGCCTAGGGATCATACTTTTACTAGTGAACACTCTCTCATATAAATATCTTCTCTTTATGATACTACTCTGAACTACTCTCCGGTTGGACACAATAATCCATGGTAGGGCTATAACAGCAGACCTGAAAGTTTGCCTTCCCATCTAGATAACCCCACACTGTCACCTTGAGCACTAGATGGTTCAAACAAACACCACAATTTCATAAAAACATCCAACTCCAAATATAACTCATAACAAGTATTTGTAATCTCTAGCCTAAGTGCCACCATGGTGTGCACACTATCAACTTCACACACATGGGGAGAGAAGAGATCTATTAAAGCACTTGAGTAGCAAGGTAGATCTATAGATTATAAGCTCATGATCTCAATAAGATCATGCATAGAGAGAGAGATGAACACATAGCTACCGGTAGAACCCTTAGCCTCGAGAGAGAATTACTCACTCCTCATCATGGGAATCAGCAATGGTGATGGAGATGGCGGTGGAGATCGATGGAGATGACTCCGGGGGCGCTTCCCCGTCCCGGCAGGGTGCCGGAACAGAGACTTTCTGTCCCCCGAATCTCCCACTTTTCGTGGTTGGAGGCTTGACTCTTTAGGGTTTTTGCATCGGGAGGCATCTTATAGGCGGAGAGGCAAGGTCGGTGGGCAGCCAGGGGGCCCACACCATGCCCTGGGGCGGCATGGGAGGACCCGCGCCTAGGGGTGGTTTAGCTACCCTGTGGCCCCCCTTCGTCTCTCCTTATGGCTCCGTGAATCTTCTGGCAAAATAACGACTTTGGCTTTTGTCCGGTCCAATTCCGATAATATTCATTTTCTGACTTTTTAGAACGAAAAACAGAAGAAAACAGGCAACTGACACTTTGGCTCTTGTTAATAGGTTAGTGCAAGAAATCATATGAAAAGTACTCCAAAGTGTGGACAAAACATAAGAAAGTAGATAAAACCAAGCATGGAACATCAAAAATTATGGATACGTTAGCAACGTATCACTCATCCCCTAGCTAAGAACCTTCATGCCAGCCGTTTTGACCATAGTTTGAAACGAGCATAATAAATTAAAAAACAGTCCAAGCGAGGTAAATCATTCGTGTGGTGTCTTAGTATGTGACATGGTTACAAGGAAACATACCAAACTTGGTATATTGTAAATATCTCAGAAAAACCTTCTCAGAAATGACCTATCATGTTCGAGGTTTCATGGCTTTCAGACCAAACGACCAATGTTATGGCTAGAATCGCGGTATAGTTTGTGATAATGTGCCTATATTGTGCATTCATGTGTATCCTAGGATGGCGAACAATATTGCAGGGGAAAGTTTTCCTTTTCGTCCCACGGAAAAACGATTGTCCATTTTCCGAGCACAAAAACGGGACGTTTTGTGAAGCAACCAGCAAATGAGAGTTTCAAAATGGTTTCACCACATTCTCAAAAATACTATACCACTTTAAATGGACAATTTCCCAGTCGGGATATCTCAAACCTTTTCGTCTACCCCTCGTAAAAAACACAATTGTTTGCCGAAACAGTAGGAAGAGGGTTCGATTTGAACTACAAGTATATTATATAATGCTCGTGATTTTTTGAAAAAACATTTTTAGACACACAATATGCTATTTTATCATAGATACATTAAAATTTTAGCGAGGCCCATCCCCTAGCTAAGAACCTTCATGTCCGCCGTTTTGACTATAGTTTGAAATGGGCATAAGAAATTTAAAAATGGTCCAAACAAGGTAAATCCTTCGCCTGGTGTCACATTATGTGACATATTTGCAAGATAAAATATCAAACTTGGTATATTGATTGCATCTCTAAAAAACCTTCATAGAAATGACCTATCTTGTTTGAGGTTTAATGGCTTTCAGGTCAAACGACCAATGTTATGGCCAGAATCACGATATAGTTTGTGATAATATGCTCATATTGTGCACGCATGTGCATCTTGGAATGACGAATAATGTTGCAGGAGGAAGCTTTCCTTTTTATCGCACAGAAAATGCATTTCCTATTTTTTAAGTGCCAAAAACGGGGCGTTTTATGAAGTAACCACCAAATTGCTTATTCAAAATGCTACCACCATATTTAAAAAAAACATTAGACCAACTTACATGTAAAATATCCAAACCGTGGTGTCTCAAACCTTTCTGTCCTCCCCTCGCGAAAAAGACAAATTTGTGCCGAATCGGTAGGAATAGTGTCCGATTTGAACTACAGGTACATGATCTAGTGCTCTTGATTTTTTGCAAAAATCATTTTTAGCTTCACAATATGCTATTTTATCATAGATCCACTAAAAGTTTTGTGAGGCTCATCTCCTAGCTAAGAACCTTAATGCCCGCCATTTTGACCATAGTTTAAAACGGGCATAAGAAATTTAAAAATGGTTCAAACAAGATAAATCCTTCGCGTGGTGTCATAATAAAATCATTTATAGCCTCATGTTATGCATATCTTCGAGGTGAACTAAATTGATTTTTGTATCATCTCATTCCAAGGTCATATACGAAACTGATTGTGAAATTATATTTTTAGAATGCATTAAAAAATCCATTATTTGGACTCAAACTGTGTAAGAAGGCCACAATTCAGAGGAATACAAACATGCTAATGGAATATGGGCTGTTGGCCCATCCCGGATAGAGAAAAAAAAGACAGGAAGGCCTTGTTCCTTGTAGTCTTAGGCCTAGAAAATGTTTCTTTGGTTAACTCCTGTAGCGCGAGATTGAAAATCGCAAGGGTTACACTACCGTGGTTGTTTGGATCGTAGGCTGGAGTTGTGAGGGCGCGTGTTCGATCCCGGCTTCCACTCTATTTTTGCCATATATTTGTGTCTTTATGTACCGCAGTTATGGTTAAATGCGGTCAAGCTCTATAACTGGCACGAACTAGTTGACTGTTGCAATGGTAAAGGACCTGTTTGTAGTTCGTGAGGTCACAGGTTCGAGTGCTGTCATACTCTTATTTTTCCATATATTCGTGTGCGCACTATGATGGTTAAAAAGGGACGAGCTTCTCATCTTGCAAAAAAGAGTTCAGTGGACCCCCTGGGGTGTTAGTGATGTCTTGAGTTCGATCCCTTGTGGGTCCTATTTTTTCCATACACGCGAATTTGCTGTGAGTTGGCAATCTCATACGGGTTTAGGGTTTAGGGTTTAGACATGACATGAAGTGATATTGCTGAGTTGGTAATCCTGTAATTTTTTGTCTTAGAATTTAACTATAACGACCATTTAAATTGGTCATAATCTACCAAATAAAAGGCGCCAAAGCAGTTCTATCTATCTATGACCTTTCTGTGTTAGGATATCATGACCTTCTTGACTAAATTGATCATTATTTTTCAAGATTTAGACCCTCCTGGATTCCTTACGACCAGTTTGTTCAGAATGGTCATAGATCTATGACCAAAATCCCATGGTTGTTAAAAAGGTGACTAGTGAGCAGATTTCTTGTAGTGTCTAATCATCCATGTGATGGGTTCGTAGCATGGAAAACAAAAAAATTCTACCGCAAGAACGAACAAAACCCAGATCTAATCTAGACAAAAGCCAAGATCTAATCTATTAGACATGAGCAACGAGATAGATCGATACTAACCCTCGTAGAACCGAAAGCGTTACGAGATTAGATCTCGTGGATGATGTAGTCGATCACTTGCCGATCTCAAGATCGTGTGGACCATCCTTCCAGCGCCACGTTCCGGCAGCGCTTCCACAGACGGTCACACGTGCGGAGTCGAAGCAGACCTTCCTCTCCCCGTTCCAGCGAGCAGCGGAGGTAGTAGATCTTCTCCACGGAATCCCAGCAGCACGACGGCGTGGTGGTGGTGGTGGAGATGAGAATTCTGCAGGGCTTCGCCTATGCCTGCGCAGAAGAAAGGTGGAGGAGAGAGGCGGCTAAGATTGGTTGTTATGAGAGGAGGGGCAAGAGGGGGCGCCCCCTCCCTTCTATTTAAAGGAGGGAGGCGCGCCTGGGGAGGGGGAGTCCTAGTAGGACTCCCCTCCTTGGGCCGGCGGTGGGAAGGGGGGAGGAATCCTCCGCCCCTACGAATCCGTGTCTTGCCCCACTTGGTCTCCTTGATCCCTTTCTTGGTTTTCAAGTAAACTCCAAGAAATCCTCTAGAACCTTCGAGAACATTCCGAAACCTTCTAGAATCTCCATACAAACACTCCGGAACATTTCCTAACTTAGAAAATGATCCCTAATATATGAATCTTATTCTCCGGACCATTTCGGATCTCCACGTGATGTCCCGGATCCATTCCGAGACTCCGAACAACATTCGGTCTCCAACGCAAATTCCATATCTACTTAAAACAACTTCGAACCTTAAGCGTGTCACCCTACGGTTCGTTAATATGCAGACATGATGAAGACACCTCTCCGATCAATAACCATTAGCCGGATCTAGAGATCCATAACGGCTCCCACATACTCAACGATTACTTCGTGATCGATAGAACCATTTAACATACGAAACCAATTCCCTTTGTCACGCGATATTCTACTTATCCGAGGTTTGATCGTCGGTATCTTCATACCTAGTTCTCCCTCGTTACTGATAAGTACTCTTTACTCGTTCCATGTTATGTCATCCCTTGTGACCCAGTCACATGCTTGCAAGCTATCTAGATGACATTCCACCGAGAGGGCCCAGAGTATATCTATCCGTCATATGGATGGACAAATCCCAATCTTGGTCTATACGCTTCAACACATACTTTCAGAATACCCAATGACACATTTATAACCACCTAGTTACGAAGCGGCGTTTGATGTCATCAAAGTACCCATTCGGTGATGGTGATTAACATAACCTCATGGTCGAAGGATTAGGTTACTATGTATTTCAAAGCTTACAACAATACGAACTTAATGACTTGATCTTATGCTACGCTTACTATGGGTGTGTGTCCATCACATCATTCTCCTAATGATATAACCTTGTTATTAATCACATCCAATGTCTATGATCAGGAAACCATGATCATCAATCAATTAACAAGCTAGTTCAACAAGAGGCTTACTAGGGACTCTTTTATGTTTACAAAACACACAAGTATTAGTGTTTCCTAATAATACAATTATAGCATGGGATGTAAACATTCATCATAAACACAAAGATATAATAATAACCCCTTTTATTATTGCCTCTTGGGCATATCTCCAACAGTCTCCCACTTGCACTAGAGTCAATAATCTAGATTACATGGTAATATACCGAACACCCATGGCGTTTTGGTGTTGGTCATGCTTTGCTCTAGGGAGAGGTTTAGTCAACGGATCTGCTACATTCAGATCAGTGTGTACTTTGCAAATCTTTATGTCACCTTCTTGGACATACTCGCGAATAGCATGGAACCGTAGCTTGATGTGCTTCAGCTTGCTATGTGACCTTGGCTCCTGTGCATTAGCTATGGCACTTGTGTTGTCACAGTAGATGGCCATCGGGTCCAACACACTGGGAACCACGCCAAGTTCAGTAATGAACTCCTTCATCCATATAGCTTCTTGTGCAGCCTCTGAAGCAGCTATGTATTCCGATTCAGTTGAAGATTTCGCCACAACGCTCTGCTTGGCACTCCTCCAGCTCACTGCGGCACCATTCAAAATAAATACGTATCCAGACTATGACTTCGAGTCATCTGGATCGGTGTTCCAACTAGCATCAGTGTAACCATTTACAACAAGCTGTTCATCACCTCCATAAGAAATAACCATATCCTTAGTCCTATTCAGGTACTTTAGGATATTCTTGACCGCTATCCAGTCCATTCCAGGATCACTTTGATATCTTCTAGTCAAACTAACAACATGTGCTATATCCGGTCTTGTACACAACATGTCATACATGATAGAACCTATGGCCGAGGCATAGGGAATTTTATTCATCTTTTGTCTATCTTCTGCCGTGGCCAGACTTTGAGTTTTACTCAAGGTCTTACCTGACAACATGGGCACGAACCCTTTCTTGCTCTCTTCCATTCTAAACTTCTTTAGAACTTTGTCTAAGTATGTACTTTGTGAAAGCGCTATTAGGCGTCTTGATCTATCTCTATAAATCTTGATGCCTAGAATATATGCCGCTTCGCCAAGATCCTTCATTGAAAAACTATTATTCAAATAGGTTTTGACGCTATTAAGAAGTTCTATATCATTCCCAATCAACAATATGTCATCTACATATAGTACTAGGAATGCTACAGAGCTCCCACTCACTTTCTTGTAAATACAAACTTCTCCATAAGTTTGTATAAATCCAAAGTTTTTGATTACTTTATCAAAACGTTGATTCCAACTCCGGGATGCTTGCTTCAGTCCATAAATGGAGCGCTGAAGTTTGCATACCTTGTCAGCATCTTTAGGATCGACAAAACCCTTGGGTTGTACCATGTACAACTCTTACTCAATGTCACCATTAAGGAACGCCGTTTTGACATCCATCTGCCAAATTTCATAATCGAAATATGCAGCGATTGCTAACATAATCCTCACAGACTTTAGCTTTGCTACTAGTGAGAAAGTCTCATCATAGTCAACTCCTTAAATTTGTCGGAACCCTTTTGCGACAAGTCGATCTTTATAGACGGTAACATTACCATCAGCATCTGTTTTTCTTTTGAAAATCCATTTGTTCTCGACAGCCTTACGGCCATCCGGTAAGTCCACCAAAGTCCATACTTGGTTTTCGTACATGGATCCCATTTCGGATTTCATGGCTTCTAGCCATTTGTCAGAATCTGGGCTCACCATAGCTTCTTCATACGTCGCAGGGTCATCAGTGTTGTCCACTAACATGACGTTCAAGGCAGAGTCATACCACTCAGGAGTGGTACGGACCCTCGTTGACCTGCGAGGTTCAGTAGTAACTTCGTTCGAAGTTTCATGATCATCATCATTAGCTTCCTCTCCAGTTGGTGCAGGCGGCACAGAAACATCTTTCGGTGCTGCGCTACTCTCAACTCCGAAAGAAGGTTCAATAACCTCATCGAGTTCTACTTTCCTTCCAGTCACTTCTTTCAAGAGAAATTCTTTCTCCAGAAAGGATCCATTCTTAGCAACGAAAACTTTGCCTTCGGATCTATGATAGAAGGTATACCCAATTGTTTCTTTAGGGTATCCTATGAAGACGCATTTCTCCGCTTTGGGTTCAAGCTTATCAGGCTGTAACTTCTTTACATATGCTTCGCAACCCCAAACTTTAAGGAACGACAACTTAGGTTTCTTTCCAAACCACAATTCGTACGGTGTCGTTTCAACGGATTTAGATGGTGCCCTATTTAAAGTGAATGCGGCTGTCTCTAATGCATAGCCCCAAAATGATAACGGTAAATCTGTAAGAGACATCATAGACCGAACCATATCTAAGAGAGTTCGATTACGATGTTCGGACACACCATTACGCTGTGGTGTTCCCGGCGGTGTCAACTGTGAAAGTATTTCACATTTCTTTAAATGCATGCCAAACTCATAACTCAGATATTCACCTCCGCGGTTAGAACGCAGAAACTTAATCTTCTTGTTACGATGATTTTCCACTTCACTTTGAAATTCCTTAAACTTCTTGAAAGTTTCGGATTTATGTTTCATAAAGTAGACATACCCATATCTACTCAAGTCATCCGTGAAAGTGAGAACATAACGATATCCACCACGCGATGCTACACTCATTGGACCGCACACATCGGTATGTATTATTTCCAATAAATCTGTAGCTCGCTCCATTATACCAGAGAATGGAGTCTTAGTCATTTTTCCCATTAGACATGCTTCACATCTTTCAAGTGATTCAAAATCAAGTGATTCAAGAAGTCCATCAGAATGGAGTTTCTTCATACGCTTCACTCCAATGTGACCAAGACGATAGTGCCACATGTATGTAGAATTATCATTCAATTTTATTTGTTTAGCATCTATGTTGTGAACATGTGTATCACTACTATCGAGATTCAATAAGAATAAACCATTCATCTCGGGTGCATAAGTATAAAAGATATTACTCATATAAATCGAACAACCTTTATTCTCAAACTTAAAAGAGTAACCGTCTCGCAATAAACAAGATCCATATATAATGTTCATGCTTAAGGCAGGCACCAAATAACAATTATTTAAATTTAAAACTAATCCCTATGGTAGATGCAGAGGGAGCGTGCTGACGGCGATCACATCAACCTTGGAGCCATTTCCAACGCGCATCGTCACCTCGTCTCTCGCCAGTCTTCGTTTATTCCGCAGCTCCTGTTTCGAGTTACAAATATGAGCAACCGAACCAGTATCAAATACCCAGACACTACTACGATTACTAGTAAGATACACATCTATAACATGTATATCGAATATACCTTTCTTCTTGATGTTGCTGTTCTTTAGATCCGCCAGGTATTTGGGGCAGTTACGCTTCCAGTGACCAGCACCCTTGCAGTAGAAGCACTCAGTTTCAGGTTTAGGACCAGCCTTGGGTTTCTTAGCAGGTGCGACAACTTTCTTTCCGTCCTTCTTGAAGTTTCCCTTGTTCTTAGGCTTGCCCCGATTCTTGAAATTGGTGGTCTTGTTGACCATCAACACTTGGTGCTCCTTCATGATCTCCACTTCAGCAGTTTTCAGCATGGATGATAGTTCAGGCAACGTCTTGTTCATGCAGTGCATATTGTAGTTCATCACAAAGTTCTTGTAACTTGGTGGCAGTGATTGGAGGACACGGTGAATCCCCAATTCATTAGGAATCGGTATCCCCAACTCTCATAGTTTGTATGCGTGCCCAGACATGGTGAGCACGTGCTCGCTAATGGAGCTACCCTCTTCCATCTTGCAGGTAAAGAACTTCTCGGAAGCTTCATAGCTTTCCATGGCCGCGCGAGTCTCAAAAATGAGTTTGAGCTCCTTAATGATCTCAAACGGGTCATGGTGCTCAAAACGCTTTTGAAGCTCCGATTCTAAACCATACAGGATGGCACACTGAATTGTGGAGTAGTGATGTTTCCGAGTGGCATAAACATTCTTTACGTCATCAGTGGCATCTTCTACAGGTGGGTCACCTAGCGGTGCTTCGAGCACATAGGTCAATTGACTAGCCCTGAGGATGATCTTCAGTCCACGGAACCAGTCCGTGAAATTGCTTCCATTGTTCTTAAGCTTTTCTTTCTCTAGGAACGCATTGAAATTGATGGAAACGTTCGCCATAATCTACAACAAATTTGCAAGTAATTTAAACTAAGTTTATGATAAATAGTGTTCAAATTTAATTCTTAAATCAACTAGGTGAACTCCCACTCAAAACAACATCCCTCGAGTTGTTTTAGTGATTACACGAACCAAATCCACTACACCAAGTCCGATCATCACGTGAGATGATGTAGCTTCATTGGCGAACAATCTTCATGTTCATCATATCAATCATATGACTCATGCTCTACCTTTCGGTATTCCGTGTTCCGAGACCATGTCTGTACATGCTAGGCTCGTCAAGATTAACCTTAGTTTCCGCATGTGCAAATCTGGCTTGCACCCGTTGTATGCACACATAGAGTCTATCACACCCGATCATCACGAGATGCTTCGAAACGACGAGTTTTAGCAACGGTGCCAACTAAGGACGAACACTTTATTACTTGATATTTAGTGAGAGGGATCATCTTATAATGCTACCGTCGCGATCTAAGCAATACAAGATGCATAAAGGATTAACATCACAGGCAATTCATAATTAGTGTGATATGATATGGCCCTTTCTTCTTATGCCTTCGATCTCCATCTCCAAAGCACGGACATGATCTCCATCATCACCAGCATAGCGTCAAGGTCCGTGGTGCCGCTTCATGGTTGTCCATCATCACTAGCAACTATTACAACTACTTGGAACAAAGCTATTACAAGATGAATAGACACGCAGGTCTTAACAGAATTAAAGACAACCATTAGGCTCCTGCCGGTTGCCATATTACAACAAGGATCATTGCATACATCAAATACAATCACAATCACATGTAGGCCATATCACATCACAAAACCCCTGCAAAAACAAGTTAGACGCCTCTAATTTTCTTTGCAAGTTTTACGTGGCTTGGGGCTTTCGACTAAGAACGGATCTTACCTACGAAACTGAACCACAACGTTGATACAAGTGCTATCAAGTGCAAAGTGTAGATTTGATCTATACTATGATGGGAGAGACAGACACCCGCAAAGCCACTTGTGCAAAACGAGTTGCACGTCAAGCGTGGAGCAAGTCTCATGTACGATGACATGTAATGTTAGCCCGAGCCGCTTCATCCCACCATACCGCAAGATGCAAAGTACACACATAGCAAAAGACGGCACGAGCACCAACGCCCACAACCTCATTGTGTTCTACTCGTGCAACAGATCTATGCATAGATAAGGCTCTGATACCAGTGATGGGTTCGTAGCATGGAAAACAAAAAAATTCTACCACAAGAACGAACAAAACCCAGATCTAATCTAGACAAAAGCCAAGATCTAATCTATTAGACATGAGCAACGAGATAGATCGGTACTAACCCTCGTAGAACCGAAAGCGTTACGAGATTAGATCTCGTGGATGATGTAGTCGATCACTTGCCGATCTCAAGATCGTGTGGACGATCCTTTCGGCAGCGCTTCCGCAGACGGTCACACGTGCGGAGTCGAAGCAGACCTTCCTCTCCCTGTTCCAGCGAGCAGCGGAGGTAGTAGATCTTCTCCACGGAATCCCAGCAGCACGACGGCGTGGTGGTGGTGGTGGAGATGAGAATTCTGCAGGGCTTCGCCTATGCCTGTGCAGAAGAAAGGTGGAGGAGAGAGGCGGCTGAGATTGGTTGTTATGAGAGGAGGGGCAAGAGGGGGCGCCCCCTCCCTTCTATTTAAAGGAGGGAGGCGCGCCTGGGGAGGGGGAGTCCTAGTAGGACTCCCCTCCTTGGGCCGGCGGTGGGAAGGGGGGAGGAATCCTCCTCTCCCACGAATCCGTGTCTTGCCCCACTTGGTCTCCTTGATCCCTTTCTTGGTTTTCAAGTAAACTCCAAGAAATCCTCTAGAACCTTCTAGAACATTCCGAAACCTTCTAGAATCTCCATACAAACACTCCGGAACATTTCCTAACTTAGAAAATGATCCCCAATATATGAATCTTATTCTCCGGACCATTCCGGATCTCCTCGTGATGTCTCGGATCCATTCCAAGACTCCTAACAACATTCGGTCTCCAACGCAAATTCCATATCTACTTAAAACAACTTCGAACCTTAAGTGTGTCACCCTACGGTTTGTGAATATGCAGACATGATGAAGACACCTCTCCGATCAATAACCATCAGCGGGATCTGGAGATCCATAACGGCTCCCACATACTCAACGATTACTTCATGATCGATAGAACCATTTAACATACGAAACCAATTCCCTTTGTCACGCGATATTCTACTTATCCGAGGTTTGATCGTCGGTATCTTCATACATAGTTCTTCCTCGTTACTGATAAGTACTCTTTACTCGTTCCATGTTATGTCATCCCTTGTGACCCAGTCACATGCTTGCAAGCTATCTAGATGACATTCCACCGAGAGGGCCCAGAGTATATCTATCCGTCATATGGATGGACAAATCCCAATCTTGGTTTATGCGCTTCAACACATACTTTCAGAATATCCAATGACACCTTTATAACCGCCCAGTTATGAAGCGGCGTTTGATGTCATCAAAGTACCCATCCGGTGATGGTGATTAACATAACCTCATGGTCGAAGGATTAAGTTACTATGTATTTCAAAGCTTACAACAATACGAACTTAATGACTTGATCTTATGCTACGCTTACTATGGGTGTGTGTCCATCACATCATTCTCCTAATGATATAACCTTGTTATTAATCACATCCAATGTCTATGATCAGGAAACCATGATCATCAATCAATCAACAAGCTAGTTCAACAAGAGGCTTACTAGGAACTCTTTTATGTTTACAAAACACACAAGTATTAGTGTTTCCTAATAATACAATTATAGCATGGGATGTAAACATTCATCATAAACACAAAGATATAATAATAACCCCTTTTATTATTGCCTCTTGGGCATATCTCCAACACCATGCGCCCTGATCGAACGATCTGTAACAACTAGGACACACAACAAGTTCTTCACGGGGGCGGGCCTTCTAGAAGACTCGATCTAACGACCACAGTTGGACACGCCCAGATCAAACGTTGGTAATAATCATGTGTTCTTTTCCTAAAACCACATTGATCCACTAGTGTCATTGATCCACATGACCATATTGAATGTGTTATTTATCTAAAACCACATTGATCCACTAGTTTCATTGATCCATATGACCATATTGCATGTGTTCTTTGCCTAAAACCACATTGATCCACTAGTATCATCACTACAATAGAAATGGTATTTATTGACGAACCCCTTTTGTCACTTAATATCCATATTTTGTCAATAAATATATGTTGTTGACAAAAACGGGTTGTCACTAATTTTGTCATAACAGCCGCGTCATATAAATATACATAATCATGGTTTGTATTTTTTATGATTATTTAACTTATATTAGTTGACGATTTTAGTTTTGTCAACAATCATGTGTAATAGATGACTAAAATATTTATCACGCTATATATGAAAAGTTTATCATTGTAAATTAGAAAGGGGTGTAGGATAGATCATTATTATAGACATGGCATTTTGTTAATTACGTGTAATTTACTGACGTAGCATTATGACCAATGAGAGCCAATGTTCTAACAGGTGGACCAATGGCGGATCCCAGTAGCATTATGACCAATGAGAGCCAATGTTCTAACAGGTGGACCAATGGCGGATCCCAGACGGTTCTGACATGTGGGACCCGTAGGGTTCTGAAATTTATTCTATACACACAAAGCTGATGACGTGGATGCTATCAAGCGGCTCCTGATGGTAGTGACGTGACATTAGATCAAGTGGTACACAGATTAACAAGAGAGACCAACACGTTAAGTTAAATAGGTTGACGGACCGAACAACTCATATAAATATTCATTTCAAGAAAAAATGGTTCACACAGAAAACTGTTATATAACCATATTTCACCACGGATTGATTTACGGGGCAAAAAAATCATACAAGTATAATTTCATTATTAGTTACAGCCCGGTACAAATTACAAGCAAAGTTTCTCGACAAAAAAGAAACTCTAGATCCTACAATATTTTTTCTCCCACGCCACCTTCCACCATGATAGTTTGTATTTATCTGGTACAACAGCAATAGAAAAATATCAATTGTTAGATAACATCAACAAGAATTCATATTACATAAAATAAAGATAAAGCATAACTTCATTTGGTACTCCCTCCGTCCTAAAATATAAGCGCCTAAGGATTAGTCAAAAGTCAATGTTTTCTAAGTTAAACTAAGATTTTACACAAAAATATGAACTTTCATAATACTAAATCAATATTAATAGATTCACCCTAATGTATATTTTCTTAATGTGTCTGTTCCATATTGTAGAAATAGATATGTTTTCCTAAATATTTGGTCAAAGTTAGTAAGATTTGACTTTTGACTAATCCTTAGGTGCCTTAGAGCATGTATAATGGGAGGTGCTTAGAGGAGTGCTTACAAAAATAAACCAACCAATTTGCTAAGCATTGGTGCTTATTTGTATAGAAGAGGTGCTTAGTTAGGCATCTACCTAGTATAAATAAGCACCGGTGCTTAACGAAAAACCGGTTTATTTTCCTAAGCACCTTGCATTGTACATGCTCCTATATTTTGGGATGGAGGGAGTACTATCTATATGATTACCTTAAGCAATTATGGAAGACACATGCAATTATACATCAAAAGAGTTGTAGGAAGGCACACCTTTTGATGTAGACCTACAAAATAAGTCCACTTCATGCCAAATATATGAAATATGACAGCTGTATAATAGGACATGTTTATATGAGGACAAACATTGAGTAAGCACCATTTCGTGAACCAGTACAAACCACAATTTCGTTTTTTTTCTCAGGCATCCATTTATCTTCCTAGGAAAATATAAAATATCATATTGGAAAGGACGAGAACTAACTGATTCAATCTGGGTTGAGCACACTGTTCAAACATAGCAATTGGTAGAAATCTCATGTCATTGCTAGATCGACAATCTGGGGAAAATGTGAACTAATCTAAACACAAGCAGGGCTGCTGTTACAAACAATTCTGAATTAGGAATAACAATTTGTCTCTTGTTACAGTTCATCAGCAGAAACTAAAAAAGTTAGCATGACTGAACAAATCATTATCTGCGTCGCATGCACCCAAATGAATAAGTCAAGCGAGCAGAGCGGAAGGGAATACAAACTCAAAACCGCACCTGTATTGTGTGGCCAACAGGCACTCTCGCTCTCAATCCCGTGGCAGAGGCGGAGTGCCTTTTTCTTCTTCTTGAAGTGCCTAAACTTATTGAAGAAGAGGAAAAAAACCAAATACGTTGGCATAGGTAACAATAGACACTCAACCATTAAAACAGTTAGACAATTATTGTAAAATGTCTGGTTATAGTTTATTTTTAGGTAGTGGTACAGATAATACGATGTTATGTTTTTTAAGAAGCGTGTTAATATTGTGAGTAGCATAAAGTACCTGCGGGGTGATTAAATAGATGATTGGGAGTAGTATACCATATTTGTGGTTAGAGTACTTTCACTATCAGAGAGTGATTTTCTTGTTATCGCTGCTACTCATCATCCTGGTCACTGTCAAACATGAAACAATAGTTCTAGATAGAATCAGGTCCATACCTACAACATCAGCTAATAAGAACTTTATTATATGATATTTCATCACTATTTCCTTCTACTGTACTTGACAAGATGAACATCAGATTCATTCACGTGGTCATTTAGACATAATTGCCTTCCATGCACCCAAGTTTGATCAGTATAGTCATCCATGGATGATGGGCTGCAAAACTTAGGCTTGTCCTTAATTAGCTGAGAGGTAACAAGTAAAATAATTGGAATAAGTTAACTGAAATCGATAATTGCAATGCATATTTGACGGAGAATTATCAACAAACCCACATCTATGTCTATGGTAAGTGACAGCAGGGTGGAGAACATCAAATTATTTACGAACCAACATCTATGGTAACCTTACACAGGATAGGACAAAGAAACGATGGATGTCGTAGCATTACACTGGACAAAAAATATTCAGAAATCGGGAAGATCAGATGACGAGCTAGATCAATTAGAGGAGGAGTGGTAGGGATAGAATAGCTCACGTGGTGAAGGACTTGCAGGGATCGGATGTTGGCCTCGTCCATGGAGCGGACGTGCTGCTAGAGCTACCCAGGTTCCGCGCACCAGGTCCGCTGTACACCAAATTGCAAGAGTGTATATATGAGGTCACAGTCTCCCAGTCAGCAACAATCCTTGGCTGCCCGAAGGAAAGAGGGATGAGACTCAGGAAGAGGGCACCTTTTGACGCGGCGGCGGCGGCTCTCGTTGGAGTAGAGGCCGATGGGGATGGCGGCTCTTGTCCGATGAGAGGTCGAGGCAACGCGGGAGTACAGCTGGAGGCGCAGGTCAGAGGGAAGCCATCCGGGGAGCCGCACCGGCGATGCTGACGGTTACCCGCAGTCGAGCCGGCGACCCAAGGCACGGCTTAGCCTGGGGTGGACCGTGACGGCTAGAATCACGCGCTGGGGTGGACCGACATTGCTGCAGTGGGGAATCCTCGGAGGAGCGTGATGCGGTGCTGCACCTGTAAATAGGGTTGCAGAAGAATTTCGGCGTCGGCCCGAGTCAAGGATCGAGGTGAGGAAGTGTTCTTGAGGAGATCGGATTGGGAGAAGTTGGATGGGGATCGAGATCTAGAGGATTGAGGAGAGAGATGCACACGAGGAGAAGGTATACGCTTAAGGCTTCGTTCGCTTTACATGGAACTGATCGCCGAAGGGAACCAATCCGCACGTGGATTGGGTGATCCACTGGTGTCACCCGATCCCCAGCTAACCCGTCCCATCAATTCTTCTATGGGCTTTGGCTTAGGGCAGTGCTAGGCGTCCCCGGGGGATCAAAACCCCCGATCCCCCGGGTCAACAGCCTGACACGTGTCCATATGTCTGGTCAACAAAGCATGAGTTCGTGACCCCGCATGCCCTATCTCCTCTCTCAAACCTTCTCCTCGGTGAACAAAAAGCAGGACACCTCTCATATCCCATCTCGCTCTTCCAACTAACGGTGGAGAAGGTGCCAGAGAAGTTGCGTCGCCGGAGAAGGGCATCGTTGCCGGGGAAGGCGTCGCCACAGCGGTAGCAACGCCGGCCACCCCTTGTAGCAGCGCCTCCTGCAGCTAGTAGCAGAGCACCGCCACAACACGAGAGTAGCAGGGTCAGGGCCTGCGTGTAGCAAGGGCGCCGACCGGCTGTAGCAGCCCCGGCCGCCGCATATAGCAAGGGCGGCGGCCGCGTCTAGCAACCCCGGTGGCCATCTATAGCAAGGGCGGCGGCATCCATCTGTAGCAAGGGCGACGACAACATGCAACAACCCCGTCGACCACTTGTAGAAGCGCCGCCCGCCGTTTGTAGCAGCGCCGGCGGTTGCGTGTAGCAGGGGCGGTGGCCGCGTGTAGCAGCCCCGACGACTTAGCATCGAAGGCGATTGTGTGTAGCAAGCAGCCCGGAGGCGGCGTATCGCAGAGTCAGTCGCCGCGTGTAGCAAACCCGGCGACCATCTGTAGCGGCGCCAACCGCCGTCTATATCAGTGCCGGCCGCCGCGTGTAGCAGCGATGGCGAGCGTCTGTAGCGGGGCTCCTTTCAGCACGACGGCCCGACGACTTGCAGCAAGGACGGCGCGTACATCCACAACCGTCACGGAGACAGAGAAGGGAGAAACTATGTGCGAGCGCGAAAAATTGAGCAGGCTGGGGCGCGTGACGGAGAAGGTGGAGAGGAACAAAGGCGGCATAGGGAAGCAGAGGTGGCGCGGTGCCGGAGAAGCAGAGGAGTGCAGTGAGAGCGGATGCGATGGAGGATTTTCCCCATTTAGTTCCGTGGTGGAGAAGATGAGAGGATAACCGACAGGGGTGGGGCCACATCGGCACGTCGCGCGACCGAGTAAAAATATCCTGCAAGGCAGAGCCGGGGGGATGGAACGGTTCCATCCCCCGGGTGATGGGTATCGTTTTCCTTTGGCTTATTCGGTTAATCCCAACTAGGGAAATGACAAGGAATAGTACTACTCCCTTCGATTCAAATTAATTGACTCAGATTTGTCTAGATTCGAATGTATCTAGACATATTTTAGTGCTAGATACATCTGAATCTGGACAAATCGAAGTCAACTAATTTGGATCGGAGGGAGTAGTAGTAATACATATATTCTATATCAAATATCAATATCAATCTCACATCCATCACCAGTTGTCATTTTCTGGCAAATGTTTATCTAAACAACTTAAAACATATCAATATTACACATGCCTCTGCTCTGACTAGCATAAGCAAGCGATCAACATTGAACTATAACCTACAATTACAGAATCATCTACATCACCTCTGGAACAACTATGTATCAAGTAAAAGAACTTGTTATTATCACATATAACCAATTTACAACAATATATACGACAAGCTATTGGTGTTTAAGTACAGCATCCTTTGCTAGCAGTGTAACCAACAACAGATCGGCTAGCGTCAACATCTTCACCTGGCATTATTAATTTATAAGAATTATATCAGTTAGCAAGAACTTCCACAACAATGAGACCAAAATACAATAGCTGCATAATAAAAGAAAAATAGAAGTAGCTACACAAAGATGAGATTCCTCCAAATCTCTTGTACTACTGAGATGATGCTCCACACACACACCAAATATATTCACTCTGAACCTCTAGTTCTTGTAAACGCCAAATTTGCTACATAACTTTAACTAACAGCTAGAAACCATAGAAAAAAATCAATTAGGACATAAATTAAGCATACAAAGGCTACACCTCAAGCAACAAATTCTTACAATGACTTCAGGATCAATATGAATGAGAAGGCAAGACAGTGAAAGCCGAGTACCCTATTAATATGTCAGCAATGATGACATCAAAATTTAACACCGCACCTCAATGACAAGTAAAGATCTAGCTAGTTAAACACAAGTGCTAGATGACTTGTTTAGTTTGGAGACCGGTAATAGTCTTGACCGTTCAACCCTGCCCGCTCACGCGAGCAGCAGGGCGAACTGTAGCGTGGTCGCCGCCATCCACCATCTCCCCGCCCCTCCTCCTCCTCCTCGCCACCAGGGGAAGGCTCCGGGCGAAGCCCCAGGAGCGTCGGCGGCGGCAGGGCCTCCTTCCCCTCTCGCTTGGCGGCGGCGGCACTTTGGTGCGGTGGCGGCCACGACCGGCGCGAGCAGGTGCTCGATCTGGACAGCGCAGGGCGCGATCTGGCGTGTGGCCACAGCTAGGGCTGGCGATGGATGCGGCTTTGAGTCGGGTTCCTGGCTAGAGGTGTGGCAGGGCGGCCATTCCTGGCTGCCTCGAGGTCGGGCAGGGGCAGGGGCTCCGGCCCCATCTCGGGCCCCAACTGCCTGCCCCAGATCCAATTGCACCGGCGGCCATGGGGTCGCAGGTCGTCGATTTAGAAGGAGAACATCTCCTCATCGTCTCGCCTGTCTTCGGCGACCTTGCAAAGGTGACCCTTGATGTTTCTCTAGTTCTTCGGTGCGCTCAACTAGGTTTCCAGAGCGGCGGCCCTGGTCGGTGGGAGCCTCTTGGTTGGCGGGCGTGCCAGGGGCTTTAGTGCTGGCCGGGGGCCATGGCCGTGTGGATGGCGTGGTGCCTGGTGAGCGACTGCCCATGATAGTGGTGTGGTCGTCATCTTGGCGGCGTGCTTCGCCCTGTGTAGGGGGCTTGTTCGTCTGCGGTACCAAAGTTCGCAGGCCAGCGCATGGCGGTACCTAAGTTGCTTGAAATTACCGCGTTTCGAAAAGTTGGGCCGCCAACTACTGAGAGGGGCCATTTCGAGGCAAACTCATCTCACCCCTGCCAAATTCAAACATTCCGTTAAACTGCCCCGTGAAGTAGACGGTCGGGACCCACATGTCGGTCATCTGTCCGTGACGCGGACGCCAAAGCGGCAACCTCTTAGGCAAATCGAGCAGCTAAGTGGATCGGATGCGTTGACCAATTTCACAAATCCATTCCCAGCTTTCCCCTAGCACCGGCGGCGTCGGAATCCACCCTCCAGGTAGGACAAAGCTTTCCCCTAGCACCGGCGGCGTCAGAATCCACCCTCCAGGTAGGACGATCCCTTCGGACATTTGACTTCCGGCGCCAAGTTGCTGCGGCTAGTTGCTACGCCCAGTCGCTGATCCCGAGCTCCAATGGCGCATGCCGTAGCCGCCGTTGCGAGGCTCTAGCCCGCCTCCGCCGCCGACGAGCCGAGCAGCTCGGAGGATGGCAGATCCTACTATCAAGAAAGAAGAAGTTCTGTCTACAAGTGGGTGAGCTACCCTTCTCTTTGCTATTCGCATTAATTACAACTGCTAGCTGGCTACTGAACCTCAAATTGTTTGTTAGCCCAACGTTGACAAACATATTTTGTCCATAGTTTTCTGTCAAGTGGGATCTGCGTGGACCCCCCTTACCTGGTTACGGTAGTCCTCTACAGGTACGACTCTAATGGCAAGTGGTATGGAAGCCATTGTTTCATGATGGAAGAAGCGTCTGCACAGATCTGCACTATATCTAGTATGGTTTCTGCTCTGCGTAATCATGTTGAATTATGGCCGAAGCAGACAGCAAAGTTCATCTTCATGGATGAACGTGGCATCATGGTTCCTATAACGTGTGACAGTCAGCTAATTGGGTTGATGAAAAGGTATGCTTCGGCTGCCATGTTTGATCAGAAATGTCATGTACTGGATGTGGAAGCTGCTGCAACTAGGAGTCGCCCTTCTATTCTTGGACAGAGTGGTTGCTCGAACCCAATTAGCTCCTGGTAAGCAAAGGTCGCTTGGGGTTCGCATATTTGTGCTGAATTGTAATTTTTTTTACTCTGTAGATATTAGGCAGTTATGCAACAGTCTTGTTTCTTTGACAGGAAGCGCCGCAAGGTTAGAAACATGACTGCCGGGTCAGTAATTTTGCTGCCCGAAGAAATAAAAAATGAGTGGAAAGATGATTCTGGACACGATTCTGGTGCCCATTGTCCCGGTGATGCAGAGTACGTGAAGCTAAGAAAATTGGTACCGAGGAAGAGGAAGAAGGCAGGAACCAGTGGACGTGAAGGCTTGACACCCAGGCTGCGGAAGAAGGCTGCTGGCAATGAAGATGCATAGTAATGTGTTGAACTTTAACCTATATATGTAATTCTGTTAAATTCTGACCGCTCTGTGTGTGGCACGTTGCTGGGCGAAACAATCTACCCACGTTCGCTGAGTAAAATGTACCGCGACTTAGGGTTTGGAAACGCCCGAGTCAGTAGTTGAATTTGAAATTGTGATTGTGCCACTACTATCTAAAAACAATGATCCACCGGTTCCACGATTGCTGAGGGCAGGAGGTCTCCAAATACGATGGAATGTAAGTGGCACATAAATAAATTATTTAAGCTGTCACACTCCACGAAGCAGCAACTTATTTCAGATGCTGCACAACGACGTGGCAACATAAACAGCAATGTTCTCACCGATAATGCCAAGATGAGGAGGAAATGGGTACCACCTTCTGGCCTAATCTTGAACCCGTCTATCTCACCGCCTCTCTGCTCCTGCATCCCCTGCATCTGGCGAAGCTCCCAGATCTCCAGTAACCGGGTGTACATGCTTCCACTTTATAAATTATGGTTGTGCCATTTGCATGTGGCACAATCCACGTAGATTACGTTTAAACAAACCACCAGTGTCAGAATACACTAGTAGAAAAGGTGTCTTTGGTCCACGGTTACGTTCCCAATCCATGACAAAGATCTAAATCGAGGCAGAAATTGATCTAAATCACAAATTCTTCCACAAATTAATCGAGACAGAGATCTAAATTGAGGCATTTCATTAATTCAACCACAAATTCTTCTAAACAAAGGTGCGATTTCATATCCTACATTAATTCAACCAACTAGTCAACAATTTCACTTCTGCTGCCGCTGTCCTCCGAGCTGCCGGCTTCCTCGTCTTCGTCGGACGGAACCTCCACGATTTCCGCATTGTACGCGAGACGGAGCACCTCTTCGCGGTGAGCGGTGGCGATGACGGTGAACTTGGTCCGTCCAGGGATGGACCAGAACCTCTCCCGCCCTTCTCGGTTGCGGAGATCCCGGTGCACGACGCGCCCGCAAATGATGCGGTTGCCAATCTTGGCCTTTCGCTCCTTCTTGAACAGCGCCGACCAGTATGGGCTGGACGCCGCGTACCGGGGCAGCGCCCTCTTCCATGCGGGCATCTGGAGGCGGCGCGCCACGATTTTGCTCTCCATCACGGCTCCGCCGGGGAAGAGGAGCGGAGCCACCAGCACCCCCGCATAGCTGATGCGCCATCCGTGGGGCACCGTCGCGGCCGGCGGCGCGAGGATGTCGAAGTGCGAGAACATCACCGCCTCGTAGAAGTTCAGCGAGGGCATCTCCATGGCGGCGCGGTGGATATTGGAGAGGGAGCGAGGGGTGGACGGCGTGGTGGAGATTGGAGAGGGCGAGGGGATGGGCGACGAAGCGACGAGCTGTGGCGCCTCCTATTTGTACACGAGGACGACGAAGCGACGGGCGGAATATCCAAGGGGCATTGGTCAGACAAAAGGAAGTAATGCAGCGTTAAGACAGATTAACGGGCGACCAATTCTTTTACTCCCAGGACTCCGGGGCCAATAGTTCAGACCGCTAGGTCAACAAGTACAACTATTACAACTTAAAAAAGGCACGGGGCTTAAGCTAAATAGAACTAGTTAACACACATCTCCTTAATCTTCCTAATCTTAGCCTTATGCGCATCTTCCTGCGAGAGCAAGGATCGAATCGTCTGCTCCTTCCTTTTAGCATCTTCCTTGCACAACTTCAATTGTTTCTCTGCATCTTTCCTCATGCACTTGTCAATACTCATAGTTGTGAACTGCAGGACTTTGGCCTGGTGAAGATCCTTCCTTGCTTGAGTCAGTTCTTGCTCTGCTTTAGCCTTCAGGGCCAACGCCGCGTCCCTCTCCTTCTCGACTTTGCTAACCTTGTCTTCCACCCCCATGAGATCTCGCTTATGCTTGGTCGTGTCAACTGGTTCCCATAGCTTCATCTCAACACTGTCAAGAAGTGAGCTAATGCGGATTCTTTCAACTCAACAGTCATTTCCCATAGTTTGTCCAGCGTTTTCTGCATCGATTTGGGCCACTCTGGATCCCCATTTGACAACATTGCAACTTCCGCCTCGCATAATTGCACGATGTCCTTGACACCGTAGAAACCTCCTGCCTGCGTTTCGTCCTTCGAACGCTACAAATTTAGCGGGCACATATTCATGTTTACATAGCAGAGGACTGTCTTCATCCGCTAAACCATGATAGTCAGCGTCATACATCATCTGGTTGGCCTAACACATCATACGCGCATGAGTAAACGGAGTAGATTTGGCTCAAAAAATAGATAACTGGCCACGGATGATAGAGATAGAGATGAGACGACTCACATCAAAATCACCGTCCCTGTCGTCATGACGCGTTTCCTCGTCGTCTCCCCTTGAACCCATGGCGAGAGGGGAGAGGGGTGGTGGCTGCCGGAGAGGGGATTGGGATGGAGAATATCATTTTGCGTCCCGAAAGTTGGGGTGTCCAGGCAACACGGTACCCGAGTTCCCTGATATCATCCGCAATGACTATAGTTGGCGTGCCAAATACTCAGAGGGTCTTTTTAGCACGAATTCAACTTTATGTTTCAATACAAAAAATCAGGCTAACGACCGTCAAGTTGGGACCCCCTGTCAGTTCTCGCCGTTATGTCGCTCCTGTCACTCCTGTCGCTTAGGTGTCAATTAAGCTTGCAGCGTTGGCGCTTGTATCCATTACGCGTCTTCTTCTTCCCCGGAGCGGCAATCTGTGGGGCGTCGTAGCCATGGCACGGAGCTGGGACGTGGACGAACCTGCTCGGCCCAGCTCTCCTCCCTGTAGGCTTGTAGCGTTGGCGCCTCCATTACTCGTCTTCTTCCCCGGAGCGGCAATCTGTGGTCGCGGCCATGGCGCAGAGCTGGGAAGTGACGAAGCTGCTCGGCCCCGCTCTCCTCCCCATCCCGAGTCGGAGCTCGCCCTCACCGTGGACGCACCCATGGCACGGTCGGGGACGAGAATTGGTTCCCGGTGATATCTATCACCTTGTTGACCATGCTTGGTTCTGTTTTCCTCCTCTAGAATCCGAGCTCGCCGTCGCCGTGGTTGCACCCGCACCAATTCTGCCACCTCTGCTGAGGTCTCTGTGGTAGCTCAAGTTCTGCCATGTTGGGTCTGTAAGTGTTGTTGTATGTTAAACTAGCAAATCTCGTTTGTTCAAATCTCTTGGGCTGTACCAACTTCATTGTGTTTAATTATGAAAGACAAAATATAAATGACTTCTCTCAATTTCTCGCATAGAAAATGCACAGCTAATTTCATATTCTCGCAGGAACTGGCCCCACTTGTTGAACCGGCAGCACTGCCACGATCTCCATGTAACCACGGTGAGTTCTCGAACCGAAAGTTGCAGTTACCACGTTTCTTCTGCAGTCATTCCTCTTCCTCAGTTATTCCTCTGCAGTTTTTCCTGGGCGCTTCTTCTTCCTCTGTTCTGGAACTGTCGGTTCATCTTCTTCTTCCTCTCGAAGGCAGTTCCTTGCAGGCAGTTCCTTTCACCCATTTCCTTGCAGGCATGGACGATGGGACCACGACTTTGACAGTGGTGTACACAAATGATGAAGCGACTGTGGAGACAACTCTCGCCAGGTTTGAGCAATTGCTTGAGAAAGAGAAGCACAAGTTTGTGGGGCTAGACTTGGAGTACACCCGTGCAAATAAGCGAAAAAATCCTCCACAAGAGATCGCTATCGTGCAAATCGCCATACATGAGGAGGTCCTCGTTTACCACTTCTGCAGGTATGTGAAATTTAAATTTGAGATCACCACTTCTGCATCCCTTGTTCCCTTACATCCCTAGAACCATCTAAGTGCAGGAGTAAACCAACTGAGATGCGTTGTCCGGCTCTAGTCGAGTTCTTGTGTAGGTGATGCACTCGACTTTCAACGTAGAGCTCGTTCGAAACCCCAAGAGGAAGGTATGATGAGCACAACAGTAAGTTTTTCCTCAGTTATGAAACCAAGGTTTAATCGAACCAGTAGGAGCAAGGAAACAACCCAAAGGTGTTACTAGCTGAGCTTTGGCAGGGCGCACTACCGGTGCTAGTAGCAACGTGGAGACCTGCACAACACAACCACAGAACTTTGTCCCCAACTTGCGATGAGGTTGTCAATCTCACCGTGTTTTGCGGAAAACAAATGATTAAACGTATCGAATGGAAAGAAATAAAAGTTCGCAGAAAGTAAACACAAAGCAGAAACAATTTATAGATTGTATGCAAAGACAAAGGACCGGGATCCATAGTTCACTAGAGGTGGCTCTCCTTAGATAGATAACATGCTGGGTGAACAAATTACAGCGGGGCAATTGACAAACACCGATAAAGCAATACATGCATATACTAACCATCTTGACTCCTTTGAGACTTGATTGGGAAATACAACATAATACATAGAATGCCATCCAACTGCATCTATGACTAATAATCCACCTTCAGGTTATCATCCGTACCCCCTCCAGTATTAAGGTGCAAGCAACAGATTATTGCTTTACGAACTGCGTGTAAGGTAAACAATACGATTGTTCTATGAACAAAGGATTGTTGTTTTCTCCCTAGTAGCAACATCACATCTAGTACCTTAGAGATTTCTGTCACTTCCCCAGATTACCAGAGGCACGAACCCACTATCGAGCATAAATACTAACTCTTGGAGTTGATAGCATCTACTTGGCCAAGATAGCTACTAACAACGAAAAGCATGCAAGATCTCAAATAACAAAGACATGATAGAATCAATAATCAATCTGAAATAGCATCTCAATATCCATCGGATCCCCGCAAACACAACATGTATGGATTACAAATAGATGATCTTGATCATGAATGGAGCTCACAAGATCTAAACATGAAAGCACAAAGGAGGAGAAACCAGCCATCTAGCTACTACATGGATCCATAGTCTAAGGATGAACTACTCACGCATCACATCAGAGGCTTGCATGGTGATGAAGAAGGCCTCCAGGGTGAATTCCCCTCTCCGACAGGGTGCCGGGAAGAGCTTCAGATCCCTCCCGATCTAGGGATGGAGATGACAGCGGCTACAGACTCTTTCGTGGATTTTTGATCAGGTACCTAGGGTTTTCGTCCTGAGGGAAACTTATAGGCGGAAGGAGAAGCCGAGGGGGTGCTAGGGTCGGCCAGACCACCCCCTGGCGCGGGCCAAGCCTGGCCACGCGGCCAGGTGGTGTGGCCGGCCCCTGGCCCCTCTCCATCTCGTATTCTGGCACTTTGGCTTTTGTCCCGTCCAATTCTGAGAATATTCATTTTCTAACTTTCCTAGAACCAAAAACAGCAGAAAGCAGGCAGCTGGCACTGTGGCTCTTGTTAATAGGTTAGTCCAAGAAATCATATGAAAAGTACTCCAAAGTTGACAAAACACAAGAAAGTGGATAAAACCAAGCATGGAACATCAAAAATTATAGATACATTTGCAATGTATCAACATCCCCAAGCTTAACTCCTGCTCGTCCTCGAGTAGGTAAGTGGTAAAAAGAAATAATTTTTGAGGTGACATGCACCATCAAAGAGTTGATTAAAGTATTTGCAAAACATTCGAAGCTGGGATCATAGTACTTCAATCATAACATGAAAGACAAAGTTCTAGCAATAAGCAAAGAAACTATGATGCAACATGAAAAGGCACAAACAAAAGTTCATGAATAAAAATGCTTTGCAAGACGTTTGTTTGTTTCACATAAAGAAAACATAGCATAATAGTATTCAGCTTGTCCCTCAATAGAGTAGCAAATATAAATGCATAGGACACCTTCAAAGTTCATAAGAGTGACTAGGTACAATAGTTTCAAACAAGCAATAACAAGTTATGCATCAGTCAACTAGTCTTGGGACAATGCACATAGAACTAAGAATGGCCACTATGCTCTCAAAGTAGGTGCATAAAGATAGAAGGTGGAGACTCAATATAATGGTGGAAGAAAGGCTTTTTGTAAAAGGAAGTAGGGATTCAAGTCTCATAAAGAGCTTCCAAAAATTATGGTGCTTATAGCTTTCAGCTCTCATTGCCCCTATCATAAGCATCTTGAAGGTGATTAAGGTTAAAGTGACACAACTAAGAGGATATGCTTGACAAGTTATAAACCGAAATCTCATGCCCCTTACTTACGAAGACCGATCCTCATGCTACTCAACTTCAGTCACGAGTAAGCTCTTGTCATTGTAAGTATATGTGTATCATTAAGAACTACCAACGGGGTACCCCTTGCACATGATACGGGAGCTTTCCCATAATCAAAATGACAAGGCAAGTAGATAATGAGCATCTCAACGATCTTTTTATTTGCTATTTGCATAGGTTTTTATTGAGGATGCTTCATAGAGTGCTCATTATGGTGATGCTGCAAGTTTCCACCATGATTAGGCATGGCTTAGGCTAGCGGCCCAGGTGTTTCTCTAACACACATATAAACTCCATGATCTTACAAGTTCCACTTTTATTTCACACCGTCGGGATCCGTAAGCAAAAGAACATGATATCAACGGGGTATAAAGTACAAGTGCAATGTTGAAAGCGTTCCCCATGAAACATGGTTCTGCTAACTTCAACTTATAAAGTGCAAGCATATACGCAACAAAGAAGGACCCAATGGTTCAAGTTTATTAGAGGCAAAAAAAGTAAAGTGTGCCATCAAGTTCGTGAGAGCTTTAATCACTAGTTTTCTCATAACAAGTGAAAGGTAGACAAAAGCATGAATATACTTGGAATAGCATAAGCTAGTAGGTAGGTATGGTGGACTCTTTGGAATAACTTGGTTTAGGGAGTTAGATGCATGAGTGCAACTCATACTTTGTGGTGGAGGCTAGCAAAAGACTGGGAGCGACAAACTAAGAGAGCAATAATGGCCATAATCATGCAGAGCGACAAAACATTATTGATCAAAGAATAAAGTGATACTACAAGTTGAAAACTAAAGGATCATAAAGGCTATGGTGACTTGTGAAAGTCATAACATGGTGTGAGCATGTGCCAAGTCAACCCAAATAAAGCATCAAAGGAAAATACCACTATACTATGCTTTAATATGCTAAAACAACGCATGATTCATCCAAGGCACATTAAGCAATCTCAATTGTTTATAACAAGTCATGCTACAGCAAAGAATACTAAGCATAAAGCCAAAAAAATATCAAGCATGGCATGACAAAGCATAGCCACAGTAAAAAACGAGCTCTTTTTACCACATAAGTATGAACTTTCCTACTCTTTTCCAAACCAAATCAAACTAATTGCAAACCAACGTATGAAAGAGGGGGTCCAACCAACTTATTTAGAAAACTAAGAAAACCAAGCAAACTAATAACCAAAACGAAAGCGAAAAGGAAGACGCTCCAAGAAAAACACAACTGTGCATGAAACAATAAAAATGAAGCGTTTGAAAGAAACCTGGGATTTTTATTGATGAAGAAGGGGATGCCTTGGGCATCCCCAAGCTTTGACGCTTGCACTTCTTGGATATTTCTTGGAGTGACACACGTGACATCCCCAAGTTTGAGCTTTAGTCCATCCTTCATCTCATTACTCATTCCTTCCATACACCTGAAAATTTTCCTTCATACAAAACTTCACACAATCTCATTAGCAACATTAGTGCACTTAAGATAAATAAGTCTCAAGGTTCAGTTCTAACACCAAATAAACTTCCATTAGAACACTAGCTACTGTAGCACTTCCCTAAAAAATCTCAATTCCCCAAAGGAACTCAAGAAGGAACTAACAAGAAGCAAATGCAGAAAATGGCAGAAATCTGTCAAAACAGACCAGCAGGTAAAGACGAATTTGTTCGGAGACCTTATGTTGCTCAAATCAAAAAGTGTTGAACTAACGAAAGTTATATAACAACCTGGGGCAGAAGCACAAAAAATTACAGATCAATCCGACATACAGAACTCTCTCAGGAATTTTTACAGTGAAGCACAGAAATCAGTTTCGGGACAACAACTTTTCCAATCATTACTTCACTCTCATTAGAGGTTACTCTTGGCACAAAAAGCAAATAAAAAGGATAAGGAGAGGTTATTACAGAGGTAATAACTTCCAAGACTCATCTACAACTTTTGGGTTATCTCCCAATAAGTACTTTTTCTTTAACGCCTTTAAGTTAGGCATAAGAACCAAAGAAAGAATCAAGTGTTCTCAAATGAAGAAGCATTGAGACCAACTTTCTTGCCCTTACCTCTCTTATTTTTATTCTTAACCTTTGGGAAAAAGTGATTGTTTGGTGGAGAAGAAAGGTGCATGGTCCCCTTTCCCACATCTATTATTGCTCCAAGAAGTTCCAAAAGGGACCTTCCAAGTGTAATTTGTCCTTTTCCTGCACATTCAATAACAAGATAATCAGTAGAAATCATTTTCCCAAGGATCTTTGTAAACACTCCTTCAGCTATTCCAATAGGAAATAAGGTAGCATTATTAGTAAGAGATATTTTTTTCCTCCATCAGTAAGCCCTCAAAGATTCAAAGATTCATAAATATCTTTGGGCACAAGACAAAATTCAGACATGATATCGCAGCGGGCTTGAAAAGTTTCAGTGTTTATCTCAATATTTACTGTAGGGAGCCACTTTGATGGTTCAGAATTTATTGGAACGTAATTGTGATGCTCCCTAAGCGTATTATAGCAACTTTCTAAGCTAGTAGTGCTAGCCTCAAGAGTGTTCAACCTAGCAAATATTTTTGCGAAAGAAATATCAGTTTGGCTAGGCATGTTGTAAGTGAGGGTCAATTTCTTTATAGCATTAATAGCATCATCCTCATTACATTGGAGGAAATCTCCTCCCACAATAGCATCTAAAGCATATATATAGCAAAGAGCAATCCCAAGGTAAAAACTGCTAAGGAACAAGCTTTGAGTCATTTCAGGCTCAGTTTTTTCATGTAGATCAGAGATTCTAGACTAAGCTTCCTTAAAACTTTCCTCAATTCCTTGTTTAAAAGTGAAAATCATTTTCTCGGGTGACATAGTGATTGGAGCAAGGCTAGACATAGTGGCACTCAAGATAGGAACTAATTTTTATGTGTTTTTCCAATAAGAAAGCAAACAAGTAAAACTAATTTTTTTTGTGTTTTCGAAGAACAAAACAAGAAAACAAAGCAAAAAGAAACTAAGCAAAACAAAAACAACAAAGTAAAGAGATTGGTTATGAGGGACTCCCCTTGTGAAGATGTCCTTGACTCCTCGGCAACGGCGCCAGAAAATCTTTGATGGCGTGTAGTTGACGTGGGAGCTTCTTTTTCTTTGTTCCCCGACAACGGCACCAGAAAAGATCTTGATGCACTCGACTTTCAACGTAGAGCTTGTTGGGAACCCCAAGAGGAAGGTATGATGAGCACAGCAGTAAGTTTTCCCTCAGTTATGAAACCAAGGTTTAATCGAACCAGTAGGAGCAAGGAAACACCCCAAAGGTGTTACTAGCTGAGCTTTGGCAGGGCGCACTACTGGTGCTAGTAGCAACGTGGAGACCTGCACAACACAACCACATAACTTTGTCCCCAACTTGCGATGAGGTTGTCAATCTCACCGTGTTTTGCGGAAAACAAAGGATTAAACGTATCGAATGGAAAGAAGTAAAAGTTCGCAGAAAGTAAACACAAAGAAGAAACAGTTTATAGATTGTATGTAAAGACAAAGGACCGGGATCCATAGTTCACTAGAGGTGGCTCTCCTTAGATAGATAACATGCTGGGTGAACAAATTACAGCGGGGCAATTGACAAACACCGAGAAAGCAATACATACATATACTAATCATCTTGACTCCTTTGAGACTTGATTGGGCAATACAACATAATACATAGACCACCATCCAACTGCATCTATGACTAATAATCCACCTCCAGGTTATCATCCGAACCCCCTCCAGTATTAAGTTTCAAGCAACAGATTAATGCTTTACGAACTGCGTGTAAGGTAAACAATACTATTGTTCTATGAACAAAGGATTGTTGTTTTCTCCCTAGTAGCAACAGCACATCTAGTACCTTAGAGATTTCTGTCACTTCCCCAGATTACCATAGGCATGAACCCACTATCGAGCATAAATACTAACTCTTGGAGTTGCTAGCATCTACTTGACCAAGATAGCTACTAACAACGGAAAGCATGAAAGATCTCAAATAACAAAGACATGATAGAATCAATAATCAATCTGAAATAGCATCTCAATATCCATCGAATCCCCGCAAACACAACATGTATGGATTACAAATAGATGATCTTGATCATGAATGGAGCTCACAAGATCTAAACATGAAAGCACAAAGGAGGAGAAACCAGCCATCTAGATACTACATGGATCCGTAGTCCAAGGATGAACTACTCACGCATCACACCGGAGGCTTGCATGGTGATGAAGAAGGCCTCCAGGGTGAATTCCCCTCTCCGGCAGGGTGCCGGGAAGAGCTTCAGATCCCTCCCTATCTAGGGATGGAGATGACGGCGGCTACAGACTCTTTCGTGGATTTTTGATCGGGTACCTAGGGTTTTCGTCCCGAGGGCAACTTATAGGCGGAAGGAGAGGCCGAGGGGGTGCTGGGGTCGGCCAGACCACCCCCTAGCGTGGGCCAAGCCTGGCCGCATGGCCAGGTGGTGTGGCCGGCCCCTGGCCCCTCTTCGTCTCGTATTCTGGCACTTGATCCCTTCTAGAAAAATAGGCTCTTTGGCTTTTGTCCCGTCCAACTCCGAGAATATTTATTTTCTAACTTTCCTAGAACCAAAAACAGCAGAAAACAGGCAGCTGGCACTGTGGCTCTTGTTAATAGGTTAGTCCAAGAAATCATATGAAAAGTACTCCAAAGTTGGAACAAAACACAAGAAAGTGGATAAAACCAAGCATGGAACATCAAAAATTATAGATACATTTGCAATGTATCAGTAGGAAAGAGATAACTTTCACTAGCGTAGATATCACAAATGACACAATTATGCTTTCTCGTGCGTTGATAAAAATCCCAGAGGGGCACCACATCGACATCCAAAATATGTACAAGATCAAATCATACCCAACGAAGGATGGCATGGGTGATCTGGCAGCGAAAATCATCGATAAATCCAATGAAAAAACTAAAGAAATTGAAGCGACTCGATCACGACTACTGGGAGTGGAAGCCGATGAGCCAGGCGCGCCTCGAGTATGCAGCCAGAGACGCCTACATGGCGTACGAGTTGTACAGTAAGCTCATTACCATGAAAGATGGGATGGTTAAGGCGAGGTTTTTCGCGAGAGAGCTATGCCCTAGTTGCAAGCTAGCCCAGAAGAAGAAGCGCGAGGAGGACAGAAAGCGGTTTCAGGACAAGCAGGGATCTTGGGACGGTGGCGACATCAAGCGGCTAAAGGGGAAGCAAGTCAAGGACGACAACAAGTGGTGGTGATACATTATGTGTTTGAACTAGATTTTAGTTTCTAGTTTATTATGTGTGTGATACATTTAGTTACTTCAATACAAAATTTGAACCAATTTAACTTGTTGATGTATTTATTGACAATTATAATATAATCGAGCACTAGAAATATTTTGTAGTGTGCATGAGCATGATCATTAAATATAATTTAACACTAAAAACTTTAAGGCACTCCATATAAAGGAGTAGATTAATATATAAGGTTCACTAGAGACACCACGGATATATTGTCTTACATGCCACACATAAGTAATAATTAACTAGAACAAAATAAAAGCAGGGGCTACAGCAGGAGGCCGGTACACGGAGACGCCTAGCAGGGCAGGGGTTTATCAGCAGGAGGCAGCGACAGCCTAGTCGATGGGATACAGGCCAGTCCTGACATACTTCCGGAGGAATTTGCCGTAGGCTGCGTGCCGTGCCAAGGTAATCGGCTTATGGCTTCTGCCTCTGCCTCTGCCAACGCCCTCCGCGTGTTGGATCATGCTGTTGAGGTCCGCGTTGATTGCTCCACAAAATGGGCAAAACAGTCTCTCCCTACGGTGGAAACGGATTAGCCCACACCGTAACCGCCTCATCACGTAGCGGCTCTTGTTGTCCCTGGATTCCTTGCTATCGTCCACTTCATCATCATCCTCCTGTTGATTTTTAAGAACATAACTTATAACTCGTACATATGATTGAATTGTATTACAACTCAAGAATAGACGTGTATATGTAAGACAATATATCCGTGTATATCAAAGATAAAGCATCTCAGCAATAGTTTAATCGGTTCATATATCATTTCATCTGAACACAATGACAAATAATTGCATCAGATTGCGGCATCATAAGTTTATTCAGGGACGGCGTGAGTGAACCAAGTAACAATTGCACAGCCTGTATTGTTGTTGTACATCGCCCCAGGTTCACTAACTCGTCCCTGAAAAATCTGACACCAATGTGTCTGCCTCTCTTTTGGGACAAATTTGAATCATTGCCCACAATAAGAAATTGAAATGTAATCATACAAAACACTATTCAGGGATATACATAGTCAGGTACAAAAACAAGCCTAAATATTGTAATTATAAATAAAAAACCAAACAATTAATCCTCAGGTGCATGTTAAAGATACTTATGATCAAAACCATTCATATACATATGCATCATACCAATCATTAAAAGATCAGAAACAATTCAAGGATCATATATGTAGTTCCACATGAGAATAAATCTAGGGCCTCATAATTTGTTTTAGAGATGGAGTAGGCGAACCAAAGTACCAACAACACAACCTACATTGTTTGTGTGCATTGCTGCCTCAGGTTCACCAACCCATCCCTAAAACACGACACCATCATACGTGTCTCCCCTTAAACTCTTTTGGGGCAAATTTCAATCATCGGCCTCGGTGACAAACTAAAATGTAATTCTTGTACACTATGAATGCATGGAATAGATAATTTGAATATCATAGTTCTATGATGTAGAATAAAGATTGCGGCCTCATAAGTTTATTCAGGGACGGCGTGAGTGAACCAAGTAACAATTGCACAGCCTGTATTGTTGTTGTACATCGCCCCAGGTTCACTAACTCGTACCTGAAAAAATCTGACACCAATGTGTCTGCCTCTCTTTTGGGACAAATTTGAATCATTGGCCACATTAAGAAATTGAAATGTAATCGTACAAAACATTATTCAGGGATATACATAGTCAGGTACAAAAACAAGCCTAAATATTATAATTATAAATAAAAAACCAAACAATTAATCCTCAGGTGCATGTTAAAAATACTTATGATCAAAACCATTCATATACATATGCATCATACCAATCATTAAAAGATCAGAAACAATTTAAGGATCATATATGTAGTTCCACATGAGAATAAATCTAGGGCCTCATAATTTGTTTTAGAGATGGAGTAGGCGAACCAAAGTACCAACATCACAACCTATATTGTTTGTGTGCATTGCTGTCTCAGGTTCACCAACCCATCCCTAAAACACGACACCATCATACGTGTCTCCCCTTGAACTCTTTTGGGGCAAATTTCAATCATCGGCCTCAGTGACAAACTAAAATGCAATTCTTATACACTATGAATGCATGGAATAGATAATTTGAATATCATAGTTCTATGAATGTAGAATAAAGATTGCGGCCTCATAAGTTTATTCAGGGACGGCGTAAGTGAACCAAGTAACAATTGCACAACCTGTATTGTTGTTGTACATTGCCCCAGGTTCACTAACTCGTCCCTGAAAAAATCTGACACCAATGTGTCTGCCTCTCTTTCGGAACAAATTTGAATCATTGGCCACAATAAGAAATTGAAATGTAATCGTACAAAACATTATTCAGGGATATACATAGTCAAGTACAAAAACAAGCCTAAATATTGTAATTATAAATAAAAAACCAAACAATTAATCCTCAAGTGCATGTTAAAGATACTTATGATCAAAACCATTCATATACATATGCATCATACCAATCATTAAAAGATCAGAAACAATTCAAGGATCATATATGTAGTTCCACATGAGAATAAATCTAGGGCCTCATAATTTGTTTTAGAGATGGAGTAGGCGAACCAAAGTACCAAAAACACAACCTATATTGTTTGTTGTGCATTGCTGTCTCAGGTTCACCAACCCATCCCTAAAACACGACACCATCATATGTGTCTCCCCTTGAACTCTATTGGGGCAAATTTCAATCATCGGCCTCGGTGACAAACTAAAATATAATTCTTGTACACTATGAATGCATGGAATAGATAATTTGAATATCATAGTTCTATGAATGTAGAATAAAGATTGCAGCCTCATAAGTTTATTCAGGGACGGCGTGAGTGAACCAAGTAACAATTGCACAGCCTGTATTGTTGTTGTACATCACCCCAGGTTCACTAACTCGTCCCTGAAAAAATCTGACACCAATGTGTCTGCCTCTCTTTTGGGGCAAATTTGAATATTGGCCACAATAAGAAATTGAAATGTAATCGTACAAAATATTATTCAGGGATATACATAGTCAGGTACAAAAACAAGCCTAAATATTGTAATTATAAATAAAAAACCAAACAATTAATCCTCAGGTGCATGTTAAAAATACTTATGATCAAAACCATTCATATACATATGCATCATACCAATCATTAAAAGATCAGAAACAATTCAAGGATCATATATGTAGTTCCACATGAGAATAAATCTAGGGCCTCATAATTTGTTTTAGAGATGGAGTAGGCGAACCAAAGTACCAAGAACACAACCTATATTGTTTGTGTGCATTGCTGCCTCAGGTTCACCAACCCATCCCTAAAACACGACACCATCATACGTGTCTCCCCTTAAACTCTCTTAGGGCAAATTTCAATCATCGGCCTCGGTGACAAACTAAAATGTAATTCTTGTACACTATGAATGCATGGAATAGATAATTTGAATATCATAGTTCTATGAATGTAGAATAAAGATTGCGGCCTCATAAGTTTATTCAGGGACGGCGTGAGTGAACCAAGTAACAATTGCACAGCCTGTATTGTTGTTGTACATCACCCCAGGTTCACTAACTCGTCCCTGAAAAAATCTGACACCAATGTGTCTGCCTCTCTTTTGGGACAAATTTGAATCATTGGCCACAATAAGAAATTGAAATGTAATCGTACAAAACATTATTCAGGGATATACATAGTCAGGTACAAAAACAAGCCTAAATATTGTAATTATAAATAAAAAACCAAACAATTAATCCTCAGGTGCATGTTAAAAATACTTATGATCAAAACCATTCATATACATATGCATCATACCAATCATTAAAAGATCAGAAACAATTCAAGGATCATATATGTAGTTCCATATGAGAATAAATCAAGGGCCTCATAATTTGTTTCAGAGATGGAGTTAGAGAACCAAAGTACCAACATCACAACCTATATTGTTTGTGTGCATTGCTGCCTCAGGTTCACCAACCCATCCCTAAAACACGACACCATCATACGTGTCTCCCCTTGAACTCTTTTGGGACAAATTTTAATCATCGGCCTCGGTGACTAACTAAAATGTAATTCTTATACACTATGAATGCATGGAATAGATAATTCAAATATCATAGTTCTATGAATATAGAATAAAGATTACAGCCTCATAAGTTTCTACAGAGATGGCGTAAGCGAACCAAGTAACAATTGCATAGCTTATATTGATCGTGTACATGGCCCCAGGTTCGCTCACTCATCCCTCTAAAAATTTGACACCAATGTGTCTGCCTCTCTTTGAGGCAAATTTGAATCATTGGCCACAATAAGAAATTGAAATGTGATCGTACCAAACAATATTCAGGGATATACAAATGCATCATACAACGCATTCATAGATCAGAAACAATACAAATATTATATATTTAGGTTCCATATGAGAGAAAAATTTAGGGCCTCATTTTTTTAGCGATGGAGTCGGAGAACCAAAATACCAACAGCACAACCTATATTGTTTATGTGCATTGATCCCTAAGAAAACGAGACCATCAGATGCCCTTGCACTATTTTGGGGAAAAATTGAATCATTGGGCTCAGTAAGGAATAGAAATGTAATGTTATAGGCCTGCTGTGTATCGACATCAACACTCAACTAACAAACTCAACTAGATGGCAGATGAGCAGATTGGGGTTTTGTGACTAGACGGATTGAGGTTTTGTGACTAGATGGCAGATACATCAATCAATCGATCGAATCATATATATAAATCTGTACACGATTGAGCAAATCCTATGTATGAACAGTGAAAACTGCGGCTGCGACTAGAGAAGCTAGCAATGTAGTACCTCGGACTCCTCATCAGGGACCTCCTCCTCGAACTCATCATTCTCCGCGATTGCATCGAAGATGTCTTGAACGGCGATGGGATCGTCGATGTAGATCACCGGATTGCCTCCGCCTGCCGCCTGCCCCCCCCATCCAGATTTGCCGCTGGCACCACGACGTTGTCGTCCACGACGTTGTCGGCCACGACGTTGTCGGCCACCTGCTGCTCGGTGGCGACGGCTACTACTGGCTGCTCGACAACGATGGCTACCACCTGCTTCTCGGCGGTGACGGCTACCAACTTCTGCTCGGCGGCGACGGCTACCACCTGCTGCTTGGCGGCAACGGCTACTGGCTGGACGGATGAGTTCGCACCCTCGACGGTGTGGCGACGAGCGGCATTCGTGCCCGGAGAAGACGCCTCCGTCTTCTTGGCGACGACCAAGCCATCTGCTGCTTCGCCTTCAAATGGCTTCACCTCCGGATCTTCTCCACGCGTACGCTTCATGGCGCACCAAGGGAAGGAGGTAGTGCAAACGAGGGAGATTTGGCGCGCACGGCAGGTGTAGATTGGGGTCTTGGGACTAGACAGACTGGGGGGAAATGACACGAGCTCATGGAAGAAGAAGGTCGAGGGGGGTTATAAACACCGGACCGTTCGTAGTCCTCGAGTGGACACGTGTGGTGGGCGGGGGGTAGGGGATGGGGGGCTACCATGATCTCCACCCTTTTTTTTGGTTCCCTTTTTTTTGGTTCCCTTTTTTTTGAAACAGCCATAATCTCCACTTTAGAGCTGCATTGAAAACACGCTCATGGCAGACCTCGATTCCACTGCATGCAAGTGGCGCGGAACTAATTTCTAGCAACGTTAGATCTACTCGAGGGGGCCCTTGACTCATGGAATTTACTAGCAGTAGGGCCCAGTTGGAAGTGAGATTGAGAGCGCTGCGTATAAATGGGATATGTCTGATTAAAATCAAGTGGCAATAAATTGCAGCGTCCCGTCGACAACCGTGCACACGATGACCCCGTTGCCCTGTGCATGAGTTGTAGTAGCAGTAGTAGGCTTTTTAGACTTGATTAAACCTGACATGACCGCTCGACGACTTTTTCGATGGACGACATCGTGTTCCTTCATGTAGAAGTCTCGCGGAGGGAGACATCCGTGCTGTCTCAGGCTGTACTATGAAGGGAACGAGGTGTGCAACGATCATCGTTGGATCACACAGAATCAACAGTTGGTGCGCACGATCCGTGTGACAACTGTGACAACCAATCAGGGAGTAGTAGACAGGGTGAGCACAATTTTGGGCTTCTACGAAAGATAGAGAGGGGGGTGGGCAAAATAAGTAGTACCGCATAAAACCAAGGGCAAAACTGAGTAGTATAAAAATGGAAAGTGTCTTGTACAATGAAATACATCATGGAATACATCAAATTATGCCAAGATAGATCCACTAGAGTTCATTGGATGTGTGTTCTTCTCATAAACCACACCCAGTGTCATTGCATGTGTGTTCTTCTAAACAAACCACATAAGGATCCACCAGTGTCATTGCATGTCTGTTCTTTTCATGAACCACATAAGGATTTGCCCACTAGTGTCATTGCATGTCTGTTCTTTTGATGAACCACACCCAGTGTCAGTGCATGTCTATTCTATTCATCAACCACACCCAGTTTCACTGCATTTCTGTTCTTTTCATGAACCACATAAGGATCTACCAGTGTCATTGCATGTCTTTTACTTCCATAAACCACATGTGGATCCACCGGTGTCATTGCATGTGTGTTCTTCTAAACAAACCACATAAGGATCAACCAGTGTCATTGAGTGTGTGTTCTTTTCATGAACCACATAAGGATGGGCCCACCAGTGTCATTGTGTGTCTGTTCTTTTCATGAACCACACCCAGTGTTAGTGCATGTATGTTCTATTCACGAACCACACCCAGTTAAACTTCATGTCTTCTCTTTTCATGAACCACATAAGGATCTACCAGTGTCATTGCATGTCTTTTACTTCCATAAACCACATGTGGATCCAAAGGTGTCATCGCATGTCTGTTCCTCTAAACAAACCACATAAGGATCCACCAGTGTCATTGCGTGTGTGTTCTTCTCATGAACCACACCAAGTGTCATTGCATGTGTGTTCTTCTAAACAAACCACATAAGGATCCACCGGTGTCATTGCCTATTTGTTCTTTTCATGAACCACATAAGGATCCACCGGTGTCATTGCATGTCTGTTCTTTTCATGAATCACAGCCAGTGTCACTGCATGTCTGTTCTTTTCATGAACCACATAAGGATGGGCCCACCAGTGTCATTGCATGTCTGTTCATTTCATGAACCACACCCAGTGTCAGTGCATGTCTATTCTATTCATGAACCACACCCAGTTTCCCTGCATGTCTATTCTTTTCATGAACCACAGAAGGATCTACGAGTGTCATTGCATGTCTTTTACTTCCATAAACCACATGTGGATCCACCGGTGTCATTGCATGTCTGTTCCTCTAAACAAACCACATAAGGATCCACCAGTGTCATTGTGTGTGTGTTCTTCTCATGAACTACATAAGGATCTACCAGTGTCATTGCATGTCTGTTCTTTTCATGAACCACACCTAGTGTCATTGCATCTGTGTTACTTCCATAAACCACATGTGGATCCACCGGTGTGATTGCATGTCTGTTCCTTCCATAAACCACATAAGGATCCACCTGTGTCATTGCATGTCTGTTCTTTTCATGAACCACGGCTAGAGTCATTGCATGTCTGTTCTTTTCATGAACCACACCCGGTGTCATTGCATGTCTGTTCCTCTAAACAAACCACATAAGGATCCATCAGTGTCATTGCATGTCTGTTCTTCTCATGAACCACATAAGGATCTACCAGTGTCATTGCATGTCTGTTCTTTTCATGAACCACACCCAGTGTCATTGCATGTGTGTTACTTCCATAAACCACATGTGGATCCACCGGTGTGATTGCATGTCTGTTGCTTCCATAAACCACATAAGGATCCACCAGTGTTATTGCCTGTCTGTTCTTTTCATGAACCACTCCTAGTGTCAGTGCATGTCTGTTCTTTTCATGAACCACACCTAGTGTCACTGCATGTTAGTTCTTTTCATGAACCACATAAGGATCTACCAGAGTCATTGGATGTGTGTTCTTCTCATGAACCACACGTGGATCCACCGGTGTCATTGCATGTCTGTTCCTCTAAACAAACCACATAAGGATCCACTAGTGTCATTGGATGTGTGTTCTTCCCATGAACCACAACCAGTGTCATTGCATGTGTGTTCTTCTAAACAAACCACATAAGGATCCACCAGTGTCATTGCATGTCTGTTCTTTTCATGAACCACATAAGGATGGGCCCACCAGCGGCATTCCAGGTCTGTTCTTTTCATGAACCACACCTAGTGTCAGTGCATGTCTGTTCTATTCATGAACCACACCCAGTTCCACTGCATGTCTGTTCTTTTCATGAACCACATACGGATCAACCAGTGTCATTGCATGTCTTTTACTTCCATAAACCACATGTGGATCCACCGGTGTTATTGCATGTGTGTTCTTCTAAACAAACCACATAAGGATCCACCAGTGTCATTGCCTGTCTGTTCTTTTCATGAACCACATAAGGATGGGCCCACCAGTGTCATTGCATGTCTGTTCTTTTCATGAACCACACCCAGTTTCAGCGCATTTCTATTCTATTCACGAACCATACCAAGTGTCAGTGTATGTCTGTTCTATTCATGAACAACATAAGGATCTACTAGTGTCATTGCATGTCTTTTACTTCCATAAACAACATGTGGATCCACCGGTGTCATTGCATGTCTATTCCTCTAAACAAATCACATAAGGATCCACCAGTGTCATTGCGCGTGTGTTTTCTCTTGAACCACACCCAGTGTCATTGCATGTGTGTTCTTATAAACAAACCACATAAGGATGCACTAGTGTCATTGCCTGTTTGTTCTTTTCATGAACCACATAAGGATCCACCAGTGTCATTGCATGTCTGTTCTTTTCATGAATCACAGCCAGTGTCATTGCATGTTTGTTCTTTTCCATAAACCACATATGGATCCACCTAGTGTGATTGCATGTCTGTTCCTCTAAACAAACCACATAAGGATCCACTGTGTCATTGCGTGTCTCTTCTTTTCATGAACCACACCCAGTGTCATTGCATGCGTGTTCTTCTAAACAAACCACATATGGATCCACCAGTGTCATTGCCTATATGTTCTTTTCATGAACCACACCCAGTGTCATTGCATGTGTGTTATTCTAAGCAAACCACATAAGTCATTGCATGTCTGTTCTTTTCATGAACCACACCCGGTGTCATTGCATGTCTGTTCTTTTCATGAACCACGGCTAGAGTCATTGCATGTCTGTTCCTCTAAACAAACCACATAAGGATCCACCAGTGTCATTGCATGTCTGTTCTTCTCATGAACCACATAAGGATCTACCAGTGTCATTGCATGTCTGTTCTTTTCATGAACCACACCCAGTGTCATTGCATGTGTGTTACTTCCATAAACCACATGTGGATCCACCAATGTCATTGCACGTCTGTTCCTCTAAACAAACCACATAAGGATCCACCAGTGTCACTTCATGTCTGTTCTTTTCATGAACCACATCCAGTGTCATTGCATGTGTGTTCTTCTAAACAAACCAGATAAGGATCCACCAGTATCATTGCATGTCTGTTCTTTTCATGAACCACATAAGGATGGGCCCACCAGTGTCATTGCATGTCTGTTCTTTTCATGAACCACACCAAGTGTCAGTGCATGTCTGTTCTATTCATGAACCACACCCAGTTTCACTACATGTATGTTCTTCTCATGAACCACATAAGGATCTACCAGTGTCACTTCATGTCTTTTACTTCCATAAACCACATGTGGATCCACCAGTGTCATTGCATGTGCGTTCTTCTAAACAAACCACATAAGGATCCACCAGTGTCATTGCATGTCTGTTCTTTTCATGAACCACACCCAGTGTTAGTGCATTTCTGTTCTATTCACGAACCACACCCAGTTTCACTGCATGTCTGTTCTTTTCATGAACCACATAAGGATCTACAAGTGTCATTGCATGTCTTTTACTTCCATAAACCACATGTAGATCCACCGGTGTCATTGCATGTCTGTTCCTCTAAACAAACCACATAAGGATCCACCAGTGTCATTGCGTGTGTGTTCTTCTCATGAACCTCACCCAGTGTCATTGCATGTGTGTTCTTCTAAACAAACCACATAAGGATCCACCAGTGTCATTGCCTGTCTGTTCTTTTCATGAACCACATAAGGATCCACCGGTGTCCTTGCATGTCTGTTCTTTTCATGAACCACTCCTAGTGTCAGTGCATGTCTGTTCTATTCATGAACCACACCCAGTTTCACTGCATGTCTGTTCTTTTCATGAACCACATAAGGATCTACCAGTGTCATTGCATGTCTTTTACTTCCATAAACCACATGTGGATCCACCGGTGTCATTGCATGTGTGTTCTTCTAAACAAACCACATAAGGATCCACCAGTGTCATTGCCTATCTGTTCTTTTCATGAACCACATAAGGATGGGCCCACCAGTGTCATTGCATGTCTGTTCTATTCATGAACCACACCAAGTGTGAGTGCATGTCTATTCTATTCACGAACCACACCCAGTTTCACTGCATGTCTGTTCTTTTCATGAACCACATAAGGATCTACTAGTGTCATTGCATGTCTTTTACTTCCATAAACCACATGTGGATCCACCGGTGTCATTGCGTGTTTGTTCCTCTAAACAAACCACATAAGGATCCCCCAGTGTCATTGCGTGTGTGTTCTTCTCATGAACCACACCCAGTGTCATTGCATGTGTGTTCTTCTAAACAAACCACATAAGGATCCACCAGTGTCATTGCCTATCTGTTCTTTTCATGAACCACATAAGGATCCACCAGTGCCATTACATGTCTGTTATTTTCATGAATCACAGCCAGTGTCATTGCATGTATGTTATTTTCCATAAACCACATATGGATCCACCTAGTGTGATTGCATGTCTGTTCCTCTAAACAAACCACATAAGGATCCACCAGTGTCATTGCGTGTCTGTTCTTTTCATGAACCACACCCGGTGTCATTGCATGTTTGTTCCTCTAAACAAACCACATAAGGATCCATCAGTGTCATTGCATGTCTGTTCTTCTCATGAACCACATAAGGATCTACCAGTGTCATTGCATGTCTGTTCTTTTCATGAACCACACCCAGTGTCATTGCATGTGTGTTACTTCCATAAACCACATGTGGATCCACCGGTGTGATTGCATGTCTGTTGCTTCCATAAACCACATAAGGATCCACCAGTGTTATTGCCTGTCTGTTCTTTTCATGAACCACTCCTAGTGTCAGTGCATGTCTGTTCTTTTCATGAACCACACCTAGTGTCACTGCATGTTAGTTCTTTTCATGAACCACATAAGGATCTACCAGAGTCATTGGATGTGTGTTCTTCTCATGAACCACACGTGGATCCACCGGTGTCATTGCATGTCTGTTCCTCTAAACAAACCACATAAGGATCCACTAGTGTCATTGGATGTGTGTTCTTCCCATGAACCACAACCAGTGTCATTGCATGTGTGTTCTTCTAAACAAACCACATAAGGATCCACCAGTGTCATTGCATGTCTGTTCCTTCCATAAACCACATAAGGATCCACCAGTGTCACTGCCTGTCTGTTCTTTTCATGAACCACTCCTAGTGTCAGTGCATGTCTGTTCTATTCATGAACCACACCCAGTTTCACTGCATGTCTGTTCTTTTCATGAACCACATAAGGATCTACCAGTGTCATTGCATGTCTTTTACTTCCATAAACCACATGTGGATCCACCGGTGTCATTGCATGTGTGTTCTTCTAAACAAACCACATAAGGATCCACCAGTGTCATTGCCTATCTGTTCTTTTCATGAACCACATAAGGATGGGCCCACCAGTGTCATTGCATGTCTGTTCTATTCATGAACCACACCAAGTGTGAGTGCATGTCTATTCTATTCACGAACCACACCCAGTTTCACTGCATGTCTGTTCTTTTCATGAACCACATAAGGATCTACTAGTGTCATTGCATGTCTTTTACTTCCATAAACCACATGTGGATCCACCGGTGTCATTGCATGTCTGTTCCTCTAAACAAACCACATAAGGATCCACCAGTGTCATTGCGTGTGTGTTATTCTCCTGAACCACATAAGGATCTACAAGTGTCATTGCATGTCTGTTCTTTTCATGAACCACACCCAATGTCATTGCATGTGTGTTACTTCCATAAACCACATGTGGATCCACCGGTGTGATTGCATGTCTGTTCCTTGCATAAACCACATAAGGATCCACCAGTGTCACTGCCTGTCTGTTCTTTTCATGAACCACTCATAGTGTCAGTGCATGTCTGTTCTTTTCATGAACCACACCCAGTGTCACTGCATGTCGGTTCTTTTCATGAACCACATAAGGATCTACCAGAGTAATTGGATGTGTGTTCTTCTCATGAACCACACGTGGATCCACCGGTGTCATTGCATGTCTGTTCCTCTAAACAAACCACATAAGGATCCACCAGTGTCATTGCGTGTGTGTTCTTTTCATGAACCACACCTAGTGTCATTGCATGTGTGTTCTTCTAAACAAACCACATAAGGATCCACGAGTGTCATTGCATGTCTGTTCTTTTCATGAACCACATAAGGATGGGCCCACCAGTGTCATTGCATGTCTGTTCTTTTCATGAACCACACCCAGTGTTAGTGCATGTCTGTTCTATTCATGAACCACACCCAGTTTCACTGCATGTCTGTTCTTTTCATGAACCACATAAGGATCTACCAGTGTCATTGCATGTCTTTTACTTCCATAAACCACATGTGGATCCACCGGTGTCATTGCATGTGTGTTCTTCTAAACAAACCACATAAGGATCCACCAGTGTCATTGCCTGTCTGTTCTTTTCATGAACCACATAAGGATGGGCCCACCAGTGTCATTGCATGTCTGTTCTTTTTCATGAACCACACCAAGTGTCATTGCATGTCTGTTTTATTCACGAACCACACCCAGTTTCACTACATGTCTGTTCTTTTCATGAACCACATAGGATCTACCAGTGTCATTGCATGTCTTTTACTTCCATAAACCACATGTGGATCCACCAGTGTCATTGCATGTCTGTTCCTCTAAACAAACCACATAAGGATCCACCAGTGTCATTGCGTGTGTGTTCATCTCATGAACCACACCCAGTATCATTGCAAGTGTGTTCTTCTAAACAAACCACATAAGGATCCACCAGTGTCATTGCCTGTCTGTTCTTTTCATGAACCACATAAGGATCCACCAGTGTCATTGCATGTCTTTCCTTTTCATGAATCATAGCCAGTGTCATTGCTTGTCTGTTCTTTTCATGAACCACACCCAGTGTCATTGCATGGGTAGCCGTTAGACCGAGTCTTCTAGAAGGCACGCCCTAACACAGTTGTTCTGCTTGACGATTGTTACATACCATTCGATTGGGGCGCTTGGACGATTGGGATGGTCTTCGTGAGGGCGATCCGCGAGTAGGCTGTTCTGCGGCATGATTGGCCACGTTTGCTTTGGACAAACTGGCAACACCGGGCGCTCCCCTGTTTCGAGTGTCACGTCTCACTAGTTCAGTGGGCCACATCCCAGTGTGATGTCCCCATTACTTCTCTTCATCCCTGTACTTCTCTTCCTTACCCTCAAAGCCACTTTCCCCACTTCACTCCCATCCTGCCGTAGCCGCTAGCCGACGGCGCCTCCATCCCAATCCCCTCTCCGGCAGCCACCCCCACCCCTCTCTCCATGGGTTCAAGGGGAGACAACGAGGAAACGCGTCGTGACGACAGGGACGGTGATTTTGATGTGAGTCGTCTCATATCTATTTCTATCATCTGTGGCCAGTTATCTATTTTTTGAGCTAGATCTAATTTGTTTACTCATGCGCGTATGATGTGTTTGGGCAACCAGACGATGTATGACTCCGACTATCACGGTTTATAGGATGAAGACAGTCCTCTAGTATGTAAACATGGATATGTGCCCGCTAAATTTGTAGCCTTCGAAGGACGAAACGCAGGCAGGAGGTTTCTACGGTGTCAAGGACATCGTGCAATGATGCAAGGCGGAAGTTGCGGTGTTGTCAAATGGGTAGATCCAGAGTGGCCCAAATCGATGCAGAAAACGCTGGACAAACTATTGGAAATGACTGTCGAGTTGAAAGAATCCGTATTCAGCTCACTTCTTGACAGTGTTGAGATGAATCTATGGGAACCAGTTGACACGACCAAGCATAAGCGAGATCTCAGGTGGGTGCAAGACAAGGTTATCAAAGTCGAGAAGGAGAGGGGCGCGGCGTTGGCCCTGAAGGCTAAAGCAGAGCAAGAATTGACTCAAGCAAGGAACGATCTCCACTAGGCCAAAGTCCCGCAGTACACAACTACGAGTATTGACAAGTGCATGAGGAAAAATGCAGAGAAACAATTGAAGCTGTGCAAGGAAGATGCTAAAAGGAAGGAGCAGACAATTCGATCCTTGCTCTCGCAGGAAGATGCACATCGGGCCAAGATTAGGAAGATCAAGGAGATGTGTGATAACTAGTTCTATTTAGTTTAAGCTCCGTGCCTTTTTAAGTTGTAATATTTGTACTTATTGACCTAGCGGTCTGAACTATTGGTCCCGGATTCCAGGGAGGAAAAAAATTGCTCTGACCCCGCATTAATTTGTGGAAGAATTTGTGATTTAGATCAATTTCTGCCTCGATTTAGATCTCTGTCCTGGATTGGGAACGTAACCGTGGACCAAAGACACCTTTTCTACTAGTGTATTCTAACACTGGTGGTTTGTTTAAACGTAATCTACGTGGATTGTGCCGCATGAAAATGGTACAACCACAATTTATAAAGTGGAAGCACTTACACCCGGTTACTGGAGATCCGGGAGCTTCGCCAGATGCAGGGGATACAGGAGCAGAGAGGCAGTGAGATAGACGGGCTCAAGGTTAGGCCAGAAATGGTACCCATTTCCTCCTCATCTGGGCATTATCGGTGAGAACATTGTTGTTTATGTTGCCACGTCGTTGTGCAGCGTCTGAAATAAGTTGCTGCTTCGTGGAGTGTGGCAGCTTAAATAATTTATTTATGTGCCACTTACATTCCGTCGTATTTGGAGACCTCCTGCCCCTCAGCAATCGTGGAACCAGTGGATCATTGTTTTCAGATAGCAGTGGCACAATCACAATTTCGGATTCAACTACCGACTCGTGTGTTTCCAAACCCTAAGTCGCGGTACATTTTACTCAGAGAACATGGGTAGATTATTTCGCCCAGCAACGTGCCACACACAGAGCGGTCAGAATTTAACAGAATTACATATATAGGTTCCAGTTCAACACATTACTATGCATCTTCATTGCCAGCAGCCTTCTTCCGCAGCCTGGGTGCCAAGCCTTCACGTCCAATGGCTTCTTCATTTCCTGCCTTCTTCCTCTTCCTCGGTGCCAATTTTCTTAGCTTCACATACTCTGCATCGCCGGGACAATGGGCACCAGAATCGTGTCCAGCATCATCTTTCCACTCGTTTTTAATTTCTTCGGGCAGCAAAATGACTGACCCGGCAGTAATGTTTCTAACCTTGCGGTGCTTCCTGTCAAAGAAACAAGACTATTGCATAACTGCCCAATATCTACAGAGTAAATAAAACAAAAATTATAATTCAGCACAAACATGCGAACCCCAAGCGACCTTTGCTTACCAAGAGCTAATTGCGTTCGAGCAACCACCCTGTCCAAGAATAGAAGGGCGACTCCCAGTTGCAGCAGCTTCCACATCTAGTACATCACAATTCAGCTCAAACATGCAATCCGAAGCATACCTTTTCATCAACCCAATTAGCTGACTGTCACACGATATAGGAACATGGACGCCACGTTCATCCATGAAGCTGAACTTTGCAGTCTGCTTCGGCCATACTTCAACATGATTACGCAGAGCAGCAACCATACCAGATATAGTGCAGATCTGCGTAGGCGCTTCTTCCATCGTGAAACAATGGCGTCCATACCTGTTGCCCTTAGAGTCGTGCCTATAGAGGACTACAGTAACCAGGTAAGGAGGGTCCACGCAGATCCCACTTGACAGAAAACTGTGGACAAAATATGTTTGTCAGTGACGGGCTAACAAACAATTTGAGGTTCAGTAGCCAGCTAGCAGTTGTAACTAGTGCGAATAGCAAAGATAAGGGTAGATCACCCGCTTGTAGACAAAAATTCTTCTTTCTTGATAGTAGGATCTGCCATCCTCCAAGCTGCTCGGCTCGTCGGCGGTGGAGGCGGTCTAGAGCCTCGCAACGGCGGCTACGGCATGCGCCATTGGAGCTTGGTATCAGCGACTGGGCGCAACAACTTAGCCCCGAAAGTCAAATGTCCGAAGGGATCGTCCTTCCTGGAGGGTGGATTCCGACGCCGTCGGTGCTAGGGGAAAGATGGGAATGGATTTGTGAAATTGGTCAACGCATCCAATCCACTTAGCTTCTCGATTTGCCTAAGAGGTTGCCGTGTTGGCGCCCGCGTCACGGACAGATAACTGACATGTGGGTCCCGACCGTCTACTTCATGGGGCGGTTTAACGGAATGTTTGTATTTGGCAGGGGTGAGATGAGTTTGCCTTGAAATGGCCCCTCTCAGTAGTTGGCGGCCCAACTTTTTGAAACACGGTAATTTCAGGCAACTTACGTACCGCCATGCACTGGCCTGCCAGCTTTGGTACCACAGAAGAACAAGTCCATTGGGATGGCGGCGCCGTCGGCTTACGGCTACGGCAGGATGGGAGCGAAGTGGGGAATGTGGCTTCGAGGGGAAGGAAGAGAAGTACGGGGAGGAAGAGAAGTAATGGGGACGTGACACTGGGATATGGCCCGCTCAACTCGTGAGTCATGACACTCGCAACAGGGGAGCCCCCGATGTTGCCATTTTGTCCAGAGCAAGCGTAGCCAATCATGCCGCAGAACAGACTACTCGCGGATCGATCTCACGAAAACCATCCCAATCGTCCAAGTGTCCCGATCGGACGGTATGTAACAACCGACAAGCAGAAAAACTGTGTTAGGGCGTGCCTTCTAGAAGACTCGGTCTAACGCTAAGGTTAGGGCTCTCCTAAGGTTAATTAGTATCCATATGTGGTTTAAGAAAATAACATGCATCCAATGACACGGGTGGATCTAGCTGTGGTTAATGAGAAGAGCAGACATGCAATGACACCGGTGATATGTGGTTTGTGGGAAGAACACACATGCAATGACTCAGGTGATATGTGATTTGTGAGAAGAACACACATGCAATGACTCTAGCTGTGGTTAATGAAAAGAGCAGACATGCAATAACACCGGTGGATCCATGTGTGGTTCATGGGCAGAACACACATGCAATGACAAAGGGTGTGGTTCATGATATGGTCTGTGAGAAGAACACACATGCAATGACACTGGTGGATCCATGTGTGGTCTGTGAGAAGAACACACATGCAATGACTCTAGCTGTGGTTCATGATATGGTTTGTGAGAAGAACACGCATGCAATGACACTGGTGGATCCATGTGTGGTCTTTGGGAAGAACACACATGCAATGACACTTGTGATATGTGGTCTGTGAGAAGAACACACATCCAATGACTCTAGCTGTGGTTCATGAAAAGAGCAGACATGCAATGACACTGGTGGATCCATGTGTGGTTCATGGGAAGAACACACATGCGATGACACTGGGTGGATCCATGCGTGGTTCATGAGAAGAGCAGACATGCAATGACACTGGTGGATCCATGTGTGGTTCATGGGAAGAACACACATGCAATGGCACTGGGTGTGGTTCATGATATGGTTTGTGAGAAGAACACACATGCAATGACACTGGTGGATCCATGTGTGGTCTGTGAGAAGAACACACATGCAATGACACTACGTGTGGTTCATGATATGGTTTGTGAGAAGAACACACATGCAATGACACTGGTGGATCCATGTGTGGTCTTTCGGAAGAACACACATGCAATGACACTGGTGATATGTGGTCTGTGAGAAGAACACACATCCAATGACTCTAGCTGTGGTTTGTGAAAAGAGCACGCATGTAATGACACTGGTGGATCCATGTGTGGTTCATGGGAACAACACACATGCGATGACACTGGGTGGATCCAAGTGTGGTTCATGAGAAGAGCAGACATGCAATGACACTGGTGGATCCATGTGTGGTTTATGGGAAGAACACACATGCAATGACTCTGGTGACATGTGGTTTGTGAAAAGAACAGACATGCAATGACTCTAGCTGTGGTTAATGAGAAGAGCAGACATGCAACGATGATGGCTCAATGCACGGCGCCCAGAAAAGTGTTGATGGCTCGTGGTTGATGTAGAGCTCGTTGGGAACCCCAAGAGGAAGGTATGATGAGCACAGCAGCAAGTTTCCCTCAGTTATGAAACCAAGGTTTAATCGAACCAGTAGGAGCAAGGAAACACCTCAAAGGTGTTACTAGTTGAGCTTTGGCAGGGCGCACTACCGGTGCTAGTAGCAACGTGGAGACCTGCACAACACAACCACAGAACTTTGTCCCCAACTTGCGATGAGGTTGTCAATCTCACCGTGTTTTGCGGAAAACAAAGGATTAAACGTATCGAATGGAAAGAAGTAAAAGTTTGCAAAAAGTAAACACAAAGTAGGAAAAGATTGTAGATTTTGAATGTAAAATGCAAGGACCGGGATCCATAGTTCACTAGAGGTGGCTCTCCTTAGATAGATAACATGCTGGGTGAACAAATTACAGCGAGGCAATTGACAAACACCGAGAAAGCAATACATGCATATACTAATCATATTGACTCCTTTGAGACTTGATTGGGCAATACAACATAATACATAGAACGCCATCCAACTACATCTATGACTAATAATCCACCTTCAGGTTATCATCCGAACCCCCTCTAGTATTAAGTTGCAAGCAACAGATTATTGCTTTACGAACTGCGTGTAAGGTAAACAATACGATTGTTCTATGAACAAAGGATTGTTGTTTTCTCCCTAGTAGCAACAACACATCTAGTACCTTAGAGATTTCTGTCACTTCCCCAGATTACCAGAGGCATGAACCCACTATCGAGCATAAATACTAACTCTTGGAGTTGCTAGCATCTACTTGGCCAAGATAGCTACTAACAACGGAAAGCATGCAAGATCTCAAATAACAAAGACATGATAGAATCAATAATCAATCTGAAATAGCATCTCAATATCCATCGGATCCTCGCAAACACAACATGTATGGATTACAAATAGATGATCTTGATCATGAACGGGGCTCACAAGATCTAAACATGAAAGCACAAAGGAGGAGAAACCAGCCATCTAGCTAGTACATGGATCCGTAGTCCAAGGATGAACTACTCACGCATCACACCGGAGGCTTGCATGGTGATGAAGAAGGCCTCTAGGGTGAATTCCCCTCTTCGGCAGGGTGCCGGGAAGAGCTTCAGATCCCTACCGATCTAGGGATGGAGATGACGGCGGCTACAGACTCTTTCATGGATTTTTGATCGGGTACTTAGGGTTTTCGTCCCGAGGGCAATATATAGGCGGAAGGAGAGGCCGAGGGGGTGCCGAGAGCCACCACACCACCCCCTGGCGCGGGCCAGGCCTAGCCGCGCGGCTAGGTGGTGTGGCCGGCCCCTGGCCCCTCTCCGTCTCGTATTCTGGCACTTGATCCCTTCCGGAAAAATAGGCACTTTGGCTTTTGTCTCGTCCAATTCCAAGAATATTCATTTTCTGACTTTCCTGGAACCAAAAACAGCAGAAAACATGCAGCTGGCACTGTGGCTCTTGTTAATAGGTTAGTCCAAGAAATCATATGAAAAGTACTCCAAAGTTGGAACAAAACACAAGAAAGTGGATAAAACCAAGCATGGAACATCAAAAATTATAGATACATTTGCAATGTATCAATCGACACCGGTGGATCCATGTGTGGTCTGTGGGAAGAACACACATGCAATGACACTGGTGGATCCATGTTTGGTTCATGGGAAGAACACACATGCTATGACACAGGTGATATGTGGTCTGTGATAAGAACACACATATAATGACTCTAGCTGTGGTTAATGAAAAAAGCTGACATGCAATGACACCGGTGGATCCATGTGTGGTTCAAGGGAAGAACACACATCCAATGACTCTGGCTGTGGATCCATGTGTGGTCTGTGAGAAGAACACACATGCAATGACACTGGTGGATCCATGTGTGGTCTGTGAGAAGAACACACATGCAATGACACTGGGTGTGGTTCATTGTATGGTTTGTGAGAAGAACACACATGCAATGACACTGGTGGATCCATGTGTGGTCTTTGGGAAGAACACACATCTAATGACACTGGTGATATGTGGTCTGTGAGAAGAACACACATCCAATGACTCTAGCTGTGGTTCATGAAAAGAGCAGACATGCAATGACACTGGTGGATCCATGTGTGGTTCATGGGAAGAACACACATGCAATGACACTGGGTGTGGTTCATGATATGGTCTGTGAGAAAAACACACATGCAATGACACTGGTGGATCCATGTGTGGTTTGTGAGAAGAACACACATGCAATGACGCTGGTGGATCCATGTGTGGTCTTTGGGAAGAACACACATGCAATGACACTGGATCCATGTGTGGTCTGTGAGAAGAACATACATCCAATGACTCTAGCTGTGGTTCATGAAAAGAGCAGACATGCAATGACAGTGGTGGATCCATGTGTGGTTCATGGGAAGAACACACATGCGATGACACTGGGTGGATCCATGTGTGGTCTGTGAGAAGAACACACATCCAATGACTCTAGCTGTGGTTCATGAAAAGAGCAGACATGCAATGACACTGATGGATCCATGTGTGGTTCAAGGGAATAACACACATGCGATGACACTTGGTGAATCCATGTGTGGTTTGTGAGAAGAACACACATGCAATGACTCTGGTGGATCCATGTATGGTTCATGGGAAGAACACACATGCAATGACTCTGGTGATATGTGGTTTGTGAGAAGAACACACATGCAATGACTCTAGCTGTGGTTAATGAGAAGAGCAGACATGCAATGACACAAGTGGATCCATGTGTGGTATGTGAGAAGAACACACATGCAATGACACTAGGTGTGGTTCATGATATGGTTTGTGAGAAGAACACACATGCAATGACACTGGTGTATCCATGAGTGGTCTTTGGGAAGAACACACATGCAATGACACTAGTGATATGTGGTTTGTGAGAAGAACACACATCCAATGACTCTAGCTGTGGTTCATGAAAAGAGCAGACATCCAATGACACTGGTGGATCCATGTGTGGTTCATGGGAAGAACACACATGCGATGACACTGGGTGGTTCCATGTGTGGTTTGTGAGAAGAACACACATGCAATGACTCCGGTGGATCCATGTGTGGTTCATGGGAAGAACACACATGCAATTACACTGGGTGTGGTTCATGATATGGTTTCTGAGAAGAACACACATGCAATGACACTAGTGGATCCATGTGTGGTCTGTGAGAAGAAGACACATGCAATGACACTGGGTGTGGTTCATGATATGGTTTGTGAGAAGAACACACATGCAATGACACTGGTGGATCCGTGGGAGGTCTTTGAGAAGAACACACATGCAATGACACTGGATCCATGTGTGGTCTGTGAGAAGAACACACATCCAATGACTCTAGCTATGGTTCATGAAAAGAGCAGACATGCAATGACACTCGTGGATCCATGTGTGGTTCATGGGAAGAACACACATGCGATGACACTAGCTGGATCCATATGTGGTTTGTGAGAAGAACACACATGCAATGACTCCGGTGGATCCATGTGTGTTTCATGGGAAGAACACACATGCAATGACATTGGGTGTGGTTCATGATATGGTCTGTGAGAAGAACACACATGCAATGACACTGGTGGATCCATGTGTGGTCTGTGAGAAGAACAGACATGCAATGACACTGGGTCTGGTTCATGATATGGTTTGTGAGAAGAACACACATGCAATGGCACTGGTGGATCCATGTGTGGTCTTTGGGAAGAACACACATGAAATGACACTGGATCCATGTGTGGTCTGTGAGCAGAACACACATCCAATAACTCTAGCCGTGGTTCATGAAAAGAGCAGACATGCAATGACACTGGTGGATCCATGTGTGGTTCATGGGAAGAACACACATGCGATGACACTGGGTAGATCCATGTGTGGTTTGTGAGAAGAACACACATGAAATGAGTCCGGTGGATCCATGTGTGGTTCATGGGAAGAACACACATGCAATGACACTAGGTGTGGTTCATGATATGGTTTGTGAGAATAACACACATGCAATAACACAAGTGGATCCATGTGTGGTGTGTGAGAAGAACACACATGCAATGACATTGGGTGTGGTTCATGATATGGTTTGTGAGAAGAACACACATGCAATAACACTGGTGGATCCATGTGTGGTCTTTGGGAAGAACACACATGCAATGACACTGGATCCATTTGTGGTCTGTGAGAATAACACACATCCAATGACTCTAGCTATGGTTCATGAAAAGAGCAGACATGCAATGACACTGGTGGATCCATGTGTGGTTCATGGGAAGAACACACATGCGATGACACTGGGTGGATCCATGTGTGGTTTTTGAGAAGAACACACATGCAATGACTCCGGTGGATCCATGTGTGGTTCGTGACAAGAACACACATGCAATGACTCCGGTGGATCCATGTGTGGTTCATGGGAAGAACACACATGCAATGACACTGGGTGTGGTTCATGATATGGTTTGTGAGAAGAACACACATGCAATGACACTAGTGGATCCATGTGTGGTCTGTGAGAAGAAGACACATGCAATGACACTGGGTGTGGTTCATGATATGGTTTGTGAGAAGAACACACATGCAATGACACTGGTGGATCCGTGTGTTGTCTTTGAGAAGAACACACATGCAATGACACTGGATCCATGTGTGGTCTGTGAGAAGAACACACATCTAATTACTCTAGCTATGGTTCATGAAAAGAGCAGAGATGCAATGACATCGGTGAATCCATGTGTGGTTCATGGGAAGAACACACATGCGATGACACTGGGTGTATCCATGTGTGGTTTGTGAGAAGAACACACATGCAATGACTCCGGTGGATCCATGTGTGTTTCATGGGAAGAACATACATGCAATGACATTGGGTGTGGTTCATGATATGGTCTGTGAGAAGAACACACATGCAATGACACTGGTGGATCCATGTGTGGTCTGTGAGAAGAACAGACATGCAATGACACTGGGTGTGGTTCATGATATGGTTTGTGAGAAGAACACACATCAAATGGCACTGGTGGATCCATGTGTGGTCTTTGGGAAGAACACACATGCAATGACACTGGATCCATGTGTGGTCTGTGAGAACAACACACATCCAATGACTCTAGCCGTGGTTCATGAAAAGAGCAGACATGCAATGACACTGGTGGATCCATGTGTGGTTCATGGGAAGAACACACATGCGATGACACTGGGTGGATCCATGTGTGGTTTGTGAGAAGAACACACATGCAATGAGTCCGGTGGATCCATGTGTGGTTCATGGGAAGAACACACATGCAATGACACTAGGTGTGGTTCATGATATGGTTTGTGAGAAGAACACACATGCAATAACACTAGTGGATCCATGTGTGGTCTGTGAGAAGAACACACATGCAATGACACTGGGTGTGGTTCATGATATGGTTTGTGAGAAGAACACACATGCAATAACACTGGGTGTATCCATGTGTGGTCTTTGGGAAGAACACACATGCAATGACACTGGATCCATTTGTGGTCTGTGAGAATAACACACATCCAATGACACTAGCTATGGTTCATGAAAAGAGCAGACATGCAATGACACTGGTGGATCCATGTGTGGTTCATGGGAAGAACACACATGCGATGACACTGGGTGGATCCATGTGTGGTTCATGGGAAGAACACACATGCAATGACACTGGGTGTGGTTCATGATATGGTTTGTGAGAAGAACACACATGCAATGACACTAGTGGATCCATGTGTGGTTCATGGGAAGAACACACATGCAATGACACTGGGTGTGGTTCATGATATGGTTTGTGAGAAGAACACACATGCAATGACACTAGTGGATCCATGTGTGGTCTGTGAGAAGAAGACACATGCAATGACACTGGGTGTGGTTCATGATATGGTTTGTGAGACGAACGCACATGCAATGACACTGCTGGATCCGTGTGTGGTCTTTTAGAAGAACACACATGCAATGACACTAGATCCATGTGTGGTCTGTGAGAAGAACACACATCCAATGACTCTAGCTATGGTTCATGAAAAGAGCAGACATGCAATGACACTGGTGGATCCATGTGTGGTTCATGGGAAGAACACACATGCGATGACACTGGGTGGATCCATGTGTGGTTTGTGAGAAGAACACACATGCAATGACTCCGGTGGATCCATGTGTGTTTCATGGGAAGCACATACATGCAATGACATTTGGTGTGGTTCATGATACGGTATGTGAGAAGAACACACATGCAATGACACTGGTGGATCCATGTGTGGTCTGTGAGAAGAACAGACATGCAATGACACTGGGTGTGGTTCATGATATGGTTTGTGAGAAGAACAGACATGCAATGGCACTGGCGGATCCATGTGTGGTCTTTGGGAAGAACACACATGCAATGACACTGGATCCATGTGTGGTCTGTGAGAAGAACACACATCCAATGACTCTAGCCGTGGTTCATGAAAAGAGCAGACATGCAATGACACTGGTGGATCCATGTGTGGTTCATGGGAAGAACACACATGCGATGACACTGGGTGGATCCATGTGTGGTTTGTGAGAAGAACACACATGCAATGAGTCCGGTGGATCCATGTGTGGTTCATGGGAAGAACACACATGCAATGACACTAGGTGTGGTTCATGATATGGTTTGTGAGAAGAACACACATGCAATAACACTAGTGGATCCATGTGTGGTCTGTGAGAAGAACACACATGCAATGACACTGGGTGTGGTTCATGATATGGTTTGTGAGAAGAACACACATGCAATAACACTGGTGGATCCATCTGTGGTCTTTGGGAAGAACACACATGCAATGACACTGGACCCATTTGTGGTCTGTGAGAAGAACACCCATCCAATGACTCTAGCTATGGTTCATGAAAAGAGCAGACATGCAATGACACTGGTGGATCCATGTGTGGTTCATGGGAAGAACACACATGCGATGACACTGGGTGGATCCATGTGTGGTTTGTGAGAAGAACACACATGCAATGACTCTGGTGGATCCATGTGTGGTTCGTGGGAAGAACACACATGCAATGACTCTGGTGGATCCATATGTGGTCTGTGAGAAAAACACACATGCAATGACACTGGTGGATCCATGTGTGGTCTGTGAGAAGAACACACATGCAATGACACTGGGTGTGGTTCATGATATGGTTTGTGAGAAGAACACACATGCAATGACACTGGTGTATCCATGCGTGGTCTTTGGGAAGAACACACATGCAATGACACTGGATCCATGTGTGGTCTGTGAGAAGAACACACATCCAATGATTCTAGCTGTGGTTCATGAAAAGAGCAGACATGCAATGACACTGGTGGATCCATGTGTGGTTCATGGGAAGAACACACATGCGATGACACTGGGTGGATCCATGTGTGGTTTGTGAGAAGAACACACATGCAATGACAATGGTGGATCCATGTGTGGTTCATGGGAAGAACACACATGCAATGACACTAGGTGTGGTTCATGATATGGTCTGTGAGAAGAACACACATGCAATAACACTAGTGGATCCATGTGTGGTCTGTGAGAATAACACACATGCAATGACACTGGGTGTGGTTCATGATATGGTTTGTGAGAAGAACACACATGCAATAACAATGGTGGATCCATGTGTGGTCTTTGGGAAGAACACACATGCAATGACACTGGATCCATTTGTGGTCTGTGAGAAGAACACACATCCAATGACTCTAGCTATGGTTCATGAAAAGAGCAGACATGCAATGACACTGGTGGATCCATGTGTGGTTCATGGGAAGAACACACATGCGATGACACTGGGTGGATCCATGTGTGGTTTGTGAGAAGAACACACATGCAATGACTCCGGTGGATCCATGTGTGGTTCATGGGAAGAACACACATGCAATGACTCTGGTGGATCCATGTGTGGTCTGTGAGAAAAACACACATGCAATGACACTGGTGGATCCATGTGTGGTCTATGAGAAGAACACACATGCAATGACACTGGGTGTGGTTCATGATATGGTTTGTGAGAAGAACAAACATGCAATGACACTGGTGTATCCATGAGTGGTCTTTGGGAAGAACACACATGCAATGACACTGGATCCATGTGTGGTCTGCGAGAAGAACACACATCCAATGATTCTAGCTATGGTTCATGAAAAGAGCAGACATGCAATGACACTGGTGGATCCATGTGTGGTTCATGGGAAGAACACACATGCGATGACACTGGGTGGATCCATGTGTGGTTTGTGAGAAGAACACACATGCAATGACAACGGTGGATCCATGTGTGGTTCATGGGAAGAACACACATGCAATGACACTAGGTGTGGTTCATGATATGGTTTGTGAGAAGAACACACATGCAATAACACTTGTGGATCCATGTGTGGTCTGTGAGAAGAACACACATGCAATGACACTGGGTGTGGTTCATTATTTTGTTTGTGAGACGAACGCACATGCAATGACACTGGTGGATCCATGTGTGGTCTGTGAGAAGAACACACATGCAATGACATTGGGTGTGGTTCATGATATGGTCTGTGAGAAGAACACACATGCAATGACACTGGTGGATCCATGTGTGGTCTGTGAGAAGAACACACATGCAATGACACTGGGTGTGGTTCATGATATGGTTTGTGAGAAGAACACACATGCAATGGCACTGGTGGATCCATGTGTGGTCTTTGGGAAGAACACACATGCAATGACACTGGATCCATGTGTGGTCTATGAGAAGAACACTCATCCAATGACTCTAGCTGTGGTTCATGAAAAGAGCAGACATGCAATGACATTGGTGGATCCATGTGTGGTTCATGGGAAGAACACACATGCGATGACAATGGGTGGATCCATGTGTGGTTTGTGAGAAGAACACACATGCAATGACTCCGGTGGATCCATGTGTGGTTCATGGGAAGAACACACATGCAATGACACTGGGTGTGGTTCATGATATGGTTTGTGAGAAGAACACACATGCAATGACACTAGTGGATCCATGTGTGGTCTGTGAGAAGAACACACATGCAATGACACTGGGTGTGGTTCATGATATGGTTTGTGAGAAGAACACACATGCAATAACACTGGTGGATCCATCTATGGTCTTTGGGAAGAACACACATGCAATGACACTGGACCCATTTGTGGTCTGTGAGAAGAACACACATCCAATGACTCTAGCTATGGTTCATGAAAAGAGCAGACATGCAATGACACTGGTGGATCCATGTGTGGTTCATGGGAAGAACACACATGCGATGACACTGGGTGGATCCATGTGTGGTTTGTGAGAAGAACACACTTGCAATGACAATGGTGGATCCATGTGTGGTTCATGGGAAGAACACACATGCAATGACACTAGGTGTGGTTCATGATATGGTCTGTGAGAAGAACACACATGCAATGCCACTGGTGGATCCATGTGTGGTCTGTGAGAAGAACACACATGCAATGACACTGGGTGTGGTTCATGATATGGTTTATGAGAAGAACACACATGCAATGGCACTGGTGGATCCATGTGTGGTCTTTGGGAAGAACACACATGCAATGACACTGGATCCATGTGTGGTCTGTGAGAAGAACACTCATCCAATGACTCTAGCTGTGGTTCATGAAAAGAGCAGACATGCAATGACATTGGTGGATCCATGTGTGGTTCTTGGGAAGAACACACATGCGATGACACTGGGTGGATCCATGTGTGGTTTGTGAGAAAGAACACACATGCAATGACTCCGGTGGATCCATGTGTGGTTCATCGGAAGAACACACATGCAATGACACTGGGTGTGGTTCATGATATGGTTTCTAAGAAGAACACACATGCAATGACACTAGTGGATCCATGTGTGGTCTGTGAGAAGAACACACATGCAATGACACTGGGTGTGGTTTATGATATGGTTTGTGAGAAGAACACACATGCAATGACACTGGTGGATCCATGTGTGGTCTTTGGGAAGAACACACATGCAATGACAATGGATCCATGTGTGGTCTATGAGAAGAACAAACATCCAATGACTCTAGCTGTGGTTCATGAAAAGAGCAGACATGCAATGAAACTGGTGGATCCATGTGTGGTTCATGGGAAGAACACACATGCGATGACACTGGGTGGATCCATGTGTGGTTTCTGAGAAGAACACACATGCAATGACTCCGGTGGATCCATGTGTGGTTCATGGGAAGAACACACATGCAATGACTCTGGTGGATCCATGTGTGGTCTGTGAGAAAAACACACATGCAATGACACTAGTGGATCCATGTGTGGTTTGTGAGAAGAACACACATGCAATGACACTGGGTGTGGTTCACGATATGGTTTGTGAGAAGAACACACATGCAATGACACTGGTGGATCCGTGTGTGGTCTTTGGGAAGAACACACATGCAATGACCTTGGATCCATGTGTGGTCTGTGAGAAGAACACACATCCAATGACTCTAGCTGTGGTTCATGAAAAGAGCAGACATGCAATGACACTGGTGGATCCATGTGTGGTTCATGGGAAGAACACACATGCGATGACACTGGGTGGATCCATGTGTGGTTTGTGAGAAGAACACACATGCAATGACTCCGGTGGATCCATGTGTGTTTCATGGGAAGAACACACATGCAATGACACTAGGTGTGGTTCATGATATGGTCTGTGAGAAGAACACACATGCAATGACACTAGTGGATCCATGTGTGGTCTGTGAGAAGAACAAACATGCAATGACACTAGGTGTGGTTCATGATATGGTTTGTGAGAAGAACACACATGCAATGGCACTGGTGGATCCATGTGTGGTCTTTGGGAAGAACACACATGCAATGACACTAGATCCATGTGTGGTCTGTGAGAAGAACACACATCCAATGACTCTAGCCGTGGTTCATGAAAAGAGCAGACATGCAATGGCACTGGTGGATCCATGTGTGGTTCATGGGAAGAACACACATGCGATGATACTGGGTGGATCCATGTGTGGTTTGTGAGAAGAACACACATGCAATGAGTCCGGTGGATCCATGTGTGGTTCATGGGAAGAACACACATGCAATGACACTAGGTGTGGTTCATGATATGGTTTGTGAGAAGAACACACATGCAATAACACTAGTGGATCCATGTGTGGTCTGTGAGAATAACACACATGCAATGACACTGGGTGTGGTTCATGATATGGTTTGTGAGAAGAACACACATGCAATAACAATGGTGGATCCATGTGTGGTCTTTGGGAAGAACACACATGCAATGACACTAGATCCATTTGTGGTCTGTGAGAAGAACACACATCCAATGACTCTAGCTATGGTTCATGAAAAGAGCAGACATGCAATGACACTGGTGGATCCATGTGTGGTTCATGGGAAGAACACACATGCGATGACACTGGGTGGATCCATGTGTGGTTTGTGAGAAGAACACACATGCAATGACTCCGGTGGATCCATGTGTGGTTCATGGGAAGAACACACATGCAATGACTCTGGTGGATCCATGTGTGGTCTGTGAGAAAAACACACATGCAATGACACTGGTGGATCCATGTGTGGTCTATGAGAAGAACACACATGCAATGACACTGGGTGTAGTTCATGATATGGTTTGTGAGAAGAACAAACATGCAATGACACTGGTGTATCCATGAGTGGTCTTTGGGAAGAACACACATGCAATGACACTGGATCCATGTGTGGTCTGTGAGAAGAACACACATCCAATGATTCTAGCTATGGTTCATGAAAAGAGCAGACATGCAATGACACTGGTGGATCCATGTGTGGTTCATGGGAAGAACACACATGCGATGACACTGGGTGGATCCATGTGTGGTTTGTGAGAAGAACACACATGCAATGACAACGGTGGATCCATGTGTGGTTCATGAGAAGAACACACATGCAATGACACTGGTGGATCCATGTGTGGTCTGTGAGAAGAACACACATGCAATGACACTGGGTGTGGTTCATGATATGGTTTGTGAGAAGAACACACATGCAATGGCACTGGTGGATCCATGTGTGGTCTTTGGGAAGAACACACATGCAATGACACTGGATCCATGTGTGGTCTATGAGAAGAACACTCATCCAATGACTCTAGCTGTGGTTCATGAAAAGAGCAGACATGCAATGACATTGGTGGATCCATGTGTGGTTCATGGGAAGAACACACATGCGATGACAATGGGTGGATCCATGTGTGGTTTGTGAGAAGAACACACATGCAATGACTCCGGTGGATCCATGTGTGGTTCATGGGAAGAACACACATGCAATGACACTGGGTGTGGTTCATGATATGGTTTGTGAGAAGAACACACATGCAATGACACTAGTGGATCCATGTGTGGTCTGTGAGAAGAACACACATGCATTGACACTGGGTGTGGTTCATCATATGGTTTGTGAGAAGAACACACATGCAATAACACTGGTGGATCCATCTGTGGTCTTTGGGAAGAACACACATGCAATGACACTGGACCCATTTGTGGTCTGTGAGAAGAACACACATCCAATGACTCTAGCTATGGTTCATGAAAAGAGCAGACATGCAATGACACTGGTGGATCCATGTGTGGTTCATGGGAAGAACACACATGCGATGACACTGGGTGGATCCATGTGTGGTTTGTGAGAAGAACACACATGCAATGACTCCGGTGGATCCATGTGTGGTTCGTGGGAAGAACACACATGCAATGACTCTGGTGGATCCATGTGTGGTCTGTGAGAAAAACACACATGCAATGACACTGGTGGATCCATGTGTGGTCTGTGAGAAGAACACACATGCAATGACACTGGGTGTGGTTCATGATATGGTTTGTGAGAAGAACACACATGCAATGACACTGGTGTATCCATGCGTGGTCTTTGGGAAGAACACACATGCAATGACACTGGATCCATGTGTGGTCTGTGAGAAGAACACACATCCAATGATTCTAGCTGTGGTTCATGAAAAGAGCAGACATGCAATGACACTGGTGGATCCATGTGTGGTTCATGGGAAGAACACACATGCAATGACACTAGGTGTGGTTCATGATATGGTTTGTGAGAAGAACACACATGCAATAACACTAGTGGATCCATGTGTGGTCTGTGAGAAGAACACACATGCAATGACACTGGCTGTGGTTCATGATATGGTTTGTGAGAAGAACACACATGCAATAACACTGGTGGATCCATGTGTGGTCTTTGGGAAGAACACACATGCAATGACACTGGACCCATTTGTGGTCTGTGAGAAGAACACACATCCAATGACTCTAGCTATGGTTCATGAAAAGAGCAGACATGCAATGACACTGATGGATCCATGTGTGGTTCATGGGAAGAACACACATGCGATGACACTGGGTGGATCCATGTGTGGTTTCTGAGAAGAACACACATGCAATGACTCTGGTGGATCCATGTGTGGTTCATGGGAAGAACATACATGCAATGAATCTGGTGGATCCATGTGTGGTCTGTGAGAAAAACACACATGCAATGACACTAGTGGATCCATGTGTGGTTTGTGAGAAGAACACACATGCAATGACACCGGGTGTGGTTCATGATATGGTTTGTGAGAAGAACACACATGCAATGACACTGGTGGATCCGTGTGTGGTCTTTGGGAAGAACACACATGCAATGACCTTGGATCCATGTGTGGTCGGTGAGAAGAACACACATCCAATGACTCTAGCTGTGGTTCATGAAAAGAGCAGACGTGCAATGACACTGGTGGATCCATGTGTGGTTCATGGGAAGAACACACATGCGATGAAACTAGGTGGATCCATGTGTGGTTTGTGAGAAGAACACACATGCAATGACTCCGGTGGATCCATGTGTGGTTCATGGGAAGAACACACATGCAATGACACTGGGTGTGGTTCATGATATGGTTTGTGAGAAGAACACACATGCAATGACACTAGTGGATCCATGTGTGGTCTGTGAGAAGAACACACATGCAATGACACTGGGTGTGGTTCATGATATGGTTTGTGAGAAGAACACACATGCAATGGCACTGGTGGATCCATGTGTGGTCTTTGGGAAGAACACACATGCAATGACACTGGATCCATGTGTGGTCTATGAGAAGAACACTCGTCCAATGACTCTAGCTGTGGTTCATGAAAAGAGCAGACATGCAATGACATTGGTGGATCCATGTGTGGTTCATGGGAAGAACACACATGCGATGACACTGGGTGGATCCATGTGTGGTTTGTGAGAAGAACACACATGCAATGACTCCGGTGGATCCATGTGTGGTTCATGGGAAAAACACACATGCAATGACACTGGGTGTGGTTCATGATATGGTTTGTGAGAAGAACACACATGCAATGCCACTGGTGGATCCATGTGTGGTCTGTGAGAAAAACACACATGCAATGACACTGGGTGTGTTTCATGATATGGTTTGTGAGACGAACACACGTGCAATGGCACTGGTGGATCCATGTGTGGTATTGGGAAGAACACACATGCAATGACACTGGATCCATGTGTGAACTGTGAGAAGAACACACATCCAATGACTCTAGCTGTGGTTCATGAAAAGAGCAGACATGCAATGACACTGGTGGATCCATGTGTGGTTCATGGGAAGAACACACATGCGATGACACTGGGTGGATCCATGTGTGGTTTGTGAGAAGAACACACATGCAATGACTCCGGTGGATCCATGTGTGGTTCATGGGAAGAACACACATGCAATGACACTGGGTGTGGTTCATGATATGGTTTGTGAGAAGAACACACATGCAATGACACTGGTGGATCCACGTGTGGTCTTTGGGAAGAACACACATGCAATGACACTAGATCCATGTGTGGTCTGTGAGAAGAACACACATCCAATGACTCTAGCTGTGGTTCATGAAAGGAGCAGACATGCAATGACACTGGTGGATCCATGTGTGGTTTGCGAGAAGAACACACATGCAATGACTCCGGTGGATCCATGTGTGGTTCATGGGAAGAACACACATGCAATGACTCTGGTGGATCCAATTGTGGTCTGTGAGAAGAACACACATGCAATGACACTGGTGGATCCATGTGTGGTCTGTGAGAAGAACACACATGCAATGACACTGGGTGTGGTTCATGATATGGTTTGTGAGAAGAACACACATGCAATGACACTGGTGGTTCCGTGTGTGGTCTTTGGGAAGAACACATATGCAATGACACTGGATCCATGTGTGGTCTGTGAGAAGAACACACATCCAATGACTCTAGCTGTGGTTCATGAAAAGAGCAGACATGCAATGACACTGGTGGATCCATGTGTGGTTCATGGGAAGAACACACATGCGATGACACTGGGTGGATCCATGTGTGGTCTGTGAGAAGAACACACATGCAATGACTCTGGTGGATCCATGTGTGGTTCATGGGAAGAACACACATGCAATGACACTGGGTGTGGTTCATGATATGGTTTGTGAGAAGAACACACATGCAATGACACTAGTGGATCCATGTGTGGTCTGTGAGAAGAACACACATGCAATGACACTGGGTGTGGTTCAGGATATGGTTTGTGAGAAGAACACACATGCAATGTCACTGGTGGATCCAAGTGTGGTCTTTGGGAAGAACACACATGCAGTGACACTAGATCCATGTGTGGTCTGTGAGAAGAACACACATCCAATGACTCTAGCTTTGGTTCATGAAAAGAGCAGACATGCAATGACACTGGTGGATCCATGTGTGGTTCATGGGAAGAACACACATGCGATGACACTGGGTGGATCCATGTGTGGTTTGTGAGAAGAACACACATGCAATGACTCCGGTGGATCCATGTGTGTTTCATGGGAAGAACACACATGCAATGACACTGGGTGTGGTTCATGATATGGTCTGTGAGAAGAACACACATGCAATGACACTGTTGTTCCATGTGTGGTCTGTGAGAAGAACAGACATGCAATGAGACTAGTTGTGGTTCATGATATGGTTTTTGAGACGAACACACGTGCAATGGCACTGGTGGATCCATGTGTGGTATTGGGAAGAACACACATGCAATGACACTGGATCCATGTGTGAACTGTGAGAAGAACACACATCCAATGACTCTAGCTGTGGTTCATGAAAAGAGCAGACATGCAATGACACTGGTGGATCCATGTGTGGTTCATGGGAAGAACACACATGCGATGACACTGGGTGGATCCATGTGTGGTTTGTGAGAAGAACACACATGCAATGACTCCAGTGGATCCATGTGTGGTTCATGGGAAGAACACACATGCAATGACACTGGGTGTGGTTCATGATATGATTTGTGAGAAAAACACACATGCAATGACACTAGTGGATCCATGTGTGGTTTGTGAGAAGAACACACATGCAATGACACCGGGTGTGGTTCATGATATGGTTTGTGAGAAGAACACACATGCAATGACACTGGTGGATCCGTGTGTGGTCTTTGGGAAGAACACACATGCAATGACCTTGGATCCATGTGTGGTCGGTGAGAAGAACACACATCCAATGACTCTAGCTGTGGTTCATGAAAAGAGCAGACGTGCAATGACACTGGTGGATCCATGTGTGGTTCATGGGAAGAACACACATGCGATGAAACTAGGTGGATCCATGTGTGGTTTGTGAGAAGAACACACATGCAATGACTCCGGTGGATCCATGTGTGGTTCATGGGAAGAACACACATGCAATGACACTGGGTGTGGTTCATGATATGGTTTGTGAGAAGAACACACATGCAATGACACTAGTGGATCCATGTGTGGTCTGTGAGAAGAACACACATGCAATGACACTGGGTGTGGTTCATGATATGGTTTGTGAGAAGAACACACATGCAATGGCACTGGTGGATCCATGTGTGGTCTTTGGGAAGAACACACATGCAATGACACTGGATCCATGTGTGGTCTATGAGAAGAACACTCGTCCAATGACTCTAGCTGTGGTTCATGAAAAGAGCAGACATGCAATGACATTGGTGGATCCATGTGTGGTTCATGGGAAGAACACACATGCGATGACACTGGGTGGATCCATGTGTGGTTTGTGAGAAGAACACACATGCAATGACTCCGGTGGATCCATGTGTGGTTCATGGGAAAAACACACATGCAATGACACTGGGTGTGGTTCATGATATGGTTTGTGAGAAGAACACACATGCAATGCCACTGGTGGATCCATGTGTGGTCTGTGAGAAAAACACACATGCAATGACACTGGGTGTGTTTCATGATATGGTTTGTGAGACGAACACACGTGCAATGGCACTGGTGGATCCATGTGTGGTATTGGGAAGAACACACATGCAATGACACTGGATCCATGTGTGAACTGTGAGAAGAACACACATCCAATGACTCTAGCTGTGGTTCATGAAAAGAGCAGACATGCAATGACACTGGTGGATCCATGTGTGGTTCATGGGAAGAACACACATGCGATGACACTGGGTGGATCCATGTGTGGTTTGTGAGAAGAACACACATGCAATGACTCCGGTGGATCCATGTGTGGTTCATGGGAAGAACACACATGCAATGACACTGGGTGTGGTTCATGATATGGTTTGTGAGAAGAACACACATGCAATGACACTGGTGGATCCACGTGTGGTCTTTGGGAAGAACACACATGCAATGACACTAGATCCATGTGTGGTCTGTGAGAAGAACACACATCCAATGACTCTAGCTGTGGTTCATGAAAGGAGCAGACATGCAATGACACTGGTGGATCCATGTGTGGTTTGCGAGAAGAACACACATGCAATGACTCCGGTGGATCCATGTGTGGTTCATGGGAAGAACACACATGCAATGACTCTGGTGGATCCAATTGTGGTCTGTGAGAAGAACACACATGCAATGACACTGGTGGATCCATGTGTGGTCTGTGAGAAGAACACACATGCAATGACACTGGGTGTGGTTCATGATATGGTTTGTGAGAAGAACACACATGCAATGACACTGGTGGTTCCGTGTGTGGTCTTTGGGAAGAACACATATGCAATGACACTGGATCCATGTGTGGTCTGTGAGAAGAACACACATCCAATGACTCTAGCTGTGGTTCATGAAAAGAGCAGACATGCAATGACACTGGTGGATCCATGTGTGGTTCATGGGAAGAACACACATGCGATGACACTGGGTGGATCCATGTGTGGTCTGTGAGAAGAACACACATGCAATGACTCTGGTGGATCCATGTGTGGTTCATGGGAAGAACACACATGCAATGACACTGGGTGTGGTTCATGATATGGTTTGTGAGAAGAACACACATGCAATGACACTAGTGGATCCATGTGTGGTCTGTGAGAAGAACACACATGCAATGACACTGGGTGTGGTTCAGGATATGGTTTGTGAGAAGAACACACATGCAATGTCACTGGTGGATCCAAGTGTGGTCTTTGGGAAGAACACACATGCAGTGACACTAGATCCATGTGTGGTCTGTGAGAAGAACACACATCCAATGACTCTAGCTTTGGTTCATGAAAAGAGCAGACATGCAATGACACTGGTGGATCCATGTGTGGTTCATGGGAAGAACACACATGCGATGACACTGGGTGGATCCATGTGTGGTTTGTGAGAAGAACACACATGCAATGACTCCGGTGGATCCATGTGTGTTTCATGGGAAGAACACACATGCAATGACACTGGGTGTGGTTCATGATATGGTCTGTGAGAAGAACACACATGCAATGACACTGTTGTTCCATGTGTGGTCTGTGAGAAGAACAGACATGCAATGAGACTAGTTGTGGTTCATGATATGGTTTTTGAGACGAACACACGTGCAATGGCACTGGTGGATCCATGTGTGGTATTGGGAAGAACACACATGCAATGACACTGGATCCATGTGTGAACTGTGAGAAGAACACACATCCAATGACTCTAGCTGTGGTTCATGAAAAGAGCAGACATGCAATGACACTGGTGGATCCATGTGTGGTTCATGGGAAGAACACACATGCGATGACACTGGGTGGATCCATGTGTGGTTTGTGAGAAGAACACACATGCAATGACTCCAGTGGATCCATGTGTGGTTCATGGGAAGAACACACATGCAATGACACTGGGTGTGGTTCATGATATGATTTGTGAGAATAACACACATGCAATGACACTAGTGGATCCATGTGTGGTCTGTGAGAAGAACACACATGCAATGACACTGGGTGTGGTTCATGATATGGTTTGTGAGAAGAACACACATGCAATGACACTGGTGGATCCACGTGTGGTCTTTGGGAAGAACACACATCCAATGACACTGGATCCATGTGTGGTCTGTGAGAAGAACACACATCCAATGAATCTAGCTGTGGTTCATGAAAAGAGCAGACATGCAATGACACTGGTGGATCCATGTGTGTTTTTTGAGAAGAACACACATGCAATGACTCCGGTGGATCCATGTGTGGTTCATGGGAAGAACACAATGCAATGACTCTGGTGGATCCATGTGTGGTCTGTGAGAAAAATACACATGCAATGACACTGGTGGATCCATGTGTGGTCTGTGAGAAGAACACACATGCAATGACACTTGGTGTGGTTCATGATATGGTTTGTGAGAAGGACACACATGCAATGACACTGGTGGATCCATGTGTGGTCTTTGGGAAGAACACACATCCAATGACACTGGATCCATGTGTGGTCTATGAGAAGAACACACATCCAATGACTCTAGCTGTGGTTCATGAAAAGAGCAGACATGCAATGACACTGGTGGATCCATGTGTGGTTCATGGGAAGAACACACATGCAATGACACTGGGTGGATCCATGTGTGGTTTGTGAGAAGAACACACATGCAATGACTCCGGTGGATCCATGTGTGGTTCATGGGAAGAACACACATGCAATGACTCTGGTGGATCCATGTGTGGTCTGTGAGAAAAACACACATGCAATGACACTAGTGGATCCACGTGTGGTTTGTGAGAAGAACACACATGCAATGACACTGGGTGTGGTTCATGATATGGTTTGTGAGAAGAACACACATGCAATGACACTGGTGGATCCGTGTGTGGTCTTTGGGAAGAACACACATGCAATGACACTGGATCCATGTGTGGTCTGTTAGAAGAACACACATCCAATGACTCTAGCTGCGGTTCATGAAAAGAGCAGACATGCAATGACACTGGTGGATCCATGTGTGGTTCATGGGAAGAACACACATGCGATGACACTGGGTGGATCCATGTGTGGTTTGTGAGAAGAACACACATGCAATGACTCCGGTGGATCCATGTGTGGTTCATGGGAAGAACACACATGCAATGACACTGGGTGTGGTTCATGATATGGTCTGTGAGAAGAACACACATGCAATGACACTGGTGGATCCATGTGTGGTTTGTGAGAAGAACAGACATGCAATGACACTGGGTGTGGTTCGTGATATGGTTTGTGAGAAGAACACACATGCAATGGCACTGGTGGATCCATGTGTGGTCTTTGGGAAGAACACACATGCAATGACCTTGGATCCATGTGTGGTCCGTGATAAGAACACACATCTAATGACTCTAGCTGTGGTTCATGAAAAGAGTAGATGTGCAATGACACTGGTGGATCCATGTGTGGTTCATGGGAAGAACACACATGCGATGACACTGGGTGGATCCATGCGTGGTTTGTGAGAAGAACACACATGCAATGACTCCGGTGGATCCATGTGTGGTTCATGGGAAGAACACACATGCAATGACACTGGGTGTGGTTCATGATATGGTCTGTGAGAAGAACACACATGCAATGCCACTGGTGGATACATGTGTGTTCTGTGAGCAAAACACGCATGCAATGAGACTAGGTGTGGTTCATGATATGGTTTTTGAGACGAACACACGTGCAATGGCACTGGTGGATCCATGTGTGGTATTGGGAAGAACATACATGCAATGACACTGGATCCATGTGTGAACTGTGAGAAGAACACACATCCAATGACTCTAGCTGTGGTTCATGAAAAGAGCAGACATGCAATGACACTGGTGGATCCATGTGTGGTTCATGGGAAGAACACACATGCGATGACACTGGGTGGATCCATGTGTGGTTTGTGAGAAGAACACACATGCAATGACTCCGGTGGATCCATGTGTGGTTCATGGGAAGAACACACATGCAATGACACTGGGTGTGGTTCATGATATGGTTTGTGAGAATAACACACATGCAATGACACTAGTGGATCCATGTGTGGTCTGTGAGAAGAACACACATGCAATGACACTGGGTGTGGTTCATGATATGGTTTGTGAGAAGAACACACATGCAATGACACTGGTGGATCCACGTGTGGTCTTTGGGAAGAACACACATCCAATGACACTGGATCCATGTGTGGTCTGTGAGAAGAACACACATCCAATGACTCTAGCTGTGGTTCATGAAAAGAGCAGACATGCAATAACACTGGTGGATCCATGTGTGTTTTTTGAGAAGAACACACATGCAATGACTCCAGTGGATCCATGTGTGGTTCATGGGAAGAACACAATGCAATGACTCTGGTGGATCCATGTGTGGTCTGTGAGAAAAACACACATGCAATGACATTGGTGGATCCATGTGTGGTCTGTGAGAAGAACACACATGCAATGACACTTGGTGTGGTTCATGATATGGTTTGTGAGAAGAACACACATGCAATGACACTGGTGGATCCATGTGTGGTCTTTGGGAAGAACACACATGCAATGACACTGGATCCATGTGTGGTCTGTGAGAAGAACACACATCCAATGACTCTAGCTGTGGTTCATGAAAAGAGTAGACATGCAATGACACTGGTGGATCCATGTGTGGTTCATGGGAAGAACACACATGCGATGACACTGGGTGGATCCATGTGTGGTTTGTGAGAAGAACACACATGCAATGACTCCGGTGGATCCATGTGTGGTTCATGGGAAGAACACACATGCAATGACTCTGGTGGATCCATGTGTGGTCTGTGAGAAAAACACACATGCAATGACACTAGTGGATCCATGTGTGGTTTGTGAGAAGAACACACATGCAATGACACTGGGTGTGGTTCATGATATGGTTTGTGAGAAGAACACACATCCAATGACACTGGTGGATCCGTGTGTGGTCTTTGGGAAGAACACACATGCAATGACACTGGATCCATGTATGGTCTGTGAGAAGAACACACATCCAATGACTCTAGCTGTGGTTCATGAAAAGAGCAGACATGCAATGACACTGGTGGATCCATTTGTGGTTCATGGGAAGAACACACATGCGATGACACTGGGTGGATCCATGTGTGGTTTGTGAGAAGAACACACATGCAATGACTCCGGTGGATCCATGTGTGGTTCATGAGAAGAACACACATGCAATGACACTGGGTGTGGTTCATGATATGGTTTGTGAGAAGAACACACATGCAATGACACTGGTGGATCCGTGTGTGGTCTTTGGGAAGAACACACATGCAATGACCTTGGATCCATGTGTGGTCTATGAGAAGAACACACATCTAATGACTCTAGCTATGGTTCATGAAAAGAGCAGACGTGCAATGACACTGGTGGATCCATGTGTGGTTCATGGGAAGAACACACATGCGATGACACTGGGTGGATCCATGCGTGGTTTGTGAGAAGAACACACATGCAATGACTCCGGTGGATCCATGTGTGGTTCATGGGAAGAACACACATGCAATGACACTGGGTGTGGTTCATGATATGGTCTGTGAGAAGAACACACATGCAATGCCACTGGTGGATCCATGTGTGGTCTGTGAGAAGAACACACATGCAATGACACTGGGTGTGGTTCATGATATGGTCTTTGAGAAGAACACACATGCAATGCCACTGGTGGATCCATGTGTGGTCTGTGAGCAAAACACGCATGCAATGAGACTAGGTGTGGTTCATGATATGGTTTTTGAGACGAACACACGTGCAATGGCACTGGTGGATCCATGTGTGGTATTGGGAAGAACACACATGCAATGACACTGGATCCATGTGTGAACTGTGAGAAGAACACACATCCAATGACTCTAGCTGTGGTTCATGAAAAGAGCAGACATGCAATGACACTGGTGGATCCATGTGTGGTTCATGGGAAGAACAGACATGCGATGACACTGGGTGGATCCATGTGTGGTTTGTGAGAAGAACACACATGCAATGACTCCGGTGGATCCATGTGTGGTTCATGGGAAGAACACACATGCAATGACACTGGGTGTGGTTCATGATATGGTTTGTGAGAATAACACACATGCAATGACATTAGTGGATCCATGTGTGGTCTGTGAGAAGAACACACATGCAATGACACTGGGTGTGGTTCATGATATGGTTTGTGAGAAGAACACACATGCAATGACACTGGTGGATCCACGTGTGGTCTTTGGGAAGAACACACATCCAATGACACAGGATCCATGTGTGGTCTGTGAGAAGAACACACATCCAATGACTCTAGTTGTGGTTCATGAAAAGAGCAGACATGCAATGACACTGGTGGATCCATGTGTGTTTTTTGAGAAGAACACACATGCAATGACTCCGGTGGATCCATGTGTGGTTCATGGGAAGAACACAATGCAGTGACTCTGGTGGATCCATGTGTGGTCTGTGAGAAAAACACACATGCAATGACATTGGTGGATCCATGTGTGGTCTGTGAGAAGAACACACATGCAATGACACTTGGTGTGGTTCATGATATGGTTTGTGAGAAGAACACACATGCAATGACACTGGTGGATCCATGTGTGGTCTTTGGGAAGAACACACATGCAATGACACTGGATCCATGTGTGGTCTGTGAGAAGAACACACATCCAATGACTCTAGCTGTGGTTCATGAAAAGAGCAGACATGCAATGACACTGGTGGATCCATGTGTGGTTCATGGGAAGAACACACATGCGATGACACTGGGTGGATCCATGTGTGGTTTGTGAGAAGAACACACATGCAATGACTCCGGTGGATCCATGTGTGGTTCATGGGAAGAACACACATGCAATGACTCTCGTGGATCCATGTGTGGTCTGTGAGAAAAACACACATGCAATGACACTAGTGGATCCATGTGTGGTTTGTGAGAAGAACACACAGGCAATGACACTGGGTGTGGTTCATGATATGTTTTGTGAGAAGAACACACATGCAATGACACTGGTGGATCCGTGTGTGGTCTTTGGGAAGAACACACATGCAATGACACTGGATCCATGTGTGGTCTGTGAGAAGAACACACATCCAATGACTCTAGCTGTGGTTCATGAAAAGAGCAGACATGCAATGACACTGGTGGATCCATGTGTGGTTCATGGGAAGAACACACATGCGATGACACTGGGTGGATCCATGTGTGGTTTGTGAGAAGAACACACATGCAATGACTCCGGTGGATCCATGTGTGGTTCATGAGAAGAACACACATGCAATGACACTGGGTGTGGTTCATGATATGGTTTGTGAGAAGAACACACATGCAATGACACTGGTGGATCCGTGTGTGGTCTTTGGGAAGAACACACATGCAATGACCTTGGATCCATGTGTGGTCTGTGAGAAGAACACACATCTAATGACTCTAGCTGTGGTTCACGAAAAGAGCAGACGTGCAATGACACTGGTGGATCCATGTGTGGTTCATGGGAAGAACACACATGCAATGACACTGGGTGTGGTTCAAGATATGGTCTGTGAGAAGAACACACATGCAATGCCACTGGTGGATCCATGTGTGGTCTGTGAGAAGAACACACATGCAATGACACTGGGTGTGGTTCATGATATGGTCTGTGAGAAGAACACACATGCAATGCCACTGGTGGATCCATGTGAGGTCTGTGAGCAAAACACGCATGCAATGAGACTAGGTGTGGTTCATGATATGGTTTTTGAGACGAACACACGTGCAATGGCACTGGTGGATCCATGTGTGGTATTGGGAAGAACACACATGCAATGACACTGGATCCATGTGTGAACTGTGAGAAGAACACACATCCAATGACTCTAGCTGTGGTTCATGAAAAGAGCAGACATGCAATGACACTGGTTGATCCATGTGTGGTTCATGGGAAGAACACACATGCGATGACACTGGGTGGATCCATGTGTGGTTTGTGAGAAGAACACACATGCAATGACTCCGGTGGATCCATGTGTGGTTCATGGGAAGAACACACATGCAATGACACTGGGTGTGGTTCATGATATGGTTTGTGAGAATAACACACATGCAATGACACTAGTGGATCCATGTGTGGTCTGTGAGAAGAACACACATGCAATGACACTGGGTGTGGTTCATGATATGGTTTGTGAGAAGAACACACATGCAATGACACTGGTGGATCCACGTGTGGTCTCTGGGAAGAACACACATCCAATGACACTGGATCCATGTGTGGTCTGTGAGAAGAACACACATCCAATGACTCTATCTATGGTTCATGAAAAGAGCAGACATGCAATGACACTGGTGGATCCATGTGTGGTTCATGGGAAGAACACACATGCGATGACACTGGGTGGATCCATGTGTGGTTTGTGAGAAGAACACACATGCAATGACTCCGGTGGATCCATGTGTGGTTCATGGGAAGAACACACATGCAATGACTCTGGTGGATCCATGTGTGGTCTGTGAGAAAAACACACATGCAATGACACTAGTGGATCCATGTGTGGTTTGTGAGAAGAACACACATGCAATGACACTGGGTGTGGTTCATGATATGGTTTGTGAGACGAACACACATGCAATGACACTGGTGGATCCGTGTGTGGTCTTTGGGAAGAACACACATGCAATGACACTGGATCCATGTGTGGTCTGTGAGAAGAACACACATCCAATGACTCTAGCTGTGGTTCATGAAAAGAGCAGACATGCAATGACACTGGTGGATCCATGTGTGGTTCATGGGAAGAACACACATGCGATGACACTGGGTGGATCCATGTGTGGTTTGTGAGAAGAACACACATGCAATGACTCCGGTGGATCCATGTGTGGTTCATGAGAAGAACACACATGCAATGACACTGGGTGTGGTTCATGATATGGTTTGTGAGAAGAACACACATGCAATGACACTGGTGGATCCGTGTGTGGTCTTTGGGAAGAACACACATGCAATGACCTTGGATCCATGTGTGGTCTGTGAGAAGAACACACATCTAATGACTCTAGCTGTGGTTCATGAAAAGAGCAGACTTGCAATGACACTGGTGGATCCATGTGTGGTTCATGGGAAGAACACACATGCAATGACACTGGGTGTGGTTCAAGATATGGTCTGTGAGAAGAACACACATGCAATGCCACTGGTGGATCCATGTGTGGTCTGTGAGAAGAACACACATGCAATGACACTGGGTGTGGTTCATGATATGGTCTGTGAGAAGAACACACATGCAATGCCACTGGTGGATCCATGTGTGGTCTGTGAGCAAAACACGCATGCAATGAGACTAGGTGTGGTTCATGATATGGTTTTTGAGACGAACACACGTGCAATGGCACTGGTGGATCCATGTGTGGTATTGGGAAGAACACACATGCAATGACACTGGATCCATGTGTGAACTGTGAGAAGAACACACATCCAATGACTCTAGCTGTGGTTCATGAAAAGAGCAGACATGCAATGACACTGGTTGATCCATGTGTGGTTCATGGGAAGAACACACATGCGATGACACTGGGTGGATCCATGTGTGGTTTGTGAGAAGAACACACATGCAATGACTCCGGTGGATCCATGTGTGGTTCATGGGAAGAACACACATGCAATGACACTGGGTGTGGTTCATGATATGGTTTGTGAGAATAACACACATGCAATGACACTAGTGGATCCATGTGTGGTCTGTGAGAAGAACACACATGCAATGACACTAGGTGTGGTTCATGATATGGTTTGTGAGAAGAACACACATGCAATGACACTGGTGGATCCACGTGTGGTCTTTGGGAAGAACACACATCCAATGACACTGGATCCATGTGTGGTCTGTGAGAAGAACACACATCCAATGACTCTAGCTGTGGTTCATGAAAAGAGCAGACATGCAATGACACTGGTGGATCCATGTGTGTTTTTTGAGAAGAACACACATGCAATGACTCCGGTGGATCCATGTGTGGTTCATGGGAAGAACACAATGCAATGACTCTGGTGGATCCATGTGTGGTCTGTGAGAAAAAAACACATGCAATGACATTGGTGGATCCATGTGTGGTCTGTGAGAAGAACACACATGCAATGACACTTGGTGTGGTTCATGATATGGTTTGTGAGAAGAACACACATGCAATGACACTGGTGGATCCATGTGTGGTCTTTGGGAAGAACACACATGCAATGACACTGGATCCATGTGTGGTCTGTCAGAAGAACACACATCCAATGACTCTAGCTGTGGTTCATGAAAAGAGCAGACATGCAATGACACTAGTGGATCCATGTGTGGTTCATGGGAAGAACACACATGCAATGACACTGGGTGGATCCATGTGTGGTTTGTGAGAAGAACACACATGCAATGACTCTGGTGGATCCATGTGTGGTTCATGGGAAGAACACACATGCAATGACTTTGGTGGATCCATGTGTGGTCTGTGAGAAAAACACACATGCAATGACACTAGTGGATCCTTGTGTGGTTTGTGAGAAGAACACACATGCAATGACACTGGGTGTGGTTCATGATATGGTTTGTGAGAAGAACACACATGCAATGACACTGGTGGATCCGTGTGTGGTCTTTGGGAAGAACACACATGCAATGACACTGGATCCATGTGTGGTCTGTGAGAAGAACACACATCCAATGACTCTAGCTGTGGTTCATGAAAAGAGCAGACATGCAATGACACTGGTGGATCCATGTGTGGTTCATGGGAAGAACACACATGCGATGACACTGGGTGGATCCATGTGTGGTTTGTGAGAAGAACACACATGCAATGACTCCGGTGGATCCATGTGTGGTTCATGAGAAGAACACACATGCAATGACACTGGGTCTGGTTCATGATATGGTTTGTGAGAAGAACACACATGCAATGACACTGGTGGATCCGTGTGTGGTCTTTGGGAAGAACACACATGCAATGACCTTGGATCCATGTGTGGTCTGTGAGAAGAACACACATCTAATGACTCTAGCTGTGGTTCATGAAAAGAGCAGACGTGCAATGACACTGGTGGATCCATGTGTGGTTCATAGGAAGAACACACATGCGATGACACTGGGTGGATCCATGCGTGGTTTGTGAGAAGAACACACATGCAATGACTCCGGTGGATCCATGTGTGGTTCATGGGAAGAACACACATGCAATGACACTGGGTGTGGTTCATGATATGGTCTGTGAGAAGAACACACATGCAATGCCACTGGTGGATCCATGTGTGGTCTGTGAGAAGAACACACATGCAATGACACTAGGTGTGGTTCATGATATGGTCTGTGAGAATAACACACATGCAATGCCACTGGTGGATCCATGTGTGGTCTGTGAGCAAAACACGCATGCAATGAGACTAGGTGTGGTTCGTGATATGGTTTTTGAGACGAACACACGTGCAATGGCACTGGTGGATCCATGTGTGGTATTGGGAAGAACACACATGCAATGACACTGGATCCATGTGTGAACTGTGAGAAGAACACACATCCAATGACTCTAGCTGTGGTTCATGAAAAGAGCAGACATGCAATGACACTGGTGGATCCATGTGTGGTTCATGGGAAGAACACACATGCGATGACACTGGGTGGATCCATGTGTGGTTTGTGAGAAGAACACACATGCAATGACTCCGGTGGATCCATGTGTGGTTCATGGGAAGAACACACATGCAATGACACTGGGTGTGGTTCATGATATGGTCTGTGAGAAGAACACACATGCAATGCCACTGGTGGATCCATGTGTGGTCTGTGAGAAGAACACACATGCAATGACACTGGGTGTGGTTCATGATATGGTTTGTGAGACGAACAGACGTGCAATGGCACTGGTGGATCCATGTGTGGTATTGGGAAGAACACACATGCAATGACACTGGATCCATGTGTGAACTGTGTGAAGAACACACATCCAATGACTCTAGCTGTGGTTCATGAAAAGAGCAGACATGCAATGACACTGGTGGATCCATGTGTGGTTCATGGGAAGAACACACATGCGATGACACTGGGTGGATCCATGTGTGGTTTGTGAGAAGAACACACATGCAATGACTCCCGTGGATCCATGTGCGGTTCATGGAAAGAACACACATGCAATGACACTGGGTGTGGTTCATGATATGGTTTGTGAGAAGAACACACATGCAATGACACTAGTGGATCCATGTGTGGTCTGTGAGAAGAACACACATGCAATGACACTGGGTGTGGTTCATGATATGGTTTGTGAGAAGAACACACATGCAATGACACTGGTGGATCCACGTGTGGTCTTTGGGAAGAACACACATTCAATGACTCTGGTGGATCCATGTGTGGTTCATGGGAAGAACACACATGCAATGACTCTGGTGGATCCATGTGTGGTCTGTGAGAAAAACACACATGCAATGACACTGGTGGATCCATGTGTGGTTTGTGAGAAAAACACACATGCAATGACACTGGGTGTGGTTCATGATATGGTTTGTGAGAAGAACACACATGCAATGACACAGGGTGTGGTTCATGATATGGTTTGTGAGAAGAACACACATGCAATGACACTGGTGGATCCGTGTGTGGTCTTTGGGAAGAACACACATGCAATGACCTTGGATCCATGTGTGGTCTGTGAGAAGAACACACATCCAATGACTCTAGCTATGGTTCATGAAAAGAGCAGACATGCAATGACACTTGTGGATCCATGTGTGGTTCATGGGAAGAACACACATGCGATGACACTAGGTGGATCCATGTGTGGTTTGTGAGAAGAACACACATGCAATGACTCCGGTGGATCCATGTGTGGTTCATGAGAAGAACACACATGCAATGACACTGGGTGTGGTTCATGATATGGTTTGTGAGAAGAACACACATGCAATGACACTGGTGGATCCGTGTGTGGTTTTTGGGAAGAACACACATGCAATGACGTTGGATCCATGTGTGGTCTGTGAGAAGAACACACATCCAATGACTCTAGCTGTGGTTCATGAAAAGAGCAGACGTGCAATGACACTGGTGGATCCATGTGTGGTTCATGGGAAGAACACACATGCGATGACACTGGGTGGATCCATGCGTGGTTTGTGAGAAGAACACACATGCAATGACTCCGGTGGATCCATGTGTGGTTCATGGGAAGAACACACATGCAATGACAGTGAGTGTGGTTCATGATATGGTCTGTGAGAAGAACACACATGCAATGCCACTGGTGGATCCATGTGTGGTCTGTGAGAAGAACACACATGCAATGAAACTGGGTGTGGTTCATGATATGGTTTGTGAGACGAACACACGTGCAATGGCACTGGTGGATCCATGTGTGGTATTGGGAAGAACACACATGCAATGACACTGGATCCATGTGTGAACTGTTAGAAGAACACACATCCAATGACTCTAGCTGTGGTTCATGAAAAGAGCAGACATGCAATGACACTGGTGGATCCATGTGTGGTTCATGGGAAGAACACACATGCGATGACACTGGGTGGATCCATGTGTGGTTTGTGAGAAGAACACACATGCAATGACTCCGGTGGATCCATATGTGGTTCATGGGAAGAACACACATGCAATGACACTGGGTGTGGTTCATGATATGGTTTGTGAGAAGAACACACATGCAATGACACTAGTGGATCCATGTGTGGTCTGTGAGAAGAACACACATGCAATGACACTGGGTGTGGTTCATGATATGGTTTGTGAGAAGAACACACATGCAATGACACTGGTGGATCCACGTGTGGTCTTTGGGAAGAACACACATTCAATGACTCCGGTGGATCCATGTGTGGTTCATGGGAAGAACACACATGCAATGACTCTGGTGGATCCATGTGTGGTCTGTGAGAAAAACACACATGCAATGACACTGGTGGATCCATGTGTGGTTTGTGAGAAGAACACACATGCAATGACACTGGGTGTGGTTCATGATATGGTTTGTGAGAAGAACACACATGCAATGACACTGGTGGATCCATGTGTGGTCTTTGGGAAGAACACACAAGCAATGACACTGGATCCATGTGTGGTCTGTGAGAAGAACACACATCCAATGACTCTAGCTGTGGTTCATGAAAAGAGCAGACATGCAATGACACTGGTGGATCCATGTGTGGTTCATGGGAAGAACACACATGCGATGACACTGGGTGGATCCATGTGTGGTTTGTGAGAAGAACACACATGCAATGACTCCGGTGGATCCATGTGTGTTTCATGGGAAGAACACACATGCAATGACATTGGGTGTGGTTCATGATATGGTCTGTGAGAAGAACACACATGCAATGCCACTGGATCCATTTGTGGTCTGTGAGAAGAACACACATCCAATTACTCTAGCTATGGTTCATGAAAAGAGCAGACATGCAATGACACTGGTGGATCCATGTGTGGTTCATGGGAAGAACACACATGCGATGACACTAGGTGGATCCATGTGTGGTTTGTGAGAAGAACACACATGCAATGACTCCGGTGGATCCATGTGTGGTTCATGGGAAGAACACACATGCAATGACTCTGGTGGATCCATGTGTGGTTTGTGAGAAGAACACACATGCAATGACACTGGGTGTGGTTCATGATATGGTTTGTGAGAAGAACAAACATGCAATGACACTGGTGGATCCGTGTGTGGTCTTTGGGAAGAACACACATGCAATGACCTTGGATCCATGTGTGGTCTGTGAGAAGAACACACATCCAATGACTCTAGCTGTGGTTCATGAAAAGAGCAGACGTGCAATGATACTGGTGGATCCATGTGTGGTTCATGGGAAGAACACACATGCGATGACACTGGGTGGATCCATGCGTGGTTTGTGAGAAGAACACACATGCAATGACTCCGGTGGATCCATGTGTGGTTCATGGGAAGAACACACATGCAATGACACTGGGTGTGGTTCATGATATGGTTTGTGAGACGAACACACGTGCAATGGCACTGGTGGATCCATGTGTGGTCTTGGGAAGAACACACATGCGATGACACTGGGTGGATCCATGTGTGGTTTGTGAGAAGAACACACATGCAATGACTCCGGTGGATCCATGTGTGGTTCATGGGAAGAACACACATGCAATGACACTAGGTGTGGTTCATGATATGGTTTGTGAGAAGAACACACATGCAATGACACTAGTGGATCCATGTGTGGTCTGTGAGAAGAACACACATGCAATGACACTGGGTGTGGTTCATGATATGGTTTGTGAGAAGAACACACATGCATGACACTGGTGGATCCACATGTGGTCTTTGGGAAGAACACACATGCAATGACACTGGATCCATGTGTGGTCTGTGAGAAGAACACACATCCAATGACTCTAGCTGTGGTTCATGAAAAGAGCAGACATGCAATGACACTGGTGGATCCATGTGTGGTTCATGGGAAGAACACACATGCGATGACACTGGGTGGATCCATGTGTGGTTTGTGAGAAGAACACACATGCAATGACTCCGATGGATCCATGTGTGGTTCATGGGAAGAACAGACATGCAATGACACAAGGTGTGGTTCATTATATGGTTTGTGAGAAGAACACACATGCAATAACACTAGTGGATCCATGTGTTGTCTGTGAGAAGAACACACATGCAATGACACTGGGTGTGGTTCATGATATGGTTTGTGAGAAGAACACACATGCAATAACACTAGTGGATCCATGTGTGGTCTTTGGGAAGTACACACATGCAATGACATTGGATCCATGTGTGGTCTGTGAGAAGAACACACATCCAATGACTCTAGTTGTGGTTCATGAAAAGAGCAGACATGCAATGACACTGGTGGATCCATGTGTGGTTCATGGGAAGAACACACATGCGATGGCACTGGGTGGATCCATGTGTGGTTTGTGAGAAGAACACACATGGAATGACTCCGGTGGATCCATGTGTGTTTCATGGGAAGAACACACATGCAATGACACTGGGTGTGGTTCATGATATGGTCTGTGAGAAGAACACCCATGCAATGACACTGGTGGATCCATGTGTGGTCTATGAGAAAAAGAGACATGCAATGACACTTGGTGTGGTTCATGATATGGTTTGTGAGAAGAACACACATGCAATAACACTAGTGGATCCATGTGTGGTCTTTGGGAAGTACACACATGCAATGACACTGGATCCATGTGTGGTCTGTGAGAAGAACACACATCCAATGACTCTAGTTATGGTTCATGAAAAGAGCAGACATGCAATGACACTGGTGGATCCATGTGTGGTTCATGGGAAGAACACACATGCGATGACACTGGGTGGATCCATGTGTGGTTTGTGAGAAGAAAACACATGCAATGACTCCGGTGGATCCATGTGTGGTTCATGGGAAGAACACACATGCAATGACTCTGGTGGATCCATTTGTGGTCTGTGAGAAAAACACACATGCAATGACACTAGTGGATCCATGTGTGGTTTGTGAGAAGAACACACATGCAATGACACTGGGTGTGGTTCATGATATGGTTTGTGAGAAGAACACACATGCAATGACACTGGTGGATCCGTGTGTGGTCTTTGGGAAGAACACACATGCAATGACCTTGGATCCATGTGTGGTCTGTGAGAAGAACACACATCCAATGACTCTAGCTGTGGTTCATGAAAAGAGCAGACGTGCAATGATACTGGTGGATCCATGTGTGGTTCATGGGAAGAACACACATGCGATGACACTGGGTGGATCCATGCGTGGTTTGTGAGAAGAACACACATGCAATGACTCCGGTGGATCCATGTGTGGTTCATGGGAAGAACACACATGCAATGACACTGGGTGTGGTTCATGATATGGTTTGTGAGACAAACACACGTGCAATGGCACTGGTGGATCCATGTGTGGTCTTGGGAAGAACACACATGCGATGACACTGGGTGGATCCATGTGTGGTTTGTGAGAAGAACACACATGCAATGACTCCGGTGGATCCATGTGTGCTTCATGGGAAGAACACACATGCAATGACACTGGGTGTGGTTCATGATATGGTTTGTGAGAAGAACACACATGCAATGACACTAGTGGATCCATGTGTGGTCTGTGAGAAGAACACACATGCAATGACACTGGGTGTGGTTCATGATATGGTTTGTGAGAAGAACACACATGCAATGACACTGGTGGATCCACGTGTGGTCTTTGGGAAGAACACACATGCAATGACACTGGATCCATGTGTGGTCTGTGAGAAGAACACACATCCAATGACTCTAGCTGTGGTTCATGAAAAGAGCATACATGCAATGACACTGGTGGATCCATGTGTGGTTCATGGGAAGAACACACATGCGATGACACTGGGTGGATCCATGTGTGGTTTGTGAGAAGAACACACATGCAATGACTCCGATGGATCCATGTGTGGTTCATGGGAAGAACACACATGCAATGACACTAGGTGTGGTTCATGATATGGTTTGTGAGAAGAACACACATGCAATAACACTAGTGGATCTATGTGTGGTCTGTGAGAAGAACACACATGCAATGACACTGGGTGTGGTTCATGATATGGTTTGTGAGAAGAACACACATGCAATAACACTAGTGGATCCATGTGTGGTCTTTGGGAAGTACACACATGCAATGACACTGGATCCATGTGTGGTCTGTGAGAAGAACACACATCCAATGACTCTAGCTATGGTTCATGAAAAGAGCAGACATGCAATGACACTGGTGGATCCATGTGTGGTTCATGGGAAGAACACACATGCGATGACACTGGGTGGATCCATGTGTGGTTTGTGAGAAGAACACACATGCAATGACTCCGGTGGATCCATGTGTGGTTCATGGGAAGAACACACATGCAATGACTCTGGTGGATCCATGTGTGGTCTGTGAGAAAAACACACATGCAATGACACTAGTGGATCCATGTGTGGTTTGTGAGAAGAACACACATGCAATGACACTGGGTGTGGTTCATGATATGGTTTGTGAGAAGAACACACATGCAATGACACTGGTGGATCCGTGTGTGGTCTTTGGGAAGAACACACATGCAATGACCATGGATCCATGTGGGGTCTGTGAGAAGAACACACATCCAATGACTCTAGCTGTCGTTCATGAAAAGAGCACACGTGCAATGATACTGGTGGATCCATGTGTGGTTCATGGGAAGAACACACATGCGATGACACTGGGTGGATCCATGCGTGGTTTGTGAGAAGAACACACATGCAATGACTCCGATGGATCCATGTGTGGTTCATGGGAAGAACACACATGCAATGACACTGGGTGTGGTTCATGATATGTTCTGTGAGAAGAACACACATGCAATGCCACTGGTGGATCCATGTGTGGTCTGTGAGAAGAACACACATGCAATGACACTAGGTGTGGTTCATGATATGGTTTGTGAGACGAACACACGTGCAATGGCACTGGTGGATCCATGTGTGGTCTTGGGAAGAACACACATGCAATGACACTGGATCCATGTGTGAACTATGAGAAGAACACACATCCAATGACTCTAGCTGTGGTTCATGAAAAGAGCAGACATGCAATGACACTGGTGGATCCATGTGTGGTTCATGGGAAGAACACACATGCGATGACACTGGGTGGATCCATGTGTGGTTTGTGAGAAGAACACACATGCAATGACTCCGGTGGATCCATGTGTGGTTCATGGGAAGAACACACCTGCAATGACACTGGGTGTGGTTTATGATATGGTTTGTGAGAAGAACACACATGCAATGACACTAGTGGATCCATGTGTGGTCTGTGAGAAGAACACACATGCAATGACACTGGGTGTGGTTCATGATATGGTTTGTGAGAAGAACACACATGCAATGACACTGGTGGATCCACGTGTGGTCTTTGGGAAGAACACACATGCAATGATACTGGATCCATGTGTGGTCTGTGAGAAGAACACACATCCAATGACTCTAGCTGTGGTTCATGAAAAGAGCAGATATGCAATGACACTGGTGGATCCATGTGTGGTTCATGGGAAGAACACACATGCGATGACACTGGGTGGATAAATGTGTGGTTTGTGAGAAGAACACACATGCAATGACTCCGGTGGATCCATGTGTGGTTCATGGGAAGAACACACATGCAATGACTCGGGTGGATCCATGTGTGGTCTATGAGAAAAATACACATGCATTGACACTGGTGGATCCATGTGTGGTTTGTGAGAAGAACACACATGCAACGACACTGGGTGTGGTTCATGATATGGTTTGTGAGAATAACACACATGCAATGACACTGCTGGATCCGTGTGTGGTCTTTGGGAAGAACACACATGCAATGACCTTGGATCCATGTGTGGTCTGTGAGAAGAACACACATCTAATGACTCTAGCGGTGGTTCATGAAAAGAGCAGACATGCAATGACACTGGTGGATCCATGTGTGGTTCATGGGAAGAACACACATGCGATGACACTAGGTGGATCCATGCGTCGTTTGTGAGAAGAACACACATGCAATGACTTCGGTGGATCCATGTGTGGTCTGTGAGAAGAACACACATGCAATGACACTGGGTGTGGTTCATGATATGGTTTGTGAGAAGAACACACATGCAATAACACTAGTGGATCCATGTGTGGTATGTGAGAAGAACACACATGCCATGACACTGGGTGTGGTTCATGATATGGTTTGTGAGAAGAACACACGTGCAATGGCACTAGTGGATCCATGTGTGGTCTTTGGGAAGAACAAACATGCAATGACATTGGATCCATGTGTGGTCTGTGAGAAGAACACACATGCAATGACACTGGGTGTGGTTCATGATATGGTTTGTGAGAAGAACACACATGCAATAACACTGGTGGATCCATGTGTGGTCTGTGAGAAGAACACACATGCCATGACACTGGGTGTGGTTCATGATATGGTTTGTGAGAAGAACACACATGCAATGACACTGGCGGATCCATGTGTGGTCTTTGGGAAGAACACACATGCAATGACACTGGATCCATGTGTGGTCTGTGAGAAGAACACACATCCAATGACTCTAGCTGTGGTTCATGAAAAGAGCAGACATGCAATGACACTGGTGGATCCATGTGTGGTTCATGGGAAGAACACACATGCGATGACACTGGGTGGATCCATGTGTGGTTTGTGAGAAGAACACACATGCAATGACTCCGGTGGATCCATGTGTGGTTCATGGGAAGAACACACATGCAATGACTCTGGTGATATGTGGTTTGTGAGAAGAACACACATGCCATGAATCTATCTCTGGTTAATGAGAAGAGCAGACATGCAATGACACCGGTGGATCCATGTGTGGTTTGTGAGAAGAACACACTTGCAATGACACTGGGTGTGGTTCATGATATGGTTTTTAAGAAGAACACACAGGCAATGACTCTAGCTGTGGTTTGTGAAAAGAGCACGCATGCGATGACACTAGTTGTGGTTCATGGGAAGAGCAGACATACAATGACACTGGTGGATCCATGTGTGGTTCATGGGAAGAACACACATGCAACGACACCGGTGGATCCATGTGTGGTCTGTGGGAAGAACACGCATGCAATGTCACTGGTGGATCCATGTGTGGTTCATGGGAAGAACACCCATGCAATGACACAGGTGATATGTGGTCTGTGAGAAGAACACACATGCAATGACTCTAGCTGTGGTTAATGAAAAGAGCTGACATGTAATGACACCGGTGGATCCATGTGTGGTTCAAGTGAAGAACACACATGCAATGACACTGGGTGTGGTTCATGATATGGTATGTGAGAAGAACACACGTGCAATGACACTGGTGGATCCATGTGTGCTCTGTGAGAAGAGCAAACATGCAATGACACCGGTGGATCCATATGTGGTTTGTGAGAAGAACACACATGCAATGACACTGATGGATCCATGTGTGGTCTTTGGGAAGAACACACATGCAATGACACTGGTGATATGTGGTCTGTGAGAAGAACACACATCCAATGACTCTAGCTCTGGTTCATGAAAAGAGCAGACATGCAATGACACTAGTGGATCCATGTGTGGTTCATGGGAAGAACACACATGCAATGACACTAGTGGATCCATGTGTGGTCTGTGGGAAGAGAAGACATGCAATGACACTGGTGGATCGATGTGTGGTTCATGGGAAGAACACACATGCAATGACACTGGTGGATCCATGTGTGGTCTGTGAGAAGAACACACATGCAATGACACTAGGTGTGGTTCATGATATTGTTTATGAGAAGAACACACATGCAATGACACTGGTGGATCCATGTGTGGTCTTTGGGAAGAACACACATGCAATAACACTGGTGATATGTGGTCTCTGAGAAGAACACACATCCAATGACCCTAGCTGTGGTTCATGAAAAGAGCATACATGCAATGACACTTCTGGATCCATGTGTGGTTCATGGGAAGAACACACACGCGATGACACTGGGTGGATCCATGTGTGGTTTGTGAGAATAACACACATGCAATGACACCGGTGGATTCCTGTGTGGTTCATGGGAAGAACACACATGCAATGACTCTGGTGATATGTGGTTTGTGAAAAGAACAAACATGCAATGACTCTAGCTGTGGTTAATGAGAAGAGCAGACATGCAATGACACCGGTGGATCTATGTGTGGTTTGTGAGAAGAACACACATGCAATGACACTGGGTGTGGTTCATGATATGGTTTGTAAGAAGAACACACATGCAATGACTCTAGCTGTGGTTTGTGAAAAGAGCACGCGTGCGATGACTCTAGTTGTGGTTCATGGGAAGAGCAAACATACAATGACACTGGTGGATCCATGTGTGGTTCATGGGAAGAACACACATGCAACGACACCGGTGGATCCATGTGTGGTCTGTGGGAAGAACACGCATGCAATATCACTGGTGGATCCATGTGTGGTTCATGGGAAGAACACACATGCAATGACACAGGTGATATGTGGTCTATGAGAAGAACACACATGCAATGACTCTAGCTGTGGTTAATGAAAAGAGCTGACATGTAATGACACCGGTGGATCCATGTGTGGTTCAAGGGAAGAACACACATGCAATGACATTGGGTGTGGTTCATGATATGGTCTGTGAGAAGAACACACATGCAATGACACTGGTGGATCCATGTGTGCTCTGTGAGAAGAGCAAACATGCAATGACACCGGTGGATCCATGTGTGGTTTGTGAGAAGAACACACATGCAATGACACTGATGGATCCATGTGTGGTCTTTGGGAAGAACACACATGCAATGACACTGGTGATATGTGGTCTGTGAGAAGAACACACATCCAATGACTCTAGCTCTGGTTCATGAAAAGAGCAGACATGCAATGACACTGGTGGATCCATGTGTGGTTCATGGGAAGAACACACATGCGATGACACTGGGTGGATCCATGTGTGGTTTGTGAGAAGAACACACATGCAATGACTCCGGTGGATCCATGTGTGGTTCATGGGAAGAACACACCTGCAATGACACTGGGTGTGGTTTATGATATGGTTTGTGAGAAGAACACACATGCAATGACACTAGTGGATCCATGTGTGGTCTGTGAGAAGAACACACATGCAATGACACTGGGTGTGGTTCATGATATGGTTTGTGAGAAGAACACACATGCAATGACACTGGTGGATCCACGTGTGGTCTTTGGGAAGAACACACATGCAATGTAACTGGATCCATGTGTGGTCTGTGAGAAGAACACACATCCAATGACTCTAGCTGTGGTTCATGAAAAGAGCAGATATGCAATGACACTGGTGGATCCATGTGTGGTTCATGGGAAGAACACACATGCGATGACACTGGGTGGATAAATGTGTGGTTTGTGAGAAGAACACACATGCAATGACTCCGGTGGATCCATGTGTGGTTCATGGGAAGAACACACATGCAATGACTCGGGTGGATCCATGTGTGGTCTATGAGAAAAATACACATGCATTGACACTGGTGGATCCATGTGTGGTTTGTGAGAAGAACACACATGCAACGACACTGGGTGTGGTTCATGATATGGTTTGTGAGAATAACACACATGCAATGACACTGCTGGATCCGTGTGTGGTCTTTGGGAAGAACACACATGCAATGACCTTGGATCCATGTGTGGTCTGTGAGAAGAACACACATCTAATGACTCTAGCGGTGGTTCATGAAAAGAGCAGACATGCAATGACACTGGTGGATCCATGTGTGGTTCATGGGAAGAACACACATGCGATGACACTAGGTGGATCCATGCGTCGTTTGTGAGAAGAACACACATGCAATGACTTCGGTGGATCCATGTGTGGTCTGTGAGAAGAACACACATGCAATGACACTGGGTGTGGTTCATGATATGGTTTGTGAGAAGAACACACATGCAATAACACTAGTGGATCCATGTGTGGTATGTGAGAAGAACACACATGCCATGACACTGGGTGTGGTTGATGATATGGTTTGTGAGAAGAACACACGTGCAATGGCACTGGTGGATCCATGTGTGGTCTTTGGGAAGAACAAACATGCAATGACACTGGATCCATGTGTGGTCTGTGAGAAGAACACACATGCAATGACACTGGGTGTGGTTCATGATATGGTTTGTGAGAAGAACACACATGCAATAACACTGGTGGATCCATGTGTGGTCTGTGAGAAGAACACACATGCCATGACACTGGGTGTGGTTCATGATATGGTTTGTGAGAAGAACACACATGCAATGACACTGGCGGATCCATGTGTGGTCTTTGGGAAGAACACACATGCAATGACACTGGATCCATGTGTGGTCTGTGAGAAGAACACACATCCAATGACTCTAGCTGTGGTTCATGAAAAGAGCAGACATGCAATGACACTGGTGGATCCATGTGTGGTTCATGGGAAGAACACACATGCGATGACACTGGGTGGATCCATGTGTGGTTTGTGAGAATAACACACTTGCAATGACTCCGGTGGATCCATGTGTGGTTCATGGGAAGAACACACATGCAATGACTCTGGTGATATGTGGTTTGTGAGAAGAACACACATGCCATGAATCTATCTCTGGTTAATGAGAAGAGCAGACATGCAATGACACCGGTGGATCCATGTGTGGTTTGTGAGAAGAACACACTTGCAATGACACTGGGTGTGGTTCATGATATGGTTTTTAAGAAGAACACACAGGCAATGACTCTAGCTGTGGTTTGTGAAAAGAGCACGCATGCGATGACACTAGTTGTGGTTCATGGGAAGAGCAGACATACAATGACACTGGTGGATCCATGTGTGGTTCATGGGAAGAACACACATGCAACGACACCGGTGGATCCATGTGTGGTCTGTGGGAAGAACACGCATGCAATGTCACTGGTGGATCCATGTGTGGTTCATGGGAAGAACACCCATGCAATGACACAGGTGATATGTGGTCTGTGAGAAGAACACACATGCAATGACTCTAGCTGTGGTTAATGAAAAGAGCTGACATGTAATGACACCGGTGGATCCATGTGTGGTTCAAGTGAAGAACACACATGCAATGACACTAGGTGTGGTTCATGATATGGTCTGTGAGAAGAACACACATGCAATGACACTGGTGGATCCATGTGTGCTCTGTGAGAAGAGCAAACATGCAATGACACCGGTGGATCCATATGTGGTTTGTGAGAAGAACACACATGCAATGACACTGATGGATCCATGTGTGGTCTTTGGGAAGAACACACATGCAATGACACTGGTGATATGTGGTCTGTGAGAAGAACACACATCCAATGACTCTAGCTCTGGTTCATGAAAAGAGCAGACATGCAATGACACTAGTGGATCCATGTGTGGTTCATGGGAAGAACACACATGCAATGACACTAGTGGATCCATGTGTGGTCTGTGGGAAGAGAAGACATGCAATGACACTGGTGGATCGATGTGTGGTTCATGGGAAGAACACACATGCAATGACACTGGTGGATCCATGTGTGGTCTGTGAGAAGAACACACATGCAATGACACTAGGTGTGGTTCATGATATTGTTTATGAGAAGAACACACATGCAATGACACTGGTGGATCCATGTGTGGTCTTTGGGAAGAACACACATGCAATAACACTGGTGGTATGTGGTCTCTGAGAAGAACACACATCCAATGACCCTAGCTGTGGTTCATGAAAAGAGCATACATGCAATGACACTTCTGGATCCATGTGTGGTTCATGGGAAGAACACACACGCGATGACACTGGGTGGATCCATGTGTGGTTTGTGAGAAGAACACACATGCAATGACACCGGTGGATTCCTGTGTGGTTCATGGGAAGAACACACATGCAATGACTCTGGTGATATGTGGTTTGTGAAAAGAACAGACATGCAATGACTCTAGCTGTGGTTAATGAGAAGAGCAGACATGCAATGACACCGGTGGATCTATGTGTGGTTTGTGAGAAGAACACACATGCAATGACACTGGGTGTGGTTCATGATATGGTTTGTAAGAAGAACACACATGCAATGACTCTAGCTGTGGTTTGTGAAAAGAGCACGTGTGCGATGACTCTAGTTGTGGTTCATGGGAAGAGCAGACATACAATGACACTGCTGGATCCATGTGTGGTTCATGGGAAGAACACACATGCAACGACACCGGTGGATCCATGTGTGGTCTGTGGGAAGAACACGCATGCAATATCACTGGTGGATCCATGTGTGGTTCATGGGAAGAACACACATGCAATGACATAGGTGATATGTGGTCTATGAGAAGAACACACATGCAATGACTCTAGCTGTGGTTAATGAAAAGAGCTGACATGTAATGACACCGGTGGATCCATGTGTGGTTCAAGGGAAGAACACACATGCAATGACACTGGGTGTGGTTCATGATATGGTCTGTGAGAAGAACACACATGCAATGACACTGGTGGATCCATGTGTGCTCTGTGAGAAGAGCAAACATGCAATGACACCGGTGGATCCATGTGTGGTTTGTGAGAAGAACACACATGCAATGACACTGATGGATCCATGTGTGGTCTTTGGGAAGAACACACATGCAATGACACTGGTGATATGTGGTCTGTGAGAAGAACACACATCCAATGACTCTAGCTCTGGTTCATGAAAAGAGCAGACATGCAATGACACTGGTGGATCCATGTGTGGTTCATGGGAAGAACACACATGCAATGACACTAGTGAATCCATGTGTGGTCTGTGGGAAGAGAAGACATGCAATGACACTGGTGGATCCATGTGTGGTTCATGGGAAGAACACACATGCAATGACACTGGTGGATCCATGTGTGGTCTGTGAGAAGAACACACATGCAATGACACTAGGTGTGGTTCATGATATGGTTTGTGAGAAGAACACACATGCAATGACACTGGTGGATCCATGTGTGGTCTTTGGGAAGAACACACATGCAATAACACTGGTGATATGTGGTCTTTGAGAAGAACACACATCCAATGACCCTAGCTGTGATTCATGAAAAGAGCATACATGCAATGACACTTCTGGATCCATGTGTGGTTCATGGGAAGAACACACACGCGATGACACTGGGTGGATCCATGTGTGGTTTGTGAGAAAAACACACATGCAATGACACCGGTGGATCCCTGTGTGGTTCATGGGAAGAACACACATGCAATGACTCTGGTGATATGTGGTTTGTGAAAAGAACAGACATGCAATGACTCTAGCTGTGGTTAATGAGAAGAGCAGACATGCAATGACACCGGTGGATCTATGTGTAGTTTGTGAGAAGAACACACATGCAATGACACTGGGTGTGGTTCATGATATGGTTTGTAAGAAGAACACATATGCAATGACTCTAGCTGTGGTTTGTGAAAAGAGCACGCATGCGATGACTCTAGTTGTGGTTCATGGGAAGAGCAGACATACAATGACACTGCTGGATCCATGTGTGGTTCATGGGAAGAACACACATGCAACGACACCGGTGGATCCATGTGTGGTCTGTGGGAAGAACACGCATGCAATATCACTGGTGGATCCATGTGTGGTTCATGGGAAGAACACACATGCAATGACACAGGTGATATGTGGTCTGTGAGAAGAACACACATGCAATGACTCTAGTTGTGGTTAATGAAAAGAGCTGACATGTAATGACACCGGTGGATCCATGTGTGGTTCAAGGGAAGAACACACATGCAATGACACTGGGTGTGGTTCATGATATGGTCTGTGAGAAGAACACACATGCAATGACACTGGTGGATCCATGTGTGCTCTGTGAGAAGAGCAAACATGCAATGACACCGGTGGATCCATGTGTGGTTTGTGAGAAGAACACACATGCAATGACACTGATGGATCCATGTGTGGTCTTTGGGAAGAACACACATGCAATGACACTGGTGATATGTGGTCTGTGAGAAGAACACACATCCAATGACTCTAGCTCTGGTTCATGAAAAGAGCAGACATGCAATGACACTGGTGGATCCATGTGTGGGTCATGGGAAGAACACACATGCAATGACACTAGTGAATCCATGTGTGGTCTGTGGGAAGAGAAGACATGCAATGACACTGGTGGATCCATGTGTGGTTCATGGGAAGAACACACATGCAATGACACTGGTGGATCCATGTGTGGTCTGTGAGAAGAACACACATGCAATGACACTAGGTGTGGTTCATGATATGGTTTGTGAGAAGAACACACATGCAATGACACTGGTGGATCCATGTGTGGTCTTTGGGAAGAACACACATGCAATAACTCTGGTGATATGTGGTCTTTGAGAAGAACACACATCCAATGACCCTAGCTGTGGTTCATGAAAAGAGCATACATGCAATGACACTTCTGGATCCATGTGTGGTTCATGGGAAGAACACACACGCGATGACACTGGGTGGATCCATGTGTGGTTTGTGAGAAGAACACACATGCAATGACACCGGTGGATCCCTGTGTGGTTCATGGGAAGAACACACATGCAATGACTCTGGTGATATGTGGTTTGTGAAAAGAACAGACATGCAATGACTCTAGCTGTGGTTAATGAGAAGAGCAGACATGCAATGACACCGATGGATCTATGTGTGGTTTGTGAGAAGAACACACATGCAATGACACTGGGTGTGGTTCATGATATGGTTTGTAAGAAGAACACACATGCAATGACTCTAGCTGTGGTTTGTGAAAAGAGCACGCATGCGATGACTCTAGCTGTGGTTCATGGGAAGAGCAGACATACAATGACACTGGTGGATCCATGTGTGGTTCATGGGAAGAACACACATGCAATGACACTGGTGGATCCATGTGTGGTTTGTGAGAAGAACAGACATGCAATGACTCTAGCTGTGGTTAATGAGAAGAGCAGACATGCAATGACACCGGTGGATCCATGTGTGGTTTGTGAGAAGAACACACATGTAATGACACTGGGTGTGGTTCATGATATGGTTTGTAAGAAGAACACACATCCAATTTCTCTAGTTGTGGTTCATGAAAAGAGCATGCATGCGATGACTCTAGATGTGGTTCATGGGAAGAGCAGACATACAATGACACCGGTGATATGTGGTCTGTGAGAAGAACACACATGCAATGACTCTAGCCGTGGTTCATGAAAAGAGCAGACATGCGATGACACTAGTGGATCCATTTGTGGTTTGTGAGAAGAACACACATGCAATGACACCGGTGGATCCATGTGTGGTCCGTGGGAAGAACACACATGCAATGCCACTGGTGATATGTGGTTTGTGAGAACACACATCCAATGACTCTAGTGGATCCTTACGTGGTTTATGAGTGGTTTATGAGAAGAACACACATCCAATGAACTCTTGTGGATCTATCTTGGCATAATTTGATGTATGCCATGATGTATTTCATTGTGCAAGACACTCACTTTCCATTTTTATACTACTCAGTATCGCCCTTGGTTTTATGTGGTACTACTCAGTTTTGCCCCCCTCTCTCTCTATCTTTCGTAGAAGCACAAATCTGTGCTCACCCTATCTGCTACTCCCCGATTGGTTATCACAGTTGTCACGCGGATCGTGCGCACCAGCCGTTGATTCTGTGCGATCCAAGATAATCGTTGTACATGTCGTGCCCTTCATAGTACAGCACGAGACAGCACGGACGTTTCCCTCAGCGAGACTTCTACAAGAAGGAACACGATGCCGTCCATGGAAAAAGTCGTCGAGCGGTCATGTCATGTTTAATCAAGTCTGAAAAACCTACTACTGCTACTACTACGCTACAACGCATGCGTCATCGAGTGCACGGTCATCGATGGACAGCTGCAATTTATTGCCACTTGATTTTAATAAGACATATCCCATTTTTTACGTAGCGGCTCTCAATCGCCAATTTTAGGGCTGTGTCAAACTTCGTACATAGAAATTGTGTGTGCGCCCTTTGCATGCGGCTCAATACAGAACTACCATGCATGGCCCGGGAAAAAACGTGACGTACCGTGCGCGTGTCGCGGTGCATGGTGCAGTCGACTACGCGGCGAGTTGCACGGTGGTGCAACGAAACGTGCCTTGCTTTTATCCACCCACTCTCGCTCACTGTCCCCACGCAACCCTCTCCACTGTCCCACCAGCATCCGCAAACTCCCGAGAATACCCCGTCCGTGCCGGCGATGGCCGAGGAGGATAAGGTGGCCATCATCGCCTCCATAGCCACCGACGAGGAGGCCCTGGTCTCCTCGCCGGTCCCCCTCGACGCGTTGAAAGCAGCCGCTGTCCCTGTCCAGGCCCCAGTGGAGGCATCGATGGCAGCCGCCGTTCCCGTCCAGGCCCCCGTCCCAGCTACCGACGGAGCCGCCGAAGAGGAGCCCCCGCCGGCAAGGAGGCCCCCGCCGGTCACAAGCAGATCACGCACTTCTTGGGCACCTACGATCCAGAAAAGTACATCGCTCCACTGAACCCCTACGACACCGGCATCGATGACCTATGGTCGGAGGTAACTAGGGTTTGCTCCCCTCCCTGGTTCTTCTACCGTTTGTTAGAAATAATGCGCTAATCTATTTAAAATTTAGCTGGTATTGTCATGTTTAATATTCTAGAATTAATCATGGAAATTGTGCCTAATTATCCAACACCGTTCCCATCGTTGGATGCTAGATCTTGGTTTATTAGGATTCGCTTGTTCGCATTTCGATTGCTCGATCTTCTTACACCATCTACTCCCCCATTTTCTCTTTCTTCCAATAGGTTTCCGGCATCGACGTCTGCAGCGATGACGAGTCCATTCACACCAAGGCTCGTTAGGTGCCAAGGAGGCTGCGGGCTGGCAAGTACGACGACTTACTCACGCCCCCTACTACAGCTGCCCCTTCCGCAAGGGGGCGTCTACTGCTTGACGAGTCGTGCCGCCGGCGCCACCATCTTGAACACCTTACTAAAGCATGCAGAGGCCGCGGGCTCCAGCATTCACAAAAGCGGCAAGCCCGAGCCCGCGAACATCAACGCCTACATCGCTGAACACCGTGCTCTTGGCATTCACCTCCGAAACCTCCAGCGGGTGGCCATCAAACAGGGTCGCATGCCTCCAATCATACCCAAGGCCAAGAAACTGGGCAGCAAGAAGTGGCGGAGGCGCAAGAAGGAGATGGAGGCGCTGGCGAATGAACGGGTTGGATGTCTCCTTGAATGTATCTGCATCTGCCACGGCTGCTGCTGCTAAGCAGCTTCTTTTGATTTTCTATATTTTGCTTGCATCCTATTTCTGGCTGAATGCATCGAACCCCGTTAAGCAACCTACTACTTTCTATCGCTATATCCTATTTAGCTGCGCACAGCTATATCTACATTTGTTTTGTTTTCTGAATGAATGTATTATGCCTGGTGTGATTTGCTGCTCTAGATTTGCTACCTGATCGGAGGCAAAAAAAGAGGTCCAAAAGGGAACGAATAATCGAAGTGAGAATCTTCTCTAGATTTGCTACCAATTTGGGCAAAATGAAACATATCTGTTTAGCGAGAGAGGAAAAGGGCACTGTTTCAAACTGCCAGTTAAGAAGCTACCATCTTGACAAGCTACAAGACACATACATAAACATAACACAGCGAGGGTTAAATTTATTTTACTAGCATCACTTGATGCGCTAGACATCTTGGCAAGCTAACTGAGTTCTACAAAACAGAAACAGAAACATAACACTGACAAGTAAAATTTAATTCACTCCTCATTAGACCACTTGACGCGCTTGCTATCATTCCAGGTACTCCACATCTGACGAACTGCTTTGTCCCAAATGGCATCTGACTTGGCTTTCCTATCTTCAGCGTCCTGCAGAACAATTAGCGGTGCATCACAGGCCTGATTGTTGCTGCTAGAAGATGCCGCCTCTCTGTTTGCCGCTTCAGCTGCAGCCTCTCTGTCAGCTGCTTCTTTAGCTGCAAGCTCTCTTTCAGCTGCTTCTGCAGCCTCTTTGTCAGCTGCTTCAGATGCAGCCAATTCCTTTACATATTCAACTTCAAACTCAGCTATTCGGTATTTTCTACAAAGGGATCCCCTAAGCTCGTCTTCCCTCTTGCAAATAGGGCAAAACACGAGGTAACGTTGAAAAAAATAGATCTTCTTGTACAACTGGTAGGTCACGTAAGCATCTATGGCTGCATACTTCAGGTTTATATCAGACAACGGCCACTCGTTCCAGAAATCGTTCCTATCCTTAGAGAAATCTTCCTTCATTGTGACGTACGACTCATCGAGAATTCTAGTTGCGAGTGATGCCATTCCATCCTTCTTCCTGCCCCCTAGGATCTTGACAAGATGCTAAATATCGATCCAGTTGTGCACAGGAATTATAATTTCCTCTTGATACAATTTTGAAAAATCAGTTGTTGTGTCGACAGTGCAGAAAACAATTCCCTTTTTTCAAGGAACTGGCGCAGCGCCGGACATTTCCTGTCAGTCCTGAAAGTATGTAGTTTGTCATCACCAAAATTTGTAACTACAAATATTTTGTCAATGCAAGATCACCATCTCAATATAATTTTGAAAAGTTTAGTAAATGTAAGATCAAGACTCTCAACATTGTATTGTCATAATTTATTCGGTTTTGCTATTTCTCAGTCGACTGAACGAGTTGCACATTTCTTTTAACTATGGTTGCACTTTTCTTAGGTGATTGAAACTAAATTTTTTTTCAGTCGATTGAGACATAGGTAAACCCTAATTTATTTGGTCCTAAGTAAAATCCAGTAGTTGCAAGATGAGCAAGTGGATAAAGAACAAGAGGAGAAAACCCTAAAAGCGGTTAGCTACAGAGATCAGATCTACAAACCGGGAGAGGTGGTAGACGAGGACGTGTTTCCGCATGGCAAGTTGAATGACGGCGACTTCACTCCCTTCATATGGGTGCTCCGGGGTGTACTCGAGGTCCAATCCCACAAACTTGTCCTCGTCTATCCCAAGCTAACTCTCGTACATCCTCAGGACACGCACCACTGTCTCCTCCTCGTTGGTGTAGACAATGTCTATCTTCTTGTTGTCATGGGTAGTGAAGCTTGTCTCTAGAGTGCGTAGGTCTTCCATGGTGACAAGGAGAAGACGGGAAGAAGATAGTAGATGACAGGAAGAAGAAAAGTGGTTTCTGCGAGGCAGGGGAACGGTGGAACCGTCAATGCGCTTTTATGGTAGGGGTTAACGATTGGGACGGAAGTCCAAGGAGAGACGCGTGGCGGTGGCCGTTCCAGCTTCTGAGTAAACAAAAAATAATTATAACGCCGATACATGGGACCTATTTTGTCACGTCCATACACTGGGTAGGGGGTGTTGTCCCATCCACTGTGCCAACACTGCAAGCCTACGTGACAGCCACCCCGCCTAAGCGACGGGAGCGACATAACGGCGAACTGACAGGGGGGCCCAACTTGACGCCCGTTAGCCTGATTTTTTGTATTGAAACGTAAAGTTGAATTCGTGCCGAAAAAGACCCTCTAAGTATTTGGCACACCAACTGTAGTCATCCCGGCTGATTTCAGGGAACTTGGGTACCGCGTTGCCTGTACACCCCAACTTTCGGGCCGCAAAATGATATTCTCCTATGTAGGAGGAGGGATCTTGCCGAGAGGATACTCTTGCCTTGACTTTGTCCTGGACTACGGTGTGCCGCATGTATTGGTGCACCGGTCTGTCCACTAGGGTGAGCTTCAGCCCGACGCCTTTGCCCGCCCTGCTAGTTCTCAGTCTCACGGAGTAGTTCGTTACGCGCTCTTCCTTCCTCGGTTGTAGTCTCTCTGGTTGTGTGGGTGTGTGCAGTTCGATGTTGTAAGCTAGGTTCAACACTTTGTATCCTTATCGCCGTTCAGGTGTTATTAATTTAACGATGGGCATTTTGGCCTGTTATCTAAAAAAACTTGTTTAGTTTGCACAAGTACATAGGTGACTGGAGATTACAAGAGCATAAATGGAAACCAAAATAGAAACCCAAGCTTTCTATCAATTACATTTACACCTATGCTTCCTGATTAAGTTTATTAGCAGTTCATTAATTAAAGAAAATATATTCATCAACTAACCCTCATCACATTGTGGTGTCAATAGCTTTAGTGCTAGTTCAGGGTAGCATTCCTACTGCTCAGGAACATTAGACAAATAAAATAGGTCCGGCAAGCAAGGTGGAGTGCCAGCACTTGGTCTTAATCCCAGTATGGGCAACATTGAGGCGGTGATTAATATAACACAGACCTACGTTTATAAATGGTTTCGGACAAAGAGAATAGTGGAGCAGGTTCATGCCCTCCTACCTATCCAAAAAATCAAGAAAACATGAGCAGCATTATCAACAAAAAACTGAGTTTTCATGTTCTCCACACTAAGCCAGATTCACTAACTTATTAACTAAGGAACACAATTCAGCAACCACCAGAGAACCTGCACTCCCTTCTTGGAAAGAAACTGGAGATAGTAAGGAGCCAAGAATGCTTACATGGAAGAGAGCTAGAGTGACCAGTGAACTTGGAGAACTGCCCTTTGTCCAGAGGTAGCTACGAGTGGTGGGTGGCGGCCTGGGGCTTGGTCTGCTTGCAGGAGGTCAACTCGGAGAAGAAAAATTTCTCATTGCACACGCCACAGTAAATTCGAATCTGGCACCTTGTTCCTTTTTAAAAAAATTCTCACATCTAGGCGCCCAACCCAAGAACCACCACAGATCCTCCAAGAAACCATCTCCCGGCACCAAAATCATAGTGAAATATGCGGCACCGGCGCAAAGATTTGTACTCGGGAGCCAGCTATCGCCATCTTCGCCTCCGGTCGATTTGTCTCGATCGGGGATGACCTTCTGCGAGGCTCGATCTGGAGTTGGTAGAGGAAGGATACGAAGAGTACATGGAAAGCTTCACAAATGGAGGAGATGAGGCAGATGGGGAGCCTTGGAGGTTGCGAGGCGGTGGCGGCAACTGAATCGAGGGAGAATGGGAGAGAGGCGGGGAATAGTTCCACAGGCTGAGACTCGATGTTGTTTATCCCTGTGAAATGGACGGAATTGGAGGGGTATAGGCCGGGGTGGCATACCGACGTGGTTTAACCGAAGACGTTTTTAGGTTTGGCCGAGATAAAACCCCTGCGAGACCAATCCCGGCTGACCCACGGGGATTAGGCTCTGATCCCGACCGGGCTGGGATTAAACGAACAAAGCCTAAGGCTTTGTTCGGTTTGCATGGAACTGATCCCCGAAGGGCTTTGTTCGGTTTGCATGGAACTGATCCCCGAAGGGAACCAATCCGCACGTGGATTGGGTGATCCACTGGTGTTACCCGATCCCCAGCTAACCCGTCCCATCAATTCCCCCATGGGATTTGGCTTATTCGGTTAATCCCCATTGGGAAATGACAAGGAATAGTACTAGTAGTAATACATATACTCTATATCAAATATCAATATCAATCTCACATCCATCACCAGTTGTTATTTTCTGGCCAATGTTTAAGTAAACAACTTAAAACATATCAATATTACACATGTGTCTGCTCTGACCAGCATAAGCAAGCGATCAACATTGAACTATAACCTACAGTTACAGAATCATCTACATCACCTCTGGAACAACTATGTATCAAGTAAAAGAACTTGTTATTATCACTTACAACCAATTTACAACAATATATACGACAAGCTATTGGTGTTTAAGTACAACATCCTTTGCTAGCAGTGCCAACAGTAGATCGGCTAGCGTCAACATCATCACCTGGCATTATTAATTTATAAGAATTATATCAGTTAGCAAGAACTTCCATAACAATGAGACCAAAATACAATAGCTGCATAATAAAAGAAAAATAGAAGTAGCTGCACAAAGATGAGATTCCTCCAAATCTCTTGCACTACTGAGATGATGCTCCACACACACACTAAATGTATTCACTCTCACCCTCTAGTTCTTGTAAACGCCAAATTTACTATATAACTTTAACTAACAGTACTAGAAACCATAGCAAAAAAATCAATTAGGACATAAATTAAGCATACAAAGGCTACACCTCAAGCAACAAATTCTTATAATGACTTCAGGATCAATATGAATGAGAAGGCAAGACAGTGAAAGCCGAGTACCCTGTTAATATGTCAGCAATAATGACATGAAAATTTAACACCGCACCTCAATGACAAGTAAAGATGTAGCTAGTTAAACACAAGTGCTAGATGACTTGTTTAGTTTGGAGACCGGTAACAGTCTTGACCGTTCAACCCTGCCCACTCCCGCGAGCAGCAGGGCGAACCCTAGCGTGGCCGCCGCCTTCCACCACCTCCCCGCCCCTCCTCCTTCTCCTCATCGCCGCTAGGGGACGGCTCCGGGCAAAGCCCCGGGAGCATCGGTGGCGGCAGGGCCTGCTTCCCCTCTCGCTTGGCAGCGGCAGCACTTTGGTACGGTGGTGGCCACGACCGGCGCGAGCTGGTGCTCGATCTGGACAGCGGAGGGCGCGATCTGGCGCGCGGCCACGGCTTGGGCTGGCGGCGGATGCGGCTTCAAGTCGAGATCCTGGCTAGGGGTGTGGCAGGGCGGCCGTTCCTGGCTGCCTCGAGGTCGGGCAGGGGTAGGGGCTCCGGCCCCGTCTCGAGCCCCAACCGCCTGCCCCAGATCCAATGGCGCCGGCGGCCATGGGGTCGCAGGTCGTCGATATGGAAGGGGAACATCTCCCCATCATCTCGCCTGTCTTCGAAGACCTTGCAAAGGTGACCCTTGATGTTTCTCTAGTTCTTCGGTGCGCTCAACTAGGTTTCCGGAGCGGCGGCCTTGGTCGATGGGAGCCTCTTGGTTGGCGGACGTGCTAGGGGCTTTAGTGCTGGCCGGGGGCCATGGCTGTGTGGATGGCCTGGTGCCTGGTGAGCGATTCCCCATGACAGTGGTGTGGTCGTCATCTTGGCGGCGTGCTTCGCCCTGTGTAGGAGGAGGGATCTTGCCGAGAGGAGACTCTTGCCTTGACTTTGTCCTGGACTACGTTGTGCCGCGTGTATTGGTGCACCGGTCTGTCCGCTAGGGTGAGCTTCAGCCCGACGCCTTTGCCCGCCCTGCTAGTTCTCAGTCTCGCCAGAGTAGTCCGTTAGGCGCTCTTCCTCCCTCAGTTGTAGTCTCTCTGGTTGTGTGGGTGTGTGCAGTTCGATGTTGTAAGCTAGGTTCGGCACTTTGTATCCTTATCGCCGTTTGGGTGTTATTAATTTAACGCCGGGCCTTTTTGACCTGTTATCTAAAAAAAACTTGTTTAGTTTGCACAAGTACACAGGTGACTGAAGATTACAAGAGCATAAATGGACAACAAAATAGAAACAGAAGCTTGCTATCAATTACATTTACACCTGATTAAGTTTATTAGCAGTTCATTAATTAAAGAAAATATATGCATCAACTAACCCTTATCACATTGTGGTGTCAATAGCTTTAGTACCAGTTCAAGGTAGCATTCCTAGTGCTCAGGAATATTGGACAAATAAAATAGGTCCCGCAAGCAATGTAGAGTGCTAGCACTTGGTCTTAATCCAGTATGGACAATATTGAGGCGGTGATTAATATAACACAGACCTACGTTTAGAAATGGTTTCGGACGGAGATAATAGCGGAGCAGGTTCATGCCCTCCTACCTATCCAAAAAATCAAGAAAACATGAGCAGCATTATCAATAAAAAACTGAGTTTTTATGTTCTCCACACTAAGCCAGATTTACTAACTTATTAACTAAGGCAACACAATTCAGCAACCACCAGAGAACCTGCACTCCCTTCTTGGAAAGAAACTGGAGATAGTAAGGACCCAAGTATGCTTACATGGAAGAGAGCTGGAGTGACCAGTGAACTTGGAGAACTGCCCTTTGTCCAGAGGCAGCTACGAGTGGTGGGTGGCGGGGTCTCCTTGCAGGAAGTCAACTCGGAGAAGAACAATTTCTCATTGCACACGCTATAGTAAATTCAAATCTGGCACCTTGTTCCTTTTTCAAAAATCTCTCACATCCAGGCGCCCAACCCAAGAACCACCACAGATCCTCCAAGGAACCATCTCCTGGCACCCAAATCATAGTGAAATATGCGGCGCCGGCGCAAAGATTTGTACTCGGGAGACAGCTGTCGCCGTCATCGCCTCCGGCCGATTTGTCTCAGGGTCGCTCCCGGTCAGGGATGACCTTCTGCGAGGGTTGATCTGGAGTTGGTAGAGAAAGGAGACGAAGAGTACATGGAAAGCTTCGCAGATGGAGGAGATGAGGCGGATGGGGAGCGTCGGATGTTGTGAGGCAGCGGCGGCTGAATTGCGGGAGAATGAGAGAGAGGCGGGGAATAGTTCCACGGGCTGAGACTCGATGTTGTTTATCCCTGCGAAATGGACGGGATTGGACGGGTATAGGCCAGGGTGGGATACCGACGTGGTTTAACCGAAGACGTATTTAGGTTTGGCCGGGATAAAACCCCTGTGAGACCAATCCCGGCTGACCCACGGGAATTAGGCTCTGATCCCGGCCGGGCTGGGATTAAACGAACAAAGCCTAACTGTTTGACCGGGCTTGTGGCTACAGGTGACAAGCCCGAACAAATTGAGATTTCGCGAAAAAATGGCAGTTTTTTAAATGGCAGGTTAGGCATAATCGGAGGGAAATAATAGGTGAGCGCTACATGTCCCTGGAGATAACTCCCCTCGATCCCACGGGTCCCCTGGCCGCCACGTGTCCCAAAAACAAACTTAAATCCCGCTTTTGCTACAAAACTTCCCGTTTTGCTATAAATAGGCACGCTTTTGCTACATGTAGCAGAAAATGGTTCGTCTCAGAAATATAACAGATAGATTGGATCTTACCGGAGAGTTCGTTGGAGACCTCGCCGGTAACCTTGTAGCAAAAAAAAATATCCTAATGTAGCAAAACCAACTTCGCCGGAGACGCTCGGCGGAAAAAACGCCGCCGTAGACCTCGTAGCATAAAATTTACACTATTATAGCAAAACCACAAAACGGTGGTAGCAAACAAATTGTGGTAATGTAGCAAAAAAAGATCTCGCTGGAGACATCGCTGGAGATCTTGTAGCAAAAAAAAATTGCTACCTACCAAAATGACTTCTCCGGAGATTATCGTCGATCATCTTGTAGCAAAAGTTTTACAATATTATAGCAGAAACACACAACAGTTAGAGCAATATATATATATATATATATATATATATATATATATATATATATATATATAGCAAAATCCCGCGGTGTAGCAAAAAATCCACAACATGAAAATTTGCCGCTCTATCCGTAGCAAATTTGCTGGCCGTCAGTAGCAACGATAATGGCCGTCGGTAGTTAAAACGCCGACCGTGTGTAGCAAAATCTCCCGGTGTACGGCGGCTGGAGTGGTGGAGGCAGAGGGTCTATCCCTGCAGCACGCACGATGGACGAGGCGCACATCCTCCTCGGCGCCAGTGGTGCGACAACCGCAGTGGTGGAGGCGGAAGGTCCGTCCATGGCGCGGCGGAGTGCTCGGCAGTGGCGGAGCAGCCCAGCGCCCCCATGGCGCGGCGGAGCGCTCGGCAAAGGCGGAGCAGCCCAGTCCCCCCATGGCGCGGCGGAGCGCTCGACAAGGGCGGAAGCAGCCGGAGGAGGCGGACAGCATGGCGCCCTCCGTCGCGCAACTGGGAGGGGGGACGGGCCGGGGCGAAGCAGGATGAGGGCGGCGTGTCGTCGGAGGTACAAGAGGAGGCGGTGGCTGTGGCTGCACGTCCACAAGACACGGGAGAGAGACTCACTGGGAGAAGATAAGATGGATTCGCATTGTAATGGGGCCCACCACGAGACCTACAGAGAGTCAGCTCGCAGGACGGAAGGGCCCGACCCGGGGGATGAGATCGTTCGATCCCCCAGGGGAGGGGTATCATTTTTCGAAATAATAGCGTATCGTGAAATTTTGGTCTAGGACCACGTACATAGACACATGGATTTTAGAATCAAATCAAAATAGTTGGCTAATCAAAAAAAATAGTTGGGTATTGCTTTCTGATTTTTGTCAAAATTTTGGTCTAGGACCACGTACATAGACACATGGATTTTAGAATCAAATCAAATTAAGGGGAGTTTCTTGAGTAAATGGCAAATTCCAATATTATTAATATTTATGGCAACTATGTCATATAAAATGGCTCAATGTAGAGGTTTTCATTTTTCGATTTTTAAAAAAATTAGTTATGATTTTCAAACTGTGGTCAAACTATAGTTGACGAAAGGACGGAAAGAGGACAGGAAGCTAATACATGCAACCACTTGGTGAATTTAGCCTACAATGTGGTGTAGATCTTAGCAACATGGTTTCGTCATGTTCTAAAAAGGATTTTTGGCACCTTCTTCATAAAAAGCATATATTTTCCTTAAATGAAATAAAACATGATTTTTTGATCAAACTGTTTAAAATACCTAATGAAAACATTCTTCTTTCAGGACATGATGCACATGTGTGCCAAATATGAGCTGATTTGAACACTGATGAACGAGCCATCAACCTTGTGCATGGTAGCTCATTTGTGAGAGGGCTTTTCTTGAATAAAATGCTCAATGCAAACATTCGTTTCCCTGCCATGGCACGGCCATGTGCCAACTGGTTGCATCTCAAAAGCTTGCGACCCACACCCACCTCTTATAAAAAAAAATTTATATCGATTTAGACGAAAGTGGACCAAAATTGAAATATAGCTACATGATAGTTTGGTCGGTTACATAATAGTTTGGTCGTAATTTTTTAAAATTTCATTTTTGTGTAAGAAGTAGTCATTTAATCAGTTTATCAAGATTCCACCCTAGATAAAAACGGTCAGGCTTGCCGCTTTGACCGAATTTTAAAGTTCAAAAGAATATGTTATGCACTCGATATCGCAGTTTTAGGAACCGGAACGGTTTACTATTTACTAGAAAAACCAGAATCAGAGATCTCGTCGGTCTTTTAAGCGCACTAGATCTGCCATCAGCGTACCGGATAAACACGGCGAACTGCGGTCCAACCGCTGGTTTAATTAATGAAACCTGCGACGGTTCGACCGACTCAAATTTCTACAGGCTGAAAAAATTAAATCTGCGCGTGATGGGATTCGAACCATACGCCCACACGTCAGACCAACTAAACTCAGCTATCTCGTTTGGTTAGTAAATGTAGTACAATTAGTCTATTTATATACTCACTCCATCCAGGTTTATTGGGCTACTAATAAAATTAGAAAATTCCAAAAAATTAGGCTAGATTTGCTACTTAATTCGTGGATTAATTGTCGATTTCTGTAAACCAGTCTCGTGGCAACCTTTTGTGCATGACTTCATGAGACTATCATATGCATGACATTGCATGTAACAGAGATTAATCCTCGTAGTTAATGAGAGGAAATCAGCAATTACAACCCTTCTATACGATTTTTCTTCACCAATAGAATCCCACCTTGATCGCAGCGCTGCTCCGATTAAGTCCAATAAACCTGGATGGAGGAAGTACTGTGCTTTTACACCCTAGTAATAAAAACACGTTTGTACCTTAAAAATCCGACACATGAACCGCTGTTAACCACTAGTCCGACCGGTGAACCACGAACCGAGAGGCACGCCGATTCGATCACGCCAGACCAACTAAACTATGCTCGATATGAGGTAAGATAAAAATTCACCAACATGAAAGTTATGCATATATTTGTGTTGGTGTATGTTACGGCTAGATATATTTAGTAGTTTAAGTTTATAATCCAATCTATCTCTAGTAGTCTACTTGCCTCCCAAGTCTTCGAGTACTATACAAACAGCCTAAAGGCTCACGATGTAATCACCTCTTACCTCTTGCAATATCAATACAATCTATACTTCCGCAATCTTTTATGGTATCAGAGCGGTTCACTCTGCTTAGGGTTTAGCCACTATTTCCGCCGCGCCGCCCTCGGCGAGATCGAGCTCCATGATCTCTGCCGAGGGCAGTAGCTAGTTTTTCTTCCAATTTCTTAGATCGATTTAGTAGTTCTAGCAAATTTCTTTCTCATATTAGATCTATTTTTCTTTTAGCCACCAAAAACATCGTCCACAGCCGCATGTCGTCATCGCGCGCCTCTACTTCAACCTCGGTGTCGACTCAACTCCAACAAATCATCATCAATGATCGTGGCAAGAAGGCTCCACGTGGCACCCCAAGGAACGCCTTCACGCGCTGCGTCGGCTGCTCCATCCTCACGTCGTCTCCACGCCGGCCCGTCTTCACCAACATCTACCGGGACGCACGTCCCTGAGTACGCGCATCACCATCAACAAAGTGTTGCACCTTCATCACCCGTGATCATCATCGCCGACAACCATCTACACCAACAACATCGCCACATCGTCGCCGCTAGCACCGATCGTGGTCATCGTCAACGCCAACAAGTTCTTCTCCACAAGCGACGTCGCACTCATACAAGCGGAAATATGGGTCTAATCCTCGAAATCGACTACCGCTACAATTCAATCGCCATCGACAACTACCACCGTCGTCTTTGTCCACCACGACCTTGCCACTAGAGTCGCAGTCTAATTTTTATTTGCACTAGTCTGTGCTCAGTTTTTCTTCTTCCAGCCATTTCGTCTACTCCGACACAGCGGGCACTTCTACACCGACCGTTTACGGAAAAAAATTACTCCTCAATCCTGCTCTAGCACGCATGGCTCATGATGGTCCCTGTCTTCGCACGTTCGATATTGGCAACACCGATGCATGCCTTCGTCCCCGACACGCTGCCGGGTCTAGCAAGCTTGGCATTGCGGGTCGAGCTACTTCGATCCAAACTACGTCTACCTCAACTATTACGACGAATTCTTCAGGCTCAACAACGACATCGACCACAACACAATAACATCATCGACTTCATTAACGGCGACAACTTCCCTAATGGCACCCTCGACCACAACTACAACACCCTCACTCCCGGCTACATCGACATCGGCAACAAGGGCTACCACCTCACCTTCGGCTTATTCTCTAGTCAGACCGTCCGCGCACTACGGTTCTGACTGCGGGGGGTGTTGTAGTATGTTACGGCTAGATATATTTGGTAGTTTAAGTTTGTAATCTAATTCTATCTCTAGTAGTCTTCTTGCCCTCCAAATCTTCTAGTACTATATAAACAACCTAAGGGCTCACGATGTAATCATCTCTTACCTCTTGCAATATCAATACAATCTATACTTCCGGAATCTGAACCAAAATGATTTCTTTATCATCTTAGTCGGAGGTAATATGAAAAATTGATAGTGAAAGTATATTTTTAAATTTTTACACCTAGTTTGAAGTCGTTCCATTTATGTGAAGGCAAACATATAATAAGCCCATACTTCATACCTAAATCGACCCTCTAACGACACATAGGCCGTTGGCCCAGTTCGTGTACAAAATCATATGTAAAAAAAAGAGACGAATCACTTTCGCCTATTCCCAGCAGCGGTAAAAAAAAGTTTAATAAAATCCCATGCGAGTTGTTAACTGAATTGAATAGTTGCTGGTGGTTTGGGCGAGTTGTTTTGGTGGGAGAGGTAGCAGGCTGAAACTCCAGATTTAGCATTTTTGCTACTTATTTCTAACGAGCATAATTAGCTACTTACCTTCAAAAACTTGTGTGGTATTAAAAATTCAAATGGGTCATCCATGATATTAAAATTCAACAATTAATTTCCTTTCTTCACAGGATGAGGCCACATGATATTCAATGACAGTTTAGATCTACCACACTATTAATATGTCATCTATTAGGGCAGCACATCACCAAGGATAAACAATGACATTTTAATCTTGACAAAAAGCTACACAGTCGTGGACTAACGTTAATCTATGACGCTAGAAGTAATATGTCAATGATTACGACATTTAATGACAGTTCACAATTTTGTCATGGGGCCATTTTGTCACTAAATATGATTTATGTTGTAGTGCATTGATCCACCTGACGATATTGCATGTGTTTTTTTCCCTAAAAACACATTGATCCACGTGACCACACACACCCTAGTGGATTCTATGATGCAACTTCTGCCACCCTGGTGCAACATGCAATGTTGAAGATGCTTTTCTATGTGTTTTATGTCTCTGTGATCATGGTTTGACACATGGATCTACTAGTGTCATTGCGTGTGTTATTTCCCTAAAACCACATTGATTGACTAGTTTTGTTGCATGTGTTATTTACCTAAAACACATTGATCAACTAGTTTCATTAATCCACATGACCACATTGCATGTGTGCTTTTCCTAAAACAACATTGATCCAATAGTGCCATTGATCCACATGACCACATTTCATGTGTTCTTTACCTAAAACCACACTGATCCATATGACCACACACACCAGTGGATTCTGTGATGCAACTTCTGTCACACTGGTGCAAGATACAACGTTGAAGCTGCTTTCCTATGTGTTTTTGGTCTTCGTGACCATGGTTTGCCACATGGATCCATAAGAGTCATTATAAGTGTTCTTTTCCTAAAACCACATGGATCCACTAGATTAATTGCATGTGTTCTTTTCCTAAAACCACATTGATCCACTAGTGTCATTGCATGTGTTCTTTTCCTAAAACCACATTGATCCACTAGTTTCATTGATCCACATGACCACATTGCATGTCTTCTTTTTCTAAAACCACATTGATCCACTAGTGTAATTGCATGTGTTCTTTTCCTAAAACCACATTCATCCACTAGTGCCATCGCATATGTGTTCTTTTTCTAAACCACATTAATCCACTAGTGTCATTGATCCACATGACCACATTGCATGTGTTCTTTTCCTAAAACTACATTGAACCACATGACCACACACACTCCAGTTGATTCTATGATGCAACTTCTGCCACACTAGTGCAACATGTAATGTTGAAGCTGCTTTCCTATGTGTTTTTCGTCTCTGTGACCATGGTCTCACACTTGGATCCACTAGTGTCATTGCATCTGTTCTTTTCCTAAAACCACATTGATCCACTAGTGTCATTGCATGTGTTCTTTTCCTAAAACCAAATTATGGATCCACTAGTGTCATTGCATGTGTGTTCTTTTCCTAAACTACATTGATCCACTAGTGTCATTGATCCACGTGACCACATTGCATGTGTTCTTTTCCTAAAACCACATCGATCCACTAGTGTCATTGATCCACATGACCACATATTGCATGTGTTGTTTTCCCAAAACCACATTGATCCACATGACCACACAAACTCTTGTGGTTTCTGTGATGTAACTTCTGCCACACTGGTTCAAAGTGCAATGTCGCAACTTCTTTCCTACGTGTTTTTGGTCTTTATGACCAGGGTTTGACACATGGATCCACTAGTGTCTTTACATGTGTTCTTTTCCTAAAACCACATTGATCCACTAGTGTAATTGCATGTGTTCTTTTCCTAAAACCACACTGATCCACAAGTATCATTGCATTTGTGTTCTTTTCCTAAACCAAATTGACCCACTAGTGTCATTGATTCACATGACCACATTGCATGTGTTCTTTTCCTAAAACCACATTGATCCACATGACCATACACACTCCAGGGGATTCTATGATGCAATTTCTACCACACTGGTGCAACATGCAATGTGGAAGCTACTTTCCTATGTGTTTTTTGTCTCTGTGACCATGGTCTGACACATGGATCAACTAGTTCCATTGCATGTGTTCTTTTCCTAAAACCACATTGATCCACATGAGCACACACACTCCATGGATTCTATGACGCAATTTCTGCCACACCCGTGCAACATGCAATGTGGAAGCTACTTTCCTATGTGTTTTTCGTCTCCGTGACCATGGTCTGACACATGGATCCACTAGTGTCATAGCATGTGTTCTTTTCCTAAAACCACATTGATCCACTAGTGTCATTGCATCTGTTCTTTTCCAAAAAACAGATTATTGGTCCACTAGTGTCATTGCATGTGTGTTATTTTCCTAAACCACATTGATCCACTAGTGGCATTGATCCACGTGACCACATTGCATGTGTTATTTTCCTAAATCACATTGATGCACATGACCACACACACTCTAGTGGATTTTGTGATGAGACTTCTGCCAACTAGTGCAACATGCAATGTGGAAGATACTTTCCTATGTGTTTTGGTCTTTGTGACCATGGTTTGACACATGGATCCACTAGTGTCATTGCATGTGTTCTTTTCCTAATACAAAATTCATCCCCTAGTGTCACAACATGTGTTCTTTTCTAAAACCACATTGATCACTAGTGTCATTGCATGTGTTTTTTCCAAAACCACATTGATCCACTAGTTTCATTGATCCACATGACCACATTGCATGTGTACTTTTCCTAAAACCACATTGATCCACTAGTGTCATTGATCCACATGACCACATATTGCATGTGTTCTTTTCCTAAAACCACATTGATCCACATGACCACACACACTCTAGTGAATTCAGTGATGCAACTTCTGCCACACTGGTGCAACATGCAATGTTGAAGCTGCTTTCCTATGTGTTTTTGGTCTCTGTGACCATGCTTTGACACATGGATCCACCAGTGTCATTGCATGTGTTCTTTTTGTAAAACCACATTTATCCACTAGTGACATTGCGTGTGTTCTTTTCCTAAAACCACATTGATACATTAGTGTCATTGCATGCTCTCTTTTCCTAAAACCACATAGATCCACTAGTGACATTGAATGTGTTCTTTCCCAAAACCACATTAATCCACTAGTTTTATTGATCGACATGACCACATTGAATGTGTTCTTTTCCTAAAACCATATTGATCCACTAGTGTCATTGCATGTGTTCTTTTCCTAAAACCACATTGATCCACTAGTGTCATTGCATATGTTCTTTTCCAAAACCACATTGATCCACTAGTGTAATTGCATGTCTTCTTTTCCTCAAACCACATTGATCCACATTACCACACACACTCAAGTGGATTCTGTGATGCCACTTCTATCACACTAGTGCAACATGCAATTTGGAAGCTGCTTTCCTATGTGTTTTTTGTCTCTGTGACAATAGTTTGACAGATGGATCCAGAAGAGTCATTACATGTGTTCTTTTCCTAACACCACATGGATCTACTAGTGTCATTTCATGTGTTTGTTTCCTAAAACCACATTGATCCACTAGTGTCATTGCATGTGTTCTTTTCCTAAAACCACATTAATCCACTAGTGTGATTGAATGTGTTCTTTTCCTTAAACCACAATGATCCACTAGTGTCATTGCACGCGTGTTCTTTTCCTCAACCACATTGATCCACTAGTGTCATTGATCCACATGGCAATGTTGCATGTGTTCTTTTCCTAAATCCACATTGATCCACATGACCACACGCACTATAGTGGATTCTGTGATGCAACTTCTGCCACACTGGTGCAACATACAATGTGGAAGTTGCTTCTCTATGTGTTTTTTTGTCTCTGTGACCATGGTTTGACACAAGGATCCATTAGTGTCATTGCATGTGTTCTTTTCCAAAAACCACATTGATTCACTAGTGTCATTGCATATGTTTGTGTCCTAAAACCACAGTGATCCACTAGTGGCATTGCATGTGTTCTTTTCCGAAACCGCATTGATCGACTAGTTTCATTGATCCACATGACCACATTGCATGTGTTCTTTTCCCAAAACCACATTGATCCACTAGTGTAATTGATCCACGTGACCGCATTGCATGTGTTCTTTTCCTAAATTCACATTGATCCACTAGTGTTACTGATCGACATGACCACATATTGCATGTGTAGTTTTCCTAAAACCTCATTGATCCACATGACGACACAAACTCCAATGGTTTTTGTGATGCAACTTCTGCCACGCTGGTGCAAAGTGCAATGTTGCAGCTTCTTTCCTATGTGTTTTTGGTCTTTGTGACCAGGGTTAAACACATGTATCCACTAGTGTCATTGCATGTGTTCTTTTCCTAAAACCACATTGATCCACTAGTGTAATTGCATGTGTTCTTTTCCTAAAACCACATTGATCCACAAGTGTCATTGCATTTGTGTTCTTTTCCTAAACCACATTGACCCACTAGTGTCATTGATCCACATGGCCACATTGCATGTGTTCTTTTCCTAAAACCATATTGATCCACATGACCACACACACTCTAATGGATTCTATGATGCAATTTCTGCCACACTGGTGCAACATGCAATGTGGAAGCTACTTTCCTATGTGTTTTTGGTCTCTGTGACCATGGTCTGACACATGGATGCACTAGTGTCATTGCATGTGTTCTCGATACGTTGTAAACGTATCTATAATTTTTGATGTTCCATGCTTGTTTTATATCTACTTTCTTATGTTTTGTCCACACTTTGGAGTATTTTTACACATTTTATGGAACTTTACTATTAACAAGATGCCAAAGTGCCAGTTGCCTATTTTCTGCTGTTTTTGGTTTCAGAAAATCTAGTAAGGAAATATTCTCGGAATTGGATCGGACAAAAGCCAAAGTCAATATTTTACCCAAAGCAACACGGAGTCCGGAGGGGAGACGAAGTGGCGCACCAGGGAGGCCACACCTGGTGGCGGCGCGGCCTGGGGTGTGCGCCACCTGGGGTTGTGGGACCCCTGGTGCTCCACCGACTTCGCCCCTTCTTCTATAAAAGCCTCCCGGGACGAAAACCCTAAGTACCCGATCAAAATTCCACGAAAGAGTCTGTAGACGCTGCCATCTCCATCCCTAGATCGGGAGGGATCTGAAGCTCTTCCCGGCACCCTGCCGGAGGGGAGAGAGCACCCTGGAGGCCTTCTTCATCACCATGACTGCCTCCGGTGTGATGCGTGAGTAGTTCATCCCTGGACTACTGGTTCATGTAGTAGCTATATGGTTGATTCTCCTCCTTTGTGCTACCATGTTTAGATCTTGTGAGCTCCATTCATGATCAAGATCATCTATTTGTAATCTTACATGTTGTGTTTGCGGGGATCCGATGGATATTGAGATGCTATTTCAGATTGATTATTGATTCTATCATGTCTATGTTATTTGTGATCTTGCATGCTTTCCGTTGTTATTATCTATCTTGGCCAAGTAGATGCTAGCAACTCAAAGAGGGAGTATTTAAGCTCGATAGTGGGTTCATGCCTCTAGTAATCTGGGGAAGTGACATGAATCTCTAAGGTACTAGACATGCTGTTGCTACTAGGGAGAAAACATCAATCCTTTGTCCATGGGACAAACATATTGTTTACTTTACACACTTTGCTTAATGCAATTATCTATTGCTTGCAACTTAATACTGGAGGGGGTTCGGATGATAACCTGAAGGTGGATTATTAGTCATAGATGCAGTGTGATTACGGTCTATGTATAATGTTGTAATGCCCAATCAAATATCGTAGGAGTCAAGATGATTAGTATATGCATGTATGCTTTCTTGGTGTCTGTCAATTTCCCTGCTATAATTTGTTCACCCAACATGTCATCTATCTTAAGAAGAATCACCTCTAGTGAACTATGGACCCCGGTCCATTCTTTTACCATCAAAGGACCATCTATTTATTGTTTACTGTTTACTTTCTGCAAGAAATTACTATCTTCCACACAATACGTTTAATCCTTTGTTTTCAGCAAAACCGGTGAGATTGACAACCTCACTGTAAGTTGGGGCAAAGTTCCGTGGTTGTTTTGTGTAGGATTCCAAGTTGGAAACAACACCTTGGAGGTGTTTCCTTGCTCCTACTGGTTCGATAACCTTGGTTTCATAACTGAGGGAAAACTTGCTGCTGTGCTCATCATACCTTCCTCTTGGGGTTCCCAATGAGCTCGAACATATTTTGAGCCATCAAGCCTTTTTTCTAGCGCCGTTGCTGGGGAGTCAAGGACATCTTCACGAGGGGAGTCCCTCACAACCAATCTCTTTACTTTGTTATTTGTTTTGCTTAGTTTATTTCTGCTTTGTTTGCTTGTAAAAAAATAGTTCCTACTATAGTTGTTATTTTCGTTGGTCTGTTATTGTCTTGCTTTATCATGCTTTCTATCAATGGTTGGTTTCTTTGAAACTGAATCTAATAACAAGGTGGGTTCACGGAAGAACAAAACTATTATCATAAGGAACACCGCTTGTCACAAAAAGGGAAACACTTATGGGAACAAATTGATAATTTGTATACCATTGCTAGAAACGTGTGCTCTACTTATAATGTTACTTATTGCTTTGATAAATCTTGTTGGTGTAGGAGGTATACACACCGCCCTTTTCAGTGTGAGTATAATGATGATGTTACCATATCTTCTTATGTTAAGGGAAATTATGACTTTTATGATGTGGAACAAATTGAAGAATTTATTGCTTGGAAGGGTGCATTCGAATTTGCTTATTTTCTTGAAAATACTGATGATGCACCTTATAAATATGATGTTTATGATATACTTACATTTTTCTTTGATAATTACAATGAAGAAAATGGCTATATTCTTGAATATCTTAATAGATACTCTCCACCAACAGAAGAGACTAATGCCTTGCAGGAGCCTATGGAAGAAGAAATTGCTGAAACTGAAAGCTCATTGGATGAAAAAGAGGAGGAGAGTGATGATCAAGAGGAGGAATAATGGATCTACCCATTCCTACCTTCTAATGAGAGTAACTCTTTACCCCTTACATTATTTGATTATCCCCCATGCTTACCAAAGGAGGATGAATGTCATGTTCCTGTGGATTCTTTTGAAAATGTTTATAATAAAGCTCTAGATGATGGTCCTATATTGGTTGATAATATTAATTATACTACTATTGAAAATGAGATTGATCAGTCATCTTGTTATAAAATTGTTAAAAGTGGGTTTGAAGGTTTTAATCCCACTATTTTTGAGCTTGATAAAAAATATGTGTTTGTAGATCATGAAAAGCATGCTTTATGTGATAGTTATATTGTTGAGTTTATTCATGAGGCTACTAAAAATTATTATGAGAGGAAAATATGGTTGTAAAAGTTTTCATGGTACCGAAACACCTCTCTATTTGCTGAAAGTTTTGAAGTTACTCTCGTTTTATCTTCCTATGCATGTCGCTTTGTTCTTTGTAAATTTATCTGCGTATAAGATTCCTATGCATAGTAAGTGGGATAGACTTAAATGTGTTTTGAATTTTCTTCTTGATGGTCTCTTTTACTTCAATTCATATTTCTTATGTGAGCATCATCGAAATTATCATGCCTAGCTCAAAGGCGTTAAAGAAAAGCACTTATTGGGAGATAACCCAAATTTTTAGTCAATAAAATTTTCTTTTTTTGAGTCTTGTAAATTATTGATTCAGTAATAACATCTCCTTGTCCTTTTTGTTTGGTTTTTGTGCCAATAATAACCTCTAATAAGAGAGAAATAATGCTTGGGAAAGTTGCAGTCCCGAAACAGATTTTTGTGCTTCGCTGTAAAAATTTGTGAAAACTATCTGTATGTCGGAATGAGCTGTAATGTTTTCTACTTCTGACCCAGGTTGTTATCTAACTTTCGTTAGTTCAACACTTTTCGATTTGAGCAACAGAAGGTCTTCGAAAAAATTGGTTTTTACCTGCTTCTCTGTTTTGACAGATTTTTGCCATTATTTGCATTTGTCTCTTAATCTCTTTCTCTTTGAGTTCTCTTTGCTCACATGAACTTTTAAAAGGAATTGCTACAGTAGCTTGTGTTTTAATGGAAGTTTTACTTGTATTGAAATTGAACCAAAGGACTTATTATCTTGAGTACACTAATGTTGCTAATGATGATTGTGTGAAGTTTTGTATGAAGGAAATTTTAAAGTGTAGGGAAGAATAATGTGATAAGATGAAGTACGGACAAAAGCTCAAGGTTGGGGATACCACCCGTGTCACCCCAAGAAATATTCAAGAAGTACAAGCATCAAAGCTTGGGGATGCTCAAGGCATCCCCTTCTTCATCAATAAAAATTTCAGGTTTCTTCCAAACACTTCATTTTTATTGTTTCATGCACAATTGTGTTGTTCTTGGAGCGTCTTCGTTTTTGTTTTTAGTTTTCATTTGCTTGGTTTCTTAAATAAATTGGTTGGATCCCCGCATTTATACATAGTTTCAAATAAGTTGATTTGGATTGGAAAAGAGTAGGAAAGTTCATGCTTATAAGTGGTACAAAAAGGAGCTTGTTTTGACCATGGCCTAGGCTTTGTCATGTCATGTTTGATATTTCTTTGACTTTATGCTTAGTGATTACTGCTGTAGCATGACTTGTTACAAACAATTGAGATTGCTTAATGTGCCTTGAAAGAATCATGCGTTGTTTTAGCATATAAAAGCATAATATTGTGGTATTCTCCTTTGATGCTTTATTTGGGTTGACTTGGCGCATGCTCACACCATGTTAAGACTATAACAAGTCACCATAGCCTCTATGATCATTTAGTTTTCGACTTGTAATATCACTTTATGCTTTAATTAATAATGTTTTGTCGCTTTGCATGATTATGGCCATTATTGCTCTCTTAGTTGGTTGCTCCTAGTCTTTTGCTAGCCTCCACATGTACCAAGTATGAGTTCCACTCATGCATCCAACTACAAATAAAACAAGTTATTCCAAAGAGTCCACCATACCTACCTATTAGCATTATTGCTATTCCAAGTATATTCATGTTTTTATCTACCTTCCGAATTAAACTTGTTATGTGAAAATTAGTGATTAAATCTCTCACAAACTTGATGGCACACTTTAATTTTTGCACTTAATAAACTTGAACCATTGTGCCCATCTATGTTGCATATATGCTTGCGTTTTGTAAGTTGTGAATTAGCAAAACCATGTTATCATGGGGAACGCTTTCAACATTACACTTTATTTAGTTGATATCATGTTCTTTTGCTTATGGATCCCGACGGTGTGAAATGAAAGGGGAGCTTGTAAGGCTCATGGAGTTCGTATATGTGTTAGAGAAATGCCTGGGCGGCTGGTTTAAGCCATGCCTAATCATGGCGGAAACCTGTAGCATAACCATAGTGATCAATCTGTGAAGCATCCTCAATGAAAAAACCTATGCAAATAGGAAAGAAAAAAAGAAATAAACCCATATGCAAATAGGAAATAAAAGGATCGCTGAGATGCTCATTGTCTGCTTGCCTTGTCATTTTGATATGGGAAAGCTTATGTATCATCGGGCAAGGGGTACCCTGTTGGCGGTTCTCTATGATACACATGTACTTACAATGACAAGAACTTACTTGTTACTAAAGTTGAGTAGCATGAGGAACTGTACTCGTAAGTAAGGGGCATGAGATTTTCAGCTTATAACTTGTCAATCATATCCTCATATTTGTTCACTTTAACCATAATCACCTAAAGATGCTTATGATAGGGGCAATGAGAGCTGAAAGCTAATAAGTACCATAATTTTTGGAAGCTCTTTATGAGACTTGAATCCCTGCTTTGTTCGATGAAGGGCCTTTCTTTTAGTTTTATGTTGAGTCTCCATCTTCTATCTTTATGCACCTATTGAGAGAGCATAGTGGCCATTCTTAGTTTAATGTGCATTGTCCCAAAACTTGTTGATTGATTCATAACTTTGATATTGCTTGTTCTTAAATTATTTGTATCTAGTCACCCTTATGAACTTTGAAGGTGTCCTATGCATTTATGTTTTGCTACACTATGAGGGACAAGTTGAATACCATTCTCATTATGTTTTCTATATGTGAAACAAACAAACATCTTTCAAAGCATTGTTATTCATGAATCTTTTGTTTGTACCTTTTCATGCTACAAAATAATTGCTATGCCTTATTGTTAGAACTATATCTTTCATGTCTATGTTAGAGTACTATGATTCTAGCTATCAATGTTTTACAAATACCTTGATCAAGATTATGATGGTGCATGTCACCTAAAAAATTATTCTTTTTTATCACTTACCTACTCGAGGACAAGCAGGAGTTAAGCTTGGGGATGTTGATACGTTGTAAACATATCTATAATTTTTGATGTTCCATGCTTGTTTTATATCTACTTTCTTATGTTTTGTCCACACTTCGCAGTATTTTTACACATTTTTTTGGAACTAACCTATTAACAAGATGCCACAGTGCCAATTGCCTGTTTTCTGCTGTTTTTGGTTTTAGAAAATCTAGTAAGGAAATATTCTCGGAATTGGACCGGACAAAAGCCAAAGTCAATATTTTACCCGAAGCAACACGGAGTCTGGAGGGGAGACGAAGTGGTACACCAAGGCGTCCACACCTGGTGGCGGCGCGACCTGGGAGGGCGCGCCACCAGGGGTTGTGGGGCCCCTGGTGCTCCACGGACCTTGCCCCTTCGCCTATAAAAGCCTCCCAGGACGAAAACCCTAAGTACCCGATCAAAATTCCACCAAAGAGTATGTAGTCGCCGCTATCTCAATCCCTAGATCGGGAGGGATCTAAAGCTCTTCCCGGCACCCTGCCGGAGGGGAGAGATCACCTTGGAGGCCTTCTTCATCACCATGACTGCCTCCGGTGGTGATGCGTGAGTATTTCATCCCTGGACTACGGGTCCATCTAGTAGCTAGATGGTTGGTTCTCCTCCTTTGTCCTACCATGTTTAGATCTTGTGAGCTCCGTTCATGATCAAGATCATCTATTTGTAATCTTACATGTTGTGTTTGCGGGGATCCGATGGCTATTGAGATGCTATTTTAGATTGATTATTGATTCTATCATGTCTATGTTATTTTTGATCTTGCATGCTTTATGTTGTTAGTAGCTATCTTGGCCAAGTAGATGCTAGCAACTCCAAGAGGGAGTATTTATGCTCGATAGTGGGTTCACGCCTCTAGTAATCTGGGAAGTGACAGGAATCTCTAAGGTACTAGATGTGTTGTTGCTACTAGGGAGAAAACAACAATCCTTTGTCCATGGGACAATCGTATTGTTTACTTTACACACTTTGCTTAATGCAATTATCTGTTGCTTGCAAATTAATACCGGAGGGGGTTCGGATGATAACCTGCAAGTGGATTATTAGTCATAGATGCAGTTGGATTACGGTCTATGTATAATGTTGTAATGCCTAATCAAATCTCGCAGGAGTCAAGATGATTAGTATATGCATGTATGCTTTCTCGGTGTCTGTCAATTGCCCCGCTGTAATTTGTTCACCCAACATGTCATCTATCTTAAGGAGAATCACCTCTAGTGAACTATGGACCCCGGTCCATTCTTTTACCATCAATCTATGATCTATTTACTGTTTACTATTTAATTTCTACAAGCAATTACTATCTTCCACACAATACATTTATTCCTTTGTTTTCAGCAAAACCGGTGAGATTGACAACCTCACTGTAAGTCGGGGCAAAGTTCTGTGGTTGTGTTGTGCAGGATTCCAAGTTAGAAACAACACCTTGGAGGTGTTTCCTTGCTCCTACTAGTTCGATAACCTTGGTTTCATAACTGAGGAAAAACTTGCTGATGTGCTCATCATACCTTCTTCTTAGGGTTCCCAACGAGCTCGAACATATTTTGAGCCATCAGTTCTTTTCCTAAAACCACATTGATCCACTAGTGTCATTGCACCTCTTCTTTTCCTGAAAACAGATTATTGATCCACTAGTGTCACTGCATGTGTGTTCTTTTCCTAAACTACATTGATCCACTAGTGTCATTGATCCACGTGACCACATTGTATGTGTTCTTTTCCTAAATCACATTGATGCACATGACCACACATACTCTAGTGGATTCTACGATGAGACTTCTGCCACAATGGTGCAACATGCAATGTGGGAGCTTCTTTCCGATGTGTTTTGGTCTCGGTGACCATGTTTGACACATGGATCCACTAGTGTCACTATATGTGTTCTTTTCCTAAAACCACATTGATCCACTAGCGTCATTGCATGTGTTCTTTTCCTAAAACCAAAGTGATCCACTAGTGTCATTGCATGTGTTCTTTTTCAAAACCACATTAATCCACATGACCACATTGCATGTGTTCTTTTCCTAAAACCACATTGATCCACTAGTGTCAATGATCCACATGACCACATAATGCATGTGTTCTGTTCCTAAAACCACATTGATTGTCAACACCCGGATTTTTAATCCTAGATGCCCGTTATGCCATACCTCGCAATCCTAGGATTACCATTTTTGCGAGACATAACGGATTGGATATCACAGTACATCATCCATTACAAACCATACATAAGGTCTTACACAAATAAGGATCTCATGATCCAGTCTTAACACAATAAGCAGCGGAAATAAATATAAGGCGTAGCGGTGGGGTCCATCTTCAGGGGCACATGCAATGCTGACGAAGGCAGATAGTCCTAATTATCATAGCCGTCCTGCTGTCCATCATCTTGATAGTCTCCTTCATAGTCTGGCCATGAGAATAGCCAGGGACAAAATCCATGAGTACTCTTTAAGTACTCGCAAACTACCACTAACAAGTAGTATAGTTCTAAGTTAAAGTGCTAAATCTAAGTTTAACTATAAGGTTAAGTTTGAAACCTAAGCTGAGTTCTGAAGCAAAGAAAGATAAAACAAAGTTCTAGAATCACTTAAGTTGGGAAGCTATTGTCATAAACACAACCCTATTGTGGTCAAGTCAAGATTCATCATTCATTTTATAAGTTGTTTGGAAAACATCTGACAACGAAACAGTATGGCCATTCCAACTGTCCATAACCGCGAACGTGGATATTCGAATAGTTTGACACTCTATAGAGGTGGTACACTTTCACCACAAGATTCGATACATCTGTCAGGGATAACCCTAAATCACCATACTTAGTATGCAGATAATCAAACATAACCTTCCCTTTACACACCCTAGTATAAGCACCTCTCCTATGAGCATGGCCTCCCAACCATGACCATCAATCATCTTGGGCACTGCATAGGTGGACAACATTGAGAGGTAGCCTCAGCTCAAACCTCTCATGTGAGGGAACTAATACTAATGCATATAAACTTCCGACTAAACCTTACCCAATTCAGGTAGTGTGGTTGTACGGTAAATTTGGAATGGTATCGCATCCAAATCCAACCATCAGTTTTATAAAAGGGCTAAGGCTCATGCCTCAACATTTTCATCATCATAAACCCTTTGTGTTTCTCAACAAATGTCAAAACATCTCGATAGAATGACTCATCATTCCAAGGTTTTCATAATTCATTTTCACCAATTGTTCCCATCTAAAGTGACTCAAGTTTTGATCTACTCTAAACTACTAAGTTAAGAGTGTTCACTAAGGTGGAAAGATGATGGGTTCAATATCATGCCATAGAATGACATCTAAAGCTTATCTAAATAGGTCAAGTTTTATACTCTTTATGCTACCTTCAAAACAAGTAAGGGGCTTTGTGTAAAGTAAAGGAAGTAAAGCTGGTAAGGTAATACTTGGGGTAGTAATAGTCAAAGTGGTGTGACCAAAGCATGCCTAAAGCATCTTTGCTCATTCATCTAGCTTAATTTTAGCTTGCTAACAATAGCTTGCACTGTTAATGGTGGCTTGCACGTACAACTTGCAAGGTTTAACTTGGATAGTGCTAGCTTGCCTTGGTTGGTGCAGTGGTTGAAGTTTTCTTCTTCTTCTTCTTGGTAGCACTCCTCCTCCTCGTAAGCTTGGTCGGTACTATCTTCTATAAATACATACGGAGTACACAATCACCAAACAATACTTAACTAGTCTAATTAGCATTCTAAGACACACATTTGATGATCTATTATCATCACAAGCATCACAAGTTTTATTCAATAGTTTCCTCCTTTTTAATTTAGAAAAGTAATTTCTACTCATTGAAAAATTAACTAAGATTTAATATTCACCACTTAAAATATGGGATCATGTGGACACATGCCATCACCACATATTCTAACATGTGGGAATGTAATTTAAGGGTTGGATCAATATTACTTTGGTTTAAGTTCATTATTTAATGATTTAAAGTGACTAGAAATGCCTATATAGCATTATTTTGGTACCAGTCCAAAGTCACTGCATGCAAATCCTAATATTATTACATATTCAGATAGGTATGATGAAATGCGATTTTTGAGAGTTGGAATCAACTCAAAAGCTAACTTGGTTGATTTTATACAAATGTTGCAAGGTGCAAATGCTTCTGTTTTGTTATTTTTACTAGGAGAGATCTATAACTCTAATTGAATTAAATCCAACGGGCTTGGATAGATCTTTTCAAACCCTTTCAGGCAAAATTGGTTTCATGTAATTTGGATTTGTAAATATCTCTGAATTGATTTTCAAACTCAGAGACAAAACTAGGTTTAAACTAAAAAGAAAAATCCTAATTCAAACTAACTGGGTCGCGCGGGAAACTCTAACGGGCCGGCCCTGTGTCATTCCGCGGGGCGGGGCTCAACTGACAGGGGGGGTCCACCAGTCAGCGACTCATAACGCGCGAAGCGGTACAGGGCAACGTGGGACGTTAGATTAGAGTGGGGATCAACGGCTGGGGATCGTCGTCGACGACGGACCTGTCGCTGGCGAGCTCGAACCCTAGCGGCTTACTGGGGGTGCATAGGGGGCGTACCGGGGCTCCAACAACGAAGGCGAGGCGGGCAAACGGACTGGTGGTCGACGGAGAGCTTAGGGACGGTCGAGGCAGCTCCGGGGGTGGTCGCAATCAGCGGCGCCCTTCTTCTCCAGAGGCGGCCTGCTCCGGTGCAATTCCGGCGAACTGCTGCTCCCCTTGCTCCGGCTAGTGGTGTGGGATGATCAATGAGGTGAGGGGAGTGGAGTGGTGTGCTTCAAATGGCTGGGGGTGCCCTCCTTTTATAGGCTCGACGGCGAGACCGAGAGGGATGGGTAGGCGATGGTGGCGACATGGCTACGGGCGGCTAGCGGCATGGCTAAGGGTGGCGATCGAGACGGGCGGTCTCCTGGCGGTGCTCTAGGAACTTAATGCTGGCTTAGGGGCGGTGGTATGCGGTCGGGGGAAGCTGGCGCTCTGAGCGGCAGAGGCGGCAGTGTCCACGGCGAGCGGTGGCTGTGATGCGTTGGGCGGCGAACGGGCATGTTCGGCGTGTTCCCTGGGTCGTGGCGACGCGGTGGGCACGGGCTGCGGTCGAGCGGCGGCTTGTGCACGCGTGCCGGGTGCGGCGCTCTGGCGCATGCTCGGCATGGTGCGATAGCACTGGGCGCGGGGATTGCTCGGTGGTCCATGGCTGGGCCTGGCTCAGGGAGGGGATAATGGGCGGCGGCAAGGTGCTGGCTACCTCCTAGACATGGCGAGAGAGGGGGAGGTGGTCTGCTACAGTCGGGCAAGGGGTGGCCGACAAGTTGGTGCTCGGCATGGCCTTGCACTGCCACTAGGGTGGTAGGAGAGGGGGTTTAAAAGATGTGGTTAGATCATTTGGGGACAAAGGGAGGTTTTTGAGGGAATTTGGGTGCAAAACCCTATTGCAAATAGTGAGCTAGGTTTAGAGTTTAACCCTGCCTGCCAAGTGTTTGATGAAACGGCCGCATGCAATTTCTTTTTGAATTTTGAAAAGATTTCTGGTGGGTGTGCTAGTACTAATCTTGAGACTCTGTGGTTGCTTGGGTTTTGAAAATTGAGTTGGTTTGAGTGGTTTTTGAGATAGTGGGATCTTCCCATATGAAGTAGATTCAATTTTAAACTGTCATTTAAAATTAGTATTTGATTGTTTTTAGCAGATCACAAAGTGGGCCTTGGTACCTCATTATGTGTACTAGCAAGGGGTGCCAAGATCCACATTTGTTTCTGTTAAGTTCTGAGTACTAGGAATAGCCAAAGTAGGCATGATAGTTAATTTGGCCAAAATGACCATTCACTTCAATTATTCATTTTGAGTTGTTTTTCTTTGGGAAAAGTTTGGGAATGGTTTAGATGATGTTTATTTCACCTAAGAAACATTTTACAAGCAATGAATCATAGAACCATGGCAATTCAAAACAACTCCTAATTCAAATGCACATACACATGAATGCTTTCATACTTTGAATTGGAAAAGTTTTTGTTAACCCTGATTTTAATGATTTGGATCTTGATAAGCTTGGATTAAAGTTTTGGGATGTTACAAAACTTCCCCCCTTAAACAAAATCTCGTCTCGAGATTTACAAAGAAAACTAGGAACTCAAGAGATCTAGGAACTCTCTCCTAATGTAATCTTCGTGCTCCCAAGTGGCTTCCTCTTCGGTATGGTTGCTCCACTAAATCTTGAGAAACTTGATACTCCTGGTCCTGGTGGTTCTTTAGGCTTCTTCTAAGATACGGATGGGCACTTCACGATATGTCAGGTCACTGTTGATCTCCACGGCTTTGTGATCGATGTTCTTGAAAACTTCAGTCTTCTCTAGCACTTCTAGGCATTTGCGAAGTAACAAGATATGGAACACATTGTGGATGGCTGACATCTCTTCAGGCAGTTCCAGTTGATAAGATACTTCTCCCCGATGGTTCAGAATTTTGAAGGGCCCGATATATCTGGGGGCTAACTTTCCTTTCAGGCTAAAGTGTTGGGTTCCCTTCAATGGTGAAACCTTGAGATATACAAAATCTCCGACATTGAAAGTCAGGTCTCTCCTTCTCTTGTTAGCATAACTCTTCTGTCTAGACTGGGCGGTCTTGAGGTGCTCACGGACTTTGTGAACCTTCTCTTCGGCTTCTCGGAGAATGTCGGGTCCAAAGATCTGACTCTCTACTACTTGCGACCAATTCAAAGGGGTACGAAACTTTCTTCCGTATAGGAACTCAAATGGTGCCATCTGCAAACTAGCTTGATAACTGTTGTTATATGAGAATTCTGCGAAAGGCAGGCAGTCTTCCCATTTTGATCCGTATTCCAACACACAAGCTCTAAGCATATCCTCTAGGATCTGGTTGACTCTCTCAGTCTGTCCATCTGTTTGCGCGTGATACGCGGTGCTGAAGTTCAACTTGGTTCCCAATCCTTCCTAGACTTTCTGCCAAAATCTCGAAGTAAACCGGGTTCCTCGATCTGATACTATGGTCTTGGGGGTTCCATGCAGACTAACAATCCTAGCAATGTACAGTTCTGTTAGTTTCGCACTCTGGTAGGTAGTCTTGATAGGTATGAAGTGGGCTACCTTGGACAGTCTATCAATGATGAACCAGATTGAGTCATTTCCCCTACTAGAAGTAGGCAAACCGGTGATAAAGTCCATTCTGACGGAATCCCATTTCCATTATGGAATCTGCAATGGTTGCAACAGTCCTGCGGGTCTCTGATGCTCTTCTTTCACTCTTTGACAGATGTCACACTTGGTGATGTAGCTTCCGATTTCTCTCTTCATCTCGTGCCACCAAAATTGCTCTTTCAAATCCTGATACATCTTTGTTCCTCCAGGGTGGATAGAATAAAGAGTATCATGAGCTTCCTTCATGATAACTTGCTTCAGCTCCGAATCTACTGGCACACAGATATGTCCTTTGTACCACAGTACTCCTTCTTCGTCTTCGGTGAATCCAGGTACCTTTCCTATACCAATACGATGTTTGATTCCGTCGATACTTTCATTCCCCTTCTGGTCTTCCTTGATTTGGCTAATCAAAGTGGGTTGAAGTTCAATGCTAGCTAAGAATCCTTCGCTAACTAATTTAGTCCTAAACTGCTCCAACTCCTCATACAAACTTGGTTGCTTCTCCTTGATCATGGTGTTTAGCCTACACGGCAATCTGCTAAGAGCATCCGCTACCATATTGGCTTTGCCGGGGTGATAGTGAATGTCAAGGTCATAATCCTTGATTAACTCTATCCATCTCCTTTGCCTCATATTCAGCTCCTTCTGAGTGAAAATATACTTCAAGCTTTTGTGATCTGAGTAAATCTCACAGGGATTTCCCATCAGATAATGACGCCATGTCTTTAATGCCAGCACTACGGCTGCTAATTCAAGATCATGGATCGGATAGCTCTGCTCATGCTGCTTCAGTTGGCGAGATAGATACGCGATGACTTTGCGTTCTTGCATCAATACACCTCGAGACCAATCTTGGATGCATCACAATATACATCAAACGGCTTCTTGATGTCTGGCATGATCAATATTGGGGATGATATCAATCTCTTCTTCAGCTCCTGAAAACTGGCTTCACATTTGTCTGTCCATTCAAACTTCTTGTCCTTCTTCAACAATTGGGTCATGGGTCGGGCGATGCTCGAGAATCCTTCTACGAACTTGCGGTAGTATCCCGCTAATCCAAGAAATGGACGGACTTGGGTTTGAGTGGTTAGGGCTTCCCATTCTTCGACATCTTTGATCTTGGTAGGATCAACAGAGACTCCTCCGGCAGACACAAAATGTCCTAGGAATCCTACTTCTTTCAGCCAAAACTCACACTTGCTGAACTTGGCATACAACTAATGCTCTCTCAGGGTTTCTAGGATGATTCTCATATGTTGCTCATGCTCTTCTTCTGACTTGGAGTAGATAAGGATGTCGTCGATAAACACAACTACAAACTTATCTAGGAAATTCATAAAGATCTTATTCATGAGATTCATGAAATAAACAGGGGCATTGGTTAATCCAAAAGATATAACCGTATACTCGTATAAACCATAGGGAGTAGTAAAGGCGGTCTTCGGAATATCCGTTGCACGAATCTTAAGTTGGTGATAACCAGTCCTAAGATCAATCTTTGAGAATACCTTGGCTCCAGTCAATTGATCAAATAGATCCTCTATCTTTGGCAAGGGGTACTTGTTCTTGATGGTGACGTCATTCAACTTTCTGTAATCTGTACACAGACGATTGCCTCCATCTTTCTGGTCAACGAATAACACTGGTGATCTCCATGGCGATGCGCTTGGTTGAATCAAGCCTGTTGCTAACATGGCATCTAACTGCTTCTTCAACTCAACTAACTCTGAGGGGTTCATGCTATAGGGCCTCTAGGCTATGGGTCCAGTTCCGGGGATTAGTTCAATAATGAACTCAATATCCCTATCCCGGGGCATACATGGCAATTCATCTGGGAATACGTTGGGGTATTCACAGACTACTCTTACTTGGTCTATGGTGGGTAGGGCTAGACTCTTGTTGCACTTGAATTGACGGGGTAATGTTTCAGAGATATGCTCTACTGTTACTCCAGAACTACTGGTCATGGCGATGGCTTTCTTAGCACAATCTATCAGTCCTTTATGCCTTGACATCCAGTCCATACCTAGTACTACTTCCAATCCTTTGGTTCCAAGTACTATTAGGTTGGCATAAAAATCTATCCCATGTATTCTGATAGGCACAGCTTTGCAAATTTTTCTAGATTTTGTAGTTGAACCGGGGATTTGAACTATCATGACATGCTTCAGGTTGGTTGGGTGAATCTTACTAGTGCATGCAAATTCTTCGGTGACAAATGAATGCGATGCTCCCGAATCAAACAATACTCTTGCTAAAACTGAGTTGGCAGAAAACCTACCCAGCACTACATCTGGCGCTTCTTTGGCTTCTTCTGCGTTCATGTGGAAGAGACGACCGTTGCGGTTGTGAGGGTTCCCTGGGGCAAATCTTCTTCCTGGTTGAACACGACGCTGCTGTTGAGCTGGGGCATTAACATTGGCATTGGATGCAGTCTTCTTGGGACACTCATTGGAGTAGTGACCCTTCACTCCACACTCGAAACAAGTGATCTGGGACTTGTCCTTGGCTGCGACAGGCATAGCATTGTTGCCAGTTCTGGGTGCAGTGTTGTTGTTGTTGTTGTTGTTGTTGTTGTTGTTGTTGTTCTTGGGAGGTGCACGGTTGAAATTGTTGGCATTGCCGGAGTTGTGATGGTTTCCTCCGGACTTCACATTGCCTCCGCTACGGTTGGGGTAGCTTGGGCGAAACATTGGGGGTCGGTTGTTCCTTGGTGCATATCCTGGAGAGGGGTTGGGATGGTACTTCTGGTGACTGCTGGATCCTGATTGCTACATCATACGATGTTTGCGGTTGTCGTTTGCCTGATTAATCTTCCCTTCCATCTGAATGGCAGAGTCGACTAGCTCTTCGAGATCCTGAAAACGGATGTTGACGAGGACAGTCTGCATCTCATCATGCAGTCCGTTCAAGAATCTCTCCTTCTTCTTTGCCTTCGTGTTGATCTCGTCAGGTGCATATCTGGCAAGTGACAGGAATCTGTCATGGTACTCCACCACAGTCATTCTTCCTTGCTTCAATTCGCGGAATTCATCTCTCATCCTGTTGACTAGACCTTGCAGCACGTGGGTGCGGCTGAACTTGACTTTGAATGCTTCCCATGTCATCACTTGACCATGGTTCATAGTGTGGATACTATTCCACCAAGCTCTTGCATCTCCCGCCAGGTAGTGGGTGGCGAAGAGAACTTTCTCGTTTTCATCAACTCCTGCAACTTCGAGGTTGTTTTCCATCGTCTGTAACCAGTCATCCGCATCTAATGGGTTTTCAAATTGGTTGAAGATTGGGGGATTGGTATTCTGAATTTTTTTGAGTTTGGATCCATGGTGATCCTGGTTTCCATGCCCTGGGTTGTTGAGAGCCATCTGTGCGATCTGCTGTAGTGTTGCTAAGTTGGCTTGACGTTCTGCCCTGCTTGCTTCACGGTCTGCGATGAGATTCTGTAAGATCTGCAGCATTGGGTCTAGCGACGAGCTGCCCCCTCCTTAGTTTCCACGAGTCATCTGAGGATTGAGGTAGATAAAGGGGTAAGAGGGAAATTATAAGGTTCATGGTTTTGGTTTCAAAGCTAAAACTTTGAGTTAGACTCAGGTTTTTCAACTAACTCCATTTCATTCATGCAAACAAACACACGATACAACACACACCACAACAATCAAAAGAAAACAGATGGTTTGAAGAACCATTCTGTAAGCTACGATACAGTGGGACCAATACATCTCCTACTACGATAGTGCTCTAGTGCATCTACTCATCATCGATGAAGTCGGAGTCCTCATCGTCAGTGTAGAAGTCCACAACATCCTCCTCCAGAAAGTCATCATCATTGCTGAGGTAAGAATCCATGTCTCCCTGGATGTCTTCACCCTCCTCTTCTTCCTTCTTTGCTACAAGCTGAGCTTCCTACTCCTTGACAGTCTTCTCGAGGTCGGCCACCTTCTTGCAAAGACGGGCGATGGTGCGATCCTTCTTTGCACGCTGGCGGCGAAGAGACTGGCGATCCTGAACGAGCAGTGCGAAAGTTTGGGCCTTCTGGTCGGCAATGGCACGGTTCTGGTTGGCTAACTCTCTAGCATTGTCTAGTTCCTGCTGTCTATCATGCAGCAAGAAGTCAAGATTCTCCACTTTACGCCTCAACTCTGGGTGACTTGGCCTCTCCATCGGCATTCCCATGAAGTCACGTCTTGCATAGTGAGCAAAACGGGTTCCTTGGATTTGGTTGACGCTAAGGGCACATAGACGTGCGAGAGCTTCATGCATTGCCCTGGCTAATCCATCTAGCCAGTTGTTCTCCCTCACGGAGAACTGAATTCTCCCAGAAGTTGGTGCTTCGATGCTTCCTCTAAGATCAGCGGTGACTAGCCACTGTAGGTCTCCTCTTGGGGGTCCTGGAAGTTGAGCTCCAAGAAACTCTGGATGTGGGCGTCCCAGTAACTCCGACAGTGAATCCAGATCCCTCTCGAAGATCAGCTGACCTCCGTTTCCCATCTGGTAAAACTTGCTGAACCGAGTCTCCATCTAGAAGAATTAAGGATGAGGAAATTAGTGAGGTGATCAAGTGTGTCAAATTTTAAGTAATAATGTAAGAATTTCGAGGAACATGAATTTTTGAGAAATAAAGAATTCCCAAGGATAAGAGAGGAGATAGTTTTTCGTAAATACTCACTTTGGTTTTGAAACTAAGTTTTTGTTCGGACGTCCATTCTAACTAGGGTCTCCTATGGTCAGGATGGCTCTGATACCAACTTGTCAACACCCGGATTTTTAATCCCAGATGCCCGTTATGCCATACCTCGCAATCCTAGGATTACCATTTTTGCGAGACATAACTGATTGGATATCACAGTACATCATCCATTACAAACCATATATAAAGTCTTACACAAATAAGGATCTCATGATCCAGTCTTAATACAACAAGCAGCGGAAATAAATATAAGGCGTAGCGGTGGGGTCCATCTTCAGGGGCACAGGCAATGCTGACGAAGGCAGACAGTCCTAGTTATCATAGTCGTCCTGCTGGCCATCATCTTGATAGTCTCCTTCATAGTCTGACCATGAGAATAGCCAGGGACAAAAGCCATGAGTACTCTTTAAGTACTCGCAAACTACCACTAACAAGTAGTATAGTTCTAAGTTAAAGTGCTAACTCTAAGTTTAACTATAAGGTTAAGTTTGAAACCCGAGCTGAGTTCTAGAGCAAAGAAAGATAAAACAAAGTTCTAGAATCACTTAATTGGGAACCTATTGTCATAAACACAACCCTGTTGTGGTCAAGTCAAGATTCATCATTCATTTCATAAGTTGTTTGGAAAACATCTGACAACGAAACAGTATGGCCATTCCAACTGTCCATAACCGCGGACGTGGCTATTCGAATAGTTTGACACTCTGCAGAGGTGGTACACTTTCACCACAGGATTCGATACATCTGTCAGGGATAACCATGAATCATCATACTTAGTATGCATATCATCAAACATCACCTTCCCTTTACACACCCTAGTATAAGCACCTCTCCTATGAGCATGGCCTCCCAACCATGACCATAAGTCATCTTGGGCACTGCATAGGTGGACAACATTGAGAGGTAGCCTCAGCTCAAACCTCTCCCGCGAGGGAACTAATACTAATGCATATAAACTTCCCGCTAAGCCTTACCCAATTCAAGAAGTGTGGTTGTACGGTAAATTTGGAATGGTATCGCATCCGAATCCAACCATCAGTTTTATAAAAGGGCTAAGGCTCATGCCTCAACATTTTCATCATCATAAACCCTTTGTGTTTCTCAACACATGTCAAAACATCTCAATAGAATGACTCATCATTCCATGGTTTTCATAATTCATTTTCACCAATTGTTCCCATCTAAACTGACTCAAGTTTTGATCTACTCTAAACTACTAAGTTAGGAGTGTTCAATAAGGTGGAAAGATGATGGGTTCAATCTCATGCCATAGAATGACATCTAAAGCTTATCTAAATAGGTCAAGTTTTATAGTCTTTATGCTACCTTCAAAACAAGTAGCTTGCACTGTTAATGGTGGCTTGCAAGTACAACTTGCGAGGGTTAACTTGGATAGTGCTAGCTTGTCTTGGTTGGTGTAGTGGTTGAAGTTTTCTTCTTCTTCTTCTTCTTCTTCTTGGTAGCACTCCTCCTCCTCGTAAGCTTGGTCGGTACTATCTTCTATAAATACATACGGAGTACACAATCACCAAACAATACTTAACTAGTCTAATTAGCATTCTAAGACACACATTTGATGATCTATTATCATCACAAGCATCACAAGTTTTATTCAATAGTTTCCTCCTTTTTATTTTAGAAAAGTAATTTCTACTCATTGAAAAATTAACTAAGATTTAATATTCACCACTTAAAATATGGGATCACGTGGACACATGCCATCACCACATATTCTAACATGTGGGAATGTAATTTAAGGGTTGGATCAATATTACTTTGGTCTAAGTTCATTATTTAATGATTTAAAGTGACTAGAAATGCCTATATAGCATTATTTTGGTACTAGTCCAAAGTCACTGCATGCAAATCCTAATATTATTACATATTCAGATAGGTATGATGAAATGTGATTTTTGAGAGTTGGAATCAACTCAAAAGCTAACTTGGTTGATTTTATAGAAATGTTGTAAGGTGCAAATGCTTCTATTTTGTTATTTTTACTAGGAGAGATCTATAACTCTAATTGAATTAAATCCAACAGGCTTGGATAGATCTTTTCAAAACCTTTCAGGCAAAATTGGTTTCATGTAATTTGGATTTGTAAATCTCTCTGAATTGATTTTCAAACTCAGAGACAAAACTAGGTTTAAACTAAAAAGAAAAATCCTAATTCAAACTAACTAGGTCACGCGGGAAACTCTAACGGGTCGGCCCAGTGTCATTACGCGGCGTGGGGCTCAACTGACAGGGAGGGTGCACCAGTAAGCGAATCATAACGCGCGAAGCGGTACAGGGCAACATGGGACATTAGATTAGAGTGGGGATCAACAACTAGGGATCGTCGTCGATGACGTACCTGTCGCCAGCGATCTCGAACCCTAGCGGCTCAGTGGGGGTGCATAGGGGGCATACCAGGGCTCCAACAACGATGGCGAGGTGGGCAAATGGACTGGTGGTTGACGGCGAGCTCAGGGATGGTCGAGGCAGCTCCGGGGGTGGTCGCAATCAGCGGCACCCTTCTCCTCCAGAGGCGGCCTGCTCCGGTGCAATTTCGGCGAACTTCTGTTCCCCTTGCTCCGGCTAGTGGTGTGGGATGATCAGTGAGGTGAGGGGAGTGGAGTGGTGTGCTTCAAATGGCTGGGGGGTGCCCTCCTTTTATATGCTCGACGACGAGACCAAGAGGGATGGGCAGGCGACGGTGGCGACATGGCTACGGGCGGCTAGTGGCATGGCTGAGGGTGGCGATTGACGGGCGGTCTCCTGGCGGTGCTCTATGAACTTAATGTTGGCTTAGGGGCGGTGGTATGCGGTCGGGGGCATCTAGCGCTCTGAGCGGCAGAGGCGGCAGTGTCCATAGCGGGCGGTGGCTATGGTGCGTTGGGCAGCGAACGGGCATGTCCGGCATGTTTCCTGGGTCGTGGCGACGCGGTGGGCGCGGGCTGCGGTCGAGCGGCGGCTTGTGCATGCGTGCCGGGTGCGGCGCTCTGGCGTGTTCTCGGCATGGCGCGGTAACACTGGGCGCGGGGATTGCTCGGTGGTCCACGGCTGGGCCTGGCTCGAGGAGGGGACAGTGGGCGGCGGCGAGGTGCTTGCTACCTCCTAGACATGGCGAGAGAGGGGGAGGTGGTCTGCTGCAGTGGGGCAAGGGGTGGCCGGCGAGTTGGTGCTCGGCATGGCCTTGCACTACCACTAGGGTGGTAGGAGAGGGGGTTTAAAAGCTGTGGTTAGATCATTTGGGGACAGAGGGAGGTTTTTGAGGGAATTTGGGTGCAAAACCCTGTTGCAAATAGTGAGCTAGGTTTAGAGTTTAACCCTGCCCGCCAAGTGTTTGATGAAATGGCTGCATGAAATTTCTTTTTGAATTTTGAAAAGATTTTTGGTGGGTGTTCTAGTACTAATCTTGAGACTCTGTGGTTGCTTGTGTTTTGAAAATTGAGTTTGTTTGAGTGGTTTTTGAGATAGTGGGATCTTCCCATACGAAGTAGATTCAATTTTAATTTGTCATTTAAAATTAGTATTTGATTGTTTTTAGCAGATCACAAAGTGGGCCTTGGTACCTCATTATGTGTACTAGCAAGGGGTGCAAAGATCCACATTTGTTTCTGTTAAGTTCTGAGTACTAGGAATAGCCAAAGTAGGCATGATAGTTAATTTGGCCAAAATGACCATTCACTTCAATTATTCATTTTGAGTTGTTTTTCTTTAGGAAAAGTTTGGGAATGATTTATATGATGTTTATTTCACCTAAGAAACATTTTACAAGCAATGAATCACAGAACCATGGCAATTCAAAACAACTCCTAATTTAAATGCACATACACATGAATGCTTTCATACTTTGAATTGGAAAAGTTTTTGTTAACCCTAATTTTAATGATTTGGATCTTGATAAGCTTGGATTAAAGTTTTGGGATGTTACATTGATCCATCTGACCAGTCACACTCCAGTGGATTCAGTGATGCAAGTACTGCCACACTAGTGTAACATGCAATGTTGAAGCTTCTTTCCTAAGTAATTTTCGTCTCTGTGACCATGGTTTGACACATGGATCCACTAGTGTCATTTCATGCGTTCTTTTCCTAAAACCATATTGATCCACTAGTGACATTGAATGTGTTCTTTTCCTAAAACTACATTGATCTGCTAGTGTCATTGCATATGTTCTTTTCCCAAAACCATATTGATCCACTAGTGACATTGAATGTGTTATTTCCCAAAACCACATTGATCCGCTAGTTTCATTGATCCACATGACCACATTGAATGTGTTCTTTTCCTAAAACCACATTCACCCACTAGTGTTATTCATGTGTTATTTTCCTAAAACCACATTGATCTACTAGTGTCATTGCATATGTTCTTTTCCAAAACCACATTGATCCACTAGTGTAACTGATGGCTGTGAAATACCAGCTCTTTTAGCCATATAAAATGAGCCATTTATATCTCATATCATGTTTCTTTCAGCTATAGCTATGCCTTATATGCATGTATTCTAGATTTCATTTACTTTCATATGAGCTTTGCACATTTAGTAGTTTAGGTAGAATTTTATCACTTCTCCTTGTCTATGACATATGTGTATGTGTTGATGATGATTATGGATAAAACAAAGGCAAAAGGGACAAAGAGAGCATAGTATGGAGGAGCTGTAGGGACCAGACTTAGCCATTTGAGAGGTTGAAAAAGTGAAATTTTCTAACTTCTCAAAATAAAGATCCAAGACCACAGGGTTGTAGTCCTCGACAATACAAACTCAACGAGCCCAAGAACACCCAAAACGGAGTACGTATGAATAAATGGCGGCCAAAATATTAAAGGGGACATACGGTTTGATGACCAATTATACGGTCAGAGCTATTTTTTTGGCCGTATAGCTCCGCCCGTATAGTTGCCAAAAAGGTCGCAAACGACGGGATTTGACCCTAGAAAAGCTTCAGAACCTTCACTAAGTCATACTTCCTCTGTCCCAAAATGTAAGGCGCCTAAGCTTTAGTCAAAAGTCAACATATTTTAAGTTTGACCAAATTCTTACATAAAAATATAAACATTCACAATACCAAATCAATATTAATAGATTCACTAGAAAGTATAGTTTCTCAAAATGTCCATTTGATATTGTAGATATTCATATTTTTTTGTACAAACTTGGTCAAATTTAGAAGATGTTGACTTTTGGCTAAAGCTTAGGAGCCTTACATTTTGGGGTGGAGGGAGTATGACTGTATTGGGGGAACCCTAGGGCACCCCCAAGGCCTATATAAAGGAGGGAGGACCCAATAGAGCCACCAAGCCATAACCCTTCAGGGGTGGAGCTCTGCCGCCGCCGCCACCCATCTGATCTCCATTGCGGCGGAGCTCTGCCTCCACCACACCTTTGAGATCCATGTGTGAGTGATTGATTCAATTCTAGGTTAAGGTATGATCTAGTGCGCTAAGTTAGAATCTACTTTGATCTAAGATGAGTTTATGTGATCCTTTGGTCCGGAAGTGCCTTTTTCCTTGTGGAGATGCGCGAGAACCATGCATAGTGCACACAATGTGACATCCCGGTAATCAATTGGGGAACATTTATTGGTCTAAGAAATCTCTTATAGATCACACATATATTTGCCCATCTAGTACTAGTGAGACCGAAGCCTAGAAGCCCTCTCTCATTCTATTCATTCCTACAAGTACAATCTCTTTAATTCAGTTCATATTCCTGTTTACTTTCCGTCTTAGTTTATTTTGTGATTGTTAAAAGTTCTTTGTTATTAGATACTTTAAACCTCTCTCAATTATCGCTGTTCTAGTAACTTATAGAATAGGCTATTTCAAAACCACGGTTTGGATGCGAAACGTGGCTGCATTGACAACGTGGCTACGGGGTCATGTTGTTTCCATTCGATGATCTCCCATCGGTACAAACTCTTAAATATTTGCTGCTACAAGTACTGCAATAACCCTGTTGTTGGTGCAAGAATCCAGTCATCAAATTGGCGCTATTTCCAGGGAGATAAGCGTCCGGTTATTACCTTCCTACTCGCACATAGTTTATTTTCGTTTGTTGTTATTATCTTACCGCTTTATTTTATATTGAAAACAATAAAAAAATTACAAAACCAAAAATTTTAAAAACTGTTGCTACTAATTATGTCTTCCGAGATAAATTTTGTTCAAGAGATAATACAAGCATTGGATGAGATAAAGGATTCAAGTTCATCAATCCTGGGTGCTAGATTTGAGCTGATAAAGAAATTGGTGGACCAATTTGAAATGCATTCATTATGCTTGCATGCTAATGATGGATCTTATTGCACAATTTGTATTACAGATGACCACCTTAATTTTCAATGTAAGAATTCCAACAATCCTAGTCAAGCAAATTATAATAGATATAAATCCTATGCTAGTTTGGAAGTACTAGAATACATTCTTTTCAAAGGTGCATCTGAAATGGTATTTAGACTAGGAAGTATTGATGTTGAAAGTGAAGCACTTGATGGAGTATTTAATTTAGTATACCTCATATTCCTATTTTTCAAAAATAATTTAAGTGGATATGAAAAGGAGCATAAGGAAGACGAGGAAGAATGGATTGATCACTCGCTCACACGTTCAACTCCTACTTTTGATTCTATCATTGCTATTAAAACACTACTCAATGAAAAGGAGGAACAAAAAGGTGAGGTTGACAAAGAGAGTCACACTACAACTTTTGTTTGTGATGCCTCTCACTCTACTAGTGAATTTTATGATGCTAAAACTGTTGATAATTGTTCTACAGAGGCCTTGTGCCTAGACACTCATATGGAGAGCATTAATAATAATGAACTAGAGATAGAACCTTGCTATACTAACATGCAGGATCCTGAACTCCCTGCTGTGAAGGAAGAATACTATGAAGTATTCCCCTACACAGGTAACCAAGGTAAAGATTTAAGAATTTTATACGAATCTCAAATCCTATCATTGCAGCTATACACGGAGGCATGTTCACCAAGCTTGGTGCATCAACACTCGCTTGAAAGCGAGAACTTGTTCATCTACATGATGTCGATGCACCGTAAGCAGGTACGACTCCGTCCGAACTCTACTTTGAGATGCTCCAAGCCGGTATGTACAACCTCACCTCGAGTCAATATCCCTTGGGATCTAGGTGGGTAATGTATGGAGCATCCTAGCCTGACTTTATGGCTTTAAAGAGAGCACTTCCCGGGACGCAACCCGGAAGTCATTAGGTGTCTTTCTTAGTTTTGTGTCTTGAGTCTAGATGCATTCATGTTGCATTGGCATTTTTATTTTTTGCATGATTTGCTATTAGAGTTATCTTGTTGTAGTTTTCAAAAGGTAGAATTTATTGTTACTATGTGTTGCACAACTCAGTTGTACCTAAATCTCATCCTATACATGTTAATGTTGGTCGAAAATTTAAGTTGTTATTTTACTGTCAAAACAAGGTATATCACTAAGATACAGGATAAGAAATAATTTTTGAAGAAACAGAATTTTTTTGATGCATACAGAGAGTTTAACGACCTAATATATGGTGAGAATAAAAATTCCGGCCGTATAGCTCTGGTCGTATAGATATCTTTGCCATCGACAATTTTTCTTTCATATGTACTAAGAGTTTAACGACCAACTATACGGTGGGAATAAAAATTTCGGCCGTATAGCTCCGGTCATATAGATATCGGTGCCTCTGTACAAATTCTTTTCCAATGTACTAACAGTTTAACGACCAACTATACAGCGGGAATAAAAATTTCGGCCGTATAGTTCCAGTCGTATAGATATTGATGCCTTTATATATTTTCTTTTCCCAGGGACAGACAGTTTGATGACCCACTATACATCGGGAAACTTTTGGTCCGGCCATATAGTTGCACCCGTATAGTTGAAAAAACCCCTCAAATGCCAACTGGAAGGAAATGATTGCTCAAAATTTTATTCTTTCTTCTTATTTCTTCTTCTAAAAACCTTGAAACACCACCTGGGAGCTTCTCCCATGATCTAGAGAAGCCGACCATATGTAAGTAATTAATTTCTACCTTAGAAACCTCCTAGACTGTAATTCTCTATTGAGGTTCATGTTTTCCTTTTTACTTTACTTTTATCGATGGGGTAAACGAACTATGTTCGTATACCAAACCGATGCATTTTATTTTGTGTGTTATTTTCGCAGGGACTTGAACCTTGTGTAGCAACGTGTACGGTAGTGCCAATCGTGCAAACACTCGCATGAGCCACTTGGTTGCTTCAATTCAATGCTTCGACAATCAGTGTCTAGTAAAACCTTCCAACTCGAACCTCTTTTAATAAGCGCACAGGGGCTGCACACTCGTGTCTCGTATCCTGTTTCACTTGCACCTCATCACAATCTAGGAGAGGCATCTTCTAGAACTAGTTTGTTGACGTAAGCGTGGTGCTTAGGTTGATGAACCGACTCAGTGGGACTTGTATTTTATCACTTGTGAGCCAAACCTGTGTCTTCAAAAACACAAAAATATTTTGTTTTCTTTTTAGTTTTTAAGAAGGTCCTCAAGGAGGACACACCGGGCCATATCAAGAAATACATGTTGATGTTAGGTTCGTAGCATAAAAAACAAAACAATTCCTACGATGGGAACTATACGCCAAGATCTATCTACTAGATATAAGCAAAGGGTGGATATACATCCATAGAGAACATACCCTCGAAGACAACAAAGCTTTGTTAACGAGATAGAACTCATGGATGATGTAGTCGTACACTTGCCGATCTCAAGATCGTGATAAAGTCCTTCAGGTCCAGCAGTTCCAGCACCATTAGGTCCAGCACCATCAAGTCCAGCACCGCAAAGTAGCGGTGGATCCCTGATCGCACACACATTCGGTCCACCGAACAACCTCCACCTCCTTGCTCCAGCGATGCAGCGGAAGCAACAACTCCTTTCTAGATAAAACCACCTGGAACATGTATCTCGCTAATCCGAGACCATGGGGAATAACTAGAGGGAGAAGAGAACCTTCATGAGGAGGTGGGACAAGAGGAGAGGAACCATGGGGCTCCTTTTATAGGGGAGGGGGAAGCCCCAAGGCCATGGCTGGCCGGCCATGGTGGGTGCCCCCACCTCTCCCTCATTCATGTGGGTGGACCTTCCACTAAGCCCACTCACATCAATTTCAACTCCACTCACTTTGCATTTAATGTCCACCAAATTAAATGCATTTTCTCATTAAATATTTTTTTTATTGATTTTATCTAGAATTTTGTTAATTACTTTAATTAAGAAAAATTCACATAAAACTCCCTACAACATTTCAATATCACATCCAGAACCAGTTTCAGCAATTTCACCCAAAACAATTCTGGTTTCCATCGAAATGATTCCAGCGCTTTCATAATCTTTATCTGAAACACATTTGCTCCTAAATGGTGTCGGTATCCCTTAAGTGTGTGACCCTATGGTTCGCAAATAATGCAGACATGATCGAGACCCCTCTCCGATCAATAATCAGCAGCGGGACCTGGAGATCCGTTCTGACTCCCACACATTCAACGATGACTCTTGTGATCATGTGAACCTTTAACGCTAGTAACTTAATCCCTTTGTCTTGCGTTATATTACATGTCCGAGATTCGATCATCGGTATCCAAATACCTAGTTTGATCTTGTTACCGACATGCACTCTTTTCTCGTTCCCGTGATATAACATTCTAGTGATCACACCACTTGCTTGCAAGCTATTTCAATGTGATATCACCGAGAGGGCCCCGAGTATATCTATCCATCATCGAGATAGACAAATCCCACTCTTGATCCATGAGCCTCTACATAACACCTTCATAGTACTGAACCCACCTTTATAGTCACCCTGTTACGGTGTGACGTTTGATGTTATTAAGATACTCTTCCGGTGTTAGTGATTAACATGATCTCATGGTCTAAGGACTAGGATTACTTCGTATGATTTTATAGAAATATAAACACAATGACTTTGATCGTAATGCTATACTTCAGATGAATGTTCATCACATCATTCCACCAATGCCGTGACCTTGTTATTAACAACATCCAATGTCCATGATCATGAAACCTTGATCATCTTGTTAATCAACGAGCTAGTTTATATGAGAGGCATTACTAGGAACTTTGTATTTTTTTATTAAACACACATGTATTAACGTTTCCAATTAATACAATTATAGCATGCAAAAATAAACATTTATCATAAACATGGAATAAAATAATAACCATTTTATTATTGCCTCTCGGGCATATTCCCTTCAGTTGAAGCAAAGGTTCTTTGTCCATCAAAAGAGAGGTTACTTGTACCTCAACGGTAAAGTGTGTCACCCTTGTTTTCAAATAAGCTTGGGGAGGTAACCACTTATCACACTCTTTTGAAAACTGTATTTTCTCTTTTCTTTTGGTGATATACTCTAGTTTGGTTCTTGCAAAGTTCTAAGCTTGGGGAGGTTACTTCTGCATGTGTAGAGTCTTGTGCAATGTTCGTATTCGATGAAGGTTTAATGGAATCATGTATCCCACTATTTTTGAATAATTGTTTGAGTGAGTCTATTTCTGTATTCATATGGGGATACACTTTCTCATGATAGGCACCATAGGAGTTGACTTAGAGCTTGTATGCATCTTGCCAAATTGTTTATCAATCTTTTGACACTATTTGTGATCCTCTAGAAAACATTGCCACAATATCTACACTTGGAAAGAATGAATACTTGATCAAGATCTTTTGAAATTTGTTGGTTGTCACTAAATAGCCTTGTCTTAAATGAATAGGTTATGCTCGACCCCATAATGTCAAAAAAATAGACTTGATAGTTTGCTTACGGAAGGAGTTGTCAATTCGAAATGATATTTCAAAGTTTTGAGTTCTATGCTAAATAAGGTGTTGATTAATTGTCTTAAGAGTTTAGCCTTGAAGATACTCAACACCATAGATGTGATGATCGACTTGATAGTACTCTTTGAAAGGATTTGTTTGAAGAAACTAATACTTAGCGGTAATTGAGATGCATGCCAAATATTGACCTGTTGATTAAAGTATGATATTGCTTTATGCGTGTCTGCACCACTGTCGCACAACATGGGATGTTAACAACTCCGCTGGCCTTTGAACTGTCCAAAAAGAGGAAACTCTTGGAGTTTGGCTATGAGTTGCCCAACATATGTAGCAGAAATGCTATATTTGGGTATGCATTGGTATTCCCATGGGCTTGTGTTCAAATCAAAAGAGGGAATACTCCTCTTATGAGAAATCATTATACCGAAAAGGGAAACCTTGGTAATGGTCACGAGTATCCATTCTTAGCCTGCATAGTCTAATTAAACACACTAAGTTTTGGCATGATCTCATTATTGATGAACTGAAGTTTTAGAAAGACAAAGAATAGAAAATGAGTGTTTGATAGCCATGATTCATTGATGTGGATGACCAAATGAGACACTCTAATGCTATGATTCTTTTGACTTGTTCTCGCATTTCCTTTTGGCACAAATCTCGTTACTAAGAGATAAACTTTCTGAAAGCTCAATAACTGATGTTTGCACTTGAGAGCCTTAAATAGATTACATGATTGGGTAGAATCGATTCCTATTTATGCTTGACATATATTTGTGACTAAGTTTTGCCTCATAAAAAATAATGATATGAAAAGTTATACAAAAGGTGCAATAAGAGGATCACAAGTTTGTCTGCAAGTAGATTCACTGTTGACATGGAGCATATAAGTTTTGATGAATCTTTAGTGGTCTTTATAATCGAGCTGGTGTTGCCTTGTATGAATACATGTTTTCTCTCTTCAAGCTTGTAGAAGAAATAAGGATGCAAGGCATTGATTTCCAATGATAAGATATTTCACAACCATTAATTTATTGCCGACCCTTCCTGCTCGAGGATGAGCAAGGTCTAGCTTGGGGAAGTTGATGGCTGTGAAATACCACCTCTTGTAGCTATATAAAATGAGCCATTTATCTCTTGTATCATGTTTCTTTTAGCTATAGCTATGCCTTATATGCATCACTTCTAGTTCTCATTTACTTTCATATGAGCTTTGCACATTTAGTAGTTTAGGTAGAATTTTATCACTTCTCCTTGTCTATGACATGTGTGTAGGTGTTGTCAACACCCGAATTTTTAATCCCAGATGCCTGTTATGCCATGCATCGCAATCCCATGATTACCATTTTAGCGAGACATAACAGATTGGATATCACAATACATCATCCATTACAGACCATAATAAGGTCTTACACAAATAAGGATCTCATGATCCAGTCTTAGTACAATCAAGTAGCGGAATAAATAGCGTAGCGGTGGGGTCCATCTTCAGAGTCACAGGTAATGCTGACGATGGGAGAGAGTCCTAGTTATCATAGCCGTCTTGCTGCCCTTCATCTTGGTAATCTCCTTCATAGTCTGGCCATAGGAATAGCCATGGACAAAAGCCATGAGTACTCTTTAAGTACTTGCAAACTACCACTAACAAGTAGAATAGTTCTAGTGGGAAATGCTAACTCTAAGTTTACTTGTAAAGTTAGGTTTGAAACCTAAGCTAAGTTTAGAAGAAAAGAAAGATAAAATAAAGTTTGAAAACACCTAAGTGGGAACTTAGTTATCATAGTCACAACTCTGTTGTGGTCAAGTCATGTCACAATTCATTTCATAAGTTGTTTTGAAAACATCTGACAACGGAACAATATGGCCACTCCAACTGTCCATAACCGCGGACGCGGCTATTTGAATAGTTTGACACTCTGCAGAGGTGGTACACTTTCACCACAAGATATGATACATCTGTCAGGGATAACCCTGAATCATCATACTTAGTATGCACAAAATCAAACATAACCTTTCCTTTACACACCCTAGTATAAGCACCTCTCCTATGAGCATGGACTCCCAACCATGACCATCTGTCATCTTGGGCACTGCATAGGTGGACAACATTGAGATGTAACCTCAGCTCAAACCTCTCCCGCGAGGGAACTAATACTAATTCATATAAACTTCCAGCTAAGCCTTACCCAATTCAGGTATTGTGGTTGTACGGTAAAATTGGAATGGTATCGCATCCGGACCCAACCATCAGTTTTGTAAAAGGTCTAAGGCTCATGCCTCAACATTTTCATCATCATAAACCATTTGTGTTTCTCAACACATGTCAAAACATCTCAATAGAATGACTCATCATTCCAAGGTTTTCACAATTCATTTTCACCAAGTATTCCCATCTAAAGTGAATCAAGTTTTGAGTTTTGTTCCAACTACTAAGTTAAGAGTGTTCACTAAAGTGGGACGCTAATGTCAATCTCATGCCATAGAATGACATCTAAGTCTAACTAGATAGGTCAATTTTTATACTCTTTATGCTACCTTCAAACAAGTAAAGGACTTTGGTAAAGTAAAGGAAGTAAAGCTTGTAAATAAAACTTGGAAAAGATAGAAGTCAAAGTGGTATAACCAAAGCATGCCTAATGCCTTTGCTTAGGTTATCTAGATTGCAAGGGTTAGCTTGCATTGTTAGTGAGGGCTTGCTAGTATAATACTTGCAAGTGTTAGCTTGCCTTGGGTAGTGCAATGGTTGAAGTTTTCTTCCTCCTCTTGGTAGAACTCCTCCTCCTCGTAAGCTTGGTCGGTACTATCGTCTATAAATACATACGAAATACACAATCACCAAACAATCCTTAACTAGTCTACTTAGCACACTAAGGCACACATTTGATGATCTAGTATCATCACAAGCATCACAAGGTTTAATGAACTAGCTTCATTCTTTTTATTTGAGAAAAGTAATTTCTACTCATTGAAATTAACTAAGATTTAATATTCTCCATTTAAAATATGGGATCATTTGGACACATGTCATGACCACATATTCTAACATATGGGAATGTGATTTAAGAGTTGGATCACATCTTAATAAGTTTAAGTTTAATAATTAATGATTTAAAGTGACTAGAAATGCCTTTATAGCATTATTTTGGTACTAGTCCCAAGTCACTTCACGTAAACCTTAATATTATTACATATTCAGATAGGTATGGTTAAATGTGATTTTTGAGAGTTAGAATCAACTCAAAAGCTATTATGGTTGATTTTATAAATTTTTCGAATGTGCAAAAGCTCTTGTATTGTTATTTTTACTAGGAGAGATCTCTAACTCTAGATGATTTAAATCCAACGGAATTGGATAGGTCTTTTCAGTAGCTTTCTAACAAAATTGGAATCACTCAATTTGGTTTAGTAAATCTTCCTGAATTGATTTTTGAACTAAGGGACAGAAATGGTTTTAAGTCTAAATAGAAAAATCTAAATTTGAATTACTGGGTCAGCGTGGGAAAGTAATTGGGCCGTCCCAGTGACGCTCAGCGGTGCAGAGGGTGACTGACAAGGGGGGTCCGCCTGTCAGTGACACTTAAAACCCGAAATGGTATCTAGCGATCTAGGCCACACGATTAGATCGCGGATCAACGGCTCACGGTCGTCGTCTACGACGGACTCGTCGCTGGCGAGACTGAACCCTAAACGGCCGGTGGGGGTCTACTGGGGACGTACCAGGGCTCTAGCTAGTGCGGCGAGGCGGGCAAACAAACTGGCGGATGACGGCGAGCTCAGGCGAGATCGTGGCAGGGGCTGCGGTGGACGGAATCGACGGCAGCGTCTCCTCCTCTGCAGCGGCCTCCTCCGGTGCAATTCTGGCGAACGGTGGCTCGAGCGGCTCCGGCGAGAGAGGGGAAATGGTCAGGGAGAGAGGGGAGTGGAATGGTATGAAGAGATGGTGCGGGGGAGGTCTCCTTATATAGGCTCGACGGTGAGACCGAAAGGCATGGGCGCGGCTCGTCGGTGACGGTGAAATAGGGGGGCTACCGGCGTGGCAAGGTAGGTGGAAGGTGGGCGGTCTGCTGGCGGTCCTCTATGGTGCAATGTCACGACTAGGGGCGGTGGCATATGGTCGGGAGCTTCACGCGCTCCGGGGGACAGAGGCGGTGCTCGACGTGGCTCCCGGCGACTGTGGGTCGCACGGCGATGCACGGCCGTGTCTAGCGGGGTTCTGGTGTCGAGGCAGAGCGACGTGCGCGATATGGCGTCAAGGGGCAGTTTCCTGCGTGCTGGCGGCAATCGCGCTCTGGCGCGCTGTGGCTGGCTCGTAGAGAGAAAGGGCAGCGATGCTGGGGAGTGGTCCAGGGGCTGGGGTTGATCAAGGGGTGGACCGTGGGTGGCGGTAGGGTTGGGCGGAGCTAGTGGGCACACTGGGATGCGCGGCTCGGTCCCTGGCGTGCTGCCCGCATTTGGCCGACGATGACCTCATTTGGGCGGCGCTACACTAGTGCTACGGGGATGGGGGAGGCTGGTTGATGGCTTGGTTGGACTCAGGGGGGACAGGGGAGAGTAGAGAGGGTCCAATGGGGGACAAGGGCTTAACTAGCAACAGTATTAGTTAGGCCATTTTACCTCTGTTTGCCACCTGTTCGACACAATGGCCGCATGAGAGAAATTTTTGAATTTTGAGTTGATTTTTGGTGGATGCTTGGTAGACTGTGGTTGCTTGGGATTAAAAAATGGAGTTCATTTGAGTGGTTTTTGAATAAGTGTGATCTATGCATAAGAACTACATTCAATTTTCAAATGTCATTTAAATTTAGTATTTGAAAGTTTTTGGGATGAAACAAAGTGGGCCTTGGCACATCACTACTTGTACTAGCAAGGGGTGCAAAGAACCACAATTGTTTCTGTTAAAATTTGAGTTCTAGGAATAGCCAAAGTAGGCTAAGTGATTAAAATGGCACAAATGACCATTTCCTTATTTTATTCTTTTTGATTTCTTTTTCTTTGGGATTTGCTTGGGAATGATCTAGATGATGTTTAATTCACCTTAGAATCATTTTACAACCAATAGATCACTCAAACATGGCAATTCAAAACAACTCCTATTTTAAATGCACACACATATGAATGCTTAAAGGTTTTTAAATAGAAAAAGTTTTTGTTAACCCTAAATTGGGTAGATTTGATCTTGGTCACTTGGATTAAAGTTTTGGGATGTTACAAACCTCCCCCCTTAAACAAAATCTTATCCCGAGATTTACGAAAGAAAACTAGGAACTAAAGAGATCTGGGAACTCAGTCCTAATGTAATCTTCTCGCTCCCAAGTGGCTTCTTCTTCGGTATGGTTGCTCCATTGAATCTTGAGAAATTTGATACTCCTGGTCCTGGTGGTTCTGTAGGCTTCCTCCAAGATACGGATGGGCACTTCACGATATGTCAGGTCCTTGTTGATATCAACAGCTCGGTGATCGATGTTCTTGAAAACTTCGGTCTTCTCCGGCACTTATAAGCATATGGATGGCTGACATCTCTTCTGGCAGTTCCAGTTGATAAGATACTTCTCCTTTGCGGTTCAGAATCTTGAAAGGCCCGATATATCTGGGGGCTAACTTTCCTTTCAGACTAAGACGCCGGGTTCCCTTCAATGGTGAAACCTTGAGATACAGAAAATCTCCGACATTGAAAGTCAGGTCTCTCCTTCTCTTGTCAGCATAACTCTTTTGTCTGGATTGGGCGGTCTTGAGGTGCTCAGGGACTTTGTGAACTTTCTCTTCGGCTTCTCGGAGAATGTCAGGTCCAAAGATCTGACTCTCTCCTACTTGCAACCAATTCAAAGGGGTGCGGCACTTTCTTCCGTATAGGAACTCAAATGGTGCCATTTGCAAACTAGCTTGATAACTATTGTTGTATGAGAATTCTGTAAAAGGCATGCAGTCTTCCCATTTTGATCTGTACTCCAACACACAAGCTCTCAACATATCCTCTAGTATTTGGTTGACTCTCTTAGTCTGTCCATCACTTTGCGGGTGATAAGCGGTGCTGAAATTCAACTTGGTTCCCAATCCTTCTTGGACTTTCTGCCAAAATCTCGAGGTAAATTGGGTTCCTCGATCTGATACTATGGTCTTGGGGGTTCCATGCAGACTAACAATTCTAGCAATGTACAACTCTGCTAGCTTCAAACTCTGGTAAGTGATGACCCACAAGTATAGGGGGTGTATCGTAATATTTTTGATAAGTAAGAGTGTCGAACCCAACAAGGAGCGGAAGGTGCTGGCTAGTGGTATGGATCAGGAATTCTCTGCAAATACTTAGCAAATGGATTTTTAGGGTTTTTTGATAAAGCAAGTAAAGAAAGTACGAGTAAATAAAAGACAGTAGGAATAAATGCAGCAAGTGGCCCAATCCTTTATGCATCAAAGGACAAGCCGGTTGTATTACTTAAGATGACCAAACGTTTTCGAGGACACATGGGAAGACTGTCAAGTGCTTTCGCTTCATATAGTTGATTAATCTTTTTTAGCTTGCTAAGTGTTGTGTGGGTGAACCTGCACTAATGTACCGACCTTCCTAGGACTAATACATACTTGTGATTATACCCCTTGGAAACATCCGTAAGTACAAGAAAGTAATTAAGGTAGAAACCTAACCACAACTTTAAACTCTAAGACCCTTACGTCCCTTGTGCAATGGTTTCCTAACGAGGGTTCAGGTTTCTGTCACTCTGGCAACCCCTACGATTAGTAGCCAAATACACAATGCATTCCCCTAGGCCCATATAGGTGAAGTGTCATGTAGTCGACGTTCACATGACACCACTAGAAGAAGTACACCACAACTTAAATATCAAACTATTGGATCTTTCTCAACACAACTCTACTACTAACAACATGACTTCTCCCATGTCCTCAAGAACAAAACGAACTACTCACAAGACATCATATGGATCATGATCAGAGATGGAATAATGATGTATAACAATCTAAACATAAACAATAATTCAATGGTTCACTCAATAGCATCAACTACAAAGAGTAATCAACACCGTGAAAGTTTCCCCTATGAACTATGCAAGATTCAACCCGATTGTTACAGCAATATGGAGATGGTGATGAGGGTGATGATGGTGATGATGGTGGTGGTGATGATGATGATCCCGATGAAGTCCAGCTTTATGGTGGTGTTGATGGCGACGATCTCCCCTCTCCGGGAAGGAATTCCCCCGGCAGAAATCTGTTTGCCAGAGAGATCTTTCTCTCTTGGTGTTTTATGCCTCGCAGAGGCGACGAAATCTTTCTGTGGTCGCTCCCTGAGTCTTAGGGTTTCGGGAGGATAATATACGCCAGAGGGGAGTGCCAGGGGTGGACCAGGGTGGCCACACCATCTGGTGGCACGGCCTAGGGTGGCCCGCGCCAGGGGGTGGTGTGGGCCCCCTGTGGCCCATCTCCAGCACCCCTTCTGACTTCCTTCATCTTCTGGAAAAATAGGATTTTCCATATATTTTCCCGGATTTTCTGATCTTCGTGAGTTTTGCCTCCAAACAGCACCTTTTCCATCAGAATCCTGACTGCAGCGGTCCAAGCTCCAAAAGTCATCAACCATGCAAAAACAGATGAAATAACATAAGTATCACCTCTTAATACGAAATATATCAATGAATAACAGTGAATTATGACATAGAATAGTGATGCAAAATGGACGTATCAACTCCCCCCAAGCTTAGACTTCGCTTGTCCCCAAGCGAAACTGAGCTCAATAAACATGACCCCAGGTTTATGGAGTGAAGAGTCGATAAAAGAATACAGACAAGAAGCATCACATTCATCAATACATAGATCATGATAGAAGACAACTCACTATTATATAACTCAACTTGCAATGAGTAAAGGAAACACAATGAAGATACATAAAGTAAATCATAATTGGTAATGGCAAACTTAGCTCTTGGTCGAAGAATAGTTGATAATTTGCTAGAGTTCACAAATAACTGGTTTTCAATGACAGCTTTCAAAGTAGTAAACACCAGACAAGAGCAATGTGCAAAACAAGTAACATAAGAAACATTATTGAATAAATCATCATATGAATGAATGAAACACAAAAACTCAAAATACTTGCTTGAGATAGAAGGGAATAGGTTTACTGACTCAACTACAAAGTAAAAGAAAGGCCCTTCGCAGAGGGAAGCAGGGATTGCAAGTCTCATAAAGAGCTCCCAAAAATTATGGTACTTACTAGCTTTCAGCTCTCATTGCCCCTATCATAGGCATCTTTAGGTGATTAAGGTTAAACTGATCAAATATGAGGATATGCATTGACAAGTTGTAAATTGAGAATCTCATGTCCCTTGAATACGAGGGCTGCTCCTCATGCTACTCAAGTTTAGTCACTGGTAAGTTCTTGTCATCGTAAGCATATGTATATCATAGAGAACCACCAACGGGGTACCCCTTTCCCGATGATACAGAAGAATCCCCATATCAAAATGACAAGGCAAGCAGACAACAAACATCTCAGCAATCTTCTTATTTACCATGGGAATATGGTGCTTTTCTCTCTCTTTCCTCTTTTCATAATTTTTTTTCTTTTTCTCAATCTCTATCTCTTTTTTTATAAGAAGAATGCTTCATAGATGCTCGTTATGGTTACACTACAGGTTTCCACCATGTCAGCATGGATTAGACCAGCGGCCCAGGCGTTTCTCTAACACACATGCATAACTCCATGGACTTACAAGCTCCCCTTTCATTTCACATTGACGACATCCATAGACAAAAGAACATGATATCAACTAGGTACAAAGTACCGGTGCAATGTTGAAAGCGTTCCCCATGACAGCATGGTTCTGCTAATTCACAACTTACAAAGCGCAAGCATATGCGCAACATAGGTGAGCACAATGGTTCAAGTTTATTAAGTGCAAGAAAGTAAAGTGTGCCATCAAGTTCGTGAGAGCTTTAATCACTAATTTTCACATAACAAGTTTAATTTGGGAGGTAGATAAAACAAGAATTTACTTGGAATAGCAATAATGCTAATAGGTAGGTATGGTGGACACAAATGGCATGTTTTTGGTTTTAAGGATTGGATGCACGAGAAGAATTCCCTCTCAGTACAGGTTTTTGGCTAGCAAGGCTGGGTAGCAAGTATAAGAGTCGAAGGAAACAAGCAAACATACAAGTGATAAAGACAAACATGCAATCTTCCTTGGAAGCACAAAAGATCTTAACTAGAGAATACTAAACTTATGAGCAAATCAAGAAAGAAAGATGATGAAATTATATTTCTTTAGAGTACTTTTATCTTTTTCATTCAACTCTCAAAAATAGTGTTGCTGTTGACCGAGCCAGGTTTACTAAAACCAACTAAATTAACTCAATGATCCCAAAGTGATACCAATACTAACAACAAGATCAATCAAATAACCACGAATTGAAAACTAATATAAGCTATGAAAAAGAGTGAATGATAGAACTTCTCATTAATATTTCATAACGGCAACTCACACCAAGGGATACATATCTAACGAGAGAGGGGACACTTCCATAATGCAAACCATCCTACATAATAACTTCTCTATTCATGATATGACTCTAATAATAAGGTAAAAAGGTGGAAGATAGTGATGTGATACCACGGCACTGCCCCAAGCTTGGAACAAACCAAGGGGATGCCAAACCTGAGGGCCTTGAACCTCTTCTATCTGGACCTCCCCATCTTCAAACAATAACTCCTTGGGATGAATCTTTAGCTCCCTCATGTATGGGTTGATGATATCCTCTAAGAGATCCTCCTTGGTTGATCCAGAGGAAGACATTGTGGCTCCAAATCTAGGAGTCTACCTAACGAGGGTTTAGCTCATCAATGCCCATTGTTATGGACTTGGGTTTTGGAGAAGGAGGGAGCGCTAGAGACATCTATCGGCTAGCAAACAAGAACACAGGGGACTCGAAGATTTACCTAGGTTCAGGCCTCGCAAAGGTCCCTACTCCTGCTTGTCTGCTCGTGGAATTATCAAAGGAATCGAGGATTACAATGGTGCGCAGATGCAATTTGGCGAGGGTTGTGGAAACTAGGGTTGCATGTGTCCTCCTCGCCACCCCCTCCTAGCCTTTGTATAGATAGGCTAGGTCTCGGGTAGCAGGTCGAGTCGGTTACAGGTTAGAGTTTTCCCCTTTGAACTTTCTATCTTTAGCTTCTTCTTGTACTTCAAGTAATCGAAAGTCCGTAGGTTACTCGAGTTCTTCATTTGGGCCTTGGCGACACCGTGGGCTTTCATTGTATTCAGGCCGTATATACCAAGCTCGAGTACTTGTAGGGTATACCCATGTTAGTAGCCCTCGAGTGTCCAGTGGAATCGCATATTCGACTGGGACTTCATGAATCCTTTCGAGTGCATGACTGAGTATGTTTTTCGACTGCTTTGTTTGTGTCATAGGGATTGTTGATGTGCGTGCCTGATGTAACTGATGTATTGGTATCAGTTAACTACCTTAGGGTAAAACAATGCCATCTACTCGAACTCGAGTCCCCGGACTCGAATCCAAAAAAGTGCTGGCGTAATTCGACTCAAGCCGCGGAGGTATTACAGGAGTCGAATTCCAGTATACGGGTGTGAGCACTCGACGCGTCCGTCAAGGCATGTTCATCGTACCTGTTGGCACGGATATATTTCTGGTAGTGCGCAGAAAATGCGTTGCCAGGCATTATTCAAGTCTTATCTTCACGCTGCAAGCGCGGCATCCGAATTTTGTCATCACGGAGATGATACGGGTGACCCAGGAGATGCAGTCTCTTTGTAGGGAAATTTCATGAGGCGGTGTCGTCATAAGCTTCGAGTGTGGATGTCATCAACACACAGTATAATGTACAAATAATCATAGGGTGCGCGACCAGTGCTCCCTATGGGAGTAGCCCCCGAGTGCCTGGTTGAGTCGAAGACTCAGGCAGGGACTATAGAACTTTTGCGACTGCTGTCGTCTTTTGTTTACTTGTTTTAGTCGAATTTATTTCCAGCGCTCCCTATGGGAGTAAACCATGTCCATAGTCGAATTGCGGTTCAAGTGGTTGGGTTTGCCTATATTGTCCATGTTCCTGTAAAAAGAAAATAAAAATCGTAGGGTGCGCGACCAGCGCTCCCTATGGGAGTAGCCCCCGAGTGCTTGGTGGAGTCAAAGACTCGAGCAAGGACTAAAGTAGTCAAAGTTTTCTTCTGCGTAATTTTGGATGACGTCAGTGCTGACGATGCGATGACCTCCATTGCCTGCGTGAGCGAGTTTGACGGGACGTGACGATCGGTGGGTCCCATTTTCTGACTCTGATTTGACCGGGCGTGCATAATTTTTGTTTTAACTGCGCCTCCTCGATTTCCGCACATAATGGGGGTAGTGGGGGATGGTTCGCGCTTCAGTTCCTCCACGTGTCGAGCACGATGAATGCCACGCGTCTGATAGGGTTTTTCTTAGCCATTGGATTGCATCTTCCAGTGGGTTATGTAGTGATGCAGCAACGGTAATTTTCACATCTTCTTCTTTTCTGCCTTTGCCTCCGTCGCCATTGCCGCTACTCCTCTGCTTCCTTGCGCTCCTTTCCTTCGTGGCGCTGGACCAGCTCCGCATATTTCCCAGCTACTTCCTCCGGTCACACCGCCGCCGCGGAATGGGGAAGAAGAAAGGAGGTGCCGCGGCCGATCCCGCCGCTGCCGCGGTTACTACGAAGAAGAAGGGTGGCTCTGCCGCTGCAGGCACCAGCACCACCGCCGCCAGGAAAAAGAAGGTCACGGGCACTCACGTCACCAATGGTGCATGGCGTGCATCCGTGATAAAGTCTTCAGAGCTTCATCTTCTACGCCAGGACGGAGTTTTGTCTTCCGCAGTCAAGGACGCGCGCGTCCCTGGCAGTGAGGTAATCCCCTCTCCTCCTGCTGGCTTTTGGGTGATGTTCCTAGCGTTTATCATCCGCGGTCTCTCGTTGCCCCTGCATCCTTTCTTCAGGGGCCTTGTCTGATTTTACGGGCTCCAGCTCCATCAGCTGTCCCCAAACTCCATCCTCCATGTAGCTTGCTAAATTACTCTCTGCGAGTGCTGGCTCGGAATCGAGCCGCACTTCGGTCTCTTCAAGTGCCTCTTCAAGTTGAAGCGCCAATCGGCGTCTGGCTCCGTAGTCTATGATGTAGGCGGCTGCGGTATCCATGTCGACCCCTCTGTCACATACTTCAACATCAAGCTGATGATGTCCGTCCAAGGGTGGAGGGACAAGTGGTTCTACGTCCGCGACCAAAAGGCCGACGGAGACCACTACGGACTCGCGCCCTTCGACGCCGTGACGCCGTGCAAGAGGAGGCGCTCCTGGAAGAACGTAGTGATGCCCGGCGAGTTCGTGGAAACATATGTGCTGTACGAGCGTGTCTACGACCTCGAGAGTCGCATGGGTAAGGAAGAGGGAGGCTGCGCCCTCATTCGCACCTGGCTGCGCCACGCGTCCAGCCCCTGTAGGCTAGAGTCCACCCTATGTTCTAGTGGGCTGGCACAGACGATGTCACTCGCGTATCGGCCGATGGCATTTCCGTGAGTGAGGTAGATAAGAGGGTGCGACTGGTCACCAAGTACACTGTCAAGGATGTACTCCCTAGTGAACTAGACATTCCTCCGTTCGATGCTACTAACCCTCCTCCTGAGGTACAATTGTGCAACGTAGTAGCTTTGCTTTGTCGACTATGTTTTTTCTGTTGCATCGTTTTTGCTAAGTTGTTTTCTGTATGCAGGATTGGGCGGTGTCACCCTGTATGCTCCCTCTTCCTGAGGGGGTTATCCCTCGTGAAGCCTTGGAATAGGACGAGTCGGAGTTGACCGTCCCATCTGATGTGGAGGAGGAAGCCCCCGAGTCGAGTGGTCCAGACACTCGCAAGCGTTCACGCAGTGAGGATTCAGATGCGCCGTCCCCTTTGACTCCGGAAGGTGGAGGTGTTGGTGTAGAGTCGACGATACCTGCTATTCCCGTGAGTGCCATGGCGCCATCCTCTCGCAAGAAGATGCGGCTGCCAAAGAGTCTTCGTCAGAGTCGGGGGATCAAACCTTTGATTTTGACAAGTTTGATTGGTAAGTATATGAATCTTCCTTTTGGTTCTTCTTTGGGGTTGCCTTTTCTTGACGTTGGTTTGGTTCTGTAGTTGGCCGGCGTCGTCGTCTTCTAGTGACGTCCAATTTTTGAAAGAATCTGGAGATGCGACCTCCAAGGCCAAGAAAGTGGCTAAGCGCACTCCTTCTCCTCCATTGGTGGCCCACTCCGGCCATAATTCATCGAGTTGTCCGCATGATGTGGAGCACCAGATGGTTATCCGGACCACTACGAATCCATCGGCTTCGGAGTCTTTGGAGGATCATGTAAGTGTAGTATTTGTTTCCTCTATTTTTGTAGTCGAATGTATCATCTTCTATCATCTGCTTATCCTTTGCTATTTTCTCCTGTCGCAGCTTATTGTGAAGGAAGCCGCTCGCTTAGCGGAGCAAGTTCTTGCGATGGGTCGCCAGCATGCAATGCTAGATTCTCGCCACCGCGTGGTTGAAAGTAAGTGTCTTGCTTCTTCTTCGTCCTCTTTGTGATATATCCGGCTGATAGCCTATCTTTGTTTATTTCATAACTGAGCATAATGCACTCCTCCGCGACGCTGCTTCCCTTGAAAAGACGCTTGTTGCAGCGGTAAAGAGCCGCGATGAGGCAGTCGCAACATGTGCCGAGTCACGAATCACGAGGAGGATCTGCGCGCCTCCATCGTGGCTAGGGACAAGTTGTTCGAGGAACAAATTTTTTCGATTGCCAAGGCTCTCTCAGGTATTCCTTTGTCTGAATTTTTGGTGTTTTCTTCTTCTTTCGAATTTGTTGTTGGTGTTGACTCTTGTGCCTATGCTTGGTTGTAGATGCCAGCGGTTTGAGCTTCGACCCTCAGGCACTCCACCGTGACGACGCCTTGGTGGGTGCCATTTCAGCAGTCGAGGATCGCAGCACTGCCGTTCAAGGGACGCTCTCCAAGGCCAAGGGCGTGCTCAGTCGCTTCCGGGAAGAGCTAGCGCCCAAGGCTGAGCTGATCGAGAATATGGATGAGCTGGTGGAGTCTCTTGCCGGGGGAATCCCTGCAAGCTTCAAGAACTCGCTCCGTGCGGCAGGCGCTTCGATGTCACTCGCCATGGTTCAAGCCCATGGAGTCGAAGTTGATCCTGTGGCGGTCTCCAAGGTGATGCCTGTTAGCGCTGATGGCCAGCAGGTAGTCTTTGCTCCCTTCGCAACTGCTTTTGGCAAGTACGGCCCGCAACTGATCAATACAGTTGCGAAGTACTCTGAGGAGCTTCAGCACACCAAGAAAGCTGCAAAGGTTGCGACATCAGGGGACGGCGGGAAGTCTGTGGCATCTGATACTGCCACAGACTCGATGAGGCCCCCAAAACCAAAGTCAAAGTCGAAGAAGCCAGTCGCTCCTTAGTAGTCGCATCTTGTAATAGTTAAATAGGTTGTGTCTTTTGTCGAGAACATGCCTGTTGGCGAGTGTATCTAATAATACTTTTGTTAATCCTGAATGCACTCGAATCGTTTGTCTATGCCTTTCCTTAGTCCTCTTATTGTCTCTTGCTTGACTTGTGGTAGGGCACATCGAGTGATCCTTTGAGGGAGCCTCAGGATTCGCCGCCCCTTGATGACACTTTGGCACCGCCGCGCTCAAGGGTGGAGGAGCTCTCTCTGCTCTCGCGACTCCGTGACCGCGTGAAGCAGTTGGAGCATGAATTTCCTATACTCCACAGAAATGCGGACGTATGGAAGTCGAAAGCGGAGAAAGCCGCCGCCCGAGAACAATATCTACTAGGGGAGGTGGCGCAGTTGGGTGACCAATTCAAATGTTAGTCTTTATGCCTCCTGTCGTTTCCTTGTAGTCACTCGCAGTACTTCATTATTCTTATATTTTGCCTTTGCTTGGTATAGTTGTCAGCGCGCGCCATCCGCAGGATGAGAAGGATCGGATTGCCATTCGCATGAATGACCTGACCCAAGAGTAGCTTCAGGCAAGTGGGTATTTCTGGGTAGATCATGATCGCGCAATCACGTTGGTGACCATGCAGGATCGTGCGTAGCGAGTGCTTCACTTCTTGAAGAAGTCATAGTCATGCTTGAAGAATATTTACCAGACGATGTTCCCGTTGGACGTCGTTCCATCGAGCCTGCTGGCCCTTCTCGCTAGATTCCAGGACTTGAGTGCGATCGGCGAGTGTGTACGTCAACAGTTAGTGGCTGGTGCCAAAGCTGCTCTGTCACTGGTGCGACTGCATAGGCCTGATGTGGACGTTGCAGCAATTGCGGCTGGACCACCTACGCCGTCAGCAGGGTTCTACTTGGAACATGGTGCCGCACTACCAGGCAGTGGATCGCCCAGCAGAGGAGATCGTCGATTTCTTCGAGGAGCAGACCAATGTTCTTTTGCTACAACAGTAGTTTAGTTTGTATCCTGCACATAGTTATACCAATGTTGTAAAGTTCGTATATATGCTATGTATAATTGATTGACAATGATGTGTAAAAGAGCTTGTTAGCGTGTATGTTTTGTGAGTGCGTTGCACTATGCGACTCCTTTTCGTTAGCCTGGCTTTGTGTTTATCTCAGTCCCTTATCAACCTGTCAGGTGTGTTGCAACTGGGTTTATGTTTGTCAAGGGTTTCGATTGGTGTGCCAGCTACTCAGGATATCGCGTTTTAGTTCGTAGAACAAATGTTTATAGGGTGGCGCAGCCCCCGAGTGGATAATCTTGCGAAAAAATAAAAATACAGAGTTTCGGGGCACTTAGCTTTATTTATTCGTAGGATAGTACGAGGTACAATGTGTGGCTAAGTAGCCTTGGCTGAGTAGCCTTATTTGCAATGTAAAAGTAAAAACAACTAAGGGTAGAAGCATCGCAGCTGCGTGACGTTCTAGGGGTTGGAGTATGTGACTCCTGTCTCTAAATCTTGAAGACGATAGGCGCCACCTGGGATTACTTCTATAACCATGTATGGTCCCTCCCAGGGGGATTCGAGCTTGAGATGCCCTTGCTGCTTCAGTCGGAGGACTAGGTCGCCTTCGACGAAGGACCTGGGGCGTAGCCTTCTACTGTGGTAGTTGCGCAGGTTCTGCTGGTAGATCGTTGATCTTTCTGCGGTGATTTCCCTTGCCTCGCCAAGGAGGTCAACTGAGTCTTCGAGTGCAAGAGTTGACTCCTGCTCGCTGTAAGCGACCACGCGTGGTGCTTTGTATCGTACTTCGGCGGGTAGCACCGCTTCAGCCCCGTGCACCATGAAGAACGGGGTGTACCCTATAGTGTTGTTTGGAGTTGTGCGTAGGCTCCAGAGTACTGATTGTAGTTCGTCTGGCCAGCAACCCGCGGCCTGTTCGAGTGGCCGGAGGAGTCGCTTCTTGATGCTGCCGCAAACGAGCCCGTTAGCTTTTTCGACCTGACCGCTGATCTGTGGATGTGCCACGGAGGCATAGCTGACGTTGATTCCCATATTCTCGCAGAATTCTTGGAACTCCTTGGATGTGAAGTTCGTCCCATTGTCGGTGATGATGCTGTGCGGTACTCCAAAGCGGTAGACGATGGTCTCGAAGAACTTGACTACGCTATGTCCTGATTGATTGGTCACTAGCATGGCCTCTATCCACTTGGTGAATTTGTCGACTATGACCAGGAGGTAGATGTAGCCTCCTCGTGAGGACTTTGGGAGCTTGCCAACCATGTCGAGTCCCCATTGCGCGAAGGGCCAGACCAATGGAATTGGCCGGAGCTCTGCGCCAGGTGCGTGCTGCTTGTCCGCGAATCGCTAGCACGCGTTGCATTTCTGGACGAGTCTTTGGCGTCGCGCATGGCCGTAGGCCAATATAATCCAGCTCGTAGAGCTTTGGCTACGAGGGCACGACTGCCGGCGTGGTGCCCGCAGGTCCCCTCATGGATGTTAAGGAGAACAACTCTTCCATCGGTAGTGGAGACACATCGTTGAAGCACTCCTGTGATGCTGCGCTTGTACAGTTCGCCGTTTATAACAACGAATGCCTTGGATAGCCAGCGATGTGCCGTGCGTCAGTCGGGTCGTCCGGTAGCCTCTTGCTGAGAAGGTACGTGATGTACGGTTGAGTCTAGGATGGCTCGATCATCATGACGCTCATTGGTCCTTCGAGTCCTGTATCCAGCTCCAGGTCGTCGAGTGCCATTGGCTCATTGGGCGGTGTAGCCCTCGAGTCCGTTGCTGCGCTTGTTTTCTTCTCTACGGCCTTTGGCTTGATGGAGCATTCGCAGATGCGCTCGAGAAATACTCCAGGTGGTATGGGGGCGCAGGTAGAGCCTATGTTGGCGAGTGTGTCCGCCTCTTCATTGCTTTCACGACCTATGTGCCGTAGCTCGCAGCCGTCAAAGTCCCCCTCGAGTGTATCGTAGAGGTCGTGGTAGGCGATCATGTTGTTGTTCAGTGCGTCGCACTCGTGCATTGTCTGGTTGACGACCAAGTTGGAGTCGCCATATATTATGAGCCTTTTGGCGCTGCAGGCTTTCGCCATCCTCATCCCGTGTAGTAGGGCCTCGTATTCGGCTTCGTTGTTGGAGGCGGTGAACTGCATTCGCAAAATATATTTTAGCTTGTCTCGCTGGGGCGATGTCAGTATGACACCTGCACCAACTCCGTCCTTCCACTTAGATCCGTCGAAGTGCATTGTCTAGAGGTAGGACATATCTAGTTTTTGGGGAGCTGGTTCTCCATCTAGTGCACGAGGAAGTCAGGGAGAACCTGCGACTTGATTGCGTCGCGTTTTTCATATGTGATGTCTCGTGGAGACAGTTCAATTCCCCAAAGTGCGACTTGTCCGGTGGTGTCGGGATTGTTGAGGATGTGCCCAAGCGGGGCGTCATTGACGACCATGATTGGATGTTCTTGGAAGTAGTGGCGCAGTCGCCGGGCCGTCATGAAGACGCCATATGCCAGTTTCTGGTAGTGCGGGTACCATTGTTTTGTTGGCGTAAGTTCCTCGCTGAGGTAGTAGACTGGGCGCTGTACCCCGTGGACCTTGTTTTCTTCAGGTCGTTCGATTACGAGCACTGTGCTGACCACCTGGTTGGTGGCGGAGATGTATAGCAACAACGGTTCCCTTTCTTGTGGGGTTACCAGTACTGGCGAGGTGGATAGCAGGCGCTTGAGGTCTTCGAATGCTTCCTGCGCCTCAATGGTCCACTCGAACTTGTCAGCTTTACGGAGGAGTTGGTAGAAGGGCAGTGACTTTTCACCCACCCGACTGATGAATCGACTGAGAGCCGCGATTCGCCCAGCCAGCTGCTGGACGCCTCTTATGTTTTTCGGCCTCTCCATGGCCAGTATGGCTTTTATTTTCTTTGGGTTCGCTTCGATCCCTCTTGCGGAGATAAGGTACCCGAGTAGTTGCCCAGATGGTACACCGAAGGCGCACTTGTCCGGATTGAGCTTGATCCGGTAGCGGTCGAGATTGGCAAAGGTTTCGCGCAAATCGTCGATTAGTGAGGCTTCCTCTTTGGTCTTGATTACTATGTCGTCGACATAGACTTGAATGTTGCGACCAAGTTGGTTCTTGAGGCAAGATTGCATGCACCGCTGGTAGGTGTCTCCTGCGTTCTTTAGCCCAAAGGGCATTGTGTTGTAGCAGAACACACCAAAGGCGTTGTAAACGCTATTTTTTCTTGATCTTCCTCCTTCATTCGAATCTAGTTATAGCCTGAGTAGGCGTCGAGAAAGTAGAGGCGCTCGCATCCCGCGGTGGAGTCAATGATCTGGTCAATTCGCGGTAGCGGGAAGTGGTCCTTTGGACAGTGCTTATTCAAAGAGGTGAAGTCCACGCACATCCGCAGGATATCCGTGTCCTTTTTTGGTACTAGCATCGTGTTGGCGAGCCAAGTGCTTTCCTTGATCTCGCGTATGAATTTGGCGTCGAGGAGTCTGTTGATCTCCATTCCGACTGCCTTTGCTCTTGGTTCAGATAATCGCTGAATTGTTTGCTTGACTGGCCTTGCGTCTGGGTTGACGTTGAGTGCGAGCTCGACGAATTCCCTAGGAACTCCTGGCATGTCCGCTGGACACCAGGCAAAGATTTCCCAGTTCTCACAGAGGAATTCGACGAGCGCGAGTTCCTATGCGGGACTCAAGTTGTTGGCGATGACGGCCGTCTTGGCGGGATCCAATGGGTGGACCTGGACTTTCTTCGTGTGCACTGATGAGTCAAAGGACAAGTCGGGTGAGCTTGGCCGGCTTAGGGGAGGCAGACTGTTGTTTGTCGATTCCTTCAATATTGCGAGTTCCTCCTGCATGCCGAAGGACTGGGAGATTCTGTTGAATTCCCTATCGCAATTGTCAGACCTCTCGAAGCTCCCGTTTATTGTGATGACGCCGTTAGGTCCTTGCATTTTCATCTGTAGGTAGGTGTAGTGCAGCACCGTCATGAACCTAGCGAACGCGACACGTCCGAGGATGCAGTGGTACTGTGAGGGCCATTCGATGAATTTGAAGTCGATGCGCTGGCACCAAAAGTTTTTCAGTGTGCCGAAGATGACGTCGAGGTTGATTTTACCAAGGGGATATACGCCCTTGCCTGGGAGGATGCCGTGGAATGTTGTGTCTGAGGCCTCTAGGAAGGTCAGAGGGATCCTCATTGCTCGCAAGGTACTCGCGAACATAAGGTTGATGCCGTTTCCGCCGTCCATAAAGACACGACTCATGTCGAAGCCTCCAATTTGTGCCTCGAGGACGAGGGGACAGTGGCCTGGGCGAGGTACTTGGCGCGGGTGGTCACGCTTGCGAAGGTGATGTAGGACTCGCTTCCGCTGAGGCACTCAGTGGTAGATGGTGGCGAGTTTGTGGCCAAGTTGACTTGGAGAGTGATGGCCTTCTATACCCTATTCGAGGGGCGTCCCTTTTGGATCATCATGGTACCCATGACCCATGGGTATGGTTTGCCTCCCTGGTGCTGGTCTAGCGTAGCTACATTTGTGGGTAGTCCAGGTGGTGGTGGCGGAGCTCCATGTGCCATGGCGCCTGGGGCGGCTCCGTAGCCCCTTTCGACTGTGCTGCGATTCATCCGAGCCAGTCCCTCATGTAGTTTGAGGAACTCGCGGTAGTCCTTGAGGAGGTGGCTGGACTTCTTCTTTCCGTCATGCTTGTCGATGTAGAAGTGCACAATGCATGGCCCGGACAGCTTGTCTTCAATGGATGTTGCGGGTGCCTCATAGAGATTGCGGCGCCTGCCATACTTGCGTGGTTTTTCCGGAGTCGCGGTATCCACCGTTACGGTAGCCACTGTTGCGGTTGTCGTCGCGTCTGTCGACGTAGCCGACTGCGACCATGTTGAAGTCATCACGGTCATCGTAGATGCACATGTAGTGTTTGCTTCGGCGATCGCGTCTGCGCTCGAGTTCTGCTTCGTCGTCAGAGTGAACGCGGTTTTTCACCGAATCTTCTCCATCTGCCCAACGATTCGCAATTTCCATCAGGTGGTCGATGGTTTTGGGCTTCGAGCGGCCCAACTCCTCCCTGAGCTCTATGCGGCGTACGCCGCTGTTGAATGCGTCAATCACGCGATCCTCTAATATGTTCTCTTTGGAGTTCTTGATGATGGACCACCTCTAGATGTATGAGCGTAGTGACTCGCCCGACCTTTGCTGGCAGCATCTTAGCTCTTCGATTGATGCGGGCTGTTTGTAGGTGCCCTTGAAGTTGCGCACAAAGATGTAGACCAGCTCTTCGCAGCTGCGAATGGATCCACGTGGGAGGTTTTTGAGCCATGCTCGGGCAGTGCCCTGCAGCTGTAGCTGCAGGCATTGCATGGCTGTGCTTCGACTTCCGCCGTGAGGCCTGACGGAGGAGATGTGATCTTCCAACCAGATTTTTGGGTCCTGTAGGCCGTCAAACTTCGGGTTCTCCGATGGGAGCTTAAACCCCTTGGGCATTCACTTTTGCCTGATGGCCCTACTGGAGCATCTAGCACCGTAGAGCTCCACGTCTTCGTCCTCTAAGTCAGTCGACTGGGTGCGTCGTGCTCTTGATTTTTGTCAATCTTGCACTGCGTGAGGTCATCGCGCGCATCATAGTCGTGGTCGTGTCGCCGTGAGCGGCGGCGTCGAGACAGATCGTGACTGTTGTCGCTAGATGAGGGTGAGGAGTAGCGTTTTGCCAGAGCCTTGCCTTTCTTTGGTTTCGATGCTGGCTCTTTGTCGAGGGCGGCCTCGATTAACCCCAAGCCTGCGATCGTAGATCGGTGCATGGTGGCTCGAGGGTCTCCAGCTGGCGGCTGGTTCTTGAGCAGGTACATGGTGGCCGCCGTTACCGCGGCTTGCAGCGTTTTTGGGAGCACGTTGCCGCGTGTATCCACCATCATGGAGTCGAAGTCGAGGACTTTGGCGGCTTCTATGCTTTCTTGTTTAGTGAGGTGGACGAGTCAGGATCGTCTCTTGTTGGCGATGTACTCGTTGCACTTAGAGGAGGATCCTCCGTGTGAAGAGAGCCCAGCTCGTCGGAGGCTTGATTTGTCGGCTGCCTTCTTACGCGCCTCGAGTTGCGTGATTGTTTGCAGTTGGTGCTTGTATTCCTCTTTCAGGAGCCAATGGTAACCCATCAGCAGCTCTTGCGGGGAGCAAAAGGGTAGAGGATGGCCTCGTAGGGCTTCACGGCAACAAGCCCACTCGAGATCATTGAGCCAGATCATGACGCGTTCGCCAGTTTGCTCGTTGATCATGGTGGGGGGTTCGACTACCACCCCGTTGTTGACTGGAGTGCCGTTAGTAGGTCCGCCATTCGGCGGGTCGGCTTCATGTCCACCGTTGCCTGTGTTGTCGCGATTGGCGGAGGTGTCGTCTGCGTTGATGACGGGGCACATGAAGTGATTGGGCAAGCTGCTGCTCCCACAACTTTCAGATCCGGAACCGTAGGCTCCGTCTTCAGTTGCCAGATTGCTCAGATCGGATTCGCGACTGCTGTCGCTGACCGTATTCTCTACTGTTGTCGAGGTGTGGAGCTCACTGAGGGTGCTGATCGGCGGAGGGAACCATGATGCTGGAGCAATCGATGGTACCGTTGGCTGGTCAGGTATGTGAAGCGTGCCCATTTGACCAACTTGGAAGCGGAAGCTCCCGATCGCCAGGCTGATTCCGTCGCCCACGGATTTGAAGGCAGGGCGAGTGGCTGGCGTGTGGACGGTGAAGTCGAACGCGCCGAAGAGCTGGCGAATCTCCGTTGTTGCAGAGTTGTAGATCACGGTTGATGGGGCCGAAGAAGCCGCAACATCAGCACTCCCTTTTCCCACAAACGACGCCAATTGACGAGGGTTTAACTCATAAATGCCCATTGTTATGGACTTGGGTTTTGGAGGAGGGAGCGCTGGAGACATCTATCGGCTAGCAAACAAGCACACATGAGACCCGGAGATTTACCCAGGTTCAGGCCTCGCAGAGGTCCCTACTCCTGCTTGTCTGCTCATGGAATTATCAAAGGAATCGAGGATTACAATGGTGCGCAGATGCAATCCGGCAAGGGTTGTGGAAACTAGGGTTACATGTGTCCTCCTCGCCGCCGCCTCCTAGCCTTTATATAGATAGGCTAGGTCTCGGGTAGTAGGTCGAGTCGGTTACAGGTTAGGGTTTTCCCCTTTGAACTTTCTATCTTTAGCTTCTTCTTGTTCTTCAAGCAATCAAGAGTCCGTAGGTTACTCGAGTTCTTCATTTGGGCCTTGGCGGCTCCATGGGCTTTCATTGTATTCATGCCGTATATACCAAACTCGAGCACCTGTAGGGTATACCCATGTCACTACCTATCAAAAATATATCAAAACGAAAACACAATGAAAACACGATATACGAACCTCGGGGGATCCGGGGGGTTATATAATACGAAGTTTCATAACAAAAGGAAGGTACTGGGAGAAAACAAGTCGGAGGCGGAGTCCGGGGTGGACTCACCACCTGGTGGCGTGGCCAGGGGTGGGCCCGCACCACAGGGTGGTGTGAGCCACCCTGGCTCCGTTTCCGTCCCTCTTTCGCTTCGTAGCTTTCCATATTGGCTAAAAACTGCAAAAATATAGTTGGATTGTATTTTCGCGGAACTTTTCTTACCAGAACTGTTACCTATTTGAAAACAGACTCTGCAGGTCTTTGAATCTGGTCCTTGATAAATTTCTCCGGAGTTATAACTGGAAAGGCATCAACATCTTCATTGTAAGAATCTCCAGCAATATAGTGCTTGAGTCGCTGCCCATTCACTACTTGTGTAGTATTATCCTTTAAAGAAGAAATTTTTATTGCTCCCGAATGGTACATTTCTTCAATAATGAAGTGTCCTTCCCATTTTGACAGTAACTTTCCTGCAAAAAATCTGAGACGAGACCTATACAGTAGAACTTTCTCACCAACATGAAATTCTCTCTTAAGTATTCGCTTGTCATGCCATCTTTTAACTTTTTCCTTAAAGAGCCTAGCATTTTCATAGGCTTCACTCATCCATTCATCTAAAGAACTTAAGTCGAATAATCTTTTCTCACCAGCGAGTTTACAATCTCTATTTAGTTCTTCAACTGCCCAGTAGGCTTTGTGTTCTAATTCTAAAGGTAGGTGACAAGCTTTCCCATAAACCATTTTATAAGGAGACAACCCCATGGGATTTTTGTAGGCAGTTCTATAAGCCCATAAAGCATCATTCAACTTTTTAGCCCAGTTTTTTCTAGATCTATTAACAGTCTTTTGCAAGATGGATTTAATTTCTCTATTTGATAACTCTACTTGCCCGCTAGTTTGGGGGTGATAAGCTGAAGCAATTCTATGATTAACATCATATTTAGCAAGGGTATTTCTAAAACCACCATGAATGAAATGAGAACCCCCATCAGTCATGAGATACCTGGGCACTCTAAACCTAGGAAAGATAACATCCTTAAGAATTTTTAGAGAAGCCTCCCCGTCAGCACTCTTCGTAGGAATGGCTTCTACCCACTTAGTAACATAATCAACGATAACAAGAATATGAGTATAACCTTTCGAAGGGGGGAAAGGACCCATAAAGTCAAATCCCCAGCAATCAAAGGGTTCAATAACTAGAGAGTATTTCATAGGCATTTCATTGCGTCTAGAAATATTACCAACACGCTGACATTCATCACAAGATAAAACAAATTTTCTTGCATCTTTAAAAAGGGTAGGCCAGTAGAAACCTGATTGTAGCACCTTTTGCGCAGTTCTATCTCCTGCATTATGTCCTCCATAAGCACTACCATGACATTTACGCAATATCTCCTTTTGTTCATATTCTGGAACACATCTTCGCATAATACTATCCACTCCTTCTTTATATAAGTGTGGGTCATCCCATAAATAATGCCTCAAATCATAGAAGAACTTCCTTCTTTGCTGAGCTGTAAAAGTTGGAGGCAAATACTTGGAGACAATAAAGTTAGCATAATCAGCGTACCAAGGGATCCCTCGCGAGCTTACCCCTACTGCAACCAACTGTTCATTTGGGAAAATATCATTGACAGGCATAGGGTCAAAAGAGATGTTTTCCAATCGAGATAAATTATCTTCTACAGGGTTTTCAGCACCTTTCCTATCTACTATATGTAGATCAAACTCTTGTAAAAGCAACAGCCATCTAATAAGCCTAGGCTTAGCGTCCTTCTTCGTCATAAGGTACTTAATAGCAGCATGATCAGTATGAATGGTGACTATTGAGTCTACAATATAGGGTCTAAACTTATCACAAGCAAAAACGATACCTAGAAATTCCTTTTCAGTAGTACCATAATTCCTTTGACTAGCGTCTAGAGTCTTACTAGCATAATGATTAACGTTTAGCTTTTTATCAATTTGCTGCCCAAGGACAACACCTACAGCAAAATCACTAGCATCACACATTATTTCAAAAGGTGAACTCCAATCAGGTGGTTGAATGATAGGAGTTGTGGTTAAATCCTTCTTAAGAGTTTCAAAAGCTTCCTTACAATCATCATCAAAAACAAAGGGTACATCTTTTTGAACAAGATTAGTGAGGGGTTTTGATATCCTAGAAAAATCTTTAATAAACCTTCTATAGAAACCAACATGACCAATGATACTACGAATACCTTTGATGTCTCTTGGACATGGCATCTTCTTAATTGCCTCAACCTTAGCTCTATCAACATCTATGCCTCTTTCAGAAACTTTATGCCCAAGGACAATCCCTTCATTAACCATGAAGTGGCATTTCTCCCAATTAAGAACAAGATTAGTTTCTTCACACCTCTGCAAAACTTTATCAAGGTTGTGTAGACAATTATCAAAAGAAGTTCCATAGACAGAAAAGTCATCCATGAACACTTCAACAATTTCCTCACAAAAGCCATGAAAGATAGCAGACATGCATCTTTGAAAAGTAGCAGGAGCATTACATAAACCAAAAGGCATACATCTATAAGCATAAGTACCGTAAGGGCAAGTAAACGTAGTTTTTTCTTGGTCTTGTTGTTTAACAGCAATTTGAGAGAAACCAGAATAACCATCAAGAAAACAAAATTGGGTCTTTTTAGACAACCTTTCCAACATTTGATCAATAAAAGGAAGCGGGTAGTGATCTTTCATAGTAACTTTGTTGACTTTCCTAAAATCGATGCACATCCTATAGCCTACTACTATTCTTTGGGGAATAAGCTCATCGTTATCATTAGGAACAACGGTAATACCTCCTTTTTTAGGACCACAATGAACATGACTAACCCATTCACTATCAGTAATAGGGTAAATAATACCAGCATCAAGGAGTTTCAATACCTCATTTCTTACCACTTCCTTCATCTTAGGATTTAAACGTTGTTGGTGCTCTACTACTGGTTTTGCATCTGGTTCTATATTGATAGAATGCTGACATATAGTAGGTGAAATCCCTTTTAAATCATCTAGAGTATAGCCCATAGCTCCTCGGTGTTTCTTCAAAACCTCCAATAACCTTTCTTCTTACTTCCCTGAAAGGTTAGAGCTAATAATAACAGGATATATCTTTTTATCATCAATATAAGCATATTTAAGATCATCAGGGAGAGGTTTTAGATCGAAAACCGGATCCTTTTTAGGTGGTAACATGGTACCCAAGTCTTCTATAGGCAAGTTATGCTTAAGCATCTTAGGCTGATTACGGAGAATCTCGTCAATCTCATTCCTTTCTTCCATGAATATTTCACTTTCATGATCTTCCATAAATTGCTGCAAAGCATTGTTAGGAGCAAGAGAAATAGAAGCAAGTTGTTCAACTCTAAAATCCTCATTATGGGTTTCCTCTTCACAAGGTTCTTTAGTGAATTTCGAGAAATTAAACTCATAAGATTCCCCATCAAACTTAGTCAAGATTTTCTCCCTTTTGCAATCTATGATAGCTCCACAAGTACTCAAGAAAGTTGTACCAAAATAATAGGATAAGTTTTACTAGCAGCTGAACCAAGTACTAGAAAATCAGCAGGGTACTTAATCTTACCACAAAGAACTTCCATGTCTCGTACAATACAATTGGAGAGATGGTCTCTCTATTAGCAAGGTGAATAACCACATCAATCTCTTCCAATTCGCAGGGACTGATTTCATGCATAATTTCTCTGTAAAGCTCATAAGGAATAGCACTAGAACTTGCACCAATATCACATAAACCATAATAGCAATGATCACCAATTCTAACAGAAAGCACAGGGACACTAGCTTATTTAGTTCTCTTAGGATGTGAAACAATGTTAGAAGCATCCTCACAAAATACTATGTGTCCATCCTCTACGCTTTTAGTGACAAGGTCTTTCACAATTGCTACAACAAGTTCAATGTTTATTTCTTCATTAGGTTTTACAGTTCTCTTTGCACTTTTAGTGATTACACTAGTTATCATAGGATGGTCCTTTACCTTATCTAGGAATGGTTTCTCGATATAAAGTTCAGGTAAGATGTGATCAATAGTGTAAAACTCAGTACTCCCAACTGGAACACAGTCAACATGTCTTTATAAGGTGCATGGTACTTGCTCCATCCCCTTTTTGGGATTTCAATATAAGAAGTAAAAGACTTAAAGCAATTTGTAATAACTTGTAAATCAAGACCATAAGAATTATTAATATTTTGAAAGTCATCAGTTCCCATAAAAGATTCAATGCATTCATAATCATAATTTATACCTGACTTTCTACCGTCGTCATTCTCCCAAGCTTCAACATTGTCTTGAATACGGTCTAGAAGATCCCATTTAGCTTCTTCTTCCATGCGAGTGAATGATCCAGCACAAGAAGCATCCAATGAATCCATATCATGTAGAGGGAGCCTTGCATAAAAGTTATTGATAATAATATTGTTGTGGAGATCATGAATGGGACATTTGAGCATTAGTAACTTCAATCTCCCCCACGCTTGAGCCGTACTCTCTCCATCAAGAAGCCAAAAGTTGTATATTTGATTCTGATCTTTATGAATCTCACTAGGAGGATAAAATTTTGAATAAAAGAGAGGCACTATTTCCTCCCATTCCAGAGGTTGAGCATTCTTCAACAGCTTATACCATTCCTCAGCTCTTCCTTTCAGTGATAATGAGAATAACTTCTTCTTAACTTGATCTGTAGTAATACCTGCACACTTGAACAACCCGCATAATTCGTGTATAAAGAGCAAATGATCACCAGGATGGACAATTCCATCCCCAACATAGTAGTTATCCATAACTCGATCAATAATTCTTGTAGGTATTTTGAAAGCATCATTCTCAGCAGGTGGTGGTTCATCTACTACCTTAGCAGTGGTAGTAGCATTAACAAATAAGAAACTCAGCGAATTATCCATAACGAAAATAAAGCAACTAACAGAAGTAAACAATACTCATAGTAGAAGTTTCCTTTACCAGTTCCACTCTCCAATAGCGCTTCACTCCCTGACAACGGTGCCAGAAAATAGTCTTGATGACCCACAAGTATAGGGGTGTAACGCAGTATTTTCGATAAGTAAGAGTGTCAAACCCAACGAGGAGTAGAAGGTGCTGGCTAGTGGTATGGATCAGGAATTCTCTGCAAATACTTAGCAAACGGATTTTTAGGGGTTTTGATAAAGCAAGTAAACAAAGTACGAGTAAATAAAAGACAGTAGGAATAAATGCAGCAAGTGGCCCAATCCTTTATGCAGCAAAGGACAAGCTGGTTGTATTACTTAAGATGACCAAACGTTCTCGAGGACACATGGGAAGACTGTCAAGTGCTTTCGCTTCATATAGTTGATTAATCTTCTTTACCTTGCTAAGTGTTGTGTGGGTGAACCTGTGCTAATGTACCGACCTTCCTAGGACTAATACATACTTGTGATTATACCCCTTGCAAACATCCAGAAGTACAAGAAAGTAATTAAGGTAGAAACCTAACCACTGCTTTAAACTCTAAGACCCTTACGTCCCTTGTGCAATGGTTTCCTAACGGGGGTTCAGGTTTCTGTCACTCCGGCAACCCCTACGATTAGTAGCCAAATACACAATGCATTCCCCTAGGCCCATATAGGTGAAGTGTCATGTAGTCGATGTTCACATGTGTAACTACCTCGGTGAATTACGCTCCTAGTTACAAGCCTGGATGAGCAGAAATGGTTGAAATAGTATGGTGGGGCCCAAATGCCACTCACAGGTAGACCTTTCGGCCGTCCCAACCATTTCTAAACATCGGGACAAGAACGGGCGGCGTAATCGGCAGGCGAAGGGATCAACTACATACACAAATGAGTATGTATGCAAGCCACCATACAACAGTACATCAGAGCCATTCCATCTAAAAAGAAAGGAAATATAGCAACGCCATACGGCAAGATCCAAATATCCTAGATAGATATAATAGTTTAGGATATCTCCTCATACATCAAACATCATAGTATCAAGCGGAAGCGGAAGACAAAATCCGAGTACGGATAAGAAGCAAATCGGCATAAGATGCCCCATAAATAAACACATCCCGCCCACAGATCTCACGGATCCCCGTTCCCGGAATCTCTACACCGAATGATCGTTGCCGGCATCGTCCGTATCCTCCACCCAGTATCCATCTTGTGAGTGTACCTGTTCATCTGAACCAATAATTTATCATGTGAGACCCTAGGGGTACTCAGCAAGTCTTTATGCCTCTAAAGGGGACACAACCTGGGGTGACGCAATTGCAGCGAAAGATAAACCCTAACAATTCTACCAATACTCGCTAACCATCCGCCTAACCATAGATAGACGGATGTCCGTGAATTAATAACAACAGTTATAACGGTAATCTTAACAGATCCATCCTCCTCCCCGCTTACCGACGAGGAAGCGGACGAACAAACCCCCCATCCGTTGGCAGTTTTATTATCCATTCCGTGAGTATTGCACTATTTACTAGTCAGGTACCTAGTCTAGTCAAATTAAAAGTGGTACTTTAGTTATTCTTGTCTATGATCGAGAAACTGTGCTCCAAGTCGTCCATAACCACGGACACGGCTTTCAGAAAGTTTTACCCTGCAGGGGTGCACAAATAGCAACACACACTCGATCAACCTCGGAAAAACCAAATCAAAACCCAACGAGGCAGTCACGACAAAGCAATCACAGGATTCAGAAATATTTCAGGGGGCCACCCCATTAAGCTACCCGCGACGAAGTTGGCCGACTCCGAGACGGACTCAAGGTTTGCGCCAATGGCTGTAAACGACTGGGAACCCGAAAATGTGACTGGGCTTGTCGATACCGCGAAAACACTCTGCTTTCCTAAACAGTACAGTGTGCAGTACCTCGCACAACTTAAATTAAAGCAGTAAAGCATGGCATAAGTACAGGATAGTAAATAAAACCTTAAACTAGTTTGTGGCCCCAAGAAATAAGAATGAATCAAGCTCTGGCTCAGGGGGGTTCATAAGCCTCCCGGATGTGGATAGCGCGAATATTCAAGGAACAGGAATCAAGTACTCGGGGTCCTACGGGACACAAGTGAGCCTGAAATACCAAATAGCGAGTATGGCTCACCGATGCCACTTTCATTAGTTATCCCATTACTACTCAGGTTAAGTTGTTTAGGTACCTCGTTATCCATCAGACACTCACATACCCTACACATACTGTTCTACGACTCGCATGGCTCAAACAACTCCTGTAGTAATGGCTCATGGGATGGAGGAACAAGCTTCGGTGGGGTTTAAAAGTAAAGGCTATGCAATACTTGGGATTCAGATTAATGCAATCGCGACTCAATGATGCAAGAATAAGAAAGAGGCAATAGGTACTATATGTATGCAATCATGTGGTAGTGCTTGCCTGGCAGCTTAGTTGAAGCGAGAGAAGGATCTGGGTAGTGCTCCTGGGTATCTTGGTATATCCCCTGCTCAGCGTCTATTCGAGGAAGAACCAAACAAACAAGGGCCAACATAAATAAAGTGCGCAAGCATATGAATTAAATGCGACAAGCAAACAATCATGCCATGATGAATGATGCACAATTTGCATGGCAATAAAGTAGCATGGCATGGGTGAGGTGTGGAATACAAGAATAAACCATTTTATTGAGTTTTAGCCTCATTTTAACCTCATATTAGTTGCTGTACACATTATATTTATATGATGCATGCTGCAAAACAGTTAATGGAATGCATAAACAGAAAGGTCTCGTCGAGCTAATCATTTTAGACATATCATTTGTTAAATTTGGAGTTGTAAAACAAAAATTATTAATTAATTAAGGAAAAAGGGCATTTTATTGTAATTTTAGTCAACTTGAAATTTAAAGTGTTCAAAATATATTTTGGAGGGCATATTTGAAATCCTCACATTTTTCTGATGTCAAAACATATATTAATTGTATTATTTGGATTTTTATTTTAAAAGTTATTTAAAACAGAAATAAATTTGAATGTGAATTAATTTTGAAAAAGTTTGAATTAAACAGAAAACCGAAAGACCTTTTGTTACTCGGGCCAGTCCTACCCACAGACACAGACAACTGGGCCCATGCTGACCTGGTGAAAAACGACTCAGAGAACCCTTTCTCACCGCGGTCCGAGCTAGACCCAGTGGCTGCCAGGTGGGGGCAAGGTGAGGCCAGGGGGTAGGTTCGGTGTAGGCCGCGCTTGGCAGAGAGAAAGAAAGGAGAGAGGGGAGGAGAGGCTCGGTTTAGAGCTAGGGTCGGGTTAGGGTTAGGTTTGGTAAGGGTGTAGCTAGGGTTTGGTTGGGGTGGCAGCTAGGTGGTTCCAGGGAGGTAGAGAGAAGAGAGAGGCCGAGAGGGGTGATGTGGTGGTTAGGGTTTGGAGAGAGAGGGATGGTTTAGATTAGGTATAGATAGTGCCCATGGTGGTGGTAGTGTGATGATGGGGTAGGTGATTAGGGAGGGTCTAAGATAGAGGATAAGAGAGAGAGGGAGAAACCACTAGATAAAAGCTTGATGAAAAAAAAAATATGGGAGTGGTAGAATCAAGCATGATTGAATATAATAGGCCATGGTAGTGTGTATATCCCACTAAAAGATTATTTGGCCACAATTATATTTAAACAAGCTCAATTAGCCCAACAACCATATGGAAGGCAAAAGCAGATTCCACTCACATGGCATTCAAAGATGGCCATGAGGCTCCACATAAGTAATATTGTGAAAACAACATACCTCAAAGATGGAGCATGTAGACATAGAAATGGATCCACACCAACTCATATGAGCTAGATTTAAATAGCAAGAGAAAAGCAAAGGCTCATATATGTCTAGGGTGGTGGAATTATAAGGTGGAGACAAGAAAGGGTGGTGGAGTGGAATAAAAGATATGCCCCCAACTCAACTTGGGCATTTAGACAATATATCAAGAACCAAATACAATATCAAGAGGCAAATACAATTACCAATGCATATGAGAGAAGATCCAAAACAAAAAGGGTTTTATATGATGCTCAAATGCAAGGTGGCATGATGACATGAGAATGATATGATGATGATGCAACAATTATATGTAGGAAGTAGCATATATAGACTAGACTAGTAGCATTGCAATTGTTAGACAATTGGGATGCTACAACATGACACCACTAGAAGAAGTACACCACAACTTAAATATCAATGTATTGAATCTTTCTCAACACAACTCCACTACTAACAACATGACTTCTCCCATGTCCTCAAGAACAAAACAAACTACTCACAAGACATCATATGGATCATGATTAGAGATGGAATAATGATGTATAAAAATCTGAACATAACCAATAATTCAATGGTTCACTCAATAGCATCAACTACAAAGACTAATCAACACCGGGAAAGTTTCCCCTATGAACTATGCAAGATTCAACCCAATTGTTACAGCAATATGGAGATGGTGATGAGGGTGCTGATGGTGATGATGGTGGTGATGATGATAATGATCCCGATGAAGTCCAGCTTGATGGTGGTGTTGATGGCGACGATCTCCCCTCTCCGGGAAGGAATTCCCCTGGCAGAAATCTGTCTGCCAGAGAGATCTTTCTCTCTCGGTGTTTTCTGCCCCGCAGAGGCGGCGAAATATTTCTGTGGTTGCTCCCCAAGTCTTAGGGTTTCGGGAGGATAATATACGCCAGAGGAGAGAGCCAGAGGTGGACCAGGGTGGCCACACCACCTGGTGGCGCGGCCCAGGGTGGCCCGCGCTAGGGGGTGGTGTGGGCCCCCTATGGCCCATCTCTAGCCCCCCTTCTGGCTTCCTTCGTCTTCTGGAAAATAGGATTTTCCATATATTTTCCCGGATTTTCTGATCTTCGCGAATTTTGCCTCCAAACAGCACCTTTTCCATCAGAATCCTAACTGCAGTGGTCCATGCTCCAAAGGTCATCAACCATGCAAAAACAGATGAAATAACATAAGTATCACCTCTCAATACGAAATATATCAATGAATAATAGTGAATTATGACATAGAATAGTGATGCAAAATGGACGTATCAGTAAGTTGTCTTGACAGGTATAAAGTGAGCTACCTTGGACAGTCTATCAACGATAACCCAGATTGAGTCATTTCCCCTACTTGAAGTAGGCAATCGGGTGATAAAGTCCATTCCAACGGAATCCCATTTCCATTCCGGAATCTGCAGTGGTTGCAACAGTCCTGCGGGTCTCTGATGTTCCGCTTTGACTCTTTGACAGATATGACACTTGGCGATGTAGCTTCTGATTTCTCTCTTCATCTTGTGCCACCAAAATTGCTCTTTCAAATCTTGATACATCTTCGTTCCTCCAGGGTGGATAGAATAAAGAGTATCATGAGCTTCTTGCAGGATAACTTTCTTCAGCTCCAAATCTGCTGGCACACATATACGGCCTTTGTACCACAGAACTTCTTCGTCTTCGGTGAATCCAGGTACCTTTCCTGTACCAATATGATGTTTGATTCCGTCGATACTTTCATTTCCCTTCTGGGCTTCCTTGATTTGGCTAATCAAAGTTGGTTGAAATTCAATGCTAGCTAAGAATCCTGTGCTAACTAGTTCAGTCCTGAACTGCTCCAACTCCTCATACAAACTTGGCTGCTTCTCCTTGATCATAGTGTTTAGCCTACATGGCAATCTGCTAAGAGCATCCGCTACCAAATTGGCTTTGCCGGGGTGATAGTGAATGTCAAGGTCATAATCCTTGATTAACTCTATCCATCTCCTTTGCCTCATATTCAGCTCCTTCTGAGTGAAAATATACTTCAAGCTTTTGTGATCTGAGTAAATCTCACAGCGATTACCCATCAGATAATGACCCATGTCTTCAATGCCAAAACTAAGGCTGCTAATTCAAGATCATGGGTCAGATAGTTCTGCTCATGCTGCTTCAGTTGCCGAGACAGATAAGCGATGACTTTGCCTTCTTGCATCAATACACATCCGAGACCAATCTTGGATGCATCACAATACACATCAAACGGATTCTTGATATCTGGCATGATCAATATTGGGGCTGAAATCAATCTCTTCTTTAGCTCCTAGAAACTGGCTTCACATTTGTCGGTCCATTCAAACTTCTTGTCCTTCTTCAACAATTGGGTCATTGGTCTGGCTATGCTCGAAAATCCTTCGACGAACTTGCGGTAGTATCCCGCTAATCCGAGAAATGCACGGACTTGGGTTTGAGTGGTTGGGGCTTCCCATTCTTTGACATCTTTGATCTTGGCAGGATCAATAGAGACTCCTCCGGCAGACACAATATGTCCTAGGAATCCTACGTCTTTCAGCCAGAACTCACACTTGCTAAACTTGGCATACAACCGATGCTCTCTAAGGGTTTCAAGGATGATTCTCAGATGTTGCTCATGCTGTGCTTCTGACTTGGAGTAGATAAGGATATTGTCGATAAACGCAACGATAAAATTATCCAGAAAATTCATAAAGATCTTATTCATGAGATTCATGAAATAAGCAGGGGCATTGGTTAATCCAAAAGACATAACCGTATACTCGTATAAACCATAACGAGTAGTAAAGGTGGTCTTCGGAATATCCATTGTACGAATCTTAAGTTGGTGATAACCAGTACTAAGATCGATCTTAGAGAATACTTTCACTCCAGTCAACTGATCAAATAGATCTTCTATCTTTGGCAATGGGTACTTGTTTTTGATGGTGACATCATTTAACTTCCTGTAATCGGTGCACAGACGGTTGCCTCCATCTTTCTTGTCGACGATAACACTGGTGATCTCCATGGCGATGCGCTTGGTTGAATCAAGCCTGTTGCCAACATAGCATCCAACTGCTTCTTCAATTCCACTAACTCTGAAGGGTTCATGCTATAGGGTCTCTGGGCTATGGGTCCGGTTCTGGGGATTAGTTCAATAATGAACTCAATATCCCTATCCAGGGGCATACCGGGCAATTCATCTGGGAATACGTTGGGGTATTCGCAGACTACTCTGACTTGGTCTATGGTGGGTAGGGCTAGACTTTTGTTATACTTGAATTGACGAGGCAAGGTTTCAAATATGTGCTCTACTGAGACTCCAGAGCTACTGGTCATGGTGATGGCTTTCTTGGCACAGTCTATCAATCCTTTATGCTTTGACATCCAATCCATTCCTAGTAATACTTCCAAACCTTTGGTTCCAAGTACTATTATATTGGCATACAAATCTATCCCATGTATTCTGATAGGCACAACTTTGCAAATTTTTCTAGCTTTTGTAGTTGAACCAGGAATTTGAACTATCATGACATGCTTCAGGTTGGTTGGGTGAATCTTACTAGTGCATGCAAATTCTTCGGTGACAAATGAGTGCGATGCTCCAGAATCAAACAATACTCTTGCTAAAACTGAGTTGACAGAAAACATACCCATCACTACATCTGGCGCTTCTTGGGCTTCTTCGGTGTTCATGTGGAAGAGACGGCCGTTGCGGTTGTGAGGGTTGAAGATGACGCTGTTGTTGAGCTGGGGCATTCACATTTGCAGTGGCGGAAATCTTCTTGGGGCACTCATTGGAATAGTGACCCTTTACTCCACACTCGAAACAAGTGATCTGAGACTTGTCTTTAGCTGCGACTGGCACAACATTGCTTCCAGTTCTAGGTGCAGTGTTGTTATTGTTGCTCTTGGGAGGGGCACAGTTGAAATTGCTAGGGTTGCCGGAGTGATTGTTATTTCCTCCGGACTTCACATTTCCTCCGGTACGATTGGGGTAGCTTGGGCGAGACATTGGGGGTCGGTTGTTCCTCGGTGCATATCCTGCTGAGGGGTTGGGACGGTACTTCTGGTGACTATTGGATCCAGCTTGGTGCATCATACGATGTTTGCAGTTGTCGTTTGCCTGATTAATCTTCCCTTCCATCTAAATGGAAGAGTCGACTAGCTCTTCGAGATCCTTGAAATGGATGTTGACGAGGACAGTCTGCATCTCATCATGTGGTCTGTTCAAGAATCTCTCCTTCTTCTTGGCCTCTGTGTTGATCTCATCAGGTGCATACCTGGCTAAGGACAGGAATCTGTCACGGTACTCCACTATAGTCATTCTGCCTTGCTTCAACTCTCGGAATTCATCCCTCATTCGGGTGACTAGACCCTGCGACATGTGGGTGCGGCTGAACTTGATTTTGAAGGCTTCCCATGTCATCACTTGACCATGGTTCATTGTGCGGATACTGTTCCACCATGCTCTTGCATCTCCTGCTAGATAGTGGGTGGCGAAAAGAACCTTCTCATTGGCATCTACTCCAGCTACTTCTAAGTTGTTTTCCATTGTCTGCAACCAGTCATCAGCATCCAGTGGGTTCTCTGAGGTACTAAAGATTGGGGGATTTGTATTCTGGAAGTTCTTGAGTTTGGATCGATGATGATCCTGATTTCCATGGTTTTGGTTGTTGAGAGCCATCTGGGCGATCTATTGCAGTGTTGCTAGATTAGCTTGGCGCTCTGCCCTGCTTGCTTCCCGGTCTGCAATGAGATTCTGTAGGATTTGCAGCATGGGGTCTTGCGATGAGCTGCTCCCTCCTTGGTATCCACGAGTCATCTGAAGATTGATGTAGATAAAGGGGTAAGAGGGAAAGTTCTAAGGTTCATGGTTTTGATTTCAAAGCTAAAACTTTGAGTTTGACTCAGGTTTTTGCAACTAACTTCTTTTCATTCATTCAAACAAAGCACACGATACAAACACACACACATCACAACATCAAAGGGAAAACAGATGGTTTTAAGAACCATTCTATAGCTATGATACAATGGGACCAATACTCCTCATGCTACGACAGTGCTCTAGTGCATCTACTCATCGTCAATGAAGTCGGAGTCATCATCGTCGGTGTATAAGTCCATGACATCTTCCTCCAGAAAGTCATCATCATTGCTGAGGTAGGAGTCAATATTCCCTTGGATATCTTCACATTCCTCTTCTTCCTATACGGAAAGCTGAGCTTCTTGCTCCTTGATGGTATTCTCGAGGCCGTCCACCTTCTTGCGAAGACGGTCGATGGTACGATCCTTCTTGGGGCGTTGACGGCATAGAGACTGACGATCCTAGACTAGCAGTGAGAAATTCTGGGCCTTCTGGGCTGCAATGGCGAGGTTGTGGTTGGCTAGCTCTCTTGCATTGTCCAACTCCTTCTGGCGGTCGTACAGTAGGAAGTCGAGGTTCTCCACTTGGCGCTTCAGTAGTGGGTGACTTGGCATCTCTAGCGGCATTCCCATGGAATCACGCCTTGCATAGTGAACAAAGCGGGTTCCTTGGATTAGGTTGACACTGAGGGCACATAGACGTGCGAGAGCTTCATGCATTTCCCTGGCTAATCCATCTAGCCAGTTGTTCTCCCTCACGGAGAACTGAATCCTCCCAGATACTGGTGCTTCTATCTTGCCTCGAAGATCAGCAGTCACTACCCATTGTAAATATCCTCTTGGTGGACCCGGGAGTTGAGCTCCAAGGAATTCCGGATGAGGACGCTCCAAGAACTCAGACAGTGCATCTAAGTCCCTCTCGAAGATCAGTTGGCCTCCGTTGCCCAACTGGTAGAACTTGTTGTATTGAGCTTCCATTTATAAGAATTTAGGACGAGAAAGTTAGTGAAGTGATCAAGTGTGTCAAAGTTTTATGTAGTACTGTAAGAATTTGGAGGAACATGAATTTTTTTTGAGAGAAAGAATTCCCAAGGGTAAGAGAGGAAATAGTTTTCAGAAATACTCACTTTGGTTTTTGAAACTAAGTTTTTGTTTGGACGTCCATTCTAACTAGGGTCTCCTATGGTCAGGATGGCTCTCATACCAACTTGTCAACACCCGGATTTTTAATCCCAGATGCCTGTTATGCCATGCATAGCAATCCCAGGATTACCATTTTTGCGAGACATAACAGAATGGATATTACAGTACATCATCCATTACAAACCATAATAAGATCTTAGACAAATAAGGATCTCATGATCCAGTCTTAGTACAATCAAGTAGCGGAATAAGGTCTTAGACAAATAAGGATCCGAACCCAACCATCGGTTTTGTAAAAGGGCTAAGGCTCATGCCTCAACATTTTCATCATCATAAACCATTTGTGTTTCTCAACACATGTCAAAACATCTCAATAGAATGACTCATCATTCCAAGGTTTTCACAATTCATTTTCACCAAGTATTCCCATCTAAAGTGAATCAAGTTTTGAGTTTTGTTCCAACTACTAAGTTAAGTGTGTTCACTAAAGTGGGATGCTAATGTCAATATCATGCCATAGAATGACATCTAAGTCTAACTAGATAGGTCAAGTTTTATACTCTTTATGCTACCTTCAAACAAGTAAAGGACTTTGGTAAAGTAAAGGAAGTAAAGCTTGTAAATAAAACTTGGAAAAGATAGAAGTCAAAGTGGTATAACCAAAGCATGCCCAATGCCTTTGCTTATGTTATCTAGATTGCAAGGGTTAGCTTGCATTGTTAGTGAGGGATTGCTAGTATAATACTTGCAAGTGTTAGCTTGCATAATGTTAGCTTGCCTTGGGTAGTGCAGTGGTTGAAGTTTTCTTCCTCCTCCTTTTGGTAGAACTCCTCCTCCTCGTAAGCTTGGTCGGTACTATCGTCTATAAATACATACGGAATACACAATCACCAAACAATACTTAACTAGTCTACTTAGCACACTAAGACACACATTTGATGATCTAGTATCATCACAAGCATCACAAGGTTTAATGAACTAGCTTCATTCTTTTTATTTGAGAAAAGTAATTTCTACTCATTGAAATTAACTAAGATTTAATATTCTCCATTTAAAATATGGGATCATGTGGACACATGTCATCACCACATATTCTAACATATGGGAATGTGATTTAAGAGTTGGATCACATCTTAATAAGTTTAAGTTTAATAATTAATGATTTAAAGTGACTAGAAATGCCTATATAGCATTATTTTGGTACTAGTCCAAAGTCACTGCATGTAAACCTTAATATTATAATATATTCAGATAGGTATAGTTAAATGTGATTTTCGAGAGTTGGATTCAACTCAAAAGCTATTATGGTTGATTTTATAAAAATGTTTGAATGTGCAAAAGCTCCTGTCTTGTTGTTTTTACTAGGAGAGATCTCTAACTCTAAATGATTTAAATCCAATGGACTTGGATAAATCTTTTCATTAGCTTTCTAACAAAACTGGAATCACTCAATTTGGTTTAGTAAATCTTCCTGAATTGATTTTTGAACTAAGGGACAGAAATGGATTTAAGTCTAAATAGAAAAATCTAAGTTTGAATTAATGGGTTAGCGCGAGAAAGTAATTGGGCCGGCCCAGTGACGCTCAGCGGCGCAGAGGGCGACTGACAAGGGGGTCCGCCTGTCAGCGACACTTAAAACCCGAAACGGTATCTATTGATCTGGGCCACACGATTAGATCGCGGATCAACGGCTCACGGTCATCATCGACAACGGACTCGTCGCTGGCGAGACTGAACCTTAAATGGACGGTGGGGGTCTACTGGGGACGTACCAGGGCTCCAGCTAGTGCGGCAAGGTGGTCAAACAAACTGGCGGACGATGGCGAGCTCAGGCGAGGTCGCGGCAGGGGCTACGGTGGACGGAATCGATGACAGCGTCTCCTCCTCTACAACAGCCTCCTCCGGTGCAATTCTAGCGAACGGCGGCTCGAGCGGCTCCGGCAAGAGAGGGGAAATGGTCAGGGGAGAGAGGGGAGTGGAATGGTGTGAAGAGATGGTGCGGGGGAGGTCTCCTTATATAGGCTCGATGGTGAAACCAAAAGGCATGGGCGCGGCTCGTCGGTGACGGCGAAACAGGGGGGCTACCGGCGTGGCAAGGTAGGTGGACGGTGGGCGGTCTGCTGGCGGTCCTCTACGGCGCAATGTCATGGCTAGGGGCGGTGGCATATGGTCGGGAGCTTCACGCGCTCTAGGGGACAGAGGTGGTGCTCGACGCGGCTCTCGGCGACTGTGGGTCACGCGGCGATGCATGGCCGTGTCTGGCGGGGTGCTGGTGTCGAGGCGGAGCGGCGTGCACGATATGACATCAAGGGGCGGTCTGCTGCGTGCGGGCGGCAATCGTGCTCTGGCGTGCTCTGGCTGGCTCGCAGAGAGAAAGGGCGGCGATGCTGGGGAGTGGTCCAGCGGCTGGGGTTGATCGAGGGGTGGACCGTGGGAGGCGGTAGGGTTGGGCGGAGCTAGTGGACACGCTGGGATGGCACGGCTCGGTCCCTGGAATGCTGCCCGCGTTTGGCCGGCGATGACCTCATTTGGGCGGCGCTGCACTGGTGCTACGGGGAAGGGGGAGGCTGGTTGATGGCTTGGTTGGACTCAGGGGGGACAGGGGAGAGTAGAGAGGGTCCAATGGGGGACAAGGGCTTAACTAGCAACAGTATTAGTTAGGCCATTTGATCTCTGTCTGCCACCTGTTTGACACAATGGCCGCATGAGAGAAAATTTTGAATTTTGAGTTGATTTTTGGTGGATGCTTTGATCTGATGCTTGGTATACTGTGATTGCTTGGGATTTAAAAATGGAGTTCATTTGAGTGGTTTTTGAATAAGTGTGATCTATGCATAAGAACTACATTAAATTTTCAAATGTCATTTAAATTTAGTGTTTCAAAGTTTTTGGGATGAAACAAAGTGGGCCTTGGCACATCACTACTTTTACTAGCAAGGGGTGCAAAGAGCCACAATTGTTTCTGTTAAGATTTGAGATTTAGGAATAGCCAAAGTAGGCTAAGTGATTAAAATGGCACAAATGACCATTTCCTTATTTTATTCCTTTTGATTTCTTTTTCTTTGGGATTTGCTTGGGAATGATCTAGATGATGTTTAATTCACCTTAGAATCATTTTACAACCAATAGATCACTCAAACATGGCAATTCAAAACAACCCCTATTTTAAATGCACACACATATGAATGCTTAAAGATTTTTAAATAGAAAAAGGTTTTGTTAACCCTAAATTGGCTAGATTTGATCTTGATCACTTGGATTAAAGTTTTGGGATGTTACAGGTGTTGATGATGATTATGGACAAAACAAAGGCAAAAGGGACAAAGAGAGCATAGTATGGAGGAGTTGTAGGGACCAGACTTAGCCATTTGAGATGTTGAAAAAGTGAACATAATCTCCGGATCTGGTACTTTCAGGTCCGTGTGTATTTGCATGTCTTTGCATCTCTACGCGTCACTCATTCTCTAATCAGATGGCTTTGTATAAATTTGGTCCTTTGGTGAGACCTTTAGTTCTTTTTGGGTTAAAATATGTCGATAGTATTGTCGTATAATATATCTTCATAGTATTATCCCACTGTGAACCACACCTAGTTTGATAACAAACTACTTGACACAAATGCCCTCCTTTGCTGCTACTATGGCAGTTATATACTTAGCCTTTTGTTGTAGTATCCGTCACAATGTCTTAACTTTGGAACTCATCCAAATCCATCATGGAATTTCCTTTCCGTAATATTGTGCCACCTATAGTTTAAATTGAGATAAATTTAATTTGTATCTTGTGACAAATTAGTATCAATATAAGATATTACAATGATCTATTGTCAACTATTTGTCACTTATACATGATATATTCTTAGTTCTTGCAAAGCTCATAAGAATATCTTTACTATCGTCCAATGATCATAATATGAATCATTCTGGTATATGCTCATAACATTTAGAACATTGGACATATATGGATATGTACATATCATGGTATTATTGATCAAAATATTCATGTGATTTTACTCACCAAGTGTTGAAACACTTGAATCTTGATACAATCCTTTCCATGCAGCAAGAACCTTTCTTGTTGTTTCCATATTGAACCCTTTTCAATATCTCATATATGTATGTCTAACACAACCATATTAGCGCCTCAATCTATCCATATAGACATTGATGCTGAATATTCCGGTTTTGCCCAAGTCTTTCATCAAAATGAAATTCTTAATCCATGTCAATAAAAGATACATCATTTCCAATCAACAATATGTACTCTACATAATGTACTAGAAATGTGTCTTAGCGCTCCCACTTAATTTCTTTCAAATGCAAGCATCTTCATCGTCTCTGATGAAATTAAACTCCTTTAACATTTCCATCACGGTGAAGATTCCAACTCCGCAATTCTCACTTCAACTATTGAAGTTTGCATGCACTTTTAGCACCCTTTGAATTAACAAAACCCTTCGGACCGTGTCTTGTACATGTCCTAGGTAACCATTCTATTAGAAGAACATTGTTTTGTTTGTTCAACTACCATACACCAAATTATATGTAGTGGTTGCTAGATTAATCCGTCAAGACTAAATATCGCTATGAAAGATCAAATCTTGTCATAGTCAACTCCTTGAACATAGTCATAAATTCCTTTCCAACATGTCAATTATTTCATAGATGTGAAACATCCATGTCTATTTCTTTATAGATCCAAACATGACCGATAGGCTTCATGCCTTTTCAGAGGGTCTTCCAAGTTCAAAATCTTGATTTCTCGTGTATGGAAACTATCACGGATTTTATGACTTCTAGTCATTCTATGGTGCGAGGGCCCATCATCGCTTATTTTCATGCAATCGCTTCATTATTGTTAAAACAATAACGACTTGTTTATCAACTCTCATTGTTGCCCGATGCATATGGTTCAAATAGGAACTCTAATCTCCAAGATCACAACCTTTGTAATCACGGGAGCCATGAGCATTGTGGCCGTCACTGGAACACTTTCCGGCGCTACGCTACTTAGCACATATAGCTAAGGTTCAATAACCTAATCAAAGCTCTATTGTCCTCCCACTTAACTTTTCGTGAAAAGTTCCTTCTCAGGAAACTTAACGTTCCAAGTGACAAACTCTTTTGTTCTCGGTGTTATGAAGGAATACCCAACAAATTCTTTGGGATAACCTACAAAGACATGCTTATCCTACTTTGGTTGTAAACATTTACTTATGCATAACATACCAAAATTTAAGAAAAGACAATTCAGGATTTATCCCAAACCATAATTCATATGGTGTCATTTCAACGGATCACGATGGTGCTCTTTTCAGTGTAAAAGCGATAGTCTCTAAAGCTTTAATCTTTAAAACATAATGGCAGTTTTATAAATGACACCTTTGATCTTACCATGTTAAACAAGGTTTGATTTGTTCTCTCAAAATGCAAATACCATACTCTTGTGGTTTATCCGGAAATGCAAATCCATGGAATAATTCCCGAAATCTTAGGTGGTTTGCTAAACATGTAACTCAAATATCTTTTATGATCAAATCATAAATTCTTTATTTTCTTGTTACAATGATTTTCCACTTCATCTGGAAAGTCTTTGAATAATTTCAAATGTTTCATACTTCTTCCTTATTAAGTAAATATATAGATATATTCACTCAAATTTTTGGAGAAAGCATATGAAGTCGAACGATGCATCGCACATGGCTACATATAATGGACTATGCACATCATCATGCACAATTTCCAATAAGTTAGTCATCCGTTCCTCTTTGGCCTATGAATGGAGTTTCAATTATCTCAAGGAAAGTTTTACAAGCGTCAATTGATCAAAATCAAAAGACTCAAAAAAATCCATCAAAATGGAGTTTCTTCATGTTCTCTTTCCAATATAATTTAATCAGCGATGTCACTTCGTAAGTGATATTTCAATCATTTGTCTTGCGACATTTTATGAATAGTTTTATGGATGTGATTTCTCCAACTAGACTTGTAAAAGTTCATCCATCTTTTATGGAATATGATGGCCCAAAATATAGCGAGCTCGTTGGGGAACCCCAAGAGGAAGGTATGATGAGCACAACAACAAGTTTTCCCTCAGTTATGAAACCAATGTTATCGAACTAGTAGGAGCAAGGAAACACCTCCAAGGTGTTGTTACCAACTTGGAATCCTGCACAACACAAACACAGAACTTTGCCCCAACTTACAGTGAGGTTATCAATCTCACCGGTTTTGCTGAAAACAAAGGATTAAATGTATTGTGTGGAAGATGGTACTTGCTTGCAGAAAGTAAACAGAAAGAAGTAAAAAATTGTAAATTGATGATAAAAGGAAAGTCCTGGGTCCATAGTTCACCAGTGGTGGTTCTCTTTAAGATAGATGATATGTTGGGTGAACAAATTACAGCGGGGCAATTGACAAACATCGAGAAAGCATACACGCATATACTAATCATCTTGACTCCTTTGAGATTTGATTGGGCATTACAACATTATACATAGACCGTAATCCAACTGCATCTATGACTAATAATCCACCTTCAGGTTATCATCCGAACCCCCTCTAGTATAAAGTTGCAAGCAACAGATAATTGCATTACGCATTGCGTGTAAAGTAAATAATACGATTGTTCTATGAACAAAGGATTGCTGTTTTCTCCCTAGTAGCAACAACACATCTAGTACCTTAGAGATTTCTGGCTCCGTAGTGTGGGCCAAACATAAGAACGTAGATAATACCAAGCATGGAACATAAAAAATTATAGATATGTTTGCAACGTATCAACATCCCCAAGCTTAACTCCTGCTCATCCTCGAGTAGGTAAGTGATAAAAAGAAAGAATAATTTTTGAGGTGCCATGCACCATCATAAACTTGATCAAAGTATTTGTAAAACATTGATAGCTGGGATCATAGTACTTAAACATAGCATGAAAGATAAAGTTCTAACAATAAGACATAACAACTATGTTGCAACATGAAAAGGCATAAACAAAAGATTCATTAATAACAATGCTTTGCAAGACGTTTGTTTGTTTCACATAAAGAAAACATAGCATAGTGGCATTCAGCTTGTCCCTCATAGAGTAGCAAACATAAGTGCATAGGACACCTTCAAAGTTCATAAGAGTGACTAGATACAAATAGTTTAAGAACAAGCAATATCAAAGTTATGCATCAATAAACAAGTCTTGGGACAATGCACATAGAACTAAGAATGGCCACTATGCTCTCAAAATAGGTGCATAAAGATAGAAGGTGGAGACTTAACATAAAAGTAAAAGAAAGGCCTTCATAGAAGGAAGCAGGGATTCAAGTCTCATAAAGAGCTTCCAAAAATTATGGTACTTATTAACTTTCAGCTCTCATTGCCCCTATCATGAGCATCTTGAAGTGATTAAGGTTAAAGTGAACAAACTATGCAGTATATGCTTGACAAAGTATAAGTTGGAAATCTCATGTCCCTTGAATACGAGGGCCGCTCCTCATGCTACTCAAGTTTAGTTACCGGTAAGTTCTTGTCATTGTAAGTACATGTGTATCATAGAGAACCGCCAACGGGGCACCCCTTACCCGATGATACAGAAGAATCCCCATATCAAAATGACAAGGCAAGCATACAACAAGCATCTCAACAATCTTCTTATTTACCTTGGGAAAATGGTGCTTTTTTCTCTCTTTCCTCTTTTCTCATATCTCTTTTTTTCTCTTTTTTTTCTCAATATCTGACTCTTTTTTTAAGAAGAATGCTTCATAGAGAGCTCATTATGGTTACGCTGCAGGTTTCCACCATGACAGCATGGATTAGACCAGCGGCCCAGGCGTTTCTCTAACACACATACATAACTCCATGGACTTACAAGCTCCCCTTTCATTTCACACCGATGACATCCATAGACAAAAGAGCATGATATCAACTAGGTACAAAGTACAAGTGCAATTTCGAAAGCGTTCCCCATGACAACATGGTTCTGCTAATCCCCAACATATAAGTGCAAGCATATACAACATAGACGACACAATGGTTCAAGTTTATTAGGGGCAAGAAAATTAAAGTGTGCCATCAAGTTCGTGAGAGCTTTAATCACTAGTTTTCTCATAACAAGTTTAATTCGGAAGGTAGATAAAAACATGTATATACTTGGAATAGCAAATGCTAATAGGTAGGTATGGTGGACTCTTTGGAATAACTTGGTTTTAGGAGTTGGATGCATGATTTGAACTCATACTTGGTTATGGAGGCTAGCAAAAGACTGGGAGCAATCGACTAAGAGAGCAATAATGGCCATAATCATGCAAAGCGACAAAACATCATTAATTATAGCATAAAGTGATATTACAAGTTGAAAACTAAAGGATCATAAAGTCTATGGTGACTTGGCATAGTCATAACATGGTGTGAGCATGTGCCAAGTCAACCCAAATAAAGCATCAAAGGAGAATACCACAATACTATGCTTTAATATGCTAAAACAACGCATGATTCTTCAAAGGCACATTAAGCAATCTCAATTGTTTATAACAAGTCATGCTACAACAAAGATCACTAGGAATAAAACCAAAAAAATATCAAGCATGGCATGTCAAAGCATATGCCACAGTAAAAAACAAGCTCCTTTTACCACTTAAGCTTGAACTTTCCTACTCTTTCCAATCCAAACCAAACTATTTGAAAACCAATGTATGAAAGAGGGGGTCCAACCAATTTATTCAAGCAAAATAAGAAGACCAAGCAAACGAAAACCAAAAACAAAAAATGAAGATGCTCCAAGAACAACACAACTGTGCATGAAACAATAAAAATGAAGTGTTTGGAGGAAACCTATGATTTTTATTGATGAAGAAGGGGATGCCTTGGGCATCCCCAAGCTTTGAAACTTGTACTTATTGGATATTTCTTGGGGTGACACGTGTGGCATCCCCAAGCTTGAGCTTTAGTCTATTCTTCATCTCATTACATCGTTCTCTCCATATACCTGAAATTTTTCCTTCATACAAAACTTCACACAATCTTTATTAGCAACATTAGTGCACTCAAGATAATAAGTCTTTAGGTTCAGTTTCAACACCAATAAAACTTCCATTAAAACACAAGATACTGAAGAAATTCCCTCAAAAAGCTCAATTCCCCAAAGAGAACTCAAAAAGGAACCAACAAGAAGCAAATGCAAATAATGGCAGAAATCTGTCAAAACAGACCAGCAGGTAAAAACCAATTTTTTCGAAGACCTTATGTTGCTCAAATCGAAACGTGTTGAACTAACGAAAGTTAGAAAACAACCTGGGGCAGAAGCACAAAAATGCACGCCTCAAAACGACGTACAGAGATTTTACACAAATTTTTACAGTGAAGCACAAAAATCTGTTTCAGGACAACAACTTTCCCAATCATTACTTCTCTTTCATTAGAGGTTACTCTTGGCACAAAAAGCAAATAAAAAGGATAATGAGCCGTTACTACTGAAGTAATAACTTCCAAGACTCATCTAAAACTTTTGGGTTATCTCCCAATAAGTACTTTTATTTAACGCCTTTAAGTTAGGCATAAGAAGCAAGAAAAAGAATCAAGTGTTCTCAAATGAAGAAGCATTAAGAGCAAATTTTGTTTTCATAGGATAGGCAAAAGAAATCTTCTCTCTCTTCTTAGGGAAGTGTTATAAACCTTTATTGAGTGGGAGTTGATATTTAATGGTGCCTTCTTTCATATCAATAATGGCACCAACAGTTCTAAGAAAAGGTCTTCCCAAAGTAATAGGACAAGAAGCATTGCATTCAACATCTAAAACATAGAAATCAACGGGGACATAGGCATTGTTAACCATAATAAGAACATCATTAATACTCCCCATGAGTTTCTTTTTAGCATTATCATCAAGTGGGACATTCAAATAACAATCTTCCAATGGTGGCAAATCAAGCATATCATAAATCCTTCTAGGCATAATAGAAACACTACTATCAAGATCACATAATGCTTTGAAATCAAAATCATTCACTTTCATATTAATGATGGGTTCCCAACCATCTTCTTGTTTCATAGGAATAGAAGCTTTATGTTTCATCTTTTCTTCTTTAATTTTTATGAGAGGATTAGTAATGTGTTTTGTAAAGGCCATATTCATAGCACTAGCATTAGGAATTTTAGCAAGCTTTTGTAGGAACTTAATAACTTTAGAGATATTGCAACCATCAAGATCAAAATCATAATTATCATCTAAAGTAGTAGAGCTATTACTAGCTTCAACACTAGTGGTAGTGATAGTAGAAACACTAATATTTCTAGCAATTTCATCTTCTCTTTCCCACTTAGCATGCAATTTCATCTTCTCTTTCCCACTTAGCATGCAACAAAGCTTCTGGATAATATGATGGCTAACATCTAACATCTTCATCAATTCTACCTTTATGACCATTACCTTTATGACTATCCCAAGTCACACAACTTAGTGTTTTGAAGAGTAGTCATTTTTTGTGTTTTTAATAAAGAAAGAAAACTAGTACAACTATTTTTGTGTGTGTTTTTGACAAAGAAACAAGCAAACAAACAGAAATAAACTAAGAAAAATAGAAACAACAAACTAAAGAGATTGATTATGAGGGACTCCCCTTGTGAAGATGTCCTTGACTCCCCGGCAACGGCGCCAGGAAAGTAGCTTGATGGCCCAAAATATATCGAGCTCGTTGGGGAACCCCAAGAGGAAGGTATGATGAGCACAACATCAAGTTTTCCCTCAGTTATGAAACCAAGGTTACCGAACCAGTAGGAGCAAGGAAACACCTCCAAGGTGTTGTTGCCAACTTGGAATCCTGCACAACACAACCACAGAACTTTGCCCCCAACTTACAGTGAGGTTTTCAATCTCACCGGTTTTGCTGAAAACAAAGGATTAAACGTATTGTGTGGAAGATAGTACTTGGTTGCAGAAAGTAAATAGAAAGCATTAAACAGTTGTAAATTGATGATAAAAGAAAGGACCTGGGTCCATAGTTCACTAGTGGTGGTTCTCCTTAAGATAGATGACATGTTGGGTGAACAAATTACAGCGGGGCAACTGACAAACATCGATAAAGCATACATGTATATACTAATCATATTGACTCCTTTGAGATTTGATTGGGCATTACAACATTATACATAAACCATAATCCAACTGCATCTATGACTAATAATCCACCTTCAGGTTATCATCCAAACCCCCTCCAGTATTAAGTTGCAAGCAATAGATAATTGCATTATGCATTGCGTGTAAAGTAAACATTACGATTGTTCTATGAAGGATTGTTCTTTTCTCCCTAGTAGCAACAACACATCTAGTTACCTTAGAGATTTCTCTCACTCCCCAGATTACTAGAGGCATGAACCCACTATCGAGCATAAATACTAACTCTTGGAGTTGCTAGCATCTACTAGGCCAAGATAGCTACTAACAACGGAAAGCATGCAAGATCACAAATAACAAAGACATGATAGACTCAATAATCAATCGGAAATAGCATCTCAATATCCATCGGATCCCTGCAAACACACCATGTATGATTACAAATAGATGATCTTGATCATGAACGAAGCTCACAAGATCTAAACATGGTAGCACAAAGGAGAAGAACCAACCATCTAGCTACTACATGGACCCGTAGTCCAAGGATGAACTACTCACGCATCACACCGAAGGCTTGCATGGTGATGAAGAAGGCCTCCAGGGTGAATTCTCCCCTCTGGTAGGGTGCTGGGAAGAGCTTCAGATCCCTCCTGATCTAGGGATGGAGATGACGGCGGCTACAAACTCTTTCGTGGAATTTTGATCGGGTACTTAGGTTTTCTGTATCAGAGGCATCTTATAAGCGAAAGGGGAGGCCAAGGGGGTGCCCTAGGCGGCCACACCACCCCCTGGCGCAGTCCAGGCCTAGCTGCGCGGCCAGGTGGTGTGGCGGCCCTCTGGCCCCTCTCCGTCTCGTATTCTGGCTCCGTGTCCGCCTCGGTGAAAAACTGACTGGCTTTTGTCCCGTGCAATTCCGAGAATATTCATTTTCTGACTTTCCTGGAACCAAAAACAGAAGAAAACATGCAACTGACACTGTGGCCCCTCTCCGTCTCGTATTCTGTGCTCCTAGATAACCTCGATATTAAAAATGACTTTTGAATATCAAGAATCATGGAGGCAAACATGATACTTTAGATACTAACATTGGAATTCTTACTCTCGATTTAATATAACTTATTAAACTTCATGGAGTAAACAGAGTTTGCTGAAAGTTTGCAATAGGACTTCTAAAATTGACATTCAAAACAATACGATACCAGTTCGTAAAGCAAATATCCAGAATTCTATAGTTCTATTATCTCAATTAAAACTAAGCATAAGGCAGTAAATAGATGCCAATGACTACAACAAATTATGCGAATTCACTTTGATTTAGTTTATAACAAATTGAGTTTGACTAATCCATATTAGAAATGAACTCCCACTCAGAAACGACATCCCTCGTGTCTTTTTAGCGATTACATGAACCAAATCCACTACACAAAGTTTGATCATCACGTGAGTCGGTGTAGCTTCAAAGGCGAGCATCAATATGGGCATCATATCAACTATATGACTCATGCTTAACCTTTCGGTCCGTGTTCCGAGGCCATGTCTGTACATGCTAGGCTCGCCAAGTAGGAACCTTAGTACTCGCATGTGTAAAACTGTCTTACACCCGAAATATGATCGTGGATTCAAGTACACCCGATCATCACGTGATGTTTTGAAGCGGCGAAACATAAACTGTAACATCCAATTTCTGCAATCCTGATTAGTTGTCCCGAATGCAAAAATCAGGGGGAACAAAAACTTTTTCTTGTTCATTGGTGCAGCGTTTGCTTGTTGTTTGTTTGTTCTTGTGCATGTGAGTGTATGCCATATGATACTCATTACCTCACCATCAGTTGACAAAAGCTACCTAACAAAACTATCCTGGCTCATTTTACATATTCTCCAATGTTCTGGCATTTCAAAACATGATCCAAGATTCTTGTGTAACCAAAACTAGTTTAGTAGCTTTCATTGGCAAAACTATGAAGAGCTATAAACTCCTTATGTTTTCAAGATAGAACCTTCAACTACTCTTAACTCTAGGATCTCCAATACCTTTTTGTAAGCTTTTGAATTCTACTCTTGGTAGAGATGCCAAGGACTATCATCTTATTCAAAATCCAACCTTTTCAAAATGCCTCCACCTTACCTCAAGCTAAGCTTGTTGGTAACCCTAGTAGTAGGTCTGCTTAGTTTATAAGATGAATTGCCTTGATCTGCTGCTTGATTTGTCTGCTTAGGAGATAGTATGAGCTACTCTAGGAGATCATCACTAGGTTCAAGAGGTTTCCAAATCACCACACCCTAAGGAATAATACAAAGCAAGATCTAATCTCTAGATACTAGGTGATCATCTAAAACCCTTAACCAGATCAATTCTGAAGATATCCCTTCTAGAAGTTTCCAAGTCAATGAAGACCAATATCAAGCATGGATCCTTTCTACTCAATCTACACTTAAACATCATCCACTTGATAATTCTTGGGTACCTTGCAACCCATCAAAAACATCCCCTCTCATGCTCTAGTCAAAAACCCTAAGTCTACCAAATTTGGCTAAGTCTGGAAAACTATTTCCAACATCACCTTTTTGAATTCCTCCCTTTCTCAACCCTTGTGCATTTATGAAAATGCATCTGAACCATCTTGTTAACCATCCTAAGGACTACCAAGTCCCACTCTTTCCCTTGGTTAGATCATCCTCCAACCTACTTGTTCTTGATGGTTTTGCAGGCAAGAAAATAACTATTCCTGAAAATCTAGTCAACATGCCTACTTTGACAGAAGCTCACACCATCATCCAACCTTCTATGGACCAACTCTTTCATGGTTGTGTTATAGTAATACTGGTCTATAAACATCTACTTCACTTGTTCCAAGTGGATCCTTGTGCTTCTTAAACCCACATGGTTTATAAGGCATCATGCCTCATCTGGTATGACAGCCTTTATTTCAACAAAGTTTGCCATCACTTCCAGACCACCTCAAATGTAACCAATCCAAACTCCTTCTGCCATGATCATCTATATGACTTGGTCTAACTATCCATATATTCCTTGAATCAAGGTGAGCTCTGAGCTCCAAGGACCAACAAGGTTTTGGTGGTATAAAAATAACATCACCCTAGATCCACAACTCCTTGTTTTCTATCTAATTCAAGTTGGATTTCCAATTCCCAAGGTTTCAAATTCTTGATACACCTTGTCTACATCATCTACCTTGATCATCAAGATTTATCAAATATTATCCATAATTATTATGGCCCCAAATCTATTTAATTCCTTTAATAGACAAAATCCCCAAAACTTCATCCACAATGGAAAGTTTGGTTTTTGCCAAAACACTTCCTCAACTTTTGGCTCAACTGAGATCCATACATAATACCCTAACTTCCAACTTCCAAAATAAATATTTTTGAAGGGTTTTATTATTTCTTTCTGCCCATTTTCTTAAATGCCTGAAATGGAATAATAATTGTTTAAAATACTTTTATCCTCCAATAAATCTTGGAAAAATTCCTCTAAGTGTCTATTCACATTTGGGACCATCTAAACCCAAAAACTCAACTTGTCCGATTCAAAAATACCAAATAAGTTGCTAAAAACCATTTCTGCACTATTTGAATAATTGATACAAAATGCCTCTAAAATTCTTTGAAAAATCCCAAACAAATCTTGGAGATGTATCTTAACCTTCTCCATTAACCAGTACCCTTAACTCTCCTTTCAAAGATCAAATTTGGAGAACTTGACCATGATCATTCTTTATGGCAGATTTGGACTTTTATCAACCTTAAACCAAAACCCAACCAAACCCTCACCAAATGTGGACATGTGGCCTCCACAGCAACTCTAACACCCCCTAGTCGTGTGAACTATATCAAATACTGTAGCACACTCCCTCCCCTTGTCTTTTGCTCTTGGAAAGAGAGAAGGAGAGATAGGCCATATCTTGAAAAATCTTCAAAGCAGCAACAACCACTCCCCTCTCCCTCTCTGGTCGAGCACCAGGCCCACACTGCCTCCCAGCACCACCTAGCTTGACCAACCAGTGATCAGCTCCCTCCCCATTCTCTCCTTGGACCAAATCCACCATGAACCGATCCACCTCGAGATAAATAGGCCAGAGGCCCTCCCCGCACGCTCTGCCTCTCATTTGCTTCCTCGCCTCTCCACTTACCTCCCCAGGGCACCACTCCTCCTCCCCTGCTCTGCCCTGCCTGAGAGGAGAGAAGGAAGATCTCTCGGCCATTGACGAACTCAAGCTCGAGGTCGCCTTTTTCCTTGCTTACCTCGGTTGCATGTGTCCTAGTTGAGCTTCTATCTCTTTGATCTACCTCCCTACTCCCGTCCCTCTACTGCAGGAATGCTGGAAGTCGCCGTCGCCTGGCATGCCCGAGAGAAGCTCCCTTCCGGCGAGCCTGACCTCCCCAAGCATATGCAGCCCTGCCGAATCCCTCCTGGCGCCTCCTAGGACCTCTGCATCCTCCCTGCATCCTCTCCGTCGACATGCATGCAACCCCGAAGCCTCTCCAGCGAGCTCCGCCGAGCCTTGTTCGGGCGTCCTCGCGCGAGCCCCACACCGACGTCGAACCACCTCGTGCCGCCTCTCCCCAGGCTCGCCGTCGAGCGCCGCGTCGCCTCCGCCCATCCTCGCCGCCTCCCGAGCCCCTAGTGAGCCTCCCCGCTCCTCCCCGTAACCCCTCTAGGGTTTCTGCCCGTCGCTGCCATGCCTGGGAAGATGACGGCCGTGCGCCATCGATCACCCTCTGATCGAACGGTCCACCGCCGCCGATACCCCTTCGCCAGCCCTAGGTCGCCGACACGCGGGCCCAGCCCAGCAGCGGTTTGAACTGCGCTCCTGCGCTGCCCGCGGAGGCACTAGGCCGGTCGGAGCCCTGTAACCCACTTCCCGCTGCTAGATGCGGCCCGCGGATGTTTTTCCTATTCTTTTATCTTTTCTTCCCAGATCTAGTTAAATAATTATTAGGTTTAACTCCGAATGAAAATGGTAAAATACCTCCATATGACCAGACACAAATTTTCTAGGATACCTTAGGGTTTTGTCTATCTTGCTGTACCAAAAGTTTGGCCAAATACCACTAATATCTCCTCTGTAGATTTATTTACCAAGAGGTACCCTTTCCAGTAAATAAATCCCTCAGGGACCTACACATCTCCAAAATGGATGAAACCAAGTGCCTTTGAAAGTATACCCATAGGCCTACCATCTAGCATTTATCTCATGCCAAGGTGAATAGCAGTTTGTCTATAGTAAAAATAGCAAAAACTATTAGTTTATGCCTTAGGTGATTTCTCTAAGTCAAACCAACAGAGGTATTGGCCCAAATCCAACTCTCTGTGATGTGGTACACTAAGGTCTACCAAAATCCAGGAGATCAAAGTTTATGGAGGCTCTGTGTAATTTTGGTGAATTAATCATATCTATCTAGGGTAGTCTCAGTAGAAAAATCACTAAAGGCATTTGACAACTCCAAAAAGAGGGAATCCAATTCCTATAGAGAGGTATTCATAATACCTACCATGTGGCATTGGTTTCCTATCGAAAGCTTCTGTAGATTAAATCTGGTGAAAAAGACAAATTGTCTACAAAACTTCCTTTGGGAATTTCTTGAGGACATTCTGGTAATTATTTTGGAGTGATTCCAACTCTCGGCTATTCAGTACATCAAACCCTACAATATCATCCAAGGAAATAATTTTTGGAGCTCCAGAACTTTTCTGGTGAATTATTTCCTAAAACTAGAGCCTTTGTAACTAGAAAATTAATAAGAAATTAAAGAAAAGTGGTAAAATAGTGAAACCACTTTTGGGTTAATTTTATCAATACCTACCTGATGGTATCATCTTTGCATATTGATATCATACGGACCCAAGCCTAGTTCTAAATCCTCTTAACATGTGGTATCTGGACAAATACCTCATAAAACAAAGACCACAAGGGCAATTAAAGTAATTCCAATTTCAACCCACTCAATCTATCAAAACCTACTGATTTGAGTAATGTGTGGTTTGTTTGTTTGTTGTATTGTAATAATGCTTGTATGCCTTGTTTTGATTGTGGTCTTGCTTGTTTGGATGTATACTCGATGACGACGATAGTTGCGCTTGTATTGACGTCGAGAAGAAGAGATCTTATTATTATTGGTATTGGTATTTTTGGGTATTCGAAGAAGAAGTCCAGGGACATATATTTCCATATTTCTGATCACAGGCAAGCCACCTTCCTGTTCATAAGCCTTGTCCTACTGTTTTACTTATGCATGTTTTAGCTACTGTTTATCAAAATTGCATTGTTTTACTATATGTTGATGTGTATATATGGTAGTGGTTTGGCTCCTCCGAACTATTACACTTTTTTACTATTAAGTATAACCCCCTTGGTGACACCTACTTGTCCCTAGTATGGTAGATGGTGCAATAGACCATACCCTTTGGAGACCCCCGATTTAGCCGAAGCAAAGCTATAGGATGGGAAGACCCCGGAAAAGTTTTACCAAATGTTTTATGATAAAACCTTGGTGAGGTGGGACCTCCTAAGAGATGTTGATAAAGAGAAAAGGTTTTGTATTACAAAATGCTGGAGGAAAACCGGAGGAAAAAGGTTTACGAAAACGCACCCGGTTCTGTGCAGTTTAGCTATAGCAACTTAACCTTGTGCAACCACATTACTCTGGAATGGGACAGGGCTAGATTTGATGTTTGCCTATTCTGGTATAAGCTGATTCGTAACTACTATACGGGATTGGTACGTTGCTAATGTATCCATATTTTTTGATGTTCCATGCTTGGTTTTATCTACTTTCTTATGTTTTGTTCCAACTTTGGAGTACTTTCTATACACTTTCTTGGACTAACGTATTAACAAGTGCCACAGTGCCAGTTGCCTGTTTTTTGCTGTTTTTGGTTCCAGGAAAGTCAGAAAATCAATATTCTCGAAATTGGACCGGACAAAATCCAAAGTCGTTATTTTCCCGGAAGACTCACGGAGCCAGAAGACGAGACAGAGAGGGGCCACAGGGTGGCCACACCATATGGTGGAGCGGGCTAGCCCTGGCCGCGCAACCAGGTGGTGTGGGCCCCCTGGCCGCCCATCGACTTTTCCTCTTTGCCTATAAGAGGCCTCCCGATGCAAAACCCCTAAATCGTCAAGCCTCCAGCCATGAAAAGTTCCGTAGCGCCGCCACCATTGAAGGGGAGATTCGGGGGATAGAAAGTCTCTGTTCTGGCACCCTGCTAAGAAGGGGAAGTGCCCCCGGAGCCATCTCCATTGATCTCCACCACCATCTCCATCGCCGTTGCTGATTCCCGTGATGAGGAGGGAGTAGTTCTCTCTCGAGGCTAAGGGTTCTACCGGTAGCTATGTGTTCATCTCTCTCTCTATGCATGATCTTATTGAGATCATGAGCTTGTAATCTATCGATCTACCTTGCTACTCAAGTGCTTTAATAGATCTCTGCTCTCCCCATGTGTGTGAAGTTGACAGTGTGCACACCATGGTGGAACTTAGGCTAGAGATTATAAATACTTGTTATGAGTTATATTTGGAGTTGGATGTCTTCATGAAATTGTGGAGTTGGATGTCTTCATGAAATTGTGGTGTTTGTTTGACAGTGTGGGGTTATCTAGATACGGAAAGCGAACTTTCAGGAGTGCTGTTATAGGCATACCATGGATTAGAGTGTCCAACCGGAGAGTAGTTCAACGTAGTATCATAAAGAAGAATATATTTATATGAGAGTGTTCATTAGTGAAAGTATGATCCATAGGCCTTGTTTCTAAGCACTAAAACACCGTTTTCTATTAGATCTATTACATGTTTGCTTGCTTCTATCTTTATTTCAGTTTTACTTTAGTATTTTTCACGCCATCAAGCTATTTTATATCACCATTACCACTTATAATTATCTATACCACTTTTATTTCACTATCTCTTTGCCGAACTAGTGCACCTATACACCTGACAAGTGTATTGGGTGTGTTGGGGACATAAGAGACTTCTTGTATCTTGATTGCAGGGTTGCTTGAGAGGGAATACCTTTGACCACTTCCTACCTGAGTTCGATAAACCTTGGGTGGTCCACTTAAGGGAAAACTTGCTGCTGTTCTACAAACCTCTGCACTTGGAGGCCCAACAACTATCTACAAGAATAGAAGTGCGTAGACATCAAGCTCTTTTCTGGTGCCGCAGCTGGGGACTGAAAAAGAAGAAGCTCCCATGTCAACCACGCGCCATCAAGTATTTTCTGGCGCCGTTGCCGGGGAGGTAAGGTAAAAGGTACTCACATCGTACGGTGTGAGTGCTCGAAGTTATTTCCTTTAGATTCTGCAATTTTCTCTTTTTGTTTCTTGGTTTCACTAGTTAGGCTTAATGGAAAACAACAAAAAATTAGAGAGCTTTATAGTATTTATCTTGAGTTAGGACATGAAGTGTTTGAAGAGAAAATTAAAAAACCTATGGAACTTTATTTGCGTGCTAATAGCAATGTTATTAGTATGAATTCTTTGAATACCATTATTGCTAATGATATGGAGAAGTCTAAGCTTGGGGAAGTTAGTTTTGATGAGCAAGATCTTTTTAGTCCCCCAAGCACGGAGGAGAAAATTTACTTTGATGATACGAAACCTCCAATATATGATGATTACAATGATGAATATGATATTTTCAGTCCACCTACTATTGAGGAGAAAATTAATTATGATTACAATATTCCTGCTATATTTGATGATTATGGTGATGATAATAATAATGATAGCTATTTTGTTGAATTTGCTCCCACTATAATTAATATGAATAACTATGCTTATGTGGAGAGTAATAATGATTATATGCATGTGGCTCGTGATAAAAATGTTTTATGAATGTGCAACAAGATAAGAACAATGTGCAAAACAAGGAACATAAGAAACATGATTGAATAAATCATCATATGAATGAATGAAACACAACAACTCAAAATACTTGCTGAGATAGAAGGGGATAGGTTTACTGACTCAACTAAAAAGTAAAAGAAAGGCCATTTGCAGAGGGAAGCAGGGATTTCAAGTTTCATAAAGAGCTCCCAAAAATTATGATACTTATTAGCTTTCAGCTCTCATTGCCCCTATCATAGGCATCTTTAGGTGGTTAAGGTTAAAGTTATCAAATACGAGGATATGCTTGACAAGTTGTAAATTGAGAATCTCATGTCCCTTGAATACGAGGGCCGCTCCTCATGCTACTCAAGTTTAGTCACCGGTAAGTTCTTGTCATCGTAAGCACATGTGTATCATAGAGAACCGCCAACGGGGTACCCCTTGCTCGATGATACGTAAGAATCCCCATATCAAAATGACAAGGCAAGCAGACAACAAACATCTCAGCAATCTTCTTATTTACCATGGGAATATGGTGCTTTTTTCTCTCTTTCCTCTTTTCATAATCTCTTTTTCTTTTTCTCTTTTTTCTCAATATCAGACTCTTTTTTTATAAGAAGAATGCTTCATAGATGCTCGTTATGGTTACGCTGCAGGTTTCCACCATGTCAGCATGGATTAGACCAGCGGCCCAGGCGTTTCTCTAACACACATGCATAACTCCATGGACTTACAAGCTCCCCTTTCATTTCACACCGACGACATCCATAGACAAAGGAACATGATATCAACTAGGTACAAAGTACCAGTGCAATGTTGAAAGCGTTCCCCATGACAACATGGTTCTGCTAATTCACAACTTACAAAGTGCAAGCATATACACAACATAGATGGGCACAATGGTTCAAGTTTATTAAGTGCAAGCAAGTAAAGTGTGCCATCAAGTTCGTGAGAGCTTTAATCACTAATTTTCACATAACAAGTGTAATTTGGAAGGTAGATAAAAACATGAATTTACTTGGAATAGCAATAATGCTAATAGGTAGGTATGGTGGACTCAAATGGCATAGGTTTTGGTTTTAAGGAGGTGGATGCACGAGAAGTAATCCCTCTCAGTACATGTTTTTGGCTAGCAAGGCTGGGTAGTAAGTATAAGAGTTGAAGGAAACAAACAAACATACAAGTGATAAAGACAAACATGCAATCTTCCTTGGAAGCACAAAAGATCTTAACTAGAGAATACTAAACTTATGAGAAAATCAAGAAAGAAAGATGATGAAATTATATTTCTTTAGAGTAATTTTATCTTTTCATTCAACTCTCAAAAATTGTGTTGCTACTGACCGAGCCAGGTTTGCCAAAACCAACTAAATTAACTCAATGATACCAAAGTGATACCAATACTAACAACAAGATCAATGATATAACCGTGAATTGAAAACTAATATAAGCTATGCAAAAGAGTAAATGATAGAACTTCTCATTAATATTCCATAACGGGAACTCACACCAAGGGATACATATCTAACGAGAGAGGGGACACTTCCATAATGCAAACCATGCTACATGATAACTTCTCTATTCATGATATGACTCTACTAAAAAGGTAAAAAGATAGAAGATAGTGATGTGATACCACAACACTCCCCCAAGCTTGGAACAAGCCAAGGGGATGCCAAACCTGATGACGAATTACTCCTTCGGTGGTGGTGGTATCCTCTCAATGAGCTCTTTGATCAGTTTCCCCAAGTCCTCAATCTCGAAGGTGAGAGTATGAATCAACTCCGAGTTGTGCTTGATGCGGTGCATGATCATGTCAGATTGTGGATCCTAGCTCTTGTGATTCTTTTTCCACTCTTCCTTCTTGGAGTCTTATTTCCCTACATGGCTAGAATGAGGCAAATCCCAATTGGAGGGTAATTTCTCCTTGGGCATATTCTGGTGTTGATGCTTATGGATACGGGTATGGAAAGGATTCTTGGTGCAAGGAGGAAGTGACCATGGAGCTATACAGTGACGCGGAGTTTTCCCTCCAGTTGACATTCGTGCAGTCCTCCTGACCCTGCCAGATATTACCAACACTCCAATGCTTGCAATGGTAGTGCCGGTGTGCGGATGTTGGCCTTGCTTTGCCTCCTCTTCATATTCACTCTTGATCTCCTTTTCCTGCCCGGGGTCTTGGAGATCTTCCTCCATAGGCTCCTTTCCCTTATCCTTGGAGGACACCATTGTGCTTCTAAGCTTCAAAGATAGTTCTTGGAAGAAACAGATCGAAACGAAAACACGACGAAAACACGATATACGAACCTCGGGAGATCCAAGGGGTTATACATTATGAAGTTTCACAACAAAAGGAAGGTACTGGGAGAAAACGAGTCGGAGACGGAGCCTAGAGTGGCCACACCACCTGGTGGCGCGGCCAAGGGTGGGCCCGCGCCACAGGGTGGTGTGAGCCACCCTGGCTCCGTTTCCGTCCCTCTCTCGTTTAGTAGCTTCCCTTGTTGACTAAAAACTGCAAAAATATAATTTTACAGATCTTTCGTGGAGCTTTTTTTACCAGAACTGTTACCTATTTGAAAACGGACTCTTCCGGTCTCTGAATTTGGTATCTAGTGATTCTTCCAGAGTCACCACTTGAATAACATCAATATCTTCATCTTCATACACTTATTGTGAGTCATGAAACCTTTCACTTTCTCATTACACCATTTTCTCCACCTAGCTGGAAATTTCTTTCACACAAAACTTCACACAATTCTCATTAGCAACGTTAGTATAAGTGAAGTGATAAAACCTTTTGAGTTTAACTTCAACTTAAAACCATCAAAACATAAGCTACTGTAGCAACTCCTTCCGAAAACCCAAAATGAATTCAAAAAGGAAATCGAATAAAGAAGAAAATACAAGAGTGGCAAAATCTTTCAAAACAGACCAGCAGGTAAAGATCAATTTTTTCGAAAATCTTTTGTTGCTCAAATCAAAAAGTGCGAAACTAACGAAAGTTAAATAACAACCTGGGACAGAAGCACAAAACATTATAGCTTAATCCGACATACAAAGATCTCTCACGAATTTTTACGGTGAAGAACAAAAATGTGTTTCGGGACAACAACTTCCCCAAATATTACTTCTCTCTCATTAGAAGTTGATCTTGACACAAAAACCAAACAAAACGGATAAGGAGAGGTTATTACCGAAGTAATAACTTCCAATACTCAAAGAAACACAAACAAGCTGAAAGCAAAAATAAATTGGGTTGTCTCCCAAAAAGCTCTTTCTTTATAGCCATTAAGATGGGCATGATAATTTTGATGATGCTCACATAAGAATATGAATTGAAGTGAAAAAGAGCATTAAGAAGCAAAAGTACACACGTTTAAGTCTAACCCACTTCCTATGCAAGGGAATTTTGTAAAAAAGCAAGTTGTTGAAACCAGAGGCTACTAGCATAGGAAGGAAAAAGAAGTGTAACATAAAAACTTTCAGCATAAAATGAGGAAACTTGATATTATTGAGATGCATAAGAACACTTTTCCCTCTCTCATAGTAACTTTCAGTATCATGCATAAACTTAACAATATAACTATCACAAGGACCATCATAACAATGATCACTTATTCTAACAGAAAACACAGGAATACTAGTTCTCAAAACTCTACTTTGTGAAACAATATTAGGGATATCCTTACAAAGGATAGTGTGTCCCTTTTCTACATATTTAGTGACAAAGTCTTTCACATTTTCTATTATAGGTTCATCATTCATTTGTTTATCAGGTTCAACAGCTTTATTTGTACTTTCATTAAACATACTAGCTATCATAGAGTGTTCCTTTATCTTAACTGGGAAAGGCATTTTCTCAATGTAAGGTTTAGGTAAAACATGATTAGCAGTATAAACTTCAGTATTTCTTGCAGGAACACTCTTAGAAACATCTTTATAAGGTTCATGATACTTATTCCACTTCTTTTTAGGCACTTCAATGTAGGAAACAAAAGCCTTAAAATAAGAAGCAATAGCTTGAGAGTCTAGACCATAAGCATTTTTAATGTTTTGAAAGTCATCAGTTCCCATAAAAGTTTCAATGCATTTATAATCATACTTTATACCCGACTTTCTACCTCTGTCATTCTCTCAAGATTCAGCATTATCTTGAATATGGTCTAGAAGATCCCATTTAGCTTCTTTTTCCATGCGAGTGAATGATCCAGCACAAGAAGCATCCAATAAATCCTTATCATGAAGAGAAAGCCTTGCATAAAAGTTATTTATAATAATATTGTTGGGGAGCTCATGAATGGGACATTTGAGCATTAGTAACTTCAATCTCCCCCAATCTTGAGATGTACTCTCTCCATCAAGAGGCCAAAAGTTGTATATTTGATTCCGATCTTTATGAATCTCACTAGGAGGATAAAACTTTAAATAAAAGAGAGGTACTATTTCCTCCCATTCCAGAGCTTGACCATTCTTCAGCAGCTTATACCATTCCTCAGCTCTTCCTTTCAGTGATAATGAGAATAACTTCTTCTTAACTTGATCTGTAGTAATACCCACACACTTGAACAACCCGCATAATTCGTGTATAAAGAGAAAATGATCACCTGGATGGACAATTCCATCCCCAACATAGTAGTTATCCATAACTCAATCAATAATTCTTGTAGGTATTTTGAAAGCATCATTCTCAGCAGGTGGTGGTTCATCTACTACCTTAGCAGTGGTACTAGCATTAACAAATAAGAAACTCAGCGAATTATCCATAAAGAAAATAAAGCAACTAACAGAAGTAAACAATACTCATAGTAGAAGTTTCCTTTACCAGTTCCACTCTCCAATAGCGCTTCACTCCCCGACAACGGCGCCAGAAAATAGTCTTGATGACCCACAAGTATAGAGGCATTATTTTCTATAAGTAAGAGTGTCGAACCCAACGAGGAGCAGAAGGTGCTGGCTAGTGGTATGGATCAGGAATTCTCTGCAAATACTTAGCAAACAGATTTTTAGGGGTTTTTGATAAAGCAAGTAAACGAAGTACGAGTAAACAAAATACAATAAGAATAAATGCATCAAGTAGCCCAATCCTTTATGAGCAAAGGATAAGCCGTTTGTATTACTTAAGATGACCAAACATTCTCGAGGACACATGGGAAGACTGTCAAGTGCTTTCGCTTCATATAGTTGATTAATCTTCTTTAGCTTGCTAAGTGTTGTGTGGGTGAACCAGTGCTAATGTACTGACCTTCCTAGGACTAATACATACTTGTGATTATACCCCTTGCAAATATCCGTAAGTACAAGAAAGTAATTAAGGTAGAAACCTAACCACAACATTAAACTCTAAGACCCTGACTTCTCTTGTGCAATGGTTTCCTAATGGGGGTTCAGGTTTCTATCACTCTGGCAACCCCTACGATTAGTAGCCAAATACACAATGCATTCCCCTAGGCCCATATAGGTGAAGTGTCATGTAGTCGACGTTCACATGACACCACTAGAAGAAGTACACCACAACTTAAATATCAAACTATTGAATCTTTCTCAACATAACTCCACTACTAACAACATGACTTCTCCCATGTCCTCAAGAACAAAACGAGATACTCACAAGACATCATATGGATCATGATCAGAGATGGAATAATGATGTATAACAATCTAAACATAAACAATAATTCAATGGTTCACTCAATAGCATCGACTACAAAGAGTAATCAACACCGGGAAAGTTTCCCCTAAGAATTAATGCAAGATTCAACTCAATTGTTACAGCAATATGGAGATGGTGATGAGGGTGTTGATGGTGATGATGGTGGTTATGATGATGATGATGATGATCCCGATGAAGTCCAGCTTGATGGTGGTGTTGATGGCGACGATCTCCCCTCTCCGGGAAGGAATTGCCCCGGCAGAATTCTGTCTGCCGGAGAGATCTTTCTCTCTCGGTGTTCTCCGCCCTGTAGAGGCGGCGGAATCTTTCGGTGGTTGCCCTCTGAGTATTAGGGTTTCTGGAGGATTATATACACCAGAGGGGAGGGATAGAGGTGGGCCAGGGCAGCCACACCACCTGGCGGCACGACCTAGGGTGGCTCGCGCCAGGGGGTGGTGTGGGCCCCCTGTGGCCCATCTCCACTCCTTCTTCTGGCTTCCTTCATCTTCTGGAAAAATATGATTTTCCATATATTTTCCCAGATTTTCTGATCTTCGTGAATTTTGCCTCCAAACAACACCGTTTCCATCCGAATCCTGACTGCAGCGGTCCATGCTCCAAAAGTCATCAACCATGCAAAAAGAGATGAAATAACACAAGTATCATCTCTTAATATGAAATATATCAATGAATAACAGTAAATTATGATATAGAATAGTGATGCAAAATGGACGTATCAGGCCCTCAATGAAATCCTGGGAACTCTCTTGCCAAGCTCCTTTAGGAACCCTAAATGGTTGTAGCAGACCTAGAGTCTTACAATTTTCATGTTTTGCTTGTTGACACAAGGTACACTATTGCACAAACTCCTGCACTGCTGCCTTCATACCAGACCATGTAAAGAGCTTGTTGATCCTGTGGTATGTCGTTTGAATGCCAAAATTACCTCCCCAGGCACTACATGAAATGCCTGAATCAACTTAGTTTGGAGTCCAATAGTAGCATCAATCCAAACTTTGCCATTGAACTTAATGAGGCCTGGATGAAGTTCAAAACCTTCACTGTTCTTGTGCACCACTGCCAGTTCTTGTAACAATGACTAAGCTTTAGTGTCCACTTCATAAGAATTAAGAACTTCTTGGATCCAAACTGGCACTCCAGCTGACACAGAATGCATCGAAAATGCATGTCCTACCCTGGACAAGGCATCATCCACTTTGTTGTCTTCACCTTTTTTATACTGGAAAGTGAAATTGAGTCCCACCAACCTTGTCATGGATTTCTTTTGCAGATCAGTGTGCAATACTTGATCCTCCAAGTGACAGAGGCTTTGGTGATCAGTTTTAATCACAAAGGGTCCTCTGGACAAATATGTTCTCCACCTGTCCATTTCCATCATACAAATATGTTCTCCACCTGTCCATTTCCATCATAATTGCCAAAACTCCTTCTCATAAATGGACAATTTCTAGTTATTCACACTCAAGGATTTGCTATAGTAAGCCATAGGGTGTCCTGCTTGGATGAGTATAGCTCCAATGCCTATGTCACATGCATCTGTTTCTATCCAAAATGGTTGGGAGAAATCTGGTAGAGCCAACACAGGTGTCCTACTCATTGCTGACTTGAGAGTGTCAAATGCCATTTGGGCTTCTAGATTCCAAACAAAACTCTGTTTTTGCAGAAGAACGGTGAGAGGCTTGGTGATGATGCCATAATTTTGCACAAACTTCCTGTAATAACCAGTAAGTCCCAAGAATCCTCTTAACTTAGTAACATTAGAAGGAACTGGCCATGCCAGCATGACTGGTTTTCTTAGGATCAGTGGCCACTCCTTTATCAGAAATGATATGCCCAAGATATTCCAACTGAGGCTAAGCAAAGGAACACTTACTCTTCTTGGCAAACAACTGATTTGCCAACATGACTTGGAAGACTTGTTGTAAATGTTGTACATGATCATCAATAGTCTTGTTGTACACCAAAATGTCATCCATGAATACCAGTACAAACATTCTGACAAATGGGGCAAACAAAGATTTCATCACACACTAAAAGGTTGCAGGGGAATTGGTGAGGCCAAAAGGCATGACTCTGAACTGATACTGCCCATTGTGAGTCCTAAATGCAGTTTTCAACTCATTTGATGGTATCATCCTAATTTGATGACACCTAGCTCTCAGGTCCAATTTACAAAATATCTTGGTTCCTGCCAACTCATCCAATAGATCATCCACAATGGGAATAGGGAATTTGCTCTTAATTGTGATAGCATTGAGCTTTCTGTAATCAATACAGAATCTCGAGATACCATCTTTTTTCTTTACCAACAACATAGGAGAAGCATAGGGGCCAACACTGGGAATAATGATTCCACTTTGCAGCATCTCTTTTACCTGCCTTTCTATCACATCCTTTTGTAAAGGGGAGTATCTGTATGGTCTACAGTTTGTTGGTTGAGATCCTGGTAGCAGGTTGATAGCATGATAAAATTCTCTATGTGGAGGCAGTCCTTTTGGTTCCACAAATACTACAGGTGGATTATCCAACAGAGCTTGAATCTCAGATGGTATAGGAATAGTTACTTGAACACTGGTTTCAGTCATGGACAATTCAGCCATATCCCAAGTATCATTGCCTATCAAACTTTTGTACAGTTCTTCCATAGTCATGACATGAATCTCCTGAGTGTGGATAGATGAGATGCCAGGCAACCTAATCAGCTGTTATTTATAAGTAAATTCCATCCACTTCTGCTCCCAGTTGTAGTTCATCAAGCCCCACATGGCCAAACAATCCATTCCTAGGATACCATCATATCCCCAAAAGTAAGGATCCTCATATAGTGTTCAAATGTATGCCCTTGCAACCACCATTGCATTTTAGGTACAATGGCATCACACCACATGAATTCCCCACTAGCTACTTTCACCTTCAATGTAGGAATGGATGTGATTTGGCACTATAACTTGTTCACCAAAGTCTGCTCGACAAAGCTATGGGAACTTCCTGAATGCAGCAGTAGCAACATTACTTGGTTTCCAATCAATGCCTTGAACTGGATGGTGCCAGGATTAGTAGACCCTGCTAGTGCATTTAAGGACACATGACAGTCTCCTGACTCACTATCTCCATGAGCTACCAGAGTATCTAGCATTTCATCAGATAAAATTTCATTAGCCTCCATTGCTTTAACTTGAGCCACCATAGGTATGGTACATTGATGACCTGGAGCATACTTCTCCCCACACTTGTAGCATAACCCATTGGCTTTTCTATAGTCCTTTAATTATTTAGCCCTCCGTAGTTCCCCTTTTTCAAATTTGTTAGCGCCCACACTATATTCCTTAGAAGAATTGCACCCAGTTTTTTATGGTAAAACTTGGTACCACTTTGCTTGATCCTTTCTAATACAGCCTCATATACCATAGCAAAGGATGCTGCCTCTGCTATAGTGTTTGGTAATTACATTTCTAGGGCTGCCTTGAGCTCCTCTTTCAGGCCTAAGATGAATTGCTGGACTAACATCAGACCTGACATGTTTGGATCATACAATCTGACTTGATACACTAGTTTGTCAAACTGCTTCTTGTATTCTTCGACTGAACCAGTCTGTTTTAGTGTGAGCGGGTTTCTAATCTTATCACGTTGAGTATTTTCCTCAAACTCCTATATAACATCCACAGAGAATGTCGACCAATTTTGCTAGGGATTCTCTAACTTGTATGCTACGTCGACCCTCCTCCCGATCACCCCTGATAGATCCTGCCCCTCCAGTATCATCATACACATGTGTGGGAGTAGGTGGAGACATCGTTACCTTAGGAGATGTATTGTTGATGAGCAGAAGAGGAGGCTCGTACTCGCCACAGTGCTCTGGCTATGTTCCCACTATGGCAGTCACATCATGATCTGGAATTGACAACGGTGGCAGCTTAGTTCCCTGTAGTATACAGCTGGAACGATTCTCCTCTACCTGCACCATCCCTAGGGTTTCCATGAACATATTGACCTTCACCTGCATCTATTCCAGAGATTCTGCCCGTCGATTCATCTTCCCTTCGATCTCTCCCAAGTAAGACTGCACCTTCTCCATGGCCCCGAACATCACATCCAGCACATCGAAACGCGCCAGCATCGTGTTCTGGAACTCATCCATGGCGTCTATCACAAATCGAGTATAGGCATACGGGGTAGAGACTCGAGAGGGAGCCGTCGCAACTTCCTCTATACCTCCCAAACGCCAATTTCAGATTTACAACAAACTTTCTGAAAAAATTGCAACCAATTGGTCGATGTTACTAGGAAGGCGTCGAGTATTGAAGGGCGCCTGGTCCAAACCGAGCTCTAATACCAAAGTGTCACGTCCCGTCGCTGGCGGTATGATTGCTGCCGCTAGGGTTCCGGTGAGGTGGAGAAAGGGGATCAATTGGGAGGAGAGAGACTTGTGAAGGAAGAAGGTGAGACTGTTAGAGTTCATTCATTTTAATCATAACCTTCACGTTACATCTGGCGACCGTTATATCGACAGCCCCAGTCCTGGCCTCAACCCAAACTGACATCACACACATGGCCCACGGCCCACTACACTCGACCGACACACCTAGTTACACCGTTACAGGTAATGCAGTAGTACTAGATGTTACAATTTTGTGATGCAACTTCCGCCACACTGGTGCAACATGCAATGCTGAAGCTGATTTCCTATGTGTTTGTGGTCTATTTGACCATGGTTTGACACAAGGATCCACTAGAGTCATTGCATGTGTGTTCTATTCCTAAAACCACATTGATCCACAAGTGTCATTGCATGTGTTCTTTTACTAAAACCACATTCATCCACTAGTTTCATTGATCCACATGACCACATTGCATGTGGTCTTTTCCTAAAACCACATTGATCCACTAGTGTCACTGATCCACATGACCACATTGCATCTTTTATTTTTTGAAAACCACATTGATCCACTAGTGTCATTGCAGGTGTTATTTTCCTAAAACCACATTGATCCACCAGGGTCATTGCATGTGTTTTCCAAAACTACATCGATCCACTAGTTTCACTGATCCACATGACCACATTGCACGAGTTCTTTTCTTAAAACCACATTGATCCACTAGTGTCATTGATCCACATGACCACATTGTTCCACATGACCACACACAATCCAGTGGATTATGTGATGCAACTTCTTCCACACTCGTGCAACATGCAATGTTGAAGCTTCTTTCCTATGTGTTTTTGGTCTCTATGACCATGGTTTGACACATGGATCCACTAGAGTCATTGCATGTGTTCATTTCCTAAAATCACATTAATCCACAAGTGTCATTGCATGTGTTCTTTTCCTAAAACCACATTGATCCACTGGTTTCATTGCGTGTGTTCTTTTCCTAAAACAACATTGATCCACTAGTGTCATTGCATGTGTTCTTTTCAAAAATCACATTGATCCACTAGTGTAATTCAATGTGTTCTTTTCCAAAACCACGTTGATCCACATGACCACAGACACAAGTAGATTTTGTGATGCGACTTCTGCCACACTAGTGCAACATGCAATTTGGAAGCTACTTTCCTATGTGTTTTTGGTCCCTATAACCATGGTTTGACACATGGATCCACTAGTGCTTTTGCATGTGTTCTTTTCCTAAACCCATATTGATCCACTAGTGTCATTGCATGTGTTCTTTTCCTAAAACCACATTGATCCACTAGTGTCATTGCATGTGTTCTTTTCCTAAAACCACATTGATCCACTAGTGTCATTGCATGTGTTCTTTTCCTAAAACCACAATGATCCACTAGTGTCATTGCATGTGTGTTATTTTCCTAAACCACATTGATCCACATGACTACATTGCATGTGTTCTTTTCCAAAAACCACATTGATCCACATGACCACACACACTCAACTGGATTCTATGATGCAACTTCCGCCACACTGGTGCAACATGCAATGTTGAAGCTAATTTCCCATGTGTTTTTGGTCTGTTTGACCATGGTTTGACACATGGATCCACTAGAGTCATTGCATGTGTGTTCTTTTCCTAAAACCACATTGATCCACAAGTGTCATTGCATGTGTTCTTTTACTAAAACCACATTCATCCACTAGATTCATTGATCCACATGACCACATTGCATGTGGTCTTTTCCTAAAACCACATTGATCCACTAGTGTCACTGATCCACATGGCCACATTGCATCTATTCTTTTTTGAAATCCACATTGATCCACATGACCACACACTCGAGTGGATTCTGTGATGCAACTTCTACCACACTGGTGCAACATGCAATGTGGAAGCTACTTTCCTATGTCTTTTTTGTCTCTGTGACCAAGCTTTGACAAACAAGAGTTTTTACATGTGTTCTTTTCCTAAAACCACATGGATCCACTAGTGTCATTGCAGGTGTTATTTTCCTAAAACCACATTGATCCACTAGTGTCATTGCATGTGTTTTCCAAAACCACATTGATCCACTAGCTTCATTGATCCACATGACCACATTGCATGCGTTATTTTTTTAAAACCACATTGATCCACTAGTGTCATTGATCCACATGACCACACTGTTCCACATGACCACACACAATCCAGTGGATTATGTGATGCAACTTCTGCCATACTGGTGCAACATGCAATGTTGAAGCTTCTTTCCTATGTGTTTTTGGTCTCTATGACCATGGTTTGACACATGGATCCACTAGAGTCATTGCATGTGTTCATTTAATAAAACACATTAATCCACAAGTGTCATTACATGTGTTATTTTCCTAAAACCACATTGATCCACTGGTTTCATTGTGTGTGTTGTTTTCCTAAAACCACATTGATCCACTAGTGTCATTGCATGTGTTCTTTTCAATCACATTGATCCACTAGTGTAATTCAATGTGTTCTTTTCCAAAACCACATTGATCCACATGAGCACACACACACACCAGTAGATTCTGCGATGCAACTTCTGCCACACTAGTGCAACATGCAATTTGGAAGCTACTTTCCTATGTGTTTTTGGTCTCTATAACCATGGTTTGACACATGGATCCACAAGTCATTACATGTGTTCTTTTCCTAAAACCACATGGATCCACTAGTGTCATTGCATGTGTGCTTTTCCTAAAACCACATTGATCCACTAGTGTCATTGCATGTATTCTTTTCCTAAAACCACATTGATCCACTAGTGTCATTGCATGTATTCTTTTCCTAAAACCACATTGATCCACTAGTGTCATTGCATGTGTTCTTTTCCTAAAACCACAATGATCCACTAGTGTCATTGCATGTGTGTTATTTTCCTAAACCACATTGATCCACATGACCACATTGCATGTGTTCTTTTCCAAAAACCACATTGATCCACATGACCACAGACACTCAAGTGGATTCTATGATGCAACTTCTGCCACACTAGTGCAACATGCAATGTGAAAGCTGCTTTCCTATGTGTTTTTGTTCACCGTGACCATGGTTCGACACATGGATCCACTAGTGTCATTGCATGTGTTCTTTTCCTAAAACAACATTGACATAGGTACAGTTACTCAGGTATCTATGATTTGCTACCCTGGTTGTATAAAAGGGGTACAACCCATGAAGAGTCAATATGATGGCCCAAAAGAAGCAACCGACAAAGGCTTTAGTTGTATTATGAAAGGGAATAAAGGACCAACACCGTGTTGGTATTGTAATTATGCATTTGTAACCTATCCGTATATAGCTTTGAGACCCGACCTGTTATATATAGGGTGGGAGAAGCCTAGGAGACGACACCAAGAAATCCCTAAGCGATCTGTAATAGTGCGATTCACCAAATATTCAGGCGACTTTGACTCCATTGTTCTCCTGACATCCGACAAAATCCCTAGCGTTCTCTTTTCCACAAAACCCTAAGTCCTTCTCTATGAACATTGCCAAGGTTACACCTCATGAATTGGAGATGTCTATGGGAAACTTGAATAATGGGAACATGGATTCAGCGGAACTCTCTTTTCCAAGAAGCAACCCAACAAAAGCGGTTCCACACCCGCCCACCCCTGTGATAGTACCCACCGAATTAAGCAGCGAATCCGGTCTTATCATCGGAAGCTTCCACTTCCAAGTAGAAGACACCCAAGAATCACACCCTTCGTCCCTTATTACATCCGAACTGTTGGTGGAAAAGACTACGCTTACGGTGATACCAGCATCATCTATCGGATCCTCCGTGGAGGTCACGACGAAAATAGAAGCAGCCAAAGAAAACAAGCAAGATGAGACGGATCTGGCGGACCTTGATGGTCTTTACGACAATCTCTCCTTTGGATCAGATTCTCCACTAACTCCACCACGTGGAACAAGCCCAACAAACTCAGAACCCGAGGAAAGCAGTGAAAGCATCGACTTCAGGATAAGGATGGCAGAAATCTACCCAGAACAAAAACTAACAGACTTCATTCATCCACCCGACAGTGTCTCCCTTGGTTCAGATGACAATGTCACAGGTTCATATGTTACCCAACACCAAGTATGCATGATCATCGGAGACACATCGACTCAGCAATACTCCAACGGTAATCCTATTTTTAACCCTAACGATATCCTATCAAGCGACAATGCAAAAAACCATGGAAATGAAGGAAATCATGGAAACGGGGAAGACCCAGCAAACAACCGCGCAACCCCAGGAGGAGCAGAACCACACGGAGGCAAGAGGCAAACTCTCCAGCTACCAGCCAAAGCATGGAAAAAAGCAAGAGCGGCAATTTCGGGTGCAGTCCCCATGACAGCTAATGCCACACATGAAGATCTACTGCCATACCAATATTTGCTTCATCATAAAAAAGACACCTGCTAAGGATGCAGAGGCAACTCAATGAAATAAAAAGGGTTGCCGACAAATCTAGCTTATGACGGGCACAACTAAGCTCTACCCGAGGATCAGGGAGCATAACTTGAGGAGCACCGCCAAGAAGGGGAACATCTCAACAGTAGAACATCCCTGAAACAGAAAGAGGCAAACTGATCCGAGACCTGGACCTATCGTTTATGTCAATAGATCAAGAAGGAAATATCAAGGAAAAAACGGCTCAAGCAGCAATTGTGGCCCCACAAACATATCTGATCACAACTCAACCCTCACCCGACGATCCTCGCATGTCCTTCCATCGCTTCGCCCTGATGAACCTCAACATGGTAGGAGCATATCTCGGCAGGCAGAGCAGGGAACCACGCGGCAACCCAACAGATCCCCACGCAATCGCAGCAGCCCTCGGCAAGTAGGTCACACCCGACAATCACGATCGCCACATTGGGTCCACTTCTCAGGATCAGAGCCACGGAATGATGCAAGAAATGATATTACACAACGAAGCATCGATCGATCCAGGGAAGAGTGTAGCAGCCAAAGATACTATGACGGTGAATGCGAGGAAGAGCAAGAACTATGCGGAGCCAGTTGCTTTACTCGACGGGTTCGCAAGACTCCAGTACCAAAAGACTTCAAATTAACTCACGATCGTCAGAAATATGATGGCCTCCAAGAACCTGAAGCTTGGTTAACAGATTATCTAGCAACAGTCAAGCTACAAGGCAGCTCCAAGGCTACCGCAATGCAAAGCTTGTAGCTGCACTTAACTAGCACAACTTGCTCTTGGCTAAAACAACTTACCCGAAGATTCTATCAGCAGTTGGAACGATCTTGAGGACAAATTTATCAGAAATTTCCAATCCACATTCAAGCGGCCCGCATCTCTCGAACAATTGCGAGCCTGTAAGCAAAAGGGAGGATAGTCAATACGAGCCTTTGTCTAGTGGTGGAACATTATACAAAACTTGGATGAAACCATATCCGATGAAAGAGCAATTGATGCTTTCAATGATGGACTTCGTCGACAAGAATTCATTGAAGAACTAGGACGAATCAAACCAAAGACAATTTCACAGTTCATGGACATAGCCAATCGCTGGGCCGATGGAGAAGATGCATTACACAAAAAAAGAGCCCACTCATCTGAAGAAGACATGGATAGGCGCAATAACGATAGAAGGCGACAAAACAACGATGAGTACAACACACCAAGTTATGTTGCAGCCAGTTTCTCTGGAGGAGAAAACCGGCAAAGCAATGACTATAACAATGGGTACCACAGTAGCAGGGACGACGCCGATGGAAGCCAGCCGTAGCAACGGTACCAGCCAAAAAGTCGAGACCCGCCTATGTCAGCAAGAAAAATGTTGTAAGGACCATGCAATATGCACTTCTACGTCAACTCGATAGGTAAGAGGCGATCCAACCACCTCCTAAAGGATTGCCAAACCACCTTCTTAAAAATGCAAGAGCTATGCACCACCTTCTTAAAAATGCAAGAGCTATGCAACGCAAGGGAAACTGAAGCAGCAAACCGAGGCTATGCTACTACACCTGGTGCTTTGGCTATCGGTGCACCACCACCACCACCGGGGCATACGCCAGCGGGATAGCCGCAGAATACAACAAACCAAAAAGACGAGTACCCTAGATCAAAAGGAGCAATGTCGATGATCCAGAAAGGACAACCCTCTAACAGAACACAGAAGTTGATCACCAAACAAGTGAACATGGCAATAACAATGCCACCCCCTACGCCAGAGTATCTTCATTGGTTAGAACAAGAAATAACCTTCAATAGAGATGACCACCCACTTCGGGTCCCACGACCTGGTCAATCAGCACTGATAGTAGAGGCACAAATCGGCGGGTTCTACATGAGCAAGGTTTTCTTGGATGTAGGAAGAAACATTAACCTCATCTATTCCAAAACCCCACGGGTAATGAATTGGTCCTTGATGAATCTAGCACCAACATATACAACTTTTCACGGAATAGTTCTAGGCAAAGCCAAAACTCCTCTGGGCAAAGTGCACCTCAACGTAGTCTTCGGATCGAGAAGAAACTTCTGGCATGAAAAACTGGGGTTCGAAGTCATGGACTGGCCATCACAGTACCACGTGATCCTGGGATGACCAACTTTCGCTAGATTCATGGTAGTACGCCACTATGCATACCTGGTGCTGAGAATGCCAGCCCCCAATGGGGTCATAACAGTAAAAGGAAGTTTCAGCAGCTCGGATAGCTGTGATCGAGAATTCAACAAAATATCATAATCCTTCAGGATGGAGACACAATTTGGCCAGTTGAAAATAGCAGACGAAGAGCTACTACATGAAGGACGCATCCTCAGCGAGCAAACCCCGGATGATCAGGTACATGACGCACCCGTAGAAGCTACCTATTCGGTTTCCACTCCCGGTCCCGCATAGGAAGGCGCGCTCATCGGGTTCCCCCATGAGAATTAGGGAACCGCCAGAAACTATGTCAATAAGGAAAAATCCTAAAAGGAACTTGACGAGCACCCAGCAAAGTCAAGCACAGCCGCCAACAGAAAATCCACCTGACAAATCAAGGACATTGGAGAGAAAAATCCTTTCCTCACAAATACATGGCGTGTCATGGAGGTAACAAAAGTAACATGGGTAGCTGATACCGTCGATCCGGATGACGGATGTAGTGTAGCTTCTTTTTCCCTAGTAGAACTAGGTTATCGAATCCTCTGGAAGCGAATGCATAGTGAAGTTACTTTAATGGACCTTCAGGAGTTTTAGAATTCCTTTTGTGTTTTTACTAGACCAGTAGCTTGCGTATTTTTGTTGTTGTTGATGATGGAGAGAGAGGGCCTAGGGCGTTTGGTTTCACCTGTAGCTGTGCAAAACATCTAATGGAAATAAAAGATAGAAATAAAGTATGCGTGTACTTGTTAGAGCAAGATAAATTATATGTGGGAAGTGCATCCATAATTGCAATTGCCTCCGCAACAGCTTATAGCAATAACCTACTAGTCTCATTCATAGAAGAAAGAGAACTAATGATATGCATAGTGATGTCACCGTTAATCCCAAGCAAATCCCTCACATACAGCCGTACTACCCCTTCTATCACTAGGGTTCCCAACCTACAGATCAGTCATCACTCATACTCCCTATACCTGGCTCAACCCTCGGGGTCTTGGGTACGGGACAAGTCTTTAGATTGAGGAAAGAGAGGATACAATAATCATTATGTCATACAAACTAATACACGATCCCATCTATGATAAATCACATGCACAATTGCTGCATGGCTAGGCCAAAGCCCTTAGCCCAAGGAGAATTACTCACACATAGAGATGAGATCAACAATCACAAACATTGTAATGAAAATCATAGGATTGATAGCAATAGTCTTACAATGTCGCCAATCAGAGAAGAAATCTACTATTACAATTGGTGGAATATGGCTATGGAGATGGAGAATGGTTTGGAGATCTAGAGGCGGCTGGAGATCTGTGGTAGAAACTTTTTGGCGAGGTCTGGCTTGTTTTCTTGTGGCCCGAGGCTTCTTTATATAGGGTTCCCTTCACGAAAGTTGTTCTGTTTGACCTAACAGTGGTGGCGCCAACTACACGACTGGAGCTATACAGTCGGAATTTTTGCTTTGGTCTTTAAGGCGTCTGCCTCCGTTGGACAGCTCCTAGTTTCTTCTGGTTGTTGGAAATCTTGTATCTTTGACTTTAATGTAGTGATTTCCCCTTTAAACAACATTATCTACACAGGAAAAATACAAAAAGAAAGGATTGCATACCCCTCTGAATATTAGCATTAGTGGCAGGGTCTAGATAGATATTTCATCAAGAATATGATTAATATCCAGTTTAAATGTGGACATAGATGGCTATATTTCAGAGCCATCAACCTACCCAAGCTTAAACTTGATCGTCCCGAGCAAGAAAACCAAAATCAAAAAGGAACTCAGCATTTAAACTGAAATAACGAGATGGTGATCTTACTCATGATTAATAGTCTCATGTTTCCTCCACTTCATAAATCTGAAAAACTTCAGCATAAATAGAGTATGGCAAGCATATCATACGGGTTTCATGCATCCTTATAGCAGAGCAAAAATTATTGTAAACATGGATGATTCAAATGAGTAAACTTTATTCCATGTCAAGTAATCAACTCATAGGCTTGCCTTTCAACAGTAAAGTATAATCATGTAAATTAGGATTGTGAGAGTTTTCATGAAAAGCATATATATTAGAGTATCCCAATTCTCCCACATCAATGAATCAAGAATTTTCTATTCACTCTCCTTCAAGAATTTCAGTTTTTAAGTAATTGAGAGCATGCCAAAGAGTTTTATTAGTTTATCGGGTTGTGATGGACACTCGTGGCATTACTAAGGTCTTTGTTCCTTTTGCATAATGATTACTCGTAATAGCTAGAGGAGTGATTCATTCATGATTACAGCTACCCGGGAGTGCCAATAATCGTATCCACTATAGCATTACTGCTACAAGTGTTTAATCAACTCATAGCCGAAATCTAGGAGTTTGCTCCATGAAGATCATTTGTAGGCCAACGGAGTTGTTGGCATCCAATGAAGTTTGACACGTGTAAATCTATATCATTCTTATTTATTAACAAGTCAAACTTTGGCATGCTCACAAAAACCGCTAAACATTAATTCAATCGAACAAATACTTTTAAAGAGAGCTATCAAGTCAATTAACATTTTCAGTGGTGTTGAGTGTCTGTAGAAATAAACCTTCAAGACTAATCACTACAACACCCAAGCCTTCCATTGTGAGACTTTTTCTTATTACAATTGTTTAGAAATTTTAGGCAATACTTGGTTAATTGCGAGAGCTGGAACAAAATGAGCCCAATTAAATACCCATGAAACCAACAATATTGCAACGATACAAAGACTCACTCTAGTAATATAATATCTCAACATTTACTACTAACTAGCATGGGTTTCTCAAACTTCAAAAGTGGGGCGTCATAAGGCATACCTCTCATGTTTGGTTCTACTTCTCTCTTCCTTTTTTATTTGTTTCTTGGAAACTCGAAGTCGCTCACTCTCCTGCGAATATATGAAGACCTCGAGGCGGAAAGAAAAGAGAGAGGGAAAATAAGGAAAAATGGAGAAATCTTTTTGTGATTTTTAAGAGAGGGAAATTAAAGAATAGAAAATTGGCCACAAAGTTTGGCTAGAAAATCTCGAAAGCAAATAAAGAACTTAGAAAATAAAGTGTTGGGGAAACCAACATGAGTGCTTATAAACTGAAATAAAAGTGCAACCTTGAAATAAATAAAAGCAAATGAATGCCAAATAAAGATACATGAGGAAACTTCCCCAAGCTTAGGCTTTTTCAAGCCCTTCAAATCATTGTGGTGGCAGGAAAAAGTCGTTCCTCTAATTCACAAATTGAGTTGAGAGGTTACTTGTTGATTCTCCGAGGTGCAAAGAGAGGTTGTGCATCCTCTCCATAGTCCCTCCAAGTTCTTGGAAATCTTGGTTTGTGGCAAACCGGGTTTGTGGCTGCTCCTCTTGATAAGGAATTTCCTTAGGTTGGTGTTGCTCAACCTGCAAATCATATAGCAAACGTCCTTCCTCGATAGAGAAAGTACCATTAGGCATAGGAGCGGGGTAGATACGCCCAACTCTAGCAATATGTAGGTAATAAACACCACCTATCCTAGTGAGCATTCTCAGGCCCTCAAGGTGGAGAAACCAACATGTGTCTCACCTAGTACGGGTTGCAACTCACCTAGATCGATGTCTAGGGCAGTGGCAAGCACGGTGATGAGGCCTCCTCTTGTGATTGGCCCTTGGCTTTAGGAGGCTTGGTTCTCCAGGTAGCACACAAGGATGGCGCCCAAGTTGAGTGACAGGTTGCAATTGATGTAAGAAGCCTTTGGGAGGACTAGGATATCCTCCTCAGTGAGTCTCGTGAACTCATTACGTGCCTACAAGGTGTTAGCAATAACATAGAACAAATGGCAAATTGCAGGATGTTGAATATTCTTCCCCTTGTTCACTCTACTAGTGAAGCTCATTCCATTATAGTATGGATCGGGGGAAGGACTTAAGCCAGTAAAGGATGCGCGTAAAGCATGAACATCATTGTTAGGAAAATTAAAGCATTCGTACCATTCATCTAATGTTAAAGTGTAGTTGTTGTTCATCAACGGAAAGAAATAGTATCCTCTCCTTGCCATAGTTTAACGGTGCTTTGCAACGAACTAAGGAATTCAATGGTTAAGCAAAGATAAGTAGGTACATCATTATACACAAAGTTTTGCAGGGATGCTCTATTGCAAAGTAAATTAAAGTCATCAGAAATACCGAGTTGGTTCAATATGATGGGGAAAGCCCACTTGGTGGCCTTCACTTCGCGGTTATTGATCATGTTGAAGCGATCACGGTGGGCCTCATCCCTGAACCGTATCCCCATGTGTTCTTCAGTGGCAGCCCGAGAAGCGCTAGCGGTGGCATGAGCACGAGTTTGGCTCCTTGTGTTCATCATCTAAAACATTGAAGAAAGGCAAAAATAAAACTTTTTGATCCAACAACAGTAAGTGCATCATATTCCTCATCATAGCACACTAAAGAATTCTCCTCAATATAATAATCTAGGAAAGAAAATCATGGCAATTGGTTCATAGTACGTCTCACCCTAGATTGACTATGACAATAGATCGAAGATGAATTTGCAAAAAGTAATTGGAGGATCGGAGGAGAAACGTACCGTGGATCACTTGTGTACGAGGAAATCAAACGAAATTGAGTAGAGATGGAGATCCCTTGAGGTTTGGAGAGAGTGTGGAGGTAGAAGAAAGGAAAAGATTGAAGTTTTGGAGTTGGGAGTACCTTCCCTTGTGATTTTGTGGTCGGATGCAACTATACGGGCAGAACATGTGTTCCAGTCGTATAGTTGGCCTTTTGTCAAAAATTTAGGTTTCCTCCTGGCAGCACAGCTATACGGACGCAACTATACGGGCGGAACAAAATGTTCCGGCCGTATAGTTGGTCGTTAAACTATCTTTCCCTGCAAAATAAAATTTGCAAAGGCATCTATATCTATATGACTAGAACTATACGGCCGGAATTTTAATTCCCGCCGTATAGTTGGTCGTTAAATTCTCAGTACATATGAAAAATTGTATGGAGGCATTGATATCTATACGACCGGAACTATACGGCCAGAATTTTTTTATTCCCGCTGCATAGTTGGTGGTTAAACTCTCAGTACATATTGCAGAATTTTTTTCGATGGCAAATATATCTATATGATCGGAACTATATGGCCAGAAGTTTTATTCCCGCCGTATAGTTGGTCGTTAAACTCTCTGTGTGCAACAAATTTTTTCTATTTCTTCGTAAACTATTCATTTTCCTGTAACTTAGTGATATACCTTGTTTTTGATAGAAAATTGACAGTAAATATTGTCGACCAACAACAGCATGAATAAAGTAGAATTTCAAGTACTACCGAACTTCTCCTCAAATGGAGTTTTCTAGCACCCTTTATTAAACATGAACGTAAACTAAAATTAAAAACTTAAGTCAAACCTTTATTTCACATGGGTTGCTTCCCATGGAGCGCTCTTTTATGATCAATAGCTTGACCTTGATGATAATCACTTGGGCCAGATGAGTGGAACTCCCACTCCAAAGTAATTAGCCTTCAAAGTGATGGCCTCCTTCTCGTCATGTTTGGCTTTCTTCTTCCTGGGGAAATGGATAACAAAAGGATCCCGTGAAGGCAATTGCAACTTCACGTTCCCTTCATGAAGGTTAATTAAAGCCTTTATAGTTCTCAAGAAAGGACGACCTAGTATTATAGGAGCAACAGTATCTTCGGGCATGTCAACAATAACAAAGTCAATTAAAGCAGGACAACCTTTGATGTAAACTAAAGTGTTCTCCTTAATTCCTACAGCTTGTTTGTAGGTTGAATCTGCTAGATGCAATTTTAGTTCATAAATTTCAAAGGAGCCAAGATTTAACTTGTTAAAAAGACTCTTTGGAATTGTTCAGACGCTTGCACCTAGATCACAAAGTGCAACTATCTCATTGGTTCCAATCTTTATCTTAATAGTAGGCTCAAATATGTCATCTAGTTTAATAGGTAACTTTTCAATGATTTTCTTGTATTCCTCTTCAAGCTCGCGTACCTTAATAGCTAAGTGATCAACAAGGTGTTGATACATGGCTTCATCATTACCTTCACTTACAGGAATTTTAATGTTGATCCTCTTTACGAGGTCTTCGATGGTGTAGCTTGGTGAAGGGGCATTGCTATAATCAAGTTCTTCAGGCTCCTACCTTTGGATCCTCATCATTTTGAGTTCTTCAACAGGATTGGGCTCAGCTTTATCTGCAAATTTAGCTAGTACCTAGCTATGCCTCAACGATCCTTGTTCTTTATTGAAGGGCCTACAAATCATTTCTCAAACTAACAACTTGGTTAGATAATTTACCAAGCATAGCATCGTGGTTCTCCGTAGTTTTGATTAGAATATTATTTTGTTCATTTTGTGAGTTATGAAAGACTTAAGAGTTTCTTGGAGACTACCATTACTAGTTCCCATATTATTATTAGAGTTACTTGCAGGACTAGCATAATGTTTCTGAAAAATAGGATTGTAACTCTTCTTCCAAGCAGGGTTGTAATCATTACAATCTACAAAGTCCATTTCTTCTATGTTTGTTTCGGGGGTGGCTCTTACATGAGTTTCCTTACCTTTTACAGCTAGTATGAGCTCATCCAACTTAGCATTGAGATCTTCGTTCTCTTGTGGTGAGACAGAGTTCACCTTCATCGTGTTTGATCTTTCCACATGCCATTGGGCATGGTTGTCTTGCATATTGTCTAGCAACTGCTTTGCTTCGGTAATATGTTTAGCCATAAATGTTCCTCCAGCTGCAGTATCTAGCATAGACTTAGACACATGATTAAGAGCATTGTAAAATAAATGGAGGATTAACCAATCTTCCATCCCATGACTAGGACAGTTTCTTAGGCATTCTTTCATCATCTCTCATGCAAGCGTTAGTGGCTCACACTCTTCCTGTCCAAAGCCAGTAATATTAGGTCGAAGTTGCATAGTCTTTGTAGGTGGGAATTTTTTTGTCATAAACAAAGAAGTACATCCCACCCATGATGTAATAGTATTTTTAGGCAAAGATAGCAACCATTCTTTAGTTGTCCCTCTTAGAGAGAAAGGAAATAGACGCAATTTGACCGCATCAGGGTCAACGTCTTTTATACGCATCATATCACATATTTTAGTGAAAGTATTCAAGTGCATACCTGCGTCTTCAACACCAGAGCCTCCAAATTGATTCTGTTGACCCAAACTTAAGTAATGAGGCTTAATTTCATAGTCATTGGCAGTGATTGCTGGCTGAGTAATAGGAGTACGCAAATAAAGTAGCAAACTCCACAAGTTTCTTTTCAGCCATACTTACTATGTTTTTTGGGTTTTCTTAGATTAAAAATTATAACACTAAAAGCAAGAATTTAAAGACTAACTAAATTTTTTAGTTTATTAAATAAAGACTGAAAGCAAACTAACAAAATTAAAAACAAGAATTAAAACTAGCAAGGTTCCGAATAACCTCACCAAGGTAGCTATTGCTTCCCCGGCAACAGTGCCAGAAAAAGGGTTGATACCTTCGATCCGGATTACGGATATTGTGTAGCTTCTTTTTCCCTAGTAGACGTAGGTTATCGAATGCTCAGGAAGCGAATGTGTAGTGAAGTTACTTTATCAGACCTTCGGGAGTTTTAGAATTCCTTTTGTGTTTTTGATGATGGAGAGATAAGGCCTAGGGTGTTCGGTTTCACCTGTAGCTGTGCAAAACATCTGATGGAAACAAACGATAGACATAAAGTATGGGTGTACTTGTTAGAGCAAGATAAATTATATGTGGGTAGTGCATCCATAATTGCTATTGCCTCCGCATCCGCTTATAGCAATAACCTACTAGTCTCATCCATAGAAGAAAGAGAACATATGATATGCATAGTGATGTCACCGTTAATCCCAAGAAAATCCCTCACATACAACCGTACTACCCCTTCTGTCACTAGGGTTCCCAACCTGCAGATCAGTCATCACTAATACTCCCTATACCTGGCTCAACCCTTGGGGTCTTGGGTACCCGACAAGTCCTTAGATTGAGGAAAGAGAGGATACAATAATCATCATGTCATACAAACTAATACACGATCCCATCTATGATAAATCACATGCACAATTTCTACATGGCTAGGCCGAAGCCCTTATCCCAAGGAGAATTACTCACACATAGAGATGAGATCAACAATCACAAACATTGTAATGAAAATCATAAGATTGATAGCAATAGTCTTATAATGTCGCCAATCAGAGAAGAGATCTACTATTACAAGTGGTGGAATATGGCTATGGAGATAGAGAAGGGTTTGGAGATCTGGAGGCGGCAGGAGATCTGTGGCAGAGACTTTTTGGCGAGGTCTGGCTTGTTTTCTTGTCGCCCGAGGCTTCTTTATATATGGGTCCCTTCACAAAAGTTGTTCTGTTTGACCTAACGGTGGCAGCGCCAACTATACGACCGGAGCTATGTGGTCGGAATTTTTGCTCCGGCCGCATAGTTGGTCGTTAAGGCGTCTACCTCTGTTGGACGGCTCCTGGTTTCTTCTAGTTGTTGGAAATCTCGTATATTTGACTTTAATGTTGTGATTCCCTCCTTTAAACGACATTATCCGCAGGAAAAATACAAAAAAAGGATTGATACCCTTCTGAATATTAGCATTAGTGGCAGGATTTAAAGAGACATTTCATCAAGAATATGATTAATATCTAGTTTAATTGTGGATGTAGATTTCTATATTTCAGAGCCATGAGTATCCAACCCAATGCTTGTCCCCAAAGGAAGCGATGGCTTACGCGTATGCATCGACTTCCCAATTATAAGCGACTCAGTAAACCAACTACTTTTCTCTCTGGCCCGCCGTGCAGACACAGTGTCTCCAGTCAAAAAGATGGAGCTCCCCTCAAACGAACAAGGGGCATGGAGGAGTACCTCAGGACAGAAGCCGAAGTTTTTTTATTTACTCTTATATATTTCTATATTCAATAAGGCCAACGGCCAAGCGAACACGCCAAAGTAATGTATCCCCTTATACTTATCAATTAATCAAGAAAGTACTTCTCGGTATAACGTCTCAAAGGTATAAGAAGGCAATAGTAATTATGCAAAGAACATCAACTCATCGGGTCCTGTACAAAAGGATATAACATACAATCAAAATCTCGTATAAGCATACGACCTTTTTGACAAGTATAAATAGCTCTATACAATAATTCTTCTAAAAGTACAAAGGTATACAATGGGAGCAGAAATAGTGAGATAGAAAAGTCCATAAAAAACTCCTCGTCTGCCTCTAGGCACCTGTGAACAATCTTAATCGCAGGACTACGAGCGGGGGCATAGTGAGACGCCATGCTGACAAGACCACCATCAGAAGAAGAAGGCAGCCCCGATGATATGACATCCAAATCAAGCATCGGATTGTGAGCATGCACCCAAGATAGCACAAGCTTGGCACCCGCCACAAGTTGAAGCTTCACAAAATGATGAATCTGTTCACCCTATCGAAACTTCGCCATCAAATCAGCTAAAGTCTGAGGCTGCGGATCCCGAGGAAACATGGCATTATAAACGATGGCCAGCAATCTACGACAGCACTCAACAAATTACTCCACCTCAGATACGCGGTCTTGAAGCAGAGCCACGACATAAGCACGACGGTGATCAATCCAAAAGTCCATCCCGAAATTTTGAGAAGAAGACACAAGATCTTGAATTCGGTTGTGCAGACGTTGGGTTTGTTCCCTCTCACACAATCGAATGCCTACAAAAAAAGAAGACGAGAAAACGTTGGCATCCCGCAAAAAGCGGAGCAGCAAAAAGCAAACGCAAAAGGACTTACATAACATCTTTTCACTTGCCCCAGAAATTTCGTGCAAGAAGTATGCCTCATGATCGAGGGCCTGGTGCATTTTCGATTGGGTAACATCCACCATCGATTGAACAACCCGAAATTTCCCTTCAAGATTCTTCACCTGCTCAATTTTTTCAGCATACAACGGCGGGTCTACTGTACGTACATTGGTAGTCTCAGCTGCACCCATTCCAGATGAGGACATGATTGCATCCGACGTCTACGCAGGCATAGGAGGAGCCACCGAATCAATCAAAATCTGGCAAAGCACACAAAGATAGAAAACCTTCAGCACACAAAGAGCCACTCATATACATATGTATAGAAATTTTCTTTTCATCAAAAGGAAGCATTCTAGCAACATGATAAGCTCAATATTCATTACAATAAAGTAGCAGAAGAAACACGGAAAACTACAAAACTATGGAGCCGATTTCTCCAAGGACAAAGTCGCACTAGCAAAAGGAGCTCTAGTTATGGGATTTGCAGGGGCAGCAGCCGAAGAAGGTCTACCAGTCGAAGAAGGGGCACCTGATTTCTCTGGACCTGAGCTTATGCCGAGAAGCAGCCAAGAGTATTTCTTGGCCCTCTTAATGAAAGGCTTCAAATCAACTTCTTGGACTTTGGAGTTGACTGGGACAGAGGAGCTAACCTTCTCCCAGTCGACCTTCTCGCCGTGCGCCATCGCCAATTCCATCGAATTTTTGGTGCTGCTCTTCGACTGCGTCATGCTATAGCCAACAAGGGGGCTTGGATCAGCACCAAAAATAGCAACAATGTCGTTCAAATAAACAGGTACTTCCTTTGATGGAAAAACTTCGACATCCAGGGTCTTGAAGGCGCGGCGTTAGCGGACAAGGAGATTGTGCACAAGAACACTGTTAGCCTCCAAAATGCTAACAACATTCGATAAAGGATCAACCTTCTTGTCTTCATCCAGCAACAAATTTTGACCCGTCAGCTCTACGCATACCAAAAGAAAAAGGAAGGAATAAGAACGCAGAAGCAAAAAAATGGGGATTGAAGCAAAATTTCTCGCGTGCCAACAGAAAACTTATGAGTTAAAGATACATTGAGGGTCTCCAAGCGCTTCCAAAGACTTTCATCTCGGATGGCGGCTTGTTTGGCCTTCTCTTCGGCATCAGCGTTGGCCTTCTACTTGGCCTCTTCCAAAGCTTCCTTGGCAATCTGAAGTTTGGCCTCCAGATCATTGGCACGCTTCATCACCTCGTCTCGGATGACCTCGGACTCTTTGGCAACGGCTAAAGAAATCATAAAGTAACATGAATAGTCAGAAAAGCAGAAGGAAGTGCAAAAGATGCAAAAAGATGAAAATATAACTTTCAGACCTTCAGCTTCATTATGGATCCTAATGAGGTGAGAGGCCATATCAACCATCTCATGCATCATAGGCTGCGAAGAAGGACATTAGAAAAAACAAGCAAAGGAGGATCCATGGTGAAATTAAAAAGCATGGATACACTTATTTCTTGCATGTCCACCTCGACAGGGATTTCAGATATCACCATGCCCGTACCCGCAGATTTTCTTCTTTTCTGTGGCGGCGGTCTGTGTGAAGTGGCAATATCTTTATGGATAATTTGACATACAGGAGATGCATGAGAATCCTTTGGGCCCTTGGATAGCTGCGGAGACTTTCTAGAAGGAGGGGCAACAGATGTGCCGGGTGGAGACAAAGGAGGATCTTCCCCGTCATCACCACTACAAATTAAATGCACAATGATCAAAACACAGGATCCTCCCGAGAAATAGAAAAGGCAGTAAGTACTTACGAAGAAACGTTTTGCGTAAAGCGGAAAAAATTCATCTACGGAGGAGCCGATGAAACTGGGACATCATGCAAAGGCTTTGAACAAGTGGAATCGTCTGAGTCTTTGATCGCTTCCATGGCGTCAGGACGTTTCCTTTTCTCGCTAGCAGGTGCCACGCAAAAATCTTCCAAGGGAGCCGACGGAAGCGACAGCATCCTCGATGAAGATTATGCGGTAGACGTCTCCATCTCCTCATCAGTAGCAGTCCCAGTCATAGGGAGATCGTCGGATGTAGAAGGATTGGCGGGAAGCTCACTACTCTCAGGAAGAGGAGGAAGGAAAGATAGATGATTATAATCCTGCGGAAATAGAAGACTAACAATCACAAAAGAGGACAATTGCAAAAGAGCAAAAAATAGAGAAGAACAAGGATAAAAAGATCAAGGAATTTACCTCAGGAAGGCGATTCTTCTTACCAAAAGGCTCCACACGACAATCAGAGGGAACTGAGATTTTCTCTGTGAGGGTGGTAAAACTCCAAACCTTTTTTTCATACACCTTAAGGGTGAGATCATCCCGTGAAATCCTCATAGGGTCCTTCTTGCCGGTATATGCCCACATACCAAAAATCCTGGCCTATAGATGCTGCTCGCGGATCCACAAGAAATATGCCAGAATTTGAAGTCCTGACAGTTCCTTCCCAACCTCATGTCGCATTTTTGAAATGCAGGTAAGAAGGGGTTCAATCTCTGTCATTTCTTTGGGAGTGGGATGCTGATCCCAATAATCAAGTTTGCGACAAGGCTTCTTAGGGTCAAAGGGGGCTAAGCCAAACATCTAATCTTTGACATACGGACCCTTGATATAAAACCACTTAGTTTTCCATCCTTGGATGAAGTCAGTGATCTTAAAATCATAATAGTCTATGTCAGAGCAAACAGAAAAAATGGCACCACCAACATCATGGATAATGGTGTTGGTGGCATTCCGACGAATATAAAAAAAGTACTTCCACATGCCCCAATGGGGATGGATCCCGAGGAAGCATTCCAAAGAGTAACAAAGCAAGCAACATGAAGGATAGAGTTGGGCGTGAGCTGATACAGCTGCACGCCATAAACGAAAAGTAGACCATGAAGGAATTCATGGACAGGTAGAGAGAGGCCAGGGAAAAGAAAGAAAAGGAACATTACCCTCCATCCTGATTCAAGGATTGGAGCAGCTTCATCCCTAGGGAGCTTGAAGGCGCACTCCTCTAGATGGCCGGAGTTCTGCGCCTCACGCAACTCTCACACAGAGCACTTCAAAGGGCCCCATCCAATAGCCGTATTTCTGGTGGCCTTGGCGACCGCGGTGGAAACCCCCACCCTGCTTTTTCCCATGGTGATGGAGGAGCGACACGGGCACGCCGAAGAACTGCCGGAGTAGGCGAGAAAGCAAGAGCAAGGCAAGGGCACAAGGAAGAAGATGAAGTTAGCTGGGAAGGGGTAAACAGAAGTAAAAGAAATACCCTACCCTTTATAAAGAGCAAGGACACATAGCTTGGACCATTCGACGTAAAATCGAACCGTTAGAAACACACACGATGGTGGCACATGTCAAAACATTTCGGAAAGGAAAATATCTTAAGAAGTTATTTCTGTGGTAAAAATGGGAGAACAGCGCACGTCGCCTCGATCTTCATGCAAAAAAGGGACGTGCAGTCAAAAAGTTCCACTGAATACGCCACCACGCGTCATCATTAGTGCTACATGGTCCCACATTTGAAACTACTCATCAAGACGTATCTTCTGGGAATCAACATCATAAAATTCGTTATTAATGACATCGTAACAAGACAATTCATAACATTGCGGCTCAGTACAAGGGATACAAACCCGAAGAAAAACTTGGAGTCGAGGTAGAATCCTACATGACAAAGATTGAGACTACATCCGAATACAAAGATTTCGACTGTAGCCTCGGGGGCTACTCCTATCAGGAGTGTTGGTCGCGCACCCGACAAAAACTAAGGAAACATTGACGTCACAAGTGTAATGTAAGATTTTCGAGCCTATGTCCTGATGCATACATCCGAACATAGCATCGGGGGCTACTCCTATCAGGAGTGCTGACGCACACCTGATAAAGAAAAAAATGAACAATTTTTAAAATATACTCCTATTAGGAGTGTCCATAAGAAACTCTCAGTTCCAGCTACTAAATCCGGCAGTCGACAAAATCAATATATAAGAAAACCTCGGATCGAACTCGAACGTGATAAAAGTCTGAATACCGTGTTCAGAAACATGAAGGTAAGAACCTGGGATTCATCCTATGTGGCCTGGTAATCGCACAAGAATGCGCTCTGCCAACAATATATCTATATCTATGATACGATAAAAAATTCCGATGGACATGTTGGGTACCCGATAAAATAAAACTGGGATTCAGTATTCGATAAGACCTCAGCCAACCGAACTGAATTATGCCAGTAATAAAATTCAAATTCAGGCCTAGGGACTTGAATTTGATGTAGGACAATCTTTGCTTTTGCCCAGGAGAAATTAACTGATTCCAGATCCATCGGATGCATCCGGCTCATTATACCAAATCCCTATAAAATTGAAAATAGTAAAAATTGAGCATATCTTTGAGACTCAACCCGAATCTATGGTTCGGGTAGAGTCTCGAGGGCTACTGACATAGGTATGGTTACTCAGGTATCTATGATTTGATACCCTAGCTATATAAAAGGCGTACGACCCATGAAGAGTCAAGATGATGGCCCAAAAGAAGCAACCGACAAAGGCTTTAGTTGTATTAGGAAAGGGAATAAAGGACCGACACCGTGTTGGTATTGTAATTATGCATATGTAACCTATCCGTATATAGCTTTGAGACCCGGCATATTATATATAGGGAGGGAGAAGCCTAGGCGAGGACACTGAAAAATCCCCAAGTGATCTATAATAGTGCGATTCACCAAATATTTAGGCGACTTTGACTCCATTGTTCTCCTAACATCCGACGAAATCCCGAGCATTCTCTTTTCCACAAAAACCTAAGTCCTTCTCTACGGACATTGCTGAGGTTACACCTTGTTACACATTGATCCACTAGTGTCACTGCATATGTTCTATTCCTAAAACTACAATGATCCACTAGTGTTATTACATGTGTTCTTTTCCAAAACAACATTGATCCACTAGTTTCATTGATCCACACGACAACATTGCATGTGTTCTTTTCCTAAAACAACATTGATCCACTAGTGTCATTGATCCACATGACCACATATTGCATGTGTTCTTTTCCTAAAACCACATTGATCCACCTAACCACACACACTCCAGTGGATTCTGTAATGCAACTTCTGCCACACTAGTGCAACATGCAATGTTGAAGTTAATTTCCTATGTGTTTTTGGTCTCTACGACCATGGTTTGATAGATGGATCCACTAGAGTCATTGCATGTGTTCTTTTCCAAAAACCACCTTGATCCACTAGTGTCATTGCATGTGTTCTTTTCCTAAAACCAGATTGATCCACTAGTGTCATTGCATGTGTGTTCTTTTCCTAAACCACATAGATCCACTAGTGTGATTGATCCACATGACCACACTTCATGTGTTATTTTCCTCAAACCACATTTATCCACATGACCACACACACTCTAGTGCATTCTGTGATGCAACTTCTGCCACACTGGTGCAACATTCAATCTAGAAGCTGCTTTCCTATGTGTTTTTGGGTCTCTGTGACCATGGTCTGACACATGGATCTGCTAGTGTCAGTGAATGTGTTCTTTTACTAAAACCACATTGATCCACTAGTGTCATTTCATGTGGTCTTTTTCTAAAACCACAATGATCCACTAGTGTCATTGCATGTGTTATTTTCCTAAAACCACATTGATCCCCTAGTTTCATTGATCCACATGACCACATTGCATGTGTTCTTTTCCTAAAACCACATTGGTCCACTAGTGTCACTGATCCACATGACCACATTTCATGTATTCTTTTCGTAAAACCACATTGATCCACATGACCACACACACTCTAGTGGATTCTGTGATGCAACTTCTACCACACTAGTGCAACATGTAATGTGGAAGCTGCTTTCCTATGTATTTTTGGACTCTATAACCATGGTTTGACACATGGATCCACCAGAGTCATTAGATATGTTCTTTTCCTAAAACCACATCGATCCATTAGTGTCATTGCATGTGTTCTTTTTCTAAAACCACATTGATCCAGAAGTGTCATTGCATGTCTTTTCCAAAACCACATTGATCCACTAGTTTCATTGATCCACATGACCACATTGCATGTGTTCTTTTCCTAAAACCACATTGATCCACTAGTGTCACTTATCCACACGACCACATTGCATGTGTTCTTTTCATAAACCCACATTGATCCACATGACCACACACACATTCTAGTGGATTCTGTGATGCAACTTCTGCCACACTGGTGCAACATGCAATGTTAAAGCTGCTTTCCTATGTGTTTTTGGTCTCTGTGACCATGGTTTGGCACATGGATCCACTAGAGTCATTGCATGTGGTCTTTTCCTAAAACCACATTGATCTACCAGTGTCATTGCATGTGTTATTTTCCTAAAACCACATTGATCCACTAGTTTCATTGATCCACATGACCACATTGCATGTGTTCTTTTCCTAAAACCACATTGATCCACTAGTGCCATTGATCCACGTGACCACATTACATGTATTATTTTCCTAAAACCGCATTGATCCACCTGACCACACACACTCCAGTGGATTCTATGATGCAACTTCTGCCACACTGGTGCAACATGCAATGTTGAAGCTGCTTTCCTATGTGTTTTTGGTCTCTATGACCAAGGTTTAACACTTGGATCCACTAGTGTCACTACATGTGTTCTTTTCCTAAAACCACATTGATCCACTAGTATCATTGCATGCGTTCTTTTCCTAAAACCACATTGATCCAATAGTGACATTGAATGTGTTGTTTCCAAAAACCACATTGATCCACTAGTTTTATTGATCCACATGACCACATTGCATGTGTTCTTTTCCTAAAACCACATTGATCCACTAATGTCATTCCATGTGTTATTTTCCTAAAACCACATTGATCCACTAGTGTCATTGCATGTGTTCTTTTCAAAAACCACATTGATCACACTAGTGTAATTGCATGTGTTCTTTTCCAAAACCACATTGATGCACATGACCACAAACACTCTAGTGGATTCTGTGATGCAACTTCTGCCACAGTGGTGCAACATGCAATGTGGAAGCTGCCATCCTATGTGTTTTTGGTCTCTATGACAATTGTTTCACTGTTTCTTCAATTGCAGATAATTTGATGTAGGCTAGTATGTATTCCATTGTGAAAAACACGCATTTCCATCTTTAAATCTATTTCTATTTTCTATTCGAATCCCTTAGTCTATTTTGCCCTTGGTTTTTTGATTCCACTCAGTTTTTCCTTCTCTCGTAGTCATAAGCTGCCACAAAATCCCAAATGTGTGCTCACTTTGTCTGCTATGCGTTGATTGGTTGACACAGTTGTCACGCGGATCATTCGCGCCTACCGTTGATCCTCTATGATCCAACACGGATCATTGCACTATATCGCTCCCTTCACACTACATCGTGAAAACACACGAAATTCTGCTTGCCATATGGCCCCCTGTTTTATTTGTTGGGTATTTAAGGGGCACATCTATCTCAGTGACACTTCTAAATGAAGGAACACTGAGCCATACATTAAATAATCCGTCGAGTGGTCATGTAAAATTTACTCCCGTATGAAAAGGCTACTACTCCACAACACGGCAATAGGTCATCCACAGGCGATCCGATTTTCATGTAGCGCGTCTGCAATCTCTCTTCCAACTGGCCTCCACCGCACGAACCTTCCACGCGTCAGCCGAACCCCAAAGAGATGCCTACCGGGGACCCAATTGGGACCCTCGAGAAGACCTAAACGTCTCCGCATTAAAAACCCAGCCATCTTCGTTGGTTCCTCCCCTTGCACTCATCCACTCCTCCCTCTGCCCGATATAGGAAAACCCCACAGTCCTCACCGTACAACCACCAATCTTCTCCATGAAACCAGTGCGTGGGGGTCAGTCTGCGGGCATCCTCGCCGGGGTGGTTTCTCCTGCTACATGTGAAGAGGTGCTTCTTGTGGAAGATCTGGACGAGCAGCATGGAGCCCAAGGCGAGGAGGATGTGCATTTCGACCCCTATGGGGACTATCTGCTCGTCGGTGCAGACGACTTCGGAGGCCACGACAAGGGCAAGGAGTTCGACAAACACACTCCGCTCGTGTACCCGGAGGTACATCTATTTCTCCATGTTTCATATTTTCTGCTCAGGCTATAGATCTACCTTTTAATCTGTAGATGTACTACTTCATTTGTTCATGTTCTACTTAATCTATTCCTAATGATTAGATGCAGCGTACAAACCGGTGCATGTAGTGATTTAGTCTGTTATGAATGAGTCCCCGTTATTTATTTATTATTAAGTTATCATGGACAGAAACAATCCCATTGCCTACTGGGCATGGCCGCCCAATTTAAGTGCTAGGATTGGGAACCAACGGTGCTCGCCTGGTCAAACATGCTTCTGAGTGGGTATGACGGGAATAATGATAAATGCTAGCTCACTTTTACGCATCGCCTCCCGTCCCTGCATCACAACACTGTGGAAAATCCCCAACTCCTTCCTCCGCCACCTGTGCAAGGAATGGATAGTCTTGCATGGCGACTTCCTGCAGCCGGAGAAGTATGTCGACGTTGTCTTCACCTCCAGCTACTATTCCAACACACCGTAACACATTTGCGTGATCATTGAACCTAGCGGCGACGTGCGTTTGGGAGCCGTTCACCTGGGGTGAGTCATGGTGTCATATATCATGTAAAATCTTATTCAAAATTCTGCTTACTGAATGTAAGTACCACGCATGTACACATGCAGCCCCGCGTGTCATTCCAGCTCTAGTGATCAAAGATGCACTAGAAGATGCTGATCTTGGATCACGACGCTGGTTCCTGGCACCTCTCGGAGGCGACAGGAAACATGATGCTGAATTCATGCGGATTCATATCAGGGGAGCACTAAACAACATTGGTGATACAATAGAACATATGGGGACACAACTTTCTTCATACCCATTGCTGCGGTGTCACATTTTCCCGAGGTCTGCATGTCCATCCAAAGACCTAGTAGAATAGTTCTGGAGCCAAGTTGACAATCTGAAGAGACAATCTATGTTTCTTGGGATCAACTACCCTTTCTTCGCCGGAGGTCCTAGAGCTGTTGAACATGTAATTGCTTAGGCAGCCCCATCTGGTGAAGCTGACGAAATACTTGGTGATGCTGCTCCTGGTGAAGCTGACGAAATACTTGCTAATGCTGCTGCTGGTGAAGCTAACAAAATACTTGTTGAGGCTGCTGCCGGGGTCTAGGAAGAACATGCTGGTGTTGTTGCTGCGGTGCCAGCACTTATAGTATTGATAGCAGACTATGTGTTTGCTACACACTCACGCCCCTATTATGTTGACACTCTAGATCCGACCTGGAGCCAAATCCACGTCGGGGGTAGGGGGCCTACCATTGGCTCATTAGTGGGGTCGTACTATTTGATAGAGAACGAGAGACGGCCAAACACATCATTCTGGTTCGTTCTAACGATACCACCAGCTCCAGGGATCTAGTGCTCAACTGGCAGATCTGATGAACCATTTATCTTTATCTTTATCTTTAGTTTCCCCCTATTTCTATGAAGTAAATGCTTCTTTGGTCAAGACTCAGTTACGCTTATTTGTGTAAGACTGCTTTGCTTATTTGTGTAAGAACAAGTTAAAACTATGTGTGTAAGACTAAGTTATGCCTAACTACGTAATATTAAGTGAAGGCTAGCTTTTCTTTCCCTGCCGACAATAGTAGAATTGTAGCATAAAATAGACAAAGGTCATGTGCATACCAGACATTTTCTCAGGATAACAACCACATCAAGTTAATTGCAGTTTTAAGAGTACAATCCAGGAAAGTAAGGTGCCATGATCATATAAAATGAATAGCTTATACAAACAGCTAGCAACATTACCGATAGTGTTACTGTTATGAATGATACATGGTGTACGCATTTGAACGCATCACTAGAATGTGCCACCTATTTATGATTGATGACATGGATCTATCTTCTCCTCGCGTATTTGCATTGAATCACTCATGGATTTGTTCCCATATTTTTGGCAATGGCTGATGAACTCCACTCTCTTGGTAACATGCTTCGTCAAGGAACCCTTGTTGATGCAATGCAAAGTATAGACCATGGTCTTCATCGTCATTCCATTTAGGTTCTCTCTATTTCTTCATCATGGAGCTACTAATTTGAAATGAAAATCTAGTAAACAACATATTGGTACATGTTCTTCTAGCACAATCACAAGAAGAAACCTGGTTGGAATTTCACCTTGTTGGCATTGTGCCGAACAAAGTGGATGTGGCCTTGGGGTTCGGAGAGGAAGGCACAGTGGCTGGTACAGGTGTGACCATGGCGATTGCGAGATCGGATTCTAGAGGGGGACAACGGGACCGAGCATGGTAGGCATGCTGACCGATCTCACCCAGGAATGAATTCTCGGCCCCGCGTTGTGCCATGAGTGCGGCCATGGTGAGGGCGAGCTTCGATTCAGGATGGGGAGGAGAGCAGGGTCGAGCAGGTTTGTCCACGTCGTAGATCACACCACCTAATGAAATGGTGTCCTAGCTCCACGCCATGGTCGCGACCACAGATCACCCCTCTAGGGAAGAAGAAGACGTGTGATGAGGAATGGATGAAGGCACCAGCACTGCAAGCCTACATGGCAGCCACGACGACAACAACATAACGGCCAAAACTGACAGGAGGCCCAACTTGATGGGTGTTAGCCTGATATTTTGTATTCAAATGTTATATTAAGATCGTGCCGAAAAAGACCTTCTGAGCAATTGGCATGCCAACTGTGGGAAACTCGTCCGATTACAAGCAACTTGGAACCGTTATGCATTGGCACCACAACTTTCGGGCCGCAAAATTATATTCTTGTTTTTTAGCATTGTATTTCTTCGGAACGAGTGGAAATCCTAAGGGAGATACACGAAGGCAAATGTCGACATCACCCGCAACCAAATATTTAGTGGCAAAAGCTTTTCGACACGGTTTTTTCTAGCTGACAGCTAAGGAGGATGCCGAGAGGCTGGTTAATACATCCAAAGGCTGCCAAAAATATGCCAAGCAAGCCCATATTACATGGCCCTTTGTGGTCTAGGGTTGACATGGTAGGATCATTTAATCGGTCTCCAAGTTGATTTACTCATCTACTAGTGATGGTGGATAAATTTACAAAATGGATTGAGGCTAAACCTGTCACAAGTTGTGATGGAGCTACAACCAAAAGATTCATCAAGGATGTCATAATCCGGTTCGGCTATCCGCACAGTATCATTACAAACAATGGGAGCAACTTTTCAATGGGATGACTTGCCGAGTTTTGTGAAGATCACGGGATCCGACTTGATATTGGATCAGTCACACATCCACAAGACAATGTACAAGTCGAAAGGGCTAATGGTTTAATTCTTCAAGGCCTCCAGCCTAGGATCGAACCACCACTTCATCGTCCTATGGGGGTTTGGGCGGACGAATTTTTGTATGTTATTTAGAGCTTACGAACAACTCCTAATAGGTTAACCAGATATACACCTTTCTTCTTGGTCTATGTAGCACCCCGGTAAAACCACTACTAGAAAATCACATGTTGTTTTATTTTTCTGCATCATCATGAGCGCATGCTCATGTCATCATGCCACATTGCATTTGAGCATCATCATGTCATCATGCATATGTCTGTCTAAAACTATTTTCTAAAAGCCTAGTTTTGTTTTCTAAATATCCCTGTCTTTATTTCAAATCATAACTCCGGTATTTTCCGGGTCTTTTATTTGTTGAAAAACTATTTATACAAGCCTCTCTAAAAAATAAAACAAATAAAAATAAAAGTAATTTTTTAGGGGAGGCAGATAGCTGGGCCAAAAGGCCCAGCTAGCCACCTACTACCCCATACTGCATACCCTAACCTAGTTCTACCCCTAACCCTAATCCCCATGCCGCCGCCAGCAAATCGCACGCACTCGCGCGCGGTAGATGCGCGACCCACCTGACCCTGAATCAACACACGACCTAGACCTAGCCCAACACGCACCCTGTCCCGCTCAGCAGCGATGCGACCGAAAGCCCCGTCCCTAGCCTCGTGCGTGATGCACGCCACAGCGAGCGCCTTGCCCGCACATAGCCTCATCCTACAAACCACCCCATAGCCGGTCCCACCTCGCTCTCTCTCACCCTTGCAGCCACGCTACCGCATCCCATGCGCCCCACCTCCCATTTTTTTCCTCCTGTCCCCGTCCCCCATCATCGATACACCGTCGCTTGGTTCCCATACCACCAATGACCGCTGCCACGACTCTCCTCCCCGGTCACCCTCGCCTTCCCGTGCCAGGAGATCCGTCGACCACCGCCCCGTCTCGCTCTCCTTCATCTGTGCGTGGTTCCGCCACCATGGTCGTCACGCCCGCTCCTCCTCGCCCGTCAGGCTATCGCCCTGCCTCTGCAAACCTGGCCCACGTGCCACTGCAGGCGCTCGTCCTCGCCCTGGCCGCTCTGTCGGCCGCCTCACCGGCTGCCACCGTCCGCGGCCACCCCCGACCTCGCCATAACCGGACCCTGTCCTGCTCCGGTCCCGTGTCGATCTCCTCTCTGTAATAAGGCAGGCATCCTAGCTCTACGCCACCAACCGGCTCCCTCTCCTCGGTCTCTCCTGCATCTCCTGTCGCTGTTCGGTCTGCTAGCGACCAGTTCACACGCGCATCCTCTGTACATGTTTGTGCGTTCTTCTTGCCGAGCTCAACAAGCGACCAGGTCTCTGGTGCTGTTCTCTATGGTAAGACCCTACACGTGTGTATGAGGTGGTGAAGGAACGGAGTATCAACGGGAAGATTGCGGCTATGGGAGTCCATGCCATCTACTACCGGGACAAGATCCTCGATGCTCAAGATGGACGCCAGCACCCACGGGAAAACCAAGATCTTCGTACATGGTCGCTTACCAAGACCGGCTCCATGCCGATGGATTTCGAAGGATGTAATGGTGCCACCCAGGACCTCCGTCACGGATAAGATGTTCACAAACCCGAAGACCCTAGCACGCCAAGATCTTTGTCCTTGAATGCCGCCAAGTTTGCCTTCTCGAAATCCGAAGACCGAACCCGAACCCCTCCGAGCCCCAAGATCATCGATCCGACATGTGTGACCCCGATCCGATATCCCTATTTTATAAATGCTATATATAGTTGTTGCATATTAAATCATTCATACTTGCATACATATTGTGGTTGTTTGGGGGGGCTTGTTCGTCTGTGGTACCAAAGTTGGCAGGCCAGCGCATGGCTGTACCTAAGTTGCCTGAAATTACCGCGTTTCGAAAAGTTGGGCCGCGAACTACCGAGAGGGGCCATTTCGATGCAAACTCGTCTCACCCCTACCAAATCCAAACTTGCCGTGAAAGTACCCCGTGAAGTAGACGGTCGGGACCCTCATGTCAGTAATATTTCCATGACGCGAGCACCAACGCGGCAACCACGTAGGCGAAACGAGATACTAAAGGAGCATCGTGCGTTGACCAAATTCACAAATCCACTCCCTTCCTCCTTTCGCATGAACCCTAGCACCGACGGCGTCGAAATACCCTCTCCAACCAGAATGATCTCTTTGGGCATTTGAATTCTGGCACCAAGTTGTTGCGCCTACTCGCTGCTACCGAGCTCTAATGTCGAATGCCATGCCAGCCGTTGCAACGACGAGCTGAGCAGCGCGAAGGATGGCAGATCCATTTGCCGAGGAAGAAGTACTTCTGGCTAATTTCGGGTGAGCTACTCTTCTCTTTGCTATTCGCACTACCTATAACTGCTAGCTGGCTATTGGCATTATAGAGATATATTGAACATAGAATTGTTTGCTAGCACGACGCTGACAAACAATTCTTATCTTTTGTCTCCAATTTTCTGTCAACTAGGATCTCCACTGAACCCAAATACACGGTTCTGGTGAGCGTCTGCGGCTACCTCGTTAAATTAGCACATGGGAAGAGCACGTGGAAACAGGCTCAGAGTCTGAAGATGGAAGTAGCACCTGTGCAGTTATGCACTGTCCCTGGTTTGGTTGCTGCTTTGCGTGAACTTGCTGAAATGAGGCCAGAGCAGACTGCACGGTTCAACATCGTTGATGAACGAGGCTTCAGGATTCCTATAGCGTGTGACAGTCAGCTAATTGGGTTGATGAAACAACATGTTAGGCTTCGCGTGGTTACGCTGGTGTGTAACATAGTGGATGAGGAAGCTCCTGCTACTAGGAGTCACCCAGCTATTATTGGACAGGGAGGTCTAACTCGAACCCCTGTTGTTGTTGAGCAAAATGTGGCTCCTCGTCCGCGACATGCTTCTGTCAGGCAACCTCCTCATAGGAGTCCCTGTATTGCTGCTGTGGAAAACTCTGCTCTGGAATCTGCTAGTACTGGTCGTCCCCGTCCCCGTGCCCATGTTTCTACGGCTGCTGCTCACCCAATCCATGCCACTGTTGAGCAAACTAAGGCGTCCGGAGGCTGCCCCGCTGTTGTTGCCAAGACCACCGCCTTGTGTGCTGCTCCTCCTTGAAACCGTCCTCAAGTTGTGCGAACCCGTGCTCTGGAATCTGCTGGTACTGGTCGTCCTCGTGTTGTTGTTGATCTGGACGTTGTTGACCCAATCCCTGCCGCTGTGGAGTAAACAAAGCTTCCGGAGGCTGCCCCACTATTGTTGCAAAGACTAATGCCTTCTCTCCTCCTTGAACCCGTGCTCGGGTTCAGCGAGCTGCTGGTCTGAAGCCAGCTCATGGTCTGGACTCTGCTAGCACTCGAAACATTGCTGTTGTGGGAACTACTTCTGATCGTCGAGGTGGCATGGCAGCAGCTGATCATATTGTGGCTGCTGTTAGAAGGGCCCCTGCCTGTCCACCATGTAATGTAGCTCCTGCTGCTAAGGGCCCTCGCCTTGCTCCTGGTCCTGGTACTTCCTCCGAGGTTGATCCAGCTAACGATGACGCTGGTGATGGCTGCAGTGGCATTGGGGCTGGGTCTGATGGTGCCGCTCCATCTCTCGAACCTCTCGGAGGTTTCTATCCTGAAGAATCTGATGATGGCAAAGTAATCATTCGTATCGGTGTCGCGGATTATACTGCAAAATTAGATGATGGCACAGAAAAATTCTATGACGAGTTTGATGTAATCCTTGGCAGATACGACCCTGAAGTGGTAGAGTTATCTGACCTGATGGCATCGTTACGTGTGAAGGTGCTGTGGGGGTCCTCCTAGGAAGCACGTTTGTTATATTATGGTTACAGGAGAAAAAAGGCTATCGAAGTGAAAGATACCAGGGATTTAGTCGTACCGTTTACAAGGAAACATTATAGAGGTGAAGTTTACTTCCACTTGGTAGTGCTCACGGTTGGAGAGGAATTGGAACTCGACAATAGAGATGATGGACTTTTAGAACGCATGCATGACCTGATCCATGGCATCACTAGGCTGGTGCGACTGAGGGTGGCTTCGAATAGAGGAGAGTCTTACAGAGGAGCGTCATAAAGAGGAGCAGGAAGAGCATCCCCAGAAAGGGCACCCCGAAGAAGAACATCACCAAGGAGACCACGCCAGAGAAGAGGACGCCCAAGAGTCGCACGACAAAAGGCACCATGCCGCATAGTACACCCCTGAGATCCAGTCAAAATGCCACACTGAACGGTAGCAGCAAAAATGCTAAGAGGGCTAGCATGGTGGTGAACACTCCTAGAAGTGGTAGCAAAGAGGCGAAGATGGCCAGCACGGAGGCTACCACACCCAGTGGTAGCAGAAAAAACACTAATTTAGAGTGAAACACGCCGCTGTCAGGGAATTATGCCAGCACAAAGGAGAACACGCCCAATAGTAGCAGCAAAAGGGCTAATTTGGAGCGGAACACGCCGCTGAGGTCAGGAAATAATGCCAGCACTAAGGAGAAGCCGCCCAATAGTAGCAGCAAAAGGGCTAATTTGGAGCGGAACATGCCGCTGGGGTCAGGCAATAATGACAGCAGGAAGGAGAACACGCCCAATAGTAGCAGCAAAAGGGCTAATTCGAAGAAGAACACGCCGCAGGGGTCAGGCAATAATGCTAGCACCCTGGAGCCAACACCCATGAGGGGAGGCAGTAAGGAGATCACACCCAAGAGTGGCAACAAAAGGCCTAGTTCGATGGGGAATGGAACGCGGATGTCAAGCCCTACTGATACCATCAGGAAAGATTACATCAGGAAGGAGGATGTACATAGGAAGAGCAAGAGGGTTCTGTACACTCAAGATGAAATTGATTTTGACTGTTGTTTGTCCACTGAAGTACCTGGGATGTGTGCAAACGTAAGACCACCCCATGTGGTTGCAGCAGAACCAACCGAGTGTCTTGGAGAAAATAGAGTTGTCGGTGAGGTGGACTGGGGCAATGTTCCTGTCCATCCGGGTGGAGACGATGGTGCAGCCCTACCCATGGGAGTCAATATGATGTGTGTAGTACTAGGCATTAGAGACGATGGCGAAGATTCTGAATCAGATGAAGAAGCAGGCACTGTAGAGGATCAAGAATCTGGTGATGATGAAATAGACGAGGAACATAACGATGAGGCTGGTATTCCAGTCGATGATTTGGGTGTTGAAGTAGAAGAAATGAAACATGACCACGAGTATCCTATAATTTCGGTCGACACCGAGTTCAGGAGCATGCATGAGTTCAGGATGTCGTTCCGGCATTTTTGTATCAAGGGGAGTTTGACGTTTATCGACTGAAGAACTCTGCCGAGAGGTATGAGGCCGTTTACATGTTAACGTGGATGAATGGACGGGCCAAGGTACATTGTCCATGGAGGATCACAGCAAGATCGTTACCTGCGTCGACTGCAATTAGGGTATTAGGGCAATGAATGCAGCAAACCCTTAGAACTCTCTCTCTCTCTTTTCACTCTATAACTACAATTTATGTGCGATATCTTTCTGGCAACTAGTCGACTCCGCTTATCTTTTAAATGAATTTGTGTTGCAGGTGAACAGAATGGGCCCTCCACACATGTGTCCGACAGGCAGCAAACTGAAATCCTCAATGGATGATACGGAGTGGGTGGCTATGCAATCTATGTCCATACTAAAGGATAACCCTAAGGAGACCGCGAAGAATATTCAGACTAGCCTCGGTACTAAATACAACATTGTCCTTCCGTATTACACGGTTTGGAAAGGTAAAGAGAAAGCTCTAGGGGTCTTGCACGGGGATTAGACCAATAGCTTCAGGATGCTGTATAACTCCAAGATAGAGGTACATGCTAGGTGTCTGGGGAGTGTTGTGGAGATTGACACCGAATCAGAAGGTGGTAAAATATATTTCAAAAGATTTTTCATGGTGCTTAAACCTTGCATCGATGGATTCAAGGACGGTTGTAGGCCCTATCTGAGTGTAGACAGCACTGTCCTAACTGGCAAATGGAAAGGCTGCCTGCCATCTGCCACATCACTTGATGGTCACAACTAGATGTTCGCAGTGGCATTCGGGCTGTTTGAAACAGAAACAGAGGAAAACTGGGTCTGGTTTATGAGGCAGCTTAGGAGATCAATAGGCCACATGGATCCATTGGCTATATCCACGGATGCATGCAAGGGGCTGACGAATGAAGTGAAGGAGGTGTTCCCGCGAGGTGAAGGTAGAGAATGCCATGCCCATATGATGATCAACTTGTACTCACACTATGCAGGCAGCGTATTTCGTTACATGTTTCCTGCTGCTAGAGTTTACAAACCTAGTAGCAGCGATTATTTCATGAGCAAGATTTTTGCCGAAGCCCCTGAACTTCCAAAGTACTTAGCCATCCATCATTCGCAGCTATGGAAGAGGAGTCAATTCAACCCTGACATCAAAGTTGATTACATAAACAACAACCTTGCAGAATGCCTAAATAACTGGGTGAAGGACATAAAAGTGTGTCATGAAGCTGTTAAATATAAGGAGAGAGATCCGTAGGAGACTTAGAGGACATATGCTACCGCCAGTTGTACAACAACTGCGCAAGAGAAGCCGAGGACTTGGTCATCTTAAGGTTCTCCCGTCAACCAGCAAAAGCTGTGAGGTGGTCGATATGTCCAAGACCAGCAAAAGGGATGTTGTGAACATCTAGCTGCTAGAATGCACCTGCTTAGAGTGGTAGCATACCGGGAAACCTTGCGGCCACGCCTTGGCCTTCTTGGTGAAGAAAAGAACTCTCCCACATTTGGATCAGTATTTGTCAGACTACTACTCTATGGAAAAGTTCAGAGCTGCATACACTGGATCCGTCGAGCCATGTACAAACCCATCTCAGTGGCCTCAAGTCCAACTGTCTTTCGAGCATTGCCAGCCAGTTACAAAAAGGGGCAGAGGAAGACCCAGGTGAATAGGTTTAAGAATTTTCTCGAGAAGAAGGGTTCGGCTTTCTGTGCTACAAGAAGGGCAAAAATAGATGCAAGACCTGCCATCTTATAGGCCATAGAGCAGCTGGATGTCCCCTTAATGCTCCCAAACCTAGGTATGAGATGGTACATTCACACAAAAAAATTGTTTATAGTCTGTAGATATAAGGTAGTAATCCATGTACTGTTTTTTTACAGGAAGCGCAAGGTAAGAAACAAGACAGCTGACTCAGTGATTTTGCTGCGGGAAGAAAACCAAAACGAGTGGAGTGATGATGCCGGACAAGATTCTGGTGCTGATTGGCCTGACTTCCCTCGGCCCGGAGATGCAGGGTACGTGAAGGTAAGAAAATTGCCACCCAGGAAGAGGAAGAAGGCAGGAGATGAAGAAGCCAGTGGACGAGAAGGAAAGAGGAAGAAAGTTGGCACCCAAGCATAGAAAGAGGGCTAGCAGTGTAGCAGCCTAATGATGTATTGAACTTGAACCTATATATGTAGTTCGGTTAAACTCTGGAGCTGTGTGCGTGGAACTTGTCGAGCGAAACAATCTACCTCCCATACTCGGAGTAAAATGTATCGTGACTTTAGGATTTGATACGGCCGAGGCCACTAGTTGAATCCAAAACTATGATTGTGCCACTACTATCTGAACAATCGCGATCGCTGAGCGGTTAAATCCTCTCCAAAATCAATGGGTGTTAGTGGCACATACATGATTTATTTATAGGCGCTTAATAAATCCATGCTGTTGGCATTACACTTATGATAAGTTTCTGGGCTAGAAAACAATTTCTTAAGATGGCCGCTACACTCCACGAAGCAGCAACTTATTTCAGCTGCTGGACAACGACATGGCAACATAAACTGCAAATGCAACAGATAATGCCCAGATAATGAGGAAATTGTGTCCACTATCTGGCCTAATCTTGAGCCCGTCTGTCTCACCACCTCCCTGCCCCTGCCTCCCTTGCACCTGGCGAAGCTCCCGGATCTCTCACTCCATCGCACGAATCTCCTCTTTCTTGTCCCACACAGCATCACGCAGATCCTGAACAAGCTCTCTGTGAAAACCTGTCAGTGGCTTTTCGATCCACACAAACTTGTCACAGCCAGTCCCCCTCCCTTCTTGCATAGTAGATCGAAGGAAACAAAAAAAAAGAATTACATTACGCTTTCCGGATCCGGGTTACCATTGTACCTACAGTAGGAACTTACCGCTCTGATGCTGCAGTTGCTAAATTTTCCTGCAGTATTTTCGTCGGTCCACAAAATCCATCTCGGCATCTTCTCACCACACAAACACAGCATATCGGGGTAGTAATCGTAGGGCGCCCTCCGGTAGCTGATGGGGGCACCTACCTGACGGCGTTGATCCGACTCTGATTCCGCCCAAGAAAAACTGCATGAGCTGCGAGCCATGAGCGAGGGGAGCGAGGGCAGAGCAAAGAGGAGCCTTTGGATGTCAGGGTAGTGGTGAAGCGTGATTTATCCCTACTTAATAACTCGGGCAGAATCCTACCATCCACATTCGGCTGATAGGTGGGGGACCTAGCGTGTGGACTTGTCAAAAAACTCGCGCCTTCGTGGTTCAAAAGCCCTGTCGCACACATTGGACGAAATTTTTTGGTACCTTGCCCGCGTACATATCGCTAGGAGGTCTTGCTCAGGAACCAGACACGCCTGGCCCACAATCTTACTCCCTCCTAGGAACTTGTCATGGCTCGCAGTGCGGTAGATCCATCCGCTCCACCGCTTCCGATAGGGCTCGCCGCGGCGGATCCACCCCAAGATCCTACCGTCGCAGTATCAAATGGCCATGGTTTCTTGAGAGGAGCGACGACGCTACGTATGCGAGCTTGGCCCCTCCTACCTGTAGAAGGACTGATGCGGCGTCGAGCTCGAGCAGGAGCCTCCAGGCGCGACGGCGCTCGGTCCACGCCAACCCCGTCACCTTCGTCATTGTCGATTCCGATGTGGAGGACGACGGGGATGAAGCTATGCAGAACGCCATTGTTGCCTCCTTGGTGAAGGGGAAGCCACGGGCGGGAGTGGATGTCGCCGGGAAGGGCACGGCAGTGTCACCAATCGAGGTGGACTCTGACGACAACGGTGTGATGTGGGTTTAGATGTTGTTTAGGATGGTTGCAATTTCGGTTGTGTTTAATGCGAGTACAATTATTGTAATGTGTTTGTCGAGCTATATTGAGAAATATGTGCAATAGCAGCGTGTGAGTGCTTCCACTTTAGAAATTGTGTCTGTGCCATTTGCATGTTGCATTATCAACGTAGATTACTTGTAAACAATCCAATGAAAATCATCAGATTACAACCATCGGACGGGAGTGGCAGGATGGAAGAGAAGTTGGGACAGTGGCTTCGAGGGGAAGGACACTAGCAGGTGGGCCCTCGGAACACATGACACTGACATGCGGGAGCGGGAGCACACGGTATTGCCAGTCTGTCCAGAGCAAGCGAACTTTGCAACGTGACAACAACCAACTGACTGGACCAATATAATAACTCGTCGAAGTATTAAGGAGTACTGAAAACTACAACTGGGGTACATTCACACAATACGTATGCTCTAAGGACGTGAGAAGCATCGCTTAAGTCTAACAGTAATGACAACACAAGTACTACATTTGCCTGTCGGTCTTCTCGATACAAATGTAGAAATGCATCTGCCTGTTCGTCCAGCACCGACAAGGTATTGAGATGGCACGCATAGGATTGACCTTAGGTACACATACTCCACCTCCCGCGGCGTCGGGCAGCTCGGCGCCTCGGCTAGCACAAGAATACTATCCGACGACGGCGGCTAGGCACTCGCCCACATGCGCACCGTGTATACGGGCCAGGCACATGAGACCGACCTGACGCATACGGCACCCATGATGGTGGGCCCGACTCTGGTTCCCGGAACACCGGCGGTGATGGTCAGGACGAAAACAGAGCCGTCCCCCGCCCCCTGGAAAATTAGCAGGCGGCGTGCCGAGTCAGTGAATGGCACCTGCTCTTGGAGCAGTTGGGCTTGCCTGTACGAGATCCTAATCACTTCGATCAAGTTCCCATCTGCAAGGTGGACGACGAGCTCTGCCGGCAGGCCGGTGTAGTTGTAGCCCGGCTCCGTGCAGGCGCACGCGCCGTGCGGGCACGCGAGCTCGTGGAGCGGGAGCTCGCGGTAGGAGTAATGGCGAAAGCATCCCAGGTGGGAGCACACGAGTGGGAACGCCGTTGCGAAGTTGCGCGCGAGGATCTCCAGATTCTTGGGCTCCCACATCTGCCACATCTGAAGTTCGTCGAGAAATCTGAAAAAGATCAGCAGTTAGATTGGCGAATAGCAGGAATGTGTAGGATAAGTTCAAATGCTTGTAAAATGATTTCTTACCATCAAGGTGGCGACCGGGGAATGGAAGTGAAGTGGGGAAAGTGGCTTCGAGGGGAAGGAAGAGAAGTACGGGGAGGAAGAGAAGTAACGGGGACGTGACACTAGGATATGGCCCACTGAACTTGTCAGTCGTAACACTCGCAACATGCCAGTTTGTCTAGAGCAAGCATGGCCAATCATGCCACATAACAGCCTACTCAAGGATCGCTCTCGCGAAGACCATCCCAATCATCCAAGCGCCCCAATCGAACGGTATGTAACAATCGTCAAACAGAACAACTGTGTTATGGCGTGCCTTCTAGAAGACCCCATCTAACGGTGGATCCATTGGGGGCAGTGCTAGTTTTAGTATAAGAACAAGCATGAAATGAATCAAATGGATCCATTTGTGGTTTTAGTATAAGAACAAACATGCAATGACTCTAGTGGTTGATCCATGTGTGGTTTGTGGAAATAACACACATGCAATGACTATAATGGATCCATAAGTGGTTTATGGAAAAGAACACACATGCAATGACCACTTGTTGATCCATATGTGGTTTGTGGAAAGAACACACATGCAATGACCACTAGTGGTTGATCCATGTGTGGTTTGTGGAAAGAACACACATGCAATGACAGTGGTGGATCCATGTGTGGTTTGTGAAAAGAACACACATGCAATGACTCTAGTGTTGGTTTTAGTATAAAAACACACATGCAATGACTCTAGTGGTTGATCCATGTGTGGTTTGTGGAAATAACACACATGCAATGACTCTAGTGGTTGATCCATGTGTGGTTTGTGGAAATAACACACATGCAATGACTCTAGTGGTTGATCCATGTGTGGTTTGTGGAAATAACACACATGCAATGACTCTAGTGGTTCATCCATGTGTGGTTTGTGGAAATAACACACATGCAAGGACTCTAATTGTTGATCCATGTGTGGTTTGTGGAAATAACACACATGCAATGACTCTAGTGGTTGATCCATGTGTGGTTTGTGAAAAGAACACACATGCAATGACCACTGGTTGATCCATAAGTTGTTTGTGGAAAAGAACACACATGCAATGAGTCTAGTGGATCCATATGTGGTTTGTGGAAAGAACACACATGCAATGACTCTGGTTGATCCATATATGGTTTGTGGAAAGAACACACATGCAATGACCACTGGTGGATCCATGTGTGGTTTGTGGAAAAGAACACACATGCAATGACCACTGGTTGATCCATGTGTGGTTTGTGGAAAGAACACACATGCAATGACAGTGGTGGATCCATGTGTGGTTTGTGAAAAGAACACACATGCAATGACAGTGGTGGATCCATGTGTGGTTTGTGGATAGAACACACATGCAATGACTCTAGTGCTAGTTTTGGTATAAGAACACACATGCAATGACTCTAGTGGGTCCACATGTGGTTTGTGAAAAGAACACACATGCAATGACCACTGGTTGATCCATCAGTTGTTTGTGGAAAAGAACACACATGCAATGAGTCTAGTGGATCCATGTATGGTTTTTCAAAAAGAACACACATGCAATGACTGTAGTGTTGGTTTGTGGTTTTAGTATAACAACAAACATGCAATGACTCTAGTGGTTGATCCATGTGTGATTTGTGGAAATAACACACATGCAATGACTGTAATGGATCCATAAGTGGTTTATGGAAAAGAACACACATGCAATGACCACTTGTTGATCCATATGTGGTTTGTGGAAAGAACACACATGCAATGACCACTAGTGGTTGATCCATGTGTGGTTTGTGGCAAGAACACACATGCAATGACAGTGGTGGATCCATGTGTGGTTTGTGAAAAGAACACACATGCAATGACTCTAGTGTTGGTTTTACTATAAAAACACAAATGCAATGACTCTAGTGGTTGATCCATGTGTGGTTTGTGGAAATAACACACATGCAATGACTCTAGTGGTTGATCCATGTGTGGTTTGTGGAAATAACACACATGCAATGTCTCTAGTGGTTGATCCATGTGTGGTTTGTGGAAATAACACACATGCAATGACTCTAGTGGTTGATCCATGTGTGGTTTGTGGAAATAACAAACATGCAATGACTCTAGTGGTTGATCCATGTGTGGTTTGTGGAAATAACACACATGCAATGACTCTAGTGGTTGATCCATGTGTAGTTTGTGGAAATAACACACATGCAAGGACTCTAGTGGTTGATCCATGTGTGGTTTGTGGAAATAACACACATGCAATGACTAGTGGTTGATCCATGTGTGGTTTGTGAAAAGAACACACATGCAATGACCACTGGTTGATCCATAAGTTGTTTGTGGAAAAGAACACACATGCAATGAGTCTAGTGGATCCATATGTGGTTTGTGGAAAGAACACACATGCAATGACTCTGGTTGATCCATATATGGTTTGTGGAAAGAACACACATGCAATGACCACTGGTGGATCCATGTGTGGTTTGTGGAAAAGAACACACATGCAATGACCACTGGTTGATCCATGTGTGGTTTGTGGAAAGAACACACATGCAATGACAGTGGTGGATCCATGTGTGGTTTGTGAAAAGAACACACATGCAATCACAGTGGTGGATCCATGTGTGGTTTGTGGATAGAACACACATGCAATGAGTCTAGTGGATCCATGTATGGTTTTTCAAAAAGAACACACATGCAATGACTCTAGTGCTGGTTTGTGGTTTTAGTATAACAACAAACATGCAATGACTCTAGTAGTTGATCCATGTGTGATTTGTGGAAATAACACACATGCAATGACTGTAATGGATCCATAAGTGGTTTATGGAAAAGAACACACATGCAATGACCACTTGTAGATCCATATGTGGTTTGTGAAAAGAACACACATGCAATGACCACTAGTGGTTGATCCATGTGTGGTTTGTGGAAAGAACACACATGCAATGACTGTGGTGGATCCATGTGTGGTTTGTGAAAAGAACACACATGCAATGACTCTAGTGTTGGTTTTAGTATAAAAACACACATGCAATGACTCTAGTGGTTGATCCATGTGTGGTTTGTGGAAATAACACACATGCAATGACTCTAGTGGTTGATCCAAGTGTGGTTTGTGGAAATAACACACATGCAATGACTCTAGTGGTTGATCCAAGTGTGGTTTGTGGAAATAACACACATGCAATGACTCTAGTGGTTGATCCATGTGTGGTTTGTGGAAATAACACACATGCAAGGACTCTAGTGGTTGATCCATGTGTGGTTTGTGGAAATAACACACATGCAATGACTCTAGTGGTTGATCCATGTGTGGTTTGTGAAAAGAACACACATGCAATGACCACTGGTTGATCCATAAGTTGTTTGTGGAAAAGAACACACATGCAATGAGTCTAGTGGATCCATATGTGGTTTGTGGAAAGAACACACATGCAATGACTCTGGTTGATCCATATATGGTTTGTGGAAATAACACACATGCAATGACCACTGGTGGATCCATGTGTGGTTTGTGGAAAAGAACACACATGCAATGACCACTGGTTGATCCATGTGTGGTTTGTGGAAAGAACACACATGCAATGACAGTGGTGGATCCATGTGTGGTTTGTGAAAAGAACACACATGCAATGACAGTGGTGGATCCTTGTGTGGTTTGTGGATAGAACACACATGCAATGACTCTAGTGCTAGTTTTGGTATAAGAACACACATGCAATGACTCTAGTGGGTCCACATGTGGTTTGTGAAAAGAACACACATGCAATGACCACTGGTTGATCCATCAGTTGTTTGTGGAAAAGAACACACATGCAATGAGTCTAGTGGATCCATGTATGGTTTTTCAAAAAGAACACACATGGAATGACTCTAGTGCTGGTTTGTGGTTTTAGTATAACAACAAACATGCAATGACTCTAGTGGTTGATCCATGTGTGATTTGTGAAAATAACACACATGCAATGACTGTAATGGATCCATAAGTGGTTTATGGAAAAGAACACACATGCAATGACCACTTGTTGATCCATATGTGGTTTGTGGAAAGAACACACATGCAATGACCACTAGTGGTTGATCCATGTGTGGTTTGTGGAAAGAACACACATGCAATGACAATGGTGGATCCATGTGTGGTTTGTGAAAAGAACACACATGCAATGACTCTAGTGTTGGTTTTAGTATAAAAACACACATGCAATTACTCTAGTGGTTGATCCATGTGTGGTTTGTGGAAATAACACACATGCAATGACTCTAGTGGTTGATCCATGTGTGGTTTGTGGAAATAACACACATGCAATGACTCTAGTGGTTGATCCATGTGTGGTTTGTGGAAATAACACACATGCAATGACTCTAGTGGTTGATCCATGTGTGGTTTGTGGAAATAACACACATGCAATGACTCTAGTGGTTGATCCATGTGTGGTTTGTGGAAATAACACACATGCAAGGACTCTAGTGGTTGATCCATGTGTGGTAGGTGGAAATAACACACATGCAATGACTCTAGTGGTTGATCCATGTGTGGTTTGTGAAAAGAACACACAGGCAATGACCACTGGTTTATCCATAAGTTGTTTGTGGAAAAGAACACACATGCAATGAGTCTAGTGGATCCATATGTGGTTTGTGGAAAGAACACACATTCAATGACTCTGGTTGATCCATATGTGGTTTGTGGAAAGAACACACATGCAATGACCACTGGTGGATCCATGTGTGGTTTGTGGAAAAGAACACACATGCCATGTGTGGTTTGTGGAAAGAACACACATGCAATGACAGTGGTGGATCCATGTGTGGTTTGTGAAAAGAACACGGATGCAATGACAGTGGTGGATCCATGTGTGGTTTGTGGATAGAACACACATGCAATGACTCTAGTGCTAGTTTTAGTATAAGAACACACATGCAATGACTCTAGTGGGTCCACATGTGGTTTGTGAAAAGAACACACATGCAATGACCACTGGTTGATCCATCTGTTGTTTGTGGAAAAGAACACACATGCAATGAGTCTAGTGGATCCATGTATGGTTTTTCAAAAAGAACACACATGCAATGACTCTAGTGCTAGTTTGTGGTTTTAGTATAAGAACAAACATGAAATGACTCTAGTGGTTGATCCATGTGTGGTTTGTGGAAATAACACACATGCAATGACTGTAATGGATCCATAAGTGGTTTATGGAAAAGAACACACATGCAATGACCACTGGTTGATCCATATGTGGTTTGTGTACAAAACACACATCCAATGACCACTAGTGGTTTATACATGTGTGGTTCGTGGAAAGAACACACATGCAATAACAGTGGTGGATCCATGTGTGGTTTGTGAAAAGAACACACATGCAATGACTCTAGTGTTGGTTTTAGTATAAGAACACACATGCAATGACTCTGGTGGTTGATCCATGTGTGGTTTGTGGAAATAACACACTGTAACATCCCAAAACTTCAATCCAAGTTTATCAAAGATCTAATCATCCAAAAATAGGGTTAACAAAAAACTTTTCCATTTTTAAAATGAAAGCATTCATATTATGTGCATTTAAATAGGAGTTGTTTGAATTGCCATGATTAAGTGATCCAATGCTTGTAAAATGTTTCTTAGGTGATTTAAACATCATCTACATCATTCCCAAACTTTTTCTAAAGAAATCAAATCAAAAGGATTTAAAATGGAGAAATGGTCATTTTGCCAAAATTAACTCCCATGTCTACTTTGGCTATTCCTAGTACTCAAAAATTAATAGAAACAATTCTTGATCTTTGCACCCCTTGCTAGTACACATAATGAGGTACCAAGGCCCACCTTTTGATCTTCTAAAAACCTTCTGTAAACTATTTTAAATAACAGTTCAAAATTGAATCTTTATCATATGGGAAGATCCCACTTTTTCAAAAACCACTCAAACAAGCTCAACTTTCAAAACCCAAGCATCTGCAGACTCACCAGCACCAACTTAGCACACCCACCAAAAATCTTTTCAAAATTCAAAACTTGAGTTCTTGCGGCCATTTCATCGAACAGGTGGCAGACACAAATCAAACAAAAACCAAACACTATTATGAGCAGTGATTGAAGCCTAACTTGTTCCCTCTCTAGCTCTCAACCATCTCAGTAGATCAGCTAGCAAGTTAAACCAAGCACTAGACTCACTGTAAGCTGGGCAATGACATCAATGGTGAATAGCCGAAGCTCACCATGCCACCCCAGTGGAGACAGCAAGCTAGGAGGAGATTTAGCCGTGCCAACCTTGTCTAGGAGGAAACCCACCGTCCACCACCACTCCCTGTCCAGCGCCCGAACCTTGCCAACCCCTGGACAACACGCACGGACCGCGCCCAGCCCGCCAGCAACCATGCCGAGCATGCGCTAGAGCGCCACCCTCGACCGACGCCCACAGACCGTGCGCCGCCCTCGCCGCTTGCATACATGATCGCCACCGACCCAGGAGACCGCTAGACATCCCCGTTCGCCGCCCCATGACGCACAGCCACCGCTCGTTGTCGAAGACGCCGCCTCTGCCACGCAGAGCATCGCATGTTCCAGACCAAACCGCACCGCCCCACGTCTCGCCACCGTGTCGTTGAGCATCGCCAGGGAGCACCGCACCGCCCCCTACCCTTGCCCATGCCGATAGCCGTCTGTACCATCGACCACGACGAGCTCACCGTGCGCCCCGTCGGTCCCCTCTCGCCACTATAAATAGAGGTCACCCCCAGCCGATTTGAGCACACCATCTCACTCACCACCTCTCACACTCACTCCCCACCGCCAGCCGGAGCCGCTCGAGCACTAGAGCGCCGGAATTGCAGCCGGAGCCGCCGCCTCGGGAGGAGAAGGGCATCGTTGATCCAGGCCGCCCTAGGAGAAGCTGCCGGTACCAGGAGGTTCGCCGTCGTCGACTTCGTCGTTCGCCTGCCTCGCCGACCCTCGCCTGAACCCCGGTGAGCCCCCAACGACCCCCACTGGCCGCGCTAGGGTTCCGTCTCGCCGGCGTTGCCCAACGTCGACGATGACCCTCAGCCGTTGGATTAGAACTAGATCGCACGGCCACTGTTCGCCCGTACCGCTTCGCATGTTAAGTTCCGCTGACAAGCAGGACCCCCCTGTCAGCTGAGCCCTATGCCGCACAGCGCCACTGGGCCGGCCCATTTCCTTTCCCGCGCAAGCCCGTAGATTCAAATTAGGATTTTTCTTTTTAGTTAGAATATAGTTTCTGTCCAGTGTTTCAAAATTCAATTCTGTGAGTTTGACAAATCCAAATTGCATCAAACCAATTTTGTCTGAAAGCTATTGAAATGCTCTATCCAAGCCCGTTGGATTTAATTCATTTAGAGTTATAGAGTTCTCCTAATAAAAGTAAGAAGACAGAAGCTTTTGCAACTTGAAACATTTTTGTAAAATCAACCAAGTTAGCTTTTGAGTTGATTCCAACTCTCAAAAATCACATTTCGTCATATCTATCCAAATATGTAATAATATTAAGGTTTACAAACAGTGACTTTGGACTAGTACCAAAATAATGCTATATAGGCATTTCTAGTCACTTTAAATCATTAAATAATAAACTTAAACCAAAGTAATAGTAATCCAACCTTTAAATTTCATTCCCACAGGTTAGAATATGTGGTGAGGACATGTGTCCACATGATCCCATATTTTGGTGGTGAATATTAAATTATGGTTAATTTTTCAATGAGTAGAAATTACTTTTCCAAAATAAAAAGGTGGAAACTAATGAATTAAACTTGTGATGTTTTGGATGATAATAGATCATCAATTGTGTGGTTTAGAATACTACTTAGCCTAATTTAAGTATTTTTTGGTGATTGTGCCCTCCCTATGTATTTCTAGACGATAGTACCGACCAAGCCTTCGAGGAGGAGGAGTTCTACCAAGAACAAGAAGAAGAAGAAAACTTCAACCACTGCACCAACCAAGGCAAGCTATTAGTGGAAAGCTAACCCTTGCAAACATGTCTTATTAAGCTATTGTAGCAAGCTAGAATAAAACTAGATAGTTTAGTAAAGATGCCTTAAGCATACTTGGATCACACCCCCCCTAGGTGACACCAAGTTCTTTAATTAATTTTGAAGGTAGCATAAAGAGTATAAAACTTGACCTAATTAGAAACTCTTAGATGTCATTCTATGGCATGAGATTGATCCCACCTTTCCACCTTAGTGAACACTCTTAACCTAGTGTTTTAGAATAAATCAAACTTGATTCACTTTAGATGGGAACACTTGGTGAAAATGAATTGTGAAAACCTTGGAATGATGAGTCATTCTATTGAGATGTTTTGACATGTGTTGAGAGACACAACTGGTTTATGATGATGAAAATGATGAGGCATGAGCCTTAACCCTTTTTATAAAACTGATGGTTGGATTCGGATGCGATACCATTCCAAATTTACCGTACAACCACATTACCTGAATTGGGTAAGGCTTAGCTGAAAATTTATATGCATTAGTATTAGTTCCCTCACGGGAGAGGTTTGAGCTGAGGCTACCTCTCAATGATGACCACCTATGCAGTGCCCAAGATGACTGATGGTCATGGTTGGGAGGCCATGCTCATAGAAGAGGTTCTTGTACTAGGGTGTGTAAAGGGAAGGTTATGTTTGATTATCTGCATACCAAGTATGATGATTCAGGGTTACCCCTGACAGATGTATCGAATCTTGTGGTGAAAGTGTACCACCTCTGCAGAGTGTCAAACTATTCGAAGAGCCGCGTCCGTGGTTATGGACAATTGGAATGGCCATACTGTTTCGTTGTCAGATGTTTTCTAAAGACCTTGAAATGAATGATGAACCTTGACTTGACCACAACAGTGTTGTGTAGATGAAATTAGCTTCCCAACTTAAGTCATTCTAGACTTTTATTTTATCTTTTCTTGTTTCAGAACTCAGCTTAGCTTTCAAACTTAACTTGATAGTTATTCTTTCATTTCAGTACGTTAACTTAGAATCATAACCCTTGCTAGTAGTAGTTTGCGAGTACTTAAAGAGTACTCATGGCTTTTGTCCCTGGCTATTATCATGGTCAGACTATGAAGGAGATTATCAAGATGATGGTCAGCAGGACGGCTATGATAACTAGTAATATCTTCCTTCGTCAGCATTGCCTGTGCCCCTGAAGATGGACCCCACTGCTACGCTATCGTTTATTTCCGCTGCTTGTTGTATTAAAGACTGGATCATGAGATCCTTATTTGTGTAAAACCTTATGTATGGTTTGTAATGGATGATGTACTATGATATCCAATCCGTTATGTCTCGCAAAAATGGTAATCCTGGGATTGCGAGGTATGGCATAACGGGCATCTGGGATTAAAAATCCGGGTGTTGACAAGTTGGTATCAGAGCCATCCTGACCATAGGATACTCTAGTTAGAATGGATGTCCAAACCAAAAACTTAGCTTCAAAAACCAAAGTGAGTATTTATGAAAAACTATTTCCCCTCTTACCCTTGTGAACTCATTCTTTCGCAAAAATACATGTTCCTCAAAATTCTTACATTACTACTTAAAATTTGACACACTTGATCACTTCACTAATTTCCTCATCCTAAATTCTTGTAGATGGAGACTCAGTTCAGCAAGTTTTACTATTTGGGAAACGGAGGTCAGCTGATCTTCGAGAGGGATCTGGATTCACTGTCAGAATTTCTGGGACGCCCACATCCGGAGTTTCTTGGAGCTCAACTTCCAGGACCCCCAGGAGGAGACCTACAATGGCTAGTCACCGCAGATCTTCGAGGAAGCATTGAAGCACCAACTTCCGGGAGAATTCAGTTCTCTGTGAGAGAGAACAACTGGCTAGATGGATTAGCCAGGGCAATGCATGAAGCTCTCGCACGTCTATGTGCCCTCAGCGTCAACAAGATTCAAGGAACCCGTTTTGCCTACTATGCAAGACGTGACTTGATGGGAATGCCGATGGAGATGCCAAGTCACCCAGAGTTGAGGTGTCAAGTGGAGAACCTCGACTTCTTGCTTCATGACAGACAGCAAGAACTGGACAATGCCAGAGAGTTAGCCAACCAGAACCGTGCAATCGCCGACCAGAAGGCCCATACTTTCACACTACTCGTCCAAGACCGCCAGTCTCTTCGTCGCCAGCGTGCCAAGAAGGATCGCACCATCGCCCGTCTTTGCAAGAAGGTGGCAGACCTCGAGAAGACCGTCAAGGAGCAGGAAGCTCAGCTTGTAGCAAAAGAAGAAGAAGATGAGGGTGAAGACATCCAAGGAGATATGGATTCTTACCTCAGCAACGATGATGACTTTCTAGAGGAGGATGCCGTGGACTTCTACACTGAAGATGAAGACTCTGACTTCATCGACGATGAGTAGATGCACTAGAGCACTGTCGTAGCATGAGATGTATCATCTCAGTGTATCGTAGCTTGCAGAATGGTTCTTCAAACCATCTGTTGTCCCTTTTATTGCTGTGGTGTGTGTTGTATCGTGTGCTTGTTTGCATGAATGAAAAATCAGTTAGTTGAGAAACCTGAGTTTAACTCAAAGTTTTAGCTTTGAAAACCCAAAACAATGAACCTTAGAATTTCCCTCTTACCCCTATATCTATCTCAATCTTCAGATGACTCGTGGAAACCAAGGAGGAAGCAGCTCGTCGCAGGACCCAATGCTGCAGATCTTGCAGAATCTCATAGCATATCGTGAAGCAAGCAGGGCCGAACATCAGGCCAACTTACCAACACTGCAGCAGATCGCCCAGATGGCTCTCAACAACCAAGGGCATGGAAATCAGGATCACCAAGGATCCAAACTCAAAAACTTTCAGAACACAAATCCCCCAATCTTCAACCAATCTGATAACCCACTAGATGCTGATGACTGGTTACAGACCATAGAAAACAACTTAGAGGTTGCAGGAGTGGATGCAAGTGAGAAAGTTCTATTCGCCACCCACTATCTGGCAGGAGATGCAAGAGCTTGGTGGAATAGCATCCGCACTATGAACCAAGGTCAAGTGATGACCTGGGAAGCATTCAAGGTCAAGTTCAGCCGCACCCACGTGCCGCAAGGTCTTATCAACAGGATGAGAGATGAATTCCGTGAACTGAAGCAAGGAAGATTGACGGTAGTAGAGTACCGTGACAAATTCTTATCACTTGCCACATATGCACCCGATGAGATCAACACGGAGGCCAAGAAGAAAGAGAGATTCTTAAACGGACTGTATGATGAGATGCAGACCGTCCTCGTCAACATACGTTTCGATGATCTCGAAGAGCTAGTCGACTCTGCCATTCAGATGGAAGGGAAGATTAACCAGGCAAACGATAACCGCAAGCGTCGTATGATGCAACAGTCTGGATCCAACAGTCACCAGAAGTACCGTCCCAACCCTTCACCAGGATATGCACCAAGGAATAACCGACCCCCAAATTCTCGCCCAAGCTACCTGAACCGTAGCGGAGGAAATGTGAAGTCTGGAGGAAACAATCACCACTCAGGTAATGCCAATCATTTCAACCGTGCATCTCCCAAGAGCAACAACAACAACACTACACCCAGAACTGGCAGCAATGCTGTACCTGTTGCAGTCAAGGACAAGTCCCAGATCACTTGTTTCGAATGTGGAGTGAAGGGTCACTACTCCAATGAGTGTCCCAAGAAGACTGCCGCCAATGCCCCTGTGAATACCCCAGCTCAGCAGCAGCGTCGTGTTCAACAAGGCAGGAGATTTGCCCTAGGGAACCCGCACAACCGCAACGGTCGTCTCTTCCACATGAACGCAGAAGAAGCCCAGGAAGCACTAGATGTAGTACTGGGTATGTTTTCTGTCAACTCAGTTTTAGGAAGAGTATTGTTTGATTCTGGAGCATCGCATTCATTTGTCACCGAAGAATTTGTATGCACTAGTAAGATTCGCCCAACCAGCTTGAAGCATGTCATGATAGTTCAAATCCCCGGCTCAACTACCAAAGCTAGAAAAATTTGCAAAGCTGTATCTATCAGAATACATGGGATAGATTTTTATGCCAACCTAATAGTACTTGGAACCAAAGGTTTGGAAGTAGTACTAGGCATGGACTGGATGTCAAGGCATAAAGGACTGACAGAATGTGCTAAGAAAGCCATCACCATGACCAGTAGTTCTGGAGTAACAGTAGAACATATCTCTGAAACCTTGCCCCGTCAATTCAAGTGCAACAAGAGTGTAGCCCTGCCTACCATTGACCAAGTCAGAGTAGTCTGTGAATACCCCGACGTATTCCCAGATGAATTGCCAGGTATGCCCCCGGATAGGGATATTGAGTTCATTATCGAACTAATCCCCGGAACCGGACCTATAGCCCAGAGACCCTATACCATTAACCCCTCAGAGTTAGTAGAACTAAAGAAGCAGTTGGATGCCATGTTAGCAACAGGCTTGATTCAGCCAAGCGCATCGCCTTGGAGATCACCAGTGTTATTCATCGACAACAAAGATGGAGGCAACCGTCTGTGCACAGATTACCGAAAATTGAATGATGTCACCATCAAGAACAAGTACCCCTTGCCAAAGATAGAGGATCTATTTCATCAGTTGACTGGAGCTCAGGTATTCTCAAAGATTGATCTTAGGACTGGTTATCACCAACTTAAGATTCGTGCAACGGATATTCCGAAGACCGCCTTTACTACTCGGTATGGTTTATACGAGTATATGGTTATGTCTTTTGGATTAACCAATGCCCCTGCTTATTTCATGAATCTCATGAATAAGATCTTTATGGATTTCCTAGATAAGTTTGTGGTTGTGTTTATCGACGACATCCTTATCTAGTCCAATTCCGAAGAAGAGCCTGAGCAACATCTGAGGATCATCCTAGGAACCCTGAGAGAGCATCAGTTATATGCTAAGTTCAGCAAGTGTGAGTTTTGGCTGAAAGAAGTAGGATTCCTAGGTCATGTTGTGTCTGCCGGAGGAGTCTCTGTTGATCCTACCAAGATCAAAGATGTAGAAGAATGGGAAGCCCCAACCAATCAAACCCAAGTTCGTTCATTCCTTGGATTAGCGGGATATTATCGCAAGTTTGTAGAAGGATTCTCGAGTATAGCCCGACCAATGACCCAATTGTTGAAGAAGGACAAGAAGTTTGAATGGATGGACAAGTGTGAAGCCAGTTTCCGGGAGCTTAAGAAGAGATTGATATCAGCCCCAATTTTGATCATGCCAGACATCAAGAAGCCGTTTGATGTGTATTGTGACGCATCCAAGATTGGCCTAGGATGTGTATTGATGCAAGAAGGCAAAGTCATCGCGTATCTGTCGCGACAACTGAAGCAGCATGAGCAGAACTATCCGACCCATGATCTTGAGCTAGCAGCCATGGTTCTGGCGTTGAAGACATGGCGTCACTATTTGATGGGTAATCGCTGTGAGATTTACTGAGATCATAAAAGCTTGAAGTATATCTTCACCCAGAAGGAGCTAAATATGAGGCAAAGAAGATGGATAGAGTTAATCAAGGATTATGACCTTGACATTCACTATCACCCCGGCAAAGCCAATGTGGTAGCGGATGCTCTTAGCAGATTGCCGTGTAGGCTTAACACCATGATCAAAGAGAAGCAACCAAGTTTGTATGAGGAGCTGGAGCAGTTCAGGACTGAAGTAGTTAGCAAAGGATTCCTAGCTAGCATTGAACTTCAACCCACTTTGTTTAGCCAGATCAAGGAAGCCCAGAAGGGAAATGAGAGTATCGACGGAATCAAACGTCGTATTGGTACAGGCCAAGTACCTGGATTCACCGAAGACGAAGAAGGAGTACTGTGGTACAAAGGACGTATCTGTGTACCAGTAGATTCGGAGCTGAAGGAGATTATCATGAAGGAAGCTCATGATACTCTTTATTCTATCCACCCCGTAGGAACAAAGATGTATCAGGATTTGAAAGAGCAATTTTGGTGGCATAAGATGAAGAGAGAGATCGGAAGCTACATCGCCAAATGTGACATTTGTCAAAGAGTCAAAGCAGAGCATCAGAGACCTGCAGGGTTGTTGCAACCATTGCAGATTCCGGAATGGAAATGGGATTCCGTCGGAATGGACTTTATCACCGGTTTACTTACTTCTAGTAGGGGAAATGACTTAATCTGGGTCATAGTTGATAGACTATCTAAGGTAACCCACTTCATACCTGTCAAGACAACCTACCAAAGTGCAAAACTAGCAGAGCTGTACATTGCTAGAATTGTTAGTCTGCATGGAACCCCCAAGACCATTGTATCAGATCGAGGAACCCAGTTTACTTCAAGATTTTGGCAGAAAGTCCAGGAAGGTTTAGGAACCAAGTTAAATTTCAGTACCGTCTATCACCCGCAAACAGATGGACAGACTGAGAGAGTCAACCAGATTCTTGAGGATATGCTTAGATCCTGTGTGTTGGAATACGAATCAAAATGGGAAGACTGCCTACCATTCGCAGAGTTCTCATATAACAACAGTTATCAGGCTAGTTTGTAGATGGCACCATTTGAATTCCTATACAGAAGAAAATGTCGTACACCCTTAAATTGGTCGCAAGTAGGAGAGAGTCAAATCTTTGGACCCGACATTCTCCAAGAAGCCGAAGAGAAAGTTCACAAAGTCCGTGAGCACCTCAAGACCGCCCAATCCAGACAGAAGAGCTATGCTGACAAGATAAGGAGAGACCTGACTTTCAATGTCGGAGATTTCGTATATCTCAAAGTTTTACCCTTGAAGGGAACTCAACGCTTTAGTCTGAAGGGAAAGTTAGCCCCCAGATATATCGGACCTTTCAAGATTCTGAACCGTCGAGGAGAAGTATCGTATCAGCTGGAATTGCCTGAAGAGATGTCACCCATCCACAATGTGTTCCATATCTCGTTACTCCGCAAATGCCTAGAAGTGCCGGAGAAGACTGAAGTTTTCAAGAACATCGATCACAGAGCTGTGGAAATCAACAACGACCTGGCCTATCGGGAAGTGCCCATCCGTATCTTAGAAGAGGCCTACAGGACCACCAGGACCAGGAGTATCAAGTTTCTCAAGATTCAGTGGAGCAACCATACCGAGGAGGAAGCCACATGGGAACGCGAAGATTACATTAGGACAAAGTTCCCAAATCTTTTTAGTCCTAGTTTTCTTTGTAAATCTCGGGACGAGATTTTTGTTTAAGGGGGGAAGGTTTATAACATCCCAAAACTTCAATACAAGTTTATCAAAGATCTAATCATCCAAAAATAGGGTTAACAAAAAACTTTTCCATTTTTAAAATGAAAGCATGTGGCATCCCGCTAAAACCACTACTAGAAAATCGCGTTGTTTTTGTGCATTGCATCATCATGACCGCATGCTCATGTCATCATGCTACATTGCATTTGAGCATCGTCATGTCATCTTGCATTTGTTTGCATAAAACTATCTTCGAAAAATCTATTTTTGTCTTCTGAACGCCCCGTCTTTATTCAAACACAAAACCCGGGTCTCCGGAATATTTTGCTTTGTCTACCAACGGTTTTCAAAAGCCCCATTTTAAATATTAAAATATTTATTTTATTTTTAGGGGCAGCCGTACCGGGCCGATCCGACCCAGTCGGCCACCCCCAGTACAAAACCGGACTACCTAAACCCTTTTCCTACCCCAACCTAATCTACCCACCCTTCCTCCACCTCATCCCACCCAATCGGTGCTCGCCACCTCAGCTATCCTCCCTCCATCCACCCAATCACCACCCGCCACCTCACCACTTCCCCAACTCCCTCCACTCCCATGCCGCCACATCAACCACCGGCCCCACCACCTGCCTCTCCTCGCGTGGGCCCACCCTCGCACCCTGCTCCTCCCTCACCTCTCTCGATCCCCACGCGACCCGCACCCCACCTCTGCCGACCCCCGCTCGCCTCCTCCTCTCGCAGAGAACCGCCACCGCCGCCGCCTGGGGCTCCCTCCTCCTTCGCCTCTCCCGGCCGGCCGCCGCCCCTAGCCCTGTCTCTCTCTCTCTCTCTCCCTGGCCCCATCACCCGACCCCACCCGCTCGCTCGCTCGCCAGACCCCCCTCTCCTTCAATCCCCGCTGCCAGGGCATCTCCCCCTCGGGCGCCCCCTCGCTGGCCCCCGTCCGCACCTCGCCTCCTCCTGCCGGGACCCTCCAAGATCCGGCCGCGCTCGGCGCCGCTCACCCCGCCGCCCTGGACAACAACCTTGCTGCCCGCTCCCGGCCTCTCCCTGTCGAGCTCTGCACCGCCTCCGGCCTGCCTCTCCGTTGGCCTCCGGCGCTGCCGGCTGTCGCCTTCCTTGGCGAGCTCCTCCGCCCCGCCTTAGACCTCCTCCGTTGCGGTCGCCCTCTCCCTCCCCATCGCTCCTGGCCGCCTCCCCGAGCAAGCTCGCATCGCCTTCGGCCGATGCTTCTCTGCAGCGTGCGTCCTCGCCCTCGTCCCCGTGGAGTCCGCCTCCTGCAACTCGCACCGGCGCGAGACCTCGCTTCCCCTTGGACCTCTACACCGCCGCCATGTTTCCCCACATGCGTGGTGCCCCTCTGTCCTTGCCCTCGACCTGGTCTCCTTCTGTTTGTGCCTCCTGCCGCATCCCGTTTGCAAGGTGCTCGCGTTAAAGTCCGAACGACACGGCAGTGTTCCTATGTTCCTATTCTTCTTTGTGTCATTCTGCTGTGCATAAGTTGCTGTGGTCCGATGTGGTCATGTGTAAGATTTGCTCCACATCGTGGTGTCATCCGATCTCTCGCCAAGATCTTTCGAAGACCAAGATGCACCCCAAGTTCGCCAACGACCATTGGCGCCGAACCCGATGACCGCCAAGCTCGCCACAAAAACGACAAGCACTTCACCACGGAACACCAAGAATGCCGACATGGAACCTGGGACCGACAAGTTCTCCTTCACAGATCCGATGACCGAGACCACGAAGACCGATCCGAAGCGCCAGGACCTCCTTCTCGGAACCATCAAGTACTTCCTCTCGGACGCCAGGACCCGAACCTGAAGAACGCCAAGATCGCCGACGCGGATACGCCAAGTTCTTCGCCCCGAATGCCAAGACCGGCTCGATGGCGCGGACCCGACAAGATCTTCGCGAGGACAAGATCGACACCGGCCAGGGCAAATCCGGTGCGTCCCGACGCCGAACCAAGTCCTTCTTAGCGGAACACCAAGATCTACTCCGTTATCCGAGAACGATCCCGCCGAGACCGAACCCCAGATCCGAACCCTAATGTGATTCCCTATCCGAGACCCCCATTATTTTTATAATATGACATTATCAACTGATGCACATTAAATTGTTCATGCATGCATACTTGTCTGTGGTTTGGGGGCATTATGCCAATTCATCTCATAATTAAATATGGAGTCTATATGCGGGATACCTTTGTCTTATTCCGGGCTCCATTTAAATTTGTGTAGCGAACCGATACCATGATTTGCCATGTTAAGACAACATTTAAAATGTGGGGTATCTAAACAACATGAACCATCTAAATAGTTGTCGGGACCCCGGTTCCGCTTAATATGATCTAATTGCATCGCACCTTTGCCATGTCATACATCATACATGCATCATGCCCGTTCTTCTGTCATAGTATTAAATAGTGCATCCGGTGTTTGTGCTAGTGTTTTGCTTCTTCACGGACTAGGCCGATGAGTTGATGCGAGTGTCGATCCGATCTTCGGATAAACCTTCGACAATGTTTTTCAGGCGAGCATCTCCCCCTTTCTACCTATCTTACTTTTATAGTATTTATTCCCTCATGTTGATCTATTGCTATCTGTGTTGCGATGCTCTAGTTTTCGTACCCGTGATATCCCTTGCAGCCTTATATTGCCTTGGACACATCCTATTACCTGTTGATTGGTAGATAGTTGGACTTGCGCGTCGTAGTCGCTTGCTCAAGTGCTGTTGCGCGTCGTCAAGTACCACAGTTGTTGGAGTATTGCTGCATGTTTAATGTTGGAGATGATCATGGCTTTAATTACTGTTTAATAACTAAAGTTGAAGTAGGTAAATGCAGAGGCACCGGTGGGTAATAGACAATTTTTGGTTTTTAACCGCTCACTGGTGTCCCGTAGGACCCCGAGTTCTTGACACCTGTTCCGAGATCGAGCGCGCTAACCACAGGGGGGGTGTGTGTGCAACCCCATCGATTTAGTACCTGATTCCAAGTACTGTACTGGGGGCCACAAAGTAGTTTGGGGCTTTATTACTATCCTGTACTTATGCCATGCTTTACCGCTTTATTTAAGTTTGTGCGTGGAGCACCTGTACTGTTTAGGACCGTGACACGTTTTCGCTGTATCGACAAGCCCAGTCACACTTTCGGGTTCCCAGTCGTTTATAGCCGTCGACACAAACCCTGAGTCCGTCTCGGAGACCGGCTGACTTAGTTACGGGTAGCTTAGTGGGGTGGCCCCCCGTGCTTGCTTCGGGTCTAGGAAACGTCGTGTCCGAAACCCCGTCGACATACCGTTGGGTGTATGTTTTGTGATCTTGTACCTACCTGATCCGACAACAAGGGTGTAGGTGCGTGTGGAAACTTTGGTGCACCCCTGCAGGGTTAAATCTTTTTGAGAGGCCGTGTCCGCGGTTATGGACGACTTGGAGCACAGTTCTCGATCATAGACAACTATAACTAAAGTTTACTGTTATAAATTGACTTGTATCCGATATGACTAGTAATCAGCTCCACTACAACGGAATGGCTAAATAAAAGTACCAACAACTGCTGGGTTTGGGATATCTCATGCTTATTGTATCTAACTAGTAAGTGTTGCAACTACAACGGAATGTTTAACTAAAACTTCCCACTGCTTATTATATCAGGATGACTCATGCTATCTATATTTGACTAGTAATTGCCGCAACTATAACGGAATGAATAAAACTGCCAACTGTGTGAGTTCCTCGGTTGACTTCCTCGTATGGTCTCGAGGGGGAAATACCAGGATGGGTATGTTTGGTGGTAGAATCAGGTTGGTTCCGAATAGGTCTTTCTTATCCCTCTCTGATAGCCGACAGTTATCACGAGTCTCTATTGGTTGTTTAGTGCATACCGCGCTGCTGCTCAGTCCACCATACCTATGTAGGCGAGGACCGCCGAATTCTAGCCTCGCCGTGTACTGGCCTCAGTACTGACCGCTCTCTCTTTTTCCTTTGCCCTTTGTCGGCACCCCTTTTGTTTAAGCAGGTTTTGAGATTGACGTCGTTAGCAGGGTTACCCTTCCGGCTTGGCCTGGGCAGGGTTATGGACGCCATTGGTTATTCTTCAGGGCTCTTAGCTCAATTTGCATCTTGTCCGTACTCGGACGCCCTAACGATTTCCAGGTGATTTGGATCTTTGTATTGTATATCTGTATTCTTGACTCTTTGAGTCGCTGTTGTATATATATGTTTTGTGGGTTCCATCGAGGACTATTGTGTAATGATATTACTTCGTTTTCCACCCACACGCAAGTGCCTGGTGGGCACCTTTGAATCGTTTCTATGCGGGTTTGGCGGGAAGCGCTGAAACTTGCATAGGGCCGATTCTGAGGGTGTTACAGAGTGGCATCAGAGCTCAGCAGTTGCGATACCCCACAAGTCCAGCCTGTAGGATAACCTAGCTAACGGCCGAAGTAGAGTGTCAAAACTATTTTTGCAAAATCGTTTGGATAGTTCTGATTAGGTCTGATTTTACTCCTTACCCCTCTGCTGCTCTCCTCTCACCTCTGCGTGTTTTGAATCCGCTCCCTTCTCTCTCTTCGAGTCCAGGATTTCTCGTGGTTGGGTTCCATCGTACCTTCAGGGTTTCGCTTCCTCCTTTGGTAACGGTGTTGCTACATCTGGTCTTCATGCTATCCGAGGAATCCTTCGCCTGGTGGACTTCTCTTTGTTCCTTCTCGTGCCTTCCGGTGTTTTCCGACGCGACGACATCATCTACGCCAGATCCGATGCAGAGTATGCATCACTCTTTTGTTTCTGAACCTCGATTATCGAGATCTTCAGTCTGATTCCGGGAATGGTTGCACGCTTTTCTACTGATTGTGCGGAGTAATAGTTTGGGTGCGTGATGGATTGGCCCCCATGCCGACTACCCCTTCTATTCGCTTTTGTACACTGAAGTGGATGAGAATGCATCGATTCCCCCTTTCTATCGAAGCTAGAGGTGGTTTTATTTGTTGATACCTCTACCTTCGACCTTTTGTTCCCGGAGTGTTCTCTCGACGATCACGGACAACGACCTCTTGTTAGTGGTGTCTCAAGGATCTACACGATGCGAGAAGATTCAGATCGCCGCCCTTCTTCCCGGTACCATGAGGCGGATCTCGGGGGCGAGATCCATTGTTAGTGGTGTCGAATTGTGGCATCCCGCTAAAACCACTACTAGAAAATCGCGTTGTTTTTGTGCATTGCATCATCATGACCGCATGCTCATGTCATCATGCTACATTGCATTTGAGCATCGTCATGTCATCTTGCATTTGTTTGCATAAAACTATCTTCGAAAAATCTATTTTTGTCTTCTGAACGCCCCGTCTTTATTCAAACACAAAACCCGGGTCTCCGGAATATTTTGCTTTGTCTACCAATGGTTTTCAAAAGCCCCATTTTAAATATTAAAATATTTATTTTATTTTCAGGGGCAGCCGTACCGGGCCGATCCGACCCAGTCGGCCACCCCCAGTACAAAACCGGACTACCTAAACCCTTTTCCTACCCCAACCTAATCTACCCACCCTTCCTCCACCTCATCCCACCCAATCGGTGCTCGCCACCTCAGCTATCCTCCCTCCATCCACCCAATCACAACCCGCCACCTCACCACTTCCCCAACTCCCTCCACTCCCATGCCGCCACATCAACCACCGGCCCTACCACCTGCCTCTCCTCGCGTGGGCCCACCCTCGCACCCTGCTCCTCCCTCACCTCTCTCGATCCCCACGCGACCCGCACCCCACCTCTACCGACCCCCGCTCGCCTCCTCCTCTCGCAGAGAACCGCCACCGCCGCCGCCTGGGGCTCCCTCCTCCTTCGCCTCTCCCGGCCGGCCGCCGCCCCTAGCCCTGTCTCTCTCTCCCCGGCCCCATCACCCGACCCCGCCCGCTCGCTCGCTCGCCAGACCCCCCTCTCCTTCAATCCCCGCCGCAAGGGCATCTCCCCCCCTCGGGCGCCCCCTTGCTGGCCCCCGTCCGCACCTCGCCTCCTCCTGCTGGGACCCTCCAAGATCCGGCCGCGCTCGGCGCCGCTCACCCCGCCGCCCTAGACAGCAACCTTGCTGCCCGCTCCCGGCCTCTCCCCGTCGAGCTCTGCACCGCCTCCGGCCTGCCTCTCCGTTGGCCTCCGGCGCCGTCGGCTGTCGCCTTCCTTGGCGAGCCCCTCCGCCCCGCCTTAGACCTCCTCCGTTGCGGTCGCCCTCTCCCTCCCCGTCGCTCCTGGCCGCCTCCCCGAGCAAGCTCGCGTCGCCTTCGGCCGATGCTTCTCTGTAGCGTGCGTCCTCGCCCTCGTCCCCGTGGAGTCCGCCTCCTGCAACTCGCACCGGCGCGAGACCTCGCTTCCCCTTGGACCTCTACACCGCCGCCATGTTTCCCCACATGCGTGGTGCCCCTCTGTCCTTGCCCTCGACCTGGTCTCCTTCTGTTTGTGCCTCCTGCCGCATCCCGTTTGCAAGGTGCTCGCGTTAAAGTCCGAACGACACGGCAGTGTTCCTATGTTCCTATTCTTCTTTGTGTCATTCTGCTGTGCATAAGTTGCTATGGTCCGATGTGGTCATGTGTAAGAGTTGCTCCACATCGTGGTGTCATCCGATCTCTCGCCAGGATCTTTCGAAGACCAAGATGCACCCCAAGTTCGCCAACGACCATCGGCGCCGAACCCGATGACCGCCAAGCTCGCCACAAAAACGACAAGCACTTCACCGCAGGACACCGAGAATGCCGACATGGAACCTGGGACCGACAAGTTCTCCTTCACAGATCCGATGACCGAGACCCTGAAGACCGATCCGAAGCGCCAGGACCTCCTTCTCGGAACCATCAAGTACTTCCTCTCGGACGCCAGGACCCGAACCTGAAGAACGCCAAGATCGCCGACGCGGATACGCCAAGTTCTTCGCCCCGAATGCCAAGACCGGCTCGATGGCGCGGACCCGACAAGATCTTCGCGAGGACAAGATCGACACCGGCCAGGGCGAATCCGGTGCGTCCCGACGCCGAACCAAGTCCTTCTTCGCGGAACGCCAAGATCTACTCCGTTATCCGAGAACGATCCCGCCGAGACCGAACCCCAGATCCGAACCCTAATGTGATTCCCTATCCGAGACCCCCATTATTTTTATAATATGACATTATCAACTGATGCACATTAAATTTTTCATGCATGCATACTTGTCTGTGGTTTGGGGGCATTATGCCGATTCATCTCATAATTAAATATGGAGTCTATATGCGGGATACCTTTGTCCTATTCCGGGCTCCATTTAAATTTGTGTAGCGAACCGATACCATGATTTGCCATGTTAAGACAACATTTAAAATGTGGGGTATCTAAACAACATGAACCATCTAAATAATTGTCGGGACCCCGGTTCCGCTTAATATGATCTAATTGCATCGCACCTTTGCCATGTCATACATCATACATGCATCATGCCTGATCTTCTGTCATAGTATTAAATAGTGCATCCGGTGTTTGTGCTAGTGTTTTGCTTCTTCACGGACTAGGCCGATGAGTTGATGCGAGTGTCGATCCGATCTTCGGATAAACCTTCGACAATGTTTTTCAGGCGAGCATCTCCCCCTTTCTACCTATCTTACTTTTATAGTATTTATTCCCTCCTGTTGATCTATTGCTATCTGTGTTGCGATGCTCTAGTTTTCGTACCCGTGATATCCCTTGCAGCCTTATATTGCCTTGGACACATCCTATTACCTGTTGATTGGTAGATAGTTGGACTTGCGCGTCGTAGTCGCTTGCTCAAGTGCTGTTGCGTGTCGTCAAGTACCACAGTTGTTGGAGTATTGCCGCATGTTTAATGTTGGAGATGATCATGGCTTTAATTACTGTTTAATAACTAAAATTGAAGTAGGTAAATGCAGAGGCACCGGTGGGTAATAGACAATTTTTGGTTTTTAACCGCTCACTGGTGTCCCGTAGGACCCCGAGTTCTTGACACCTGTTCCGAGATCGAGCGCGCTAACCACAGGTGGGGTGTGTGGGCACCCCCATCGATTTAGTACCTGATTCCAAGTACTGTACTGGGGGCCACAAAGTAGTTTGGGGCTTTATTACTTTCCTGTACTTATGCCATGCTTTACCGCTTTATTTAAGTTTGTGCGTGGAGCACCTGTACTGTTTAGGACCGTGACACGTTTTCGCTGTATCGACAAGCCCAGTCACACTTTCGGGTTCCCAGTCGTTTACAGCCGTCGACACAAACCCTGAGTCCGTCTCGGAGACCGGCCGACTTCGTTACGGGTAGCTTAGTGGGGTGGCCCCCCCGTGCTTGCTTTGGGTCTAGGAAACGTCGTGTCCGAAACCCCGTCGACATACCGTTGGGTGTATGTTTTGTGATCTTGTACCTACCTGATCCGACAACAAGGGTGTAGGTGCGTGTGGAAACTTTGGTGCACCCCTGCAGGGTTAAATCTTTTCGAGAAGCCGTGTCCGCGGTTATGGACGACTTGGAGCACAGTTCTCGATCATAGACAACTATAACTAAAGTTTACTGTTATAAATTGACTTGTATCCGATATGACTAGTACTCCACTACAACGGAATGGCTAAATAAAAGTACCAACAACTGCTGGGTTTGGGATATGTCATGCTTATTGTATCTGACTAGTAAGTGTTGCAACTACAACAGAATGTTTAACTAAAACTGCCTACTGCTTATTATATCAGGATGACTCATGCTATCTATATTTGACTAGTAATTGCCGCAACTATAACGGAATGAATAAAACTGCCAACTGTGTGAGTTCCTCGGTTGACTTCCTCGTATGGTCTCGAGGGGGAAATACCAGGATGGGTATGTTTGGTGGTAGAATCAGGTTGGTTCCGAATAGGTCTTTCTTATCCCTCTCTGATAGCCGACAGTTATCACGAGTCTCTATACTTGTTTAGTGCATGCCGCGCTGCCGCTCAGTCCACCATACCTATGTAGGCGAGGACCGCCGAATTCTAGCCTCGCCGTGTACTGGCCTCAGTACTGACCGCTCTCTCTTTTTCCTTTGCCCTTTGTCGGCACCCCTTTTGTTTAAGCAAGTTTTGAGATCGGCGTCGTTAGCAGGGTTACCCTTCCGGCTTGGCCTGGGCAGGGTTATGGACGCCATTGGTTATTATTCAGGGCTCTTAGCTCAATTTGCATCTTGTTCGTACTCGGACGCCCTAACGATTTCCAGGTGATTTGGATCTTTGTATTGTGTATCTGTATTCTTGACTCTTTGAGTCGCTGTTGTATATATTTGTTTTGTGGGTTCCATCGAGGACTATTGTGTAATGATATTACTTCGTTTTCCACCCGCACGCAAGTGCCTGGTGGGCACCTTTGAATCGTTTCTATGCGGGTTTGGCGGGAAGCGCTGAAACTTGCATAGGGCCGATTCTGAGGGTGTTACAAAGCATTCATATTATGTGCATTTAAATAGGAGTTGTTTGAATTGCCATGATTAAGTGATCCAATGCTTGTAAAATGTTTCTTAGGTGATTTAAACATCATCTACATCATTCCCAAACTTTTTCTAAAGAAAATCAAATCAAAAGGATTTAAAATGGAGAAATGGTCATTTTGCCAAAATTAACTCCCATGTCTACTTTGGCTATTCCTAGTACTCAAAAATTAACAGAAACAATTCTTGATCTTTGCACCCCTTGCTAGTACACATAATGAGGTACCAAGGCCCACCTTTTGATCTTCTAAAAAACTTCTGTAAACTATTTTAAATAACAGTTCAAAATTGAATCTTTATCATATGGGAAGATCCCACTTTTTCAAAAACCACTCAAACAAGCTCAACTTTCAAAACCCAAGCATCTGAAGACTCACCAGCACCAACTTAGCACACCCACCAAAAATCTTTTCAAAATTCAAAACTTGAGTTCTTGCGGCCATTTCATCGAACAGGTGGCAGACACAAATCAAACAAAAACCAAACACTATTATGAGCAGTGATTGAAGCCTAACTTGTTCCCTCTCTAGCTCTCAACCATCTCAGTAGATCAGCTAGCAAGTTAAACCAAGCACTAGACTCACTGTAAGCTGGGCAATGACATCAATGGTGAATAGCCAAAGCTCACCATGCCACCCTAGTGGAGACAGCAAGCTAGGAGGAGATTTAGCCGTGCCAACCTTGTCTAGGAGGCAGCCCACCGTCCACCGCCATTCCCTGTCCAGCGCCCGAACCTTGCCAACCCCTGGACCACACGCACGGACCGCGCCCAGCCCGCCAGCAACCATGCCGAGCATGCGCTAGAGCGCCACCCTCGACCGACGCCCACAGACCGCGCGCCGCCCTCGCCGCTTGCATACATGATCGCCACCGACCCAGGAGACCGCCAGACATCCCCGTTCGCCGCCCCATGACACACAGCCACCGCTTGTCGTCGAAGACGCCGCCTCTGCCGCGCAGAGCATCACGTGTTCTAGACCAAACCGCACCGCCCCACGTCTCGCCACCGTGTCGTTGAGCATCCCCAGGGAGCACCGCACCGCCCCCTACCCTCGCCCATGCCGATAGCCGTCTGTACCATCAACCACGACAAGCTCACTGTGCGCCCCGTCGGTCCCCTCTCGCCACTATAAATAGAGGCCACCCCCAGCCGATTTGAGCACACCATCTCACTCACCACCTCTCACACTCACTCCCCACCGCCAGCCGGAGCCGCTCGAGCACCAGAGCGCCGGAATTGTAGTCGGAGCCGCCGCCTCGGGAGGAGAAGGGCGTCGTTGATCCAAGCCGCCCCAGGAGAAGCTGCCGATACCAGGAGGTTTGCCGTCATCGACTTAGTCGTTTTCCCACCTCGCTGACCCTCGCCTGAACCCCGGTGAGCCCCCAACGACCCCCACTGGCCGCGCTAGGGTTCCGTCTCGCCGGCGTTGCCCAACGTCGATGATGACCCTCAGCCGTTGGATTAGAACCATATCGCACGACCACCGTTCGCCCGTACCGCTTCGCGTGTTAAGTGCCGCTGACAAGCGGGACCCCCTGTCAGCTGAGCCCTATGCCGCACAGCGCCACTGGGCCGGCCCATTTCCTTTCCCGCGCAAGCCCGTAGATTCAAATTAGGATTTTTCTTTTTAGTTAGAATATAGTTTCTGTCCAGTGTTTCAAAATTCAATTCTGTGAGTTTGACAAATACAAATTGCATCAAACCAATTTTGTCTGAAAGGTATTGAAATGCTCTATCCAAGCCCGTTGGATTTAATTCATTTAGAGTTATAGAGTTCTCCTAATAAAAGTAAGAAGACAGAAGCTTTTGCAACTTGAAACATTTTTGTAAAATCAACCAAGTTAGCTTTTGAGTTGATTCCAACTCTCAAAAATCACATTTCATCATATCTATCCAAATATGTAATAATATTAAGGTTTACAAACAGTGACTTTGGACTAGTACCAAAATAATGCTATATAGGCATTTCTAGTCACTTTAAATCATTAAATAATAAACTTAAACCAAAGTAATAGTAATCCAACCTTTAAATTTCATTCCCATAGGTTAGAATATGTGGTGAGGACATGTGTCCACATGATCCCATATTTTGGTGGTGAATATTAAATTATGGTTAATTTTTCAATGAGTAGAAATTACTTTTCCAAAATAAAAAGGTGGAAACTATTGAATTAAACTTGTGATGTTTTGGATGATAATAGATCATCAATTGTGTGGTTTAGAATACTACTTAGCCTAAGTTAAGTATTGTTTGGTGATTGTGCCCTCCCTATGTATTTCTAGACGATAGTACCGACCAAGCCTTCGAGGAGGAGGAGTTCTACCAAGAACAACAAGAAGAAGAAAACTTCAACCACTACACCAACCAAGGCAAGCTATTAGTTGAAAGCTAACCCTTGCAAACATGTCTTAGTAAGCAATTGTACCAAGCTAGAATAAAACTAGATAGTTTAGTAAAGATGCCTTAAGCATACTTGGGTCACACCCCCCCTAGGTGACACCAAGTTCTTTAATTAATTTTGAAGGTAGCATAAAGAGTATAAAAACTTGACCTAATTAGAAACTCTTAGATGTCATTCTATGGCATGAGATTGATCCCACCTTTCCACCTTAGTGAACACTCTTAACCTAGTGTTTTAGAATAAATCAAACTTGATTCACTTTAGATGGGAACACTTGGTGAAAATGAATTGTGAAAACCTTGGAATGATGAGTCATTCTATTGAGATGTTTTGACATGAGTTGAGAGACACAACTGGTTTATGATGATGAAAATGATGAGGCATGAGCCTTAACCCTTTTTATAAAACTGATGGTTGGATTCGGATGCGATACCGTTCCAAATTTACCGTACAACCACATTACCTGAATTGGGTAAGGCTTAGCTGAAAATTTATATGCATTAGTATTAGTTCCCTCACAGGAGAGGTTTGAGCTGAGGCTACCTCTCAATGATGACCACCTATGCAGTGAACAAGATGACTGATGGTCATGGTTGGGAGGCCATGCTCATAGGAGAGGTTCTTGTACTAGGGTGTGTAAAGGGAAGGTTATGTTTGATTATCTGCATACCAAGTATGATGATTCAGGGTTACCCCTGACAGATGTATCGAATCTTGTGGTGAAAGTGTACCACCTCTACAGAGTGTCAAACTATTCGAAGAGCCGCGTCCGTGGTTATGGACAATTGGAATGGCCATACTGTTTCGTTGTCAGATGTTTTCTAAAGACCTTGAAATGAATGATGAACCTTGACTTGACCACAACAGTGTTGTGTAGATGAAATTAGCTTCCCAACTTAAGTCATTCTAGACTTTTATTTTATCTTTTGTTGTTTCAGAACTCAGCTTAGGTTTCTAACTTAACTTGATAGTTATTCTTTCATTTCAGTACGTTAACTTAGAATCATAACCCTTGCTAGTAGTAGTTTACGAGTACTTAAAGAGTACTCATGGCTTTTGTCCCTGGCTATTATCATGGTCAGACTATGAAGGAGATTATCAAGATGATGGTCAGCAGGACGGCTATGATAACTAGGAATATCTGCCTTCGTCAGCATTGCCTGTGCCCCTGAAGATGGACCCCACCGCTACGCTATCGTTTATTTCCGCTGCTTGTTGTATTAAAGACTGGATCATGAGATCCTTATTTGTGTAAAACGTTATGTATGGTTTGTAATAGATGATGTACTATGATATCCAATCCGTTATGTCTCGCAAAAATGGTAATCCTGGGATTGCGAGGTATGGCATAACGGGCATCTAGGATTAAAAATCCGGGTGTTGACACACACATGCAATGAATCTCGTGGTTGATCCATGTGTGGTTTGTGGAAATAACACACATGCAATGACTCTAGTGGTTGATCCATGTGTGGTTTGTGGAAATAACACACATGCAATGACTCTAGTGGTTGATCCATGTGTGGTTTGTGGAAATAACACACATGCAATGACTCTAGTGGTTGATCCATGTGTGGTTTGTGGAAATAACACACATGCAATGACTCTAGTGGTTGATCCATGTGTGGTTTGTGAAAAGAACACACATGCAATGACCACTGGATGATCCATAAGTTGTTTGTGGAAAAGAACACACATGCAATGAGTCTAGTGGATCCATATGTGGTTTGTGGAAAGAACACACATGCAATGACTCTAGTTGATCCATATGTGGTTTGTGGAAAGAACACACATGCAATGAGCACTGGTGGATCCATGTGTGGTTTGTGGAAAAGAACACACATGTAATGACCACTGGTTGATCCATGTGTGGTTTGTGGAAAGAACACACATGCAATGACAGTGGTGGATCCATGTGTGGTTTGTGAAAAGAACACACATGCAATGACTCTGGTTGATCCATATGTGGTTTGTGGAAAGAACACACAGGCAATGACAGTGGGGGATCCATGTGTGGTTTGTGGACAGAACACACATGCAATGACTCTAGTGCTAGTTTTAGGATAAGAACACACATGCAATGACTCTAGTGGGTCCATATGTGGTTTTTGAAAAGAACACACATGCAATGACCACTGGTTGATCCATCAGTTGTTTGTGGAAAAGAACACACATGCAATGAGTCTAGTGGATCCATGTATGGTTTGTGGAAAAGAACACACATGCAATGACTCTAGTGCTGGTTTGTGGTTTTAGTATAAGAACAAACATTCCATGACTCTAGTGGTTGATCCATGTGTGGTTTGTGGAAATAACACACATGCAATGACTCTAGTGGTTGATCCATGTGTGGTTTGTGGAAATAACACACATGCAATGATTCTAGTGGTTGATCCATGTGTGGTTTATGGAAAAGAACACACATGCAATGACCACTGGTTGATCCATATGTGGTTTGTGGAAAGAACACACATGCAATGACTCTAGTGGTTGATCCATGTGTGGTTTGTGGAAATAACACACATGCAATGACTCTAGTGCTTGATCCATGTGTGGTTTGTGAAAAAACACACATACAATGACCACTGGTTGATCCATAAGTTGTTTGTGGAAAAGAACACACATGCAATGAGTCTAGTGGATCCATATGTGGTTTGTGGAAAGAACACACATGCAATGACTCTAGTTGATCCATATGTGGTTTGTGGAAAGAACACACATGCAATGACCACTGGTGGATCCATGTGTGGTTTGTGGAAAATATAACACATGCAATGACCACTGGTTGATCCATGTGTGGTTTGTGGAAAGAACACACATGCAATGACAGTGGTGGATCCATGTGTGGTTTGTGGATAGAACACACATGCAATGACTCTAGTGCTAGTTTTAGTATAGGAACACACATGCAATGACTCTAGTGGGTCCACATGTGGTTTGTGAAAATAACACACATGCAATGACCACTGGTTGATCCATCAGTTGTTTGTGGAAAAGAACAGACATGCAATGTGTCTAGTGGATCCATGTATGGTTTTTCAAAAAGAACACACATGCAATGACTCTAGTGCTGGTTTGTGGTTTTAGTATAAGAACAAACATGCAATGACTCTAGTGGTTGATCCATGTGTGGTTTGTGGAAATAACACACATGCAATGACTGTAATGGATCCATAAGTGGTTTATGGAAAAGAACACACATGCAATGACCACTGGTTGATCCATATGTGGTTTGTGTAAAGAACACACATCCAATGACCACTAGTGGTTGATCCATGTGTGGTTCGTGGAAAGAACACACATGCAATAACAGTGGTGGATCCATGTGTGGTTTGTGAAAAGAACACACATGCAATGACTCTAGTGTTGGTTTTAGTATAAGAACACACATGCAATGACTCTGGTGGTTGATCCATGTGTGGTTTGCGGAAATAACAAACATGCAATGACTCTCGTGGTTGATCCATGTGTGGTTTGTGGAAATAACACACATGCAATGACTCTAGTGGTTGATCCATGTGTGGTTTGTGGAAATAACACACATGCAATCACTCTAGTGGTTGATCCATGTGTCGTTTGTGGAAATAACACACATGCAATGACTCTAGTGGTTGATCCATGTGTGGTTTGTGGAAATAACACACATGCAATGACTCTAGTGGTTGATCCATGTGTTGTTTGTGGAAATAACACACATGCAATGACTCTAGTGGTTGATCCATGTGTGTTTTGTGAAAAGAACACACATGCAATGACCACTGGTTGATCCATAAGTTGTTTGTGGAAAAGAACACACATGCAATGAGTCTAGTGGATCCATATGTGGTTTGTGGAAAGAACACACATGCAATGACTCTGGTTGATCCATATGTGGTTTGTGGAAAGAACACACATGCAATGAGCACTGGTGGATCCATGTGTGGTTTGTGGAAAAGAACACAGATGCAATGACCACTGGTTGATCCATGTGTGGGTTGTGGAAAGAACACACATGCAATGACAATGTTGGATCCATGAGTGGTTTGTGAAAAGAACACACATGCAATGACAGTGGTGGATCCATGTGTGGTTTGTGGATAGAACACACATGCAATGATTCTAGTGCTAGTTTTGGTATCAGAACACACATGCAATGACTCTAGTGGGTCCACATGTGGTTTGTGAAAAGAACACACATGCAATGACCACTGGTTGATCCATCAGTTGTTTGTGGAAAAGAACACACATGCAATGAGTCTTGTGGATCCATGTATAGTTTTTCAAAAAGAACACACATGCAATGACTCTAGTGCTGGTTTGTGGTTTTAGTATAAGAACAAACATGCAATGACTCTAGTGGTTGATACATGTGTGGTTTGTGGAAATAACACACATGCAATGACTATAATGGATCCATAAGTGCTTTATGGAAAAGAACACACATGCAATGACCACTTGTTGATCCATATGTGGTTTGTGGAAAGAACACACATGCAATGACCACTAGTGGTTGATCCATGTGTGGTTTGTGGCAAGAACACACATGCAATGACAGTGGTGGATCCATGTGTGGTTTGTGAAAAGAACACACATGCAATGACCACTAGTGGTTGATCCATGTGTGGTTTGTGGAAAGAACACACATGCAATGACAGTGGTGGATCCATGTGTGGTTTGTGAAAAGAACACACATGCAATGACACTAGTGTTGGTTTTAGTATAAAAACACACATGCAATGACTCAAGTGGTTGATCCATGTGTGGTTTGTGGAAATAACACACATGCAATGACTCTAGTGGTTGATCCATGTGTGGTTTGTGGAAATAACACACACGCAATGACTCTAGTGGTTGATCCATGTGTGGTTTGTGGAAATAACACACATGCAATGACTCTAGTGGTTGATCCATGTGTGGGTTTGGAAATAACACACATGCAATGACTCTAGTGGTTGTTCCATGTGTGGTTTGTGGAAATAACACACATGCAATGACTCTAGTGGTTGATCCATGTGTGGTTTGTGGAAATAACACACATGCAAGGACTCTAGTAGTTGATCCATGTGTGGTTTGTGGAAATAACACACATGCAATGACTCTAGTGGTTGATCCTTGTGTGGTTTGTGAAAAGAACACACATGCAATGACCACTGGTTGATCCATAAGTTGTTTGTGGAAAAGAACACACATGCAATGAGTCTAGTGGATCCATATGTGGTTTGTGGAAAGAACACACATTCAATGACTCTAGTTGATCAATATGTGGTTTGTGGAAAGAACACACATGCAATGACCACTGGTGGATCCATGTGTGGTTTGTGGAAAAGAACACACATGCCATGTGTGGTTTGTGGAAAGAACACACATGCAATGACAGTGGTGGATCCATGTGTGGTTTGTGAAAAGAACACACATGCAATGACAGTGGTGGATCCATGTGTGGTTTGTGGATAGAACACACATGCAATGACTCTAGTGCTACTTTTAGTATAGGAACACACATGCAATGACACTAGTGGGTCCACACGTGGTTTGTGAAAAGAACACACATGCCATGACCACTTGTTGATCCAAATGTGGTTTGTGGAAAGATCAAACATGCAATGACCACTAGTGGTTGATCCATGTGTGGTTTGGGGAAAGAACACACATGCAATGACAGTGGTGGATCCATGTGTGGTTTGTGAAAAGAACACACATGCAATGACTCTAGTGTTGGTTTTAGTATAAAAACACACATGCAATGACTCTAGTGGTTGAATCCATGTGTGGTTTGTGGAAATAACACACATGCAATGACTCTAGTGCTTGATCCATGTGTGGTTTGTGAAAAAACACACATACAATGACCACTGGTTGATCCATAAGTTGTTTGTGGAAAAGAACACACATGCAATGAGTCTAGTGGATCCATATGTGGTTTGTGGAAAGAACACACATGCAATGACTCTAGTTGATCCATATGTGGTTTGTGGAAAGAACACACATGCAATGACCACTGGTGGATCCATGTGTGGTTTGTGGAAAATATAACACATGCAATGACCACTGGTTGATCCATGTGTGGTTTGTGGAAAGAACACACATGCAATGACAGTGGTGGATCCATGTGTGGTTTGTGGATAGAACACACATGCAATGACTCTAGTGCTAGTTTTAGTATAGGAACACACATGCAATGACTCTAGTGGGTCCACATGTGGTTTGTGAAAATAACACACATGCAATGACCACTGGTTGATCCATCAGTTGTTTGTGGAAAAGAACAGACATGCAATGAGTCTAGTGGATCCATGTATGGTTTTTCAAAAAGAACACACATGCAATGACTCTAGTGCTGGTTTGTGGTTTTAGTATAAGAACAAACATGCAATGACTCTAGTGGTTGATCCATGTGTGGTTTGTGGAAATAACACACATGCAATGACTGTAATGGATCCATAAGTGGTTTATGGAAAAGAACACACATGCAATGACCACTGGTTGATCCATATGTGGTTTGTGTAAAGAACACACATCCAATGACCACTAGTGGTTGATCCATGTGTGGTTCGTGGAAAGAACACACATGCAATAACAGTGGTGGATCCATGTGTGGTTTGTGAAAAGAACACACATGCAATGACTCTAGTGTTGGTTTTAGTATAAGAACACACATGCAATGACTCTGGTGGTTGATCCATGTGTGGTTTGCGGAAATAACAAACATGCAATGACTCTCGTGGTTGATCCATGTGTGGTTTGTGGAAATAACACACATGCAATGACTCTAGTGGTTGATCCATGTGTGGTTTGTGGAAATAACACACATGCAATCACTCTAGTGGTTGATCCATGTGTCGTTTGTGGAAATAACACACATGCAATGACTCTAGTGGTTGATCCATGTGTGGTTTGTGGAAATAACACACATGCAATGACTCTAGTGGTTGATCCATGTGTTGTTTGTGGAAATAACACACATGCAATGACTCTAGTGGTTGATCCATGTGTGTTTTGTGAAAAGAACACACATGCAATGACCACTGGTTGATCCATAAGTTGTTTGTGGAAAAGAACACACATGCAATGAGTCTAGTGGATCCATATGTGGTTTGTGGAAAGAACACACATGCAATGACTCTGGTTGATCCATATGTGGTTTGTGGAAAGAACACACATGCAATGAGCACTGGTGGATCCATGTGTGGTTTGTGGAAAAGAACACAGATGCAATGACCACTGGTTGATCCATGTGTGGGTTGTGGAAAGAACACACATGCAATGACAATGTTGGATCCATGAGTGGTTTGTGAAAAGAACACACATGCAATGACAGTGGTGGATCCATGTGTGGTTTGTGGATAGAACACACATGCAATGATTCTAGTGCTAGTTTTGGTATCAGAACACACATGCAATGACTCTAGTGGGTCCACATGTGGTTTGTGAAAAGAACACACATGCAATGACCACTGGTTGATCCATCAGTTGTTTATGGAAAAGAACACACATGCAATGAGTCTTGTGGATCCATGTATAGTTTTTCAAAAAGAACACACATGCAATGACTCTAGTGCTGGTTTGTGGTTTTAGTATAAGAACAAACATGCAATGACTCTAGTGGTTGATACATGTGTGGTTTGTGGAAATAACACACATGCAATGACTATAATGGATCCATAAGTGCTTTATGGAAAAGAACACACATGCAATGACCACTTGTTGATCCATATGTGGTTTGTGGAAAGAACACACATGCAATGACCACTAGTGGTTGATCCATGTGTGGTTTGTGGCAAGAACACACATGCAATGACAGTGGTGGATCCATGTGTGGTTTGTGAAAAGAACACACATGCAATGACCACTAGTGGTTGATCCATGTGTGGTTTGTGGAAAGAACACACATGCAATGACAGTGGTGGATCCATGTGTGGTTTGTGAAAAGAACACACATGCAATGACACTAGTGTTGGTTTTAGTATAAAAACACACATGCAATGACTCAAGTGGTTGATCCATGTGTGGTTTGTGGAAATAACACACATGCAATGACTCTAGTGGTTGATCCATGTGTGGTTTGTGGAAATAACACACACGCAATGACTCTAGTGGTTGATCCATGTGTGGTTTGTGGAAATAACACACATGCAATGACTCTAGTGGTTGATCCATGTGTGGGTTTGGAAATAACACACATGCAATGACTCTAGTGGTTGTTCCATGTGTGGTTTGTGGAAATAACACACATGCAATGACTCTAGTGGTTGATCCATGTGTGGTTTGTGGAAATAACACACATGCAAGGACTCTAGTAGTTGATCCATGTGTGGTTTGTGGAAATAACACACATGCAATGACTCTAGTGGTTGATCCTTGTGTGGTTTGTGAAAAGAACACACATGCAATGACCACTGGTTGATCCATAAGTTGTTTGTGGAAAAGAACACACATGCAATGAGTCTAGTGGATCCATATGTGGTTTGTGGAAAGAACACACATTCAATGACTCTAGTTGATCAATATGTGGTTTGTGGAAAGAACACACATGCAATGACCACTGGTGGATCCATGTGTGGTTTGTGGAAAAGAACACACATGCCATGTGTGGTTTGTGGAAAGAACACACATGCAATGACAGTGGTGGATCCATGTGTGGTTTGTGAAAAGAACACACATGCAATGACAGTGGTGGATCCATGTGTGGTTTGTGGATAGAACACACATGCAATGACTCTAGTGCTACTTTTAGTATAGGAACACACATGCAATGACACTAGTGGGTCCACACGTGGTTCGTGAAAAGAACACACATGCCATGACCACTTGTTGATCCAAATGTGGTTTGTGGAAAGATCAAACATGCAATGACCACTAGTGGTTGATCCATGTGTGGTTTGGGGAAAGAACACACATGCAATGACAGTGGTGGATCCATGTGTGGTTTGTGAAAAGAACACACATGCAATGACTCTAGTGTTGGTTTTAGTATAAAAACACACATGCAATGACTCTAGTGGTTGAATCCATGTGTGGTTTGTGGAAATAACACACATGCAATGACTCTAGTGGTTGATCCATGTGTGGTTTGTGGAAATAACACACATGGAATGACTCTAGTGGTTGATCCATGTGTGGTTTGTGGAAATTACACACATGCAATGACTCTAGTGGTTGATCCATGTGTGGTTTGTGGAAATAACACACATGCAATGACTCTAGTGGTTGATCCATGTGTGGTTTGTGGAAATAACACACATGCAATGACTCTAGTGGTTGATCAATGTGTGGTTTGTGGAAATAACACACATGCAATGACTCTAGTGGTTGATCCATGTGTCGTTTGTGGAAATAACACACATGCAATGATTCTAGTGGTTGATCCATGTGTGGTTTGTGGAAATAACACACATGAAAGGACTCTAGTGGTTGATCCATGTGTGGTTTGTGGAAATAACACACATGTAATGACTCTAGTGGTTGATCCATGTGTGGTTTGTGAAAAGAACACACATGCAATGACCACTGGTTGATCCATAAGTTGTTTGTGGAAAAGAACACACATGCAATGAGTCTAGTGGATCCATATGTGGTTTGTGGAAAGAACACATATTCAATGACTCCGGTTGATCCATATCTGGTTTGTGGAAAGAACACACATGCAATGACCACTGGTGGATCCATGTGTGGTTTGTGGAAAAGAACACACATGCCATGTGTGGTTTGTGGAAAGAACAAACATGCAATGACAGTGGTGGATCCATGTGTGGTTTGTGAAAAGAACACACATGCAATGAAAGTGGTGGATCCATGTGTGGTTTGTGGATAGAACACACATGCAATGACTCTAGTGCTACTTTTAGTATAGGAACACACATGCAATGACTCTAGTGGATCCACATGTGGTTTGTGAAAAGAACACACATGCAATGACCACTGGTTGATCCATCAGTTGTTTGTGGAAAAGAACGCACATGCAATGAGTCTAGTGGATCCATGTATGGTTTTTCAAAAAGAACACACATGCAATGACTCTAGTGCTGGTTTGTGGTTTTAGTATAAGAACAAACATGCGATGACTCTAGTGGTTGATCCATGTGTGGTTTGTGGAAATAACACACATGCAATGACTATAATGGATCCATAAGTGGTTTATCGAAAAGAACACACATGCAATGACCACTGGTTGATCCATATGTGGTTTGTGTAAAGAACACACATCCAATGACCACTAGTGGTTGATCCATGTGTGGTTCGTGGAAAGAACACACATGCAATAACAGTGGTCGATCCATGTGTGGTTTGTGAAAAGAACACACATGCCATGACTCTAGTGTTGGTTTTAGTATAAGAACACACATGCAATGACTCTGGTGGTTGATCCATGTGTGGTTTGTGGAAATAACACACATGCAATGACTCTCGTGGTTGATCCATGTGTGGTTTGTGGAAATAACACACATGCAATGACTCTAGTGGTTGATCCATGTGTGGTTTGTGGAAATAACACACATGCATGACTCTAGTGGTTGATCCATGTGAGGTTTGTGGAAATAACACACAGGCAATGACTCTAGTGGTTGATCCATGTGTGGTTTGTGGAAATAACACACACGCAATGACTCTAGTGGTTGATCCATGTGTGGTTTGTGTAAATAACACACATGCAATGACTGTAGTGGTTGATCCATGTGTGGTTTGTGGAAATAACACACATGCAATGACTCTAGTGGTTGATCAATGTGTGGTTTGTGGAAATAACACACATGCAATGACTCTAGTGGTTGATCCATGTGTGGTTTGTGGAAATAACACACATGCAATGACTCTAGTGGTTGATCCATGTGTGGTTTGTGGAAATAACACACATGCAATGACTCTAGTGGTTGATCCATGTGTGGTTTGTGAAAAGAACACACATGCAATGACCACTGGTTGATCCATAAGTTGTTTGTGGAAAAGAACACACATGCAATGACTCTAGTTGATCCATATGTGGTTTGTGGAAAGAACACACATGCAATGACTCTGGTTGATCCATATGTGGTTTTTGGAAAGAACACACATGCAATGAGCACTGGTGGATCCATGTGTGGTTTGTGGAAAAGAACACACATGCAATGACCACTGGCTGATCCATGTGTGGTTTGTGGAAAGAACACACATGCAATGACAATGGTGGATCCATGAGTGGTTTGTGAAAAGAACACACAGGCAATGACAGTGGGGGATCCATGTGTGGTTTGTGGATAGAACACACATGCAATGACTCTAGTGCTAGTTTTGGTATAAGAACACACATGCAATGACTCTAGTGGGTCCACATGTGGTTTGTGAAAAGAACACACATGCAATGACCACTGGTTGATCCATCAGTTGTTTGTGGAAAAGAACACACATGCAATGAGTCTAGTGGATCGATGTATAGTTTTTCAAAAAGAACACACATGCAATGACTCTAGTGCTGGTTTGTGGTTTTAGTATAAGAACAAACATGCAATGACTCTAGTGGTTGATCCATGTGTGGTTTGTGGAAATAACACACATGCAATGACTGTAATGGATCCATAAGTGCTTTATGGAAAAGAACAGACATGCAATGACCACTTGTTGATCCATATGTGGTTTGTGGAAAGAACACACATGCAATGACTCTAGTGTTGTTTTAGTATAAGAACACACATGCAATGACTCTGGTGGTTGATCCATGTGTGGTTTGTGGAAATAACACACATGCAATGACTCTAGTGGTTGATCCATGTGTGGTTTGTGGAAATAACACACATGCAATGACTCTAGTGGTTGATCCATGTGTGGTTTGTGGAAATAACACACATGCAATGACTCTAGTGGTTGATCCATGTGTGGTTTGTGAAAAGAACACACATGCAATGACCACTGGTTGATCCATAAGTTGTTTGTGGAAAAGAACACACATGCAATGACTCTAGTTGATCCATATGTGGTTTGTGGAAAGAACACACATGCAATGACTCTGGTTGATCCATATGTGGTTTTTGTAAAGAACACACATGCAATGAGCACTGGTGGATCCATGTGTGGTTTGTGGAAAAGAACACACATGCAATGACCACTGGCTGATCCATGTGTGGTTTGTGGAAAGAACACACATGCAATGACAATGGTGGATCCATGAGTGGTTTGTGAAAAGAACACACAGGCAATGACAGTGGGGGATCCATGTGTGGTTTGTGGATAGAACACACATGCAATGACTCTAGTGCTAGTTTTGGTATAAGAACACACATGCAATGACTCTAGTGGGTCCACATGTGGTTTGTGAAAAGAACACACATGCAATGACCACTGGTTGATCCATCAGTTGTTTGTGGAAAAGAACACACATGCAATGAGTCTAGTGGATCGATGTATAGTTTTTCAAAAAGAACACACATGCAATGACTCTAGTGCTGGTTTGTGGTTTTAGTATAAGAACAAACATGCAATGACTCTAGTGGTTGATCCATGTGTGGTTTGTGGAAATAACACACATGCAATGACTGTAATGGATCCATAAGTGCTTTATGGAAAAGAACAGACATGCAATGACCACTTGTTGATCCATATGTGGTTTGTGGAAAGAACACACATGCAATGACTCTAGTGTTGTTTTAGTATAAGAACACACATGCAATGACTCTGGTGGTTGATCCATGTGTGGTTTGTGGAAATAACACACATGCAATGACTCTAGTGGTTGATCCATGTGTTGTTTGTGGAAATAACACACATGCAATGACTCTAGTGGTTGATCCATGTGTGTTTTGTGAAAAGAACACACATGCAATGACCACTGGTTGATCCATAAGTTGTTTGTGGAAAAGAACACACATGCAATGAGTCTAGTGGATCCATATGTGGTTTGTGGAAAGAACACACATGCAATGACTCTGGTTGATCCATATGTGGTTTGTGGAAAGAACACACATGCAATGAGCACTGGTGGATCCATGTGTGGTTTGTGGAAAAGAACACAGATGCAATGACCACTGGTTGATCCATGTGTGGGTTGTGGAAAGAACACACATGCAATGACAATGTTGGATCCATGAGTGGTTTGTGAAAAGAACACACATGCAATGACAGTGGTGGATCCATGTGTGGTTTGTGGATAGAACACACATGCAATGATTCTAGTGCTAGTTTTGGTATAAGAACACACATGCAATGACTCTAGTGGGTCCACATGTGGTTTGTGAAAAGAACACACATGCAATGACCACTGGTTGATCCATCAGTTGTTTGTGGAAAAGAACACACATGCAATGAGTCTTGTGGATCCATGTATAGTTTTTCAAAAAGAACACACATGCAATGACTCTAGTGCTGGTTTGTGGTTTTAGTATAAGAACAAACATGCAATGACTCTAGTGGTTGATACATGTGTGGTTTGTGGAAATAACACACATGCAATGACAATAATGGATCCATAAGTGCTTTATGGAAAAGAACACACATGCAATGACCACTTGTTGATCCATATGTGGTTTGTGGAAAGAACACACATGCAATGACCACTAGTGGTTGATCCATGTGTGGTTTGTGGCAAGAACACACATGCAATGACAGTGGTGGATCCATGTGTGGTTTGTGAAAAGAACACACATGCAATGACCACTAGTGGTTGATCCATGTGTGGTTTGTGGAAAGAACACACATGCAATGACAGTGGTGGATCCATGTGTGGTTTGTGAAAAGAACACACATGCAATGACTCTAGTGTTGGTTTTAGTATAAAAACACACATGCAATGACTCTAGTGGTTGATCCATGTGTGGTTTGTGGAAATAACACACATGCAATGACTGTAATGGATCCATAAGTGGTTTATCGAAAATAACACACATGCAATGACCACTGGTTGATCCATATGTGGTTTGTGTAAAGAACACACATCCAATGACCACTAGTGGTTGATCCATGTGTGGTTCGTGGAAAGAACACACATGCAATAACAGTGGTGGATCCATGTGTGGTTTGTGAAAAGAACACACATGCCATGACTCTAGTGTTGGTTTTAGTATAAGAACACACATGCAATGACTCTGGTGGTTGATCCATGTGTGGTTTGTGGAAATAACACACATGCAATGACTCTCGTGGTTGATCCATGTGTGGTTTGTGGAAATAACACACATGCAATGACTCTAGTGGTTGATCCATGTGTGGTTTGTGGAAATAACACACATGCATGACTCTAGTGGTTGATCCATGTGTGGTTTGTGGAAATAACACACAGGCAATGACTCTAGTGGTTGATCCATGTGTGGTTTGTGGAAATAACACACACGCAATGACTCTAGTGGTTGATCCATGTGTGGTTTGTGGAAATAACACACATGCAATGACTGTAGTGGTTGATCCATGTGTGGTTTGTGGAAATAACACACATGCAATGACTCTAGTGGTTGATCAATGTGTGGTTTGTGGAAATAACACACATGCAATGACTCTAGTGGTTGATCCATGTGTGGTTTGTGGAAATAACACACATGCAATGACTCTAGTGGTTGATCCATGTGTGGTTTGTGAAAAGAACACACATGCAATGACCACTGGTTGATCCATAAGTTGTTTGTGGAAAAGAACACACATGCAATGACTCTAGTTGATCCATATGTGGTTTGTGGAAAGAACACACATGCAATGACTCTGGTTGATCCATATGTGGTTTTTGGAAAGAACACACATGCAATGAGCACTGGTGGATCCATGTGTGGTTTGTGGAAAAGAACACACATGCAATGACCACTGGCTGATCCATGTGTGGTTTGTGGAAAGAACACACATGCAATGACAATGGTGGATCCATGAGTGGTTTGTGAAAAGAACACACAGGCAATGACAGTGGGGGATCCATGTGTGGTTTGTGGATAGAACACACATGCAATGACTCTAGTGCTAGTTTTGGTATAAGAACACACATGCAATGACTCTAGTGGGTCCACATGTGGTTTGTGAAAAGAACACACATGCAATGACCACTGGTTGATCCATCAGTTGTTTGTGGAAAAGAACACACATGCAATGAGTCTAGTGGATCGATGTATAGTTTTTCAAAAAGAACACACATGCAATGACTCTAGTGCTGGTTTGTGGTTTTAGTATAAGAACAAACATGCAATGACTCTAGTGGTTGATCCATGTGTGGTTTGTGGAAATAACACACATGCAATGACTGTAATGGATCCATAAGTGCTTTATGGAAAAGAACATACATGCAATGACCACTTGTTGATCCATATGTGGTTTGTGGAAAGAACACACATGCAATGACTCTAGTGTTGTTTTAGTATAAGAACACACATGCAATGACTCTGGTGGTTGATCCATGTGTGGTTTGTGGAAATAACACACATGCAATGACTCTAGTGGTTGATCCATGTGTTGTTTGTGGAAATAACACACATGCAATGACTCTAGTGGTTGATCCATGTGTGTTTTGTGAAAAGAACACACATGCAATGACCACTGGTTGATCCATAAGTTGTTTGTGGAAAAGAACACACATGCAATGAGTCTAGTGGATCCATATGTGGTTTGTGGAAAGAACACACATGCAATGACTCTGGTTGATCCATATGTGGTTTGTGGAAAGAACACACATGCAATGAGCACTGGTGGATCCATGTGTGGTTTGTGGAAAAGAACACAGATGCAATGACCACTGGTTGATCCATGTGTGGGTTGTGGAAAGAACACACATGCAATGACAATGTTGGATCCATGAGTGGTTTGTGAAAAGAACACACATGCAATGACAGTGGTGGATCCATGTGTGGTTTGTGGATAGAACACACATGCAATGATTCTAGTGCTAGTTTTGGTATAAGAACACACATGCAATGACTCTAGTGGGTCCACATGTGGTTTGTGAAAAGAACACACATGCAATGACCACTGGTTGATCCATCAGTTGTTTGTGGAAAAGAACACACATGCAATGAGTCTTGTGGATCCATGTATAGTTTTTCAAAAAGAACACACATGCAATGACTCTAGTGCTGGTTTGTGGTTTTAGTATAAGAACAAACATGCAATGACTCTAGTGGTTGATACATGTGTGGTTTGTGGAAATAACACACATGCAATGACTATAATGGATCCATAAGTGCTTTATGGAAAAGAACACACATGCAATGACCACTTGTTGATCCATATGTGGTTTGTGGAAAGAACACACATGCAATGACCACTAGTGGTTGATCCATGTGTGGTTTGTGGCAAGAACACACATGCAATGACAGTGGTGGATCCATGTGTGGTTTGTGAAAAGAACACACATGCAATGACCACTAGTGGTTGATCCATGTGTGTTTTGTGGAAAGAACACACATGCAATGACAGTGGTGGATCCATGTGTGGTTTGTGAAAAGAACACACATGCAATGACTCTAGTGTTGGTTTTAGTATAAAAACACACATGCAATGACTCTAGTGGTTGATCCATGTGTGGTTTGTGGAAATAACACACATGCAATGACTCTAGTGGTTGATCCATGTGTGGTTTGTGGAAATAACACACACGCAATGACTCTAGTGGTTGATCCATGTGTGGTTTGTGGAAATAACACACATGCAATGACTCTAGTGGTTGATCCATGTGTGGGTTTGGAAATAACACACATGCAATGACTATAGTGGTTGTTCCATGTGTGGTTTGTGGAAATAACACACATGCAATGACTCTAGTGGTTGATCCATGTGTGGTTTGTGGAAATAACACACATGCAAGGACTCTAGTAGTTGATCCATGTGTGGTTTGTGGAAATAACACACATGCAATGACTCTAGTGGTTGATCCTTGTGTGGTTTGTGAAAAGAACACACATGCAATGACCACTGGTTGATCCATAAGTTGTTTGTGGAAAAGAACACACATGCAATGAGTCTAGTGGATCCATATGTGGTTTGTGGAAAGAACACACATTCAATGACTCTAGTTGATCAATATGTGGTTTGTGGAAAGAACACACATGCAATGACCACTGGTGGATCCATGTGTGGTTTGTGGAAAAGAACACACATGCCATGTGTGGTTTGTGGAAAGAACACACATGCAATGACAGTGGTGGATCCATGTGTGGTTTGTGAAAAGAACACACATGCAATGACAGTGGTGGATCCATGTGTGGTTTGTGGATAGAACACACATGCAATGACTCTAGTGCTACTTTTAGTATAGGAACACACATGCAATGACACTAGTGGGTCCACACGTGGTTTGTGAAAAGAACACACATGCCATGACCACTTGTTGATCCAAATGTGGTTTGTGGAAAGACCAAACATGCAATGACCACTAGTGGTTGATCCATGTGTGGTTTGGGGAAAGAACACACATGCAATGACAGTGGTGGATCCATGTGTGGTTTGTGAAAAGAACACACATGCAATGACTCTAGTGTTGGTTTTAGTATAAAAACACACATGCAATGACTCTAGTGGTTGAATCCATGTGTGGTTTGTGGAAATAACACACATGCAATGACTCTAGTGGTTGATCCATGTGTGGTTTGTGGAAATAACACACATGGAATGACTCTAGTGGTTGATCCATGTGTGGTTTGTGGAAATTACACACATGCAATGACTCTAGTGGTTGATCCATGTGTGGTTTGTGGAAATAACACACATGCAATGACTCTAGTGGTTGATCCATGTGTGGTTTGTGGAAATAACACACATGCAATGACTCTAGTGGTTGATCAATGTGTGGTTTGTGGAAATAACACACATGCAATGACTCTAGTGGTTGATCCATGTGTCGTTTGTGGAAATAACACACATGCAATGACTCTAGTGGTTGATCCATGTGTGGTTTGTGGAAATAACACACATGAAAGGACTCTAGTGGTTGATCCATGTGTGGTTTGTGGAAATAACACACATGCAATGACTCTAGTGGTTGATCCATGTGTGGTTTGTGAAAAGAACACACATGCAATGACCACTGGTTGATCCATAAGTTGTTTGTGGAAAAGAACACACATGCAATGAGTCTAGTGGATCCATATGTGGTTTGTGGAAAGAACACATATTCAATGACTCCGGTTGATCCATATGTGGTTTGTGGAAAGAACACACATGCAATGACCACTGGTGGATCCATGTGTGGTTTGTGGAAAAGAACACACATGCCATGTGTGGTTTGTGGAAAGAACACACATGCAATGACAGTGGTGGATCCATGTGTGGTTTGTGAAAAGAACACACATGCAATGACAGTGGTGGATCCATGTGTGGTTTGTGGATAGAACACACATGCAATGACTCTAGTGCTACTTTTAGTATAGGAACACACATGCAATGACTCTAGTGGATCCACATGTGGTTTGTGAAAAGAACACACATGCAATGACCACTGGTTGATCCATCAGTTGTTTGTGGAAAAGAACGCACATGCAATGAGTCTAGTGGATCCATGTATGGTTTTTCAAAAAGAACACACATGCAATGACTCTAGTGCTGGTTTGTGGTTTTAGTATAAGAACAAACATGCGATGACTCTAGTGGTTGATCCATGTGTGGTTTGTGGAAATAACACACATGCAATGACTGTAATGGATCCATAAGTGGTTTATCGAAAAGAACACACATGCAATGACCACTGGTTGATCCATATGTGGTTTGTGTAAAGAACACACATCCAATGACCACTAGTGGTTGATCCATGTGTGGTTCGTGGAAAGAACACACATGCAATAACAGTGGTGGATCCATGTGTGGTTTGTGAAAAGAACACACATGCCATGACTCTAGTGTTGGTTTTAGTATAAGAACACACATGCAATGACTCTGGTGGTTGATCCATGTGTGGTTTGTGGAAATAACACACATGCAATGACTCTCGTGGTTGATCCATGTGTGGTTTGTGGAAATAACACACATGCAATGACTCTAGTGGTTGATCCATGTGTGGTTTGTGGAAATAACACACATGCATGACTCTAGTGGTTGATCCATGTGTGGTTTGTGGAAATAACACACAGGCAATGACTCTAGTGGTTGATCCATGTGTGGTTTGTGGAAATAACACACACGCAATGACTCTAGTGGTTGATCCATGTGTGGTTTGTGGAAATAACACACATGCAATGACTGTAGTGGTTGATCCATGTGTGGTTTGTGGAAATAACACACATGCAATGACTCTAGTGGTTGATCAATGTGTGGTTTGTGGAAATAACACACATGCAATGACTCTAGTGGTTGATCCATGTGTGGTTTGTGGAAATAACACACATGCAATGACTCTAGTGGTTGATCCATGTGTGGTTTGTGAAAAGAACACACATGCAATGACCACTGGTTGATCCATAAGTTGTTTGTGGAAAAGAACACACATGCAATGACTCTAGTTGATCCATATGTGGTTTGTGGAAAGAACACACATGCAATGACTCTGGTTGATCCATATGTGGTTTTTGGAAAGAACACACATGCAATGAGCACTGGTGGATCCATGTGTGGTTTGTGGAAAAGAACACACATGCAATGACCACTGGCTGATGCATGTGTGGTTTGTGGAAAGAACACACATGCAATGACAATGGTGGATCCATGAGTGGTTTGTGAAAAGAACACACAGGCAATGACAGTGGGGGATCCATGTGTGGTTTGTGGATAGAACACACATGCAATGACTCTAGTGCTAGTTTTGGTATAAGAACACACATGCAATGACTCTAGTGGGTCCACATGTGGTTTGTGAAAAGAACACACATGCAATGACCACTGGTTGATCCATCAGTTGTTTGTGGAAAAGAACACACATGCAATGAGTCTAGTGGATCGATGTATAGTTTTTCAAAAAGAACACACATGCAATGACTCTAGTGCTGGTTTGTGGTTTTAGTATAAGAACAAACATGCAATGACTCTAGTGGTTGATCCATGTGTGGTTTGTGGAAATAACACACATGCAATGACTGTAATGGATCCATAAGTGCTTTATGGAAAAGAACAGACATGCAATGACCACTTGTTGATCCATATGTGGTTTGTGGAAAGAACACACATGCAATGACCACTAGTGGTTGATCCATGTGTGGTTTGTGGAAAGAACACACATGCAATGACAGTGGTGGATCCATGTGTGGTTTGTGAAAAGAACACACATGCATTGACTCTAGTGTTGGTTTTAGTATAAAAACACACATGCAATGACTCTAGTGGTTGATCCATGTGTGGTTTGTGGAAATAACACACATGCAATGACTCTAGTGGTTGATCCATGTGTGGTTTGTGGAAATAACACACATGCAATGACTCTAGTGGTTGATCCATGTGTGGTTTGTGGAAATAACACACATGCAATGACTCTAGTGGTTGATCCATGTGTGTTTTGTGGAAATAACACAAATGCAATGACTCTAGTGGTTGATCCATGTGTGGTTTGTGGAAATAACACACGTGCAATGACTCTAGTGGTTGATCCATGTGTGGTTTGTGAAAAGAACACACATGCAATGACCACTGGTTGATCCATAAGTTGTTTGTGGAAAAGAACACACATGCAATGAGTATAGTGGATCCATATGTGGTTTGTGGAAAGAACACACATTCAATGACTCTGGTTGATCCATATGTGGTTTGTGGAAAGAACACACATGCAATGACCACTGGTGGATCCATGTGTGGTTTGTGGAAAAGAACACACATGCCATGTGTGGTTTGTGGAAAGAACACACATGCAATGACAGTGGTGGATCCATGTGTGGTTTGTGAAAAGAACACACATGCAATGACAGTGGTGGATCCATGTGTGGTTTGTGGATAGAACACACATGCAATGACTCTAGTGCTACTTTTAGTATAGGAACACACATGCAATGACTCTAGTGGGTCCACATGTGGTTTGTGAAAACAACACACATGCAATGACCATTGGTTGATCCATCAGTTGTTTGTGGAAAAGAACGCACATGCAATGAGTCTAGTGGATCCATGTATGGTTTTTCAAAAAGAACACACATGCAATGACTCTAGTGCTGGTATGTGGTTTTAGTATAAGAACAAACATGCAATGACTCTAGTGGTTGATCCATGTGTGGTTTGTGGAAATAATACACATGCAATGACTGTAATGCATCCATAAGTGGTTTATGGAAAAGAACACACATGCAATGACCACTGGTTGATCCATATGTGGTTTGTGTAAAGAACACACATCCAATGACCACTAGTGGCTGATCCATGTGTGGTTCGTGGAAAGAACACACATGCAATAACAGTGGTGGATCCATGTGTGGTTTGTGAAAAGAACACACATGCAATGACTCTAGTGTTGGTTTTAGTATAAGAACACACATGCAATGACTCTGGTGGTTGATCCATGTGTGGTTTGTGGAAATAACACACATGCAATGACTCTCGTGGTTGATCCATGTGTGGTTTGTGGAAATAACACACATGCAATGACTCTAGTGGTTGATCCATGTGTGGTTTGTGGAAATAACACACATGCAATGACTCTAGTGGTTGATCCATGTGTGGTTTATGGAAATAACACACATGCAATGACTCTAGTGGTTGATCCATGTGTGGATTGTGGAAATAACACAGATGCAATGACTCTAGTGGTTGATCCATGTGTGGTTTGTGGAAATAACACACATGCAATGACTCTAGTGGTTGATCCATGTGTGGTTTGAGAAAAGAACACACATGCAATGACCACTGGTTGATCCATAAGTTGTTTGTGGAAAAGAACACACATGCAATGAGTCTAGTGGATCCATATGTGGTTTGTGGAAAGAACACACATGCAATGACTCTGGTTGATCCATATGTGGTTTGTGGAAAGAACACACATGCAATGAGCACTGGTGGATCCATGTGTGGTTTGTGGAAAAGAACACACATGCAATGACCACAGGTTGATCCATGTGTGGTTTGTGGAAAGAACACACATGCAATGACAGTGGTGGATCCATGAGTGGTTTGTGAAAAGAACACACATGCAATGACAGTGGTGGATCCATGTGTGGTTTGTGGATAGAACACACATGCAATGACTCTAGTGCTAGTTTTTGTATAAGAACACACATGCAATGACTCTAGTGGGTCCACATGTGGTTTGTGAAAAGAACACACATGCAATGACCACTGGTTGATCCACCAGTTGTTTGTGGAAAAGAACACACATGCAATGAGTCTAGTGGATCCATGTATGGTTTTTCAAAAAGAACACACATGCAATGACTCTAGTGCTGGTTTCTGGTTTTATTATAAGAACAAACATGCAATGACTCTAGTGGTTGATCCATGTGTGGTTTGTGGAAATAACACACATGCAATGACTGTAATGGATCCATAAGTGGTTTATGGAAAAGAACACACATGCACTGACCACTTGTTGATCCATATGTGGTTTGTGGAAAGAACACACAAGCAATGACCACTAGTGGTTGATCCATGTGTGGTTTGTGGAAAGAACACACATGCAATGACAGTGGTGGATCCATGTGTGGTTTGTGAAAAGAACACCCATGCAATGACTCTAGTGTTGGTTTTAGTATAAAAACACACATGCAATGACTCTAGTGGTTGATCCATGTGTGGTTTGTGGAAATAACACACATGCAATGACTCTAGTGGTTGATCCATGTGTGGTTTGTGGAAATAACACACATGTAATGACTCTAGTGGTTGATCCATGTGTGGTTTGTGGAAATAACACACATGGAATGACTCTAGTGGTTGATCCATGTGTGGTTTGTGGAAATAACACACATGCAATGACTCTAGTGGTTGATTCATATGTGGTTTGTGGAAATAACACACATGCAATGGCTCTAGTGGTTGATCCATGTGTGGTTTGTGAAAAGAACGCACATGCAATGACCGCTGGTTGATCCATAAGTTGTTTGTGGAAAAGAACACACATGCAATGAGTCTAGTGGATCCATATGTGGTTTGTGGAAAGAAAACACATTCAATGACTCTGGTTGATCCACATGTGGTTTGTGGAAAGAACACACATGCAATGACCACTGGTGGATCCATGTGTGGTTTGTGGAAAAGAACACACATGCCATGTGTGGTTTATGGAAAGAACACACATGCAATGACAGTGGTGGATCCATGTGTGGTTTGTGACAAGAACACACATGCAATGAAAGTGGTGGATCCATGTGTGGTTTGTGGATAGAACACACATGCAATGACTCTAGTGTTGGTTTTACTATAAGAACACACATGCAATGACTCTGGTGGTTGATCCATGTGTGGTTTGTGGAAATAACACACATGCAATGACCCTCGTGGTTGATCCATGTGTGGTTTGTGGAAATAACACACATGCAATGACTCTAGTGGTTGATCCATGTGTGGTTTGTGGAAATAACACACATGCAATGACTCTAGTGGTTGATCCATGTGTGGTTTATGGAAATAACACACATGCACTGACTCTAGTGGTTGATCCATGTGTGGATTGTGGAAATAACACACATGCAATGACTCTAGTGGTTGATCCATGTGTGGTTTGTGGAAATAACACACATGCAATGACTAGTGGTTGATCCATGTGTGGTTTGAGAAAAGAACACACATGCAATGACCACTGGTTGATCCATAAGTTGTTTGTGGAAAAGAACACACATGCAATGAGTCTAGTGGATCCATATGTGGTTTGTGGAAAGAACACACATGCAATGACTCTGGTTGATCCATATGTGGTTTGTGGAAAGAACACACATGCAATGAGCACTGGTGGATCCATGTGTGGTTTGTGGAAAAGAACACACATGCAATGACCACTGGTTGATCCATGTGGGGTTTGTGGAAAGAACACACATGCAATGACAGTGGTGGATCCATGAGTGGTTTGTGAAAAGAACACACATGCAATGACAGTGGTGGATCCATGTATGGTTTGTGAAAAGAACACACATGCAATGAAAGTGGTGGATCCATGTGTGGTTTGTGGATAGAACACACATGCAATGACTCTAGTGTTGGTTTTAGTATAAGAACACACATGCAATGACTCTGGTGGTTGATCCATGTGTGGTTTGTGGAAATAACACACATGCAATGACTCTCGTGGTTGATCCATGTGTGGTTTGTGGAAATAACACACATGCAATGACTCTAGTGGTTGATCCATGTGTGGTTTGTGGAAATAACACACATGCAATGACTCTAGTGGTTGATCCATGTGTGGTTTATGGAAAGAACACACATGCAATGACAGTGGTGGATCCATGTGTGGTTTGTGACAAGAACACACATGCAATGAAAGTGGTGGATCCATGTGTGGTTTGTGGATAGAACACACATGCAATGACTCTAGTGTTGGTTTTACTATAAGAACACACATGCAATGACTCTGGTGGTTGATCCATGTGTGGTTTGTGGAAATAACACACATGCAATGACCCTCGTGGTTGATCCATGTGTGGTTTGTGGAAATAACACACATGCAATGACTCTAGTGGTTGATCCATGTGTGGTTTGTGGAAATAACACACATGCAATGACTCTAGTGGTTGATCCATGTGTGGTTTATGGAAATAACACACATGCAATGACTCTAGTGGTTGATCCATGTGTGGATTGTGGAAATAACACACATGCAATGACTCTAGTGGTTGATCCATGTGTGGTTTGTGGAAATAACACACATGCAATGACTCTAGTGGTTGATCCATGTGTGGTTTGAGAAAAGAACACACATGCAATGACCACTGGTTGATCCATAAGTTGTTTGTGGAAAAGAACACACATGCAATGAGTCTAGTGGATCCATATGTGGTTTGTGGAAAGAACACACATGCAATGACTCTGGTTGATCCATATGTGGTTTGTGGAAAGAACACACATGCAATGAGCACTGGTGGATCCATGTGTGGTTTGTGGAAAAGAACACACATGCAATGACCACTGGTTGATCCATGTGTGGTTTGTGGAAAGAACACACATGCAATGACAGTGGTGGATCCATGAGTGGTTTGTGAAAAGAACACACATGCAATGACAGTGGTGGATCCATGTATGGTTTGTGAAAAGAACACACATGCAATGAAAGTGGTGGATCCATGTGTGGTTTGTGGATAGAACACACATGCAATGACTCTAGTGTTGGTTTTAGTATAAGAACACACATGCAATGACTCTGGTGGTTGATCCATGTGTGGTTTGTGGAAATAACACACATGCAATGACTCTCGTGGTTGATCCATGTGTGGTTTGTGGAAATAACACACATGCAATGACTCTAGTGGTTGATCCATGTGTGGTTTGTGGAAATAACACACATGCAATGACTCTAGTGATTGATCCATGTGTGGTTTATGGAAATAACACACATGCAATGACTCTAGTGGTTGATCCATGTGTGGATTGTGGAAATAACACACATGCAATGACTCTAGTGGTTGATCCATGTGTGGTTTGTGGAAATAACACACATGCAATGACTCTAGTGGTTGATCCATGTGTGGTTTGAGAAAAGAACACACATGCAATGACCACTGGTTGATCCATAAGTTGTTTGTGGAAAAGAACACACATGCAATGAGTCTAGTGGATCCATATGTGGTTTGTGGAAAGAACACACATGCAATGACTCTGGTTGATCCATATGTGGTTTGTGGAAAGAACACACATGCAATGAGCACTGGTGGATCCATGTGTGGTTTGTGGAAAAGAACACACATGCCATGTGTGGTTTGTGGAAAGAACACACATGCAATGACCACTGGTTGATCCATGTGTGGTTTATGGAAAGAACACACATGCAATGACAGTGGTGGATCCATGTGTGGTTTGTGACAAGAACACACATGCAATGAAAGTGGTGGATCCATGTGTGGTTTGTGGATAGAACACACATGCAATGACTCTAGTGTTGGTTTTACTATAAGAACACACATGCAATGACTCTGGTGGTTGATCCATGTGTGGTTTGTGGAAATAACACACATGCAATGACCCTCGTGGTTGATCCATGTGTGGTTTGTGGAAATAACACACATGCAATGACTCTAGTGGTTGATCCATGTGTGGTTTGTGGAAATAACACACATGCAATGACTCTAGTGGTTGATCCATGTGTGGTTTATGGAAATAACACACATGCAATGACTCTAGTGGTTGATCCATGTGTGGATTGTGGAAATAACACACATGCAATGACTCTAGTGGTTGATCCATGTGTGGTTTGTGGAAATAACACACATGCAATGACTCTAGTGGTTGATCCATGTGTGGTTTGAGAAAAGAACACACATGCAATGACCACTGGTTGATCCATAAGTTGTTTGTGGAAAAGAACACACATGCAATGAGTCTAGTGGATCCATATGTGGTTTGTGGAAAGAACACACATGCAATGACTCTGGTTGATCCATATGTGGTTTGTGGAAAGAACACACATGCAATGAGCACTGGTGGATCCATGTGTGGTTTGTGGAAAAGAACACACATGCAATGACCACTGGTTGATCCATGTGTGGTTTGTGGAAAGAACACACATGCAATGACAGTGGTGGATCCATGAGTGGTTTGTGAAAAGAACACACATGCAATGACAGTGGTGGATCCATGTATGGTTTGTGAAAAGAACACACATGCAATGAAAGTGGTGGATCCATCTGTGGTTTGTGGATAGAACACACATGCAATGACTCTAGTGTTGGTTTTAGTATAAGAACACACATGCAATGACTCTGGTGGTTGATCCATGTGTGGTTTGTGGAAATAACACACATGCAATGACTCTCGTGGTTGATCCATGTGTGGTTTGTGGAAATAACACACATGCAATGACTCTAGTGGTTGATCCATGTGTGGTTTGTGGAAATAACACACATGCAATGACTCTAGTGGTTGATCCATGTGTGGTTTATGGAAATAACACACATGCAATGACTCTAGTGGTTGATCCATGTGTGGATTGTGGAAATAACACACATGCAATGACTCTAGTGGTTGATCCATGTGTGGTTTGTGGAAATAACACACATGCAATGACTCTAGTGGTTGATCCATGTGTGGTTTGAGAAAAGAACACACATGCAATGACCACTGGTTGATCCATAAGTTGTTTGTGGAAAAGAACACACATGCAATGAGTCTAGTGGATCCATATGTGGTTTGTGGAAAGAACACACATGCAATGACTCTGGTTGATCCATATGTGGTTTGTGGAAAGAACACACATGCAATGAGCACTGGTGGATCCATGTGTGGTTTGTGGAAAAGAACACACATGCAATGACCACTGGTTGATCCATGTGTGGTTTGTGGAAAGAACACACATGCAATGACAGTGGTGGATCCATGAGTGGTTTGTGAAAAGAACACACATGCAATGACAGTGGTGGATCCATGTGTGGTTTGTGGATAGAACACACATGCAATGACTCTAGTGCTAGTTTTTGTATAAGAACACACATGCAATGACTCTAGTGGGTCCACATGTGGTTTGTGAAAAGAACACACATGCAATGACCACTGGTTGATCCACCAGTTGTTTGTGGAAAAGAACACACATGCAATGAGTCTAGTGGATCCATGTATGGTTTTTCAAAAAGAACACACATGCAATGACTCTAGTGCTGGTTTCTGGTTTTATTATAAGAACAAACATGCAATGATTCTAGTGGTTGATCCATGTGTGGTTTGTGGAAATAACACACATGCAATGACTGTAATGGATCCATAAGTGGTTTATGGAAAAGAACACACATGCACTGACCACTTGTTGATCCATATGTGGTTTGTGGAAAGAACACACATGCAATGACCACTAGTGGTTGATCCATGTGTGGTTTGTGGAAAGAACACACATGCAATGACAGTGGTGGATCCATGTGTGGTTTGTGAAAAGAACACCCATGCAATGACTCTAGTGTTGGTTTTAGTATAAAAACACACATGCAATGACTCTAGTGGTTGATCCATGTGTGGTTTGTGGAAATAACACACATGCAATGACTCTAGTGGTTGATCCATGTGTGGTTTGTGGAAATAACACACATGCAATGACCACTGGTTGATCCATAAGTTGTTTGTGGAAAAGAACACACATGCAATGAGTCTAGTGGATCCATATGTGGTTTGTGGAAAGAACACACATGCAATGACTCTGGTTGATCCATATGTGGTTTGTGGAAAGAACACACATGCAATGAGCACTGGTGGATCCATGTGTGGTTTGTGGAAAAGAACACACATGCAATGACCACTCGTTGATCCATGTGTGGTTTGTGGAAAGAACACACATGAAATAACAGTGGTGGATCCATGTGTGGTTTGTGAAAAGAACACACATGCAATGACAGTGGTGGATCCATGTGTGTTTTGTGGACAGAACACACATGCAATGACTCTAGTGCTAGTTTTATGATAAGAACACACATGCAATGACTCTAGTGGGTCCATATGTGGTTTTTGAAAAGAACACACATGCAATGACCACTGGTTGATCCATCAGTTGTTTGTGGAAAGGAACACACATGCAATGAGTCTAGTGGATCCATGTATGGTTTGTGGAAAAGAACACACATGCAATGACTCTAGTGCTGGTTTGTGGTTTTAGTATAAGAACAAACATGCCATGACTCTAGTGGTTGATCCATGTGTGGTTTGTCGAAATAACACACATGCAATGACTCTAGTGGTTGATCCATGTGTGGTTTGTGGAAATAACACACATGCAATGTCTCTAGTGGTTGATCCATGTGTGGTTTCTGGAAATAACACACATGCAATGACTCTAGTGGTTGATCCATGTGTGGTTTGTGGAAATAACACACATGCAATGACTCTAGTGGTTGATCCATGTGTGGTTTATGGAAATAACACACATGCAATGACTCTAGTGGTTGATCCATGTGTGGATTGTGGAAATAACACACATGCAATGACTCTAGTGGTTGATCCATGTGTGGTTTGTGGAAATAACACACATGCAATGACTCTAGTGGTTGATCCATGTGTGGTTTGAGAAAAGAACACACATGCAATGACCACTGGTTGATCCATAAGTTGTTTGTGGAAAAGAACACACATGCAATGAGTCTAGTGGATCCATATGTGGTTTGTGGAAAGAACACACATGCAATGACTCTGGTTGATCCATATGTGGTTTGTGGAAAGAACACACATGCAATGAGCACTGGTGGATCCATGTGTGGTTTGTGGAAAAGAACACACATGCAATGACCACTGGTTGATCCATGTGTGGTTTGTGGAAAGAACACACATGCAATGACAGTGGTGGATCCATGAGTGGTTTGTGAAAAGAACACACATGCAATGACAGTGGTGGATCCATGTGTGGTTTGTGGATAGAACACACATGCAATGACTCTAGTGCTAGTTTTTGTATAAGAACACACATGCAATGACTCTAGTGGGTCCACATGTGGTTTGTGAAAAGAACACACATGCAATGACCACTGGTTGATCCACCAGTTGTTTGTGGAAAAGAACACACATGCAATGAGTCTAGTGGATCCATGTATGGTTTTTCAAAAAGAACACACATGCAATGACTCTAGTGCTGGTTTCTGGTTTTATTATAAGAACAAACATGCAATGATTCTAGTGGTTGATCCATGTGTGGTTTGTGGAAATAACACACATGCAATGACTGTAATGGATCCATAAGTGGTTTATGGAAAAGAACACACATGCACTGACCACTTGTTGATCCATATGTGGTTTGTGGAAAGAACACACATGCAATGACCACTAGTGGTTGATCCATGTGTGGTTTGTGGAAAGAACACACATGCAATGACAGTGGTGGATCCATGTGTGGTTTGTGAAAAGAACACCCATGCAATGACTCTAGTGTTGGTTTTAGTATAAAAACACACATGCAATGACTCTAGTGGTTGATCCATGTGTGGTTTGTGGAAATAACACACATGCAATGACTCTAGTGGTTGATCCATGTGTGGTTTGTGGAAATAACACACATGCAATGACCACTGGTTGATCCATAAGTTGTTTGTGGAAAAGAACACACATGCAATGAGTCTAGTGGATCCATATGTGGTTTGTGGAAAGAACACACATGCAATGACTCTGGTTGATCCATATGTGGTTTGTGGAAAGAACACACATGCAATGAGCACTGGTGGATCCATGTGTGGTTTGTGGAAAAGAACACACATGCAATGACCACTCGTTGATCCATGTGTGGTTTGTGGAAAGAACACACATGAAATAACAGTGGTGGATCCATGTGTGGTTTGTGAAAAGAACACACATGCAATGACAGTGGTGGATCCATGTGTGTTTTGTGGACAGAACACACATGCAATGACTCTAGTGCTAGTTTTATGATAAGAACACACATGCAATGACTCTAGTGGGTCCATATGTGGTTTTTGAAAAGAACACACATGCAATGACCACTGGTTGATCCATCAGTTGTTTGTGGAAAGGAACACACATGCAATGAGTCTAGTGGATCCATGTATGGTTTGTGGAAAAGAACACACATGCAATGACTCTAGTGCTGGTTTGTGGTTTTAGTATAAGAACAAACATGCCATGACTCTAGTGGTTGATCCATGTGTGGTTTGTCGAAATAACACACATGCAATGACTCTAGTGGTTGATCCATGTGTGGTTTGTGGAAATAACACACATGCAATGACTCTAGTGGTTGATCCATGTGTGGTTTATGGAAAAGAACACACATGCTATGACCACTGGTTGATCCATATGTGGTTTGTGGAAAGAACACACATGCAATGACTCTAGTGGTTGATCCATGTGTGGTTTGTGGAAATAACACACATGCAATGACTCTAGTGCTTGATCCATGTGTGGTTTGTGAAAAAACACACACACAATGACCACTGGTTGATACATAAGTTGTTTGTGGAAAAGAACACACATGCAATGAGTCTAGTGGATCCATATGTGGTTTGTGGAAAGGACACACATGCAATGACTCTAGTTGATCCGTATGTGGTTTGTGGAAAGAACACACATGCAATGACCACTGGTTGATCCATCTATGGTTTGTGGAAAGAACACACATGCAATGACAATGGTGGATCCATGTGTGGTTTGTGGATAGAACACACATGCAATGACTCTAGTGCTAGTTTTAGTATAGGAACACACATGCAATGACTCTAGTGGGTCCACATGTGGTTTGTGAAAAGAACACACATGCAATAACCACTGGTTGGTCCATCAGTTGTTTGTGGAAAAGAACACACATGCAATGAGTCTAGTGGATCCATGTATGGTTTGTGGAAAAGAACACACATGCAATGACTCTAGTGCTGGTTTGTGGTTTTAGTATAAGAACAAACATGCAATGACTCTAGTGGTTGATCTATGTGTGGTTTGTGGAAATAACACACATGCAATGACTGTAATGGATCCATATGTGGTTTATGGAAAAGAACACACATGCAATGACCACTGGTTGATCCATATGTGGTTTGTGGAAAGAACACACATGCAATGACCACTAGTGGTTGATCCATGTGTGGTTTGTGGAAAGAACACACATGCAATGACTCTAGTGGTTGATCCATGTGTGGTTTGTGGAAATAAAACACATGCAATGACTCTAGTGGTTGATCCATGTGTGGTTTGTGGAAATAACACACATGCAATGACTCTAGTGGTTGATTCATGTGTGGTTTGTGGAAATAACACACATGCAATGACTCTAGTGGTTGATCCATGTGTGGTTTGTGGAAATAACACACATGCAATGACTCTAGTGGTTGAACCATGTGTGGTTTGTGGAAATAACACACATGCAATGACTCTAGTGCTGGTTTGTGGTTTTAGTATAACAACAAACATGCAAATACTCTAGTGGTTGATCCATATGTGGTTTGTGGAAAGAACACACATGCAATGACTGTAATGGATCCATAAGTGGTTTATGGAAAAGAACACACATGCAATGACCACTCGTTGATCCATATGTGGTTTGTGGAAAGAACACACATGCAATGACCACTAGTGGTTGATCCATGTGTGGTTTGTGGAAAGAACACACACACAATGATAGTGGTGGATCCATGTGTGGTTTGTGAAAAGAACACACATGCAATGACTCTAGTGTTGGTTTTAGTATAAGAACAAACATGCAATTCCTCTAGTGGTTGATCCATGTGTGGTTTGTGGAAAGAACACACATGCAATGACTGTAATGGATCCATAATTGGTTTATGGAAAAGAACACACATGCAATGACCACTGGTTGATCCATATGTGATTTGTGGAAAGAACACACATGCAATGACCACTAGTGGTTGATCCATGTGTGGTTTGTGGAAAGAACACACATGCAATGACAGTGGTGGATCCATGTGTGGTTTGTGAAACGAACACACATGCAATGACTCTAGTGTTGGTTTTAGTATAAGAACACACATGCAATGACTCTAGTGTTGGTTTTAGTATAAGAACACACATGCAATGACTCTAGTGGTTGATCCATGTGTGGTTTGTGGAAAGAACACACATGCAATGACTCTAGTGGTTGATCCATGTGTGGTTTATGGAAATAACACACATGCAATGACAGTAATGGATCCATAAGTGGTTTATGGAAAAGAACACACATGCATAGACCACTGGTTGATCCATATGTGATTTGTGGAAAGAACACACATGTAATGACCACAAGTGGTTGATCCATGTGTGGTTTGTGGAAAGAACACACATGCAATGACTCTAGTGCTAGTTTTAGTATAAGAACACACATGTAATGACTCTAGTGGATCCACATGTGGTTTGTCAAAAGAACACACATGCAATGACCACTGGTTGATCCATAAGTTGTTTGTGGAAAAGAACACACATGCAATGAGTCTAGTGGATCCATGTGTGGTTTGTGGAAAAGAACACACATGCAATGACTCTAGTGCTGGTTTGTGGTTTTAGTATAAGAACAAACATTCAATTACTCAAATGGATCCATATGTGGTTTGTGGAAAGAACACACATGCAATGACTCTAGTGCTTGATCCATGTGTGGTTTGTGAAAAAACACACATACAATGACCACTGGTTGATACATAAGTTGTTTGTGGAAAAGAACACACATGCAATGAGTCTAGTGGATCCATATGTGGTTTGTGGAAAGGACACACATGCAATGACTCTAGTTGATCCATATGTGGTTTGTGGAAAGAACACACATGCAATGACCACTGGTTGATCCATGTGTGGTTTGTGGAAAGAACACACATGCAATGACAATGGTGGATCCATGTGTGGTTTGTGGATAGAACACACATGCAATGACTCTAGTGCTAGTTTTAGTATAGGAACACACATGCAATGACTCTAGTGGGTCCACATGTGGTTTGTGAAAAGAACACACATGCAATAACCACTGGTTCGTCCATCAGTTGTTTGTGGAAAAGAACACACATGCAATGAGTCTAGTGGATCCATGTATGGTTTGTGGAAAAGAACACACATGCAATGACTCTAGTGCTGGTTTGTGGTTTTAGTATAAGAACAAACATGCAATGACTCTAGTGGTTGATCTATGTGTGGTTTGTGGAAATAACACACATGCAATGACTGTAATGGATCCATATGTGGTTTATGGAAAAGAACACACATGCAATGACCACTGGTTGATCCATATGTGGTTTGTGGAAAGAACACACGTGCAATGACCACTAGTGGTTGATCCATGTGTGGTTTGTGGAAAGAACACACATGCAATGACTCTAGTGGTTGATCCATGTGTGGTTTGTGGAAATAAAACACATGCAATGACTCTAGTGGTTGATCCATGTGTGGTTTGTGGAAATAACACACATGCAATGACTCTAGTGGTTGATTCATGTGTGGTTTGTGGAAATAACACACATGCAATGACTCTAGTGGTTGATCCATGTGTGGTTTGTGGAAATAACACACATGCAATGACTCTAGTGGTTGAACCATGTGTGGTTTGTGGAAATAACACACATGCAATGACTCTAGTGCTGGTTTGTGGTTTTAGTATAACAACAAACATGCAAATACTCTAGTGGTTGATCCATATGTGGTTTGTGGAAAGAACACACATGCAATGACTGTAATGGATCCATAAGTGGTTTATGGAAAAGAACACACATGCAATGACCACTCGTTGATCCATATGTGGTTTGTGGAAAGAACACACATGCAATGACCACTAGTGGTTGATCCATGTGTGGTTTGTGGAAAGAACACACACACAATGATAGTGGTGGATCCATGTGTGGTTTGTGAAAAGAACACACATGCAATGACTCTAGTGTTGGTTTTAGTATAAGAACAAACATGCAATTCCTCTAGTGGTTGATCCATGTGTGGTTTGTGGAAAGAACACACATGCAATGACTGTAATGGATCCATAATTGGTTTATGGAAAAGAACACACATGCAATGACCACTGGTTGATCCATATGTGATTTGTGGAAAGAACACACATGCAATGACCACTAGTGGTTGATCCATGTGTGGTTTGTGCAAAGAACACACATGCAATGACAGTGGTGGATCCATGTGTGGTTTGTGAAACGAACACACATGCAATGACTCTAGTGTTGGTTTTAGTATAAGAACACACATGCAATGACTCTAGTGTTGGTTTTAGTATAAGAACACACATGCAATGACTCTAGTGGTTGATCCATGTGTGGTTTGTGGAAATAACACACATGCAATGACTCTAGTGGTTGATCCATGTGTGGTTTATGGAAATAACACACATGCAATGACAGTAATGGATCCATAAGTGGTTTATGGAAAAGAACACACATGCATAGACCACTGGTTGATCCATATGTGATTTGTGGAAAGAACACACATGTAATGACCACAAGTGGTTGATCCATGTGTGGTTTGTGGAAAGAACACACATGCAATGACTCTAGTGCTAGTTTTAGTATAAGAACACACATGTAATGACTCTAGTGGATCCACATGTGGTTTGTCAAAAGAACACACATGCAATGACCACTGGTTGATCCATAAGTTGTTTGTGGAAAAGAACACACATGCAATGAGTCTAGTGGATCCATGTGTGGTTTGTGGAAAAGATCACACATGCAATGACTCTAGTGCTGGTTTGTGGTTTTAGTATAAGAACAAACATTCAATTACTCAAATGGATCCATATGTGGTTTGTGGAAAGAACACACATGTAATGACTCTGGTTGATCCATATGTGGTTTGTGGAAAGAACACACATGCAATGTCCACTAGTGGATCCATGTGTGGTTTGTGGAAAAAACACACATGCAATGACCTCTGGTTGATCCATGTGTGGTTTGTGGAAAGAACACACATGCAATGACAGTGGTGGATCCATGTGTGGTTTGTGAAAAGAACACACATGCAATGACTCTAGTGTTGGTTTTAGTATAAGAATACACATGCAATGACTCTAGTGGTTGATCCATGTGTGGTTTGTGGAAATAACACACACGCAATGACTCTAGTGGTTGATCCATGTGTGGTTTGTGGAAATAAAACACATGCAATGACTCTAGTGGTTGATCCATGTGTGGTTTGTGGAAATAACACACATGCAATGACTGTAATGGATCCATAAGTGGTTTATGGAAAAGAACACACATGCAATGACCACTGGTTGATCCATATGTGGTTTGTGTAAAGAACACACATCCAATGACCACTAGTGGTTGATCCATGTGTGGTTCGTGGAAAGAACACACGTGCAATAACAGTGGTGGATCCATGTGTGGTTTGTGAAAAGAACACACATGCAATGACTCTAGTGTTGTTTTAGTATAAGAACACACATGCAATGACTCTGGTGGTTGATCCATGTGTGGTTTGTGGAAATAACACACATGCAATGACTCTCGTGGTTGATCCATGTGTGGTTTGTGGAAATAACACACATGCAATGACTCTAGTGGTTGATCCATGTGTGGTTTGTGGAAATAACACACATGCAATGTCTCTAGTGGTTGATCCATGTGTGGTTTCTGGAAATAACACACATGCAATGACTCTAGTGGTTGATCCATGTGTGGTTTGTGGAAATAACACACATGCAATGACTCTAGTGGTTGATCCATGTGTGGTTTGTGAAAAGAACACACATGCAATGACCACTGGTTGATCCATAAGTTGTTTGTGGAAAAGAACACACATGCAATGAGTCTAGTGGATCCATATGTGGTTTGTAGAAAGAACACACATGCAATGACTCTGGTTGATCCATATGTGGTTTGTGGAAAGAACACACATGCAATGAGCACTGGTGGATCCATGTGTGGTTTGTGGAAAAGAACACACATGCAATGACCACTGGTTGATCCATGTGTGGTTTGTGGAAAGAACACACATGTAATGACAGTGGTAGATCCATGTGTGGTTTGTGAAAAGAACACACATGCAATGACAGTGGTGGATCCATGCGTGGTTTGTGGATAAAACACACATGCAATGAATCTAGTGCTAGTTTTACGATAAGAACACACATGCAATGACTCTAGTGGGTCCATATGTGGTTTTTGAAAAGAACACACATGCAATGACCACTGGTTGATCCATCAGTTGTTTGTGAAAAGGAACACACATGCAATGAGTCTAGTGGATCCATGTATGGTTTGTGGAAAAGAACACACATGCAATGACTCTAGTGTTGGTTTGTGGTTTTAGTATAAGAACAAACATGCCATGACTCTAGTGGTTGATCCATGTGTGGTTTGTGGAAATAACACACATGCAATGACTCTAGTGGTTGATCCATGTGTGGTTTGTGGAAATAACACACATGCAATGACTCTAGTGGTTGATCCATGTGTGGTTTATGGAAAAGAACACACATGCAATGACCACTGGTTGATCCATATGTGGTTTGTAGAAAGAACACACATGCAATGACTCTAGTGGTTGATCCATGTGTGGTTCGTGGAAATAACACACATGCAATGACTCTAGTGCGTGATCCATGTGTGGTTTGTGAAAAAACACACATACAATGACCACTGGTTGATCCATAAGTCGTTTGTGGAAAAGAACACACATGCAATGAGTCTAGTGGATCCATATGTGGTTTGTGGAAAGAACACACATACAATGACTCTAGTTGATCCATATGTGGTTTGTGGAAAGAACACACATGCAATGACCACTGGTTGATCCATGTGTGGTTTGTGGAAAGAACACACATGCAATGACAATGGTGGATCCATGTGTGGTTTGTGGATAGAACACACATGCAATGACTCTAGTGCTAGTTTTAGTATAGGAACACACATGCAATGACTCTAGTGGGTCCACATGTGGTTTGTGAAAAGAACACACATGCAATGACCACTGGTTGATCCATCAGTTGTTTGTGGAAAAGAACACACATGCAATGAGTCTAGTGGATCCATGTATGGTTTGTGGAAAAGAACACACATGCAATGACTCTAGTGCTGGTTTGTGGTTTTAGTATAAGAACAAACATGCAATGACTCTAGTGGTTGATCCATGTGTGGTTTGTGGAAATAACACACATGCAATGACTGTAATGGATCCATATGTGGTTTATCGAAAAGAACACACATGCAATGACCACTAGTTGATCCATATGTTGTTTGTGGAAAGAACACACATGCAATGACCACTAGTGATTGATCCATGTGTGGTTTGTGGAAAGAACACACATGCAATGACAGTAGTGGATCCATGTGTGGTTTGTCAAAAGGACACACATGCAATGACTCTAGTGTTGGCTTTAGTATAAGAACACACATGCAATGACTCTAGTGATTGATCCATGTGTGGTTTGTCAAAATAACACACATGCAATGACTCTAGTGGTTGATCCATGTGTGGTTTGTGGAAATAACTCACATGCAATGACTCTAGTGGTTGATCCATGTGTGGTTTGTGGAAATAACACACATGAAGTGACTCTAGTGGTTGATCCATGTGTGTTTTGTGGAAATAACACACATGCACTGACTCTAGTGGTTCATCCATCTGTGGTTTGTGGAAATAACACACATGCAATGACTCTAGTGGTTGATCCATGTGTGGTTTGTGGAAATAACACACATGCAATGAATCTAGTGGTTGATCCATGGGTGGTTTGTGGAAATAACACACATTCAATGACTCTAGTGGTTGATCCATGTGTGGTTTGTGGAAATAACACACATGAAATGACTCTAGTGGTTGATCCATGTGTGGTTTGTGAAAAGAACAAACATGTAAAGACCACTGGTTGATCCATAAGTTGTTTGTGGAAAAGAACACACTTGCAATGAGTCTAGTGGATCCATATGTGGTTTGTGGAAAGAACACACATGCAATGACTCTGGTTGATCCATATGTGGTTTGTGGAAATAACACACATGCAATGACCACTGGTGGATCCATGTGTGGTTTGTGGAAAAGAACACACATGCAATGACCACTGGTTGATCCATGTGTGGTTTGTGGAAAGAACACACATGCAATGAAAGTGGTGGATCCATGTGTGGTTTGTGAAAAGAACACACATGCAATGACAGTGGTGGATCCATGTGTGGTTTGTGGAAAGAACACACATGCAATGACTCTAGTGCTAGTTTTAGTATAAGAACACACATGCAATTACTCTAGTGGGTCCACATGTGGTTTGTGAAAAGAACACACATGCAATGACCACTGGTTGATCCATAAGTTCTTTGTGGAAAAGAACACACATGCAATGAATCTAGTGGATCCATGTGTGGTTTGTGGAAAAGAACACACATGCAATGACTCTAGTGCTGGTTTGTGGTTTTCGTATAAGAACAAACATGCAATTACTCTAGTGGTTGATCCATGTGTGGTTTGTGGAAATAACACACATGCAATGACTCTAGTGGTTGATCCATGTGTGGTTTGTGGAAATAACACACATGCAATGACTCTAGTGGTTGATCCATGTGTGGTTTGTGGAAATAACACACATGCAATGTCTCTAGTGGTTGATCCATGTGTGGTTTGTGAAAAGAACACACATGCAATGACCACTGGTTGATCCATAAGTTGTTTTTGGTAAAGAACACTACTGCAATGAGTCTAGTGGATCCATATGTGGTTTGTGGAAACAACACACAGGCAATGACTCTGGTTGATCCATATGTGGTTTGTGGAAAGAACACACATGCAATGACCACTGGTGGATCCATGTGTGGTTTGTGGAAAAGAACACACATGCAATGACCAGTGGTTGATCCATGTGTGGTTTGTGGAAAGAACACACATGCAATGACAGTGGTGGATCCATGTGTGGTTTGTGAAAAGAACACACATGCAATGACAGTGGTGGATCCATGTGTGGTTTGTGGAAAGAACACACATGCAATGACTCTAGTGCTAGTTTTAGTACAAGAACACACATGCAATGACTCTAGTGGGTCCACATGTGGTTTGTGAAAAGAACACACATGCAATGACCACTGGTTGATCCATAAGTTGTTTGTGGAAAAGAACACACATGCAATGAGTCTAGTGGATCCATGTGTGGTTTGTGGAAAAGAACACACATGCAATGACTCTAGTGCTGGTTTGTGGTTTTAGTATAAGAACAAACATGCAATGACTCTAGTGGTTTATCCATGTGTGGTTTGTGGAAATAACACACATGCAATGATCGTAATGGATCCATAAGTGGTTTATGGAAAAGAACACACATGCAATGACCACTGGTTGATCCATATGTGGTTTGTGGAAAGAACACACATGCAATGACCACTAGTGGTTGATCCATGTGTGGTTTGTGGAAAGAACACACATGCAATGACAGTGGTGGATCCATGTGTGGTTTGTGAAAAGAATACACATGCAATGACAGTGGTGGATCCATGTGTGGTTTGTGAAAAAAATACACATGCAATTACTCTAGTGTTGGTTTTAGTATAAGAACACACATGCAATTACTCTAGTGTTTGATCCATGTGTGGTTTGTGGAAAGAACACACATGCAATGACTGTAATGGATCCATAATGGTTTATGGAAAATAACACACATGCAATGACCACTGGTTGATCCATATGTGGTTTGTGTAAAGAACACACATCCAATGACCACTAGTGGTTGATCCATGTGTGGTTCGTGGAAAGAACACACATGCAATAACAGTGGTGGATCCATGTGTGATTTGTGAAAAGAACACACATGCAATGAATCTAGTGTTGTTTTTAGTATAAGAACACACATGCAATGACTCTGGTGGTTGATCCATGTGTGGTTTGTGGAAATAACACACATGCAATGACTCTCGTGGTTGATCCATGTGTGGTCTGTGGAAATAACAGACATGCAATGACTGTAATGGATCCATAATGGTTTATGGAAAATAAGACACATGCAATGACCACTGATTGATCCATATGTGGTTTGTGGAAAGAACACACATGCAATGCCCACTAGTGGTTGATCCATGTGTGGTTTGTGGAAAGAACACACATGCAATGACAGTGGTGGATCCATGTGTGGTTTGTGAAAAGAACACACATGCAATGACTCTAGTGTTGGTTTTAGTATAAGAACACACATGCAATGACTCTAGTGGTTGATCCATGTGTGGTTTGTGGAAATAACACACATGCAATGACTCTAGTGGTTAATCCATGTGTGATTTGTGGAAATAACACACATGCAATGACTCTAGTGGTCGATCCATGTGTGGTTTGTGGAAATAACACACATGAAATGACTCTAGTGGTTGATCCATGTGTGGTTTGTGGAAATAACACACATGCAATGACTCGAGTGGTTGATCCATGTGTGGTTTGTGAAAAGAACACACATGCAATGACCACTGGTTGATCCATAAGTTGTTTGTGGAAAAGAACACTACTGCAATGAGTCTAGTGGATCCATATGTGGTTTGTGGAAACAACACACATGCAATGACTCTGGTTGATCCAAATGTGGTTTGTGGAAAGAACACACATGCAATGACAGTGGTGGATCCATGTGTGGTTTGTGGAAAGAACACACATGCAATGACTCTAGTGCTAGTTTTAGTATAAGAAAACACATGCAATGACTCTAGTGGGTCCACATGTGGTTTATGAAAAGAACACACATGCAATGACCACTGGTTGATCCATAAGTTGTTTGTGGAAAAGAACACACATGCAATGGGTCTAGTGGATCCATGTGTGGCTTCTGGAAAAGAACACACATGCAATGACTCTAGTGCTGGTTTGTGGTTTTAGTATAAGAACAAACATGCAATTACTCTAGTGGTTGATCCATGTGTGGTTTGTGGAAAGAACACACATGCAATGACTGTAATGGATCCATAAGTGGTTTATGGAAAAGAACACACATGCAATGACCACTGGTTGATCCATATGTGGTTTGTGGAAAGAACACACATGCAATGACCACTAGTGGTTGATCCATGTGTGGTTTGTGGAAAGAACACACATGCAATGACAGTGGTGGATCCATGTGTGGTTTGTGAAACAAACACACATGCAATGACTCTCGTGTTGGTTTTAGTATAAGAACACACATGCAATGACTCTAGTGTTGGTTTTAGTATAAGAACACACATGCAATGACTCTAGTGGTTGATCCATGTGTGGTTTGTGGAAATAACACACATGCAATGACTATAGTGGTTGATCCATGTGTGGTTTATGGAAATAACACACATGCAATGACAGTAATGGATCCATAAGTGGTTTATGGAAAAGAACACACATGCAATGACCACTGGTTGATCCATATGTGATTTGTGGAAAGAACACACATGTAATGACCACTAGTGGTTGATCCAAGTGTGGTTTGTGGAAAGAACACACATGCAATGACTCTAGTGCTAGTTTTAGTATAAGAACACACATGCAATGACTCTAGTGGGTCCACATGTGGTTTGTCAAAAGAACACACATGCAATAACCACTGGTTGATCCATAAGTTGTTTGTGGAAAAGAACACACATGCAATGAGTCTAGTGGATCCATGTGTGGTTTGTGGAAAAGAACACACATGCAATGACTCTAGTGCTGGTTTGTGGTTTTAGTATAAGAACAAACATTCAATTACTCAAATGGATCCATATGTGGTTTGTGGAAAGAACACACATGCATTGAGTCTGGTTGATCCATATGTGGTTTGTGGAAAGAACACACATGCAATGTCCACTAGTGGATCCATGTGTGGTTTGTGGAAAAGAACACACATGCAATGACCTCTGGTTGATCCATGTGTGGTTTGTGGAAAGAACACACATGCAATGACAGTGGTGGATCCATGTGTGGTTTGTGAAAAGAACACACATGCAATGACTCTAGTGTTGGTTTTAGTATAAGAATACACATGCAATGACTCTAGTGGTTGATCCATGTGTGGTTTGTGGAAATAACACCCACGCAATGACTCTAGTGGTTGATCCATGTGTGGTTTGTGGAAATAACACACATGCAATGACTCTAGTGGTTGATCCATGTGTGGTTTGTGGAAATAACACACATGCAATGACTATAATGGATCCATAAGTGGTTTATGGAAAAGAACACACATGCAATGACCACTGGTTGATCCATATGTGTTCGTGGAAAGAACACACATGCAATGACTCTAGTGTTGGTTTTAGTATAAGAACACACATGCAATGACTCTAATGGTTGATCCATGTGTGGTTTGTGGAAATAACACACATGCAATGACTCTAGTGGTTAATCCATGTGTGATTTGTGGAAATAACACACATGCAATGACTCTAGTGGTCGATCCATGTGTGGTTTGTGGAAATAACACACATGAAATGACTCTAGTGGTTGATCCATGTGTGGTTTGTGGAAATAACACACATGCAATGACTCGAGTGGTTGATCCATGTGTGGTTTGTGAAAAGAACACACATGCAATGACCACTGGTTGATCCATAAGTTGTTTGTGGAAAAGAACACTACTGCAATGAGTCTAGTGGATCCATATGTGGTTTGTGGAAACAACACACATGCAATGACTCTGGTTGATCCAAATGTGGTTTGTGGAAAGAACACACATGCAATGACAGTGGTGGATCCATGTGTGGTTTGTGGAAAGAACACACATGCAATGACTCTAGTGCTAGTTTTAGTATAAGAAAACACATGCAATGACTCTAGTGGGTCCACATGTGGTTTATGAAAAGAACACACATGCAATGACCACTGGTTGATCCATAAGTTGTTTGTGGAAAAGAACACACATGCAATGGGTCTAGTGGATCCATGTGTGGCTTCTGGAAAAGAACACACATGCAATGACTCTAGTGCTGGTTTGTGGTTTTAGTATAAGAACAAACATGCAATTACTCTAGTGGTTGATCCATGTGTGGTTTGTGGAAAGAACACACATGCAATGACTGTAATGGATCCATAAGTGGTTTATGGAAAAGAACACACATGCAATGACCACTGGTTGATCCATATGTGGTTTGTGGAAAGAACACACATGCAATGACCACTAGTGGTTGATCCATGTGTGGTTTGTGGAAAGAACACACATGCAATGACAGTGGTGGATCCATGTGTGGTTTGTGAAACAAACACACATGCAATGACTCTCGTGTTGGTTTTAGTATAAGAACACACATGCAATGACTCTAGTGTTGGTTTTAGTATAAGAACACACATGCAATGACTCTAGTGGTTGATCCATGTGTGGTTTGTGGAAATAACACACATGCAATGACTATAGTGGTTGATCCATGTGTGGTTTATGGAAATAACACACATGCAATGACAGTAATGGATCCATAAGTGGTTTATGGAAAAGAACACACATGCAATGACCACTGGTTGATCCATATGTGATTTGTGGAAAGAACACACATGTAATGACCACTAGTGGTTGATCCAAGTGTGGTTTGTGGAAAGAACACACATGCAATGACTCTAGTGCTAGTTTTAGTATAAGAACACACATGCAATGACTCTAGTGGGTCCACATGTGGTTTGTCAAAAGAACACACATGCAATAACCACTGGTTGATCCATAAGTTGTTTGTGGAAAAGAACACACATGCAATGAGTCTAGTGGATCCATGTGTGGTTTGTGGAAAAGAACACACATGCAATGACTCTAGTGCTGGTTTGTGGTTTTAGTATAAGAACAAACATTCAATTACTCAAATGGATCCATATGTGGTTTGTGGAAAGAACACACATGCATTGAGTCTGGTTGATCCATATGTGGTTTGTGGAAAGAACACACATGCAATGTCCACTAGTGGATCCATGTGTGGTTTGTGGAAAAGAACACACATGCAATGACCTCTGGTTGATCCATGTGTGGTTTGTGGAAAGAACACACATGCAATGACAGTGGTGGATCCATGTGTGGTTTGTGAAAAGAACACACATGCAATGACTCTAGTGTTGGTTTTAGTATAAGAATACACATGCAATGACTCTAGTGGTTGATCCATGTGTGGTTTGTGGAAATAACACCCACGCAATGACTCTAGTGGTTGATCCATGTGTGGTTTGTGGAAATAACACACATGCAATGACTCTAGTGGTTGATCCATGTGTGGTTTGTGGAAATAACACACATGCAATGACTATAATGGATCCATAAGTGGTTTATGGAAAAGAACACACATGCAATGACCACTGGTTGATCCATATGTGTTCGTGGAAAGAACACACATGCAATGACAATGGTGGATCCATGTGTGGTTTGTGGATAGAACACACATGCAATGACTCTAGTGCTAGTTTTAGTATAAGAACACACATGCAATGACTCTACTGGGTCCACATGTGGTTTGTGAAAAGAACACACATGCAATGACCACTGGTTGATCCATAAGTTGTTTGTGGAAAAGAACACACATGCAATGAGTCTAGTGGATCCATGTGTGGTTTGTGGAAAAGAACAAACATGCAATGACTCTAGTGCTGGTTTGTGGTTTTAGTATAAGAACAAACATGCAATTACTCAAATGGATCCATATGTGGTTTGTGGAAAGAACTCACATGCAATGACTCTGGTTGATCCATATGTGGTTTGTGGAAAGAACGCACATGCAATGACCACTGGTGGATCCATGTGTGGTTTGTGGAAAAGAACACACATGCAATGACCACTGGTTGATCCATGTATGGTTTGTAGAAAGAACACACATGCAATGACAGTGGTGGATCCATGTATGGTTTGTGAAAAGAACACACATGCAATGACTCTTGTGGATCTAAATGTGGTTTGTGGAAAGAACACACATGCAATGAACTCTAGTGGATACATATGTGGTTTGTGGAAAGAACACACATGCAATGAACTCTAGTTGATCTATCTTGGAATAATTTGATGTATGCCATGATGCATTTCATTGTAAAAGACACCAACTTTCCATTTTTATACTACTCAGCTTTGCCCCTCTCTCTCTCTTTCGTAGAAGCCCAAACCTGTGCCAACTCTTTCTGCTACGCCCTGATTGGTTGTCATAGTTGTCACGCGGATCGTGCGCACCAACCGTTGATCCTGTGTGATCCAACGAGGCTCATTGCACATGTCATGTCCTTCACAGGACAACACGAGACAACACGGACGTCTCCCTCAACGAGACTTCTACAAGAAGGAACATGATGCCGTCCATGGAAAAAGTGGTCGAGTGGTCTACAAGTCTACTACACGGCAACTAGTCATCCACGGACCACCGACTATACCATTTTTACTACGCACCGCGCCTGCACTCTCACTTCCATCAGGCCCCCACCACACGAACCTTCCACGCGACAGCCGTAGCCGGAAGAGCTATCAACCGGGGCCCTCGAGGAGGCCTAAACGTCCCCGCATTAAAAAACCCAGCCTATCGGATCCTCCATTCGCACTCATCCACTACTCTCTCTTTCCTATCCAGCAAAACACCACAATCTTGAACGTACTTGCACGAACCTTCTCCATGAAACCAGTGCGTGGGGGTGAGTGTCCGGGCATCGCCGCCGGGGTGGTGCTTCACGCGGTAGATCTGGAGGAGCATCACGCAGCACATGCCGAGGAGGACATGCATTTCAACCCCTTGGGGGACCATGTGCACGCTAGTGCTGACGACTTCGGAGACGCCGATGAGGGCATGGAGTTCGACGAACATGCTCCACTCGTGTACCCGGAGGTACATCTATTTCTACATGTTTCATATTTTCTGCTCGAGCTTAATCTATCCAGGCGTCATAAAAAAATCTAGTCCTAATGATTAGATGCAACATATGAACCGGTACATGGAGAGATCTAGTCTGTTCTGAATGAATCCACATTATTTATTTATTAATAAGTTACCAAGAACACAAACCACATTAATTTAGGAGCGAACTGGGGAGACGGCCATAATGAACTGCTGAACCTGTATATACATGTTATTGCATCGAAAGTAACTTGGAATGGTGGAAGGAATATATATTTATTATTTTGCTCATTTCGGTTTGTATTCCATACATTACAGGTGTATTCAAGTGAGATGGACTCTGACAAGGAGACCAGGGACAACAAGAGCCGCCATGTCATGAAGAAGCTCAAGAGCGGGATAATCCCTTTCCGCACTCGACTTGGGGAGCTCAGGTGCCCTTTCTGTAAGAAAGGAGTCAACCCGAGGATTGCCAGCTTGATTCTGCATGCGGTTGGCATCGGTAAAAGCCCGGCTAGTAAACACAAGTCGACGACCAAGGCTAAGCATGCTACTTATGGCAAGTTACTGAGGGAGTATGTCAAGACCGGCCTAGTGTCCCTTACTTAGGAATCAACAACTCCTAGCCGACCAACCCCGTCACTGTGTTGGCCCGGCCACTAATAATATTTAGTTCTCTTACCGTATCTAGACCCTTAAACTATGTGGATTTCTATTTTCGTACCATTCAAAATATATTCAAGTTCATCTGTTTATGTTGTTAAAGTTCCGGTGGCATACTCGTTATTTTGCATGGATAGAGGGGTGCCCCCGACAGATATAAGGGTTATCCTGTCCGCTAGATCACAGAGGATCAACGGTTGGTGGGCAAAACTGAGTACAACTGAATCGCCATGGTTAGACACGAGGGAAAAAACGTGACTCACGGTATGCGTGTGCGGTGCACGGGGCGGTAGAGGACACGTGTGGCTGTGCATGGTGCATTAGTCTACGCGGTGCACGGTAGTGCAATGAAATGCCGCTTCCCTTCTCCTTTAATAGAGGCCTCCCCACTCCCACTCATCACGCACTCGCTCAATCAACCGTCTCCACTGTACCATCACCTTCTGCAAATGCCCAACAAAACCGCAACCACGCTGGCGATGGAGAAGATCGGAGCGGTGGCCATCGGTGCCTCCAAGGCAGCCAGCGAGGAGCCCCCCGTCCCCGTCCCCGCATCCGCCGTAGCCTCCGGCAAGGAGGCCCCCGCCGGTCTCGGACAGATCCCCCTCGGCTAGGACCCCTACGAGAAGGTTGTCTACATAAGGACGGAGAACCCCTACGACACCAGCATCGCCGACCCGTGGTATGAGGTAACCAGGGTTTTCTCCCCTTCCCTTGTTCTTCCCCCGTTCCCATCATTGGATGCTAGATCGTATGTTATTAGGGCTCGGCTGTTCGTATTTTTTACAGTAGCTAATCCTATTGTGTTAGATCTCGATTTTCGATGAATCCCCCTGTTCGTAGTTGGGATCAGTATTCGATTTGGTTTGAGATTTGGGGAATAATTGGGAGATCTCATTCGGTTAATTTATGCAAAAAATCAATCCCGATAATCAAAGTATCGCAATCATGTCCTTATTTCACTCTACTGTTTTTTTCCAACAGGAGGATAGGAGCGACCTCCGCAGTGATGACGAGTCGCAGGACACCAAGACTCGTCATGTGCTGAGGAGGCTAAAGTCCGGTCAGTACAACAACTTATTCGCCGGTGACATGTACAGGTGCCCCTTCTGCCCCACCAGGAGGCTCCGTGGCACGGACTTCAACTCCCTCGTGAAGAATGCGGAGGACGTGAGGACCTGCAGCGAGTCCGTGAACGTCCACGGCTTCAGGGCCAAGCACCACGGCTCCAGAAGGTGGCTATCGAGGAGGGTCGCATGCCCCCGATCAGAACCAAGGTGCCCAAGGTCAAGGGGCTGGGCAGAAAGAAGTGGAGGAGGCGCCAGAGGGAGGAGGCGGATTCCCTCCTGGCAGAGGCCACGAGGGGCCACTGATCAGCTGCTGCTGCTGCTGTAAAGCAGCTTCTTTTGTCTTGTCTGTGTTGAAGCAGTCCGCTACTGCTGCTGCTGAGCAGCCTAACTGTCGAACCTCGTTAAGTACCGTACTATATAACCTATATTAGCTACTTTATCTACATCTGCTCTGTTTAATGAATTTATTTATGGTGCTGGTTTATTTTGCTGCACTAGTTTGCTACCAGATTGGGGAAAAACAATCGCAAAAGGAACAATGAATGAAGAGAGAAGCTGCTCTAGATTCCCTACCTTTTTGGGAAAAAAACACAACTGTTAGAGAGAGAGGGGAAAAGGCGGTCTTAAAAAGGCCAAATAACAAACAAAACTTCCACTTTAGGCATCATGGCGCACGTAACGGCCAAGCCTTTGACCAGATGACACCCCCCTCTGAGCGCATGTGAGGGCTTCGGAATATCAGGAGGGAAAAATTGAGGACAAATGAGACACAATGTTGCTATAGCTAAATCTTACAAAAAACTGAATTTGGCTTTACCATGCAATTTGTCTAGAGCTCCATAATGTAGCTATTCTAAATCCCTAAACTATGTGGTGCATTGAAACCTAATGCTTTTCCACCGACACGTGTGTTGCAAAGTTGCTTGATCATGCATGCTTACACAAGTGGCCCACGAGCTTCATTTTGGCAAATTCGGGACAAGCTTTGCGCAATTGGCAGGCCTGATCGGCTGGGCGGCTGCCCCGGGGTGCAGGGATGCTAGGTCCATGTCTATGCTTACACTTCTTAAACTTGTTAGGAATTAATAATAACTGTACACTTCCTTCTGTCCTGTCACGTTACATCGTGTCAGCACCGTGCACCCGCTGCGGATCGGGAACGGGACGGTGGTCTACGTGACCGGTCTCTGCCACGCCAAAGCCACGTCGCACACCTGTCCCATCGGCTACCGGGACGGACGCCGAATTTAATCGCTAGGATTCGAAACCATCGGTGCTCGCCCGGTCAAACTTGCTTCCGCGTGGGTATGACCGGAATATTGGTAAATGGAATTTAAGCATCGCCTTCGGTCTCCTCAGCACATCACTGTGCAAAAATCCCCAACTCATTCCTTCCGCCGGCGCCGCCACCGCAAGAACCATCGACGCTGCCGCAGGAACCGCCTCCGCCTGACCATACCACCACAATAGATCACTCCACCTCCACGCCTAGTCCTAGCCACCGCTACCGACCCTAGGCCACCGCCGCCGCATTAGCTGCTGCCATGGACGCAGAGTACGGCATGTTCGGCGACAGGAGCGACTACACCGACGAGTACACCGTCACCGCCCATGGCACCACCAAGCTGACGGTCGTCCACACAAATGCGTCAGCGGAGGTGGCCAAGGTCATCGCAATGTACGAGCGGTGGCTACAAGATCCGATGGACAGGTACAAGATCATCGGCCTTGACCTCGAGTATACCAGAGATAGGAAGAGGATGGTGCTTTTGCAGCTGTCCATGCGCAACCACTGCCTACTATATCACGTATGTAGGGCCAAATCTGTATGTCCGGAGCGTCGCGAGTTCCTACATAGGAGGGAGATCTACTTCGCCAGCGTCGACATGAAGAACGACACTCCGAAGCTAGAACAGGATCTCCTCGTTCATGTCATCAATCACGTCGATCTCCAACGTTTGTGGAGGTACCCGGATGGCGGTACGGGGAAAGCCGGCATGGCTAGACTCGCTTCCGACATCATCGACCGCGAGTACACCGGCATGAAAATCGAGTTCCCGAAGCACCTGCACGAGCGATGGGAGTGGAGGCACCTGGATTACGATGCGATCAAGTACGCAGCCAGGGACGCGTATGTCTCCTACGAGATGCTCAACAGGATCTGGCGGGTGGGTGAGTGTGTTGTTTACCACTACTAGTTTTGCATTTCGTTCCTAGTTTTATCTCGCCTGTATTTTATCTCGCATGTAATTTCTAAGCATTCTGTGTGTAAGAACCAAGCTCGTATGATCCCTATGCTATTAGCTACTTAACCTGTATGAATTACATTCCCTCTTTTGTATGCTCAACATTCATTCTTACAAATTCTGTCTCTGCCATTTGCATGTGGCAGAATCCAGGACTGACATGCATAAGGTGTGATACAGTCATAAGTTATAACCAAACCCAGATTATAGAGAAGGATACAGTCATAAACCAGATTATAGTTTGACAAAGGTAATACACAGCAGTTCGTAATTGCTCACATAGTGTACTTATGAAATAACATGTTTTCATAAACACAACAATCATGCACTAATAGTCTACATCCCATCCTGTTGGAGAAGGCAACCGATCCCAAGATGCCTTCGGTTGCTTGCCCCGGTTTGTAGATTCATCTATGATCCGGCATCTGGGACAAACAACCTGCCTTGGTGGTGGTTCAATGATGCGATGCCTGAACGAGATTTTACAATCTGGCGGTACAGCTCGTGGCTAACATACCCGTCAATTGCAGCGTACTTTAGATTAGGTTCAGAAAGTGGCTTATCCTCCCAGTAATCGTGCCCTAAAAGCCTCCACGAACATCTCGGCAATCTGTCCTTCATGTCAGCGTACCACAGGTCTATGAGTTCGGAGGCAAGAGCGGCCATCCCGGTCTTGCCGCCCTTCGTCCCTAGGATCCAATAAATTTCCTGGATGTCCACTCTGCACTCCTTTGGGATTCTAATGTTGACAGTCGGGCTTTCAAGCAGTTTACTGTCATTTGTGATGTCAACACTGGTAAATGTTATATGCTGGTTCACGAGAAAGTCATGAAACAGATCCCTAATGCTTTTGCCCCACCTGCACGAAAATGAATTTAGACAAATAATATAGCAATAACTTTTGCAAACAGATGGTTCAGGAACAAAAAGACAGCAAATTCTACCAGATCCCGTCAGCCCCCTTCTCACAAAAAGGCTTGTATACGAGGACGTGCCCCTTCATGGAGAGTTGCACCACGGTGATCCTACGGCCATCGCGGCTGTACTCGAGGTCGAGACCTACGAACCTGTTTTCTTCGAACTGCAGCCAACTCGTGAAATTATTCAGAGTGTTCCTCACTGTCCGAGGGTCAGTGGTGTAGACGACATCGATGTTCTTCCCGCCATGTACTTCGATGTCGAAGTGCGCAGTTTCTTGCCTGCCGTCGTTTCGGACGTCCGGAGTATCCATGACTACAGGAAAGAGGGAAAGGATATGGAGGAAGAGGGTGATGCGGTGGTGGAGGAAATGGAGGAGGCTGTGGAGGAGAAAGATGATGAGGCCGTGGAGGAGGAAATGAGACGGAGAAGTGAAAGATTGGAACCACCCTTACCAATATCTGGAATGGTGTACGACCGTTCGTAGTAGGGTGAAGGTGGCGAAAAACGGTAGTTTTACACGTCGACGCTAGCCACTTGCATGCGGTGGAATCAATTCAAACGTAGGCACATTTACGCGTGCCGACCTTCACTCACTGACAGGCGGGCCGCACATTTCCCTTTTACGATTTATTTTTTCACTTCCTCTAGACGGTTCCGGTGCCCGCCCTCCATAATTATGCCCCCCTTCTTTTCTTCCACGCGGACGAGAACCGGCGACGGCGGCGGTTCCTTGCAGATTCGCTCCCCACTTGAACAACTGCCCCCATCCCTGATTCCACCCCCTCTCGAATCCATCCACCTCCTTATCACAACGCCTCCATTAATCTACCGGATTCCAGACTCCATTTGCCGTTATGGGTAGAGCTTGGGGTAGCAGCAGGCTGAAGCAAAAGGCATGTGACGACGACGCGGATGGCCAGGGCGACCGCTACCACGAGGATTGGGGATGGCCGAACCTCAGGGCCGCGAACGTGCACAGGATCGCCTCGGAGTTGGACATCATCTCAGCCGGCCGCCTCGCGCGCTGCATCCCTGGCTACCGCGTGACGATGCGGAACATGGACGAACAACCATTCGGAACGCCAGGCCTTCTTTACCCTGATAACAACAAATGGCTAGACGACCGCGATGGCCACGTAAGTTCCAGTATCTAGCTTATTCGTTCAGTCATATAGTTGATTCATATGTGCTGAACTCTCATCGGAATCCTATGTTCCTTTCGTCGAACGTGTTGTGTGCAAGCGCGGTTTGAACAAATCGAACCATTTAAGACTATTCTGTACAGCGGAAGCTCTGCTTGACCCTGATATTCTGGTATTTTCGTAGTGACACAGTCTTACTTTAGGTGATAGATGAGTTGTCAATTTCGATTTTGCAATGGAATGCCTGCTAGGTGATATTCTGTATCCTAAAAACAAACAAACAGATTAGACGATTTAAGGCTGTTATGCCCCGAGCTGTTTAATTATGATCATCGTCAGGAGTTTGTTCTGGGGCTCTGCTCCTACTCCATATATTGAGTATCTTCGTAGTGACATAGGCACAATTTAGGCGATATCTGAGGAGACACTCGTATTTAGGCGATATTTTGTGTACTTTAATCTAAAGGTCCAGTTGTCAAATTGTATTTGCAATGGAATCCATGCTAGGTGATTGTACCAATTGACAACAAACTCTGCAGAATATTCATGCAAAACTGATGCTGCTGGATAAGTGGTCGGAATCAGTAGTGGTGAATATCAAGGAAGAAGAAGAGACGGAAATGGGAGATGACCAGAACTGGGTGGGTGGCAACGGCGAGTGGCTAGTCCTTTTATCCTAGGATGGGAGTACTTGGACTCTAAAAAATTGTTACAGATCGAAGAGACTTGCAGTGCCATCTTTGAAGGGTGTCGGCATTACTGCATTCAACAGCGGGTGGCCGCCGCACATTTCCGAATTTGCTTACACGTTCAACATGGTAGAACTTGAGCTCGTGAAGGTAGAGCTCCCACATAGACCGCGGGAGGGGGCGTGGAAGAACTAGGAGTACGACGTCTTAGCGGTGTTCGACAAGGTAACCACATTCATTAGATAACCAGAAGACAAGGAATGGACAGTCTTGCGCGGCGACTTCCTGCGGCCGGAGAAGTATGTCGACGCCATCTTCACCTACGGCTCCTCTTCGTACAAACCGCAACGCATTTATGCGGTCACTGAACCTAGCGGCGATGTGCATGTTTGGGAGCCGTCCATTTGGGGTGAGTCATGGTGTCATATAGCATGTAAAATCCCATTCAAAATTCTGGTTCCTGACTGTTAGTAAGACGCAGGTACCCACGCAGCCCCGTGCATCATTCCAGCTCCGGCCATCGAAGATGCAGTAGCAGATGCTGAACTTGGGACATGGCGCTGGTTCCTGGCACCTCTCGGAGACAACACGGAACAGGATGATGAACTCTTGTGGATTCATATCAGGGGAGCACTAAACAACGTTGGTGATACAATAGAACATATGGGGACACAACTTTCTTCATACCCATCGCTACGGTGTCATGTTTTCTCGAGGTCCGCATGCCCATCCAAAGACCCAGTAGAGAAAGTCTAGAGCAGAGTCAACAATCTGAAGGGACAATCTGTGTTTCTTGGGATCAACTACCCTTTATTTGTCGGAGCCCCTGGAGCTGTTGAACCTGTAATTTCTCAGGCAGCCCTGGCCCCTGATGCTGCTGCTGGTGGTGGTGGTGGTGGTGGTGTTGGTGGTGGTGGAGCTGACAAAGAACTAGCTGCTGCTCCTCTTGGTGAACCTGACGAAATACTTGGTGATGCTGCTGCTGGTGAAGCTGACGAAATATATGCTAATGCTGCTGCTGGTGAAGCCGACGAAATACCTGCTGAGGCTGCTACCGGAGTCCAGGAAGAACATGCTAGTGTTGTTGCTGAGGTGTCAGCACTTCCAGTGTTGATAGCAGACTGTGTGTTTGCTGCACACTCACGCGCCTATCATGTTGACACTACAGATCCAACCTGGAGCCGAATCCACGTCGGGGGAGGGGGCCTACAATTGGCTCATCAATGGGGTCGTACTATTTGAAGGAGAATGAAAGATGGCCAAACGCAGCATTCTGGTTCGTTTCGACGATACCACCAGCTCCAGGGACCTAGTGCTCATACTGGCAGATCCGATGAACCATTTGTCTTTATCTTTATCATTAGTTACGCTTATGTGTGTAAAGACTAAGCTGTGCTTATTTGTGTAAGACTAAGTTAGGCCTAACTGTGTAATATTCAGTGAAGCCCGGCTTTTCTTTCCACGCCCATAACAACAGAATTGCAGCATAGAACATACAAATGTAATGTGCATACCAGGCATTTTTGCTCATGATAACAACCACTTCAAGCAAATGATACATCGTGTACGCATTTGAACGCATCACTAGAATGTGCCACCTATTGATGATTGATGACATGGATCTAGCTTTTCTGCGCTTATTTGCATTGAATCGCTCATTGATTTGTTCACATATTTTGTGGCAATGGCTGATGAACTCCACTCTCTTGGTAACTTGCTTTGTCAGCGAGGTACCTTGATGCAATTCAAAGTACAGAACATGGTCGTCATCGTCATTCCATTTAGGTTCTCAATGTTTTGTCATCACGGAGCTACTAATTTCAAATGAAAATCTAGTAAACTATATATGTGTACATTGTTAGAGTATGCTACGGCCACGGTACATACATGTTTTCTACAATCACAAGAAGAAAACTTGATGCATTTTCACCTTGTTGGCGTTGTGCCGAACTGGGTGGATGTGCCTTTGGGGTTCGGAGAGGAAGGCGCCGTGGCTGGTGCGTGTGCGACCATGGCGACGGCAAGCTCGGATTCTGGAGGAGACCAACAGGACCGAGCATGGTCGGCATGGGTACAGATCTCACCGGGGAATGAATTCCCGTCCCCGCGCCGTGCCAATGGTGCGGTCATGGTGAGGGCGAGCTCCGATTCGGGATGGGGAGGAGAACGGGCCGAGTAGGTTTGTCCAAGTCCTAGCTCCGCGCCATGGCCACGACCACAGATTGCCGCCCCGGAGGAAGAAGCAGACGCGTAAAGGATGCATGCGCCAACGCTGCAAGCCTACATGGAAGCAACGACGGCAGCGACATAACGGCGAAAGCTGACAGGGGGACCCAACTTGGCGACCATTGGCCTGATTTTTTGTATTGAAACGTAAAGTTGAATTCGGGACGAAAATGACCCTCTGAGTATTTGGCACGCCAACTATAGTCATCGCGGGTGATATCAGGGAACTCGGGTACCGCGTTGCCTGGCCACCCCAACTTTCGGGCCGCAAAATGATATTCTCTTGTTTGGGGGTATTTAGACTATTCACCTAAATTAAATATGGAGATCATATGCGGGCAAATCTAGTCTTATATTGGCTCCATTTAAATTTGTGTAGCAAATCGATGCCATGTTTCGCCTTGTTAATACAACATTTAAATTGCAGGGTATCTAAACAACATGAACCTATTAATTAATTGTCAGGACCTCGGTTCCACTTAATATTGCCTAATTACATCGCAACTTTGTCATGTCATGCATCATATCATTATCATGCCGATTCTTCTGCATTAGTTGTAATTGTTGCATCGCTTGTTTCTTTTAGTGTTTTGCTTCTTCACGGATTAGGCCGTTGATTGGATGCGAGTGTCGACAAGTTTCTTAGGATAATGTATCTTCGGCAGTGTTTCCCAGGCGAGCATTCTCCCCCTTTCTACCTATTTTTATTTTATAGTCTTTATTTTCTCCTGTTAATTTATTTCTATCCGTGTTGCAATGCTTTAGTTTCCGTGCACCATTTATATCCTTTGCAGCCTTTTATATTGCCTTGGACACCTTCTATTACCTGTTGTTGGTAGATAGTCGGCCTTGCGTGTCGTAGTCGCTTTCTCAGGTGATGCTTCGTGTCGTCAAGTACCACAGTTGTTGGAAGGTTACCATATGCTTTATGTTGGAGATGATCATGACTTTAATTACAACTTGATATTAAAATGCTGGGAATAGATATAACTAATGCAGAGGCACCGGTGGGCAATAGCTAATATTTGGTTCTTCCACGCTCACTTGTGTCCCGTAGGCCCCGAGTACTTGATAAATGTTCCTTGACTATTCGCACTATCCACACACGGGAAACCCTATGGACCCCCTCTGCCTGAGCTTGATTCACACTTTATTTCTTAGGGCCAAAAACTAGTTTGGGGCTTTATTACTATCCTGTACTTATGCCATGCTTTACTGCTTTATTTACGATTGTGAGGGGAGCACCTATACTGTTTTGGAACGTGGAATGTTTTCGCGGTATCGACAAGCCCAGTCACACTTTCGGGTTCCTAGTCGTGTACATCCATTGACACAAACCATGGGTCCCTCTCGGAGCCGGCCAACTTCGTTGCGGGTTGCTTAGTGGGGTGGCCCCCTGAAATGATTTATGAATCTTGTGAATGCTTTGTCGTGAGGCCTCGTTGCATTTTATTTGGTTCTTCCCGAGGTTGATCGTGTGTGTGTTGCTATTTGTGCACCCCTGCAGGGTAAAACTTTCTAAAAGCCGTGTCCGCGGTTATGGATGAGTTGGAGCATAGTATCTCGATCATAGACAACTATAACTAAAGTAGTGCTATAAATTTGACTATGGAATGACTAGTAATCAACTACACTATAATGGAATGAGTAAATAAAAGTGCCAACAACTCCTAGATTTGGGATGTCTCCTGCTAATGGTATCTGACTAGTAAATATTGCAACTACAACTGAATGGTTAACTAAAACTGCCCACTTCTTATGATATCAGGATGACTCGTGCTATCTATATCTAACTAGTAAGTTCTGCAACTATAATGGAATGAATAAAAGTGCCAATTGCGTGAGTTACTTGGTTTGACCTCCTCGTTTGGTCTCGAGGGGGAAATACCAGGATGTGTATGATTGGTGTTATTATCAGGTTGATTCCACATAGGTCTTTCTTATCTCTCTCCAATATCCGACAGTTGTACCGAGTCTATATAGGTTGTTTAGTGCATGCTGCATTGTCGCTATAGTTGACCATACCTATGTAGGCGAGAGCCACCGAATTCTAGACTCGCTGTGTACTGGCCTCAGTACTGGCCGCTCTCTTTTTCCTTTTCCCTTTGTTGGCACCCCTTTTGTTGTAGCAGGTGTGAGATCGACGTTGTTAGCAGGGTTACCCTTCCGTCTTGGCCTGGGCAGGGTTATGGACGCCATTGGTCATTCTTCAGGCCTCTTAGCCCCATTTGCATCTTATCCGTACTCGGATGTTGTATCGTTTTCAAGGTGATTTGGATCTTTGTATTATATATCTGTATTCTTGACTCATGGAGTCATTGTTGTATATAAATGTTCTGTGGGTTCCATCGTGAAATGTTGTGTAATGATATTACTTCGTTTTCCATCCGCACGCAAGTGCCTGATGGGCATCTTTGAATCGCTTCTATGCGGGGTTTGGCGGGAATCGCTAAAACTTGCATAGGGCCGATTCGAGGATGTTACAGTCTACAACATAGAGGCAGTCCTTCCGTGTGATATTATCCATCTTTCTCTAGAGTCTCTACGTATGTCGAAGATGATAACAAAGTTTCTCAACAAGATGACCTCGATGTGTTCGAGGAAGTTCGTGTCATTGCTGAACAAAGATCTACAGCCTATCAGCAGAAGTTACACAAGTATCATAGTCAGAGATTCAAAAATCTGTCATTTACAAAGGGCGGTCTAGGTCTTCGACTAGTGGAACAAAGAATGCACAATATTTCCTCAATTTGGGAAGGGCCCTTTATGCTCGTGTTTGTTCTTGTTAGATTTCTGATTCTAAAAATTGCTACCTTCGCATTTATTGTTTGTACTTTGGTTTTTGTTTGATTGCTTAGACATGGGTATTTTCTGAGTAGTGAAATGTTGGTACTAGAGGCTGACATTGTTTCTGATTTTAAACTGGTTTAGAAATTAAGCTCAGTTTCTCGGCAAAGATTCAATGCTAAAAGTTTGCTTGCTGACGAAATGGATGGGGCAGAAATCCAGATAAACGATAAGTACGAAAAAAAGTGCTTAAGTAATTTTCGAGCACAAAATAAATAAAAAGTGCTAGAGTAAAGTATAAGTTCTTACAAAACAGCACCATATAATAAATAGTTTAACTATTACACCAACCTGCTTCAGAGTAATGCAAAGTTTTCTTGCGGATTCTATGTTGCAGGTGAAGTAGATGGAGGATTTGTCAGCCCGCTGGTGCTACCACCCAAGTCACCATAATCTTTCTTCGAAACGAGGACGTGAGACTCAGTCTTCTCGTCATCGTCGGAGGCTTCATCATCTTTGGCTTGGGGGCTTGGAGGCACTTCGATGGATTGGAAGAATGGATTCTCGTAGTTGGTGATCTTGGCCACATGACAATCGTATCTGGCACAAGAATTCCAAATTTCTAGAACATTTTGATCGTTGTCGTATTCATCGATAGCCGAATAACCCTTAGTAACATGGAAATTTTTCATGTTGCCATGGTGGCTCATTACCGTGGTGAGGGCATTCTGTGCCGCTCTATGCACATAGAACATTTTCCAATCTTCAACCAGCTGGGTAATATCCTTCGCCTTATCACGCACCTCAAAGGTGGATAAATTGTCTAGGTCGGAGAGATCAACGGTATCACCAATCACTTCAAGAGACTGGCAAAAATCATGATGTTTAGATCTCCTTGTGATTTGGTGACCATCGTAAGAATATTTGATTTCAATCTAAGTATTTTCATGATGTTTTCTATCTCTGGTCTATTTTCTACGAGTGAGTAGTCCTTAGGGGATGCGGGTTAGGGAGAAACCTCACAGCAATTACGTGCATCTAGATCGCGGGAGAATTGTATTTTGTTTGAATTCGTGATTTGTATCTTTTGTTTCTTCGTCTCTTGTCTCGATCTGTGGACTTGTAGGTACCCAAGATCCCATAGATTGATGGGATTTCTATTTTTGTGCCACTGGTTCGTTAGTTATACCCAGTTTTCCCCAACCTCTTAGTTTTTCCACACTTTTTGCCTCCCTCCAATCCGAAACCCTCACATGCGCTCGGACCGGGGGATGCCGTCAGGTCAAAGGCTTGACCATTACATGATGATCGGTGGGACCGCGTTGGGGCAGGTCGTGCATTGAGCATTACGTTATGTCACCTCGACCGTTACATGCTGATAGGTGGGGCTAGGATACACAACAGACCAGCCATCCATCTCTCGCTGATTATGGGGGACGTGGTGTGGGACCATGTGGGGCGCGTTTGGTGGTTACGTGCGTCCTGTCGCCTAAATTGGAAGTTTTTTTATTATTTTTATGATTGGCCTTTTTAAGAGCACATTTCCCCTCTCTCTCTCTCTCTCGCTAACAGTTGTGTTTTTTGCCCAAAAAGGTAGCGAATCTAGAGCAGCTTCTCTCTTCATTCATTGTTCCTTTTGCCCTCGTTTTTCCCCAATCTGGTAGCAAATCTAGAGCAGCAAAACTAACCAGCACCATAAATAAATTCAGTAAACAGAGCAGATGTAGATAAAGCTGCTAATATAGGTTATATAGTACGGTACTTAACAAGGTTTGGCAATTAGGCTGCTCAGCAGCAGCGGACAAGTTCAACACAAATAAGACAAAAGAAGATGCTTTACAGCAGCAACAACAGCAAATCAGTGGCCCCTCATGGCCTCTGCCAGGAGGGCCTCTGCCTCCTCCCTCTGGCGCCTCCTCCACTTCTTGTTGCCCAGTCCATTGACCTTGGGAACCTTGGGCTTGATCGGGGGCATGCGACCCTCCTCGATATCCACCTTCTGGAGGTTGCGGAGGTGAAGACCGAGCACCTGGTGCTTGGCTATGAAGCTGTGGACGTTCATGGACTCACCGCAGGTCCTCATGTCCTCGGCATGCTGCACGAAGGAGTTGAAGTCCGTGGCGTGAAGCCTCCTGGTGGGGCAGAAGGGGTACCTGTACACGTCGCCGGTGAAGAAGTTGTTGTACTAGCCGGACTTAAGCCTCCTTAGCACATGACGAGTCTTGGTGTCCTTGGACTCGTCATCGTTGCGGACGTCGCTGCTATCCTCCTGTTGGAAAAAAAGAGTAGAGTGCAATAAGGTAATGATTGAGATACTTTGATTATCGGGATTGATTATTTGCATAAATTAACCGATTGAGATCTCCTGATTATTCCCTAAATATCAAACCAAATCGAATACTATTCCCAACTACGAATAGGGGATTCATCAAAATAAGAGATCTAACACAAGAGGATTAGCTACTGTAAAAATACGAACAACCGAGCCCTAATAACAAGGGAAGGGGAGAAAACCCTGGTTACCTCCGACCATGGGTCGGCGATGCTGGTGTCGTAGGGGTTATCCGGACTTATGTAGACAACCTCCTCGTAGGGGTCCCAGCCGAGTGGGATCTGCCCGAGACTGGTGGGGTCCTCCTCGCCGGTGGCTACGACGGATGCGGGGATGGGGACGGGGACGGGGGCCTATACGGGGATAGGGGCCTCCTCGGCGGCGGCCTTGGAGGCGCCGATGGCCACCGCACCATTCTTCTCCATCGTCGGCGTGCTTGGGGTTTTCTTGGGGGTTTGCAGAAGGTGATGGGGTAGTGGAGATGGTTGAGTGAGCGAGTGAGTGATGAGTGAGAGTGGGGAGGCCTCTATTAAAGGAGAAGGGAAGCGACGTTTCATTGCACTACCGTGCACCACGTACGCTACTGCACCATGCAGGGCCACATGTGTCCGCTACCGCTCCGTGCACCGCACACACGTACCGTGAGTCATGTTTTTTCCCTCATGTCTAACCCTGGAGATTCAGTTGTACTCAGTTTTGCCCTTGAGTGTAACACTGGAAGTTGGTTGTACTCAGTTTTGCCCTCCAGTACTAACACTGCCATGTGCAATATACTCAATTTTACCCTCCGGTGGCTAGTCAATAGAGAGTCAATGAATAGCTTTTATCTAGCTAATTGAGTCATTTTATGCACAACAAATTCAACAAGAGCAAAACACAATGGCATCTACCCAGGGAGTCTTATTATGTGATCTGCCACCATAAGAAATGTATATAAACCAAGTTTTAACCTAAATCACCACTTCTCAAATCACCTACTATCTATGAAAGGTTCATGGCTTTCTACTCAAGCCTCTTCCCAAAACATCCCTGCCTAAAAAATAGTTTGTCTGAATGAGACAATAATTATCAAACTGGTGTATATTTGAATTACAAATAGTTTGATGTATGCCAAGATGTATTTTATTGTATAAAAGATGGATTTTCTATTTTTTAAATCCTTTTCTATTTTCTATTTGAATCCCTTTATCAGTATTGCCCTTGGTTTTTAAGCTCTACTCAGTTTTGCCCTTGGTTCTTAAGTGCTACTCAGTTTTCCCTCTCTTTGTATCCATCTCTCACACATGTGCTCATCTTCGCTACTACGCTCTGATTGGTCGAGAAAATTGTCACATGGATCGTGCCCACCAACCCTCTCTTTGTATCCATGCAAAATAACGAGTATGCCACCAGTAGTTTAACTCCATAAACAAGTGAACTTGAATATAATTTGAAGGGAATATGTTCGAAGGTGTATAATTTGTGCATTACATTCCACTCTATGAAAATGATAATCTCTCAAGATTTTCTTAGAAAAATATTATCACGTATTAAGTGCGATTTTAAAGAGTTCAAATGTGTATAATTTTTGTATACGTAAGTTTATGCATTACATTCCACTCCATGGAAATGATAAATGATCAGGATTTTATTAGCACAACATTATCATGACCTAAGTGAGTGCGATTTCAAAGAGTTCAAAGATGTATAATTTTTGTATACGCAAGTTTATGCATTATATTTCACTCCATGGAAATGGTAATCTCTCAAGATTTTCTTAGCACAATATTATCAAGTATTAAGTGCGATTCCAAAGAGTTCAAAGGTGTATAATTTTTGTATACGCAAGTTTATGCATTATATTTCACTCCATGGAAATGATAATCTCTCAAGATTTTCTTAGCACAACATTATGATGAATTAAGTGCGATTTCAAAGAGTTCAAAGGTGTATAATTTTTGTATACGCAAGTTTATGCATTATATTTCACTCTATGGAAATGATAATCTCTCATGATTTTCTTAGCACAACATTATCACGTATTAAGTATGATTTAAAAGAGTTCAAAGGTGTATAAACTTTGTATATGCATGTTTATGCATTACATTCCACTCTATGAAAATGGGGGAGAAAATAATAATATCTCAAAATTTTGTTAGCACATCATTATCATGTATTAAGTGCGATTTAAGAGTGTTCAAAGGTTTATAATTTTAGCATATGCAAGTTTGCGCATTACATTCCACTCTATGAAAATGATAATCTCTCAAGATTTTCTTAGCATGACATTATATCACGTATTAAGTGCGATTTCAAAGTGTTCGAAGGTGTATAATTTTTGTATACGCAAGTTTATGCATTATATTTCACTCCATGAGAATGATAAATGATCAGGATTTTATTAGCACAACATTATCATGTACTAAGTGTGATTTAAAAGAGTTCAAAGGTGTATAATTTTCGTATATACATTAAATTTCACTATATGAAAATAAAGAAATGGCATGGGCGTGGGCGCGGGGCTGGCTCGGGATCCCATCTTGCAACGCCAATCTGGGTAAGCTGTGGGTCCGGAGCTCACGTGGATAAGCTGTGGGTCCAGTGCTCACGTGGATAAGCTCTGGATCCGATGCTGATCTGGATAAGTTGAGAGAGGTGGCCACTACGGGAATCGACTGAACGCGCCCCCACTTGTCAGCATGTAACGACAAGGGTACACTATAGGACCCGACAAAATGCAGCCCTACTCATCAGCACATAACAGCGAGGGTCCACTACGAGACCCGACGGAACGTGGCCCCACTTGTCAGCACGTAATGGCAAGGCTAATGGATGGCGAGTTTCAGACCATGTGAGTGTTTCCGACAAGGAGATGGGCAAAAGTGAGGAAAAACTAAGCGGCTGAGGAAACTGAGTATAACTAACGAACCAAGGGTACAAAAATAGAAATCCCTAGATTGATAAAGGCTTGAGGTGAGATACTTGGCTAGCGGCAATCTCATAGGAACCTCAGTGGAAGAAATGGTAGTACGATCTTCGCTTAGCGCCCCATTCAGGATCAACAATAACATCACCACTTAAAGCTTTGATCTATGTTTACACTTAATAATCGTTTGTAACCCGTGGCTTCTGTGTACTCTCAGTTGGATTAAAAGTCTATTACTATGCCTGCTACATCAAGGGGGGCTCTAGAATATTAGGCTTGTTGACCAGAAGAGATTATCTCAATGCGAACATTATACATGACAATGCTTATTATTATATTTTATCCCATTTGTTGTGTAGCTGCAGGTGGATCTTCAACCATGGCCTATCTCCATCCATTGATTCAAACCCGTTATAAAGTAAACTAGACTGGTCGGGTCAACTATGGTAAAACAAACAAACAAATTCTTTTAGACATGTCCTTTTTTATTACCTTTTAGTAGTGCTTTCGGAGGTTTGATTAAACCTAGGTCTTCTAGGAAAAAAGCTATTATACTACATCCGTGAATCCGGATCGAAGGTATCAACCCTTTTTCTTACACCGTTGCCGGGGAAGCAATTTCACTATCCTGGTGAGGTCATTAGGGACCTTGTTTTTAGTTTTATTATTAGCTGTAGTTTAATTCTTGTTATTAGTTCACTTTCTTGTTATCTATTTGAAAACCTAAAAAATAGTTACTTGTTATTCGTTTTCATTACTTAAAAATTACCAAAAAGATAAGAGCCATGGCTCAAAAGAGATTAGGGGAGTATGCTACTCCCACTAGTGATTTTATTAGTGCACACATCACTCAACCCGTAGTTGGTGCAGAAACATATGAGATAAAACTTAACCTTTTAAGTTTGGTTCAACAGAACCAATTCGAAGGTTCATCTTCTGAGGATTTAAGATTGCACTTAAATACTTTTACTGAAATTTATGACATGATGCGTATTAAAGATGTAGATCCAAATGCTGTTATGCTAAGATTATTCCCTTTCTCTCTTAGAGGAAAGGCTAAGGATTGGTTGCTAGCTCTACCAAAGGGCACTATTAAATCTTGGGTGGAATGCACTAATTTGTTTATGACTAAATTTCCCCCAACTAAGACTATGCAGCTAAGATCCAACATTACAAGCTTTAGACAAGAAGACCATGATCCACTAGCGCTTGTGTGGGAAAGAATGAAAGAAGCCATGATGAACTGTCCTAATCATGGGATGGAAGAGTGGATTATATTACATTTATTTTATAATGGTCTTAACCCAATGTCTAAGTCTACGCTAGATACTGCAGCAGGAGGAACGATCATGGGAAAGCAGGTGAGTGTTGCAAAGAAGTTACGTGATGACATGCAAAATAACTATGCCCAATGGCATGTGGAAGGAACCTCGAAGAGAGAAAGTTCAATTACCGAGGTAAACAATGAGGACCTTACAGCTAATGTAGATGAGTTGCTTAGCTTAGTAAAGGGTAAGGAAGATACCCAAGTTAATTCTATCACTACCCATGTTAATGATTTTAATTTTATAGATCGCACTCCTTTTAATCCTGCATGGAAAAATAATTATGCTTCTAATGTTCAAAAATATCACACTAATCCTTCAGGAGATCCTTATAATAATTACGATAATACTAATGGAGCAAATTATGGCAATCTCCTGTTTGAGCAAACTGTTAGAACATTTATACAAGCTCAAACCAAACAAAATAATATTCTTATTAAGATTACGGAGATCCATGAAAGTAGTATAGGAAGATTATCTAATTAGGCCGTTGCAATTATGTAACACCCTAGTTTTAGCTAATTCTTAAATAGGGTTGATTTGTGCATTCATGAGCATCATCTTTTAAATTGCATGCAAAAGAAATAATGCCAAACCCTAAACCATAGTTTCCTCTCTCTCAAATATATTCAAAAGGGTTTTGATATTTTCAAATGACCCAAAATATATGTAGACCAAATTGATTAAAGGGCCCTTGCAATATTTTCTATAGTTTACAAAAGTCTCTAGTATTTTTAAAACGATTCAAAACATCAAAGTATTTGAAAATACAAATGGAAAAGAGAAAACGGAAAAGGAAACCTAGCTACCCAGGCCGGCCTAGCTTCCTCCTCTCCTTATCTGCTTCCCCGCGCAAGCCAATAGCCTAGCTCCCTCCGCGCTACCTGCCACCTAGAGTGTAGCCACAACTCCGCGTGCAGCCCACCTTGGCCCAAGGCCCGGTACCCCATCGCCTCGTCATCTTCGACGACGACGGGAAGCAGCTTCCTGCCGCACCGCTCGCCGTTGACCGTGCTGCGCCACGATGCTTGCCGCCATCCCACGTCCCGACCAAGGCTAAGACCGCCCTGCGCCATGTTATTTTTCTCCTCGACCTCTCACTCCTCCCCCAGCGCCCTCTCTCTCTCTCTCCATCGATGCGAGCCGAAACCCTAGCCCCGGCCGCCGTGAACAGCTGTTGTCGCCGACCTCCCCGTGTCCGCCGACAATGCCATGAGCTCCGCCTCGACTCCTTATACCTCCTCGCCTTCTGAATCAAGCCCGGGCGCTCGAAATCGGCCGCATCGGCCATGTCTTCTCCAAGCCCGATGAGCTTCGTCGTCATCCTTGTCGCTACTTTGGTCCACATTCGGCCTCGCCATCACCTCCGTTAGACTCACGATGAGCTGGTGGTCCCATAGGCCCTCTCCTCTGACCCCCTCTCGCTCTGTAGCCGCCGATCGTCATTGCTCTGTAAGCCCTACCGCTGCATGCTGCCGTATCCCGTTCTCCGGTGACCAAAATTCAGTGCCACCGCCGTAGGTAGCCTCATCGCGTCGCACTGCACGTAACGCGCGTAACATCGCTTCCCAGGTCGCCATCCTTCTCCGTCGCGGGCGACCACCTGGTGGTGGTTGTCGTGTGACGTCACGCCGGCGCCACCCTGAGGTGGGCCGTGGACCCGCTGACCGCCAGCGTGGCTATTGACGTGGCCCTTGGCCCACAGGTCAGCCTTTGGGGCTAGATCTAGCCTCTGTGAGAACGTTCTAAGCGCAACGCTGATGTCGTAATGACACAGTAAACCATTTTAATTGGTATAATATTTCAAAAATGGGTTTTAATCTTATAAAATCAATAAGTAATTATTTATAAGTCAAAAAATGTGTATAATATATCAAAATGTTTAGAAAACCGAGATCTACACAATAGGCTCAAAATCATGCATGGTTCAACAACTTCAAAGCCAAGTTTAATTGGAAGAATAAATTTACCCCTCTCATATACATGCGGGGTTTCTCCAAATTAGGGTTTGGACCCCTCGGAACCCCGTTTAATTTGTTAAGCATTCTATAAGGTTTCATTTCAATACAATTAACTTGTCATATCATCATCCTTGGTTGAACATTGCATTGATGCCATGTGTTGATTGTTTCCCCCTTTCTTTCCGGTGTTTGCTTCTTCTCGATAGACCTCGAAGTTGATGTGAGAAACAAGATCGAGTCCAACATTGAAGACTAAGATCAACACCATCAAAGATCAAATATCAATACTTGACCAACTATAATCAAGTCAAGTACAAGATATCCAAATATCTATATCTAGGTATCAACAGGCAAAGGCAAGCATATCCCCACCATGATATAATCCTATGGTTTCAAAAGAATTTCAATTCTTTCCATGCAACGTACGATTCTACTATGGTGTTTTATCGATAGATAGAGTATCCTATCTATTGCATTAGTCCCTTTGAGATTATATTACCTGATCCACTCCTCCTAGCATAACTAGGTTTGGCTTGTGTGCACCGCTAGAGCTTATATCTGTGCCTTGCTTAGCCATGCTTAGCCGTCAGTGCTAGTTCATCCAAATGATGCATCAGATGCAGAGAATCTAGTATGACAGGAGGACGAGGTATATCGATGAGGTAATATAAATGGTAAAGGTTAAATATGCTAAAGCTTGTATGGGAGGCCATGGTGGGAAGTTTTTTTTGTAGTCCCATGCTCGCCACTAGTAGGACCCAGGTTCTGGCCTTTAGAACCGAGACGAGCGTACAACCACATGGGGCCTGGAAAACCTCATGAGTAATTAACTCGCCTAGTAAATTGAAGGAGTTATGCCCTAGAGGCAAATAATAAAGTATAGTATTTAATATATCTCCTTGATGTTCATAATACGTTTCATATTGTGCTATAACTGTGTTAATACGAAACGTTAATACACGTGTGGTATGTAAACAAACTGTATCTCTAGTTACCTCTAGTGAACTAGTTCATTGGTCATTAGGATGGTTTGTGTTTCAAGATCATGGGCATTTATGCCAACTGACAATGAGGTCATGTTATTAGTTGAATAACATGATAGACAAACATCGGACCGTTATATCTTAATGAGATCTAGTTACAAAGTTCACCATTGATGATAAAACACAGAGAGCCTCGCAACCTGATCCTTTGACTGTGAGGTAATGCAAATCACCATTCTGGAAGAATCTTAGATGGTTATCAAGAATTATCTCGTAACGGGGTGATCAAAAATGTGCCACTCAGGTTTTCCGAAGGAATGCTTAGAGGAGTACATATCAAGACCAGGATTTGTCTAGTCCATGTAAAGGACAGATACATGTGGCCATCTCGGTGACGTCGCATTAATGAAGCTTGCAAGCATGTGACTAGGTCACGGAATGCAACGACATGAGAACGAGAAAACAAGTTCATCATTAACAAGATCGAACTAAGGTATGGAGATACCGAAGATCAAGTCTCGAATGAATTAGGTATCGAATGACAAAGGGAATGGGGAACGACTATCTCACGGTTCGAGCGATTGTATTCGTGAAACGCACGGGGGTCACATGGCCATCTAGGTCCCTCTGTTGATCATTGATATGAGAGTGGTCTCTGTCATGTACAAAGTGTTTCCGAAACGAAGGATGTCACGCTTAAGGGTAGGGACGCTTAGGGTAGATGAGGTATCGTATGAGGAATAGAGAGAGAGAAACCGGAATAGTTTCGGTAACACCCGATGGAGATTGGAAAGGGGCCCGGAAGTTGTTCCAAATTGAAGAGATAATATAATATGTGTATTTGAATGTTAATTGGAGAATTAATATTAAATATATATTTTATTTTATTTTTGAAGGCAATATATTGCTAATGGGCCTCACCCGAAGGGAGGCCCAAGTGGGCAAGGCGCGGCGGCTGCCCCAAGGTAGCCGGTGGGTGTGGGTGTTGGGGATATACTTTCCAGGTAACCTCACAGTTCCTCACTGACCAGGGTGGCCCACTTCGGGTTAGAGATTTGCTTCACGGGCGGCCCAGTCAAGGAGAAAGACGGAGTCCAATCCGGCTACGAGAAGGCCCGAAAGACTTACCGACTTAGGCCCATAATGTTACTTGTAGTTCAAGATGTACTCTGTAACCGACTCTTAGTCGTAGCCAGATAGATCTCTCCTGTAAACCCTAGGCCGGATATCTATATAAGCCATCCTAGGGAGAGCCTTTAGGGCGACACCTGAATAGTCTACAATCTCAACTCGCACAGGTGAAACCCTTGTAACCCATATTTCGGCTCTGCCGTATTACTGGATTGCTAGCAGGAGTAGGGTCCGTCCAAAGCCGGCGGATTCGAACCTAGGTAAACTTGTGTGCTCACCGTCTCGGAATACCGTACGTCTCACACCCCTCTGTTCCGCACGCCACGAGGACCCCCTCATGGCGTACTTGTCATCAATCCGACGATAGTTGGCGCCCACCATGGGGCAAGTGAGCTTCGGATCTGCGTTCCGAGCAGAATCTGCAAAAATCGGAATCGGCGAGACTATCACCGTCGGTCGCATCCTCTATGCCAGCGACGTCCCTCTCATCGTTCTCGGCGAGACTTGGATTCCGGCTAGGGAGGTCGTGACTGCCTACACAATCATGTCTTTTGGCGAGATCGATGTTTACATCGGTTTCGCTGAACCTGCCCAACCCACCCCAGCGGTGATGATAGAGGCAAAAGAATCTTCTGGGTCCCCTTTGTCCGTGGAAGCGGCAGAGTTCCGGATCTCAGAAAACCCTAATCCCACCCATCCCGCACCAATTGCGGAGATAGTGGAGAAATCTGAGCCTAAAGAAGACCTAGAGGTCCAAGTCGAATTTGGAGTGGATCTCCCTGGAGGAGCTGGATCCTAGATCGACCCACCCGCGGAAGTCGAAATCCAGGAGGACCATATCAGTGACACTGATTCCGGCTCTGATGATGCCCGGACAGATAGACCGTTCCTAAGGTACACATTATGACGTATGATACTGCAAGGCGAAAGCGTAGATGCAATTCTCGAGACCATCAAAAGTTTCGACATGGCTGATCGCGAAAGTCGCAGGTACCTCAGGAAGCACGCGTCGCACTTTGTCGGGTACGTGGGATCCGGATCCGGCTCTGCCGATGCTGGAGAAAACACCGACTCAGTGCTGGAGGCAATTGGAACAAACGCCGACATACCCGCATCCTCGGATGAATCAATGACGTCAGCGGATTTCCGAAAGTTCTCCGTGGATAATGAAGAGGAGTATAACTCCAAAGCTGCAGAAGAAGGAGAAGCCATGGATGAAGGATTCGGGGAACACTCTCCCAAAGCGCAGGATGACATGGACTTCGGAGATAATCCTGAAGTCCAGATGTCCGAAAGTACCGATCAGAGCTTGACTCCGGGAAACGGACCCAAAGCCGTCTTTGCTACCGGCGCTGCCAAGAAGGCAAAGAAGAAGAACAAGAAGAACAAAACCCCGGCAAAAGACCCTTTGCCTGAGGAGGTGATTGCCGAGGAATACGAAGAAGACTCGGATGGAGCACTTATCCCAGACGAGCCGAAAAAAGAAGAATCGGTGGATGGACACGTGATCACCGAAGGTGCGCGTAAACTCATCGATGCTCATTAACCACACCTATCCCTACAGCTGCAAAACTTACTGCTGAAGATCTGGACGAAAGGGCCCAAGCCCTAGAAGTGCATCGTCAACAACTCCTTGATGAAGCCAAAAACATCGAGGTGGAGAAGAAACGCATGGCAACCAAGGACTACATGTCTCGGTTGGATCAGAAGACACGGAAGCGTCACACAGATGACAACCAATTCCCACATATCCGTGCCGTCCTTTTTGGAGATGAGATGGGGAAGCCACGGAAAGATAGCAAAGGAGATTGGGTATATCCAACCCCAGTACAGAATACCGTGGCGGCCCGAGAAATTATATCGGCTAATCTAGGACCAGAGGAGATCCGTTTGGGTATCAAGCTACTCAACAAGGGACTGGAGCAGCAAGAGGTCGCCCTGTTCGGAAGTCAAAAACTGGTCTCGGATTCCGACCAATGTCGAACAGATCCGGCATGGGCTGACGTAAGACCCCACCCCGTTCCATAGCAGCATTATCGCCCTGAACAATGGGAGGACCATTATTTGAGAACCGGATCGTCAGGACGGCATCACAGGACTGCACGCGACTAGAGCAACGTCGCACCAGCGGCCGAGAAAGAGGCCATCGCTGCTCTGAATCCGAGGAATCCTCCCCGATGAGAATCTAATGATCGAAGGGGAGAATATAAAGAGAAACGCCGGGAGGAGGATCATCAAAAAATGCCACCTCCTAGACATGCAAGCCGTCCGGTTGAGCCCCACCATGGTGGGAACGACGGACGAAGAAACGACGGAAACCATGCCGGAACAAGCAGGCAGGGGGCTCGTCGTAGTCAAGACCCTCCCCGGAATCGGAATAATGATGTTCCGGACGGAGGCCGGCGATCAGCCAGAAACTATCCAGCTTCCCCACCCTCTCCACCACACAGTCATCACAACGGCTCCCAAGGAGGGCAAGGAGGACGACGTGGCGGAGGAGGTGGTGGCAGAAGCCAAAGTCCGGCTCCAAGGCACCACAGCCACAGCCGACATTCGGGACGATCTTTATCCCCGAACAATGCAAGGCACAGCATCAACTCCAACATAGAGGCTCGACGCTATGAAAACGATGATATCTATGTGGGCCCAAAGTGCTTCGGACCATGCATCAGAGCTACAAAATTCCCAGAAGGATTTTCTATCTCAGGACATATCCAAGCCTACGATGGCATTGCTCGGCCAGATACCTGGCTACAGGATTTCTTCCAAGCTTGCTGCATCGCCAAAGGCAGAAATAGCCTGGTCGTAACCCGATATCTCCCACTTATGTTGTGGAAGATGGCACTATCATGGCTCAATGAACTTCTGGAGAACACCATCCATAACTGGTATGACATGCAAAGTGCATTCTTTCGGAACTTCAAAGGCACATATCGGAGGCCCTGTACGGTCGGAGACCTACATCGTTGTACCCAGAAAGCCGGAGAATCTTGCCGGGACTACCTCGGACGATGGATCGACACCAAGAACTCCTGTGAAGGAGTAAATGATCAAACTGCGATTGAAGCTTTCATTGCAGATCTACCAATTGGTCTACTGCGTCATCGCTTGAAGTGTGACAAGGTCAATGATTTGGGAGAGATGATAGAAACAGCGAGCAAGTATGCAGATGCTGACGATGATGCAGAGGATTGCTCAATGCCCTAGCTGTGCCTCAGTCTGCAAGACAACCAAAGCAACAAGCTTAGAAGCGCAAAAATACTTCGGAAGAAAAACCCAACGCAGAAACAGCGGTGGTTACTACTGTTTCCGGGTCTGGAGGACGAGGAGGACGTGGCAGAGGCCGCGGGCGTGGCTGTGGGACTTCAAGGGTCCAAGGTAGAGGAGAACAGCAACCACGCAAAATCTACTCTTGGGCCGACATTGCCAATTACCCATGTGAGCATCACCTAGACGCTAATGGGGGCTCGTCCCACACCAACGCTGAATGTCGTTTCAATGACGACATCAAAAGAGATGACACCGCGGGCTACAAAGCTAAGCGGAAGAAGGGAAAGAAAAATCCTGAAAAGGACAAGGAGACCAAGGAAGATTCCGACATGGAGGAAGCTGATGCTTCAAATCCCAAGCCGGAAGGGAAGAAAACTTTTCCTACCAAGAAGGACACTTATGTCACTTTCCTCGGATCTCAACCATCAAAGGTTAAGAAAGCAGTTCTACACGAGCTCAATGCAACAATTCCGGCTATCCCCCAGTATCTGGACTGGTCGGAAGTGGCAATCACGTTTGACCGCGACGATCATCCGCCTAAGTTACACAGGCGAGGAAAATACGCCTTAATCATCAACCCACTTATTGAAGGTTATGGTTTCTCCAAGACCCTCATGGACAGTGGTAGCAGCATCAATATTCTCCATGTCGAAACACTACGCCGGATGAAGATCTCGGAGACCCAGCTGAACCATAGCTCTGTGATCTTTCACGGAGTTGTCCCAGGAAGACAAGCTAATTCCCTGGGAGAGATTACTTTGGATGTTACCTTTGGAACTCCAAAGAACTATCGGACGGAAGCACTTTCCTTCGAAGTGGTCCCATTCAAGAGCGCATACCACGCTATATTCGGACGTCCAGCTTACTGGGCTTTTATGGCTCGTCCATGTTACATTTACAATATGATGAAAATTCCAGGTACCAACGGCGTGATCACCATCAGGGGAGACCCGAAGAAAGCACGAGAGTGCGAGGATGGAAATGCTGCCTTTGCCGAAGCCGTGCTGCACGCCAGGAGTACCAGGAGATCAAGAAGAGCATAGATCCGTCCGAGATGCCCGCAACAAAGAAGGAAGTGAAAAAGCCAAACCCGGAGTTTAAGGCATTAGAAGAGACGAAGAAAGGGCCGTTGAAGGATGATGACCCCTCCAAGGTGACCCACATAGGCATAGGCCTAGGTAGCGCATAGGAAAGCGCGCTCGTCAAGTTCCTCCAAGCAAATCAAGACATCTTCGCATGGCAGCCATCTGACATGAATGGAGTACCTAGGGAACTTGCCGAGCACTCTCTATATGTAAACCCGAACGCTAAACCCGTCAAATAGTCCCTACGATGGTTTGGCGATGAAAAGCATAAGGAAATAGCTAAGGAACTAGCACGGCTCGAGTTAGCCGGATTCATAGAAGAGGTCATCCACATTGAGTGGTCGGCCAATCCTGTAATGGTCCCTAAAAAGGACACCACTGATTTAAGGATGTGTGTTGATTCTACGGCAGGCTCGGAACTCCTCTGTTTTCTCGACGCATATTCCGGCTATCACCAAATCCAGATAAAGGAATCTGACAAAGTCAAAACTTCATTCATAACCCCTTTCGGAACCTCCTGTTTTGTTACGATGCCTTTTGGGATAAAGAACGCAGGAGCTACATACCAGCGCACGATGCAGCGTTGCCTTCATGACCAACTTGGATGCAATGTACATGCATACGTGGATGATATCGCAGTAATGTCCAAAAAGAAGGAAATGCTGATTTCCGACTTGGAGGAAACATTTGCCAATCTACGAAAATACAACATCATGCTTAACCCGAAGAAATGCTTCTTTGGAATACCAGCCGGAAAATTGTTAGGTTTCATCGTGTCTCAAAGAGGCATAGAGGTGAACCAAGACAAAATCAAGGCTATACTCAATATTTCTAGGCCAACCCGCCTGAAGGACGTACAAAGACTAACTGGTTGCATTGCTGCGGTCAGTCGATTTGTAAGCCGACTTGGTGAAAGAGCCGCACCACTATACAAACTCCTGAAAAAGACCAAGGATTTTGTCTGGACTGACAAAGCTGAAGCTGCACTACAAGACCTGAAGAAAGTACTCTCATCTGCTCCTATCCTTGCAGCGCCGGAACCTAAGGAACCGATATTGCTCTATCTTGCTGCGACAAATACAGTCGTTAGTATCTTCATGGTGGTGGAGAGACCAGAGGAAAATCAGGAACACCTGGTGCAGCGTCCGACTTACTTTGTAGCGAGGTTCAGACAGAATCAAAACAGCGGTATCCGCACTATCAAAATTTGGCTTACGGTGTTTTTCTAGCATCTCGTAAGTTACGACACTACTTTCAGGAGCATCCAATTACCATGGTGAGCACAGCTCCCATGAGAGATATAATCAACAACAGTGACGCCACAGGACGCGTCGTCAAATGGTTCATAGAACTTTCAGCTTTCGACATTGAGTACAAACCACGGACAGCGATTAATTCCCAGATCCTTGCCGACTTTGTCGCTAATTGGACAAAGACGAAGGAGAACATGATCCTCCCTGAGTCGGAATATTGGACCCTCTTTTTCGATGGGTCTAAGGCTCGAGGGGCTCGCGGGCTGGCGTGGTGCTCAAATCACCCCAAGGAGATAAACTTCTATACATATTGCAGATACACTTCACAGCGACAAAAAATATTGCCGAGTATGAAGCACTGTTGCATGGAATCCGGATTGCTAAGGATATTGGCATCCGCCGTTTGATGTGTTACGGAGATTTGGATCTTGTTGCTCAGCAAGTGTCGGATATTTGTAACGCAAATAAACACATGGCAGCATATAAAGCTGTCCTAGATGATCTATCTAAATCGTTCGAAGGGTTTGAAGTTCAACACATCCCTCGAGCAGAAAATGAGGAAGCAGATGAAATATCTCGGATAGGTTCTGCGCGGAAAGAGGTCCCGGATGGCGCTTTTCTAGAGCACCTCAAAGTTCCCTCAATAAAGGGAGTAGATGAGGAATATCCGACCAAATCCGACTCACCTTTGATAGCAGTTCTGGCTGTAATTCCCAGCTAGACTCAACCCTACCTCGATTACTTGGTAGATGGCAAATTACCCGAAGATGAGGTGCTGAGCCGGCAGATTATCCGACGAGCAAAAGCCTATAGTATTATTAAAGGTGAGCTCCATAAACGGAGTGTTTCTGGGGGTTTTCAGCGCTATGTATCTCCGGAAGGAGTGGAAATCTTAAGAGAAATCCACGAAGGTGAGTGTGGTCACCACGCTGCAGCCAAATCTTTAGTGGAAAAAGCTTTTAGACACGGATTTTTCTGGCTTACAGCTCAGGCAGATGCCGAACGATTAGTCAAGACGTGCAAAGGCTGCCAAAAGTACGCCAAGCAAGCTCATGTTCCGGCCGATCAGCTGCGAACAATACCTATAACATGGCCCTTTGCGGTTTGGGGGCTTGAGATGGTAGGACCTTTTAAACAAGCTCCAAGTGGATTTACTCACCTCTTAGTGATGGTGGATAAATTCACCAAATGGATTGAGGCTAAACCTGTCACTAGTTGTGATGGAGCAACAGCCAAAAGATTTGTCGAGGATGTTATAATCTGGTATGGTTATCCGCATATCATTATCACGGACAACAGGAGTAACTTCTCTATGGGAGAATTGGCTAAATTCTGCAATGAGCAAAATATCCGGCTTGACATTGCGTCATTCGCACATTCACAGGCTAACCGACAAGTCGAAAGAGCAAATGGTTTAATTATACAAGGCCTAAAACCGAGATCTGAAGCACCACTACGACGTGCTGCGGGGGCTTGGGCAGAGGAATTACCCTCTGTAATTTGGAGTTTACGAACAACTCCAAACAGGTCAACAGGATACACACCTTTCTTCTTGGTCTATGGCGCAGTTCTTCCTAGTGATTTGATTCATACTTCTCCTAGAGTGGCCGTGTATATCAAAGAGGATGTCGAGATTTCTCGAAAATGATCTCGACTTAGTCGAAGAAGTTCGCGTCGTTGCTGAAATGAGATCTACAGCCTATCAGCAGGAGTTACACAAGTATCATAGCGAGAGAGTCAGAAACCGATCTTTCAATAAAGGCGATTTAGTTCTTAGGCTTGTGCAACAAAGAAAGCACAAACTTTCCCTAGTATGGGAAGGGCCCTTTTTAGTTAGTCGAGTATTGCACAATGGATTGTACTACTTAACTGAGATGAGGCCAGTCAAAGAAAGACATGCTACTAAGAAGAGAAAGAGAGCTGGAGGCAGTACAAATCCGGATGAGTTAGACAGAATGTGGAATATTGCTCAGCTACGTCCCTTTTATTCTTAGTTTATCCTTCTTTGTAAACATATATATGTACATGATTCTGTGAGAAATAAAAGTTTTGGTTGCCTCAAATTTTTTCTGAGAAGTTTTTACCATCTTCTTTCCGAATGGTCATGTCATAGTCGAAAATCCCAGAATGCTTGAAAGTACTTTATGCTCATGTTCGTTCTGGTTTAGATTTCCGATTTTAAAAATGCTACCATCGGGTATAACTCTAAAGTTTCTAGTCTTTACTTTGGTTATTTGTCTGATTGCTGGATGCGGGCATTTTCTGAGTAGTGAATTGTTGGTACTGGAAGCCGGCTTTGTTTCCGAGTTTAAACTGGTTTAGCAATTGAGCTCCGTTGCTCGGTAAAGTTTCCGGCAAAAGGTTTAGCCGGATCACGAAAGGGACAAGGCGGAAAGCCAGATAAACGATAAGTAGAGACGAAAAACTACAAGTGCTTATGTAAACATTTCAGGCACGCAAAAATTGAAAGCCAAAAGTGCTGAGTAGATCAAAAGCTTAGCACTAGCAAAATTAAAGTACTGCATATTTACAGATGCATCATGTTTTCTGGAATAATACAAAAATTTCTAGTCTATGATGCAGGAGGAGATGAAGGAGCTACCGGCTCGCTGGAGATTCTGCCTTGATATTGTTCCGAGATGTCCGCATCCGAGGTGGTGCATTCATCGTCAGAAACTTCTGTTGGTTCTTCGGGAGGAGGAGGCGGGGTAGCCACGCGTGTGAAGAAGGGGATCTCGTAGCTGGTCATGTCAGCCACGTGACACCCATATCTGGCGCAGGAGTGCATGATGGCTTGAAGGTCCTGCTCCGGCCGTCTTCATCTACCTTGCAGTACCCTCTGGTCACTTGCCATATTTCCATGTTTCCATGGTGGCTCATGACCATGGTGAGAGTGTTCTGCGCAGCAGTCCGCGCGTAGGACATTTTCCAGTCCCGAACAAGTTGCGGCATCTCCTTCGCCTTGTCCCGCACCTGAAAATCTGACATGCTTGGCATGTCCGGAATCTTGAGAGCTTCGCTGATGTCTTCAAGGGACTGGCGGAAGTCATGAAGCAGGTCACCGACTTGGGTAAGCCGGTGGGTGCAGGGCTCGGAGGAGGAAGAGTCCGTCAAGTTCAGATGACCTATACATAAAACAAGCTAAGAAAAATCCGACATTGATAAAAGTCAAAGAAAGAGACAAGTCAGATAGATGGAACGTACCAAAAATGACGTCGTCAATTTTGGTCTTCTCCTCCCGGAGACTCTAGAGTTCAGCCTGGAGTGCCTGGGACATATCCTTTTCTCTGCTAACCTCATCCTTGAGGTTCGAGATTATTTTATCTTGAGCAGCGATCTTGCGATCACGCTCTTTACTAGCCATGGAGGAGGATTCAAGGACTTGAGCTATGCTCTTTTCATGATTTGCCTTGAGCTGGTCCAGCTCCTGGCGAAGCTCCTTGTTCTCCACCACCAAGGTCTTGAGGTTCTCAGCCTCTTCAATCATGGTGACGGATTGTTTCACCAGCGCTATAAGTCAAAAAGGAACAACAGTTCAAGAACAAATTTGACATTGAAAATACAAGGATAAGGTTTGAGTCTTGGAATGTTTACCTTCAGCCTCAGCCTTGGCAACTTTGAGTTCAGCATTTTTAAGCCGGAGAGCTTTGATCTCTCTCCGCTTATCGTAGACATTCTTCAGTAATTCCTGGTTGTAGGAACATACTTTCTGTAAGTCAGAATACCCAAAGTCAGAACGCTACTTACGACTCGGGCTAATATTTTTGCTAAATATCAGCACGAGCCTTGGGGGCTACACTAGTTCGTTCTTTGGCATCCTAATAAAGCATAAACCCGGATTGTTTATCCTACTTCATGCTTGGGAGCTAGAGGATATTATATAAAATACAATAAAGGAAAAACAGGAGTTGGAATTCCGACTTACATATTGTTCGCGGGTGAGTTTATCCAAACCCGCGTTCACTTTAGCAGCCACCTTCTCGGCGAGAGTCAGAGGGATCACTGGGGCTGTTGGAAGCTCACCAGTCCTAATCCTCTCGTCGTGGAGGCGTACCTGGGCAAGAAGGTCAGAGAACTTGACGTCCTCTTCTTCTTGCGCTCCTTCTTCGGCAGATAAAGTACTTTTATCCAAGCATTGCTTGGCTAGCCGCTGGATTTCTTCAGCAGATTTCCGGGACAAGCCAAACTTGGCAAGACCCAGATTGCTCATGAGGTTTTCGGCGAAAGTTTCTGCCGAGGGATCATTACCCAAAGAGGGTTCACCCTTATCTAGATCTGACGCACCCATGGTGACGTCAGTTTGCGACCCAAGGTTTGCTGGCCCCGTTGAAGAAGCCAGATCTTCTGCAACGATCAAGGAAGGAATGGTCGCTGGCGTTGCAGAAGGTTGAGGGGAAGGAGTCGGAGGAGCCACGGTGGGGGAAGCTATGGTGAGCTTCGTCTGCCGCAGCGGCTTCAAAGGAATCCCTTTCCCCTTGGCCTTGACGAGCGGTTTTGCTCTGAGAATGTAGTAAAAGTCAGAAAACATTACATCTCGGAAAGAAATTTGAATAAGGTACAAAGGCGGAAGTTGTGATTGGATGTTACCTCTTCAGAACAGGCACCTCTTTTGTGCCAACAACCACTGTTGGAGCTTTGCGCTTCTTGAGCGCAAGATCCGGCAATGGAACTACCTCCACCTCCTGAGAGAACTCCGGAGGATATCCTTCGAGCGGAGCAAGTTCCGACTCGGGGGGGGGGTCAGCAAGCTGAAAAGAAGAAAACATATACGTATTGCGATATAACTCAAAGACTGGAACACATAAAAAAGGTGTAATGATAGAAGCTTACCGGCACTACAGGGTTATCCGCCGTGTGCATGTCCAAAGAAACCTCCGGGATTCTCCTCTCGATCCGCTCCCGGATCAGCCACTTGATCTGGCTTATGTAGCCTTGAGTGGTGTAGGCTTTGGAGCTGATGTGGAGGGAGTCTTTCGGAGACGACGTGATGGAATTCATCAGTCGGGTTCCGTGATACTGGAGGGGCTGGATCCGACATGAGACCCAGCACTGGACCAAGTCGGATCCCTTCAGATCCTTGTGTTTGATCAAATATTCGATCCGCCTCTTAGCGAGGATCAGATCGTCGGTGAGAGCCGGAGTAGCCTCGTCCCAAGAAGGTTGGGCCGTGGTGGCTCTGTCAATGAAAGCCGGCAAAGCAGTGGCTTTGCCGGGAGCCGGAATATCCATATGATAGAAAAACGTGGCTGGCCATTGTTTGACCGAGTCACTGGCTAAAATTTTGGGATACGCCCGTTCGCGTCTAAGCCAAAAATTGATAGTGCCGGTGATGCAAGGAACACCGGCAGTAATGGAGTTTCTCCGGACATGGAAATAATACCGGAAGAGAGTTAGACTCGGCCTAATGCCGAGAAAGCCCTCACACAGCGAAGCATACGCACTCATCTCTAAGAGAGAGTTGGGAGGAAGATGATGGAGTTGAACTCCGTAATGATCTATCACCTCAGAGAAGAACTCCGAGGAGGAAAGGACAGACCTCTGTCGATATGGGTGCCGAAGTGGACCCGCTCGCCGTCGCGTGGGTTGGGGATGGTTTCTTCAAAGCCGCTCCGCTAGTCGCCGGCGGCAAGAAGTCCCTCCTTCTCCACGTTCTTGAGGCCCTCCTCGTTGAGAGCGCAAGGAATCCAAATACCGCGAAAGCTCTCCTTCTCCGCCACCACTTCCGCTGTCGCCGCCGCTGCCGCTGGCGGCAAGTCGGAGGAAGAAGATGAAGCCATTTCTCGGGCAAGAAGTTGACCTAAAAGGGGTAGCGCTAGGAGTTCTATGGGGGAAGAACGAGGGAGCTATGTGCACGCAAGGAGATTGGGAGGAGAAGAAAAGGCAAAGGACTGGTGGAAGGAGACGGAAGAAATCCTAACCCCTTATATCCACCTAACTACACCAAGATTCGTGCAAATGCTACAGTGTAACCGCCATGCGTCGTGGAAAGAACTGGGAAGGACCCACGCGATGATTGCGTCGCCTCGATCTCCACGCACGCATTGAAACGGCGCCTCGGTTCTGCGAACCGCGGACCCACCAACGGTTGTGCTGACGGAATGCCTGTCAGATGAGATGACTTGACCATGTCTTGTGTCAGGTGGCGTTGGGAACCAAGTTCCGGCTTAGTTTGAAATCAAGCTGGAAAATCCGAGTAACCTACTGATAGGTCCGACTTATTTTTTAAGACCCGGATCGTATTTTTGTTGTGAAGTTTCAGGAACCCTTTAAGATTCTGCAAGCCGAAGATCAAGCTAGATGATGATAAATCCGACTTTGGATCTTGGAGGCCTCCGGGGGCTGCTGTTGGGGATATAGTTTCCGGGTATCCTCACAGTTCCTCACTGACCAGGGTGGCCCACTTCGGGTTAGAGCTTTGCTTCATGGGCGGCCTAGTCAGGGAGAAAGACGGAGTCCAATCCGGCTACGAGAAGGCCCAGAAGACTTACCGACTTAGGCCCATAATGCTACTTGTAGTTCAAGATGTACTCTGTAACCGACTCTTAGTCGTAGCCAGATAGATCTCTCCTGTAAACCCTAGGCCGGATATCTATATAAGCCGTCCTAGGGAGAGCCTTTAGGGCGACACTTGAATAGTCTACAATCTCAACTCGCATAGGCGAAACCCTTGTAACCCATATTCTAGCTCTCCCGTATTACTGGATTGCTAGCAGGAGTAGGGTCTGTTCAAAGCCGGCGGATTCGAACCTGGGTAAACTTGTGTGCTCACCGTCCCAGAATACCATACGTCTCGCACCCCTCTCTTTCGCACGCCTCAAGGACCCCCTCATGGCGTACTTGTCATCAATCCGACGATAGTGGGGATTAGTCCCACCCCACCTGGCCCCTGGGTGGTGCGCCCCCTCCCACTATATAAAGGGGTCCCCCTCCCCCTTGGAAATCACCCATTCCTCTCATTCTCTCTCTCTCATCTGCTGAGGACTTCCCCGTAATATTGGCGAGGACCTCATAGTTGAGTTCTCCACCTTCACACTACCGTCGTGTGATCGGCGATCTGGCATCTACTTCTTCTGCTGCTCGGCTGGATCAGAGTCCGGTTGACGTCTCCTACACCGGAGGTGTGACAAACTTCGGAGGCACCACACTTGGGGTGCTGCTCGTATTCATCAATATACGCCTTCCTGCATAAGGCGTGCCTCTTTCTGCAAAGGTATGAATACTGTATTCCTTCTCCGTTACTTATGTCTACATAGTATAGATCCTGGTATTAGTGTTCGAGTAGATAGAAATTTGCAGTGGTATCATAGCGGGTCTATGGGTAGACATGTCGTACGGATAGATCCTGGAACCCTTCAGTGGTATCAGAGCGGGTCTATGGGTAGACATGTCATACGGATAGAACACATGGTTTTATGTGGGCATTGATTCTCTAGTTGCTACCCTCTTTAGTATTGTTGTTCATATCGCGACACTGTTTGATGAAGTGGCCCCCAACCAACCTCATGTGGTGATTCACGAGACTGGTCCAAAAATTAAAGTGGCTTAGGGGGTGTATGTCTCTCTACAGTAGTTGATATGGCATTGATACTGGAGGGCCTTGAAAAGGGAAGAAGAACGGCAATCATTGAATCCATGTTGTGGCTCGACCGTAGGTGGGAAGGGGTTCTACTGCGAAAGCCCTAAAGCCGCCTAAAACATGCAATAGTTAATATAGAAGCGTCTATCTTCATTATTGCATAGGGGGCAAGTATTATATCATGGCAACAAACAAGTTTGCAAAACTTTGAAGCTGTTGATGATGATCATAAAGCTTTATCCATATTATAACACTTTACTTTTGAAGCATTACTTATTGTGCTAGTATACTTACTAGACGGTAGCATAATAAGATAATCCCTCGTAGTATTCCAGTTATCGTATTCCCCTTGTGTGTGAACCACCAAGAAAGTTCTTCGGTATGAGGCCGGCCGTGATGATCGGGGGTCAGACATATCTACGTTCGCATAGAGTGGGTCCAAGCCATGTTGCACTGCGAATACACACAAGTTAGAACTGGCGAGCCTAGCATGTACAGACATGGACTCGAAATACAAGAGACTGAAAGGTCGAGCATGAATCACATAGTTGATGTGATCGACATTAGGGAATGTCCACCATTGATACCGCACTGATGGCCATGATGATCGGGGGAGGTGCAGGGGATAGGGATCATGTGATCACTAAACGAGTAGAGAGATGTTCATTTAAGTGGAAGTTCCTTTATTAAAATTTGAACTCATTATTATGAACATAGTCTAAACACTTTGCAAATCCTTTGTAGATGTCTCGCCCACCCACCTTCAACCTAGCACTTTCCTCAAGAAGGACAAGCTGAAAACTGATGGAACCAACTTCCCCGCATAGTTCCGCAATCTTAGGATCCTCCTAGTACCCTACAAGTTGAGTTATGTCATCGAGGCTGAGCCTCCGGCTAAGCCTGTAGATTCTGCCTCCCAAGACGAAAAGAATGTCTGGTAGTCCAAGGCGGACGATTTCTCCCTCATCCAGAGTGGAATGCTCTATGCCATGGAGCCGGAGCTTCAAAAGCGTTTTGAGAAGATGAATGCTTTTGAGATCATTGAGGATCTCAAGGCCGTCTTTGCTCCCCAGGCTCGTGTAGAGAGGTATGATGCTTCTAAGCTCTTCTTCTCTGCTAAAATGGAATAGCACAATAGTATTAGTGAGCACGTGGTCAAAATGTCTGGCTACGTTAAGCGCCTAAACGCACTAGATTGCAAAATCCCGGAGGAGCTCGCTATAGATAGGGTGCTGCACTCGCTGCCCCTAGCTGTAAGAGTTTTGTGATGAACTACAACATGCAAGGGATGAATAAGACCCTTGTTGAGGTGTTCTCCATGCTCAAAACTGCTGAGGTTGAAATCAAGAAGGAGCACACGGTGCTGATGGTCAAAAAGACAACCAACTTTAAGAACCGGGGCAAAAGGGGAAAGGCAAGGGTAAGAAGTCTAAGAGGGATGGCAGGTTTGTTCACAACACCTCAAAGACTGCCAAGTCTGGCCCTAAGCACGACACTTCGTGCTTCTACAGCAAAGGGGATGGGCACTGGAAACGCCACTGCCCCAAGTACCTTGAAGACAAGGGATGTGGCATCCCGCTAAAACCACTACTAGAAAATCGTTGTGTTTTTGTGCATTGCATCATCATGACCGCATGCTCATGTCATCATGCCACATTGCATTTGAGCATCATCATGCATATGTTTGTCTAAAACTATTTTCTAAAAGCCTAGTTTTGTTTTCTAAATATCCCCACCTTACTTCAAATAAAAACCTCGGTCTTATCTGGATCTTTTATTTGTCTAAAAACTATTTGTAAAAGTCTTCAAAAATAAAACATTTTCAAATAAAAGGATTTTAGGGGAGGCAGCCGACCGGCCCAAAAGGCCCAACCGGCCACCTATGACCCATCTTACCAAAACCCTAAATCAGATCTAGCCAAATCCTAGCCCTAGACTAAACCTACCCAGACCCAACCCGCCACACCTTTTCCTCCACCCATCCGACGCCAGCGCGCACCCTCACCTGACCACACGCGCGCGCGTCACGCGCCAGCCACCCCGGGATTCCCCCAGCCCCACCTGGGCATGCAACCCCACCGCAACCTGCCTCTTTCCCGCCCACACCTGCCGCCGCGCGACCCCACCCACTCACACCGCCCGCCCCGCTCCAACCTCGCGTACACCGCACGTGCAGCGACCGCCCTCCCGTACGCGTCGCCACCACCGAACCCGGCCCCACCTCCCTGAGCCCGCTCCCCTCGTTGCTCACCTACCCAATATAGGATGCCCGAACCTCGCTCGGCCTCCCTCGTCTCTCACCTACCGCATCCGCCGCCTCCAGGACCTCGCGCTGGCCTCGATCCCTGTCGCCGCGCGCATCCACGACGCCAGGCGAGCCCGCCCGGGGCTCCTCTGCCTCGACCTCCGCGCCACCGTCTTCCTCTGGCCCCGCGTCAGCCTCGCTGCCTCCCCGAGTTTTCCTCGCAGAGCTCCGCCTCTGCCCTGCTGCCGCCCGACCCGAGCACCACCCCTCCTCGTCTGGTCGTCGTAGGCCGCTCTCCCTCCGGCGCCCCTCGACCTCGTCCTCGCCATCCTCAACGCGGCCTCCTCTCCTGCTTCTCTGGCGTGCCCTCTCAGCATCCTCGTAGGACACCACCACTCCATCTCCCCGCGCCGTCCTTGCATGCACGACCTCCGCCGTGAGCCCGTCGCCGCCAAGCCCTACGTGAGCGCCGCCGGTGTGCCCAGCTTCCGCCCTGGTCGCCCTCACCGCGCGAGCGCCTCCTGCGAGCCCCCCCTCGTGCCGCCGTCAGCGTCTCCCAGCGCCGCATCCTCGATCTTCTTGCTGTCCTTGCCGGTGATGCCCTCCTCCATGACCGATACCCCAAGTTCGTCTGTCACCATCATCAGCGTCTCAAGCAACCGCTGCCGGTCCTCTTTGTTGTTGTTGCAAATCTCTTGTTGTAGTGTGCAGTTGCACGGCAAAAGATGTGTTACCGTGCCATGCTGCTGTAGGCGTTCGGTAAACAAGTTCGACATGCACTTCGTGCACCGCCCAGATCTACATCGGCGTCTTTGACCGAGACCGATACCGCCTTCGTGGATCCAAGGGTGCAACCTCGAGGAACCCGAACACCACCGAATACAAAGATCTTCTTCACGTTTCACCAAGGACCTCGTCATGGATTCCAAGATCTTCGCCCTGGAACCCCAAGATCGACACCGATGCCCGAGGACCGAACGCCAAGACCCGGACCCGATGACCACCAAGATCGCCACCGGAACGACAAGCACTTCACCTCGGAACACCGAGTTCGTCGACACGGAACACTAAGTTCTTCATCCCGGACGCCATTACCGTCTACACGGAACCGAAGACCACCGGTACCCGATCCATTCAACTTCGCCATCGACGATAAGGTCGACCGCTTGGAACCCAAGTTCTCCGTCATGACACGGCAAGTTCACCATCTTGTATCCGAACCTCGCCATTCCCGTCAAACCCTGACACCGGACCCCGACCCCCCTGGAACCCAAGATCTTCCGAACCCAGATGTGTGAACCTTTTCCCGAGCCCCTATTTTATAAATGCTATATATAAAACTTGTTGCATATTAATTGTTCATGCATGCATACCTGTCTGTGTTTTGGGGGCATTGTGCCGATTCACCTTATAATTAAATATGGAGTCAATATGCGGGATACCTTTGTCTTATTCTGGACTCCATTTAAATTCGTGTAGCGAACCGATACCATGTTTTGCCTTGTTAAGACAACATTTAAATTGCGGGGTTTTAAATAACTTGAACCGTCTAATTAAATGTCGGGACCCCGATTCCGCTTAATACTGCCTAATTGCACCGCACTTTTGCCATGCCATGCATCATACCATGAACATGCCGATTCTTTTGCCATAGCATTAAATATTACATCCGGTGTTTCTTCTAGTGTTTGCTTCTTTGCGGACTAGGCCGATGAGTGGATGCGAGTATCGACAAGTTCTCGGATGAATCTCCGGCAGTGTTTCCCAGGCGAGCATCTCTCCCCCTTCTACCTATTTTGCATTTATAGTCTTTATTTCCTCCTCTTGATCTATTGCTATCCGTGTCGCGATGCTTTAGTTTCCGTGCACCAGTTATATCCCGTGCAGCCTCTATATTGCCATGGACACCTCCTAATACCTGTTGTTTGGTAGATAGCTGGCCTTGCGAGTCGTAGATGCTTGCTCAGGTGCGATCTCGTGTTGTCGAGTACCACAGTTGTTGGAATGCTGGCAGATGTTTATGGTGGAGATGATCATGTCTTTAATTGCAACTATTAAATTGACGTGATAACTAATGAAAGTGGCACCGGTGGGCAATAATATGTTATTTGGTTTTCATGCCTAGTTGTGTCCCGTAGGCCCCGAGTACTTGATACCTGTTCCTTGACTATTCGCACTATCCACATCCGGGAGAGTCTATGAATCCCCCTTAGCCAGAGCTTGATTCATTTCTTATTTCTTGGGGCCACAAACTAATTTGGGGTTTTATTACTATCATGTACTTATGCCATGCTTTACTGCTTTATTTATGATTGTGCGTGGAGCACCTGTACTGTTTTGGATCGTGACACGTTTTCGCTATATCGACAAGCCCAGTCACACTTTCGGGTTCCCAATCGTTTACCACCGTCCACACAAACCCTGGGTCCGTCTCGGAGCCGGCCAACTTCGTCGTGGGTAGCTTAGTGGGGTGGCCGCCTGAAATATTTTATGAATCATGTGATTGCTTTGTCGTGAAAGCCTCGTTGGGTTTTGAGTTGGTTTTTTCGAGGTTGATTGTGTGTGTGTTGCTATTTGTGCACCCCTGCAGGGTAAATCTTTCTGAAAGCCGTGTACGCGGTTATGGATGACTTGGAGCACTGTATCTCGATCATAGAAAAGAATAATTAAAGTAGTGTTATAAATTTGACTTAATATGTGACTAGTAATCAGCTTCACTACAATGGAATGGATAATAAAAATGCCAACAACTGGTGGATATGTGGTGATCTGTGTCATACTATACCTTCCTAGTAAGTATTACAACTTCAATGGAATGTGATAAAAGTGCCAACAACTACTGGGTTTTGGGATTCCTCGGGACAGTTATATCTGACTAGTAAATGTTCCAACTACCATGGAATGGTTAATTAAAACTGCCCACTACTTATGCTTCAGGATGACTCATGCTATCTATATCTGACTAGTAAATGCTTCAACTATAATGGAATGAATAAAACTACGAACTGTGTGAGTTCCTTGGTTTGACTTCCTCGTTTGGTCTCGAGGGGGAATACCAGGATGGGTATGATTGGTGTTAGTATAAGGTTGGTCCCGAATAGGTCTCTCTTGTCCCTCTCTAATAGCCGACAGTTGCATCGAGTCTCTATAGGTTGTTTAGTGCATGTTGTGCTGCCGCTTCAGTCCACCATACCTATGTAGGCGAGAGCCGCCGAATTCTAGCCTCGCCGTGTACTGTCCTCAGTACTAACGCTCCTCTGTTTCCTTTGCCCTTAGTCGGCACCCCTTTTGTTTTAGCAGGTTTGAGATCGATGTCGTTAGCCGGGTTACCCTTCTGGCTTGGCCTGGGCAGGGCTATGGACGCCATTGGTTATTCTTCAGGGCTCTTAGCCCCATTTGCATCTTGTCCGTAGTCGGACGCTCTATCGTTTTCAAGGTGATTTGGATCTTTGTATAGTATATCTATATTCTTGACTCATGGAGTCGCTGTTGTATATATATCTGTTCTGTGGGTCCCATCAAGGACTATTGTGCAATGGTATTACTTCGTTTTCCACCCGCACGAAAGTGCCTGGTGGGCGTCCTTGAATCGTTTCTATGCGGGTTTGGAGGAAAGGGCTAAAACTTGCGTAGGGCCGATTCGAGGGTGTTACAGAGTGGTATCAGAGCTCAGCAGTTGCGATACCCCACTGGTCCAGCCTGTAGGATAACCTAGCTAACGGCCGAAGTAGAGTGTCAAACTATTTTGCAAAATCAGTTCGATAGATCTGATTAGGTCTGGTTTTACTCCTTACCCTCTGCTATTCTCCTCTTATCTCTTCGTGTTTTGAATCTGCTCTCTTATCTTTTCTTCGAGTCCAGGATTTCTCGTGGTTGGGTTTCCGTCGTACCTTCAGGGTTTCGCTTCCTCCTTTGGTAACGGAGCTTCTACATCCGGTCTTCATGTATCTGAGGAATGCTTCATTTGTTGGACTTCTCGTTGTTCCTTTTTTGTGCCTTCCGGTGTTTCCAAGATGACATCATCTACGCCAGATCCAATGCAGAGCCTGCATCACTCCTTTGTCCCGCACCTCGCTTGTTGAGATCTTCAGTTTGAATTCCGAGAGTTGGTTGCATAATTCTCCTATTCATGTGCAGAGTAATGGTTTGGGTGCGCGATGGACTGATCACCATCCGACTACTCTTATCATTCGCTCTTGTACATCGAATCGGTGGATCCAGCAATTATACTCCATCCCCAGAAGTTAGAGCTGGCCTTATCTCTTGATACCTTTACCTTCGTCCTTTGTTCCCGGAGTGTTTTCTCGACGAATGGGAGCAACGACACCTTGTTGGTGGTGTCTCCAATTTCAAGATGGAACAAGAATCTTTGTTAGTGGTGTCGCGAGGATCTACATGAAGCGAGAAGATTCAGATCGCCGACCTTCTTCCCGGTACCATGAGGCGGATCTCGAGGGCGAGATCCCTTGTTAGTGGTGTCGAATTGTGGCATCCCGCTAAAACCACTACTAGAAAATCGTTGTGTTTTTGTGCATTGGATCATCATGACCGCATGCTCATGTCATCATGCCATATTGCATTTGAGCATCATCATCATCATGCATATGTTTGTCTAAAACTATTTCTAAAAGCCTAGTTTTGTTTTCTAAATATCCCCACCTTTACTTCAAATAAAAACCTCGGTCTTATCTGGATCTTTTATTTGTCTAAAAACTATTTGTAGAAGTCTTCAAAAATAAAACATTTTCAAATAAAAGGATTTTATGGGAGGCAGCCGACCGGGCCCAAAAGGCCCAACCGGCCACCTACGACCCATCTTACCAAAACCCTAAATCAGATCTAGCCAAATCCTAGCCCTAGACTAAACCTAACCAGACCCAACCCGCCACACCTTTTCCTCCACCCATCCGCCACCAGCGTGCACCCTCACCTGACCGCACGCGCACGCGTCACGTGCCAGCCACCACGGGATTCCCCCAGCCCCATCTGGGCGCGGAACCCCACCGCCACCTGCCGCCGCGCGACCACACCCACTCACACCGCTCGCCTCGCTCCAACCTCGCGTACACAGCACGCACAGTGACCGCCCTCCTGTACGCGTCGCCACCACCGAACCCGGCCCCACCTCCCCAAGCCTTCTCCCCTCGTCGCTCACCTACCCCGCAGAGGACGCCCAAACCCCGCCCGGCCTCCCTTGTCTCTCACCTACCGCATCTGCCGCCTCTAGGACCTCGCGCTGGCCTCGATCCCTGTTGCCGCGCGCATCCACGACGCCAGGCGAGCCCGCCCCAGGGCTCCTCTGCCTCGACCTTTGTGCCACCGTCTTCCTCTAGCCCCGCGTCAGCCTTGCCGCCTCCCCGTGTTTTCCTCGTAGAGCTCCGCCTCTGCCCTGCTGCCGCTCGACCTGAGCATCGCCCCTCCGTGTCTGGTCGTCGCAGTCCGCTCTCCCTCTAGCGCCCCTCGACCTCGTCCTCGCCATCCCCAACGCGGCTTCCTCGCCTGCTTCTCTGGCACGCCCTCTCAACATCCTTGCAGGACACCACCACCCCATCTCCCCGCGCCGTCCTCGCATGCACGACCTCCGCCGTGAGCCTGTGCTGCCAAGCCCTGCATGAGCGCCGCCGGTGTGCCCAGCTTCTGCCCTGGTCGCCCTCACCACGCGAGCGCCTCCTGCGAGCACCCCCCGTGCCGCCGTCAGCGTCTCCCGACGCCGCGTCCTCGATCCTCCTGCTGCCCTCGCCGGTGACGCCCTCCTCCATGACCGATACCCCAAGTTCGTCCGTCGCTGTCATCAGTGTCTCAAGCAACCGCTACCGGTCCTCTTTGTTGTTGTTGCAAATCTATTGTTGTAGTGTGAAGTTGCACGACAAAAGATGTGTTAGCCATGCGGTGCTGCTGTAGGCGTTCGGTAAACAAGTTCGGCATGCACTTCGTGCACCGCCCAGATCTACATCGGCGTCTTTGACCGAGACCGAGACCTCCTTCGTGGATCCAAGGGAGAAACCTCGAGGAACCCGAACACCACCGAATACAAAGATCTTCTTCACGTTTCACCAAGGACCTCGTCATGGATTCCAAGATCTTTGCCCTGGAACCCCAAGATCGACACCGATGCCCGAGGACCGAACGCCAAGACCCGGACCCGATGACCACCAAGATCGCCAGCGGAACGACAAGCACTTCACCTCGGAACACCGAGTTCGTCGACACAGAACACCAAGTTCTTCATCCCGGATGCCATGACCGTCTATACGGACCCGAAGACCACCGGTACCCAATCCATTCAAGTTTGCCATCGACGACAAGGTCGACCGCTTGGAACCCAAGTTCTCTGTCATCACACGGCAAGTTCACCATCTTGTATCCTAACCTCGTCGTTCCCGTCAAACCATGAGACCGGAACCAAGATCTTCCGAACCCAGATGTGTGAACCTTTTCCCGAGCCCCTATTTTATAAATGCTATATATAAAACTTGTTGCATATTAATTGTTCATGCATGCATACCTGTCTGTGTTTTGGGGGCATTGTGTCGATTCACCTTATAATTAAATATGGAGTCGATATGCGGGATACCTTTGTCTTATTCCGGACTCCATTTAAATTTGTGTAGCGAACCGATACCATGTTTTGCCTTGTTAAGACAACATTTAAAATGCGGGGTTTTAAATAACTTGAACCGTCTAATTAAATGTTGGGACCCCGGTTCCTCTTAATACTGCTTAATTGCACCGCACTTTTGCCATGCCATGCATCATACCATGAACATGCCGATTCTTCTGCCGTAGCATTAAATATTGCATCCGGTGTTTCTTCTAGTGTTTGCTTCTTCGCGGACTAGGCCGATGAGTGGCTGCGAGTATCGATAAGTTCTCCGGATGAATCTCCGGCAGTGTTTCCCAGGCGAGCATCTCTCCCCCTTCTACCTATTTTGCATTTATAGTCTTTATTTCCTCCTGTTGATCTATTGTTATCCGTGTCGCGATGCTTTAGTTTCTGTGCACCAGTTATATCCCGTGCAGCCTCTATATTGCCATGGACACCTCCTAATACCTGTTGTTTGGTAGATAGCTGGCCTTGCGAGTCGTAGATGCTTGCTCAGGTGCGATCTCGTGTTGTCGAGTACCACAGTTGTTGGAATGCTGGCAGATGTTTATGGTGCAGATGATCATGTCTTTAATTGCAACAATTAAATTGATGTGATAACCAATGAAAGTGGCACCGGTGGGCAATTATATTTTATTTGGTTTTCATGCCCAGTTGTGTCCCGTAGGACCCGAGTACTTGATACCTGTTCCTTGACTATTCGCACTATCCACATCCGGGAGAGTCTATGAATCCCCCTTAGCCAGAGCTTGATTCATTTCTTATTTCTTGGGGCCACAAACTAGTTTGGGGTTTTATTACTATCCTGTACTTATGCCATGCTTTACCGCTTTATTTACGATTGTGCGTGGAGCACCTATACTATTTTGGATCCTGACACGTTTTCGCTGTATCGACAAGCCCAGTCACACTTTCGGGTTCCCAGTCGTTTACCACCGTCCACACAAACACTGGGTCCTTCTCGGAGCCGGCCAACTTCATCGCGGGTAGCTTAGTGGGGTGGCCCCCTGAAATATTTTATGAATCCTGTGATTGCTTTGTCGTGAAAGCCTTGTTGGGTTTTGAGTTGGTTTTTCCGAGGATGATCGTGTGTGTGTTGCTATTTGTGCACCCCTACAGGGTAAATTTTTCTGAAAGCCGTGTCCGCGGTTATGGACGACTTGGAGCACAATATCTCGATCATAGACAAGCATAACTAAAGTAGTGTTATAAATTTGACTTAATATGTGACTAGTAATCAGCTTCACTACAATTGAATGGATAATAAAAATGCCAACAACTGGTAGATCTGTCGTGATCTGTGTCATACTATACCTGCCTAGTAAGTATTACAACTCCAATGGAATGTGATCAAAGTGCCAACAACTGCTGGGTTTTGGGATTCCTCAGGACAATTATATCTGACTAGTAAATGTTCCAACTACCACGGAATGGTTAATTAAAACTGCCCACTACTTATGCTTCAAGATGACTCATGCTATCTATATCTGACTAGTAAATGCTTCAACTATAATGGAATGAATAAAACTACGAACTGTGTGAGTTCCTTGGTTTGACTTCCTCGTTTGGTCTCGAGGGGGAATACCAGGATGGGTATGATTGGTGTTAGTATAAGGTTGGTCCTGAATAGGTCTCTCTTGTCCCTCTCTAATAGCCGACAGTTGTATCGAGTCTCTATAGGTTGTTTAGTGCATGTTGCGCTGCTGCTTCAGTCCACCATACCTATGTAGGCGAGATCCGCCGAATTCTAGCCTCGCCGTGTACTGGCCTTAGTACTGACGCTCCTCTTTTTCCTTTTCCCTTTGTCGGCACCCCTTTTGTTTTAGCTGGTTTCTTGAGCAAAGTCGTTAGTAGGGTTACCCTTCCGGCTTGGCCTGAGCAAAGTTATGGAAGCCATTGGTTATTCTTCAGGGCTCTTAGCCCCATTTGCATCTTGTCCATAGTCGGACACTCTATCGTTTTCAAGGTGATTTGGATCTTTGTATAGTATATCTGTATTCTTGACTCATGGAGTCGCTGTTGTATATATATCTGTTCTGTGGGTCCCATCGAGGACTGTTGTGCAATGGTATTACTTTGTTTTCCACCCAAACGAAAGTGCCTGGTGGGCGTCCTTGAATCGTTTCTATGCGGTTTTGGCGGAAAGGGCTAAAACTTGCATAGGGCCGATTCGGGGGTGTTACAAGCGAGCTGGCAAGATAGACACCCCGAACAAAGGTATATATGATATACATGTTATTGATGTATTCCTTACGAGTGCCAGGAGTAACACCTAGGTATTTGATACCGGATCTGTTGCTCACATTTGTTACTCTCAGCAGGATCTCTAGAGTAGGAGGCGCCTGAGGAAGGACGAGCTGACGATGTGCGTCGGCAATGGTTCGAGAGTCGAAGTGATGGCCGTTGGCACCCTGCATCTCCGTCAACCATCAGGATTATTGTTGGTTTTGAATAAATTCTATTATGTACCCGCACTGAGTATGAATATTATGAGTGGGTCTTGCTTGTTGCAAGACCATTATTCGTTTAAATCTGGAACAAATGGTTATTCAATTTATATGGATGATGTTTTCTATGTTCATGCTCCTGTATGTGATGGTTTATTCTTACTTTATCTTGATTGTGATACACACATCCATAGTGTTGATGCTAAACGTTGTAAGCACAGTGACAATAATTCCATGTACATATGGCATTGCCGTCTTGGTCATATTGGCATAAAGCGCATGAAGAAGCTTCATTCAGAAGGGCTTCTTGGATCATTGGATTTTGAATCCCTTGATACATGTGAGCCATGCCTCATGGGCAAGATGACCAGGACACCATTCTCCGAAATAGTGGAGAGAGCTGTAGACCTACTTGGGATCATACATACGGATGTATGTGGACCAATGAGTGTCTCAACACGCAATGGTTATCGTTACTTTGTTACCTTTACTGACGACTTGAGAAGATATGGATATATCTACTTGATGAAGCACAAGTCTGAAACCTTTGAAAAGTTCAAGGAATTTCAGAAAGAGGTAGAGAATCAACTTAACAAGAAAATCAAGCACCTTCGATCGGATCGAGGAGGCGAGTATTTGAGTTATGAGTTTAACATGCACTTGAAAGACTGTGGGATTATCCCACAGCTTATGCCAGACGGAACACCACAGCGCAATGGTGTGTCAGAACGCCATAACCGAACACTATTGGATAGTGTACGGTCCATGATGTCTTTAACTAATTTGTCTGTGTCTTTTTGGGGATACGTGTTAGAAACAGCCGCTTTTATTTTAAACCGAGCACCATCCAAATCCGTGGAGACAACCCCATATGAGATATGGTATGGGCAGAAGCCGAAGTTGTCTTTTCTAAAAGTTTGGGGATGTGAGGCGTATGTTAAGAAACTGCAGCCTGACAAACTCGAACCCAAATCGAAAAAATGTATCTTTGTAGGATATCCATGAGAAACCATTGGATATACCTTCTACAATCAAGCCGAAGGCAAAACGCTTGTCGCAAAAACCGACACCTTTCTCGAGAAAGAGTTTCTTGCAAAAGGGGTGAGTGCAAGGAAAATTGAGTTAGATGAAATTGTTGACCCTTCTCTCCGTATTCCGAGTAGCACAACGGAAGATGTTTTGAAACCGCTCTCCAACATGGAGGAAGAGCCCATTGATAATCATCAAAACAATGACATCGAGACTCCTGAGGTTCGCAGGTCTACAAGGGTTCGTGCCACTCTAGATTGGTACAATAGCCTTGTAATGTCTGTCATCCTAGATGAACAAGAAGAACCTACAAACTACAAAGAAGCTATGGATAGTGCTGACTCCGAGAAATGGCTAGAAGCCATGAAATCCGAAATAGGATCCATGCATGAAAACCAATTTTGTACCTTGGTGGATCTTCCAGAGGGCCGCAAGGCCGTGGAAAATAAATGGATCTTTAAGAAAAAGACAGATGCGAACGGTAATGTGACCATTCACAAAGCTCGACTTGTCGCAAAGGGGTTTCAACAAATTCAAGGAGTTCACTACGACGAGACTTACTCTCCCGTAGTGATGCTTAAGGCTGTCAGGATTTTAATAGCAATTGCTGCACATTTCGACTATGAAATTTGGCAGATGGATGTGAAGACCGCATTCCTGAATGGTCACATTGATGAAGAGTTGTATATGATGCAACCGGACGGTTTTGTTGATCCTAAGGATGCTGGAAAGGTATGCAAGCTTCAACGGTCCATTTATGGAATGAAGCAGGCATCTCGGAGCTAAAACCAACGTTTTGATCAAGTGATCAAAAGTTTTGGATTCATCCAAAATCAACAAGAGTTCTGTGTTTACAAGAAAGCGAGTGGGAGCTCAGTTGTTTTCCTGGTGGTATATGTGGATGACATATTACTCATGGGAAACGATGTGGATCTTATGAATAGCATGAAAGCATATTTGTGCAACCAATTTTCCATGAAGGATCTAGGTGAAGATGCATACATATTAGGAATCAAGATCTATAGAGATAGATCAAGGCACCTAATAGCATTGAGTCAGAGTACATACATAGATAAGATTTTGAAGAGGTTCAAAATGGAAAACACCAAGAGGGGTTTTACACCTATGATGAAGAATTGAAACTTGAGTATGACTCAATGTCCTGTGACGGACGATGATAGAGAGAAGATGTCTTACAACCCCTATGCTTCAGCAATAGGATCTATCATGTATGCAATGCTTAGTACCCGACCTGATGTGGCATTGGCTCTTAGTTTGATGAGCCGATATCAGAGTAATCCAGGACCGGATCACTGGACGGCTGTGAAAAATATCCTAAAGTATCTGAGAAGAAGAAAGGATATGTTCCTAATCTATGGAGGAAATGATGAAGCTCTAAACGTAACAGGTTACGTAGATGCGAGCTAGAATTCAGATCATGATGACTCGAAGTCTCAAACAGGATTTTTTTCTTGGTGAATGGTGGGGAGGTAAGCTAGAAGAGCAAGAAGCAGCCGGTGGTGGCACAATCTTCAATGGAGTCTGAATACATTGATGCAGCTGATGCAGCAAATGAAGTTGTTTGGCTAAGGAATTTCGTCATCAAACTAGGAGTTTTTCCCAATGCGCAAGACCCCGTGACGATCTATTGTGATAACACGGGAGCTATTGCAAATGCAAGGGAACCAAGAACTCATTCCACATCTAAACACATCAAGCTTAGATTTCACGTCATCCGACAGATTGTTGACGAAGGTGAAGTCAAGATTTGCAAAGTAGATACAGAACTGAATGTAGTAGATCCTCTGACTAAAGCTCTCCAACTGGATAAGCACAAAAAACACCGAGATTCCATTGGTGTTAGGTTCCTGCCTATTGTAAACTAGTTTTGTATACTCTAGTGCAAGTGGGAGACTGAAGGAGTTATGCCCTAGAGGCAAATAATAAAGTATATTATTTGATATATCTCATGTATGTTCATAATACATTTCATACTGTGCTATAACTATGTTAATACGAAATGTTAATACACGTGTGGTATGTAAACAAACCGTGTCTCTAGTTACCTCCAGTGAACTAGTTCATTGGTCATGAGGATGGTTTGTGTTTCAAGATCATGGGAATTTATGCCAACTGACAATGAGGTCATGTTATTAGTTAAATAACATGATAGACAAACATCTGACGTTATATCTTAATGAGATCTAGTTACAAAGTTCACCATTGATGATAAAACACAGAGAACCTCGCAACCTGGTCCTTTGACTGTGAGGTAATGCAAATCACCATTCTGGAAGAAGCTTAGATGGTTATCAAGAATCATCTCGTAACAGGGTGATAAAAAAGGTGCCACTCAGGTTTTCCGAAGGAATGCGTAGAGGAGTACATATCAAGACCAGGATTTGTCTAGTCCATGTAACGGACAAATACATGTGGCCATCTCGGTGGCGTCGCATTAATGAAGCTTGCAAGCATGTGACTAGGTCACGGAATGCAACGACATGAGAACGAGAAAACAAGTTCATCAGTAACGAGATCGAACTAAGGTATGGTGATACCGAAGATCAAGTCTCGGATGAATTAGGTATCGAATGACAAAGGGAATGGGGAACGACTATCTCACATTTCAAGCGATTGTATTCGTGAAACGCACAGGGGTCACATGGCCATCTAGGTCCCTCTGTTGATCATTGATATGAGAGTGGTCTCTGTCATGTCCGGAGTGTTTACGAACCGAAGGATGTCACGCTTAAGGGTAGGGACGCTTAGGGTAGATGAGGTATCGTATGACGAATAGAGAGAGAGAAAATGGATTTGTTTCGATAACACCCAATGGAGATCGGAAAGGGGCCCGGAAGTTGTTCCAGAGTGAAGAGATAATATAATATGTGTATTTGAATGTTAATTGGAGAATTAATATTAAATATATATTTTATTTTATTTTTTAAGGAACTATATTGCTAATGGGCCTCACCCGAAGGGAGGCCCAAGTGGGCAAGGCGCCTAGGGAGTGGGGGCCAGTCGGCCTAGGGCTGGTGGGCCACCCTAGTGGGGCCCAACTAGGGCTGGCGGCTGCCCCAAGGTGGCCAGCGGGCATGGGGATTAGTCCCACCCCGCCTGGCTCCTAGGTGGTGTGCCCCCCTCCCACTATATAAAGGGGTTCCCCCTCCCCTTGGAAATCACCCATTCCTCTCATTCTCTCTCTCTTATCTGCTGAGGACTTCCCCGTAATATTGGGGAGGACCTCGTAGTTGAGTTCTCCACCTTCACACTACCGTCGTGTGATCGGCGATCCAGCATCTACTTCTTTCGGTGCTCGGCTAGATCGGAGTCCGGTTGACGTCTCCTACATCGGACGTGTGGCGAACTTCGGAGGCACCAAACTTGGGGTGCTGCTCGTCTTCATCAATATACGCCTTCCTACGTAAGGCGTGTCTCTTTCTGCAAAGGTACGAATACTGTATTCCTTCTCCGTTACTTATGTCTACATAGTATAGATCCTGGTATTAGTGTTCGAGTAGATAGAATTTTTTTGTTTTCTGCTACGGAACCCTTCATAAATTCCACGAGTCACCTAGTTCAGCGTTCCATTCGACATATGCATAATTGGTTGTGCTTGAAGGCGGTGAAGGAGGTGCATTCATACAGGTAGGTAAGCGTGGCCGGGGTTGCTTGAGGCGATTCCTCTAGTAAACCAACCTCGCCCACATCTCTAGGGACAGGCTTTGGGATTTGACCTATTACAGCGGAAGCATCCTTAGGGCGTTACTCATGGTCTCGGTGAACGCGAGGTAAAGGTCGTGTCCAACCACTGTCTCTCGGCCTTCCAAGGAAGAGGTGTAATGATCTGGCATTAAGAGTTGGTTATTACGTGTGTGTAAAGTTGTACACCCTTGCAGGGTTAAATCTTTTTGAAAAGTCATTTTCACGGTTATGAACCCATGGCGACCGAATTCTAAGATCACGGAGAACATTAACCTAATCATAAAACTTGGCAGTTCAACGTGTGCTTAAGGATGCTTCCTCATGGGTATGAGGGGGTGATCCTAGATGTGAGATGAGGATTACTTTGGTGGATATCAAGATGATGATCAATTCTTCGGAGATGTTGCTCTCTTATCCCCTTTTAAAATATTCGGATTAGACGAGCTTCTCCTCCCTCTTGTTTTACAAACAAAGATGGCTTTATGCAAAATAACCCCACCAGCCATAAGTCCTGTGGAGTACACCCTGTACTCACCCTTGATTTGTTGATACTTTTTTGTAGCAGAGTAATTGTTCCCCTGAAGATGAGTTCCGTACGACATCGACACGACGAGTAGCTTGGGGTTCCCTGTCGGCAGCCTGGAATCTATGGATTGGGATCATCGTTATGCTTCAGGCCTCTTAGGCCATTTGTTTAGTTTGCTATACTTAATATCATAATTTGCCTTCCGTTGTTTGATGTTTGTGGTCAGTGACCTCTCCTTGTAAGATATTGTTAGTCTACTCAGTTATGAGCTTGCTGTAATAATTTTTGTGTCATAGGGTCACTGTAATGTTACCGATTCTCTCTCTATAGCTTTTGACATTTAGGTTAGGCTTATATCCGATAGATGTCTGGAATTTGTCTAGCCCTAATCCCGGGGGTGTCACGGTTACTTGGTATCAGAGTAGTACCGACTATAGGAAAACCTTTCTACTGGTCGATGTTGAGTCTAGTGTTTGTGAAAACTACTTGAAAGTAGAAAAGTATTTGTAAAAACTATGGTATGCTTCTTTTTCTCCTTATCAAGTTTCGCTCTTAACTCTGGGTGATCTTACCTTGTGTTGATTAGAAAATTTTTTCTATCTCGTCTCGTCTTTCAAAACATAGGTGCCTTTTTCGCATGACATTTCTGAACCAGTTGACCTAGTGTTGAGTTCTCCAACGTCAGTTGTGTGTGTTCCTTGTTTCCCTTTTCTCTTCTTCAGTTGGGAGATTCCTTTCCATCATGATCTCTCTATCTTATGGGCCCACAACATTATGTTGATAGTTCCACAATGATCTATTAAGGCCTCGAAGTTTCCTTTCACCTCGTGTGCCTCCTTTTCGTTTGTTTGGATACTTTAGAAGTTGTTTCTTCTTTTGGAAGATACCTCGTGGTTACTACCTTGTAGTACCTTCTATACTACTATGATAGTAGTTACTCCTTTCTCGGGTTTTAACCCTTGGACTTGAACCGAAGATCCCTGATTGTGCTGGATTGCGGTGCTGTGAATCTTGTACATGAAGCTGACCTTTAACCCAAGATCCATTTTTTTCATCCTTGTTGTTAATGTTCACACATTACCTCAGGATGACTAGTACCTTCTACTCTAGCCTTTAGGCTTGTGGTTATTATCGGGAATAAATTACGACAAACAAAGGACTTCCCCTACCACATGCTATGGCAGATGTTCTTTAATGCAACCAAATAGATCACGACAAGAGTACTCCTCGTGAGTCTCGCTTCTATATCCGTCACTCTGCCACACCTCCCTTTCCTGCATCGGTCCTTGGAAGATTGTTGACTTATGCATCCACATCTCGGGATTCTATCCTGAGCATGTTCCTTTTCCCTTGTTGTTTCCGACCTTTGTCTACCAATTGGTAGACAAGTAGTAAATGTGCATTGGTGTCTTCCGATACATGATACTCTTGTCGTTCATCAAGACAAACCAATTCAGAATGTCAGGAGAAACAAACTCCAGAACCTCATCGTATATAGGACCAGGTCAAAGTGTTGTAGTCCAGAGATCAATAGGCCTTGATTAGCTTTTGTTCTTTTCTACCTTAAGTTATCACACTCTTATATACTAAGAGGTCATCTTTAGTTTCATGACCCCTAGTGAAGTGATGCTCCTACATATTCTTACCCACACTTCCTCTGAGTTGTTCTTCCTCGAGAATGATGCATGTGTGTAATAATGTGGTCATCTGAGATTCTTAGCAATCATTATTGTTTGGACCTCAACAAGGACATTGGTGTCATCCTTAGTGTGATGGTTAACCCTATCACTAAGCAAAGGATGATTGAGCTACCGATTCTGTTATTCTGGTACACTCTCTTCAGTCAAAGAGTTAGGCTTGTGCTGAAGCTCTCAGACTATGTCTTCTAGCCTTACCAAGAAAGTTTCCTCTCAAACTAAGTGACATAATGGTGGTTCGTGATATTCTAGATGTCTTTCTAGAAGTATCGCCATGTTGCCACATGATCATGTAGTCAAGTTTTTGAGCAAGCTAGTTATTTGAACTGCTCCTTCTCCAAGGATCCGTACTAGATACCCTTGAACTACTTGGTTGAACTTAAACAACAACTTGGAGATTGTAAGACAAAAGTTCTATGTGACTTAGTTCATCTTAAAAGGGATGTCTAGTTTTGTTCGCGATGAAGAAGGATAGTGTTTCCTTCATGGAAATGTTATCGTCCCCTCCTTTGATTTGATTCGGGCTATTGTCAAATCAAACTCAGTCCCAGGGACTATCCTGATGATGTATTTACTTGTGATGTTTCACTTGGGTACATTTTCATGTTCTTTGGTCTAACCAATATCTATGTCATGTTCATATAGTATGTGAGTTCATGTTCTTGGAGTGTCTCGATAAGTTTGTTATTGAGCCCATGGATGACATCCTTATCTTCTCCATGCTAGATTTGATTGATATGGAACAATTGGCATTAACGTTGAAACTTTTGAGAACCATCTTCGTGTCATCTTGAAGTATGTGATCAGGATGTTAGAAGTAACCTTCTCTAGTTCACGTACAATAGTTGAAAGTTGTCGCCGTGAACTTGAGTAGAGTTATCCTTATTTCATCGGGAATCATTTCAGGTCAGTCAAGCATATACAAAGTATTCTTGATATGGTAGGTTGATACCTTCACATATCGAGAACATCCTCTAAGCACACTAAGCCACTGATGATTTGTCATGGAAGATAAGAAGTTCTTAAAACATTAGTATCCTCCTAAATGCTTTCCAACAAGGATATAATTGTGTTTCGTTGAAATCAATTCATGTAGGTGCAATTATATTTTGATAACATGCTAATACCTGGGTTTCACAACCTAGCTCATTCTTTTCGATCTTGACACTATAGTCCATGTCTTGAGCCTCCAGTAACTTTACCTTTGCGTTAACTGTTGCAAAAATTTCTAATCGGACATGCTGAGTCCGAAGTATCATTCCACCTTACCAGAGCTGAATCTCGAGCAACAACGATGGTTAGTGTTAATAAAGGTTTTTGACATAGGTCTCTTTGAAAATCTAGCAAGATTGATGTGATGGTTGATACAATTAGCCAGAAGACCTCTTGTCACATTCCCTTGAATCAGTAATAACAACCACTCCTCATAAGGCTTCTTCTATGACATATTATAGGAGTTGTGCTTATGGTTTCCTTTGTATCCGACCCTTACTTGATGTCCCGTGTCTCGAATATCAAGGAGAACATTTAAAGAAGTGTTGCTAAATGTCTCTCGGTCGATCCTCCAGACCCTTTTATGTTGGCAAGCTCTTGTTATGCCAAGTAATTGGAGTCTGAGAGTGAAGTTTCTTTTTCCTCGTGTCATCAGGAATCTTCTTATATATTCATCTTAGTGGTGTAAAGTGGTATCATGATCTTTGGCAAAGATTTTGATAAACCTGGATGAATAAAAAGTTGTCTTTGGTTCCTCTCACATGTTCGAAGTGCGACTATGATTTTGACAATCGACAGTTACTTTTGTTACATGTTTCTTGTGACTCTTATGTGTCCTCTCCACCAATCAACCTTTCCATTTCAAACTTCTGTTGAATGAAGAGTGATCCTTCTATATCAAAAGTATTTCAACAACTTGGTTATCCGTATCTTTGTACTCGTGAAATCTCTACTTAAGCCATATAGTAGAGGTTCATGTCTCGACGTCTATGGTTGTGATCTTTCCGTTGTTTGCACTCCTTATCAGAAGCTTAAACTCTTCTAAAGCTCCATGGTCTCAATCCTTACGAAGACCATCTATCTAACACCATGAAAACCATCTCCTCTTGTTTACTCTATTACCTTGGCGTGTTTCATGCTTGTTAGCTCTAGAGATGTTATGAAACATCCATCCATGAGTTGACCATGAGATACTATGGTCGTGGCTCTGTGTCCTTCTGTCTTTCCCTTAATGTGTGTAGCTACCTCGAAGAAATGAAGCGCTTCATTCATCAATAATGGGGGCATGGATCAACTTCTCCAAAGAGATCGTCGAAGTCTAGTGTAACCCTGTTCCTTCTATCTTCCTACCTAGGAATCTCGGGACAAGATTCTGTTAAGGGGGATAGAGCTGTAACACCCTAGTTTTAGCTAATTCTTAATTAGGGTTGATTTGTGCATTCATGAGCATCATCTTTTAAATTGTATGCAAAAGAAATAATACCAAACCCTAAATCCTAGTTTCCTCTCGCTCAAATACATAAAAAACGGTTTTGATTAAAGGGCCCCTGTAGCTCCCTCCTCTCCTTATCTACTTCCCAGTGCAAGCCAGTAGCCCAGGACGAAGCCCAGCTACCCTGTGCTACCTGCCGCCTAGCATGCAACCACAACTCCGTGTGCAGCCCACCTTGGACCAAGGCCCGGTACCCCTTCACCTCATCGTCTTCTATGACAACAGGAAGTAGCTGCCTGGTGCGCCGCTCATTGTCGATCGTGCCGCGCCATGATGCTCGCCGTCATGCCATATCCCGTCCAAGAATAAGACCTCTCCACGTTGTTTTCTTCTTCTCCTCGACCTCTCACTCCTCCCCCATTTCCCTCTCTCTCTCCCTCGACGCGAGTCAAAACCCTAGCCCCGGCCGCCGTGAACAGCCACCGTCTCTGAAATCCCCGTGCCCCGCTGACAGTGCCATGAGCTCTGCCTCGATGCCTGCTACCTCCTCCCCTTCTGAATCAAGCCCGGTGCTGGCCCAAAATATATCGAGCTCGTTGGGGAACCCCAAGAGGAAGGTATGATGAGCACAGTAGTAAGTTTTTCCTCAGTACGAAACCAAGGTTATCAAGCCAGTAGGAGCAAGGAAACACCCCAAAGGTATTGCTAGCTGAGCCTTGGCAGTGCGCACTACCAGTGGTAGTAGCAACGTGGAGACCTGCACAACACAACCACATAACTCTGTCCCCAACTTGCGATGAGGTTGTCAATCTCACCGGTTTTTCTTAAAACAAAGGATTAAACGTATCGAATGGAAGGAAGTGATAGTTTGCAGAAAGTAAACACAAAGCAGTAAATAGTTTGTAGATTGAATGTAAAAGAAACGACCGGGGTCCATAGTTCACTAGAGGTGGCTCTCCTTAAGATAGATAACATGCTGGGTGAACAAATTACAGCGGGGCAATTAACAAACATCGAGAAAGCATGCAAGCATATACTAATCATCTTGACTCCTTTGGGACTTGATTGGGCATTACAACATTATACATAGACCGTCATCCAACTGCATCTATGTAACATCCCAAAACTTAATCCAAGGTAATCAAGATCAAATCTACCCAATTTAGAGTTAACAAAAACTTTTCCATTTAAAATGATTAAGCATTCATATGTGTATGCATTTAAAATAGGAGTTGTTTGAAATGCCATGTTTGAGTGATCCATTGATTGTAAAATGATTCTAAGGTGAATTAAACATCATCTAGATCATTCCCAAACAAATCCCAAAGAAAAATAAATCAAAAAGAATAAAATAAGGAAATGGTCATTTGTGCCATTTTAACTTACTAGCCTACTTTGGCTATTCCTAAAACTCAAATCTTAACAGAAACAATTATGGTTCTTTGCACCCCTTGCTGGTACAAGTAGTGATGTGCCAAGACCCACCTTGTTTCATCCCAAAAACTTTCAAACACTAAATATAAATGACATTTGAAAATTGAATGTAGTTAATATGTATAGATCACACTTATTCAAAAACCACTCAAATAAACTCCATTTTCAAATCCCAAGCAAACCTAGAAGCTTAAGCATCAGATGAGTCACTCCACCAAAAATCTACCAAAAATTCAAAAACTTACCTCATGCGGACATTGTGTCGAACAGGTGGCAGACAGAGATCAAACTGCCTAACTAACACTGCTCCTAGTTAAACCCTTGTCCCCCATTGGACCCTCTCTACTCTCCTCTGTCCCCCCTAAGTCCAACCAAGTCCCCAAGCAGCTTACCCCTTAGCCGTTGTAGCAGTGGCGCGCCGCCCGAATGAGGTCATCGCCGGCCAAAAGCGGGTAGCACGCTAGGGACCGTGCCGCGCCAAACCAGCGTGCCTACTAGCTCCGCCCAACCCTACCGCCGCCCACGGTCCACCCCTCGATCAACCCCAGCCCCTGGACCACTCCCCAGCATCGCCGCCCTTTCTCTCTGCGAGCCAGCCAGAGCGTGCCAGAGCCCGATCGCCGCCAGCACGCAGCAGACCGCCCCTTGACTCCATATCGCGCACGCCGCTCTGCCTCGACCCCAGCAACCCGCCAGATACGGCCGTGCACCACCGTGCGACCCACAGTCGCCCTACTTGCCATCGAGCACCGCCTCTGTCCTCCAGAGCGCGTGAGGCCCCCGACAGTTAGGGACCGCCCCTAGTGTCACCATTATGCCGTAGAGCACCGCCAGGGAACCGCCCACCGTCTGCCTACCTTGCCCATGCCGGTAGCCCCCTGTACCGTCCTCACCGGAGACGCTTGCCCACACCCGTCAGTCCCCTAGTCGCGCCTATATAAGCAGGCCTCCCTAGCATGAATTCTTCAACACCATTCCACTCCCCTATCTCCCCCGACCATTTCCCCTCTCTCGCCGGAGCCGCTCGAGCCTCCGTTCGCCGGAATTGCACCATAGGAGGCCGCTGCAGAGGAGGAGAAGTTGCCGTCGATTCCGTCCACCTCAGCCCCTGCCGCTACCTTGCCTGAGTCCGCCATCACCGTCCAATCTGATCGCCCGCCTCGCCGCACTAGATGGAGCCCTGGTACGTCCCTAGTAGACCCCCACCAGCCGTTTAGGGTCCGGTCTCGCTGGCGACTGTGAGCCGTTGATCCGCGTTATAATCGTGTGGCCCAGATCGCTAGATACCGTTTTGAGTTTTAAGTCTCGCTGACAAGAGGGACCAACCTGTCAGCCGCCCTCTGTGCCGCTGAGCGTCACTGATCCGGCCCATTTCTTTTCCCGCACTGACCCAGTAATTCAAATAAGGATTTTTCCATTTAGGCTTAAGCTCAATTCTGTCCCTTAGTTTAAAAATCAATTCAGAAAGATTTACTAATTTTAGAGTTAGAGATCTCTCCTAGTAAAAATAACAAGACAGAATCTTTTGTACATTCAAACATTTTTATAAAATCAACCATAATAGCTTTTGAGTTGATTCCAACTCTCAAAAATCACATTTAACTATACCTATCTGAATATGTAATAATATTAGGGTTTACATGCAGTGACTTTGGAATAGTACCGAAATAATGCTATATAGGCATTTCTAGTCACTTTAAATCATTAAGTATTAAACTTAAACTTATTAAAATGTGATCCAACCCTTAAATCACATTCTCATATGTTAGAACATGTGGTGATGACATGTGTCCACATGATCCCATATTTTAATTGGAGAATATTAAATCTTAGTTAATTTCAATGAGTAGAAATTACTTTTCTCAAATAAAAAGAATGAAGCTGATAAATTAAACCTTGTGATGTTTGAGATGATACTAGATCATCAAATGTGTGCCTTAGTGTGCTAAGTAGACTAGATAAGTATTTTTGGTGATTGTGTACTCCGTATGTATTTATAGACGATAGTGCCGACCAAGATTACGAGGAGGAGGAATTCTACCAAGAGGAGGAGGAAGAAAACTTCAACCACTGCACTACACAAGGCAAGCCTAGCACTTCAGTTACACTGAGCAAGCGATTATTGGCAAGCTAACACTTGCAAGTACTATACTAGCAAGCCATCATTAACAATGCAAGCTAACCCTTGCAATCTAGATAACCTACGCCAAAGGCCTTAGGCATGCTTTGATTATACCACTTTGACTTATATCTTTTCCAAGTTTTATTTACAACATCTCAAAAAAAAGTTTTATTTACAATATTTACTTCCTTTACTTTACCAAAGTCCTTCACTTGTTTGAAGTAGCATAAAGACTATAAAACTTGACTTATATAGTTAGACTTAGATGTCATTCTATGGCATGAGATTGACATTAGCATTCCACTTTAGTGAACACTCTTAACTTAGTAGTTGGAAAAAAATTCAAAACTTGATTCACTTTAGATGGGAATACTTGGTGAAAATGACTTGTGAAAACCTTGGAATGATGAGTCGTTCTATTGAGATGTTTTGACATTTGTTGAGAAACACAAATGGTTTATGATGATGAAAATGTTGAGGCATGAACCTTAGCCCTTTTATAAAACTGATGTATGGGTTCGGATGCGATACAATTCCAATTTTTATCGTACAACCACAATACCTGAATTGGGTAAGGCTTAGCCGGAAGTTTATATGCATTAGTATTAGTTCCCTCGCGGCAGAGGTTTGAGCTGAGGCTACCTCTCAATGTTGTCCACCTATGTTGTGCCCAAGATGACAGATGGTCATGGTTGGGAGGCCATACTCATAGGAGAGGTGCTTATACTAGGGTGTGTAAAGGAAAGGTTATGTTTGATTATATGGATACTAAGTATGATGATTCGGGGTCATCCCTGACAGATGTATCAAATCTTGTGGTGAAAGTGTACCACCTCTGTAGAGTGTCAAACTATTCGAACAGCCGCGTCCGCGGTTATGGACAGTTGGAGTGGCCATACTGTTCCGTTATCAGATGTTTTCAAAACAACTTATGAAATGAATTGTGACTTGAATTGACCACAACAGAGTTGTGATTATGATGATTAAGTTCCCACTTAGGTGTTTTCAAACCTTATTTTATCTTTCTTTGTTTTTGAACTCAGCTTAGGTTTCAAACTTAACTTTACAAGTAAACTTAGAGTTAGCATTCCAAATAGAACTACACTACTTATTAGTGATAGTTTGCGAGTACTTAAAGAGTACTCATGGCTTTTGTCCCTGGCTATTCCTATGGCCAGACTATGAAGGAGATGACCAAGATGAAGGACAGCAGGACGGCTACGATAACTAGGACTATCTCCCATCGTCAGCATTGCCTGTGACTCTGAAGATGGACCCCACTGCTATGCTATTTATTCTGCTACTTGATTGTACTAAGACTGGATCATGAGATCCTTATTTGTGTAAGACCTTATTTATGGTTTGTAATGGATGATGTACTATGATATCCAATCTGTTATGTCTCACAAAAATTGTAATCCTAGGATTGCGAGGTATGGCATAATAGGCATCTAGGATTAAAAATCCGGGTGTTGACAATCTATGACTAATAATCCACCTTCAGGTTATCAACCGAACCCCCTCTAGTATTAAGTTGCAAGCAATAGATTATTGCATTACGAAATGCGTGTAAAGTAAACAATACGTTTGTTCTATGAACAAAGGATTGTTGTTTTCTCCCTAGTAGCAACAACACATCTAGTACCTTAGAGATTTCTGTCACTTCCCTAGATTACTAGAGGCATGAACCCACTATCGAGCATAAATACTAACTCTTGGATTTGCTAGCATCTACCTGACCAAGATAGCTACTAACAACGGAAAGCATGCAAGATCACAAATAACAAAGACCTGATAGAATCAATAATCAATCTGAAATAGCATCTCAATATCCATCGGATCCACACAAACACAACATGCAGAATTACAAATAGATGATCTTGATCATGAAAGGAGCTCACAAGACCTAGACATGAAAGCACAAAGGAGGAGAACCATCCATCTAGATACTACATGGACCCGTAGTCCAGAGATGAACAACTCACGCATCACATCGGAGGCTTGCATGATGATGAAGAAGGCCTCCAGGGTGAACTCCCCTCTCCGGCAGGGTGCCGGGAAGAGCTTCAGATCCCTCCCGATCTAGGGATGGAGATGACGATGGCTATAGACTCTTTCGTGGAATTTTGATCGGGTACTTAGGGTTTCCGTATCAGAGGCAATATATAGGTGGAAGGAGAGGCCGAGGGGGTCCCTGGGGTAGCCAGACCACCCCCTGGCGCGGGCCAGGCCTGGCCGCGTGGCCAGGTGGTGTGGCCGGGCCCCAGCCCCTCTCCGTCTCGTATTATGGCTCCAAGTGTCCCCCAGTAAAATAATGACTTTGGCTTTTGTCCCATCCAATTCCGAGAATATTCATTTTCTGACTTCCTGAAATTAAAAACAGCAGAAAACAGGCAGCTGGCACTGTGGCTCTTGTTAATAGGTTAGTCCAAGAAATCATATGAAAAGTACTCCAAAGTGTGTACAAAACATAAGAAAAGTAGATAAAACCAAGCATGGAACATCAAAAATTATAGATACATTTGCAATGTATCACCCGGGCGCTCGAAATCAGCCGCATCGACCATTTCTTCTCCGAGCCCGATGAGCTCCGCCGCCAACCTCGCCACTGCTTTGGTCCACCTCCGGCCTCACCGCCACCTCCGTTAGACTCACGGTGAGATGGTGGTCCTGTAGGACCTCTCCTTTGACCCCCTCTCGCTCTGTAGGCGCTGGTCATCATTACTCTATAAGCCCCACCACCGTGTGCTGCCGTATCCCATACTCCGGTGAACAAAACTCAGTGGCACAGCCATAGGTAGGCTTGTTGCATCGTGTTGCATCTAACTTGCATAACCGCGCTTCCTAGGTCGCCCTCCTCCACCATCGCTGGCGACCACCTCGCGTGTCCGTCGCGTGACGTCACGCCGATCCTGCCCTCAGGTGGGACGTGGACCCGCTAACCGCCATCATGGCCGTTGACGTGGCCCTTGGACCACAGGTCAGCCTCTGTGAGAATGTTTTAAGCATGCCGCTGACGTCATAATAATGCAATAAACCATTTTAATTGGTTTAATATTTCATAAAAGGGTTTTAATCTTATAAAATCAATAAGTAATTATTTATAAGTCAGAAAAATGTGTATAATATGTCAAAATGATCAGAAAAATGAGATCTACACAATAGGCTCAAATCATGCATTGTTCAACAACTTCAATTCCAAGTTTAATTAGTAGAACAAAGTGACCCCTCTCATATACATTCGGGGTTTCTCCAAATTAGGGTTTGGACCCCTCGAAACCCCGTTTAACTTGTCAAGCATGCTATTCATTTCAATGAAATTAACTTGTCATATCATCATCCTTGGTTGAGCATTGCATCGATGCCATGTGTTGATTGTTTCCCCCTTTCTTTTTGGTGTTTGCTTCTTCTCGGTAGACCTCGGAGTTGATGTGAGCAACAAGATCAAGTCCAACATTGAAGACCGAGATCAACACCACCAAAGATCGAAGATCAATAATTGACCAACTATAATCAAGTCAAGTACAAGATATTCGAAGATCTATATATGGGTATCAACGGGCAAAGGCAAGAATAACCCCACCATGATATAATCCTATGGTTTCAAAAGCATTTCAATTCTTGCCATGCTGCATATAATTCTACTATGGTCTTTTATCGATAGATAGAGTATCCTATCTGTTGCATGACTCCCTTTGAGATTATATTACTTGATCCACTGCTCCTAGCATAACTAGGTTTGGCTTGTGGGCACTGCTAGAGCTTATATCTATGCTTTGCTTAGCCATGCTTAGCCGTCAATGCTGGTTCATCCAGATGGTCCATCAGGTGAAGAGAATCTAGTATGACAAGAGAACAAGGTATACTGATGAGGTAAGATCAGTGGTAAAGGTTAAATATGCTAAGTCTTGTATGGGAGGCCATGGTGGGAAGTGGTATTTGTAGTCCCATGCTCGCCACTACTAGGACCTGAGTTCTTTCCTTTGGAACCAAGATGAGCGTACATCCACACGGGGCCTAGAAAACCTCACGAGTTACTAACTTGCCTAGTAGATTCCATGAGTCACCTAGTTCGGCATTCCGTTTGACATGTGCATAATTGTTTTTTCTCGAATGCGGTGAAGGAGGTGCATTCATACCGGTAGGTAAGTGTGGTCAGGTTTGTTTGAGGCAGTTCCTCTGGTAAACCAACATCGCCCACATCTCTAGGGACTGGCTTCGGGATTTGACCCGTTATGGCTGAACCATCCTTAGGGTGTGACTCACAGTCTTGGAGAATGCAAGGTAAAGGTCGTGTCTAACCACCCTCTACCAGCCTTCCAAGGAAGAGGTCTAATGATCTAGCATTAACAGTCAGTTGGTACGTGTGGGTAAAGTTGTACACACCTGTAGGGTTAATTATTTTTGAAAAGACGTGTTCACAGTTATGAACGCTTGGTGACCGAATTCTAAGATCATAAACAACATTAACCTAATTGTAAAACTTGGCAGTTCAACCTGTCCTTAAGGATGCTTCCTCATGGGTATGAGGGGGTGATCCTAGTTGTGAGATGAGGATTACTTTGGTGGATATCAAGATGATGATAAATTCTTTGGAGATGTCGCTCTCTTATCCCCTTTTAAAATATTCTGATTAGATGAGATTCCTCTCCCTCTTGTTTTACAAACAAACATGGCTTGATGCAAAATAACCCCACCAGCCATAAGTCTTGCGGAGTACACCCTGTACTCACCCTTGCTTTGTTGATACTTTTTCTAGCAGAGTAATTGTTCCCCTGAAGATGAGTTCCGTACAACATCAACACCGACAAGTAGCTTGGGGTTCCCAGTCAATAGCCTAGAATCTATGGATTGGGACGTCATCGTTATGTTTCAGGCCTCTTAGGCCATTTGTTAAGATTGCTATACTTAATAGCATAATTCGCCTTCCATTGTTTGATGTTTGTGGTCAGTGACCTATGCTTGTAATATTTTGGTTATCTGCTTAGTTATGATCTTGTGGTGACAATTTTAGTGTCGTAGGGTCACTGTAATGTTAACGATTCTATGTTTGTATGCTTCTAAGATTTAGGTTAGGCTTATATCAGACAGAGGTCTGGGATTTGTCTAGCCCTAATCCCGGGAGTGTCACAAATTAGAAATGATGTGCAGGCTCTACAGCTAAGAACAAAGACCATGGAGGCTCAGCCGGGTAAGGTAGTCGAGAGCCAAGCTATCATACTAGCAAAGTTTGCTGGAAAACCCGAGCCAAATCTGGTAGAAGACCTCAAGATGATGAGGGTGGTAACCAATGAAGAAAAACCTGAAGAGCTAGATTATAGCAACGCGCCAACACTAGAATATACCGTGGAAGATCTATTGAACATGATCACCGTTAAGAATCCAGGTATATAACAACGTAATGATGCTATGTACCAACAATTTATACAACAAGTAGCATCTAAGGTTCATGATTTAGAGATGGAGTACAAAAGACTAGCTGATAAGCTTCCAGCTAAGCTAGATGATATATTTGAGCCCACTATTAAAATTAAGTTGGGAGTTAATGATATGTCCCCACTTTGTGATCTTGGTGCAAGCATCTCAACAATTTCCAAAAGCCTATTCGATAAGTTAAACTTGGGGCCATTTGTTACAACTGAATTAAGAATCCATCTAGCTAATTCGACTTATAAACAAGCTGGTGAGATCAAAGAAAATATAGTTGTTGAAATTCAAGGTAGTCCCGCTCTTATTGATCTTGTTATTGTGGATATGCCTGAAGATCCCATAGCACCTATAATTCTAGGTAGGCCATTTCCTAAGAACTATTAAAGCTTTGATTAATTTACATGAAGGGAATGTAAGAATAGTGCTACCATCTAGAGATCCTTTTGTAGTCCACTTCCCTAGGAAAAAGAAGGCCAAGCCTAATGCTGATGATGGTGTAATTACTTTGGAGTGGGCGTTCCACTCCACAAACCCAAAGTTATTGCCATCAAGGTTAAGCTAATTGACCTTAACTAGAAGCTCTTCATGGGAGGCAACCCATGTGAAATAAAATTTTATATTATATTTTATTTTGTGTTAGTTTGTTTTGTTTTTGTTTTTGTTTTTAATAAAGAGTGTTCAAGAAGACCTATGGAGAGAGGAGAAGAAATAAGGTAATCCTCTATATTTTATTTTACTAACACATGGCCTAAGAAGTATTGCTGTATCATTACTTAGTGTTTTTGTTGCTATCTAACCCGTTGATAAGATGTGCAAAGGCGCACGGAGCTACTAATCAAATTCCTTGAGTTTTTGTAGTTCACAATGTTTAAAACGACCACTGGTACGGCCGGAGTGGACCGTACCGTGCGCCCGTACCACCTCAAGGCAAAGGAAGATAAAAAAATTCGATGTTTGCCGAAGGAACAGTGTTGATAACGACCACCCGTACCGTACCTCCCGAGCAAACATCAGGGTTTAAGCAAAAGTCATCGCAGCGTTAATGACCAGCAGTACGGGCGTGCGCGACCGTACTGTGCGCCCTTACCGAGTGCACCGCCTGGGAGCAGTTATCGCCCCCAAGGTAAGTCACCTGGTACGGGTGGGCTGCCGTACCGCCCACCCGTACCGAGTACACGGACGCCATAAGCACCCCGAGAAGGTAACAAAAAATCCCCAAATCAATTTTTCTCTTTCTTCTTCCTCCAAACTTCAAACCATCTCCATTGGATCTTCAAATTTACTCATTCTTTCGTTGATTCTTCGCACCCACTCGATCTAAGGTATGATTCTCATGCGATCCCCAACTTATTTGTGCAAAAGCTTCGCTTAATCATTCATCATTCCCAATCTAGACATAGGTCTTGTTCTTGAATCAGTCTTGATATTAAGTATGCTTAGCATTGATTTTAGATGAATTTTGTTTGTAGTTAGTGTAGAGAATCACTTATTCTATGTTTATATTTTACTAAAAAAATTATTAGCAATCTTTATTTACTTTGTCTTGTTTTTATTTAGGGATTTTATTTTTGTGCCCATGGTTCCTTAGTTGTAATGAGTTTTCCCCAGTCGCTTAGTTTTTCCTCACTTTTCCCCTCCATCTATTCTGAAACCCTCACATACACTCGGACGGGGGGATGCCGTCAGGTCAAAGGATTGACCGTTACATGCTGACAGGTGGGACCACGTTGGGAGGGTCATGCGTTGAGCATTACGTTAAGTGGCCTTGACCGTTACATGCTGACAGGTGGGGCCAGGATACACAGCGGACCAGCCATCAGTCTCTCACTACTTGTGGCCCCCGCTTTTCCTGATTGTGTGGCCGGTGCAGCCAATGACAAACGGGGCCGTTCGGTGGGGCCGTCGAAGACAATGAACGATGGGGCTACTATGTGGATCCGTTTTGTGGGGCCTTCGTAGCCAATGACCGGTGGGGCCATCACGTGGAGCCGTTCTGTGGGGCCTTTGCCATGTTTTACTTTGCAACTTACATATTTGCCATTTTGTGTGTCACTGGCATGTGGTGGTCATGTGGCAAATATACAAATTTCGAAGAAAAAGTTTGGCAGATATGAAAAATTGGCAAATATGAAATAATTGACAGGTGGGGTCGTGTATGACACGTTGGCTCTCTCTCTCATCTGCTCCTAGCCCCCAGCCACGAGCAGCTCCTATCCCACCGACAGACAGATCAGCCATCGTCGGCACGTCGGCGCGTCACCGGATCTGTCCTATGGCGGTATTGGAGGGACTGTCGTTCTGCACCTCAACCATGGCTCCGGCACCTGTGTCGTCTACACACATTTGATGGCTCGGTGTTGATGTAGAGCTCGTTGGGAACCCCAAGAGGAAGGTATGATGAGCATAGCAACAAGTTTCCCTCACTTATGAAACCAAGGTTTAATCGAACCAGTAGGAGCAAGGAAACACCCAAAGGTGTTTCTAGTTGAGCCTTGGCAGGACGCACTACCGGTGCTAGTAGCAACATGGAGACCTGCACAACACAACCACAGAACTTTGTCCCCAACTTGCGATGAGGTTGTCAATCTCACCGGTTTTGCTGAAAACAAAGGATTAAACGTATCGAATGGAAGGAAGTAATAGTTTGCAGAAAGTAAACACAAAGCAGCAAACAGTTTGTAGATTGTATGTAAAAGAAAGGATCGAGATCCATAGTTCACTAGAGGTGGCTCTCCTTAAGATAGATAACATGCTGGATGAACAAATTACAGCGAGGCAATTGACAAACATCGAGAAAGCAATACATGCATATACTAATCATCTTGACTCCTTCGGAACTTGATTGGGCATTACAACATTATACATAGACCTCCATCAAACTGCATCTATGACTAATAATCCACCTTCAGGTTATCATCCGAACCCCCTCCAGTATTAAGATACAAGCAATAGATTATTGCTTTACGAATTGCGTGTAATGTAAACAATACGATTGTTCTATGAACAAAGGATTGTTCTTTTCTCCCTAGTAGCAATAGCACATCTAGTACCTTAGATATTTCTATCACTTCCCAAGATTACCAGAGGCATGAACCCACTATCGAGCATAAATACTAACTCTTGGAGTTACTAGCATCTACTTGGCCAAGATCGCTACTAACAACGGAAAGCATGCAAGATCACAAATAACAAAGACATGATAGAATCAATAATCAATCTGAAATAGCATCTCAATATCCATCGGATCCCCACAAACACAACATGCAGAATTACAAATAGATGATCTTGATCATAAACGGAGCTCACAAGATCTAAACATGATAGCACAAAGGAGGAGAACCAGCCATCTAGCTACTACATGGATCCGTAGTCCAAAGATGAACTACTCACGCATCACACCAGAGGCTTGAATGGTGATGAAGAAGGCCTACCGGGTGAATTCCCCTCTCCGGCAGGATGCTGGGAAGAGCTTCAGATCCCTCCCGATCTAGTGATGGAGATGATGGCGGCTACAGACTCTTTCATGGATTTTGATTGGGTACTTAGGGTTTTAGTCCTGAGGGCATCTTATAGGCGGAAGGAGAGGCCGAGGGGGTGTTGGGGTCGGCCAGACCACCCCCTGGCGCGGGCCAGGCCTGGCCACGCGGCCAGGTGGTGTGGCCGGCCCCCAGCCCTTGTACGTCTCGTATTCTGGCAATTGATGTCTTCCGGAAAAATAGGCACTTTGGCTTTTGTCCCGTCCAATTTCGAGAATATTCATTTTCTGACTTTCCTGGAACCAAAAACAGCAGAAAACAGGCAGCTGGCACTATGGCTCTTGTTAATAGGTTAGTCCAAGAAATCATATGAAAAGTACTCCAAATTGTGGACAAAACAAAATAAAGTGGATAAAACCAAGCATGGAACATCAAAAATTATAGATACATTTGCAATGTATCAACATCCCCAAGCTTAACTCCTGCTCGTCCTCGAGTAGGTAAGTGATAAAAAGAAAGAATAATTTTTGAGGTGACATGCACCATCATAAACTTGATCAATGTACTCGTAAAACATTCAAAGCTGGGATCATAGTACTTCAATCATAACATGAAAGACAAAGTTCTAGCAATAAGACAAAGAAACTATGATGCAACATGAAAAGTCACAAACAAAAGATTCATGAATAACAATGCTTTGCAAGACGTTTGTTTATTTCACATAAAGAAAACATAGCATAATAGTATTCAGCTTGTCCCTCATAGAGTAGCAAATATAAATGCATAGGACACCTTCAAAGTTCATAAGAGTGACTAGATACAAATAGTTTAAAACAAGCAATATCAAGTTATGCATCAATCAATTAGTCTTGGGACAATGCACATAGAACTAAGAATGGCCACTATGCTCTCAAAGTAAGTGCATAAAGGTAGAAGGTGGAGACTCAATATAATGGTGGAAGAAAGGCCTTCATAATAGGAAGTAGGGATTCAAGTCTCATAAAGAGCTTCCAAAAATTATGGTACTTATAGCTTTCATCTCTCATTGCCCCTATCATAAGCATCTTGAGGTGATTAAGCTCAAAGTGAACAAACTATGGTGTACATGCTTGTCGAAGTATAAGTTAGAAACATCATGTCCCTTGAATACGAGGTCCGCTCCTCATGCTACTCAAGTTTAGTCACCGGTAAGTTCTTGTCATCATAAGTACATGTGTATCACAGAGAACCGCCAACGGGGTACCCCTTGCCCGATGATACGGAAGAATCCCCATATCAAAATGACAAGGCAAGCAGACAACGAGCATCTCAGCAATCTTCTTATTTACCATGGGAATATGGTGCTTTTTTCTCTCTTTCCTCTTTTCATAATCTCCTTTTTTTCTTTTTGTGTTTTTTTTCTCAATATAGGACTCTTTTTTTATAAGAAGAATACTTCATAGACAGCTCATTATGGTTACGCTGCAGGTTTCCACCATGTCAGCATGGATTAGACCAGCGGCCCAGGCGTTTCTCTAACACATATACATAACTCCATGGATTTACAAGCTCCCCTTTCATTTCACACCGACGACATCCATATACAAAAGGGCATGATATCAACTAGGTACAAGTACCAAGTGCAATGTTGAAAGCGTTCCCCATGACAGCATGGTTCTGTTAATTCCCAACAAATAAGTGCAAGCACATACAACATAGATGACACAATGGTTCAAGTTTATTAAGGGCAAGAAAAGTAAAGTGTGTCATCAAGTTCGTGAGAGCTTTAATCACTAGTTTTCTCATAACAAGTTTAATTTGGAAGGTAAACAAAAGCATGAATATACTTGAAATAGCATAAGCTAGTAGGTAGGTATGGTGGATTCTTTGAAATAACTTGGTTTAAGGAGTTGGATGCATGAGGGGAACTCATACTTAGTTGCGGAGGCTAGCAAAAGACTGGGAGCGACAAACTAAGAGAGCAATAATGGTCATAATCATGCAGAGCGACAAAACATCATTGATCAAAGCATAAAGTGATACTACAAGTTGAAAACTAAAGGATCATAAAGGCTATGGTGACTTGAGATAGTCATAACATGGTGTGAGCATGTGCCAAGTCAACCCAAATAAAGCATCAAAGGAGAATACCACTATACTATGCTTTAATATGCTAAAACAACACATGATTCATCCAAGGCACATTAAGCAATCTCAATTGTTTATAACAAGTCATGCTACAACAAATAATACTAAGCATAAAGCCAAAACAATATCAAGCATGGCATGACAAAGCATAGGCCACAGTAAAAAACAAGCTCTGTTTACCACATAAGCATGAACTTTCCTACTCATTTCCAAACCAAACCAAACTATTTGAAAACCAATGTATGAAAGAGGGGGTCCAACCAATTTATTCAGTAAACTAAGCAAAATAATCAAACAGAAAACCGAAACGAAAATGAGAGAGAAGACGCTCCAAGAACAACACAACTGTGCATGAAACAATAAAAATGAAGCGTTTGGAAGAAACCTGGGATTTTTATTGATGAAGAAGGGGATGCCTTGGGCATCCCCAAGCTTTGACGCTTGTACTTCTTGGATATTTCTTGGGGTGACACGCATGGCATCCCCAAGCTTGAGCTTTAGTCCATCCTTCATCTCATTACTCATTCCTTCCATACACCTGAAACTTTTCCTTCATACAAAACTTCACACAATCTTTATTAGCAACATTAGTGCACTCAAGATAATAAGTACTTAGGTTCAGTTCTAACACCAATAAACTTCCATTAGAACACTAGCTACTGAAGCACTTCCCTCAAAAAGCTCAATACCCCAAAAGAACTCAAAAAGGAACCAACAAGAAGCAAATGAAGAAAAGGGCAGAAATCTGTTAAAACAGACCAGCAGGTAAAGATAATTTTTTTTCGAAGACCTTCTGTTGCTCAAATCAAAAAGTGTTGAACTAACGAAAGTTAGATAACAACCTGGGGCAGAAGCACAAAAATTCAAGCCTCAAAAATACGTTCAGAGATTTTACACGAATTTTTACGGTAAATCATAGAAATCTGTTTCGGGACAGCAACTTTCCCAATCATTACTTCTCTCTCATTAGAGGTTACTTTTGGCACAAAAAGAAAATAAAAAGGATAAGGAGCGGTTATTACTGAAGTAATAACTTCCAAGACTCATCTAAAACTTTTGGGTTATCTCCCAATAAGTACTTTTCTTTAACGCCTTTAAGTTAGGCATAAGAAGCAAGAAAAAGGATCAAGTGTTCTCAAATGAAGAAGCATTAAGACCAAATTTTGTTTTCATAGGAGAAGCAAAAGCAATCTTCTCTCTCTTCTTAGGGAAGTGTTCTATACCTTTCTTTAGTGAGAGTTTATATTTAATGGTGCCTTCTTTCATATCACTAATGGCACCAACAGTTCTAAGAAAATGCCTTCCCAAAGTAATAGGACAAGAAGCATTGCATTCAACATCCAAAACATAGAAATCAACAGGGAGATAAGCATTGTTAACCATAATAAGAACATCATTAAGACTCCCCATGAGTTTCTTTTTAGCATTATCATCAAGTGGGACATTCAAATAACAATCTTCAAGTGGAGGCAAATCAAGCATATCATAAATCCTTCTAGGCATAATAGAAACACTACTATCAAGATCACATAAAGCATTGAAATCAAAGTCATTCACTTTCATATTAATGATGGGTTGCCAACCATCTTCTTGTTTTATAGGAATAGAAGCTTTATGTTTCATCTTTTCTTCTTTAATCTTTATGAGAGCATCAGTAATGTGTTTTGTAAAGGCCATGTTCATAGCAATAGCATTAGGACTTTAAGCAAGCTTTTGTAGGAACTTAATAACTTCAGAGATGTTACAACCATCAAGATCAAAATCCAAATTATCATCTAGAGTAGTAGAACTATTACTAGCCTGAACACTAGTGGTGGTAATAGTAGAACCACTAATGTTTCTAGCAATTTCATCTTCTCTCTCCCACTTAGCATGTAATTCAGCTAATAGTCTAACATTTTCATCAATTCTTACTTGTATGGCATTAGTAGCTGCAAAGGGATTATCATTAGTTTCAGGTTTAGCAGCCATTTTATTGATCGAAGAGGATTGAGCTTTAGACAAAGATGATATATTTCTTTCAACATTAGAGAGTTTTTTCCTCAATAGTTTTATTGAAAGCAGTTTGTTTACTAATAAAGTCCTTAAGCATAACTTCAAGTTCAGAGGGTGCACTCCTATTAACGTTGGAGGAATTTCCATAAGCATTACCATTGTTGGGAGGATATTGCTTATAATTGTTGTTACCAAAATTTTTCCTATAAGCATTATTGCCAAAATTATTATTTCTTATGAAGTTCACATCCACTTGCTCTTCTTGAGCAACCAAAGAGGCTAAAGGAACATTATTTGGATTAATATGGGCTTTCCCATTAACAAGCATAGACATAATAATATCAATCTTATCACTCAAGGAGGAAGTTTCCTCAACAGAATTTAGCTTCCCACCTTGTGGAGCTCTCTCAGTATGCCATTCAGAATAATTAACCATCATATTGTCCAGAAGTTTTGTTGCAGCACCCAAAGTAATGGTCATAAAGGTACCTCCAGCAGCAGAATCCAATAGGTTCCTTGAAGAATAGTTCAATCCTGCATAAAAAGTTTGGATGACCATCAAGCAGTCAGTCCATGAGTGGGACAATTCTTTACCAAAGATTTCATTCTTTCCCAAGCTTGAGCAACTTGTTCATTATCAGATTGTTTAAACTTCATTATTTCATTTCTCATAGATATAATCTTAGCAGGAGGATAGTATTTTCCAAGGAAAGCATCTTTGCACTTAGTCCAAGAATCAATACTATTCCTAGTTAAGCAATTCAACCATTCTTTAGCTTTTCCTCTCAAATAGAAAGGAAACAATTTCAGCTTAATAATATCACCATCTACATCCCTATGCTTTTGCATCTCACAAAGTTCAACAAAGTTATTTAGATGGGCAGCAGCATCTTCATTACTAATACCATAAAATTGTTCTCTCATAACAAGATTGAGTAAAGCAGGTTTTATCTCAAAGAAAGTATCTTCAGGCACATGTGGAGCAATACGTGTGCTCATAAAATCATTGTTGTTGGTGCTAGTGAAGTCACACAACTTAGTGTTTTCAAGAGTAGTCATTTTTTTGTGTTTTCAAATAAGAAAGCAAACTAGTAAAACTAATTTTTTTATGTTTTTGATAAAGAAACAAGCAAACTAAGCAAAAAGAAACTAAGCAAAACAAAAATAACAAAGTAAAGAGATTGGTTATGAGGGACTCCCCTTGTGAAGATGTCCTTGACTCCCCGGCAACGGCGCCAGAAAAATGCTTGATGGCTCGGTGTTGATGTAGAGCTCATTGGGAACCCCAAGAGGAAGGTATGGTGAGCACAGTAGCAAGTTTCCCTCAGTTATAAAACCAAGGTTTAATCGAACCAGTAGGAGCAAGGAAACACCCCAAAGGTGTTGCTAGCTGAGCCTTGGCAGGGCACACTACCGGTGCTAGTAGCAACGTGGAGACCTGCACAACACAAGCACAAAACTTTGTCCCCATCTTGCGATGCGGTTGTCAATCTCACCGGTTTTGCAGAAAGTAAACAGAAAGCAGTAAAAAAATTGTAGATTGTATGTAAAAGAAAGGACCGGGATCCATAGTTCACTAGAGGTGGCTCTCCTTAAGATAGATAACATGCTGGATGAACAAATTACAACGGGGCAATTGACAAACATCGAGAAAGCAATACATGCATATACTAATCATCTTGACTCCTTTGGAACTTGATTGTGCATTATAACATTATACATAGACCGCCATCCAACTACATCTATGACTAATAATCCACCTTCAGGTTATCATCCGAACCCCCTCTAGTATTAAGTTGCAAGGAATAGATTATTGCTTTACGAATTGCGTGTAAAGTAAACAATACGATTGTTCTATGAACAAAGGATTGTTGTTTTCTCCTTAGTAGCAATAGCACATCTAGTACCTTAGAGATTTTTGTCACTTCCCCAGATTACCAGAGGCATGAACCCACTATCGAGCATAAATACTAACTCTTGGAGTTGCTAGCATCTACTTGGCCAAGATAGATACTAACAACGGAAAGAATGCAAGATCACAAATAACAAAGACATGATAGAATCAATAATCAATCTGAAATAGCATCTCAATATCCATCGGATCACCGCAAACACAACATGCAGAATTACAAATAGATGATCTTGATCATAAACGGAGCTCACAAGATCTAAACATGTTAGCACAAAGGAGGAGAACCAGCCATCTAGCTACTACATGGATCTGTAGTCCAAATATGAACTACTCACGCATCACACCGAAGGCTTGCATGGTGATGACGAAGGCCTCCAGGGTGAATTCCCCTCTCCGACAGGGTGCCGGGAAGAGCTTCAGATCCTTCCTGATCTAGGGATGGAGATGACGGCATCTACAGACTCTTTCATGGATTTTTGATCGTGTACTTAGGGTTTTCGTCCCGAGGGCATCTTATAGGCGGAAGTGGAGGCTGAGGGGGTGCTGGGGTCGATCAGACCACCCCCTGGCGCGGGCCAGGCCTGGCCGCGCAGCCAGGTGGTGTGGCCGGCCCCCAACCCTTCTTCGTCTTGTATTCTGGCATCTGATGACTTCCGGAAAAATAGGCACTTTGGCTTTGTCCCGTCCAATTCCGAGAATATTCATTTTCTGACTTTCCTGGAACCAAAAACAGCAGAAAACAGGCAGCTGGCACTGTGGCTCTTGTTAATAGGTTAGTCCAAGAAATCATATGAAAAGTACTCCAAAGTGTGGACACAACACAAGAAAGTGGATAAAACCAAGCATGGAACATAAAAAATTATAGATACATTTGCAATGTATCAACATTGTACGTTGAGGCAGTACCGACCGTAGGCAAGTCCATCACCCATGACGACCGGGATTTTGTTCCACTACTAGAGCTTGACAAACAGCCACAACAATTTCTAGTAGTGGTTGCTAAGACCTCCGCTCCTGCTCCGCCCACCCTAATCGATTCGGTTCCCGTAATTTCCTCGATATTGTAGGTGCAAATTAGTCCTCAATGTCTGGTCATAGCGGGTACACCGGTGAGGGTGGGGAATCGATCATGTCATGGACACATTCTCCTTCTCCTACCATGTCGGAAGTGCATGTAGCTCCTTCTATTTGTACTACTGTTGAGTTTGAAGTGCTGAAATGGCCTGTCAGACTGATTCCAATTTAGTTTGTTTTGGGATTGTTATAGTGTGCTATGCAGGATGATGATCTATGGTACATTGCATACCAAGATGAATCAACTCAGTGGTCTAGCCATAGGATGGATTTGGAGGAGATGATTGCCAAGTTAGGTGATGAATTGGCCCGTAAAAACCTGTTGAATCTGGTTCAATCTGCAATGTATCCAATGCTTCATTCTCTTCTCGTTCAGATACTTCATTCTCATCTGCATTTGCTGCTCCTGCCTAATCGTCCATTCCATAAGCTGGGTCCACTCAATTTTTACAAAGCCTAGCAATATTCTCTAGGATCCCACAATGTTTGCACTTACGTTGTCGAGGTGGTGCACCACCCTCTACACTAGCTCTCATCCTATTCTTCGTTGGCCTACCTGCTAGTCTAGTAAAAACTAGACGGTATAGCTTGAAGCCTGGATTCACTTCCATCCATTGGTCTTTTCCCAACAAGGTTCATATGCTACCCTAAATTTGGCAACAGAGAAATACTCTGACACGTACTGATGAACTTCACCCTCTTCACCTCCTAGAACACCCATGCAAAACAATGCATGTATGCAGGGTTTCCCACGGAGCTGCCATTGCCTGCAATGGCATGTCCTGTCAGCCAAACTCATTGGATACCTCCATTGCCTATCTTTACTGTCAGTGTACATTTCCTCTGCCTCCATTCATTTTCTAATGCATTTCATCTTCAATTGTTTTGCCATGGCATGCAATGCCTTAATCAAAGATGGGAGGATGAGATGACCAGCATATATTGTTGATGCAATTCTTTGACGCAAATCGATCTTTATCATGATCATTGGCCTAATCTTATCAAATATTTGCAACAGCATAAGCCCTTTCAATGACTTGAAATTTGCACTGAAACTCTCTTCAAGGTTACTTGTCACATAGGCTACCTTGCAAATTTCATTGAATTGGCTTCTTGACCACACCATTCCATGATGTGCATCCAAGTACTCCTTCACCACAGGTTTTTGTTTATACAACACTTCCAAATGATACAGATGCTTCCTCAAGCTGCATGTGTATGAAGCTGGCCATAGGTTGTCAGTATAAATTTTACCCTTGAATATCTTTGTAAAATTCTGCACTAAGTGTCGCATACATTCCCTATGCTCCACTCCCGGGAATACTACTTCTACAGCTTTCTCCAAACCTTTGCAAGCGTTTGTGTGGATAGGATGTCCTGGTGGATGACCTATAAGGTCGCACAAATTCTCCAGAATCCAAGTCCAACTTTCCTCTGACTCAATCTCCAAAACTCCAAAAGCAACATGGAACATCCAATTGTGGCCATCAACTATAGTAGCAGCTACAAGCTGTCCTTTAGATCCACCATGAAGAGATGTTGCATCCACGGCCAAATAAGGCCTACGACCATCCATAAACCCTTGCCATCAAGCTTTGAAACAAACAAAATCCCTTCTAAAGCACTCATTCTCCATTGTCTTCCCTCTTATTTTGTACTGAACTATATGCCTGTCTATCTGTACAACACTACCTGGACTAGCCATCTCCACTTCAGCTTTGAAGCTGTAAAGCAACTGAAAACTTTCATTACATGGACCATTGATCCTATCAAGAGCCATTTCCTTTGCATAGAACATCCTCATGTAAGGTACTATAATATTAAACCTTTTAGAAACATTTTTTATGAGCGATGTTGCACCAAGTGATGGGTTCTCTCTCATCCAATACATGATTGCATCTGCCAACCACCTAGTCTTAGCTAGTTTTGTTTTGTCCTTTGGCTGTCCCCCTTGAGGTGGACAAGAATGTTTAAACCGGTTACCTTTTATCTGAAACATAATGAAAATTTCAGGTACAGTTAACAAATTCTACACAATGATCTAAAATACACAACTGGTTGTAATACCTAAACAAAACTGCTCCTGAGCATAGTGGATGCGTGCATCCTCCACCTACACCTCTTGTATAGGCACTTCACTATGAACCTTGCTGGCTCACTCTTAATAACAACATAATCATTATTGGTGCATATGCAATATGTAGTAAGGGCATTATGATAGTCCCGCATCATTTCAAATACGGTGCCTTGTGAAATCTTAGGATCGATCCTGTCCCACTCAATTACTGGCAAGTCCTCACCATCATAGTTGGCTAAAATGAGACTGTCATTGTTCTCCTTGTTCTCTTCCTCATCAGTGTCATCAAATCTGGCACCGTGGGCCCATTCCTCCGTGTATTGATCCTCTAGTGCCTATTTATTGAATCTTTCTACCAATTCAGGAAACATCAACTCATCCTCATCATCTAGTGGGGGCGCTCCTTTGAAAAGCTCTATTTTCTCCTCCACATCTGCCGCACGAGCGATTTGGCTTACACTCGCAGTGCAAATAGATGGTACTGATATGGACCTACAAGGAGCGCGGGGGCGCACACTATTAGCAGAGATAGCAGACACACATGATGCCCGACCACCTGATGATGCATGACCACCAGATAATGCTTTAACCCTCTTTCCCGTGTGTTCAACTTTAGGTTGCACATGAAGACGAATTCGACTAAAACGTTCGGTAGCATTCAAAGAGGAAAGCATTACCAGATCAGCTTCGCTAGTTAGTGGGAGCAATATTTGCTCGGTAATGTTGAAATATTGCAAATCAACTAGATCACCATTGCTCCAGGGGAATTTAGAATATGTTTTATCTTTCAAATCTCTGAGAGTTATGGAGGTTGCAACCACCGCTAGGAAGTAAATCCAGAGAGAAACCGTTCACCACCACGAATTACTCTAGTATCCAGTTTAACCACTAGCCGAAATGCCAGCGCTGGATCAATCCTATTTTAAAAGGGAAACATTACTTACCCAGATGGAATCCATGTGTTAGATCCCTCTGATTCCACCCAATCTTCTCCACGCTCGACGAGGAGGACCGGTACACCCAACAACATCGCATATTGTTCCGCGAAAGGGGTAGATCTAGCGGGGGAGGAAGCAGAGCCAGTGTAGGCTCCACGGCTAGGGGGAGGGGCGGCTCGGGGGCCGAGGACGACATAAGGTAGGAGGGGATCTCAGGTAGGAGGACACGACAGCGGGGGAGCAGAGCAGAGGGGCGGTGTGGGATCTATTCCTAGCTCGGAGCGAGAATGGCCAGTCCGACGTGTCTCCATGCGGCCCCACCCTTCACCATGTATGAAAGACTCGTCCCAATGCGGCCCCACCCTTCAGCACGTATGCAGGACCCGTCACAACACAACCCCACCTGACAGCATGTAACGGTCGAGGCGACGTAACGTAACGTTCCACGCAGGACCCACCCAACACGGTCCCACCTGTTAGCATGTCACGGTCAATCCTTTGACTTGATGGCATCGCCCCGTCCGAGCGCATGTGAGGGTTTCAGAATGAAGGGAGGGGAAAAGTGAGGAAAAACTAAGCGGCTGGGGAAAACTGAGTACAACTAACGAACCAGGGGCACGAAAATAGAAATCCCTTTTATTTATTAGATGAACACGAGGAGTCGTAAACGTGAGATGGTTGCGGAGTCCTCCGCATCCCCTGTTGATACATTAACCCCCGAGTCGCTTGGCATCGAGTTCACCGAGGAGTTCCATCTGACCCATTTCGATTGTCTCAAGATTCGAGAGATCAAGTCCACCAAGTGGGCGTGTCCTTATATCCAAAACCAACTTTGCATTCATGTTGATTTCGATTTACTTTGCAATAATGTGGGTTTGTACAATTTTGTCTTTCAGGATGTTGTGACATACCGCTGCTTGACGCTTGAGTTCTTCAGCACCTTGACACACACGATGGATCCTTATGGTTGTACCAAAGAACAAAGGCCCAGAGTTGATCGAATTAAATTTCGCCTTATGAACTGTGAGTATACTTTGACACTCAGCCAATGGGATAAATGCTTTGGGTTAAGCAACAACACCACCGATGTACGCACCACTACCTTTGTTTTAGATCCTTCCCCTTCACAATATTTTAAATTGATAAGAATCTGTGGAAACACACCTAAGGGGAACCAAATTGATCATCCTGCTATTCGATATTTTATTCTATGTTATTGCTAATACACTCCAGGCACGTGGTGAGTTTACTAGAGTTAAAGAGGAGGACATGTTAATTCTCGCAAAATCTGCACTTGTCAATTGTAACTTAACGCCAAATTTGGCTGCACTTCTTGTGTTTTACCTTAAGTATCAGGATCTTCAATCTCGAGGACCCATCTATGGAGGAGGAGTTGTGACCGTTCTTACACACGCACTTCGCATCAACCTAGGTAACATCCAACCGTTGACTAGAGGTAACCGTCTCAGTCTATCTACGCTAAGAGCATGTGGTATGATTTCTAAAAATCATGGTAGATATTTCTTCAATATACCTAGAGCGGATCAATTTATCCCGGCTCCTTTGCCTAACTGTTTATTCTCTACCGAGGATGGATGTTTGCGTTATGACGTGCAGGTCAAAGCTAATCTACTCCAACAAGAATTACCCGTGGGAGGAGGAGAAGATGAAGAAGTAGAACAAGAAGGACCCGAACAAGATGTGCAGCCACCAAACTACTACACCACCTTTTAAGATATCTATGCACTCAAAGGAAATATTTAAAACATGAACATCCTCTCCATCATCCTTTGAGACGCCACTGCAAGCCTCGCCACCCAGTTCCATGATTGGAGCAGCCAATGGAATGTGGGAGATTATTCACCACCACAACAATGAGCAACAAAAGGGCTTGCAAAAGCCTGAACATGGGGATGTGTTCCCCTAGCAAATTTATGTGTGCAACACTCGTGTTGGCCTGTTTCGACACTTCGCTTTTTCCTTTGCTTTCATTTTATATATTTGTTTTCCTTTGTTTTTCTTTTCTTAAACCTTGCTTGGTTGCAAGTTCTTTTCTATTCTTTAATCCCTATCCTCAAAAATACAAAAATATTTTTCCGTTTATCCTTTTTTTTCTTGTAAACACGGATTCATACTTTGCCTCTTTCTTTAATATCATTTCGAGAGTAATCGTGTTGGAGTTTTGAAGGAAAAAATCCCTATAAGGTAGAGGGTCATGACGTTACTTATGAGACGTATGTCCTATGTCTCCCACTTATGAAGTTTGAGTTGTTTATCTTAGTTGGTTAATTTGCTAAGATGCCATGCTAGTGGGAAGTAATTTAATATGGTTAGAGTAAGGCTTTTTATTGGTATGATGATTAGTTGTTGAAGCTCTTACTCTAGTTCTTTTAGTTAACCGAGTCTTGCCTTGGAATAATAATGCCAAACAAGTACAATAAGAAAAAGGCTGAAATTTACGGCTTGTTTGATGAATGATTGTCTTGAGAGTATACCCCTGATTATACTTAACCCCATAGATATTTTGACAGTATCGACGACACTCATGAAAGGAGTTGTTTGATTGAAATAAAGTCTAGTGGTAATTGTGATGCATGCCAAAGGTAACCTTGTGGATGAAACCGCGGTACTAGCTAAAAAAGAGAAAGAGAAAGAAGTGATACAACTTTGTTCTATGTCTCTAATGCATACCTTTGGGATGCCAACAACTCCGCTAGCTTTTGAACAATCTATGGCATAACTCTGGATTTTGGCTATGAGTTGATGACATGATTGGCATCCGTGTCAATGTAAGGGAAAAAGTATTGGTACTCTCAAATGTTGTGCAAACACAAACAAAAAGAAACAAACAACAATCCTGGAAAAATGAAAAAGAAAGAAAGAAAATATCTATGAGGATCCACATAACAAGTCCTTCCAATGGTCTCATTACTACTTTACGGTTTTTCTTGAAAGACAATGATTGGATTAGAAGTGTTTTAGATTGACTTGATTTATTGATGTGGGCGTATAAGACACTTCATTGTTATACTACTTGGGACATGAAACTCTCTTACTCAATTATGCTATTTAAACATCCTAGTGTTCCTTGGCAAGCTGAGAGTTAATTAGAGGAATTGGATTGATTGCTGCACTTCTAGTTATATATACTTATATTAAACTTTATTTAATTATCTTGATTTACCGAAGCTTGTATAGTATTCTTGTCATCTCTCTAACTTTGATAAGCTTCGCAAATGAATGAAGTGTTGAGCACATACGACTACTGACTGTAAGTGAACTCTTATTCTCATTGTTTCAAGTTTAAACGCTGAATTCCTTATAATTATTTTGGTTCTTCTTGCTCGAGGATGATCAAGGTTTCAGCTTTGGGGAAGTTGATGGCTCCAATTTTTTCCATCTTCCACTATGTTTAAACGTTGTTTTTGGTCAAGCAATTGCCAAAGAAACTCTCAACTTTTTCCACTAATGACTAATAATTGCAAAGATATGAAAATCCCTTCTTTGATTTATGTTGCGTAGGTGATCACTGCTTTTAAAGCAAAATAAGGAGTCATAGTGAAGGATTTTGAGAAAGTACACACGACCAAGTAACTGGAGAGGCATTCCAGGGCATCTGCAAGGTTAACGACCACTGGTACAGGCACGGTCCTCCTGTACCGCCAGCCCGTACAATGTGGTGATGGCTTCGTTTCGTCAAACCCAACAACTTTCATGAAGACGCCCATATATTTCGAGGCTCCAGCCGCCAGCCAGAGAGCTGCCATTCTCAGATTGCATCACAACACTAGCAAAGGAGATCCACACCATTGTTCATCACTTACACCATCCATCCACTAGCCATAGCCATTGCTTTGTACGTTAGATATCCTTGTGATTTGGCAACCACTGTAAGAATATTTGATTTCAATCTAAGTATTTGCATGATGTTTTCTATCTCCGATCTATTTGTTATCATTGAGTAGTCCTCACGGGCTGCGGGTTGGGGAGAAACCTCGCAGCAATTATGTGCATCTAGATCATGGGAGAATTGTATTTTGTTTGAAATTCGTGATTTGTATCTTTTGTTTCTTCGTCTCTTGTCTTGACTTGTAGGTACCCAAGATCCCATAGATTGATAAAGGCTTAAGGTGAGATACTTGGCTAGTGGTGATCTCATAGGAACCTAAGTGATAGAAAGGGTAGTATGGTCTTCGCTTAGCACCCAATTCGGGATCAACAACAACATCACCACTTAAAGCTTTGATTTGTGTTTACACTTAATAATCGTTTGTAACCCATGGCCTCGGTGTACTCTCGGTTGGATTAAATGTATATTGATATGCCCGCTGCATCACGGGTGCTCTAGAATTATAGGATGTACCCAAAAGAGATTATCTCAATACGAACATTATACATGACTATGCTTATTATTATCTTTTATCCCATTTGATGTGCAGATGCAGGTGGATCTTCAACCCTGGTCTATTTCCATCCATTGATTCAAACCCGTTATAAAGCAAACTAGATAGGTCTAGGAACCGGAGTCAACTGTGCCTCACAAGGCATGTCAGGCCTAGCCTTGGGAACTGACGATGTGTCAGCATCCCTAAACATCATCATGAGCTGCAGTCCACTGTAGCACCACTACAACGCACTACCGACATGAGTGACAGCTCGTAGCCTAAGCTATCACTCAACCATCAAGTGCACATGTGCAGTACCCCTAGTCATCCATTGGCCACAGGCGCTGCCTACCTGCCTGAAGACCGCGTGGGACCCCGTGATTGAGGCCCAGGAACGCCTCGGGAGGTGCTCCACACTGGCCCTATGGTGACCCCTTAGTGTATAAAAGGAGGCACTTGGCCGAGAGTTGGAGGAGGGTTTTTGTGGGACATAAAGAGGGATTTTCGCGGGAAATAAAGGAGGGTCTTTGCTGGACCTAAAAGGGGGTGCTGGACCTAACTTAAGGTTCTGGACCTAGAGAGAGGGCTGTGAAAAAGCAAGGAAGTGAGGAAAGAAAGAAAAAGTAAGCCCAGGGAGTGTAGAATCTAGAGAGAAAGCATCTCCCCAACACCATAGAGATCATCTTCTTGTATCTCGATCCACCCCAGATAATCCACCAAAGCAAGACATAGGGTTGTTAGCCAAAGGGCGGCCCGAACCTAGGTAAAAAATGCATGTGTGTCATCTGTGTGCTGTATGCTCGTATCAGCAGGTGATGGCTACGAAATATAGCCATCTACATCCACATTTAAACTGGATATTATTCATATTATTGATGAAATATCTCTCTAAAATCTGGCACTAATGCCTAATGAACAAAGGGGTATGCAATCCTTTCTTTCTATTTTTCTCTATGCAGATAATGATGTTTGATGATGGGAAACACAACATTAAAGTCAAATATACGAGATTTCCAACAACCCATAGAAACCAGAGGTCGTGAAGTGGAGACAGGCAGGAATAAAATTCTGGCCGTATAGTTGCCATCGACACCGCTAGGTCAAATAGAACAACTTTCATGATGGGACCCCTATATAAGGAGGCTTCCGGTGACGAGAAACAGATCCCACCAGAACCCTAGCGATCTGCATCCACAACACCGAAGAGCCACCGGAGGAATAGACTTAGATCTAATCTCCAAAACCTTCTCCACCACCAAAGCCATATTCCACCACTTGTAATAGTAGATCTCATCTTCGATTGGTGACATTGTAAGACTATTTGCTATCAATCTCATGGTTTCCATTGCAATGTTTATGATTGTTGATTTCATCTCTATGCGTTAGTAATTCTCTTTGGGCTAAGGGCTTCGGCCTAGCCATGTAGCTTTTGTGCATGTTATTTATCATAGATGGGATCATGTATTAGTTTGTATGACATGATGATTATTGTATCCCCTTTTGCCTCAGTCCAAGGAATTGTTAGGTACCCAAGACCCTGAGGATTGAGCCAGGTATAGGGAGTATGAGTAATGACTAATCTACAGGTTGGGAACCCTAGTGACAGAAGGGGTAGCACGGCTGTATGTGAGGGATTTACTTAGGATTAACGGTGACATCACTATGAATATCATTAGTTCTCTTTCTTCTATGGATGAGACTAGTAGGTTATTCCTATAAGCGGTTGCGGAGGTAATATAAATTATGGATGCACTGCCCACATACAATTATCTTGCTTTAATAATTACATGCAAACTTTATTATTATCTTTTATTCCCATCAGTGTTTTGTGCAGCTACAGGTGTAACCGAAAGCCCTAGGCCCTCTCTCTCCATCATCGACAACAACAAAACACAGCAAACTCTTGGTCCCGTAAAACACAAAAATAATTCTAAAACTCCAGAAGGTCCGTTAAAGTAGCTTCACTATGCTCTGTGCTTCCCAAGTATTTGATAACCTAGGTCTACTAGAGAAAAAGAGCTATACTACATCCGTAACCGGATCGAAGGTATCAACCGTTTTTATGGCGCCATTGCCGTGGAAGCAATAGCTACCCTGGTGAGGTTAGTAAGAACCTTGTTAGTTTTAATTATTGTTTTTAATTTTGTTGGTTTTCTTTTAGTCTTTATTTGAAAAACCAAAAAAATTAGTTAGTCTTTAAATTCTTGTTTTTACTACACTGCCAAGAAACAGCCTATAGATAGACAAGATGTTCAGTGGCGCATATTCCAAACTATGCCAAACTATAGACAAGATGTTAGACTTAAACTACCTTGTGGTCGTGTTGTCGTTGAACTTATTGGTTCTATGATGATCTAACTTTTAGGTTTACGGATCCTTTGTTTTATATTCTATGAACATATATATATATGGATGTGAAGCCTTTATTCATTCTTTTCATTGTATTTTTACTAATATTCCTTGTCGTCTATAGAGATGGCGACGAGGTGGTACGTGGTGTACATGGGTAGGGTTCTAGGAGTCTACGAGGAGTGGGAGGATTGCCACAAACAAGTGAACAAGTTCAGCGGCAACATCTACAAAGGATACGTGACTAGAGAGGAGGTGATAGCCAAGTGGAGGAACCACTTGTGGAAGAAGAACCGGATGAAGATATTGGTCGGGCTAATGCTCTTGCTCACCATTATCACAGTTGTATTCTATTTGATCCTAGTGTAGGCGGCGGTGGCCACTTCATATTTGTAATGTGAGATGATATGAACTTTATATTCGGCGCTTGTGTAAAAATTTGGCACCTGACACCATATATGTATCTCGATCGGGATCTAAGTGTTTGTATTATATATATGTCGGTTTTCATGCATCTACTACTTGTGCAATGTATTTTATACTCATCTGGATAAATACTAAATCCTGTATAAATACCTAATTATACACCAGGAAAGTATTTTACTTTGAATACATGTTACACAATCAGTGGCACATATAATTATATAGTTAGTGGCGCATGGCATATCTGTGGCGCATACACGTAAATGCGCCACAGAAGTTCTTCCTGTGGCGCATATGAAGGAATGCGCCACAGAAGTCTGGAACTTCTGTGGCGCATATCCATATGCGCCATAGGAAGTAGTTATCAGTGGCGAGGTAACAGTGGCGACAAAGATATGCGCCACAGAAGTCCCCTTTTCATGCGCCACAGATAGGCTGTTTCCTAGTAGTGCTATCATAAGTCTTTGTTTAAGAAAACCCAAAAACATAGGAAATTTGGCTGAAAAGAAGCTTGGAGAGTTTGCAACTCCCAACAATGATTATTTACGTACTCCTATTACCCAGCTAGCAATTACTACTGTGATTATTAAATTAAGCCCCACCATTAAAGTTTGGTTCAATAGAATCAATTTTGAGGCTCTGCTGTTGAGGATGCAGGTATGCACTTGAATACTTTCACTGAAATATGTGACATGATGCGCATAAAATATGGTGACCCCGATGCGGTCAAATTGCGCTTATTTCCATTCTCTCTTAGAGGAAGAGCAAAAGAATGGTTGCTATCTATGCCTAGAAATACTATTACATCATGCAACTGAGATCTACTATTACTAGTTTTAGATAGGAAGAGCGTGAGCCACTAACGCTTGCATGGGAGAGGATGAAAGAATGCATGAGAAACTGTCTCAGTCATGGGATGGAAGATTGGTTAATTCTCCATTTATTTTATAATGCTCTTAACCCTGTATCTAAGACTATGCTTGATACTACAGCTAGAGGAACATTTATGGGCAAACATATTACCAAAGCAAAGCAGCTGCTAGACAATATGCAAGACAACCAGGCCCGATGGCATGTGGATAGATCAAACACGAAGAAGGTGAACTCCGTCTCACCACAAGAAAATGAAGAACTCAATGCTAAGCTGGACGAGCTCATATTATCCGTAAAAGGTAAGGAAAGCTAGGTAAGAGCTATCATAGAATCAAATATTGAAGAAATAGACTTCATAGCTCGTAATGATTATAACCCTTCTTGGAAGAAGAATTATAATCCTAATTTTTAGAAACATTATTCTAGTCCTGCAGGTAACTCTAATAATAATATGGGATCAAGTAATGGTCGTCTCCAAGAAACACTCAAGTCCTTTATGGACTCACAAAATGAGCAAAACAATATCCTTGTTAAAATAATGGAGAGCCATGATGCTATGCTTGGTAAATTATCTAACCAAGCTGTAAATTTGAGGAATGATTTGCAGGCCCTCCAAGAAAGAACAAGGATTGTTGAGGCACAGCTAGGTAAGATAACCAAGAGTCAAACTCTCATTCTAGCAAAATTTGCAGGTAAAGCTGAGCCCAATCCTGTTGAAGACCTCAAGATGATGAGAATCCAAAGGGAGGAGCCTGAAGAACTTGATTATAGTAATGCTCCTTCACCAAATTACACCATTGAAGATCTTGTAAAAAGGACCAATATCAAGATTCCGGTAAGTGAAGGAAATGAGGAAGCTATTTATCAACACTTTGTTAATCATGTAGCAATAAAGGTACCTGAGCTTAAGGAAGAATATAAGAAAAATGCTGAAAAATTACCTGTGACGCTTGATGATATATTTGACCCTACTATTAATAATAAAATTGGGACCAATGAGATAGCTGCACTCAGTGATCTAGGTGTAAGCATTTCAACAATTCCAAAAAGTCTTTTTAATAAGTTAAATCTTTGCTCTTTTGATATCACCGAGTTAAAATTACATCTTGCATATTCTACCTACAAACAAGTTATAGGGATTAAACAAAATACTTTAGTATACATTAAAGCTTGTCCTGCTCTTACTGATTTTGTTATCGTTGACATGCATGAAGATGCTACTGCTCCTATTATATTAGGCTGTCCATTCTTAAGAACTATTAAGGCTTTGATTAATCTACATGAAGGGGACGTGAAGCTTCAATTTCCTTCGCGGTATCCTTCTGGTATTCATTTTCCAAGGAAGAAGAAAGCCAAGCATGATGAAAAGGAGGCCATCACTTTGAAGGACAACTATTTTAGAGTGGGTGTTCCACTCATCTGGCCTAAGTGAGAAACATCGAGGTCAAGTTATTGACCATAAAAGAGAGCTTCACGGGAGGCAACCCATGTGAAATAAAGGTTTGAGCAAAGTTTTTAAGTTTTAGTTTAAGTTTTATGTTTAATAAAGAGTGCTAGAACCCTCTAGTTGTGGAGAAGAAGTTCGATAGTTCTAAAAATTATGCTTTATACATACTGATGTTGGTTGACAATTTTTACTATCATTTTTCTGTCAAAAACAAGGTGTTTCCCTAAGTTTCAGGATAAGAAAGAATTCTTGAAGAAATAGAATTTTTTTTGATGACTACAGAAGGTTTAACGACCAACTATACGGCGGGAATAAAAATTCCAGCCGTATAGTTTGACCGTATAAATATCTTTGCCATCGACAAATTTTCTTTCTTAGGTACTAAAGGTTTAACGACCAACATACGACGGGAATAAAAATTCCAGCCGTATAGTTATTGTTGCCTTTGTAAAATATCTTTTTCAGGATACAGAAGGTTTGACGACCAATTATACGGCACGGAAAAAATCTTGGCCATATAGTTTTGGTGGTATAGTTGTGCTGCTAGGTGAAAACCCTAAATTTTTTACATTAGACCAACTATACAGCGGGAACAAATTGTTCCAGCCGTATAGATGCGTCCGACCACAAAATATCCACAGGAAGGTACCCCCAACACCAAAACTTCAATCCTTTTTCTCTCTTCCACCTCCCAACTCTTTTAAAACCTTAAGATATCTTCATCTCTACTTAATTTCGTTCAAATTTCTCGCACACAAGTGATCTACGGTATGTTTCTCCTCCGATCCTCCAATTACTTTTTGCAAATTCATTTTTGATCTGTTATCATTATGAATCTAGGTTGACACCTACTATGAACTAATTGCCATGATTCTCTTGCCTAGATTATCATTTTGAGGGGAATCTTTAGTGTGCTAAGATGAGGAATATTTTATTCTTATTATTGTTGGGTCAAAAGTTTTATTTTTTTCTTCCCTTATTATTTTAGATGTTGAACACAAGGAGCCAAACTTGTGCTCGTGTCGCTGCTAGTTCTTCTTGCGCTACCGCTCAAGGACTCATGGGGATACGGTTCAGGGATGAGATCCAAGGTGATCGCTTCAACAGGATAAAGAACAGAGAAGTGAAGACAACAAAGTGGGCTTGCCCCATTATATTGAATCAACTTAGTATTTCTAATGACCTAAATTTACTTTGAAATAGAGTTGGTCTGCAAAACTTTGTATTCAATGATGTGCCTACTTATCGCCGGTTAACTCTTGAATTTCTAAGTTCTTTGCAAAGCACCATTAAAGCATGGCATGGATAGGACATGATTTCTTTCCTACTGATGAACAGCAATTATGCTTAATCACTGGATCAATGGCGCGCATGTTTTAATTTTCCAAACAATAATGGTAATGCCTTACGCGAATGCTTTACTGGCATAGACCCTTCCCTAGAACTTTATTATAATGGAAATGAGTTTCACTTCTAGTGTAAGCAAGGGGAACAATATTCCACATCCTGCAATTCGCTATTTGTTCTATGTTCTTGCAGGCACAGAATGAATTCATGAGACTCAATGAGGAGGACATCTTAGTCCTTGCAAAAACTGCTTTCAACAACATTGACTTTTCACTCAACTTGGGCGTAATTCTTGTGCGCTCCCTGGAGTACCAATCCTACCAAAGCCAAGGACCAATCATAGGTGGAGGCGTCATCATCGTGCTTGCCATTGCCCTAGGCATCGACCTAGGTGAGTTGCAACCAGTGCTAGGTGAGCGACCTGTTAGTTTCTATCCTTTAAAAGCTTGTGTAATGCTCACTAGGAGAGGTGGTGTTTATTACTTGCATATAGATGGAGCTGGGTGTCTCTACCCCGCTCCTTTGCCTAATGGTATTTTCTCTATCGAGGAAGAACGTTTGCTATATGACTTGCAGGTTAATCAACACCAACCCGAGGAAGAGATTCCGGATGAGGATGAGGACCAAGCAGAGTACCAAGAAGTTCCTTATCAAGAGGAGCAGCCACCAACCCGGTTTGCTACATACCAAGACTTCCAAGAACATAGAGGAACTGTGGAGAGGATGCATAACATGTCCTTGAACCTCCAAGAAACAACTAGTAATTTATCAACTCAATTTGCGAACTAGAGTTACGACTTTTTCCCGCCCCCACAATGATTTGAAGGGCCTGCAAAAGCCTAAGCTTGGGGAAGTTTTCCCATTATCTTTATTTGGCGTTCATTTTCTTTTATTTATTTCGAGGTTATGTTTTTAATTCAAGTTTATAAGCACTCATGTTGGTTTCCCCAACACTATATCTTTAGTGATTTCTATTTGTTTTTGATACTTTCTAGCCAAGCTTTCCCGCCAATTTTCTATTCCTTAATTCCCTTTCTTAAAAACAAAAAAAATTCCATTTATCTTTATTTTCCCTCTTCCTTATTTTATATTCTCCTTGTGGCTTTCACATATTTGTAGGAGAGTGATCGACTTCGAGTTTCCAAGAAGCAAATCAAAAGGGAAGAGAGAAGTGGAACCAATCACGAGAGGTATGCCTTAAGAGTCCCCACTTTTGAAGTTTGAGAAACTCATGCTAGTTAGTAGTAAATGTTAAGATATTATATTGGTGGAGTGAGTCTTTATATTGTAGTAAACTTTTGTTTTTATGGGTATTTAGTTGGGTACGTTTTGTTCCAGCTCTTGTAGTTAACTAAGTCTTACCTAAAAGTTTGCTAAACAATTGTAATAAGAAAAAGTCTCACAATTCAAGGCTTGGGTGTTGTAGTGTTTAGTCTTGAAGGCTTATTTATAGAGACACTCAACACCACAGAAAATAATGATTGACATGATATCTCTCTTTAAAAGGATTTGTTCAATTAAATTAATGTTTAGCGTTTTTGTGAGCCTACCAAAGTTTGATTTGTGAATCATAAGAATGATATAGCTTTATGCATGTCAAACTTCTTGGGATGCCAACAACTCCGCTAGCCGACGAACAATCTTCATGGAGGAAACTCCTAGATTTCGGCTATGAGTAGATTAAATATATGTAGCAGCAATGCTATAATGGGTAAGATTCTTGGCACTCTCGGGTAGCTGTATTCATGATGGAATCACTCCTCTGGCTGATATGAGTAATCATTGTACAAAAACCTCGGTGATGCCACGAGTGTCCATCATATCCAGATAAACTAATTAAAAAAATTGTCATGCTCTTAATTACTTAAGAACTAAAATTCTTGAAGGACAACGAATAGAAAAGTAGTGCTTCAAAAGTCTTGACTTATTGATTTGGGAGAATTGAGATACTCTAGTGTATATGTTTTTCATGACAAATTCTCACACTCTCAATCTTACATGATTATACTTTATTGTTCAAAGGCAAGCCTATGGGTAGATTACATGACATGGAATAAGGTTTACTCATTTGAATCATCCATGTTAACAATACTTTTGCTGTGCTATAAGGATGCATAAAAACCTGTATGATACGCTTGCCATTACTCTATCTATGCTGAAGTTTTTCAGAATAATAAAGTGGAGGAAACATGAGACTTACAATCATGAGTAAGATCATCATCTCGTTATTTCAGTTGAAATGCTGAGTTCCTTTTTTATTTTGGTTTTCTTGCTCGAGGATGATCAAGTTTAAGCTTGGGGAGGTTGATGGCTGTGAAATATTGCCATCTCTCTAAACCCTGCCACTAATGCCTAATTACAAAGGGGTATGCAATCCTTTCTTTCTATTTTTCACTGTGTAGATAATGACGTTTGATGATGGGAATCACAACATTAAAGTCAAAGATACAAGATTTCCAACAACCCAAAGAAACCAAGGGTCATGAAGTGGAGACAGAAGCTTTAATGACCAACTATACTGCGGGACTAAAATTCTGGCTGTATAGTTGCCATCGACACCACTAGGTCAAAAAAGGAACTTTCATGAAGGGATCCCTATATAAAGAGGGTTCGAGCTATGAGAAACAGAGCCCCCCAGAACCCAGAGACCTACATCCACAACACCGAAGAGCCACGAGAGGAATAGACTTAGATCTAATCTCCAAAACCTTCTCCACCACCAAAGCCATATTCTACCACTTGTAATAGTAGATCTCATCTTTGATTGGCAACATTGTAAGACTGTTTGCTATTAATCTCATGGTTTCCATTGTAATGTTTATGATTGTTGATTTCATTTCTATGCGTGAGTAAGTCTCTTTGGGCTAAGGGCTTCGGCCTAGCCATGTAGCTTTTATGCATGTTATTTATCATAGATGGAATCATGTATTAGTTTGTATGACATGATGATTATTCTATCCTCTCTTGCCTCAATCCAAGACTTGTCAGGTACCCAAGACCCCAAGGATTGAGCCAAGTATAGGGAGTATGAGTAATGACTAATCTGTAGGTTGGGAACCCATTGATAGAAGGGGTAGTACGGCTGTATGTGAGGGATTTACTTGGGATTAACAGTGACATCACTATGCATATCATTAGTTATCTCTCTTCTATGGATGAGACTAGTAAGTTATTGTTATAAGCGGTTGCGGAGGCAATAGCAATTATGGATGCACTGCCCACATATAATTATATTGCTCTAAAAATTACATGCATACTTTATTATTATATTTTATTCCCATTAGATGTTTTGCACAACTACAGGTGAAACCGAAAGCCCTAGGCTTTATCTCTCCATCATCGACAACAACAAAAGACAGCAAAATCTTGGTCCGGTAAAACACAAAAAGAATTCTAAAACTCCTAAAGGTCCATTAAAGTAACTTCACTATGCTTTCTGCTTCCCGAGGATTCAATTACCTAGGTCTAGTAGGGAAAAAGAGCTATACTACATCCGTAATCTGGATCGAAGGTATCAGCAGGTTCCTTCACCGATGTTTAGGACGGAACTCCTTCGTTCCCACTACTGAACAAATAGCGGGTGTCCAACATCCCCGATGTTAGGGCGTAAGAGAGACGCGACATCTAGCATGACAGGTAAGGGGGCGCTCATGTTTTCAGCTTCGGCAATCATCATCACCGTCGATAGCTTCATGAGGTATGTCGTCATCACCATCATCGTCGCCAACGTCTGCTTTGTCTTGGTGTTTAACATCGACATCAACCGCGTCATCGCCAGCCATGGTGCAGAGGAAAGGTGTTGGCGCTGGGACCAACCCTGCTGCAGTAGACTCGCCCACTGCACGAACTAGCTCCCACGCACTTCCCATGACTGGGGGATTGGATGACGAGCCTCATGCATGGCGCGTGACTACCGTCGTAGGTGCCGACCCACGTCTAGAGCCAAGTGCAACCGCGACACCGCCACCGCCGTCGCAACTACACCTCGCGGTTGAGGAGGGCGGGCATACTGGTGGGGGCACCGTTGCGCAGGAGGTTCCACCGCTAGGCGACGCAAGAGGCATCGCGCTTGAAGATCCCTTCGTCGGCGACGCAGGAGGCACCGCCGTGGAGCACCTCTTCGCTGTGGCGTAGGAGACACCACAGGAGGGGGCCATCTGCCTGGAGGAGTCGCACCGGACGGGGCCAAAGGAGCCGACCCTGAACCAGAGCATCGTGCTCCAGCTTGCGCCGGGACTTGTATCGCCACACCAAGTACTAACCGCCAACCTCAGTCCCACCGCTATGGGAACCAAACTATGGGGGAAGCAGCCGCTACGGCCCGTGCCATAGCTCGGCACTCACCAGCTCCTGGGATAGCAGAGTATGCGGCATGGAGGGATAACTTCGACGCACAACTAGAGTTCATCAGGCTGCATGAGGAGTCTGCCCATGCTCGTTCCCATTCCGACCTGGGCCAAGGCATGGGGCGAAGGAACGGTCCTACCACCACCGCGGGACCCATGCAAAAACCTGCCTCGAGGCCATGTTCCTGAAACACTGCCCCTGGGCCTAGGGCTGCTGGAACACACGGCGGTGGAAGGAGGACCAACAACCATGCCACTGGCCGCTTGGGGGCTGGACCCACAAGACTTGCCAAACTAGACCACCTCTCCGTGGGGTCATCTGTCGACCCCGCGCAGAGGAGCGCTGAAGAATGCCGAGGCGACTCTGCCTTGGCTAACGAGGCGTTGATTCAAGACTACATGCTGCAGCTGCTTTAGCAGGCTGCTGGTGCAGCCGTCCCTAACTCACGGGGAAACTAAGGCAGGAAGCATGGCTTTGGGATACAGAAGCGGTTGTCTTGCCTTCTCTCCTGCCTTACGGCAGGTGGTGTGGCTGCCAAAGTTCTGTCCCATTGTCCCCGTCAAGTTTGAAGGCAACCCCAACCCGAAGGAATTTATGGATATCTATTCTACTGCGATGGTGGCTGCGGGTGCTGATGAGAAGGGCATGGCCAATTGGTTTCCAATGGGCCTGAAGGGCACGACCTTGTCCTGGCTCATGCATCTACCCAAGGAGTCCAATCATTCCTGGGCCGAGTTGTGTACGCGCTTTGTGAGTGCATTCTCGGGAGCCTTAAAGCGCCCGGGAATACTCATTTAGCTCCACACAGTGGTCTAGGCGAGTGGAGAGCAGCTATGAGACTTCATGCTGCGATTTTCATAGATCACACGCACTATCCCGGATGTGAAGGACAATGCCATCATTGGCGCATTCACCATGAATGTGCACGATAGCAAAATGCGTGAAGAGATTAACATGCATCCCGTCATGAGCATACACGAGTTGTGGGTGTTGGCTGACCTTTGCTCCCTAGAAGAGGAAGGATGCCTCACGCCCGAGGATGCTGTCTGGGAGGCCGCTGGAGCAGTGGACCTGGGAAGCACAGTTGCGAAGAAGAGTGGCTCGCGTAAGCAGGGCATTCGTCAGGCTTTGGCTGCAGAGCCTAGTGCTCCCAGCGGGGCTGAAAAGAAGACAAAACCGGAGCAAGAAGTGGCGGCTACCAAGCCCGCCAAGGGGAAGTGGTGCCCTATGCACGAGTCAAACAAGCATGATGCTCGGAACTGCCGCTCCATCCTTGGTTACGCATAGGGACGGAAGAGGCGCATCTATTAGCAGGCGCTAACGGTACCCTCGGGAACTATTACCGATGAGACAAGGCCGGTCATCATGCCAAATACTGTCCAACACAACCTGGCTCAGACGCCCCTGCCGGAGGTCTCGGGGGAAACATGGGCACAACACGAGGAGGAGATGGAGGCGGTGGAGATGGAGCAAGAGTGGGGCATGGAGGGGGCTGCAGCAACACAACCCCTCAACCGCGCGGCAACAGTGCTGCCATTAAACAAGGAGGCGATGACGACGGGTGCAGATAGTACCCACAATTACAGGATTGCGCGTGCGCACACGGAGGAGCCTACGCCATGACATCCCATGGGGAGTTTGAGTATTTCTCCCGTTAATTGTGCGTCGTGCAACCCACCCCGGAGGCACAACGGCCACTTCGGTGCTCCCAAGTGCCGATTACTTTTGATGTGGGAGATCATCCAGACCGTAACACCAGGGTCGGCACCCTACCCCTGGTGGTCTCCGCCATGATAAAGAATATCCGATTTACCAAGATGTTGGTGGATGGAGGGGCTGGCCTCAATATTCTCTTGGCAAAGCTGCTAGATAAGCTTCTGATCACTGAGGATCAATTGGCCCCTATGGGGTCTTTTCTGGGTGTAAGCCCAAGAGCTATCCAGCCGTGGGGGAATACTGAGTTCCAGTCACCTTCTAGACTCAAGACAACTACCGCACTGAGAACATCATATTTGATGTTGCGGACATTGCCCTACTGTATAATGGCATAATAGGGCGCCCTGCCTTGGCAAAGTTCATGGTGGTCTCCCACCATGCCTACAACTCGCTCAAGCTTCCCTCCTCATGGGGGACCTTGACCATGAAGGGTGATATCAGGGACACCGTGCTCTACTGGCAGCCAGCGCTTCCTTGTGACTCACATTGGCTCTCTGTCAGATTTGGACCAACCTTTCGCCTCAATTCCCGGCTCGCCCGGGAAACGGCTGCGACCCTTTCCGGGACTTAGTTCCGATGACCTTTCTGGTACTAGTGGCTCTCCGAGTAAGCTAACAACTTATCGCATCCACCCTACCAGCTAAAATCCCGGGTGTGAGTGGAGGTTCCCCCAGCAAATGAAAGCTCGGGAGTGTGTGTGGTGCTCCCAACAATATTTAAAAAAACAATATATATATATATTGATAATAAAATCCTAGGTGTGAGTGGAGGTTCCCCCGGCAAATGAAAGCTCGGGAGTATGTGTGGTGCTCCCGACAAACTTTGAAAGCCCGATAGTGGGCGTGGTACTCCCGGCAAAACCTTAAAGCCTGGGTGTGAGTGGAGGTTCCCCCGGCAAATGAAAGCCCGAGAGCGTGCGTGGTGCTCCCAGCAAACCCTAAAGCCTAGGAATGAGTAGTACTCCTAGAAAATGGGATGAATACTAGCGTATCTGGCCTGGCCCCCTATTTGTAAACCGCTTGTAACTTGGGGGCTGCCCCCGTTTTGGAATGGAAATCCCGTTGCTCTCGTTCTTCCACCTATTTTCATTTCCCGAGCCTTTTTCAGGATTTTGCATTCCTTTGGGTTTTCTCGGGGTCGGACGTGGGTAACGAGACTGTCAGGCCAGGAAACGTCATACTCTCATGATCCGCTCTGAGGTATGAGCGTTGTGCTCTAGGTATTGCCGACGAGCACTAAATTGCAAAGACACACCTCCTACGCCAAGCCTCCGAGTTGGCAACATCGTGCGCCCTGATCAAGTGCATGCCACCTTGTTTTAAACCTGATGCATGGGTAAGATGTTGTAAGGTGTGTTCAACGTATTTCAGGATGAGAAGAGGATGGGTAAGAAAGATGATGCCATGGCAAGGTCTCGGTAGAGGAGAAAGGCTTGCCGCGAGATAGCAGCAACCACGCGGCTTGAAAAGGCAGCTGGACCTGCAAGCACGGCATGAAACAATCACAAGGCTAAAGCTAAGGAAATGGGAGCTTGGTGTCTAGGGCGATGAAGGACTCCCCCACGGGCTCCGTAGAGGCACTAAGGCGGCAACAGACAGATGAATCAAGGGAAGCCACAAGCACGACATGACAGAGATCAAATAATGAAAGGAAAAGGTAAAATTACTAATGGTAGCCAGTTGGCATTACATTTGAAAAATTTACAATGCAGCAACCAGCGCATAGAAGACGCTTGACTGAAGGGTCCGGGCAAAGGGCTGCACGCTGGGAAAAGGGGGGGAAAGTGTTGCTCCCTGACGTTCCCAACAACTTCGTGTTGCCTAGTCGACCCCCTGGCGTCCCCTGTATTAGGATGAGAGCCCCCTCGACCCCACATCATCGAGGATGTAGGGATAATAGCTGCGGCAGCACAAGGAGTCATTGATACATTGCAAATGTATCTTTAATTTTTGATGTTCCATGCTTGGTTTTATCTACTTTCTTGTGTTTTGCCCACACTTTGGAGTACTTTTCATAGGATTTCTTGGACTAACCTATTAACAAAAGCCACAATGCCAGTCGCCTGTTTGCTGCTGTTTTTGGTTCCAGGAAAGTCAGAAAATCAATATTCTCTGAATTGGATGGGACAAAAGCCAAAGTTACTATTTTCCCGGAAGACTCAGGCAACGATAAGGAGAGTCGGAGAGGGTCCACAGGGTGGCCACACCACCCCTTGGTGCGGGCCAGCCTGGGCTGCGCCAGGGCATGGTGTGGGCCCCCTGGCCGGCCACCGACCTTGCCTCCTTCGCCTATAAGAGCCTCCCGATACCAAAACCCTAGATTATCAATCAGAATTCCACGAAAAGTTCCGCACCGCCGCCGCCACCGAAGGGGAGATTCGGGGGACAAAAAGTCTCTGTTCCGACACCCTACCGGGACGGGGAAGTGCCCCCGGAGCCATATCCATCGATCTCCACTGCCATCTCCATCACCATTGCTGATTCCCATGAAGAGGAGAGAGTAGTTCTCTCTCGAGGCTAAGGGTTCTACCGGTAGCTATGTGTTCATCTCTCTTTATATGCATGATCTTATTGAGATCATGAGCTTGTAATCTATAGATCTACCTTCCTACTCAAGCGCTTTAATAGATCTCTGCTCTCCCCATGTGCGTGAAAGTGACAGCATGCACACCATGGTGGCACTTAGGCTAGAGATTACAAATACTTGTTATGAGTTATATTTGGAGTTGGATGTCTTTATGAAATTGTGGTGTTTGTTGGACTCATCTAGTACTCAAGGTGACAGTGTGGGGTTTTCTAGATGGGAAAGATGAACTTTGAGGTCTGTTGTTATAGCCCTACCAACGATTAGAGTGTTCAACCGGAGAGTAGTTCAGTGTAGTGTCATAAAGAAGAATATATTTATATGAGAGTGTTCACTAGTGAAAGTATGATCCCTAGGCCATGTCTCTTAGCATTAAAACACCGTTTTCAACTAGATCTATTACATGTTTGCTTGCTTCCATCTTTATTTCAGTTTGCCTTTAGTCTCTTCCACGCCATCAATCTATTTTCTATCACCGTTACCACTTGTATTTCGCTATCTCTTCGCCGAACTAGTGCACCTATACACCTGACAAGTGTATTGGGTGTGTTGCGGACACAAGAGACTTCTTCTATCTTGATTGCAGGATTGCTTGAGAGGGAATACCTTTGACCACTTTCTCCCTGAGTTCGATAAACCTTGGGTGATCCACTTAAGGGAAAACTTGCTGCTGTTCTACAAACCTCTACACTTGGAGGCCCAAAAACTGTCTACAAGAATAGAAGTGCGTAGACATCAGTCATCGAAGATTTTCACCGCGAGCTTCCCATTCCCGTGGAAGCGGAGCTTTAGCGCATGACTAACCCGAAGCTGGTACCACTTCGCGAACGAAGGCCAACCTCTTGCCTATGAACATGCATCCCTCTTCACCTACCTCCACTCGGAGTTTCCATATGGGCTAACCGCCGCTTGACTCTTGCTGCTCTACCATGCACAACAGAACGCCACTCAGCTCATTTACAAGCAGACAGTGAAGCATCTGATGGGTTCATAGCATGGAAAACAAAAAATTTCTACCGCAAGAACAAACAAAACCCAGATCTAATCTAGATAAAAGCCAAGATCTAATCTACTAGACCTGAGCAACGAGATAGATTGGTACTAACCCTCGTAGAACCGAAAGCGTTACGAGATTAGATCTCGTGGATGATGTAGTCAATCACTTGCCGATCTCAAGATCGTGTGGACGATCCTTCCGGCGCCGCGTTCCGGCAGCGCTTCTGCAGATGGTCACACGTGCGGAGTCGAAGTAGACCTTCCTCTCCCTGTTCCAGCGAGCAGCGGAGGTAGTTGATCTTCTCCACGGAATCCCAGTAGCACGACGGCGTGGTGGTGGTGGAGATGAGAATTCTGAAGGGCTTCACCTATGCCTGTGCAGAAGAAAGGTGGAGGAGAGAGGCGGCTGAGATTAGTTGTTATGAGAGGAGGAGCAAGAGGGGGCGCCCCCTCCCTTCTATTTAAAGGAGGGAGGCGCGCCTGGGGAGGGGGAGTCCTAGTAGGACTCCCCTCCTCCTTGGGCCGGCGGGTTGGGGGGAGGAGTTCTCCTCCCCCACGAATCCGTGTATTGCCCCACTTGGACTCCCTTGATACCTTTCTTGGTTTTCAGGTAAACTCCAAGAAATCCTCTAGAACCTTCCAGAACATTCCGAAACCTTCTAGAATCTCCATACAAACACTCCGGAACATTTCCTAACTTAGAAAATGATCCCCAATATATGAATATTATTCTCCGGACCATTCCGGATCTCCTCGTGATGTCCCGGATCCATTCAGAGACTCCGAACAACATTCGGTCTCCAACGCAAATTCCATATCTACTTAAAACAACTTCGAACCTTAAGTGTGTCACCCTACGGTTCGTGAATATGCAGACATGATGAAGACACCTCTCTGATCAATAACCATCAGCAGGATCTGGAGATCCATAACGACTCCCACATACTCAACGATTACTTCGTGATCGATAGAACCATTTAACATACGAAACAAATTCCCTTTGTCACGCGATATTCTACTTATCCGAGGTTTGATCGTCAGTATGTTCATACCTAGTTCTTCCTCGTTACTGATAAGTACTCTTTACTCGTTCCATGTTATGTCATCCCTTGTGACCCAGTCACATTCTTGCAAGCTATCTAGATGACATTCCACCGAGAGGGCCCAGAGTATATCTATCCGTCATATGGATGGACAAATCCCAATCTTGGTCTACGCGCTTCAACACATACTTTTAGAATACCCAGTGACACCTTTATAACCGCCCAGTTACGAAGCGGCGTTTGATGTCATCAAAGTACCCATCCGGTGATGGTGATTAACATAACCTCATGGTCGAAGGATTAGGTTACTATGTATTTCAAAGCTTACAGCAATACGAACTTAATGACTTTATCTTATGCTACGCTTACTATGGGTGTGTGTCCATCACATCATTCTCTTAATGATATAACCTTGTTATTAATCACATCCAATGTCTATGATCAGGAAACCATGATCATCAATCAATCAACAAACTAGTTCAACAAGAGGCTTACTAGGGACTCTTTTATGTTTACAAAACACACAAGTATTAGTGTTTCCTAATAATACAATTATAGCATGGGATGTAAACATTCACCATAAACACAAAGATATAATAATAACCACTTTTATTTTTGCCTCTTGGGCATATCCCCAACAGTCTCCCACTTGCACTAGAGTCAATAATCTAGATTACATGGTAATATACCTAACACCCATGGCGTTCTGGTGTTGGTCATGCTTTGCTCTAGGGAGAGGTTTAGTCAACGGATCTGCTACATTCAGATCAGTGTGTACTTTGCAAATCTTTATGTCACCATCTTGGACATACTCGCGAATAGCATGAACACGTAGCTTGATGTGCTTCAGCTTGCTATGTGACCTTGGCTCCTGTGCATTAGCTATGGCACTTGCGTTGTCACAGTAGATGGCCATCGGGTCCAACGCACTGGGAACCACGCCAAGTTCAGTAATGAACTCCTTCATCCATATGGCTTCTTGTGCAGCCTCTGAAGCAGCTCTGTATTCCGATTCAGTTGAAGATTTCGCCACAACGCTCTGCTTGGCACTTCTCCAGCTCACTGCAGCACCATTCAAAATAAATACGTATCCAGACTGTCACTTCGAGTCATCTGGATCGGTGTTCCAACTAGCATCAGTGTAACCGTTTACAACAAGCTGTTCATCACCTCCATAAGAAAGAACCCTATCCTTAGTCCTATTCAGGTACTTTAGGATATTCTTGACCGCTGTCCAGTGTTCCATTCCAGGATCACTTTGATATCTGCTAGTCAAACTAACAGCATGTGCTATATCCGGTCTCGTACACAGCATGGCATACATGATAGAACCTATGGCCGAGGCATTGGGAATTTTATTCATCTTTTCTCTATCTTCTGCCATAGCCGGACTTTGAGTTTTACTCAAGGTCTTACCTAACAACATGGGCACAAACCCTTTCTTGCTCTCTTCCATTCTAAACTTCTTTAGAACTTTGTCTAAGTATGTACTTTGTGAAAGCGCTATTAGGCATCTTGATCTATCTCTATAAATCTTGATGCCTAGAATATATGTCGCTTCACCAAGATCCTTCATCGAAAAACTATTATTCAAATAGGTTTTGACGCTATTAAGAAGTTCTACATCATTCCCAATCAACAATATGTCATCTACATATAGTACTAGGAATGCTACAGAGCTCCCACTCACTTTCTTGTAAATACAAGCTTCTCCATAAGTTTGTATAAATCCAAAGTTTTTGATTACTTTATCAAAACATTGATTCCAACTCCGGGATGCTTGCTTCAGTCCATAAATGGAGCGCTGAAGTTTGCATACCTTGTCAGCATCTTTAGGATCAACAAAACCCTTGGGTTGTACCATATACAACTCTTCCTCAATGTCACCATTAAGGAACGCCATTTTGACATCCATCTGCCAAATTTCATAATCGAAATATGCAGTGATTGCTAACATAATCCTCACAGACTTTAGCTTCGCTACTGGTGAGAAAGTCTCATCGTAGTCAACTCCTTGAATTTTTCGGAACCCTTTCGCGACAAGTCGAGCTTTATAGACGGTAACATTACCATCAACATCTGTTTTTCTTTTGAAAATCCATTTTTTCTCGACAGCCTTACGACCATCCGGTAAGTCCACCAAAGTCCATACTTGGTTTTCGTACATGGATCCCATTTCGGATTTCATGGCTTCTAGCCATTTGTCGGAATCTGGGCTCACCATAGCTTCTTCATACATCGCAGGGTCATCAGTGTTGTCCACTAACATGACGTTCAAGGCAGAGTCATACCACTCAGGAGTGGTACGGACCCTCGTTGACCTGCGAGGTTCAGTAGTAACTTCGTTCGAAGTTTCATGATCATAATCATTAGCTTCCTCTCTCCAGTTAGTGCAGGCGGCACAGAAACATCTTCCGGTGCTGCGCTACTCTCAACTCCGAAAGAAGGTTCAATAACCTCGTCGAGTTCTACTTTCCTTCCAGTCACTTCTTTCGAGAGAAATTCCTTCTCTAGAAAGGATCCATTCTTAGCAACAAAAACTTTGCCTTCGGATCTATGATAGAAGGTATACCCAATTGTTTCTTTAGGGTATCCTATGAAGACGCATTTCTCCGCTTTGGGTTCAAGCTTATCAGGCTATAACTTCTTTACATCTGCTTCGCAACCCCAAACTTTAAGGAACGACAACTTAGGTTTCTTTCCAAACCACAATTCGTACGGTGTCGTTTCAACGGATTTAGATGGTTCCCTATTTAAAGTGAATGCGGCTGTCTCTAATGCATAGCCCCAAAATGATAACGGTAAATCTGTAAGAGACATCATAGACCGAACCATACCTAAGAGTGTTCGATTACGACGTTCGGACACACCATTACGCTGTGGTGTTCCCGGCGGTGTCAACTGTGAAAGTATTCCACATTTCTTTAAATGCATGCCAAACTCCTAACTCAGATATTCACCTCCGCGGTCAGAACGCAAAAACTTAATCTTCTTGTTACCATGATTTTCCACTTCACTTTGAAATTCCTTAAACTTCTCGAAAGTTTTGGATTTATGTTTCATAAAGTAGACATACCCATATCTACTCAAGTCATCCGTGAAAGTGAGAACATAACGATATCCACCACGCGATGCTACACTCATTGGACCGCACACATCGGTATGTATTATTTCCAATAAGTCCGTAGCTCACTCCATTATTCCAGAGAATGGAGTCCTAGTCATTTTTCCCATTAGACATGCTTCGCATCTTTCAAGTGATTCAAAATCAAGTGATTCAAGAAGTCCATCTGAATGGAGTTTCTTCATACGCTTCACTCCAATGTGACCAAGACGACAGTGCCACATGTATGTAGAATTATCATTCAATTTTATTCTTTTAGCATCTATGTTGTGAACATGTGTATCACTACTATCGAGATTCAATAAGAATAAACCATTCATCTCAGGTGCATAACCATAAAAGATATTACTCATATAAATCGAACAACCTTTATTCTCAGACTTAAAAGAGTAACCGTCTCGCAATAAACAAGATCCAGATATAATGTTCATGCTTAACGCAGGCACCAAATAACAATTATTTAAATTTAAAACTAATCCCGATGGTAGATGCAGAGGGAGCGTGCCGACGGCGATCACATCAACCTTGGAGCCATTTCCAACGTGCATCGTCACCTCGTCTCTCGCCAGTCTTCGTTTATTCCGCAGCTCCTGTTTTGAGTTACAAATATGAGCAACCGAACCAGTATCAAATACCCAGGCACTACTACGATTACTCGTAAGATACACATCTATAACATGTATATCAAATATACCTTTCTTCTTGATGTTGCCGTTCTTCAGATCCGCCAGGTACTTGGGGCAGTTACGCTTCTAGTGACCAGCACCCTTGCAGTAGAAGCACTCAGTTTTAGGATTAGGACCAGCCTTGGGCTTCTTAGTAGGTGCGGCAGCTTTCTTGCCGTCCTTCTTGAAGTTGCCCTTGTTCTTAGGCTTGCCCCGTTTCTTGAAATTGGTGGTCTTATTGACCATCAACACTCGGTGCTCCTTCATGATCTCCACTTCAGCAGTTTTCAGCATGGACGATAGTTCAGGCAATGTCTTGTTCATGCAGTGCATATTGTAGTTCATCACAAAGTTCTTGTAACTTGGTGGCAGTGATTGGAGGACACGGTGAATCCCCAATTCATTAGGAATCGGTATCCCCAACTCTCGGAGTTTGTTTGCGTGCCCAGACATGGTGAGCACGTGCTCGCTAACAGAGCTACCCTCTTCCATCTTGCAGGTAAAGAACTTCTCGGAAGCTTCATAGCTTTCCATGGCCGCGCGAGTCTCAAAAATGAGTTTGAGCTCCTTAATGATCTCAAACGGGTCATGGTGCTCAAAACGCTTTTGAAGCTCCGATTTTAAACCGTATAGGATGGCACACTGAACTGTGGAGTAGTGATGTTTCCGAGTGGCATAAACATTCTTTACGTCATCGGTGGCGTCTTCTGCAGGTGGGTCACCTAGCGGTGCTTCGAGCACATAGGTCAACTGACGAGCCCTGAGGATGATCTTCAGTCCACGGAACCAGTCCGTGAAATTGCTTCCATTGTTCTTAAGCTTTTATTTCTCTAGGAATGCATTGAAATTGATGGAAACGTTCGCCATAATCTACAACAAATTTGCAAGTAGTTTAGACTAAGTTTATGATAAATAGTGTTCAAATTTAATTCTTAAATCAACTAGGTGAACTCCCACTCAAAACAACATCCCTCGAGTTGTTTTAGTGATTACACGAACCAAATCCACTACACCAAGTCCGATCATCACGTGAGATGATGTACCTTCATCGCGAACAATCTTCATGTTCATCATATCAATCATATGACTCATGCTCTACCTTTCGGTATTCCGTGTTCCGAGACCATGTCTGTACATGCTAGGCTCGTCAAGATTAACCTTTAGTTTCCGCATGTGCAAATCTGGCTTGCACCCGTTGTATGCACAGGCAGAGTCTATCACACCCGATCATCACGAGATGCTTCGAAACGACGAGTCTTAGCAACGGTGCCAACTAAGGACGAACACTTTATTACTTGATATTTAGTGAGAGGGATCATCTTATAATGCTATCGTCGCGATCTAAGCAATACAAGATGCATAAAGGATTAACATCACAGGCAATTCATAATTAGTGTGATATGATATGTCCCTTTCTTCTTATGCCTTCGATTTCCATCTCTAAAGCACGGACATGATCTCCATCATCGCCAGCATTGCGTCAAGGTCCGTGGCGCCGCTTCATGGTTGTCCGTCATCACTAGCAACTATCACAACTACTTGGAACAAAGCTATTACAAGATGAATAGACACGCAGGTCTTAACAGAATTAAAGACAACCATTAGGCTCCTGCCGGTTGCCATATTACAACAAGGATCATTGCATACATCAAATACAATCACAATCACATGTAGGCCATATCACATCACAAAACCCCTGCAAAAACAAGTTAGACGCCTCTAATTTCTTTGCAAGTTTTACGTGGCTTGGGCTTTCGACTAAGAACGCATCTTACCTACGAAACTGAACCACAACATTGATACAAGTGCTATCAAGTGCAAAGTGTAGATGTGATCTATACTATGATGGGAGAGACAGACACCCGCAAAGCCACTTGTGCAATACGAGTTGCACGTCAAGCGTGGAGCAAGTCTCATGTACGATGACATGTAATGTTAGCCCAACCCGCTTCATCCCACCATACCGCAAGATGCAAAGTACACACATAGCAAAAGACGGCACAAGCACCAACGCCCACAACCTCATTGTGTTCTACTCGTGCAACAGATCTACGAATAGACAAGGCTCTGATACCACTGATGGGTTCGTAGCATGGAAAACAAAAAATTTCTACCGCAAGAACGAACAAAACCCAGATATAATCTAGATAAAAGCGAAGATCTAATCTACTAGACATGAGCAATGAGATAGATCGGTACTAACCCTCGTAGAACCGAAAGCGTTACGTGATTAGATCTCGTGGATGATGTAGTCGATCACTTGCCGATCTCAAGATCGTGTGGACGATCCTTCCGGCGCCACGTTCCGGCAGCGCTTCCACGGACGGTCACACGTGCGGAGTCGAAGCAGACCTTCCTCTCCCTGTTCCAGCGAGCAGCGAAGGTAGTAGATCTTCTCCACGGAATTCCAGCAGCACGACGGCGTGGTAGTGGTGGTGGAGATGAGAATTCTGCAGGGCTTCGCCTATGCCTGTGCAGAAGAAAGGTGGAGGAGAGAGGCGGCTGAGATTAGTTGTTATGAGAGGAGGAGCAAGAGGGGGCGCCCCCTCCCTTCTATTTAAAGGAGGGAGGCGCGCCTGGGGAAGGGGAGTCCTAGTAGGACTCCCCTCCTCCTTGGGCCGGCGGGTTGGGGGAGGAGACCTCCTCCCCCACGAATCCGTGTATTGCCCCACTTGGACTCCCTTGATCCCTTTCATGGTTTTCAAGTAAACTCCAAGAAATCCTCTAGAACCTTCCAGAACATTTCGAAACCTTCTAGAATCTCCATACAAACACTCCGGAACATTTCCCAACTTAGAAAATGATCCCCAATATATGAATCTTATTCTCCGGACCATTCCGGATCTCCTCGTGATGTCCCGGATCCATTCCGAGACTCCGAACAACATTCGGTCTCCAACGCAAATTCCATATCTACTTAAAACAACTTCGAACCTTAAGTGTGTCACCCTACGGTTCGTGAATATGCAGACATGATGAAGACACCTCTCCGATCAATAACCATCAGTGGGATCTGGAGATCCATAACGGCTCCCACATACTCAACGATTACTTTGTGATTGATACAACCATTTAACATACGAAACCAATTCCCTTTGTCACACGAGGTTTGATCGTCAGTATCTTCATACCTAGTTCTTCCTCGTTACTGATAAGTACTCTTTACTCGTTCCATGTTATGTCATCCCTTGTGACCCAGTCACATGCTTGCAAGCTATCTAGATGACATTCCACCGAGAGGGCCAAGAGTATATCTATCCGTCATATGGATGGACAAATCCCAATCTTGGTCTATGCGCTTCAACACATACTTTCAGAATACCCAATGACACCTTTATAACCGCCCAGTTACGAAGCGGCGTTTGATGTCATCAAAGTACCCATCCGGTGATGGTGATTAACATAACCTCATGGTCGAAGGATTAGGTTACTATGTATTTCAAAGCTTACAGCAATACGAACTTAATGACTTGATCTTATGCTACACTTACTATGGGTGTGTGTCCATCACATCATTATCCTAATGATATAACCTTGTTATTAATCACATCCAATGTCTATGATCAGGAAACCATGATCATCAATCAATCAACAAGCTAGTTCAACAAGAGGCTTACTAGGGACTCTTTTATGTTTACAAAACACACAAGTATTAGTGCTTCCTAATAATACAATTATAGAATGGGATGTAAACATTCATCATAAACACAAAGATATAATAATAACCACTTTTATTATTGCCTCTTGGGCATATCTCCAACAGCATCAGCCGCTTCTTGTACACGGTGCCCGGGACAACCGGGAACTCGAAGCCCACCAAATCCGCCATGTACTCCTCCTGGGATTGGGAGGGGGAGAATGACGGATTGAGACGGCAAGGAAGATGATAGCCGCCCTGCCCGCCGTGCTGAGGGCTGCATCTGTGCCTTGGAGAAAGAGAACGGCGACCAGGAGGGCCTCCCCGACCATTGCCGCCTTCTCCGTGGCCCCGTCGGGGCGGGGCCTCAGTTTGTGGTTGTGGGAAATCCGTGCCCCTCCGACGAGGCCAGAGCCATCTCCCCCACCCTTGAAGGAGGATCGTCGCCACCAGAGTAGGGAGTTGGAAGGAAAGGCTGCGGGGGAATTGGACAGTGAGCCACAACCCGCACCTTCCATCCCTTTTATTTCAGAAAGAAGAGGGAACGGTTGCTGCCCACCTCACCGGCTCATGGGAGGGAAACGATCACGTCCCACCAAAGTTATTTTGCAGGAGTCAAAGCAGCGCAGTCCATGTGGGCTGTCGTAGAAGCCAAGGAGTGGATCGGTAGTCTGATTTCTACACACTTCTATTCTTGTAGATAGTTGTTGGGCCTCCAAGTGTAGAGGTTTGTAGAATAGCAGCAAGTTTTTCCTTAAGTGGATCAACCAAGGTTTATCGAACTCAGGGAGGAAGTGGTCAAAGGTATCCCCTCTCAAGCAACCCTACAATCAAGATACAAGAAGTCTCTTGTGTCCCCAACACACCCAATACACTTGTCAGGTGTATAGGTGCACTAGTTCGGCGAAGAGATAGTGAAATACAAGTGGTATAGATAATTATATGTGGTAACAGTGATAGAAGATATTATGATGGCATGGAAAAGACTAAAGTAAAACTGAAATAAAGATAGAAGCAAGCAAACATGTAACAGAACTAGTTGCAAACGGTGTTTCAATGCTAAGAAACAAGGCCTAGGGATCATACTTTCACTACTGAACACTCTCATATAAATATCTTCTCTTTATGATACTACTCTTAACTACTCTGTTGGATACTCTAATCCAAGGTAGGGCTATAACAGCACACCTCAAAGTAAGCCTTTCCCATCTAGATAACCCCACACTATCACCTTGAGTACTAGGTGGTTCCAACAAACACCACAATTTCATAAGGACATCCATCTCCAAATATAACTCATAACAAGTATTTGTAATCTCTAGCCTAAGTGCCACCATGGTGTGCACGTCGTCACTTTCACACACATGGGGAGAGCAGAGATCTATTAAAGCACTTGAGTAGCAAGGTAGATCTATAGATTACAAGCTCATGATCTCAATCATGCATAGAGAGAGATGAACACATAGCTACTGGTAGAACCCTTAGCCTCGAGAGAGAACTACTCCCTCTTCATCATGGGAATCAGCAATGGTGATGCAGATGGTGGTGGAGATCGATGGAGATGGCTCCAGGGGCACTTCCCCGTCCCAGTAGGGTGCCGGAACAGAGACTTTCTGTCCCCCGAATCTCCCCTTCGGTGGAGGCGGCGCTGCGGAACTTTTCGTGGCTGGAGGCTTGACTATTTAGGGTTTTTGCCTCGGGGGAGATATATAGGCGAAAGAGGCAACGTCGGTGGCCGACCAGGGGGCCTACACCATGCCCTGGCGCGGCCTAGGGTTGCCCACACCAAGGGGGGTGTGGCCAAGCCCTGGACCTCCTCCGTCTCATATTCTGACTCCATGAGTCTTCCGGGAAAATAACAACTTTGGCTTTTGTCCGGTCCAATTCCGAGAATATTGATTTTCTGACTTTCCTGGAACCAAAACCAGCAGAAAACAGGCAACTGGCACTGTGGCATCTTGTTAATAGGTTAGTCCAAGAAATCATATGAAAAGTACTCCAAAGTTGGAACAAAACACAAGAAAGTAGATAAAACCAAGCATGGAACATCAAAAATTATAGATACGTCTGCAACGTATCAACATCCCCAAGCTTAACTCCTGCTTGTCCTCGAGTAGGTAAGTGATAAAAAGAAAGAATAATTTTTGAGGTGACATGCACCATCATAAACTTGATCAAAGTATTTGTAAAACATTCAAAGGTGGGATCATAGTACTTCAATCATAACATGAAAGACAAAGTTCTAGCAATAAGATAAAGAACCTATGTTTCTACATGAAAAGGAACAAACAAAAGATTCATGAATAACAATGCTTTGCAAGAAGTTTGTTTGTTTCACATAAAGAAAACATATCATAGTAGTATTTAGCTTGTCCCTCATAGAGTAGCAAACATAAATGCATAGGACACCTTCAAAGTTTATAAGAGTGACTAGATACAAATAGTTTAAAACAAGCAATATCAAGGTATGCATTAATCAACAAGTTTTGGGACAATGCACATAGAACTAAGAATGGCCACTATGCTCTCAAAGTAGGTGCATAAAGATAGAAGGTGGAGACTCAATATATAAGTGGAAGAAAGGCCTTCTTAGAAGGAAGTAGGGATTCAAGTCTCATAAAGAGCTCCAAAAATTATGGTACTTAATAGCTTTCCGCTCTCATTGCCCCTATCATAAGAATCATGAAGTGATTAAGGTTAAAGTGAACAAACTATGGTGTACATGCTTGACGAAGTATAAGTTGGAAATCTCATGTCCCTTGAATACAAGGGCCGCTCCTCATGCTAATCAAGTTTAGTCACTGGTAAGTTCTTGTCATCGTAAGTACATGTGTATCATAGAGAACCGCCAACGAGGTACCCCTTGCCCGATGATACGGAAGAATCCCCATATCAAAATGACAAGACAAGCAGACAATGAGCATCTCAGCAATCTTCTTATTTACCATGGGAATATGGTTCTTTTTGCTCTCTTTCCTCTTTTCTCATATCTCTTTTTTTCTTTTTTTTCTTTTTTCTCAATATCTGACTCTTTTATTATAAGAAGAATGCTTCATAGACATCTCATTATGGTTACGCTACAGGTTTCCACCATGACAACATGGATTAGACCAGCGGCCTAGGCGTTTCTCTAACACATATACATAACTCCATGGACTTACAAGCTCCCTTTCCATTTCACACCGACGAAATCCATAGACAAAAGAGCATGATATCAACTAGGTGCAAAGTACAAGTGCAATTTTGAAAGCGTTCCCCATGAAAGCATGGTTCTGCTAATCCCAAACAAATAAGTGCAAGCATATACAACATAGACCACACAATGGTTCAAGTTTATTAAGCGCAAGAAAAGTAAAGTGCGCCATCAAGTTCGTGAGAGCTTTAATCACTAGTTTTCTCATAACAAGTTTAATTTGGAAGGTAAACAAAAACATGAATATACTTGGAATAGCATATGCTAATAGGTAGGTATGGTGGACTCTTTGGAATAACTTGGTTTAGGGAGTTGGATGCATGAGTGGAACTCATACTTGGTTGGGGAGGCTAGCAAAAGACTAGGAGCGATAAACTAAGAGAGCAATAATGGCCATAATCATGCAGAGCGACAAAACATCCTTGATCAAAGCATAAAGTGATACTACAAGATGAAAACGAAAGGATCATAACGGCTATGGTGACGTGGGATAGTCATAACATGGTGTGAGCATGTGCCAAGTCAACCCAAATAAAGCATCAAAGGAGAATACCACAATACTATGCTTTAATATGCTAAAACAACGCATGATTCTTCCAAGGCACATTAAGAAATCTCAATTGTTTATAACAAGTCATTCTATCGCAAAGAATACTAAGCATAAAGCCAAAACAATATCAAGCATGGCATGACAAAGCATAGGCCACAGTCAAAAACAAGCTCTCTTTACCACTTAAGCATGAACTTTCCTACTCTTTTTCCAATCCAAACCAAACTATTTGAAAACCAATGTATGAAAGAGGGGGTCCAACCAAATTATTCAGGAAACTAAGCAAACCAAGAAAATGTAAAACCAAAACAAAAATGAAAAAGAAGACGCTCCAAAAAGAACACAACTGTGCATGAAACAATAAAAATGAAGTGTTTGGAAAAAACCTGAGATTTTTCTTGATGAAGAAGGGGACACCTTGGGTATCCCCAAGCTTTGAAGCTTGTACTTCTTGGATATTTATCGGGGTGACATGCGTGGCATCCCCAAGCTTGAGCTTTAGTCCATCCTTCATCTCATTACTCATTCCTTCCATACACCTGAAATTTTTCCTTCATACAAAACTTTACACAATCTTTATTACCAACATTAGTGCACTCAAGATAATAAGTCTTTAGATTCAGTTCCAACACCAATAAAACTACCATTAAAACACTAGCTACTGTAGCACTTTCCTCAAAAATCTCAATTCCCCAGAAGAACTCAAAAAGGAACCAACACGAAGCAAATGCAAATAATGGCAGAAATCTGTCAAAACAGACCAGTAGGTAAAGAAGAATTTTTTCGAAGTCCTTCTGATGATCAAATCGAAAAGTGTTGAACTAACGAAAGTTAGATAACATCCTGGGGCAGAAGCACAAAAATTCACTCTTCAAAAGGACGTACAGAGAGTTTACACGAATTTTTACGGTGAAGCATGGAAATCTGTTTCGGGACGGCAACTTTCCCAATCATTACTTTTCTCTCATTAGAGGTTACTCTTGGCACAAAAATGATAAGGAGAGGTTATTACTAATGTAATAACTTCCAAGACTCAACTAAAACTTTTGGGTTATCTCCCAATAAGTACTTTTCTTTAACGCCTTTAAGTTAGGCTTGATAGTTTGAGAAGATGCTCACATAAGAAATATGAATTGAAGTAAAAGAGAGCATAAAGAAGCAAATTCAAAGCACATTTAAGTCTAACCCACTTCCTATGAATAGGAATCTTGTAAAGAAACATGTCATTAAATCGCAAAGCAACAAGCATAGTAAAGCAAAACAAATGCAACTTCAAGACTTTTAACATAAACAGGGGAAACTTAATATTGTTGAGATACATAAAACCAGGTTTCCCTCTCTCATTATAACTTTCAGTAGCAACATGAATAAAATTAACAATATAACTATCACATAAAACATTATTATCATGTGCCACATGCATATAATAATTATTACTCTCCACATAAGCATAGTCATTCTTATTAATTGTAGTGGGAGCTAATTCAACAAAATAGCTATAATTATTATTCTCATCACCATAATCATCAAATATAGGAGGCATATTGTAATCATAATTAATTTTCTCCTCAATAGTAGGTGGACTGAAAATAACATATTCATCATTGTAATCATCATATATTGGAGGTTTTGTATCATCATAAGCAATAAAATAGCTATCTTCTAAAGCTGGGGAACTAAAAAGATCATTTTCATAAAAACTAGCTTCCCCAAGCTTAGACTTTTCCATAGCATTAGCAATAATGGTGTCCAAAGAATTCATACTAACAACATTGCTATTAGCATGCAAATAAAGTTCCATAGGTTTTTTAATTTTCTCTTCAAACACTCCATGTCCTAACTCAAGATAAATACTATAAAGCTCTCTAATTTTGTTGTTGTTTTCCATTAAGCCTAACTAGTGAAAACAAGAAACAAAAAGACAAAATTGCAGAATCTAAAGGAAATAACTTTGAGCACTCACACCGGAGGATGTGAGTACCTTTTACCTTACCTCCCCGGCAATGGCACCAGAAAATAGCTTTATGTATACGCACTTCTATTCTTGTAGACAGTTGTTGGGCCTCCAGGCGCAGAGGTTTTTAGAACAGCAGCAAGTTTTCCCTTAAGTGGATCACCCAAGATTTATCGAACTCAGGGAGAAAGTGGTCAAAGGTATCATCTCTCAAGCAACCCCGCAATCAAGATACAAGAAGTCTCTTGTGTCCCCAACACACCCAATACACTTGTCAGGTGTATAGCTGCACTAGTTTGGCGAAGAGATAGTGAAATACAAGTGGTATAGATAATTATAAGTGGTAACGGTGATAGAAAATAGATTGATGGCATGGAAAAGACTAAAGTAAAACTGAAATAAAGATAGAAGCAAGCAAACATGTAACAGATCTAGTTGCAAACGGTGTTTCAATTCTAAGAAACGAGGCCTAGGGATCATACTTTCACTAGTGAACACTCTCATATAAATATCTTCTCTTCATGATACTACTCTTAACTACTCTCCGGTTGGACACTCTAATCCAAGGTAGGGCTATAACATCACACCTCAAAGTAAGCATTTCCCATCTAGATAAACCCACACTGTCACCTTGAGTACTAGATGGTTCCAACAAACACCACAATTTCATAAAGACATCCAACTCCAAATATAACTCATAACAAGTATTTGTAATCTCTAGCCTAAGTGCCGCCATGGTGTGCACGCTGTCACTTTTAGACACAGGGGGAGAGCAAAGATATATTAAAGCACTTGAGTAGCAAGGTAGATCTATAAATTACAAGTTGATGACCTCGATAAGATCATGCATAGAGAGAGAGATGAACACATAGCTACCGGTAGAACCCTTAGCCTCGAGAGAGATCTACTCCCTCCTCATCATGGGAATCAGCAATGGGGATGGAAATGGTGGTGGAGATCGATGGAGATGGCTACGGGGGCACTTCCCCGTCCCGGCAGGGTGCCGGAACAGAGACTTTCTATCCCCCGAATCTCCCCTTCGGTGGCGGCGGTGCTGCGAAACTTTTCATGGCTGGAGGCTTGACTATTTAGGGTTTTTTGCCTCGGGGGATATATATATATAGGCGAAAGAGGCAAGGTCGATGGCCGGCAAGGGGGCCCACACCATGCCTTGGCACAGCCTAGGGTTGCCCGCGCCAAGAGGGGTGTGGCCAGGCCCTGGCTCCGTGAGTCTTCCGAGAAATAACAACTTTGGCTTTTGTCCGGTCCAATTCCAAGAATATTCATTTTCTGACTTTCCTGGAACCAAAAACAGCAAAAAATAGGGAACTGGCACTGTGGCATCTTACTAATAGGTTAGTCCAAGAAATCATATGAAAAGTACTCCAAAGTTGGAACAAAACACAAGAAAGTAGATAAAACCAAGCATGGAACATCAAAAATGATAGATACGTTTGCAACGTATCATAGTCCCGTGGCCAATTGAGTGCACATGCACGCGCACATCAGCTCTGCGGGATGGGAAGGCATGCCATAAAGTGTTGTCGCACTTCCCACGACGTGGACTAGGCCCACACGCTATTGAAGGGCGAAGCCCAACAACAACCTCTTCATTAAAACCGTGATCTGCATCACAAGTTGCCTGCCCTCTGATGAGTCACATTTGCATCATGTTTTACATTATTATTTTGCATTGTAGATGTAGGATCTTGGTATTTTATGGTGCTCGCGTGCACATTTTATGTCTGTTTTCACCAGGATCAGGACAGATGATGGATCCAATGGATACAATTCTTGCAGCAGTTGTACTATGGCGAAAAGGAGTCAAAAACAACATAAATCACATAGTTGGGAAATATTAATAATACCAGAATAAAACTAGAAGCAAAAAAGGAGGCAGAAGGTTCAACGACCAACTATACGACCGGAGCAAATTTTTTGGCCCTATAGCTCCGGTCGTATAGTTGGCGCCGCCTCCGCCTCCTCAAATAGTTTCACCCCGTGCAACTGGTTCAGGGAGACGACATACAGAACAACCAGAAATTGCAGAAACCTCACCTCCGGAAGGCATCTAGAGGGGGAACTCATCCACCAGGGATCCATCTTCACCCTGCGCAGATCCGGGAGGCTAAGGAATCGATCTTCATCATCCACCGCTGCATCACCACCACATCCATCCATCCCATGTACATCTTGTCTAGATCTTGTTGTAATTCCGTACTCGTTGTGAATTTATACAAGTACTATTCATCTATGATTGTGTCCATTACCATTTCCATGATGTTGATTGCCTCCATATCTGAGTAGATCTCTAGTTCTTGGGGATATGGAGAAACCCTAGTATGAGATTGAAATAAGATGAAGTCTATTATGATATTCATCGCTATGACCATGTGTTAGATTTGCTACATCTTGATGTTGGGAGAAGTCGACCTCTCAATATTTGCCTCTCTTGGGGACTTGATGGAGGAAACTACTGGTTGGTAGACAGAGGCATGCTAGCAATTACATTGACTATAAAGCTGTTGGCACCCCTTACATATCAACTTGGGAAACCGAGGAAACTCATGGAACACTATCCATGCCATGGGATACGTCCTACCGGATTACGTTCCTTAATAGCGTAGTAATTCGATTGATGTCGATTGCTGACTGCTATGATTATGAGGATGATGTGAGCAGCGGTTGCTGCCTATTTGTCCAAATACAGAGTTCATCCCACACATACATAGTTGAGAATGTTCATGATGATAATCTTTATCTTAGATCCTTACATTGCTAGTGGTGTATCCGCTACTCCCTGAGACCGCTTTTTCCCTATTACAGTTCAAATCTCTCTTACATACGCGGTACTTACTTTCTGTATTTAGTTACTTTACTTTACTTTATTATTGCTCTTATACCTAAAACCCAAAAGAACCTTTTTACAAAATACTCACATTTTATCTTGTCACTTAGAACTTTATCTAGAATTTCTATCATAGTATTTATTTCAAGAGTTATTAGATTTCAGACTCCTACTCCCAGTGGGATCCATATCTTTATTTCGAAACTAGCTACAAATGATCTGTGCACTTGTAGTCATCAAGCTAGTTTCTGGCGCCGTTGCCGGGGAGCTAAGCGCTATAGGTCTTTTAGTTTTTGCTTATTTATTTTTGTCTTGCTAAATTTTATTTTGAGTTATGGGTTTCCACCAACATGATGGAGTTTGAGCATATGACTAGTGTTAACCCACTCAAGTACTTTGGGAAGCCCTATGATATTCATAAAAGAGACAACTCCAATGAGAAGACAAGGGGGTTTGAAATAAATCGTCTACTACTTGGTATTTTACACAAGAAGCAATTTATTAGAGATGAAGAAGATCTTGATCCATATGAGCATATTGCATGTTTTAAAGATATATGTGGAACTTTTCTATTGACGGGATATACCACTGATGAGGTAACGGTTAAACTTTTTAGTCAGACTTTTACTAGTACAGCTCTCTCATGGTATAGATCTCTACCACCTGAAGCCACTACTACTTGGGATAATCTAGCTTGTGAATTTCTAGCAAAATAGTATCCATTGTCAAAAATCTTTTGGAATCAGACGTCTTATAATGACTTGAAAGAATCATTATAATGAAGGACTGGTAAGAGCTTACATCAGATTTAAAGATTTACTATGACTTTGTCCGCATCATGATTTACCTAAATGGTATTTCTTGCATATCTTTTATGGCAGTTTAATTGAACCTAATAAAATTGAACTAGACTCTTTCGCGGAAGGAGCCCTTTATGAATCTTCCTATACCTAAAGCTTGGGCTTTACTTAATAGAATTTGTGACTATAGAGTTTCATGGAATTTTGGTCTAGGAAGTGCAGGAGGCGTAGAAATAGAACATGATTGAATTCATGATTATAATAAAAAAGGCCATGTTAAAGAATTATCTAAGGAACTTTATTTGGATTCAGATCTTGTGTTGCAAGTTGTTAAAGCTTTTACAGAACATATCAGGGTTCCAAAAGAGGGACGGTCAAGTATAATCCATCACCCGAACCTGAGAAGAGAAGAGAAGATAAAGCAACATTGGCCTCCTTATAACCACTAAATGAGATGCCTTTTCCTAACACTACACAAAAACATATTCTTCAATATGAACAGGTTAAAGCAGTACGGGATAAAAAGGAAGAAGAAAGTACGCTAGAAGTCGTGGAACATCTGGAAGAAACCAAAGATGAAGAGGTAATCGAGGAAGCAATTATGGCTATGTACGCACATTGTAACATAGTTGAACTTTATGAAGAGACTTCCGTATTGGTTGAAGGTAAAACAAAGGTAAAAGATGTGGATAAGCCTATTCTTCCCTGCATATTTAAAGAAACCTTGCATTACAGTTTATGTGATCTCGACACTGAAGTTAGTGTTATATCTTATGATTTCTACTTAGAAATAAAAGAAGAAATAGAATCGGCTACAATTGAAAATACTGATATGACAATTATTTTAGCCAATAAAAATCTTAGAATTCCAATGGGAGTAGTTGAAGATGCAACTGTCACAATTGGCAATAAAAACTTTTCGATCGATTTTGTAGTTGTTGATATGCCAGCTGACACTCTTTGACCTATTATATTTGGAAGAAACTTTTTGGGTGATATAGGTGCCTATGTTAATTTCAAGAAGGAGATTTTGTCTCTTAAGTTTGGGGGAACAGAAAATAAATTCCATTTTTCCAAATTTAAAGACATGCCTCCACAAATACAAGAGGAAGAGGAAGAGAGAACTATTGAGGAAATGGCGGCTCTTTTCTTTAGTAATCAAGAGGAAGAAATAGACGAAGATCCAAATTATGAAGAAATAGTTATGGAGGACAAGTCCCTAGGAGAACTAGGAGATGAATTTGATTCACTTCCTATAATGGGACCTCCAACTGATGAGGCTTTTGAAGAGCAAGAAAAGAGAGGGGACGAGGAACTACCAACCCTAGAGTTGAAGACTCTACCAGATAATCTCAAATACAGGTTTCTAGATGATATAAATAAATTTCCTGTTATTATCCGTGCTAAACTTTCAGGAAAATAAGAAGCAGAACTTATGGAGATACTTAAGGAGCATCGCAAGTCCTTTGGGTAATCAATGGATGACTTGAAGGGCATCAGTCCCGTGATAGCCGTCCATCGAATATTCATGGAGGAAGGTGCTAAACTAGTTGCGAAATTTAATAGAAGGTTGAAGCCTGAAATGAAAGAAGTGGTAAGAAAAGAAATTGTACACCTATTGGACGCAAGTATAATCTATCTTATTAAAGAAAGTGAATGGCTAAGTATTGTTCATTGTGTCCCTAAGAATGGCGGTTTCACTTCTGTTCCTAATGAAAATAATGAAATTATACCTACTAGAGCTATTATTGGGCATAGGATGTGCATAGACTTCAGAAGATTAAATAAAGAAACTAGGAAAGATCACTATCCTTTACCGTTCATAGATCAAACTTTAGAGAGGTTAGCAAACCATACTCATTTTTGTTACTTGGACGGATACTCTAGTTTTTCTCAAATAGTTGTTCATCCTCATGACCAACTTAAAACAACTTTCATTTGTCCTTATGGTTTATATGCTTACCGACGTATGCCTTTTGGTTTATGTAATGCTCCGGCAACTTTTCAAAGATGCATGACTGCTATTTTTGCTGATTTTATAGAACTTATAATGGAAGTATTTATGGATGACTTTTCTGTCTATGGAACTTCATTTACTAGTTTCTTGGATAATCTCAAACGAGTTTTGCAGCATTGCGAAGAAACCAATCTTGTTCGAAACTAGGAGAAGTGTCATTTTATGGTCAAAGAAGGTATAGTCCTTGGACACAAGGTATTAGGTAAGGGAATTGAAGTTGATAGAGATAAGGTTGAGGCAACAGAGAGAATGCCACAACCTAGGGATATTAATGGTATAAGAAGTTTCCTTGGTCATGTGGGTTTTTATAAAAGGTTCATTAGAAATTTCTCTAGAATATCTAAATCTTTGACTAACCTCCTGCAAAAGGGAGTAAGATTTAATTTTGATGATACATATCTTGAAGCCTTTGATAAACTTAAAAATGCTTTATCTCGTGGTCCCATTATTAAACCACCTATTTGGGATACAACCTTTGACTTAATATGTGAAGCTAGTGATGATGTTGTAGGAGTAACTCTGGGACAACATATTGGTTGCAGATTTAATATTATACATCATGCTAGTAGAAATCTAAATGTTGCTCAGTAGAATTACCCTAAGGAAGAAAAGGAACATTTTGCTGTATTTTTCTCTTGTCATAAATTTCGTTCTTACATAGTTGATGCAAAGGTAAGAGTTCATACAGTTCGTGATAGTTTAAAATAACTCCTTGAGAGGAAAGACCATAAGCCAAGATTGATCCGTTGGATTCTAGCACTTCAAGAATTTGAGTTGCAGATTATGTAGAGGCAGGAAATAAAAATGTTAGATGCAGTGTCCATGATTGCCCAGCAAGAGACCAATCTTATTGAGAGGAACTTTAGTCCTGTGATTTTTGTTTACGAGAATTATTCAATGAATTAAGGTCAATTCCTTCAAGAGAGAAGAAGTCTTTGTTGTTGGAGGAATTGTTTCATCCCCAAATAAGCAAATGGTAAGTGCAAGCTAAGTGTTCTTACCCAAATAAGTGATTTGTTTTAACAAATTTTACTCCTAAACATTCTGCCTTTGAATTCCTTGTGGTTTTCTGAAGTTTTCGAGGGCTTTTACCAACAATACGGGCGAAACTATATGACCGGAGAGGGAGCTCCTGCCATATAGTTGGTTGTTAAGATCTCTGTATCATCTTTTGTGAAATTGTTTTCGTTATCTAAGCCTATACAGTCGCAACTATACGACCGGAGCCAAAATTTCGGCCGTATAGTTGGTCGTTAAACTCTCAGATAGTTTCGATTTTTGGTGTTTTTATCTAGACGGTCACAACTAGACGACTGGAGCCAAAATTCCGAGCGTATAGTTGGTCGTTAAACTCTTAGACACTTTTTGTTTGTCTTTTCATTTATTCATCTAAAAAAACTTATTGTCGGTTCCAAGTCGTGATTTAATCGACCTGGACTCGAGATATTTGGAAATATCTGCCCGGAACCAACTATACGTCCGGAGTTATACGGGTCGCGCCCATATAGTTGGTCGTTACGTAGCAAAACTCTTCCAAATCCATGATTTCTTTCCCTGTTTCATTAAGATTCTTTTCTTGGACAACAATTTGGTGTTTCTCGCGAGTTTTACCGACCTCTGACCCCCCTTATATACTGCCATTGTCTCTCTCTCTAATCATAACCTTTAGGAACCAATCTATCAATGCGCTATCCTGTCCGAGGCCGTGGGAAACCCATGGGGCTCATCCATCCTTCCAGGGACCGATCTAGCAGCCCGTCCATGGAGGACAATGACGAGGAGGTGCAGAGGTTTATCCCGAGGTACAAGGAGTACGTCGAGCCAATATACTTCAACAATGATTCTGATGATGACGTGGTTGACATCTACATCCACCGTGATGTCTATGATCCTCCGGAGATCGGTTGGGCCATGCTGAAGAAAGCTCAACAAGAGAGAGAAGATCCCAAGCCACCTGGAAAAGGGCGTGTGGAGACGGTCAAGTTCAACACTACGGATCCAAGGCCACACAAGTGTAAGGAATTATCTAATATTGGTGCAGGTGCTAGCAAGGGAGAGAAGGCGGCACTCTAGAAGGCAACCATTGGTGCTCGTATGAAGATTAAGCCTCAAGAAGAGTGGAGGTACAGTTTCCACTTCCCCGATCCATCAATTATGGATGAGCAAGAAGAAGTTATCCCCAGGACCAAGGATCACATGCGGGCACTAGAGATATATCAAAAGCAGGAACAACTCCATCGCTTTGAAGTCCATCACCGTCTCAATGAGATGGAGAAGAAGGAACACCTCCTTCCATTCATGACTAAGCTCGCAGATAGAGTGGACACTCTTCAATCTGATCTGCGCAGGTGCTACAGCCGCATAACTGCTCTGGAGGAGACCAACAAGAAGCTACGCACCGCGGTGTTACATGCCATGGCGCCACGGTGATCTACAACAATCACGGTATCAAATAATCGCAAGGGATAATTTGATCCCGCCTGGCTTGATTCCAAGCCTAGGGAGATCTTTAAGACCTTGTATTCTATCTTATAAGTTTCTGTTATTATTTTTGCATTAGTCAAACTAGCAATAAAGTTTGCATCATTAGAATTCCCTTCAGGAATAGTCGATCCCTTTAATGAAACTCCAAGTTTATTATTATATATGGAGCAATATTGAGTTTGTGTTTGCTTTATTGATATATGAATGGCTTGAGTACGATTTTACTTGCACTTGATGATAGCAATAGGAGTCTTCCACACCATTTGTATTAATGGAGCACATAAAGATAATATGGTCAATATGCTGTAAGTCTACGGTTTGATTTACAAAGAAATATTACCTATACAGTTAAGTTGAAAAAGAAACCTTGAACAAAGAAAAATGAAAGTGCTATCAAACTAGAGTGAGAACAAGTCGAGGTAGAATCTCCAATCATAAGAATGCTTCATATACAGTTGGAATTTGATAATTAAGATCGTTAAACTTTGAATTCCTACATAAGGTGGAATATATGGCTAGCTCCTTTGCACAACACTTAAAGAAAAGTGGGAGCGTATATGCAAAAGAAAAGAAAAGAAAGAAGAAAAAGAGTGAGTGTGCAAAGAGCAAATAGGCATATACCATTGTATTGTACTATGACAAAGAGACACTTTTGAGATTTTGAATCCCATGTGAATACGTTGATACTAAAACACTTGGGACTACCTCGTTAACTCATTCGGTCGAACCAGATACTTTTACATTATGTTGAGATTCATCTTTCATGAATTGTTGATCACTAAGGTGTGGAAGCCTGCTAATACTATTCAGATGGTTCAAGTAAGGTGCTATTCATAAACTTATTCCTATGTATCGTATATGATAAACACATGCTGCAACTGCTTCATTTATTTTAATTGACTCAGCTTCATGAATAGGAGGATCACATCCATTAAGCTAAAACTTCCTCAGGATGAGCAAGACTCTAAGCTTGGGGAAGTTGATGAGTGCATATTTGCATCATGTTTTATATTATTATTTTGCACTGTAAATGTAGAATCTTGGTATTTTACGGTGCTTGCGCGCATATTTTATGTCTGTTTTCACCAGGATCAGGACAGATCATGGATCCAATGGATACAATTCTTGCAGAAGTTTTACTATGGAGAAAAGGAGTAACAAACAATGTAAGTCTCTTATTTGGGAAACATTAATAATACCAGAAGAAAACCAGAAGCGAACAAGGGAGGCAGGAGGTTCAACAACCAACTATACGACCAGAGCAAATTTTCCTACCGTATAGCTCTGGCCGTATAGTTGGTGCCACCTCCGCCTCCTCAAATAGTTTCACCCCGTGCAACTAGTTCAGGGAGACGACATACAGAACACCAAGAAATCGCAGAAACCTCACCTACATAACGCATCTAGAGGGGGAACTCATCCACCGGGATCCATCTTCGCCCTGCGGAGATCTAGGAGGCCAAGGCATCGATCTTCATCATCCACCGCTGCATCACCACCATCTCCATCCATCCCATCTACATCTTGTCTAGATCTTGTTGTAATTCTTGTACTCGTTTTGGATTTATACAAGTATTATTCATCTATGATTGTTTCCATTACCATTGCCATGATGTTGATTGCCTCCATGTCTGAGTAGATCTCTAGTTCTATGGGAGATGGAGAAACCCTAGTATGAGATTGAAATAAGATAAAGTCTATTATGATATTCATCATTGTGACCATGTGTTAGATTTTCTACATTTGATGTTGAGAGAAGTCGACCACTTAATATTTGCCTCTCATGGGGACTTGATGGAGGAACTACTAGTTGGTAGACGGAGGCGTGCTAGCACTTACAGTGACTATAAAGCTCTTGGCACCCCTTACGAATCAACTTGGGAAACCGAGGAAACTCACAGAACACTATACATGCCATTGGATACCTCCTACGGGATTACTTCCCTTAATAACGTAGTAATTCGATTGATGTCGATTGCTGACTACTGTGGTTATGAGGATGATGTGAGCAGCGGTTCCTGTCTATTTGTCCAATTGAGAATGTTCATGATGATAATCTTTATCTTAGATCCTTATAATACCAGTGGTGTATCCACTACTGTCTGAGAACGCTTTTTCCCTATTGCGGTTCCAATCTCTCTTACATACGCGATACTTACTTTCTCTATTCAGTTATGTTACTTTACTTTATTATTGCTCTTATACCTAAAACCCACAAACACATTTTTACACAATACTCGCATTTTATCTTGTCAGTTAGAACTTTACCTAGCATTTCTATCGTAATATTTATTTCAAGAGTTATTAGACTTCAGACTTCTGCTCCCTATGGGATCGATATCTTTATACTGAAACTAGCTACAAACGATTTGTGCACTTGCAGTCATCACCCTCGCCTGGGGCTTCTGTCAGCATAATGGGATCGGGGGTCCCTCGCATTGCGCCTCCGAGCATGGGCTAGGACCCACCGGTCAGCGACCCAGCCGATTTATGGCATGGCCAGCAAGGGCATCGCCAGGATACAAGTGAAGGGAATATGCCCGAGAGGCAATAATAAAGTGGTTATTATCTTATTCCATTTTATGATAAATGTTTATTTTACATGCTAGAATTGTATTGATTCGGAAACATCAATACATGTGTGTTTAATAAACAAAAAGGGTTCCTAGTCATGCCTCTCTTATAGACTAGCTTGTTGATTAACAAGATGATCAAGGTTTCCTGATCGTGGACATTGGATGTTGTTAATAACAGGGTCACACCATTGGTGGAATGATGTGATGAACATTCATCCGATGTATAGCATTACGATCAGAGTCATTATGTTTATATTGCTATAACATCATACGAAGTAATCTTAGTCCTTAGACCATGAGATCATGTTAATTGATAACACCCGAAGAGTATCTTGATAACATCAAACGTCACACCGTAACAGGGTGACTATAAAGGTGGGTTCAGTGCTACGAAGGTGTTATGTTGAGGCTCATGGATCAAGAGTAGGATTTGTCCATCCCGATGACGGATAGATATACTCTGGGCCCTCTCGGTGATATCACATTGAAATAGCTTGCAAGTAAGTGATGTGATCACTAGAATGTTATATCACGGGAACGAGAAAAGAGTGCATGTCGGTAACAAAATCAAACTAGGTATTTGGATGCCAATGATTGAATCTCGGACATGTAATATATCGCGAGACAAAGGGATTTAGTTACGACGTTAAAGGTTCACACGATCACAAGAGTCATCTTTGAATATGTGGGAGTCAGTACGGATCTCCAGGTCCCGCTGCTGATTATTGATCAGAGAGGGGTCTCGATCATGTCTACATTATTCGCTAACCGTAGGGTGACACACTTAAGGGATACCGATACCATTTGGAGAAAATATGTTTCAGATAAAGATTTAAGAAAGCGCTGGAATCATTTCGATGCAAACCGAAATTGTTTTCGGTGAAATTGCTGAAACTGGTTCTGCATGTGATATTGAAATGTTGCAGGGGGTTTTATGTGAATGTTTGTTAATTAATGTAATTAACAAAATTCTGAATAAAATAAATAAAATAGTTTTATTTAATGAGAGCTTGCATTAAATTTGGTGAAATTTAATGCATGTGTGAGTGGAATTTTGAGTGGAGGCTTTTTATGGGAGTGGGAGCTCCACCCACATGAATGTGGAAGAGGTGGGGGCATCACCATGGCTGCCACGCCATGGCCCTTGGGTGCCCCCCCTCTCCTCCTCTCACAACACACCTCCTTGTGAAGGATTTCTCTCCCCCTCTAGTATTATCCCCATGGTCTCGGATTAGCGAGATACATGTTCCTGGTGGCTTTATCTGGAAAGGAGTTGCTACTTCCGCTGCTTTGCTGGAGCGAGGGATGGAGGTTGTCGGGGTACTGGACGTGTGTGCGATCATGGATGCACCGCTTCTTTGCGGTGCTGGACTTGGTGGTGCTAGAGCTGGATCTGATGGACGTGCTGGAGCCGGACCTGCTGGACATCATCACGATCTTGAGATCGGCAAGTGTACGACTACATCAACCACGAGTTCCTACTCGTTAACAAAGCTCGTTGTCTACGAGGGTAAGTTCTCGTTGGATGTATGTCCACCCGTTGCTTTGTACCTAGTAGATAGATCTTGGCGTGTAGTTCACACCATAGGAAATTTTTTGTTTTCTATGCTGTGGACCCAACAACAAGAACCAAGTGCACCAAGCAGGTATGGTTCTGTCATGATGAGCCTATAGAGACTAAGTCTCAGCTATGTTGTTGGTGCCTATGGGTGAGACAAATGGTACCAGATGCACCTCGACCCGCCAACCGGGTGCGGACAAGAAGGAAAGGACAATGACGAGCGCAAGGCGGTCCTGCCCCTCCTTCTAGGAGGTGCCTCGGAAGGAGGGCAAGAGCATCGTTGGGGGCAGCGAGGCCGAGGAGAGGCCTCTACCAAGCCCCAGAAGGACCATGGAAGCAACCTCTCCTAGGCCAAGTGTGGACCGGGAACCAGAGTCAACTGTGCCTGACAAGGCTTGTCATGCCCAAACCTTGGGAACCGATGATGCGTCAGCATCACTGGACATCATCATGTAGCTGCAGTCCACTGCAGTGCCATTGCAGCATGCCACCAACAGGAGTGACAGCTCAGAGCCTGAACTGTCACGCAACCATCGAGTGCACTTGTGCATCGCCCCTGGCCGTCCATTGGCCACAGGCACTACCTACATGCCTAAAGACCACGTGGCACCCCGCGATTGATGCCTAAAGACATAAGGGAGGGTTTTTCCTGGACCTGAAAGGGGGTTCTAGACCTAACATAAGGTTCTGGACCTAGAGAGAGCGTTGTGAAAAAGCAAGGAAGTGAGGAAAGAAAGAAAGAGGAAGCCCGGGGAGTGTAGAAGCTCGAGAGAAAGCGTCTCTTCGGCAACATAGATATCATCTTTTTATATCTCAATCCAGCCCAGATAATTCACCAAAGCAGGACGTAGGGTTGTTAGCCGAAGGGCGACCCAAACTAGGGTGAAAAATGCCTATGTGTGCTCTCTGTGTGGTGTATGCTCGTATCAGCAGGTTCCTTCGCCGACGTTGAGGCCGGAACGCCTTTGTTCCCACTACCGAACAAATAGGGGGTGTCCAACATCCTCGATGACAGCATAGGGAAGACATGACACTAGTTTATTCTTAGTCATCCTATAAAAGAATAAACTTGGATTTCTAGATCTATTCGACTTCATGCTTGGGGTTTAGAGAATATGATTTAAAAGTCAATAAAGAGTCGAAAAATGACTTAGAAAATGCTCATGTTGCAACTTGTTGAGGCTAATTTGATTTCAATAGAAACCTTCTCGACCAAAGTTAAAGGAGTGATTGGTAGAGGCGGAACTGCACCCGACTTTAGGTATTCATCCTGATGACGAACTTGATCCAACTGATCAGCAAGCTTCACATCTTCAGCTTCTTGATCCTCCTCTTTAGCCAAAAGGTTTCTAGGAAATGGAGAGCCAGTTTTCGGATCTCTTCTACGCTCTTCCCGGTGAGGTCAAGTTTGGCGACACCTGGATTCTTTAGAAGATTTTCGACTGAGGGATCATTACTCTTAGAGGGTTCACCTTTATCAACTTCCGAGTCACTCATGGTGATATAAGTTTGCGAACCAAAGTTCACTGGATCATCAGGAGGAGCCTCAACATCCCTGACGCGCGAAGATGGAACATCTTCTGACGCTAAAGGCAAAGTGGGATTAGGAGTCGGAGGAGCTGCATTAGGTGAAGTCAGGATTAACTTCTGCTGGCGCAGAGTTTTCCCTAACTTTCCGTTTCCTTTTCCTAATGGTTTAGCTCTAGAAAGTAACAGATTAAAATCATTATGACCCGGAAACAATACAAACAAAAGTAAGAAGTTTGGTGGAAGAACTAACATCTTTACGACTGACAGCTTCTACGGTCTAGCCAAAAGAACCGTAGTTTTATGCTTGCGGGTAAGTTCTTCTGGCAGTTCTTCAAGTTCTTGGTCTTCTAGAGGAACTAGGTCATCTGGAGGATATACCTACGAAGGAGCAAGCTCTAACTCGGGAGGTCAGCAAGCTGAAAGTTGGCAAATATCTCAGCATTGCAATATAATAAAACATGTAAAAATGGATAAGACACAGCAAGAATCATAAACTTACTGGGGTCATGGGTTTCTCTGCTATTTACATATGCATGGAGGTTCCTGGGACTTTCCTGTTTAATAGCTCCTTCATCAACCACTTAACCCGGGAATCATATTCCTTGGAAGGGATCGTCGGACTCACCTTCAGGGTTTCCTTCTTGTCGAGGGTGACCGTGTGCAGCAGCCGGTCCCCGTGATATTGCAAGGGCTGAAACCGATGAATTAGCTAGTTGTGAACTAGGTTGGATCGCTTCAGACCCTTGTTCAGAAGCTCAATCCGCCTATTGGCGCGGATCAAGTCTTCAGTCAGAGTCGGCGCCTCCGCATCCCAGGATTGTTGGTGGGTGGTGGCACCGTCAATAAAACCAGCAAGTTTTCTGGCTTGCTGGGAGCCAGGTTATCATTGTGATAAAAGAAAGTGGCTAGCCATATTTTCACTGACTCGCTAGCTATGACCTTGTGGTAGACTCGGTCTCTCACAAGGACTAAGCTAAGAGTTCCGGTATTGTATGGACCATTGACAGTGACAAAATATTTCCTAGTGCTAAAGTAGTACTAGAATAGAAGAAGACTTTGTTTAATTCTAGATATCCCTCACAAAGAGAGACATGGGCACTAAGCTCTAACATAGAATTTGGGGGGAGATTATGGAGCTGGACGTTGTAATAGGAAATTACGTCAGAGAAGACGTATGATAGCAAGAAGCTCAATCTGCAATCCAGATGGGTCCCAAACTGAACCCGTTCGTCATTGTGAGGGGTAGGAGAATATCACCATGGCCGCTCTGCCACTCGCCGGTGCGGAGAATCCCTTCATCCTCTATGGCTTGGAGCTTCTCATCATCTAGTACGTACAGGATCTAGACCTGCGGTACTTCTTATCCTCCACGACTGATGATGTCACACCCATGAGATCGAAGCGTTAGCCATCTCGCTGCTGATTCATCTCAAATGGGCGGCGCTAGTAGATTAGGAGAGGGGGAGAGAGGAAGGTGAGGAGCGCAGGGTTTTCTCGGGGAAAAGGAAGAACTTGTGCAAAAGAGGAAAAGAATGAGGAGGCCTACCCCTCATAAACAACCATCCGCATCAAGATAGCACTAAATGAGCAAAATTAACGCCACATGTCACGGAACAGGAGGGGAAACATCCTCGCGAAGGCTCCACCGCCTCCATTTCTGCGCTTGCATTGTAACAACGCCGCAGTTCCACGTGATGCGGACCCACCAATGGTCACACTAACAGAATATTTGTTAGTGACAAGACTAGGCATGAAATGACGTCAGGTTATGTCACACGCCAATTTCCCACTTAGTTTGAAATCGAGTAGGGAAAACAATGATGAGATATTAACAAATTCGACTTATTTTAGAACTCCGATCCTACCTTTTTTATTAAATTTTCATGAACCCTACAAGATTCTACAGCCGAAGAAGAATCAAGCTAGGAGATGAAATCCAACTTTGGATCTAGGAGACTTTCAGGGGCTACTGTTGGTACTTTTCGGGTATACCCACTATGACTTGCTGACTAGGGTGGCCCACTTCCAGGTTGGATCTATGCTTCATGGGAAGCCCAGTTAGGGAGAGAAAAAGGAAGCCATTCGGCTACGGGAAGGCCCAGAAGATTTACCCTCTTAGGCCTGTAGGAATACTTGTAGTTCAAGATGTACTTTGTAACCGACTCTGTATCGTAGCCAGATATAAATATCCTATAACCCTATAACAGGATGACTATATAAGTCATCCTAGGGATCAACCTTTAGGGTATCGGTCAATCAACCTCAACTCGCATAGGCGAAACCTCTCTTGAATCTATAGTTTTGGCTCTACCGATATACTGGATTTCTACCAGGAGTAGGGTCTGTCCACCATAGTCGGATATGAACCTGGTTACGCTTGTGTGCTCATCGAACCAGAACACCATATATCTCACACCCCACATATTTTCACGCCTCGAGAACCCCCTCATGGCATACTTGTCTTCAATCCGACGACACCTGCAGAAAGCACGGGAGTAGAAGAAGCTGACCTGACTAGCCTCGACAAGGAAGAAAAGTCGAGTGCTCCGATGGCATAGCCGGAAAGAGGAAGCCCATGTTCACAATGGAGCGCGCTGCCATGAAGAAATTTCCTTTGGATCCCAATGAACCGGGGCTACCGTCAGCATAGGAGCCCTCCTCTCGGTCGAGCAGGAGGGCACGCTGGTGGGTTTCTTGCGGGCGAACACGGACATGTTCGCCTGGACACCGTCAGATATGATAGGGGTACCCAGGGAGGTGATCGAGCACCACTTGGCTATGTGCCCTACCACGCGTCCCATGAAGAAGAAGGTATGCTGCCAGTCCCCTGAGAAGCAACAGTTCATCATCGAGGATATGGAGAAGCTCATTGAGGCCAAACTCATTTGAGAAGTCATTCACGCTGATTGGACGTACAACCCGGTGGTAGTCCCAAAGGTCCCCAGAAAGGGGCGACTCTACATCGACTTCACTGACCTCAACAAAGCCTGCCCAAAGGATCTATACCCGCTGTCTAGGATGGACCAGATAATGGACCCCATAGTGAGCTATGACCTCCTGAGCTTCTTGGACACCTTCTCTCGCGACCATCAAGTCCAGATGGCCAAAGAGGTCAAGGAGAAGATGGCCTTTGTCACCCCCTGTGGAGTATTCTGCTACACATGCATGCCGTTCAACCTCAAGAATGCCAGCGACAGCTTTAAGAGGCTGATGCGTATCGCTCTAGGAACGCAGATGGGAAAAACACGGAGGCCTACGTCGATGACATTGTGGTCAAAACCCGCGAGAAGGGCGCGCTTCTGGCAGACCTCGAGCAAATCTTCTCCAACCTGTGCAAGGTCAACATCAAGCTCTACCGGCTAAATACCTATTCGGGGTCCTATCAGGCAAGCTCTTGGGTTTCCTGGTGTCGCATCACGGCATCAAGGTGAATCCTAACAAAATTAGGGCCATTGAGGAGATACGACCTCCTCGACTACTCAAGGACATGCATCACTTGGCATGTCGCATGGTGGCTCTAGGAAGGTTCATCTGCATGCTCGGTGAGAAGGCCCTCCCTTTCTTCAAGATCATGAAGCGATATGGCACGTTCCAGTGGACCCCTGAGGTGGCTAACGCTTTTGAAGGCTTCAAGAGGTACCTTACAAGCCCTCCCATCATGATGGCCCCGTGAGCTCGCGATCCATTGCTTCTGTACCTAGCCGGCACCGCTGCAAATGGACAGTGTCATACTCGTCGCCGATCGGGAAGATACTATAAAGGCAAGAAAGAATGCGGCCACTTATACCTTCGATCCAGATTACGGATGTAGTATAGCTCTTTTTCCCTAGTAGACCTAGGTTTATCGAATCCTTGGGAAGCAGAAAGCATAGTGAATTTACTTTAATAGACCTTCGGGAGTTTTAGAATTCTTTTTGTGTTTTATCGAACCAAGATTTTGCTGTCGATAATGGAGAAAGAGGGCCTAGGGATTTCGGTTTCACCTATAGCTGTGCAAAACATATGATGGGAATAAAAGATAATAATAAAGTATGCATGTAATTGTTAGATAAAGATCATTATATGTGGGCAGTGCATCCATAATTGCTATTGCCTCCGCAACCGCTTATAGCAATAACCTACTAGTCTCATCCATAGAAGAAAGAGAACTAATGATATGCATAGTGACGTCACCGTTAATCCCAAGTAAATCCCTCACATACATCCGTACTACCCCTTCTGTCACTGGGTTCCCAACCTGTAGATTAGTCATTAATCATACTCCCTATACTTGCCTCAATCCTCGGGGTCTTGAGTACCTAACAAGTCCTTAGATTGAGGCAAGATAGGATACAATAATCATCATATCATACAAACTAATACATGATCCCATCTATGATAAATAACATGCACAAAAGCTACATGGCTAGTCCGAAGCCCTTAGCCAAAGGAGAATTACTCACACATAGAGATGAAATCAATGATCATAAACATTGCAATGGAAATCATGAAATTGATAGCAAATAGTCTTACAATGTTGCCAATCAAAGATAAGATATACTATTACAAGTGGATGGAGATTAGATCTAAGTCTATTCCGCTAGCGGCTCTTCGATGTTCTGGATGGAGTTTTGGGGTGGCTGGTGATTAAAAAGAGCTCATGTTTCCCATTGCCTGAGGCCTCTTTATATAGGGGTCCCTTCACGAAAGTTGTTCTGTTTGACCTAGCGGTGTCGATGGAAACTATACGACCGGAACTATACGGCCAAAATTTTGTTCCCATCGTATAGTTGGTCGTTAAAGTGTCTATCTCCACTTCACAACTACTGGTTTCTTCGGGTTGTTGGAAATCTCGTATCTTTGACTTTAATGTTGCGATTCCCATGATCAAACGTCATTATCTGCAAAGGGAAAAATAGAAACAAAGGATTGCATACCCCTTTGATCATTAGGCCTTAGTGGCAGGGTTTAGAGAGATATTTCATAAAAAATATGAATAATATCCAGTTTAAATGTGGATGTAGATGGCTATATTTCATAGCCATCAACCTCCCCAAGCTTAAACTTGATCGTCCTTGAGTAAGAAAACCAAAATCAAAAAGGAACTCAGCATTTAAACTGAAATAACGAGATGATGATCTTACTCATGATTGGTAGTCTCAAGTTTCCTCCACTTTATAAATCTGAAAAACTTCAGCATAGATAGAGTAACGGCAAGCATATCATACATGTTTTTATGCATCCTTATAGCATAGCAAAATTATTATTCCATGTCATGTAATCAACTCATAGGCTTGCCTTTGAACAATAAAGTGTAATCATGTAAAATTAAGAGTGTGAGAGTTTGTCTTGAAAAACATATACACTAAAGTATCTCAATTCTCCCACATCAATAAATCAAGACTCTTCAAGCACTACTTTTCTATTCATTGTCTTTCAAGAATTTCAGTTCTTAAGTAATTGAGCGCATGCCAAAGATTTCAATCATGAACATCGGGTTGTGATGGACACCCGTGGCATCACCAAGGTTTTGTTCCTTTTGTACAATGATTACTCATAACAGCTAGAGGAGTGATTCCATCATGAACACCGCTACCCGGGAATGCCAAGAATCTTACCCATTATAGCTTTGTTGCTACATATGTTTAATAAACTCATGGCCGAAATCTAGGAGTTTCCTCCAGGAAGAACGTTCATAGGCTAGCGGAGTTGTTGGAACCCCATGAAGTTTGACACGCATAAAGCTATATCATTCTTATGATTCACAAGTCAAACTTTGGCATGCTCACAAAAACTGCTAAACATTAATTCAATTGAACAAATCCTTTTAAAGAGAGCTATCAAATCAATCATTATTTTCTATGGCGTTGAGTGTATCTAGAAAGAAGCCTTCAAGACTAAACACTACAATACCCAAGCCTTCAATTGTGAGACTTTTTCTTATTACAATTGTTTAGCAAATTTTTAGGCAAGACTTGGTTAACTACAAGAGCTGGAACAAAACGTACCCAACTAAATACCCATGCAAACAAATTTTTACTAAATACAAAGACTCACTCCACCAATATAACATCTTATCATTTACTACTAACTAGCATGGGTTTCTCAAACTTCAAAAGTGGGGAGTCTTAAGGCATACCTCTCATGATTGGTTTCAGTTCTCTCTTCCCTTTTGATTTGCTTCTTGGAAACTCGAAGTCAATCGCTCTCCTGCAAATGTGTGAAAGCCACAAGGAGAATAGAAAAGAAGGAAGAGGGAATAAAGATAAATGGAAACATATATTTGTTGTTTTTAAGAGAGGGAATGAAAGAAGAGAAAATTGGCGGCAAAGCTCGGTTAGAAAATCACGAAAGCAAATAGAAATAACTAAAGATAAAGTGTTGGGGAAACCAACATGAGTGCTTATAAACTCGAATTAAAAACATAACCTCGAAATAAAAAAAAATAAAAAAAAAATGAACACCAAATAGAGACAATGAGGAAACTTCCCCAAGCTTAGGCTTTTGCAAGCCCTTCAAATCATTGTGGTGGTGGGAAAAGTCATAACTCTAATTTGCAAATTGAGTTGATAAATTACTAGTTGTTTCTCGGAGGTTCAAGGAGAGGTTTTGCATTCTCTCCAAAGTTCCTCCAAGTTCTTGGAAGTCTTGGTATGTAGCGAACCGGGTTGGTGGCTGCTCCTCTTATTGGTCCCCATCCTCATCCGGAATCTCCTCCTCGGGTTTGTGTTGCTCAACTTGCATGTCATATATCAAATGTCCTTCCTCGATAGAGAAAAGACAATTAGGGAAAAGAGCGGGTTAGAGACGCCCAACTCCAGCAATATGCTAGTAATAAACACCACCTATCCTAGTGAGCATTCCAAAACCCTTTAAAGTAGAGAAACCAACACGTCGCTCACCTAGCACTAGTTGCAACTCACCTAGGTCAATGCCTAGGGCAATGGCAAGCACGGTGATGACGCATCCACCTGTGATTGGTCCTTGGCTTTGGGAGGATTAGTACTCCAGGTAGCGCACAAGAATTGCGCCCAAGTTGAATGAAAAGTTGGTGTTGTTGAAAGCAGCCTTTGTGAGGACTAGGATGTCCTCCTCATTGAGTCTCTTGAACTCATTTCCTGCATAGAACAAATAACATAGAACAAATAGTGAATTGCAGGATGTCAAATATTCTTCCCCTTGCTTACTCTAGAAGTGAAATGTATTCCATTATAATATTGTTCTGGGGAAGGGTCTAAGCCAATAAAGGATGCTCGTAAGTCATTATCATTATTGTTTGTAAAATTAAAACATGCACACCATTCATCTAGTGATAAAGCATAATTGTTGTTCATAAGTCGGAAATAAATCATGTCCTCTCCATTCCATGCTTTAACGGTGCTTTGCAAAGAACTTAGGAATTCAAGAGTTAACCGGCGATAAGTAGTCACATCATTGAATACAAAGGTTTGCAAGACAACCCTATTGCAAAGTAAATTGAATTCATTAGAAATACCGAGTTGATTCAATATAATAGGGCAAGCCCACTTGGTTGCCTTCACTTCTCGGTTCTTGATCATGTTGAAGTGATCACGTTGGGGCTCATCCTTGAACCGTATCCCGATGTATTCTTGAGCGGTAGCCCGAGAAGCGTTAGCAGAGGAACGAGCACGATTTTGGCTCCTTGTGTTCATCATCTAAAATAATAAGAAAAGAAAAATAAAACTTTTTGATCCAACAATAATAAGCATAACATATTCCTTATCATAGCACACTAAAGAATCCCCTCAAAATAATAATCTAGGCAAGAGAATCATGGAAATTAGTTCATAGTAGGTCTCACCTTAGATTGAATGACAATAGATCATAGATGAATTTGCAAAAAGTAATTGGAGGATCGGAGGAGAAATGTACCGTAGATCACTTGTGTGCGAGGAAACCGGACAGAATTGAATAGAGATGAAGATCTCTTGAGGTTTTGAGAGAGTTTGGAGGTAGAAGAGAGAAAAAAGATTTAAGTTTTAGGGTTGGAGGTACCTCCCATGGCGAATTTGTGGTCGGACGCAACTATACGGCCGGAACAATTTTTTCCCATCGTATAGTTGGTATGCTGTCAAATATTTAGGGTTTCCACCCAGCGGAGCAACTATACGGCCATAACTATATAGCCGGGATTTTTCATCCCCGCTGTATAGTTGGTCGTTAAACTTTCTGTACCTTGGAAAGAAATTTTACGAAGGCATCAATATCTATATGGTCGAAACTATACGGCCAGAATTTTTATTCCCGCCATATAGTTGGTCATTAAACCTTCAGTACCAAGAATAGAAAAATTGTCGATGGCAAAGATATCTATATGGCCAAACTATACAACAGAAATTTTTATTCCCGCCGTATAGTTGGTCGTTAAACCTTCTGTAGTCATCAAAAAAATTCCATTTCTTTGTGAATTATTTCTTATCCTGAAACTTAGAGAAACACCTTATTTTTGATAGAAAAATGACAGTAAAAATTGTGGACCAACATCGGCATGTATAAAGCACGATTTTTAGTTATATCAAACTTCTTCTCCTTAACTGGAGCTTTCTAGCACTCTTTATCAAACATAAAACTTAAACTAAAACTTAAAAACTTTACTCAAACCTTTATTTCACATGGGTTACCTCCCATGCCGTGTCTTTTATGGTCAATAGCTTGACCTTGATGCTGCTCACTTAGGCCAGATGAGTGGAACAACCACTCCAAAATAGTTGGCCTTCAATATGATGGCCTCCTTTTCATCATGCTTGGCTTTCTTCTTCCTAGTAAAATGAATAACAAAAGGATCCCATGAAGGAAATTGAAACTTCACATTCCCTTCATGTATATTAATCAAAGCCTTAATAGTTCTTAAGAATGGACGACCTAATATAATAGGAGCAGTAGCATCTTCAGGCATGTCAACAATAACAAAATCAATAAGACTAGGACAACCTTTAATGTATACTAAAGTATTTTCTAGAATCCCTACAGCTTGTTTGTAGGTAGAATCTGCAAGATGTAATTTTAACTCGGTGTTTCAAAAGAGCCAAGATTTAACTTATTAAAAAGACTTTTCAGAATTATTGAGACGCTTGCACCTAGATCACAAAGTGCAGCTATCTCATTTGTCCCAATTTTAATCTTAATAGTAGGCTCAAATATATCATCAAGCTTCACAAGTAATTTTTCACCAATTTTCTTATATTCTTCTTCAAGCTCACGTACCTTTATTGCTACCTTATTAGCGAAGTATTGATACATAGCTTCATCATTTCCTTCACTTACTAGAATCTCGATGTTGATCCTTTTTACACGATCTTCAACGATGTAACTTGGTGAGGGAGCATTACTATAATCAAGTTCTTCAGGCTCCTCGCTTTGGATTCTCATCATCTTGAGGTCTTCAACAGGATTAGGCTCAGCTTTACATGCAAATTTAGCTAGAATGAGAGTTTGACTCTCGGTTATATTACCTAGTTGGGCCTCAACAATCCTTGTTCTTTCTTGGAGGGCCTGAAAATCATTCCTCAAACTTATAGCTTGGTTAGATAATTTACCAAGCATAGCATCATGGTTCTCCATTACTTTAACAAGGATATTGTTTTTCTCATTTTGTGAGTCTCTAAAGGACTTAAGTGTTTCTTGGAGACTACCGTTACTTGTTCTCATACTATTATTAGAGTTACCTACGGGACTAGAATAGTGTTTCTGAAAATTAGGATTATAATTTTTCTTCCTAGCCAAGTTAAAAACATTACGAGGTATGAAGTCTATTTATTCAATATTTGTTTCTGGGATATCTCTTACCTAGTTTTCCTTACCTTTTACGGCTAATATGAGCTCATCCATCTTAGCATTGAGTTCTTAATTTTCTTGTGGTGAGACGGAGTTCACCTTCTTCGTGCTTGATCTATCAACATGCCAATGGGCATGGTTTTCTTTCATATTGTCTAGCAGCTGCTTTGCTTCGGTAATATGTTTGCCCACAAATGTTCCTCCAGCTGCAGTATCAATCATAGACTTAGACATAGGGTTAAGAGCATTATAAAATAAATGGAGGATTAACGAATCGTCCATCCCATGACTGGGACAGTTTCTCATGCATTCTTTCATCCTCTCCCTTGAAAGCGCTAGTCGCTCACGCTTTTCCTATCTAAAACTAGTAATATTAGATCTTAGTTGCATAGTATTTGCAGGTGGGAAAAATTTAGTCATAACTAAAGAAGTACACTCCACCCATGATGTAATAGTATTTATAGGCAAAGATAGCAGCCATTATTTTGCTCTTCCTCTAAGATAGAAAGGAAATAAGCACAATTCGACCGCATCAGGGTCAACATCTTTTATGCGCATCACATCACATATTTCAGTGAAAGTATTCAAGTGCATACCTGCGTCCTCAACAGCAGATCCTCCAAATTGATTATGTTGAACCAAACTTAAATAATAATCATCAGCAACAATTGTTGGCTAAGTAATAGGAGTATGCAAATTATCATTTTGGGAGTTCCAAACTCCCCAAGCTTCTTTTCAGCCATATTGACTTATGATAGTAAAAACAAAAATTTAAACACTGACTATTTTTTTGGTTTTTCAAATAAAGACTAAAAGAAAACTAACAAAATTAAAAACAAGAATTAAAACTAGCAAGCTTCCTACTAACCTCACTAGGGTAGCTATTGCTTCCCTGGCAACGGCACCAGAAAAAGGGTTGATACCTTCAATCCGGATTATGGATGTAGTATAGCTCTTTTTTCCCTAGTAGACCTAGGTTTATCGAATCCTCGGGAAGCAGAAAGCGTAGTGAAGTTACTTTAATGGACCTTCGGGAGTTTTAGAATTATTTTTATGTTTTACCGTACCAAGAGTTTGTTGTCTTTTGCTGTTGTCGATTATGGAGAGAGAGGGCCTAGGGCATTAGGTTTCACCTGTAGCTGTGCAAAACATCTAATGAGAATAAAAGATAACAATAAAGTATGCATGTAATTGTGAGAGAAAGATAAATTATATGTCGGTAGTGCATCCATAATTGCTATTGCCTCCGCAACCGCTTATAGCAATAACCTACTAGTCTCATCCATAGAAGAATGAGAACTAATGATATGCATAGTGACGTCACCGTTAATCCCAAGTAAATCCCTCACATACAGCCGTACTACCCCTTCTGTCACTTGGGTTCGCAACCTGCAGATTAGTCATTACTCATACTCCCTATACCTGGCTCAATCCTAGGGGTCTTGGGTACCTGGCAAGTCATTAGATTGAGGCAAGAGAGGATACAATAATCATCATTTCATACAAACTTATACATGATCCCTTCTATGATAAATAATATGCACAAAATCTACATGGCTAGGCCGAAGCCTTAGCCGAAGGAGAATTACTCACACATAGAGATGAAATCAACGATGATAAACATTGCAATGGAAATCATGAGATTGAGAGCAAATAGTATTACAATGTCGCCAATCAAAGATGAGATCTACTATTACAAGTGGTGGAATATGGCTATGGTGATGGAGAAGGGTTTGGAGATTAGATCTTAGTCTATTCCTCCAGCGACTCTTTAGTGTTGTGGATGGAGTTCTGGGGGAAGCTGGTGATCAAAAAGATATCATGTTTCTCGTCGTCTGAGGCCTCTTTATATAGGGGTCCCTTCATGAAAGTTAATATATTTGACCTAGTGGTGTCGATGGACACTATATGGCCAAAATTTTATTCCTACCGTATAGTTGGTCGTTAAAGCATCTTTCTCCACCTCAGTACTACTAGTTTCTTTGGGTTATTGAAAATCTCATATCTTTAACTTTAATGTTGTGATTCCCATCATCAAACGTCATTATCTGTGCAGGGAAAAATAGAAAGAAATGATTGCATACCCCTTTGATCATTAGGCATTAGTGGCAGGGTTTAGAGAGATATTTCATTAAAAAATGTGAATAATATCCAATTTAAATATGGACATGGATGGCTATATTTCACAGCAATTAGCCATGCCCGCATCTCCCTAGGGCTCGTTGGCTGTGCCTCATGAGGCGCCTGGAGGATCTACAAGAGCCCTGGGGCCTCATGAAGGGGGGACCCTCGCCGATGCCACGAGTGAGTCTCGGGAGGACCCGACGATAGTGTCAAAGATAATGGAACTCGTCAAACATCCTGTCTACTTCGTCAGCATGGTGTGATACGTCCATTTTGCATCACTATTCTATATCATAATTTACTGTTATTCATTGATATATTTCATATTAAGAGATGATACTTATGTTATTTCATATGTTTTTGCATGGTTGATGACTATTGGAGCATGGACCGCTCTAGTCAGGATTCTGATGGAAAAGGTGTTATTTCGAGGCAAAATTCGCGAAGATCAGAAAATTCAGGAAAATACATGGAAATTTCTATTTTTCCAGAAGACAAAGATTGCTAGAAGGGGGAGTGGAGATGGGACATAGGGGGCCCACACCACTCCCTGGCACGGGAAGCCCAAAACTTTAATCCAAGATATCAAGATCCAAAGCACCCAATTTAGGGTTAACAAAAACATTTTATTATTAAAACAATTAAGCATGCATATGTGTGTTGCATTAATATGGAATTGTTTTGAATTGCCTTGTTTGTTGGTTCTAATGGTTGTAAAATGATTCTAAGGTGAATGCCACATCATATAGATCATTCCCAAGAAAAATCCAAAGAAAAAGAAATCAAATAGAATTAATGAAGGCAAATGGTCATTTTTGCCATTTTAATCCACTAGGTCACTTTAGGTGTTCCTACAACTCAAAGACCAACAGAAACATTTATGAATCTTTGAACCCCTTTCTAGTACAAGTAATGATCTACCAAGGCCCACTTCGAAATCTTACAAAAACATTTAAACACGAATTTTAAATGCCATTTGAAAATGGAATCCATTTCATATGCATAGATCACACCTTTTCAAAAACCACTCAAATGAATTCCCCTTGACCTTTCCAAACTGGCATAGAATCTCAAGCTTAAGTGGTGAACACTCAAAAACTTTGAGTCGAAAATTCTAAACTTTTCTCCTTGCGGCCATTCTGTCGAACACATGGCAGGCACTGAACCAGAACTAGAGTAGCTTCACTGTTTCCATAGTGATCATCGACCAATTTGGTCTCCTACTTAATCCCCTGTCCCCCTAGCATCTACCCCAGCCCAGACCAGATCCCCTTCACCGCTAGCAACAGTGGCGCACCGCCCAAATATGGTCGTCGCTGGCCAAACACGGGTAACACGCCAGCGACAACGCAACGCCAATCCAGCATGCCCCTAGCTCTGTCAAACCATACCTCCGCCCATGGTCCCTTTCCCGAGCCTTGCCAGCCCCTGGACCACCGAGGACAGCTCACGCCCACCTCCTCTACACCGTGCCCAGCTCACGCCAGAGCACCGTCCCCGACAAGCCCGCACAAGTCGCGCCTTGCCTTCAGCTCGCGTGCGCCGCTCCACCATAACCCCAGCACCTCCCCAGACACGCACTCTTCCCACCGTGCGACCAGCAGCCACCGTGAAACGTGTCGAGCACCGCCTCTACCGTGCAGAGCGCCATCCTTTCCCGACCGCATGCCACCGCCCCTACCGTCGCCATCACGCCATAGCTGACCTCTAGGAGGCAAGCCATCGTCCGCCTACCCTGCCCATGCCTTTAGCGCCCTGTATCATCATCACCGACGAGCTCACCGTCTCCCTCACGATCCTCTCGTCAATCCTATATAAGGAGACCTCCCCAGCACCATTTCCTTACACCACTCAGCTCCCCTCTCACCACTGATCCTTCCCCACCATTAGCCGGAGCTGCTCGAGCAGCCGTTCGCTGAAATTGCGCTGGAGTTTGCCGTAGCAGAGGAGGAAGAGCCCCGACGATTTCGTCCACCCCAGGAGCTGCCGTGACCTCGCCTGAGTCCGCCGTCGTCTCCTTGTTCGATCGCCCCCATCACCACACTAGCTGGACCCCTGGTATGCCCCCACTGCACCCCCACCGAGCCGCTAGGGTTCCATCTCGTCGGTGACCTGTCCGTCGTTGACGATGAGCCACAGCCCCTATCACACTATTTTCGATCAGTAAGAGTGTCGAACCTAACGAGGAGCAGAAGGTGCTGGAAAGTGGCTAGGAGTAGGACTTCTCTGTAAATACTTAGCAAACAGATTTTTAGGGGTTTTTGATAATGCAGGTAAATAGAGTACGACTAAATAAACGACAATAAGAATAAATGCAGCAAGTTTCCCAATCCTTTCTTTAGCAAAGGACAAGCTGGTCGTATTACTTAAGATGACCAAACGTTCTCGAGGACACATGGGAATATCGTGAAGTGCTTTCGCTTCGTATAGTTGATTAATATTCTTTAGTTTGCTAAGTGTTGTGTGGGTGAACCTATGCTAATGTACCGACATTCCTAGGACTAATACATACTTGTGATTATACCCCTAGCAAGCATCTTCACGTACAAGAAAGTAATTAAGGTAGAAACCTAATCACAACTTTAAACTCTAAGACCCTGACGTCCCTTGTGCAATGGTTTCCTAACGGGGGTTCAGGTTTCTGTCACTCTGGCAACCCCTACGATTAGTAGCCAAATACACAATGCATTCCCTAGGCCCATATAGGTGAAGTGTCATGTAGTCCACGTTCACATGACACCACTAGAAGAAATACACCACAACTTAAATATCAAACCATTGAATCTTTCTCAACACAATTCCACTACTAACAACATGACTTCTCCCATGTCCTCAAGAACAAAACGAACTACTCACAAGACATCATATGGATCATGATCAGAGATGATATAATGATATGTATGAATCTGAACATAAACGATAATTCAATGGTTCACTGATACATTGCAAATGTATCTATAATTTTTGATGTTCCATGCTTGGTTTTATCCACTTTCTTGTGTTTTGTTCCAACTTTGGAGTACTTTTCATATGATTTCTTGGACTAACCTATTATCAAGAGCCATAGTGCCAGCTGCCTGTTTTCTGCTGTTTTTGGTTCGAGGAAAGTCAGAAAATGAATATTCTCGGAATTGGACGGGACAAAAGCCAAAGTGCCTATTTTTCCGGAAGGGATCAAGTGCCAGAATACAAGACGGAGAAGGGCTAGGGAGCCACCACACCACCTGGCCACGCGGCCAGGCCTGGCCCGTTCCAGGGGGTGGTGTGGCCACTCCCGGCACCCCCTCGGCCTCTCCTTCCGCCTATAAGTATCCCTCAGGACGAAAACCCTAAGTACCCGATCAAAAATTCATGAAAGAGTCTGTAGCCGCCGTCATCTCCATCCCTACATCGGGAGGGATCTGAAGCTCTTCCCTGCACCCTGCCAGAGAGGGGAATTCACCCTGGAGGCCTTCTTCATCACCATGCAAGCCTCCGGTGTGATGCGTGAGTAGTTCAACCTTGGACTACGGATCCATGTAGTAGCTAGATGGCTGGTTTCTCCTCCTTTGTGCTTTCATGTTTAGATCTTGTGAGCTCCGTTCATGATCAAGATCATCTATTTGTAATTCATACATGTTGTGTTTGCGGGGATCCGATGGATATTGAGATGCTATTTCATATTGATTATTGATTCTATCATGTCTTTGTTATTTGAGATCTTGCATGCTTTCCGTTGTTAGTAGCTATCTTGGCCAAGTAGATGCTAGCAACTCCAAGAGTTAGTATTTATGCTTGATAGTTGGTTCATGGCTCTGGTAATCTGGGGAAGTGACAGAAATCTCTAAGGTACTAGATGTGCTGTTGCTACTAGGGAGAAAACAACAATCCTTTGTTCATAGAACAATCGTATTGTTTACTTTACACGCAGTTCGTAAAGCAATAATCTGTTGCTTGCAACTTAATAATGGAGGGGGGTCGGATGATAACCTGAAGGTGGATTATTAGTCATAGATGCAGTTGGATGGCGGTCTATGTATTATGTTGTAATGCCCAATCAAGTCTCAGAGGAGTCAAGATGATTAGTATATGCATGTATTGCTTTCTCGGTGTTTGTCAATTACCCCGCTGTAATTTGTTCACCCAGCATGTTATCAATCTAAGGAGAGCCACCTCTAGTAAACTATGGATCCCGGTCCTTTTACTTTACATACAATCTAAATCTTTTACTGCTTTGTGTTTACTTTCTGCAAACTATTACTTCCTTCCATTCAATACGTTTAATCCTTTGTTTTCCGCAAAACACGGTGAGATTGACAACCTCATCGCAAGTTGGGGACAAAGTTCTATGGTTGTGTTGTGCAGGTCTTCACGTTGCTACTAGCACCGGTAGTGCGCCCTGCCAAAGCTCAGCTAATAACACCTTTGGGGTGTTTCCTTGCTCCTACTGGTTCGATTAAACCTTGGTTTCATAACTGAGGGAAAACTTGCTGCTATATTCATCGTACCTTCCTCTTGGGGTTCCCAACGATCTCTACGTCGAAAGTTGAGCGCATCATTCACTCAATAGCATCAACTACAAGGAGTAATCAACACTGGGAAAGTTTCCCCTAAGAACTATGCAAGATTCAACCCAATTGTAACAGTGGTATGACATGATGATGATGGTGCTGGTGGAGATTATGGTGGTGATGATGATGATGATCCGGATGAAGTCCAGCTTGATGGTGGTGTTGATGACGACGATCTCCCCTCTTCGTGAAGGAATTCCCCCGGCAGAATTATGTCTGCTAGAGAGATCTTTCTCTCTTGGTGTCTTCCGCCTTGCAGAGGCGGCGGAATCTTTCTGTGGTTGCTCCTCGAGCCTTATGGTTTCGGGAGGATAATATACGCCAAAGAGGAGAGCCTAGAGTGGACCAGGGCGGCCACACCACCTGGTGGCGCGGCTTGGGGTGGCCCGCGCCAGGGGGTGGTGTGGGCCCCCTGTGGCCCATCTCCACTTCCCCTTCTGGCATTCTTCGTCTTTTGGAAAAATTGGAATTTCCATGTATTTTCCTGGATTTTCTGATCTTCGTGAATTTTGCCTCCAAATAGCACCTTTTCCATCAGAATCCTAACTGCAGCGGTCCATGCTCCAAAATTCATCAACCATGCAAAAAAGATGAAATAACATAAGTATCATCTCTTAATATGAAATATATCAATTAATAACAGTGAATTGTGATATAGAATAGTGATGCAAAATGGACGTATCAACTCCCCCCAAGCTTAGACTTCGCTTGTCCCCAAGCAAAACTGAACTCAATAAACATGACCTCGGGTTTATGGAGTTAAGAGTCGATAAAAGAATACGGACAAGAAGCATCACATTCATCAATACAGAAGTCATAATAGAGGATAACTCACTATTATATAACTCAATACATACGGACAAGAAGCATGGATTTCAAGTTTCATAAAGAGCTTCCAAAAATTATGATACTTATTAGCTTTCAGCTCTCATTGCCCCTATCATAAGCATCTTTAGGTGATTAAGGTTAAGGTGGTCAAATATGAGGATATGCTTGACAAGTTGTAAGTTGAAAATGTCATGTCCCTTGAATACTAGGGCCGCTCCTAATGCTACTCAAGTTTAGTCACCGGTAAGTTCTTGTCATAGTAAATACATGTGTATCATAGAGAACCGGCAACGGGGTACCCCTTGCCCGATGGTACGAAAGAATCCCCATATCAAAATGACAAGGCAAGCAGACAACAAGCATCTCAGCAACATTCTTATTTACCATGGGAATATGGTACTTTTTTCTCTATTTCCTCTTTTCTCATCTCTTTTTTTCTCTTTTTCTCAATCTCTATCTATTTTTTATAAGAAGAATGCTTCATAGATGCTCATTATGGTTACGCTGCAGGTTTCTACCATGATAGCATGGCTTAGACCGGCGGCCTAGGCGTTTCTCTAACACACATACATAACTCCATGAACTTACAAGCTCCCCTTTCAGTTCACACCGACGACATCCATAGACAAAAGAACATGATATCAACTAGGTACAAAGTACTGGTGCAATGTTGAAAGCATTCCCCATAACAGCATGGTTCTGCTAATTGACAACTTACAAAGCGCAAGCATATACGCAACATAGATGGGAACAATGGTTCAAGTTTATTAAGTGCAAGAAAGTAAAGTGTGCCATCAAGTTTGTGAGAGCTTTAATCACTAATCTTCACATAACAAGTTTAATTTGGAAGGTACATAAAAACATGAATTTACTTGGAATAGCAATAATGCTAATAGGTAGGTATGGTGGACACAAATGGCATAGGTTTTGGTTTAAGGATAGGATGCACGAGAGGCATTCCCTCTCAGTACAGGTTTTCCGCTAGCAAGGCTGGGTAGCAAGCATAAGAGTTGAAGGAAACAAACAAACATACAAGTGATAAAAACAAACATGCAATCTTCGTTGGAAGCACAAAAGATCTTAACTAGATAATACTAGACTTATGAGCAAATCAATAAAGAAAGATGATGAAATTATATTTCTTTAGAGTACTTTTATATTTTTCAATCAATTCTCCAAAGTGTTGCTACTGACCGAGCCAGGTTTGCCAAAACCAACTAAATTAACTCCAAGATCCCAAAGTGCTACCAATACTAATGACAAGATTAATCATATAACAATGAATTGAAAAATAATATAAGATATGCAAGAGAGTAAATGATAGAACTTCTCATTAATATTCCATAACAACAAATCACAGCAAGGGATACATAGATATCTAACAACAGGGGGACACTTCCATAATGCAAACCATCCTACATGATAACTTCTCTATTCATGATATGACTCTACTAAAAAGGTAAAAAGATAGAAGATAGTTGTGTGATACCGCGGCACTCCCCCAAGCTTGGAACAAACCAAGGGGATGCCAAAACATAATGACGAATTACACCTTCGGTGGTGGTGGTATTCTCTCGATGAGATTTTTATTAGTTTCCCCAAATCCTCAATCTCAAAGGTGAGAGTACGAATCAACTCCGAGTTTTGCGCAATGCGACTCATGATCATGTCGGGTTGCGAATTCCAGCTCTTGCGATTCTTTCCCCTCTCTTCCTCCTTGGAGTCTTCTTTTCCTGCTTGGCTAGAACGAGGCAAATCCCAATTGGAGGGTAGTTTCTCCTTGGGCATATTCTGGTATTGATTCTCATGGATAAGGGTATGGACAGGATTCTTGGTGCGTGGAGGAAGTGACCGTGGAGCCAAACAGTGATGCGGAGGTTTCCCTCTAGTTGACTTCCGTGCAGTCCTTTTGATCTTGGCAGGGTTTGCCAACACTCCAATGCTTGCAATGGTAGTGCTGATGTGCGGATGTTGGCTTTGCTTTGCCTCCTCTTCATCTTCACTCTTGATCTCCTTCTCCTGCCCGGGGTCTTGGAGATCTTCCTCCATAGGCTCCTTACCCTTATCCTTGGCTGACACCATTATGCTTCTAACTTTCAAGAATAGTTCCTAGCAGAAACAGATCCAAATGAAAACACGATAAGAACACGATATACAAACCTCGGGGGATCCGGGGGATTATATATTACGATGTTTTACAAAAAAAGGAAGGTACTGGGAGAAAAACGGGTCGGAGACGGAGTCCGGGGCGGCCACACCACCTGCTTGCGTGGCCAGGGGGCCCGCGCCAGGGGGTGGTGTGAGCCACCCTGGCTCCGTTTCCGTCCCTCTTTTGCTTCATAGCTTTCCTTGTTGGATAAAAACTACTAAAATATAACTGGATAGAATTTTCGAGGAACTTTTCTTACCAGATCTGTTACCTATTCGAAAACGGACTCTACGGGTCTCTGAATTTGGTCTTTGATAAATTTTTCGTAGATACCACTTGAATAACATCAATATCTTGATCTTCATACTCATATTGCTCGAGTCATGAAACCTTTCACTTTCTTATTACACCATTTTCTCCAATAACCTAGAAATTTCTTTCACACAAAACTTCACATAATTCTCATTAGCAACATTAGTTTAAGTGAGGTAATAAAACTTTTAAGTCCAATTTCAACTGAAATCCATCAAATCATAAGCTAATGCAGAAACTCCTTCTGAAAACCCAAAAAGAATTCAAAAAAAGGAAATCGTTTAAAGAAGCAAATCCAAGAGTGGCAAAATCTGTCAAAACAGACCAGCAGGTAAAGATCAATTTTTTCGAAAATCCTCTGTTGCTCAAATCAAAAAGTGCAAAACTAAGAAAGCTACATAATACCCTGGGTCAGAAGCACAAAAAATTACAGCTCAAACTGACATACAGAGATCTCTCACGAATTTTTACGATGAAGCACAAAAATCTGTTTCGGGATAGCAACTTCCCCAAATCTTACGTCTCTCTCATTAGAGGTTGATCTTGACACAAAAACCAAACAAAGAGGATAAGGAGAGGTTATTGCTGAAACAATAACTTCCAATACTCAAAGAAACAAAAACAAACTGAAAGCACAAATAAATTGGGTTGTCTCCCAAAAAGCTCTTTCTTTAAAGCCATTAAGATGGGCATGATAATTTCAATGATGCTCACACATAAGAATATGAATCAAAGTGAAAGAGAGCATTAAGAAGCAAAAATACACATGTTTAAGTCTAACCCACTTCCTATGCAAGGGAATTTTGTAAGCAAACAAGTTGTTGAAACCAGAGGCTACAAGCATAGGAAGGCAAAACAAGTGCAACATAAAGACTTTAAGCATAAAACGAGGAAACTTGATATTATTGAGGTGCATAAGAACAGTCTTCCCTCTCTCATAATAACTTTCACTATCATGCATAAATTTAATGATATAGCTATCACAAGAACCATTGTAGCAATGATCACTTATCCTAACAGAAAACACAAGGACACTAGCTCTCATAACACTACTTTGTGAAACAATATTAGGGATATCCTTACAAAGGATAGTGTGTCCCTCTTCTACATATTTAGTTACAAAGTCTTTCACATTTTCTATTATAGGTTCATCATCCATTTGTTTATCAGGTTCAACAGCTTTATTTGTACTTTTATTGATTACACTAGTTATCATAGGATGCTCCTTTACCTTATCCGAGAAGGGTATTTTCTTGATATAAGGTTCAGGTAGGATGTGATCAATAGTGCAAAATTTAGTACTTCTAATAGGAACACAATCAACAATATCCTTATAAGGTTCATGATACTTATTCCACTTCTTTTTAGGAACTTCAATGTAGGAAGCAAAAGCCTTAAAATAAGTTGCAATAGCTTGAGAGTCTAGACTATAAGAATTTTTAATATTTTGAAAGTCATTAGTTCCCATAAGAGATTCAATGCATTCATAATCATAATTTATACTTGACTTTCTTCCTTTATCATTCTCCCATGCTTCAGCATTGTTTTGAATACGGTCTAGAAAATCCCATTTAGAAGATCCCATTTAGCACAAGAGGCATCCAATAAATCCTAATCATGTAGAGGGGGACTTGCATAAAAATTATTGATAATAATAGGTTGGGGAGCTCATGAATTGTACATTTGAGCATTAGTAGCTTTAATCTCCCCCAAGCTTGAGCTGTACTCTCTCCATCAAGAGGCCAAAAGTTATATATTTGATTCCGATCTTTATGAATCTCACTAGGAGGATAAAACTTTGAATAAAAGAGAGGTACTATTTCCTCCCATTCAAGAGCTTGACCATTCTTCATCAGCTTATACCATTCTTCAGCTCTTCCTTTCAGTGACAACGAGAATAACTTCTTTTTAACTTGATCTGCTGTAATACTTGCACACTTGAACAACCCGCATAATTCGTGTATAAAGAGCAAATGATCACCAGGATGGACAGTTCCATCTCCAACATAATAGTTATCCATAACACGATCAATAATTCTTGTAGGTATTTTAAAAGTATCATTCTCAGTAGGTGGTGGTTCATCTACTACCTTAGAAGTGGTAGTCGCATTACGAAATAAGAAAGTCAGCGAATTATCCATATTGAAAATAAAGCAAGTAACAGAAGTAAACAATACTCACAGTAGATGTTTCCTTTACTAGTTCCACTCTCCAATAGAGCTTCACTCCCCGACAATGGCGCCAGAAAATAGTCTTGATGACCCACAAGTATAGGGGGTGTATCGCAGTATTTTCGATAAGTAAGGGTGTCGAACCCAACGAGGAGCAGAAGGTGCCGGCGAGTGGCTAGGAGCAGGAATTCTCTGTAAATACTTAGCAAACAGATTTTTAGGGTTTTTTGATAATTCAGGTAAATAAATTATGAGTAAATAAAAGACAATAAGAATAAATGCAGCAAGTGGCCCAATCCTTTCTTTAGCAAAGGACAAGCTAGTTGTATTACTTAAGATGACCAAACATTCTCGAGGACACATGGGAATGTACTTGTGCTAATGTACCAACCTTCCTATAGTGCTTTCGCTTCATATAGTTGATTAATCTTCTTTAGTTTGCTAAGTGTTGTTTGGGTGAACCTGTGCTAATGTAACAAACTTCCTAGGACTAATACATACTTCTGATTATACCCCTTGCAAGCATCTTCAAGTATAAGAAAGTAATTAAGGTAGAAACCTAACCACAGCTTTAAACTCTAAGTCCCTGACGTCCCTTGTGCAATGGTTTCGTAACGGGGGATCAGGTTTCTGTCACTCCGGCAACCCCTACGATTAGTATCAAAATACACAATGCATTCCCCTAGGCCCATATAGGTGAAGTGTCATGTAGTCGATGTTCACATGACACCACTAGAAGAAATACACCACAACTTAGATATCAAACCATTGAATCTTTCTCAACATAATTCCACTACTAACAACATGACTTCTCCCATGTCCTCAAGAACAAAATGAACTACTCACAAGACATCATATGGATCATGATCAGAGATGATATAATGATATGTAACAATCTAAACATAAACGATAATTCAATGGTTCACTCAATAGCATCAACTACAAGGAGTAATCAACACCGAGAAAGTTTCCCCTAAGAACTATGCAAGATTCAACCCTACTGTTATAGCGGTATAAAGTGGTGATGATGGTGTTGGTGGAGATGATGGTGGTGGTGATGATGATGATCCAGATGAAGTCCAACTTGATGGTGGTGTTGATGGCGACAATCTCCCCTCTTTGGGAAGGAATTCCCCTGGCAGAATTCTGTCTGCCGGAGAGATCTTTCTCTCTTGGTGTTTTCCGCCCTGCAGAGGTGGCGAAATCTTTCTGTGGTCGCTCCCCGAGCCTTAGGATTTCGGGAGGATAATATACACCATACGGGAGAGCCTGGAGTAGACCAGGGCGGCCACACCACCTGGTGGCGCGGCCTGGGGTGGCCCGTGCCAGGGATGGTGTGGGCTCCCTGTGGACCATCTCCACATCCCCTTCTGGCATTCTTCGTCTTCTGGAAAAATAGGAATTTCCATGTATTTTCCCGGATTTTCTGATCTTCGCGAATTTTGCCACCAAACAGCACCTTTTCCATCAGAATCCTGACTGTAGCGGTACATGCTCCAAAAGTCATCAACCACGCAAAAACAGATGAAATAACATAAGTATCTTCTCTTAATATGAAATATATCAATGAATAACAGTGAATTATGATATAGAATAGTGATGCAAAATGGACGTACCAACCACCACCATCGAAGGAGTAATTCTTCATCAGGTTTTGGCATCTCCTTGGTTTGTTCCAAGCTTGGGGGAGTGTCGCGGTATCATATCACTATCTTCTATGGTTTTACCTTTTTAGTAGAGTCATATCATGAATAGAGAAGTTATCATGTAGGATGGTTTGCATTATGGAAGTGTCCCCCCTCTCGTTAGATATCTATGTATCCCTTGGAGTGAGTTGCCATTATGGAATATTAATGAGAATTTCTATCATTTACTCTTTTGCATATCTTATATTAGTTTTCAATTTATGATTATATGATTGATCTTGTCGTTAGTATTGGTATCACTTTGGGATCATTGAGTTAATTTAGTCTGTTTTGGCAAACCTGGCTCGGTCAGTAGAAACGCTATCTTGATAACTGAATGAAAAAGATAAAAGTACTCTTAAGAAATATAATTTCATCATCTTTCTTTCTTGATTTTCTCATAAGCTTAGTATTCTCTAGTTAAGATCTTTTGTGCTTCCAAGGAAGCTTGCATGTTTGTTTTTATCACTTGTATGTTTGTTTGTTTCCTTCAACTCTTATGCTTGCTACCCAGCCTTGCTAGCCAAAAACCTATACTGAGAGGGAATGCTTCTCGTGCATCCAATCCTTAAACCAAAACCTATGCCATTTGTGTCCACCATACCTACCTACTAGTACTTTTTCTATTCCAAGTAAATTCCTGTTTTTATCTACCTTCCGAATTAAACTTGTTATGTGAAAATTAGTAATTAAAGCTCTCACGAACTTGATGGCACACTTTACTTTCTTCCACTTAATAAACTTGGACCACTGTGCCCATCTATATTGCATATATGCTTGCACTTTGTAAGTTGTGAATTAGCAGGACCATGTTGTCATGGGGAACGCTTTCAACATTGCACTTGTACATTATACCTAGTTGATATCATGCTCTTTTGTTTATGGATGTCGTCGGTGTGAAATGAAAGGGGAGCTTGTAAGTCCATGGAGTTATGTATGTGTGTTAGAGAAACGCCTGGGCCCCTGGTCTAATCCATGCCTAATCATGGTGGAAACCTGCAGCATAACCATAATGAGCAATCTATGAAGCATTCTTCTTATAAAAAAGAGATAAAGATTGAGAAAAAAAGAAAAAAATAGATGAGAAAAGAGGAAAGAGAGAAAAAAGCACCATTTTCCCATGGTAAACTAGAAGATTGCTGGGATGCTCGTTGTCTGCTTGCCTTGACATTTTGATATGGGGATTCTTCCGTATCATCGGGCAAGGGGTAACCCATTGGCGGTTCTCTATGATACACATATACTTACTATGACAAGAACTTACCGGTAACTAAACTTGAGTAGCATGAGGAGCGGCCCTTCTATTCAATGGACATGAGATTTTCAACTTACAACTTGTCAAGCATATCCTCATATTTGATCGCTTTAACCTTAATAACCTAAAGATGCCTATGATATGGGCAATGAGAGATGAAAGCTAATAAGTATCATAATTTTTGGAAGTTCTTTATGAAACTTGGAATCCCTGCTTCCCTCTGCGAAGGGCCTTTCTTTTACTTTTTAGTTGAGTTAGTAAACCTATTCCCTTCTATCTCAAGCAAGTATTTTGAGTTGTTGTGTTTCATTCATTCATATGATGATTTATTCCATCATGTTTCTTATGTTCCTTGTTTTGCACATTGCTCTTATATTAGTGCTTACTACATTGAAAGCTATCATTGAAAACCCTTTATGTGTGAACTCCAGCAAATTGTCAACTATTCTTCGACCAAGAGCTAAGTTTGCCATTAGCAATTATGATTTACTTTATGCATCTTTATTGTGTTTCCTTTACTTATTGCAAGTTAAGTTATATAATAGTGAGTTGTCTTCTATTATGATTTATGTATTGATGAATGTGATGCTTCTTGTCCGTATTCTTTTATCGACTCTTCACTCCATAAACCTGAGGTCATGTTTATTGAGCTCAGTTTTTGCTTGGGGACAAGCAAAGTCTAAGCTTGGGGGGAGTTGATACGTCCATTTTGCATCACTATTCTATATCATAATTTACTATTATTCATTGATATATTTCATATTAAGAGATGATACTTATGTTATTTCATCTGTTTTTGCATGGTTGATGACTTTTGGAGCATAGACCGCTGCAGTCAGGATTCTGATGGAAAAGGTGCTGTTTGGAGGCAAAATTTGCGAAGATCAGAAAATCCGGGAAAATACATGGAAAGTCCTATTTTTCCAGAAGACGAAGAATGCCAGAAGGGGATGTGGAGATGGTCCACAGGGGGCCACACCACCCCTGGCGTGGGCAGCCCTAGGCCGCGCCAGCAGGTGGTGTGGCCACCCTGGCCCACTCCAGGCTCTCCCCTGTGGCGTATATTATCCCCTCGAAGCCCTAATACCTAGGGAGCGACCACAGAAAGATTTCGCCGCCTCTGCGGGGTGGAAAACACCGAGAGAGAAAGATTTCTCCGGTAGACAGAATTCTACTAGGGGAATTCCTTCCCAGAGAGGGGAGACCGTTGCCATCAACACCACCATCAAGCTAGACTTCATCGAGATCATCGTCATCCTCATCACCATCACGATCTCCACCAGCACCATCATCACCACTTCATACCGCTGTAACAATTGGGTTGAATCTTGCATAGTTCTTAGGGGAAACTTTCCCGGTGTTGATTACTCCTTGTAGTTGATGCTATTGAGTGAACCATTGAATTATTGTTTATGTTCAGATTGTTACTTATCATTATATCATCTCTTATCTTGATCCATATGTTGTCTTGTGAGTAGTTCGTTTAGTTCTTGAGGACATGGGAGAAGTCATGTTGTTAGTAGTGGAATTGTGTTGAGAAAGATTCAATGGTTTGATAATTAAGTTGTGGTGTATTTCTTATAGTGGTGTCATGTGAACTCTGACTACATGACACTTCACCTTTATGGGCCTAGGGGAATGCATTGTGTATTTGGCTACTAATCGTAGGGGTTGCCGGAGTGACAGAAACTTGAACCCCCGTTAGGAAACCTTTGCACAAGGGATGTCAGGGTCTTAGAGTTTAAAGATGTGGTTAGGTTTCTACCTTAATTACTTTCTTGTACTTGCGGATGCTTGTAAGGGGTATAATCACAAGTATGTATTAGTCCTAGGAAGGTCGGTACATTAGCACAGGTTCACCCACACAACACTTAGCAAACTAAAGAAGATTAATCAACTATATGAAGCGAAAGCACTTGACGATATTCCCGTGTGTCCTCGAGAACGTTTGGTCATCTTAAGTAATACAACTGGCTTGTCCTTTGCTAAAGAAAGGATTGGACCACTTGCTGCATTTATTATTATTGTCTTTTATTTACTCGTACTTTATTTACCTGTATTATAAAAAACCCCTAAAAATCCGTTTGTTAAGTATTTATAGAGAATTCCTGTTCCAAGCCACTCGTCAGCTCCTTCTACTCCTTGTTGGGTTCTACACTCTTACTTATCAAAAATACTACGATACACCCCCTATACTTGTGGATCATCACGGTGCGCTGCGACACTCGCGAGTGTTACCCAATGCAGCAGAAGCTCCTCTACACGCTTCTCATAGCATCGAGGAAGATGCGGCCATACTTCTAGGCCCATCCCATCAAAGTGGTAACCTAGTTCCCCTAGAGACAGTACTGCGCAACGCTAACGCAATGGGGCACATGGCCGAATGGGCTATCGAGTGGTAGCCTTTTGAGCTGATGTTCGACACGTCCCCTGCCATCAAGGGAAGGGCCCAGTCTGAGTTTGCTATAGAATGGACCGACCCATTCATGAAGGAAGTGAAGAAGGAAGAGACTCAGTTGCCTAGGAAAGTAACTTTGGGATGTTGGGTCATAAACTTCGATGGTGCATTTAGTGATGGTGCTGGAGCAGTTGTGGTCCTTACCTTGCCCACCGGCCTCAAAGCAGCCAGCGCCCTCGGCATCAAGCGCATCATGGTGCAAGGGTAGTCCCTACTCCTCATTAACTTCTCCAACAAGAGTTACAAGCCCAAGGATCAGCATATGTCGGCTTACCTCGAAGAGGTGCATAGGCTTACAAGCCCAAGGATCGTCATATGGCGGCTTACCTCGAAGAGGTGCATAGGATCGAGAAGCATTTCTCGGGCATGGAGCTGCTCCAGATTCCTCACAGAGACAACTAAAAGGCCGACGACCTCCCCAAGCGCGTGTCTCATATGGAGCCCCAACGACCAAGAGTTTTCAAGGAGAGGATGTTCAAACCGTCCACCACGCCGCCTAGCTGCGATGACGCTTCCCTCGGCAAGGAATTGCCTCCCCACCCTCGATAGGCGCACCAGACTACGGACCACAGTCTGGTGATCATCATGTCCTGGCAGTTACGCATCAAGATACGTTCTAGATCACTGAGCTTGAAGAGTACCTAAAAGACGACACCCTCCTCGAGAAGGATGGGTGGCCATGTGTAGCATCCCAATTGTTCTAAACATTGGAATGCTACATTTCCTACTTGTGTTGCTACTAGGAATCAATGCATTACATCAATATAACATGCTCATGCTCATCATGCCACCTTGCATGGTTCATGGTTTTAAATTTGGTTCTTACATTCTTGCACTGCATTTGGTTCTTGCTAAATTGTATTTGGTTTTTGATATATTATAAATGCCCAAATTGAGTTGAGGGCATATCTCTTCCAATCATTCCATCTACTAACTTGCCAACATCATATATTCTTTCAATATCACCTTGTGTTCCTACCATATATTTATAGGTGGCCTTGCATATTTCTTTTGGTATTTTAATTCTAGCTCACTTATAGATGATATGGATATTTCAATTTTCCTGCTACATGTCTATATTGGGGTGGATGCAAACCATTCTAAGATGGCCATGTACTTGTCACCCTTCTATTCTACCATAGGTGACTATGAGGGTCTATCTGAACTTGTTCATGTGCCCATTTGGTCTTTCCATATTCCATGTTAGTTTTTATGAGCATTCACCCTTGTTCTTGCATGTGCCCTTATTTTGTTTTCACCAAACTAGAGGCCACATGTACTATTAATGTCCTCATGGCTAGTACATGCAATAACAAGCTATTCTAGTCACATGCAATCATAAGCTCATGTGAGTTTATTTGGCTTATTATTTGAATGTTCTTGAAACCTTGGTTCTATCTTATTATGATCAAACTAAAATGAAACAAATCTAATCAAGCTAACCTTCATCTCTATATACCTACCCTCTAAATTCTATCTACCCATGTGCTTGTGCCTAAACTCTCTCTATCTTTCTCTCTTCTCACACTAAGTTAATCCTAGCCATCTATCCCAGCTAGATCAAACCCTCTAGCTAAATTGCGACTTGTTTCCTTAACCAACATAGCTGGCTGCACCTGAAGCCACAAAGCCCTGATCCTAGCTCGATGGTTCCCTGGTTCGGTTGCACAATGTCTCCCTGGCACAGCGCAAGCAGCAGCGGCGGACCAGCACGCGCGAGCGATCGCATCATCCGCCTACACCACCCATCAGTACCGCACCATGGCTCCCATCTCTCCTTGCATCTGGGACTAGCACACAACAATGACGCTCCTGTTTCTCTTTCTCCCTCTCGCATGCACATGATCACCAACTATACCACACCATGTGGATGCTCTCCTCTGCCTCCTTTATCTCTCTGCCATAAAGCTACAGCCAAGGAACCTCATCCCCCTCAACCACCCCCGTTCCCCATCCAGATCGAGGCCCCTTCTCCCCTGTTTCCTCTACATGCCCAGATCAAATCCTTCCTCTCTTTCTTTCTTCCTCTCCACGAAAACTGGTCGCCGCGTCATGGCCATGTTGTTGCCTCCGACACAAGACCGTCTCCAGCGAGGTTTGTCGCCCTCCGCTGCTTGCACCGTGTCCCGGTCGGCCTCTACCTCTTCCTGAAGCTGCTCGATCCCTGGACGCAAGGAGGAGTAGTATCATGCGCTCTTCCCGCGCGCTTCGTCGCCACGCTCTCCCAGTCACCGCCCGGACATACCCCGCGGACACCATTGTCTCGCCGGCTCGGACATGCTTGCTTCGATCACCGTCGTCGCCTCATCGTCCTGTCGCTCGGTGAGCTACCCCGTCCGCCCCTCTGTGCCCTCGCCTTCTCCGTGTCGCCATCTAGTGTCGTGCGTTGTTCGTAGCTCCCCGCTCTGCTGCACGCAAGCATCCGCAGATAACCACACTAGTAGAAGCACCACCTCGTATCTCTTTTGTTCTTCCTAGATCCCCGCCCCCACAATCCCCCTCTGGTGCCAACCCTCACCCGCATGTAGAGACGATAAAACTAGCTCTCCAACGGATCTGACCATGCCCCCAACAGATCTGTACATCGGTCGCAATGATCCGCGGAAGTCACTCGGATCTCCGTAGTTTTTCTGATTTTTTTATCAGTCTGTATCTAGTGGATCTGCCTCTATTCATCGACATTTAACCGGTGTTACACTCCTTTTTTGGTGATGGTTCCTGAAAGAAAGTTGGATCCCATCACTTTCTCTACATTTTTTGCTTTTTACGGCATCGCGAAATTCTCAACAGTTTGCTCACAAGCAAGTTCATCTTCAATTCGTCAGAATTAGCCTAGTAGGTTTTGCCATTTCCACAAGTTCATCTTTAATTCGTCAGAATTAGCCTAGTAGGTTTTGCCGAAAAACCCTGTGTTTCTTAGTCCATGAAGCAAGCATCCTCGCCTGGCCATGTGTCGCGGCCCAGCACGCCCGCGCGTGCATCCTGCGTCAGGAACCTCTGACCCCACTGTTAGTGGTTTTGGCTAGACATGCTTCGGTATAAAAAGTTTCCAAAGTAATTTCAAAATAATAAAATTCTAGAAATTGATTAAATCTACATAAATTCATATCTTTTTAGATAATTCAAAATTAACAATATTTTCAAAATGCAATATGAATAAACCTAAATATGAATTCAAACCTAAATTCATATTCGATCAGAGTCAACTATAACTAGTTAAACCTTTGACATTTGACCCTTTTTGAATTAATTTGCATTTAATTATAAGTTTAAATTCATAATTCAAATGATATATTCTTTCTGACCAGAAAAATGCCAGGAATTCAAATATGCCATCCAAAATAATTTTTGAGCAATTTAAAATTTCGAAATTATTTAATTGCTAATAACTGCCTTTTATTAATAAATCTATAACTTTATTTCCGTAATTCTAAATTCGACAAATAAGATGTCTAAATCGATCAGCGCATAGAGACTTTTCTGATTACGCATTCCATGATATAATTAGAAGCATGAATCATATAAATATTAAGAAAACAACAAGGTTTATGGGTGTAAAACATGCCTAAATAAATAAATAATGTGCTTTATTATTGTTCTCACACCTCACCCATACCATGCTATGTTATACCATGCAATTGTGCACCATTCCATCATGGCATACCTTGTTTGCTTGTTGCATTTATTCATATGATTGCGCACTTTATTTATTATGGTCCTTTATGTGTTTGACTTTTATTTCAGACAGACGCCAAGCAAGGGAATTATTAGGAGAACCAAGAGTACTATCAAGATCCCAGTTTTCATACTGCTAATTCGACAGGCAAGCAATTCTCCATGATTGCATACATATAGCACCTATGCCTCTGTCTTATTCTTGCATCATTGAGTCATGGTTGCCTTAAATTGAAATCCCAAGTATTGCATAGCCTTTATTTTTAAACCCCACCAAGACTTGTACCTTCAATCCTATGAGACATTACTACAGGAGTTCTTTTAGCCACGTGAGTCATAGAATTGCATGTGTAGGGTTTGTGCGAGTCCTTAGATAATGAGGTACCTAAAAAACTTAAACTGAGTAGTAATGGGATAACTAAAGAAATGGGCACCGCTGGGCAATAGCTGTTATTTGGTTCTTTCATGCTCACTTGTGTCCCGTAGGACCCGAGTACTTGATTCTTGTTCCTTAACTATCACATTATCCGCATGTGGGACCATGATTTCCCTTAGGCGGATCTTGATTCACACTTTATTTCTTCGGGCCACAAACTAGTTTGGGGCGTTATTACTATCATGTACTTATGCCATGCTTTACTACTTTATTTACTATTGTGTGTGTGGAGTGCCTGTACTGCTTAGGACTTGTGACACGTTTTCGCGATATCGACAAGCCCAATCACACTTTCGGGTTCCCAGTCATTTACAACCGTCTACACAAACCCTGGGTCTGTCTCGGAGCCGGCCAACTTCGTTACTAATAGCTTAGTTGGGTGGCCCCCTAAAATCGTTTATGAATCTTCTGAATGCTTTGTCTTGAGGCCTCGTTGGTTTTTATTTGGTTCTTCCCGAGGTTGATCGTGCGCATGTTGTTATTTGTGCACCCCTACAGGGTAAATCTTTCTGAAAGCCGTGCCCGCGGTTATGGATGACTTGGATCACAGTTTCTTGATCATAGTTAACTATAACTAAAGTTCCGCCTTTAATTTGACTAAAACGGGACTAGTAAATAGTGCAACACTCATGGAATGGTTAATAAAATTTCCAACAGATGGGATGTTCTTTTGCCTTCTCGTCGGTAAGCGAGAAGGAGGGCGAATAATGTTTATTTATGTTACTTATATCACTGTTATTACTAATTAACGAGCGTCCATCCATCTTTGGTTGGACGGATGATGTAGCGTGTCTCTATAGAACTATTTAGATATTATAGTTCACTGCAATTGCGTCACCCTAGGTTATTTCGTTTGGATGCATTAAGACTTGTTGAGTACCATTAGGGTCTCACACGATAAATATTTGGTTCAGATGGACAGGTATACTCTCAGGAAGGTTACTGGATCGAAGAAACCGACGATGGTGGCGATGACCATTAGGTGTAAAGATTTCGGGAATAGTGATACGTGAGATCTGTGGGCGGGATGTGCTTATTTCAGGGGCATCTTATGCCAATTTACTTCTTATCCATACTCGGATCTTGTTTTCCGCTTCTGCTTGATACTCCGATGTGTGATGTATGAGGATGTATCCTATTATCTCCATCTAGAATATTTGGATCTTCATGTATGGCGTTGAAACTTTCTGTTTCTATTGTTTTAGATGGACTGACTTTGATGTGCTGTTGTATGTCACTGGCATACACACTTGTGTATGTTTTATTCGCATACCTGTCGACTACGTCGCTCGCTCTTGTCCCAATGTTCTTGATAGTGGGTAGGGAGGTTGGCCGGCACCGTGCCCTGCTCCGCTTCTATGGGCCTACACGTGGGTGGCATTGGGACTCCGCGGTAGAATCCTTTATCCACTTCTGGGTTCATCCTGGCTTGTTGCTTAGAGCCTAGGGTCCGAGGTATTACAATTGGTATCATAGCTAGATTCTGCCCTTCAGGGTCTTAGCTAAGATGGTCGTTGTTAGTCTAGAAAATATTTTGGTAGTTACGTATATCAGGGAAAAACTAAACATGAGAGTAGGACCGCTTCCATTTTTTTTCTTACCCACCCACCCTTTTCTGGTAAGAAAGTGTAACGTTTGTCTATCCTCTTCTAAAAATTCCAACTAGGATTCACGTGTTTGGGGTTTCCGTAGTACCATTGGATGCGTGTTAATCCTTTATCTATCTCTAGCATCGAATCATGTTGTGGCAATTTGCCTTGGTTATCAATTGTTGGTACATTCCATGCCGACAGGCTTATTTGTAAACCAATGAGATCTATTCGACTCTTTGTTAACCGACGCGATCTCATTAAGGGTGTTCGTTCTTTAACACGTTTTCACAGAATGTGGAGTTACTAAATCTATCCGTTAAGTTGTTTTTCGCATTTAGTTGGTATTTTAATGCCGAAAATGCAGAAAAGTTTTCTTTGATATATATGTGTTTCCACACTCCTTTTTAGTCATGTGGGATACACTATCTATCTTTTTTTATCGGCATATCTATGCTAACTCGATCGTTTGCTACTGACGCTTCAATCTGGAGTTTTTACTTGATCTTCAAATTCTTTTGGGCTAAATACATAACGTGTGTCGATACGATGCTTGCGATTGTAATTTGGTTCTGAATATAGCTATATGACACTTATCATGAGTGTAATATGGTTAATGCTATCAATTTAATCCTCCAAATGATGGCGGTTATCTCTTGTGATTTTTAGTTATACCGTGATTATATTTGTATCATATTCAAGTATCTTTGGCAATACGGAGGTTTCTTAAGGCGATATGGTGGATTATCATCCGTTTATCATGCTTCACATCTATCGAACCTCTTATCCGCGAAGGTTCTCTTTGATACAGAAGAATCTCACACGTTCATCGATGATAGCTTTGCGTAATGTACGAGTTATCATCGGGTCTTATCCAAATATTTCCTCGTTACAACCAGTGATTCGATCTACAAGGTGAACAAGTCAGTATCCCTTTTCTTATCTGAAAGGCCAGATAATCTATTCTTCCTATACATATTTTTCAACACGAATCCATGGTCTTAATGTTGATCTTTAAAAGAGCGTTGAGCTTAGAAAGTGTTTTAAGCATGTTCTCATTTCTTCTGCCTCTTGAACTTGGTTATTCTTGGAATATCTTGTTAAATTCATGCTGGTATAATTGTCCGACATGCTTGCCTATTCTATATCAATGGAAGAACCTGAAGAACATTTTCTTCTTTTTCTCCCAAGCTTAGTGAACACCGCCTGTGTGCAAAGTTATCAAAGTGTAAATTCTGGCTTCTTGAAGTTCATCTATCTTGGCTACATCTTTCTGCTAAATATATCAACACAATTCTAGAAGCATCAAATCAATTGTCATTTCCCTTTCTCCATCATATTCCAACCAACTCTAGAGCTGTTCCTTGGTTTGACAAGTAATTTCTCGCTACTTTTTCGAGGACTTCCACAAGACCGCTAAATCTCTCTCAGATCTTCTCAAGAGGGACGATAAATTCTATTGGTATTCCACACATCAAGAAAACTTTGGAAACCCTCTCTCTATCTTTTATCATCTCTTCGTAGGATGCCACAAAGACTTTTCAGATCTTTTGCAGTTCCTCTATTCAAGACCTCGGTGCTTTTATTGTTCTATCTGTTGGACCTATCATCTGTTTTAGTGATCTTCCTTCATTTCTTTTCTGGTGGTTTGGGAATTTTCGACACGACAACATCATCATCTTTTTCTACCTAGATCCGACGAAGTGCTTGCATTAAAATCCTTGCTTCTTATGGAGCTTCATGAATTTTTCTTATCAAGATCTCTAGTCTAAAAGTTGAGAGTTAGGTTGCATGATTTTCTTATTCATGTACGAAATAATGCTTTGAGTGCGGGGTGGAGTCATGACCATACCACTACTCTTATCATTCTCTTTGTACGAGGAATTGGTCGATTAATGCGATTTCACTCATTCCACAAAAGTTAAAAGTGGCCTTTATCCCTCGAGGCTTTACTTCTGTCCTTGTTTTACGGAGTGTTATTTTGACGGACGTGAGCAACAATCTCTTGATGGTAGTCTCATCTATTTCAACACGGAGCAAAATCTTCAATGATCTGGTGGAAACAAATGAAAAATCTTCTCTGTCCTCTTCATTCTACCAGTGCTCATCATCATCAAACCAGAGGGATGGAAGTTATCTGTGACTTCATCTTGTCAAATTCCTTTCTGTTGGTAACACCAATTATGGTTGATGCCATCAATCACAAAATCTATTGCAATAACCTCATGGTTAAGCAAAGCAATAAGCATCTCTACAATAGACTCCAATTTTCAACAACACACTTCTTTCTCAGGAGTTTTACCATGATCTTGGGTCATGTCGTGGTGTGGAACACGGAAGTGCCATCGGGGATGGGATGAGAGGGGCCAATCAGGATGCTATCGGTGGCTACTCGCAACGGGTTGGGCACAGATACTTCAAACACAACGATGTATCTAGGTTCGGAGCCCTCTTGTCGAGGTAACACTCCTGCTCCTGCAAGGATCTACTACATGGGGAGAAGATGCTCAACACATGTGAGATCCAGGCACATGGCTTAATAGGATTAATAGGATACCCATATCAACAAGTTGCAACTTCTTTTCCGGAAGCTCATTCGAAAAGAACTCTAAGGTTAAGCGTGCTTGTCCTAGAGCAATTCTAGGATGGGTGACCGATCGAGAAGTGGGTAGCCGGATGCGCACGAGTGAGGACAAAGTGCGCAGAAAAGACTAGTGTTGGTCTGTGGGGCTAGTCTAGATATCCTATTAAGCTGCCAGGAGTGACACCCCCCAGGCCCAGGAGTGGACGGGGTGTTATAAGTGGTATCAGAGCCGACCCTTGCGATTACACAGGTGTGTGCGGGTCAATGGCGGGACATGTGGAGCATGGCGCGTGTGGCCCGTAGTGGACACGGCATGGCACATGTGCCGGCACTAGACGCACAGACGCGTGCCAAGAGGGAACGTTCCTGGGGTGTGCTCGATCGATGAGGACATCGATCTTTTAAAGGGTGGGTGTATGTGAGATCCAGGCACATGGCTTAATAGGATTGATAGGATACCCATATCAATAAGTTGCAACTTCTTTTCCGGAAGCTCATTCGAAAAGAACTCTAAGGTTAAGCGTGCTTGGCCTAGAGCAATTCTAGGATGGGTGACCGATCGGGAAGTGGGTAACCGGGTGCGCACGAGTGAGGACAAAGTGCGCAGAAAAGACTAGTGTTGGTCTGTGGGGCTAGTCTAGATATCCTATTAAGCTACCAGGAGTGACACCCCCCGGGTCCAGGAGTGGATGGGGTGTTATAACACAAGTGCTCCTGGAGTTGTTTCACTAGCTACTATCGAGAGCTAAAGGAAGATGAACTACTTGGATTGTTGATTCTGGCTAACTTCCAGCTTGTAATGCCTTACCTAGAACTTTGGCTCTACCCCTCCTTAATACTGGTGGAAGGGTAGGTTACAATGTGGGCACTAGGGTTTACTGTTTGGATTTTGGGTTTACAAAGCGGGCCAGCGGCCGGGTCCAGCCGGTGGTCCAGGACCCGGTCAAGCTCCAGAACAGGTTGGTACGGCGCCACAGCATCTTGGTGCCTCCGCTTTTGTAACATCCTTATTTTTTATGGGCCAATTTTTTTTCAATACCAAGGGATGTTGCAACCCTGTCAAATAAATATATATATATTGAAGGAGGTGGTAGTGTCAGATGTTATAGTGGTTAAGGAGCACCATGTTTTTTCTTCCGATGGAGTTTCCTAATCTTTTCTCTTACGCCGAATCTCAGGGTCGAGATTCCTTATAGGGGGGGTGGGGGGTAGAATTGTAACATCCTGATTTTTTTTACGGGCCAATTTTTTTTAAACCAAGGGATGTTGCAACCCTGTCAAATAAATATATATATTTTGTTTGGATATTATAAAATTATTTTGACATATAAAACAGGAGATTAATTTCTCCAAGTTACTTCTATCAATCTGCTTTTAAATTACAAATTTGATTCCAATTTGGTTCTTTACAAAACCAGGATTGAATTTGGTTCTTTGTTTTAATACATGCACGTGCATGCATGGCTGCACAGCATGTCGTGTTTTTTATGTCTTTTGCCTGTACATACTAGTATTCTCTCTCTCATCTAGTCTTTTTTTTTCTTTCTTGTCTACCGATGCATCCATATGCGCAACACAGGTTCAGCTGAGCTAGTTCCGTAACCCAGCCGATCGTTCATATTCAACTCATATGCACCGGACCGAGTCCCAGCTCGACACACACTTGGGTTATACAAACTGATCTGAGCGAGACGATCAGAATTCCAAACCAGCCGAAGTGCTGGTGTTTTTTTCGTCTTTCTGCATACACACGCAGCCCCAGCTGAAACGCGTTCTGCCGCCGTTATACCTCGCATTGAATCTCCACTTTAGTCGAGCCAATTAGACCATGCCATCATCGTCCTATATATTCCCAAAACAAAGCTCCTGCGCCTCCTTTTCCATCCCGAGCCTCCACCCCAGTCATAGACTCACACCTCGATCCAATTCTGCGAGGTCTCCGCTTGGACACCGTCCTCGTTCCCGGCAATTTAGGTCACGGCGGGTCTAGCTGCTGTGCCACCAAGATGGCGGCGAGGGGCTGAACGACCGCGCCACCAGCAGAACGAGGAGGAGAAGGGACGATCCAAAGGCACCTGCCGTAGCCGTTGATCATCTAGGAAGCAATTCATAGTTCCATCAACTCGGTTCATCAACTTCATCAGGGATTTACATCGCACTCGGTGAGCTCCAACACAAGTACTTGCACCCACACCCTACTCGCACTTGTTCCTACCTCCTAGACATGGTTTCCGGTCTTAGTATTGTAGTTGACCACGTTGCCGGTGAACCGAATGCCGATCGATGGTATGGACGTACAAACAATCTTTCACACCCGAGATTTGATCAAGCTTCACATCGGAAAAGTGTCAATTAACTCTAGGAACGCAACGGTGTTTGTAGATATGAATATATCGATATATATATATTTATATATATATTGGACATATTCATACTACACTCGGGTGTAACTACACCCACACGTGTTTCACACTATATAGACAGTATCTACCATACCGGAAGGTATGTACGCGTAGTATGAAGTATATAAAAATATTTGGGCAGTATATATACTATTTTTTTGATAGTATGTAATTTTTATTCACGTATTCCTTTTGTACGTACAAATATGACGGTATTTTACATATATAGTTCAAACTATGGGTGCACTTACAATTTTTTCACCTAACTTGCTTGTAAGTATCTTAGATATAGTATATGAACATACTCAAATAGATAAAGTATTACAAATACTTTCGTAAGATTGTATATGAAAGGTGGGTGTAGTTACACCCGAGAGTAAGAAGTATTTTTCCTATATATATATATATATATATATATATATATATATATATATGAAACTATTTTTTTGAAAGGGGAATTGAGACCGGTGCATCATGTAGCAAAGCATTTACCCGTCTCAGTATGGTTGCATGTTCCCAGTGTATTGCTGCTAGTTATTGTGTACCGATGATTGTCTAGTTTGATCTAGTTCGATGCGTAGATTCTGAAATTATTTACACATGCTTAGTTGCTTTTATATTTTTGCACTAGAATTATAGGTTATGTTCCCTGTATCGTTTTGTTCTGCACTTGTTTCCACATGATTGGGTGTATATGCAATCGCTAGCTTTAAAACTATTGCCTTACTTGCTTGGTAGTATTTAGCTGGTCGAGTTATAACAAGTAGAGCATGTCATGTTGTGGTAAGACTTAGTTAGTATTATATGCTTGTCACAAGTGTAGATTAGATTAGTTCTAGAATCTAATTTATGGTCGCTGCCCATCGTGTTGGATGTTATTTCAGAATGTATAGTGGGTGTGCTAATCTGTTGTACTACCAGTATCTCTTTACTAGGTTCATACCTGCTACAGTGTAGGTGTGCTCTTGGTACTACATGCGCAAAATACTCTAGTACTAATTTAGTTGTTGTGATCTATTATTGCATGTGTACAGTTATAGTAGCTTTATGCATGCTTCTTGTATTTCACGTGTATGATTAATTGTAGGGCTAGCTAGCATTGTGCATTGCATATTATATGTAAGTTACCTATATTGGCTATCTCAAAACTATATTACTTTACCAATATATTATTTTTAGTCCGGAACGGTAGATCGACACTTATACCGGACCGTCTAAACCTCGCAGGCCTATTTGGATCTTTTTATTTGGGTCTTTCTATTTGGATTTTATTTGTGATTATTGAAAGTTGTATTTATATGTGGTTCACCATTATGAAGAGTAGGAAGTGACAAGTTCGATCAGAATCAAGACTACGAGGAAGAGCAATACAACAACAACGAAGGTAAGCCCCTTACAATGTCTTATCCCAGTTTTATAAAGTGCATTCTATTTTATTGTTTTAAAAATATATGCTATTTTGTTACACACATATCTTGATCTACCTATCGCCATACAATACCTTGATACTATATAGTATTCCTATTAGAGTAGAATTGCTTAGCCATGTTTAATAATATGTAGGATCCTTGATCTCCCCTCTTCGGAGGAATTGGATGATCCTTGGGGTCACATATATAGTTTTGAAACTTGTTGAGCTCGTTGAGCTAGCCGTTGATGCTCCTCTACTCTAGTATACTCTGGGTGAAACTTACCATCTAAACACTGGTGCGGGCAACAACTGGATGAAAGGAAGGAGCGATTGGCTACCCTTCACTAGATAAAAGGGGCATTCCATCGTCCGTGCCGCATGAGGGCGTAATACTTCTTGGATTTGAAGATTGTGTCCACCATACAACCACATGAAATAATGGGCACTGGCTTGGTCAAGTAGGTTAGTCAGCCTTATATGTCAATGTTGTCGTACCGCTGATGAGGTGTCTGCCTGCGGGGGAGCCTTCAGGACATATGGGGGACCGGTTTGGGGACATACCCAGTGGGCTCCTCACATCTTTGGGGGATCTAGCTAAAAGACCTCGTCACAATCCCTGTGCTGGTAAACCAATAGGTGTGTACTAAACCAGGGGCCACTGGTGAGCAACAGGACGGGATTGTGTCATGTAGGAAAAGTGTACAACCTCTGCATAGTTTAAACTATTTGAATAGTCGTGTCTGCGGTCATGGACGACACATGAATCTTTCTTGACATACGGGAACCTATCTTTCTACTTTCCTCTTTGCCCCTATCCTTATCCTGAAATCTATGAACTGTGTGAGTTGTCGTCGATAATCACACTATTGAGAAATACCACAATGATGATAAACATGTTTTCGTCTGAAACAACCTTTATCAAAACTATTATCATATTGCAAACAAAATTGGCTTTATGCAAAAGAACCATATAACCTTCCTTGAAGCCACATGTAGATACTATAGGTTTTGCATAAGGGGTGTTTTGTGTACGTTATGTACTCATGGCAATGCTTTTGTTGATACTTCAGAGTACTATGGAGAAGGGAGCCGCTACTATGACGATGCTGATGAGTGAGGCCTCGTGGACTATATCAACTGCTTGTGGCTGAGATGGAGTCACTACGTGTTTTACATTTCTGTTGTGCTTTCTGATTATATAAATATCACAAGACATTAAAGTATGTATCTATTGCTATTCAAACTTTGTAATAATTACTTTATAAACGTCTCCAATGATATACATTTCGCTGTGTTGTCAATTTTGATCTTGGGATTGACGAAGATACACAGGGGGTCTAGAAGTTAAGTTTTGGTCCTCACAGAACAGGTATCAGAGCCGATGTCGACCTAGTCACGTGGCCTTACTTAGAATGGAAAGTCTTTGGTACTCATATATTTATAAAAATATATTTTATAAAAATAACAGGATTTCTTAATGTTCCTCATCTTTTATTTAGAATTTATAAAAATTTGTTACTAATTATTCTTCTCTTATTCCAATATGCGTAGATGGCAGTACCTTCGACTCACCAGATAGAGGCTACAATAGAAGAGGTCATTGTTGCACCGCACGTGGCAGATGTCTCAATGGAAACTGTATCCATAGGGGAAGCACAAGACAAGCCGCTTCAAGACCCTACACCCCGTGCACCGCTATGGAGGATTCTATACTTTGGACGCATGTGAGTTGCAGCAAAGAAGACGCGCCACCATGTGAAAAAGCCTCTTCTTATGCCTAGAGTCATCTCGCCACCACTGCTCTGTAGTCCAAGTGCACCATCAACACGGGAGAAGCAAAACGATCAGTCTTGGAAGGAAACTGAGCTCCATGAGAGGATCCCTACTACACTTGAAGCTAACGCAGATGGGCCTCCAGTCGAGTTGCATTTCATACCAGCACATGAACACTTGCACACAACACCATAGCAGTATGGCTACCAGGATGAGTTGTAGTCTACAAGATACTATAAGAGAGTACCATATTTTATTAAATAAGTGAGGAAACATTAGCTATTTTCTCTATTGCATGTGTGTCTAGTAGACTATAAAAATCCATATACTCCCTCCATTTCTTAATATAAGGTGTATAGATTTTTGTAAAAAATTCCATAATATAAGGTGTATAGAGAATTTTAGGATTTGTTCCTCTTATTTAGGAGGCAATTAATCCAATCAAGAGAGAGAGGATACGTAGATTTTGTATGTTCTCTCTATATCATCAATCACCTAGGCCATTCACGTCATAAAGCAACAAAATTTTCCCTCCCAGCCTGTGCTCTAATATTCGTGCAAGAAAACTATACACCTTAGATTAAGGAACGAAGGGAGTATGTGGTATAGATACTACTATTTTGAACCTTTGTGTTGAGATTTCAAGAAATTTCTTCATTTGGTTTTCTTTGGTTTTTATTGTTTGTACATACAAGTTGGTTTTGGGGTTAGTTTTTCCCTCTCGTCTATTCTAATCATGAGTAGAAACAGGATGAACGCCAATCGAGGACATGGCCGTGGAGGACGTGAACATGGTCGTTGACCGGCTTTTGAAGAGATCTTTGTAGAGGAAGAAGTCTATGATGCTGACAATGAGGATGAGGGGCAGCATCCACCACCACCACCGCCACCTTGCGTGGCGCAAATAATGTTGATGCAAACACAGTTGCTGCAGCAGATGGCCACCAACATGGTGAATCAGAACAAAAACCAAAACCTGAATCAGAATCAAGGTCATCATCCTCCACCGCAGTTTAAGTTAGCAGAGTTTATGAGACAAATCCACATACTTTCATAGGGTTAGTGGACCCTATTGAAGCTGATGATTGCCCAAAGGACATTCGCAGGAAGCTCAGTTTGGTCAATGCTGATGCACACGACAGTGTGAAGTTTGCGGCGCACCAACTCCAGGGTGTAGCTACAGTTTGGTGGGAGAGCTTTTATGATGCACATGATGATGCTGAGGCAATCACCTGGAGAGAGTTTTCTGAAGCTTTTCGTACTACACACATTCCAGCTGGTCTCATGGAGCTGAAGATGGATGAATTTCGAGCTCTAGTCCAAGGAAAGATGTCAGTCTCAGAATATTGGAATCGTTTCACTCAGTTGTCACGCTATGGGAAAGCAGATATTTCCACCGACAAGAATGCTAGGTTCCTGAGGGGATTAAACCCAGGTCTGAAGGATAGGTTGGTGTCCCCTGATTTTCCAAATTTCCAGAGCCTAGTCAACAAGGCTATTCTGCAAGATAACTCTAAGAGGGAACTAGAGGAACATCGCAAGCGCAAAGCACCACATGGTTAGCATGGAGTGGGAAGTTCATGCCAAAAGAACAATAACTACTTGGGTTATCGTGTAACAACTATTAAGCCAGTAGAGCCTATTCACAACTCTTCACGCAATGGATACCATACTCTGAGAGCTGAAGTCGGAGGAAACCTTGCCAACACTGCTGGGAAGGCATGCTACAACTGTGGCATAGAGAGACACTTTTCTGCTGCATGCACGAACAAGAAGAACATGGGGCCGACACCAGTGAAGTTCAACTTGGGGTCTGCTGCCAAGACACCAACAGTGGGACATGGGCGAGGCATACTGCCTACAGCAGGAGGCGCACCTCACGTCTCAGGACAACCTGGGCATGGTCAAGTCAACCATGACACTGCCAGACAAGCTAATGAAGCGTCAGATGATGTTCTTGGTATGTCCCAATAAACTCATGTTATGGTTGAGTACTTATTGATTTCTGGAGCTTCCACTATAGACCCGAGTTAGCACCCCAAACCGCAGTAGACCGCCTGCTGAACAACTTGAAGGAGATCGTAGTGTCAGATGTTATAGTGGTTAAGGAGCACCGTGTTTTTTTCTTCTGGTGGAGTTTCCCAATCTTTTCTCTCAGGCCGAATCTCAGGGTCAATATTCCTTATAAGGGGGGTAGAATGTAACATCCTGATTTTTTACAGGCCAATTTTTTTTAAAACCAAGGGATGTTGCAACCCTGTCAAATAAATATACATATTTTGTTTGGATATGTTAAAATTATTTTGACATATAAAAGAGGAGATTAATTTCTCCAAGTTACTTCTATCAATCTGCTTTTAAATTACAAATTTGATTCCAATTTGGTTCTTTACAAAATCAGCGTTGAATTTGGTTCTTTGTTTTAATACATGCACGTGAATGCATGCCATGCATGGCTGCACCAGCATTTCGTGTTTTTTATGTCTTTTGCCTGTACATACTAGTATTCTCTCCCCCGTCTAGTCTTTTTTTCTTTCTTGTCTACCTATGCATCCATATGCGCAACACAGGTTCAGCTGAGCTAGTTCCGTAACCCAGCCGATCGTTCATATTCAACTCGGATGCACCGGACAGAGTCCCAGCTCAACACACACTTGGGTTATACAAACTGAGCGAGACGATCAGCATTCCAAACAAGCCGAAGCGCTGGTGTTTTTTTCGTCTTTCTGCATACACACGCAGCCCTAGATGAAACGCTTTTTGCCGCCGTTATACCTCGCATTGAATCTCCACTTTAGTCGAGTCAATTAGACCATGCCATCATCGTCCTATATATGATCCCAAAACAAAGATCCTGCACCTCCTTTTCCATCGCGAGCCTCCACCCCAGTCATAGACTCACACCTCGATCCAATTCCGCGAGGGCTCCACTAATAATTGGACACCGTCCACGTTCCCGGCAATTTAGGTCACGGCGGGTCTAGCTGCTGTGCTACCAAGACGGCGGCGAGCGGCTGAACAACCGCGCCACAAGCAGAACGAGGAGGAGAAGGGACGATCCAAAGGCACCAGGTGCTGCAGCCGTAGCCGTTGATCATCTAGGAAGCACATCGCCATTCTGTCAACTCGGTTCATCAACTTCATCAAGGGTTTACGTCGCACTCGGTGAGCTCCAGCACAAGTACTTGCACCCACACCCTACCCCCACTTGTGCCTACCTCCTAGGCATGGTTTCTGGGCTTAGTATTGTACTTGACCGCATTGCTGGTGAACCTAATGCCGATCAATGGCATGGCCGTACAAACAATCTTCCACACCCCGGATTTGATCAAGCTTCACATAGGAAACGTGTCGATTAATTCTAGGAACCCAACGCTGTTTGTAGATATGAATATATCGATATACATATATATAAATATATGAAACTATTTTTTTGAAAGGAGAATTGAGATCGGTGCATCACGTAGCAAAGCATTTATTCGTGTCAGTATGGTTGTATGTTCCCCGTGTATAGCTGCTAGTTATTGTGTACCAATGATTGTCTAGTTTGTTCTAGTTGGATGCGTAGCTTCTGAAATTATTTACACATGCTTAGTTGCTTTCATATTTTTGCACTAGAATTATAGGTTATGTTCCCTGTATCATTTTGTTCTGCACTTGTTTGCACATGATTGGGTGTACATGCAATTGCTAGCTTTAAAACTATTGCCTTACTTGTCTGGTAGTATTTAGCTAGTCGAGTTTTTATAAGTAGAACACGTCAGGTTGTGGTAAGCCTTAGTTAGTACTATATGCTTGTCACAAGTGTAGATTAGATTAGTTGTAGAATCTGCTGCCCATCATGTTGGATGTTATTTCAGAATGTAACTATTTTGCTAGCATAATCCTATAGTGGGTGCGCTAATCTATTGTATTACCAGTATCTCTTTACTTGGTTCATACCTGCTATAGTGTAGGTGTGTTCTTGGTATTACATGGGCAATATATTCTAATACTAGTTTATTTGTTGTGATCTATTATTGCATGTGTACAGTTATAGTAGCTTTATGCATGCTTCTTATATTACACGTGTATGATTAATTGTAGGGCTAGCTAGCATTGTGCATTGCATATTATATGTATGCCATCTATATTGGCTATCTCAAAACTATATTATTTTTCCAATATATTATTTTTAGTCCAGAACGGTAGACAGGCACTTATACCGTACCGTCTAAACCTCGCAGGCCTATTTGGATCCTTTTATTTGGGTCCTTCTATTTGGATTTTATTTGTGATTATTGGAAGTTGTATTTATGTGTGGTTCACCATTATGATGAGTAGGGAGTGACGAGTTCGATCATAATAAAGACTACGAGGAAGAGCAATACAACAACAACGAAGGCATGCCCCTTACCATGTCTTATCCCAGTTTTATAAAGTATATTCTATTTTATTGTTTTACAAATATATGCTATTTTGTTACACACATAACTTGATCTATCTGTCTCCATACAATATCCTGAGTAGATACTATATAGTAGACCTATTAGAGTAGAATTGTTTAGCCATGCTCAATAATAAGTAGGATCCTTGGTCTCCCCTCTTCGGAGGAATTGGATGACCCTTGGGGTCACGTATATAATTTTGAAACTTGTTGAGATCGTTGAGCTAGCCATTGTTGCTCCTCTACTCTATTCTACTCTGGGTGAAACTTACCATCTAAACACTAGCGCGGGCGACAGCTGGATCAAAGGAAGGAGCGATTGGCTGCCCTTCACTAGATGAAGGGGACAATCCGTCGTTCGTGCCGCATGAGGGCCTAATAAGTCTTGGATTTGAAGACTGTGACCACCGTACAACCACATGCTATAATGGGCACTAGCTTGGTCAAGTAGGTTAGTCAGCCTTACATGTCGATGTTGCCGTACCGCTGATGAGGTGTCTGCCTACGGGGAAGCCTTGGGCACACATGGGGGACCAGTTTGGGGACATACTATTAGTTCCGTCGCCATACCCGGTGGGCTCCTCACATCTTTGGGGGATATAGCTAAAAGACCTCGTCACAATCCCTCTGCCGGTACACCAGCCACTGGTGGGCAACAGGATAGGATTGTGTCGTGTGGGAAAGTGGACAACCTCTACAACGTTTAAACTATTCGAATAGGCATGTTGACGGTCATGGACGACACATGGATCTTTCTTGACATACGGGAACCTGTCTTGCTACTTCCCTCTTTGCCCCTATCCTTATCCTGAAATCTATGAACTGTGTGAGTTGTCATGGATAATCACACTATTGAGAAATACCACAATGATGATAAACATGTTTTAGTCTAAAACAGCTTTTATCAAAACTATTATCATATTGCAAACAAAATTGGCTTTATGCAAAAGAACCATACAACCTTCCTTGAAGCCACATGTAGATACTATAGGTTTTGCATAAGGGGTGATGGGGATATGCCGAATGGGGTATGCCCAGCAGGACGTTTCGATTGGGCCAAAAGGTGTCACGAGTGGGCCTGTAGGATGGTGACTGCAATGCGACTAAGGGGAAGGCCCGACGACTGGAGACTGGAGGCCTAGAAGCATACTAGAAGCCTAGTCGGATTAGGTCAAAGCCTCTGAATCCATATCTTGTTCGGTTGTAACTTGTAAACCCTAGGGAGGTGCCTCATATATAAACCTCCCTAGGGTATCCTGAGGACTTACGTTCCATCATACACCCCTTCAAGAGACTCGCTGCTTAGACGCCGAGCTCCCCACCCCTGTAACTCGCTCTCCAATAATCTAATATAGCAGGAGTAGGTCTTTAGCCTCCAGGGGGGCCGAACCTGGGTAAACCCATGTGCATCCGCCCCCATCTCGCTCCGCAGATGGCCGCCAGCTCTCGCCCCCGATTCAATCAATCGCTGCCTACTACAGCGACTGTCGTGGACATTTCAACGACAGTGGCGCCCACCGTGGGACATAGCAGGACTGGCCTTAGTTCTGCGGCGAGACCCTATTCGCCGATCGATCGGCCGCTCGCCACCGGCCGCATGATCGCCATCGGCAGGATCTTACAGATCCTGCCCAGAAGCTACATCCTGGCATCGCGCCCGGTCACCCACGGCGCGGTGATGCCGGTCGGCTCCATCAACCTCTTCGTCGGCTTCACCGGCGCGGTCGACCCAGCGGCGACGGTGATCGTTGGCGGATCGCCGCCGTACCATGATCTCCTCTCGGAGGAGCAGGTCCGCTCCATCAGGAGCCTCGTCACCGAGTACGACTCGGCCGCCAGCAACACAGCCGAGACCAACGCCGCCATGAACGATGAGGCCCTAAACGACGACGCCGACTCCGCGACCCCTGCCTCGGTCGACGGATCTATCACCACGGCATCACGAGAGGACTCCTTCACGCGAGTCTCTAACCCGGAGGATTTCGAGGACTCCTCCATCCTCAGGATCTTCGACTCCGATTCTGGCTCAGAGTCGCCAGAAGACTTCCGCGCCAGATCCAATCGCTTTAATACGATCTACATGGCGGGCAGCATGGCCGCCCCGCCAGATCCATTCTCCACACCGATCCCGCCGACTGCCACGGCCACAGAGGTGGAGGAGCCCCGCCTGCGACTCACGGAGGCGCAGCGCAATCAGCTCGCTGAGCGCGAGAAATATCGCCTCGAGCGGGAAACGGCACGGGAGCTATCACTCTATCACCAGCGCCGCATCAGTACCCGCCTGAACTCCAACATCCAGGGTCGCGTCCTGAACTTCAATGACGAAAGCGACCCCGCACGCGCGGCCGAGCGCGAGTACTGCGAGAACGTGCCACCAGGTGGAAGCAACCGACCACCACCCAGCGCACCGGCGACCAGAGCCCTACACACCTTCACCGGGCTTGGCACCAAACGCGAGAGGAAGGTGCTCGCCGCGCAGTCGCCGTCAATGTAGTGACACAGGTCGACATCCCACGCTTCCTCAACTGGTCCGAACTGAGCATCACCTGGAGTCGCCAGGACCATGCTCCCAAGATCGAGTACCCAGGGCGAGTCGCCCTGGTAGTTAGGCCCAAAGTGGCCGACTATTGGCTGCCAAAGACACTGATGGACGGTGGGAGCTCCATCAACATCATGTATCTGGACACGTTCAAAAGGCTCCATCTCCCAGAATCGGCAATCCAGCCGACCCTGACAACCTTCCATGGCATCATCCCCGGTCGGAAGGCTTACCCGATTAGAAAAGTGACATTACCGGTCACCTTTGGCACTCCAGCAAACTACCACACCGAGCGAATCGAGTTCGAACTGGTGTACTTCCGCAGCCCCTACCACTGCATCCTGGGATGCCAAACGTTTGCCAAACTTATGGCGACCCCCCACTACGCATACAACATGAAGAAGCTCCCAGGGCCGAGCGGTATCATCACCGTCCACGGCGACCCTGATATGGCCGTGGAATGCGAGGACAAAGGCGCTGAGCTCGCCGATGCCGTCATCGCCATGGAGACTGACCACGCGGAGGAGCTCGCAAAATACGCGGGCAACATCAACAAGGACGACCCCACCATACTGAAGAAGCCAACTGCCGCGAACTTCACGTTCGAGGGAACCACGCATACCCGCACTGTCGAGCTCGTCCCAGGCGACTCCAGCCATATGGTCACCATTGGGGCGCATATGAGCCCCGCATAGGAAAGTGCGCTCATCGAGTTCCTCTGTGATAACCGCGACATCTTCGCATGGAAACCTTCCGACATGCCAGGTGTCCCGAGGGAACTCGCTGAGCACAAACTACACGCCGAACCCAAAGTGCGACCGGTAAAGCAGTCACTGTGGCCCTTCAATGAAGAGTGCCGCTGAGCAATCACCGAAGAAGTGCAACGCTTGTTGGCCGCAGGCTTCATTCGGCCAATAAAACACTCCAAGTGGCTGGCGAACCCAGTCCTGGTCCTGAAAAAGAACAACACATGGAGAATGTGTATCGACTACACCAACCTCAACATCGCCTACCCAAAGGAGGGGTTCGTCCTACCGCGCATCGATCAGATCATCGACTCGACCGCAGGAGCGGAGTCGCTGTGCTTCCTCGACGCTTACTCCGGTTACAACCATATCAAGATGGCGGTCGAGGATGAGGAGAAGACAGCGTTCATCACGCCACTCGGCGCCTTCTGCTACACGACCATGACGTTCGGCCTCAAGAACGCCGGTGCCACATACCAAAGGTGCATGCATGAGTGCCTCGCGAGCCAAATTGGCCGCAACATTCACGTCTACATCGATGACGTGGTGGTAAGTTCCACCCGCCAGGACGACCTGCTCGCCGACTTGGCCGAAAACTTCGCAAATCTATAGAGGTACAACATCAAGCTAAACGTAGGAAAGTGCACCTTCGATGTCCCCACCGGACAGCTACTGGGATACGTAGTCTCCAAGCGAGGCATCAAAGACAACCCCACCAAGATCGACACCATCACGCGATTCGGAAAGCCCGAGTGCCTGGACGACGTCAAGAAGTTGGCCGGGAGAGTCGCGGCTCTCAGTCGCTTCATACCCCGACTAGGCGAGAAGGCCATGCCTCTCTATCGCCTGATGCGCAAGAACCCCACGTTCCAATGGGACGCGGAGGCGGACGATGCACTCAAAGCACTCAAAGAAGTGCTACTCGCGGCTTCACTACTTGCCGCCCCAATCGACAAAGAGCCAATCCTCGTCTACGTGGCGGCCTTCAATCGAGTCGTCAGCACCGTGATTGTCGTCGAATGGCCAGAGGAGTGACAGGAGTGCCCGATACAGCGCCCCGTCTACTACATCAGCAAAGTCCTGACGGACTCACGACAGTGCTACCCGCAGTACAAGAATCTGGTGTACGCGGTATTCCGAGCTTAGCGGCGACTCCCCCATTATTTCCAAGAGCACCCAATCACGATGGTCTCATCCGCACCGTTGCAGGACATAATATGCAATCGCGAGGTGACTGGGCGAGTCGCCAAGTGGGCCGTCGAAATCGGCGTCCACGACATCAAATACGAGCCCCGCAAAGCAATCAAGTCACAAGCCCTAGCTGATTTCCTCGCAGATTGGGAAGAAGTGCAGCAGCCGGAGAAGCTACCATATCTCCACTACTGGTCGCTACAATTCGACGGCTCAAAGAACGCCGACGGCGCAGGGGACAGGGTCATACTAACCTCCCCCAAAGGGGACAAGCTCCGATACGTCCTCCACCTTAACATCAAGCCCTGCACCAACAACATGGTAGAATACGAGGCCCTCCTCCACGGCATGCGCGCCGCTAAGGAAATGAACATCAACCGCCTACGGTGCTATGGCGACTCCGACCAATCACCGGCCAAGTCGCCGGAATATGCAACGCCGTATCTCCAGCAATGATCGCGTACCGCCAAGCTGTGGACCAGCTGGGAGGACAAAAATAAACACACCACACAATCACGGTCGCATTGCAAGTCGATTGACTCCTCTTACTCAAAATATTGTTTATATTACAAAAGTCGCCACTTGGCATATGTTACAAACTGCCCAATGATACTATCTATTTCGCAGGCCCTGACAAAGATGCATCCCCACCACCCTTGACCCCAACAAAAGGTTGCCATGGGTTCGTCAGGTAGGTCGTCAGCGACTTCGACAACACCGACAGGATGGGTTCCTCCGACTTCATGTCGTGATGCTCCAGCTCGGGGTCACCAGGCGCCAATACCGTCTCCTGGTATGGCAGATGGTACCCCATCGCCAACACCCAATCAGCAAAAGGGGCGGCCTTGGCACTCAACTTCAGCACCTCTGATATCTCCACCGTACCAGTCGCCGAAGGATAGCCGCTGGTGACGTCGTCGAGGTCGAAATCGTCGGGAAAGTGGGCGAGACCCAGGCTTAATGTCGTGGTGGCCCCACGCCTGAAAGCCGAGCGCGCCATCCACTCCACGACGCCGGGCACCTCCTCCAGATAGCACCACACTTCTGTAAGTCCCCCAGGAATAACCTCGGTGGGGGACATCCCTTGAAGGAACGCTTGGACGCATAATGCCGAGGTAGTGGCCGCGTTCACCACGGAAGTCACGCACTGCGAGGCGTTGAAGGTCTGAACCACCGGGTTTCTTTGCCCTATAACAGCTGCAACATCAGACGTCAGTGACACTACGGACCTACCCACTCGAGGACTCGCCAAACATGTTAAGCAAAGAATAGAGACTCACCAAGAAGCTTGTGGCAGTGCTCGGTGACTTGCTTCTCTAGGGCGGCGTGATCGTTCTGCGCCCCCAGGATGATCGAGTCCACGGCCTTGCGCTCCTCTTCAGCCGCAGCGACTGTAGCCTTCGCTCGATCTTCAGAAGAAATTGAGGCCGCCTTCACCTCCTCCAACTCCTGGATTAGCAAGGCGATTCGCCCATTCGCCGGGTCCAGCTCGGCGACCGGGACGTATCCTTCACGAGCCTTGGAAATCGCAGCCGGAAGACCATCTGAAAATAAAAGGGACAAATTGTCAACACGCCAGCACACTAAAAGTTCTCAGTCGAAAAACGAAACAAGTACTTACCAACAGTCTCCTGGAGTCGCGGTTTGCTTCCTGCGCCACGCGCAGATCCCGCTCCAGACGCTCCTTCGCGGCCTGTCGATCTGTCGACTCCCTCTGCAAACCCTGAAAGAGTAACAAAACTTAGTACTTACCAAAAACAGTATTTAGTACACAGCCGCTGAAATTCAGCGACTAGGGACTCAGGGACTAGAGAGTAGAAACAACTCAGTGCCTAGCCACTGAAATTCAGCAGCTAGACACTCGGGGACTGGAGGTACCTGAATGGCGACGCCAAGCATCTTGTGAAGCTCTCCAGCGTCAGTCGACAAGACCATGAAGGAGGTGCGCCCACGATGAGACCCGACGTCTTCATCAACGATCTCCGGGCTCTGTGGAGACTGGTTGTCCGCCACACCTAGAAACCCCCTCTCCATGAAGCGTGGGAACGTTGCTGACGCTCTAGCCGGGGCACTGGTCGCTGGAGCCGGAGCGACCGTGACTGGCTTCGACCGCGCCGCCGCCACCTCTTCGACGACCGTGGCGAGATCGCACTCCTTGGCTCTATCCATTGCTACGACATCGTCGGCACGGCCCTTCTGCCTCTTCGCGCCTTCCACGGTCGCCACGTCTTCGGTGTGTTTCCTCTTCTTGGGGAGGTCGCCCTCTCCTGTGGTGGCGACCGGCGGGATCTTCGCCACTGAAGGGCGACCAATCTTCTTGGCCCTAGACCTGCCAAACCTCCAAAGTCAATACAGAGACAACTTAAAAACGGAACACAACTTGGAATGGAAAAGTCGAAACTTAATTCGCGACTAGGAGAACACGCAGCCCGGTGCTGATGTGGGCGGGCTTGTCTAACTCCGGCCCCAGCTTGCGCGTGAGACCCCTCACGAAGACATCTGAAGCCCATGACACCGCGGTCTTCCTTGATGACGAAGCCGCGGTCGCCGGAATGTCCGGCTCCGAAGATGCGGCCGCTCTTGAAGGTTGCGGCGATTTCGACGCCGCGGCCTCAGCCGCCTCCTGGCTTGGCACCCCCGAAACCGTTGGTGCAATCACCGCCAGAGGAACTTCTATCGCCGCCTCGGTGTCCTCGTGCCCCAATCCCTTCATCAGAATCGCATCCTCCGGGATCTTGTGCGAAGAATCAGGGATGTCATCGTCATCGGAGTCGTCATCAGATTCAAACACCACCGCTAACCTTGGCTGCGACGTTGGCTTCTTCGCTGGCGACTTTGGTTTGCACGCGGGCTTCGCCAGCGTGGCTGTGCGCCGAGACGTGTGCTCTTGAACGATCTCATTGCCCCCTTCATGCTCATCGAGGCTGCGACTCGCCTCGAACTCGCGCTGCTTCTGCATGCGAGTCCTGCGAGTCGTATGCGCTGGGGGAGGAACCTCCTCTTCCTCCTCGTCCCTTTTGGAGGAATCACCCTCGGAGGCCTCTTCGAGCTCCCGGGGAACCTCTTCGTCGAGCGGAGGGAGCCAACCCTCCAACGCCTGGAACAACTGAGAACAACCACCAATGAGTATCGAACGACGCGACTGCGAGTTACATTGCAGAGATTGCGACTGGAAGGAAAAACTTACTGTGGGGGCTTCGTTCTTCACGGGAGTATACGGGGCGAGCCCGACCGATATGGTTGTGAATTCCGCATCGGTGATCTTCTTTAGGTCTCCCTTGTAATCTTCGGCCTCCCACGACTCTTTGATGGTCCGGGAGGGATCGTGTTTCCCGCTATACTCATACATCCAATGCGGCCGAGCCGCTAGCGGAACCAGACGCTGCTCGAGCCAGAAGTTGTAGAGGTTGATCGAAGATAACCCCTGGTCCTTCAACCTCTGGATCTGGTCCATCATCTCCGTGACGGCCATCCTCTGGTGTTCGGGGAGTTTCTTCGGCTCCAGCCGACGAGGCTCACTCCTTTCGGCGACGAACTCGAGAAGCACCACTTCGCTGGAGGGAGTGGATTCCTTCACGTAGAACCAACTATTCTTCCACTCGCTCACGGCCTTCTTCGGCAGTAGGAGCTTGACAAAGTTGGCCTTCGGCTTCAGTTGGAACGTGACGGTGCCAGCCGCCAGCATCAAGCCGCCGAACACCTTGCGCCCGATGTGGCCGTGGAAGAGCTCTAGCCACAGCAGGAAATACGGCCTGCAGCCGAGGTAGCATTCACAGAATGCGACGAAGATCACCAGCTGCTCGATGCTATGCGGACCAAGATCCGACGACTTGATTACGTAATATGCACAGAAGCGCCGGAAGAATAGTAAGGTGGGAAACCCCAAACCACTCTCCAGGTGGATGGGGAAGCATATGAACTCGCCGGCTCACGACTTTGGCTTGGCTCGGAGGGAGCGGGAACCCGCCAATTCACCTTGTGGAGGAATCCGACATCCTTGAAGGATTTGAGTTGGGTCGTGGTGCACTTGGATTTCCCCCATGAACCTTTTGGAGGTACCATTGGGAAGGATGTGGAGTCGCTCGATGTGAAAGGATCGAATCGAAGGAAGACAGGAAAAATGAATGAGCGAGAATGAAGAATGCAGGGAAGGATTTGCGAGGCTGATTCATCACTCCCCTTTTAAGGGGGGGGGTTGAAGGGAATATGCCCGACAGGCAATAATAAAGTGGTTATTATCTTATTCCATGTTTATGAAAAATGTTTATTTTTACATGCTAGAATTGTATTGATCGGAAACATCAATATATGTGTGTTTAATAAACAAAAAGGGTTCCTAGTTATGCCTCTCTTATAGACTAGCTTGTTGATTAACAAGATGATCAAGGTTTCCTGATCATGGACATTGGATGTTGTTAATAACAAGGTCACACCATTGGTGGAATGATGTGATGAACATTCATCCGAAGTATAGCATTGCGATCAAAGTCATTATGTTTATATTGCTATAACATCATACGAAGTAATCTTTATCCTTAGACCATGAGATCATGTTAATTGCTAACACCGGAAGAGTATCTTGATAACATCAAACGTCACACCGTAACAGGGTGACTATAAAGGTGGGTTCAGTGCTACGAAGGTGTTATGTTGAGGCTCATGGATCAAGAGTGGGATTTGTCCATCCCGATGACGGATATATATATACTCTAGGCCCTCTCGGTGATATCGCATTGAAATAGCTTGCAAGCAAGTGATGTGATCACTAGAATGTTATATCACGGGAACGAGAAAAGAGTGCATGTCGGTAACAAGATCAAACTAGGTATGGAGATACCGATGATCGAATCTCGGACATGTAATATATCGCGGGACAAAGGGATTTAGTTACAAGCATTAAAGGTTCTCACGATCACAGAAGTCATCGTTGAATGTGTAGGAGTCAGTACGGATCTCCAGGTCCCGCTGCTGATTATTGATCAGAGAGGGGTCTCGATCATGTCTGCATTATTCGCGAACCGTAGGGTGACACACTTAAGGGATACCGACACCATTTGGAGCAAATATGTTTCAGATAAAGATTTAAGAAAGTGCTGGAATTATTTCAATAGACACCAAAACTGTTTCGGGTGAAATTGCTGAAATTGGTTCTACATGTAATATTGAAATGTTGCAGGGGGTTTTATGTGAATGTTTGTTAATTAAAATAATTAACAAAATTCTGAATACAAATTAATAAAATAGTTTTATTAAATGAGAGAGCATTAAATTTGGAGAAATTTAATGCATTTAAAGTGGAGACTTTAAAAGAGAATGTGAAGGGGCAAATTTATGTGGAGGGAGTTACCACCACATGAATGGAGGAGTTGAAGAGTCACCTCCTCCATGCGCCGGCCATGAAGGAGGGGCACCCCCTCCTCCTATAAAAGGCCACCCCCTCCTCACTTCTTACTTACACCTCCTTGTGAAGGATCTCTCTCCCCCTCTAGTATTATTTCCCCATGGTCTCGGATTAGCGAGGGACGGAAAGGAGTTGTTGCTTCCGCTTCTTTGCTGTAGCGAGGGACGGAAGTTGTCAGGGTATCGGACATGTGTGCGATCACGGATGCACCGCTGCTTTGCGGTGCTGGACTTGGTGGTGCTGGAGCTGGATCTGATGGACGTGCTGGAGCCGGACCTGCTGGACTTCATCACGATCTTGAGATCGGCAAGTGTACGACTACATCAACCACGAGTTCCTACTCATTAACAAAGCTCGTTTCTACGAGGGTAAGTTCTTGTTGGATGTATGTCCACCCGTTGCTTTGTACCTAGTAGATAGATCTTAGCGTGTAGTTCACACCGTAGGAAAAATTTTGTTTTCTATGATGCGGACCCAACAGTGGTATCAGAGCCTGATCTATGCGTAGGTGCTTTGCACGGGTAGTACACATATGTTTATATATGGGCGATGATGATCATTTTATTACATCTTCTATGTATTTTGGATATTGGTGGCATAGTGGGATGAAGCGGCCCGGACCAACCTTACATGTCATCGTACATGAGACCGGTTCCACGACTGACATGCAACTTGTTTTGCATAAGTGGCTGGCGGGTGCCTGTCTCTCCTACTATAGTCAATATCTGATTTACAACGAGTTGCTAATAAATTGGTTATCCTCGTTATGGTTCATGTTCGTAGGTAAGAACGGTTCTATCTCCGGAAGCCCTAAACCACGTAAAACTTGCAATTGATAAATTAGAGGCGTCTAGTTTAGATCGTTGCTGGGCTAGTGTCTTGATATGGTATTGTTGTAAGTAGATGTATGTTAGATACTCTTACAACTCACTTAACGTGTAAGTTCCATAGACCTTGGCCTTACACACAAAGGAATGATAGAGATCATACCACGATGCAAGTGATAGAGATCAAATGCATGGACCATATCATCTCACTTTACATATTAGATGATAGCATCTTATACTGCTAGTTTGGCACTTTCTGTAGCATTGTAAGATGATCCCTCATTTAAATATCAAGATAAAATGTGTTCTTCCTTAAGTATGCACCGTTCTATGGATCGTGTTTTTGAGACATCACGTGATGATCGGGTGTTCTCAACTCTACGCTTTCATGCAACGGGTGTAAGACAGTTTTACACACGCGAATACTAAGGTTCTTACTAGCATGTACAGACATGGCCTTGGAACACGGACCGAAAGGTTAAGCATGAGTCATATAGTTGATGTGATGACCATATTGATGCTCGCCTTTGAAGCTACACCGACTCACGTGATGATCGGACTTGGTGTAGTGGATTTGGTTCATGTAATCACCAAAAAGGCACGAGGGATGTCGTTTTTGAGTAGGAGTTCATTTCTAATTTGGATTAGTCGAATTCAATTTGTGTAGCACCCTCAGAATCGGCCCTATGCAAGGTTCAGCGATTCCCGCCAAACCCGCATAGAAACGATTCAAAGGTGCCCACCAGGCACTTTCGTGCGGGTGGAAAACGAAGTAATACCATTACACAATAGTCCACGATGGAACCCATAGAACAGATATATACAACAACGACTCAAAGAGTCAAGAATACCGGTATACAATACAAAGATCCAAATCACCCTTTAAACGATATAGCGTCCGAGTACGGACAAGATGCAAATTGAGCTAAGAGCCCTGAAGAATAACCAATGGCGTCCATAACCCTGCCCAGGCCAAGCCGGAAGGGTAACCCTGCTAACGACGTCGATCTCAAAAACCTGCTTAAACAAAAGGGGTGCCGACAAAGGGCAGAGGAAAAAGAGAGAGCGGTCAGTACTGAGGCCAGTACATGGCGAGACTAGAATTCGGCGGTCCTCGCCTACATAGGTATGGTGGACTGAAGCGGCAGCGCAGCATGCACTAGACAACCTATAGAGACTCGATATAACTATCGGCTATCAGAGAGGGATAAGAAAGTCCTATTCGAAAGCCATTCTGATACTACCACCAAACATACCCATCCTGGTATTTCCCCCTCGAGACCAAACGAGGAAGTCAATCGAGGAACTCACACAGTTGGCAGTTTTATTTATTCAATTATCGTAGCAGCAGTTACTAGTCAGGTATAGATAGTCATCCTGATATAATAAGCAGTGGGCAGTTTTAGTTAACCATTCCGTTGTAGTTGCAACACTTACTAGTCAGATACAATAAGCATGAGATATCCCAAACCCAGCAGTTGTTGGTACTTTTATTTAGCCATTCCGTTGCATTGAAGCTGATTACTAGTCATACCGGGTACAAGTCAATTTATAACAGTAAACTTTAGTTATAGTTGTCTATGATCGAGAACTGTGCTCCAAGTCGTCCATCACCGCGGACTCGGCTTTTCGAAAAGATTTAACCCTGCAGGGGTGCACCAAAGTATCCACACGCACTTCGACCCTTTTTGCCAGATCATTTAACATACAGCCATCGGTATGTCGGCGGGGCCTAAGTCATGACGTTTCCCAGACCCAAAGCAAGTACATGGGGGCCACCCCACTAAGCTACCCGCAACGAAGTCGGCCGGTCTCCGAGACGGACTCAGGGTTTGCGTCAGTGCCTGTAAACGACTGGGAAGCCGAAAGTGAGACTGGGCTTGTCGATACCGCGAAAACACTCCGCAATCCTAAACAGTACAGGTGCAGTACATCGCACAATTTTAAATTAAGCAGTAAAGCATGGCATAAGTACATAATAGTAATAAAGCCCCAAACTACTTTGTGGTCCCCAGTACAATACTTGGAATCAGGTACTAATCGATGGGGGTGCCCACACACCCCACCTGTGGTTAGCGCGCTCGATCTCGGAACAGGTGTCAAGAACTCGGGGTCCTACGGGACACCAGTGAGCGGTTGGAAACCAAATATTGTCTATCACCCACCGGTGCCTCTGCATTTACCTACTTCAATTTTAGTTATTAAACAATAATTAAAGCCATGATCATCTCCAACATTAAACATGCGGCAAAACTCCAACAACTGTGGTACTTGACGACACGCAACAGCACTTGTGCAAGCGACTACGACGCGCAAGTCCAACTATCTACCAAACAACAGGTAATAGGATGTGTCCAAGGCAAATATAAGGCTGCAAGGGATATCACGGGCACGAAAACTAGAGCATCGCAACACAGATAGCAATAGATCAAAAGGAGGGAGTAAATACTATAAAAGGAAGATAGGTAGAAAGGGGGAGATGCTCGCCTGAAAACATTGCCAAAGGTTCATCCGAAGATCGGGTCGACACTCGCATCAACTCATCGGCCTAATCCGTGAAGAAGCAAAGCACTAGAAGAAACACCGGATGGACTTTTTAATGCTACGGTAGAAAATCGGGCATGATGCATGTATGATGTATGACATGGCAAAGGTGCGATGCGATTAGGACATATTAAGCGGAACCGGGGTCCCGATTATTTATTAGATGGTTCAAGTTATTTATCTACCCCGCAAATTAAGTGTTGGGTTAACAGGGCGAAACATGGCACCGGTTCGCTACACCAATTTAAATGGAGTCAGGAATAAGCCAAAGATATCCCGCATATAGACTCCATATTTAATTATGAGATGAATGGCATAATGCCCCCAAACCTCAGACAAGTATGCATGCATGAACAATTTAATATGCATCAGTTGATAATGTCATAATATAAAAATAATGGGGGTCTCGGATAGGGAATCACATTAGGGTTCGACGAACTTGGGCTCTGCGGGGTTCGGGGTTGGGTCTCAGGGTCCGGATCTGGGGTTCGGTCTCGGCGGGATCATTCTCGGATAACGGAGTAGATCTTGGCGTTCCGGGAAGAAGGTCTTGCGGTTCCCGTGATTTCGGTTCCATGAAGGCGTGCTTGTCATCCGTGATGGCGAACTCGATGTCCCGAGAAGAACTTGTCATACCGGCGGCACCGGATCCTCGTAGGAGGGCATGGCGTTCTAGGATGGAGAACTTGGCGTGCCGAGTGTTCAGTCTTGCATCTCCGGTGGCGACGAGAACCAAATTGATTCCTGTAGTATCCCTGTCTACGCCAATTCCGTTGAAAAGAGGGATCGACCTGAAGTACCCCGAGCACCCAAGCACGATCAGAATACCCGGCCACAAGTAACGGACCAATCCTCCACACAACAGAATACCATCGGCAGGGAGTAGGACAGAGCGGCGATGGACTGAATCGAGTAGAAGCTAGATCGTGGTTGACCGGTCGCTGTTGCGCATGGAGAGTCAGGGTCGGGGGTCGGCGCAGGTCGCTGCTGCACGTGGGGAGGTGGGCTCGGTGGTCGGCGACAACTGCATGTGGAGAGGCGGGCTCGGGGAGGGCCTCCTGGCGGCAGTGCTCTGCGTGGTGGGGCCGGTGGCTTGAGGTCGGCCGCCAGGGAGGGTTGCAGGCGGCGGCGGAAGAGGGCGAGACGGCGGGAGGCAGGCGCGGGAGGAGGAGGCCGGCGGGAGACGGTGGTGGCCGGGGAACACGAGGAGAGGCAGAGGAAGATCGGGGCCAGAGGCGGGCCGAGGAAGGGCTGGCGGGCGTGCGACTTGGCACATGCGAGGCCTCCAAGGGGCACGCGGCGACGCTCGAGGCGGAGGACGACGCGGCGGCGCTGGGATGCGAGGTGCCCCGGCGGCAGCGCCAGAAGAGGGAGACGACGGAGGGGAAGGCGGCAGCCCTGGCGGCAGCGGGCTTGTGGCGAGGGGAGGTGGAGGCGGCCGAGCGCCGGGGAGCGCGAGCCGGAGATGAGGCGCTCCGGGCCGGAGAAGGAGGCGGGGACCCGCGCCGGCGCGGCCGGCGAGCAGAGAGATAGACGGGCGAGCGGGGAGGGTAGGAGGAAGATGGGGCCGCGGTGGGGTAGGCTCGCGAGCGGGAGGAGGCCCTCTGGCGGCAGCGGCGGATTGATCGGGTGGAGAGCGGCAAAGAGAAGAACGGGGGAGGGAGAAACGCGGGGAGTTGGTGGGTGGTGGGACCGGGGGAGTGGGGCCAGGATGGTGGGCCTGGGGCGGTTGGTGGTGACCAGGTGGGGTATTTAGGAAACACAATATGTTTTTCGAAAATAGTTTCAGACAAACGAATGCATGATGATGACGATGCTCAAATGCAATGTGGCATGATGGCATGAGCATGCGGTCATGATGATGCAATGCACAAAAACGACGCGATTTTCTAGTAGTGGTTTTTGCGGGGCGCCACAATTCGACACCACTAACAAGGGATCTCGCCCTTGAGATCCGCCTCATGGTACCGGAAAGAAGGCCGGCGATCTGAAACTTCGTGCTTCGGGTAGATCCTCGCGACACCACTAACAAGAGGTCGTTGTCCGTGATCGTCGAGAGAACACTCCGGGAACAAAAGGTCGAAGGTAGAGGTATCAACAATTAAAGCCACCTCTAGCTTCGATAGAAAGAGGGAACCGATGCATTCTCATCCACTTCAATGTACAAAAGCGAATAGAAGGGGTAGTCGGCATGGGGGCCAATCCATCACGCACCCAAACTATTACTCTGCACAATCAGTAGAAAAGCGTGCAACCATTTTCGGAATCAGACTGAAGATCTCGACAATCGAGGTTCGACACAAAGGAGTGATGCAGGCTCTGCATCGGATCTGGCATAGATGATGTCGTCGCGTCGGAAAACACTGGAAGGCACAACAAGGAACAAAGAGAAGTCCACCAGACGAAGGATTCCTCGGATAGCATGAAGACCAGATGTAGCAACATCGTTACCAAAGGAGGAAGCGAAACCCTGAAGGTACGATGGAACCCAACCACGAGAAATCCTGGACTCGAAGAGAGAGAAGAGAGCGGATTCAAAACACGCAGAGGTGAGAGGGGAGCATCAGAGGGGTAAGGAGTAAAAGCAGACCTAATCAGTTCTATCCAACCGATTTTGCAAAAATAGTTTTGACACTCTACTGCGGCCGTTAGCTAGGTTACCCTACAGGCTGGACTTGTGGGGTATCGTAAATGCTGAGCTCTGATACCACTCTGTAACACCCTCAGAATCGGCCCTATGCAAGTTTCAGCGATTCCCGCCAAACCCGCATAGAAACGATTCAAAGGTGCCCACCAGGCACTTTCGTGCGGGTGGAAAACAAAATAATACCATTACACAATAGTCCACGATGGAACCCACAGAACAGATATATACAACAACGACTCAAAGAGTCAAGAATACCGGTATACAATACAAAGATCCAAATCACCTTTTAAACGATATAGCGTCCGAGTACGGACAAGATGCAAATTGAGCTAAGAGCCCTGAAGAATAACCAATGGTGTCCATAACCCTGCCCAGGCCAAGCCGGAAGGGTAACCCTGCTAACGACGTCGATCTCAAAACCTGCTTAAACAAAAGGGGTGCCGACAAAGGGCAGAGGAAAAAGAGAGATCGGTCAGTACTGAGGCCAGTACACAGCGAGACTAGAATTCGGCGGTCCTCGCCTACATAGGTATGGTGGACTGAAGCGGCAGCGCAGCATGCACTAGACAACCTATAGAGACTCGATATAACTATCGGCTATCAGAGAGGGATAAGAAAGACCTATTCGAAAGCCATTCTGATACTACCACCAAACATACCCATCCTGGTATTTCCCCCTCGAGACCAAACGAGGAAGTCAACCGAGGAACTCACACAGTTGGCAGTTTTGTTTATTCAATTATCGTAGCAGCAGTTACTAGTCAGGTATAAGTAGTCATCCTGATATAATAAGCAGTGGGCAGTTTTAGTTAACCATTCCGTTGTAGTTGCAACACTTACTAGTCAGATACAATAAGCATGAGATATCCCAAACCCAGCAGTTGTTGGTACTTTTATTTAGCTATTCCGTTGCATTGAAGCTGATTACTAGTCATACTGGGTACAAGTCAATTTATAACAGTAAACTTTAGTTATAGTTGTCTATGATCGAGAACTGTGCTCCAAGTCGTCCATAACCGCGGACACGGCTTTTCGAAAAGATTTAACCCTGCAGGGGTGCACCAAAGTATCCACACGCACTTTGACCCTTTTTGCCAGATCATTTAACATACACCCATCGGTATGTCGACGGGGCCTAAGTCATGACGTTTCCCAGACCCAAAGCAAGTACATGGGGGCCACCCCACTAAGCTACCCGCAACGAAGTCGGCCGGTCTCCGAGACGGACTCAGGGTTTGCGTCAGTGGCTGTAAACGACTGGGAACCCGAAAGTGAGACTGGGCTTGTCGATACCGCGAAAACACTCAGCAATCCTAAACAGTACAGGTGCAGTACATCGCACAATTTTAAATTAAGCAGTAAAGCATGGCATAAGTACAGAATAGTAATAAAGCCCCAAACTACTTTGTGGCCCCCAGTACAATACTTGGAATCAGGTACTAATCGATGGGGGTGCCCACACACCCCACCTGTGGTTAGCGCGCTCGATCTCGGAACAGGTGTCAAGAACTCGGGGTCCTACGGGACACCAGTGAGCGGTTGGAAACCAAATATTGTCTATCACCCACCGGTGCCTCTGCATTTACCTACTTCAATTTTAGTTATTAAACAATAATTAAAGCCATGATCATCTCCAACATTAAACATGCGGCAAAACTCCAACAACTGTGGTACTTGACGACACGCAACAGCACTTGTGCAAGCGACTACGACGCGCAAGTCCAACTATCTACCAAACAACAGGTAATAGGATGTGTCCAAGGCAAATATAAGGCTGCAAGGGATATCACGGGCACGAAAACTAGAGCATCGCATCACAGATAGCAATAGATCAAAAGGAGGGAGTAAATACTATAAAAGTAAGATAGGTAGAAAGGGGGAGATGCTCGCCTGAAAACATTGCCGAAGGTTCATCCGAAGATCGGGTCGACACTCGCATCAACTCATCGGCCTAATCCGTGAAGAAGCAAAGCACTAGAAGAAACACCGGATGGACTTTTTAATGCTACGGTAGAAAATCGGGCATGATGCATGTATGATGTATGACATGGCAAAGGTGCGATGCGATTAGGACATATTAAGCGGAACCGGGGTCCCGATTATTTATTAGATGGTTCAAGTTATTTATCTACCCCGCAAATTAAGTGTTGGGTTAACAGGGCGAAACATGGCACCGGTTCGCTACACCAATTTAAATGGAGTCAGGAATAAGCCAAAGATATCCCGCATATAGACTCCATATTTAATGATGAGATGAATCGGCATAATGCCCCCAAACCTCAGACAAGTATGCATGCATGAACAATTTAATATGCATTAGTTGATAATGTCATAATATAAAAATAATGGGGGTCTCGGATAGGGAATCACATTAGGGTTCGACGAACTTGGGCTCCGCGGGGTTCGGGGTTGGGTCTCAGGGTCCGGATCTGGGGTTCGATCTCGGCGGGATCGTTCTCGGATAACGGAGTAGATCTTGGCATTCCGGGAAGAAGGTCTTGCGGTTCCCGTGATTTCGGTTCCATGAAGGCGTGCTTGTCATCCGTGATGGCGAACTCGATGTCCCGAGAAGAACTTGTCATACCGGCGGCACCGGATCCTCATAGGAGGGCATGGCGTTCTAGGATGGAGAACTTGGCGTGCCGAGTGTTCAGTCTTGCATCTCCGGTGGCGACGAGAACCAAATTAATTCCTGTAGTATCCCTGTCTGCGCCAATTCCGTTGAAAAGAGGGATCGACCTGAAGTACGCCGAGCACCCAAGCATGATCAGAATACCCGGCCACAAGTAACGGACCAATCCTCCACACAACAGAATACCATCGGCAGGGAGTAGGACAGAGCAGCGGTGGACTGAATCGAGTAGAAGCTAGATCGTGGTTGACCGGTCGCTGTTGCGCATGGAGAGTCAGGGTCGGGGGTCGGCGCAGGTCACTGCTGCACGTGGGGAGGTGGGCTCGGTGGTCGGCGACAACTGCATATGGAGAGGCGGGCTCGAGGAGGGCCTCCTGGCGGCGGTGCTCTACGTGGCGGGGCCGGTGGCTTGAGGTCGGCCGCCAGGGAGGGTTGCAGGCGGCGGCGGAAGAGGGCGAGACGGCGGGAGGCAGGCGCGGGAGGAGGAGGCCGGCAGGAGATGGTGGTGGCCGGGGAACACGAGGAGAGGCAGAGGAAGATCGGGGCCAGAGGCGGGCCGAGGAAGGGCCGGCGGGCGTGCGACGTGGCACAGGCGAGGCCTCCGAGGGGCATGCGGCGACGCTCGAGGCGGAGGACGACGCGGCGGCGCTGGGATGCGAGGTGCCCCGGCGGCGGCGCCAGAAGAGGGAGACGACGGAGGGGAAGGCGGCAGCCCTGGCGGCAGCGGGCTTGTGGCGAGGGGAGGTGGAGGCGGCCGAGCGCCGGGGAGCGCGAGCCGGAGATGAGGCGCTCCGGGCTGGAGAAGGAGGCGGGGACCCGCGCCGGCGCGGCCGGCGAGCAGAGAGAGAGACGGGCGAGCGGGGAGGGTAGGAGGAAGATGGGGCCGCGGTGGGGTAGGCTCGCGAGCGGGAGGAGGCCCGCTGGCGGCGGCGGCGGCGGATTGATCGGGTGGAGGGCGGCACAGAGAAGAACGGGGGAGGGAGAAACGCGGGGAGTTGGTGGGTGGTGGGACCGGGGGAGTGGGGCCAGGATGGTGGGCCTGGGGCGGTTGGTGGCGACCAGGTGGGGTATTTAGAAAACAAAATATGTTTTTCGAAAATAGTTTCAGACAAACGAATGCATGATGATGACGATGCTCAAATGCAATGTGGCATGATGGCATGAGCATGCGGTCATGATGATGCAATGCACAAAAACGACGCGATTTTCTAGTAGTGGTTTTTGCGGGGCGCCACAATTTGTCATAAACTAAATCGAAGTGAATTTGCATAATTTGTTGTAGTCATTGGCATCTGTTCACTACCTTATGCTTAGTTTTGATTTGAGATAATAGAACTATAGAATTCTGGATATTTACTTTACGAACTGGTATCGTATTGTTTTGAATGTCAATTTAAAGTTTATAAGTCCTATTGCAAACTTTTAGCAAACTCTATTTACTCCATGAAGTTTAATAAGTAGTATTAAATCAAGAGTAAGAATTCCAATGTTAGTATCTAAAGTATCATGTTTGCCTCCATGATTATTGATATTCAAAAAGTTGTTTTAATATCAAGATTATATTAGAGCTGAAAATTGTTTCAGAAACCATCATGTGTGAAAGATATTGTGATATCTGAAGCAATGTTTTTTGGTTGCATTATGATAGAGTATAATTTAGCAAAATACATGTTCTCATATTGTATGAGAATTTGTGAAGGATGGAGATGCTAGGCATCCGAATCTACCAAAAAGGTTTTGGGAACTGATATTATACTCGCAATTCTTCCTTATAGGCTATAGTAGCTTGATCATGAAAGTTGTCATGATAAGGATGAATAGAAGATGTAAGTAAAATGTTTACTACACTAATAGATTACTAAAGAATGGATTTTTGAAAGAACACCAAACATTTGATGATGGTGATCCACTTCAAAGTGCAAGTCCAAAGGTATTAGTATTTGACTATATACACTTTGTACCATGTGTCATGTTGATGACACCACTATTGATGTTGATAGATTCTTTTAAAAGAAAAGGAATTGTTGAAAGAGAATCTATAAAATATTTGGCAAAAAATAAAAGGTTGGAGATGTCCAACTTAGGTATATAGAAGATATACATGTTATGGCTATATTCCTTGCTTGTTAAACAATGTGGCTCTTAGGTATTGGATACTGGTATTGGATACCGAATTGGTTGGTATGAAGTGTCATACAGGACAACGCAATTCATGAACTACAATGGCCAAAGTAACCAGCAAGAGAATGAGTGATGATGTTCATCGAATACAAATAAAGTGTTATTGTGTTTTTCGTTGTCATCAAACCTAAACTTCAAGATTTGTTTTAATAATTGTTATTTTGTTCTGGTACCATGAGAACAATGGCTGTTCAAATAATTACCATATTCCTTAAAGGATGGATGAACTTTTACAAGTCTAGTTGGAGAAATCACATCCATAAACACTATTGCTAAAATGTCACAAGACAAATGATTGAAAGATCACTTATGAAGTGACATCGCTGTTTAAATTATATTTGAAAGAAAACATGAAGAAACTCCATGTGGATGGATTTCTGGAGTCTTTGATTTTGATCAATTGACGCATGTGAGACTTTCCTCGAGATAATTGAAACTCCGTCCATAGGCCAGAGAGGAACGGATGACTAGCTTATTGGAAATTGTGCATGCTGATGTGCATAGTCCATTATGTGTAGCCATATGAGATGGATCTTTTTGCTTCATATGCTTTCTCCGAAAATTTGAGTGAATATATCTGTATATTTACTTAATAAGGAAGAAGTATGAAACATTTGAAAATTGTTCAAAGACTTTCAAGATGAAGTGGAAAATCATTGTAACAAGAAAATAAAGAGTTTATGATTCGATCATAAAGGAAGATATTTGAGTTACATGTTTAGCAAAAACACCTAAGACTTGAGGAATTGTTCCATGATTTGTGTTTCCCGATAAACCATAGGAGTATGGCATATTCGAGAGATAAAATCAAACCATGTTTGACATGGTAAGATCAAGGGTGTCATTTATAAAACTGCCATTATGTTTTAAGGATTGAAGCTTTAGAGACTACCTCTTTTACACTGAAAAGAGCACCATCGTGATCCGTTGAAATGACACCATATGAGTTATGGTTTGGGATAAAACCCGAATTGTATTTTCTTAAATTTTGGTATGCTATGCATAAGTAAAATGTTTACAACCAAAGTCGGATAAGCAAGTCTTTGTAGGTTATCCCAAAGAATTTGTTGGGAATTTCTCCATAACACCGAGGACAAAAGAGTTTGTTACTTGGAATGTCAAGTTTCTTGAGAAGGAACTTTTCGTGAAAAGTTAAGTGGGAGGACAATAGAACTTTGATAAGGTTGTTGAACCTTAGCTATATGTGCTAAGTAGCGCAGCACCGGAAAGTGTCCCGGTGGCAGCCATAATGCTCATGGCTCTCGTGATTACAAAAGGTGTGATCTCGGAGATTAGAGTTCCTATAGAACCGTGTGGGTCGGTAAGAATCAAATAGTAAGATTTGATAAGCAAGTCGTTATTGTTTTGAAAATGATGAACCGACTACATGCAAAGAAGCGATGATGGGCCCTGACTCCATAAAATGACTAGAAGTCATAGAATCTGTGGTAGTATCCATACACGAGAAATCAAGTTTCTGAACTTGGAAGACCCTGCGGAAAGGCGTGAAGCCTATCAGTCGTGTTTGGATCTATAAAGAAATAAGACATGGATGTTTAACATCTATGAAATAGTTGACATGTCGGAAAGAAGTTTACGACAATGTTCAGGGAGTTGACTATGACAAGATTTGATCTTTCATAGCGATATATAGTCTTGACGGATTAATGTAGCAACCACTACATATAATTTGGTATATGGTAGTTGAATAAACAAAACAAGGTTCTTCTAATAGAACGGTAACCTAGGACATGTACATGACATGGTCCGAAGGGTTTTGTTAATTCAAAGGGTGCTAAAAGGGCATGTAAACTTCAATAGTTGAAGTAAGCATAGTGGAGTTAGAGTCTTCACCATGATGAAATTGTTAAAAGAGTTTAAATTCATCGGAGATGATGAAGATGCTTGCATTTGCAAGAAATTAAGTGGGTGCGCTGAGACATATTTCTAATACATTATGTAGAGGACATATTGTTGATTGGAAATGATGTATCTTGAATTGACACAAGTTAAGGATTTCATTAAAATAAGATTTCGATGAAAGACTTGGGCAAACCCAGAATATTAGGCATCAATATCTATATGGATAGATTAAGGCGCTAATATGGTTGTGCCAGACATACATATATAAGATATTCAAAGGGTTCAATATGATATATTGAAAGGGTGCAATATGGAAACAACAAGAAAGGTTCTTGCTGCATGGAAAGGATTGTATCAAAATTCAAGTGTTTCAACACTTGGTGAGTAAAATCACATGAAGATTTTGATCGATTATACCATGGTATGTATATATCCAAAATGTCCTATGCTCTAAATGTTATGAGCATATACCAGAATGATTCAGAAGATGATCATTGGACAATAGTAAAGATATTGTTATGAGATTTGGAAGAACTAAGAATATATCATGTATAAGTGACATATAGTTAAAGGTAGTTCATTGTAAAGTGTTACATTGATACTAGTTTTGTCACAAGATACAAATTAAATGTATCTCAATTTAGACTATGGGTGGCACAATATAATGGAAAGGATGTTCCATGATGGATTTGGATGAGTTCCAAAGTTGAGATATTGTGACGGATACTACAACAAAAGGCTAAGTATATGACTGCTATAGTAGCAGCATAGGAGGGCATTTGTGTTAAGTAGTTTGTTATCAAACTAGGTGTGGTTCAAAGTGGGCTAATACTATGAAGATATATTGTGTGACAATAATATCAACATATTTTAACCCAAACGAACTAAAGGTCTCACTAGAGGACCAAATTTATACAATGCCATCTCATTTGAGAATGAGTGATGCGTAGAGACACAGAGACATGCAAATACACACGGACCTGAAACTGTCAGATCTGGAGATTATGTTAACCACTAGAAATTGCGTATATACAACACCAGAAATCCATAAGTGTTCAATACGCAAAGTTTTTCAAACTAGATTATTGACTCTAGTGCAAGTGGGAGACTGAAGGGAATATGCCCGAGAGGCAATAATAAAGTGGTTATTATCTTATTCCATGTTTATGATAAATTTTTATTTTACATGCTAGAATTGTATTGATCGGAAACATCAATACATTTGTGTTTAATAAACAAAAAGGGTTCCTAGTTATGCCTCTCTTATAGACTAGCTTGTTGATTAACAAGATGATCAAGGTTTCCTGATCATGGACATTGGATGTTGTTAATAACAAGGTCACACCATTGGTGGAATGATGTGATGAACATTCATCCGAAGTATAGCATTACGATCAAAGTCATTATGTTTATATTGCTATAACATCATACGAAGTAATCTTTATCCTTAGACCATGAGATCATGTTAATTGCTAACACCGGAAGAGTATCTTGATAACATCAAACATCACACCGTAACAGGGTGACTATAAAGGTGGGTTCAGTGCTACGAAGGTGTTATGTTGAGGCTCATGGATCAAGAGTGGGATTTGTCCATCCCGATGACGGATATATACTCTAGGCCCTCTCGGTGATATCGCATTGAAATAGCTTGCAAGCAAGTGATGTGATCACTAGAATGTTATATCACGGGAACGAGAAAAGAGTGCATGTCGGTAACAAGATCAAACTAGGTATGGAGATACCGATGATCGAATCTCGGACATGTAATATATCGCGGGACAAAGGGATTTAGTTACAAGCATTAAAGGTTCTCACGATCACAGAAGTCATCGTTGAATGTGTAGGAGTCAGTACGGATCTCCAGGTCCCGCTGCTGATTATTGATCGGAGAGGGGTCTCGATCATGTCTGCATTATTCGCGAACCGTAGGGTGACACACTTAAGGGATACCGACACCATTTGGAGCAAATATGTTTCAGATAAAGATTTAAGAAAGCGCTAGAATTATTTCAATAGACACCAAAACTGTTTCGGGTGAAATTGCTGAAATTGGTTCTACATGTAATATTGAAATGTTGCAGGGGGTTTTATGTGAATGTTTGTTAATTAATGTAATTAACAAAATTCTGAATAAAAATTAATAAAAGAGTTTTATTAAATCAGAGAGCATTAAATTTGGAGAAATTTAATGCATTTAAAGTGGAGACTTTAAAAGAGAATGTGAAGGGGCAAATTTATGTGGAGGGAGTTACCACCACATGAATGGAGGAGTTGAAGAGTCACCTCCTCCATGCGCCGGCCATGAAGGAGGGGCACCCCCTCCTCCTATAAAAGGCCACCCCCTCCTCACTTCTTACTTACACCTCCTTGTGAAGGATCTCTCTCCCCCTCTAGTATTATTTCCCCATGGTCTCTGATTAGCGAGGGACGGAAAGGAGTTGTTGCTTCCGCTTCTTTGCTGTAGCGAGGGACGGAAGTTGTCAGGGTATCGGACATGTGTGCGATCACGGATGCACCGCTGCTTTGCGGTGCTGGACTTGGTGGTGCTGGAGCTGGATCTGATGGACGTGCTGGAGCCGGACCTGCTGGACATCATCACGATCTTGAGATCGGCAAGTGTACGACTACATCAACCACGAGTTCCTACTCGTTCACAAAGCTCGTTGTCTACGAGGGTAAGTTCTTGTTGGATTTATGTCCACCCGTTGCTTTGTACCTAGTAGATAGATCTTAGCGTGTAGTCACACCGTAGGAAATTTTTTGTTTTCTATCCTGCGGACCCAACAGGGGTTACCCGCCAGATTACGCTGAAGTTACTGTTGGAATATCCAACGGATAGTTTGACCAAGTTGATGGTCCAACTCCTCTGTTCCACTCGTTGGCAACTGGCCCTGTCCACTCGCCGAAGTAGTGACTTGGCAGTCGGGACATTCGCCGGAGAAGCGACTAGGAGCCTGGGGAAAATTTCCTTGGTTTCAATGAAGTCCATCGCCGATTCTACTGGGCGTCCAAATTGGACTCGCCTACTACGACCGCCAAATGACCACCTGCGTCTGATTCAACGATGGCCTCGGGGACTACTGATGGTCTCACGGCCAGCAGGACGATCCGATTAGGCCAAAAGGTCTCACGAGTGGGCCTGCAGGACGGCGACTGGTATGCGACTAAGGGGAAGTCCCGGCGACTGGAGACTAGAGGCCTAGAAGCGTACCAGAAGCCTAGTCGGATTAGGTCAAAGCCTTTGAATCCATATCTTGTTCGGTTGTAACTTGTAAACCCTAGCTAGGTGCCTCATATATAAACCTCCCTAGGGTATCCTGAGGACTTACGTTCCATCATACACCCCTTCAAGCGACTCGCTGCTTAGACGCCGAGCTCTGCACCCCTGTAACTCGCTCTCCACCCCTATAACTCGCTCTCCAATAATCTAATTTTGCAGGAGTAGGTCTTTAGCCTCGGGGGGCTGAACCTAGGTAAACCCATCTGCATCCGCCCCCATCTCGCTCCGCAGATGGTCGCCAGCTCTCGCCCCTGATTCAATCAATCGCTGCCTACTGTAGCGACTGTCGTGGCCATTTCCACAAAAAGGGGTGTGTTGAGTACGTTATGTACTCATGGCAATGCTTTTGTTGATACTTCAGAGTACTATGGAGAAGGGGATGGCTACTATGATGTTGCTGATGAGTGAGGCCTCATGGACTACATCGATTGCTTGTGGTTTAGATGGAGTCACTACACTCTTTTACATTTCCGTTGTGCTTTCTGACTGTTATAAATGTCACAAGACATTAAAGTATGTATATATTTCTATTCAAACTTTGTAATAATTACTTTATAAACGTCTACAATGATATACATTCCGTTGTGTCGTCAACTTTGATCTTGGGATTGACGCAGATACATAGGGGGTCTGGAAGTTAAGTTCCGGTCCCCACAGCTTTGGGCGCCACCCGGTGCTTTATCCATCACCTTGGTGCTTTATCCGTCAGCTGGACCTTTATCCATGAGCCAGTGCTTTACTCGTCAGCCTCCAGCCTTGGCGCTTTGGCATTCTCATCTGGTAGTACCGGCAGGGTGGCGTGCCAGCCTGTCCGGTCAAGGGTGCGCTCAGCAAGGAGCGTCACCCCTCGCATACCTTTGGCCAACGGATTCGAGATGGCCAGGTAGAGGTGGCCACCCAGCCGGCTCTCCTAGCCCCCGGCTAGACGGGCCAGCCGAGGAATCTTGAGGCGGACCAAGTGGAGCGTTCCACTCGGCTGAGGTTCTTCGTTCTTGTGCCATCCGGCCAGATCTTCCTGGAGCCGGCCAGTTAATCCTGGCTTGGCCTACCAGGGGGTCATCCCCCCAACACTAGTCCCCGAGCGCGTTGGGACTTCGTTTTGCAGAGAAGTTCCTGCGTGCTCATTGGCTGATTCTGAAATGATTGCTGATGAAGATCGTAGCGTGAACTGTCTTGTAGTGCTTGTCTTGTATCGCTTGTAGTTTTCCGGCTCGAGATGCTTGTTATTCGCAACTAGAGTTTTTTCCAGCTACGGGTCTGGTGGCCCACCCATAGGGTGTGAACGGCGACTACATCTCCTGCCTGCCGCACCCAGGGGGAGGTGAATCGCCCGGTCAATGACATCGATGCTGGCGTTGGCCATGCCTACCTCCTCTGGCGCACTTTGCGTCAAATTGACCTCTTGGCCTGTCGCTGCAGTTTTGGTAACTGTGCACACGCCTTCATCACAGCGGTTTCTCGGAGATCGTGCGCGCGCTTGGCTTTCGTGGTAACACCTGCAGGATCTTCTGTGGGAGTTGCTCTGGCGCATGCGATCCAGAACCAAAACATTATGGTGGGAGTGAAGCAGTTCCGTTCCACGTGGTGGATGGGAGCAAAGGGTGCGGTTGCTCAGCCTTGATAAATAGGGGCACCAGGGAGGTCTCCTTCCCCACTTCATCTTCTCCCTATGTCTATTGCTTCTACCCTTTGCGCCTTTCCTCCTCGCTGGTTCCCTACGCCACTGCTCTTTGGTCACCGGTGCCACCGCGCCTTTGTCGCGATGATGGGATCCCATTTTTCCAACACGGCAACTGCTCATGTCGAGATGCTTCCTGGTCAAGTAGGTGGCTGGTGTGGATCTTATGTCACTGATGAGATCTTCCAGAATTACTAGCGGGGAAGGCTCATCCCATCGGAGTGCCTGGTGAGGCATCGCCTTGTGCTGGAGGGGGAGAGGGTCCCTAACCCCTGGCCAGGAGAAGACGTCGTCTTTCTTGCCCACTTAGACCATGGGCGCGGCCTGCCTCTGAGCAAGTTTGTCCTTGAGCTGATGGTGTCGTTCGACCTCCAACTCCACCACCTAGGTGCCAAGGCCATCACGTAGTTGTCGCACCATGCGGCCTGCTGCGAGGCCTACCTAGGGATTTGCCCGGACGCGGAGAACTTCTTGAAGTTCTTTAACTTCAAGGTCTAGGTGGTGGGGAAGGGTGCCCCCCTAATGGAAACTGGCTGCTACGCCATCTACCCGAGGCCGTCGTCACTGATACCCCGGCTGGAGATGCCAGACACCGTCAAGCTATGGCAGCGCTCATATTTATACGTGCGCAACCACACCGATGTCGACTCGATCAAGGCGCCGGTGTTCTCCAATGTCCCCGCCACCCGGAAGGCCAGGACCGTCCAGAACATGGGCACCCAGGTGGACATGGACCGGATGGCCGCCCTGTTGGGTCTGCAGCATAGAAAACAAAAAATTTCCTACGATGAGAACTACATGCCAAGATCTATCTACTAGTTACAGAGCAACGGGTGGACATACATCCATGGAGAACTTACCCTCGAAGACAACGAGTATTGTTAACGAGGTAGGAACTCATGGTTGATGTAGTCGTACACTTGCCGATCTCAAGATCGTGAGGAAGTCCGAGCGCCGCAACTCAGCAGCGCATCCGCACTCACACACACGTTCAAGCCACCGTACAACCTCCACCTTCTCGCTCCAGCGATCCAGCGGAAGCAGCAACTCCTTCCAGACGAAATGCCACCGGGAACATGTATCTCGCTAATCCGAGACCATGGGGGAATAATTCTAGAGGGGGAGAGAGATCCTTCACAAGGAGGTGTGAGGATGAAGGAGGGAATGGGTGGCCTTTTATAGGAGGAGGGGGTGCCCCCTCTCTCCATGGCCGGCGCATGGGGGGGGGGGTGACCCCTCACCTCCCCCATTCATGTGGTGGTAACTCCTCCACATTAAAATGCCTCTTCACATTCCCTTTTAAAGTCTCCACTTTAAATGCATTAAGTTTCTCCAAATTTAATGCTCTCTAATTTAATAAAACTCTTTTATTAAATTTATTCAGAATTTTGTTAATTACTTTAATTAACAAACATTCTCATATAGCCCCTTGCAATATTTCAATATCACATGCAGAAACACCTTCTGCAATTTCACCCGAAACAATTTCCGGTTTCTATTGAAACAATTCCTGCGCTTTGCAATTCTTTCGTCTAAAACATATGTGCTCCAAAATGGTGTTCGGTAACTCTTAAGTGTGCCACCCTACGGTTCGCGAATAATGCAGACATGATCGAGACCCTTCTCCGATCAATAATCAGCAGCTGGACCTGGAGATCCGTACTGACTCCTACACATTCAACGATGACTCCTGTGATCGTGAGAACCTTTAACGCTTGTAACTAAATCCCTTTGTCTCTCGATATATTACATGTCTGAGATTTGATCATCGGTATCTCCATACCTAGTTTGATCTCGTTACCGACATGCACTCTTTTCTCGTTCCCGTGATATAACATTCTAGTGATCACATCACTTGCTTGCAAGCTATCCTAATGTGATATCACCGAGAGGGCCCAGAGTATATCTATCCGTCATCTGGATTGACAAATTCCACTCTTGATCCATGAGCCTCAACATAACACCTTCATAGGACTGAACCCATCTTTATAGTCACCCTGTTACGGTGTGACGTTTGATGTTATCAAGATACTCTTCTAGTGTTAGCAATTAACATGATCTCATGGTCTAAGGATAAAGATTACTTCGTATGATGTTATAGCAATATAAACACAATGACTTGATCGTAATGCTATACTTTGGATGAATGTTCATCACATCATTCCACCAATGGTGTGACCTTGTTATTAACAACATCCAATGTCCATGATCAGGAAACCTTGATCATCCTGTTAATCAACAAGCTAGTCTATAAGAGAGGCATGACTAGGAACCCTTTTTGTTTATTAAACACACATGTATTGATGTTTCCTATGAATACAATTATAGCATGCAAAATAAACATCTATCATATACAAGGAATACATAACAACCCATGGAGTTCTGGTGTTGATCATGTTTTTCCCTTGGGAGTACTTTAGTCAACGGATCTGCTACATTCAGGTCCGTGTGCACTTTACAAATCTTTATATCTCCATCCTTGACATGCTCGTGGATGGAGTGAAATGGGCGCTTAATATGCTTGGAATTCTTGTGAGACCTTGGTTCCTTGGTGTTGGCTATGGCTCCATTGTTGTCACAATAGATCACCATCGGGTCCAACGCACTAGGAACCACACGTAGTTCCGTTATGAACTCCTTCATCCAAACCGCTTCCTGCGCTGCTTCTGAAGCAGCAACATATTCCGCCTATGTTGTTGATCCAGCCACCACAGGTTGTTTGGAGCTCCTCCAACTAACTGCTGCTCCGTTCAAGAGAAATACGTATCCGGATTGAGACTTAGAGTTATCCGGATCAGTCTCAAAGCTAGCATCGACATAACACTTAGCGACTAGCTCTTCTTCACCTCCGTATACAAGAAACATATCCTTAGTTCTTCTCAAGTACTTAAGGATATTCTTGACCGCTATCCACTGTTTTGAACCTGGATCAGATTGGTACCTACTAGTCAAACTAATAGCATGTGCCACATCTGGTCTTGTACATAGCATGGCATACATTATAGAGCCTATGGCTGAGGCATAGGGGATTTTATCCATTATCTCTCTTTCTTCCGCCGTAGCCGGACTTTGAGTCTTACTCAATGTCTTGCCTTGCAACATAGGTAAGAACCCCTTCTTACTTCCATCCATATTAAACTTCTTTAATATCTTATCAAGGTATGTACTCTGCGATAGCCCAATTAGGCGTCTTGATCTATCTCTATAGATTTTAATGCCTAATATATATGAAGCTTCACCAAGGTCCTTCATCGAAAATTTGTTGTTTAGATAACTATTAACACTGTTTAAAAGATCTAAATCATTTCCAATCAATAATATGTCATCCACATATAATATAAGAAATGCCACATTGCTCCCACTCACTTTCTTGTAAATACAAGCCTCTCCATAAGTTTGGACAAATCCAAACTCTTTGATCACCTCATCCAAGCGGAGATTCCAACTTCGTGATGCTTGCTTCAGTCCATAGATGGATCGCTGAAGTTTGCACACCTTATTAGCATCCTTAGGATTGACAGAACCCTTAGGTTGTATCATATACAAATATTCTTCAATCATACCATTGAGGAACGCAATTTTGACATCCATCTACCATATTTCATAATCGAAATATGCAGCAATTGCTAACATAATCCTAACCGACTTAAGCATCGCTACGGGAGAGAATGTCTCATCGTAGTCAACTCCTTGAATTTGTCGAAACACCTTTACGACAAGTTGAGCCTTATAGATGGTCACATTACCATCAGCATCAGTTTTTCTTTTGAAAATCCATTTATTCTCAACGGCCTTTCGGTCGTGAGGTAAGTCCACCAAGTTCCAAACTTGGTTCTCATACATGGATTCCATCTCGGATTTCATGGCTTCTAGCCATTTGTTTGAATCAGGGATCATCATCGCTTCTTCATATGTTGCAGGGTCATCTATTTCATCAATCATGAAATTCATAACAGGATTGCCGTACAGTTCAGTAGCTGCACGTGTCCTGCTTGACCTGCGAGGTTCGGTAGTGTCCTCTTTCGGAGTTTCATGATCAATATCATTAGCTCTCTCTTCATTAGGTGAAGTCAACTCCGAAACAACTTCTGGAGCTGCGCTACTCGCCAGTTCATGAAGAGAAGGTTCAATAACCTCTTCGAGTTCTACCTTCCGACTACTCACACCTTTCGTGAGAAACTCCTTCTCAAGAAAGGATCCATTCTTGGCAACAAAGACCTTGCCCTCGGATCTATGATAGAATGTATACCCAATCGTTTCCTTAGGGTATCCTATGAAGACGCATTTTTCCGCTTTGGGTTCGAGTTTATCCGGTTGAAGTTTCTTCACATAAACATCGCATCCCCAAACTTTAAGAAATGACAGCTTAGGTTTGTTTCCAAACCATCATTCATACGGTGTCTTTTCAACGGATTTAGATGGTGCCCTACTTAAAGTGAATGTAGCGGTTTCCAGTGCATAACCCCAAAATGACAGTGGCAAGTCAGTCAGAGACATCATAGATCGAATCATATCCAATAAAGTACGATTACGACGTTTTGACACACCATTATGTTTTGGTGTTCCGGCAGGCGTGAGTTGTGAAAATATTCCACAGTCTTTCATATGTGTGCTAAACTCGTAACTAAGATACTCTCCTCCACGGTCGGACCGCAGAAATTTGATCTTTCTGTTACGATGATTTTCCACTTCATTCTGAAATTCTTTGAACTTTTCAAAAGTTTCAGACTTGTGTTTCATCAAATAGATATACCCATATCTACTCAAATCATCCGTGAAAGTAACAACGATATCCACCTCGCGCCGACACACTCATTGGTCCACACACATCAGTATGTATGATTTCCAATAGATTTGTCGCCCGTTCCATTGAACCGGAAAACGGCGTTCTAGTCATCTTGCCCATAAGGCATGGCTCACATGTATCAAATGATTCAAAATCAAGTGATTCCAAAAGTCCATCAGAATGGAGTTTCTTCATGCGTTTAACACCAATATGACCTAGACGGCAGTGCCACATATATGTAGATATATCATTATCAAGTTTAATCCTTTTAGCATCAACATTATGAATATGCGTAATACTACTATCGAGATCCAACAGAAATAAACCATTCAACATAGGTGCATGACCATATAAATCGAACAACCATTGTTTTCAGACTTAAATGAATAACCACTTTGCATCAAACACGATCCGGATACAATGTTCATGCTCAGTGCAGGCACCAAATAACAATTATTTAGGTTTATAACTAATCCCGATGGCATATGGAGAGGCAACGTTCCAACGGCGATCACATCAACTCTTGATCCATTGCCGACCCGCATCGAGACCTCATCCCTTGCTAGTTGTCGCTTGTTCCGCAGCCCCTGAACCGAGTTACATATATTAGCAACCGATCCCGTATCAAATACCCAGGTGCTACTGCGAGTACTAGTCAAGTACACATCAATAACATGTATATCACATATACCTTTGTTTGCCTTGCCAGACTTCTTGTCCGCCAAATACTTGGGGCAGTTGCACTTCCAATGGCCAGTCCCCTTGCAATAGTAGCACTCGGTGTCAGACTTAGGGCCAGCTCGGGGTTTCTTTTCAGGCGCGGCAACAGACTTGCCACCCTTCTTTCCCTTGTGCTTGCCTTTCTTGTCCTTCTTGAAACCGATGGTCCTATTGATCATCAACACTTGATGTTCTTTCCTAATCTCCACTTCTGCAGTCTTAAGCATTGATAGAAGCTCGGGAAGAGACTTCTTCATGCCCTGCACATTATAGTTCATCACGAAGCTCTTGTAGCTAGCTGGCAGAGATTGGAGAACACGATGTATGCCTAAGTCAATGGGAATCATTATTCCCAAGGACACAAGCTTATCGGTGTACCCAGACATTTCGAGTACGTGCTCACTAACGGAGCTGTTTTCCTCCATCATGCAGCTAAAGAACTTTTCTGTAGCATTATAACTCTCTACGGCAGCATGGGTATCGAAAATCATTTTCAATTCTCCCATGGTATCAAAGGCATTGCCATTTTCGAAATGTTTTCGAAGTTCTGGCTCTAGCCCATACAGTATGCCGCAATGAACTAAGTTGTGGTCCTCCTAACGAGTTATATAGACGTTCTTTTCCTCGTCAGGGGCATCAGGAGCTGGTGGGGGGCCTAGCGGCGCATCAAGGACATATTGCTTTTGTGCAGCAGTGAGGAGAATCCTCAAATTCATAGCCCAGTTGGTGAAGTTGCTACCATTCACAGCAAGTTTCTCTTTCTCCATGAACACATTGAAATTAAAAGCAGGTGGTGCCATCTACAACAGAATTTGTAAAGTATATTTAGACTAATATTATGATTGATTGAGTTCAACTAATCCAAATTACTAATGAACTCCCACTCAAAAACGACATCCCTCGTGTCCTTTTGGTGATTACATGAACCAAATCCACTACACCAAGTCCGATCATCACGTGAGTCGGTGTAGCTTCAAAGGCGAGCATCTATATGGGCATCATATCAACTATATGACTCATGCTTAACCTTTCGGTCCGTGTTCCGAGGCCATGTCTGTACATGCTAGGCTCGTCAAGTAAGAACCTTAGTATTTGCGTGTGTAAAACTGTCTTACACCCGTTGTATGAAAGCGTAGAGTTGAAAACACCCGATCATCACGTGATGCCTCAAAACACGATCCACAAAACGGTGCATACTTAAGGAAGAACACATTTTATCTTGATATCTAAATGAGGGATCATCTTATAATGCTACCAAACGCGCCAAACTAGCAATATAAGATGCTAACATCTAATGTGTGAAGTGAGGTGATATGGTCCATGCATTTGATCTCTATCATTTGCATCGTGGTATGATCTCTATCATTCCTTTGTGTGTAAGGCCAAGGTCTATGGAACTTACACGTTAAGTGAGTTGTAAGAGTATCTATTATACATCTACTTACAACAATACCATTTCAAAACACTAGCCCAGCAACGATCTAAACTAGACGCCTCTAATTTATCAATTGCAAGTTTTACGTGGCTTAGGGTTTTCGGAGATTGAACCTGTCTAACCTACGAACATGAACCACAACGAGGATAACCAAGTTATTAGCAACTCGTTGTAAATCAGATATTGACTATAGTAGGAGAGACAGACACCCGCCAGCCACTTATGCAAAACAAGTTGCATGTTAGTCGTGGAACCGGTCTCATGTACGATGACATGTAAGGTTGGTCCAAGCCGCTTCATCCCACTATGCCACCAATATCCAAAGTACATAGAAGATGCAATAACATGATCATCATCGCCCACATATAAACATATGTGTACTACCCGTGCAAAGCACCTACGCATAGATCAGGCTCTGATACCACTATTGGGTCCGCAGCATAGAAAACAAAAAATTTCCTACGATGAGAACTACACGCCAAGATCTATCTACTAGGTACGGAGCAACGGGTGGACGTACATCCATGGAGAACTTACCCTCGAAGACAACGAGTTTTGTTAACGAGTAGGAACTCGTGGTTGATGTAGGCGTACACTTGCCGATCTCAAGATCGGGAGGAAGTCCGAGCGCCGCAACTCAGCAGCGCATCCGCACTCGCACACACGTTCAAGCCACCGGACAACCTCCACCTCCTTGATCTAGCGATCCAGCGGAAGCAGCAACTCCTTCCAGACGAAATGCTACCGGGAACATGTATCTTGCTCATCCGAGACCATGGGGGAATAATTCTAGAGGGGGAGAGAGATCCTTCACAAGGAGGTGTGAGGATGAAGGAGGGAATGGGTGGACTTTTATAGGAGGAGGGGGAGTGCCCCCTCTCTCCATGGCCGGCGCATGGGGGGGGGTGACCCCTCACCTCCCCCATTCATGTGGTGGTAACTCCTCCACATTAAAATGCCTCTTCACATTCCCTTTTAAAGTCTCCACTTTAAATGCAATAAGCTTCTCCAAATTTAATGCTCTCTCATTTAATAAAACTCTTTTATTAAATTTATTCATAATTTTGTTAATTACTTTAATTAACAAACATTCACATATAGCCCCTTGCAATATTTCAATATCACATGCAGAAACACCTTCTGCAATTTCACCCGAAACAATTTCTTGTTTCTATTGAAACAATTCCAGCACTTTGCAATTCTTTCGTCTGAAACATATGTGCTCCAAAATGGTGTCCCGTAATTCTTAAGTGTGCCACCCTACGGTTCGCGAATAATGCAGACATGATCGAGACCCTTCTCCGATCAATAATCAGCAGCGGGACCTGGAGATCCGTACTGACTCCTACACATTCAACGATGACTCCTGTGATCGTGAGAACCTTTAACGCGTGTAACTAAATCCCAGAGTATATCTATCCGTCATCTGGATTGACAAATTCCACTCTTGATCCATCAGCCTCAACATAACACCTTCGTAGCACTGAACCCATCTTTATAGTCACCCTGTTACGGTGTGACGTTTGATGTTATCAAGATACTCTTCCGGTGTTAGAAATTAACATGATCTCATGGTCTAAGGATAAAGATTACTTCGTATGATGTTATATCAATATAAACATAATGACTTGATCGTAATGCTATACTTCAGATGAATATTCATCACATCATTCCACCAATGGTGTGACCTTGTTATTAACAACATCCAATGTCCATGATCAGGAAACCTTGATCATCCTATTAATCAACAAGCTAGTTTATAAGAGAGGCACGACTAGGAACCCTTTTTGTTTATTAAACACACATGTATTGATATTTCCTATCAATACAATTATTGCATGCAAAATAAACATCTATCATATACAAGGAATACATAATAACAACTTTATTATTGCCTCTCAGGGCATATTTCCTTCACGCCCACGTGATGGTGTTGGTGGAGAGGGAGCCTCTCACCGCCCATGACTTCCTTCTGTCCTGGATGACGAACGGCGTGCTTCCGCTGTACCAGCGGTCGCACAAGATCTACCATCTATCCGGCTCGCTGGACCATACCCAGGTGTCCTGGCTGGACGTGCCTTTAGTGGCCCTTCGGGAGTGTTTTTCTGCCTTCTCGAAGGAGACACTGGTGGAGGACTGTGTCTTCTCCTGCCGACCGTTCAAACGTGGGCGGCTGCCCCCGAAGGTTAGGCCCTCTTCTTCTTCTCAGGGTGAACTTTTCCCGAGGAACTTTTCCTTGTTTCTTATTTTCCCCTTGCTGAGTAGCTCTTTACAGCACAACTAGTGTAAGATGGCATGGGGGATGACTAGCTTCCCGCCTTCACCGCTGAACTCAAGCCGTCGAAGTACCCGCCGACGAAGTCAGAACACTTTCCCACCTAGGCTGATGAGGGCTGCGAGTTTCCACCCGGTGAGCAGGTGTTCTTGCCCATATTTTCCTTGTTTTTATTTGGTTGTGCACTTGACATTGTGCCCACATCTTGGTACAACCACCCACAGCGAGGATGTGGACTTGGCTGAGGCCACCGCTTCTCGGGCCAGGGGAAAATGGGCCGCCTCGACCAGCACCGCCCCAGCCGGTGGGGGCTCAAAGAGGGCTCGCCGACTGAGGGCCGCGGGTGCCATGCCAAGCGTCGCTGGGAACGTGACCTTGTTCTCCTTTCTCTGCTTGTTTGTTGGTCTTCGCCATGCTCATTGTGCTCTTCTTGCCATTATTTCAGTGATGCGATATCCTTGCCCATCTCCGTGACCATCTCCACAGCGTTTGACCCTCCCTCGGCTAGATTGGAGGGGTTCGTTGCACCGGCTGCTGCCTCTGCTGCCAAGCCAGCTAAGGCTATAGCCTATGCTGCCAAGCCGGCTGAGGCTGTAGCCTCCGCTGCCAAGCCGGTTGAGGCTGCAGATTCTGCTGCCAAGCCGGCCGAGGCTACAGAGGACGCGGCGGAGATGGTGGTACCGGCTGTATCCTTGGTCCTGCACCGGGCTTCTTCGCCTCCAAGCTCGCCGATGTGCTTGCGAACCCAAGCCTGGTCTAGACGGGCTCTGCCACCTACCGAGTGGAGGAGCTCGTGGAGGTGGTGAGGGAGGCTCCCGCATAGCTGGCAGTTGAAGATGGCGGGGCGGAGGCGGCCACCGGCTCGCACGCTACCGCTCTAGAGGTGTCCCGCGCGGCCTTCAGTGATGATGATGAGCTCCACATTACCGGTAGCCAGGCGACTCCGATTGTGCCGCCGCCGGACTCTGATCTGGCTTAGCTTTTTGAGTCAGCGCCCGTTGCCCTTGGCCTGGCCCACCACCTGGTGGACATGATGAAGCTGCGGCATGGCGAAGCCAAGGCCCTAGGGGCGTCCCTCGACGTAAATATATCCTCCATAGTTTTTGTTGCCCCTCTTTGCTATTGATCTCTCTGTTCTCTTTTTTGATCGTGCCTTCCTTCTAGAAAGCATTTGTTGAAGCCGCCAAGACCTCCCAGGATGAGGGGCTCTGCCATGTCCTCCCAATTACGCGGATTTTCACGTTTCTTGCTGACCATTGGGTACCCTCTTGCAGCTCTGCTAGCGGAGAAGGACCGGGAGGTGGACATGCTGAAGGTGGAGGTGGTCCGGTTGGAGGAGTCCAACTAGACCCGCTAGGCCCATATCGGCCAACTGCTGCAGCATTAGTAGCAGATGGAGGTCAAGGCTGAGGCGTTGAAGAATCTTGAGAAGCTTCACGCTCATCAGGAGGAGGCGCTGAAGATCGACCAGGCCAAGGAGAAGGCGGCACTAGAGGAGCTGTGCCAGATCGCCGAGATCATCATCAGTAAGTGGTTATTCCTTCAGTGAACTTGCTTGTCCTGCTCTGCAGCCGATTTCAAACAGTTGTCTCCTTCCCGGGTGCAGCCCAGTATCCTGGGGCGACTGATCACACCTTGGCACATGTCCCCGAGGCAGATGCTGAGCGTGGCCTCTGCCTGGAGGAGCTGGTGGCCATCGCGTGCAAGGAGGGCAAGCAACTGCGGGATGATGCCCTCGACGTCTATGAGTACGTCTGGGCGGACTCCACTCCACCGGCTATGATGGAGGCCTTGGCGAAGAAGCTTCTTGCCGCTCCTGAGCTGATGGACATGGCGTGGGACTAGGCGGCTCGTCCTGGCGCTGCTGAAGTCCTGGTACCCCAACGTGGACCTATGGAGTCTCTCTAGAGGGTTTCGTCAGGGGACCAGCTACGACTAGCTTCAGGCTGAAGTTCTCAATATCCACTCCTGCGGTGTCAAGATTGGAAGCTTTGTCTAGCTGGACCGGGACTTCAGCGATCCGGCCGGCTCGGAGGGGTACCCCTACAACCCGCGGGCGGCTTCAGCTTATTCCGATGCCCCGGCTCTGACAGGCCCTGCCTCTACCGACGTCGCCTCCAGCAGCCACGCTCCTGCCGATGCCTCTAGCCCTTCCAGTGACCACCAGGACTGATCCCCAGGATCCCAGGAGTATTTGTATCCGGTTGAAAACTTGTTTGTTTGCTTGCTTGAACAACTTGTCCTTCTGCAGTGAATTCTGTTTGGAGCTTTGTCTCCCTTTTGTGATGTTGTCTTTTACTCCTCTTGCGTGCACTTTGCCTTGTGTTGCAATTGCTATATGCTTTTTTCTATGTGGGGGCACACGAGCGCACCCATAGGTTGTAGTCCCCAAGGTTCAGACCGGCTAGAGAAACTAGCCAGGTCAAAGCTCCTTTATGTTGTTGCTTGTTGTAGGTTTGTTGTGTGGGGGCGCACGAGCGCATCCATAGGGAGTAGTCCCCGTGGTTTGGGCTGGCTAGAGAATCGATCCGGGTCGAAGCTCCTTTATTCTCCTTTGCCGTGTGGTGGTTGGCTTCCGGCTCTGATACTTTGGTTCATGCAAGGATGAAAAATACAAACGATGGTTTACGCGTTAGACATGCATAGGATAAACATAGTCTGCAGTTGCTCGTTTGGTTCAATTTTTTTCCATTTTGTGCAAAACTGAAAGCTTAGTCCTTTTCTTAGCGAGCATTGGCCATTGAAGCTATGCCCTTGTCAACTGTTAGCCAGAAGCAAGGGTTTGCTTAGTTAGCGTACTCTGCAATACTTCGAATTTTGGCTATCAGCTTTGAGCGAGTAAGCGCAACTGAAACGTCCAGACATCTTGTTTTCCTTAGGACTTCTCCTGTAGGTTCTTCGAGTTTTCTGCTCTTGCCATGTCTATCAGCCAGCTTGCGGTCTGCAGCCGGAATCAAAGAGGGATCTCTTGGAGCCGCGTACATTACTTCGTCTTTTATAATTTGCGGCCATCTGGACCAGCCAGTGAATCCCTAAGAGATACTGTCGGGTCTGGGGTTAAAAACAATGCAGCCGGACAACTTCAAGTGATGCAGCAGAAAATGCCAAATTATTACGGAGTCCCCAAGACTATGTCGAGGCTCCTCAACTTGTTCATTACATAAAGGTAAGATACATTTGCACTTTACTCAGGTGTAGAATGGGCGAAGCAGGTTCGCATTCCACGGGCGTTTAGTTTCTTCGCCAGAGCGGTCCATCTTGTTCTTTGCCAGCTGACGAGCGTCGGTCAGGTAGTTGTTCTGCAATGCCCGGCTGATGATGAATTGTCGTTCCCAAGGTGGAGTCGGCTTGTGCATCCCCTAGGTGTCTTATACCAGCCGCAAGACCAGATCACCTCTTGAAACAAGATGTTGCAGATCCGGCTAGTGTTATAGCAGTGCAGGCTATGCTGTTTGATGGCAGACCTAGATAGGGCCAGCTCTCGTGCCTCCTCCAGGAGATCGACATTGTCTTCTCGTGCTTCCTTCGCCTGCTGCTCAGTATACATCAGTTTGCATGGTGCGTCGAACTCGATGTCAATTGGCAGGACTGCCTCTGCTCCACAGACGAGGAAGAATGGCGTGTAGCTAGTGGAGCGGTTGGGTGTTGTGCGCAGGCTCCATAGCATAGCCGACAGCTCCTCTATCCAGCATCCCAGAGTCCTCATCAGCGGTTTGATCAGCCTTGGCTTGATTCTGGCTAGGACCAGACCATTTTCCAGGTCCATGAGGACGCCCTTGTCGCCACAGAAACGCGTGAAGGCCCCTTTGGCAAAGTTCATGCTGTTGTCTGTAATGATGCTATTGGGGTAGCCAAAACAAGTGATGATGTCGGTGAAGAACTTGACCACTTTCGATCCATCCAGTTTCTTGATTGGCTTTGCCTCGATCTACTTGATGAACTTGTCTACTACTACTGGCAAGTGCGTAATGCCTGATTGTGCTGTCTTGAAGTCCCCTACCATGTCCAAGCCCCAGACCGCAAATGGCCAGGTGATTGGTATTGTCGTGAGTGCTGATGACAGAGTGTGTTGCTGCTGGGAAAATCGCTGGCACCCATTGCATGCCTTTACCAGCTGCTCAGCGTCCTCCAGCGTTGTGGGCCAGTAGAACCCATGGCAGAATGCCTTTGCAACTATGGTTCTCGATGATGCATGATGACCGCATTCGCCTTGGTGAATGTCCACCAACAGCCGAATTCCTTCCTATTGGCTTACACAACGCTGGTATATTCCTCCCACTCTGCGCTTGGAGAGCTCATTGTTGATAACGGTGCATGCGCTTGCCCTTCACTTCACTTGCCTTGCATCAACCTCTTCATCTGGTAGCTCCCCTTTGACCAGAAAGTTCGTGAATGGCTTTCCCCATGGTGGTGTTTCCCGTATGGTGCAGACGGTTTGCAGGATTAGTTTGACTTCCTCGCTCCCGACCGGCTCAGGCTCATCAGGTGGTCTGCCAGGTGGGAGGCCGGAGCCGGCAGTCCCCGGCTGCTGGAGCCGGCTGGGGGTGTTGCGACCTTCAGCCCGGCAGTCCCCGGGTGCGACCTGGTAGTCCTCGGGTGAGGCACGACAGTCCTCGAGTGCGGAGTGGCACCGGGCTTCTTGGAGCCGGCAGTTCCCGGGTTTGCATCCGACATGATGGAGTTGGATTCCAGAGATGGCGTGATGGAGGGCTTGCGCAGGTGCTCGAGGGCGACTCCAGGCGGAATTGCTACTCTTGTTGACCCTACGCGGGCGAGTGCGTCCGCGGCTTCATTGTCGGCTCGAGGCACGTGGTGGAACTCGCATCCTTCAAAACAGGCACATAGCTGTTGTACGAAGAAGCAGTATAGCGCCATATTTGCGTCCATGGCGTCCCAATCGCCTGATACTTGCTGCACCACCATATCTGAGTCACCGAAGCAGAGGATGCACCTAATGTCGATCTCTTTTTCCATCTTGAGGCCGTGGACGAGTGCTTCATACTCGGCGATGTTGTTGGATGTGCGGAAGTGGATTTGCAGCACGTACTCTAGCCGGTCCCCCTTTGGAGAGGTGGTGACCACACCGACTCTGAGTCTCCCATATATCTTGTAGCTGTTGAAGTGTAGCTTCCAATGCATGGAGTCGGGACTAGAGGAAAGTATTGCGTCTCTGCCCAATCGACGAGGAAGTTCGCCAGGGCCTGAGACTTGATCGCCGTTCTTGGCTCGTACCGGTTGTAGTGCACGGCGAGCTCTATTGCCCATTTCGTCACCCAGCCTGTGGCATCCTTGTTGCCGATGATCTCCACTAGGGGGGCTAGTGCCAGTACCCGGATGAAGTGATCTTGGAAGTAGTGCTTCAAATTCTTGGCGGCCATGTACACGCCATACACCAACTTCTGATAGTGAGGGTAGTTCTGCTTTGATAGCGAGAGTACCTCGCTCAGGTAGTACACCAGGCGCTGAACCGGCTGGGCCTTTCCTTCTTCTGGCCTCTCAACCACCAGCACGACACTGACAACCCGGTTGGTAGCTGCAATGTACATCTACATTGGCTCCTTTGCGGCGGGGGCCATCAGTATTGGCAGGGAGGATAACATGCTCTTGAGGTCGCGGAAGGCTCGTCCGCCTGCGCCATCTAGACAAACTTGTCCATTTTCTTCATGAGCTGGTACATGGGGAGTGCCTTCTCGCCTTGCCGGCTAACGAACTGGCTGCGGGAGGCTAGTCACCTGGTGAACTTCTGCATGTCGTGCAAATTCTGTGGCGGCTACATGCACTCAATTGGTCCGATCTTCTCTGGGTTGGCCTCGATTCCACATTCTTAGGCGAGGAAACCGAGGAGCTAGCCGGCTGGGACTCCAAAGATGCACTTCTCCGGGTTCAGCTTCATCTAGAACCAGCGCAGGTTGGCGAATGTCTCCTTCAGTTCTTCGAGGAGCGTTTGCTTCTCCTTTGTCTTGACCACCACGTCATCAACATAGGCGTGCACATTTCTGCCGATTTGTGATTGTAGGAACTTGTGCATGCAACGCTGGTATGTGGCACCTGCATTTTTTAGTCCAAATGGCATGGTGGAGTAGCAGTAGGCCCCGTATGGGGTGATGAATGCTATCTTTATCTGATCAGCAGGGTTCAGCCGGATCTGATGGTAGCCATAATACATATCCAGAAACGACAACAGTTCGTAGCCGGCTATGGAGTCGATCACTTGGTCTATCCTTGGCAGGGCAAACATATCTTTGGGGAATGCCCTGTTGAGGCTAGTGTAGTCAACACACATGCGCCAAGTCTTGTTCTTTTTGGCACCAACACTGGGTTTGCTAGCCATTCCGGGTGGAAAACCTCCATGATGAATCCGGTTGTGAGCAGACGGGTGATTTCTTCACCAATGGTTCTTATTTTCTCTTCCGTGAAGCGGTGTAGTGATTGCTTTACTGGTTTTGCGTTCGGCCTGACATGTAAAGAGTGCTCGGCGACCTCCCTCGGAACAGTAGGCATGTCCTTGGGGGACCACGCGAAGATATCCCGATTCTCACAGAGGAAGTCGATGAGCGTGCTTTCCTATTTGCTGTCAAGGTCGTCTCCGTCTAGGACGAACTTGTCCGGCTCAGCCTCCTTTAGAAGGATCTTCTTGGTACCCTTTGATGGCTTCAATTGTGCTTCCCCGGCCGGCTTGGGCTCGCCAGCCGGCATGTCCGCCTATAGGGTCGCCACATTGTGCATGATAATGCGCTTCTCTTCCGTGATGTTCATGGCCTCGGCGATCTTGGAGCCATCAGTGGTGCATTCCACCGACCGCCTCTAATCACCCGCGATGGTGATTACTCCCTTTGGCCCGGGGAGCTTCATCTTGAGGTACGCATAGTGCGGCACCGCCATGAACTTGGTGAGCGCGGGGCGTCCCAGGATAGCATGGTAAGCGCTGCAAAGGTTGACCACCGCAAATCAGATAGGCTCATGGTGGAAATTGTCTTCCGTGTCGAAGATGACGTCCAGCTAGATCTTGCCGATGGGCGAATGTGATGGACCTGAAATGGTTCCGTGGAAGGAGGTGCTGGATGGCTCCAGCTGGGACTCACTGATGCCGTGCCTGTATAGGGAGCTGCGGTACAAGAGGTTGATGTTGCTTCCTCCGTCTACCAAGACGCGGGAGAACATGCATGAGTGCTTCTTGGAGATGATGATGATGGGATCCAGGACCATGCCCTATGTTCCCGGATGCGGCAGCACGTCCGGCTGGTCCTTCCGTCTCCACTTGACCTCTTGCTCAGACTAGTTCAGGAACTAGGGGACGATTGGAACGATTGCGTTCACCTCTGCCTCGCGGCGCCTTTTGCTATGCTTGGTCTCCGCCTCAGTGATGAAGATGTGGTTATTCCCTACCCGGCGCGGGTAATCTCCTCTGTCTTCATCCTAGCGGTTCTAGCGCTCGTGGTTGTCATGCTGCCCACCAGTTGGTGGAGGAAGGGTTGGTGGTGGTAAACCACAAACCTCGGCCATCTTCTTTGTCCAGGTGCACTGGTGAGTTGTATGTGTGGCCGACTAGAGAGGCTTCGGTATAAAAAGTTTCCATAGTAATTTCAAAATAATAAAATTCTAGAAATTGATTAAATCTAAATAAATTCATATCTTCAAATTTGACAAAATTTTCAAACTGAAATATGAATTCAAACCTAAATTCATATTCGACCAGAGTCAACTCGAACTAGTGAAACCTTTGACATTTGACCCTTTTTGAATTAAATTGCATTTAATAATAAGTTTAAATTCATAATTCCAAATAATTCAAATGATATATGTTTTCTGACCAGAAAAATGCTAGAAATTCAAATATGCCATCCAAAAAAAGTTTTAGCAATTTAAAATTTCTAAATTATTTAATTGCTAGTAATTGCCTTTTCTTAATAAATCTATAACTTTATTTCTGTAATTCGAAATTCGACAAATATGATGTCTAAATCAATCAGCGTGACGAGCCCATTCTGATTATGCATTCCATGATATAATTTGAAGCATGTATAATATAAATATTAAGTAAACATCAAGATTTATGGGAGTCAAACATGCCTAAATAAATAAAGCGCTTTATTATTGTTCCCACACCTTACTCATGCCATGTTATGTTATACCATGCAATTGTGCACAATTCCAGCATGGCATACCATGTTTGCTTGTTGAATTTATTCATACGATTGCGCACTTTATTTATTATGGCTCTTTGTGTGTTTGGCTTCTATTCCGGATAGACGCCGAGCAAGAGAATTATCAATAGAACCAAGAGTACTACCCGGATCCCGGTTACCATACAGCTGATCCGACAGGCAAGCAATTCCCCATGCTTGCATACATATAACATCTATGCCTCTATGTTATTCTTGTATCATCGAGTCAAATTGCAATAAATTGGAATCTCAAGTATTGCATAGACTTTACTTTTAAACCCAACCAAAACTTGTACCCTCAATCTTATGAGCCATTACTACAGGAATTGTTTGAGCCATGCGAGTCGTAGAATTGCATGTGAGGGGTTTATGTGAGCCTTTGGATAATGAGGTACCTAAACAAGTTAAACTGGGTAGTAATGGGATAACTAAAGAAAGAGGTACCAGTGGGCAATAGCTATTATCTGGTTCTTCCATGCTCATTTGTGTCGCATAGGACCCGACTACTTGATTCCTATTCCTTGACTATCGCTTTATCCGCATGTGGGACCATGAATCCTGTCGTCGGAATGATGACAAGTACGGAAGAGAGGGGTGTGAGACATAAGGTATTCTGGTACGGTGAGCACACAAGCTTACCCATGTTCGAATCCGCTGGCTTTGGACGGATCCTACTCCTGCTAGCAATCCAGTAATACAGTAGAGCCAGAATATCGGTTACAAGGGTTTTGCCTGTGCGAGCTGAGATTGTAGACTATTGTGAGGGTGCCCTAAAGGCTTCTCCCTAGGACGGCTTATATAGATATCCGGCCTAGGGTTTACAGGAGAGACCTATCTGGCTACGACTAAGAGTCGGTTACAGAGTACATCTTAAACTACAAGTAACACTATGGGCCTATGTTGGTAAGTCATCTAGGCCTACCCGTAGCCGGATTGGACTCCGTCTCGTCTCCCTGACTGGGCCGCCCGTGAAGCAAAGCTCTAACCTGATGTGGGCCACCCTGGTCAGTGAGACATGGTGTGGATACCTGGAAAGTATATCCCCAACAGCAGCCCCTGGAAGCCTCCAAGATCCATAGTTGGATTTCATCATCGCCTAACTTGATCTTCGGCTTGCAGAGTCTTGAAGGGTTCCTGAAACTTCGAAAGAAAGGATAGGATCCGAGTCTCAAAACGAGTCGGATACATTAATACATTACTCGGGTTTCCAGCTTGAAATTCAAACTAAGCTGGAACTTGGTCTCTAACGTAACCTGACACCAGCCAAGGTCAAGTCATGTCACTGCCAGACATTTCTGACACCACGACCGTTGGTGGTTCCGCTTCGCGCGAAATCGAGATGCCGTTTCAATGCGTATGTGGAGATCGAAGCGGCGTAATCCTTGCTAGGAGGTTACCCAGCTCCTTCCACGACGCGTGGCATGTTTTATTGTTGCGTTTACACGAATCTTGGCACAGTTGGAGGATATAAGTGGTTAGGATTTCTTTCCATCTTCTTCACCAGCACTTGCGCCCCTTCCTTCCTCCCAACGCTTCCCATGAAAACAGAGTTCATCTGTCTCACCAAATCCCACAGCGTCGCCCATCCTAGGTCACCGGACCACAAAAGATGGCTGAAGCCTCATCTTCTGCCGTGGCGGTGGCAGCAGCGACGGCGGCCGTGGCAGTGGTGGTGGAGAAGAGCTTTCGTGGGGTATGAATCCCGTGTGTCCTCGATGATGCCAAGCTCCGCCTCGTGGAGAACGAAGGGCTCCTCCACGTCGATGACTGGTGGAGCGGTTATGGAGAAACCATCCCCAACCCCAAGGCCGGCGAGCGAGTACATTTTGGCACCCACCTCGACAGAGGTTTGATTTTTCCACCCTCAGACTTCTTTTCTAAGGACATAGATTACTATGGAGTACAACTCCACCATCTCCCCCCGAACTCTATTTTAGAGATGAGTTGTTATGCTTCTTTGTGCGAGGGGTATATCGGCAGTAGGCCGAGCCTTCTTCTTTTCCGGTTCTACTTTGGAACCCGGAGAAATTCTATCACTGCCATTAATCCTTATATTACCGGTACGCTCAGCTTTTCTGTTAGGAGAGAACGTGTCTATCCTAGGATTAAGGCTAGAGAGTCAATTAAACGGTGGCCGTCCATGTTTTTTTATCATAAGGATAGACCGGCTCCCGGCAAAGCCACTGCTTTGCCAGCTTTTGTCAACAGCACTGCCACGCCCCAAGAGTCCTAGGACGAGGATGCTCGGCTCTCATGGATGATCTGCTTCTTGCAAAGAAGCGGATCGAATATCTGCTGAAACACAAGGATCTGAAAGGATCCGACTTAGTGCGCTGCTGGCTGGCACGCTGGATCTAGCCTCTCCAACACCATGGTGATCAGCTCATGCATTCCATTACGAAGATCAGGTCGGATTCTCTCTGTATCTACTCCACACCATATTCGGGAAAGGACTATCAGTGCCAAATCAATTAGCTGACCAAGGAGCAGGTTGAGAAGAAAATTCCGAATCTTTCTTTGGACATGCATACGGCTGACGACCCTGTGATGCCAGTAAGTTTCCCAATAGTAACTCGAATTATGTGTTCATCTATACATTTTTATATCTTTTTGCAATACTGAGATACTCTTTCTTTTCAGCTTGCTAACCTCCCCAAGTCGGAGCTTGCTCCTATCGAGGGATATCCTCCTGAGTTATCTCAGGACGATGGAGAGTTGGTTCCACTGCCAGATGCGCTTACTCAAAATCGTAAGGCTCTGACAGTGTCTATCGGCACAAAGGAGGTGCCCGTTGTGAAGAGGTAACTTTCCTCACAAGGTTTTTGTATTAAATCTATTATTCTTTCTGAAGTGTAACAATTTTCATTCTATTACCTCTTCAGAGCTAGACAGCTCTCCAAGGCAAAAGGGAAAGGAGGCCCGTCGAACCCCCTGCGCGCAATCAAATCTGAAATTGACTTCTCCTGCCATAGCACCTTCGACTCCTACCCACAACATTCTGCAGCACCGGAGATTATTCCATCCCCGCCTGTTGCGGAAGATCCGGCTCAACCAGTAGAGCCAGCAATCCTTGGGTCGCAAACTAACATCACCATGGGTGAATCAGGTTTTGATAAGGGTGAAACCTCTACGGGTAATGATCCCTCGGCAGAAACCTTCACTAAAAACCTTGTCCACAATCTGGGTCTTGCCAAACTTGGCATTTCTTGGAAATCTGCGTAGGTGATCCAGTGGCTAGCCCATCAATGCCTGGAAAGATGGACTATCACTGCTGAAGAAGAAGCACAAGAAGAAGAGGACATCAAGTACTCTGAACTTCTTGAACAAGTCCGTCTTTGCGACAAGAAAATGAGAACCGGCGAGCTTCCGCCACCACCAGTGAGCCCACTGACCCTTGCCGAGAAGGTTACCAGCAAAGTGAACATGCGTTTGAGCAAACTCACTCATAAACAACATGTAAGTCGGAATTCCAACTCACCTTTTTTACTTTACTTTATGGCATATCCTCTAGCCCCCAAGCATGAAGTCGGATAAATGATCCGGATTTATGCTTTCATAGGATGCCAAAGAACGAACTAGTGTAGCCCAAGGCTCGTGGTGATATTAGTAAAAAATTAGCTCGAATGTTTAGTAGACTTCTGACCCTAGGTATTCTGACTTACAGAAAGTTAATTCATATAACCAGGAATTGTTCAGGAATATCTGCAACAAGCGGAGAGGGATCAGAGCTCTCCGGCTTGAAAATGCTCAGTTAAAGGTGTCAAGGGATGAGGCTGAAGGTAAACATTTCAGTCCTTAGCCTTGCTCTTTTTGCTTTCATAGTCGAATTTCATACTCAGCTGTTGTCTTTTACCTTCAGCACTAGCCAAACAATCATATGCCATGATTGAAGAGGCCGAGAATCTGAAGACCCTGGAGGTGAAGAACGCCGACTTACGCCGAGAGATGGATAAGCTCAAAGTGGATCATAAAAAGAGCATTGCTCAAGTTCTTGAATCCACCTCCATGGCCACCGAAGAGCACGATCGCAAGATCATGATTTAGGATAAGAGAATCTTGGATCTCAGTAATGAGTTATTCAGAGAGAAGGACATCACCGAGGCACTCAGGGCTAAACTCAAGAGCCTTAGGGAAGAGAAGACCAAATTTGATGATGCCATCTTTGGAATGTTTCCTACTTTCTGACTTCTTTCTTTTCCGATTTTTTTAATTCGAATATGCTTTCTAACCTTTGAATTTTATGCTTAGGTCCTATGAACTTACTAGATTCCTCCACCGAGTCTCGCACCGACCGGCTTACACAAGTCGGCGATTTGCTTCACAATTTCCGCTAGTCTTTGGAGGATATTGGCGAAGTACTCAAGGTTCCAGACATGGACAAAATGTCTGGCTTTGAGGTGCAATACAAGGACAAGGAGATGCCCTAGCTCATCCAGGACTGGAACATGTCCTACGCGCGTACCGCAGCACAGAACGCTCTCACATGGTCATGAGCCACCATGGAAACATGGAGATCTAGCAAGTGACCAGAGGGTATTCGACTATTGATGAAGATGGTCAGGAGCAAGATACCAAGGCTATCATGGACTCTTGCGCCAGATATGGATGCCACGTAGCTGATCTGACCAGCTACGACACTCCTTTCTTCACTCGCGTAGAGACACCTCCTCCGCCCGCTGAAGAAACTAGTGAAATTTCGGACGATGAACAAATCGTATCAGATTTGAATGTCTCGGAAAGATATCGAGGCCAGGATGATGTCTCCAGTGAGCCGGTTTCTCCTTCCTCTTCCCCTTTATCGTAAAGTACCAGAAAACAATGTGTTATTCTAAAACAATTCGGGTTGTAACATAAGTAGTGTAATACTTTTGCTAGTGCTAAGATTTGATATTCCTATTTAGCACTTTTGGCTTTATATTTGTCGTGCCTGAAATTTTTACATAAGCACTTTTTTGTTTTTCTTATACTTATCGTTTATCTGGCTTTCTGCCTCGTCCCTTTCGTGAGCCGGCCAACCTTCCACATGGAATCTCTGCCGAGCAACGGAGCTCAACTGCTAAACCAGTTCAAACTAAGAAACAAAGCCGGCTTCCGATACCAACAATTCACTACTCGGAAAATGCCCGCATCCGGCAATCAGATAAATAACGACAGTACAAACTAGAAAATTTAGAGTTATACCCGAAGGTAGCATTTTTAAAATCTGAAATCATAACCAGAACAAACATGAGCATAAAGTACTTTCAAGTATTCTGGGATTTTTGACTTTGACATGATCATTTGGAAATAAGATGGTAAAAAACATCTCAGCAAAAATCTGAGGCAACCAATACTTTATTTCTCATTGAACATGTACACATATATGATTACAAAGAAAGATAATTTAAGAATAAAAGGGATGTAGCTGAGCAATATTCCATGGCCTGTCTAATTCTTCCGAGGTTTGTACTGCCTCCAACTCTCTTTCTTTTTTTAGTAGTAGGTCTTTCTTTGATTGGTGGCATATCAGTTAGATAGTAAGAACCATTATGTAATACTCGGCTAACTAAAAAGGGCCCTTCCCATACTGGGGAAAGTTTGTGCTTTCTTTTCTATACAAGCCGGAGAACCAAGTCACCGTTGTTGAAAGACCGATTTCTGACTCTCTGGCTATGATACTTGCGTAACTTTTGCTGATAGGCTGTTGATCTCATCTCAGCAATGACGCGTACTTCTTCGATTAGATCAAGATCATTTTGTCGAGAAATTTCGACATTCTCTTCAATATATGCAGCAACACGAGGAGAAGTGTGAATCAAATCACTAGGAAGAACTACTTCTGCATCATAGACCAAGAAGAAAGGTGTGTATCCGGTTGACCTGTTTGGAGTTGTTCTCAAGATCCATATCATAGAGGGTAATTCCTCCGCCCAAGCCCCCGCAGCACAACGTAGTGGTGCTTCGAGTCTTGGTTTTAGGCCATCCAGGATTAAACCATTTGTTCTTTCGACTTGTCCATTAGCCTGTGGATGTGCGACTAACGCAATGTCAAGACGGATATTTTGTTCATCGTAGAATTCGGCAAGCTCCCCCATAGAAAAATTACTCCTGTTGTCTGTAATAATGCTATGCGGATAACCGTATTAGATTATGACATCCTCAACAAATATTTTGGATGTTGCTCCATCACAACTTGTGACGGTTTTAGCCTCAATCCATTTTGTAAATTTATCCACCATCACTAAGAGGTGAGTAAATCGACTTGGAGCTCGTTTAAAGGGTCCTACCATATCAAGCCCCTAGACCGCAAAGGGCCATGTTATATATATTGTCCTTAGCTAATCAGCCGGAACATGAGCTTGTTTGGCGTACTTTTGGCAGCCTTTGGACATCTTGACCAGCCGTTCGGCATCTGCCTTGGATGTAATCCAGAAAAAACCGTGTCTGAAAGCTTTTGCCACTAAATATTTGGCTGCAGCGTGATGACCGCATTCGTCTTTATGGATTTCCCTTTGGATTTCCACTCCTTCTTCCAGAGATACACAACGCTGAAAAACCCCTGTCACACTCCGCTTATAGAGCTCACCACTTATATTAGTATAGGCTTTAGCTCGTCGCACAATCTACCGGCTCAGAACCTCGTCTTCGGGTAATTTTCCATCTACCAAATAGTCGAGGTAGGGTTGATTCTAGCTGGGAATCACATCTAGAACTTCTACTAAAGGTGACTCGGATTTGGTCGGATATTCCTCGTCCACTCCTTTTATTGAAGGAACTTTGAGGTGCTCCAAAAAAGCGCCATACGGGACCTTTTTCCGCGCAGAGCCTATTCGAGATAAGACATCTGCTTCCTCATTTTCTGTTCGAGGGATGTGTTGAACCTCAAACCCTTCAAATGTTTTCGATAATTCATCCACGATATCTCTATATGTTGCCATGTGCTTATTTGCATTACAGATATCCGACACTTGTTGAGCAACAAGATCCGAATCTCCATAACACATTAATTGTCGGATGTCAATATCCTTAGCAATCCGGATTCCATGTAGCAATGCTTCATACTCGGCAATGTTATTTGTTGCCGTAAAATGAATCTACAAGACATAAAAAAGTTTATCACCTTGGGGTGACCTGAGTACTATGCTAGCCCCTGAGCGCCTTAGACCCGTCAAAATGCAAGGTCTAGTATTGCAACTCTAGGAGGGTCATATTCTCCATTGTCTCTGTCCAATCAGCGACAAAGTGAGTGAGGATTTGGGATTTGATTGTTGTACGGGGTTTGTACTCAATGTCAAAAGCTGAAAGCTCTATGCCCCATTTTGTGACACGTCCTGTAGCATCACTGTTGTTGATTGTATCTCTCATGGGAGCTGTGCTCACCATGGTAATTGGATGTTCCTGAAAATAGTGTCGTAACTTGCGGGATGCAAAGAACACACCGCAAGCCAGCTTTTAGTAGTGCGGATATCGCTGTTTAGATTCAACTAGGACTTCACTGAGGTAATAAGTTGGATGCTCCATTGGGTGTTCCCGTTTTTCCTGTGGTCTCTCCACCACCATGATGACACTGACGACCCTGTGTGTCGCAGCGATATAGAGCAACATCGGTTCCTGAGGTTCCGGTGCTGCAAGGATAGGAGAAGACAAGAGTACTGTTTTCAGGTCTTGTAGTGCAGCTTCAGCTTCATCAGTCCAAACGAACTTTTTGGTCTTTTTCAGGAGCTTGTAGAGTGGTGCAGCTCGATCATCGAGCCCGCTTACAAACCGAGTTACTAGAGTAATGCATCCAGTTAGTCTTTGGACGTCTTTCAGGCGAGTTGGCCTGGAAATATTGAGAATAGCCTTGATCTTTTCGCGGTTCACCTCTATGCCTCTTTGAGACACGATGAAACTGAACAATTTTCCGGCTGGGATTCCAAAGAAACACTTCTTCGGATTTAGCATTATATTGTATTTGCGTAGATTGGCGAATGTATCCTCCAAGTCAGAAATTATAGTTTCCTTCTTTTTGGACATCACCGCAATGTCGTCCACATAGGCATGTACGTTGCGTCTGATTTCGTCATCGAGGCAACGCTGCATATTGCGCTGGTAGGTAGCTCCTGCATTTTTTAGCCCAAAATGCATCGTAACGAAACAGAAGGTTCCAAAGGGGGTTATGAAAGAAGTTTTGACTTTGTCTGATTCATTCATCCGAATTTGGTGATAACCGGAATATGCGTCGAGAAAACATAGGAGTTCCAAGCCTGCCGTAGAATCGATAACTTGATCAATCCTAGGCGGAGCGAACGGATCTTTGGGACAAGCCTTGTTCTAGGCGGTATAATCAACACACATCCTTAAATCGGTGGTGTCTTTTTTAGGGACCATTACAGGATTGGCCGACCACTCAGTGTGGATGACCTCTTCTATGAATCCAGCTAACTCGACCCGGGCTAGTTCCTTAGCTATTGCTTTTCACTTTTCATCGCCAAAACATCATAAGGACTGTTTGACGGGTTTAGCGTTTGGGTGTACATTTAGAGAGTGCTCGGCAAGTTCCCTAGGTACTCCAGTCATGTTAGATGGTAGCCATGCGAATATATCTCGATTTGCTTTGAGGAACTTGACGAGCACGCTTTCCTATGCGCGGTCTAAACCTACACCTATCAGGGTCACCTTGGAGGGCTCATCATCCTTCAACGGCATCGTCTTCGTCTCTTCCGATGCCTTGAACTCCGGAGTTGGCTTTGTCACCTCCTTCTTCGTCGCAGTAATCTCGGACGTGTCGATGGTCTTCTTGATTTCCTGGTACTCCTGGGCGTGCAGCACTACTTCAGCAAAGACGACATTTCCGTCCTTGCACTCTCGTGCTTTCTTCAGGTCTCCCCTGATGGTGATCACGCCATTGGGACCTAGAATTTTCATCATAATGTAAATGTAACATGGACGAGCCATAAAAACCCAATAAGCCGGCCGTCCGAATATAGCGTGGTACGTGCTCTTGAATGGGACAACTTCGAAGGAAAGTGCCTCCATCCGATAATTCTTTGGAGTACCAAAGGTGACATCGAAAGTGATCTCTCCCAAGGAATTTGCTTGCCTTCCTAGGACAACTCCGTGAAAGATCACATAGCTGTGATTCAGCTGTGTCTCTGAGATCCGCATCCGGCATAGCATTTCAACATACAGAATATTGATATTGCCACCGTCGTCCATGAGAGTTTGGGAGAAACCATAACCGTCAATAAGTGGATTGACGATTAAGGTGTATTTTCCTCGCCTATGCAACTTAGGCGGATGATCAGCACGGTCAAAGGTGATTGCCACTTCTGACCAATCCAAGTATTGTGGAATAGCCAGAACAGTCGCGTTGAGCTCGTGCAGTACTGCTTTCTTGACATTAGCTGGTTGAGACCCAAGGAAGGTGGCGTAAGTGTCTTTCTTTGTTGGGAAGTTCTTTTTTCCATCCGACTTGGGATTTGAAGCATCGACTTCCTCCATGTCATGATCTTCCTTGGCCTCTTACTCTTTTTCGGGATTCTTTTTTCCCTTCTTCCGCTTAGCCCTGTAGCCAGCGGTATCGTCCTTTTTTATGTCATCATTGAAATGACACTCGGTGTTTGTGTGGGATGAGTCCCCATTGGGATCTAAATGATGCATGGTCGGGTTATTGGCAATGTCGGCCCACGAGTAGGTTTTGCCAGGTTGCTAGTCTCCTCTACCCTGGAGCCTTGACGTCCCACGACCGTGTCCACGGCCACTGTCGCGCCCTCCTCGTCCTCTAGACCCGAAAGTAGTAGTGACAACCGCTGTTTAAATGTTAGGTTTTTGTTCCGAGGTGTTCTTCTACTTCTAAGCTTGTTGCTTTGGTTGTTTTGCCAACTGTGGCATAGCAAGGATGTTCAGTAGTCCTTCTGCATTGTCGTCAGCGTATGCATACTCGCTCGCAGTTTCTATCATCTCTCCCAAATCAGTGACCTTGTTGCATTTCAAACGATGACATAGTAAACCAATTGGTAGTCCTACAATGAAAGCTTGAATCGTAGTTTGGTCATTTACTCCCTCGCAGGAGTTCTTGGTGTCGATCCATTTTTTGAGGTAGTCTCAGCAAGTTTCTCCGGCTTTCTGGGTGCAACGCTGTAGGTCTCCTACCGTACAAGTCCTCCGATATGTGCCTTCAAAATTCCAAAAGAACGTGCTTTGCATGTCATACCAGTTGCGGATGGTGTTTTCCGGAAGTTCATTTATATAGGATCATGCCATCTTCTGCAGCATAAGTGGGAGATATCGGGTTTCGACCAAGCTATTTCCCCCTTCGGCGATGAAGCAAGCCTGGAAAAAATCCTGGAGCCAAGTATCTGGCCGAGTTACACCGTCGTATGGCTGGATGTGCCTTGAGATAGCAAACCCTTCCGGGAATCTTGTTGCTCTAATGCGTGGTCCGAAGCATTTTGGACCCACATAGATTTCATCGTTATCGTAGCGTCGCGCCTCTATGTTAGAGTTGATCCGATGTCTCGTGTCACTTGGTGATAGAGATCGCCATCCTGATTGACGGCTGTGGCTATGGTTACTTGGAGTCGGACTTCAACTTCTACCACCACCTCCTCCGCCACGGTGTCCTCCTTGAAAGCCGTTGTGGTGGCTACTTGGTGGAGAGGGTGGATCAGGTGGAATGTTTCCGGCTGATTGCCGGCCTCTATCCGGAGCGTCATTATTCCAGTTTCTGGGAGGGTCTTCATTACGACGAGCCCCCTGCCGGCTTGATCTCAAAATGGTGTCCGTCATTTCTTCGTCCATCGTTCCCTGCACCTTGGCGCGGTTCAGCCTGATAGTTTGTATGTCTAGGAGGTGGCATCTTATGACGGTCCTCATCCCACCGTTTCTCTTTGTCTTTTTCTGTATGATTATTTGACTCTCTCCGAGGAGGTTGTCTTGGATACAGCACTGCAACTGCATCTCGCTCTATGGCCGGGGCAACATTGCTCCAGTTACATGCGGTTCTATGTTGTTGGCCTGAAGATCCGGTTCTTGAGTAGTTGTCTTCCTGATGGTCAGAACGATGATGTTGTTCCGGCATCCGTTGGGACCTGATGTCATCCCAGGCCGGATCCGTGCGGTATTGGTGAGATTGGGAGACCCTTTTTCCGCTTCCTGATTTCGCGACCTTCTGTTGCTCCAGACCCTTGGTGAGTAGCTTGATGCTAAGCCAAACCTCCTCCGGGCCTTGATTATTTGCTAGGATATCACGAGCCGTGGCGGTGTTCTGTACTGGTGTTGGGTACACCAGATCTCCATTTCTGTCGGTCTGTGTCATCCCTAGATCTCCCTCAAAGAGGACTTTGCGGACTTCTAGAAACTTTTTGACTCATACGTAGCCTTTCTGGGTCTTTAGGTGCTATAGAGAGATGAGCTTCTCCGCAGTAGATATGCGCTTCTTCTCTTCCTTAGTGTTTTTGGCTTCATCTAGGAGTACTTGGAGACGCACTTCTAGGGCCTGAGCCCTTTCTTCCAATTCCGCAGCAGTAAGTTCTGCAGCAGTAGGGATAGGTGTGGTCAATGCAGCATCGATGAGCTTATGGCCACCAGCGGTGACCACGTGTCCATCCACCGAAGCTTCTTTGGGCTTGTCTAGGATTAAGGCTCCATACGAGTCTTCTTCATAATCCTCGGCCACCACTTCCTCCGCTAGAGGATCTTTTGCCGGGGTCTTGTTTTTCTTGTTCTTCTTCTTTGCCTTCTTGGCAGCGCCGATAGCAAAGACGGCTTTGGGTTCGTTTCTCGGAGTCAAACTCTAATCAGTACTTTCAGACATCTGGACATCGGGGTTAACTCCGAGATCCATGTCATCTTGCGCTTTGGGAGAGTTTTCTCCGGATCCTTCGTCCATGGCTTCTCCTTCTTCTACAGCTTTGGAGTTGAACTCCTCTTCATATTCCACGGAGAACTTTCGGAAATCTACCGACGTTATGTATTCATCCCAAGATGCCGGTAAGTCATTGTTTGTTCCGATCACCTCCAGCACCAAGTCTTCGTTTTCTCCAGCATAGGCACAACCGGATCCGGATCCAACATATCCGACAAAGTGCGATGTGTGCGTCCTGAGGTAGTTGTGGCTTTCCTAGTGGGCTTCCTCAAAAATCCTGATGGTTTTGAGAATCTCATCCATGCTTGCGTCTTTCATAATCATGCACCTCAACATACGCCTCGGGAAGGGTTGATCCGGTCCGGCGTTAGAAGAGCCGGAACCAACATTGTTGATTTGTTCCTCCTATATTTCGACCTTGGCGGGTGGGTCGATCTGGGATTCGACCTCTCTAAGGAGATCCACTCCAGATTCCACTTGCGCCACGAGACCTGCTTTAGGCTCAGCTTTCTCCACTATCTCCGCTACAGGTATGGGCTGGGTGGGATTAGAGTTTTCTGGGATCCAGAACTCTGCTGCCTCCGCGGACAGAGGGGAGCCAGAAACTTCTTTTGCCTCTATCATCACCGCTGGGTGGGTGGGGCAGGTTCATCGAAGCCAATGTACACATCGATCTCGCCGAAAGACATGATGGTGTAGGTAGTCATAGCCTCCCTAGCCAGAAACCAAGTCTTGTCAAGAACGATGTGAGGGACATCGCTGGCGTAGAGGATGCGACCAACGGCGATGGTCTCGCTGATTCCGATTCTTGCAGATTCCGCACGGAACGCAGATCTGAAGCTCACTTGCCCCACAGTGGGCGCCAACTGTCGTCAGATTGATGACAAGTATGTAGGGTAACGGGTAGGCTACACTAGCATAAAATCAAAATTTTCTACTGCGTCAACCAGGAATACTATTGTCATAGATCACAGGATTACCACTAGACGCGCAGTTGTGGAACTCGATGAAGCACGTCGGGGCAGTGTAGATATTCTACATCTCCTTAAAATCCTCGTCCCATGAGCAGCTCCCCTTTGCGCGGCTCGTCCAAGTGCTACATCTACAGCACCTCTGAGGTATCCACATGTCCGGAGTGGGAGTCGTCACACGCCAGACTGCTAGGTCTGCACGTGCAACATAGGCGGAAGAGGAGTGGTGGCTGGGTGGAATGGTCAACCCTATTCAGCTCGCCTCACCCTCTCTTATATAGGCATCCCTGGTGGGCTTCTACATTAGCAGCCCATTAGCAGCCTAAGCCTGGTCTAATTCGGATCCAATCCTCATTAGGCTTCCAGCCCCTAAAGTTTGTGACCCTATAGGTTCATACACATATAGACATGACGCGAGTACACTTACTCCATCAATAGTTGGTAGTGGCCTCTAGCAAGACGTGCCAACTCCTAAACGCATATAAAGATCATTCGGACAAACCATCACAAGGTTGAGTACATCTCTTTCCCTTTGCCTCATGATATTTGGTCGAGCTCCAAGCTGACCTCTCTTTCTCGATACTGTGAGTCAGAATCCCTTTACTAGGTTAACTCTTAACCATATGTAGCACGGCCATGCATTTCTGGATCCGATCACTCGAGGGGCCCAGAGATATCTCTCTCAAGTAGAGAGGGGCAAATCCCATCTTGATTGACCAATGCCTTGCAGCATGTATCAGGACAAACCCGAAACCTACCTTTATAACTACCCAGTTACGGAGTAGTGTTTGATAGCCCCAAAGTAGGTCGATCCACATCTCAAGTACATGCGACAATCTCATGTCTAAGGACAAAACGTACACGATGTGTAGAGAGAGTTGCAAGTATTATTGCCAGTCTCATGTTCGGTTAGTCCAACCCCATGTTCATAACATGTGTCCACATCATTGGTTTGACATCTCCATGTCTATGACTTGCGAAACATAGTCATCACCCAATCGATGTGCTAGTCTAATATTCACGTGTGTCCTGACATGAACTCCGACTAGGGACAATTATTAGATAACCATACAAGTAAAGAGTTTCACAAACAATTCACATAACTGCCAATCAATGCAAGTTGCCTGGTATATAGATATTCAAGGAACATTATAATAACTCATGGATACACATGAAATACAATCATCTCTATGATAGCCTCTAGGGCATATTTCCTTCAGTCTCCCACTTGCACTAGAGTCAATCTAGATAGTATCTAATACCTATTGCTCTTGTGTGCGCTTCATGCGCAGGCTGCGGAAGTGGCTTAGTCATGGGATCAGCAACATTTGAGTCTGTATGTATTTTACATAACATGACACTACCATCATCAATGAACTCACGAATCAGATGGTAACGCATGCGAATATGTTTGTTCTTCTGGTGCTGTCTAGGTTCCTTGGCTTGTGCAATAGCACCATTGTTGTCACAATAAACGTCCAAGGGATTGGACGAGCCCTGAACCACACCAAGAGCGATCAGGAAATTCCTAATCCAAACAGCTTCCTTTGCAGCCTCCGAGGTAGCAGTATATTCAGCTTCTGTTGAAGAGGAGACCACTGTATCTTGCTTGGAACTTTTCCAGCTCACAGCACCACCATTCATGACAAACACATAACCTGATTGCGATTCCGAGTCATCTGAGTCGTTAAGGTAACTCGCATCTGTGTAACCCTTTACCCTGAGTTCAACCTCACCTCCATAAACTAGGAACATATCCTTAGTCCTTCTCAAGTACTTCAGGATATTATTTACCGCTGTCCAGTGAATCTCACCTGGATTAGCCTGGTATCTGCTTGTAACACTTAGAGCATAGGAAACATCTGGGCGAGTACATGTCGTTGCATACATGATGGATCCAATAGCCGAAGCATATGGAACCGTACTCATGCGTTCTCGCTCATCAGTGGTCGAAGGACACTGAGTCTTGCTGAGTTTAATGCCGTGAGACATGGGCAAGAACCCGTTCTTAGCCTCTTCCATGCTGAACCGTTTCAACACTTTTTCAATGTACGTACTCTGGCATAATCCAATTAGCCTCCTTGATCTATCTCTATAGATCTTGATACCCAGAATATATGCCGCTTCTCCCAAGTCCTTCATAGAAAAACTATTTTTCAATGAGGTCTTAACAGACTCGAGCAGAGGAATGTCATTTCCAATTAGTAATATGTCATCCACATATAAGATTAGAAACACAAGTGATTTCCCATTTTCTTTCTTATACACAAAAGGTTCTTGTTTGTTTTTGGTGAAGCCAAACTCCTTTACAACTTCATCAAATCGAATGTTCCAACTCCGAGATGCTTGCTTCAGCCCATAAATAGACTTTTGAAGTTTGCATACCTTTCCAGCATTGTTTGGATCGACAAAACCTTCAGGCTACATCATATACACATCCTCAGAAAGGATTCCATTTAAGAAAGCCGTCTTGACATCCATCTGCCATATCTCATAATCGAAATGTGCAGCAATGGCTAGAATGATCCGTATAGATTTAAGCATCGCTACGGGCGAGAAAGTCTCGTCATAGTCAACTCCTTGGACTTGTCGAAAACCTTTTGCAACAAGTCGAGCTTTATGGATGTGAACATTTCCATCCATATCAATCTTCTTCTTATAGATCCACTTGCACTCGATGGCTTTAAAACCATCAGGTAGGTCAACCAAGTTCCAAACTTGATTGTCTCCCATGGACTCTATCTCGGCTCTCATGGCAATCAGCCATTTCTAAGAGTCTGGGTCCACCATCGCTTCTGCATAGGTCGCAGGCTCATCATTGTCTAACAATAATAACTCTCGCGCTTCGCGGAGCCTCGCCGACCTTCGTGGATGTGGTGCTTCTATTGCCACGGGTTCCTCAACTTGTTCTGCTACAATAGCATCACTCATAGAAGCATCCCCGACTGGCTCATCTTGATCTTCTTCAAGTCGCACCGACCTTCCACTCGTTCCCTTTGTGAGAAACTCTTTCTCTAGGAAAACACCGCTACGAGCGACAAACACTTTTCCCTCTTCTCGGTTGTAGAAGTAATACCCTAAGGTTTCCCTTGGGTATCCCACAAAAATGGACTTATCTGATTTGGGTGTTAGCTTGTCCGACTGAAGTCGCTTGACAAATGCATCACAACTCCAAATCTTTAGAAAAGACAAACTGGGATTCTTTCCAGTCCACATCTCATATGGTGTCTTAACTACGGATTTAGATGGTACCCTGTTTGGTGTGAAAGTTGTTGTTTATAGCGCGTAACCTCAAAATGATAATGGTAAATCCGACTGGCTCATCATCGATCGAACCATGTCCAACAAAGTTTGATTACGCCGTTCAGAGACCCTGTTTCTTTGAGGCGTTCCGAGCGGCGTGAGCTGTGGAACAATTCCGCAACTCTTAAGATGATTGCTAAACTCGTGACTCAAATATTCACCTCCGCGATCAGATCGCAAGGCCTTTATTTTCTTGCCACGTTGATTCTCTACCTCATTCTGAAACTCTTTGAACTTTTCAAAAGTTTCAGACTAATGCTTCATCAAGTAGACATAACCATATCTACTGAAATCATCAGTGAAAGTAATGAAGTAGTGATATCCTCCTCTGGCTATCATGCTCATTGGTCCACATATATCAGTATGTATGAGTTCCAACAAGTCTGTCGCTCTCTCGGGAAACCCCGTAAAAGGCGTCTTGGTCATCTTTCCAAGTAAACAAGCTTGACATGTCTCGTATGATTCAAAATCAAACGAAGTTAGAAGACCATCACCATGGAGCTTCTTCATGCGCTTTTCACTTATATGCCCCAAATGACAATGCCATAAATAGGTAGGACTCAAATCATTTGGCCGAAGCCTTTTAGCACTAACATTGTAAACACATGCATTATCAAGATTTAAAATAAATAACCCATTCACAATAGGAGCATCAGCCACAAACATAGCATTCTTAGAGATTACACAACCATTGTTTGTACTCGCGAATGAATAACCATCCCTCATCAAACATGAAGGTGATAAAATGTTTCGACCCATACTAGGAATGTAATAACAATTATTCAACTCAATGATAAATCCTGACGGAAGGTGAAGTTGCATGACGCCGACGAACAATGTAGCAACCCTTGCTTTATTTCCGACGCGAAAATCCACTTCGCCTTTCTGCACTTCTCTAGTCCTTATTAGCCCCTGCATCGAATTGCAAATATGAGCAACCGATCCGGTATCAAATACCCAAGAGTTAACATAAGAATTTGCGAGAAAAATGTCCACAACATTTACAACAAGCGTACCTAAGTGGGAAGTACTCTTACTTCCACTCTTCTTCAAAGAAGCCTGGTACTTGCTGCAGTTTCTCTTCCAGTGGCCATATTCGTGACAAAAGAAACACTCAGTGTCTCCTGCAGGACCAGCCTTTTGCTTGGGTGCAGGGTTTGGCTTAGGGATCGTATCCTTAGCCTTGCCCTTCTTCTTCTGCCAAGAAGTGCCCTTTTTCTTGAAGCTAGGCTTGTTCTGCACAGCCATCACATGGCTATGCCCTATACACTTCTTAATGTCACATTCTGCTGTTTTCAGCATCCCACATAATTCATTAAGGCCCCTCTCCACCCCATGCATATGGTAGTTCGAAATGAAATGCCCATAGCTAGATGGAAGAGATGCCAAAATGAAATCAGTGGCCAACTCTTAACGTAATGGAAAACCAAGCTTTTCCAAAGTCTGACTGTAACCAACCATTTTGATCACATGGGGGCCTACAGTTGCTCCCTCTGCCAGCTTGCATTCCACAAAGGACTTAGCGACATTGTACCTCTCAGTCCTAGCCTGAGTCTGGAACATGTCCTTAAGCGCAACGATCATATCGTACGCTTCTTGATCCTCAAACTGCTTTTGAAGATCAGGTTCCATGCATGCAAGCATGCGACAACTAGCCTCAACAGATTCATCACATGCTTTCTTGTAGGCATTCTTAAGGGTAGCAGTTGCATTATCAGCAGGTTCATCCGGGATTGAGGTATCCAGAACGGTTTCCTTTTTCTTAGCCCTGCGAATAATTCTCAGGTTACGGACCCAGTCCGAATAGTTTGTCCCATTTAGTTTATCCTTTTCAAGAATCGAACGCAAAGCAAAAGGTGATGAATTGTTCGGTGCCATTGATCTACAACAAAAAATATGCAAAATACTAAGCCATGTAACCATGAAAGAGTAAAACATATTAAACAATTTAATAGCATATACTCCCACTTAAATCAACATCCCTCTATTGATACTAAGTGATTCAAGATCCACAATTAACAAGTCGACTAGTGAGCTTTAGCATCACTGCTAGAAGACAAGGTAAATCGGTAAGCAACCTTTGCTAATCATATCACATATGACTCTTGTTGTTGGGTGACATCTCTATGTCAAAACTAGGCGCCCAACCTTTATGCCCCAAGGTCCTTCACTGTTAAGATGACCTTGTTAAGCTCACAACCCTTATGCGTGTAGGGATCCGATACAAACCCATCAAGCCAAGGAAAACCGTGGCACCTTAATTTCATAGACCCACCAATGATTGTACAGGGCATAGGATGGTGCAAGGTTTGGTTGGGAGGGCATGGTTTAACTTAAATTTTGTGAGGGATCGTTCTACTTCTATCATCTAAGCATGCATAGTAGTAAAACATATAAGAATAGCATTCACATAGATGTGATACAGTATGGCCCATTTTCCACCATGCTGATCTCCATCTTCATGCTCTATGCGAGCCATCCTCCAAGTGATGAGTTCTCCAAGAACTAATACAAGCTATTACTCCTAACAGCTAGTAATCAAAATTACATGGTATTGCGATCATCACAAGTTGACACGCAGGCCATTACAATAATTGACAACACATATGGCTCCAGCCGTGTTGCCCTACTCACGACACGCAGGTCATGAAAAATACATACATGCATCACATACATTTTTGGGCCATACTGATCACATAAATCCTGCAAAAACAAGTTGTGCATAGAATCGCATTCTACTGGATCATGTGAAATCATAGCACCTATGAACCTTAACGAGATACAAAAGGGGGCTATGACTAAGGGGAGTCTAGGGGGTCTCCCCCTGCGGGGTCTAGGGGGTTCGAAAAATGAGAGACCAAATCTATACAATTTTCTTTAAGGATTTTGATCGGCAAATCAAATTTACCATAAACTGACCATAGTTCCGATTCGACCAAACTCCTTTGATCACGGTACGTCGATTCAGATCTAATTTCTGATTCGATCAATCATATTGATCTTCGCGTGATTCAAAAGGATTTATGTGTCACTGTCTACCCCGATGGCGGAAACCGACCGGTAGGGCTAAGTCGTTCGACGACCTTAGAATCACGATCACGGAAAGTAAGATCATAGATCAATCAAGAAACACCGCCATACAAACGATCACATGATTCATATCAATCTACATATCACCATATGCAAACTTCTCGAACCTATGACTGAATATCATCAGCTCTGATACCACTGTAGGGTAACGGGTAGGCTACACTAGCGTAAAATCAAAATTTTCGACCGCGTCAACCAGGAATACTATTGTCATAGATCACGGGATTACCACTAGACGCGCAGTTGCGGAACTCGATGAAGCACGTTGGGGCAGTGTAGATGTTCTACGTCTCCTCCTCGTCCTCGTCCCACGAGCAGCTCCCCTTTGCGCGGCTCGTCCAAGTGCTACAGCTGCAGCACCTCCGAGGTATCCACACGTCCGGAGTGGAAGCCGTCACACGCCAGACTGCTAGGTCTGCACGTGCAACACAGGCGGAAGAGGAGTGGCGGCTGGGTGGAATGCTCAACCCTATTCAGCTCGCCTCACCCTCTCTTATATAGGCATCCCTGGTGGGCTTCTGCATTAGCAGCCCATTAGCAGCCTAAGCCTGGTCTAAAATTTGGATCCAATCCTCATTAGGCTTCCAGCCCCTAAAGTGTGTGACCCTATAGGTTCATACACATATAGACATGATGCGAGTACACTTACTCCGTCAATAGTTGGTAGCAGCCCTTAGCAAGACGTGCCAACTCCTAAACGCATATAAAGATCATTCGGACGAACCATCACAAGGTTGAGTACATGTCTTTCCCTTTGCCTCACGATATTTGGTCTAGCTCCAAGCTGACCTCTCTTTCTCGATATTGTGATTCGGAATCCCTTTACTAAGTTAACTATTAACCATATGTAGCACCGCCATGCATTTCTGGATCCGATCACTCTAGGGGCCCAGAGATATCTCTCTCAAGTAGAGAGGGGAAAATCCCATCTTGATTGACCAATGCCTTGCAGTATGTATCAGGACAAACCCGGAAACTACCTTTATAACTACCCAGTTACGGAGTAGTGTTTGATAGCCCCAAAGTAGGTCAATCCACATCTCAAGTACATGCAACAATCTCAGGTCTACGGACAAAACGTACACGATGTGTAGAGAGAGATGCAAGTATTATTGACAGTCTCATGTTAGGTCAGTCCAACCCCATGTTCATAACATGTGTCCACATCATTGGTTTGACATCTCCATGTCTATGACTTGCGAAACATAGTCATCAACCAATCGATGTGCTAGTCTAATATTCACGTGTGTCCTCACATGAACTCCGACTAGGGACAATTATTAGATAACCATACAAGTAAAGAGTTTCACAAACAATTCACATAATTGCCAATCAATACAAGTTGCCTGGTATATGGATATTCAAGGAACATTATAATAACTCATGGATACACATGAAATACAATCATCTCTATGATAGCCTCTAGGGCATATTTCCTACAAAGTACGCCATGAGGGGGTCCTCGAGGCGTGCGGAAGAGAGGCGTGTGAGACATATGGTATTCCGGGACGGTGAGCACACAAGTTTACCCAGGTTCAAATCCGCTAGCTTTGGACGGATCCTACTCCTGCTAGCAATCCAGTAAAACAGTAGAGCTGGAATATGGGTTACAAGGGTTTCGCCTGTGCGAGTTGACATTGGAGGCTATTGTGAGGGTTCCCTAAAGGATTTTCTCTAGGACAGCTTATATAGTTATCCGACCTTGGGTTTACAGGAGAGACCTATCCGGCTACGACTAAGAGTCAGTTACAGAGTACATCTTGAACTACAAGTAACACTATAGGCCTATGTCGGTAAGTCATCTGGGCCTTCCCGTAGCCGTATTGGACTCCGTATCTTCTCCCTTACTGGGCCGCCCGTGAAGCAAAGCTCTAACCCGAAGTGGGCCACCCTAGTCAGTGAGGCACAGTGAGGTTACCCGGAAAGTATATCCCCAACAAATCCCCATAGACGGAGCTTGATTCACACTTTATTTTTTGGGGCCACAAACTAGTTTGGGGCATTATTACTATCCTGTACTTATGCCATGCTTTCCTGCTTTATTACTATTGCGTGTGGAGCGCCTTTACTGTTTAGGACTTGTGACACGTTTCCGCGGTATCGACAAGCCCAGTCACACTTTCGGGTTCCCGGTCGTTTGCAGCCGTCTACATACTCTAGGCCCGTCTCAGAGTTGCCCAACTTCGTTGCATGTAGCTTAGTGTGGTGTCCCCCTGAAATCATTTATGAAGCTTATGAATGCTTTGTCATGAGGCCTCGTTGCTTTTTGTTTATTTGTTCCTGAGGTTGATCGTGCATGTGTTGCTATTTATGCACCCCTGCAAAGTAAATCTTTCTGAAAGCCGTGTCCATGGTTATGGACGACTTGGAGCATAGTTTCTCGATCATAGATATATATATATAACTAAAGTACCTCCTTTAATTTGACTAAACATGACTAGTAAATAGTGCAACACTCATGGAATGGTTAATAAAATTGCCAACGGATGGGATGTTCTTCCATCTTCTCATCGGTAAGTGAGAAGGAGGGCGAGCGATGTTTATTTATGTTACTTATATCACTTTTGTTACTAATTAACGAGTGTCCATCCATTTCTGGTTGGCGAATGATGTAGCGTGTCTGTATAGAACTGTTTAGATATTATCTTTCACTGCAATTGCATCACCCCAGGTTATTCCCTTTAGATCCCTTAAGACTTGCTGAGTACCCCTAGGGTCTCACATGACAAATAGTTGGTTTAGATGGACAGGTATACTCTCAGGAACGTTACTGGGTCAAATAGACCGATGATGGTGGCGACGACCGTCAGATATAGGGATTCCACGGATGGTGATCCGTGAGATCTGTGGGCAGGATGTGCTTATTTCAGGGGCATCTTATGCCAATTTTCTTCATGTCCATACTCGGATATTGTTTTCTTCTTCCACTTGATACTCTGATGTGTGATGTACTAGGATGTATCCTATTATCTCTATCTAGGATATTTGGATTATGCCGTATGGCATTGAAAATTTCCTTTTCTATTGTTTTAGATGGTCTGACTCTGATGTACTATTATATGTCGCTGGCATACACACTTGTGTATGTTTTGTTCACACACCTGTCGACTACGCTGCTTGCTCTTGTCCCGATGTTCTTGAAAGTGGGTAGGGTGGTTGGCTGGTATCGTGCCCTCCTCTACTTCTACGGCCCTACACGTGTGTGGCCTTGCGCCTTCGCGGTAGAATCTCTTATCCACTTTTGGGTTCATCCTGGCTTATTGCTTAGAGAGTAGGATCTGAGGTATTACACTGTGGAGAGCATCCTTCGTCGCACCAACAATTGCTACCTAGTGGATGACGACCTCTACTAGGTCCACCTAACAATATCGCATTGCGGTGCATCTCCGCTAAAGAGGGGTGCGAGCTTCTCGCCGACATCCATGTTGGCGAATGCGGCCACCATGCCTTTGCATGCACCCTCGCTTGGACGGCATTCTAGAGAGGATTCTACTCGCTCACGACACTGAATGACGCCACCGAGATTGTGAAGTCTTGCCAGTCATGCTAGTTCCATGCCAAGAAGATACTCCAGCCTGCCCAACAACTGCAAACCATCCCGCTATCATGGCCGTTAACGGTCTAGGGGCTAGATATCTTGGGGACTTTTCCTAGAGCGCCCAGCGGCTACCGATACCTCTACATCGCCATCGACAATCCCGGCAAGGTCGACGGTCAAGTTCATAGAAGGCTTGTTATGCTACTTTGGCGTGCCCAATCACATCATCACCGACAACGACAACAAATTTACTAGCGGATTATTCAAATCCCATTGTGCCGATCTCGGCACCTAGATCTGCTACACCTCTCTCGCCCACCCAAGAAGCAACGACCAAGCCGAGCGAGCCAATGCTGCAGTACTAAAGGGGATTAAGACAAGAAGTTTCCACAACAAGCTCAAGGACTATGGAAGAGGGTGGCATGACGCATTCCCAAGATTACTCTGGTCCATCCGCACCACAACAACCAAACCAACTAGTGAGACCCCTTTTTCCTTGTTTATGGAGTTGAGACAATCATTCCCCCAAAACTCAAGAATAGTTCCCCATGGGTCCTGGCCTTCAGTGAGAATACGTGGGAGGAGCTAGACCAAGATGACATAACCCTCATCCAGGAGGCCCATCACCGGGTCACTGTTCGGGCTGCCAAGTACCAGCAGTTAATATGTTGCTACCACTGCCGCAACATACACGCTCACACCCTGGAGCGGGGGACCTCATCCTATGGTGGGTCCTCTCTCGTGAAGGCCTCCACAAGTTGACCCCAATGTGGGATGGCCCCCTTAGAGTCGTGCGCATCGCGAGACTGGGAGCGCTGCTATTAGAAATAGAACACAGAGTGGCAATACCGAATGCATGGAACATCCAGCACCTTCACATGTTCTACCCTTGTGCCTACAAAAGCCGTTGTAATAGACAACGCCATCCTTGGGTACATCAAGAACTCATGAGAAGACCTTCACACTAGTTTTCCTTCCATATTGATTCTCCTGGTGGTGTTTTTCTCTCTCATGTTGTTCCCTCTTGTGTACCATGCGAGAGGGGGATAGGCACGATATCTATCTCTAAATCCAATGATATCATCTCTTAGACCTAAAGTGTCGAGGCCTGACTTGTGGACTAGATCCAGCTATAATGTCACCTCACCCACTGATGAGGGGTAAACCTCGGCAATGCCCATTGATATGGACTTGTGTTTCATGGAAAAGGTGAGAGTTGGTGATTTCGTCAGCTTAACGGAGAAACAAGGGAGGCGATTTACCCAGGTCCAGGCCCTCGTACAGGAAACCGTACTTCCTTCTTGTCTGCTCATATTAGCATTGGAGAGTACAAACTCGTTGAGTCGACTAGATGAAATCTCGAAGTGAGAGAGAGGGGTGTAATGTCTATTATCTAGATCTATTGTAGAGTGTCTATGGTATTATGTGTTCCTCGTTGGACCCTCCTAGCCTTTATATATGGGGACGCTAGGTCTCACGTACCAATAGGAGTTGGTTTACAAGTTAGAGTTCGTATCTAGTCTAGTCTTGTACTTTCCTTGTCTTGTCTCGCCAGGAGTCTGTGTCCTTGTAGGCTTTGTATCAGCCAATCTGTCGTGGGCTTCATGGATCTTGGCATATCTTCGGGTGAGGCTTCCTTCGGCCCGCACTGTATATTCCAATAGTGGGAACCCAAAGGGTTCTGCCTATGCCAGTAGCCCCCGAGGCTATGTTCGGATGCTTGCCTCCGAGCATAGGCTCAAAGTAATTTTTAATATGCCTGGAAGGTGAACTCAAAGATTTCTTCGGATGCTTGAATTTCTCGACTGCCTTGTTTGGCTGATGGAATGGATGAAGTTGTTTTGTTCTTGAAGTGATATTTTAATTTTCATTAGGTGATCCCTATGGGAGTCACCTTTGAGGGTACACTCGGGTAGATTCAAAGATATGCTTCTTTGTTGGAGATATTCTTCTAACGACTCCTATTTGTAGGATTTCTGTTTTTTCTATCGGGTATGTGGTTAGCGCTACCGATGGGAGTAGCCCCCGAGGCTATGTTTGGGTGCTTGCATCCGAGCATAGGATGAGAGAACACCTTCATCTGAGGAGGTACTCAACTTGGGTCTTCTTTTTTGCAGAAGTAGATTTTTTCCTATCGACTCCTGTTGGAGGACTTGTTGTTTCTATCGGGTGATAGGTCAGCGCTCCCGATGGGAGTAGCCCCCGAGGTTATGTTAGAATGCGTGTGTTTGAGCATAGGCTCAAATCTTCATCATCCAAGAAAGTTCTCAACTCAGGTGTTTTATCTTTGCTTTTATGTTGACTCCATCGGAGGATTTTTTCTATTGAATAGGTGAAGTGTCAATTCAATAAGTTTGTCATGGGTATTTTGGTATAACAAGTTTGGTGCATCTGATAGATCGGGAACCAGTTAATTGCTCTTGGGAAAAAACATCGTGAACCTAGTTCAAGGCACATATTTTATGGGTACCCAACGCGTCCGTCGAGATTTTTCATCATATCGTGGATACGGATAATAACTAGTAGAGCGCATTCGGATGCGATTACTAGGTCTCACAGGACGGATCCTGGTGTCTGACCTTCATGTCATGGACAAGGCATTCAGATGTATTATCATGGTGGACGCGGTCTAAGTATTTATGAAATTTTTATCAACTCCGTAGGAGGATTTCACTTTTTCTATCGGGTGCGCCGCAGCGCTCCTAATGGGAGTAGCCCCCTAGGCTACGTTTGAATAGTGGCATTCGAGCGTAGGATCAGAGTTGTTCTTCATCAGAGAATTTTCCCGTGTAGATAAAATAGGTATCCTTAAAAAAGACATGTAGATTATGTAAAGTTTGTATATGTATCAGCCGAAAGTATAGTTTGTTCTAATTTGAAATCATGATATATTTTTACCAATGGCTATGGTGGTTTCGCCCCTTGCGAGACCTTTTCGTTAGCCTGATGCCCATTGGTTTGGATCAGCTACTAGGGTAAAAGCATGTTTTTGACGTATTTCATGGCAGATCCGAAGAATTTTTAAGTTTGCGCTGAGTAGCTGATGGCCTACACGTGCACAGGTTCGTTAGAGAATTTTTTCGAGGAAGTATTAATTCTAGTTTTTATATCGATCCCAACGAGGAGCCTAGAAAAGTGTTTTTATGCGGCATTTCTGTCGCACCCAAGGTGTCACAGGTCTTGAGTGAATTGACTGGAAAAGTTGACGGTGGAAGTGGTGAGTAAAAGATAGAGGAACTTTCTTAGGAAATAAGTAAATGCTATAAAAGTAAAGATGCAAAAGGTGTGTAAAGGTCCTACAAATGAGAAGTTAGGTGTGGAGAGAATCGGTTCATGGTGATAGTGAAAGTGCCAAATGGAATAAGCGGAATAAGTGATAGTGATATTTCTTATTTATAAGTGAGTAGGCAAGCAATCCATATATCGACTAGGAGTCATCATGGCCAATTCTTACCAATCCCAATGATCCATCAACTTGGTACCACGGCCATGGACAGCGCATTAATTAAGGTCTTTCGACCGGATCAAGGCTTTAACTTGATGGTTCCTTGTTGTCCTCGAGTAGTGCTAGCTCTTCTTTGATATCGGTCGTGTCACTTGAGGGTCGCCGAACTAGAATGCAAGTTCATACCTATGAGATCTTTGGATCATGTTACCTAGGCCCTTAAATTAGATAACATGGATTAGGAAAACATAGATATTTATTCTCACTGTTTAAATAAACATTACAATGATCACAAATTGATGGAATTAAAGGAGGCACATCACATCTCACCAATCCCCTACATCTCCCACGCCAATAGGGATTTACTTAGACATGAGAGGAAGACAAATCAAAGGCATAATTGTATTGCAAATAGAAATCATCTCAAAGTTATGGTAGCAAACCACAATAGCAATTAAAGATCCAAACAAATACAAACCATAGGTAGATCAAAGTATCAAACCCTAATCTTACAAGTGCCAATCTCTCTCTCCCTCTCTAAGTAATAATGGAATGATGGTGGGGTGTGTGATTTAGAGGTTGAAGATCATCGGGGAATGAGGCGAAGTTCTTCTCCTCTTTCAGATCTGATCTCCCTCTCTCAGATGGCTTGCGGTGGCTTAACTGCTTTTCTGTGGTTCTTCTTGTCTCCCCTCTTTTACGAAAGTTTCTTGTATTTATATAAGGAAGGATGGGTAGTATGGGCGGGCGGTACGCGCGCGCCCTGACTGTACCAGTGGTAGTAAAGCATTCAGGATGCCTCCAATGAAAGTTCCTCCAATTGGGGATTTTCTTACTCTGGTGTAATTAACCCATAAATACTATTAGATCTTTAATAAATGTTCATTGCCAGAAAACCATCACAAGAAACCAAGGATTCGCTAACAAGGACATTAGTGGAAAGGGGCAATCTTCAATGAAATCCGGTAATAAACAAGAGGAAAACCAATGGTAAAAATGATGAAATTTGGATCTATGAACATCCCCAAGCTTAGCGGTTACTCGCCCTCGAGTTATAAAGTTGTAATGAATAATAGCGAAGAATTGAGTCAAGATGAAAACTTACAAGTTTGAGGTTGTATCATATTCCATCGTCTCAAATACCGCAACCTTCAACACGAGCATAATACATCTGAATAGTAGCCCTTAAGCTTGATTCCTAGACGGAAGTAATTCGCTAGCTAATAGTTTTTATAACTCAAATAAGATTGTTAAAAATTTCGTGAGGCTTTGCAAATCAATTTCTTTTAGTGCCTCTCTTGTTACGAGAGTGAAAATGTTTTAAGCGAGATCGCTTGAGTTAAAATTAAGGGTGCACATGTAGATGTCAAAAGAAGGATAAACTTAGAGTTTTTTCATTAATCACCCAGTTCGATAATCGCGGCTATGAAATGACTCTTCTTTTCCTTTCTTATCAAGAACTCTAATTTGCACATTTTAGGTAGTGAGGTGATGTCAACAATTAAAAGTATTGAAAGTATCTCAACTCATATTTTGATAATGGATCTTTTCTTTTTCCTTCTCAAGGATCAACGAATATTTCTTTTATAAACTCCTACCTAGCCTATTGGCAATACCAATATTTTTTCCCATATTGCGACACATATGCCACTCATGCCATCAACTCATAGGTGAAATCCGGTGTTATACCATAGATCATTCAGAAGCTAGCGGAGTTGTTGGCATCCCAAAGGTGTGTATTTGAAACAAAGTACTTTCCTTTTACTCTTTTCTCTTTCCACTTTTTTTACAGCATGTCGATACAAGTTTTGGCATCTCCCTCTCCTACTCTAAAGAGTTCATTAGTATTAAGCAATTATTTTTCAGAAGGTATCATCAAGTCAACGATCAGTATGTGGGGTTGAGCACTCCCAAGATTTAGCCCTTAAGACAAAAACATGGCACCAAAGTTGTCGATGGACACTTTCTCTTGTTCTAAAAAGTTTGGAATTGAATCCCAAGAGTGATTCTTCAAACTGATATTAATTGTCGAAAGTCTTAACCATAGAGGTGACAAAAACCTTTGAGATGAAATTCTAAGAGATAAAGGTCATAAAATGTTCATGAATAAGCTTACCGGAAAAAGGAAAATAGGAATGTGGTGCCTCCTCTTGCTTGTTTGTATTCTACTTGAGCCAACTCTTTGCGTTCGTCTCCATAGCTCGATCACTAGAAGTGAGTAACCTGCAGAAAGAATCAAATAGAGCCGAGAGAAATTTGCACAAATAAAGCTAGAGACTAGTCTAATATTTTTCGGTTTTCTTTTATCAAATGAAAAACTAAAAGTAAACAGGCATTGAAAAAAAACAAATAAAAAGAAGAAAGAAAAATATGAATGCAAAAAGGTGGGAGGATTTTAACCTCCCCAAGCTTAGGCTTTTTCCTAACTAGAATCAGTTGTTGCTACCGTCAGGTGGCAGCTGTTTATATGGGAAGTTCGGTTAGCGGTTTGGAAAGTCGTACCTGAAAGATGTGAAGTCTTGCGTGAGGTTGACTATGTTGGCGTTCACATCATACAACGTGTTTTCTATGTTGTCAATGCGATGCACCACCTGGTCAAAATCACTCCTTGGGACATAGTCGAATCCCGGCTATGGTGGAGGCATACCTTGTTGTTGGTGTTGGTGGAAGGGTTGTTGGTGATGGTGTTGCTGGCCGTTGTTGTCCCATCCTACACCATGCCAACCTTCTTATCCTTTATCATACTGTCGTTAGCCAGCTGGTGTGTTTTCCTAGTTGGGATGGCCACCTGGTGGCGCAGTCCTTCCTGAGAGGATCCATGCCTCCTGGAACTCCTACTCAGTGAGGACCCAGCTCTGTTTACCTGGCAAACAAAAAGCTTGGACAAAAGGAAGCATGATTTGGTGGAGATCATAGTTACGTTCAAAATAAAACTGATAAGCATGGAGGGCAAGCTCTGGCCTATTGACCCCCATGAACTTGGTGCTAGCCATATGGATGTCATCCAGGGCCTTACTTCCAGCCATAGCTCTTTCCTTTGGTAAGATAAGTTCGTGTGCATATGCGATCTGTGTGATCAACCCACCACAATGAATGTCCCCCGCGGAAGCCAACCTTTGGCGACGAAAGTGCTGGATGAGCAAAGCACCCAAGTTTACCTTGCCTACCATCTCTGGATGCAAGGCCATATGAATCACACTCATTTTGGGGCCTGCCATTGCCCCAACATCACCTTTTCCAAATAAAGAATTAACAAGGAAGGTATGAAAATAACATATAGTAGGATTCTGGATAGTGGTGCTCTTCTTGCGCAAGTAATCATTGTTCCTGTGGACATAAATTTGCCCCCAAGATTGCAATGCCTCTTGATGTTTTATGTTTTAATCACCTTTTACAAATAATCATTGTTCCATGTTTTATATTATTGTTTTGCATCGTAGTTACAGGATCTTGGCATTTTACGGCGTTCACGTGCAAATTTTATGTATATTTTCACCAGGATCAGGATAGATGATGGATACAATGGACACAATTCTTGGAGCAGTTGTATTAGGGAGAACCGGTGTCAAAAACAACGTAAATTGGTTATTTGGAAAATATCAATAATATCAGAAGAAAAACCAAAGCGATCAAGGCATACAGACGGTTTAACGACCAACTATACGATGGGAATAAAATTCCGACCGTATAGTTGGCGCCGCCACCGCCTCCTAAAATTGTTTCACCCCGTGCAACTGGATCGGAGAGACGACATATAGAAGAACCAGAAATCGCTGAAACCTCACGTCCGGAATGCATATAGAGGGGGAACTCGTCCACCGGGGATCCATCTTCACACTACGCAGATCCAGGAGGCTAAGGCATTGATCTTCATTATCAACCGCTGCATCACCACCATCTCCATCCATCCCGTTTACATCTTGTATAATCTTGTTGTAATTCCTGTACTCGTTGTGGATTTATACAAGTACTATTCGTCTATGATAGGTTCCATTGTTATTGCCATGTTGTTGATTGCCCCCATGTCTGAGTAGATCATTAGTTCTTGGGGAGATGGAGAAACCCTAGTATGAGATTGAAATACGATAAAGTTTATTATGATATTCATCGCTGTGACCATGTGTTAGATTTTCTTCATCTTGATGTTGGGAGAAGTCGACCTCTGAATATTTGCCTCTTATGGGGACATGATGGAGGGAACTACTTGTTGGTAGACGGAGGTGTGTTAGCACTTATAGTGACTATAAAGCTATTAGCACCCCTTACGTATCAACTTGGGAACCAAGGAAACTCACGGAACACTATCCATGCCATGGGAACGTCCTACGGGATTACGTCCCTTAATAGCGCAGTAATTCGATTGATGTTGATTGCTGACTGTTGTGGTTATGAGGATGATGTGAGCAGTAGTTTGTTCCTATTTGTCCAAATATGGAGTTCTACCACACATACATAGTTGAGAATGTTCATGATAATAATCTTTACCTTAGTTCTTTATAATGCTAATGGTGTATCCGCTACTCCCTAAGAACGTTTTTTCCCTATTTTTTCTCTTATACCAAAAACCCAAATACACCTTTTTACACAATATTCGCATTTTATCTTGTTACTTAGAACTTTATATAGAATTTCTATTATAGTATTTATTTCAAGAGTTATTAGACTTTAGACTCCTGCTCCCTATGGGATTAATATCTTTATTTCGAAACTAGCTACAAACGATCTGTGCACTTGCACTCATCAAGCTATTTTTGGCGCCGTTGCCAGGGTGCTAAGCGTTGTAGGTCTTTTAATTTTTGCTTATTTATATTTCTCTTGCTAAGTTTTGTTTTGAGTTAGAGGTTTCCACCAACATGATGGAGTTTGAGCATATAACTAGTGCAAACCCACTCAGCCACTTTGGAAAGCCCTATGATATTTATAAAAGACACAACTCCAACAAGAAGACAAGGGGGTTTAAAATAAATCCTCTACTACTTGGTATTCTACACAAGAATAAATTTACTAGTGATGAAGAAGATCTTGATCCATATGAGCATATTGCATGTCTCAAAGATATAAGTGGCACTTTTCAATTACCGGGATATACCACTAATGAGGTGTAGCGCCCGGGTAAAACCAATACTAGAAAATCGCTTGGTGTTTCTATTTTGTGCATCATCACGACCGCGTGCTCATGTCATCATGCCACATTGCATTTGAGCATCGTCATGTCATCATGCATATTTTGCAAAAACTATTTTCTAAAAGCCTACCTTTGTTTTCTAAATATCTCCCCTCTTTATGTCAAATCAAAACCTCGGTTCGCCTGGATCTTTAATTTGTCTAAACTACTTTACAAAATAATATTTCAAACTAAATAAAAATATAATCTATTTTTACCTGGGAGGCCGCCACCGGCCAGGCCCAAAGGCCCACCTGACAGCAGCCTACTAACTAGATAAAACCGAATCCTGCCCTAGACCAAACCCTAATCCCCAGACCCAGCACACGTCGCCGCCAGCTACCTGCCCTACCCCTCTAGCCACCCCCGGCCACACCCTCTCCTCACCATAACGCACCCAAGCCAGCGCACGAGCTCACCCAACGTGTTCGACATGCCTCCACTCGCCCGCGTGGTACACACAAGGCACGTACGTAACACACACTTCCACCGCTGGCTGCCCACACAGTGCCGCACTCCTCATGATCCTGGCCCCACCTCGCGCCTCGCCTCTCTCTCCCCGCACGCAACTTCCCTTGTCGCCTTCTTCCTTGGGTTCGATCCCCGCCTCTGCCGCCAGGGGCTCGCCACGAACCACCCTTACCCCGCACTAACCCTACCTCTTCTCAGGCCTCCCCTCCGCCACGTCTCGCGCAGGCGCCGCGACCTCTCTCTCCTCTGGTGGCTGTCGCCGTCGCGGCTGCCCCACTCGATCCCCATCTCCGAGCGAACCGTCGCGAGCCACCCCTTTGCAGTGCACCTCCGCCGCGGGCGACCTCCGCCCATGGCGCCGCCGCCTGCATAGCCGACGCCCATCGACCCCGCGACCCTACTTCTGGACGGCCGCATCGTTGCCAAGCGTCGTCCTCGTCGTCGCCTCTTCCGGCCGCCCTTCCGTGAGCAGGCCGCCTTGTCCCTGACCCTCTCCGTTGACCAGGCCCCGGAGCCAGCCGCTGCTCCGCCTACGGTCGTCCTCGAGCCTGACCTCGCTAGGAGCCCTCTATGTCCGGCCGCCGTCGGCCATCCTTCTCCAGCGCTGCCCCGAGCCCTTCTACCCCATGGCGACCTCTCCTGCGTTCTTCTCTGTCTGCCACACATTGCGTCACGATGCCGTCCTCGCATCGGCTGCGAGCCCCTCGTCCTTGACCCTCTCTGCAGCGATGACCTCCACCTCGACGACCCCGCCCACCTCAACCTCGTGGACGCGGCCTCCCTTTCTAGCTCCGGGCGCAGCAACCGGGTGCCTCCCCATCGACCGCGTACACGTCTTCCTCTTGGGTGCTTCCTGCAGCCTCCAAGCCAGCTCAGCGTTGCAGGTTGCTGCCTTCACCGCCCCGTGCTGCCCTACAGGCTGCGACCCTGCTGCACACCTCGGCCGGGCCCGCCTATCCCGTCGGATCCCCTCCGAGCCTAAGCCCTGCCACCTCGAGCATGCTCACCAGGTATCTGTTGGTACGCCCATGTGTTGGTACTACGTGGAAGATGACCGCGGAATGGGACCCTTGCTAAGACGATATGATGGCCGCACTGACCAAACATGCTGGCCACCGATGGATAATTCCAAGTTCGTCGTCATGGACCAAGCTCTCCTTCACGGATTTGGGGCCAAGCTCTCCTATACGGTTTTGATGAACCGAAGATAATCACAAGGAACCTGGAGGTGATGATGTCGGTCCGACAAGGTCACCCTCACGAAACGCAAGACCATGAACACGGACCCGAAGACCCCGAACCCGGAGAATTTCCTCATGGATGCCAAGTTCTTCCTCCTGGACACCAAGACCGATCCCGCTGAGACCAAACCCGAACACCTTCGGAACCCCAAGATCTTAGACCCTAGATGTGTGACCCCTACCTATCCCTATTTTATAAATGCTATGTATAATTGTTGCATGCTAATTTGATCATGTCGCATACATATTGAGTGGTTTGGGGGCATTATGCCGATTCACCTAATAATTAAATACGGAGACCATATGTGGGCTAATCTAGTCCTATAATGCCTCCATTTAAATTTGTGTAGCGAACCGATGCCATGTTTTGCCTTGTTAATATAACATTTAAATTGCGGGCTATCTATACAACTTGAACCTATTAATTAATTGTTGGGACCCCGGTTCTGCTTAATATTGCCTAGTCACATTGCATCTATGCCATGTCATACATCATATATGCATCATGCCGATCTTCTGCCGTAGTATTAAATAGTGCATCTGGTGTTTCTTCTAGTGCTTTGCTTCTTCACGGGCTAGGCCGTTGAGTTGATCTGAGTACCGACAAGTTCTTCGGATAATGTATCTTCGGCAGTGTTCCCCAGGCGAGCAATCTCCCCCTTTCTAGCTATTTTGCATTTATAGTCTTTACTTCCTTCCTATTGATCTATTGCTATCCGTGTTGCGATGCTTCATTTTCTGCGATCCATTTATATCCCCTTCAGCCTATATTTCCTTGGACACCTCCTAGTGCCTGTTGATTGATAGTTAGTTAGCCTTGCGAGTTGTAGTTTCTTGCTCAGGTGCTGCTTCACGTCGTTGTTGTTCCACCGTTGCTGGAAGGTTGGCACATGCTTAATGTTGGAGATGATCATGACTTTAATTTCAACTGATAATTAAAATGCTGGGAATAGATATAACTAATGCAGAGACACCAGTGGGCAATAGATAATATTTGGTTCTTCCATGCTCACTTGTGTCCCGTAGGCCCCGAGTACTTGATACCTATTCGTTGACTATTCGCACTATCCACATACGGGAGACTCTATGAATCCCCCTTTGCTTGAGCTTGATTCACACTTTATTTTTTGGGGCCACAAACTAGTTTGGGGATTTATTACTATCCTGTACTTATGCCATGTTTTACTGCTTTATTTACGATTGTGCATGGAGCACCTGTACTGTTTTGGAATGTGGAATGTTTTCGCGGTATCGACAAGCCCAGTCACACTTTCGGGTTCCTAGTTGTTTATAGCCATTGACACAAACCCTGGGTCCGTCTCGGAGCCGACAAACTTTGTTGCGGGTAGCTTAGTGGGGTGGCCCTTTTAAATGATTTATGAATCTTGTGAATGCTTTGTCGTGAGCCCTCATTGTGTTTTATTTGGTTTTTCCCGAGGTTGATCGTGTGTGTGTTGCTATTTGTGCACCCCTGTAGGGTAAATCTTTCTGAAAGCCGTGTCCGTGGTTATGGACTACTTGGAGCACAATATATCGATCATAGACAAGAATAACTAAAGTAGTGTTATAAATTTGAGTTTGACGTGTCTAGTAATCAGATTCACTACAACGGAATGAGTAAATAAAAGTGCCAACAACTGCTGGTTTTGGGAGGTCTCATGCTATTTGTATCTGATTAGTAAGTATTGCAACTACAATGGAATGGTTAACTAAAACTGTCCACCGCTTATGATATTAGGATGACTCATGATATCTATATCTATTTAGTAAGTGTTGCAACTATAATGGAATGAATAAAACTACCAACTGTGTGAGTTCCTTGGTTTGACTTCCTCATTTGGTCTCGAGGGGGAATACCAGGATGGGTATGATTGGTGTTAGTATCAGGTTGGATCGAATAGGTCTTTCTTACCCCTCTCTAATAGTCGATAGTTATATCGAGTCTCTATACGTTGTATAGTGCATGCTTCGTTGCCGCTTCAGTCCACCATACCTATGTAGGCGAGAGCCGCCGAATTCTAGCCTCGCCGTGTACTGGCCTCAGTACTGAGTGCTCCCTTTTTCCTTTGCCCTTTGTCAGCACCCCTTTTGTTTAACAGGTATAAGTTCGACGTCATTAGCAGGGTTACCCTTCTGGCTTGTCCTAGGCAGGGTTATGGACGCCATTGGTTATTCTTCAGGGCACTTAGTGCCATTTGAATCTTATCCGTACTCGGATGTTGTATCGTTTTCATGGTGATTTGGATCTTTGTATTGTATATCTGTATTCTTGACTCATGGAGTCGTTGTTGCATATATATATTCTGTGGGTTCCATCGTGGACTATTGTGTAATGATATTACTTTGTTTTCCACCCGCACGCAAGTGCCTGGTGGGCATCTTTGAATCGTTTCTATGTGGGTTTGGCGAGAATCGCTAAAACTTGCATAGGGCCGATTCGAGGGTGTTACAAAGTGGTATCCGAGCTCAGCAGTTGTGATACCCCACTAGTCCAGCCTGTAGGATAACCTAGCCAACGGTCGTTGTAGTGTCAAAACGATTTTTGCAAAGTCGGTTGGATAGATCTGATTAGGTCTATTTTTACTCCTTACCTCTATGCTATTCTCCTCTGACCTCTACGTGTTTTGAGTCTTCTCGCTTATCTTTTCTTCGAGTTCAGGAATTCTCGTGGTTGGGTTTCTGTTGTACCTTTAGGGTTTCGCTTCCTCTCTCTGGTAACGATGTTCCACAGCCGGTCTTGATGCTATCTGAGGAATCTTCCTCTATGTACCTTTTTAGTGGTCTTTGTATCTTATGGTGTTCTCTGACGCGATGACCTCATCCACATCAGACATGATGAAGAGCTTGCATCACTCCTTTGTGTTCCAAATCTTCCAACATCCCTTGACAAAATCTTCAGTCTAAAATCCGAGAATGGGTTGCATGTTTTCTACTGCATGTGCGGAGTAATAGTTTGGGTGCTTGATGGATTGGCCCCCATGCCGACTACTCATTCTATTCGCTCTTGTACATTGTTGTGGATTAGATTGCACATTTTTCTCTCCGTATATCGAAGTTATAGGTGGCTATATCTTTTGATACCTCTAACTTCGTCTTTGTTTATCCGAAGTGTTCCTTGAACGAATGGGAGCAACGACCCCTTGTTGGTGGTGTTGCCAATGTCAAGACGGAGCAAAGATTTTTGTTAGTGGTGTCGCGAGGACCTACACGAAGCAAAAAGCATCTGATCATCGGCCTTCTTCCTCGTACCATGAGGCGGATCTCGAGTGCAAGATCCATTGTTACTAGAAAATCGCTTGGTGTTTCTGTTTTGTGCATCATCATGACCACATGCTCATGTCATCATGCCACATTGCATTTGATCATCGTCATGTCATCATGCATCTTTTGCCAAAAACTATTTTCTGAAAGCCTACCTTTGTTTTCTAAATGTCTCCCGCCTTTATGTCAAATCAAAACCTCGGTCCGCCTGGATCTTTTATTTGTCTAAACTACTTTACAAAATAATATTTCAAACTAAATAAAAATATAAACTATTTTTACCTAGGAGGCCGCCACCGGCCAGGACCAAAGGCACACCTGGCAGCAGCCTACTAACCAGATAAAACCCAATCCTACCCAGACCAAACCCTAATCCCCAAACCTAGCACCCGCCACCGCCAGCTACCTGCCCTACCCCTCTAGCCACCCCCAGCCACACCCTCTCCTCACCACAACGCACCCAAGCCAGTGCACGAGCTCACCCAACGTGTTCGACACGCCTCCACTCGGCCGCGTGGTACACGCAAGGCACGCACGTAACACACGCTTCCACCGCTGGCTGCCCGCACAGTGCCGCACTCCTCGTGATCCTGGCCCCACCTCGCGCCTCGCCTCTCTCTCCCCGCACGCAACCTTCCCTGCCGCCTTCTTCCTTGGGTTAGATCCCCGCCTCCGCCGCTAGGGGCTCACCACCAACCACCCTTACCGCGCGCTAACCCCACCTTTTCTCAGGCCTCCCCTCCTCCATGTCTCGCGTAGGCGCCACCGCCTCTCTCTCCTCTGGTGGCTGTTGCCGCTGCGGATGCCCCGCTCGATCCCTACCTCTAAGCCAACCGTCACGAGCCACCCCTTCGCAGTGCGCCACGACCGCGGGCGACCTCCGCCCATGGTGCTGCCACCTTCATAGCCGACCCCCATCGACCCCACGGCCCTACTTCTGGACGGCGCTGTCGTTGCCGAGCGCCGTCCTTGTCGTCGCCTCCTACGGCCGCCCTTTCGTGAGCAGGCCGCCTTGTCCCAGACCCTCTCCATCGACCAGGCCCTGGAGCCAGCTTCTGCTCCGCCTGCGGTCCTCCTCGATCCCGACCTTGCTAGGATCCCTCCGCGTCTGGCCTCTGTCGGCCGTCCTTCTCCAGTGCTTCCCCGAGCCCTTCTACCCCATGGCGACCTCTCCTGCGTTCGCCTCCGTCTGCCACACCTTGCGCCGCGATGTCGTCCTCACCTCGGTCGCGAGCCCCTCGTCCTTGACGCTCTCTGCATCGATGGCATCCACCTCGACGACCCCGCCCACCTCTACCTCGTGGACACGGCCTCACTTTCCAGCACTAGGCGCATCAACTGGGTGCCTCCCCATCGACCACGTACACGTCTTCCTATTGGGTGCTTCCTGCAATCTCCAGGCCGGCTCAGCCTTGCAGGTCGCTGCATTCACCGCCCCGTGCTGCCCTACAGGCTGCGACCCCGCTGCACGCCACGGCCAGGCCCGCCTATCCCGTCGGAGCCCCTCTGAGCCTAAGCCCTGCCGCCCCGAGCATGCTCACCAGGTGTCTGTTGGTACGCCCATGTGTTGGTACTACGTGGAAGATGACCACGGAACAGGACCCTTGCTAAGACGAGCTGATGGCCGCACTGACCAAACAAGCTGCCACCGACGCATAATTCCAAGTTCGTCGTCATGGACCAAGCTCTCCTTCACGGATTTGGGGCCAAGCTCTCCTACACGGTTTTGATGAACCGAAGATAATCACAAGGAACCTGGAGGTGATGATGTCGGTCCGACAAGGTCACCCTCACAGAACGCAAGACCCTGAACATGGACCCGAAGACCCCGAACCCGGAGAATTTCCTCATGGATGCCAAGTTCTTCCTCCCGGACACCATGACCGATCCCGCTGAGACCGAACCCGAACACCTTCGGAACCCCAAGATCTTCGACCCTAGATGTGTGACCCCTACCTATCCCTATTTTATAAATGCTATGTATAATTGTTGCATATTAATTTGATCATGTCGCATACATATTGAGTGGTTTGGGGGCATTATGCTGATTCACCTAATAATTAAATACGGAGACCATATGTGGGATAATCTAGTCCTATATTGCCTCCATTTAAATTTGTGTAGTAAACCCATGCATGGTTTTGCCTTGTTAATATAACATTTAAATTGCGGGGTATCTATACAACTTGAACCTATTAATTAATTGTTGGGACCCTGGTTCCGCTTAATATTTCCTAATCACATTGCATCTGTGCCATGTCATACATCATATATGTATCATGCCGATCTTCTGCCGTAGTATTAAATAGTGCATCTGGTGTTTCTTCTAGTGCTTTGCTTCTTCACGGGCTAGGCCGTTGAGTTGATGCGAGTACCAACAAGTTCTTCGGATAATGTATCTTCGCTAGTGTTCCCCAGGCGAGCAATCTCCCCCTTTCTACCTATTTTGCATTTATAGTCTTTACTTCCTTCCTATTGATCTATTGTTATCCGTGTTGCGATGCTTTAGTATCCGTGATCCATTTATATCCCCTGCAGCCTATATTGCCTTGGACACCTCCTAGTGACTGTTGATTGATAGTCTATTGGCCTTGCGAGTCGCAGTTACTTTCTCAGGTGTTGCTTCATGTCGTTGTTGTTCCACCGTTGTTGGAAGGTTGGCACATGCTTAATGTTGGAGATGATCATGACTTTAATTTGAACTGATAATTAAAATGCTGGGAATAGATATAACTAATGCAGAGGCACCGGTGGGCAATAGATAATATTTGGTTCTTCCACGCTCACTTGTGTCCCGTAGGACCCGAGTACTTGATACTTGTTCCTTGACTATTCGCACTATCCACATACAGGAGACTCTATGAATCCCCCTTTGCCTGAGCTTGATTCACACTTTATTTCTTGGGGCCACAAACTAGTTTGGGGCTTTATGACTATCCTGTACTTATGCCGTGTTTTACTTCTTTATTTACGATTGTGCATGGAGCACCTGTACTGTTTTGGAACATGGAATGTTTTCATGGTATCGACAAGCCCAGTCACACTTTCAGGTTCCCAGTCATTTATAGCCATTAACACAAACCCTGGGTCCGTCTCCGAGCCGGCCAACTTTGTTGCGGGTAGCTTAGTGGGGTGGCCCCCTAAAATGATTTATGAATCCTGTGAATGCTTTGTCGTGAGGCCTCGTTGTGTTTTATTTGGTTTTTCCCGAGGTTGATCGTGTTTGTGTTACTATTTCTGCACCCCTGCAGGGTTAATCTTTCTGAAAGCCGTGTCCACGGTTATGGACTACTTGGAGCACAGTATCTTGATCATAGACAAAAATAACTAAAGTAGTGTTATAAATTTTACATTGACATCTCTAGTAATCAGATTCACTACGAGGGAATGAGTAAATAAAAGTGCCAACAACTGCTGGTTTTGGGAGGTCTCATGCTATTTCGACCTGACTAGTAAGTATTGCAACTATAATGGAATGGTTAACTAAAACTATCCACCGCTTATGATATCAGGATGCCTCATGATATCTATATCTGACTAGTAAGTGCTGCAACTATAATGGAATGAATAAAACTGCCAACTATGCGAGTTCCTCGGTTTGACTTCCTCGTTTGGTCTCGAGGGGGAATACCAGGATAGGTATGATTGGTGTTAGTATCAGGTTGGATCGAATAGGTCTTTATTACCCCTCTCTAATAGTCGATAGTTATATGGAGTCTCTATAGGTTGTATAGTGCATGCTTCGCTGCCGCTTCAGTCCACCATACCTATGTAGGTGAGAGCCTCCGAATTCTAGTCTCGCCGTGTACTGGCCTCAGTACTAACCGCTCTCTTTTTCCTTTGCACTTTGTCGGCACCCCTTCTGTTTAACAGGTATAAGTTCGACGTCGTTAGCAGGGTTACCCTTCCGGCTTGGCCTGGGCAGGGTTATGGATGCCATTGGTTATTCTTCAGGGCTCTTAGCCCCATTTGAATTTTATCCATACTCGGATGTTGTACCGTTTTCAGGGTGATTTGGATCTTTGTATTGTATATCTGTATTCTTGACTCATGGAGTCGTTGTTGTATATATATGTTCTTTGGGTTCCATCATGGACTATTGTGTAATGATATTACTTCGTTTTCCACCCGCACGCAAGTGCCTGGTGGGCATCTTTGAATCGTTTCTATGTAGGTTTCGTGCGAATCGCTAAAACTTGCATAGGGACGATTCGAGGGTGTTACATGAGGCAAGGGTTAAACTTTTTAGTCAGACTTTGACTAGTACAGCTCTCTCATGGTATAGATCTCTACCCAGTAGCCACTACTACTTGGGATAATTTAGCCAGTGAGTTTCTAGAAAAATATTATCCATTATCAAAATATTTTGGAATCAGGTGTCTTATAATGACTTGGAGGAACCGTCCTAATGAAGGACTAGTAAGAGCTTATATCAGATTTAAAGATTTGCTTAATCTATGTCCTCGTCATGATTTGCTTGAATGGTATTTATTGCATATCTTTTATGGCGGTTTAATTGAACATAATAAAATTGAACTAGACTCTTTCGTGAAAGGAGCCTTTGTCGTCAGATTGAGGACAAGTACGCCATGAGGGGGTCCTCGAGGCGTGTGGAAGAGAGGGGTGTGAGATGTACGGTGTTCCGGGACGGTGAGCACACAAGTTTACCCAGGTTCGAATCCGCCGGCTTTGGATGGACCCTACTCCTGCTAGCAATCCAGCAATACGGCAGAGCCAGAATATGGGTTACAAGGGTTTCGCCTGTGCGAGTTGAGATTGTAAACTATTGTGGTGTTGCCCTAAAGGCTCTCCCTAGGACGGCTTATATAGATATCCGGCCTAGGGTTTACAGGAGAGATCTTTCCGGCTACGACTAAGAGTCGGTTACAGAGTACATCTTGAACTACAAGTAACATTATGGGCCTAAGTCGGTAAGTCTTCTGGGCCTTCCCGTAGCCGGATTGGACTCCATCTTTCTCCCTGACTAGGCCGCCCGTGAAGCAAAGATCTAACCCGAAGTGGGCCACCCTGGTCAGTGAGGAACTATGAGGATACCCGGAAAGTATATCCCCAACAGCAGTCCCCGGAAGTCTCCTAGATCCAAAGTCGGATTTACCATCGTCTAGCTTGATTTTCGGCTTGCACAATCTTGAAGGGTTCCTGAAACTTCACAACAAAAATACGATCGGGTCTTAAAAATAAGTCAGACCTATCAACAGGTTACTCGGATTTTCCAGCTTGATTTCAAACTAAGCCGGAACTTGGTCTCTAATGCCACCTGACACAAGTCATGGTCAAGTCACGTCACCTGACAAACATCCTGTCAGCATGACCGTTGGTAGGTCCACGGTTCGCGGAACCAAGGCGCCATTTCAATGCGTGCGCGGAGATCGAGGCGATGCAATCATCGCATGGGTCCTTCCCAGTTCCTTCCACGACGCATGGCGGTTACACTGTAGAATTGGCACGAATCTTGGCGCGGTTAGGTGGATATAAGGGGTTAGGATTTTCTCCTTCTCTCTTCACCTGTTCCCTTGTCTTTTCCTCTCCTCCCAATCTCCCTGCGCGCATAGAGCTCCTCTGCTTTCCCCCAAGAAAAACTCCTAGCACCACCCATCCTAGGTCAACCACTCACCAGAGAAATGGCTTCTTCTTCCTCTTCCGGCTTGGCGGCAGCAGCGGCGACGACAGCAACGAAAGCGGCGACAGAGAAGGAAAGCTTCCGCAGGGTCTCGATCCCCTACGTACTCGACGATGAGAAGCTCCAGAACATGGAGACAGAAGGGCTCCTCCGTGCCGGCGACTGGCGGAGCGGCTTCGAGGAAACCGTCCCCAACCCGCGCGCCAGCGAGCGGGTCCACTTCGGCACCCACCGCGACAGAGGTTTGTCATTTCCTCCCTCGGAGTTCTTCTCCGAGGTGATTGAGCATTACGGAGTTCAACTCCATCATCTTCCTCCCAACTCTCTCTTAGAGAGAGCGCTTACGCTTCTTTGTGTGAGCGCTTTCTCGGCATTTGGCCGAGTTTGACCTTATTCCGGTACTATGTTCATGTACGGAGAAAATCTTTCACTGCCAGTGTTCCTTACATCACCGGTACTATTAGTTTTTCGCTTAGACGCGAGCGCGCATATCCCAAAATCCTAGCTAGTGACTCGGCCAAACAATGGCTAGCCATGTTCTTTTACCATAGGGATATTCCGGCTCTCGACATAGCTACTGCTTTGCGGGCTTTTGTTGACGGAGCTGCCACAGCCGAACCATCCTGGGACGAGGCCGCTCCGGCTCTTAGTGATAATCTGATCCTCGCTAAGAGGAGGGTCGAATACTTGATCAAACACAAAGGACTGAAGGGATCCGACTTGGTCCAATGCTGGGTCTCACGCCGGATCCAGCCCCTTCAGTACCACGGAACTCGACTGATGCACTCCATCACGTTGTCCAAGAAAGACTCCCTCCGCATCAGCCCTAAAGCCTACACCACTTAGGGCTATATAAGCCAAATCAAGTGGTTGATCAGGGAGCGGATCGAGAGGAGGATCCCGGAGGTTTCTCTGGATATGCATACGGCAGAAAACCCCATAGTGCCAGTAAGCTTCTATCAGTACATCTTTTTATGTGTTTCAATCTTTGAGTTACATTGCAATACTGATATGTTTTCTTCTTTTCAGCTTGCTGACCTCCCCGAGTCGGAATTTGCTCCGCTCGAAGGATATCCTCCAGAGTTGTCTCAGGAGACAGAAGTGGAACCATTGCCGGATGTTGCGCTCAAGAAGCACAAAGCTCCAACAGTGGCTGTTGGCATAAAGGAGGTGCCCGTCGTGAAGAGGTAACTTTCAATCACAACTTTCGCCTTTGCACTTTATTCAGATTCTCTTCTGAGATGTAATGTTTCTGACTTTATCACATTCTCAGAGCTAAACAACTCATCAAGGGCAAAGGGAAGGGGACTTCTTCGAAGCCCCTGCGACAGATGAAGCTTACCATAGCTTCTCCTGCCGTGGCTCCTCCGACTCCTGCCCCTCAACCTTCCGCAATGCCGGTGATCTCTCCGGCTGCCGCAGAAGAACCGGCTCCTTCATCGGAGCCCGTGATCCTTGAATCACAAATTGACGTCACCATGGGTGAGTCGGATTTAGATAAGGGTGAACCCTCTTTCGGTAATGATCCCTCGGCAGAAACCTTTGTTCAAAACCTTATCAGCAATCCGGGACTTGCCAAGTTTGGCCTGTCCCAGAAATCTGCTGAAGAGATCTAGCGGCTGGCCAGGCAATGCCTGGAGAAAAGAAACTTATCTGCCGAAGAAGAAGCACAAGAGGCAGAGGACATCAAACACTCTGACCTTCTTGAACAAGTGCGTCTTCGCAATGAGAGGATATGGGTCGGTGAGCTTCCAACAGCTCCAGTGGTCCCTCTGACTCTCGCCGAGAAGGTTGAAGTTGAAGTGACCGCGAGTTTGGATAAACTCACTCGTGAACAATATGTAAGTCAGAATTCTAACTCTTGTTTTTCCTTTATTTCATATCATATCCTCTAGCCCCCAAGCATGAAGTAGGGTAAATAATCCGGGTTTATGCTTCCTTAGGATGCTAAAGAACGAACTAGTGTATCCCCCAAGGCTCATGCTGATATTAGCAAAAATATTAGCCCGAGTCTTTAGTAGCTTTCTGACTTTGGGTATTCTGACTTAGAGAAAGTATGTTCCTATAACCATGATCCTATAACCAGGATCAGAACAAGGAGCTTCGCCATGAGCTGGATCAGCTCAAGGCGGATCATGAAAAAAGCATCGCTCAAATCCTTGAATCCTCCTCCATGGCTACTGATGAGCGTGATCGCAAGATCGCTGCTCAAGATCAAAAAATCTCGAACCTCAATAATGAGCTTAGCAGAGAGAGGGACCTTTCCGAGGTGCTCCGGGCTGAACTCTAGAGTCTTCGGGAAGAGAAGACCAAAATTGACGACGTCATTTTCGGTACGTTCCATCTGTCTAACTTTTCCGCTTTCTTCGTCTTCAATTCATGTCGGATATTTCTTGACTTGTTTTGTGTATAGGTCCTCTGAACTTGACGGACTCTTCCTCCACCGAGCCCCGCACCCACCGGCTTACCCAAGTCGGCGACCTACTTCATGACTTCTGCCAATCCCTTGAGGACATCGGCGAAGCTCTCAAGATTCCGGACATGCACAGCATGTCGGATTTTCAGGTGCGGGACAAGGCAAAGCAGATGCCGCAACTTGTTCAGGATTGGAACATGTCCTACGCGTGGACTGCGGCGCAGAACCCTCTCACCATGGTCATGAGCCACCATGGAAACATGGAAATATGGCAAGTGACCAGAGGGTAGTGCGAAGTAGGTGAAGACGGCCAGGAGCACGATCTTCAAGCCATCATGAACTCTTGTGCTGGATATGGGTGTCACGTGGCTGATTTGACCAGCTACGAGACCCCTATCTTCACCCTCGTGGACACTCCGCCTCCAGAAGAATCAGCAGAAGTTTCCGACGATGACCGCGCCGTTTCGGATGTGGATATCTCGGAACGATACCAAGGCGGTGTATCCAGCGAGCCAGCAGATCCTTCTTCTCCTCTTGCATCATAAATTGCCAGACAAACTTGAATTATTCTGAAAAATATGATGGGTCTGTAACTATGCAGTACTATAATTTTGCTAGTGCTAAGATTTTTATCTATTCAGCACTTTTGGCTTTAAATATTCGTGTGCCTGAAATGTTTTCATAAGCACTTGTATTTTTCAATCTATACTTATCGTTTATCTAGCTTTCCGCCTCGTCCCTTTTGTGAGCCGGCTAAACCTTCTGCTAGAAACTTCGCCGAGCAACGGAGCTCAATTGCTAAACCAGTTTAAACTCGGAAACAAAGCCGGCTTCCAGTACCAACAATTCACTACTGGGAAAATGCCCGCATCTAGCAATCAGACAAATAATCAAAGTAAAGAATAGAAACTTTAGAGTTATACCCGAGGGTAGCAGTTTTAGAATCGGAAATCTAAACCAGAACGAACATGAGCATAAAGTACTTTCAATCATTCTGGGATTTTCGACTATGACATGATCATTCGGAAATAAGATGGTAAAAACTTCTCAGAAAAAAATTGAGGCAACCAAAACTTTTATTTCGCACAGAACATGTACATATATATGATTACAAAGAAGGATAAACTAAGAATAAAAGGGACGTAGCTGAGCAATATTCCACGGTATGTCTAACTCATCCGGATTTGTACTGCCTCCAGCTCTCTTTCTCTTCTTAGTAGAAGGTCTTTATTTGACTGGCCTCATGTCAGTTAAGTAATATGAACCATTGTGCAATACTCGACTAACTAAAAAGGGCCCTTCCCATACTGCGGAAAGTTTGTGCTTTCTTTGTTGCACAAGCCGGAGAACCAAATTGCCTTTATTGAAAGATCTATTTCTGACTCTCTGGCTATGATACTTGCGTAACTTCTGCTGATAGGCTGTTGATCTCATTTCAGCAACGACGCGAACTTCTTTGACTAAGTCGAGATCATTTTGTCGAGAAATCTCAGCATCCTCTTTGATATACGCGGCCACTCCAGGAGAAGTGTGAATCAAATCACTAGGAAGAACTCCTTCTGCCCCATAGACCAAGAAGAAAGGTGTGTATCCAGTTGACCTATTCGGAGTCGTTCATAAACTCCATATTACAGAGGGTAATTCCTCTGCCCACGCCCCCGCAGCACATTGTAGTGATGCTTCGAGTCTCGGTTTCAGGCCTTGTAGGATTAAACCATTTGCTCTTTTGACTTGTCCGTTAGCTTGTGGATGTGCGACTGACACAATGTCAAGCCGGATATTTTGCTCGTTGCAGAATTCAGCCAATTCTCCCATAGAGAAGTTACTCCTGTTGTCCGTGATAATGCTATGTGGATAACCATACCGGATTATAATATCCTCGACAAATCTTTTGGCTGTTGCTCCATCACAACTAGTGACAGGTTTAGCGTCAATCCATTTGGTGAATTTATCCACCATCACTGAGAGGTGAGTAAATCCACTTGGACCTCGTTTAAAAGGTCCTACCATATCAAGCCCCCAGACTGCAAAAGGCCATGTTATAGGTATTGTGCGCAGCTGATCAGCCGGACCGTGAGCTTGTTTGGCGTACTTTTGGCAGCCTTTGCACGTCTTGACTAATTGTTCGGCATCTGCCTGAGCTGTAAGCCAGAAAAATCCGTGTCTAAAAGCTTTTGCCACTAAAGATTTGGATGCAGCGTGGTGACCACCCTCGCCTTCGTGGATTTCCCATAAGATTTCCACTCCTTCTTCCGGAGATACACAACGCTGAAAAACCCCAGAAACACTCCGCTTATAGAGCTCACCTTTAACTATAGTATAGGCTTTTGCTCGTCGGATGATCTGCCGGCTCAGCACCTCGTCTTCGGGTAATTTGCCATCTACCAAATAATCGAGGTAGGGTTGAGTCCAGCTGTGAATTATAGCCAGAACTGCTATCAAAGGTGAGTCGGATTTGGTCGGATATTCCTCATCTACTCCCTTTATTGAGGGAACTTTGAGGTGCTCTAAAAAAGCGCCATCTTGGACCTCTTTCCGCGCAGAACCTATTCGAGATAGTGCATCTGCTTCCTCGTTTTCTGCTCGAGGGATGTGTTGAACTTCAAACCCTTTGAACGATTTAGATAGATCATCCACGACAGCTTTATATGCTGCCATCTGCTTATTTGCATTACAAATATCCGGCACTTGTTGAGCAACAAGATCCGAATCTCCGTAACACATCAAACGTCGGATGCCAATATCCTTAGCAATCTGGATTCCATGTAGCAGTGCTTCATACTCGGCAATATTATTTGTCGCTGTGAAGTGGATCTGCAACACGTATAGAAGTTTATCTCCTTGGGGTAATTTGAGCACCACGCCAGCCCTCGAGCCCCCTCGAGCCTTAGACCCATCAGAATATAGGGTCCAATATTCCGACTCAAGGAGGATCATGTTCTCCTTCATCTCTGTCCAATCAGCGACAAAGTCAGCAAGGATCTGGGATTTGATTGCTGTCTGAGGTTTATACTCAATATCAAAAGTTGAAAGCTCTATGCCCCATTTGGCAACGCGTCCTGTGGCGTCACTGTTGTTGATTATATCTCTCATGGGAGCTGTGCTCACCATGATAATTGGATGCTCCTAAAAATAGTGTCGCAACTTATGAGATGCTAGAAAAACACCATAAGCCAACTTTTGATAATGCGGATACCGCTGTTTTGACTATGTCAGGACTTCACTGACAAAGTAAGTCGGATGCTCAACCAGGTGCTCCTGATTTTCCTACGGTCTCTCCACCACCATTACGATACTAACGACCTTATTTGTCGCAGCAACATAAAGCAATATCGGTTCTTGGGGCTCCGGTGCTGCAAGGATAGGAGCAGATGAGAGTACTTTCTTCAGGTCTTGTAGTGCAGCTTCAGCTTCATCAGTCCAAACAAAATCTTTGGTCTTTTTCAGGAGTTTGTATAATGGTGCGGCTCATTCACCAGGCCGGCTTATAGACCGACGGACTGCAGCAATGCAACTAGTTAGTCTTTGTACGTCCTTCAGGCGAGTTGGCCTGGAAATATTGAGTATAGCCTTGATTTTGTCCCGGTTCACCTCTATGCCTCTCTGAGACACGATGAAACCTAACAATTTTCCGGCTGGTATTCCAAAGAAGCATTTCTTCGGGTTAAGCATGATGTTGTATTTTCGTAGATTGGCAAATGTTTCCTCCAAGTCGGAAATCAGCATTTCCTTCTTTTTGGACATCACCGCAATATCATCCACGCATGCATGTACATTGCGTCCGAGTTGGTCGTGGAGGCAACGCTGCATCATGCGCCGGTACGTAGCTCCTACGTTCTTCAGCCCAAAGGGCATCATAACAAAACAGAAGGTTCTGAAGGGGGTTATGAATAAAGTTTTGAGCCTGCCGTAGAATCGATAACTTGATCAATTCTAGGCAGAGCGAACAGATCTTTTGGACAAGCCTTGTTCAAGGCAGTATAATCGACACACATCCTTAAATCAGTGGTGTCCTTTTTAGGGACCATTACAGGATTGGCCAACACCTCAATGTGGATGACCTCTTCTATGAATCCGGCTAACTCGAGTCGTGCTAGTTCCTTAGCTATTGTCTTATGCTTTTCATCGCTGAAACATCGTAAGGACTGTTTGACGGGTTTAGCGTTCGGGTTTACATTTAAAGAGTGCTCGGCAAGTTCCCTAGGTACTCCGGTCATGTCAGATGGCTGCCATGCGAAGATATCTTGATTTGCTTGGAGGAACTTGACGAGCGCGCTTTCCTATGTGCTACCTAGGCATACGCCTATCTAGGTCACCTTGGAGGGGTCATCATCCTTCAATGACGTCTTCTTCGTCTCTTCTGATGCCTTGAACTCCGGATTTGGCTTTGTCACCTCCTTCTTCATTGCGGGCTTCTCAGACGGATCTATGTTCTTCTTGATTTCCTGGTACTCCTGGGCGTGCAGCACGGCTTCGGCAACGGCGGCATTTCCATCCTCGCACTCTCGCGCTTTCTTCGAGTCTCCCTTGATGGTGATCACGCCGTTGGGACCTAGAATTTTCATCATATTGTAAATGTAACACAGACAAGCCATAAAAGCCCAGTAAGCCGTACGTCCGAATATAACATGGTACGCACTCTTGAATGGGACCACTTCGAAGGAAAGTGCCTCCGTCCGATAGTTCTTTGGAGTTCCAAAGGTAACATCCAAAGTGATCTCTCCATGGAATTGCCTTGTCTTCCTGGGACAACTCCGTGAAAGATCACAGAGCTATGGTTCAGCAGTGTTTCCGAGATCTTCATCTGGCATAGCATTTTGACATAGAGAATATTGATACTGCTACCACCGTCCATGAGGGTCTTAGAGAAACCATAACCGTTAATAACTGGATTGACGATTAAAGCGTATTTTTCCTCGCCTGTGCAACTTAGGCGGATGATCAGCACGGTCAAATGTGATTGCCACTTCCGACCAGTCCAAGTACTGGGCGACAGCCGGAACTGTTGCATTGAGCTCATGTAGAACTGCTTTTTTGACCTTTGTTGGTTGAGATCCGAGGAAAGTGACGTAAGTGTCCTTTTTGGTGGGAAAATTTTTCTTCCCTTCCGGCTTGGGATTTGAAGCATCAACTTCCTCCATGTTGGAATCTTCCTTGGTCTCTTTTTCCTTTTCGGGATTCTTCTTTCCCTTCTTCTCCTTAGCTTTGTAGCCCGCGGTGTCATCTCTTTTGATGTCGTCATTGAAACGACATTCGGTGTTGGTGTGGGATGAGCCCCCATTGGCGTCTAGATGATGCACACATGGGTTATTGTCAATGTTGGCCCAAGAGTAGGTTTTGCCTGGTTACTGGTCTCCTCTACTCTGGACTCTTGAAGTTCCACGCCCACGCCCACAGCCTCCCCCGCGTCCTCCTCCAGACCCGAAAGTAGCAGTGACCACTGTCGTTTCCACGTTGGGTTTTTCTTCGGAGGTATTTTTGTGCTTCTGAGCTTGTTGCTTTGGTTGTTTTGCAGACTGAGGAACAGCTAGGGCATTGAGCAATCCCTCTACATCGTCGTCAGCATCTGCATACTTGCTCGCTGTTTTTATCATCTCTCCCAAATCAGTGACCTTGTCACACTTCAAGTGATGGCGTAGTAGACCAATTGGGAGACCTGCAATGAAAGATTCAATCGCAGTTTGATCATTTACTCCTTCACAGGAGTTCTTGTTGTTGATCCATCGTCCGAGGTAATCCCGGCAAGTTTCTCCGGCTTTTTGGGTGCAACGCTGTAGGTCTCCGACCGTATAGGGCCTTCGATATGTGCCTTCGAAATTCCGAAAGAACGCACTTTGCATGTCATACCAGTTATGGATGGTGTTCTCCGGAAGTTCATTGAGCCATGATCGTGCCGTCTTCCGCAACATAAGTGGGAGATATCGGGTTGCAACCAGGCTGTTTCCGCCTTTAGCGATGCAGCAAGCTTGGAAGAAATCCTGTAGCCAGGTATCTGGCCTAGCAATGCCGTCGTAGGCTTGGATATGTCTTGAGATAGCAAATCCTTCCGGGAATCTTGTAGCTCTGATGCGTGGTCCGAAGCACTTTGGGCCCACTTAGATATCATTGTTTTTATAGCACCGCGCCTCTATGTTGGAGTTGATCATGTGCCTTGTGTCGTTCGGGGATAAAGATCGTCCCGAATGTCAGCTGTGGCTGCGGTGCCTTGGAGCCGGACTTCGGCTTCTGCCACCACCTCCTCTGCCACATCGTCCTCCTTGCCCTCCTTGGGAGCCGTTGTGATGACTGTTTGGTTGAGAGGGTGGGGCAGCTGGATAGTTTCCGGCTGATCGTCGGCCTCTTCCCGGAACGTCATTATTCCGGTTCCGGGGAGGGTCTTGGCTACGACGAGCCCCCTGTCGGCTTGTCCCGGCATGGTTTCCGTCGTTTCTTCGTCCGTCGTTCCCACCATGGTGAGGCTCAGCCGGACAGCTTGCATATCTAGGAGGTGGCATTTTTTGACGATCCTCCTCCCGACGTTTCTCTTTATCTTCTCCCCTTCAATCGTTGGATTCTCGTCAGGGAGGATTCCTCGGATTCAGTGCAGCAATGGCCTCTTTCTCGGCCGCTGGGGCGACGTTGCTCCAGTCACGCGTAGTTCTATGATGTTGTCCTAACGATCTAGTTCTCGAATAATTGTCCTCCCGACGTTCGGGGCGATGATGCTTCTCCGGAACACGATGGGGTCTTACGTGAGCCCATGCCGGATCTGTGCGACATTGGTCGAAATCCGAGATTAGTTTTTGACTTCCGGACAGGGAGACCTTTTGCTGCTCCAGTCCCTTGTTGAGTAGTTTGATACCCAAACGGATCTCCTTCGGTCCTGGATTAGCCGATAGAATTTCTCCGGCTGCCACGATGTTCTATACTGGGGTTGGATATACCCAATCTCCTTTGCTATCCTTCCGTGGCTTCCCCATCTCATCTCCGAAAAGGACGGCACGGATATGTGGGAATTGGTCATCATTGGTGTGACGCTTCCGTGTCTTTTGATGCAACCGAGACATGTAATCCTTAGTTGCCATGTGTTTCTTCTCTTCCTTGATGTTTTTGGCTTCATCCAGGAGTTGTTGACGACGTGCTTCTAGGGCTTGGTCCCTTTCGTCCATCTCTTTTGTAGTAAGTTCTGCAGCTGTAGGGATAGGTGTGGTTAATGCAGCATCGATGAGTTTACGCGCACCTTCAGTGATCACGTGTCCATCCACCGATTCTTCTTTTTTCGGCTCTTCTAGGATAAGTGCTCCATCTGAGTCTTCTTCGTATTCCTCGGCAATCACCTCCTCTGTTAGAGGGTCTTTTGCCGGGGTCTTGTTTTTCTTGTTCTTCTTCTTTGCCTTCTTGGTAGCGCCAGTAGCAAAGACGGCTTTGGGTCCGTTTCCCGGAGTCAACCTCTAATCGGTACTTTCGGACATCTGGACCTCGGGATTATCTCCGACGTCCATGTCATCCTGCGCTTTGGGAGAGTGTTCCCCGGATCCTTCATCCATGGCTTCTCCTTCTTCTGCAGCCTTGGAGTTGTACTCCTCTTCATATTCCGCGGAGAACTTTCGGAAATCTGCTGACGTCATCGATTCATCCGAGGATGCGGGTACGGCGGCTTTTGTTCCAATTGCCTCCAGCATAGAGTCGGTGTTTTCTGCAGCATCGGTAGAGCCGGATCCGGATCCCACATACCCGACGAAGTGCGAAGCATGCTTCCTGAGGTACCTGCGGCTCTCGCGATCAGCCATGTCGAAAGTTTTGATGGTTTCGAGAATTGCATCTGCGCTTGCATCAGATCCAGAATCAGTGTCGTTGATATGCTCCTCCTAGATTTCGACTTCCGTGGGTGGGTCGATCTGGGATACGGTCTCTCTGAGGAGATCCACTCCAGATTCGGCTTTAACCGCTAGGTCTTCCTCAGGCTCGGATTTCTCCACTATCTCCACGGCTGGTGCGGGCTGGGTGGGATTAGGGTTTTCTGAGATCCGGAACTCTGCCGCCTCCACGGACAGAGGGGACCTAGAAGATTCTTCTGCCTCTATCATCACCGCTAGGGTGGGTGGGGCAGGTTCAGCGAAACCGATGTAAACATCGATCTCGCCAAAAGAAATGATTGTGTAGGCAGTCACAGCCTTCCTAGCCAGAATCCAAGTCTCGTCGAGAACAATGAGAGGGATGTCGCTGGCGTAGAGGATGCGACCGATGGCGATAGTCTTGCCGATTCCGATTCTTGCAGATTCCACTCGGAACGCAGATCCGATGCTCACTTGCCCCATGGTGGGCGCCAACTGTCATCGGATTGAGGACAAGTACGCCATGAGGGGGTCCTCGAGGCGTGCGGAAGAGAGGGGTGTGAGACGTACGGTGTTCTGGGATGATGAGCACACAAGTTTACCCAGGTTCGAATCTGCCGGCTTTGGACGGACCCTACTCCTGCTAGGAATCCAGTAATACGGCAGAGCCAGAATATGGGTTACAAGGGTTTCGCCTGTGCGAGTTGAGATTGTAGACTATTGTGGTGTTACCCTAAAGGCTCTCCCTAGGACGGCTTATATAGATATCCGGCCTAGGGTTTACAGGAGAGATCTATCCGGCTACGACTAAGAGTCGGTTACAGAGTACATCTTGAACTACATGTAACACTATGGGCCTAAGTCGGTAAGTCTTCTGGGCCTTCTCGTAGCCGGATTGGACTCCGACTTTCTCCTTGACTGGGCCGCCCGTGAAGCAAAGCTCTAACCCGAAGTGGTCCACCCTGGTCAGTGAGGAACTATGAGGATACCCGGAAAGTATATCCCCAACAGCCTTTATGAATCCTCCTATAACTAAAGCTCGCGCTTTACTTAATAGAATTCGTGATCATAGAGGTTCATGGAATTTTGGTCTAGGAAGCAAAAGAGGCATAAAAATAGATTATGATTGTATTCATGACTATAATAAAAAAGTCTATGTTAAAGATATATCTAAGGAACTTTATTTGGATTCAGATCTTGTGTTGCATGTTGTTAAAGCTTTTCTAGAACACATCAAATCTCCAAAAGAGGGTTTGGTCAAGTATGATACACCTCCCAACCTGAGAAGAAAAGTGAAGTTAAAGCAACACTGGCCTCCCTAGAACCAATATATAAGATACCTTTCACTAAGACTACACAGAAGCATATTTTTGAATATGAACAGATCAAAACAGTATATAGGAGAAGAAGGAAGAGGAAAGTATGGAAAAAGTTGTGGAACGTCTGGAAGAAACCAAAGGTGAAGAGGTGACCAAGGAAGCAATTATGGCTATGTATGCACATTGTAACATAGTTGAACTTGATAAAGAGACTTCCGTATTGGTTGAAGGTAAAACAAAGGTAAAAGATGTGGGTAAGCCTATTCTTCCCTGCATATTTAAAGAAACCTCACATTATGGTTTATGCGATCTTGGCACCAAAGTTAATGTTATATCTTATGATTTTTATTATGAAATAAAAGAAGAAATAGAACCAGCTACAATTGAAAATATTGATATGACAATCATGTTACCCAATAAAACTCTTAGAATTCTAATGGGAGTAGTCGAAAATGCAATTGTCACAATTGACAATAGAAATTTTCCTATCGATTTTGTAGTTGTTGATATGCCAACTGATACTCTTTACCCAATTATATTTGGAAGAAACTTTTTGAGTGATTTAGGTGCCAAAGTTGATTTCAAAAAGGAGATTGTGTCTCTTAAGATTGGGGAAGCCAAAAAATAATTCCACTTTTCCAAATTTAAAGATAGACCTCCACAAATACACGAAGAAGAGAAAGAGAAAACTATTGAGGAAATGGTAGGTCTCTTCTTTGGTGATCAAAAAGAAGAAATAAATGAAGAATTAAATTGTGAAGAAATAGTTATGGAGGACAAGTCCCTAGAAGAACTAGAAGGTGAATTTGATTCACTTCCCATTAAAATGCCTCCAACTAATGAGGCTTTCGAAGAGCCAGAAAAGAGCGGGGACGAGATATTACCACCCCAGAATTGAAGACTCTACCAGATAATCTTAAATATAGATTTTTAGATGATACAAATAAATTTCCTGTTATTATTAGTGCAAAACGTTCAGGAGATGAAGAAGAACTCATGAAGATATTTAAGGAGCATCGAAAGGCCTCTGGTTACTCAATTGATGATTTAAAGGGATTAGTCCCATGATAACTGTCCACCAAACATTAATGGAGGAAGGTGCTAAACCATTTCCGGAATTTAATAGAAGACTGACGCTCGGAATGAAAGAAGTGGTAAGAAAAGAAATAGTACACCTATTGGACGCAGGTATAATCTATCTTGTAAAATAAAGTGAATGGGTAAGTCCTATTCATTGTGTCCCTAAATAGGGCGGTTTTACTATAACTATTGTTGGACATAGGATGTGTATAGATTTCATGAAATTGAATAAAGAAACTAGGAAAGATCACTATCATTTTCCATTCATAGATCAAACTTTTGAAACCACACTCATTTTTGCTACTTGGACGGATACTCTGGTTTTTCTAAAATAGCTATTCATCCTGATGACCAACTTAAAACAAATTTCATTAGTACTCATGGTTTACATGCTTACCGTTGTATGCCTTTTGGTTTATGTAATTCTCTAGCTACTTTTGAAAGATGCATGACCGCTATTTTTGCGGATATTATAGATTAATAATGGAAGTATTTATGGATGACTTTTCTGTCTATATAACTTCGTTTACTAGTTTCTTAGATAATCTCAAAAGAGTTTTGCAGCGTTGCGAAGAAACCAATCTTGTTCTAAACTAGGAGAAGTGTCATTTTATGGTCAAAGAAGGCAGAGTCCTTGGACATAAGGTATTACATAAGAGAATTGAAGTGGATAGAGCTAAGGTTGAGGCTATAGAGAGAATTCCACAACCTAGGGATATAAAAGGGATAAGAAGTTTCCTTGGGTTTTTATTGAAGGTTCATTAGAAATTTCTCTAGAATATCTAAACCTTTGACTAACCTTCTGCAAAAGGGAGTAAGATTTAACTTTGATGATAAATGTCTTGTAGCCTTTGATAAACTTAAATATGCTTTATCCCATGATCTTATCATTAAAACACCTATCTGGGATATGACTTTCGACTTAATATGTGAAGCTAGTGATGATGTTGTAGGAGTAACTCTGGGACAACATATAGGTCGCAGATTTAAGATTATACATCATGCTACTAGAACTTTTTGCTATATTTTTCTCTTGAGATAAATTTCTTTCTTATATAGTTGATGCAAAAGTAAGAGTTCATACGGATCGTGATGGTTTAAAAGAACTCCTTGAGAGGAAAAACCATAAGTCAAGACTGATTCGTTGGATCCTTTTACTTCAAGAATTTGAGTTTCGGATTATGCAGAGGAAAGAAATAAATATGTTGGATGCAGTGTCCATATTCACCCAGCAAGACACCATCCTATTGAGAGGAACATTAGTCCTGGTGATTTTCGTTTACAAGAATTATGAAATGAACTAACGTTTATTCCTCCAAAAGAGAAGAAGTCTTTGTTGTTGGAGGAGCTTGTCATCCCCGAATAAGTAAACGGTAAGTGCAAGGTAAGTGTTCTTACTCAAATAAGTGATTTGTTTTCACAAATTTTACTCCTAAATTTTGTGCCTATGAATTCCTCGTGTTTTTCAGAAGTTTCTGATGGTTTTTACCAACTATATGACAACAGAAAAATCTCTGGCTATATATTTGGTAGTTAAACCTTTTGTATCCTCTTTGCGAATTTGTTGGGATCTATATGGTCGCAAGTATACAACCGGAGAAATATCTCCGACCGTATAGTTAGCCGTTAAACTCTAAAAAATTTTGATTTTTGATGCCTGGATCTGTACGGTCGCAACTATACGACCAGATATAATCCTCCCGCCGTATAGTTTCGTCGTTAAACTCCCATACATTTTTCGTTTTCCTTTTCATTTTGATAGAAAAAGGGGTTTGTCAGTTCCAAGTCATTAACTTAATCGACCTGGACTCGAGATATTTAGAAATATCTGCCCGGAACCAACTATACGGCTGGAGCTATACGGGCCGTGCCCGTATAGTTGGTCGTTACGCGGCAGGACTCCTCCAAATCCGTGATTTTTTTTCCTACTACGTTAAGATTCTTTTCTTGGACGTGAATTTGGTATTTCTTGTGAGCTTTATCGACCTCTGACCCCCCTCATATACTGTCATTGTCTCTCTCTCTCTAATCATAATCTCCAGGAACCAATCTAACAATTCGCTATCCCGTCCCAGGTCGTGGAAAATCCCTAGGTATCATTGCTCCTTCTAGGGACCACTCTTGCAGCCTGTCCATGGAGGATGACAGCGAGGAGGTGGAGAGGTTTAGCCCGGGATACACGGAGTACATCGAGCCAACCTTATACAACAACGATGTCGACAAATATTGGAGTGACGTCTACATCTGTTGTGATGTCTATGATCCCCTGGAGATCAACTGGGCGGCAATGAAGAGAGTTCAAGAAGAGAGAGAAGGTCGCAAGTCGCATGGAAAAGAGCGTGTGAAGATGATCAAGTTCATCGCCACGGACCCCAGGCCGCACAAACATAAGGAATTACCTAATATTGGTGTAGGTGCTAGCAAGGGAGCGATGGTGCCACTCTTGAAGCCTGCCATTGGTGCTCGTATGATGGTGAAGCCTCAAGAACAGTGGAGGAACGGTTTCCACTTCCCCAATCCATCAATTATGGATGAGGAAGAAGTTGTTCCCAGGACCAAGGACCACATGCGAGCACTGGAGATATATCAGAGGCAAAAGTTACTCCATTGCATTGAAGTCCGTCACTGTCTCAAGGAGATAGAGAAGAAGCATGACCTTCTCCCATTGGTGACTAAACTCGCAGATAAAGTGGACATTATGCAATCTGATTTGCGAAGGTGCTACAACCGTATCACCGCTCTGGAGGATACCAACAAGAAGCTACGCACCGCGGTGTTACATGCCATGGCGCCACAGTGATCTACAATAATCACGGTACCAAATAATCGCAAGGGATTATTTGATCCCGCCTAGCTTGATTCCAAGCTTGGGGAGATCTTTAACTCCTTGTAACCTATCTTATAAGTTTTACATTACTATGTTTCATTTTTCATTAGTTCAAACTAGAAATAAAGTTTGCATCATTAGAATTCCTTTCAAGAATAGTCTATCCCTTTTATGAAATTCCAAGTTAATTATCATATATGGAGAAATATTGAGTTTGTGTTTGTCCAATTGGATATATGAATGGCTTGAGTATAATTTTACTTACACTTGATGATAGCAATAGGAGTCTTCCACACCATTGGTATTAATGGAACATACAAAGCTAATTTGGTCAATATGTTGTAAGTACATGGTTTGATTTACAAAGAAAGAAAAATTATCTAATCAGTTAAGTTGAAAAAAAAACCATGAACAAAGGAAAATTAAAAGTTCTATCAAATTAGAGTGAGAACAAGAGGAGGTAGAATATTCAAGATATAAAGATTGCTTCATATACAATTGGAATTTGGTAATTGAGATTGTTAAACTTTGAATTCCTACATGAAGTAGAATGTATGGCTAGCTCCTTTGTACATCACTTAAACAAAAGTGTGAGCATATCTATAAAAAAAGGGAAGAAAAAGTGCGAATGTGCAAAGAGCAAATAGACATACACCACTATATTGTAGTAGGACAAAGAGATGTTTTGAGATTTTGAATCCCAAGTGAATATGTTAATCTTAAAACACTTGGGACTACCTCGCTAACTCATTCGGTTGAACTGAATACTATTACATCATATTGAGAGTGATCTTTTGTGAATTGTTAAATGCTGAGGTGTGGAATCCTACTAATATTATTTGGATGGTTCGAGTAAGGTACTATTCATGAACTTATTCCTATGTATCATATATGATAAACACATGCTCCAACTACCTCATTTATTTTATCGACTCAGCTTCATGAATATGAGGATCACATCCATTAAGCTAAACTTGCTCGGGACGAGCAAGAGTCTATGCTTGGGGAAGTTGATGAGTGCATAATTGCATCATGTTTTATATTATTATTTTGCATCATAGTTATAGGATCTTGGTATTTTATAGTGTTCGCGTGCACATTTTATATCTATTTTCACCAGGATCAAGACAAATGATGGATACAATGCACACAATTCTTGGAGCAGTTGTATTGGAGAGAAAAGGAGTCAAAAACAACATAAATCGCTTATTTGGGAAATATCAATAATACCAGAAGAAAACCTGAAGCGATCAAGGCATACAGATGGTTTAACGACCAACTATACGGCGGGAATAAAATTCTGGCGGTATAGTTCCAGCTGTATAGTTGGCGCCACCACCGCCTCCTGAAATAGTTTCACCCCGTGCAACTGGATCAGAGAGATGACATACAGAACAACCTGAAATCGCCGAAACTTCACCTCCGGAACACATCTGGAGTTGGAACTCGTCCACCGGGGATCCATCTTTGCCCTGCGCATATCCAGGAGGGTAAGGAATTAATCTTCATCATCAACCGCTGCATTACCACCATCTCCATCCATCCCATCTACATCTTGTCTATATCTTGTTGTAATTCCCGTACTCGTTGTGGATTTATACAAGTAATATTCATCTATGATTGGTTCCACTGTTATTGCCATGTTGTTGATTGCCTCCATGCCTGAGTAGATCATTAGTTCTTGGGGAGCTGGAGAAACCCTAGTATGAGATTGAAATACGATAAAGTTTATTATGATATTCATCACGGTGACCATGTGTTAGATTTTCTTCATCTTGATGTTGGGAGAAGTCGACCTCTCAATATTTGCCTCTTATGGGGACTTGATGGAGGGAACTACTTGTTGGTAGACGGAGGTGTGTTAGCACTTACAGTGACTATAAAGTTGTTGGCACCACTTACGCATCAACTTGGTAACTGAGGAAACCCACGGAACACTATCCATGCCATGGGATACATCCTACGGTATTACGTCCGTTAATAGCGCAGTAATTCGATTGATGTGGATTGCTGACTACTATGGTTATGAGGATGATGTGAGCAGTAGTTTCTGCCTATTTTTCCAAATACGGAGTTGCTCCCACACATACATAGTTGAGAATGTTCATTATAATAATCTTTACCTTAGTTCTTTATAATGCTAGTGGTGTATCCGCTAGTCCCCGAGAACGCCTTTTCCCTATTGTGGTTCCAATCTCTTTTACATACACGATACTTACTTTCTATGTTTAGTTATTTTACTTTACTTATTGTTTCTCTTATACAAAAACCCAAAAATACCTTTTTACACAATATTCACATTTTATCTTATTACTTAGAACTTTATTTAGCATTTCTATTATAGTATTTATTTCAAGACTTATTAGACTTCCGACTCCTGCTCCCCGTGGGATCGATATCTTTATTTCGAAACTAGCTACAAACGATCTGTGCACTTGCAGTCATCACCTCTGTGTGCACATTGTCATTAATATCGAGTTCTCCCTCATGGGAGAATCCGAAACTATCACAAAATTCATAGAAGGTCAGGTTGTGGAGTTGTCCATTGAGCACAAAACTTATAGTGCAATTTTGCTCCTGGGACTCAAGATCGTCGTGAAACGATGAAAGGAACTCGTACGTGGCGAGATTGTAGTTGTCGACGGAAAGGTAGGAGGAGTCGACCATGCCACCTTGCACAGTCATCTGCTCGAAGTCCTCCAGAATACCCTGGCGGGAGAGGAACTCACGGTCTATCCACTTGGTGGGAAAAACCTTGTGGTTGCTCACCCTCTCATAGTCTCAGCTCATGGCAGCCCTCAAGCTGTCCACCTCCGAGCGTCTCTTCTTTGAGACCGGCAGCTTGGTGGAGCCCGAGGCACTCGCCGTACCCGAGTTCTTGCCCGAGCAGAACATCCTTCCAATGTTATGTATTGTGCTATGAAATTTTTGAAGAGAACTATAGGCATCAATTTTCTATCACATAAACAAACGATTACAGGTAGAAGTTACAAATCCTAATCCGAGGAATCAATAATAATCTCAAAATATGATGAACTCATCTAATAGCGAATGTGATGAATTCAACCATGGATTTCAGAAAATAGCGTATGGATCGGACGAGAAACTTACCGATGTGAAGATTCCCCAACTCAAAAACACGAAAACAATGAAGAATCAAAGGTTTTAGGGGGATAGGGTTTGTGGTGGAGAGAGAAAGAACAAGGAAGAAAGAGGAATAAGAAGAAGAAGGAGGCTGGCTTGGATCCAGCCGCCGTCGGCCTTTACCTGGCGATGCATGCGGTACGGGCGGGCGGTACGAGCGCAACCCCCCCGTACCGGTGGTCGTCACCATTGGATCAACTCTACAATTCGAGATCAAACCTGATCGACCTAGTACAGGCGTGCGGTATGGGCGTACCCCGACCGTACCAGTGGTCTTTATCTATTCAGGAGCCATGGTAGGTTTCGTTGATGTTCAGTACGGGCGAGAGGGGTACGAGCATACCTCAGCCGTACCATTTGTCATCGCCGACACTGTTCCTGCTGTAAGTTTTGTTGAGACATAGTACGGGAGCACCGTACGGGCGTACCGCGGCCATACCAGTGCTCGTTAACGCTACTCAACCCTTTCCTTTTCTTCATTTTTCCCTTTCTTCTCAACTTCACTTAACGTAAATTTTCTGAATGAACTCAAAACAAATTTATTAGATCATACAAGTAATATTATAGTAATCATAGATAAAATTTAAACTTAATTTATTAAGAATGGGTTAACTCCCATTAAGAGCTTTATTTTAGGATTTTGACTAATCAAACTCCATGTCATCAGCGTTCATCCCGAGCTGCACTTTTTCTTTAGTCTTTGCTGGATCACACTTAGGTGGTGGAACATATTTTCCATTGTGTTCCTGTTTCTTAGGAAAGTATCAAATAATCTGATTATCATATATATTGTAGACAATCTTACCACTGGAGCAATCTATGTTAGCTCCAGCTTTACTAAGAAAAGGTCTTGCAAGGATGATACATAGTTTGTCATCCTCAGGAACATGAAGAATAATAAAATCAGTTGGTATAATATGTTGATCTATTCTAAGTAAAACATCTTCGATCATTCCAACAGGTTGTTTAGTTATCTTATCCACCATTTGTAATATTATTGAAGTAGGAGAACATTCTCCAGGATCCAATTTCTTAAATAAGGAATAATGCATAACACTAACACCTGCTCCTAAATCACAAAGAGCTTTGAATATATTAGTTTTCCTATTGCACATGAGAGGGTTGGTATCCTTGGATCCCCAAGCTTAGCAGGAAGTTTATCGCCAAAACAGTCTTAGTTACCTTCTTTTTCCTATTAAGGATGCCTCGCATAAACTTTTTATAAGTAGGAACTTGAATAGCATCAGTTAAAGGAAGTTCTAAACGCAAGCTGCACAGTGCCTCAGAAAAATAATCATAAATAGCTTCATATGCTTCTTACTGAACTCGGTTAGCATAAGGAATTTACATTTTTCATTGGTACTACCTTTTTCTTTTACCTTTCTCACTGGTTCAACATTCTTTTTATTTTTCCTAGCAACTTATTTTTGCTTATCGGCGTGTTCTTCACACGGGATGATAACTTGCTCTTCTTGTTCCTTTCTGAGATTAGTTTCTTCCCTTGAACCGATAGTCTCAGCATCCCCATCATATGGTTTATGCTTATCTCGCGCTTCCTCTTCTCCTTGAGTTTTGGAAGCTCCATTTTCCCTTTTCTGGGCCTCATAATCAATACCGTCCTAGAGATCGACTAGATCCTCTTCTTCTTGACTCATCTCCGGGGTCTCTCTTACTTTCGAGCTTGCTCTTCTTGATACTGAGCTGGCCCTTGTGGTTCTTGAGTTTCTATACCACGCCTAGTAACAATATTAGTAGAATCAGTATTAAAATTTCCTTGGTTCAAAATCAAAGTTTAGGTTTCATTTATTTTCGCACATTGGGTTTTAACCATACTTAGATATCTATCTAGATGTTTTGTGGCTTGACCCAAGTCTTCAAAGACTTCTATTAGGTCTCTTATATTCTTTTCTTGTGTCATAAGACATTTATAGTTTTTCTCAGGGAATTGATTCTGTTGATATTTAAACTTTTGGATAACAAGATTTAAATCATCTTCTATTACATAAGTTTGTACGATGTCACCTTTGTTTTCTTTTACTAGTTCTGAAGCTATACCTTTCTCTTCCATGGACTTTTTGACTTTGGATATAAGATCTGGTGTTATGTGAATAATACCTTTTTGTGGTTCAACATCATTAACTGGATTTTATTGTTCGCCATTAAAGGATCTTATCTCAAAAAGCTTTACACATTTCGATAGTGTCAAGTTGCATATTGCTCCTCCTGCAGATAGATCAATCATCTCTTTTGTCTCGTCATTAAGCCCATTATAAAAATATTGGATAACTAGACTCTCGTAAAAACTGTGATTTGGAACTTTCGTAATTATTGCATTATATCTATTCCATGCTTGATAAAATGTTTCTCCAATTATTTGCAGAAAATTTGTTCTACTTCGTTTGATTTGCATTATTTTAGTAAATGAACAATATTATGCATGAATTCTCGGATGCAATCTTCCCAGTTTTTGTAGTGTGATTAGGTAATGAAAGCAAAAGGATTATCTTTCAAAGACCAGCGAAAGAGTTTAAGAAGTAGAAACTCTATTGGTAAAATTGTTGGTTTAAGACTAACACAAAGGTCGTGTACCCTTGTCAAGTGGTCACTGGGTCTTCCTCTTCTTTTCCTGTGAAAGAAATTTCTTTCATCATATATATTAGCTCAGGATATATATCAAATTCTTGGCGCTCAAGTTCAGGACAAAGAATAGGTATTTTCCTCAAGTGCCTATATGGATTTCCGTACTCTCCCAAAGGTAGCTCTAGTTCGGCCCCTCGGGTGATGGTCAAATGTGCCATCAATGGAATCAAGCTGTTCACGTATACAGTACGCAAATTAGTAAATCTTTTAATAAATTCTAATAATCTCTCGATCGGAACACGATCAATATATGGAGGTAAATAGGTTTTTCCTGATCGACTGGTACCTATGTCTTCAACGGTGATCATTAATGGTGTCAACAGTTGCTGTTGTCAAGAAAAAACACTTAGCGCTTAGCTCCCCGGCAATGGCGCCAGAAAATATATTGATGTCTTGCAAGTGCACAAGTTCGTTAGAGAATGTTTTTGAGGAAGTATTAATTCTAGTTTTTTATACCGATCCCAATGAGGAGCCTAGGAAAGTGTTTTTATGCGGTGTTTCTATCGCACCCAAGGTGTCACAGGTCTTGAGTGAATTGACTGCAAAAGCTGACGGTGGAAGTGGTGAGTAAAAGATAGAGAAACTTGCTTGGGAAATAAGTAAATAGCTTAAAAGTAAATATGCGAAAGGTGTGTAAAGGTCCTGCATATCAGAAGTTAGGCGCGGAGAGAATCAGTTCGTGGTGATAGTGAAAGTGCCAAATAGAATAAGCGGAATAAGTGATAGTGAAATTTCTTATTTATAAGTGAGTAAGCAAGCAACCCATATACCTACTAGGAGTCCTCATGGCCAATTCTTCCCAATCCCAATGATCCATCTATCTATTACCACGACCATGGTTAGCGCATTAATTAATGTCTTTCAAATGGATAAAAACATTAATCTTGATGGTTCCTTGTTGTCCTCAAGTAGTGCTAGCTCTTCTTTAATATCGGCTGTGTCACTCGGGGTTCGCCGAATTACTAGCATACAAGTTCATACCTATGAGGTCTTTGGATCATGTTACCTGGGCCCTTAAATTAGATAACACGCATTAGGCAATCATAGATATTCATTCTCACCTTTTAAATAAACATTACAACGATCACAAATGGATGGAATTAAAGGAGGCACATCACATCTCACCAATCCCCTACATATCCCACGCATATGGGTATTTACTCAGACATGAGAGGAAGACAAATCAAAGGCATAGAAATAGAAATCATCTCATAGTTATTGTAGCAAACCACAATAGAGATTAAAGATCCAATCAAATATAAACCGTAGGTAGATCAAAGTATCAGACCGTAATCTTACAAGTGCCAATCTCTCTCTCTATCTCTCTCTCTCTCTAAGTAATGATGGAATGATGGTGGAGTGTGTGGTTTAGATGTTGAAGATCGTCGGATAATGAGGCGAAGTTCTTCTCCACTTTCATATCTAATCTCCCTCTCTCAGATGGCTTGCGGCGGCTGTAACTTCTTTTCTGTTGTTCTTCTTGTCTCCCCTCTTTTACGAAAGTTACTTGTATTGATATAAGGAAGGCGTCGTTGGTAGTACGGATGGGTGGTACGGACGCGCCCCGACCGTACTAGCGGTCGTTAAGCATTCAGGACGCCTCCAATGAAAGTTGCTACAATTGGGGATTTTGGTTATTTTGGTGTAATTAGCCCATAAATGCTATTAGATCTTCAATAAATGTTTATTGCCTGAAAACCATCACAACAAACCAAGGATTCACTAACTTCGACAATAACATTAGTGGAAAGGGCAATCTTTAGTGAAATCTGGCAATAAACAAGAGGAAAATCAATGGTAAAAAGTGATGAAATTTTGAGCTATTAGTAGCAAACCTCCCGAGTATCGGAACATGATTATGTAATAATTTTTATGACTGAGCCCCCGAGTATCAGGTGTAATAGAGCAATTAAGAGTGGACTCAGTTAAGATAACTTAGCTTTATTGATATCGGGTGCATGAAGATGATCTTCATTCAAAAAATTTCTTAACTTGGGTCTTCATTTTTATGGGGTAAGCATAGTCTTAGAAATCTTCTTCATCCGAGGAGGTACTTGACTCAGGTCTTGGCTTAAGTTGACGCGTCTGATATTAATCAACTTTGCTAGAGGACTTGATAGAATAACTCAATGTAGTTGACATCCTTGCAAAAAACATAGAGAATTGTGAAGTACTTGCATCTCATAAAGAATATTGCCTTTTGATTTATCATAACATTTTCTGGTGCCATCGGACTCGACACTTTTGCATTATAACACGAGACATTTTTGTTAGCCTGATGCCCTTAGTCTTAGTACCTTACCGACCTATTAGTTGGGATGCAACTGGGTCGGAGTTTTCAAGGATTCAGCGTTCAAACAGAGTCAGCTACTCAGTCAGTCGCGTATGAGGTGCTCGAGTGCATGAAGTCAATGAAATTTAGATTACTCGAAGAGGGTGCAGCCCCCGAGTGTTTCGAGTGCGATTAAAATAAAAAAGATATCAACTCGAAGTAGAGAAGTTAGCTTTGTTGGTAGTCGACGAGGTAGATGTGGCTGGAGGATCTGGAGCCGATGATGGCAATGGGTCGCCGCATCCGAAGATTTATAGGTGGTTGCCACAACCAAACATTTTAGCGAGGTGCCGCATCTGAAGACTTTGGCGGCCTGCCGAAGCCTAAGATCTTAGCAGTTCATCTCGGCTGATGGCGGTAGCGGGTGTAGAGTCGATGTTAGTCGAATGAAATTGGTTGAGCGGCGAGTCGCCGACGGAGTTGCACGTTGGATGAAGTCGACGTGGCGGCAGACCAGAGTCGAAGCGATGGAGATTCTTCGAGTCAATGTCATCCGAAGTTAACACAGTGCGGCTGAAACGGCTAATCAAGCGCACACCTGGAAGTTGAAGTTGGCCGTTATGCGGATTGCACATTGCCTCTTTATTCTGCTCATACTTGTACAGCTGAATAGATCAGCAAATAAGATAAAATACAATAATTAAAATAAGTTGGGTAAAGAGAGATTATTTTATGCTCATCCATATTCGTGCGTGTTGCGTTGGTCCACGTCAAAAACACTATTTTAATCCAAAATAATGGCTTCCATCTTGGGATTTGACTCAAGGATGTGTTTCATAACGCCTTTGATTCTTTTCTTCACCTTCTTGACTGGCAGCCGTGAGCATTTTTTTCTTTAGCGTCGCGACGTGTTGTTATATGTTGATCCAAATTCTACAAAGTAGAGGCCAACTTCTGACGGAGCGGAGCGAGGCCTGTTGATGACCTAGGTTACCACCGTTATATATACCTCTTGTAAGCCGCCGGCTGGGATAAGTTGCATCTGTGAAATCCTCAGCGTTGTGTAAACACTCTCCGTTATAGTGAAGTTTCGCTGGCTGGCGCCCGTGGTTTTTCCCCTCTCTTTGTTGGAGAGGGTTTTCCATGTTAAATCTATGTCCCCTTGCTGCGATTTTACTTTCGTTCTTCGTTATTTACTTGTCGCAAAGCTAACAAGTGGTATTAGAGCCCAAGTTCTAATCTAGGGTTTGCGACATGTCGTCATTGAAGTTCGATCTACCGCAGCTGGACTACTCCACAAGATTCTGCTTGTGGAAGGTGAAGATGCGGGCGATTCTCGCCCAAACATCAGATCTGGATGATGCGCTGGATGGATTCGGGGAAAACGATGCTAAGAGCTGGTCTGACGAAGATAATCGGAAGGACCGTACGGCTTTGTCTATGATTCAACTTCATCTGTCCAATAATATTTTGCAGGAAGTCTTGACAGAGAAATCTGTCGTTGCCCTTTAGGGGAAACTGGAATCGATCTGCATGTCAAAGGATCTAACCAGTAAGATGCATGTGAAGATGAAGTTGTTCTCACATAGATTGCAGGAAGGTGGATCGGTAATGAATCACTTATCTCTTTTTAGAGAGATTATTTCTGATTTGCAATCTATGGAAGTAAAATATGATGATGAGGATCTAGCTCTATTACTCTTATGCTCGCTGCCTAGTTCTTATACTCACTTTCCTGATACAATGTTGTTGAGCCATGATAAGATAACCCTTGATGAAGTGCAAGATGCCCTCAAACAGAGGGAAAAGATGAAATCTATGGTGAAGGTAGATGGGGCGTCTTCCAAGGCTGAAGCTCTACAGGTTCGTGGTAGGACCGAGCAGAGATTTAACAACCATGGCAACCGAGATAAGAGCAAAGACGGCAGAAGTCGTTCGAAGTCCAAGGGAAAGGACAAGTTCTGCAGGTATTGTAAGAAATCTAATCATGTTATTGATGATTGCTGGAAGCTGTAGAATAAGGAGAAAAGGAACGGTACTTACCAACCGAAAGATAAGGATCAAGGTAATGGTAAGGCTGCTGTTGTTTCTGGTGATAGTTCTGACGATGAATGTTTAGGCGTTTTTGCTGCTTGTTCTTCTCGTGATGATGAATGGATACTTGATATTGCATGTTCATTTCATATTTGCTGTAACAAAGATTAGTTCAGTTCATATGAGTCTGTGCAGACTGGAGATTTTGTACGTGTGGGGAATGACAACCTGTGCCATATTGTCGGAGTTGGATCCGTTAAGATCAAGACACATGATGGCGTGACACGTACGTTGAATGAGGTGAAGCACATACCAGGCATGGCCAGAAATCTGATCTAAGTACCATGGACGTTGATGGATACAAGTACGCTGGTGGGCGCAAGATGTTAAAGGTATCGAAAGGCTCTCTTATTCACATGATAAGTGATATGAATTCTGCTAAGTTATATGTTCTTACAGGTAGCACTTTGCCTAATATTGCTGCTGCTGTTACTGCTAATGATTCTGATGATTGTGGTAAAACAAATCTGTGGCATATGCGTCTTGGGCATATGAGCAAACATGGCATGGCAGAGTTGGTTAAGAGAGAGCTGATTGATGGTTGCAACTTGGGTAAGTTTGAGTTCTGTGAGCACTGTGTTTTTGGTAAGCACAAAAGAGTTAAATTCAATGCTTCTGTTCATACCACCAAAGGCATTTTAGATTATGTGCATGCTGATGTATGGGGGCCTTCCCGTAAGACATCTATTGGTGGTGATAATTACATGCTTACTATTATTGATGACTACTCAAGAAAGGTGTGGCCATATTTTCTGAAACATAAATCTGATGTTTTTGATGCTTTTAAGAAGTGGAAAGTTATGGTAGAAAAGCAAACTAAAAAGAAGGTAAAGGTACTACATACTGACAATGGTATGGAATTCTGTTCTAATGAGTTTGAGGAGTTTTGCAGTAATGATGGTATGATCAGGCACCACACCATCCCTTACACTCCTCAGCAGAATGGCGTGGCTGAGCGCATGAACTGAACCATCATCTCGAGGGCTCGCTGTATGTTGTCCAATGCAGGTATGCATAGACATTTCTGGGCTGAAGCAGCCAACACAGCGTGCTACCTTATCAACAGGTCACCTTCTATTCCACTTGAGAAGAAAACTCCCATTGAGGTATGGTCAGGTTCGCCTGCTGATTATTCACAGTTGAGAGTTTTTGGTTGCACTGCTTATGCTCATATTCGTAATGGAAAGTTAGAGCCTAGAGTTGTCAAGTGCATATTCCTTGGTTATGGTTCAGGAGTTAAGGCATATAAACTATGGAATCCTAAAACTAAAAAGATTTTGTTGAGTAGGGACGTTGTTTTCAATGAATTTGTTATGTATCATGACAGCTTGCCATCAGATCCCTCTCCTGTTGCTATTGGAGAGGAGGGAGTTCGTGTGCAGGTGGAGCACCTGCAGCAAACTGTTGATAATAATGTTGTTGTTGATCATACTCATGAGGAAAATATTGATGATGATGCTATTCAACACTCACCTATTGTTTTTCTACAGCCACAGGAATCTATTGCTGCTGATAGACTGAGTCGTAACATAGTTCCACCTCGTCGTTTAATTGAAGAGTGTAATCTTGCTCATTATGCTTTGAGTTGTGCTGAACAGGTGGAGCATGATACTGAACCTGCTACATACAATGAGGTTGTTGCATCCGTTGACCGCGAGAAGTGGGTTTCTGCTATGCAAGAAGAGATGCAGTCGCTTGATAAGAATGGCACATGGGAAGTTGTGCGCTTGCCTAAACAGAAGAAGGCCATCCGCTGTAAGTGGATATACAAGAGAAAGGAAGGTTTGTCTCCTAATGAGCCTCCAAGGTTTAAGGCAAGGTTAGTAGCAAAAGGTTTCAGCCAGATTCCGGGTATTGATTATAATGATGTTTTCTCTCCGGTTGTGAAGCATAGTTCTATTCGTGCTTTCTTTGGTATTGTTGCTATGCATGATCTTGAACTTGAGCAGCTAGATGTAAAGACTGCTTTTCTGCATGGTGAACTAGAGGGGGAGATTTACATGGACCAACCTGAAGGGTTCATAGTTCCTAGAAAAGAGGATTTTGTGTGCAAATTGAAGAGATCGCTTTATGGTTTGAAGCAATCTCCAAGACAGTGGTATAAAAGGTTTGATTCATTTATGATCTCACAAGGTTTTAAGAGATCTCAGTTTGATAGCTGTGTTTATATAAAGTTTGTTAATGGATCACCTATTTACTTGCTGTTATATGTTGATGATATGTTAATTAATGCCAAGAGCATGAAAGAAATCACTACTTTGAAGGCACGCCTAAGTAGTGAATTTGAGATGAAAGATCTTGGTGCTGCTAAGAAAATCCTAGGTATGGAAATTAAACGGGACAGAAAATCTAGGTTGTTGTTTCTTAGTCAGCAAAGTTACGTTGAGAAAGTTCTTCAACATTTTAATATGCACGATGCAAAGTCAGTTAGTACTCCTGTTTCTCCTCACTTTAAATTGTCAGCATTGCAATGTCCTAGTTCTGATGAAGATATTGAGTACATGTATCGAGTTCCTTATTCTAGTGTTGCTGGTTCCTTGATGTATGCCATGGTTTGCTCTCGCCCTGATTTATCATATGCTATGAGGTTGGTGAGTCGTAACATGGCTAATCCTGGTAAAGAACATTGGAAAGTTGTTCAGTGGATTTTCAGGTACCTCCGTGGCACATCCAACGCTTGCTTGAAGTTTGGCAAGACTGATGAGGGACTCGCAGGCTATGTGGATTCAGATTTTGCTGCCGACTTGGATAAGAGGAGGTCCCTCACAGGTTATGTGTTCACAGTAGGTGGATGTGCTATGAGTTGGAAGGAAATGCTGCAACCAGTTGTTGCTCTATCTACAACCGAAGAAGAATATATGGCTGTTGCTGAAGCTTGCAAAGAGTCTGTTTGGTTGAAAGGTTTGTATGCTGAGCTTTGTCAGGATGATTCTTGCATTAACCTGTTCTGTGACAGTCAAAGTGCTATTTACCTTACTAAGGATCATATGTTCCATGAGAGAACAAAGCATATTGATATCAACTACCATTATGTTCGTGATGTTGTTGCACAAGGTACGCAGAAGGTATGAAAGATAAGCACTCATGATAATCCTGCGGATATTATGTCAAAGCCAGTTCCTATTGCTAAGTTTGAGCTATGCTCAAGCTTAGTTGGTATAACTACTTAGCCCAAGTGGTTGTTGGCGCCGAAAGTGTTTTCTTTGTTTGTTCAGGGAGATGATTACTGTTGATGCTACAAGAAGGAATTTGTCTCAAGGTGGAGTTTGTTATATGTTGATCCAAATTCTACAAAGTAGAGGCCAACTTCTGATGGAGCGGAGCGAGGCCCGTCGCCGGAGGGTTGGACCGTTATATATACCTCTTGTAAGCCGCCGGCTGGGATAAGTTGCATCTGTGAAATCCCCGGCGTTGTGTAAACACTCTCCGTTATAGTGAAGTTTTGCTGGCTGGCGCTCGTGGTTTTCCCCTCTCTTTGTTGGAGTGGGTTTCCACGTTAAATCTGTGTCCCCTTGCTGTGATTTTACTTTCGTTCTTCGTTATTTACTTGTCGCAAAGCTAACACGTGTGCTGCTTCCCTTCGGTAGCTGATCTAGTTTCTTCTTTTTCTTTCCTTTTCCTTTTAAGTAAATTCTAAAATGAGTCCAATACTAACTCAATTGACCGACAGTCATGAAATTTTGACAGCCGTGGAATTTCTCTGTAACACGATTGACGCTAGAGTCCTTGCTTCTCTAGACTTGATCTTTGATTTTCAGCGGATGCGAATATCAGTGAATCTTCCGATTACGATCAGGAGGAGGTCATGACACGAGCATTTGTACATTTCATCAGTCATACGAGGGGTGGAGCTGAGGTCGAGCCCCCAGGCTTGTGTAGTCTAAGTAGACACAGTCTGCGGCAGAATCAAAATAGTCTTCTTTATTCTGTGTCGATGCTTTCTCCAGATTATCGAGGACGATGTTTGTCTAGTTCAGGACGTGTATTGGCGTTGATTGAACTTCCGACCCGAAGGAGAGGCGATCGTAGATATCAGCCAAATCCCCTAGATCTGCGGAGTTTCTATGACTTTCCTCGCCGTTTATCGGTTGTGGTGCGTCTTCTTCAGATGAGCCGACAGAGGATGCATGTATCATCGTGGGCGTTGTGGCTATAGCCAATGGATCCGAATAAATCGGGACCGATAGGCAAAGATTTTTTGGTTCCTCTACGTGAAAGTGGAAGCTCCTAATGATGAGATCGGCTCGGCCGTTGAAGTTGACGGGAACCAAAACAGGGGTGGACGGGCATGGACCCGCGAGATTGTTGCAAATCTCACTGACCTTGATCGTCGGGTTGTTGCTTGGCGAAGAGGTAGCCGCCTAATCCATGGTTCTAGCGCTTAGATTTCCCACAGATGGCACCAATTGAGGAGGGATAACCTCAGCAATGCCCATTGTTACGGACTTAACAACCAAACAAGAGAGGTGATTTACCCAGGTTCAGGCCCTCGTACAGGAAACTTACTTCCTGCTTGTCTTCTCGTATTATCATTGGCGTGTAGAAACTCGTTGAGTCGACTAGATGCGATCTCGCCGAGAGAGAGTGGCGTGATGTGTATTATCTAGATCTATTGTCAAGTGTCTATTGTATTGTGTGTTCCTTGTTTGACCCTCCTAGCCTTTATATATAGGGAGGCTAGGTCTCAGGTACCAATACGAGTAGGTTTACAAGTTAGAGTTTGTATCTAGTCTAGTCTTGTACTTTCCTTGTCTTGGCCCGCCAGGAGTCTTTGTCCTTGTATGCTTCGTATAGCCAAACTATGCTGGGCTTCATGGATCTTGGCATATCTTCGGGTGAGGATTCCTTCAAGCCACACCATATATTCCAATAGTGGGAACTCGAAGGGTTATGCCTATGTCACCCATGGTTCTTGGTGTTTGATATCCTCACATGGAACGCATGGGGAAGATGAAGCGCACTCCATACAGAACCTATGGTTACCTGTCGAAGGAACTAACATGGAAAATACTAGTCCTACGGCAACCTCCATGAGGGGCTAACAGTGCAACCCAGAACGTACAAAGAATACATGCCACATCCCTGAGGAACCTACAGGATAGGTACAAGCCCCTAGCATCCCTCCATGAGGAACTCGCGACGCAAATCACGAGGGCATTTACCCTCGTGATCCTAAAGCCATGTAAATCCTATGATTTCCCCCTCAAGGATCCAACATGAAATACATACGCCCTATGGTTTCCTCCATAAGGAACCTATGGGGCATCTCAAGAGGACACTCCGCCTCAAGAAGCAAAAGAGGTGTGAAACCTACGGTCGTCTCCCCAAGCGGTCACAAAACAGAGCACACAACCAACGACACGAATAAAGAAGCCCTAGGCCGAGGTTACTGATGGCTGCAAGTGCACAAATCATTTGTAGCTAGTTTCTAAATAAATATATCAATCCCATAGGGAGTAGGAGTCTGATGTCTAATAACTCTTGAAATAAAGACTACAATAGAAATGCTAAATAATGTTCTAAGTAACAAGATAAAATGCTAATATTGTGTAAAAAGGTGTTTTTTGGTTTTTTGTATAAGAGATTGGAACTGCAATAGGGAAAAAGGCGTTCTTAGGGAGTAGCGAATACACCACTAGCATTATAAAGAACTAAGGTAAAGATTATTATCATGAACATTCTCAACTATGTATGTGTGGGAGGAACTTCATATTTGGACAAATAGGAAGCAACCACTACTCACATCATCCTCATAACCACAGCAGTCAGCAATCGACATCAATCAAATTACTGTGCTATTAAGGGGCGTAATCCCATAGGACATATCCCATAGCATGGATAGTGTTCCGTGAGTTTCCTCGGTTCCCAAGTTGATATGTAAGGGGTGCCAACAGCTTTATAGTCACTGTAAGTGCTAACACACCTCCGTCTACCAACAAGTAGTTCCCTCCATCAAGTCCCCATAAGAGGCAAATATTGAGAGGTCGACTTCTCCCAACATCAAGATAAATACAATCGAACACATGGTCACAGGGATGAATATCATAATAAACTTTATTTTATTTCAATATCATACTAGGGTTTCTCCCTCTCCCTAAGAACTAATGACCTACTCAGACATGGAGGCAATCAACATCATGGCAATAACTGTGGAATCTACCATAGATGAATAGTACTTGTATAAATCCACAATGAGTACGGTAATTACAACAAGATCTAGACAAGATGTAGATGGGATGGATGGAGATGGTGGTGTTGCAGTGGTTGATGATGGAGATCGATGCCTTAGCCTCCCGGATCTACGCAGGGCGAAGATGGATCCCTGGTGGCCAAGTTCCCCCTCTAGATGCCTTCTGAAGGTGAGGTTTCGACGATTTCTGGTTGTTCTATATATCTTATACTTGATCCAGTTGCACGTGGTGAAACTATTTGAGGAGGCGGTGGCGGTGCCAACTATACGGCGGGAACTATACGGTCAGAATAAAATTCTGACCGTATAGTTGGTCATCAAACTCTCTGGACACCTCGATCGCTTCGGGTTTTCTTCTGGTGTTATTGATATTTCCCAAATTAGCGATATACTTTGTTTTTGACTCCTTTTCTGCCCAGTACAACTGCTCCAACAATTGTGTCCATTGTATCCATCATCTGTCCTGATCCTGGTGAAAATAGACTTAAAATATGCGCACGAATGACGTAAAATACCAAGATCCTACAACAACAATGCAGAATAATAATACAAAACATGATGCAATTATGCACTCATCAACTTCCCCAAGCTTAGACTCTTGCTCGTCCCGAGCAAGTTAGCTTATTGGATGTGATCCTCATATTTACGAAGCTGGGTCGATAAAATAAATGATGTAATTGCAGCATGTGTTTATCATGTATGATACATAGGAATAAGTTCATGAATAGTACCTTACTCGAACCATCCGAATAATATTAGTAGGCTTCCACACCTTAGCATTTAACAGTTCACAAACGATCACTCTCAATATGATGTAAAAGTATTCAATTCAACCGAGTGAGTTAGCAAGGTAGTCTCAAGTGTTTTTAGATTAACTTATTCAGTTGGTATTAAAAATCTCAAAATGTCTCTTTGTATTACTAGAATATAGTGGTGTATGGCTATTTGCTCTTTGCACATTCGCTCTTTCTCTTCTCTCTTTTCTTCTTCCTTATTATATATATGTGCTCACACTTTTGTTTAAGTGTTGTGCAAAGGAGCTAGCCATACATTCCACTTCATGTAGGAATTCAAAGTTTAACGAACTCAATTACCAAATTCCAATTGTATATGATGCAATATTTATAGCTTGAATATTCTACCTCATCTTGTTCTCACTCTAATTTGATAACACATTTAATTTTCCTTTGTTCAAGGTTTCTTTTTCAACTTAACTAATTAGATAATTTTTCTTTCTTTGTAAATAAAACCATGTACTTACAGCATATTGACCAAATTATCTTTGTATGTTCCATTAGTACCAATGGTTCGGAAGACTCCTATTGTTATCTTCAAGTGCAAGTAAAATTATACTCAAGCCATTCATATATCCAATTGGACAAACACAAACTCAATATTGCTCCATATATGATAATAAACTCGGAATTTCATAAAAGGGATCGACTATTCCTAAAGGGAATTCTAATGATGCAGACTTTATTTCTAGTTTGAACTAATGCAAAACTAAAATAGTAATGATAAACTCATAAGATAGATTACAAGGTCTTAAATATCTCCCCAAGCTTGGAATCAAGCCAGGCGGGATCAAATAATCCTTTGCGATTATTTGATACCGTGATTATTGTAGATTACTGTGGTGCCATGGCATGGAACACCGCGGTACGTAGCTTCTTGTTGGTACCCTCCAGAGCGGTGATGCGGCTGTAGCACTGATACGTCGCAAACGTATCTATAATTTTTGATGTTCCATGCTTAGTCTTATCTACTTTCTTATGTTTTGTCCATACTTTGGAGTACTTTTCATATGATTTCTTGGACTAACCTATTAACAAGAGCCACAGTGTCAGTTGCCTGTTTTCTGCTGTTTTTGGTTCTAGGAAAGTCAGAAAATGAATATTCTCGGAATTGGACGGGACAAAAGCCAAAGTGCCTATTTTTCCGGATGTTATCAGATGCCAGAATACAAGACAGAGAAGGGTTGGGGGCCGGCATTTATGTTAGCTACTTTATGAGGGACAAGTTGAATGCCACTATGCTATGTTTTCTTTATGTGAAACAAACAAACGTCTTGCAAAGCATTGTTATTCATTAATCTTTTGTTTGTGCCTTTTCATGTTGTGACATAGTTTCTTTGCCTTATTGTTAGAACTTTATCTTTCATGTTATGATTGAAGTACAATGATCCCAGCTATCAATGTTTTACAAATACATTGATCAAGTTTATGATGGTGCATGTCACCTCAAAAATTATTCTTTCTTTTTATCACTTACCTACTCGAGGACGAGCAGGAGTTAAGCTTGGGGATGTTGATACGTTGCAAACGTATCTATAATTTTTGATGTTCCATGCTTGGTCTTATCTACTTTCTTATGTTTTGTCTACACTTTGGAGTACTTTTCATATGATTTCTTGGACTAACCTGTTAACAAGAGCCACAGTGCCAGTTGCCTGTTTTCTGCTGTTTTTGGTTCTAGGAAAGTCAGAAAATGAATATTCTCGGAATTGGACCGGACAAAAGCCAAAGTCGTTATTTTCCCAGAAGATTCACGAAGCCAGAAGGAGAGACGAAGGGGGGCCACAGGGTGGCCAAACCACCCCTAGGCACGGGTCCCCCCAGGCCGTGCCAGGGCATGGTGTGGGCCCCCTGGCCGGCCACCGACCTTGCCTCTTTCGCCTATATATCTCCCCCGAGGCAAAAACCCTAAATCATCAATCAGAAATCCACGAAAAGTTCCACAGCGCCGCCGTCACCGAAGGGGAGATTCGGGGGACAGAAAGTCTCTGTTCCGGCACCCTGCCGGGATGGGGAAGTGCCCCCGAAGCCATCTCCATCGATCTCCACCACCATCTCAATCGCCGTTGCTGATTCCCATGATGAGGAGGGAGTAGTTCTCCCTTGAGGCTAAGGGTTCTACCGATAGCTATGTGTTCATCTCTCTCTCTATGCATGATCTTATTGAGATCATGAGCTTGTAATCTATAGATCTACCTTGCTACTCAAGTGCTTTAATAGATCTTTGCTCTCCCCATGTGTGTGAAAGTGATAGCATGCACACCATGGTGGCACTTAGGCTAGAGATTACAAATACTTGTTATGAGTTATATTTGGAGTTGGATGTCTTTATGAAATTGTGGTGTTTGTTGGACTCATCTAGTGCTCAAGGTGACAGTTTGGGGTTTTCTAGATGGGAAAGTTGAACTTTGAGGTGTGATGTTATAGCCCTACCATGGATTAGAGTGTCCAACTGGAGAGTAGTTCAGCGTAGTAGCATAAAGAAGAATATATTTATATGAGAGTGTTCACTAGTGAAAGTATGATCCCTAGGCCTCGTTTCTAAGCACTAAAACACCGTTTGCTATTAGATATGTTACATGTTTGCTTGCTTCTATCTTTATTTCAGTTTTACTCTAGTCTTTTTCACGCCATCAAGCTATTTTCTATCACAGTTATCTTATATCCATACCACTTGTATTTCACTATCTCTTCCTCGAGCTAGTGCACCTATACACCTGACAAGTGTATTGGGTGTGTTGGGGACACAAGAGACTTCTTGTATCTTGATTGCAGGGTTGCTTGAGAGGGATACCTTTGACCAGTTCCTCCCTGAGTTCGATAAACATCGGGTGATCCACTTAAGGGAAAACTTGCTGTTGTTCTACAAAACCTTTGCACTTGGATGCCCAACAACTGTCTACAAGAATAGAAGTGCGTAGACATCAAGCACCTGCATAAATCAGATTGCTAAGTGTCCACTTTATCTGTGAGTTTAGTAACCAATGGGAGAAGGTCAACCTTCTTATCTACCAAGGTGACGAACTTCAAAGTGATGGAGTAGCTCTTGCTTGTGATATATCTCCAGTGCTCGCACGCGGTTCTTGGTCATGGGAACAACTTATCATTCCTCATCCATAATTGATGGATCGGGGAAGTTGAAACCGTTCCTCCACTCTTCTTGAGGCTTCACCCTCATATGAGCACCAATGGAAGGCTTCAAGAGTGGCACCGTCGCTCCATGCTAGCACCTGCACCAATATTAGGTAATTCCTTATGCTTGTGCGGCATGGGGTCCGTGGCGATGAACTTGACCGTCTCCACATGCCCTTTTCCATGCGGCTTGCGACCTTCTCTCTCTTCGTGAGCTTTCTTCATTGTCGCCCAGTTAATCTCCGGGGGATCATAGACATCACGGCAGATGTAGATGACACTCCAATCTTCATTGGAATCGTTGTTGTAGAAGCTTGGCTCGACATACTGCTTGTACCCCGGGCTAAACCGCTCCACCTCCTCACTGTCGTCCTTCTTGGACGGGTTGTGAGAGCGGTCCCTGGAAGGAGTAATGAGACCCAGGGTTTTCCATGGCCTGGGACGGGATATCGCATTGCTAGATTGGTTCCTGGAGATTATGATTAGAGAGAGAGACAATGGAACCGACAAAATCCTTTTTTCTTGTGAAGACGAAAAGGAAAACGAAAAATGTCTGAGAGTTTAACGACCAACTATATGGCGAGAGGATTTTCCCCGGCCGTATTGTTGCGATCATATAGATCCAGACATCAAAATAGAAAATGCCTGAGAGTTTAACGACCAACTATACGGCGGGAGATTTTTCTCCGGTCGTATAGTTGCGACCGTATAGATCCAGACAAATTCGCAAAGAGGGTATAGAAGGTTTAACGACCAACTATACAGCTGGAGATTTTTCTCCGGTCGTATAGTTGCGACTGTATAGTTGGTAAAAACCTTCAGAAACTTTAGAAAAACACGAGGAAATCAAAGGCAAAAATTTCAGAAGTAAACTTTGTGAAAACAAATCACTTATTTGAGTAAGAACAATAACCTTGCACTTACTGTTTACTTATTCGAGGATGGCTAGCTCCTCCAACAACAAAGACTTCCTCTCTTTTGGAGGAATTGATTTAATAATTCTTGTAAATGAAAATCACCAGGACTAAAGTTCCTCTCAATAAGATTGGTGTCTTGTTGGGCGAATATGGACACTACATCCAACATCTTTATTTCTTTCCTCTGCATAATACGCAACTCAAATTCTTGAAGTAAAAGGATCCAAGGGATCAGTCTAGGCTTATGGTTTTTCCTCTCAAGGAGTTCTTTAAACCATCATGATCTATATGAACTCTTACTTTTGCATCAACTATATAAGAACAAAATTTATTGCAAAAGAAAAATACAGCAAAAAGTTCCTTTTCTTCCTTAGGATAATTCTTTTGAACACTATTAAGAGTTCTACTAGCATGATGTATAATATTAAATCTGCGACCTATATGTTATCCTAGAGTTACTCCTACAACATCATCACTAGCTTCACATATTAAGTCAAAAGTCATATCCCAGATAGGTGGTTTAATGATAGGAGCATGGGATAAAGCATATTTGAGTTTATCAAAGGCTACAAGACATTTATCATCAAAATTATATATTACTCCCTTTTGTAGAAGGTTAGTCAAAGGTTTAGATATTCCAGATAAATTCCTAATAAACCTTCTATAAAAACCCACATGACCAAGGAAACTTCATATACCTTCTATATCCCTAGGTTGTGGCATTCTCTCTACCGCCTCAACCTTAGCTCTATCCACTTCAATTCCCTTACCTGATACCTTATGTCCAAGGACTATACCTTATTTGACCATAAAATGGCACTTCTCCTAGTTTAGAACAAGATTTGTTTCTTTGCAATGCTGCAAAACTCTTTTGAGATGATCCAAGCAACTACTAAATGAAGTTCCATAGACAGAAAAGTCATCCATAAATACTTCCATTATCAGTTCTATAAAATCCGCAAAAATAGTAGTCATGCATCTTTGAAAAGTAGCTGGAGCATTACATAAACCAAAAGGCATATGACGGTAAGCATGTAAACCATAATGACTAATGAAAGTTATTTTCAATTGGTCATCAGGATGAACAACTATTTGAGAACAACCAGAGTATCCGTCCAAGTAGAAAAAATGAGTGTGGTTTTCTAACCTTTCTAAATTTTGATCTATGAATGCTAAAGGATAGTGATATTTCCTAGTTTTTTATTCAATTTCCTGAAATCTATACACATCCTATGTCCAACAATAGTTCTAGTAGGTATCAATTCATTGTTTTCATTAGGAACAACAGTAAAACCGCCCTTCTTAGGGACACAATGAACAAGACTTACCCATTAACTTTCTTTTACAGGATAGATTATACCTGTATCCAATAGGCGTACTATTTCTTTTTTTTCCACTTCCTTCATTTCAGGCTTCAGTCTTCTATTAAATTCCGCAACTAGTTTAGCACCTTCCTCCATGAATATTCGATGGACGATTATCATGGGACTAATGCCCTTCAAATCATCCATTGAGTACCCAAAGGCCTTGTGTTGCTCCTTAAGCATCTTCATGAGTTCTTCTTCCTCATCTCCTGAAAGTTTAGCACTAATAGTAACATGAATTTTTTTGTATCATCCAGAAATATGTATTTAAGATTATCTGGTAGAGTCTTCAATTCTTGGGGTGGTAATTGCTAGTCCCCTCTCTTTTCTGGCTCTTCAAAAGCCTTATTAGTTGGATTCATATTCGAGTTCTTCTAGGGACTTGTCCTCCATAACTATTTCTTCATAATTTAAGTCTTCATTTATTTCTCCTTTTGATCACTAACGAAGAGAGATACCATTTCCTCAACAATTTTCTCTTTCTCTACTTCTTGTATTTGTGGAGGTCTGTCTTTAAATTTGGAAAAGTGGAATTCTTTTTCCACTTCCCCAAGCTTAAGAGACACAATCTCCTTTTTGAAATCAACTTTGGCACCTACATCACTCAAAAAGTTTCTTCCAAATATAATTGGGCAAAGAGTGTCAGCTGGCATATCAACAACTACAAAATTGATAGGAAAGTTTTTATTGCCAATTGTGACAGTTGCATCTTCAACTACTCCCATTAGAATTCTAAGAGTTTTATTGGCTAACATGATTGTCATATCGGTATTTTCAATTGTATCTGGTTCTATTTCTTCTTTTATTTCTTAAAAAAAATCATAAGATATAACATTAACTTTGGTGCCAAGATCGCATAAACCATAATGCGAGGTTTCTTTAAATATGCAGGGAAGAATAGGCTTACCCACATATTTTACCTTTTTTTTACCTTCAACCAATACGGAAGTCTATTTATCAAGTTCAACTATGTTACAATGTGCATACATAGCCATAATTGCTTCCTTGGTTACCTCTTCACCTTTGGTTTCTTCCAGATGTTCCACAACTTTTGGCATACTTTCCTCTTCCTTCTTCTCCTATACTGTTTTGATCTGTTCATATTCAAAAATATGCTTATGTGTAGTCTTAGTGAAAGGTATCTTATATATTTGTTCCAGGGAGGCCATTGTTTCTTTAACTTATCTTTTCTTCTCAGGTTTGGGAGGTGGATCATACTTGACCAAAACCTCTTTTGGAGATTTGATGTGTTCTAGAAAAGCTTTAACAACATGCAACACAAGATCTGAATCCAAATAAAGTTCCTTAGATAAATCTTTAACACGGCCCTTTTTTATTATAGTCATGAATACAATCATAATCTATTTCTATGCCTCCTTCGGTTCCTAGACCAAAATTCCATGAAACTCTATGATCACGAATTCTATTAATTAAAGCCCAAGCTTTAGTTATAGGAAGATTCAAAAAGGCTCCTTCCGCGAAAGAGTCTAGTTCAATTAAACTGCCATAAAAAATATGTAATAAATACCATTCAGGAAAATCATGATGAGGACATAGATTAACTAAATCTTTATATCTGATATAAGCTCTTACTAGTCCTTCATTAGGCAAGTTCCTCCAAGTCATTATAAGATGCCTGATTCCAAAATATTTTGATAATGGATAATATTTTTCTAGAAACTCACTAGCTAAATTATCCCATGTAGTAGTGGACTCTGGGATAGAGATCTATACCGTGAGAGAGCTGTACAGTCAAAGTCTAACTAAAAAGTTTAGCATTAGTCCTATAAATATCATAGAGCTTCCCATGAGAGAGTTATAGGAGTTGTCTCTTTTATAAATGGATTAGCACTAGTCATATGCTCAAACTCCATCATGTTGGTGGAAACCTGTAACTCAAAACAAAACTTAGCAAGACAAAAATAAATAATAAAAAACTAACAAACCTACAGCGCTTAGCTCCTCGGCAACATTGCCATAAAATAGCTTGATAACTGCATATGCACAGATCGTTTGTAGCTAGTTTTGAAATAAAGATATCGATCCCACAGGGAGCAGGGGTCTGAAGTCTAATAACTCTTGAAATAAATACCACAATAGAAATGCTAAATAAGGTTCTAAGTAACAAGATAAAATGCGAATATTGTGTAAAAAGGGATTTTGGGTTTTTGGTATAAGAGAATCAATAAGTAAAGTAAAAAACTAAACACAGAAAGTAAGTATCGCATATGTAAAAGATATTGTAACTGCAATAGGGAAGAAGGCGTTCTCAGGGAGTAGCGGATACACCACTAGCATTATAAAGAAATAAGGTAAAGATTATTATCATGAACATTCTCAACTATGTATGTGTGGGAGGAACTCCGTATTTGGACAAATAGGCAGCAATCACTGCTCACATCATCCTCATAACCACAGCACTCAGCAATCGACATCAATCGAATTACTACGCTATTAAGGAATGTAATCCCCTAGGACGTATACCATGGCATGGATAGTGTTCCGTGAGTTTCCTCGGTTCCCAAGTTGATACGTAAGGGGTGCCAATAGCTTTATAGTCACTGTAAGTGCTAACACACCTCTGTCTACCAACAAGTAGTTCCCTCCATCAAGTCCCCATAAGAGGCAAATATTGAGAGGTCGAATTCTCCCAACATCAAGATGAAGACAATCTAACACATTTTCACAACGATGAATATCATAATAAACTTTATCTTATTTCAATCTCATACTAGGATTTCTCCATCTCCCCAAAAACTAATGATCTACTCGGACATGGAGGCAGTCAATATCATGGCAATAACAATGGAATCTATCATAGATGAATAGTACTTGTATAAATCCACAACGAGTACAGGAAGTACAACAAGATCTAGACAAGATGTAGATGTGATGGATGGAGATGGTGGTGATGCAGCGGTTAATGGTGAAGATCGATGCCTTAGCCTCCCAGATCTGCGCAGAGCGAAGATGGATCCCCGGTGGACGAGTTCCCCCTCCAGATGCCTTCTAGAGGTGAGGTTTTGGCGATTTCTGGTTGTTCTTTATGTGGTCTCCTTGATCCAGTTGCACGGGGTGAAACTATTTGTGGAGGCGGTGGTGGCGCCAAATATATAGTTGGTCGTCAAATTCTCTTGACGCCTCAATCACTTTGGGTTTTCTTCTGGTGTTATTGATATTTCCCAAATAAGCAATTTACGTTATTTTTGACTCCTTTTCTCCACATTATAACTGCTCCACGAATTGTGACCATCGTATCCATCATCTATCCTGATCCTGGTGAAAATAGACATAAAATATGCGCGCGAACACCGTAAAATACCAAGACCCTACAACTACAATGCAAAATAATAATATAAAATATGATGCAATTATGCACTCATAAGTTTCTTGTCCTTACTATTTCAGCCATAAGTAGTGATAGCTCCAAATATTGACACTTTTATCGATGATTTTCCATTGGATTTCATCGGGTTTCATTGGGTTTGATCTTTATACTAATGTTAACATCGCAAATTAGAGAAACCTTGGTTTCTTATGTGAGTTTTCAAGTATTGAATACTTTTGGAAGATTTGAGAGCATTTATTAGCTAATTACATTTGATTGAGCAAATCCCCAAATGAGGCCCCTGTCATTAGAGGCGTCCAGGGGCCATAACGACCACTGGTATGGTCGGTGGTCGCCCGTACCACCTTCCTTTGCCTTTGTTATATAAATAGAAGAAACTTTTGTGAAGGAAGGGGGAGAATACGAACACAGCCACCGCAAACAGTCCTAGAAGAGAGCAGATCAGATATAAAGAAGGATAATAACACCATATCATCCTTAGAAAATCCCTAATATCTCAATCATCCACTCATCCATCATCCCCACTTGTACTATCAGAGAGGAGAAAATCACGCTTGTAAGATTAGGTTTGAGACTTTGATCTACCTTGGGTTGTATTTGATTTGATCCTCAACTGGTATTGTGGATTGCTAAGGTAAAGTTGAGATGATTTCCATTTGCAATATCATCATGTATTTGATCTATCTTTCTCTCATGTCTGAGTAAATCCCCATAGGCATGGGAGATGTAGGGGATTGGTAAGATGTGTTGTTCCTCCTTTACTTCCATCCATTTGTGATTGTTGTCATGATTATTATATTGTGAGAATGAATATCTATGTTTGCCTAATGCTTGTTGTCCAATTTAAGGGCCCAGATAACATGATCCTGAGATCTCATAGGTATGAACTTGTTTATTAGCAAATCAGCGACCCTCGAGTGACACAACCGATATCAAATAGGATATAGTACTACTCAAGGATAACAACGAATCACCAAGCCTAAAGCCTGGATCTGGTCGAAAGACCTTAATTAATGTGCTGACCATTTTTGTGGTAACAAACAAATGGATCATTGGGATTGGGAAGAATCTACCAAGAGGACTCCTAGTCAGTATATGGGTTTCTTGCCTACTCACGTATGAATAAGAAGTATCACAATCCCTTATCTCATTTCATTCATTTGGCATGTTCACTATTACTATGACCCGTTTCTCTCTATGCATAACTTCTCATCTACAGGAATCGCAAACAATTTTCTCGCTCTTTACTTTTGATGTTATTGACTTTTAACATATTTCTTTATTGAAATTCCCACATTACTCACTCATCGACATCCACTCTTTGCACTTGTAGTCAATTCACTCAAGAAAACATGACACCTTGGGTGCGATAGAAACGCCTCATAAAGACACTTCCCTAAGCTCCTTATTAGGATTGATATAAAAACTAGAATTAATACTTCCACGAAAACATTCTCTGACGAACCTGTGCTCTTGCAGGCCGTCAAGAAGCAAGTCTAAGGGCCCACATGTGCATCACACGGACATGAGCTTAAACCATGGCGCTGGTCTCATCAACATCGGAAGTCCCTGGGATACACGCTCCACCATCTCCCTGATCGCCCAACTCCTCCACCGAAGAGACGCTAGGAAACTCAGGGTCCCCCTCCACCTTGCGAAGAAAGGTCAGGATGAGCTCCTCCACAAGCCTCGCGATGTTCGCTTCGAGCTCAGCGATGGCCTCCAGGGTAGCACCTTGAAGAGGCTTGGGCGGCTCTAAGATCTGGGCATGGTCAAGCTCCGGAGCCTACCAAAGAAGGTTGGAGAAGAGAGCTGTACCAAAGATGCACAACCTTTTTTGACACTCATATCCGATGAAGCAGTTCAGGCCCTTAGCTGCCTTCTCTAAAGGACTAATAATCTTGTGATAAAGCTCGAGGAAGGCCTCAGCCTCACGACCCTCCGGGAGCTCCGGGGGACAGAAATACTTGGTACCAAAAGCAAGAAGAAGAGTGGATCCACGATCAGCAAGGGCGTGGAATGCCCCTTTCTACTGCTCCAAGACCTCCCTGGCCCATAACTCATCCCACTCATGGGACTCCGCAGTAGACATGAAATGATCCTTCAGTGAGGTAATTTTGTCTCTAAGACTCTCGGCTTCGAGGGCGGAGGCATCACGGGTCTCTTTTGCACCCTTAAGGGCCTCGCAAAGATGAGAGGTCTCTTGTTCTCACTGAGCAAGGGGGAGCTAGGATCTCTCGAGATTTTCATTGAGATTGCTCCCTAGGGCATCAACACGCTGGCGCTCATCTTCTAGCTCGAGGAACTTGGACTTTGCCTCCCCCTGATGCTCGCTCCGTCAAGTCGGCCTTGTGGGACGAAGTCTCTCTCTCTCGCGAACGGACAAAGCCTTTTCATGCAAAGAGGTTTGTGCATCTGTGTCTGAGAGAATCTTTGCAGCCTCGTGGGCAGCATGCTAGAGTGCATTTTTGGCTTGGGGACATTCCTGCGCACATTCCGCCCTCAATAGCCTCTCAGCCTCATGAACCTGGGCCTAGTCCATGGCCAGCTGATGCTCGTCTATGGCGACCTTGTCCACAAGTCGGTTGAGCCCTTCGCACATAGTCATGACAAACACGCTCACGTATTCGACCCGACCTAGGGGTGAGTCGGCACCGGCGCACCCGTAAGGTCTAATTCTGATTCAGGTGAAGAGGGAGAGGTTGGCCCATAGGGTCCATGGCTAGAGGTCCACGTGAGGATATCGGCAAAAGAGGGTCCACACGGCTAAGATGGGAGTCCAACGTTGCTTGTTTTGGGAGCAACGATAGTCTTAGAATCACCACATGGCACCTCCGTAACCACTGCGTCCGTGGCAAATGGATCAAGAGCGAGAATAGGCTCTTCAGCGGATGAGACGCCTGGGACTTCTTCCCCCTCACGATCCAACCCAGGGGCCCCATCCACAATGGACTCGCCCTGTGTGTGCTCATCTTTGGACCATGCGGCCACATATTGATCCTCCATGGAGGAGCGAATTGTCAGATAAACCTCCTCCACGGCAGGAGGAGAAGGCACAGCCCGAGGAAAGGCCCAGTCCCTTTACACAGGGTCATCACTCGTCTCGAGAGTGTCGGCCATGGTGGCCCACGCCCCCGGAGGAGGAGAAGGAAGTACGAGGAGCATCACTGGGCGTATATTCTTCACGGAGCTCTTCTTTGGCTTCCTTTTCTTCGAGGAGGGACCCTCACTGTGAAGAAGCAAAATAGCTGAGTGGATAAGGCAGTGGAAAAACAAGGGGAGTCGAAAGAAGGAGCTTACCTCGCGACACATGAGGCCTAGTGGTTCCAGTTCCCCCGCTTCATTCCAAGGGCATAAAGTCTCCACCGGAACCCTAAGATTTGCCCCCTTCTAGAGCATTCTCCATGAGGAAATCGCCACTCACGACGGGCTTCATGAGGACCGAGGAATGAGTGCTCCCACGACCGATAATAGCATGGGGGTCGCCTTCCCTAGCGCCATTCCCCACAGATCTGATCACCTCCAAAGGAGCAATCACCTCGCCCCCGCCATAGGCGTCGTGCATGGACGATGAGCCACCACTCAAAGGATTCGGTAGCTTCCCCACATGACTGGGTGGAAGGATCCCCGATTCGTCAAAACGGGGAAGCACAATGTGGATCCCTGCATTCCGCTCATCGTGGTAGAGAGGCTAGGCCCCGGAAGGGAGATCGTGTGTGGCGGTTATATGAAGAACCTCACGAAGTCCTCTACGACTACATCGTCCGTAACACCTGCTCCCAGGGGTACCCGGTCCATCTCAGTTAGGTCCCGTAGGTCCTTGTTTTTCCACTACAGAGGGGCTATACAATGCCGAAGGAACTTCATGGCTACCAGTGGGCCGGTCAGCCCAGCCGCATCTAGCACCGCTATGCACACCCATAAGGCATCGACCTTTTCCTCCTCCAACACCTAGATGGAGCACCTCCCTCGGAGATTCTTGGCCAGCACTATGGGAAGCTAAAGCGAATGGTTCTCCTCTAGGGCATCCATGTAGATCCAACGCTTACAGAAGTCCTCCACCCTCTTCGTCCAGCCCATGGAAACCCACGACATCCCGTCTCTAACCTTGAAACAGACGCCTGTTGGGTCCGCAGCATAGAAAACAAAAAAAAATCCTACGATGAGAACTACACGCCAAGATCTATCTACTAGGTATAGAGCAACGGGTGGACATACATCCATGGAGAACTTACCCTCTAAGACAACGAGTTTTGTTAACGAGTAGGAACTCGTGGTTGATGTAGTCGTACACTTGCCGATCTCAAGATCGTGAGGAAGTCCGAGCGTCGCAACTCAGCAGCGCATCTGCACTCGTACACACGTTCAAGCCACCGGACAACCTCCACCTCCTCGCTCCAGCGATCCAGCGGAAGCAGCAACTCCTTCCAGACGAAATGCCACTAGGAACATGTATCTCGCTAATCCGAGACCATGGGGGAATAATTCTAGAGGGGGAGAGAGATCCTTCACAAGGAGGTGTATGGATGAAGGAGGGAATGGGTGGCCTTTTATAGGAGGAGGGGTGACCCCTCACCTCCCCCATTCATGTGGTGGTAACTCCTACACATTAAAATGCCTCTTCACATTCCCTTTTAAAGTCTCCACTTTAAATGCATTAAGTTTCTCCAAATTTAATGCTCTCTCATTTAATAAAACTCTTTTATTAAATTTATTCAGAATTTTGTTAATTACTTTAATTAACAAACATTCACATATAGCCCCTTGCTATATTTCAATATCACATGCAGAACCACCTTCTGCAATTTCACCCGAAACAATTTCCGGTTTCTATTGAAACAATTCCTGCGCTTTGCAATTCTTTTGTCTAAAACATATGTGCTCCAAAATGGTGTCCGGTAACTCTTAAGTGTGCCACCCTACGGTTCGCGAATAATGCAGACATGATCGAGACCCTTCTCCGATCAATAATCAGCAGCGAGACCTGGAGATCCGTACTGACTCCTACACATTCAACGATGACTCCTGTGATCGTGAGAACCTTTAACGCTTGTAACTAAATCCCTTTGTCTCTCGATATATTACATGTCCGAGATTCGATCATCGGTATCTCCATACCTAGTTTGATCTCGTTACCGACATGCACTCTTTTCGCGTTCCCGTGATATAACATTCTAGTGATCACATCACTTGCTTGTGCAAGCTATCCTAATGTGATATCACCGAGAGGGCCCAGAGTATATCTATCCATCATCTGGATTGACAAATTCCACTCTTGATCCATGAGCCTCAACATAACACCTTCGTAGCACTAAACCCATCTTTATAGTCACCCTGTCATGGTGTGACGTTTGATGTTATCAAGATACTCTTCCGGTGTTAGCAATTAACATGATCTCATGGTCTAATGATAAAGATTACTTCGTATGATGTTTTAGCAATATAAACATAATGACTTGATCGTAATGCTATACTTCGGATGAATGTTCATCACATCATTCCACCAATGGTGTGACCTTGTTATTAACAACATCCAATGTCCATGATCAGGAAACCTTGATCATCCTGTTAATCAACAAGCTAGTCTATAAGAGAGGCATGACTAGGAACCCTTTTTGTTTATTAAACACACATGTATTGATGTTTCCTATCAATACAATTATAGCATGCAAAATAAACATCTATCATATACAAGGAATACATAATAACAACTTTATTATTGCCTCTCAGGGCATATTTCCTTCAGTATCCCACTTGCACTAGAGACATTAATCTAGTTCAAATAGTGATAAATCTAACACCCATGGAGTTCTGTTGTTGATCATGTTTTGCCCTAGGGAGTACTTTAGTCAATGGATCTGCTAGATTCAGGTCCGTGTGCACTTTATAAATCTTTATATCTCCATCCTTGACATGCTCGCGGATGGAGTGAAACCGGCGCTTAATATGCTTGGAATTCTTGTGAGACCTTGGTTCCTTGGCGTTGGCTATGGCTCCATTGTTGTCACAATAGATCACCATTGGGTCCAACGCACTGGGAACCACACCCAGTTCCGTTATGAACTCCTTCATCCAAACCGCTTCCTGCGCTGCTTCTGAAGCAGCAACATAATCCGCCTCTATTGTTGATCCAGCCACCACAGGTTGTTTGGAGCTCCTCCAACTAACTGCTGCTACGTTCAAGAGAAATACGTATCTAGATTGAGACTTAGAGTCATCCGGATCAGTGTCAAAGCTAGCATCGACATAACACTTAGCGACTAGCTCTTCTTCACCTCCGTATACAAGAAACATATCCTTAGTTCTTCTCAAGTACTTAAGGATATTATTGACCGCTATCCAGTGTTCCGAACCTGGATCAGATTGGTACCTACTAGTCAAACTAATAGCATGTGCCACATCCGGTCTTGTACATAGCATGGCATACATTATAGAGCCTATGGCTGAGGCATAGGGGATCTTATCCATTATCTCTCTTTCTTCCGCCGTAGCCAGACTTTGAGTCTTACTCAATGTCTTGCCTTGCAACATAGGTAAGAACCCCTTCTTACTTCCGTCCATATTAAACTTCTTTAATATCTTATCAAGGTATGTACTCTACGATATCCCAATTAGGCATCTTGATATATCTCTATAGATTTTAATGCCTAATATATATGAAGCTTCACCAAGGTCCTTCATCGAAAATTTGCTGTTTAGATAACTTTTAACACTGTTTAAAAGATCTAAATCATTTCCAATCAATAATATGTCATCCACATATAATATCAGAAATGCCACATTGCTCCCACTCACTTTCTTGTAAATACAAGCCTCTCCATAAGTTTGGAAAAATCCAAATTCTTTGATCACCTCATCAAAGCGGAGATTCCAACTTCATGATGCTTGCTTCAGTCCATAGATGGATCGCTGAAGTTTGCACACCTTATTAGCATCCTTAGGATCGACAAAACCCTTAGGTTGTATCATATACAACTCTTCTTCAATCTTACCATTGAGTAATGCAGTTTTGACATCCATCTGCCATATTTCATAATCGAAATATGCAGCAGTTGCTAACATAATCCTAACCGACTTAAGCATCGCTACGGGAGAGACTGTCTCATCATAGTCAACTCCTTGAATTTGTCGAAACCCCTTTGCGACAAGTCGAGCCTTATAGATGGTCACATTACCATCAGCATCAGTTTTTCTTTTGAAAATCCATTTATTCTCAACGGCCTTTCGATCGTGAGGTAAGTCCACCAAGTTCCAAACCTGGTTTTCGTACATGGATTCCATCTTGGATTTCATGGCTTCTAGCCATTTGTTGGAATCCGGGCTCATCATCGCTTCTTCATATGTCGCAGGGTCATCTATTTCATCAATCATGAAATTCATAACAGGATTGCCATACAGTTCAGGAGCTGCACGTGTCCTGCTTGACCTGCGAGGTTCGGTAGTGTCCTCTTTCGGAGTTTCATGATCAATATCATTAGCTCTCTCTTCATTAGGTGAAGTCAACTCCGAAACAACTTCTGGAGCTGCGCTACTCGCCATTTCATGAAGAGAAGGTTCAATAACCTGTTCGATTTCTACCTACCGACTACTCACACCTTTCGCGAGAAACTCCTTCTCAAGAAAGGATCCATTCTTGGCAACAAAGACCTTGCCCTTGGATCTGTGATAGAAGGTATACCCAATCGTTTCCTTAGGGTATCCTATGAAGACGCATTTTTCCGCTTTGGGTTTGAGTTTATCTAGTTGAAGTTTCTTCACATCAACATCGCATCCCCAAACTTTAAGAAATGACAGCTTAGGTTTGTTTCCAAACCATAATTCATACGGTGTCTTTTCAACGGATTTAGATGGTGCCCTATTTAAAGTGAATGTAGCGGTTTCCAGTGCATAACCCCAAAATGACAGTGGCAAGTCAGTCAGACACATCATAGATCGAACCATATCCAATAAAGTACGATTACAACGTTCTGACGCACCATTACGTTGTGGTGTTCCGGCAGGCGTGAGTTGTGAAACTATTCCACAGTCTTTCATATGTGTGCTAAACTCGTAACTAAGATACTCTCCTCCACGGTCGGACCGCAGAAATTTGATCTTTCTATTACGATGATTTTCCACTTCATTATGAAATTCTTTGAACTTTTCAAAAGTTTCAGACCTGTGTTTCATCAAATAGATATACCCATATCTACTCAAATCATCCGTGAAAGTAACAAAATAACGATATCCACCTCGCGCTGACACACTCATTGGTCCACACACATCAGAATGTATGATTTCCAATAGATCTGTCGCCCGTTCCATTGAACCGGAAAACGGCGTTCTAGTTATCTTGCCCATAATGCATGGCTCATATGTATCAAATGATTCAAAATCAAGTGATTCCAAAAGTCCATCAGAATAGAGTTTCTTCATGCGTTTAGCGCCAATATGACCTAGACGGCAGTGCCACATATATGTAGATATATCATTATCAAGTTTAATCCTTTTAGCATCAACATTATGAATATGTGTAATACTACTATCGAGATCCAACAGAAATAAACCATTCAACATAGGTGCATGACCATAAAAGATATTATTCATATAAATCGAACAACCATTGTTTTCAGACTTAAATGAATAACCACTTTGCATCAAACACGATCCGGATACAATGTTCATGCTTAGTGCAGGCACCAAATAACAATTATTTAGGTTTATAACTAATCCCGATGGCATATGGAGAGGCAGCGTTCCGACGGTGATCACATCAACTCTTGATCCATTGCCGACCCGCATCATGACCTCATCCCTTGCTAGTTGTCACTTGTTCCGCAGCCCCTGAACTGAGTTACATATATTATCAACCGATCTCGTATCAAATACCCAGGTGCTACTGTGAGTACTAGTCAAGTACACATCAATAACATGTATATCACATATACCTTTGTTTGCCTTGCCAGACTTCTTGTCCGCCAAATACTTGGGGCAGTTGCGCTTCCAATGGCCAGTCCCCTTGCAATAGTAGCACTCGGTTTCAGACTTAGGGCCAGCTCGGGGTTTCTTTTCAGGCGTGGCTATAGACTTGCCACCCTTCTTTCCCTTATGCTTGCCTTTCTTGTCCTTCTTGAAACCGGTGGTCCTATTGATCATCAACACTTTATGTTCTTTCCTAATCTCCACTTCGGCAGTCTTAAGCATTGACAGAAGCTCGGGAAGAGACTTCTTCATGCCCTGCATATTATAGTTCATCACGAAGCTCTTGTAGCTAGGTGTCAGAGATTGGAGAACACGATGTATGCCTAAGTCAATGGGAATTGTTATTCCCAAGGACACAAGCTTATCGGCGTACCTAGACATTTTGAGTATGTTCTCACTAACGGAGCTGTTTTCCTCCATCATGCAGCTAAAGAACTTTTTTGTAGCATTATAACTCTCTACGGCAGCATGGGTATCGAAAATCATTTTCAATTCTCCCATGGTATCAAAGGCATTGCCATTTTCGAAACGTTTTCGAAGTTCTGGCTCTAGCCCATACAGTATGCCGCAATGAACTACGTTGTGGTCCTCCTGACGAGTTATATAGACGTTCTTTTCCTCGTCAGGGGCATCAGGAGCTGGTGGGGGGCCTAGCGGCGCATCTAGCACATATTGCTTTTGTGCAGCAGTGAGGAGAATCCTCAAATTCATAGTCCAGTTGGTGAAGTTGCTACCATTCACAGAAGTTTCTCTTTCTCCATGAACACATTCAAATTAAAAGCAGGTGGTGCCATCTACAACAGAATTTGTAAAGTATATTTAGACTAATTTTATGATAGATTGAGTTCAACTAATCCAAATTACTAATGAACTCCCACTCAAAAACGACATTCCTCGTGTCCTTTTGGTGATTACCTGAACCAAATCCACTACACCAAGTCCGATCATCACGTGAGTCGGTGTAGCTTCAAAGGCGAGCATCTATATGGGCATCATATCAACTATATGACTCATGCTTAACCTTTCGGTTCGTGTTCCGAGGCCATGTCTTTACATGCTAGGCTCGTAAAGTAAGAACCTTAGTATTTGCGTGTGTAAAACTGTCTTACACCCGTTGTATGAAAGCGTAGAGTTGAAAACACCCGATCATCACGTGATGCCTCAAAACACGATCCACAAAACGGTGCATACTTAAGGAGGAACACGTTTTATCTTGATATCTAAATAAGGGATCATCTTATAATGCTACCAAACACGCCAAACTAGCAATATAAGATGCTAACATCTAATGTGTGAAGTGAGGTGATATGGTCCATGCATTTGATCTCTATCATTGGCATCGTGGTATGATCTCTATCATTCCTTTGTGTGTAAGGCCAAGGTCTATGGAACTTACACGTTAAGTGAGTTGTAAGAGTATCTATTATACATCTACTTACAACAATACCATATCAAAACACTAGCCCAGCAACGATCTAAACTAGACGCCTCTAATTTATCAATTGCAAGTTTTACGTGGCTTAGGGCTTTCGGAGATAGGACCTGTCTAACCTACGAACCTGAACCACAACGAGGATAATCAAGTTATTAGCAACTCGTTGTAAATCAGATATTGACTATAGTAGGAGAGACAGACACCCGCCAGCCACTTATGCAAAACAAGTTGCATGTCAGTCGTGGAACCGGTCTCATGTACGATAACATGTAAGGTTGGTCCGGGCCGCTTCATCCCACTATGCCACCAATATCCAAAGTACATAGAAGATGCAATAACATGATCATCATCGCCCACATATAAACATATGTGTACTACCCGTGCAAAGCACCTACGCATAGATCAGGCTCTGATACCACTGTTGGGTCCGTAGCATAGAAAACAAATAAAATTCCTACGATGAGAACTACACGCCAAGATCTATCTACTAGGTACAGAGCAACGGGTGGACATACATCCATGGAGAACTTACCCTCGAAGACAACGAGTTTTGTTAACGAGTAGGAACTCGTGGTTGATGTAGTCGTACACTTGCCGATCTCTAGATCGTGAGGAAGTCCGAGCGCCGCAGCTCAGCAGCGCATCCGCACTCGCACACACGTTCAAGCCACCGAACATGTATCTCGCTAATCCGAGACCATGGGGGAATAATTCTAGAGGGGGAGAGAGATCCTTCACAAGGAGGTGTGTGGATGAAGGAGGGAATGGGTGGCCTTTTATAGGAGGAGGGGGGTGCCCCCAGTCTCCATGGCCGGCGCATGGGGGGTGACCCCTCACCTCCCCCATTCTTGTGGTGGTAACTCCTCCACATTAAAATGCCTCTTCACATTCCCTTTTAAAGTCTCCACTTTAAATGCATTAAGTTTCTCCAAATTTAATGCTCTCTCATTTAATAAAACTCTTTTATTAAATTTATTCAGAATTTTGTTAATTACTTTAATTAACAAACATTCACATATAGCCCCTTGCTATATTTCAATATCACATGCAGAACCACCTTCTGCAATTTCACCCAAAACAATTTTCGGTTTGTACTGAAACAATTCCTGCGCTTTGCAATTCTTTCGTCTGAAACATATGTGCTCCAAAATGGTGTCCGGTAACTCTTAAGTGTGCCACCCTACGGTTCACGAATAATGCAGACATGATTGAGACCCTTCTCTGATCAATAATCAGCAGCGGGACCTAGAGATCCGTACTGACTCCTACACATTCAACGATGACTCCTGTGATCGTGAGAACCTTTAACGCTTGTAACTAAATCCCTTTGTCTCTCGATATATTACATGTCCGAGATTCGATCATCGGTATCTCCATACCTAGTTTGATCAAGTTACCGACATGCACTCTTTTCTCGTTCCCCTAATATAACATTCTAGTGATCACATCACTTGCTTGCAAGCTATCCTAATGTGATATCACCGAGAGGGCCCAGAGTATATCTATCCGTCATCTGGATTGACAAATTCCACTCTTGATACATGAGCCTCAACATAACACCTTCATAGCACTGAACCCATCTTTATAGTCACCCTGTCATGGTGTGACGTTTGATGTTATCAAGATACTCTTCCGGTGTTAGCAATTAACATGATCTCATGGTCTAAGGATAAAGATTACTTCGTATGATGTTATAGCAATATAAACATAATGACTTGATCGTAATGCTATACTTCGGATGAATGTTCATCACATCATTCCACCAATGGTGTGACCTTGTTATTAACAACATCCAATGTCCATGATCAGGAAACCTTGATCATCCTGTTAATCAACAAGCTAGTCTATAAGAGAGGCATGACTAGGAACCTTGTTTGTTTATTAAACACACATGTATTGATGTTTCCTATCAATACAATTATAGCATGCAAAATAAACATCTATCATATACAAGGAATACATAATAACAACTTTATTATTGCCTCTCAGGGCATATTTCCTTCAACGCCACCAACGATGTATGTGATGGAGGTAATGCCAAGGATGTAAAGCTGGTGGAACAACGTCACTGAGGGTTTCATGTAGTCGAATTGCTGGCACCAGAAGGCGAAGATCGAAAAGGTGGTAACGAAGTTGGGTTCGAGGTGCAGGGTCGAGATCTGGTAGTGCTCCAGGATATCAAAGAAGAAAGGGGAGAAGGGAGGTACCAACCAGGTGATGATATCGTGATATAATAAGGGGTACACCGAGACATCGAGGATCTCCCACTTCATCACACCATGCCACACTCTGGTGTCCCCCCAATTGTTCTGGCTTGATGCGATCTGGGAGTGGAATTTGTCGATGCCAGATTCAAGATAGATGGTGGAGGGAAGCAACACCCCCTTGACCTCAGCCTCTGCCACCGGAGCCGCGGATGTCGCCACTTGCTTCCCCTTCATGGAAGTGGCTTTCCGACGAGGCATCTCGGCTATCCGTAACTGCTATCTAGAGAAGGAAAAGGGCAAAAAAGCATTTGCAAGATTCAAAAATGATTTCAGGGGGCCACCCCACTAAGCTATATGCAAGGAAGTAGGCTGGGCTCTGAGGCAGACCTAGGGTTTGTGTCAATGGCTGTAAATGACTAGGAACCCAAAAGTGTGGTTGGGCTTGTCGATACAGCAAAAACATTCCACGTTCCAAAATAGTACAGGTAAGCACTCCACACACAACAGTAGTAAATAACGCAGTAAAACATGGCATAAGTATATGATAGTACTAAATCCCCAAACTATTCTGTGGCCCCAAGAGATAATATGTGAATCAAGCTCAGGCGAAGGGGATTCATGGTCCCACATGCGGATAGTGCGATAGTCAAGGAACAATAATCAAGTACTCGGGTCCTACGGGACACAAGTGAGCGGGTAAAAACCAGACATCAGTTATTGCACACCGGTTCCTCTTTGTTTAGTTCTCCCATTACTACATAATTCAGTTCTTTAGGTGCCTCGTTATCCAGAAGACTCTCACAAACTCTAGACATTTAATTCTATGACTCGCATGGATAAAATAACTCTTGTAGTAATTGCTGATAGGATTGAGGATACAAGCTTCGGTGTTATTTAAAAGTAGAGGATGTGTGGTACGTGGGATTGCAATTTAATTCGAATCGCGACACAATGATGCAAGAAAAAAGATAGAGGCATAGGTGCTATATGTATTGCAAGCATGGGGAAATGTCTACCTGTAAGCTCAGCAATAGGATAACTGGGATCCAGGTAGTACTCTTGGGTCTCCTGATAACTCCCTTTCTCGGCGTCTATCCGGAATAAAAACCAGACACACAAAGGACCATAATAAATAAAATGCGTAATCATATGAAATATATGCAACAAGAAAAACATGGTATGCCAAGATGGAATGATGCACAATTGCATGGTATAATATAACATGATACGGGTGAGGTGTATTAAAGAATAAAGCATTTAATTATTTATTTAGTCATGTTTTACTCCCATAAACCTTGATGTATACTTAATATTTATACGATGCATGCTTCAATTGATATCATGGAATGCATAGTTGGAAAGGGTTCGTCGCGCTGATCGATTTAGTCATATTATTTGTTGAATTCGGCACAAAAGATTTAGATTTATTAAGAAATAGGCATTTACTAATATTTAATAATTCAAAAAATTTAAATGCCCATAAATTATTTTAAATAACATATTCATATTCCTGGCATTTTTCTTATTATAAAACATATATTATTTATAATTTTTTTAAATATAGATCAAAAGTTATTATTATATACAATTTATATTCAAAAAGGGCAACAAAGTCAACAGTTTGAATAGTTAGTGTCTAAACTAGAATAGACTGAATATGGGTTTGAATTTATATTTAAAAATGATTTACTTCTCATTTTGAAAGTTTTTGCAAATTCCAAATATTTAAAAAAGATATGAATTAAATTAGATTTAAATATTTCTGAAATTTTGTTTATTATTTGGAAAATATGCTGGGACTTTTTGTACATGGGCAGAGCTAGCCACAATCAATGACAAGCGGGCCTGGTGTGCCGACTGGCGCTGCGCCAGCGGGTGCTTGTGGGTGTGACAAGTGGCGGCACCGGGAGACTGTCGGTCGAGGACTGGATCTGCCGAGTTTTTTTTTACAAAAGGTTATGGGAGGTGCTAAAATCTGAATCTTAGATCTGGCCCGTTTGCTTGAATTCGCCCCGAGTTCAAATGATCACGGCAACAAAACGGTGAAGAACTTAGAGACACCAGAAAAACAAAAGTTGGAGATCTCCTGAAGCTCTACAATTTTTATTTAGGGATATTCTTCACAAGAGGAACGATTGCGCCAGAAACAAGCCGAGAAAGGTCCAGGTTTAGATAAACGTGCTAGTTTTCATATTGCGGATATTTCGATCAATCTTTTCTTCCAGATTCTGAGCGTCGTAGATCATTAAACAATGAATGGTTTGTTTTGCTATATTGCAGGGACTACAGAGAGGAAGTTCCGTGTGCAAAGTTTTGCCATAGAAGTAACCGAGACGCTGGAAATGTGACAGGAACATAGAGACTAGCCGATGCTGTTGTCCATCTAAGGAAACCATCGTTCGTATGGACTGATGATCAGCAACGACAAAGCGCGTAGGAGTGATCTTTCGATAAAGATCCCGACCTCGGTGGTTCACCGTTTTGAGCATGTGAGGGCTTGTTTTGAAGAGGGGACATAGGTCTATGGGGTCATACAAAAATCACGGATTGGGGATGGATGTGCGCGAAACGATCTTGCGACGAACAACGATGAAAATTCGCTGACGAACTGGACTCTGAAAAACTGAAAAACCAGTGACAGAAACTGTGAAAACATGCTCGCTTACGAGATCGATTGCGAGAGAAAACACGACCAAAAATTGCATGGTCTAGCTTGAGAGATAGAGGGTTCAACAGGCTACAGCTAGAGGAAAACATATGGGGAAGAGGTGGAATGTGATGGCGGCTAGGACTCGAAGAACAAGAGGCCAAAGCTAGGTGGTCACGCGTGATGTTGATGTCTCCGTCGGCGGCATGCGTGAAGGGCATTCGTAGGAGGGAGGCGGAGTTACAGCGATCTTGAGGAGGAAGGGAGTTGTCTAGGAGGTGGGCCTGCACACCAGAGTGGTGTGTGCACAGTGCTGGAGCGAGAGGCTGCGTGGCCCAGCGATGGAGCTTGAGCTCTACAACTCCTTGTATCTCTGGCATCGCCGTGCTGTGGTGGCTCCAGTGTACTCTGGCATGGTTGAGAGGGACTGGGAGAAGTAGAGGAAGCAGAGGCGGGTTCCTGGACGCCTGTCTTCTCCTTGGCACTGCTCCAACCGCCTCCTTCTTGGTTTTTTCGAACTAGATTTATGAGGTCATGGAGATGACCATGGCCATGGTTTGCTTGGGGGAGTAAGGAGGAAGGGGTTCTTATCGATGGATCTCGATCTGAGATGGTTCCTTGGCAACTGGTATAAAAGGGGAAGGCTGTAGCATCCCAATTTCAGCAACCCTAATTAGTTATCCAGAATGCAAAAATCAGGGGGAATAAAAACTTTTTATTGTTGAATGATGCAGTGCTTGCTTGATTGCTTGTGTATGCTTATGCTTCTATATGTGTAACAAATGATACACTCCTTAACTCAACCTCAGTTGACAAAAGCTATTTAACAAAAGCGGTCTTGGATTATGTTTCATATTCTCAAATGTTTTGGCATTTCCAAAACCTGATCCAAGATGTCTTGCAACCCTAAAACCTTTTAGTATCTTCTATTTACAAAGTTATGGAGATCTATATAATATAATCTCCATATTTTTCCAAAGAGAGAACTTTCAACTACTCTTACCTCTAGGTTTTCCAAAGACCCTTTTATAAAGCCTTCAAATTCTATTACTGGTAGAGTTACCAAGAAATCTTACCACCTTCAAAATACAACCTTTTCAAAAGACCCACCCTACCTCAAGCTAGGCTTGGAGGTTCCCATGGTAGTAGATGTGTTTTGTTTCTAAGATGAGTTGGCTTGATCTGCTAAGATGAATTACCTTGATCTGCTCCTTGACTTGATTTCTTGGAAGTAGTATGAGTTACTATAGGATTTCATCATCGAGCATCTAACTAATCCAAGAGTATCAACCCTAAGCAATATAACCAAGATGGAATCTGAGCTATAGCCACTAGATGATCTTCTAAAAATCCTTAACCAGACCACTTCTGAAGATTATTCTTTCTAGAAGCTTCCAAATCAAAATAGACCAATAGCAAGCATGGATACTTCCTACTCCATCTACACTTCAACATCATCCATTTTATGATGCTTTGGTACCTTGAAACCAATCAAAAACATTTCCTCTTGTACTCTAGTCAAAAACCCTAAGTCTGCCAAAATATGACTAAGTCTAGAAACTGTTTCAACATCACTTCTTTCAATACCTCTCTTTCTCAACCCTTGTGAATTTTTGGAAATGCACTTGAACCATCTTGTATACAATCCTAAGGACTACCAAGTCCCACTATTTGCCTTGGCTATATCATCTTTTAACCCACATGTTCTTGATGGATTTGCAGGCAAGAAAATAATAATTCCTGCAAACCTTATCAACATCCTACTTTGGAAGAAGATCGCATCTTTATACTACCTTATTCTGACCAACTCTTCGAATGGTTGTACTATACTGATAAAGTTCTACCAATCACAACTTCACTTGTTCCAATTGGATACTTGTGCTTCTAAAACCCACATGGTTTTGAAGGGTAATTGCTAATCTTCTTTGGCAACCCTATTTTTTTCAAAGTTTGGAATCAATCTTTGGAGTGCTCAACCCATGATCATCCTCAAAACTCTATACCATGGTGATCCACATCACTTGGTCTATCTATCCATATATCCCATGACCCAAGAGGAGCTCGGAGCTCCAAATCCAACAAGGTTTTGAATGTATAAAAATAATAAGGCCTAAGATCCTTTATCCCATGTTCCCCTTCAAAATCAAGCTTAAATTTAAAAACCCAAGTTTAAAATGATTGATACAGAATGTGTACATCATCTACCTTGGATATAAAAATTTATCAAAAAGTATCCATAATTCTTTGGCCCCAAAAAGGTATTAAATTCCTCATTTACAAAAACTCAAAAAACTCTCCCTATAAAGGAAAGTTTGTAATTATCCAAATCACACCTCCAAATTAAGGATTAGTTGAGGCCTATACATCATATCCTATCTCCTCACTTCAAAGATAAATATATTTTAAGAGTTTTAATAATTCTTTTTTGCCTATTTCCTTAAATGGAAGAAATGATAAAATAATTTTTTTCAACACTTTTCTAACTCAATGAATATTGGGAAAATTCTCCAACATGGGAATTAATACTTGGGACCATATCAAACGAAAATCCATCTTTTCCCAAATCAAAAATCTCAAGTAAATCCAATAAAATAGATTCAGCACTATTTGAATAAATGAGATTAATGTGATCTAAAACGATCCAATAAATCTCAAATATTTCTTGGTGGAGTATCTTGACCATATCTATCTACCAGCACCTTTAACTCATCTTGCCCAGGTCCATTTGGAGAAATTTCTTTGTAACCTTTGTTTTGGCCAAAAATTGGAATATGATCAAAACCTTGAACTAAGCTCCACCAAATTTCCTCAAATCTTGTCCAGCACTTCTCTCCAGCACTAGGAAAACTCCTCTGGTCGACCATCCCTATGGCATGCATTGTAGCTCTCTCTCTCTTGTACCATGTGCTTGGACATAGGAGAGACACAATATCCTTCAAATCTTGCCATCTTTATTTTAATTGCAGCTGTTGCACTGTCCCTCTGCCCCTGTACACGACTCCAGAGCTCACAGCCTCTCTCCCGCCGTCCCTAGCCACCAATGGGAAGGCCATGGACCAGCCCAAGCTCCTCCATGAGCCTAGTCCAACTTGGACCCTCCCCTCTCGGGATAAATAGGCCAGAGGCCTTCCACCCCCCACTCACTCCTTCCCACTCCCTCTTCCTCCTTCACTCTAGAGAGGAAGAACAACCTCTCTTCGGCCATTTTCGAGCTCCCAAGCTCTTGCTCGTTTCCAACCACCCCGAACACCTCCACCACTTCCAATACACTCCCATGCCTTACTCCTCTTCTCCCCCAAAATCCCAGAAGCTCTCTTCCCCTCTGCGGCCCTGAGAAACCAGAGGAAGCTCTCAGATATGAGAGTTAGACGCCCCCGTTGTTGTCATTCTGGAACCCCTCTGCTCCACCTATTGGTTTGCTCACCCTTCCCACCTTGTGGTAACCCTAATCCCGCCCTCCATTCTGACTTGCACATGCCAGGGAGCTACCTCCGATGAACACCGATGATCTCTGTCACAGGTACTGTCACATGAGGCCATATTCTTCACCGAGAACTCATTTCCCACCCCTCGTTGGGACCATCGTCGCACCCCGCGCTGCCTCCAACAAGTCCTTGTCGCCAGTAGGCCCCCTGGTAAGCTCCCCGCAACTCCCTATGTGGCCCTACGGTTCCCGTGTCGCCAAAACATCGGGAGGTAGGCGACGGATGTGAGTCGTCGATCAAAACTTCATCCGGCGGCCCACAACGATGGATACCCCTTCGTTTCCTCGCTGCGGATAACAGGCGGGACCCAGCCTTCAGCCCTTCAAACGAATCTCCCGTGCGCAGATCCGCTTGTTGGGCCGAAATAGACGCCACACGACCCATTTTCCTTGTAAACCAGCCCGCCCCTACTCCTCTTTAATCAGTTATTGTTAGATCTAAAATATAACCCTTCGATTTAAATAGTTTCAAACATGAAAAACAACACAAATCTCCTAGATCTAAATTCCTTCAGGTTCTTACATGATTCGTGAAACATGCAGAACTGCTCTTGTGCCAAAAATAAATTTCATTATTTACTGGCATTCAATTTACTAAAAGGTATCTTTTTAACTAAATAAAATTCTCACTGATCTATACATAACCAGATGGGTTGAACCAAAGTCCCTACGAAAGGTATTTGATATGCCTGCCAGTGAGTATTCATATCATGCAAAGTGGGGTTATATTCTGCCTGTAAACAAAATAACAAAAACAAGTCTTCTCTATCTTTAGAAAATTCCATAGGCTGATTTGTAGCACTTTTCGAGTTGTTTCCAACTCTCAATGATATGATACATCAAAATTAACCAAATCCCAGGTTTTCAAGAATTATTGATCCTCTTTTGAATTTCAATGAATTAAATACCTTTGTATGTGGTATATTCACTAGATAAATCCTAGTAGTAGTTTTACAACTCCAAAAATAGTGTTTCCAATTTCTACTTAAAGGTATTGGAAATACCTATCCACTATCCTTGGTCGCGTGTCATTTGGACCTATAAAATATATCTGGTTAAAAAGATAAATTGCTTGCATAACTGACTTTGGGATTTTCCCAAGGGTATTCTGGTAAATATTTTGAGATGAATCCAACTCTCAAAAATATATTTGATGATATCATTATTGCACATTGATATAATACAGACCCAAGCCTTAGTTAAAACCCCTTCATTAGGTGGTATTAGGCAATTAAATCACAAAGGCATATCCACAAAGGCAATCAAAGTATTTCCAAATGTAACAAACTCAACCTATAAAAATCGGAGACAAGAAGAAGATGATTATTATTTTTATTGTCATTTTGGTATTCTAAGAAGAAGTACATGGACATATATTGCCAGATTACTTCTCTTAGGAAAGCCACCTTCTTTCTCATAAGCCTTGTCCTACTATTTTACATATGCATGTTTTATCTTCTGTTTATGTAAATTACATTGTTCTATTATGAAGATCTACATCGGGTAGTGGCTTGGCTCCTCCAAACCATTACATATGCGTATTACTAAGTACAACCCCCTTGACGACACCTATTTGTCCCTAGAAAGGTAGATGGTGTATAACACCATAAACCTTTGGAGACCCTGTTTTAGCCGAAGAAAAACTAGAGGATGGGAAGACCCCCAAAAAAGATTTACAAAATGTTTATGTCAAAACCTTGGTGAGGTTTGACCTACCAAGATAAGTTTGAGAAAGAAAAAGGTTTTAGTTTTACAAAAGATACTAGAAGCAAGATGGAGGAAAAATGTTTACAAAAACGCACCCGGTTCTTTGCAGCTTTCACTATAACAACTTAACCCGTGAAACCACATTACTCTGGAGTGAGACAGGGCTAGACTTGAAGTTTGTTACTCTGGTGTGGGAATTCTCACAACTTCTTATAAGGGATTCATTTACAAAAAGGGTGTACTATTAGACAGTCACCTGGAGGAATTCTGGATCACCCATGTGAGTGATCAGGCGATACTATGATCCTCTTAATGAAAGTGCCCACTCTGCAGGAGTCGGAATTCACTCCGGTTGGTCCGTGGCCCCAATGTCCCGGTGTTGAGAGGGACAACACATAGGGTGGGGCCTATGCTAGAGTGGCATCCGGAGAGTCTTGATCAATTACTTGACCCACGATCAGTATGGATCAGGACAGGGTACTCGGTTGATGTGGGTAAAGTGTATAACCTTTGTAGAGTGTAAATCTATTCGAATAGCCATGTCCGCGGTTATGGACGGTTGGACAAACTACTATAGAGCGGTGCTAGTTTTGTTTTCAAAAAGGATTTCGGAAAAGCAATGGGTTTGGAAATGTTTTGACCATTTGATGGTCAGAAAGGATACATGTTTTGACCATGGGATGGTCAGAAAGGATGGAAAGGAGTTTGGTCATGGGTAACTGGAAGGAGGAACAAATGGGTGACCCAATCCTAGTGTTTTCAAAAACTTTCCAAAATGGTTTCCAAAATGTTTTACAAAAGTTTTCAACAAAGTTATGTACATGCTATATCTTCAACAGAAACCACTTGAGAAAAGAATCTCTCTTGGAGCCCTCCGACTACCACAGCCATATTGCATATCCTCTCATTATTATTATTCTCTTAAGGTGGTTTGCGAGTACATTCAAAGTACTCACTCGCATTGTCCCTGTCTATTAACTTTGTCAGATATCAAGAAGATGATGAAGTTGACGTCTATGCGAGCTAGGACGTTATCCTAGTCAGTTGCATGTAGGTTAACGCATGGCTCGGGCTCTACACTTTATGAAGTTCCGCTGATGATGATCGATGTACCCATAATGACAAATAAGGTATGACATGTATCCGCTTAAGTACTGGATGTTTACTTTGATACTTGTCGGTTATGTGCGATGACTAACTGATCATGGGATGGTGGTGTATGCATAACAGGGATTCTCAGAGGATTAATCTGGGGGCCCCACATATGTGCTATCAGATCCATCTTGACTGTAGGAGAACCGTAGTTAGCATGGTCGTTAGACAGGAAAACTATTCTGGAAACACCAGCTTTCGAAAACTATTTCTAAAAGCTTTTTGAAAGATTCTACTCCTTATCCGCTCCTAATTTAAAGTACTTCGAAAATGGTTTCTCCCATCTCTTGTCCAAACTTAAACATACGGAGATGTAGAGCGTTGCACCCAAAAAACCGGGGAAAATTGCCGGGACTACCTTAGACGATGGATCGACACGAAAAACTCCTATGAGGGAGTAAACGACCATACCGTGATTGAAGCTTTCATAGCAGGGCTCCCAGTCGGATTACTATGTCACCGGATGAAATGCGACAAAGTTAGTGGACTTGGGGGAGATGATAGAGACAACAAGCAAATATGAAGATGCCGACAATGATTCAGAAGTACTACTGAATGCCCTGGTCATACCATAATCGGCAAACCAGCTGAAGTAGCAGCAAACCCAAAAGTGCAAGAATACCTCGGAAGATAAACCCAATCTAGAAAGTGCAACTATCAATGCAACTTTTGGATCTGGAGGATGAGGAGGGCGAGGAGGCGGCCGGGGATGAGGTCGCAAAACATCTCGGGTACAAGGTAGAGGAGACCAACAACCCAGAAAAACCTACTCTTGGGCCGATATTGCCAGTAACCAATGTGTTCATCAACCGGATGGCAATGGGGTTCTTCCCACACAAACACTTAGTGTTGTTTCAATGACGACATCAAGAAAAATGAATCCGCTGGCTATAGGGCCAAGGAAAGAAAAGGAAAGAAAAAATCCGACAAGGATAAAGTGTCCAAGGAAGATTCTGACATGGAAGAGGTGGACGCCGCAAACCCCAAGTTGGATGGTAAGAAGGCTTACCCAACGAAGAAAGACACCTATGTCTGCTTCCTCGGATATCAAGCCGCCAAGGTCAAGAAGGAAGTAATGCATGAGCTGAACGCAACTGCTCCAGCTGTCCCTCAATATTTGGACTGGTTAGAAGTAATTATCACCTTCGACCAAAGCGATCATCTTCCTAAGCCTCACAGGCGAGGGAAGTACACTCTGGTCATAATCATTTATTATCGGCTATGGGTTCTCAAAGGACCTCATGGACGGTGGTAGTAGCATCAACATCCTTTACATCGAAACCGCATGAGGATATCGGAAACCCACCTGAATCATAGCAGTATGGTTTTCCATGGAATCATCCCTAGAAGTCAAGTGAACTCTCTAGGAGAAAACACTTTGGATGTCGCCTTTGGAACGCCAAAAATTTATTGGGTCGAACCACTGACTTTTGAAGTGGTGCCGTTCAAGAGCGTGTACCACGCTATATTCGGGCGCCCATCCTACTAGCAATTTATGGCTCGCACCTGCTACATCTACAACATGATGAAACTTCTAGGTCCCAACGACGTGATCAAAATCCGGGGAAAACCAAAGAAAGAAAGCGAATGCAAGGAAGGATATGCTGCCTTCGCTGAAGCCGTAATACATGCTGAGGAGTACTAGGAGATCAAGAAGAACCTCGATCTGTTCGAGATGCCTGTGATGAATAAGGAGGTGCTGAAGCTGACTCCGGAGTTTAAGGAATTGGAAGAGATGAATACAACACAGCTGAAGGACGATGACCCCTCCAATGTGATGCAGATAGGCGTAGGTTTAGAATGCATATAGGAAAGCGTGTTCGTCGAGTTCCTCAAAGCTAATAAAGATATCTTTGCATGGAAACCTTCTGACATGACCGGAGTACCTAGGGAACTTGTCAAGCACTCTCTAAATGTGTATCCTAATGCTAGACCCTTCAAATAGTCCTTACAACATTTCGGTGATGAACATCACAAAGATATAGCTAAGGATTTAACCCGGTTAATACTAGCCAAATTTATTGAAGAGGTCATCCAAACTGAGTGGTCGGCCGATCCTTCAATGCTACCAAAAAAGGACACCACTAATTTAAGAATGTGTGTCCCAAAGATCCAGTCGCTTTGCCTAGAATCGACCAAGTTATCGACTCAACGGCAGGCTCGGAACTCCTACGCTTTCTCGATGCATACTCTGGTTACCATCAAATACACATGAAGGAGTCGGATAAATTGGAGACTTCATTCCTCACCCCTTTCGTAAGCTTCTTCTACATAACGATGCCTTTTGGGATCAAAAACACAGAAGCTACATACCAAAGCACTATGCATCATTTCCTCCATGATCAAATCAGACACAATATACATGCATATGTGGACTACATAGCTGTGATGTCCAAAAAGAAGGAAACTCTAATTTCTGACTTAGAGGAAACATTCACGAATCTATGAAAATATAACATAATGCCTAACCCGAAAAAGTTTTTCTTCAGAATTCTAGCTGGAAATTTTTTAGGTTTCATCATGACTAAGAGAGGCATAGAGGTGAACCAGGACAAGATAAAGGCTATACTCAACATTACCAGGCCAACTCGCTAGAAGGACGTACAATGGCTAACTAACTGTATCACAGTAGTCAGTCGGTTTGTCAGCCGACACGGTGAAAGAGCCGCACCATTATACAAGGTCTTGAATAAAATCGACAAATTTGTCTAGAGTGATGAAGGTGAGGCTGCCCTCCAAGACCTAAAAACATTACTCTCATCTGCCCCTAGACTCGCAGCACCAGAACCTCAGGAAACCATGTTGCTTTACATCACTACAACATACAGAGTCGTCAGCATCGTAACAGTGGTGGAACCAAAGGAGGAAAAATAGGAAAAGTTGGTGCAACGTCCGACTTACTACCTTAGTGAATTTCTGATAGAATCGAAACAACGGTATCCTCATTACCAAAAGTTATCTGATGGTATGTTCTTTGCATCCAGAAAGCTACGACACTATTTTTAAGAGCACAAGATTACCATGGTGAGCACAAATCCTATGAGAGACATAATCAACAATAGTGATGCATTATGAGGCACTGCTAAGTGGGGAATTGAGCTAGCAGCTTTTGACATTGAGTATAAACCACACACAACGATTAAGTTGTAGATCCTTGCCAATTTTTCAGTTATTGGACAGAGTCATTAGAAAGCATTAGTACCCCAGAGTCGGAATACTGGACCTTGTATTTTGACGGGTCAAAAGCGCTTGGTGGCTAGCATCGTAATTAAATCAGCCCAAGGACACAAACTATTCTATGTGCTGCAAGTTCACTTCACGACGACAAATAATATTTCCAAATATGAAGCCATGCAACATGGAATTCGAATTGCAAAAGACACCGGCATTCGCCGACCCATGTGCTATGGAGACTCAGATTTAGTTTCTTAGCAAGTATCCGATCAATATAGGGCAAACAAGCACATGGTAGCATATCAAGTTGTCATGGATGAACTAGCAAAATCGTTCAAAGGGTTTGAGTTTCAACACATTCCCCGAACAGAAAACAAGGATGCGCTATTAAGAATAGGCTCTGCACGGAAAAAGGTTCAAGATGGAGCTTTTTTGGAGCACCTCAAAGTTCCCTCTATCACAGGAGTTGCTGAGGAGTATCCGACCAAATCTGACTCGCTGCTTATAGCAGTTCTACCTGTTATCCCTAGTTGGAAAAAACCCTACCTCGAGTTTTTGTGAAGATCAAGGGATCCGACTCGATATTGCATCAGTCGCATATCCACAAGCTAATGGACAAGTCTAAAGGGATAATGGTTTAACTCTTCAAGGCCTATGGCCTAGGATTGAAGCACCACTTCATCATGTCGTGGGGGCTTGGGCAGACGAATTGTTGTCTATTATTTGGAGCTTACGAATGACTCCTAACAGGTCAACCGGATATACACCTTTCTTCTTGGTCTACGGCATAGAGGCAATCCTTCTGAATGATCTTATCCATATTTCTCCCTGAGTCGCTGCATATGTCGAAGAGGATACCAAAGTTTCTCGACAGCATGACCTTGATGTGCTCGAGGAAGTTCGTGTCATTGCTGAACATAGATCTACAGCCTATTAGTAGAAGTTACGCAAGTATCATAGTCAGAGAGTAAAAAATCAGAATTTTACAAAGGGGGATCTAGTTCTTCCACTAGTGCAACAAAGAATGCACAATCTTTCCCCAATCTGGGATGGGCACTTTATGGTTAGCATAGTATTGCACAATGGTTCCTACTATGTAACAGACATGAGGCCGGACAAAGAAAGACCATCTACTAGGAAAAGAAAGAGAACTAGAGGCAGTACAGATCCTGATGAATTAAACCATCCATGGAATATTGCTCAGCTACATCCCTTTTATTCTTAAAGTTTTCTTTCTTTGTAATCACATTAATGTACATGCTTAAAGTGAAATAAAGTATTGGTTCCCTCAATATTCTTTTTTGAGAAGTTTTAAGTACCATCTTTTTTCTGAATGATCATGTCATAGTCGAAAATCCCAGAATACTTGAAAGTACCTTTTGCTCGTGTTTGTTCTGGTTAGATTTCTGATTCTAAAAATTGGTACCTTTGGGTGTAAGTCTCATTTTCTGTTTGTACTTTGGTTTTTGTCTGATTGCTTAGAAGCTTGTATTTTCCGAGTAGAGAATTGTTGGTACTAGAGGCCAGATTTTTTTCTGATTTTAAACTGGTTTAGTAATTGAGATCCGTTCATCGGCAGAGATTCCATGCTAAAGGTTTTCCTGCTCATGAAATGGACGAGGCAAAAAGCCAGATGAACGATAAGTATAAACAAAAAGTGCTTAAGTAATTTTCGAGCACAAAATAAATAAAAAGTTCTAGAGTAAAGTATAAGTTCTCACAAAACAACACCACAGAATATTTTTTTTAACTATTACACCAACTTGCTTGAGAGTAATGAAATTTTCTTGCGGATTCTATGTTGTAGGTGAAGGAGAAGGAGGATTTGTCGGCCTACTAGTGCTACCACCCAAGTCACCCTGATCTTTCTTTGAAACTAGGACGTCAGACTCAGTCTTCTTATCATCATCGGAGGCTTCATCATCTTCGGCTAGGGGCCTGGAGGCACTTTGATGGATTTGAAGAATGGATTCTCATAGTAGGTCATCTTGGCCACACAACAATCGTATCCGGAACAAGAATTCCAAATTTCTCCAACATTTTGAACATTGATGTCTTCATCGATAGCCGAATAACCCTTGGTAACTTGCCAAATTTCCATGTTGTCATGGTGGCTCATTACCATGGTGAGGTTATTCTGTGCCGCTGTACGGGCATAGAACATTTTCCATTCTTCAACCAACAGGGGAATATCCTTCGCTTTATCACGCAACTCAAAGGTGAACAACTTGTCTAGGTCGGAGAGATCGATGGTATCACCAATCACGTTAAGAGACTGTTGGAAATCGTGGATTAGATCTCCGATTGCAAGAAGTCGGTTGGTGCGGGATTCAGATGAAGAAGAATCTAGGAGATTGAGTGGCCCTGTGGAAGGAGCAGTGTTAACAAAATCTGATAGGAATAGTCAGAAAAAAGGAGATGGAATGGTAGCAAACATACCAAAGATAGATTCATCTACTTTGGTCCTTTCCTCTCACAGACTTCAGAGTTCATCCCGTAGAGCTTTAGTGGCATTCCTCTGTCCATATTTGCCTTCAAATCCGAAATCTCTTTGTCTTGGCGAGCGATAAAGGTCCCGCTCCTCGGTGGCCATGTTACTAGATTCAAGAACATTGTTGATGCTTCGTTCATGATCATCCTTAAGTTTTTTCAACTCGGATCGTAAATCGGCATTTTCAGCCTCCAAGACTTTGATATTCTCGGCTTGATCCACAAGCTTGCAGGACTAGGTCAGCATACCTAGAATAGAAAAATACAAGTCGAATAAATATTCGGCATATCAATAAATCTTTGGAAAAAGAGTCGAAAGTACTTATGTTTTGCCTCTTCTTTCTCAGCTTTAAAGTGAGAATTTTAAAGACGGAAAGCCTTTACCTCTCTCTAATTGTCATTGATGTTCTTCCATAATTCCTGGTTGTAAGCATTAACTTTTTGTAAGTCAGAATGGTAACGAGAGTCAGAAGTTTACTAAGACTTGGGCTGTTATTTTACCTAAGTTAAATTTTAGCACGAGCCTTGGGGGCTATACTACTTCGTTCCTAGGCATCCTATAAAAGCATAAACTCTAATTTCTAGCTCTATCCAACTTCATGCTTGAGGGATAGAGGATGTGATTTAGAAGTCAATAAAGAGTCGAAAAATGACTTACGAAATGCTCATGTTGCAACTTGTTGAGGCTGATGTTGATTTCAGTAGAAACCTTCTCGGCCAAAGTTAAAGGAGTTATTGGTGGTGGTGGAACTGCACTTGACTTTAAATTTTCATCGCAAAGACAAACTTGATCCAAGTAATCAACAAGATTCACATATTCAGCTTCTTGAGCCTCCTCTTCAGCTGAAATATTCCTGGTTTCTAGGAAATGGAAAGCAATTTTTTGGATCTCTTCTGCGCTCTTCCTAGAGAGGCCATGTTTGGCGACACCTTGATTCTTCAGAAGATTTTTGGCAAAGGTTTTGGCTGAGGGATAATTACCATTAGAGGGTTCACCCTTATCAACTCTCGAGTCATTCATGGTAATGTCAATTTGTGAACCAAAGTTCACTGGATCATCAGGACGAACCTCAACATTCCCAACGCGCAAAGACAGAACATTTTTCGGTGCTGGCGATGGAGTGGGATCAGGAGTTGGAGGAGCCGCAGCAGGTGAAGTCAGGATTAACTTCTGTTGGTGCAGAGTTTTCCCTATCTTTCCCTTTCCTTTCCCTATGGTTTAGATCTATACATTAATAGATTAAAATCATTATGACCCGGAAAGAATACAAATAAAAGTATGAACTTTGTCAGAAGAACTAACTTCTTTACGCCCTATAGCATTTGCGGGCCAGCCAAAACAACCATATTTTTACGATTCCCGGTAAGTGCTTCTGGAAGTTCTTCAAGTTCTTCATCTTCTAGAGGAGCTGGGTGCTCTAGAGGATATACCTCGACATGAGCAAGCTCTAACTCAGGGAGGTCAGCAAGCTAAAAGTTGGCAAATACCTTAGCATTGCAATATATAAAGATTATAAAGAATTTTATAGAAACCTATTCACCCCCCTATAGGTAAACCATCTTACACTTTTAGTTCGCCGTCCCAAGATGTACATGCATGCATAATATGGGCTCATTATCATAAACTATGCCGCGATTTTGGCCATAACATTGGTCATTTGGCCTAAACGCCATAAAACCTCGAACATGATAGGTCATTTCTGTGAATGTTTTTTCGAGATGCAATCAATATAGCAAGTTTGGTATTTTTCCTTGCAACTATGTCACATAATATGACACCACGCGAAGGATTTACCTTGTTCGGACCGTTTTTGAATTTCTTATGCCCATTTCAAAAAAAAAATCCGTTTCAAACTATGGTCAAAACAGCGGGCATGAAGATAGGGGATGAGTCTCGCTAAAACTTGCATTGGATCTCTGAACAAACATCATATTGTGAGTCTAAAAATGATTTTTACTAAAAATCATGAGCATTAGATCATGTACCTATAGTTCAAACTGGACCCACTTCCTACCGATTCGGTAGACATTTGTCTTTTCCACGAGGGGTGGACGAAAATGTTTGAGATACCCTGGTTCATACATTGTCCATATAATTTGGTCTAGTATTTTTGAAAAATATGGTGGTAGCATTTTGAATGAGCACTTTGATGGTTGCTTCACAAACGCCCCGCTTTTGGCATCCGGAAAATGGAAAATGACCATTTCTTCTACAACCAATGAAATCACAGGGTGGGGCCTCCCACGGATTGGAAATCTCGGCCTCATCCAAACCGTTCAGAGCCAATCCAACGCTTTTGCGCTCACCCAAAGAAGCACACCCAAAAAACTAGACCCAATTTGATTCCCCTCTATCCTCTTTCCCCTTGCTAACCTAGATTGAAATCAGACATCGACACGTCCTTCCTCCCTTCTCTCCTTTCCTTGCGCCGCCACCACCTCCCTCCCTCCTCCGGGGTCGCATGCATGCATGCGGCGCCCGCGATGCCCGCATAAGTCGAAGGTGCGTGTGTGTAGCGGAGCCGCTGACGGCCTACAAGGAGGGATTCCAGGGCATGCAGGAGGTGAAGCGCGAAGGGCACGTGGAGCTTCCTCTGTTGGGTTCGTTGGCGCGGTCGCTAGGTTTGCTGTCACAGCGGTGTTCAAGATCCCCCTCGCCTGCGAAATCATCGTCTCTACTATGGGGTACCTGGTGGCGGCTGCTGGTGTCTCGCGGGGTATCGGTAGGCTGGTGGCTAGGGTTGCGCTCCAGTGCCCCGATGTCGAGCTCGTCGCCATCAAAAAACCCTTCATCACCACCGACTACATGGTATCTTTTTTGATTTCCTTGATCTGTTACTCAGACGATTTACGTGGCACGAGTTGGGTCGTTCTAGTTCGTGTCTGCTAGCGGTAATCCTGCTAGCCAGTTATCGTGAAGGAGTTTTGAAGCTGTAGTGATCTCTGCTAGTTCCTCTAAAGGGCTTGTAAATACTTTGGATCATGATTTTTTGGCTCTAGAATTTAACAGTAATCCAAAAACTGGAAGAATTTTCACATTGTTACTTTGATTTATGTTGTGAGGGTTGTCCTAATGAAATAGTACAAACATTGTTGCTCTTGTCTTTTCTGCATCAGATGTAACTAGCAAATGCAAAGATGTAACTAGCAAATGCAGACATTATTTGTATTCTGCCATGTTCTGTCTAGATGTTTGCTTCATCCTAATTATTTGCTGATGCTAGAGATACTGATGTTGTAGTTTTGTAGCGAATCCAAGACGTACACAATAAGTACCACTATACCAGTACATGATCTGTAGTGAAGCCCTGGTGTTGAAATATGCTATGGGATTAGTTTACCACCGAAGGTCTATTTTGTTAAGGTCAAACATGAATGCCTTTTTACACTGCTGGGGAATCCGTAGGTGGTGTAGCTCAACATGCGCTTGTAAGTACTATAGCTTCTAGACATGAATGTATGACACTGGGTTGTAACATATATCTTATTCCACTTGCCATATTCAGATATTTTTGTTGGTGCTTGATTTCCAAATTGATAGGATCAACCTTGTATACATCTGGTGTTATACATCTACACTGTCCGCAATTCAAAATTCATACATCTAGCGCTATGTTGTGACCCATAGTTCAATCAGTACTAGTGGTTTCACTACTCCAAATCCTAGTCCCACTTAACATATTTGTGTTGGACTATTACATAAACACGTGGTCGTGCATCTGATTGCGCCCATAAATATTGTTAGCATTTATTCATCTGTTGAAAATTTGCAAATGACTGAATTTCTTGATTCAGCTTGTTTCGCGGTACTTCTGTACTTATTTGAAGGATTTCATACTAACTCTAGTCTCTAGAGCATACAGCTATTCCAGAGAGATCATTTGGCGTTCATTATGAGGTCCTGCATTTATTCTCTAATTTTTGCTTAAATCATGTCATCCTGCAACTATATGGGACAAGTATTTTGGTGTCTAACCTTGCCAGAATCGCTACGCAAGAACGTGCTCTGATGGATCAGTCCAGGGAATTGATGTCCACGCTTCAATCATTGCATGTAAGTAGCACAATCTGCTGGGTTATGTTCCAGTTCATATCCAACTATCACAGCACAGTCTTCTCAGTTTAGTTCCATTTTGTATGGAACTATTATAACAAATCTTATTTGCACCTCTTGATCATGATGAAACTGGTCAACTACTGTAGCCTACAAGGGCAGCTGGTACAGACAACTTGCGAGCGGCTCAAGCACTCATAGTTGACAATACTACTCTTCTCACTAACCAAAGAGCGTAGGTGCAGTTGCTGAACCTGATGGGTGCCCACTGATCAATCTGACTTTTAGAGAAGTTACCTCGGTCCATGAATGTCGTGGTCTGATGTAGTTCCTAGTGCTCTTGTCCTGGTGGTGGTTCGTTTGCTTGGTTCTGATTTCTGAATTGAACCACAATAAGGCCTACTATGGAGAACAGATGAAAGTGCAATTGTGTATATGTAGCTGTAGTTTCTTTAGATGAGCGTTTAGTTATAATACTAGCTAGTAGTTAGATGCACCTGATGCTTTGCATATCGCAGCAGCTGTTGTTGTTGTTACAAGATATTACAGCCATATACCCATCATTTTTTCTCTTTTTCAGGAGCACCAATCTAAAGAAGTTGGAACAAGCGAAGGATTCATACTCGGCACAGTGTAGATAGTCATATTCCTGTAGCTATTTATATGTTCTTGGTGATATGTAATATGAAATGGTTGTAATACACCACTGTAATATTTTTGTTGCTGTTTTATATTTCTGGCTTTTGTGAACTATGTCCTGATTGTAATATATGTTGTAATTGTTGTTGTCATTTCTGAAAATGTTAGTTGGGCTATGCTTACTGGTTGTTTACTGCTTGGATGTTTGAAATAAATTAAATGCTTGTTGGGCTCCAAAAAGGCTAGGGCAAAAAATATTTGACTGGAACAATATATAATATGGAAAAAACATTGAATAAATCTGGAAAAAACATTGAAATTTAAGAATAAATGGATCGTAAAAAGGCCAGAGCCTAGGAAATAAAAAGGCCAGAATGTTGATCTTAGCCCATGTTTCTCACCATAATTCATAAGAAAAAAATTGAAAAGGCTGGTTGGGCTTGGCCCATGTAGAGCACAACATTGGACCGGGGTGATTTCGATTTGGAACCTGCCACGTAGGATTGGCCACGCTGGATCTGACCTGGACATACCGAATTACTCATGACCAAATTGTTTGGTCATGGACACTATGACCATCTATTTTGGTCATAACTGTCCATGACCAATTCAAAAGAAGGTCCTTAGCTGTCTATAGTGACCCTCGGTATGTGACCTACTATTTTAGGTCATAGAAAGGTCATAGATTAATTATTATGACCTTTCGATGACCAATATTTGGGGTCACTGGTTAGCACATTCGGTGTAGTGTAAGCTAAGAGTTCTGGTATTGTATGGAACACCCGCAGTGACAGAATTTTTCCTAGTGCTAAAGTAGTATCAGAATGGAACAAGACTCTGTTCAATTCCAGATATCCCTTGCAAAGAGATACATGGACACTAAGCTCTAACATAGAATTTGGGGGGTATATTATGGAGTTGGACACCGTAATAGTAAATTACCTTGGAGAAGAACTCCGATGGTGGGAAGCTCAATCCGTGATCTAGATGGGTCCCAAAATGAACCCATTCATCGTTGAGAGGGGAGGGAGAAGCTCACCATGGCTGCTCTGACACTCTCCGGTGCGGAGAAGCCCTTTATCCTCTATGGCTAGGAGCTTCTCATCATCTAGTATGCACGGGATCCAGAACCGTGGTACTTCTTATCCGCCACCACCGATGATGTCGCATCCCTGAGCTCGAAGCGTCAGCTATCTCGCTGTCAATTGACCTTAGATGGGCGGTGCTCGTAGATTGGGAGAGGGAGAGAGATGAAGGTGAGGAGCGCAGGGTTTTCTTGAGGCAAAGGAAGAATTATTGTGGAAGAGGAAAAAACTAGGAGGCCTACCCCTTATAAACAACCATCCGCATCAAGATTAACAATAAATGAGCAAAATTAATGGCACATGTCCAGGAACAGGAGGGGAACTTCCTTGCAAAGGCCCCGCTGCCTCTATTGCTATGCTTGCATTGAAACGACACCTCAGTTCCACGTGATGCGGACCCACCAACGGTCACAGTAATAGAATATTTGTTTATGATAAGACTAGACCTGAAATGATGTCAGGTTATGTCACAGACCAATTTCGCGCCCAGTTTGAAATCAAGCAGGGAGACCAATGATGAGATATTAACAGGTCCGACTTATTTTGAGACTCAGATCCTACCTTTTGTTTTAAAGTTTTCAGGAACCCTTAAAGATTCTATAGCTGAAGAAGAATCAAGTTAGGCAATGTAATACGACTTTGGATCTTAGAGACTTCCAGGGGATACTATTGGGGATATACTTTCCGGGTATACCCGCTAGGACTCGTTGACCAGGGTGGCCCACTTCCGGGTTAGATCTATGCTTCATGGGCGCCCAGTCAAAGAGAGAAGAAGGAAGCCCATCCGGCTACGGCAAGGCCCAAAAGACTTACCGACTTAGGCCTATAGGAATACTTGTAGTCCAAGATGTACTTTGTAACTTACTCTATATCATAGCGGATAGGAATCTCCTATAACCCTATAACCGAATGACTATATAAGCTGTCCTTAGGGATCAACCTTAAGGGTATCGACCAATTAACCTCAACTCGCACATGTGAAACCTCTCTTCTAATCTATACTTCTGGCTCTGTCGATATACTGGATTGCTAGCAGGAGTAGGATCCGTCCACCACAGTCAGATCTGAACCTGGTTAAGCTTGTGTGCTCAACGTCCGAGAACACCGTAGTCTCACATCCACATCTTTCCATGCCTCGAGGACCCCCTCATGGCGTACTTGTCTTCAATCCGATGACACCTATAGAAAGCACGAGAGTCAAAGAAGCTGTCCTAACTAGACTCGATGTGGAAAAAGTCGAGTGCTCCACCGGCATGGCCGGAAAGAGAAAGCCCATGTTCACGTTGGAGCGTGCTGCCACGAAGAAATTCCCTTTGGATCCCAATGACCCGGGTCTACCGTCAGCATAGGAGCCCTCCTTTCGGCCGAATAGGAGGGCGCACTGGTGGGTTTCTTGCGGGCGAACATGGACATGTTCGCCTGGATACCGTCAGATATGATAGGGGTACCAGGAAGGTGATCTAGCACTACTTGGTTGTGTGCCCTACCGCGCGTCCCATGAAGAAGAAGGTACGCAATTCATTGTTGAGGAGATGGAGAAGCTCATCGAGGCCAAACTCATCCGGGAATTCATTCACGCTGATTGGTCGTCTAAATCGGTGGTAGTCCCGACGGTACCTAGCAGGGGCGAATCTTCATCGACTTCACTGACCTCAACAAAGTATGCCCGAAGGATCTGTACCCACTACCCACGATCGACCAGATAGTGGACTCCACTACGAGCTGTGAGCTCCTAATCTTCTTGGACACGTTCTCTGGCTACCATAAAGTCCAGATGGCCAAAGAGGACGAGGAGAAAATGGCCTTCGTCACCCCCTATGAAGTATTCTTCTACACATGCATGCCGTTCGGCCTCCTGAAGGCCAACGACACCTTCAAGAGGCTGATGTGTATCTCTCTTGGAACGCAGATGGGAAAAACATGGAGGCCTACGTCGAGGACATTATGGTCAAAACCCGTGAAAAGGACACGCTTGTGGCGTACCTCGAGCAAACCTTCTCCAACCTGTGCAAGGTAAACATCAAGCTCAACCCGGCTAAATGTGTGTTCGGGGTCCCGTCAGGAAAGCTCCTTGTTTTCTTGGTGTCACATCACGGCATCGAGGCAAATCCTAACAAAATCAGGGCCATTTAGGAGAAGTTACCTCCCCGATGGCTCAAGGACATGTAGCGCTTGGTAGGTTGCATGGCGGCTCTAGGAAGGTTCATCTCCAAGCTCGGTTAGAAGTCCCTCCCTTTCTTCAAGATCATGAAGCAGTCTGACATGTTCTAGTGGACCCCCAAGTCGGTCGAGGCTTTTGAAGGCCTCAAGAGGTACCTTACAAGCCCTCCCGTCATGGTGGACCCATGAGCTCGCGATCCATTGCTTTTGTACCTAGCCGCCACACTACAAATGGCCGGTGCCGTACTCATCACCGAGCGGGAAGATCCGTAAAGGCAAGAAAGAAGGCGGTTGCGCCTCATGAGGCGTCTGGAGGATCTACAAGAGCCCTAGGCCTCACGAAGGGGGGACCCTCGCCGAGGCCACGAGTGACTCTCGGGAGGACCTGGCGATAGCGTCGAAGACAACGGAACTCGTGCAACATCCTTTCTACTTTGTCAGCACGGTGCTCTATGACGCTCGCGAGTGCTATGAAAATACAGTAGAAGCTCCTCTACACGCTTGTCATAGCTTTGAGGAAGCTACGGCCATACTTCCAGGACCATCCCATCAAAGTGGTAACCTAGTTCCCCTGGAGTTAGTCCTACACAAAGCTAACACAACAGAGCATGTGGACGAATGGACGATCGATTTGTAGCCTTTCGAGCTAATATTCGACACGTACCCCGCCATCAAGGGCAGGGCCCTGTCTGAGTTTGTCATAGAATGGACCAACCCATTCATGGAGGAAGTCGAGGAAGAGACCCAGTTTCCTGGGAAAGTAACTTTGGGATGCTGGGTCATAAACTTTGATGGTGCGTTTGGTGATGGCTCTAGAGCGGTGGTGGCCCTTACCTAACCCACTAGCCTCAAAGAGGCCAACGCCTTTGGCATCAAGCGCATCAAGGTGCAAGGGTACTTCCTGCTCCTCATTAACTTCTCCCACAAGATTTACAAGCCCAAGGATGAGCATATGGCAGCTTACCTCAACGAGGTGCAAAGGCTAGAGAACCATTTCTCAGGCATGGAGCTTCTCAACATTCCTCATGGAGACATCTACGAGGCTGACGAGATCCCCAATCGTGCATCTCATCGGGAGCCCCGACGACCAGGAGTCTTCGAGAAGAGGTTGTTCAAACTGTCTACCACGCCGCCCAGCAGCAATGACGCTTCCCTCGGCGCGGAATTGTCTCCCCCACCCTTGACAGGTGCACCAGACTGTGGACCACAGTCTGGCAATCGCCTTGTTCTGGCAGTTACGCCTCAACAGATGTTCTGGATCACTGAGCTTAAAGAGTACCTAAAAGACGACACCCTCCCTGAGAAGGATGAGGTGGCCGCGGAGAGCATCCTTCATCATGCCAAGAATTACTACATGGTCGATAGACACCTCTACTAAGCTGACCTAACAATGTAGCATTGTGGTGCATCTCTGTTGAAAAGGGTGCGAGCTGCTCGCCTACATCCATGCTGGTGAATGCAGCCACTACGTCTCTGTGCGCACCCTCACTGGGAAGGCATTCCGTAGTGGATTCTACTATCTCATGGCATTGGATGATGCCACAAAGATTGTGAAGTCTTGTGAGGCTTGCCAGTTCCACGCCAAGCAGATACTCTAGCATGCCTAAGAGCTGAAAACCATCCCGCTATCATGGCCATTCACGGTCTAGGGGCTAGATATCTTGGGGACTTTGCCCAGAGAGCCCGGGGGCTACCGCTAGCACTACGTTGCCATTTACAAATTCACCAAATGGGTGGTGGTGGAGCCAGTGCAAACAATCCAGGCAAGGTCGGCGGTCAAGTTCATACAAGGCTTGGTATGATGCTTTGGTGTGTCCAATCGGATCATCACCGACAACGACATCCATTTTACCACCAGATTATTCAAATCCCACTGTGCCGACCTTGGCACCAAAATCTTCTATGCCTCTGTCACCCACCCAAGAACCAATGGCCAATCTGAGCAAGCTAACGATGTGGTACGAAAGGAGCTTAAAACAAGAAGTTTCGACAGCAAGCTCAAGGACTATGGCATAGGGTGGCACGACACACTCCCAGGAGTACTCTGGTCCATCCACACCATAACAACCAAACCAACCGGTGAGACCCCTTTTTTCCTCGTTTATGGAGCTGAGCCAATCATTCTCGTAGAACCCAAGCTTAGCTCCCCATGGGTCCTGGAATTCAATGAGAAGACACGGGAGGAGCTACGCCAAGATGACATAACCCTCATTGAGTAAGCCCATCACTCGATCACTATTTGGGGCGCCAAGTACCAGCAGACACTATGCCGCTACAACTGCCACAACATACGCACCCGCGCCTGGAGCGGGGGACCTCGTCCTAAGGCGGATCCTCTCCCACGAAGGCCTTCACAAGTTGTCCCCGATGTGGGATGGCCCCATTAGAGTCATGCACGTCGCGAGACCGGGAGTAGTGCTATTAGAAATATAAGACGGAGTGGCAATACCGAATGCATGGAACATCCAACACCTATGCATGTTCTACCCTTAATCTGTTCCTACAACAGCGGTTGTAATAGACAATGCCATCCTCGGGTACCTCAAGAACTCATAAGCAGACCTTTGCACTAGTTTTCCACGCATATTGATTCTCCTGGAGCTGATTTTCTCTCTCTAGATGTTCCCTCTTGTGTACCATGCGAGCGGGGGTTAGGCACGATGTCTATCTCTAAAGCCACCCATATCAACTCTGACACCTAAAGTGTCGTGCCCTGACATGCGGACTAGCTCCTGCGATAATGTCACCTCACCCACCATGGTGCGGATGGGCAACACGAAGCACACTCCATACAGAACCTACGTTTACCTCTCCAAAGAACTAACAAGGAAAGTACTAGTCCTATGGCCACCTCCCTAAGGGGATAACAGGGCGACCTAGAACGTACAGAGCCTACAGGCCACCTCCCTGAGGAAGCTACAGGATAGGTACAAGCCCCTAGCATCCCTCCACGAGGGCATTTCCCCTCGTGATCCTAAACCCATGTAAATACTATGGTTTTACGCTCAAGAAGCCAACATGAAATACATTCACCCTATGGTTTCCTCCATAATGAACCTACGGGGCAACTCAAGAGGACACTCCCTCTTAAGAATCCAAAGCGGTGTGAAACCTACGATTGTCTCCCCAAGTGATCATAGAACAGAGCACACAACACACAACATGAGTAAACAAGCCCTAGGTTGAGGTTGCTTGCCCTTACATTTTCAGCCAGAAGAGTGATAGCTCCAAATATTGACACTTTTTATCAATGATTTTCCATTGGATTTCACCGGGTTTCATTGGTTTTGATATTTATACTAATGCTAACATCACAAATTAGCGAAACCTTGGTTTCTTATGTGGGTTTTCAGGTATTGAACATTTTTGGAAGATCTGAGAGCATTTAATGGCTAATTACATCTGATTGAGCCGAAGCCCCTGTCATTATAGGGGTCTAGGGGCCGTAATGACCATTGGTACGGTCGGAGGCTGCCCGTATCACCTTCCTTCACCTTTGTTATATAAATACAAGAAACCTTCATGACAGGAGGGCAGGAGAATATGAACACAGCCACCACAGATAGTCCTAGAAGAGAGTAGATCAAATCTGGAGAAGGAGAAGAACACCATATCATCCTTAGACAATCCCTAACCTCTCAATCATCCACTCCACCATCATCCCCACTTGTACTGATAGAGAGAGAGATTCATGCTTTTAAGATTAGGTTTGAGACTTTGATCTACCTTGGGTTGTATTTGATTTGATCCTCAACCGGTATTATGGCTTGCCAAGGTAATGTTGAGATGTTTCCATTTGCAATATTATAATGTCTTTGATCTATCTTTCTATCATGTCTAAGTAAATCCCCATATGTGTGGGAGATGTAGGGGATTGGTAAGATGTGTTGTGCCTCCTTTACGTAAATCCATTTCTGATTGTTGTTGTGATGATTATATTGTGAGAATGAATATATATGTTTGCATAATTCTTGTTGTTCAATTTAATGGCCTAGATAACATTATCCTGAGATCTCATAGGTATGAACTTGTTTATTAGCAAATCGGCGACCCCCGAGTGACATGGCCGATATCAAAGAGGAGCTAGTACTACTCAAGGATAGAAAGGAACCACCAAGCCTAAAGCCTTGATCTAGTCGAAAGACCTTAATTAATGTGCTGACCATTGTTGTGGTAACAAACAGATGGATCATTGGGATTGGGAAGAATCTAACAAGAAACGCTCCCACAAGATCTGTCATTTGAGCGGCCCCCTTGACCCCAACCGGACCTCTTCTTTCGAGCTTAGCAACTCCGAGGTGTTCCGCTGGGTTAAGGCCATTTTCAAGATAGAGAAGGAGTTCTCCGAGGCGTGGAAGTGGGGGCTTGCACCCTTCACCCGGGCCAACTTGCCACCTAAGGTATGTTCTTCTCCTGGTATTCTTTCTGAGTCTTGCGGTATATCGGATTGCATCCTAACTTGACCATTTAGTACGTTTGCTCTCAGTTGTTTCTCTAGTAGACGATTTAGGACGGCAAGGAGCCGGCCCTCAAATGGGTGGTGGACCACGCAGAGACGGACATGGATGAGCCTGACCCGGAGAGGGTTTCGCCTACTCCAGACAGCACCAAGCTGACCTCTTGTAAGGCCTCTTCTTTAAGGGATTGGCTAGATGAAGATGACTCCGATGTTGAGGTTATGGAGGTACTTGATCCGGTTCTCATATCTTACGTGTTTCCGGTTATCTCTGAATCTCAAGCTAACCCGGCTGGTCAGGTCCACGAGGTTTCTCCTCTTGCCATGGATTATTCAGCTCCAGCCCCTTCCCGGAAGCGTCCGACAACCTCGGCCACAGCTTCGGAGGCGCCCCCACCTAGGAAGAGGCAGAAGAAATCAGGGGTCAAGAGTCCAGCCAAGCCTATGGCCAAGAGCACCGTCCGAAGAATGCCCATGCCTCGGGAGCCCCCAACCTCGGATGAGTAAGTTACTTTTCTTTCCCTTCTCATTTCTGAGTCATGCCCCTTTGTTCTTGCCTTTTATTCGCTTTTATTTCTCCCATTGTTTTGTTGTTCTCTGATTCTGCAGTGCCCCCAGGGTGATTTCCCAGAGTTGCCCCAGCATATCCTCTCCAATCTAGAGCGGCCCATCTCCCCCCTGCAACGACAACGTTCGTCCACTGAGCCCAATCCAAGAGGGTTCCGCGACAGTGCTAGATCTGAGCCCACCATGCCATGAGGAGGGTAACGTCGATGCGGGGGGGGGGGTGTAGTGGAGCTGCCGAGGATACGACGATGCCAGATCTCTCTAGTTCTTCGGCTCCATCGCAACCCTCAGCCTTTGAGGTGCCAGCTACATCAGCACCGCCCCAAACAACTTCTTCTTCAGTTCCAGTGTCTCCAGGAGCATCAGCAGCACCAGCACCAGCAGCACCAGCAACACCAGCACCAGCAGCGCCAGTACCAGCACCAGCAATACCAGTACCAGCACCAGCACCAGCACCAGCAGCACCAACATCAGCACCAACAAAGCTAGCCTCCAAGAAAAAACCTCAAACTGTCGCCTTAGGATCAACTGTGTCAATTAAGGACATATTCCAGCTGGCCTCTAAAGCTTACTCTAGAGCGGCAGCCTCGGCTCTTCTGCGGCATCCAAAATCTGCCAACAAAAGCAAGAAGGTCGCCGAGACAGCCAAAGATTCATCCTCCAAACCTTCTGCTGCTGGACCAGAGAGCAACAAACAATTGACCTTGCATACTAGTCTTGCTGTTGCTCAATCCGCGAGGCGGGAAGCCCATGCTAAGGGCTTGGTGATGACCCAGTCGCTTAGCGGGGAGAGTTATAGTGTAGCTCTCATGGAGTATGTCAACAATTGGAATGATGCCAAATTTATAAACCCGCATGATGATCTGCCGGAGAAGTTTGGTCCGACGGAGTTCAGTACTTAGATGAACACTGCCACTAGGGCCATCTCCCTTGCGGGCCGAATGATGGAGATAAGCCCTTTTCCGCTATGCCTTTTTTATATGCAAACAATTAGAGATGTACCCACTAGTCCCCGATCCTCCGAGGAAGTAATTCATTACTCGGTCGGATGCTCCTAGAGAATTAGCGCAAGTCCTTAGTACTTTCAAATGTCCATCCACCTAGAGCCGGGTTTAATTCCACTTGGACCGGATCTTGTATATTTAGGATTCCCACACACCTAGAGCCAGGTTAAGTTCCACTTGGCTCGGATCTTATAGACATCGAATATCCACACACCTAGAGCCGGGTTAAGTTCCACTTGGCCCAGATCTTGTAGAATTCGAATATCCACACACCTAGATCCGGGTTAAGTTCCACTTGGCTCGGATCTTGTAGACTTCGAATATCCACACACCTAGATCCCGGTTAAGTTCCACTTGGCCCGAATCTTGTAGACTTCGAATATCCACACACCTAGATCCGGCTTAAGTTCCACTTGGCCCGGATCTTGTAGACTTTGAATATCTACACACCTAGAGCCGGGTTAAGTTCCTATTTCTAAACTAATCATTGCCTTATTTCAGATCACCACCAACCACCAAACTGCCGAGTTCCAGCATCAGCTAGACTCATACAAGGATATTCGCGCCAGATACGACAAGGTACTGGTTGATCACCAAAAGAAGGGTAAATTTCTTCACTTAAGACCTTTTCCTTTTCATTGCCTCGAGTTACTTGCTATCCGTGCTAACTTATCATCTAGAATATGAAGCCGAGGTCAAAGCTGAAAATCTTATCACGCGCAAGAACCTAGATGAGGTCCAAGGTAACTCACCTTGTTCACTTAGCCCCTATATACTCTTTCCTTGTCTGGGCAGATATTTATACCTTGGCTCTGTCGGGTCAACCCATTATTGCAGTTACACTTCAAGATAGCGTGCCCATTCCTGACATGATCGTTCACTTTCTCGAACAAGCAGGAAAGCACCAGGCTGAATTGAAGAAAAAGGATGATGAAATTACCCAGCTCCGCCTCAAGGACGATGAGATTACATGGCTGAACGCCAAAATCCAGAAGCTCAAGGATCTGCATAAATGTTAGTTGGACAAGGCTGACTAGGAGTTCTCCGAGGATAAAGAGTGCCTGAAGTCTCAAATCACCAAGGACAATGATCTGCTTAAGGAAGCCAACGTCAAACTTAAGTCGGTGAACACTGAGAATGAGCAGCTCCAATCGAGGAATGCCAACGAATATAATGAGCTTAGTCGGATCCTTTGCCAAATTTTACATGAGTTTTCTTCCTCTTTCTGATTCTTGTCTCTCCGGGTCAACTATCCTTGCTCACTGATATTTTCGTTATGCTTACAGGCAAGTTCCCATAGATTGATCCCCTTGCATCTGCTGCTATAGCCAAGTCCCGCATGCAGCGAGGTACCCCAGCCGACCCTGCCGCCACGTCGGTTTCTTATGAAACAGAGGACTTGTTGGTGAGCCTCGCTGCCCATGTTGAATTGGTGAAGAACTATGGCGCGGATATCATGGCAGCAGCAGTTCGGATGTTCAACGCTCTTTGGCCAACCGAGCCCACTCCCAAAGGAATCACTTCTTTTATAGCAAAGCTAATGGAGTGTGAGACCCGGCTGAAGTTATGGCGGGAATCTGCTGCGCAAGCCGAAGCTGATACGGCATTGAACTTTGTTCTTTCATGGTATGAAGGGCTGGACCTGGAGTTCCTTGATCGTTTGCGCACCGGATCCAAATGGTCCAATGATATAGAGTGCATCGCCCAATGCAAAGCCTGTGCCAATAAGCTTATTCAGTATGCCCTCTGCCATAGCTGGAATAAGGGTCCAAGCTTCCTCGATGTAGTTGATGATGCCTATGTCTCGGATGGTTCTGAGGGCAAAGAAGATGAAGAGGAGGCCTCCAAACTTGGCGATGACACTGAAGACCCCGAGGATGAGGAGGGTAACCCCGAAGATGATGCAGGGACTAGTGCCCCGCCTGCTGACACCAAAGTACCTCCTCCCTCAACCGATGATCCATCTCCAGCTGCTGCTCCATGAGCTATAAAAAATTAATGACTTTCATCAGATCCCTGGTATGCCGGGTGCAGTTGTATCTATGCACATTGGTTCATTTTTCTACGATTATTTGTGTTTTGCTACTAAGTTTTTAATTCCGGATTAACTTGGGGGAAGTCCCCGAGTTTCCTTTTCTTGTTCCCCCAATTTTATGACTCGGCTCGCGTCTACCTTGATTCGGTTTTTGACTTATGAGTCCGATCTTAAAAAATTGACTTAACAATACTTGAAACTTTGAGATTAGCTCAAAATAATCCTATGCAATATAGATAAAATAATTACAAGGTTAGTCCAAATAACAAATGTCAGCTCAGGTACTTTCCTTTCCTTAGTCGTTTTTCATGTGCTTTGCGATTCCCAAACTTGTTCTCTTGCTTGCCATGAAGCCAATTCTTGTTGGACAATAGCAAAGTCGAAGAGTTAGGTTTTTGGTGCTCACACATTACTAATCCGGCTAAGGTCCAGGTAATTTAAGCAAGCTGACATATAAAAAGTAAATACAAAAGAGACAATTATTAAGGCAGTCCCCGAGTTTCTGGGAATGTACCGACCTTCCTAGGACTAATACATACTTGTGATTATACCCCTTGCAAACATCCATAAGTACAAGAAAGTAATTAAGGTAGAAACCTAACCACAGCTTTAAACTCTAAACCCCTACGATTAGTAGCCAAATACACAATGCATTCCCCTAGGCCCATATAGGTGAAGTGTCATGTAGTCGACGTTCACATGACACCACTAGAAGAAGTACACCACAACTTAAATATCAAACTATTGAATCTTTCTCAACACAACTCCACTATTAACAACGTGACTTCTCCCATGTCCTCAACAACAAAATGAACTACTCACAAGACATCATATGGATCATGATCAGAGATGGAATAATGATGTATAACAATCTGAACATAAAAATAATTCAATGGTTTACTCAATAGCATCAACTACTAAGAGTAATCAACACCGGGAAAGTTTCCCCTAGGAACTATGCAAGATTCAACCCAATTGTTATAGCAATATGGAGATGGTGATGAGGGTGCTGATGGTGATGATGGTGGTGATGATGATGATCCCGATGAAGTCTAGCTTGATGGTGGTGTTCATGATCATGATCTCCCCTCTCCGGGAAGGAATTCCCCTGGCAGAAATCTGTCTGCCGGAGAGATCTTTCTCTCCCGGTGTTTTCTGCCCTGCAGAGGCGGCAGAACCTTTCTGTGGTTGCTCCACGAGTCTTAGGGTTTCGGGAGGAATATATACGCCAAAGGGGAGAGCTAGAGGTGGGCCAGGGCGGCCACCGCACCTGGTGGCGTGGCCTAGGGTGGCCCGCGCCAGAGGGTGGTGTGGGCCCCCTATGGCCCATCTCCACTCCCACTTCTGGAAAAATAGGATTTTCCATATATTTTCCCGAATTTTCTGATCTTCACAAATTTTGTCTCCAAACAGCACCTTTTCCATCAGAATCCTGACTACAGCGGTCCATGCTCCGAAAGTCATCAACCATGCAAAAACAGATGAAATAACATAAGTATCATATCTTAATATGAAATATATCAATCAATAACAGTAGATTATGACATAGAATAGTGATGCAAAATGGACGTATCAACTCCCCCCAAGCTTAGACTTTGCTTGTCCCCAAGAGAAACTGAGCTCAATAAACATGACCTCAGGTTTATGGAGTGAAGAGTCGATAAAAGAATATGGACAAGAAGCATCACATTCATCAACACATAGATCATAATAGAAGACAACTCACTATTATATAACTCAACTTGCAATTAGAAAAGGAAACACAATAAAGATACATGAAGTAAATCATAATTGGTAATGGCAAACTTAGGTCTTGGTCAAAGAATAGTTGATAATTTGCTGGAGTTCACAAATAACTGGTTTTCAATGATAGCTTTCAAAGTAGTAATCACTAAGATAAGACAAATGTGCAAAAAAAGAACATAAGAAACATGATTGAATAAATCATCATACGAATGAATGAAACACAACAACTCAAAATACTTGCAGAGATAGAAAGGAATAGGTTTACTGACTCAACTAAAAAGTAATATAAAGGCCCTTCACAGAGGGAAGCAGGGATTTCAAGTTTCATAAAGAGCTCCCAAAAATTATCATACTTATTAGCTTTCAGCTCACATTGCCCCTATCATAGGCATCTTTAGGTGATTAAGGTTAAAGTGATCAAATATGAGGATATGCTTGACAACTTGTAAATTGAGAATCTCATGTCCCTTGAATACGAGGGCCGCTCCTCATGCTACTCAAGTTTAGTCACCGGTAAGTTCTTGTCATTGTAAGCACATGTGTATCATAGAGAACTGCCAACGGGGTACCCCTTGCCCGATGATACGGAAGAATCCCCATATCAAAATGACAAGGCAAGCAGACAACAAACATCTCAGCAATCTTCTTATTTACCATGGGAATATGGTGATTTTTTCTCTCTTTCCTCTTTTCATAATATCTTTTTTCTTTTTCTCTTTTTTTCTCAATATCGGACTCTTTTTTTATAAGAAGAATGCTTCATAGATGCTCGTTATGGTTATGCTGCAGGTTTCCACCATGTCATCATGGATTAGACCAGTGGCCCGGGCGTTTCTCTAACACACATGCATAACTCCATGGACTTACAAGCTGTTGGGGATCAGCGCGGAAAACAAAAATTTCCCTACGAAGGATCCCCGGAAACTTAGCCTATGATCTATCTATGTAGTAATCCGGTAACGGCCGATGCATAGAATACATACCCTTGTAGACCGTACGCGGTTAATGTTCCGTGGGGAACGTGGTTGATGTAGTCGTACTCGAAGCCGACCTCATGGTCACGAAGCTCCTCGCAGGTCACCCCTTGCTCCTTCTTGATATTCATCATCTTCATCGTGCAGCAGCTCCGGCTCACGACAGTTAAGCGCCCCAAGTGTTGCGCCTCGTGTCTTCATACACATCCGGTGCACGATGATACCTCCGGCTCCCCGATCCCGCCGAGAGTGCGGAAGTTGATATCCGGCTAGGAATCCCTGCAGCGCAACAGCGTACTACAGGTGTGCCTCGATCGCACATCCCAGACATGGGGCCATGGTCACGAGGTATAGAGAGAAAGGGAGGAGGAGAAAGTCAACCAAAGGACTTCTCCAAATATTGGTGTCCCTAATCCCACCCATGGGCACCCCTTTATATAGGCGGAGGGGGTGTGCCCTCCCCATTGGGTTAGCCATGAGAAATAACAGCTATTTTCATCCTGGCCGAATGGGCCAAAAGATCTCAGCCCATTAGCCAAACAGAAAAACTGCTAATAAAAGAAAAAGAGGAAACAGCAGCAGCAACCGGCCCGCCGGGTGGGCCAGCCTGCCCCCCGCGGCCCAGCCCCCCGGCTCGCCCCCCGGCGGCCTAGCGCTCCGCTTGGCCCGCTTGGCCAGCGGTGATGGGTGGCAGGGAGTGGAGGCCGGGTGGGCCCTGGCCAGCGCCCGGGTGGGTTGCCGCCAGCCCACTTCGCGTCCGCCCGCTAGCCCCTGTCCGCCAGCAAAGCTCGGCTGTATGCCGCCCAGTGCGGCGGCTAATATCCCCGCCCACTTGGGTTGGCTGTTTTCCTTTTTCCATTTATTTTTCTGCAGCTTTTATTTCTAGACTATTTCCCTCCAGGATTTAGCCTAATATAAAAGTTGCCTTTATAAATCTTAATCTAAATATTATTTATATTATATTAATTCAAAATTAACATATAATAAATATATATTTAAATTCCCATTTATCCGAAAACACTTTTCCGGTCTTTTCCTTTATTCTTTCTCTGAACAACTTCGGATCTCTCCGCAGAATGATTCCGGCTATCTCTCTTTCTCTACTTTGATTTCGTCTTACGAATGATCGCTCTCATCGTACCCTTAAGTGTATCCTCTCATGGCTCGGGAATGCTCTAGACATGATCTGTATCAATGATCAACAGAGGGACCATGCATTCCTAATGACAATGTCGTTTGAACCGTCTAAATGTAGCATCCTCTTCCTTTTGTTTCTCGATACAACTTGTCCGAGATTCGATCAATGGTATCTTATGCCTTGTTCAATCTCATTCACAACAAGTTTATATTTTCTTCTTACCGTGATATTACATCCCCGTGACCTAGTCACATGTTGCAGCATTTATAGATGTAATCTCACCAAGTCGGCTGTATGTATCTTTACCCGTCATGTGGGTGAACAAATCCCGGTCTTGCAGTCACATGTCATCTACTGTTCCTTCAGAATACCCAACATACACATTTATAGCCACCTTATTACCAGATGACGTTTGATGCAGTCAAAGCAACCTAGGGAAATAGTGAGTAATATGAGCTCACGATCTAAGGAGAAGGAGTCTAGGTATAGCTATTGCAACAATGAACTATATGAATTTATCGTGTTATAATCCTTTGAGGAATGTCCAACCACATCATTCTCAATGATATGATCTCGTTGTCAGTCGGCATAAATCCCATGATCTTGAAACCTAGATCATCTTCGTGACCAATGAACTAGTATGAATAGAGGCTACTAGGGACTTGGTTGTTTCATACCACACCTGTACCAATGTTTCTACTTGGCACAGTTATAGCACAATATGAGACTATTATAAACTAATTGAGATATGATAATAAAAACCTATTTCTTATTTGCCTCTAGGGCATATCTCCTTCAGTGTCCCACTTGTACTAGAGTACAAATAAACTATCTCGCATTTTACTCATATAAACCATATACCATATGTGTTTACAGATCATGCATGCTCATGGGAAACGTCATGTCCATGTTCTGATTTACCAGATCATTATGTATTTTGCAAATCGTTAATGTCTTCCTAATTTTGACATTCACACCATTATCTTATAATGGGTCGAAGCATTTGTTTGGCAACAAAGCGAGACTTTCATTTCTAGTGTTTATAATGACGGTCGTTATTCACTGTTGTCATCTAAACTTCGTAACACACTTTGCTATCCTTTGTGTATATACTATAGTCATGGCAGCAGAAAGAGGCCGGATTCCAGGAGCTTACAGTGACTTTAGATCAACCTCGAGGGCTTTCTCATGGGCACTGGGCCCTCGGACACATCATTCTACATTAAAGGCAAACTAGCCTTGCCATAACATTATACATCACATCAGATGTAGCCTTTATACTTCTATATCTATGAGATCCTAGTGCATGAAATGCATATATGCCACTTACATCGCTTCTTGCTATTTATGTACAAACTTAATTCTGGTTCTGTGATCAACTCAGGAATCACATAAAGACATGTTCTTACAGTTAAGACTTTGTCCTACCAACCAGAACCTCGGGTCACTTTATGTCGAGTATACAACATGGTTATATGGAAGAACCTATGACTGAGGCATAGGAGACGCAACGCATCTCTTTCTTTCAACCATAGTTGCAATACTAACTCAATGCTTCATACAGTAAGAACTTCTTTCTTACCTTGTTCTGTTCTGGACTTACTTCAGAATCTTGTCTTTAGGACATTCTGAACATCTTTCAGAATCAAGTCCAGGAAGCATTCGTCATTCAGTGTTTATTAAAATTACTAATCTAGCTCGATAGATCTCATTGTTTAATAATTTCAACTTCATCCTTATTTATCTAAATTAAATATTATTAACACCAATTACATCATTCACATATGTCGTCCACATATCCCAGAATGATTTCACGCTCCCACTCAAATATGACATTCATATTTGAGATCTAGGGATTTCACTTAGCTCCCACTCAGAATAGGTCAGCAACATATTATGAATTAGCCAAGATGATTTTCTCCCACTCAAATCTAGGTCCTCTCGATAATCTTGGACATTCCAAAATTCCTTGATCATCATCAAATCAAGAATTCCGCTAACGAGATTTCAATGACTATTCATTTCTCGTACTTAGGTCCATCACGCTTCTTTGTATTTCGTAGGTATGTCTTGTTCAAAACAAGACAAGTGAATCAATAATATAATTACACAAACTTGTAGAATATATAATTGAATCCTACTTTCTTTAGTAAAAGTATTCCCTGAAACTCTATGATCATTATCAATAGTTTCTACTCTATTTGCAAAGTTTGGATTCACGAAACAAATTCTGCTGTGCCACTCAACAATTTGGAGGCAAGGTCAAATACCTTGTTTTGATCTTTTACTTTCTTCCATTTGTATCTTCATCAAGACACGTCAACGTTGGAAAACAACAGGTTTGCCCCTTTTGTGGAAGATGCATTCATAGCTCCTAAGAATGCTCTACAAAGACTTGTTTATTCGCCACGATTTTGACTTATCGAAATCTCCAGAAACACGAACGTGCCATAACACTTATGGTGTTGTTTCCACGAATCTTTAGATGTTCCTTTGTATTTCAAATGAGTGTTTGCTTATTTTGATCTTTAACTATAAATGACAACTATAACCCCTATAAGAGATAATACTACACCATATGTATCTTAATACATAATGATTATGATGTTTAGATATTTCAACAATGTTTGAATTCATCCAATTATCATATTTTGTGAATCATCTTTCACAAGTTCCTTTTATGCTCAACTTAACATGAATACTTTAGTCATGTTGATCAAATCGAAGAGACTTGTTGATTCAGTTAATTCAATATCCCATTTAGTTATGAACTCATTTGAAAAATTCAAATCATTTCAAACTTCATGTTTCATTAAGTAAATACACTTATTCACTTAAGTCCACAATAAATGATCTCCACTACTTGCTGAAAATATGATACATCACTATGTATAAGATCAACATTTCTTCCCATATCACCGTTTTACCAGAATGCGGAGGTTTAGTCATTCTGCCCAAGAGGCATGGTTTTGCAAAGTCTCTAGATTAAGCATCTAGGACCCCGATCTTTCATAAAGAACTTGCAATAACCAAAATGACTTAAACTGTAGTGTCATTTCACTATTAAACTTTGGATATCTTTTAGCATTCTAATCCTTTATAAATGTTTAAACTATTATAATTAACATAATGATAAGAATAACTTGTTTGTAATCATAATGTGACCATGAAGTATTGTTCATAAGAATAGTACAAACTGGTTTTTAACTTGTTCATCTGAGTAATCGTCTCGCTAAAAGCAAGACACACAAACTAGGATTACAAAATTATATTCAAGTCCACTAATCCAAATGATAAACTTTGAGGGAAGAGGTGATGTCGACCATAAACTGTTTTGCTTGCCGTCATCAAGTCACTTTGCCTCAAATCCAACAATTCTCAATGAGATCCTCCTGTTTTCTCAAAACGGGACAAGTATCAAATACTTTGCAAGCTACAATGAGTTCTGCAAGAATCACATTTATAATTTTGTATATCTTACATATACCTTTTCATCCATGACCTCCATTTGCAATCAAGCCCTTCCAAGAGTTCTCAAATCTAATGCAAGATCACTAAGTGTTTTTCCAAACATTCCGGAGTCATCAGATTATCTCCTGATGGTTATTGTGTCAAGAAGAGAAGATCAGCTTTTACGAGGATATCCCTCAGGCGTGGGTATTAATCTATGAAGTTGGACCCTTTTGATAAGTTCCAAATTAAGCAATATATTCCCATGGTCGCAAAGGACCTCAATGGGATAGGCTAAGATCTACTAAGATATTTGCAAATAGACATCTAGACTAAGTTTATAATTAGAGATCAATTTATAATTGGTCTCCACTAAAACAGTCATCCCCTGGACGATTTTAGTGATCGCATGATCCCTATCCTCTGCACCTCCCCGATCATCATGGCCATCAGTGAATTATCAAAGGTAGACATTCAATAATGCCAATCACATCATCCATGTGATTCATGCTCGATCTTTCGATCTTTTGTGTTCTGAGGACATGTCTGTACATGCTAGGCTCGCCAAATCTAACTTGTGTGTATTCGCTGTGCAACATGGCTTACACCCGCTGTATGCGAACGAAGATATGTCTAACACCCAGACTTGTAACTCTGGATCGCCTCATACCAAAGAAATTTCTTGGTGGTGCACACACAAGGGGAACACGGAACGTTGCAATTCAATAGGGATTATCTTATTTGCTACCGTTGAGTATCTGAATACTAGCACACAATAAGATGTAAAAACTGGTATCAACATCATATGTATAATGTGATATGATATGGTCTTTCTTGCACCTTGATCTCCATCGAGCGCTCCGGCACGATCTCCATCTTCCCCTTGGTTTTACACCAAGTCCACGACGCCTCCACCAGATCGTCCATCGGAACGATGACTATTACTACACTACTTAGTAACAGAAAAGTAAACTACTTTACCTTCGCAACGACCAATGCCATATAATAATCACATGCCCCTGCAAAATAAAGTTAGACACCTCTACTTTATCTATTGCAAGTTTTACATGGTTGTTAGGGCTTTCGCACTAGAACCGTTTCTAAACTACGAAATTTCCAACCACAACATGGATCCGACAGTTGTCTCTATTACACCCCTTTCGGGGCCCTCCGTTGTAAATGCTATATCAACTATCGAATGAGAGACAGACACCCGCTAGCCACTTATACGGTACAAGCCGTATGTCGAGCGTGGAACCAGTCTCGTGTACGAATACACATAAGGTCGGTCTGGGCCGCTTCATCAAACAATACCGCGATATAAACAAGTACATGTTAGAGGGTAACAACTAAGGGATCAATGCCCGCACAAAACTTGTGCGTACTGGCTGTACAACACTTCTACGCATAGATCGGCTCTGATACCACAGTTGGGGATCGGCGTGGAAAACAAAAATTTCCCTACGAAGGATCCCCAGAAACTTAGCCTAGGATCTATCTATGTAGTAATGTGGTAATGGCCGATGCGTAGAATACAGACCCTTGTAGACTGTACGCGGTTAACGTTCCGCGGGGAACGTGGTTGATGTAGTCGTACTCGAAGCCGACCTCAAGGTCACGAAGCTTCTCACAGGTCACCCCTTGCTCCTTCTTGATCTTCATCATCTTCATCGTGCAATAGCTCCGGATCACGACATTTAAGCGCCCCAAGTGTTGCGCCTCGTGTCTTCGTACACATCCTGTGCACGATGAGACCTCCGGCTCCCCGATCCCGCCGGGAGTGTGGAAGTTGATATCCGTCTAGGAATCCCTGCAGCGCAACGGCGTACTGCAGGTGTGCCTCGATCGCACAGCCCAGACATGGGGCCATGGTCACGAGGTATAGAGAGAAAGGGAGGAGGAGAAAGTCAACCAAAGGACTTCTCCAAATATTGGTGTCCCTAATCCCACCCATGGGCACCCCTTTATATAGGCGGAGGGGGTGTGCCCTCCCCATTGGGTTAGCCATGTGGGACTATTAGTTAAAAGAAAATAATAGCTATTCGTCCTGGCCGAATGGGCCAAAACATCTCAGCCCATCAGCCAAACAGAAAAACTGCTAATAAAAGAAAAAGAGGAAACAACAGTACCAGCTGGCCAGCCGGGTGGGCCGGCCTGCCCCCCGCGGCCTAGCGCAGCAGCCGCTGCTGCCAGTGCCGGGGTGGGCCGGCTCGCCCCCCCGGCGGCCCAGCGCCCCACGCGGCCCGCTTGGCCAGCGGTGATGGGTGGCAGGGAGTGGAGGCCGAGTGGGCCGTGGCCAGTGCCCGGGTGGGCCGCCGCCAGCCCACTTCGCATCCACCCGCCAGCCCCTGTCCGCCAGCGAAGCCCGGCTGTATGCCGCCAGTGGGGCGGCTAATATCCGCCGCCCACTTGGGCTGGCTGTTTTCCTTTTTCTATTTATTTTTCTGCAGCTTTTATTTCTAGACTATTTCCCTCCGGGATTTATCCTAATATAAAAGTTGACTTTATAAATCTTAATCTAAATATTATTTATAATATATTAATTCACAATTAACATATAATAAATATATATTTAAATTTCCATTTATCCAAAAACACTTTTCCGGTCTTTTCCTTTATTCTTTCTCCGAACAACTTCGGATCTCTCCGCGGAACGAGTCCGGCTTTCTCTCTTTCTCTACTATGATTCCGTCTTACAAATGATCGCTCTCATCGTACCCTTAAGTGTATCCTCTCACGGCTCGGGAATGCTCTAGACATGATCTGTATCAATGATCAACAGAGGGACCAGGGATATCCATGTGACCCCTATGCATTCCTATTGACAATGTCGTTTGAACCGTCTAAATGTAGCATCCTCTTCCTTTTGTTTCTCGATACAACTTTTCTGAGATCCGATCAATGGTATCTTATGCCTTGTTCAATATCGTTCACAACAAGTTTATATTTTCTTGTTACCGTGATATTACATCCCCGTGACCTAGTCACATGTTGCAACATTTATAGATGTAATCTCACCAAGTCGGCCGTATGTATCTTTACCCGTCATGTGGGTGAACAAATCCCGGTCTTGCAGTCACATGTCATCTACTGTTCCTTCGGAATACCCAACATACACCTTTATAGCCACCGTATTACTAGATGACGTTTGATGCAGTCAAAGCAACCTAGGGAAACAGTGAGTAATATGAGCTCACAGACTAAGGAGTAGGAGTCTAGGTATAGCTGTTGCAACAATGAACTATATGACTCGATCGTGTTGCAATCCTTCCAGGAATGTCCAACCACATCATTCTCAATGATATGATCTCATTGTCAGTCGGCATAAATGCCCATGATCTTGAAACCCAAATCATCTTTGTGACCAACGAACTAGTATGAATAGAGGCTACTAGGGACTTGGTTGTTTCATACCACACCTGTACCAATGTTTCTACTTGGCACAGTTATAGCACAATATGAAACTATTATAAACTAATTGAGATATGATAATAAAAACCTATTTCTTATTTGCCTCTAGGGCATATATCCTTCACAAGCTCCCCTTTCATTTCACACCGATGACATCCATAGACAAAAGAACATGATATCAACTAGGTACAAAGTACCAGTGCAATGTTGAAAGTGTTCCCCATGACAGCATGGTTCTGCTAATTCACAACTTACAAAGCACAAGCATATATGCAACATAGATGGGCACAATGGTTCAAGTTTATTAAGTGCAAGAAAGTAAAGTGTGCCATCAAGTTCGTGAGAGCTTTAATCACTAATTTTCACATAACAAGTTTAATTTGGAAGGTAGATAAGAACATGAATTTACTTGGAATAGCAATAATGCTAATAGGTAGGTATGGTGGACATAAATGGCATGGGTTTGGTTTAAGGATTGGATGCACAAGAAGAATTCCCTCTTAGTACAGGTTTTTGTCTAGCAAGGATGGGTAGCAAGTATAAGAGTTGAAGGAAACAAACAAACATACAAGTGATAAAGACAAACATGCAATTTTCCTTGGAAGCACAAAAGATATTAACTAGAGAATACTAAACTTATGAGAAAATCAAGAAAGAAAGAAAGAAAGATGATGAAATTATATTTCTTTAGAGTACTTTTATATTTTCATTCAACTCTCAAAAATAGTGTTGCTAATGACCGAGACAGGTTTGCCAAAACCAACTAAATTAACTCAATGATCCCAAAGTGATACCAATACTAACAACAAGATCAATCATATAACCTTGAATTGAAAACTAATATAAGCTATGCAAAAGAGTAAATGATAGAACTTCTCATTAATAATCCATAACGGCAACTCACACCAAGGGATACATATCTAACGAGAGAGGGTACACTTCCATAATGCAAACCATCCTACATGATAACTTCTCTATTCATGATATGACTCTACTAAAAAGTAAAATGATAGAAGATAGTGATGTGATACCGCGACACTCCCCCAAGCATGGAACAAACCAAGGGGATGCCAAACCTGATGACGAATTACTCCTTCGGCGGAGGTGGTAATATTTTCTTAGTTGATGTGAGGAAATCTTCCAGCATCTTGCGAAGCCTATTGTTCTCCCGTTGAAGCATGTCCACCTTCCTCCTCAAGTCTCGGTACTTATCGCAGAACTCCTTAGTGACTCATAGGGCTTTCGTTGATGCAGGGCAAGTGACTAAAGGTACTAGGCCCTGCTTGGGGTCTTGGAGATCTTCCTCCATAGGCTCATTCCCTTTATCCTTGGCGGACACCATTGTGCTTCTAAGCTTTCAAGAATAGTTCCTGGCAGAAACAGATCGAAACAAAAACACGACAAAAACACAATATGCGAACCTCGAGAGATACGGGGGATTATATATTACGAAGTTTCACAACAAATGGAAGGTACTGGGAGACGGAGTCCGGAGTGGCCACACCACTTGGTGGCGCGGCCAGGGGTGGGACCGCGCCATAGGGTGGTGTGAGCCACCCTGGCTTTGTTTCCTTCGCTCTTTCGCTTCGTAGCTTTCCTTATTTTCTAAAAACTGCAAAAATATAGTTGGATAGTATTTTCGCGGAACTTTTCTTACCAGGACTATTACCTATTTGAAAACGGACTCTGCAGGTCTCTGAATTTGGTATCTAGTAGATTCTTCTAGAGTCACCACTTGAATAACATCAATATCTTCATCTTCATACACTTATTGTGAGTCATGAAACCTTTCTCTTCCTTACTACACCATTATCTCCACTACCTGGAAATTTCTTTCACACAAAACTTCACACAGTTCTCATTAGGAACATTAGTATAAGTGAAGTGATTAAACCTTTCGAGTTTAACTTCAACTGAAAACCATCAAAACATAAGCTACTGTAGCAACTCCTTCCGAAAACCCAAAAAGAATTCAAAAAGGAAATCGAATAAAGAAGCAAATGCAAGAGTGGCAAAATCTATCAAAATAGACCAACAGGTAAAGATCAATTTTTTTGAAAATCTTCTGTTGCTCAAATCAAAAAGTGCAAAACTAATGAAAGTAAAATAACATCCTGGGTCAGAAGCACAAACATTTACAACTCAGTCCGACATACAGAGATTTTTCACGAATTTTTATGGTGAAGCACAACAATCTGTTTCAGGACATCAACTTCCCCAAATATTACTTTCTCTCTCATTAGAGGTTGATCTTGACACAAAAACCAAACGAAACGGATAAGGATAGGTTATTAGTAACTTCCATGACACAAATAAACACAAACAAACTGAAAGAAAACATAAACTGGGTTGTCTCCCAAAAAGCTCTTTCTTTATAGCCATTAAGATGGGCATGATAATTTCAAGAATGCTCACAGAGGAATATGAATTGAGGTGAAAGAGAGCATTAATAAGCAAAAATATACACGTTTAAGTCTAAACCACTTCCTATGGAAGGGAATTTTGTAAACAAACAAGTTGTTGAAACCAGAGGCTACTTGCATAAGAAGGCAAAACAATTGCAACATAAAAACTTCCAGTATATAACGAGGAAACTTGATATTATTGAGATACATAAGAACACTTTTCCCTCTCTCATAATAACTTTCAGTATCATGCATAAACTTAACAATATAACTATCACAAGAACCATCATAGCAATGATCACTTATTCTAACAGAAAACACAGGAATACTAGCTCTCATAACACTACTATGTGAAACGATATTAGAGGTATCCTTACAAAGGATAGTGTGTCCCTGTTTTTCATATTTAGTAACAAAGTCTTTCACATTTTCTATTATAGGTTCATCAACCATTTGTTTATTAGGTTCAACAGCTTCATTCATACTTTTATTAAACATACTAGCTATCATAGAATGTTCCTTTATCTTAACTAGGAAAGGCATTTTCTCAATATAAGGTTCAGGTAACACATGATTAGCAGTATAAACTTCAGTATTTCTTGCAGGAACACTCTTAGCAATATCTTTATAAGGTTCATGATACTTATTCCACTTCTTTTTAGGCACTTCAATATAGGAAGCAAAAGCCTTAAAATAAGAAGCAATAGCTTGAGAGTCTAGACCATAAGCATTTTTAATATTTTGAAAGTCATCAGTTCCCATAAAAGATTCAATGAATTCATAATCATAATTTATACCTGACTTTCTACCTTTGTCATTCTCCCAAGCTTCAGCATTGTCTTGAATACGATCTAGAAGATCCCATTTAGCTTCTTCTTCCATGCGAGTGAATGATCCAGCAGAAGGAGCATCCAATAAATCCTTATCATGTAGAGAGAGTCTTGCATAAAAGTTATTGATAATAATATTGTTGGGGAGCTCATGAATGGGACATTTGAGCATTAGTAACTCCAATCTCCCCCAAGCTTGAGCTGTACTCTCTCCATCAAGAGGACAAAAGTTGTATATTTGATTCCGATCTTTATGAATCTCACTAGGAGGATAAAACTTTGAATAAAAGAGAGGTACTATTTCCTCCCATTCCAGAGCTTGACAATTCTTCAGCAGCTTATACCATTCCTCAGCTCCTCCTTTCAGCGATAATGAGAATAACTTCTTCTTAACTTGCTCTGTAGTAATACCTGCACACTTGAACAACCCGCATAATTTGTGTATAAAGAGTAAATGATCACCGGGATGGACAGTTCCATCCCCAACATAGTAGTTATCCATAACATGATCAATAATTCTTGTAGGTATTTTGAAAGAATCATTCTCAGTAGGTGGTGGTTCATCTACTACCTTAGGAGTGGTAGTAGCATTACCAAATAAGAAACTCAGTGAATTATCCATAACAAAAATAAAGCAACTAACAGAAATAAAAAATACTCACAGTAGAGGTTTCCTTTACCAGTTCCACTATCCAATAGCGCTTCACTCCCCGGCAACGGTGCCAGAAAATAGTCTTGTTGACCCACAAGTATAGGGGGTGTATCGCAGTATTTTCGATAAGTAAGAGTGTCGAACCCAACAAGGAGCAGAAGGTGCTGGCTATTGGTATGGATCAGAAATTCTCTGCAAATACTTAGCAAACGGATTTTTAGGGGTTTTCATAAAGCAAGTAAATAAAGTACGAGTAAACAAAAGACAATAAGAATAAATGCAGCAAGTGGCCCAATCCTTTATGAGCAAAGGATAAGCCGGTTGTATTACTTAAGATGACCAAACGTTCTCGAGGACACATGGGAAGACTGTCAAGTGCTTTCGCTTCATATAGTTGATTAATCTTCTTTAGCTTGCTAAGTGTTGTGTGGGTGAACCTGTGCTAATGTACTGACCTTCCTAGGACTAATACATACTTGTGATTATACCCCTTGCAAAGATCTGTAAGTACAAGAAAGTAATTAAGGTAGAAACCTAACCACAGCTTTAAACTCTAAGACCCTTAGGTCCCTTGTGCAATAGTTTCCTAACGGGGGTTCAGGTTTCTGTTACTCCGGCAACCCCGATGATTAGTAGCCAAATACACAATGCATTCCCCTAGGCCCATATAGGTGAAGTGTCATGTAGTCGATGTTCACATGACACCACTAGAAGAAGTACACCACAACTTAAATATCAAACTATTGAATCTTTCTCAACACAAATCCACTACTAACAACGTGACTTCTCCCATGTCCTCAAGAAGAAAACGAACTACTCACAGGACATCATATAGATCATGATCAGAGATGGAATAATGATGTATAACAATCTAAACATAAACAATAATTCAACGGTTCACTCAATAGCATCAACTACTAAGAGTAATCAACACCGGGAAAGTTTCCCCTAGGAACTATGCAAGATTCAACGCAATTGTTACAACAATATGGAGATGGTGATGAGGGTGCTGATGGTGATGATGGTGGTGATGATGATGATGATCCTGATGAAGTCCAGCTTGATGGTGGTGTTGATGGCGACGATCTCCCCTCACCGGGAAGGAATTCCCTCGGCAGAAATTTGTCTGTCGGAGCGATCTTTCTCTCTCGGTGTTTTCCGCCCAGCAGAGGCGGCAGAATCTTTATGTGGTTGCTCCCCGAGTCTTATGGTTTCGGGAGGAATATATACGCTAGAGGGGAGAGCCAGAGGTGGGCCAGGGCGGCCGCACCACCTGGTGGCGCGGCCTAGGGTGGCCCGTGCCAGGGGGTAGTGTGGTCCCTTGTGGCCCATCTCCACTCCCTTTTATGGCAGCCTTCGTCTTCTGGAAAATAGGATTTTCCATATATTTTCCAGAATTTTCTGATCTTCGCAAATTTTGCCTCCAAACAGCACCTTTTCCATCAGAATCTTGATTGCGGTGGTCTATGCTCCAAAAGTCATCAACCATGCAAAAACATATGAAATAACATAAGTATCATATCTTAATATGAAATATATCAATGAATAATAGTAAATTATGACATAGAATAGTGATGCAAAATGGACATAACAAGGAGCCCATGTTACAAAGTTAGGGCACACGTGGAAGCATATTCCTCGAATATGCCCTTTGGTTAAAGCTAGATGCCTCTTTATTCACTTTAAACGGCTAGTCTGGACTATGGACGTCATCCTTTGTGCGCTCATTGTCTTTTGGCGTCACCACACATGGATCATGTCAGCCGACACTTCCCACATCACCTTTGTCGGCCACGCCCCGCTGGTCCTTCCCTCACCTGGCTTTGCTCACGCTACAAGGGACAGAGGACACCTATTGACCAGCGGGAGATTTCTTCCTTCTCTTGGAAGCCAAGTGGTAGCCCGGCTAGCGCTTAGCTAACTCGGCTACGAGGGTACCTGCACACATGGTAAATCATACATAGCCGACGTATATTTTATGTCGGCCAGGTTAATGTTAGGTGAATATCCACCACGACGGGTTACCCTGTAAGTCAGCCTACCTTGAGGAGACCCGACCAGCATTCTCCTTGACCGTGTCGTACCTCAGCTAACTCAGCCTTTATACCCCGGTGTTACCCTACCCGGGGGTATCCCCCCAACACATGATGCGGACCCACCAATAGTCACACTGACAGAATATTTTTCAGTGACAAGACTATACTTGAAATAACGTCAGGTTATGTCACAGACCAATTTCCTGCTCAGTTCGAAATCGAGCAGGGAAAACAATGATGAGATATTAACAGTTCCAACTTATTTTGAGACTCGGATCATACCTTTTGTTTTAAAGTTTCAGGAACCCTTCAAGAATCTACAGCGAAGAAGAATCAAGCTAGACAGTGAAATCCAACTTTGGATCTTGGAGACTTCCGGGGGCTACTATTGGGGATATACTTTCCAGGTATACACACTATGACTTGCTGACCATGGTGGCCCACTTCCAGGTTAGATATATGCTTCACGGGCAACCTAGTCAGGGATATAAGAAGGAAGCCCATTCAGATACAGGAATGCCCCAAAGACTTACCGACTTAGGCATGTAGGAATACTTGTAGTCTAAGATGTACTTTGTGACCAACTCTGTATCATAGCCGGTTTGGACTCTCCTATAACCCTATAACCAGATGACTATATAAGCCACCCTAGGGATCAGCCTTTAGGGTATCGACCAATCAACCTCTACTCGCATAGGCAAAACCTCTCTCGTAATTATACTTCTAGCTCTGCCGATATACTAGATTGCTAGCAGGAGTAGGATCCGTCCACCATAGTCGGATTTGAACCTGGTTAAGCTTGTGTGCTCATCGTCCTAGAACACCGTATGTATCACACCGCACATCTTTCCATACCTCGAGGACCCCCTCATGGCATACTTGTCTTCAATCCGATGACACCTGCAGAAAGCGCGAGAGTCGAAGAAGCTATTCTGAAAAGCCTCGATGAGGAAAACATCGAGTGCTCAACCGTCATGGCTGGAAAGAGGAAGCCCATGTTCACGTTGGAGATCCTACCACGATAAAATTCCCTTTGGACCCTAATGACACCGAGGCTATTGTCAACATACGAGCCCTCCTCTCGGTCGAGCAGGAGGGTGCGCTAGTGGGTTTCTTGCAGTCGAACGCGAACATGTTCGCTTGGACACCCTCAGATATGATAAGGGTACCCAGGGAGGTGATCGAGCACCAATTGGCTATGTTCCCTGCCGTTCATCCCATAAAAAAGAACATACGACGCCAGTCCCCTCAGAAGCAGCAGTTCATCATCGAGGACATGGATAAGCTCATCGAGGCCAAACTCATCCGGGAAGTCATGCACGCTGATTGGACGTCTAACCCGGTGGTAGTCCCAAAGGTCCCCAACAGGGGGCGACTCTGCATCGACTTCACTGACCTCAACAAAGCCTTCTCGAAGGGATCTATACCCACTACCCAGGATCGACCAGATAGTGGACTCCACCGCAAGCTATGACCTCCTGAGCTACTTGGACACCTTCTGTGTCTACCATCAATTCCATATGGACAAAGAGGATGAGGCGAAGATGGCCTTCGTCACCCCCTATGGAGTATTCTTGTAAACATGCATGTCGTTTGGCCTCAAGAATGCTGAGGGGAAAAAATGCGGAGGCCTATGTCGATGACATTGTGGTCAAAACCCACGAGAAGGACACGCTTGTGGTGGAACTCGAGCAAACCTATTCCAACCTGTGCAAGGTCAACATAAAGCTCAACCCGGCTAAATGCATGTTCGGGGTCCCATCAGGCAAGCGCCTAGGTTTCCTGGTGTCGCATCGCGGCATTGAGGTGAATCCTGGGAAAATTAGGGCCATTGAGGAGATGCGACCTCCCCGAGGGTTCAAGGACATGCAGCACTTGGTAGGTTACATGGCAGCTCTAGGAAGGTTCATCTCAAAGCTCGGTGAGAAGGCACTCCCTTTCTTCAAGATCATGAAGCGGTCTGGCACGTTCCAGTGGACCTGCGAGGCTGTCGAGGATTTTGAAGGACTCAAGAGGTACCTTACAAGCCCTCCCGTCATGGTGGCCCCGTGAGCTCGTTATCCATTGTTGTTGTACCTAGCCGCCATGCTGCAAACGGCCAGTGTCGTACTCGTTCCGAGCGGGAAGATCCCGAAAAGGCAAGAAAGAAGGTGGCCGCACCCGCATCTCCTGGGGGCTTGGGGGTTGCGCCTCACAAGGCGTCTGGAGAATCTAAGAGAGCCCCGGGCCCTCATGAAGGGGGATCCTCGCCGAGGCCATGAGTGAGTCTCGGGAGGACCCGACGGTAGCTTCAAAGTTAATGGAACTTGTGCAACATCCTGTTTACTTCGTCGGCATGGTGCTCTGTGATGCTTGCGAGCACTACCCAATGCATAATATGCTCCTCTACATGCTTCTCATAGCCTCGAGGAAGCCGCAGCCATACTTCCAGGCCCATCCCATCAGAGTGGTAAACCAGTTCCCCAGGAGACAGTCCTGCACAACGCTAATGCAACGGGGCGTGTGGCCGAATGGGCGATCGAGTTGTAGCCTTTAAAGCTGATGTTCGACACGTCCCTCGCCATCAATGGTAGGGCCCTGTCCGAGTTGGCCGTAGAATGGACCGAACCATTCGTGGAGGAAGTCAAGAAGGAAGAGACCTAGTTGCCTGGGAAAGTAACTTTGGGATGTTGGGTCGTAAACTTCGATGGTGCATTCAGTGATGGCGCTGGAATGGTGGCAGTCCTTACCTCGCCTACTAGCCTCAAAGTAGCCAGCGCCCTCGGCATCACGCGCATCACAGTGCAAGGGTCCTCCCTGCTCCTCATTAACTTCTCCAACAAGAGTTACAAGCACAAGGATGAGCATATGGCGCCTTACCTCGAAGAGGTGCACAGGATCGAGAAGCATTTCTCGGGCATGGAGCTGCTCCACATTCGTCATGGAAACAACTACAAGGCTGACGAGATCCCCAAGCGCATGCCTCATCGGGAGCCCTAGTGACCAGGAGTCTTCGAGCCCAGTGGCCTAGTAGCGATGATGCTTCCCCCAACGAGGATTTGCTTCCCTGACCCTCGACAGGTGCATCGGACTGCAGACCACCATTTGGCGATCTCCTTGTTCTGGTACTTACCCCTCAAGAGGCATTCTGGATCACTGAGCTTAAATAGTACCTAAAAGACAACACCCTCCCTGAGAAGGATGTGGTGGTCGTGAAGAGCATCCTTCGTCACACCAAGAATTATTGCCTGGTGGATGGTGACCTCTACTAAGCCGACCTAACGACATCGAATTGTGGTGCATCTCCACTAAAGTGGGGCGCGAGCTACTCGTCGACATCCATGCTAGCAAATGAAGCCACCATGCATCTTCATGCACCCTCGCTGGGAAGGCATTATGTAGTGGATTCTACTGGCTCACGACACTAGATGACGCCACCGAGACTATCAAGTCTTGCCAGGCTTGCTAGTTCCATGCCAAGTAGATACTCTAGCCTTCCCAACAGCTGCAACCCATCCCGATATCATGGACATTCATGGTTTAGGGGATAGATATCTTGGTGACTTTTCCCAGAGCGTCCAGGGGCTACCCCTACCTGTACATGACCATCGACAAAATCACAAAATGGGCAGAGGTGGAGCTAGGGCGAGCAATCCCAGCAAGGCCAGCAGTCGAGTTCATATAAGGCTTGGTATGCTGCTTTAGAGTGCCCACTCGCATCATCACCGACAACAAAAACGAATTTACCTGCGGATTATTCAAATCCCACTATGCCGACCTCGACACCAAGATCTACTACGCCTCTATTGTAACACCCCTAGTTATAGTATTTCTTAATTAGGGTTTGTTTGTGCATCATAAGCATTGCATGTATCCTTTTGACTGAAGAAATGTTGCGTACAAGGAAAAGAAACTAAAAACCCTAACCCTAGTTTTCCCTATCTCTTTGAAATTAATTCATAATGGGTTTGAAATATTTGGAAAGGACAAACATATGGAGCCCAAATGGATTAAAAGGGCTCCACATTATTTCACATATCTACAAAGCTTCTGGTATTTTAAAATTACTCAAAAATAGATTTTGAATTTGAATTACAAAAGGGATAATAGAAAACAGAAATAAAAAAATGTTTCAGCAGAAAAAATAGAGATAAAGGCTACCAGGCCGCAGCCCATCTCCCATCCTCTCTGTTTACCGCCCACAAGCGCAGCCAACAACCTCTCCTACAGCCTGGTAGAAGCCCACCTTGGCCCGGCCCAAATTACCCCTTCACCTTGTCGTCTTCGTCCCCAACAGGAAGCAGCTCACTGTCTCGTGTGCCATCGGCGATCTTCTGCCTGTTGTGATGCCTGCTGCCGCCCCTAGACAACATGATAAGATTGTGTGCATCCTCCTCTCTCTCCCCGTACCAGTCTCATCTTCTCTCACCCCCTCTCATAGCATTCCCCAAACGAGAGAAACCCTAGCTCCATCTGCCGCTCTTCCTCACCGTTGTCGGCCACCCCTCGCCCAACTGAGGTTCCTAGGATCCCAACCAACGGGAAGGCCCTCCTCATAAGAAGAAAAAGAAAATATCAGCGCCGCCATCGAAGCGACAGTTCCAAGATCCTACGAGGAGGGGCATCTGATCATTCTGCCTGAATGGTGAGGCTAGACCCCGTGGCGGGTCAGATCCACTGAAAATCCGCGATGACCTCAACCACTATTTGGGCCCTTGCCCTTTCTCCACCACTAAAGCGGCACCATCAGACTATCAGGACCAGGATTTAGGGGGTACCCTAGCCCATTGATCGTTAAGCCGCTACCCGAGGTTACGATAACCCAACTTGGGGCACGTTGGGCCTCTTCTGCGCTCCGTGGGGAATCCTTAGGAAGGAGGCGACCCCCAAGGGGGGAACCCTCCTAGAGGCCCCCTCCTTTTAGGAGGGAATTCTTACCCTCATGACCCAACCAGGTTCCCCATGGTAACCTGCTTACCACCTACGAAGACGACAAGATCAACATGCGGCCCACATGTTGATCCGATAACGTGGTGCGCCTTAGAATGGAGAAGATGTTGTCTGGCCGCATCTGCTAGAGAGGCGCTGATGCCACCTATGTCGGTCTCGTTTTACTACATTGAATCAAGGAGATGGTGGACGACATCACACAGTAGCAAGACGTTAGTGGTGACCATGGCTTTATGATGCACGGGCAGCTGCAAAGACCCTAGACCAAATCCATGTGAAGGGGTCTTGTAGACCAGCATTCCTTGAGTGGCAATGTGGTTGTCCTTCCTGCCAAATGAACTGGGGAAGAGGTCCGAAATTTCTATAAAAGGATAGGTACCCCAACCTAAAAAGGGGACCGATCCTTAGGATCTAAAACCCTAGACCTTATCTTGTCATCACACCATCGTGAAGCAACATGAGCAATACATAAGTAGGAGTAGGTACTTTAGCTCCTCACGAGGGTCCTAAACCTGGGTAAAAAACCGAGTCACCTCTCTATCGTATGCGTGCTTCGTAGCGTCCATCGTTGTGTGGAAGATCTAGACACGTATTTAGTCCCCTCTCGAATCCAGGGTTTGTTGCTGCCCTTGGTCAGGTTTGGATCTCTCAAAAATAAATACAAACGTATATGGGAAATGTGGAGGATTCCCTGAGACTTTATTCATAAGGTGATCGAGAGATCGTACATTGTGTCTACAAGAGGTCTTAGTGGGTTCCTAATGACACCCGACAAGAGATGAATCTAGAACTATGACTAAGGTGAATGGTAAAGACTCAGGCGATTATGGCGTGTCCTTGTCACGTGAAGGTTCTTCAGTACTTATAGGTGTTTATGGTGGTGCAGTCTTCCTTAGTAACGTTAGGTCGTCATGTTGTCTTGCATGTAATCCTGATCTCATCTCCCTTGCATGTATGGCTGGTCTTCAAGATCTCTAGAGAGTCGTCTTGCAGCCCCGTAGGTCAGGTCGGTTAATGTAAGGTTAGTTGAGAGCTTCTAGATGTAGGACTTCAGGTCCTTGACTATAGAGGTAGGTGTGCGAAGGAATCATGGATTAAGTCCCATGTAAGGTAGAAGCATAAATCCACCCATCACCGACAAGCCCCCTATTAGTACCTTTAATAAGATGGCCTTCCTTTTAGAAGAGTTGCTTCAGCCTGTTCCTAACATTCACCTGGTTAGCTCGATGACTTCTTCTTGGTCTTGAGGCGCGAGGTCTTGGTAAATGCTCGAGGTCTCCCGCATGTACTGATGTATCAATCACGTTGATCCATGTGCCCATCCTTAGAGCAGATCTGATGATCCTTCCCATCTCAGATGTTCCAATGTAATGGGCCTACGACGAGGTCATGCAAAATTGTTACTAACAAAATGGAAGAAAACGATCTTTTTGTGTAGAGATGTGGGTACCTTAATGACCAGAAGAGGTCTGACGAAGAGGTCCCTTGTGAGTCGTGGAGTACTGAACCAAGTGGTCGAGAGGGTATCCATAAATTCAGATCTAATCATGTTGGAACCTTGCGTATGGATCCATCTAACAAAGTGAGGTCATAGATGGGTTTAGGTCTAGTCCAAGATGACATACTCAGTGACGCTGATAGCTGGTATAAATTCTCTTGTGACCTGAAGAGTGATGCCGAGAGGATCTTTTATGTGGTCGTGAGGACCTGAATTTGAACTGGTTGAAGAGGTTCTTTCAATAAATGTTGTTTCTCAGAGTTCTTTTTGCCGTGTGGGAATTTGTTCTGTCTGGCAAAATTTAAGGTGGTGATTATAATGAGGTTCCTGTCCACGAGGTGGACCCATGGTAATTGACCTCATGTGAATGCAAAGTTATTTCCTCGTCTTGCATGACACGGTTACCTCTTGGGCTTCTGTCCTTAAGTGGATTTCCCTTTGACTCGATGATCCATATCCATCGATCCCACCTCCCGGGGCTCTTTCTCCATAAATATCACCTCTTAGACCTTTCATTTGATATCCATACTGGTTTCTCACCATTATTCCACCGGAAAAAACCTTGCACTAGAGCATCTTCTTCATGGCCGGTGACATCAGTTCGCTCCGAAGCAGGGAAGTTAGGTGCACTCAAGCCATAGAGAGGGATACATGAGATCGCCATCAGTCCGGAGGAATTCTACTTCCCGTTGAGCCTCTCGACCTTGCACCATTCTCTAAACGATGTTGGGTACTATTCCTCTTGCTCCCAATTTCTCCCGACCTTGCAGATTCTCTCGAGGGTTTCCCTTTCTTCTAAAACTATAATCGCGTGCCCTAGACATTCAGTTCATTGCTTCTAGGACCTTCAGGACCGGTCCCCTCATGCACCTTTCCCATACGAGGTGGTGAAGGGATCATCAACGATGACCTCTCATGTCAACCATAAAGCTAGTAGTAAGTTGGTAAGTGCATTTCTTACCGATGGTCTTCCGTCTTGAAATTGATCTTTTTGCCTCCATGCTGGGTATGTGCCATCCTCCTGCTCAATCCTTCTTCCTTTGTTGATGAGCAGAGTCACCGGGTCTCGGTGATGACAGAGAGCATGCTGAAGGGACTTGAACTAGAATTGGTAGATCGTAGATCCTTAGAAGGGAGGTACTCAGGCTCGCGGGTGCCTTGGTGGCCGAGAAGGAGGTTCTGTCCATTACCCATGAGTCCCTATTCCGTATGATCAAGGAGAATGTCGAAGTTCGCCGATGATCGAAGATCTAGGAGAGGTGTCTCTATCATGTCTGCATTATTCCCGAATCATAGGGTGACACACTTAAGGTTCTCCAACACTAAGTTGTAGATAAAACATATCTGAGAATAATTTTGATAGAGTTGAATTTTTTTCAATGATCACCTAAAGTGTTTTGGGTCAAATCACTGAAAATGGTTCCAGGTGTAATATTGAAACAATGCAAGGGATTTTATGCAAATGTTTATTAATTAAAGTAATTAACAAAATTCTGAATAAAATAAATAAAAGAGTTTTATTTAAAGAGAAAAATGCATTTATGGTAATGGGTAATTAATGCATGTGAGTGGAGAGGAATTCATGTGAGTGGAGTTTCCACCCTCATGAATGAGGGAGAGGTGGGGCACCCTCCATGGCCGGCGGCCATGCCCCCTTGGGCTGCCCCTCCCCTATAAAAGGAGACCTACTCCTCTGCTCTAGATACACTGACTCCTCGGGAAGGTTCTCTTCCCCTTTAGCATTTCCGCCATGACCTCGCATTAGCGAGGTACATGTTCTATTAGATTCTCTGCAGTAAGATTTATATAGTCTTCCACTTCTTTGCTTTAGTAGAGGCATGGAAGTTGTCGGGAGCTAGACGTGTTCTCGAGGATGGGTATGCTATTGGGTTGTGGCATTCTTCAACTCGATCTTGAGATCAGCAAGTGATCAACTACATCACCAATGAAATCAGTTTTCATAAAAGTTTTCAGTCTTCAAGGGTAAGTTATTCTAGTTTCCCTCTTACTCGTTACTAGCATCTACTAGAATATATCTTGGCACAATTGGCATTCTTATCATAGGATTTTTTATATGTTGCAAACCCTTTAGTGGTATTAGAGCCATAAATATGAGTAGATGTTCTATACGAGTATCACACATATGGTTGTGGGTGTTGATGATCATGTTATTGCAACTTTTTGTGTATATTGGATTTTAGTGGCATAGTGGAATGAAGCGGCCCGAACGAACTTTACATGTCCTCACACATGAGATTTGTTCCACACTTAGCATGCAGCTCCTATTGCATAAGTTGCTAGCGAGTGTCTGTCTCTCCTACTATAGCTATGATCTAGTTTACAATGGGTTGTTGGTAATTTGTTTATCACTGTTGTGGTTTGAATTTCGTAGTATGGACGATTCTTCTTAAGCCCAAAGCCATGTAAAATATGCAAAAGAAATTAGAGGCATCTAACTTGTTTTTGCAGGGCATGTGATGGGATATGGTCATATGTTACAAATTTTATTTATGCAATGATATCATTTGTAAGTTATGACAACCAGATAGAGATTGTTTTATTCTGTTAAAGGCAAGTGTGCTAGAAATGGAAATTCCATGTAATTTGAATTAGTGTAGAACATCCAAGATGGTGGCATAATGGACCTTAGAGCCATGCTGGTGGAATGATGGTGATCATAGAATGGAGCACAACATGGAGATCGAAGTGCAACAAAGGACCATATCATATCACATTATTGATGCATGTGACGTTTAGCCCTTTTATGCACCTTATTTATGCTTATGTCTAGCTTAGAACTTGGCGGTAGCATTATAATATGATCCGTGACACTAATATATAAAGATAAACATGTGTTCTTACTTTAATATGCATTGTTAAGAAAGTTTGTCATTTTTAAGAACCACGTGATGAACAATTGTGATAGAATCTACGTTCGCATACAATGGCTATAAGAAAATTTTACACATGTGATTACTATGGTTCTGGTTGGCAAGCCTAGCATGTACACACATGGCCTCAGAACATGAACCTAAAGGTATAGCATGAGTCATATGAATGATATGATGAACATGTCGATGTTCACCTTTGAAGCTACATAATTTCACATGATGATCGGTTGTATTGTAGTGAATTTGGTTTGTTTAATCACCAAAATAACTAGAGGGGTGTTGTTTTTGAGTGGGAGTTCTAGTAGTAATTTTCAATTAGTTTGAACTCAATCTTTCATAGACTCATAGACTACAACACCCCAATTTTAGCCAATCTAAATTAGGGTTTTGTTTCAGCATTCATGAGCATCATCTTTTAAAATGTATGCAAATAAAAATTGATGAAAAGCCCTAAACCCTAATCCTTTTCCTCTATTCGAAATCCATTCAAAAGGGTTTTGTATTTTGGAATGTACAAAAATGAGGAGCCCAAATTGACTACAAGGGCCCCTGAAATATTTCTATAGTTTACAAAAGTCTCTAGTATTTTTGAAATGATTCAAAACATAAAAGTATTTGTAATTGAAAAAGAGAAAAGGAGAAACAGAATTGAAAAAGGTTTTAGCTAAAAAAATGGGTCCAGAGCAACCAGGTCGGCCCATCTCCTCTCTTCCTCTCTCCGCCGCTCAGTGTGCTGCAGCCAGTATCCCACGCGTAACCCACTCGACCTAGTACCTCTTTGTCATGCTCCAGTTTTCATCTTCCTCGCGAACAAGAGAGAGAAGTAGCTCAGTGGTGCGTCTACCGCCACTCAGCCACTGCGATTTGTGCCCCGCTGAGGATCCCCTGAGGATAAGAACGATGGCGAGACATCTCTCTCCCTGGTTCCCTCTCTCCCTGCTGCAAGCTTCCTCTCCCCTCTCATTCCTCTCTGCCCCGAACCCTAGCCCCCAGATGACGGCGAGCCTCACCATTATCGACCTTGTCGTTCCAATCCATCAAGCCCTAGTGAACCACCATGATGCACTGGCCATCATCCTGGAAGGAATCGCCGCCGGGCATCAAGAATCGAGCCCGTGACCCCTATCGTCCTCACCTCTGTCTGAGCTCCATCGCCGCCATTGACGTTGCTGATTACCTCCTTCGGACTCGTCGACCCCTCCACCGTCTTCATGGTGACTTCACGGTTTGGAAGGACCTCTCAACCCTCTCCCTCTCACTCTAGTTAGAGATCGTGTCGCGCACTACCGTTGGCAGCCGCCAGACCTCGCTGTAGATGTAGCTCCAGCTACCAAATCCGGGTGCCACCACCGCTATAGCATTCGCCACGTAAAGCTACGTCTCGCTAGCCTACTCTCGTGTTCTAGATCGCTTCCTAGCGCCATCCCCACCACCGATCTGAGAGATCCCTGCCAGGATGACATCACGTCGACGTCCTGCCCATCCTAGCGCGTGGGTTAGCCAAAGTCAAACTCGGGTTGGGTCTGACTCTGCCTGCATGGATGTTGAGGTGGCCTCGGGCCCTTCTTTGAGTGTAGTGGCTAGGGCCAGCCCAGTGTAAAATGTTTTAACTGCCTATGCTGACGCAATGCTGATGAAATAATCCATCTTAATTATTTTCAGAAATTCTAGAAATTGAATAAATACTAGAAATTCAATAACTAATTATTTATAAGTCCGAAAAATGTGCATAATATATCAAAATGTTCAAAAAATGATATCTACACAATAGCATCAAAAGCATGCAGTGTTAATCAACTTTAACTGAAAGTTTAATTAGAAGAACAATTGAACCTCGTAGGTGATTCTAGGGTCTCTACAGTATTAGGGCTTGCACCCCTCGAATGCCGCTTAAATTTGCAATCATGCTTTAGGGTTACATTTCAACTCCATTTACCTTTTCATATCATCATCCTTGCTTGAGCATTTCATTGATGCCATGTGTTGATTGTTTCCCTTTCTTTCTGATGTTTCTCCTTCTTGCCGATAGAATACGGTACCGACTCCAAGATTGAAGACGAGATCAACACCATCAAAGATCAACGAACAATAGTTGATCAACTATAATCAAGTCAAGTACAAGTATTTTGAAGATCTACTTTTTGGTTATCAACAAGTAAAGGCAAGCATATGCCCACCATTATACAATCCTATGATTTCGAAAGCATTTCAATTCCTGCCATGATGCATATGATTCTACTTTGGTCTTTTATCGATAGATAAAGTATGCCATCTATTACACTACTCCCTTTGAGCTTATATTACCTGTTCCATTGCTCCTAGCATAACTAAGTTTGGCTTGTGTGCACTCCTAGAGCTTATATCTATGTCTTGCTTAGCCATGCTTAGCTTCCAGTGCTAGTTCATCCAGATGATGTATCAGATGTAGAGAATCTAGTATGACAGGATAACATGATGAGATGAGATTAGTGGTAAAGGATAAACATGCTAAGGCTTGTATGGGAGGCCATGGTGGGATGTCGTTTTTGTAGTCCCATGGTTGCCACCACTAGGAACGGAGTTCTTTCCTTTGGACCAAGACAAGTGTACAGCCACACGGGGCTTGGGAACCCCTCTGCCGACTAACTTGCCTAATAGATTCCATGAGTCACATACTTTAGGAGTTGCATTTGACATATGCATAGAAAACATTCTGAATGATTTGGCGGGTGAAGGTGCTTCATAACAGGTAGGTAAGCGTGGACCGGGTTGCTTGGGGTCGATAGAGCCCCTGATAAACCAACCTTGCCTTGCATATCTAGGGACCGGCTTCAGGACTTGAAACATTACGGCAGAACCCTCCTTAGGGCATTACTCATGGTCTCAGCGAAAGCATGGTAAAGGTCGTGGCCAACCACCCTCTGACAGCCTTCCAAGGAAGAGGGCTAATCATGTGGCATTAAGAGTCGGTTGGTAAGTGTGGGTAAAGTTTTACACCCCTCCAGGTTAAATATTTTTGAAAAGTCGTGTTCACAGTTATGAACGCTTTGTGACCAAATTCTAAGATCATCGAGAACTATAACCTAATTGTAAAACTTGGTGGTTCAACATTTTCTTAAGGATGCTTCCTCATGGGTACGAGGGGGTGATCCTAGTTAGGAGATGAGAATTGTAACATCCCAATTTCAGGAACCCTGATTAGTTGTCTAGAATGCAAAAATCAGGGGGAACAGAAACTTTTTCTTGTGCCTTAGTGTAGTGGTTGTTTGTTGTTTGTTTACACTTATGCTTATGGAGTGTATCTTAGGATACTCCTTACCTCAACCTCAGTTGACTAAAACTATTTACCAAAACTATCTTGGCTTATTTTACATATTCTCAAATGTTCTGGCATTTCAAAACATGAGCCAAGATGCCTATGTAACCAAAACTATTTTTGGTAGCTTCTATTAACAAAACTATGGAGAGATGTATAATACAATCTCCTTATGTTTTCAAGATAGAACACTCAACTAATCTTACCTCTAGTTTTCTCAAAACTCTTGTTCAAAGCATTTAAATTCTACTCTTGGTAGAGGTACCAAGAACCCTCATCTTATTCAAAACTCAACCTCTTCAAAATGCTCCCAACCTTACCTCAAGCTAGGCTTGATGGTAACCTCATTAGTGGTTATGCTTAGTATAAGATGAGTTGACTTGATCAGCTGTCTGATGAGTTGCTTTGATCTGCTGCTTGACTTGTTTGCTTAGGAAGTAGTATGAGCCACCCTAGGATCTCATCACTAGGATCAGGTTGTTTTCCAAATCCTCAATCCCTAAGCAAGAAAGCAAACCTAGATATGATCCCTAGCCATTTAGTGATCATCTCAAACCCTCAACCAGGTCCATTCTGAGGATTTCCATTCTAGATGTTCCAAGTCTTGAAGACCAATATCAACCAAGGATCCCTGCTACTCAATCTACTCTTCAATATCACCCCTTTAGCAAAGCTCTGATACCTTGCAACTCCTCCAGGAACATTCCCTCTCATACTCTAGTCAAATGCCTCAAAACTGCCAAATGTGACAAAGTCTGGAAACAGTTTCAGCCTCACCTTTTTGATTGTCTCCTTTTCTCAAACCATGTGCATTTTTGGAAATCCACCTGAACCATATTGTTAACCATCCTAACGACTACCAAGGCCCACATTTTCCTCTGGTTAGATCATCCCTCAACCCACTCATCCTTGATGGTTTTGCAGGCAAGAAAATAACAATTCTTGCAAATCTAGTCATCATACCTACTTTGGTAGAAGCTCACATCACCATCCAAGATCCTATGGACCAACTCTCTGCGTGGTTGTGTTCTACTCATTGATGTCTATCAGAACCTACTTGAATTGCCCCAAGTGGATCTCTGTTCTGAATAAACCAACATGGTTTATAAGGCATCATAACCCATATTGCATGACAACCTTAATGTCAACAAAGTTTGCCATCAGTTATAGATCACATCAATTACTGTAATTCAAACTCCTCCTGCCATGTTCATCTATATGACCTTGTCTACCTATCCATCTATCCCTTGCACCAAGGTGAGCTCTGAGCTCAAAGATGCAAGCATGTTTTGGTGGTATAAAAATAACACCACCCTAGATCATCAACCCTTTTGTTTTCCATCCTTTTCAAGTTGAAATTCCTTTCCACAAGGTTGCAACTGCTTGCTACCCCTTGTCTATCTCATCTACATTGATCCTCAATGTTTATCAATATTTATCCATAATTATTATGGTCCGAAAACTATTTAATTTCTTAAATGGTCAAAATCTCCAAAACTCCCTCCACAAAAGAAAGTTTGGTTTTTACCAAACCACTTCCCCAACTTTTGGCTCTTGTGAGTTCCATATATCATACCTCAACTTCCCACCTCAAAAATAAATTTTTTGAGAAGCTTTATTATTTCTTTTTGTCCATTTTCTTAAATGGCTGAATTGGAATAAATATTGTTTTAAATACTTTTAATCCCCAATAAATCTTGGGAAAATTCCCCTAAGTGTGTATTCACATTTGGGACCCTCTCAAAACAAAATACATCCTTGTCCAATGGAAATTTATCAAAAGATCTTCTAAAATCCATTTTTGTCCTTTTTGAATCATTGGATTTAGGAGGACTAAAACTCCTCTGAAAAATCCCTAATAAATCCTAGGAGTCTACCTTTACCTCATCTATCTACCAGTACCATTTTATCCTCTTGTCCAATGCAACTTTGTGGACTTCCTTCACAACCCTCAATTGGATCAAATTTGCCAACTAAGAAAATCCATTCCTCAATTCACTTCCAAATTTCTTTCAACCTTGCTCAATGTACCTCCTCAGCATCAGATACATCCTTAGTCGACCACCATTGCAAGCTCCACCCCAAACAAATCCCCTTTTTCCATTACCCTTGTAGCAAGAAGGAGAAATAACCCCAATTCCTACAAGGATCAACCCAACTTAATTACCACTGATGCCACCCCCCCTCTCTCTGGTCCAGCATGACCCACTTACCATCCTACCCCTCTCCACCTCCCCCTGGACCAATCACAGGCCAGCTTTGCCCTCCCCCTTGTCTAAAAGGGTAATTTACCCCATCTAGTCCCCCCCCATGGTATAAAGGCCAACATCCCTCCCCCAGCCAGCTCCCTGCCCTCATTTGCCCCAGCATGCCCTACCTCTGCCCTGCTTTGTGCTGCCCGAGGAAGAAGAAAAGGAGAGCCTCAGACTTCTCAAAAAATCGAGCAAGGCTCCTTCCCCTCTGCCTTGTCTCTTCTGCATGTCGGCCGTTGAGTTCCCCTTGCTCTCCTGCATCTAATGGTGCTCTTCTTTTTGCCCAGGACCCTCTCCTCTGTTGTTGCCGTCGAGCATCGACGAGTTCATCCTCGGCCGCCGCTGCGCGAGCTAGCTCCCGGCGTCAACCCACCCCGTGTCGCCTTGTTCGGCTCGTCGTCGACCATCACATCGCCCTGCCGCCTCCTCGACCTCCCCCGATCCCCCAGGTATCCTCCCTGCTCCGCCTAGGGTTCCTGTCGCCGGCCACCCCTGTCGCGTAGACGACAACTGAGCGTCGTCCATCGCCACTTGATCCAACGGCCAAGATCCGCCTATACCCTTTCGGCCTCCCTCTCTCGCTGACTGCCGAGCCCCACCTGACACGTTCGAGCGCCAGCTCCCGCGTGTCGCCCCGAGCGTCGTGGGTCGAAACTCCCCCTATGGCCCATCTCCTCGTCAGATCCGGCCCCTGCTGCCCTCCGTTTTCTTTTCTTTTTATTCCAGATCCAGAAATAGCCAGCCAGTTTAAATACTTTTTGAAAATGTAAATGGACACCAAATGCCTAGATCTAATTTCCTGGTGGTTGTCTGATGTTTTCTCAAACATGTAGAGGCAACCCCATGCCCAAAATAAATTCCAATAATTCCTAGTAATTATTCTTCTACAAAGTATCTGGTACACTAATTAAATTCCACAGAGAGCTTCACATCTCCATTTGAGATGAACCAAAGACCTACTGGAAGGTATTCGAAATACCTATCATCCAGCACTGGTCCTATACCAAGGTGAACTGTATTTTGCTTCTAACAAAAATAACCAAACCAGCCCCTGTCTGCCTTAGATAAATTCCCTAGGTCTAACCAAATGTGGTATTGACCTGATTCCACCTCCTAGTACACCCAAGAACCAATATCCAGGAAAATCCCAGCATCTTAGAATTTATTGAGCTCTGGATGAATTTTAGTGATTTAAATACTTCAGCAAGGCATATTTTCACTAAATAAATCACTCCAGGAGTTTGGCAACTCTAAATTGAGTGAATACAATTTATACAGAAAGGTATTGGCCATTCCTATCACCTTCCCTTGGACCCAACCCAATATCATCTGTAGAATTAAAATGGTGAAAAAGAGAAAAACTATACAAAACTGCTTTAGGAATTTCCTGAGGGCATTCTGATAATTCTTTTGACTTGATTTCAACTCTATGTAGTTCTGTACATCAAGTACTACCTAACCATCCAAGTAAATAATTTTTGAAGCTCCAGAACCTTTTTGATGAATTATTTCCTCAAACTAGAGTTTCTTTCACTATAAAAAGCATATTTAAATCTAGAAAAATGATAATCAAGTGAAACCACTTGTGATGGTTTTGTCTTGTCAAAACCTATCTGAGGATATCATGGTTAACCATTGATAACCTACTGACCACAGATCCCTAATCCAAGTTCCTTATATCTAGCCTTAACAACTATCCTCCAAAAGAAAACACCCAGTGGCAATCTTGTAAATTCCACCATTTGAATCCCACTTCTCCAAAACCTCCCAAGTCTAGTAGTATTTCTCATGCTTGTTTGCTGTATGGTTTGACTGTTTGTATGCCTTGTATTGATTGTGATATTGGCTGCTTGCATGTGTACCCGATGACTATGATAGTGTGAGTGTCTGACGACGAGAAGAACGGGATTTCTTATTATTATATATTTGGGTATTCTTGGTCATCTGAAGAAGTCCAAGGACTTATTGCTGATCACAGGAAAGCCACCATTCCTGGACTCTGATTCATGTCCTACTCTTTTTTACCTGTTTTGTATCCTCTTTATAAATTGCATTATCTACCTGCATGCTTTGTTTTATAAATACTGCGATAGTAACTTGGCTCCTCCAAGTTATGATTTCGCGTCCTTCGAGGCACCACCCCGATAAACCCATCATTTATCCCCATTAGACCGAGAGTACGATGGATAGCATCCTACCTCCTTGGAAACCCCGGTTTTGAGAAAATAAACTGTTTTGGGATTTTCCCCACTACAAATGTTTCAAAAACGGCTTTGTAAAACCCTGGGAAGAGGCATCGTTCCTAGTGGAATTTTTAAGAAAATAAATGGTGATGAGAAGAAGTGCAAAGGTGATTTTCCTTGTAGTTTGTCCGTATTAGCCGAGGCAACTTCTGCCATGCTTATAGGGAGAAATCCCTGGAATCCCGGGCTGGTGTCCCAGATCAAGGATCTGAAGCCTGTCGCTTGCCTCGGCAAGAATGAGCCTGAACAATCAGGAGTTTGGTGCAACAGTTGGGTCTCTCGCGGTCGGTATGACTTTGGTAGTACGGAAGGAAGTGGAGTCACCAAATTTAAGGTATACGCCAAGTTGCGGCTTGGGTATGCGCGTGTACAGAAGGAAGGACGATGGCTGGGAGCCACATACTCGTTTCCAGGGAGAACAAACCCAAGAGGAAAAGCATGCCTTTGCTAGTGTAGACAAGCAAAAAGTTAGGTTTGATTATCCAGACCCCCATCTACAGTGGTAGTGTGCCGTGGTTGAATCCCGGCGGATGTATTCATTCTTGTGGGTAAAGTGTGCAAACTCAACAGAGTATAACCTATTGCAATAGTCGTGTCCACGATCAAGTACGGTTGTAGAGGTGTGGGCTAGGAGTACCCAAACTGGGCTTGTTTGGGAAACAAGTACGAAGTGGATGAAGGTTCCGGGAACCCGAGTTCGAAAGCTTTGTTTTGATCCGAGGGGTCGAAGATGTTTAAAAAGGGTTTTTACTACAAAAATGGTTTTCAAAACTCTTTTTCAACAAAGACATGGAGATGTCTGGATTTATAAAACAGAAGCATGTCTTCAAAACGCTTTTTCAACAAAGATATGGAGATGCCTTAATTTCAAAGTTAGTTTAGGCTTTTCAAAAGCAACCCCAAATAGAGCTATCGCGCCACAACCACAATTGCATTTTCTTTGTTTACTTATCCTGGTGGTTTGCGAGTACAGTCAAAAGTACTCACGGCTGTGTCCCTGGCTATTTACTTGGCCAGACTTTCAGGAAGTTAAGGTGACGTCCATCGAGCTACTCCGTCTTCCCAGTTAGCTGCCTGTAGGTTGAGGCACAATTGGGCTCTGCGCTTGGCGATGTTCCGCTGCTAATGATGATGTAGCCATTATGGAAATTATGTAAGTCTTGTATTTTCGTTATGTTCGGATGTTGTAATGGTACCTGTCGGTTATGTTCCACGGCTCACTGATCATGGGAACATGGAAATATGCATAACAGGGATTTCTTGTATGAATAATCCGGGAAGCCCACAAGAATGATGGTGTTTTGGTGGATATCAAAGATGATGATCGATTCTTTGGAGGTGTCGTTCTCTTATACCCTTTTAAAATGTTCTGATTAGACAAGCTTCTTCATGGTCTTGTTTTATAAACAAAGATGGATTTATGCAAAATAAGCCCACCAACCATAAGTCTTGTAGAGTACACCCTGTACTCACCCTTGCTTTGTTGATACTTTTGTAGCATAGTAAGTGTTCCCCTGAAGACAAGTTCCATATGACATCGAAACCGACGAGTAGCTTGGGGTTCCTAGCTGGCAGCCTGGAATCTATGGGCTAGGACGTTATCGTTATGGTTCAGGCCTCTTAGGCCATTTGTTAAGTTTCCTATACTTAATAGCATAATTTTCCTTCCGTTGTTTGATGTTTTGTGGTTAGTGACCTCTGCTTGTAATATTTTGGTTCTTTGCTCAATTATTATCTTGTTGTACTAATTTTTGTGTCATAGAGTTACTATTGCGTCACTGATTACTCACTGGTTAACCTCGAGGTCTATGTTAATCTTATGTTAGGCTAAGGTCTAGGATTTGTTTAACCCTAACCCTGGGGTTGTCATAGGTTTTTGGTATCACAGCAGTACTGACCGTAGGAAAACCTTGCTATTGGTCGATGTTGAGTCTAGTGCTTGTGGAAACTATTTCAAAAGATGAAAAGTATTTGTGAAAACTCTAGTATGCTTATTTTGTTCCTCATCTAGGATCGCTCTTAACTCTGGGTGATCTTACCTTGTGTTGATTTGGAATGTTTTTGACTCTTTTAGTCTTTCAAAGCTTAGGTGCCTTCTGGGCAATTCGCTTCTCAACCAGTTGACCTAGTGTAGAGTTCTTTAGAGTTGTGTGTTGTGAGTTCTTTGTGTTCCCTTTGCTTCGCTTCTATTGAGAGATTCCTTTCTATCATGATCTCTCTACCTTATGGGCCCACAATATTATATTGACGGATCCTAAGTGTTCTGTTCTAGGCTTCGAGGTTTCCTTTCACCTCGTGTGCCTCCTTTTCTTCTTGTTTGGGTACTTCAGGAGTTCTTCCTTATCTTGGAAGCTACCTCGTGATTACTACCTTTTAGTTCACACTGTGTCACTTAAGTAGTAATTACTTCTTTCTTGGGCTTTAACCCTCAGACTTGGACCGAAGGTCCCGAATTGTACGAGATTCTAGTGTTGTGAATCACTTATGTGAAGATGCCCTTTAACCCAAGGTCCATTCTGTTGACCCCTGTTGTTAATGTTGACACATTACCTCAGGATGGCTAACTTCAATTATAGCCCTCAATCTTGTGGTTATTATTGTGATTGAATCGTTACAATTAAGGACTTTCCCTACCACTAGCTACGACATATGTTCTTTAATGGAACCAAATGGATCACGGCAAGATTACTCATCGTGAGTCTCTCCTCTATCACGGCAAGATTACTCATCGTGAGTCTCTCCTCTATACTCGTGACTCTGCCACACCCTCCATTCTTTGCATCAGTTTTTGGAATATTGATAATCCATGCATCCACATCTTGGGATTCCATCCTGAGCATGTTCCTTCCCCTTGATGCTTTCTGACCTTTGTCTACTATTTGGTCGCCAAGTGGTAATGTGCATTGGTGTCTCCCGATGCAAGATACTCCTGTGGTCTGTCAAGACAACCATTTTTGGATGTCATGAGAAACAAAGTCTAGTACATTGTCATATCTAGGACCAGGTCAAAGTATTGTAATCCGCAGATCTAGAGGCATGATTAGTTTCTAGCTATTCTACCTTACAGTATCACACCCTTTTACATTAAGTGGTTGTTTTGAGTTTCATAACCCTCTTAATGAAGTGATGCTCTTACACATATCTACCCACCATTCCTCTGAGCTTTAGCGTTCGATAATGATGCGTGTGCATAATAATGTGGCCATCAAAGATTCATAGCAGTTTTTATTGCTTTGAACTCGAAGGACATTTGAGTCATTCTTAGCGTGATTGGTTAACCCTATCACTAAGAGAAGGATGATTGTGCTACCAAGTCCGATATTCTGGTACACTCTCTTTGGTCAAAGAGTTAGGCTTGTGCTGAAGCTCTGAGACTATGTCTTCTTGTCTTACCAAGTAAGTTCCCTCTCGAATGAAGAGACATATGGGTGGTTCGTGATATTCTACATGCCTCTATAGAAGTATCACCACATTTCCACATGAACATGTTTGTCAAGTTCTTGAGAAAGCAAGTCCTCTGAGTTGCTCCTTCCTCCAAGGATCCTTATTGGGTACCCCTGAACTAGTTGGCTAAGCTCAAACACCAGCTTGGAGAGTTGTAAGAGAAAAGTTCTATCTGACCTAGTTCATATTAAAGGGTTGTCTAGTTTAGTTTGGGCTGAAGAAAGATAGTATTTCCTTTGTGGATACATTATCTTCCCCTGTCTTTGACTTGATCTAGATTATTGTCAAATCAAACTCAGTTCCATGGACTATCTTGATGATGTTGCTACTCGTCATGTTTCACTTGTGTACACCCTCATGTCTATTGGCATGCCTAATACTTTTGCGATGTCCACATAACATATGAGTCCAGCTTCTTAGAGTATCTTGATAAGTTTGTTGTTGAGCCCATCGATAACATCCTTATCTTCTCCAAGCCACACTAGATTCATATGGAACCTTTGGTATTAATGTTGGAAACTTTTAAGAACCTTCTTTGTGTTATCTCGAAGTATGTGTTATGAATGCTAGAAGTGACCTTCTCCGACTCACGTGCAATTGTTGAAAGATGTTGTCGTGGATTCGAGTAGGGTTATCTTTGTTTCTCTAAGGACATAGGTGTATTTCGTTGCTAGTACTTCATGAAGGTGCAGTTGTCTTTTGACAAGTTGCTAATACGTGGGTCTAGCAATGTAGCTCAGTCTATTGGAGCTTAACACTTTAGTCCATGTCTTGAAATTGTAGTAACTTTACCTTGTGGTAAATGTCACACACTTTCTTTTTGGACGTGCTGAGTCTGAAGTATCATTACACTTAACCAAATCTGAATCTCAGGTAGATATGATGGTTGGTGATCTTCAAGGTTTTGACATAGGTCTCTTTGTAAATCTGGCAAGATTGATGTAATGGTTGACAGAATCATCCGGAAAGGTTTATTGTCATACTCTCTTGATTTAGCAAAAACAACCACTCTATATGAGGCTTATTCTATGGATTATTATAGGAGTTGTGCTCATGGTTTCCTTTGTAACCGAAGTACGACCATTAATTGATGTTTGCTTTCTTGAACATAAACAAGAATATTTAAAGTAGAGTTGCTAAATGTCTCTCGATCGTTGTTAGCAAGCGTTTGTTGTGCCAAGTAAATGAAGTCTGAGTTTGAAGTTTCTTTTTCCTCGTGTCATCCGATATCTTCTTATCTATTCATCTGGTGGTGCAGAGTGATATCGCAATCTTCAGCGAAGATTTTGATAATCCTAAATGAATAAAGAGTTTCCCTTGTTTCTCGATCATGTTCAAGAGTCATGATGATTCGAGTAATTACCAATTTCTCTTGTTACATGTTCCTTGTGACTCTTACGATTCCTATCCACAAAACACCTTTCTGTCTTAACCTTATGTTGAACGAAGGTTGATCCTTCTGTATCAAAAATAAATCAACAGCTTGGTTATCCATATTTATGTAACCACGGAATCTCTACTTAATCCATTTAGTAGAGGTTACCTCTAAAAGTCTATGGTCATGTTCCTTCTATTGAAAGCTCTCATTTTCAGAAGCTTAAGCTCTTCTAAAGCTACATAGTCTCAATCCTTGTGAAGACTAGTTATTTGTTACCTTGAAACCATCTCCTTTTGTTTCCTCCGTTACCGTGACATGTTTCATGTTCATCATCTGAGAGTTGTTCTGAACACTCCTTCATGACTTGACCATGAGATACTCTGTGTGTTGTTTAGTGTGTTTCCCTCTTGTCCTTAGAGTGATCTTGTTCTCCTTCTTCCTTCCTACCTTTGGAATATTGGGTCGAGATGCTTGTAAGGGGGATAGATCTGTAACACCGTAGTTTTACATAATCTAGTTTAGGGTTTTGCCTGTGCATTCATGAGAATCACCTTTTAAAATGTATGCAAATATAAATTTATGAAAATCCCTAAACCCTAATCCTTCCCGTCTTTTTGAAATCCGTTCAAAAGGGTTTTGTATTTTGAAAAGTACAAAAATGAGGAGCCCAAATAGACTACAAGGGCCCCTAACATATTGGTATAGCTTACAAAAGTCTCTGGTATTTTAGCTAATTGAAATTGCAAGGAGAAATATAATTGAAAAAGGTTTTAGCTAAAAAAATGGGTCCAAACCAACCAGGTCGGCCCATCTCCTCTCTTCCTCTCTTTGCCGCTCAACGCGCAACAACCAGCAGCGCACACGCAGCCCACTCTGCCTAGTACCTCTTCGCCGTGCTCCTGTTTTCTTCTTCCTCATGAACGAGAGAGAGAGAAGCACCTCGATGGTGCGCATGCTTCCTTCTGCCGCTCAACCACTGTGATTCGTGCCTCGTTGAGGATCTCCCGAGGATAATAATGATGCCGAGATGTCTCTCTTGCCTGGTTCCCTCTCTCCGTACCGCAAGTGTCCTCTACCCTATTGTTCCTCTCTGGCGCAAACCCTAGCCCCAATATGCCAGCGAGCCTTGCCATTCTCGACCTCCCCATGCCAAGCCGTCAAGCCCTAGTGAACCGCCATGTTGCGCTGGCCATCAACCTGGAAGGAATCCCTGCTGGGCGTCAAGCATCGAGCCTTCGACCCCTGTCTTCCCCGCCTCTATCCGAGCTCCACCGCCACCATTGACGTCGTTGCTGACCTCCTCCGGCCTCATAGATCCCTCCACCGTCCTCATGGTGAACTCACGGTTTAGAATGACCTCTCCACCCTCTCGCTCCGGTTAGATCTTGCGTCGCGCGCTTCCGTTTGCCACCACAAGACCTTGCCGTAGATGTAGCTCGACTACCAAATCTGGGCGTCGCCACCATTATAGTGTTTGCCGCGTCGGGTTACGTCTCGCTATCCTACTCGCGTGTCCCATATCGCCACCTAGCACCGTCCCCGCCGCTGATCCGAGAGATCCCCGCCAGGATGATGTCATGTTGATGTCCTGCCGACGTTAGCGTGCGGGTCAGCCTAAGTCAAACCCGGGCTAGGTCCCAATCTGCCTGCATGGATGCTGAGGTGTCCTCGGGCCCTTCTGTCAGCTGGAGTGGCTAGGGCCAGCCTCGGTGTAAAATGTTTTAACTGCATGTGCTGACGCAATGCAGATGCAATAATCCAGCTTAATCATTTTTAGAAATTCTAGAAAGTAAATCAATACTCGAAATTCAATAACTAATTATTTATAAGTCAGAAAAATATGTATAATATATCAAAATGTTCAAAAAATGATATCTACACAATAGCATCAAAATCAAGAATTGTTAAGGAACTTTAATTGCAATTTTATTTAGAAGAACGATTGAACCCCGTAGGTGATTCTAGGGTCTCTCTTATATTAGGGCTTGTACCCCTCGAATGCCGCTTAAATTTCCAAGCATGCTGTAGAGTTACTATTGTGTTACCGATTCCTCACTAGATATCCTCGACCTCTAGGTTAAGATTTTGTCATGCTAATGTTTGGGATTTGTTTAACCCTGGCCCCGAGGGTTTCTCGTAAACCTGGTCTAAATAGTATTTTCAAATATGTTGTAGATCATGGCACCAACTACTTTCCATTTCAATGTATTCATGTAGAAGGATAAACTTAGCACCAATGGTAGCAACTTTATCGAATGGGCCCTTAGTCTGAGGATACTCCTATCGGATGCTCGAAGGAGCTATGTGTTAGATGCACCTCTAGGACGCCCTCCTGCTGAAGATGCTACTAATGATGAGAAAAATGTGTTTCTCAATCGTCATTAGGATCACCACTTAGTTCATTATAGTATATTATATGGGGTAGATCCTAAACTTTGAAAGTGTTTCGACCTCAACAATGCCTATGATATGATGGTTGAATTGAGAATTATTTTCCATAACCATGTTGTCGTAGAGAGTTATGAAGCTTCTGAAAAGTTCTTTAGCTACATGATGGAATAGAACAACTCCATTAGCTAGGACGTACTCAAAATGTCTGGGTACTCCAATAAACTCGTAGCTCTGGGAATAGTGGTTCCAAGTGAGTTAGGAATTCATAGGATTCTCCAATCACTCCTTATACATTGCAAATGTATCTATAATTTTTGATGTTCCATGCTTGGTTTTATCCACTTTTTTGTGTTTTGTTTCAACTTTGGAGTACTTTTCATATGATTTCTTGGACTAACCTATTAACAAGAGCCACAGTGCCAACTGCCTGTTTTCTGCTGTTTTTGGTTCCAGGAAAGTCAAAAAATGAATATTCTCGGAATTGGACGGGACAAAAGCCAAAGTGCCTATTTTTCCGGAAGGGATCAAGTGCCAGAATACAAGACGGAGAAGGGCCAGGGAGCCACCACACCACCTGGCCGCACGGCCAGGCCTGGCCCGCGCCAGGAGGTGGTGTGGCCACTCAAGGCACCCCCTCGGCCTCTCCTTCCGCCTATATATTGCCCTCGGGACGAAAACCCTAAGTACCCGATAAAAAATCCACAAAAGAGTCTGTAGCCACCGTCATCTCCATCCCTAGATTGGGAGGAATCTGAAGCTCTTCCCGGCACCCTGTTGGAGAGGGGAATTCACCCTGGAGGCCTTCTTCATCACCATGCAAGCCTCCGGTGTGATTCATGAGTAGTTCATCCTTGGACTACGGATCCATGTAGTAGCTAGATGGCTGGTTCTCCTCCTTTGTGCTTTCATGTTTAGATCTTTTGAGCTCCGTCCATGATCAAGATCATTTATTTTTAATTCATACATGTTGTGTTTGCTGGGATCAGATGGATATTGAGATGCTATTTCAGATTGATTATTGATTCTATCATGTCTTTGTTATTTGAGGTCTTGCATGCTTTCCGTTGTTAGTAGCTATCTTGGCCAAGTAGATGCTAGCAACTCCAAGAGTTAGTATTTATGCTCGATAGTGGGTTCATGCCTCTGGTAATCTGGGGAAGTGACAGAAATCTCTAAGGTACTAGATGTGATGTTGCTACTAGAGAGAAAACAACAATCCTTTGTTCATAGAACAATCGTATTGTTTACTTTACACGCAGTTCGTAATGCAATAATCTGTTACTTGGAACTTAATACTAGAGGGGGTTCGGATGATAACCTGAAGGTGGATTATTAGTCATAGATGCAGTTGGATGGCGGTCTATGTATTATGTTGTAATGCCCAATCAAGTCTCAGAGGAGTCAAGATGATTAGTATATGCATGTATTGCTTTCTCGGTGTTTGTCAATTGCCCCGCTGTAATTTGTTCACCCAGCATGTTATCTATCTTAAGGAGAGCCACCTCTAGTGAACTATGGATCCCGGTCCTTTTTCTTTACATACAATCTACAATCTTTTACTGCTTTGTGTTTACTTTCTACAAAATTTTACTTCTTTCCATTTGATACATTTAATCCTTTGTTTTCCGCAAAACACGGTGAGATTGACAACCTCATCGCAAGTTGGGGACAAAGTTCTGTGGTTGTGTTGTGCAGGTCTCCACGTTGCTACTAGCACCGGTAGTGCGCCCTGCCAAAGCTCAGCTAGCAACACCATTAGGGTGTTTCCTTGCTCCTACTGGTTTGATTAAACCTTGGTTTAATAACTGAGGGAAAACTTACTACTGTGCGTATCATACCTTCCTCTTGGGGTTCCCAACGAGGTCTACGTCGAAAGTCGAGCGCATCAACTCCCACCAAGTTATATGAACTTTGTGATGAACTATAATATGCAAAGCATGAATAAGTCTATACCTGAGCTTAAGGAGCAGCAAGTGTGGATGGTTAGTAAGAACACTAGTTTCAAGAAAGGCAAGAAGGGTAACTTCAATAAGGGTGGCAAGTCTGCTTCCGCGCCTGAGAAGAAGACCACGAATGGCCTGAAGCCTGAGACTGAGTGCCTTTACTGCAAGAACATGGGGCACTAGAAGCGCTACTGCCCCAAGTATCTGGCTGACAAGAAAGCCGAGAAGGTGAACAACGGTATATATGATTTACATCTTACTAGCACTCACAGTAGCACCTAGGTATTTGATACTAGTACAGTTGGTAATATATGTAACTCGAAACAGGGGCTATAGAAGAAGAATCAACTAGGAAAGTATGAAGTGACGATGTGTGTCAGCAATGGATGAAAGGTTGATGTGATTGTCATCGCAACGCTGCACTTCACTTACCGGCGAGATTAGTCTTGAATCTAAATAATTGTTATCTTGTGCCTATGTTGAGCATGAACATCACTTACGGATCATGTTTATTGTGAGACGGTTGTTCCATTTATATGAATAATATCTTTTATGGTCATGCACATGTGAAGAAAGGTTTATTTATTTTGGATCTTGATAGGAATATGCATATTCATAATGTGCATGGAAAAAAGAATTAAATCGAGTGATGATAATGCTACAAAGATGTGGCAGTGTCGCCTTGGTCATGTTTGTGTAAAATGCATGAAACTACTCCATTCTGATGGATTGTTGGAACCACTTGATTATGTATCATTTGAGACATGTGAACCATGCCTTATGTGAAAGATGACTATAATCCCGTTTTCTGGTTCTATAGAATGGGCGAAAGACTTACTAGAAATGATACATTCAGATATGTGTGTACCAATGAGTGTCTTGGCGCACGGAGTTTATCGGTATTTTGTTACTTTCACGCATGATTTGAGTAGATATGGGTATATCTATTTGATGAAACACAAGTATGAAACCTTTGAAAAGTTTAATGAATTTCATAGTGAAGTGGAAAATCATCGTAACAGAAAGATTAGATTTCCGCGATCCGGTAATGGAGGTGGATATCTAAGTTACGAGTTTCGGAAGACCACATCGAAATGGTGTGTCAGAATGTCATAATCGTAAATTATTAGATATGGTTCGATCTATGATGTCTCTCACAGACTTGCCATTGTAATTTTGGGGATATGCACTAGAAACAACCGCATTCACTTTAAATAGGACTCCATCTAAATCCATGGAAACGACACCATATGAATTGTCGTTTGGTAACAAACCTATGTTATTTTTTCTAAAAGATTGGGGATGCAATGTTTATGTGAAGAAACTTCAACCTGATAAACTCGAACCCAAAGCGTAAAAATGCGTCTTCATAGGATACCCTAAGGAAACAATTGGGTATACCTTTTATCATAGATCCAAAGGAAAAAATTCGTTGCTAAGAATATATCCTTTCCGGAGAAGGAGTTTCTCTTGAAAGGTGTGATAAGTAGGAAGGTGGAACTCGACGTGGTTATTGAACCTTCTCTTCATGGAATGGCGAATAGTGCTTTGTCGTAAACAGCGAGTGGGCAGTGTTAGAAGATGTTCCGATGTCAAATTCACCAAATAAAGAGGGAACTAATGATAAAGATCATGAAACTCCAAAAGAGAACACTATCAAAACTCGCAGGTCAACTAGGACATGTGCAACTCCTCAACTATACGGTAATCCAGTTATGAATTTCATGGTATATGGAAATGATGACCTTGTGAACTATGAGGAAGAAATGGAAAGTCCAGATTCCAAAAACTGACTAGAAGCCATGCAATCTAAAATAGAATCCATGTATGAAAACCAAGTTTGGACCTTGGTGAACCTACCTCATGACCAAAAGGCCGCTGAAAATAAATGGATTTTCAAGAAGAAAAATTGACACTAATGGTAATGTGACCATTTATAAGCTCAACTTGTCGCAAAAGGTTTGCAACAAATTCAAGGAGTTGACTACGATGAGACTTTCTCTCCCATAGTGATGCTAAAGTTAGTTAGGATTATGTTAGCAATTGCATATTTTGACTATGAAATTTGGTAGATGGATGTGAAAACCGCGTCCCTTAATAGAAACATTGAGGAGGAGTTGTACATCGTACAAACCAATGGTTGTATTGATCCTAAGGATGCTAACAAGGTATGCAAACTTCAGCGGTCCATTTCTGGTTTGATGTGAGCATCCCGAGATTGGAATCTCTGTTTTGATGAAGTCATCAAAGGGTTTGGATTTGTCCAAACTTATGGAGAAGCTTGTATTTACAGGAAGTGAGTGGGAGCTCTGCAACATTTTTAAATTTATATGTAGATAACATACTGTTAATTGGAAATGATACAGAACTTTTGAATCGTATAAAGGATTATTTGAACAGTAGTTTTTCAATGAGGGACCTCGGTGAAGCAGCGTATATACTAGGTATCGAAATCTATAGAGATAGATCAAGACACTTGATTGGGCTATCGCAAAGTACATACCTTGAAAATATTTTGAAGAATTTCAATATGGACAAAAGGAAGAAAGGTTTCTTTCCTGCTCTTGCATCCGTTCCTCCATCTCGCGTTGAACCCTTTCGGCTGCATTCAACGAATCTTGGTCCTGACTTGATAACTATTCTTCTAAATCACGGATGCGCCCAGCTGAGACGCTAGACCTCTTGGAAGCAGATGAAACTCCGATGATTTAAAGGAAAGTAATTGATCTTGAATTGTTCTGGTCTCTCAGGACTTCTTCAACAATCTCCAGATCAGTTTTGGGAATCCAATCTTCTGGGTGTGGTCCCATTTTCTGAAGCACCATCTCAGTCTACAATAGGATAAAAAATAGCAAGTCCAGAGTTAGAAGAAATCAAATAATTAGACAAACTAATGAGAAATGCGTAGCACATAAAATAATTTACTTACATAAGCTTCTGCTGATTTCTAGGACATCATACCATCCTTGTTAGTGTGGCTTGCTTTAAAGAAAGCAATCGGGGAGGTATCGACGTCCTCGGTCTTCTGAGATTTATACAAGAATTATGACACGATGAATTATAAGTGTGTATGGCATGTTCACAAAAAGAAGTAGGTGTTGCATCTGAAGAGTTCAAATACTCACAAGTGCATGGTAATGTGCAACAAAGCTTCTTGAGCCAGTGGTGTGTTTCTTCGTCACAACATCTCTGTTCTTCTTGTTACTCTCGCAGATTACCTATGTACAGATGCATGAATTTAGTATTCCACAGTACAGTAGTATGTCTGCGATAGATGTAGCTGAAACAACAGGAATCATGTACCTTGTAGTGCTCATCATGGCATATATCAAGAAGCTCTGCCCAGCTTTCCTCGTCTACCTCTTTTGGTTTTAACAATAAAGCTTGCTCGCGGGTTAGATCTTTAACATCTTTCCAATAGACCTTTTTCAGCCTCCAACGTTGTCGGCGAATACCTTTCTGTAAAATGTTGGTGCAAATGTCTTTGCCAAGGTCATCACTGCTGTCCATTGCAAATTTCCCTGCAGATAACATGGAACACAAATTCATATCAGCATCGAATGACAAAATTGTTAAAAAATCATCCACCAATGAGACATTTTATATGGAAAATGAATAAGAGGTTAACGGACGTACAGTTATAGACTTAATGGTTTCCGGAATAGTATCTTTCAGACAACCTTCCTTGTCACCATACTGCTTCCAGTGGGTTGCCAGTGGCATCTTGCTGCGTATGTGAATGCCACACTCTGAACTCAGTTTTCCTGCTTGCACAAGATCAGTGGGTCTCCTCATGCCAGGAGTGAAGTTGATCTGCATCTTAGCCCCTCCATTCCTTCTAGACCACTCGTGTACCCCATGCCCCATAGTAGGTTTGCGTACATCACGCTTTTCCTTTAGAGCACCCGTGTCTACAATTGCAACTCAAACCAGTGACAAAACGAGAGACAAGACTTCAATTGAAAATTTTGCAACTAAACCAGTGAATAAATTGTAAGACGTGTTGTCAATACCTTCCCGTTCGCTGCGGACAAGTACATGCTCCTCAGGTGAGTTGCTACCTCTAGAGGTTTGAATTAGCATGGGCGAGGATTCATTTCCATTAGTACCCCCTTCCCCTGCTTTCTGGGTAGGGGCCTCTATTTCACCATCATCTTGAGTCTCTACATTTGCTGCTGACCTTGTTAAAACATTTGGAGGCACAAAGGTTTTTGAGCGCTTCCGCTTCTTTTCTTTTGTAGAACCTTCCGTTACCTGCATTTTAATAGATCAAGCCATAAATATTAAAGCAATCTGTACATATCCTACATGTGAAGGCAGGAGAATGCTGCATTTCTTCACCTTAGAGGAAGATTTAACAACATCATGGTCCTCTTCATCCGGAACAAACACATCATCATTAGTGGGCTCGTCGGCAGGATCAGGTTCATAATTAGGGTCCTCGGTGATATCCTTCTCCTGCGGCTGTGCCTCTTTCCGTGTTGTCACTGCCACCAGTTTCTTAGCAGTACCAAACACAAATTCACGCGCCATCACCGTGAAATCCTCCATTGGCTTGCCATGTTCAATAGCATTCTGCTTCAGTGCTTCAGACATACGAGACACGTTCTCCTCCATCACTTGTTTCCTAACATTTTGATATGCGTCTGCTGCTTTGACTTGAGTAACTGAAAACAATCAAGCAAAGGCAAGTCATGATCATACTCATTAGTACAAACAGAGTAGACAAGATCATTAAAGCAAAAATTATGTGATCCATACTATAAAATTAACATGCTCACAAAACATTATTCCATTGCCTCCAAATCTCGTATCGTCATTCAGTTAACTGTCTAAACCCTACTGTCAACAAGTTCACTTAAGTGTCAGGTTCAGTGTATTAGGTATCAAGTTGTTCAGTTGCGTCAGTTAAGACGCCAAGCAGCAGGGTTTATCCAACAAGTTGGGCTCTATTACCTGAACCATTATGTAGGAACAGAAACCTAAATCTAACACATAGTTATAAGATCGGATCTTAGGGTGTCATGCTCAACACATTCATGGCATCTGGAACCATGATCTATGAAATTAAAACCCAAGACAAGCACATTGTTGAAGGATTCGAGTCATAGGGCGTCACGTTCAACACGTGCTAGGCATCTCGAACCATTTCTATGATCTAAAACCTAGATCTTGCACATAAGCTGCAGCATCTTGAACAACAATCTACACATGTTGATCTACTAGAACTCATGCTTGACTGATCTAGAAAGAGTCATAGACCTAGGGCGGCAGAAAAATGACCTGGGCGTTTACGCTTTTGCTTCGGTGTCGGTGGTAGCACATTCCAGCGTGGTGTGCCGCTTCAAAGACTGCCGGACATGTCGCCCGCCACAGAGGGGAAATCCACCGGCAACCAACGCCTTGCTTGACGAATCTAGGGTTGAGGAAATTGGCGATGGGGTTCTAGGTGGGCGGTGAACAAGGAACAGAATTAGGGGATGGGTATGCGGGAGGTGGGGGCACGCCGTTTTTAAAGTGTCGCGGGGGCGGCAAATTGTTAGCACCAAAATGGACGGGCGGGTGGAAAACAAAAGAGGTGGGAACGAAATTTTTCGGTACACAAGTAGAGTGAACGAAAACCATTCATTGTAAATTTGATTGGAAAAAACAGAGGGAACGGAACGGGAGGTTTACAAGCGGGGATTATCTCTAATTACATATTGTAATTAAATAAATCCTAACACATGGAACGGTTTAGGTTTTGCCACTACTTAGACCTCCCGTGCGGAATTTGTAACATGGTTTACAAGCCGGGATTATCTCTAATTCATTGTACTATAAATTTATTTAGCCATGAACCATATAAAATTATTTGAATAAGTCATTTGTTTATATATGAAAAGGAAAACAAAATATGTTCATTCACGTACAACAGTTGGATTACTGAGCAAACAATACCATTAGTTTCCTTCATTCCACCACTCCAACTTGAAAGCTGAAGCACAATATCACTTAAACAAGTAAACCACATTGATTCGAAAAACAAACAGAAGAGCAGAATTATTTCACATATTAGATATGTAGCCAGCAAAATTTTCTAACATCCACCAAAAGGTATGTGATCTCATTAGACTTTACACCCAGAAACTCAGCAAATAGTTTTGCAACTAGGAACAGGGGCGGATCTGCTTGGTCACACTCTGATGCACATGCAACAGGGTAGAAAAAGCATTTTTAGTCTTACATATTAGACTTAAGCATAGTGTATCAGGAAAACTTAAACAGAGTGCATCAGGGTAAGTTTAATCCTAGATCCTCTTCCTAGTCTAGGAAGAGGCAGACATAGAAATCTGATAGGGTCAGGACACGGTCTGGACGTCCGTACTAGCCCTCTAATATCTCCTGCTCTTTGACGGGCATGGTCTGCTTGTCCCTGTCACCGCCACTGCCATCATCGTCGCTGTTGGTGGCGTACTCCCGGCAGGAGAGCCCACCGCCGTAGATTGTGACGACCAGCTCCCTGTTGCCAGCATAGTAGTCGAACACTAGGATGTTGCCTAGCGAAATAGTGTAGCATTTGACGAACTTGGGCCAGGCCCTGCAGAGGTACAAGCGGCCGTCTCGATGATCGAAATACATCTCCACATCGAAGGTCAGCCTGCTGTTACGCTCCCGGACGCGCACAGTGTTGGGCTGGTCGCCGCTGATGTAATCTTTGAAAGCATGGCAGAGGGAGAGCTTGTCCCACTTGTCCTCGTGAAGGATGCGTATGAACATAAAGTCGGGGTTCAGATACAGCGGCAGATGGGGTGGTGGAGACGGTGACGGCGACGGCGACGGTGACGGCAACAGCGACGGCAACGGCGAGGGTGATGGCGATGGCGACAGAGAAGTGGCCCTGCCCTTGCCGCTGCCCCTGCCCATAAGACGGCGCCTCTTCTTGACAACGCGAGTTGCCGGCGTACGCGTCTGTCCTTCACGTCCCCTGCACGCTGTCGCCTTGGCACCCCTTAGCATGGACACCGGCGTAGGCAACAAATCATTTATTCTTCTAAATATGAAGACGAAACCCTCTCGGTTACGCCACCCTTCGGAATGCGCTTTCTTCGAGTATATGAGAACAGCTTGTCCCTCTTCTAGATCTGTGCTCTGTATGAAACACTTCGACCCATCTGGATCGAAGAAGAGGCGATCATCCTTTTCTATCTTGAAGTCGATGGGGGTGATCTCCTCTTTAGGAAGACACACTCCAGTTGAGCCTCCCTCACAGATTTGTAGAGCATTAACAACCTTCTTAGGCAATTTCTGATCAATACAAAACAAGATATATAAGTTAGTAAGTCGATGTCATAAACCACATAGACAAATTGCATACACGCATGGCAACAAAAAAAATTAAAAGAAAGTTATATGAATGTACCATGTGGTAAAGCTTAAGATTCGTTTTGGTCAAGCAGGTTACGAATGGCAACCCGACAATTTTTCCCATGTTCGATTGAAGTTCCAGCAGATGCTCTTGCTCACTCTTAGTAAGCCGGCATCTTTGGGCGATGAGTGGTCCGAGATCACGCTTCTGCGAAGATGCTCCTGCCATGTTAAAGAATGGGCTGCGCATAAAATTTAGCACACATTAACAAATGGTAAAAGTGTAGGAAACACATTATAGGTATTACAGCGTCACAACAACGTATTTCATCACAACAATACAAATATTGTTTCTGCAAATACTTGCAAGTTATTTCAATGCTACAAGCACTAGTCATAGCATAGGAAAGCTCTAGACTCCTATTTTGTCAGATATAAGTTCTCTAAGAACTACCTTTGCTGTGTTGGATTTTAGAAACATCGTAAGTACTACATTAGTTCTTGCCATATATAGTAGCTAGATGGCCGATCTTTTTTGGGAGACTAGGAAGTTTAGGCCTATTTCTTATAGAAACAGATCATAGCTAGTAATTATGTTCTGTTTTAGTCACCAGAATATAATGCTTCAGCGATTTAGCACATCAGAGATGGCAAGTTAGTGTAGGTTCTTCCATTTCCGATGTTGTGGTTGCATGTGGTACAGCCGACCCCAAAACTGTCCCTCTATGCATCATGTGGTTGTACTTTCTAGGCATGTGTTTCTGGTTCATTGTCATTCATGCTCTGGACCTTGCTTACTGCGAGTTGTTTCCTTGCAACAAGGAAAACAGCCAGGTGGTATTTTCTACACATGAACATCCATCCATAATTCCGTCATCGACAATTTCTTAAGACATGTCATGCCTAACTAATTTATCATCTATATATGTGTGTGTCCAAACAAGTTCCATTTTTCATATTAAGATGTAGCTAGCTAAACTTGTTATGTTTGATGGAGAGAATGAATGTGATCTGGTCATCTTGGTCATGGCAGAATGATGCATTATTGTGCACCAAGGAAATGGACCACCACCAAACTTCACTTTGAATCTCTAGCTTGTCAGTATTGTACGTTAGATTTACTTTTTCATGCCTGATGTGCTAAGTTATAGCTATAGTGTATTCCTACCTATTAGGAAAACATTTATTCACAAGTGTTATCTGTTGCTCACCCTTGGCTAAGATTTTCAAGAAGTGTCACATGTTCTAACATGTTCTAGTTTCTCTTATTTGCAGGCACACAACGATGCAACTTCCTATAAGTACAAGGTTATGAAGTATTGGGATATAATTAGCACACTTTACTCAAGGGATCGAGCTACTGAGCGGGAGCTAGGACTGCAGCTGAAAGCCGTGCGGAAATGGCGGACGAGAACACTAACAATGACAACATCATTAATCAAGCTGTGTTGATATAATGAGCAGACAAGTGTATTTGTGGATACATTGATCTTTATTCATGTTGTAGTTGATTTTTATTTTGAAAATATCATATTTTATTTACATTATGTAATTGAATTTTGAAGCCAAATGTGTTGTTGATATCACAATTGGCTTAAAATGGCAGCCAAACAGAAGTTTTAAATCATTTCATTTCAGAATTCCAGGTGGCAGCCAAACATAAAAATTCATTAAGGAATTTAAATTCCATCCAAATGAAGTGACATAGGGATTTCATTTCAACCAAATGAAATGAATGCATAGGAGCCAAACGAGCCCTAATATATTTTCCTACACATGCATTGTAGAGTTCAGACCTTATGCAATGTTTCCTTCCAGTAGTGTTTGATTCATGGGATTGTAATGTGCAGGAATTATTCTAGTAGGTACACTAGTGTATTTTCATGGGAAATCTAGCTTCAGCACATAGCTCGTGGAAAACCCTACTGGACAAACAATGCAGACATGATTTCAGTGGGCAGCACAAGTAAATCCAACATGATTGGGCTCACCTTCAGCACGGAGCAAGGTTGCGGAGATGCGGTCAACGCCGACGAGCCGGCGTCGCGGTGGTGTGGCCGGAGTCGATGCGGACGTGCACGTCGTTACGGGCGGCGGAGGCGTTGTGGACAGGCGCGACAGCATGGCTGTGGAGAAGTGCAGTGGTGGGGTTGCAGAAATACGGTCGTCGGTGGCTGGACGATCCTGACGGAGGCGATGCAGACGGCCACGGCGGTCTGGAGATGCGGCGGCGATGCGGAGATGCGGATGGAGAGGAGCAGTTTGGGGAAAGTACGAGAAGGGGCTAGGATATCTACAGGGATAGATTTTTTCCCCAATTAGGTAAACTATTATTTGTACTAACATTGGTGCATGTTGGACCCACTTATACTAACATTGGTGCATGTGGGACCCACTTATCAATGTTTAAAATAGCGGGCTATTTGATTTAGCGGCGCCGATTTTAAAAGCTATCAAAAGCTATAGTGGAGCTATAGCGCGCTATGCCCATTTAGCGGGTTTGCTAAATAATGATTTTTTTAAAAAAGAGCAGTACATATTGGTATATATATCAATAATTTACAAATATTTGACAGTTTTACAGATCAATGCTCTGATCAACTCACTTATAACAGGTTTGATAGTGCATAGTGCGTATTACATAGTAAAATTTGAAACAGAGCCACTTATACTAGCATTGGTGCATGTGAGACACAATGGCATCTGTGGTTCTTGTTTGGCTGAGTTTGGGCAAAATTTCACCCTGATGACACATGTGGGTCCAGTTACACTAGCATTGGTGCATGCGAGTACCGATGGCATCTGTGGTTATAGTCTGAGTGAGTTTGGGCAAAAGTTTGACTGAAATTGTGCAAAAGTTGACCCCGATGACACATGTGGGCCCACTTACACTAGCAATGGTGCATCTGGGACCTAATGGCATATGTGGTTTCAGTTTGACTGAGATTGGACAAAAGTTGATCCCGATGACAAATGTGGGTCCAATAACACTAGCTTAAAATAACTTTGTAACGCTTGCGTTTACAATTCTAGACTTTCATCAAGGCAAGTTTATATCTGTTGACAATCATATTCCTTTGAACTAGTATAGCCAGTGCACAAACACAACTAAACACACATATAACATTACATAGATATGTTTGCTAGCTCACGGTACATTAAGAAACAAGCATACTAAAGTAGTTCAACTTAGAAAGTAAACAACAACAAAGTACCATGATTTGTACTACATAAACAACATACAACATCACGAATATAACTGGCTATATTCTAGTAACGTGCATTAATTCCAGCTGGTGGCGTTGGAGGTGGTGGGGTCGGTGGCTTTGTCGCCCCAGGCAGTGGTGGTGGTATCGCCCCAGCCAGCGGTGGTGGTGTTTCCCCAGCCAGTGGTGTCATTCTGCTCGCCGTCTTGGTGATCTTCGCCCGCTTCCCGTGAGCGTTTGGCGACATGCACCACCTCTCCATCCGCCTCTTCCTCTCCCCATACCGCCTGCTGCTCTTCCTAGATTGCCCTCGCCTGTTCCCTTTCAGCCTGCTGCGTTGCATCATCCTGCTCGTCATCTGCATCACTCTGGTCTGTAGCAGCTGCCGCCTCGGCCGCAACTTTTGCCGCCTCGGCTTCTGCCGCCACGGCCTTAGCTGCTGCCCCCTTTTCTGTTACATTAATTGCAGCCTTGCGAGTCCCCCGGTCTAGCCCGTCCCTTAAGGTAATGAGCCTACGATACAGCTCGTAGGCAACATACCCGTCTCTTGCTGCATACTCTAGGTTCATCGCGGAAAGTGGCTTGTTCTCCCATACTTCGTGGCCATCGTCTATGAGTGCCTTGCAATTCCCGAGATCTCTGTCAATGATGATCACTGCTAGAGATAACATCCTGTTCCTGTCATACGGCTGATTCCAATGGAACCATTCTTCGGTCTTAAACATGTCTTGGATGTCGATGTGGTACTGTTCTGGAATGGTGATATCCTCATGTGCAAGCTTCTCTTTATCACTCCTGATGTCCATGCTAGCGAAAGTGATCCCCTTTTCCTAAAGGAACTCTGCCAGTTTCGGACAAGGCTCCCTTCTCCTGCAGTATAAATGCAAATTAAGACATGAAAATAATTTGGATGATGTACAATTATTTGATGATAATGTTAAACAAGGTAATTGCATAACCGTACCATTAGGCCATGTATAACACCCACAGATCATGCATAATACTTGAACTAACATGTCTAAGTATTTGAAATAAACGAGTGCAAGAAATGTATTTGCATTGGATAATTATACATGATCTCAAATGGAAAATAAAAATATGCACATAACCAGTTTCGGACAAGGCTCCCATCTCCTGCAGTATAGATGCAAACTATGACATGACAATAATTTGGATGGTGTATAATTATTTGATGACAACGTTGAACAAGGAAATTGCAAAACCGTGCTATTAGGCCACGTACAACGCCCATAGATCATGCATAATACTTGATCTAACAAAATCCACAAGGACTTAAACCTATAGGAATTAAACAATGCACATAGGAAAAATTTCTAAGGATCAAAATCCTCCAAAATTCATATGAGATTCCTTTGAATCAAACAAGCCCTGCATCAAAGGAGGCCTGATGTGAAAACGTTCGTACAGGGTACAATCCTATAAATCAAACATGTGCTGATGGAAAAACATAGGGATTGAATCCTGTACAAACCCATAGGAAATCCTTTGAATCAAAGGAGGCCTGAAATACAAATGCCCATCCTTAGTACGTATATTACCTGCAGTAGTGGAACATGAGGACAGTCTCCTTTAGGGCGATGTGGACGATGACGAGCTTTTGTGACGGAGCTTCGTCCCGCCTATTCCTTGTGTACTCGAGGTCGAGTCCGAGGAACTTGTAAGTCTCTTTCTCGAACAATTGCTCGAACTTCTCCAACATGTGATTCAAGTAGTTCACATCGTTGGTGTACAACACCTCCATAATCTTCGTGCCATAGGCACAGATGGGCTTGATGTCAACCGTGGTTTTCCCGTCATCGTGGATGTCTCCATAGGGATCCATGGATGCTGAGTTCCCCATCATGTGGAGGAGGAAGACGCGAGAGGAAGAAGAATAGACGAGAAGAGGACGCGTTGCGGTTATTGTGGTGTTACGGCAGCGGTGGAGTCAAGGCGGAGGGCCCGTACATCGATGTAGTCGACCAGTTACGGTGCGATGCGGTTAGTGCGGTCAGTTTTGTTACGGTGTGACGTGTTTAGGAGTGGTGCGATGCGGTTATTGCGGTGCAGTGGGGTAAGTTTTAATTTCTTACGGTGCGACGTATTTAGGTGTGGTGCATGCGATGCGGTTATTGCGGTGCAGCAGTGGGATCAGTTTTATTACGATGTGACGCGTGTAGGTGTGGTGCGGTCCGGTCGTGGCTGCAAACTTTCAACAATTGAACGCACGGGGCTTTCACCAATCCTCTGGTCGTGGCTGCAACTTAATTTCAAAAATTGAACCCACGGCTTTCCTACAACTTTCAACTCAAGTTTGACCTAAGCTTGTACAGTGCATAACTAATTCAAAATATCTCATAAAAATTGAAAACCTACACACTAATAAATTTTACGTGAACTAGTTGACACGAAATTTTTTAAACTTGAAATATTTCATTCTCATCAAAATAACAATCCCGCATATGAGCTTCCACATAGAATGTACCATGACTCACGTTGGTCCACATACACAAGCATTGGTGCAAGTGGGCCCAATAGCATATGTGGGTCCAGTTTGACTAAGATTGGGCTTAACTTGACCCTGATGACATATGTGGGCCCACATAGCTAGCAGCGGTGCATGTGGGACCCTATGGCATATGTGGGTCCAATTTGACTAAGATTGAGCTTAAGTTGACCCAGATAACACATGCGGGCCCACATAGCTAGCAGCGGTGCATGTGGGACCCTATGGCATCTGTGGGTCCAGTTTGACTAAGATTGGGCTTAGGTTGTCCCTGATGACACATGTGGTCCCACATAGCTAGAAGCGGTGCATGTGGGACCCTGTGGCATTTGTGGGTCCAGTTTGACTAAGATTGGGCTTAAGTTGACCCTGATGACACACGTGGGTCCAGTTTGACTAAGATTGGGCTTAAGTTGACCCTGATGACACACGTGGGTCCACATACACTAGCATTGGTGCATGTGGGCCCAATGGCATCTGTGGGTTCTATGTTGACTCATATCGCCGCAAAAGTTGACCCTGATGACACATGTGGGTCCACTTAGATAACATTGGTGCATGTGGGACCCTATGGCATCTGTGGGTCCAGTTTGACTAACATTGGGCTTAAGTTGACCCTGATGACACATGTGGGCCCACATAGCTAGCATCAGTGCATGTGGGACCCTATGGCATCTGTGGGTCCAGTTTGACTAAGATTAGGCTTAAGTTGACCCTGATGACAAATGTGGGCCCACATAGCTAGCACCAAGTGTTTCCACGAAGCCGTGGAATTTTGCTCGGTTTCCACGTTTTGGCCGTTCAGTCCAACGTATTGCCTAGTTTTGGCATGTTTTGAGCAGAACCGACACACGCGAGACGCTAGTCGTGTTTTCCACGATGTCTCCCGGTTTCCACGTTTTGCCCGTTCGGTCCAACATATCGCCCAGATTTGGCCTGTTTTGAGCATAACCGACACGTGCGAGACGCTAGTCGTGTTTTCCACGATGTCGAGCACCAAGTGTTTCCGCTACTATATGACAAGATACTTCCATGATGTTGAGGTACGTTCTTCCAGACTTGTTCAGTCTTTTGTTTCGCCAGGTTGTTATGGATTTTTTCCTTCTGGCAATGTTGTCATCTTGCTGCCTTGTTCGAATAGGAATGACCGGGTGTTAGCTTTTTAGATGCATGATGTTCAAACTCATGAACTTGGCTTGGTAAGTTACGAGTGGAACCCAAACATGTTCGTTGCAATTATCTCTCGATGCCTGGTCGGTCTTCTTGAAGTCTGGGGACTTTGTACTTTCATATGGACACAGTTCGTGTGGGAAGCCCGATTGCATCTAATATACTGCTAAGTGCCTTACGGTAGCAGCTAAGTGCTTCTCGGCAGACTTGTATATGATATATCCCCGACTTGGAGCTTTTGTGGAAGCACTTGGCAATGTTGGGAGGCTTCACACCTATTTCATGTAATATGCTGCCAGGTTGCTTTCTGTTGATAGCCAAGTGCTTCTCGATGGTCTCGTATATGCTTTCTCCCGGACTTGGTGCTTTTGAGGTAGCACTTGGAATCATTGGGTGGCTTCTCACCTATTTCATGTCATGTACCGCCAAGTGTTTTCTGTTGATCACAAAGTGCTTCTCGGTTGGCTTAAGTTGAGCTGATGACACATGTGGGTCCAGTTACACTAGCATCGGTGCATGCGGGTACCAATGGCAACTGTGGGTCCAGTTTGACTGAGATTAGACAAAAGTTGACCTGATGACACACGTGGGTCCACTTACACTAGCATTGGTGCAAGTGGGCCCAATGGCGTCTGTGGGTTCTATGTTGACTGATATTGGGCAAAAGTTGACCCTGATGACACATGTGGGTCCAGTTACACTCATGACCCATTGGCATCTGTGTGTTCCAGTTTAACCGAGATTGGTTCCAATTTAATTTAGGATTTAAACTAATTTGAACAAATTCAATATTTCTCTATAAAATATTTTAGAAAACTTATTGTTTTATACACAATGTACTTTTTTTACTTATATAATATAGATTTTTTTAACAATTTATATAATATAGAATTTGTAGAGATTTCCGCTACAACGCGCCACTCTCCCAAATGTCATGCATGGGTCCAATGTGAAAGCAATGGGAAAGTGGACTACATGCAGGACTACACGATTCCACACCCACACGTGCACCAGAGGAAACCGAACCGCCAGCATCTATATAACATATCGGTCTCATTGTCTCTCCCACCATCGTCCACTTCTTCCCCAATCTGCCGAAAACCCCAATCCGCTCCCACCACCGCACCACCAATCTCATCCCTTAGTGAATCTGCAAGATGAAGCACGCTCGTGAAGACGAGCCGGAGTCGAAGGCGGTCGGCGGCTCTGGCGATGCACCCGCGGTCATCGCCGCGGTGGCGGGCGAGGAGTCTTCTTCGGGAGCACCAGCCGCTCATCGGCACGCCGTGACCGTTGCGGACTCCACCGTACCGGTCATGGTCGCCGTCGATGATGAGAAGAAGGAGGACGTCGTGGCTCCCGCGGCAGATCTACAGAACCCGCATGCAGGCCGCGAGGTCATCGTCGTGCCGGACGATGAGTACTACGACGGCGAAGACCCTGACTCCATCGAGTACCTCTATGAACAAGCCCGCAAAGAAGATGTACCGTTCAAGGAGGAGGCCTCTGACGACGGCACTGAGGTTCTGAGCTGTTCTATTCGATCTCCTCCATACTGTTCACATAGGGTTTCTTCGTAGAGTAGATTGATTTGTGATGTCTAGGTGGTCTTGTAGATATTCTTGATTCTAGGGTTCGTACGGTTCCTTTGTAGTTGACTTTGATTTGATCTGCCATATAGTATTCTTACTCATATGATATATATGGGTTCATGGTTATCAGATTAATTTCTAAATGTTGTGCCTTAAATTCATCTGAGTCTGATTTGATTGTAGAGATTATGATAACAAAGATTTTTGTTTGGGAAGAAAAGATTGATCTGATGCATAGAATTTATAATTACCATTTTCTTAATTTGCTGCTTATTAATGTGTTGATTCCATAGTGTGTATCAATTAGTATCCTGTTAAGTGTAATGATCAATGTGTTTGAAACTTAAATTCATCCAAGTCTTGTTTCATTCTAGTGATTATGATTGCTCATATGATATCTATCAGTTAATACTTATCAGATTACATTTTGAATGTGTTAAGGTAGTTACCTTGCACATGATTGATCAACACAAGCGACTTAAATTTATTTGAGTCTAATTTGATTATAGAGATTATGATAGCAAGAATTTTGTTTAGGAATAAAGGATTGATCTGATGCATGGAATTCATAATTACCATTATCTAAATTTGCTGCTTATTAATGTGATGATTCCATAGTGTGTTGGAATCAGTATCCTGTTTAGTGTAACGATCAATGCGTTTAAAACATAAATTCATCCAAGCCTTGTTTAATTCTACTTATTATAATTGCTCATATGATATCTATCGGTTCATCGTTATCAGATAACTTTCTGAATGTGTTAAGGTAGTTAACTTGTAAATGATTCATCATTAAGTGCCTTAAATTCATCCGAGTCTAATTTGATTGTAGAGATTATGATAACAAGAATTTTATTTGGGAAGAAATGATTGATCTGATGAATGGAATTTAATGTGTAATGATCAATGCGTTTGAAACTTAAATTCATCCGAGTCTTCTTTCATTCTAGTGATTATGATTGCAAGAATTTTATTTAGGAAAAATTGGTTATTTGCCCCTAAAGTTCACATTCCTTGAATTATGTCCCCAAAGAATATTCTTCTTTAATAAATTATCCATTATGGACTTTGAAGCAGATAGAAATGAATGTTCAGGCGTTCCAGCGCCCACTAGACATGATAAGACAAAACTGTCCTCGATTCATCAAATATTGGTCACACAACATTATCCTTGATTCATCAAATGTTAGTACTATCACCGCAACACAAAACTGTCCTCGATTCCTCAAATTTTAGTACTATCACCGCAACAATTTAGAATAATTTTGGCAGCATTGTTAATTTTTTACAGCTTATTTCGTTTGATTGTTGTTGTGCTCCTGTTTATCTCACTTCTTACGTATTTCAAAATTCACAGGAAGACTTTGATGACGTGGGCCACGACAAGGACGACAGGGACCGCAAGAGCCGCTTTGTTCTTAAGCGGCTGGTGAGTGGCCAGATACCTCTCTGCAGCCGTGGGGAGCTATCTTGCCCATTATGCGGCAGGGTCATCACCAAGAACCTAGAGAGCATGATCCAGCATGCGGATGGCGTTGGCGTAGGCAGCAGGCAGAAGCACAAGGGCCACACCATGGCGAAGCATGCCTCCTTTACCAGATTCCTCGAAAAGTACGTCAAGGGTGGCCTCATCCCGGTTATCGTTCCTGCTATTGGCCCTCATATTCTATTTCCACAAGTTTAGTTTATGTTTGTGTTGTCCCCCTGGAGACGAAGAGAAACTGTGTGCTGTTTGAAGACTAAATTTTTATTATGTATGGTGGAAGCTGGGCAATCATACCCAGTTGTTTAAGACTATGTTAATGTGTATGGAGTTTGCTATTGCGTTACTAGTGCACTTGTTATCTGAATTCTCATGTTGATGCACACTGCATTTGTTTACTAAATTAGATGGTTTGATGCTTTATTTTGTAGCTAAGAAAGTTTGAAGTAAGTTTGGACTACAAAAAGTTTTTGAAACCAATCTCAAACCAGAAACTTATGTACTTTACATACTGATGATCCTTCAGAATGTCTAAAAACAACCACAAACATGAAAGGCAAACTCCTTATTTCCAATACTTTTCATAAAATTTGCAAAATATTCTAAGTAAAGGATTTAATTAATATAGCTAATTCTTTCCTTGTTAGCCTCAAGATTCTATTGAGGATCTTACAGGACCTAACTATGACGACTAAGTCAGAGCAATAAAAACCAAATCAATTTCCTTGCTCTGCGCACTAAATGTAATCAATATATTTCCTTATTTTGCCTAACGGCTAAAGCTAATCACGTCAAGACCACAAATTAAGCTTACAACTGGGTCCAGGCCCGGCATGCAAGCATAGTCGGACCATATGTATATACGCTCTCCCTCCAACAAACCCTAAAGGCATAGTTGGAGTCAGCGCCGCCATCTAAACCACCTTTGCCTAGGCCGCAGATCTGTCGAGAGAGAGGGATGGCGAAGGGAAGATCGTTGTGGTAAAATCTAACCTATCTAGTTTGCATGTATTGGATATATTTGGACAAAAATGTACGGCCAATGATCTTTAAATTTTCTTTTTTTGATTCGTAGTGTCCTTGGTGTTTTGACACCAAGGGTCTGTGTGGCCTGGGCGACAAGATCAAGTCCTTTTTCGTTCTCACCCTTGTAGAGAATTTTGAAGAAATGACGGTACTGGTTTTATTTTTTGTATTATCATCAGTCTTTCCTGTTCCACCCTTTTGTCATGAATTATAGCATCTGTTAGTTTGTCATGTAGTAAACATGTTCCATTTTTCTTCAGTTAATACCCTGCTATATTAGAGCGAATTTCCTTAAGAAGTTTGCCATCGACTATGTTGACCACGAGAATGATTTTGTGGTCGAGGTGGTTACGGAAGAAGGGTTCGAATTCAACGTTGATTGTATCAACAAGGATGGCAGAACATATCTTGAAGGCCAATATTGGAGAGAATTTGCTAGAGTCTACAATCTAGATGTTGGAACGGAGCTTGTCTTCTCTACCGACACACAAGGTCCATCTACCCCTGTGACGTCGATCAACCTACCGATCACCCACCCATGTAAGTAACTGCTTATTTGAAGTACTCCCTCCGTTTACAAATATACGATGTTTACGAGTTTGTATAAAATGGATGTATATATGTAGATCCACTAAAATATTTAGGTTCACCCATTTTGCTCGGTTTCTAGTCTACTTTGTAATGTGTAGAATGTCACCGATGGAATTGTCTCTAGTTTTTTCCTTATGAAAAAAGAAGTAGTTGCTTTGTGTTTAGCACGATATTTTTTCCTTGTTCCTAAAAAATCTTAATGTTGACGTACCTACCATGCATTAATCTTAATTTTGATTCAGTAATATTCATTTAATTAAGTATTTGAACTTGTACAGCATATTACAATCTGACCCAGGATAAGAAAGGCATACTTGACGCGATGCATGCCACTGATGGAACCATAATTAACTGGAGAATGATGGAGTCAGTGGTCAGCACTGTTGACATGATTGACACGCTGGTTGATGAACATGGAGCTGGGCCTTATCAAGTTGGAAAATGTGAGGCTCTGATCCACACATTAAGCTGGAAAATTGCCAGAAGAAAGAGCTGGTAAGTATGAGTGATCTACTTTGTTGTGTCTGTAATTTTCCGATTAACAAATGTTCACATTGTGCATGTGTACCAAGAACAGAAACTCCCGCGACGCCTTGTCCCTGAAGACATGGCTGAATATGGTGATATCACAATTGTGTGTGATAAATACACAAAGTTCAAAGGGTCGTACTCAATTTCTCCTGAGGATGGCCGAGTATGCTACACTGGGTGGAGGGAAGTGATGTCACGGGAGGAGGATTTTCGGCGAATTGGAGACAAGATGTTTTTCATGCTGTACGTGGGACGTAAGGGGGATTTCCTATTTGCCTTCTATGTTCCAAATGTGGAACTTTAGTAGCCTTGATCATTTTCACTATGATGGTCATGGGTCATTTGTCGACCTAATAATATGAGATGTTAAGGGAAAATTTTATGGTCCTTTCATTATGTGGCATTAGTATGTCTGAAGACATGGTTAAGTGTAATGGTACTATTAAATTTTTTATGAGCTGAAATATATTATGCCTGTCGTTGCTGTCAATTATAGTGAAATCGTATTAATTGAGTTCATTTCATCGGTATCTATGAATATTTTATGAGCTACAAATTTTATGCGTGCATAACTTACTAGATGGACATGTCTGTCGCGTAGGTTGTGTCACGTAAAGAAGTATCTATCTCCAGTAAATCTATTTTGCTGCTCGAAGTAAGTATGACAAAAACAAGCAAAAACATCTAGGTACGACCATATATATGATTGTAATTAATAATTTTGTATATAACATGTTTACTGGGAATTGAATGCAACAGCCTCCATAACTAGTATCAAACAGTACAACTACGTGCTAGTATTTTAGTAACGCATTTTCACAAGGTAATAGTCAATATCACTATCAACATCTGAAATGCTCCTCCCAAATTCATCGACAACCGGTTCCAAGTCTTCTTGTTCTTCGTCACTCAGGTCCATATCATTGTTTACACTATTTTTCCCTGCTAGTTGTCTAACAGTCTGAGAGTCAACAAATATCACATCATCAGAGCGATCAGCCATGTCGTCTTCATGATCATCAACATATTCATGTTCCTCGTCCTCAATTTGGTGAACAATGGGATCTTCCGAGCCTAGGTCTTCCTGGTATGCACCTGCATTGCCTTCATCATCTTTTTCTGGAACATCGTATACATTCCCGTGCTTGAAAGTTTGCACCACCTTCCAAGGATCACCAAATTTTGTGTCTTCCAAGTAAAAACAAGTTTCTGCTTGGTGAGCGAATATGAAAGGGGCGTTCTTGTACTACAATACAGACGTATTGATGCTTTTAAAGTATCCATCATCCTTCATCTCCGTGGTTTTCCTACTTCCAAGGTCAAACCAATCACAGCGGAACAAGAACACGGATTTGTCGCCGTGCTTGTTTCTCGGGTACTGTAACTTAAGAACCTCCTTCATCACACCGTAGTATTCTTGATCTTGTTCGTCAGAAACGGATCCCCTTGTCATTATGCCTGAGTTTTGAGTCCTCATGTTCTTCTCACGCTCGACGGAACGAAACCTAGCGCTATTTACATTGCACATAGGGTGTACAACTACACGAGCATCTGGACCAAGTGCTAGTGATTTTAAATCTTCTGGAGCATTGTCCAAAATACTAACATGTTTTTTAAACCATGCAGGGAATTCTTTCTCTAGTTCCGCCTCAACGTTGTTCACACCCCTGTTCTGTAGTTGTTGTCGGAAATTCCTAAAAATCAAAAACAAATTAGTAATGGTACTGCTATAACACAAAATATTACTGAAAATTTTGAATGATTAATAAAAAGGTAAATAGATCTACCGAATATAATTTTGTGCCTCATCACAGTTCTAAAGTACATACCAAACCATACTTTCAAATTCTTTGGGAAAATACTTCAACTTGGATAGTCCTAAACCTCTGGCTCCATCTGAAAAAATATCAAACTCTAGCGGATCAACTCTTTGTTTCTTATCTTGGTTCCTCTTAGGCTTGTTATGTCTGGTTTCTATGACATTGCCCAAAAATTTAGAGCAATGTTGCAAGCACTCATCCACGATATATCCCTCAGCAATTGAACCTTCAGGCCTTGATTTCCTATGCACAGTTGATTTCTGGTACCCGAGCCATTTCCTACGCACAGTTGATTCCAGGTACCCGAGCCTTCTTTCAACTGGATACATCCAACCATATTGAACAGGCCCTCTCTGAAGTGCCTCATCAGGTAGATGAATAGCCAGGTGCACCATTACATCAAAGAATGATGGGGGAAATAGCAGCTCAAGCTTGCAAACAATTATGACAATTTCAACCTTCATTCGACGCAGCACAGATGCTCTTAGAGTTTTGGCACAGAACTCCCTGAAAAAGTTTCCCAGTTCAACAATGGTCTCATACATCGCCTTTGATGCAATCCCTCTCAGACCAGCTGGCAACACACGCTGCATAAGTATGTGGCAGTCATGCGTCTTCAGACCATGCACTTTACCCCCTGGGATATCCACACATCTTGCTAAGTTTCCAGCAAAACCATCTATGAACCTAGTGTTGGCCAAATACTTGCACAATTTTTGTTTGCCTTCCTTTTGAAGCGTCCACGGTGCTTTCTCCTTTGAAAAACCCTTGGCCTCAGGTTTCATCCAGAACTTCTTCTTGACATTAAATTTCTCCAAATCCATTCTACCACCAACAATGTCCTTGTTCTTTCCATCAAGATCAAGAAGGGTACCAAGGATATTGTCCAATATGTTCTTCTCAATGTGCATCACATCTAGGTTGTGAACAACTTCAATGTTGACCAGTATGGCAGATCATATAATATGATCTTGAGGTGCCAGGTTGGCTCACCAGTCATGCCACACTTTCTCTTCCTAGTTGATGGATTTTTCCCTGGCCTGTAATCCTGAACTCTCTGTACCCTCTCCTCTCTTTCTGCAAGTGTGAGACTTGTTGGTGCATCCTTAGGTTCAGGTTTTCCATTGAAGGCTCTCCTACTCCTCCACTTGTGATCGTGAGGCAGAAATCGACGATGACCAATATAACCAATTTTATTATGCAAAGACTCGTAGCAAGGATCCTTATCGCAGTGCGCACATGCGAAAAAGCCTCTTGTGCTACGGCCAGACATCGTGGCATATCCAGGATAGTCATGAATTGACCAAAGAAACGCAGCATGCAACGGAAACTCTCTACCTGTGCACGCATCATATGTGCCCACGCCACTCCATAGCTTCATCATATCTTTTATCAATGGTTGCATAAATACATGAAAATCCTTTCCTGGTGAATTTTTTCCAGGGATTAGCAATGACATCATGAAGTTGGATTGATCCATGCACATCCATGGTGGGAAGTTGTATGGAATGAAAAAACTGGCCACATACTGTATGAACTACTCATGTTTCTGTATGGGTTGAATCCATCTGTCGCAATACCAAGCCTTATGTTATAGGCATCTGAAGCAAACCATCCAAACTCCTTGTCAAAGTGCTTCCATGCTTCACCATCAGCTGGGTTCCTCAAAATACCCGGTTGTGCAACCCTCTTCTCCTTGTGCCACTTGGTGGTCATCAACGCTTCCTTGGAAACAAAAAATCTCTGTAACCTTGGGATTATAGGAAAGTATCGAAGAACCTTATGGGGAATCTTTCTCTTTGCTTCCGGGTCTTTCCACCTTGAAAATCCACACTCGGGAGAATGAGTTTTTTTGGCATGGTCTCCCCAAAACAGAGCACAGTCATACTTGCAAACATGAATTGTGTTATAACCAAGCCCAACCTCATAAAGAACACTCTTAGCTTCAGCATAGGACTTGGGAAAATTCACTTTTGGCCAAGCAGCACATAAGACAGCCATAAATTGATCAAAAGCTCTATTTGTGACCCGGTTGTATGATTTCACGTAAAGCATCTTCATAATGAATGACAACCTCGTCTCAGTGTTGCATCCCTCGTGAAGATCTTTCTTAGCTTCTTCGATGAGGTTCGCATAGAAATTAGTGTCACTTGGGCCTCTGTCACCAGAATCATGCAGCTCATCTAACATCTTGTCAACATGATCATTATGATTCTCATTTCCATCATCATAATCATCATCGTCATCGCTTTGATATAAACTATGATCATAGTTTTCATCAGGACCATCATCTTCTCCATGACAACTCCACTTTGTGTACGAAACGGCCATACCATTGACGTGTAAGTGATACTCAACAGTGTCTTGAGTCTGCTGCGTAATATTAAGGCATTTTTGGCATGGGCACAATATTGATGCACCTTCGTTGCAGTTTGCGCGTGAAAACTCCATAAACTCGCGGACACCTTGTATGTAAAAAGGGGTGAACTTGCGCCCATGAGTAATCCACTGTCGATCCATCGCCTACAAAAATATATAAAATGTGTTCCACTCGAGTCATGATGCCATTCAATTTGTACTAAGCGATGTGAAAATTGTTTACCAAAGTCCAAATAAATCACAATGTGTAACATAAACACCAATCCAAATCAACTTCATAACAGATCTCAAAGGAACTCACATGTGCTTCCTATCGCCGTGCGCCGGCCTGCCGCGAAGCCTCGCTAGCTGGGATCGTGATCGATCGTCGTGATCGCGTAGGCGCAAGTCGCCGGGACTTGTAGATGAAGGGCCAGCGAATGTCGTGATCGCCTGGACAAGGGATACCCTTGACGGCGCTCGTTCGCAAGAACAGAGAAGAAAACTGTTTGGAAGATCGCACAAGTCCTAACTATAACGATCCGTGTTTGTACATGCCACGTACTGCACATAGAGTTTACAAAATCGTAGGCCAATCAAACAATTCCAAAACCGAACGGTAGCCCAGCGGTAACGAAACGTTTTACTTTGTACTAGGTCCTCGGGTCGAAACCCATCTTTGCCCTTTTATCGTTTTTAACATAATTGCTAACTCGTTGGTCCCACGAACAATCGGTGACGGCTTAATCTACGACGCTCTAAAATCCGTCGTGCGGATAATCGGCGATGGTTTGCCGTGACGCGAAACGCGACCGTCACGCATTATCAAGCATACGTGACGCCCAAAACTAATCCGTCACCTATGGTTACTTTCGGTGACGGTTCTGAATTTTGTCACCAGGAAATTCGTCACCGATTCTAGGATCAGTTGTAGTGGGCTCATGCTATTAGTTTGACTAGCAGGTACCAATCTGATCCAGGTTTGGAACATTGGATAGCGATCAAGAGTATCCTTATGTACTTGAGAAGGACTAAGGACATGTTTCTGGTTTACAAAGGTAAAGAAGAGCCTGCCACAAATTTTTACGCCTATGGTAGCTTCAACACTGATCCAGATGACTCTAAGTCACAATCCAGATACATATTTCTCATGAATGGGGCAACAGTAAGTTGGAGGAGTTCCAAGCAGCCCACGGTAGCGGGATCATCGATAGAGGAGGAATATGTTGCTGCTTCGGAAGCGATGCATAAAGCGGTTTGAATGAAGGAGTTCATATCTGAACTTGGTGTGTTTCCTTGGACTCAATGGTCATCTATAGTGACAATAGTGGAGCCATAACCAATGAAAAGGAGCCAAGGTCTCACAATGATTCCAAGCATATCAAGCGCCGATTTCACTCCATCCGTGAACATGTCAAAGATGGTGATATAAAGATTTTCAAAGTACACATGGACCTGAATGTGGAAGATCCATTGACTAAAACTCTCCCTAGGGAAAAACATGATCAACATGAGAACTCAATGGGTGTTAGATTCATCACAATGTAATCTAGATTATTGACTCTAGTGCAAGTGGGAGACTCAAGGGATTATGCCCGAGAGGCATAATAAAATGTTATTATCTTCCTCCAAGTTTATGATTGATGTTTATTTCTCATGCTATAATTGTATTAATAGGAACCATTAATGCATGTTTGTTTAATAAAAAAACCAAAGTTCCTAGTAATTCCTCTGATTATACTAGCTCGTTAATTAACATATGATCAAGGTTTCCTTATCATGAACATTGTATGTTTTTAATAACGGGATCATACCATTATAAGAGTGATATGATGAACATACACCCAAAGGAGATTTAGCAATATGATCTAGTCATTAAGTTTACATTGCTACATCAAACACATACGGAGTATTCCTAGTCCTTGGACCATGAGATCATGTTAATCACTAACACCGAAAGAGTGCCTTGATAACATCAAATATCACACCGTAATAGGGTGACTATAAAGGTGGGTTATTACGAAAGTGTTATTTTGAGGATCATGGATTAAGAGTGGGATTTTTCCATGTAATGACGGAGAGGTATACTCTACTCCCTCTCGGTGATATCACATCGACACCGCTTGCAAGCATGTGACTAGGTCATAGGGATGTTGTATCATAGAACGAGTAAAGAGTACTTATCAGGAACAAGATCGAACTAGGGTATGGTTGATACATGTGATGGGATCTTGGACAAGTAAAGTATGGTGAGATAGAAGGAATTGGATACGACATTGATGGTCCACACGATCACAAGAGTTATCATTGAATGTGCATGAGTCAGTATAGATCTCCAGGTCCATCTTCTGATTATTGATAAGAGAGGTGTCTCCATGATGTCTGCATTATTCATGAACCATAGGGTGACACACTTAAGGTTCTACAACACTAAGTGGTAGATAAAACATAGTTGAGAAAGTGTTTTATGCAAATGTTTGTTAATTAAAGTAATTAACAAATTCAGAATAAATTAAATAACTGAGTTTTATTTAAAGAGAAAATGCATTTATGCTAATGGGTAATTAATGTAGGTGAGTGGAGAGGAATTCATGTGACTGGAGTCTCCACCCACATGAATGAGGGAGAGGTGGGGGCACCCTCCATGGATGACGACCTTGCCCCCTTGGGTTTCCCCTCCCCTATAAAAGGATACATCCTCCTCTCTAGATGCACCTGCTCCTCATGAAGGTTCTCTTCCCCCTCTAGCATTTCCCCCATAGCCTCATATTAGGGAGGTACATGTTCTGCTGGATTCTCTAGAGCAATATTTATCTACTCTTCTGCTTCTCTACTGGAGTGGAGGCATGGAGGTTGTCGGGAGCTAGATGTGTTCCCAAGGACGGATACATTGCTAGGTTGTGGTGTTCTTCAACTCGATCTTGAGATTGACAAGTGATTGACTACATCACCAATGAAATCAGTTTTCGCAAAAGCTTTCGGTCTTTGAGGGTAAGTTATTCTGGTTACCCTCTTACTATTTACTAAAATATACTAGATTAGATCTTGGTGTAGTTGACGTTCTTATTAGAGGAAATTTTTGTTTTCTATGCTGCGAACCCTTCAGGAGCTCCATCAGAACGACTAGGAGGTAATGGACGTTGTTGGATACTAGAGGTATAAGGTCGACCCCGAGCTTGACAAGAAGGAGCTCTTGGTGGCCATGTTGAAGGAGGCGACATCCCAGCTAAAGGACAAGGTCATCCAGATGTGCTTTCAACTCTATGAGTTCCTCACGTCCCGTGCTAAAGATGACGAGGCCCTCTCTGAATCCAAAGTGGCGCTGATGGCCACCATCTGCCGTGTCAATGAGTCTGGCTTGGTCTCGTTTGGAAAAAAGGCTTAGCCATGTAAGGGTGTCTTGTCCCTCGCCATCTAGGACCTTCCTTGTCAAAGTCGTGGAACCTTTTGTCAAACCCCCCTTTTTTGTGGTCGTATCTTTTACTATTGTCTCCTACTAGAATCCATGTTGCGTATATGTTGTTTCCGTCATCTATCCTTCTTCAGCGTGGCCTAAGTATACCATACGAAGGTTGATGAGAGCCGCGTTACAGTGCACTTGAGAGGTCCCATCCTTTCAAGGGTGATGTGTCTAGTTGTGAATCCCCCTCATAGTGGCCCTAAGGTCAGAGGAAGGTTGTGATCCTAGGACCGGAGCAGCGTAGATCATGGTCCTGGGACTGGAGCGGTGTAGGGTTGAGGTTGTGTTAACTTGTTCCTAGGCAGGCACCTTCTTCTTTTCTAGTCATGACTCCCCGGTCTGTCGACATGTAATATGGGTTTCTAGGAGATAGTCTAGGCCGGGTACGGGTAGGTGTACCTCTTGAGTGGTTCCCATCTTCGCCTCTTACCAACTATGTCAGACGTAACTTAGGACCCACGAGAGTTTCTAGGTTGTCACCCAGTGTGCTCTCCCTAGATTTCCGCAACCCGCTACATGTACATGTACCCTTGGAATTCATCAGCCGGTTGGGTTGTTCAGTGTTTCAGCGAAACTATGGAGGTTAGGTGAAGTAACCATGTAGGGTTTTTGACTTTGACACCTTGGTTCGAAGAAAATGAGGTATGTCGAATACGAGTTTTAGACAGCTAGCGGGTTTTCCCACTCCTCAAGAGAGAAGTCAGGATTGCAACCTGGACAGATAAAAAGAGAGGGACTATTGGAGAAAAGGCATTCCACTACTCAGGTTCTAAAAAAATTGGAGTCTTTTGATGAAAAACTGTGTTTGCTTCCAGAGTAGCAGCCTCGGGTATGTAAGGGGGTTGGACCTCAATCCCTTATACACTGAAGTTTTCCAACAACAACAGTTTTGATTCTTGCCAAAAACATAGCAGACTTTGTGCTCCCATTTTACATCTAGGTTGTTTGTTGCTCCTAGGGGAGGTGATGAATCCTTTTTCTATTTAGAGCTATCTTATTATGGAGGTGGCGTGTTTCCATCCACATGTTGATGTTGTAAACGAGGTCCCGTCACTACTGCGCAAGGAGGTCCCGTCACTACCACATGTCCCCTTGGGTAATTTGTGGTGGTGCATCCTGAGTGTAGCATCCCAATTGTCCAACACTAGAATGCTACATAAGAAACATAGTTCTATGCTACCATATTCTTCTCTCTAATTCACCATAATAACATGATGCTCATGTAATCATGCCACATTACATTTGAGCATCATATTAGCCTTGCATTTTTTTTGTGTTACTTGTGTTGTTGTTATCATAAATACTCTCTCCCTCTTTGTATCTCTGTTTTGTTTTCTACAAACAAGGACCATTGCTAATGTCCAATATTTTCAAAGAGGATTTTGTTCTTTTACTAAAACTCTAATTTTGTAAATGCCCAATTTGGCACATGCACTTGTATGCATGTGGGCACCTATTCTCTCAACATGATGTTTCCCTCTTGCCCTTGTTTACCCCAAAACATCTCTTCAAGTAACCCTGAAAAAATTCAATAGAGTTTGATTTAAACACTTGTTTGAATTTGTAACATACAAAAAGCAAAGCAAACAAAAGAAATAAAAGGAGAACATAGGAGAGAGAGGGAGGAAACCGGCCCAGCAGACTAGTAGTCGAACAACAACAGCCCACCCCGATTCTTCCTTCCCAGGGCCAAACTACATCGACCTCTTCCTGGCCCAAATCGCTTTTGACAAAGAGACCCCCTCCGTCTATTGTTCCTCTTCTTTTCCGTCCCCTTCCTCTCTCTAAGAGGACAATGGAGGGAGAAGGTAGATGTTTTGTCGTTGTCAGACACGTCACACCTTGTTTCATGCAGGTGAGCCCATCCCCTTATCTACCCCACCAACGAGCAAACCCTAACCCTATCTCGCCTCTATTGATTCCACTTTCAATCCCCGGAATCGCCGCTAAGGGCACCGCTCTGGCTAGCTTTGCACCGCCATTTTTAGTTGTCGCCACGAGGAGCTAGGTGGCGGAGAGGAAAGCATGGTGCCTATCTGCGTCGAACTGAGACATGAGGAGGAGTTGGAGCGGACCAGTTCTCCTTCCCCGCGAGCACACCATGAACACCACTGCAGTCCATCATTCCCCTGTCGTCTCCATACTCCTCATTCAAAACCGAAACCACCACCGGTTTCGTGGTAATCCACCGCACCTCCCCACCCTCTTCCCCGTCTCGAATTGGGCCAGCATCATCCCACCCTTAGTTCCTCCATTAGATTCGCCGCCACCACCATAGACACCTCGCGTAGCCCGCCTCGTCGGCGGCCTCCATGCTTGCACTCGGGTTCTCATGGAGTAGTGCCATGTCACCCTACACCTCATCATCACCTCGAAAACCATCAGCTAGCCTAGTGTCGTCGTCTCCGACGATGTGTGTTCCCATGAGTTTTCCTTCACTTCCTGTTTCTTCACCCTCTGTTTATCAGGTCCTAGCTGAGCAGGTAGTGCGTCCTAGGTCGATCTTCTTGCACCGATGGGTAGATCAATGTCCCCTCTTTCCATGGAGCCATCACACACCCTTTTTGATACATGGACGGTGTTGCGGTCTAGCTCGCAAGTTGTGCTGCCGCGTAGAAGTTTTTCAATGGTTCAGTTAAGCCACGTTACACTCTTCAACTAAACCCACCGCAGCTGCCAGGTGTTGCATGCTTCGCCTCCAGTCCACCCATGTCCGAGATCCTTGCAAAGTTTTATAGCCTAAGGTGCCCTCTTTAAAACGCACCCAACAATGCGTGATTTGGTGCATTACCACCGCCGCTACTCTCGCCAGAACAGAGCACCAGCGTCTGTCGTTCGGCGACAGTTTCAGAGAACAACACGCAGTAGTTTCAGTTAACAGCGCGGAAACTTTTGTACAAAACCCCTAGCACTTTAAAACCTACACCCAACTTCCCCACACCGTCCACCTTTCATGCCCCATTCCCCCATCCTGTCAGTGTCTTAGTCAGCAACCTTAGCCCGCGTGTTAGTGATTCTTCCTAGGTTGGCCTCGGTACAAAAAGTTTCCGGAATAATTTTCCAAATAATAAAAATTCCAGAAATGAGTTATATACAAATAAATATATATCTTTTTAAATAGTTCGAATTTGCAAAAAAAATAAAAATGAAAACTGAATTATTTTCAATTGTCAATTCAAATCCATATTCAGAAATTTCCAGAATTGCCACTAACTATTCACACTAATGAAAATTTAGCCCTTTTCTTCACATAATGCATTTATAATATCTTTTAATCACAATTTTCAAATATTACAAATTATATATGTTTTGAGATCATAAAAATGCAAGGATTAACAATATGACATCCAAAATAATTTTTGGATAAATAAAAATTTCGAAATTATTTAAATACTATCAAATGCCTTTATTAATAAATCCATATCTTTTAAACCGTAACCTAGAATTCAATAGGTAAAATGTCTAAATCGACCAGCGCAATGAGCCCCTTCTAACTAAGTTATCCATACATTAATTGGCATCTTGTTTCGTGCATTTATAATATGTTACTGCAAGGAAATTCATTACTAAAATGGACCAATAAAATTGGAATTGATTCCTTATTGTTAAAGATGTCTCACTAATGTTGTAGCATCAATGTGCTATGCAAATGACATCTTTTCAACACGTTTTGCATCATTAACTTGTCATGACATGCATCATATCATGATCATGCCGGTTCTTCCACATTAGTTGTAATTGTTGAATCTCTTGTTTAGTGCTTTGCTTCTTTCCGAATAGGCCGATAAGATGTTGTCAGCTTCGACAACTTCTTCGGATGTATATTCTACTATGGTTCCCAGCGGAGCATCCTCCGTCTTCTACCTATTTTTGCTTTATGGCTTTACTTCTCTCTATTGCTATCCGTGTGTGATGCTTTAGTTTCCTCACCGTTCATATTCCTTACAACCTATATTACCTTGGTCACATCCTATGCCCGATGATTTGGTAGATAGTTGGCCTTACGAGTCATAGTTGCTTGCTCAGGTGTTGGTTCAAGTCATCGAGTCCCACAATTTTTGGAAGGTTGGAACATGCTTAACGATGGAGATGATCATGGTCATAATTTAAATGCTGGGAATAGATATAACTAATAAACATGCACCGACGGGTAATAGTTGAGATCTGGTTTTACCCGCCCACTTGTGTCCACCTAAGACTCGAGTACTTGATACATGTTCCTTGACTATCGTACTGTCCACATGTGGGACCAAGAATCCCCTTCGCCTGATCTTGATTCACATCTTATTTTTCTGGAGGCCACAATCTAGTTTGGGGCTTTATTACCATCCTATACTTATGCCATGCTTTATTGCTTTTTTACTACTGTTGCACATGGAGCATTTACCTGTACTGTTTTGGAACCCCGTGCCACGTTTCCGCGGTATTGACAAGCCTAATCACACTTTCGGGTTCCCAGACATTTACAACCATCATCACACACCCAGGGTCCGTCTCGGAACCGACCGACTTCGCGGTGGGTAGCTTAGTGGGGTGGCCTCCCAAAATCATTTTTGAATCTTTGAATGTTTCATCGTGTTACCTCGTTGCTTTTATTTGGCTTTTCCTAAGGTTGATTATGCATGTGTTGCTATTTGTGCACCCTTGCAGGGTAAATCTTTTAGAAAAGCAATGTCCGTGGTTATGGACTACTTGGAGGACAGTGCATCAACCATAGACAACTCAAACTAAAGTAGTGCTATAAATTTGACTTTGGCTTGACTAGTAATCATCTCCACTATAATGGAATGGTTAACTAAAAGTGCCAACAGATGGTGATACTGTAATATCTTATGCTATCTATATTTGACTAGTAAGTGTCGCAACTTAAATGGAATGCTTAACTATAACTACCAACTATGTGAGTTGCTCGTAAGGACTTCCTTGTTTGGTCTCGAGGGGGAAACAACATGATGGGTTATGTTTGCTATTAGTAATAGTTTGGTCCCGAATAGGTCTCTCTCATCCTCCATCTAATAGCCAATAGTTGTGTCGAGTCTCTATGTAGGCGAGAGCCGCCGAATTCTAAGACTCGCTGTGTACTGGCCTCAGTACTGACCGCTCCCTTTTTCCTTTGCCCTTTGTGAGCACCCCTTTTGTTTTGACAGGTATGAGTTCAATGATGTTAGCAACGTTACCCTTCTAGGTTGGCCTGGGAAGGGTTATGGATGCCACTGGTTATTCATTAAGATTCTTAGTCCAATTTGCATCTTATCCGTACTCGGATGTTGTATTGTTTTAATGTTATTTGGATCTTTGTAATGTATATCTATATCCTTGACTCGCTGAGTCGATGTTGTATATATATGTTCTTGTGGGTTCCATCACGAACTATTGTGTAATGGTATTACTTCGTTTTCCACCCTCATGGAAGTTCTTGGTGGGCACCATTGAATCATTTCTATGCGGGTTTGGCGGGAAGCGCTAAAATCTGCATAGGGCTGATTCGAGGGTGTTACACTTAGGGATAGAGGGATCTTCATGCGGACCGTTTTGGTCCTTAAACACAGGTCACATGCCCTGGCCTGACGTCGGCCGTGTGTTGGACTTATGAGTAGGTCTTCTTCTTTGGTTTTCAGCTATTGTGCAGGTCTGTGCCGCCAGCCTCAAGGTCGGAGCCAAACCTTGTTGGCATTCCATGCTCCACAAGGAGGAGAATATCATTTTGCGGCCCGAAAGTTGGGGTGGACAGGCAACGCGGTACCCAAGTTGATTTTTATCACCGCGATTCGAAAAGCTGGGGCGCCAATTGCTGAGAGGGGTCTTTCGAGTGAATGATGGCCAAACCAAATCTTTTCAAATCGCGCCCGTTAAGTCAGGATATTCCATTACACTAGTTCCTGTTGTGCCCCTCCTTCACCGGTCACTCTTCTTAGCCACCCTGCACGTGTCGTAGGGGCAAATCCATTACTGTACTTTCCTAACTCTCGACACTGAATCTTGCTACAGCGGCGGCGGCGGTCCCTTTTCTTCCCTTCCCCGACCCTAAATCTGCCGGCGGCGGAGGACCTTTTTTCTTCCTCCCCCGACACTGAATCCGGCAGCGGTGGCCCAGCATGTCTTGCAAGGCGAAGGTTGTAGCTACGTCATCGACTGAAAAGGGTTCGTCGGGGCCCAAGTCTAGGGCTCAACGCGTAGCTGCGGCGAGGTCTTCAACCCCAGTTAGCAAGGAGGCCAGCAAGGATTCTGCTCCCAAGGTACCTACGAGCAGCGGGTTGAAGAGAAAAGCAAGGCCGACAACAGATTATTCGGCTCTAGTGGGCGGATGCCGCACTCAGATCTCGAAGAAAAAACACCGGGAGAAGAGCGAGAGGTGAATTTTTCTTATCTGTGCCTTATCTTACAAGTAGATTAGTTACAACATAATAGAATCGAATGAACTAAAATGTTCCCCTTTTTAATCAAATTAGGCACAGTATTGATACAAGTGACCTATATGACTTCACAGTTCATGTTCGGCAGTACACTACAAAGCTTGATTTTGGTTGCTAGAGGGTTGTGTTTGGGCAAGATGTGCACCTGCTTGTGAATTGCAAAAGAGGTCGTGTCTGTTTCGCAGCTAGTAGACATGCTTGCCGCTAGAATTCCCTGGGGTTCTAGACAGAGGACAAAATTGGTGTGGCTCAACATGAATGATACCTATCAGCAAATTGAGCACTCCCATGAGCTTCAGATGGTTTGGGAGTGTTGTGCAGCTGATTGTAAGGTGAAAGTTGAAGCGATGATTGATGATATGTATGCAGATGCTGGACATCTTGCTGCTAGAGCTTCTGCTCCTAGAGAATACGGACCAATAGATGCTGATCTGGATAAGTTCAGTGTACGCATAGAGGTGGATTCATACATGGCAAAACTTGATGAGGGAGTTAATAAGCCAGTTTCGTCATGTATTGTGGAGATCACTGTCGATTCCAAAAACATAACTCTTGATGAAATGAGAGAGATGATCGGTAAGGAAATCACTATTGGCCCTAAGCATATGGCAAAAATCTGGTGGTGGCATCATAAGAAGCAGCAATTCATAGATGTTTTCAATACTGAAGATCTTATGCAGATTATGCGGCGAAAGAAGCGAAACAGGAAGGTGTTCTTCCTTGGTACCATTTCTGATGTTGTTGAACATGTTATAGTGGATGTAGATGCCCCTGTAGTGGCTGAACAGAATGAGGTGGTCGACGTTGATGAGATCTGATGAGAGCTGCTACCCCGGGCTTGTCATATGGACCGCGGGGTTCCCCTGCCTGTATTTGTAATATTGACTGTTGTTGCATTTAGAGCGTGCTTCTGTGATTATGTTTGTTGAGTGATTGCGATATAATGTTGTGCGAGCTGTTGAGATTTTCGGACATGTCACTCACTGAAACCATCATTGTAGTTGACATGATTATGTTTCTTAAGATGACGTACCGTACTTATTTCAGTTATTATGTTTGTTGGGACATTGTAATGTTATGTTATGTGAAACCATGACTGGACTAGTGATGCATAAATACATTGTAGTTGACATGATTATGTTTCTTGAGATGATGTACTGTACATGTTTCTGATATTTTGTTTGCTGAGAGACTGTAATGTAATGTTTTGCGAAACCATGACAGGACAAGTGATGTGTAAGTACCTTGTAGTCGACATGATTTTGTTTCTTGAGTTGATGTAATATACTTGTTTCTGTGATTACGTTTGTTGAGAGATTGTAATGTGATGTTTTGTGAAACCATGTTGTGGTTATGTTTGTTGGGAGATTATAATGTAATGTTTTGTGAAACCATGACTGAAGAAGTGATGCATAAGTACCTTGTAGTTGACATGATTTTGTTTCTTTGGATGATGTAATATACTGGTATGTTTTTGTTAGGAAATGAAATTGGGATGGAGGGAGTGCAGGTTTAATATTTGAAATGAGAATGTGTGAAGAGAATCCATATCAGGCAGGAGACAGTAATCCAGGGAAAGGGCATGGTATCCATTAAACTATTGAAACGTGCCAATTTAGTAATCATTGCAGCGGTAGAAGGGCTCTCTCTCCCCCCCTCTCTCTCTCTCTCTCTCTCTCTCTCTCTCTCTCTCTCTCTCTCTCTCTCTCTCTCTCTCTCTCTATCTATCTATCTCTCTCTCTATCTATCTCTCTCTCGCCGACGCCGTCGCCGTCGTCGTCTCCGTCGCATTCGCCATGCTGTCCTTGAATGGCAAGGACAACCAGTCGAGCAGCGACAGCCTTCTCTCTGACATCGAGTATTCCTTCCATGATGTGAGTTCCTCTGTTTTCTTGGGCTAGGGTTAGGAAATGGTAAATCACTCGATCTGAGCCCGACCAGATGTGCATGCAATCGTGTTCGATTTCAACTTTGCATTTACCTATAGGTACCAAGGACGATCTACGACTACGAATGGGAGGGCCTAGATCTCGATGGAGAAGTGCCATGTGACCATGGCCTAAAACTAAGGAGATATGTTGCATTCGAAGGCAGTAACACTGGGAGAAGGTTTTTGGGCTGTACAAATCAGGTTTGTTTACATTATGTGCAACTGTGACATGAAGTAAAATGTATCGTGCATGTTCATAACACTATAGTGTGTGTGTTTTTAGGTTGGCCCGGTGTGTAAAGCAGTAGAGTGGGTGGATCTTGAGTGGCCAGATGCACTTAAGAAATGTTTGGCACAGTTATGGGAGATGTATGAGTTGGAAAGGTCGGGGAGATATACTGATGTAAGTGATGCAGCTGAAAAAATTATAAGTTGTCGGTACGAAATAAGGAGCTGGAATAAGAAATCGAGAATTTGCAGTCAAAGATAACTAACGGAATCGATGGGAGCTTGGTTGTTGGAACTGCAAAGAAGCTTCAGGATAGTCACAGGTTGCCGATTCATAATGCAGAAAAGGAGAGGGATCAGCTTAGGGAACACAAGAAGAAGCTAGAGTGCTGCATTGCGGATCTGTTGAAGGAACTGAAGAAGGCGCGCGAGGGTGAACAAGGACAGACTATAGAGGATAAAGGAAATTCGAGATGAATAATTTATGTTGTACCAATGCCTGAAACTAGTTAACTGTAAGACTTGCGGTTGCGCTTTCCGAACTAAGCCAAACTCATATCGTGCATGGAGTTAAGTTCACGCTTAAAAAATCACCACTGCAGAGGATAAACCAGGCAGTTCAGTACTAAATAGACATATGTTGTGTTCAAGCAAGCCTGGCCCAGAGCTGCCTGTTTTCCTCCCTAAGATTGGCCAACTCCTTCAGTACTATGTCGTGCTTCATCTGTAGGTTCCAGCGCTCCGTCACATGGTAGAGAATTTTGTCTGTAGCCATACAATGTTCCTTCAAGATCCCTTTCATGATCTCCGTATGCTTCCTAGCCGAGGCGCGACCTTCACTGTGTAGGTTCGCCCATTCGGTGTTTAACTCCTTCAGTTTCTGCCACTTGTCAGAAAGGACAGCGAATTCAGCGCGCAGTTGGTCAAAGGCCAGTTTCTGGGAATTCCGCTTCTCCCATTGGATTGCTATCTTATCATTTAGCCAGGTCGCCAGGTCCTGGTCGATCTTTCGCCTCTTTCCCTGCAACAAAAATACATGGTATGGTTTGTTCAGTTCACCAGGACAAGATGGTTAGTTTCCATAATTAACTGAATCGTCTACTAGCACTGTCATAATTTCAAGGAAGAAGCAATCTAGGACTAATCAACATTTTATGAATCGACTAGTGGCACTGTCATAATTTCAATTTCGAAGACAAATAATATTTATCAGCAGTTTAGTGTGCTGTGGATTTTTCCCAATATCACCAAATAGTAGTGGGAGAGTGGCAAACTCATAATGCAGAAACCCATGTCCAGATATATATGGAAAGAGAACATGGTGTCCATTCATGAACATGAACACCAACACATGTCCAGATAGAAAAGGAGTTACCCTAGGATTCTTATTGCACCCTATAATGGGAAGAAGACATGGGCATTGCTCCCTAAACCCTAAACATTACAAATGGAGAGGAGGACGAACTGGTATTCGTGTCCCCGCTAACGGGAATCAGACTTGGGAATTGCTCCGGTACGCCTCCAGACATGCCCTTAGCTCCACGTTCTCTTTCCGAACACCCTCGAGTACGGTGATCCCTCTGCTCATGTCCGCCTTCATCTCCTTGACTACATCCAGGCAACGGTTCCTGTCATGGTAGGATAGGATGGTAGCCCTGGTTTTCTCGACGCGTCCTCTGAGTGCCTCGCTGACTTCGTCCTGCAGGAGAATGCACCTTTCGACGAGATTCTTCTTCTCCTCCATGAGCTCGTTGATTATCTTGATGGCCTGTTCTTGCCTGATCAAGTTACGGTCGAGCACTTTCTGCAGCCTAACGACGTCACGTGCAAAATCTAGCGAGATCTCCTTTTGCACAGATAATTGCTTGCGTAGGCTCTCATTAGCTTGGGTGAGGGAGCGTGCAAGCTCATGTTGGTTGGCAATCTTGGAACTGATCGCGGCCACCTTCTCACGGTACTCGGCCTTCGATCGCTGCATCGTTCATGTTAATTGCAATAGGAATTCTACAATTACACTCCAGGTCCCAGGTGAATACTAATACAGATCAAAAAAAATCCCCGTTGAATCTATTGGCTGCAGTGTTAAAAAACGGACCTGGAGATCCACGATAAACTAATCCTAATCACAAAAAATCCATAGTGAATCTATGAACAACGGTATTAAGGAAAGACCAAGAGATCCAGTGATAATCATGAAAACAAATACAACTCGCAAAAGAAGAAGAAAAACCAATGCAGGGCGGACAGCATCTAAGAAATCCACATCATAACTCGGAGAAACAACAACGTGGAGATTTGATACCTCGCTGAGACATGGAACGGGGCCGAACGGGTCCTGCAACGCCTCCGTCGTGGTGGATTCGGGCTCCACGGCCGACCTGTAATACGTAGAAGAGGAAGAGCTAGAAGAAGAAGAAAAACAAGACGAAGCTAATTAAGATCATGATGGAGAGGGAGATGGAGACGAAGTAGAATAAGGAGACCGTACCGGGAGGAGCCCTTGCCTGCTAGAACATTCGGCGCCATTGTAGGGGGAGATTGGGCCTCGATGAGAGGGTGGGCTTGAGTGGCTGGTAGAGCAAGAAGTGTCTTGTGGCGATTTCTCTCCCTTTTCTCCGTGAGGATCGTCGACCGGCCTCTCCCCCTCCTCAGTGGAGCCATGGCTTGCAGGGTGAGTGTGGCGAAGGCAAGAGGAAGGAGATAGTGATTATTAGTGTGGGAGAAGAGTAAAGAGTACAGGCCGTGGTCTAGTAGTACTAGTACTAATATACAATATCACCGTGTATGGTCTACCTTCTCAAAAAAGCCAGGGAGGCAGGGATAGGGAATCGATGGGACTTGTCTTTATTGCGATGGACACTTCAATGGTCTTCGGCGCTGCCCAAAATCCAGTATATAATAAGGGGAGTGCGAGCAGAGTGGTCGTCACGGGAATCGGCGCGCACATCCCGCGTGCGTGTGTCACGTGTTGATGGGGCAATGACGCGCGCAACTGCTGCACGATCCCGTCGGCACGTCCAACTCCGTCGAACTCCACGTGACAGGCACGGACGGGATATTTATGAGTCAAGAATATGCTGTGCCACTTTAGTTGTGATCAAATTATGTTCAGTACGCGAGATATTACTTCTTTCTTCTTCTTTTTGATAATCGACAAATGCACGTGTGGACACGACACACGAAACCACTGCTCGTCCTTGATCATATCGGCACCCCACTCTATGTACCCGCCATCGACCATTCGGAGCAACTACCTCGAGCACGATTCCCCCTTGCCGTGGCAATGGCAGGTCCAAGCCATCCACTGACCGTCCTGCGTCCCCGGCTCTTCGTTGCATCGTCTGCGCTCGCGAGTCGCCTGCTGAGGCAGCACGTCGTGTCCGACCGCGCTAGGATCCATCGACATCGGCACTCGAGGACACCGCAAAGTCAAAGCTCGTACCGGCCGCGCAGGAGGAGCGTGGGGTACCTGCAGCATCGGACGAGCGCAAAGTAGCAGCCAGGACGGGGGCGCATGTTGCGCCAGCGAGTACGGACAAGAAGAGGAACGAGAAGAATACCAGGAAGAAGAGAGGAGTTAGCTATTTGGATGAGTCCAACTCGGCCAACAAGGAGGCGTTCATCGATCAGTTGGAGGCAGGAGCGGAGTAGAGTGATGTGGACCCGTGGTACTACAAAGAGGAGGAGGAGGACTCCGACAAGGAGATAGCGCGCTTATTCGAGGAAGTGGCGGTGTCGAGTGCTCAGAGGAGGGCACCGACGGCAGCGATGGCGGGGACCATGGCATTGATGAAGACGAGGATGAACCGGAAGACGAAGACGATGGCTTCTTCGAAATATGATCATTTATTTTATTTATTTTAGTTAGATAGATGGATTTTCACTTGCTTATGGGGGTTTAGTATCGGTGGTACGGATAGAGAGGTGGCACGGATTGACCATGCATAAAAAAGTGGAGAAGGGAGCGGTTATCCTGCCCGTTGGATCACATGGGATCAACGGTTAGTGGAGACGATCCACGTGACATCTCTGTCAACCAATCAGGGCATAGCACCCAGAGTGAGCACATGTTTGGGATGTCCACACGTTTGGGTTTTTGTGAGATTTGTGACAGAGAGAGAGAGGGAAAATCTCTTTTCACAATCCGCCTATGGATCCACCCGTACCATACCAATGTCATTGCATTTGTTCTCTTTTCACAATCCACCCATGGATCCACCAGTGTCATTTTGCTTGTGTGTTATTTTTAGTAACAACAACCAGAGTCATTTTGCATGTGTGATCTCTTCACATACCACCTATGGATCCACCAATGTCATTGCATGTGTGTTCTTTTCACTAACAACAACCAGAGTCATTGCATGTGTGTTCTTTTCACATACCACATATGGATCACCAGTGTCATTGCATGTGTGTTCTCTTCACAATCCACCTATGGATCCACCAGTGTCATTGCATGTGTCTTCTTTTCAGTAACAACAACCATAGTCATTTTGCATGTGTGTTATTTTACCAAACCACCTATGGATCCACCAGTGTCATTGCATGTGTGTTCTTTTCACAATCCACCCATGGATCCACCAGTGTCATTGCATGTGTGTTCTTTTTAGTAACAACAACCAGAGTCATTTTGCATGTGTGATCTCTTCACATACCACCTATGGATCCACCAGTGTCATTGCATGTGTGTTCTTTTTAGTAACAACAACCAGAGTCCTTTTGCATGTGTGTTCTTCTCACATACCCCCTTTGGATCCACCAGTGTCATTGCATGTGTGTTCATTTCACTAACAACAACCAGAGTCACTGCATGTGTGTTCTTTTCACATACCACATATGGTCCACTAGTGTGATTGAAATGTGTGTTCTCTACAGAGACCACACAAGGATCCACTAGTGTCATTGCATGTGTGTTCTTTTTAGTAACAACCAGAGTTATTTTGCATGTGTGTTCTTTTCACATACCACATATGGATCCACCAGTGTCATTGGATTTGTGTTCTTTTCACAATCCACCCATGGATCCACCGGTGTCATTGCATGTGTGTTCTTTTAGTAACAACCAGAGTCATTTTGCATGTTTCTTCTTTTTACATACCACCTATGGATCCACCAGAGTCATTGCATGTGTTTTGTTTTCACAATCCACCCATGGATCCCACCAGAGTCATTTTGCATGTGTGTTCCTTTTAGTAACAACAACCAGAGTCATTTTGCATGTGTGTTCTTTTCACATACCAATGGATCCACCAGTGTCATTGCATGTGTGTTCTCTTCACAATCCACCTATGGATCCACCAGTGTCATTGCATGTGTTCTTTTTAGTAACAACAACCAGTGTCATTGCATGTGTGTTTTCTTCAGAGACCACACATGGATCCACTAGTGTCATTGCATGTGTGTTCTTTTTACTAACAACAACAAGAGTCATTGAAATGTGTGCTCTCTTCAGAGACCACACATGGATCCACCAGTGTCATTGCATGTGTGTTCTTTTCACTAACAACAACCAGAGTCATTGCATGTGTGTTCTTTTCACATACCACATATGGATCCACCAGTGTCATTGCATGTGTGCTCTTTTCACAATCCACCCATGGATCCACCAGTGTCATTGCATGTGTGTTCTTTTTAGTAACAATAACCAGAGTCATTTTGCATGTGTGTTCTTTTCACATACCACCTATGGATCCACCAGTGTCATTGAAATGTGTATTATTTTCAACTACCACCCATGGATCCACCCGTGTCATTGCATGTGTGTTCTTTTTAGTAACAACAATCAGAGTCATTTTGCATGTGTGCTCTCTTCACATACTACCTATGGATCCACCAGTATCATTGCATGTGTGTTCTTTTTAGTAACAACAACCAGAGACATTATGCATGTGTGGTCTTTTCACATACCACCTATAGATCAACCACTGTCATTGAAATGTGTATTATTTTCAACTACCACCCATGGATCCACCAGTGTCATTGCATGTGTGTTGTTTTTAGTAACAATAACCAGAGTCATTGAAATGAGTGTTCTTCTCACATACCACCTATGGATCCACCAGTGTCATTGCATGTGTGTTCATTTCACTAACAACAACCAGAGTCATTTTGCATGTGTGATCTCTTCACATACCACCTATGGATCCACCAGTGTCATTGCATGTGTGCTCTTTTCACAATCCACCCATGGATCCTCTAGTGTCATTGCATGTGTGTTCTTTTTAGTAAGAACAACCAGTCATTTTGCACGTGTGTTCTTTTCACATACCACATATGGATCCACTAGTGTCATTGCGTGTGTGTTCTTTTTAGTAACAACAACCAGAGGCATTTTGCATGTGTGTTCTTCTCACATACCACCTATGGATCCCACCAGTGTCATTTTGCATGTGTGTTCTTTTTAGTAACAATAACTAGAGTCATTTTCCATGTGTGTTCTCTTCACATACCACCTATGGATCCACCAGTGTCATTTCATGTGTGTTCTATTCACAATCCACCTATGGATCCACCAGTGTCATTGCATGTGTTCTTTTTCGTAACAACAACCAGTGAAATTGCATGTGTGCTCTCTTCAGAGACCACACATGGATCCACCAGTGTCATTGCATGTGTGTTCTTTTTACTAACAACAACCAGAGTCATTGAAATGTGTGCTCTCTTCAGAGACCACACATGGATCCACTAGTGTCATTGCATGTGTGTTCTTTTCACTAACAACAACCAGAGTCATTGCATGTGTGTTCTTTTCACTAACAACAACCATAGTCATTGCATGTGTGTTCTTTTCACATACCACATATGGATCACTAGTGTCATTGCATGTGTGTTCTTCTAACATACCACCTATGGATCCACCAGTGTCATTGCATGTGTGTTCTTTTTAGTAACAACTAGAGTCATTTTGCATGTGTTATCTTTTCACATACCACCTATGGATCCACCAGTGTCATTGCATGTGTTTTGTTTTCACAATCCACCCATGGATCCCACAAGTGTCATTTTGCATGTGTGTTCTTTTTAGTAACAACAACCAGAGTCATTTTGCATGTGTCATTTCTTCACATACCACCTATGGATCCACCGGTGTCATTGCATGTGTGTTCTTTTTAGTAACAACAACCAGAGTCATTGAAATGTGTGTTCTTCTCACATACCACCTATGGATCCACCAGTGTCATTGCATGTGTGTTCATTTCCTAATCCACCTATGGATCCACCAGTGTCATTGCATGTGTGTCCTTTTTAGTAACGACAACCAGAGTCATTTTGCATGTGTGCTCTCTTCACATACTACCTATGGATCCACCAGTATCATTGCATGTGTGTTCTTTTTAGTAACAACAACCAGAGTCATTATGCATGTGTGGTCTTTTCACATAGCACCTATAGATCAACCAGTGTCATTGAAATGTGTATTATTTTCAACTACCACCCATGGATCCACCAGTGTCATTGCATGTGTGTTGTTTTTAGTAACAATAACCAGAGTCATTGAAATGAGTGTTCTTCTCACATACCACCTATGGATCCACCAGTGTCATTGCATGTGTGTTCATTTCACAAACAACAGCCAGAGTCATTTTGCATGTGTGATCTCTTCACATACCACCTATGGATCCACCAGTGTCATTGCATGTGTGCTCTTTTCACAATCCACCCATGGATCCTCTAGTGTCATTGCATGTGTGTTCTTTTTAGTAACAACAACCAGCCATTTTGCACGTGTGTTCTTTTCACATACCACATATGGATCCACTAGTGTCATTGCGTGTGTGTTCTTTTTAGTAACAACAACCAGAGGCATTTTGCATGTGTGTTCTTCTCACATACCACCTATGGATCCCACCAGTGTCATTTTGCATGTGTGTTCTTTTTAGTAACAACAACTAGAGTCATTTTGCATGTGTGTTCTCTTCACATACCACCTATGGATCCACCAGTGTCATTGCATGTGTGTTCTATTCACAATCCACCTATGGATCCACCAGTGTCATTGCATGTGTTCTTTTTCGTAACAATAACCAGTGAAATTGCATGTGTGCTCTCTTCAGAGACCACACATGGATCCACCAGTGTCAATGCATGTGTGTTCTTTTTACTAACAACAACCAGAGTCATTGAAATGTGTGCTCTCTTCAGAGACAACACATGGATCCACTAGTGTCATTGCATGTGTGTTCTTTTCACTAACAACAACCAGAGTCATTGCATGTGTGTTCTTTTCACTAACAACAACCATATTCATTGCATGTGTGTTCTTTTCACATACCACATATGGATCACCAGTGTCATTGCATGTGTGTTCTTCTAACATACCACCTATGGATCCACCAGTGTCATTGCATGTGTGTTCTTTTTAGTATCAACTAGAGTCATTTTGCATGTGTTATCTTTTCACATACCACCTATGGATCCACCAGTGTCATTGCATGTGTTTTGTTTTCACAATCCACCCATGGATCCCACAAGTGTCATTTTGCATGTGTGTTCTTTTTAGTAACAACAACCAGAGTCATTTTGCATGTGTCATTTCTTCACATACCACCTATGGATCCACTAGTGTCATTGCATGTGTGTTCTTTTTAGTAACAACAACCAGAGTCATTGAAATGTGTGTTCTTCTCACATATCACCTATGGATCCACCAGTGTCATTGCATGTGTGTTCATTTCCTAATCCACCTATGGATCCACCAGTGTCATTGCATGTGTGTTCTTTTTAGTAACAACAACCAGAGTCATTTTGCATGTGTGTTCTTCTCACATACCACCTATGGATCCACCAGTGTCATTGCATATGTGTTCTTTTCACTAACAACAACCAGAGTCATTGCATGTGTGTTCTTTTCACATACCACATACGGATCCACCAGTGTGATTGAAATGTGTGTTCTCTACACAGACCACACATGGATCCACCAGTGTCATTGCATGTGTGTTCTTTTTGTAACAACAACCAGTCATTTTGCATGTGTGTTCTTTTCACATACCACCTATGGATCCACCAGTGTCATTGCGTGTGTGTTCTTTTTAGTAACAACAACCAGAGTCATTTTGCATGTGTGTTCTTCTCACATACCACCTATGGATCCCACCAATGTCATTTTGCATGTGTGTTCTTTGTAGTAACAACAACCAGAGTCATTTTGCATGTGTGTTCTCTTCACATACCACCTATGGATCCACCAGTGTCATTGCATGTGTGTTCTATTCACGATCCAGCTATGGATCCACCAGCGTCATTGCATGTGTTCTTTTTAGTAACAACAACCAGTGTCATTGCATGTGTGCTCTCTTTAGAGACCACACATGGATCCGCCAGTGTCATTGCATGTGTGTTCTTTTTACTAACAACAACAAGAGTCATTGAAATGTGTGCTCTCTTCAGAGACCACACATGGATCCACTATCGTCAAAGCATGTGTGTTCTTTTCACTAACAATAACCAGAGTCATTGCATGTGTGTTCTTTCACTAACAACAACCATAGTCATTGCATGTGTGTTCTGTTCACATACAACATATGGATCACCAGTGTCATTGCATATGTGTTCTTCTAACATACCACCTATGGATCTACCAATGTCATTGCATGTGTGTTCTTTTTAGTAACAACCAGAGTCATTTTGCATGTGTGTTCTTTTCACATACCACCTATGGATCCACCAGTGTCATTGCATGTGTTTTCTTTTCACAATCCACCCATGGATCCCACAAGTGTAATATTGCATGTGTGTTCTTTTTAGTAACAACAACCAGAGTCATTTTGCATGTGTGATCTCTTCACATACCACCTATGGATCCACCAGTGTCATTTCATGTGTGTTCTTTTTAGTAACAACAACCAGAGTCATTTTGCATGTGTGTTCTTATCACATACCACCTATGAATCCACCAGTGTCATTGCATGTGTGTTCTTTTCACTAACAACAACCAGAGTCATTGCATGTGTGTTCTTTTCACATACCACATATGGATCCACCAGTGTGATTGAAATGTGTGTTCTCTACAGAGACCACACATGGATCCACCAGTCTCATTGCATGTGTGTTCTTTTTAGTAACAACAACCAGTCATTTTGCATGTGTGTTCATTTCACATACCACCCATGGATCCACCAGTGTCATTGCATGTGTGTTCTCTTCACAATCCACCTATGGATCCACCAGTGTCATTGCATGTGTGTTCTTTTTAGTAACAACAACCAGTGTCATTGCATATGTGTTCTTTTTACTAACAACAACGAGAGTCGTTGAAATGTGTGCTCTCTGCAGACACCACACATGGATCCACCAGTGTCATTGCATGTGTGTTCTTTTCAATAACAACAACCAGAGTCATTGCATGTGTGATCTCTTCACATACCACCTATGGATCCACCAGTGTCATTGCATGTGTGCTGTTTTCACAATCCACCCATGGATCCACTAGTGTCATTGCATGTATGTTCTTTTTAGTAACAACAACCAGTGTCATTGCCTGTGTGTTCTCTTCACAATCCACCTATGGATCCACCAGTCTCATTGAAATGTGTATTATTTTCAGAATCCACCCATGGATCCACTAGTGTCATTGCATGTGTGTTCTTTTTAGTAACCACAACCAAAGTCATTTTGCATGTGTGATCTCTTCATATACCACCTATGGATCCAGCAGTGTCATTGCATGTGTGTTCTTTTTAGTAACAACAACAAGAGTCATTGAAATGTGTGTTCTTCTCACATACCACCTATGGATCCATCAGTGTTATTGCATGTGTGTTCATTTCACTAACAACAACCAGAGTTATTTTACATGTGTGATCTCTTCACATACCACCTATGGATCAACCAGTTATTTGCTTGTGTGTTCTTTTTAGTAAGAACAACCAGAGTCATTGAAATGTGTTTTCTTCTCACATACCACCTATGGATCCACCAGTGATATTGCATGTGTGTTCATTTCACAATCCACCTATGGATCCACCATTGTCATTGCATGTGCGTTATTTTTAGTAACAACAACCAGAGTCATTTTTCATGTGTGTTCTTCTCACATACCACCTATGGACCCACCAGTGCCATTGCATGTGTGTTCTTTTCACTAACAACAACCAGAGTCATTGCATGTGTGTTATTTTCACATACCACATATGGATCCAGTAGAGTCATTGAAATGTGTGCTCTCTACGGAGACCACACATGGATCCAGCAGTGTCATTGCATGTGTGTTAGTTTTAGTAAGAACAACCAGTCATTTTGCATGTGTGTTCTTTTCACATACCACATATGGATCCACCAGTGTTATTGCATGTGTGCTCTTTTCACAATCCACCCATGGATCCACCAGTGTCATTGCATGTGTATTCTTTTTAGTAACAACAACATAGGTCATTGAAATGTGTTTTCTTTTCACAATCCACCCATGGATCCCACTAGTGTCATTTCGCAGGTGTCTTCTTTTTAGTAACAACAACCAGAGTCATTTTGCATGTGTGATCTCTTCACATACCACCTATGGATCCACCGGTGTCATTGCATGTGTGTTCTTTTTAGTAACAACAAACAGAGTCATTGAAATGTGTGTTCTTGTCACATACCACCTATGGATCCACCAGTGTCATTGCATGTGTGTTCATTTCCTAATCCACCTATGGATCCACTAGTGTCATTGCATGTGTGTTCTTTTTAGTAACAACAACTAGAGTCATTTTGCATGTGTGTTCTTATCACATACCACCTATGGATCCACTAGTGTCATTGCATGTGTGTTCTTTTCACTAACAACAACCAGAGTCATTGCATGTGTGTTCTTTTCACATACCACATATGGATCCACCAGTGTGATTGAAATGTGTGTTCTCTACAGAGACCACACATGGATCCACTAGTCTCATTGCATGTGTGTTCTTTTTAGTAACAACAACCAGTCATTTTGCATGTGTGTTCTTTTTACTAACAACAACGAGAGTCGTTGAAATGTGTGCTCTCTGCAGACACCACACATGGATCCACCAGTGTCATTGCATGTGTGTTCTTTTAACTAACAACAACCAGAGTCATTGCATGTGTGATCTCTTCACATACCACCTATGGATCGACCAGTGTCATTGCATGTGTGCTGTTTTCACAATCCACCCATGGATCCACTAGTGTCATTGCATGTGTGTTCTTTTTAGTAACAACAACCAGTGTCATTGCATGTGTGTTCTCTTCACAATCCACCTATGGATCCACCAGTGTCATTGAAATGTGTATTATTTTCAGAATCCACCCATGGGTCCACTAGTGTCATTGCATGTGTGTTCTTTTTAGTAACCACAACCAGAGTCATTTTGCATGTGTGATCTCTTTATATACCACCTATGGATCCACCAGTGTCATTGCATGTGTGTTCTTTTTAGTAACAACAACCAGAGTCATTGAAATGTGTGTTCTTCTCACATAACACCTTTGGATCCACCAGTGTTATTGCATATGTGTTCATTTCACTAACAACAACCAGAGTTATTTTGCATGTGTGATCTCTTCACATACCACCTCTGGATCAACGAGTGTCATTGCATGTGTGTTCTTTTTAGTAAGAACAACCAGAGTCATTGAAATGTGTGTTCTTCTCACATACCACCTATGGATCCACCAGTGTTATTGCATGTGTGTTCATTTCACAATCCACCTATGGATCCACCAGTGTCATTGCATGTGCGTTATTTTTAGTAACAACAACCAGAGTCATTTTTCATGTGTGTTCTTCTCACATACCACCTATGGACCCACCAGTGTCATTGCATGTGTGTTCTTTTCACTAACAACAACCAGAGTCATTGCATGTGTGTTCTTTTCACATACCACATATGGATCCACCAGATTCATTGAAATGTGTGCTCTCTATAGAGACCACACATGGATCCACCAGTGTCATTGCATGTGTGTTAGTTTTAGTAAGAACAACCAGTCATTTTGCATGTGTGTTCTTTTCACATACCACATATGGATCCACTAGTGTTATTGCATGTGTGCTCTTTTCACAATCCACCCATGGATCCACCAGTGTCATTGCATGTGTATTCTTTTTAGTAACAACAACCAGAGTCATTGAATTGTGTTTTCTTTTCACAATCCACCCATGGATCCCACTAGTGTCATTTCGCAGGTGTGTTCTTTTTAGTAACAACAACCAGAGTCATTTTGCATGTGTGATCTCTGCACATACCACCTATGGATCCACCAGTGTCATTGAATGTGTATTCTTTTTAGTAACAACAAACAGAGTCATTGAAATGTGTGTTCTTGTCACATACCACATATGGATCCACCAGTGTCATTGCATGTGTGTTCATTTCCTAATCCACCTATGGATCCACTAGTGTCATTGCATGTGTGTTCTTTTTAGTAACAACAACCAGAGTCATTTTGCATGTGTGTTCTTATCACATACCACCTATGGATCCACCAGTGTCATTGCATGTGTGTTCTTTTCACTAACAACAACCAGAGTCATTGCATGTGTGTTCTTTTCACATACCACATATGGATCCACCAGTGTGATTGAAATGTGTGTTCTCTACAGAGACCACACATGGATCCACTAGTGTCATTACATGTGTGTTCTTTTTAGTAACAACGACCAGTCATTTTGCATGTGTGTTATTTTTAGTAACAACAGCCAGAGTCATTTTGCATGTGTGTTCTCTTCACATACCACCTATGGATCCACCAGTGTCATTGCATGTGTGTTCTATTCACAATCCACCTATGGATCCACCAGCGTCATTGCATGTGTTCTTTTTAGTAACAACAACCAGTGTCATTGCATGTGTGCACTCTTCAGAGACCACACATGGATCCACCAGTGTCATTGCATGTGTGTTCTTTTTACTAACAACAACAAGAGTCATTGAAATGTGTGCTCTCTTCAGAGACCACACATAGATCCACTAGTGTCAAAGCATGTGTGTTCTTTTCACTAACAAAAACCAGAGTCATTGCATGTGTGTTCTTTTCACCAACAACAACCAGAGTCATTGCATGTGTGTTCTTTTCACATACCACATATGGATAACCAGTGTCATTGCATGTGTGTTCTTCTAACATACCACCTATGGATCCACCAATGTCATTGCATGTGTGTTCTTTTTAGTAACAACCAGAGTCATTTTGCATGTGTGTTCTTTTCACATACCACCTATGGATCCACCAGTGTCATTGCATGTGTTTTCTTTTCACAATCCACCCATGGATCCCACAAGTGTAATTTTGCATGTGTGTTCTTTTTAGTAACAACAACCAGAGTCATTTTGCATGTGTGATCTCTTCAAATACCACCTATGGATCCACCAGTGTCATTGCATGGATCCATAGGTGGTATGTGAAGAGAACACACATGCAAAATGACTCTGGTTGTTGTTACTAAAAAGAACACACATGCAAAATGACACTAGTGTCATTGCATGTGTGTTCACTTCACAATCCACCTATGGATCCACCAGTGTCATTGCATGTGTTCTTTTTAGTAACAACAACCAGTGTCATTGCATGTGTGCTCTCTTCAGAGACCACACATGGATCCACCAGTGTCATTGCATGTGTGTTCTTTTTACTAAAGAGTTATTGAAATGTGTGCTCTCTTCAGAGACCGCACATGGATCCACCAGTGTCATTGCAAGTGTGTTATTTTCGCTAACAACAACCAGAGTCATTGCATGTGTGTTCTTTTCACATACCACATATGGATCACCAGTGGCATTGCATATGTGTTCTTCTCACATACCACCTATGGATCCACCAGTGTCATTGCATGTGTGTTCTTTTTTGTAACAACCAGAGTCATTTTGCATGTGTGTTCTTTTCACATACCACCTATGGATCCACCAGTGTCATTGCATGTGTTTTCTTTTCACAATCCACCCATGGATCCCACCAGTGTCATTTTGCATGTGTGTTCTTTTTAGTAACAACAACCAGAGTCATTTGCATGTGTGATCTCTTCACATACCACCTATGGATCCACTAGTGTCATTGCATGTGTGTTCTTTTTAGTAACAACAATCGGAGTCATTGAAATGTCTATTCTTCTCACATACCACCGACCGATCCACCAGTGTCAGTGCATGTGTGTTCATTTCATAATCCACCTATGGATCCACCAGTGTCATTGCCTGTGTGTCCTTTTTAGTAACAACAACCAGAGTCATTTTGCATGTGTGTTCTTCTCACATACCACCTGTGGATCCACTAGTGTCATTGCATGTGTGTTCTTTTCACTAACAACAACCAGAGTCATTGCATGTGTGTTCTTTTCACATAACACATATGGATCCACCAATGTCAATGAAATGCGTGTTCTCTATAGAGACCACACATGGATCCACCAGTATCATTGCATGTGTGTTCTTTTTAGTAACAACAACCAGTCATTTTGCATGTGTGTTCTTTTCACATACCACCTATGGATCCACCAGTGTCATTGCATGTGTGTTCTTTTCACATACCACATATGGATCACCAGTGTCATTGCATGTGTGTTCTTCTCACGTACCACCTATGGATCCACCAGTGTCATTGTATGTGTGTTCTTTTCAATAACAACAACCAGAGTCATTCCATGTGTGTTCTTTTCACATACCACATATGGATCGACCAGAGCCATTGAAATGTGTGCTCTCTACAGAGACCACACATGGATCCACAAGTGTCATTGCATGTGTGTTCTTTTTAGTAACAACTATAGGGGTTCGTAGCATGGAAAACAAAAAAATTCTACCGCATGAACACACAATCAAGATCTAATCTATGATCAAGCCAAGATCTATCTACTAGATTGTAGCAACGAGTCGATAGAGGAATTCACCCTCGAAGATTCCAAAGCGGTTAACGAGAGCAGATTCTCGTGGGTGATGTAGTCGTACACTTGCCGATCTCAAGATCGCGTAGACGATCCTTCCGGCGCTGTGTTCCGGCAGCGCTCCCGCAGTCGGTCACACGTTCGGTACTCGATGAAGACCTTCCTCTCCCTTGTTCCAGCAGGCAGCGGAGGTTGTAGCACTCTCCTCGCGATTCCGGCAGCACAACGGCGTGGTACCGGAAGTAGAGGGGAGATCTCGCAGGGCTTCGCCTTAAGCCGGAGCGAGTATGGTGGAGTATGAGAGAGCTTTGGTGATCTAGGGTTTAGATACATCAATTAGAAGGCTCTAAACCGGAGGCTAGGGCAATTAGAAGCTCTAACTTGACGGCTTGGGAGAAATCCCTAGGCTGTGGCTAGGGTTTAGGTTTAGAGGAGAGGGACTTGTGTGTACTAGGAGGGAGCCCTGCCCCTCCTTATATAGGTGGAGGGGCCGGCGGCCAAGGGGAGGGAGTGGAGTCCCTCCCCAACTCGTCTTGGGTGGTGCGCCGGCTTGGGGAGGAGGACTCCTTCCCCAACTCGGTTTCCACCTCTTCTCCTCTTTCCAAAACTTGCCGTTTGACTTTCAAACTAGCCGTTTGACTTTTCAAATTAGGATTTGAATAAACCCTTTATTTTGGACAGCAAAGACACCTAGTACATGATGCAATCATTCCAACTTACAATGACACATTCATGTACCCTTCCCCCCCCCCCCCGGAGTGCCGGACATTCCGGAACCTTCTAGAATGTTCCCGATGAAAAACATCGGAACCATTCCCCAACTCCGAAACGGGACTTTCCTTATATGAATCTTATTCTCCGAACCATTCCGGATCTCCTCGTGATATCCCGGATCCCATCCGAGACTCCGAACAACATTCGGTCTCTTACTCATCATTCCATAACTACTAAACAACATCGAATCCTTAAGTGTGTCTCCCTACGGTTCGTGAATTATGCGGACATGATCGAGACACTTCTCCGATCAATAACCAATAGAGGAATCTGGAAATTCATATGGCTCCCACATATTTCTACGATTACTTTGTGATCGACTGAACCACTTACATACGATACCAATTTCCCTTTGTCTCACGATATTTTACTTATCCGAGGTTATGATCGTCGGTATCTCTGCATACCTAGTTCAACCTCGTTACTGATAAGTACTCTTTTCTCGTTCCCGTGATATGTGATCCCTTGTGATCCAGTCACATGCTTGCAAGCTAATTGGATGACATTCCACCGAGAGGGCCCAGAGTATATCTATCCGTCATATGGATGGACAAATCCCACTCTTGATCCATGTGTCTCAACCAATACTTTCCGAACACTCAATGCCACCTTTATAGCCACCCTGTTACGGTGTGGTGTTTGATGTCATCAAAGCATCCTTCCAGTAAAGGTGATATGCATGATCTCATGGTCGAAGGAATTAGGTTACTATGTATCAGAAAGCTTATAGCAAATGAACTATATTAAATGACTTGATCTTTATGCTACGCTTAACTATAGGAGTATGTCCATCACATTATTCTCCTAATGATATGACCCTGTTGTTAATGACATCTCTATGTTCATGATCAGGAAACCATGATCATATATTAACCAACAAGCTAGTTTAACAAGAGGCTTTACTAGGGACTCTTTTATGTTTACAAATCACACAAGTATTAATGTTTCCGGTTAATATAATTATAGCATGGTATGTAAACATTTATCATAAGTATGAAGATATGATAATAACCACTTTATTATTGCCTCTTGGGCATATCTCCAACAGTCTCCCACTTGCACTAGAGTCAATAATTGCATGTCTTTGCGTCTCTACGCATCACTCATTCTTTAATGAGATGGCTTTGTATAAATTTGGTCCTTCGGTGAGACCTTTAGTTCTTTGGGGTTAAAACATGTTGATAATATTGTCGTACAATATATCTTCATAGTATTATCCCGCTGTGAACTACACCTAGTTTGACAACAAACTACTTGACACAAATGCCCTCTTGAGCTGTTATTATAGCAGTCATATACTTAGCCTTTTGTTGTAGTATCTGTCACAATGTCTTAACTTTGGAACTCATCCAAATCCATTATGGAACTTACTTTCCATTATATTGTGCCACCCTTAGTTTAGATTGAGATAAACTTAATTTGTACTGTGTGACAAAACTAGTATCAATGTAGTACTTTTACAATGAACTAACCATCTATTTGCCACTTCTACAAAAAAAAATATTCTTAGTTCTTCCAAAAGATCATAAGAATATCCTTACTATCGTCCAATGATCATCTTATGAATCATTCTGGTATATGCTCATAACATTTAGAGCATAGGACATATCTGGATTTGTACATATCACAGTATGATTGATATAAATACTCTTTGTGATTTCATACATCAAGTATCAATCTATACTTTGAATCTATGTTTCACTTTACCAAATGTCAATGCACTTGAATATATCATCAACATCGAACTCTTTCGATCCTTTCTATGCGACAAGAACCTTTCTTGTAGTTTCTATATTGAACTCATTCAATATCTCGTCTATGTACTTCTGGCACAACCATATTAGCGTCAATTGATGCCAAATATTTGGGTTTTTGCCTAAGTCTTTCATCGGGATGAAATTCTTAATATGTGTTAATAAAAGATACATTATTTCCAATCAACAATATGTCTTCCACATAATGTATTAGAAACATGTCTTAGCGCTCCCACTTAATTTCTTGCAAACGCAAGCATCTTCATCGTCTCTAATGAACTTTTAAACTCCTTTAACAGTTTCATCACAGTGAAGATTCCAACTCCGCGATGCTCACTTCAACTATTGAAGTTTACATATGCTTTTATCATCCTTTGAATTAACAAAACCCTATGGACCGTGTTATGCACATGTCCTAGGTAATAATTCTATTAGAAGAACTTGATTTGTTTATTCAACTACCATATAACAAAATTATATGTAGTGGTTGCTACATTAATCCGTTTAGACTAAATATCACTATGAAAGATCAAATCTTGTCATAGTCAACCTTTGAACATTTTGTGAACTCTTTCCCAACATGTTGACTATTTCATAGATGTGAAAACATCCATGTCTATTATAGATCCAAACACAACTGTAAGGTCTTACACCTTTCTCGAGGGTCCTTCAAGTTCAAAACTTGATTTCTCGTGTATGGAACTATCATGGATTTTATGGCTTCAAGCCATTTGACGGAGTCAGGGCTCATCATCGCTTCTTTGCATGTAGTCGGATCATTATTGTCAAATAATGATTTAACTCTCAAATCTTGGTATTCGATTGTTCATCCGACCTACTTGTTTCAATAGGAACTTAGATCTCAATGACCACAACCTTTGAGGTACGTGAGCCATGAGCATTGTTGCTGCCTCCGGAACACTTTTCGGCACTGCGCAACTTTGATCATATAGCTAAGGTTCTTTTAACCTTATCAAAGTTCTATTGTCCTCCCACTTAACTTTTCACGAAAAATTCCTTCTTAAAGAAACTTGACGTTCCAAGCAACAAACACTTTTGTCTCCGGTGTTTATGGAGGAATACTTTAATTGTTTATACAAAGATAGGTTCATCCGACTTTGGTTGCACACATCTTTCTTATGCATAACATACCTATGTTTTAAGAAAGGACTACTTGGGTTTTATCCCAAACCATAACCTTATATGGTGTCATTTCAACGGATTATGATGAAGCTCTTTTCAGTGGAAAAACGGTATTCTCTAAAGCTTTTAATCTTTAAAATATGATGTCAGTTTTATGATTTATACCTTTGATCTTACCATGTCAAACAAGGTTTAATTACATATCTCGAACGCTCCATACTCTTATGGTGTTTCGGGAAATGCAAATCCACGGAACGATTCCTTAAATCTTAAGGTATTATGCTAAACTTGTAACTCAAATATCTTCCTTTATGATCTTTATCATAAACTGTTTATATTGTTGTTACAATGATTTTGCACTTCATCTTGAAAGTCTTTGAACTTTTCAAATGTTTCATACTTCATCCTTATTAAGTAAATATTCATATATTCACTCAAATTTTCGAAGAAAGCAAATGAAGTTGAAATCCATCGCTCTTAACTACACATAATGGACTTCGTACAACAATATGTACAAGTTCCAATAAGCTAGTCATTCGTTTCCTTTTGGCCTATGAACGAAGTTTTAATTATCTCTAGGAAAGTTTCACAAGCGTCATGTGATCAAAAATCAAAAGACTCCAAAATTCCATCCACATGGAGTTTCTTCATGTTTTCTTTCCAATATAATTTAAACGGCGATGTCACTTCCTAAGTGATCTTTCAATCAATTTGTCTTTCGACATTTTTAGCACTAGTTTTATGGATGTGATTTCTCCAATGAGATTTGTGAATCATCCATCTTTTATGGATTACGACAATTATTTGAACAACCCTTTTGTTCTCATAATACCTAATAAAACAAATCTTGAAGGCAAGCTTTGATGTTTAACGAGCAACACAATAACCCTTTATTTGTTCTCGATAAATATCATCACATATTCTTTTGCTAGTTATTTAGGCCATTGTAGTTCATGAATTGTGTTGTTTCGTATGACGATTCACACCAACAAATTCTGTATCAAATACTTAAGAACCACATTGTCTAATAAGCAAAGAATATAGCCATAACATGTATATCATCTATATACTTAAACTGAACAATTCTATTCTTTTCTTTTCTGCCTATATTTATGAGATTCTCTTTCAGTATTTCCTTTTTCTGTTTGAAAGAATCTATCAACATCAACAGTGGAGTCATTCATATGACACATAGTCCAAAGCGTGTATAATCAATTACCAATGTCTTTGGACTTTCACTTTGAAGTAGATCACCATCATCAAATGTTTGGTGTTCTTTCAAATTCCTTTCTTTAGTAATCTCTTGGTGTAGTAAACATTTTACCTACATCAAATATTCATCTTTATCATGGAATCGTCCATGATCAAGCTACTTTTAGCTTATAACGATGAATTACGAGTATAATGTTGCTATCCAAAACCTTTTGGAGGATTAGGACAACAAGTGTCTCCAACCCTTTGCAAATTCTCATCAAAATATGAGAAACATGAACTTTGCCATATTATACTCTATCATGTTGCAACCAAAACTTCGTTTCAGATATCACAATATCTTCCACACATCATGGTTTCTGAAACAACTCTTTCAGATCCTAGATAACCTTGATATTAAGACAATCCTTTGAATATCAAGAATCATGGAGAAAAACACGATACTCATACACTAACACTTGGAATTGTCACTCTTGATTTAATACCAATTATTAAACTTCATGGAGTAACCGGAACTTACTGAAAGTTTGCAATAGGACTTTTAATCTTTAGATTAACACTTCAAAACAATACGATACCAGTTCGTAAAGTAACTAACCAGAATACTATAGTTCTATCATCTCAATTATAACTAAGCACAAGGTGGTAAACGGATGCCAATGACTACAACAACTATGCAAATTCACTTTGATTTAATTTATGATAAATTGAGTTCTAATTAATAATTAAATTAATCTAGGTGAACTCCCACTCAAAACAACATCCCTCACATTGTTTTAGTGATCACACAAACCAAATCCACCATATCAAAACCGATCATCACGAGAGTTGATATAGTTTCAATGGCGAACAATCGACATGTTCATCATATCTACTATATGATTCATGCTTTACCTTTCGGTGATCCGTGTTCCTGAGACCATGTCTGTACATGCTAGGCTCGTCAAGATCAAACCTTAGCTTCCGCATAAGCAAATCTGGCTTGCTTACGTTGTATACACTTGCGGAATCTAACACACCCGATCATCACATGGTGCTTCGAAACAACAAGCTTTAGCAACAGTGCATACTAAGGGAGAACACTTTAGAACTTGAAATTTATGTGCATGAGGGATCATCTTATAATGCTACCGTCGTCTACTAAGCAATACAAGATGCATCAAGGATTAACATCACATGCAATTCATAATATGTGGTATGATATGGCCTTTCTTCTTTGTGCTTCCGATCTCCATCTTCAAGCACGAACATGATCTCCATCATCACCGGCATAGCATCAAGGTCAATGACGCTTCTTCATGGTTGTCGTCCACCAGCTTCAACTATTACAACTACTTTGAATAGACACGCGGGTCTTAACAGAAATTAAAGACAACCATATGGCTCCTGCCGGTTGCCGACTTACAATAAGGAACATTGCATACATCATATATAATCACAATCATGGCCATATCACATCACTGCACACCCCTGCAAAACAAAGTTAGACGCCTCTACTTTCTTTGCATATTTTACGTGGTTTGGGGCTATTAATAAGTGTCGTTCTAACTTACGAACATGAACCACAACATTGATACTAGTATTGTTAATCACCCGTTGTAAATTGGATCTTAACTATGCTAGGAGAAACAGGCACCCGCAAAGCCACTTATGCAATACAAGTTGCATGTCAAACGTGGAGCAAGTCTCATGAACGATGTCATGTAAGGTTAGCCCGGGCCGCTTCATCCCAACATACCGCAAGATGCAAAGTACACAAGAAGCAATCGACAATAAAAGCATCAACGCCCACAATGACCATTGTGTTCTACTCGTGCAACAGATCTACATATAGACACGGCTCTGATACCACTGTAGGGGTTCGTAGCATGGAAAACAAAAAATTTCTACCGCATGAACACACAATCAAGATCTAATCTATGATCAAGCCAAGATCTATCTACTAGATTGTAGCAACGAGTTGATAGAGGAACTCACCCTCGAAGATTCCAAAGCGCTTAACGAGAGCAGATTCTCGTGGGTGATGTAGTCGTACACTTGCCGATCTCAAGATCGCGTAGACGATCCTTCCGGTGCTGCGTTCTGGCAGCGCTCCCGCAGTCGGTCACACGTTCGGTACTCGATGAAGACCTTCCTCTCCCTTTTTCCAGCAGGCAGCGGAGGTTGTAGCACTCTCCTCGCGATTCCGGCAGCACAACGGCGCGGTACCGGAAGTAGAGGGGAGATCTCGCAGGGCTTTTCCTTAAGCCGAAGCGAGTATGGTGGAGTATGAGAGAGCTTTGGTGATCTAGGGTTTAGATACATCAATTAGAAGGCTCTAAACCGGTGGCTAGGGCAATTAGAAGCTCTAACTTGACGGCTTGGGAGAAATCCCTAGGCTGTGGCTAGGGTTTAGGTTTAGAGGAGAGGGACTTGTGTGTACTAGGAGGGAGCCCTGCCCCTCCTTATATAGGTGGAGGGGCCGGCGGCCAAGGGGAGGGAGTGGAGTGCCTCCCCAACTCGGCTTGGGTGGTGCGCCGGCTTGGGGAGGAGGACTCCTTCCCCAACTCGGTTTCCACATCTTCTCCTCTTTCCAAAACATGCCGTTTGACTTTCAAACTAGACGTTTGACTTTTCAAATTAGGATTTGAATAAACCCTTTATTTTGGATAGCAAATACACCTAGTACATGATGCAATCATTCCAACTTACAATGACACATTCATGTACCCTTCCCCCCCGGAGCGCCGGACATTCCGGAACCTTCTAGAATGTTCCCGATGAAAAACACCGGAACCATTCCCCAACTCCGAAACGGGACTTTCCTTATATGAATCTTATTCTCCGGACCATTCCGGATCTCCTCGTGATATCCCGGATCCCATCCGAGACTCCGAACAACATTCGGTCTCTTACTCATCATTCCATAACTACTCAACAACATCGAATCCTTAAGTGTGTCTCCCTACGGTTCGTGAATTATGCGGACATGATCGAGACACTTCTCCGATCAATAAACAATAGAGGAATCTGGAAATTCATATGGCTCCCACATATTTCTACGATTACTTTGCGATCGAATGAACCACTTACATACGATACCAATTTCCCTTTGTCTCACGATATTTTACTTATCCGAGGTTATGATCGTCGGTATCTCTGCATACCTAGTTCAACCTCGTTCCCGTGATATGTGATCCCTTGTGAGCCAGTCACATGCTTGCAAGCTAATTGGATGACATTCCACCGAGAGGGCCCAGAGTATATCTATCTGTCATATGGATGGACAAATCCCACTCTTGATCCATGTGTCTCAACCAATACTTTCCGAACACTCAATGCCACCTTTATAGCCACCCTGTTATGGTGTGGTGTTTGATGTCATCAAAGCATCCTTCCAGTAAAGGTGATATGCATGATCTCATGGTCGAAGGAATTAGGTTACTATGTATCAGAAAGCTTATAGCAAATGAACTATATTAAATGACTTGATCTTTATGCTACGCTTAACTATAGGAGTATGTCCATCACATCATTCTCCTAATGATATGACCCTATTGTTAATAACATCTCTATGTTCATGATCAGGAAACCATGATCATATATTAACCAACAAGCTAGTTTAACAAGAGGCTTTACTAGGGACTCTTTTATGTTTACAAATCACACAAGTATTAATGTTTCCGGTTAATACAATTATAGCATGGTATGTAAACATTTATCATAAGTATGAAGATATGATAATAACCACTTTATTATTGCCTCTTGGGCATATCTCCAACAACAACAACCAGTCATTTTGCATGTGTGTTCTTTTCACATACCACATATGGATCCACTAGTGTTATTGCATGTGTGCTCTTTTCACAATCCACCCATGGATCCACCAGTGTCATTGCATGTGTGTTTTTTTAGTAACAACAAACATAGTCATTTTGCATGTGTGTTCTTTTCACATACCACCTATGGATCCCACCAGTGTCATTTTGCATGTGTGTTCTTTTTAGTAACAACAACCAGAGTCATTTTGCATGCGTGTTCTCTTCACATACCACCTATGGATCCACCAGTGCCATTGCATGCATGTTCACTTCACAATCCACCTATGGATCCACCAGTGTCATTGCATGTGTTCTTTTTAGTAACAACAACCAGTGTCATTGCATGTGTGCTCTGTTCAGAGACCACACATGGATCCACCAGTGTCATTGCATGTGTGTTCTTTTTACTAACAACAGCAAGAGTCATTGCATGTGTGTTCTGTTCACATACCACATATGGATCACCAGTGTCATTGCATGTGTGTTCTTCTCACATACGACCTATGGATCCACCAGTGTCATTGCATGTGTGTTCTTTTTAGTAACAACCAGAGTCATTTTGCATGTGTGTTCTTTTCACATACCACCTATGGATCCACCAGTGTCATTGCATGTGTTTTCTTTTCACAATCCACCCATGGATCCCACCAGTGTCATTTTGCAGGTGTGTTCTTTTTAGTAACAACAACTAGAGTCATTTTGCATGTGTGATCTCTTCACATACCACCTATGGATCCACCAGTGTCATTGCATGTGTGTTCTTTTTGGTAATAACAACCAGAGTCATTGAAATGTCTATTCTTCTCACATGACACCTATGGATCCACCAGTGTCATTGCATGTGTGTTCATTTCACAATCCACCTATGGATCCACCAGTGTCATTGCATGTGCGTTCTTTTTGGTAACAACAACCGAGTCATTTTGCATGTGTGTTCTTCTCACATACCACCTATGGATCCACCAGTGTCATTGCATGTGTGTTCTTTTCAATAACAACAACCAGAGTCATTGCATGTGTGTTCTTTTCACATACCACATATGGATCCACCAGAGCCATTGAAACGTGTGCTCTCTACAAAGACCACACATGGATCCACCGGTGTCATTGCATGTGTGTTCTTTTTAGTAACAACAACCAGTCATTTTGCATGTGTGTTCTTTTCACATACCACATATGGATCCACCAGTGTCATTGCATGTGTGCTCTTTTCACAATCCACCCATGGATACACCAGTGTCGTTGCATGTGTGTTCTTTTTAGTAACAACAACCAAAGTCATTTTGCATGTGTGTTCTTTTCACATACCACCTATGGATCCCACCAGTGTCATTTTGCATGTGTGTTCTTTTTAGTAACAACAACCAGAGTCATTTTGCATGTGTGTTCTCTTCACATACCACCTATGGATCCACTAGTGTCATTGCATGTGTGTTCACTTCACAATCCACCTATGGATCCACCAGTGTCATTGCATGTGTTCTTTTTAGTAACAACAACCAGTGTGATTGCACGTGTGCTCTCTTCAGAGACCACACATGGATCCACCAGTGTCATTGCATGTGTGTTCTTTTTACTAACAACAACCAGAGTCATTGCATGTGTGTTCTTTTCACATACCACATATGGATCACTAGTGTCATTGCATGTGTGTTCTTCTCACATACCACCAATGGATCCACCAGTGTCATTGCATGTGTGTTCTTTTTTGTAACAACAAGAGTCATTTTGCATGTGTGTTCTTTTCACAAACCACCTATGGATCCACTAGTGTCATTGCATGTGTTTTCTTTTCACAATCCACCCATGGATCCCACCAGTGTCATTTCGCAGGTGTGTTCTTTTTAGTAACAACAACCAGGTCATTTTGCATGTGTGATCTCTTCACATACCACCTATGGATCCTCCAGTGTCATTGCATGTGTGTTCTTTTTAGTAACAACAACCAGAGTCATTGAAATGTCTTTTCTTCTCACATACCACCTACCGATCCACCAGTGTCATTGCATGTGTGTTCATTCCATAATCCACCTATGGATCCACCAGTGTCATTGCCTGTGTGTCCTTTTTAGTAACAACAACCAGAGTCATTTTGCATGTGTGTTCTTCTCACATACCACCTATGGATCCACTAGTGTCATTGCATGTGTGTTCTTTTCACTAACAACAACCAGAGTCATTGCATGTGTGTTCTTTTCACATACCACATATGGATCCACCAGTGTCATTGCATGTGTGTTCTTTTTAGTAACAAAAACCAGTCATTTTGCATGTCTATTCTTTTCACATACCACCTATGGATCCACCAGTGTCATTTCATGTGTGCTCTCTTCACAATCCACCTACGGATCCACCAGTGTCATTGCATGTGCGTTCTTTTTAGTAACAACAACTAGTGTCATTACATGTGTGTTCTCTTCAGAGACCACACATGGATCCACCAGTGTCATTGCATGTGTGTTCTTTTTACTAACAACAACAAGAGTCATTGAAATGAGTGCTCTCTTCAGAGACCACACATGGATCCACCAGTGTCATTGCATGTGTGCTCTTTTCACTAACAACAACCAAAGTCATTGCATGTGTGATCTCTTCACATACCACCTATGGATCCACCAGTGTCATTCCACGTGTGTTCTCTTCACAATCCACCTATGGATCCACCAGTGTCATTGCATGTGTGTTCTTTTTATTAACAACAACCAGTGTCATTGCATGTGTGTTCTCTTCAGAGACCACAGATGGATCCACCAGTGTGATTGCATTTGTGTTCTTTTTACTAACAACAACAAGAGTCGTTGAAATGTGTCCTCTCTTTAGAGACCACACATGGATCCACCAGTATCATTGCATGTGTGTTCTTTTCACTAACAACAACCAGAGTCATTGCATGTGTAATCTCTTCACATACCACTTATGGATCCACCAGTGTCATTGCATGTGTGCTCTTTTCACAATCCACCCAGGGATCCACCAGTGTCATTGCATGTGTGTTCTTTTTATTAACAACAACCAGAGTCATTTTGCATGTGTGTTCTTTTCACATACCACCTATGGATCCACCAGTGTCATTGAACTGTGTATTATTTTCTACTACCACCCATGGATCCACCAGTATCATTGCATGTGTGTTCTTTTTAGTAACAACAACCAGAGTCATTTTGCATGTGTGATCTCTTCACATACCACCTATGGATCCACAGTGTCATTGCATGTGTGTTCTTTTTAGTAACAACAACCAGAATCATTTTGCATGTGTGTTCATTTCACATACCACCTATGGATCCACCAGCGTCATTGCATGTGTGTTCTTTTTAGTAACAACAAGCAGAGTCATTGAAATGTGTGTTCTTCTCACATACCACATATGGATCCACCGGTGTGATTGAAATGTATGTTCTCTACAGAGAACACACATGGATCCACCAGTGTCATTGCATGTGTGTTCTTTTTAGTAACAACCAGATTCATTTTGCATGTGTGTTCTTTTCACATACCACATATGGATCACTAGTGTCATTGCATATGTGTTCTTCTCACATACCACCTATGGATCCACCAGTGTCATTGCATGTGTGTTCCTTTTAGTAACAACTAGAGTCATTTTTCATGTGTGTTGTTTTCACATACCACCTATGGATCCACCAGTGTCATTGCATGTATTTTCTTTTCACAATCCACCCATGGATCCCACCAGTGTCATTTTGCAGGTGTGTTCTTTTTAGTAACAACAATCAGAGTCATTTTGCATGTGTGATCTCTTCACATACCACCTATGGATCCACCAGTGTCATTGCATGTGTGTTCTTTTTAGTAACAACAACCAGAGTCATTGAAATGTTTATTCTTCACACATACCACATATGGATCCTCCAGTGTCATCGCATGTGTGTTCATTTCACAATCCACCTATGGATCCACTAGTGTCATTGCATGTTTGTTCTTTTTAGTAACAACAACCAGTATCATTGCATGTGTGTTCTTCTCACATACCACCTATGGATCCACTAGTGTCATTGCATGTGTGTTCTTTTCAACAACAACAACCAGAGTCATTGCATGTGTGTTCTTTTCACATACCACATATGGATCCACCAGAACCATTGAAATGTGTGCTCTCTACAGAGACCACACATGGATCCACCAGTGTCATTGCATGTGTGTTCTTTTTAGTAACAACAACCAGTCATTTTGCATGTGTGTTCTTTTCACATACCACATATGGATCCACCATTGTCATTGCATGTGTGCTCTTTTCACAATCCACCCATGGATCCACCAGTGTCATTGCATGTGTGTTCTTTTTAGTAACAACCAGAGTCATTTTGTATGTGTGTTCTTTTCACATACCACCTATGGATCCCACCAGTGTCATTTTGCATGTGTGTTCTTTTTAGTAACAACAACCAGAGTCATTGAAATGTCTTTTCTTCTCACATACCACCTACCGATCCACCAGTGTCATTGCATGTGTGTTCATTTCATAATCCACCTATGGATCCACCGGTGTCATTGCCTGTGTGTCCTTTTTAGTAACAACAACCAGAGTCATTTTGCATGTGTGTTCTTCTCACATACCACCTATGGATCCACTAGTGTCATTGCATGTGTGTTCTTTTCACTAACAACAACCAGAGTCATTGCATGTGTGTTCTTTTCACATACCACATATGGATCCACCAATGTCAATGAAATGCGTGTTCTCTACAGAGACCACACATGGATCCACCAGAGTCATTGCATGTGTGTTCTTTTTAGTAACAAATACCAGTCATTTTGCATGTCTATTCTTTTCACATACCACCTATGGATCCACTAGTGTCATTTCATGTGTGCTCTCTTCACAATCCACCTACGGATCCACTAGTGTCATTGCATGTGCGTTCTTTTTAGTAACAACAACTAGTGTCATTACATGTGTGTTCTCTTCAGGGACCACACATGGATCCACCAGTGTCATTGCATGTGTGTTCTTTTTACTAACAACAACAAGAGTCATTGAAATGAGTGCTCTCTTCAGAGACCACACATGGATCCACCAGTGTCATTGCATGTGTGCTCTTTTCACTAACAACAACCAAAGTCATTGCATGTGTGATCTCTTCACATACCACCTATGGATCCAGCAGTGTCATTCCATGTGTGTTCTCTTGACAATCCACCTATGGATCCACCAGTGTCATTGCATGTGTGTTCTTTTTAGTAACAACAACCAGTGTCATTGCATGTGTGTTCTTTTCAGAGACCACACATGGATCCACCAGTGTGATTGCATTTGTTTTCTTTTTACTAACAACAACAAGAGTCGTTGAAATGTGTGCTCTCTTTAGAGACAACACATGGATCCACCAGTATCATTGCATGTGTGTTCTTTTCACTAACAACAACCAGAGTCATTGCATGTGTAATCTCTTCACATACCACTTATGGATCCACCAGTGTCATTGCATGTGTGCTCTTTTCACAATCCACCTAGGGATCCACCAGTGTCATTGCATGTGTGTTCTTTTTAGTAACAACAACCAGAGTCATTTTGCATGTGTGTTCTTTTCACATACCACCTATGGATCCACCAGTGTCATTGAACTGTGTGTTAATTTCAACTACCACCCATGGATCCACCAGTATCATTGCATGTGTGTTCTTTTTAGTAACAACAACCAGAGTCATTTTGCATGTGTGATCTCTTCACATACCACCTATGGATCCACAGTGTCATTGCATGTTTGTTCTTTTTAGTAACAACAACCAGAATCATTTTGCATGTGTGTTCATTTCACAGACCACCTATGGATCCACTAGCGTCATTGCATGTGTGTTCTTTTTAGTAACAACAACCAGAGTCATTGAAATGTGTGTTCTTCTCACAAACCACATACGGATCCACCGGTGTGATTGAAATGTATGTTCTCTACAGAGAACACACATGGATCCACCAGTGTCATTGCATGTGTGTTCTTTTTAGTAACAACCAGAGTCATTTTGCATGTGTGTTCTTTTCACATACCACATATGGATCACCAGTGTCATTGCATATGTGTTCTTCTCACATACCACCTATGGATCCACCAGTGTCATTGCATGTGTGTTCCTTTTAGTAACAACTAGAGTCATTTTGCATGTGTGTTCTTTTCACATACCACCTATGGATCCACCAGTGTCATTGCATGTATTTTCTTTTCACAATCCGCCCATGGATCCCACCAGTGTCATTTTGCAGGTGTGTTCTTTTTAGTAACAACAACCAGAGTCATTTTGCATGTGTGATCTCTTCACATACCACCTATGGATCCACCAGTGTCATTGCATGTGTGTTCTTTTTAGTAACAACAACCAGAGTCATTGAAATGTTTATTCTTCACACATACCACCTATGGATCCTCCAGTGTCATTGCATGTGTGTTCATTTCACAATCCACCTATGGATCCACCAGTGGCATTGCATGTTTGTTCTTTTTAGTAACAACAACCAGTATCATTGCATGTGTGTTCTTCTCACATACCACCTATGGATCCACTAGTGTCATTGCATGTGTGTTCTTTTCAACAACAACAACCAGAGTCATTGCATGTGTGTTCTTTTCACATACCACATATGGATCCACCAGAACCATTGAAATGTGTGCTCTCTAGAGAGACCACACATGGATCCACCAGTGTCATTGCATGTGTGTTCTTTTTAGTAACAACAACCAGTCATTTTGCATGTGCGTTCTTTTCACATACCACATATGGATCCACCATTGTCATTGCATGTGTGCTCTTTTCACAATCCACCCATGGATCCACCAGTGTCATTGCATGTGTGTTCTTTTTATAACAACCAGAGTCATTTTGCATGTGTGTTCTTTTCACATACCACCTATGGATCCCACCAGTGTCATTTTGCATGTGTGTTCTTTTTAGTAACAACAACCAGAGTCATTTTGCATGTGTGTTCTCTTCACATACCACCTATGGATCCACCAGTGTCATTGCATGTGTGTTCACTTCTCAATCCACCTATGGATCCACTAGAGTCATTGCATGTGTTCTTTTTAGTAACAACAACCAGTGTCATTGCATGTGTGCTCTCTTCAGTGACCACACATGGATCCACCAGTGTAATTGCATGTGTGTTATTTGACTAACAATAGCAAGAGTTATTGAAATGTGTGCTCTATTCAGAGACCACACATGGATCCACCAGATTCATTGCATGTGTGTTATTTTCGCTAACAACAACCAGAGTCATTGCATGTGTGTTCTTTTCACATACCACTTATGGATCACCAGTGTCATTGCATGTGTGTTCTTCTCACATACCACCTATGGATCCACCAGTGTCATTGCTTGTGTGTTCTTTTTAGTAACAACCAGAGTCATTTTGCATGTGTGTTCTTTTCGCATACCACCTATGGATCCACCAGTGTCATTTCATGTGTTTTCTTTTCACAATCCACCCATGGATCCCACCAGTGTCATTGCATGTGTGTTCTTTTTAGTAACAACAACCAAAGTCATTTTGCATGTGTGATCTCTTCATATACCACCTATGGATCCACTAGTATCATTGCATGTGTGTTCTTTTTAGTAACAACAACCAGAGTCATTGAAAGGTCTATTCTTCTCACATACCACCTATCGGTCCACCAGTGTCATTGCACGTGTGTTCATTTCATAATCCACCTATGGATCCACCAGTGTCATTGCCTGTTTGTCCTTTTTAGTAACAACAACCAGAGTCATTTTGCATGTGTGTTCTTCTCACATACCACCTATGGATCCACTAGTGTCATTGCATGTGTGTTCTTTTCACTAACAACAACCAGAGTCATTGCATGTGTGTTCATTTCACATACCACATATGGATCCACCAATTTCAATGAAATGCGTGTTCTCTACAGAGACCACACATGGATCCACCAGTGTCATTGCATGTGTGTTCTTTTCACATACCACCTATGGATCCACCAGTGTCATTGCATGTGTGCTCTCTTCACAATCCACCTATGGATCCACCAGTGTCATTGCATGTGCGTTCTTTTTAGTAACAAAAACCAGTGTCATTCCATGTGTGTTCTCTTCAGAGACCACACATGGATCCACCAGTGTCATTGCATGTGTGTCCTTTTTACTAATAACAACAAGAGTCATTGAAATGTGTGCTCTCTTCAGAGACCACACATGGATCCACCAGTGTCATTGCATGTGTGTTCTTTTCACTAACAACAACCAAAGTCATTGCATGTGTGATCTCTTCACATACCACCTATGGATCCACCAGTGTCATTGCATGTGTGTTCTCTTCACAATCCACCTATGGATCCACCAGTGTCATTGCATGTGTGTTCTCTTTAGTAACAACAACCAGTGTCATTGCATGTGTGCTCTCTTCACAATCCACCTATGGATCCACCAGTGTCATTGCATGTGCGTTCTTTTTAGTAACAACAACCAGTGTCATTACATGTGTGTTCTCTTCAGAGACCACACATGGATCCACCAGTGTCATTGCATGTGTGTCCTTTTTACTAATAACAACAAGAGTCATTGAAATATGTGCTCTCTTTAGAGACCACACATGGATCCTCCAGTATCATTGCATGTGTGTTCTTTTCACTAACAACAACCAGAGTCATTGCATGTGTGATCTCTTCATATACCACTTATGGATCCACCAGTGTCATTGGATGTGTGCTCTTTTCACAATCCACCCAGGGATCCACCAGTGTCATTGCATGTGTGTTCTTTTTATTAACAACAACCAGAGTCATTTTGCATGTGTGTTCTTTTCACATACCACCTATGGATCCACCAGTGTCATTGAATTGTGTATTATTTTCAACTACCACCCATGGATCCACCAGTGTCATTGCATGTGTGTTCTTTTTAGTAACAACAACCAGAGTCATTTGCATGTGTGATCTCTTCAGATACCACCTATGGATCGACAGTGTCATTGCATGTGTGTTCTTTTTAGTAACAACAACCAGAATCATTTTGCATGTGTGTTCTTTTCACATACCACCTATGGATCCACCAGTGTCATTGCATGTGTGTTCTTTTTAGTAACAACAACCAGAGTCATTGAAATGTGTGTTCTTCTCACATACCACATATGGATCCACCGGTGTGATTGAAATGTGTGTTCTCTACAGAGAACACACATGGATCCACCAGTGTCATTGCATGTGTGTTCTTTTTAGTAACAACCAGAGTCATTTTGCATGTGTGTTCTTTTCACATACCACATATGGATCACCAGTGTCATTGCATGTGTGTTCTTCTCACATACCACCTATGGATCCACCAGTGTCATTGCATGTGTGTTCCTTTTAGTAACAACCAGAGTCATTTTGCATGTGTGTTCTTTTCACATACCACCTATGGATCCACCAGTGTCATTGCATGTGTTTTCTTTTCACAATCCACCCATGGATCCCACCAGTGTCATTTTGCAGGTGTGTTCTTTTTGGAACAATAACCAGAGTCATTTTGCAGGTGTGATCTCTTCACATACCACCTATGGATCCACCAGTGTCATTGCATGTGTGTTCTTTTTAGTAATAACAACCAGAGTCATTGAAAAGTCTATTCTTCACACATACCACCTATGGATCTACCAGTGTCATTGGATGTGTGTTCATTTCACAATCCACCGATGGATCCACCAGTGTCATTGCATGTGCGTTCTTTTTAGTAACAACAACCGAGTCATTTTGCATGTGTGTTCTTCTCACATACCACCTATGGATCCAGTAGTGTCATTGCATGTGTGTTCTTTTCAATAACAACAACCAGAGTCATTGCATGTGTGTTCTTTTCACATACCACATATGGATCCACCAGAGCCATTGAAATGTGTGCTCTCTACAGAGACCACACATGGATGCACCAGTGTCATTGCATGTGTGTTCTTTTTAGTAACAACAACCAGTCATTTTGCATGTGTGTTCTTTTCACATACCACATATGGATCCACCACTGTCATTGCATGTGTGCTCTTTTCACAATCCACCCATGGATCGACCAGTGTCATTGCATGTGTGTTCTTTTTAGTAACAACCAGAGTCATTTTGCAGGTGTGTTCTTTTCACATACCACCTATGGATCCCACCAGTGTCATTTTGCATATGTGTTCTTTTTAGTAACCAGAGTCATTTTGCATGTGTGTTCTCTTCACATACCACCTATGGATCCACCAGTGTCATTGCATGTGTGTTCACTTCACAATACACCTATGGATCCACCAGAGTCATTGCATGTGTTCTTTTTAGTAACAACAACCAGTGTCATTGCATGTGTGCTCTCTTCAGAGACCACACATGGATCACTAGTGTCATTGCATGTGTGTTCTTTTTACTAACAATAGCAAGAGTTATTGAAATGTGTGCTCTCTTCAGAGACCACACATGCATTCACCAGTGTCATTGGATGTGTGTTATTTTCGCTAACAACAACCAGAGTCATTGCATGTGTGTTCTTTTGACATACCACATATGGATCACCAGTGTCATTGCATGTGTGTTCTTCTCACATACCACCAATGGATCCACCAGTGTCATTGCATGTGTTTTCTTTTTAGTAACAACCAGAGTCATTTTGCATGTGTGTTCTTTTCACATACCACCTATGGATCCACCAGTGTCATTGCATGTGTTTTCTTTTCACAATCCACCCATGGATCCCACTAGTGTCATTTCGCAGGTGTGTTCTTTTTAGTAACAACAACCAGAGTCATTTTGCATGTGTGATCTCTTCACATACCACCTATGGATCCACCAGTGTCATTGCATGTGTGTTCTTTTTAGTAACAACAACCAGAGTCATTGAAATGTCTATTCTTCTCACATACCACCTATCGATCCACCAGTATCGTTGCATGTGTGTTCATTTCATAATCCACCTATGGATCCACCGGTGTCATTGCCTGTGTGTCCTTTTTAGTAACAACAACCAGAGTCATTTTGCATGTGTGTTCTTTTCACATACCACGTATGGATCCACCAGTGTCATTGAATTGTGTATTATTTTCAACTACCACCCATGGATCCACCAGTGTCATTGCATGTGTGTTCTTTTTAGTAACAACAACCAAAGTCATTTGCATGTGTGATCTCTTCAGATACCACCTATGGATCGACAGTGTCATTGCATGTGTGTTCTTTTTAGTAACAACAATCAGAATCATTTTGCATGTGTGTTCTTTTCACATACCACCTATGGATCCACCAGTGTCATTGCATGTGTGTTCTTTTTAGTAACAACAACCAGAGTCATTGAAATGTGTGTTCTTCTCACATACCACATATGGATCCACCGGTTTGATTGAAATGTGTGTTCTCTACAGAAAACACACATGGATCCACCAGTGTCATTGCATGTGTGTTCTTTTTAGTAACAACCAGAGTCATTTTGCATGTGTGTTCTTTTCACATACCACATATGGATCACCAGTGTCATTGCATGTGTGTTCTTCTCACATACCACCTATGGATCCACCAGTGTCATTGCATGTGTGTTCTTTTAGTAACAACCAGAGTCATTTTGCATGTGTGTTCTTTTCACATACCACCTATGGATCCACCAGTGTCATTGCATGTGTTTTCTTTTCACAATCCACCCATGGATCCCACCAGTGTCATTTTGCAGGTGTGTTCTTTTTGGAACAATAACCAGTCATTTTGCAGGTGTGATCTCTTCACATACCACCTATGGATCCACCAGTGTCATTGCATGTGTGTTCTTTTTAGTAATAACAACCAGAGTCATTGAAAAGTCTATTCTTCACACATACCACCTATGGATCTACCAGTGTCATTGGATGTGTGTTCATTTCACAATCCACCGATGGATCCACCAGTGTCATTGCATGTGCATTCTTTTTAGTAACAACAACCGAGTCATTTTGCATGTGTGTTCTTCTCACATACCACCTATGGATCCAGTAGTGTCATTGCATGTGTGTTCTTTTCAATAACAACAACCAGAGTCATTGCATGTGTGTTCTTTTCACATACCACACATGGATCCACCAGAGCCATTGAAATGTGTGCTCTCTACAGAGACCACACATGGATCCACCAGTGTCATTGCATGTGTGTTCTTTTTAGTAACAACAACCAGTCATTTTGCATGTGTGTTCTTTTCACATACCACATATGGATCCACCACTGTCATTGCATGTGTGCTCTTTTCACAATCCACCTATGGATCGACCAGTGTCATTGCATGTGTGTTCTTATTAGTAACAACCAGAGTCATTTTGCATGTGTGTTCTTTTCACATACCACCTATGGATCCCACCAGTGTCATTTTGCATGTGTGTTCTTTTTAGTAACCAGAGTCATTTTGCATGTGTGTTCTCTTCACATACCACCTATGGATCCACCAGTGTCATTGCATGTGTGTTCACTTCACAATACACCTATGGATCCACCAGAGTCATTGCATGTGTTCTTTTTAGTAACAACAACCAGTGTCATTGCATGTGTGCTCTCTTCAGAGACCACACATGGATCCACTAGTGTCATTGCATGTGTGTTCTTTTTACTAACAATAGCAAGAGTTATTGAAATGTGTGCTCTCTTCAGAGACCACACATGGATTCACCAGTGTCATTGGATGTGTGTTATTTTCGCTAACAACAACCAGAGTCATTGCATGTGTGTTCTTTTGACATACCACATATGGATCACCAGTGTCATTGCATGTGTGTTCTTCTCACATACCACCTATGGATCCACCAGTGTCATTGCATGTGTGTTCTGTTTAGTAACAACTAGAGTCATTTTGCATGTGTGTTCTTTTCACATACCACCTAAGGATCCACCAGTGTCATTGCATGTGTTTTCTTTTCACAATCCACCCATGGAGCTCACCAGTGTCATTTCGCAGGTGTGTTCTTTTTAGTAACAACAACCAGAGTCATTTTGCATGTGTGATCTCTTCACATACCACCTATGGATCCACTAGTGTCATTGCATGTGTGTTCTTTTTAGTAACAACAACCAGAGTCATTGAAATGTCTATTCTTCTCACATACCACCTATCGATCCACCAATGTCATTGCATGTGTGTTCATTTCATAATCCACCTATGGATCCACCAGTGTCATTGCCTGTGTGTCCTTTTTAGTAACAACAACCAGAGTCATTTTGCATGTGTGTTCTTCTCACGTACCACCTATGCATCCACCAGTGTCATTGCATGTGTGTTCTTTTCACTAACAACAACCAGAGTCATTGCATGTGTGTTCTTTTCACATACCACATATGGATCCACCAATGTCAATGAAATGCGTGTTCTCTATAGAGACCACACATGGATCCACCAGTGTCATTGCATGTGTGTTATTTTTAGTAACAACAACCAGTCATTTTGCATGTGTGTTCTTTTCACATACCACCTATGGATCCACCAGCGTCATTGCATGTGTGCTCTCTTCACAATCCACCTATGGATCCACCATGTCATTGCATGTGCGTTCTTTTTAGTAACAACAAACCAGTGTTATTACATGTGTGTTCTCTTCAGAGACCACACATGGATCGACCAGTGTCATTGCATGTGTGTTCTTTTTACTAACAACAACAAGAGTCATTGAAATGTGTGCTCTCTTTAGAGACCACACATGGATCCACCAGTGTCATTGCATGTGTGTTATTTTCACTAACAACAACCAAACTCATTGCATGTGTGATCTCTTCACATACCACCTATGGATCCAGCAGTGTCATTGCATGTGTGTTCTCTTCACAATCCACCTATGGATCCACCAGTGTCATTGCATGTGTGTTCTTTTTAGTAACAACAACCAGTGTCATTGCATGTGTGTTCTCTTCAGAGACCACACATGGATCCACCAGTGTCATTGCATTTGTGTTCTTTTTACTAACAACAAGAAGAGTCATTGAAATGTGTGCTCTCTTTAGAAACCACACATGGATCCACCAGTATCATTGCATGTGTGTTCTTTTCACTAACAACAACCAGAGTCATTGCATGTGTGATCTCTTCACATACCACTTATGGATCCACCAGTGTCATTGCATGTGTGCTCTTTTCACAATCCACCCAGGGATCCACCAGTGTCATTGCATGTGTGTTCTTTCTAGTAACAACAACCAGAGTCATTTTGCATGTGTGTTCTTTTCACATACCACCTATGGATCCACCAGTGTCATTGAAATGTGTATTATTTTCAACTACCACCCATGGATCCACCAGTGTCATTGCATGTGTGTTCTTTTCAGTAACAACAACCAGAGTCATTTTGCATGTGTGATCTCTTCACATACCACCTATGGATCCACAGTGTCATTGCATGTGTGTTCTTTTTAGTAACAACAACCAGAGTCATTGAAATGTGTGTTCTTCTCACATACCAAACATGGATCCACCGGTGTGATTGAAATGTGTGTTCTCTACAAAGAACACACATGGATCGACCAGTGTCATTGCATGTGTGTTCTTTTTATTAACAACCAGAGTCATTTTGCATGTGTGTTCTTTTCACATACCACCTATGGATCCACCAGTGTCATTGCATGTGTGTTCTGTTTAGTAACAACAACCAGAGTCATTGAAATGTGTGTTCTTCTCACATACCAAACATGGATCCACCGGTGTGATTGAAATGTGTGTTCTCTATAGAGAACACACATGGATCCACCAGTGTCATTGCATGTGTGTTCTTTTTATTAACAACCAGAGTCATTTTGCATGTGTGTTCTTTTCACATACCACATATGGATCCACCAGTGTCATTGCATGTGTGTTCTTTTCACAATCCACCCATGGATCCACCAGTGTCATTGCATGTGTGTTCTTTTTAGTAACAACCAGAGTCATTTTGCATGTGTGTTCTTTTCACATACCACCTATGGATCCACCAGTGTCATTTCATGTGTTTTATTTTCACAATCCACCCATGGATCCCACCAGTGTCATTTTGCATGTGTGTTCTTTTCAGTAACAACAACCAGAGTCATTTTGCATGTGTGTTCTTTTCAGTAACAACAACCAGAGTCATTTTGCATGTGTGTTCTTTTCACATACCACCTATGGATCCACCAGTGTCATTGCATGTGTATTCTCTTCACAATCCACCTATGGATCCACCAGTGTCATTGCATGTGTGTTCTTTTTAGTAACAACAACCAGTGTCATTGCATGTGTGTTCTCTTCAGAGACCACAAATGGATCCACTAGTGTCATTGCATGTGTGTTCTTTTTACTAACAACAAAAAGAGTCATTGAAATGTGTGCTCCTCTTAAGAGACCACACATGGATCCACCAGTGTCATTGCATGTGTGTTCTTTTCACTAATAACAACAAGAGTCATTGCATGTGTGTTCTTTTCACATACCACATATGGATCCACCAGTGTCATTGCATGTGTGTTCTTTTCACAATCCACCCATGGATCCACCCAGTGTCATTGCATGTGTGTTCTTTTTAGTAACAACCAGTCATTTTGCATGTGTGTTCTTTTCACATACCACCTATGGATCCACCAGTGTCATTTCATGTGTTTTATTTTCACAATCCACCCATGGATCCCACTAGTGTCATTTTGCATGTGTGTTCTTTTTAGTAACAACAACCAGAATCATTTTGCATGTGTGTTCTTTTCACATACCACCTATGGATCCACCAGGTTCATTGCATGTGTGTTATTTTCGCTAACAACAACCAGAGTCATTGCATGTGTGTTCTTTTCACATACCACTTATGGATCACCAGTGTCATTGCATGTGTGTTCTTCTCACATACCACCTATGGATCCACCAGTGTCATTGCTTGTGTGTTCTTTTTAGTAACAACCAGAGTCATTTTGCATGTGTGTTCTTTTCACATACCATCTATAGATCCACCAGTGTCATTGCATGTGTGTTCTTTTTAGTAACAACAACCAGAGTCATTGAAATGTTTATTCTTCACACATACCACCTATGGATCCTCCAGTGTCATTGCATGTGTTTTCATTTCACAATCCACCTATGGATCCACCAGTGTCATTGCATGTTTGTTCTTTTTAGTAACAACAACCAGTATCATTGCATGTGTGTTCTTCTCACATACCACCTATGGATCCACTAGTGTCATTGCATGTGTGTTCTTTTCAACAACAACAACCAGAGTCATTGCATGTGTGTTATTTTCACATACCACATATGGATCCACCAGAACCATTGAAATGTGTGCTCTCTACAGAGACCACACATGGATCCACCAGTGTCATTGCATGTGTGTTCTTTTTAGTAACAACAACCAGTCATTTTGCATGTGTGTTCTTTTCACATACCACATATGGATCCACCATTGTCATTGCATGTGTGCTCTTTTCATAATCCACCCATGGATCCACTAGTGCCATTGCATGTGTGTTCTTTTTAGTAACAACCGAAGTCATTTTGCATGTGTGTTCTTTTCACATACCAACTATGGATCCCACCAGTGTCATTTTGCATGTGTGTTCTTTTTAGTAACAACAACCAGAGTCATTTTGCATGTGTGTTCTCTTCACATACCACCTATGGATCCACCAGTGTCATTGCATGTGTGTTCACTTCACAATCCACCTATGGATCCACTAGAGTCATTGCATGTGTTCTTTTTAGTAACAACAACCAGTGTCACTGCATGTGTGCTCTCTTCAGAGACCACACATGGATCCACCAGTGTCATTGCATGTGTGTTCTTTTGACTAACAATAGCAAGAGTTATTGAAATGTGTGCTCTATTCAGAGACCACACATGGATCCACCAGGTTCATTGCATGTGTGTTATTTTCGCTAACAACAACCAGAGTCATTGCATGTGTGTTCTTTTCACATACCACTTATGGATCACCAGTGTCATTGCATGTGTGTTCTTCTCACATACCACCTATGGATCCACCAGTGTCATTGCTGGTGTGTTCTTTTTAGTAACAACCAGAGTCATTTTGCATGTGTGTTCTTTTCACATACCACCTATGGATCCACCGGTGTCATTGCATGTGTTTTCTTTTCACAATCCACCCATGGATCCCACCAGTGTCATTGCATGTGTGTTCTTTTTAGTAACAACAACCAGAGTCATTTTGCATGTGTGATCTCTTGACATACCACCTATGGATCCACTAGTATCATTGCATGTGTGTTCTTTTTAGTAACAACAACCAGAGTCATTGAAATGTCTATTCTTCTCACATACCACCTATCGATCCACCAGTGTCATTGCACGTGTGTTCATTCCATAATCCACCTATGGATCCACCAGTGTCATTTCCTCTGTGTCCTTTTTAGTAACCACAACCAGAGTCATTTTGCATGTGTGTTCTTCTCACATACCACCTATGGATCCACTAGTGTCATTGCATGTGTGTTCTTTTCACTAACAACAACCAGAGTCATTGCATGTGTGTTCTTTTCACATACCACATATGGATCCACCAATGTCAATGAAATGCGTGTTCTCTACAGAGACCACACATGGATCCACCAGTGTCATTGCATGTGTGTTCTTTTCACATACCACCTATGGATCCACCAGTGTCATTGCATGTGTGCTCTCTTCACAATCCACCTATGGATCCACCAGTGTCATTGCATGTGCGTTCTTTTCAGTAACAACAACCAGTGTCATTACATGTGTGTTCTCTTCAGAGACCACACATGGATCCACCAGTGTCATTGCATGTGTGTCCTTTTTACTAATAACAACAAGAGTCATTGAAATGTGTGCTCTCTTCAGAGACCACACATGGATCCACCAGTGTCATTGCATGTGTGTTCTTTTCACTAACAACAACCAAAGTCATTGCATGTGTGATCTCTTCACATACCACCTATGGATCCACCAGTGTCATTGCATGTGTGTTCTCTTCACAATCCACATATGGATCCACCAGTGTCATTGCATGTGTGTTCTTTTTAGTAACAACAACCAGAGTCATTTTTCATATGTGTTCTTTTCACATACCACCCATGGATCCACCAGTGTCATTGAAATGTGTATTATTTTCAACTACCACCCATGGATCCACCAGTGTCATTGCATGTGTGTTCTTTTTAGTAACAACAACCAGAGTCATTTTGCATGTGTGATCTCTTCACATACCACCTATGGATCCACAGTGTCATTGCATGTGTGTTCTTTTTAGTAACAACAACCAGAATCATTTTGCATGTGTGTTCTTTTCACATACCACCTATGGATCCACCAGTGTCATTGCATGTGTGTTCTTTTTAGTAACAACAACCAGAGTCATTGAAATGTGTGTTCTTCTCACATACCACATATGGATCCACCGGTGTGATTGAAATGTGTGTTCTCTATAGAGAACACACATGGATCCACCAGTGTCATTGCATGTGTGTTCTTTTTATTAACAACCAGAGTCATTTTGCATGTGTGTTCTTTCCACATACCACCTATGGATCCACCAGTGTCATTTCATGTGTTTTATTTTCACAATCCACCCATGGATCCCACCAGTGTCATTTTGCATGTGTGTTCTTTTTAGTAACAACAACCAGAGTCATTTTGCATGTGTGTTCTTTTCACATACCACCTATGGATCCACCAGTGTCATTGCATGTGTATTCTCTTCACAATCCACCTATGGATCCACCAGTGTCATTGCATGTGTGTTCTTTTTAGTAACAAGAACTAGTGTCATTGCATGTGTGTTCTCTTCAGAGACCACACATGGATCCACCAGTGTCATTGCATGTGTGTTCTTTTTACTAACAACAAAAAGAGTCATTGAAATGTGTGCTCCTCTTCAGAGACCACACATGGGTCCACCAGTGTCATTGCATGTGTGTTCTTTTCACATACCACATATGGATCCACTAGTGTCATTGCATGTGTGCTCTTTTCACAATCCACCCATGGATCCATCAGTGTCATTGCATGTGTGTTCTTTTTAGTAACAACAACCAGAGTCATTTTGCATGTGTGTTCTTTTCACAAAGCACCTAGGGATCCACCAGTGTCATTGAAATGTGTATTATTTTCAACTACCGCCGTTGGCCACAAACAATCGGGATGCAGAAATAACCAGCAACCGCTCTGGGCTTCTAGAAGACCCGATCCCCGATTCTTAGGCAGCGCTTCTGGGCAGTGCCTGGGCGTACGACCTCCACCGTTATCGATGCAGCACACCATGAAGAATCCATGAGGAGGAGGAACTCTGCCGGGAATGTCGGCATCGATTCCGACACGGAGGAGGCTGGCGGCAACGCAGACAACATCGTCAATGATGGAGACTGCAGGAGCGTCATAGTCGATTAGGGCCACTTAAGCATAAATTAAATCTATGTACGGTATCTTAATACGCTCTTTGGATCTGGGTCACCTGAGTCATAGTCGATTATCGTCATAATCTATATATGTTGGCCATGTTTTAGTTGTCTTTGTCTTTGAAACTAGTCGACCGAAACTCGTCCGATCCTGAAAATAAAGTTCGCGCGTTCCCTGGCATATCTGATGGGACAATACGCTGACTCTGCTCCCAGCACTTGATGGCACAACTGTAATTTGGAGTGTGCCTGAGGAGAAGGGATCGAGCGTGTTGTAATAGTGTACTACTCCTGTCCAGATATAACTGACTTAGTTTTTTTAGATATTTAATAAATGTGTCTATACCCAAAACATGTCTAGATACATGTATTAGGTTTCTCTGTCTTTCAAACTAATCAAAAGTCGTCAAATTCTGAATAAACAAAGTCATTGCGTTCACACCTGATGGGACAATAGGCTGACTCTGCTACTTGATGGCACAGCCATAATTCTGGAGTACGCCAGAGGAGATGGGAATGCAAGGGAAATGGAAACTAGTAGCCGCGTCCAAACGCAAGTAAGAAATTAATGTAATAATATTTTTAAAAAATGTAATCTGGTCCACATGACCCCATCACAGACACGTTGCACGCACCAGATATAAATAAAGATGACACGGCTAGTTTAGTTTCAGTGATACAATTCAACATAGGACGTTACTGTGCCTGCATATTTCTGCTCCTCTTATTAGTCTGCTAGCCCACGCTACATTAAGCATTAGTTGATGAGGATAAAAAAATGATAAAATGGCAAATAAAACAATTTTTAAGCTTACCTTTCATCCGGAGAATCGTACAAAGATGAAATTGGCAGGGATTTATTATTTCTCCTGCAGTTAGCCAAAAGATCCTCAAGAACATCCTCAATCACCCCTGCAACTTCTTCATATTCTAATACACCTCCATTATTTGCCCTTTCCTGCCTGTTCCGCTTACCCTTTTGTTTCTTTTCATATCCTTTTCTCGCCGGCACCTCCACTTCTTCATAAATTGGCTGCTTACGTACGTTTTCCTCCGAGTGTTCATCACCGTCTCCGCGCTGCACTTCCACCAGTTCTGGCTGAGAAGCCTCATTTTCTGCCACCGGGGCGTGAACAGGGACAATAGCCTGTGTAACTGGGTTTTTGCACAACCTCTGGATATGGCCGAATCCGCCACAACATCCGCATTTCTTTTTCCTAGCACCAAGCCTTGGACCTTTATCGGTGGAGGTTACGATCCTTAGCTTTCTAGGCCTCCCAGGTGCCCTCCTAAGAACTGGTGGTTGAAGTTTGAACCCTTGATCGACAATCTCCCAATCATTTTCATCGGCCATAGGTGGTACGTTTTCTGCATAAGTTGCAGCAAACTTGTCCACGAAGAAATAGTTGTCGACATAGTTCTCTATTTTAGATCTGTTACCTCTAAGCTTTAAGACGAAGTAAATTGCATGGTGACATGGCAGACCAGTAATCTGCCACTGTCTGCATGAACAAGTCTTGTTTCCAATGTCTATAGTGTACCTCCGTTCACTTCCACGCTTGTATTCTGCATAAACCTCAGCCAATGTTCTGGAACTTCTGACCACCCTCATCTTTATCGTTCTGATTGCTCTGGTTCTTGCATTCAGTAACATAACCACCTTTGGAACTATTTTATGGCCTAAAATTTTTCTTGCACAGATTCTTTGCCTTAAATCCATCTTCAGCATTATGCACTGTCTTATTGCATCCAACAAAATAACAATTCCAAGTGTCTTCATGCCCGAAATCTTATCATTGAAACTCTCTGCCAAATTATTCCATACAAAATCCACCTTGCTTAACTCACCAAACTTGCTTCTGGCCCATATCTTGGTGTGATGTTCCTCAAGGTATTTTTTCACCTTTGGAACTACATACATGTTCTGCAAGTAAGTAGCATGCGTGCTTGGGATGTATGTGTATACTGATTGCCACAAGTCCTCTTCAAAGATCTTTCCTTCGAACTTCTTCGTGAAGTTAGTAGCGAGGTGCCGCATGCATTCCCTATGCTCAACCCCAGGAAACACAACATCAACAGCATTCTCAAGACCCTTGGATGCACCGGTGTGTATCACGAAGCCTTCAGGGTGACCAATCACTTCCCGTAGTCTCTGCATGAACAAAGTCCAACTTTCATTTGATTCACCCTCAAGAATAGCATAAGCTACGGGTAGAAGCCAATTATGCGCGTCCAAAGCACAAGCAGAAGCAACATGTGCCCTGAACTTCCCTGTTAAAGAAGTTGCGCCTATTGCCAAGTATGGTCTGCATCCGTCTAGGAACTCCATCCAGCATGCCTTCAGGCAGACAAAACATCTCCTGAAGCATATCTTATCTGCCTACTTATACCTGACCCCCCTCGAGACCTTCTCTCTCCCGTTCACAACCTCGTAATCGATGTCAACAACACTACCAGATGATGTTTTCTCTACCTGAGCTTTGAAACTATACAACATATGAAAACTGTCATTCCATTTGCCTTGAATGAAGTCTAGAGCCATCTCCTTCCCATCAAAGACTCTGTGATAAGGAATCAGAACGTTAAACTTTTTGCTAATCTTTGCTCTGAGTTCAGCTGGTCCAATGTTATGATCCTGCCTCACCCAGTCAAGTACAGTAGCAGCAATCCACTTGGTAGTTGCCGGTCTAATTTTACCACTTAAAGAAGTATTAGGGCAGTTGTGTTCCTTCGTGTTTATTTTGATCTGCATTCGATAAGAATCCAAGTAATTCAGAGCTAGTTATCAACAAAATAAATATGAGAAAGACTGAAACTAAATGTAGCTATTGTAACCTGAAATGGGTGTCCACCCCGCATTGGAGATGCATGTAATCTCCATTTACACACATTACTTTCCCTACAGTGGACCCTAAATCTCTTTTGGTCGCTCTTTTCAATGATAAATTCAAACCCAACTCTGATTGCATAGGTTGCAACTGCATATCTGCAGTCCTCCACATTATCAAAGACAGTCCCCTCATCAATTGTAGGATTGTCCCTGTCAAAGTGTATCACTGGCCTGTCCACGTCTTCGTCGTCGTATCTACATCCCATTTCCACATCTTCACATTCCTCTTCCTCATCAGTCCCATAGTCAGGCTCAAAGTTAGAATCAACCAAATATTCCCTACTCTCCATCCTATCAGGGTCACCAGCCACATCTGGATATGCTTTCTCATCATCATCCGCACCGCCACACGTTTCAGTGCCTTCATGCTCGCTTGACAAAGCATCATGCTCAAGGAGAAGATGTACAAACGTCCTGCGGTTACCAACCCATATCCTTGGCATCACCACGGGACTATAAACACTAATTGGGGTATGCAGATAAGGAATCACAGTTCTTACCTTTCAATGTGGACGCACGACACCTTCTATGGGCTCCATACCTCCAAAGCTCTACACCCCGCTACCTCTCCCCCCGTTTTGTTGTCCACTGTGCTCTCCTGACTTGAAGAGATTCCGTGCTCTCCAGCCGTGCAGGACCCATATCCGTGCTCTCAAGCCTCGCAGGATCCATCTCCGAGTGGGATCCGGATCACCAGCGTTGTTGGTCCCCTAACCTAACGGCCGACTCTCGGTTTTTGTTTCCAGACGCGCCTGGGTGGTGGGCGGCGCAAGGAGACATGGCAGAGAGGGGAGGGGACGTGAGGGGATGGCAGGGAGGGGAGGGCGGGAGGATGACGGCCCAAGGGGACGACGAGAGCGGTGCACGACTAAGCGGAGTGTCGGCGGCAGGAGCGGAGCGGAGCTGGTTGTGACAAAGCATGGAAAATTGCACAATAATGTGTTGGTGGGCGGCACCAGCCCTCGAACCTAGGACGCGCGCCGTCGTAGGTGGAGGAGGCGGGCCCGCCTGTCAGAAAACATGCCACCTGTCAGCGCACTATGCACGGGCAGCGTTTCACGGAATTTTTAGCAGGTCCCACATGTCAGCTGTTTGATCAAAACTGGCATGCAGAATTCGAAGTATTTATTTTTAGTAGCTTCTTTCAGAATTCTCTGTGTTCGACACGGGCATCAGCTCAGCGCCGGAATTCAGGTCCCACATGGAAAATTGCACAATAATGTGTTGGTGGGCGGCACCACCCCTCGAACCTGGGATGCGCGCCGTCGAAGGTGGAGGGGGTGGGCCCGCCAGTCAGAAAACATGCCACGTTAACATCCCCTGTTTCTGATGCCCTTTAAAAAATAAAACACGCCACATTGTTATCCCCTGTTTCTGATGGTGTTGCTACACTCGACGGTACATGGTGGCATATAAATAATATCGTATAAACACAAGGGAACAGTCATCAACATTTCTAAAATGAAACCCGGTCGTGTCTCCTACCTGTCCTGGTACATTGCTCGATGAGGTGGATAGCCACGACCGATCTTTTTAATACGTTCGCACTCTTATACTGAGAAGGGAAATAAAGATTGAGCTGTTAATGCAACGAGTGTCGAATTATTACCCTCTAAGGAAATGGGAAATGGTTATTTTCACGCGTGCCCGTAGTCCAAACCTACTGTCAGTCTTTCACTCCCCTTCTCCGACTAACCACAGTTCACCTTGTGCAGCTCCTCCGCGCCGCACCAACTAGGGTAACATGGCCCCGCCTAAGCCGCCACTATCGCCGCCGCGAGAGACGCCGAAACTGGGGTATTTAGCCCCTCTAAGGTAGGCCATGAAGCTCTACTTCAAGGCTGGTCTCCCATTGCCCTGCCAGGCAGATGATTTTCCCGAATGTGCCGAATCGGCTGCGGCGGCGACTGCGCCGTCGTCGGCGCTAGATGCAGCAAGCAGGGCCAAGACAACGATGTAGAGAAATCGCGCGGCGGCATTACGGCACGCTCTAGGCAATGGGAACAAGGTACGTATCAAATCGTTCATGAGAACATGCCGCCGCCGAGGGTACACACCCTTGAACAGGGCAACGCCAAGGTCTAGGAACTCTTGCGTCCACGCTTCGGCACGGACTACCTTACCTCAGTGGGGTAGGCTGGGAGCATGCCGTCTGCGGCAAAGACACTCCATCCTACACACCGTCGAAGGTCGTACCGTGGCGGCGACCAAGCGTCTACACTCAGCGTGCTGGATTGTTCGACAGCGGAAGGCGGCGGCGGGCATCAGCTCAGCCCCGGAATTTAGGTTCGAGTTCACACGGACCTACGATCCCGAGAAGGAGATGTCGAATTTCAGTTTCGAAGAAATCATTGCGGCGGCGCGGATGGTCCAACTAAACTGGGACTGGCGCACGCAAATCGCTCGTGCATGAACGATGCAGATTTCTTGTAGTTTGGCGGCAAGACAATAGATCAAAGAACTTATGTCCTCTCAAGGCAATTGGCCATCCAACTTTTCTGGTGGAGATCTGTAGTTTCTTCAGTGCAGAATAGTTAAGTTCAGACTAAAGAATGGCTTTTGTAGATGAAATGCTGACGAATTGTTCTATAAACTAGTAGGAAGTTTAGCCCACTTTTGTGCAGGTATAAGACCCTTTTTGTATGGAAGTACTACTGTTGTAAGCAAATACTATCAAGTACCTATTTCCTTCAATTACTAGTCATGGTTCAATCCAGTTAACTGGCATCTTTTTATCCCAGACTACAGATTTTGCGTCCGCTGTCTGTGATGTAAACCATTTTTTCCTTTGTCTTGTGTTGCCTGCAAAATGGTCCTGCAGATCAACGTGTTACAAATGTAGCTACCTTGTACTCCCTCTGTTTCAAAATATAAGATGTTTTAGCTTTGTGAATGAAGTGTATCTAGTCCCCTTTTAGTATGTAGGTTCATCTAGGTTTAGAAAGCACCATCACTAAAAGATGTCTAGATACGCTCCATTCACAAAGCTAAAACATCTTATATTTTGAAACGGAGGGAGTACTTGAAGAGGAGATGGATTACATTTTCCTGGCATCCATAGAATTGACATTGCTCATTGCCAGACCACCCTCTTTTCATGAGGTTGTCCTTGGTTATTCACAAAAATTACAAAGCATGGTGTTCAACTACATCGATTCAAACTATTACAAACACAAACTACATCAAATTCATTACCCACACATACTACATCGATTCAAACTATTACACACACATACCACTTCAAACTATTACACCCACGTACTACATCGATTCAAACTATTACACATTTTTAGTCGATGCTAACTTCCTGCTACGCTCTCTATACTACAAATTCATTAGCCATACATACCACGGCAATTCAGTAGAGCTCTGTCTTCACTCAAGGGAAATCAAAACCACCAGCTCGTCCAAGCCCGGTCCCCCCACTGAAACTGTGAGCCCCGTCACGAAACGGTGGCGGTCTTGTGCCATCGATCCTTCCAGGCCAACACTGCAGGCGACGAGGGCGCTTTCTGGCAGCCTCTTCGGGGCCCTGAATGCCATGTACCGAGTCCAGAACCTCCTCCATGTGGATGATGAGCTGGGCTTCCAACAAAGCTGTAGCCCTGCCCTGCTTGGAATCTGCACCTCGTACATCTTAGGAACGGCGTCAGGATCTTTCAGCCACGCCTTTAACTCGATGACCCATATGTCGCTCGGTGGCGCGATTTCCACCAGCTCGCCGCCAAGGCTACTGACGACCTGCTTGAGGGCCTCCGTGTAGCATCCCAATTGTCTAACAATTGCAATGCTACTAGCCTAGTATATATAAATGCTACTTCCTATATTTTTGTTGCATCATCATTATATCATGCTCATGTCATCATGCCTCCTTGCATTTGAGCATCATATCAAAACCCCTTTTGTTTTGGATCTTCTCTCATATGCATCATTAATTGTATTTGCCTCTTGATATTGTATCTGGTTCTTGATATATTGTTTAAATGCCCAAGTTGAGTTAGGGGCATATCTTTTGTTAACTCCACCACCTTTCCTTCACCACCTTATAATTCCACCATCCAACTAGACATGAGCTTGGCACTTATTGGTTTTACCTCTAGCTCATGTGGGTTGGGATGGATCCAATTCTTTTCCACATGCTCTCATCTTGGCATCATTTTGTTTTCACATTATTGATATATGAGAGCCACTTGGCCACCTTTGCATGCCTTGTGGGTGGAACCCTATTTCTAGCTACCATATGTGTTGTTTTGGGGTTATCATCATGTTGTGATAATTTGGGGACTATTAAGCATCTAGTGGTATACACACACTAGCAAGTCCCAATTTTACCCAAATATGGCCATCTCCAACTATTCCACATGGGGCATCCTCTCATTGCTTTTGCTTGGCTTTTATTCCTATTTTGGGAATGCATAATATTAATGCCATGTAATAATATTGTTTTCTCAAGAATCAACATGGCAATAAATATTTTGCATGGGCCATGCAAGTGCCACCTTTTCTAGCTTTTGGGTTTTTATTTGATTTTTTTGGGCCATGCAAGTGCCACCTTCATCACCATAACCCCCCTCTCTCCTAAACCCCACCATGACCTAGCCCTAGCATGATGCACCCCTCTCTCTCTCGGCCTCTCTCTCTCTCTCACCTAGCTTGGCCCCACTTGGCTACCCTCTCACCAAACCCTAGCTGGCCACCTACACCCCTGCCCTAGCTACCCTCTACCAAGCCCTGGCCCGAGCCCATCAACCCTAGCCCGATCACCCTCCTCCCCTTTTGCAAAAGTGCACCACCCCCCATGTGCTTCTCTCCTCTCTCCCTTATCTCCCCAACCACCCCAGCTCACCTTACCATCTCAGATCCGTCCAGGAGGCGCCCAGGTTCCTCTCTCCCTCCCTTTCTTCCTCTCCTTGCAGCCTCACTTGGCCATGGCCTTCCCATGCCGAACCCCAAAACCCTAGCCCATCTACCTCCTGGCCTCGTCGATCTGAAGCTCACCAAAACGATCCAGAGGCACCAGGGCGTCCTCTGCTTCCTCTTCTTCGCCTAGCCCCGCTGGAAGCCACCGGGAACCGCCGGAGGAGCCCCGCCACCGCCGTGCCGTGAGCAGCAGGAGTGCTCCGGCCCCCTGCTTCCCCGACGATCGACGCTACCCCGAGCCCGCTAGCTGCACCAGATGGTCGCTGGTGAGCCCCTCTTCCCCCTAGACATCGTCTCCCTCCCCCTCTCGCCTTGCATCGCCGCCGCCTTCCGTCGAGCGCTCTGCGCGCGTCGCGCGTCGCGCTCTGGCGGCAGCAGCTGCAGCAGCTTCCCGTCCGCCTGTTCCTCGACCTACCCCGCGCGCTGTAGCCCTCCTCTGCGTTAGATCGCTGAACGAGACTTGTAGCCCGATGTCCCCTCTTCAACTTTCGTTTTAGCCGCGTCGCGTTTCTCCCAGCGGATTCGTCGCCACCGTCGACGAAAAGCAGCCGGATCCGCCGCCGTCAGGGACGGTTTCGTCAGCAGCGCAGCAACAGCCGATGACGCTTTTGTGTTTAGGCCCCTGTAGTTTTTCCCGCCTCAACCCGCCGTCCCTAGAGCCCACCTGTCAGCCTCGGTTTCCTTTTTGCAAGCAAACCCCCGGGAAATCCGGCCATCACAGATCAGTCCCTCCCCACTCCCTGGATCGCACACGTGTCACGCCCCGGCTGGCGACGCGCGCGCGTGGCCCCGCTGCCCTCGGACCCACTTGTCATTGGTGCGGGTAGGCAGGAACCGAGTAAGAAACGCCCCGCAGCCCTCTGCAGCCCCACCTGTTGCTGATTCAGCATCGACCCCACCGTCTGTGTCTGTGGCTAGCCTAGAGCTAAGTAACAAAATGTTTTCTGTAATCTAGTTTTTTTTAATTCAAATCTTTTCAAAATTATTTCAAATTCAATTTAATTCTGTTTCTAAATAACTTTTAAAATATAAATCCAAATAATACATATAATATATGTTTTCAAATCAGAAAAATATGAGGAATTCAAATATGCCATCCAAAATATATTTTGAACATTTAAAATTGCAAGTTTATTTAAATTACAATAAATTGCCCTTCCACCTTAATTAATTAATAACTTTTGTTTTATAAATCCAAATTTAACAAATAATATGTCTAAAATGATTAGCTCGACGAGACCTTTCTGTTTATGCATTCCATGGTTTGATTTGAAGCATGCATCATATAAATATATTGTGGATAGCAACTAATTTGAGAATAAAATGGGGCCAAAACTCAATAAAATGATTTAATCTTGTATCTCACACCTCACCTTGCCATGCTACATTAATGCCATGCAAATTGTGCATCATTCATCATGGCATGATTGTTTGCTTGTCGCATTTTATTCATATGCTTGCGCACTTTATTTATGTTGGCCCTTGTTTGTTTGGTTCTTCTCCGAATAGACACTGAGTAGGGGATATATCAAGAGAACCAGGAGCACTACCCAGATCCATCCATTGCTTCAACTGAGCTGCCAGGCAAGCACTACCACATGCTTGCATACATATAGTACCTATTGCCTCTTTCTTATTCTTGCATCATGGAGTCGCAATTGCATTAAACTGAATCCCAAGTATTGCATAGCCTTTACTTTTAAACCCCACCGAAGCTTGTTCCTCCATCCCATGAGCCATTACTACAGGAGTTGTTTGAGCCATGCGAGTCGTAGAACAACATGTGTAGGGTATGTGAGTGTCTGATGGATAACGAGGTACCTAAACAACTTAACCTGAGTAGTAATGGGATAACTAATGAAAGTGGCATCGGTGAGCCATAATTGCTATTTGGTTTTTCAGGCTCACTTGTGTCCCGTAGGACCCCGAGTACTTGATTCCTGTTCCTTGATTATTCGTGCTATCCACATCCGGGAGGCCTTATGGACCCCCCTGAGCCAGAGCTTGATTCATTCTTATTTCTTGGGGCCACAAACTAGTTTGGGGTTTTATTTACTATCCTATACTTATGCCATGCTTTACTGCTTTATTTAAATTGTGCGAGGTACTGCACACTGTACTGTTTAGGTCCGTGACCCGTTTTCGCTGTATCGACAAGCCCAGTCACACTTTCGGGTTCCCAGTCGTTTACAGCCGGCCACACAAACCTTGAGTCCGTCTCGTAGCCGGCCAGCTTCGTTGCGGGTAGCTTAATGGGGTGGCCCCCTGAAATATTTCTGAATCCTGTAATTGCTTTGTCGTGACTGCCTCGTTGGGTTTTGATTTGGTTTTTCCGAGGCATATCGAGTGTGTGTTGCTATTTGTGCACCCCTGTAGGGTAAAACTTTCTGAAAGCCGTGTCCGCGGTTATGGACGACTTGGAGCACAGTTTCTCGATCATAGACAAGCATAACTAAAGTACCGCTTTTAATTTGACTAGACTAGGTACCTGACTAGTAAATAGTGCAATACTCACGGAATGAATGATAAAACTGCCAACGGATGGGGGGTTGTTCGTCCGCTTCCTCGTCGGTAAGCGAGGAGGAGGATGGATCTGTTAAGATTACCGTTATAACTGTTGTTATTAATTCACGGACATCCGTCTATCTCTGGTTAGGCGGATGGTTAGCGAGTATCTATAGAATTGTTAGGGTTTACCTTTTGCTGCAATTGCGTCACCCCAGGTTGTGTCCCCTTTAGCGGCATAAAGACTTGCTGAGTACCCCTAGGGTCTCACACGATAAATTATTGGTTCAGATGAACAGGTACACTCGCAAGATGGATACTGGGTGGAAGAGACGGACGATGTGGGCAACGATCATTCGGTGTAGAGATTCCAGGAACGGGGATCCGTGAGATCTGTGGGCGGGATCTGCTTATTTATGGGGCATCTTATGCCGATTTGCTTCTTATCCGTACTCGGATTTTGTCTTTCGCTTCCGCCTGATACTCTGATGTTTGATGTATGAGGAGATATCCTAAACTATTATATCTATCTAGGATATTTGGATCTTGCCGTATGGCGTTGCTATATTTCCTTTCTTTTTAGATGGAATGGCTCTGATGTACTATTGTATGGTGGCTTGCATACATACTCATTTGTGTATGTAGTTGATCCCTTCGCCTGCCGATTACGCCGCCCGTTCTTGTCCCGATGTTTGGAAATGGTTGGGACGGCCGAAAGGTCTACCTGTGAGTGGCATTTGGGCCCCACCGTACTATTTCAACCATTTCTGCTCATCCAGGCTTGTAACTAGGAGCGTAATTCACCGAGGTAGTTACAATTGGTATCAGAGCCATCCCGACCTTCAGGGTCTCAGCCAAATGGTCGTTGTCTGTCTAGCAAATATTTTTGGTAGCTATATATATTAGGGAAAAACAAAACGCGAGAGTAGGACTGCTTCCACTTTTCTTCTTACCCACCCACCACCCTTTTCTGGTAAGGAAGTGTAACGTTTTCTATCCTCTTCTTGAAATTCAAACTAGGAATCACGTGTTCTGGGTTTCCGTAGTACCATAGGTTGTGTATCTGTGTGTGTGTGTGTGAATTCCTTGTCTATATGTTGCATCCAAGTTGTTATCACCATCTGCCTTTGGTTATCAACTGTTGGTACATTCCATACTGACAGGCTTTTGAAAACCGGCACGATCTATCTGACTCCTTGTTAACCGGTGCCATCTTCTTAAGGGTGTCCTTCCTTCTAGCAACTCCACATTCTGTGCAAGCTTCAGTTGCTAATCTCTACCTGATAAGTGTTTTTGCGCATCTATTGGTATTTTAATGCCGAAAAATGCGGAAATTTTTTCTTTGATACATCTGTGTTTCCACGCTCCTTTTCAGTCGCGTGTGAAACATTATCTATCTCCCCTTTCATTCTTTCGTCACCGGCGCTTAATCCTGGAGTTTTGTTTCATCTCCTTTGCTCTTGGGCTAATTACATAACATGTGTCGATCCGATGCTGGTGATTGTAATTTGGTTCTCGGCATAGCTATATGACACTTATCATGTTGGGATATGGAAAATGCTATCAACCGTCACCATCTGGAGGATAAGGTTATCTCCTGTGATGTTGGGTACGCGGTGATCATATCTATGCTTTTTCAAGCATCTTTGGCAATCCAAGGCACTACGGTGGTCTATCATCTGTCCATCATGCTGCACATCTTTTTCAACTCCATATCTGCAAAATCCTCTTTGATACGAGGGAATTGCATCTTTTCGTCTCTGATAGCTTTGCTTAAAGTATGATCTATCATCTTCTCTTTATCCAAGATCTCCTTATCTTTGTAACCGGTGATCCGATCGACAATGTGAACCAGGTGACATCTCTTTTTCTTCCGAAGGACCAGATAATCTATTCTTCCAGTGCATCTTCTTCAACACGAACCCGTGCTCTTAATATTGATCTTTCTAAGAGCGTTGAGCTCAGAAAGTCTTTCAAGCATTCGTTCGTTTCTCCCGTCGCTTGAACTTGATATTCTGGGAATATCTTGTTAATCCATGGTGGTATATGTTGATAATATGCTCGCCTAGTCTATACCAATGGAAGGACATGGAAGATCATCTGTGTCTTTTCCTCTCAAGCTTCGAGGACACTGCCTGTGTGCAAAGTCCCAAAGTGAGAATTCTGGCTTCTTGAAGTCACCTATCTCGGCCACGTCCTTCGGCTAAATAGATCGCTTCAATTCTGGAATGAGCAAGTCCTTTGTTAATTCCATCCTCCATCTTCAACCAATCCGGAGTTGTTCCTTGTTGGCAAGTTATCATCGTCGTTCCGCTAAAGTTTTCTTCAAGACTGCTAAATCTCTCTCAATCATTTCAAGAAGAACATGGAGTTCTTTCACCTCAGTCTCATCAAGTGATCTTTTGAAACCCTCTCGTTCTATCATCAATGCTCAATCCACCGGAGGCCATGAAGTTTTTTTTCCAGATCTTTTGCAATCCTTATGTGCAAGTGGTGCTATCTTTTTCCTTATCTGTGGAATCTTGTAGTTGTCTCCGTGATCTTCCTTCATATCTATCTGGTGGCTTGGTACTTCAGGCATGACGACAACATCATCATCTTTATCTATCTTTGAATCCGGCTAATCGTTTGCATCTATCCTTGTTTTCTAACGGTGTTCCACGAGTTCTTCTTATCAATACCTTCAGTTTGTTTCGGTAGTTGGGTTGCATGGTTTTCTTATTCATGTGCGGAGTAATGCTTTGAGTGCGGGATGGAGTAGCTACCATACCACTACTCTTATCATTCGCTCTTGTACATTGAATTGGGGAATTAATGTGATTTCACTCATTCCACGGAAGTTAGAAGTGGCCTTTATCCCTTGATACTTTACTTCCGTGATTGTTTTTCCGGAGTGCTCTCTCGAAGAAAGTAATCAATAATCTCTTGTTGGTGATCTCGTCCTTTCTACACGGAGCAAAATCTTCAATCATCTGGTGGGAACAAACGCAAACTCCTTTCGTTCCTCGTCTTTCTACCGGTGCTCGACATCCTCAAACAAGATGGAAGGAAACTATTTCTCTTTGTTTCATCAATTCTTTTTCTGTGGTAAAGCCAATTGTGGTTGATGCCATCAGCCGCAAATCTATTGCGTTAGCCTCAAGGCTAAAGAAAGCAATAAGTATATCTACAATAAACTCCAAATCCTCCATATTCTTTGCTTCTCGGGATTCCACCATGATCTAGTTTCACATCCGTCTCTAGAAGTTATATCCGCGCACCTCAATTGCGTGATCCTTTGGGTCTTACCGGCGCAACAAGAATCTAATCCGACGATGTCTAACTAAATCTTTCCGTTGATATCAAGGAACTCTGTTGTTTGAAGGCAATATTGTTTCCGCACTTCATTTCTCAAATCCGAGGGAAGGTACGATGCTATTGTCATAGTGGTTCAAACCTCTCCAATCTAGCTCTTTTCTTCCGGCGACACAAAGATTCATCCTCTCTAGTATCGGTAAATCTTTAATCTTAATGGTGTGTTTTTCTTTATCCATGATACATCATCCTGTCCTTTTCCTTCTCAAGTGGATCTTCTCTTTTATCATGTTTCTTGAGAAAACCGGAGCTATGATCATCCTATCCTTCTTGTCTCACGACAATCCTTCAACTCTTCTAACCGTAGTTTCTCCAGCAAAACGCAAGACTCGCAACAAGTCTAGCAAGTTTTGCAAGGTGCAGTGGTCGCACCATTCCGTTGTTCATCACCTTGGGAACGTGAGGGTCACCTTCGTTCAAACACCTGCCTCTTCTTGTGTTGTTCTCTTTTTCCTAGGAATCTCGGGGCGAGATTCTTGTTTAGTGGGGGAGAGTTGTAGCATCCCAATTGTCTAACAATTGCAATGCTACTAGCCTAGTCTATATAAATGCTACTTCCTATATTTTTGTTGCATCATCATTATATCATGCTCATGTCATCATGCCTCCTTGCATTTGAGCATCATATCAAAACCCCTTTTGTTTTGGATCTTCTCTCATATGCATCATTAATTGTATTTGCCTCTTGATATTGTATCTGGTTCTTGATATATTGTTTAAATGCCCAAGTTGAGTTGGGGGCATATCTTTTGTTAACTCCACCACCTTTCCTTCACCACCTTATAATTCCACCATCCAACTAGACATGAGCTTGGCACTTATTGGTTTTACCTCTAGCTCATGTGGGTTGGGATGGATCCAATTCTTTTCCACATGCTCTCATCTTGGCATCATTTTGTTTTCACATTATTGATATATGAGAGCCACTTGGCCACCTTTGCATGCCTTGTGGGTGGAACCCTATTTCTAGCTACCATATGTGTTGTTTTGGGGTTATCATCATGTTGGGATAATTTGGGGACTATTAAGCATCTAGTGGTATACACACACTAGCAAGTCCCAATTTTACCCAAATATGGCCATCTCCAACTACTCCACATGGGGCATCCTCTCATTGCTTTTGCTTGGCCTTTATTCCTATTTTGGGAATGCATAATATTAATGCCATGTAATAATATTATTTCTCAAGAATCAACATGGCAATAAATATTTTGCATGGGCCATGCAAGTGCCACCTTTTCTAGCTTTTGGGTTTTTATTTGATTTTTGAGTGGATCATCACCTCTCTCCATCTCTATCTTTTCTTTTGGCTTGTTCTATGTTGATCTTGCTTAAACCCTAGCAATCCATCCCTCTCTTTTTCTTGTTTGATCTTGGTTGTTCTTGGCTTGATCTTGTCCAAGGCAAATCCTAGCTTCAAACCACTCCATCTATCTCTCTCTCTAAACCCTAAACCACCACCCCCCTTCTCTCTTAACCTCTATCTAGGTGCCACTCATATCATCTACCCTTCATCACCATAACCCCCCTCTCTCCTAAACCCCACCATGACCTAGCCCTAGCATGATGCACCCCTCTCTCTCTCGGCCTCTCTCTCTCTCTCACCTAGCTTGGCCCCACTTGGCTACCCTCTCACCAAACCCTAGCTGGCCACCTACACCCCTGCCCTAGCTACCCTCTACCAAGCCCTGGCCCGAGCCCATCAACCCTAGCCCGATCACCCTCCTCCCCTTTTGCAAAAGTGCACCACCCCCCATGTGCTTCTCTCCTCTCTCCCTTATCTCCCCAACCACCCCAGCTCACCTTACCATCTCAGATCCGTCCAGGAGGCGCCCAGGTTCCTCTCTCCCTCCCTTTCTTCCTCTCCTTGCAGCCTCACTTGGCCATGGCCTTCCCATGCCGAACCCCAAAACCCTAGCCCATCTACCTCCTGGCCTCGTCGATCTGAAGCTCACCAAAACGATCCAGAGGCACCAGGGCGTCCTCTGCTTCCTCTTCTTCGCCTAGCCCCGCTGGAAGCCACCGGGAACCGCCGGAGGAGCCCCGCCGCCGCCGTGCCCGTGAGCAGCAGGAGTGCTCCGGCCCCCTGCTTCCCCGATGATCGACGCTACCCCGAGCCCGCTAGCTGCACCAGATGGTTGCTGGTGAGCCCCTCTTCCCCCTAGACATTGTCTCCCTCCCCCTCTCGCCTTGCATCGCCGCCGCCTTCCGTCGAGCGCTCTGCGCGCGCGCCGCGCGTCGCGCTCTGGCGGCAGCAGCTGCAGCAGCTTCCCGTCCGCCTGTTCCTCGACCGACCCCGCGCGCTGTAGCCGTACTCTACGTTAGATCGCTGAATGAGACTTGTAGCCCGATGTCCCCTCTTCAACTTTCGTTTTAGCCGCGTCGCGTTTCTCCCAGCGGATTCGTCACCACCGTCGACGAAAAGCAGCCGGATCCGCCGCCGTCAGGGACGGTTTCGTCAGCAGCGCAGCAACAGCCGATGACGCTTTTGTGTTTAGGCCCCTGTAGTTTTTCCCGCCTCAACCCGCCGTCCCTAGAGCCCACCTGTCAGCCTCGGTTTCCTTTTTGCAAGCAAACCCCCAGGAAATCCGGCCATCACAGATCAGTCCCTCCCCACGCCCTGGATCGCACACGTGTCACGCCCCGGCTGGCGACGCGCGCGCGTGGCCCCGCTGCCCCCGGACCCACTTGTCATCGGTGCGGGTAGGCAGGAACCGAGTAAGAAACGCCCCGCAGCCCTCTGCAGCCCCACCTGTTGCTGAGTCAGCGTCGACCCCACCGTCTGTGTCTGTGGCTAGCCTAGAGCTGAGTAACAAAATGTTTTCTGTAATCTAGTTTTTTTAATTCAAATCTTTTCAAAATTATTTCAAATTCAATTTAATTTTGTTTCTAAATAACTTTTAAAATATAAATCCAAATAATACATATAATATATGTTTTCAAATCAGAAAAATATGAGGAATTCAAATATGCCATCCAAAATATATTTTGAACATTTAAAATTCCAAGTTTATTTAAATTACAATAAATTGCCCTTCCACCTTAATTAATTAATAACTTTTGTTTTATAAATCCAAATTTAACAAATAATATGTCTAAAATGATTAGCTCGACGAGACCTTTCTGTTTATGCATTCCATGGTTTGATTTGAAGCATGCATCATATAAATATATTGTGGACAGCAACTAATTTGAGAATAAAATGGGGCCAAAACTCAATAAAATGATTTAATCTTGTATCTCACACCTCACCTTGCCATGCTACATTAATGCCATGCAAATTGTGCATCATTCATCATGGCATGATTGTTTGCTTGTCGCATTTTATTCATATGCTTGCGCACTTTATTTATGTTGGCCCTTGTTTGTTTGGTTCTTCTCCGAATAGACGCTGAGCAGGGGATATATCAAGAGAACCAGGAGCACTACCCAGATCCATCCATTGCTTCAACTGAGCTGCCAGGCAAGCACTACCACATGCTTGCATACATATAGTACCTATTGCCTCTTTCTTATTCTTGCATCATTGAGTCGCGATTGCATTAAACTGAATCCCAAGTATTGCATAGACTTTACTTTTAAACCCCACCGAAGCTTGTTCCTCCATCCCATGAGCCATTACTACAGGAGTTGTTTGAGCCATGAGAGTCGTAGAACAGCATGTGTAGGGTATGTGAGTGTCTGATGGATAACGAGGTACCTAAACAACTTAACCTGAGTAGTAATGGGATAACTAATGAAAGTGGCACCGGTGAGCCTTATTTGCTATTTGTTTTTTCAGGCTCACTTGTGTCCCGTAGGACCCCGAGTACTTGATTCCTGTTCGTTGATTATTCGCGCTATCCACATCCGGGAGGCCTTATGGACCCCCCTGAGCCAGAGCTTGATTCATTCTTATTTCTTGGGGCCACAAATTAGTTTGGGGTTTTATTTACTATCCTGTACTTATGTCATGCTTTACTGCTTTATTTAAATTGTGCGCGGTACTGCACACTGTACTGTTTAGGTCCGTGACCCGTTTTCGCTGTATCGACAAGCCCAGTCACACTTTCGGGTTCCCAGTCGTTTACAGCTGGCCACACAAACCTTGAGTCCGTCTCGTAGCCGGCCAGCTTCGTTGCGGGTAGCTTAATGGGGTGGCCCCCTGAAATATTTCTGAATCCTGTAATTGCTTTGTCGTGACTGCCTCGTTGGGTTTTGATTTGGTTTTTCCGAGGCATATCAAGTGTGTGTTGCTATTTGTGCACCCCTGCAGGGTAAAACTTTCTGAAAGCCGTGTCCGCGGTTATGGACGACTTGGAGCACAGTTTCTCGATCATAGACAAGCATAACTAAAGTACCGCTTTTAATTTGACTAGACTAGGTACCTGACTAGTAAATAGTGCAATACTCACGGAATGGATAATAAAACTGCCAACGGATGGGGGGTTGTTCGTCCGCTTCCTCGTCGATAAGCGAGGAGGAGGATGGATCTGTTAAGATTACCGTTATAACTGTTGTTATTAATTCACGGACATCCGTCTATCTCTGGTTAGGCGGATGGTTAGCGAGTATCTATAGAATTGTTAGGGTTTACCTTTTGCTGCAATTGCGTCACCCCAGGTTGTGTCCCCTTTAGCGGCATAAAGACTTGCTGAGTACCCCTAGGGTCTCACACGATAAATTATTGGTTCAGATGAACATGTACACTCGCAAGATGGATACTGGGTGGAAGATACAGACGATGTGGGCAACGATCATTCGGTGTAGAGATTCCGGGAACGGGGATCCGTGAGATCTGTGGGCGGGATCTGCTTATTTATGGGGCCTCTTATGCCGATTTGCTTCTTATCCGTACTCGGATTTTGTCTTCCGCTTCCGCCTGATACTCTGATGTTTGATGTATGAGGAGATATCCTAAACTATTATATCTATCTAGGATATTTGGATCTTGCCGTATGGCGTTGCTATATTTCCTTTCTTTTTAGATGGAATGGCTCTGATGTACTATTGTATGGTGGCTTGCATACATACTCATTTGTGTATGTAGTTGATCCCTTCGCCTGCCGATTACGCCGCCCGTTCTTGTCCCGATGTTTGGAAATGGTTGGGACGGCCGAAAGGTCTACCTGTGAGTGGCATTTGGGCCCCACCGTACTATTTCAACCATTTCTGCTCATCCAGGCTTGTAACTAGGAGCGTAATTCACCGAGGTAGTTACACTCCGGCTCCCAAGCATCCAATGGGAGGCCATCAAAGCCGAGTTTGGAGAAGAAACGAAGCTGCCCCAAGCGGTCGTCCCACCCACAGCCGCGATGCCAACCCATGAAGCTCATTTTCTCCCTGTAGAACTCCAAAGAACAGGACGAATGCAGAACGCGCTCGGTGTCTGAGCTGTGCTCGAACCGGATGAAAAAATCGAATGGTGGCATGCTTACCTCAATGTTGACCTCATTTCGACTGATCCCAAAACGAGACCTGAAAGCCCGACGGGACGCGCTCCGCCGTGCGAGAAGGACTAGCTAGAGGCGAGATATTATTCCAGGGACGCGAAGCTCCAATACGGAGGACGATGCAACGGCGACGGCTGCGAGCTTTGATTAGAGGCGTGGGAGGTTGACCGAACATGGCAGAGACGCAAATTAGAGCAAGTGCAAGCTCCAATCTGAGACGAGCAGCCGGAGCTGAGCAAATGTTATGGGGAGGGGAGCAGGGGAGAAGACCAGAGCAGAGCAAAGAAATAGATCTCATTGAAGGGTTTCGCAGCATAGTAAATCAAAATTTTCTACGGAAGCGAACAGAAGGAAAGCCAAGATCTAATCTAGGAGATGCAAACAACGAGAGAGATTGGATTAGATCTTCATACCCTTGAAGATTCGCACATCGGAACGTTCGTCGGAACGTGGGTGATGTAGTCGTACTCGCTTCTCCTCCTCGCGATCCGATCCGATCTAGCACCACAAGTGGCGGTGCCTCCGTGAGATGCACACGTGCGGCACCTCGACGTCTCCTCCTTCCTCGGACCAGCAAGTATGGTGGAGAGATAGATTGGATCGACAACACGACGGCGTGGTGTATATGGTGGAGAATTTCTGCAGCAGGGCTTCGCCTGCAAACAGTCGGGAGGGAGAGAGGAGGGCAGCAGGGCAACTAGGGTTTGGAGGAAGGTGTAGGTTCGGGGGGAGGGGGCGCACCAGCCCTCTATATATAGAGGGGGGGTGCGGCTAGCCCTTGCCCATCCTCCAAGCCTATCTCTAGTTTAAACGATTTAAACTTATCCCTTATCTAGAAACCCTATCTCTAGTTTAAACGAGTTTAAACTTATCTAGGATCGGCTGGGCCCTATGGGGCCTTGTGCCCCTGGCCCAATGCGGCCAGGACACTCCCTCATAGGCCCATGCCCCCTCCCGGAAGGTGGGGCCATGTTGGCGCCCTTCCGGAAGGTTCTAGAAGCTTCCGGTACAATACCGATTAATCCGGAACAATTCCGAACTCCAAAAACTGCACTGCCTTATATGAATCTTATTCTCCGGACCATTCCGGAACCTCTCGTGATATCCCGGATCCCATCCGAGACTCCGAACAAAAATTCATAAACCAAGTATCCAATCTATCCTAGCGTCGAGACACGTTAAGTGTGTGACCCTGCGGGTTCGAGAATATGCAGACATGATCTTCTATCAATAATCAACAGCGGGGTCTGGTCACCCATATTGACTCCCACACATTCATCGATGATCATATCGGATGAACCAAGATGCCAGGATTCAATCAATCCCATATATATATTCCCTTCGTCTCGCGATATTTTACTTGCCCGAGATTCGATCGTCGGTATCGTCATACCTAGTTCAATCTCGTTCACAGCAAGTACTTTACTCGTTCCGTAATCCGATATCACTTTGTGATTAAATCCTTAACCACATGCTTGCAAGCGGTGTTGATATCAATTACCGAGTGGGCCCGAAGTATATCTCTCCGACTTGGGAGGGACAAATCCCATCTCGATACATACAACCCAACAGATACTTTCCGATCACCTAAGAGACACCTTTATGATCACCCTCTCATAGGATGACGTTTGATGACCTCAAAGCTTTCTTCCGATACCAGGGAGTTGCATTATCTCATGGTCTAAGGAATACAATATTTGACATAGGAAAAGCTTCGCAAAGATGAACACAATGACACGATCTAATTGCTTCGCTTAGTTTGGGTCTGTCCATCATATCATTCTCTCAATGATATGATCTCATTATCAATTGACAACTCATGTCTATGGTTAGGAAACCTTAACCATCAATGATCAATTAGCTAGTCCATAGAGGCGTACTAGGGACACGGTGTTGTTCACAAACCAGACAAGTATTAATGTTTCCGCTTAATACAACTCTAGCATGGAATATAAACTTTATCATGAACATGAATTATAATAATAACATCTTTATTATTGCCTCTAGGGCATAATTCCAACAGTCTCCCACTTGCACTAGAGTCAATAATCTAGTTTACATTTGGCAACAATCTTACACCCATGGCACTGAGGTGCTGATCATGTTTTACACGTGGAAGAGGTTTAGTCAATGGATCTGCGACATTCAGATCAGTATGTACTTTGCTGATCTTCAGATCTCCATCTGCTATATAATCGCGGATTATATGAAACTTGCGGTTGATATGCTTGGTCTTTGGATGATATCTTGGTTCCTTAGCGAGTGCTATGGCGCCAGTGTTGTCACACAATATCTCCAGTGGGTCCAATGCACTTGGAACCACGCCAAGCTCAGTGATGAAGTTTCTGATCCAAACTCCTTCACTTGACGCTTCTGCAGCAGCCATGTATTCTGCTTCTACTGTAGATCCCGCGACCACGCTTTGCTTGCAGCTTCTCCAGCTCACAGCTCCTCCATTCAAAATATACACGTATCCTGTCTGAGATTTAGCATCATCCTTGTCGGTGTCGAAACTAGCATCGACGTAACCTTTTATGACGAGCTGTTCATCACCCCCATAGACTAAGAACATTTCTTTAGTCCTATTTAGGTACCTTAGGATGTTCTTCACGGCTGTCCAGTGTTCCACTCCTGGATCACTTTGATATCTGCGCGTCAAACTAAGAGCATTGGACACATCCGGTCTAGTACACAGCATGGCATACATGATGGAACCTATGGCCGAGGCATAAGGCACTTTGCTCATAGCTTCCCTATCATTTACCGTAGCTGGACACTGAGCCTTGCTCAATATCTTACCTGACAACATAGGCACTGAACCTTTCAATACCTTATCCATTCTGAACCTTTTCAGAACTTTGTCTAGGCATGTACTCTGGCTTAAAGCTATCAAGCGTCTTTGTCTATCTCTATAGATTTTGATGCCCAATATATAAGCAGCTTCACCTAGGTCTTTCATTGAAAAACACTTGTTCAAATAACTCTTCACATCGTTAAGCATGTTGATGTCATTTCCAATAATCAATATGTCATCCACATATAGTACCAGAAACGTCACCGAGCTCCCACTCACTTTCTTGTAGATGCAAGCTTCGTAGCAATTTGGAACAAATCCAAAGCTCTTGATCACTTGATCAAAACGAAGGTTCCAACTCCGAGATGCTTGTTTCAGTCCATAAATGGAACGCTGAAGTTTGCATACTTTATCAGCATCCTTAGGATCGACAAAACCTTCGGGTTGCATCATATACAACTCTTCATCAATGTTGCCATTGAGGAAAGCAGTCTTGACATCCATTTGCCATATTTCATAATCATGAAACGCAGCAATTGCTAATAAAATCCGAATGGACTTAAACATCGCTACGGGAGAGAAAGTCTCATCGTAGTCAACACCTTGAACTTGTCGAAAACCTTTCGCAACAAGCCGTGCTTTATAGACGGTAACATTACCATCTGCGTCCGTTTTCTTCTTGAAGATCCATTTGCACTCAACGGCCTTTCGGTTGCTAGGAGGGTCCACCAAAGTCCATACTTGGTTTTCGCTCATGGATCCCAATTCGGATTTCATGGCTTCTAGCCATTTCTCAGAGTCTGGGCTCATCATCGCTTCCTCATAGTTCGTAGGTTCACTGTCTTCTACTAACAAGACAGTCAAGACAGGGTTGCCGTACCACTCAGGAGGGGCACGCGACCTTGTCGACCTGCGACATTCAGTAGCAGCATCGTCCGAAGCTTCATGATCCTTGTCATTAGCTTCCTCTATTGTTGGTGCAGGCGGCATTGGAACAATTTCAGGTGCTGCGCTACTCTCCAATTCAAGAGAAGGTTCAATAACCTCGTCTAGCTCTACTTTCCTCCCACTCACTTCTTTCGAGAAAACTCCTTCTCGAGAAAGGAACCGTTCTTTGTGACAAACACTTTGCCTTCGGTTCTGTGATAGAAGGTATACCCAATAGTTTCCTTAGGGTATCCTATGAAGACGCATTTCTCCGCTTTGGGTTCGATCTTGTCCGGCATCAACTTCTTGACGTAAGCTTCGCATCCCCAAACTTTAAGAAATGACAACTTAGGTTTAGCACCAAACCATAGTTCATACGGTGTCGTCTCAACGGATTTAGATGGAGCCCTATTTAAAGTGAATGCAGCGGTTTCTAATGCATAACCCCAAAATGATAACGGCAAATCAGTAAGAGACATCATCGATCGGACCATATCTAATAGGGTTCGATTCCGGCGTTCAGACACACCATTGCGCTGTGGTGTTCCGGGTGGCGTGAGTTGTGAAACGATTCCACTTGCTTTGAGATGCGTGAGAAAATCATAACTCAAATGTTCGCCCCCACGATCGGATCGTAGAAACTTAATCTTTCTGTTACGATGGTTCTCCACTTCATTCTGAAATTCTTTGAACTTTTCAAACGTTTCAGATTTATGTTTCATTAAATAGATATACCCATATCTACTTAAGTCATCGGTAAAAGTGAGAAAATAGCGATATCCACCGCGCGTCGAAACACTCATCGGTCCGCATACATCGGTATGTATGATTTCCAACAAGTCCGTTGCTCGCTCCATCATACCGGAGAACGGGGTTTTGATCATCTTGCCCATGAGGCATGGTTCGCATGTGTCAAATGATTCAAAATCAAGAGACTCCAAAAGTCCATCAGAATGGAGTTTCTTCATACGCTTTACACCAATATGACCTAGACGACAGTGCCACAAATAAGTAGTATTATCACTATCTACTTTGCATCTCTTAGCCTCAATGTTATGGATGTGTGTTTCATCCCTTTCGAGATTTAGAAGAAATAAACCACTCACAAGAGGTGCATGACCATAAAAGATGTTACTCATATAAATAGAACAACCATTATTCTCCGATTTAAATGAATAACCGTCTTGCAATAAACACGATCCAGAAATAATGTTCATGCTCAACGCAGGCACATAATAACATTTATTAAGGTTTAAAACTAATCCCGAAGGTAAAAATAAGGAGAGCGTGCCGACGGCCATCACATCAACTCTTGATCCGTTGCCAACGCGCATCGTCACCTCATCCCTCGCAAGCCGCCGTCTATTCCGCAGCTCCTGTTTCGAGTTACAAATATTAGCAACTGAACCGGTATCAAATACCCAGGCACTACAACGAGGGCTAGTAAGGAAAACATCAATAACATGTATATCAAATATACCTTTGATGGTTCCAGCCTTCTTGTCCGCTAAGTACTTCGGACAGTTGCGCTTCCAGTGACCCTTGTCCTTGCAATAGAAGCACTCAGTGTCCGGCTTGGGACCAGACTTGAGCTTCTTCTCAGCAGGGGCAACGCGCTTGCCGCCGATTTTCTTGAAGGGCTTCTTTGCACCTTTACCTTTCTTAAAGGAGGGCTTGTTGACCATCAACACATGATTATCCTTCTTGATGTCCACCTCCGCAGCCTTCAGCTTTGCGAAGAGCTCGGTGATCGTATCAGTGGAACCAATCTGATTATGAGTCACTACAAAACTTTTGTAGCTGGGAGGGAGTGATTGCAGAACCCTGTCAATCTTGAGCTCCTCTGGAATCTTGCAGTCCAGTTGCTCAAAGCATTGAGTGTAGCCCGACATCTTAATGGCGTTCTCACTAACGGAACTCCCTTCCTCCATCTTGCAGTTAAAGAACTTCTCAGAGATCTCATATCTCTCAGAACGGGCCTGAGTCTGAAACATGGTTTTCAGCTCCTCGAGAATCTCAAAGGGCCCGGGATAGTTTTCAAAACGATTTTGAAGTTCCGGTTCCATAGCAAACAACATGGTGCTCTTAATCACACCATAATCATCTTTGCGCGACTGATAGACAGCTTTCTCATCATCCGGCGCAGTTGCAGCAGGGGGGTTACCTAACGCTTTCTCAAGGACATAGTCCTTTTGTGCGCCAGACAGAATGATTCTTAGATTGCGGAACCAGTTGGTGAAGTTAGACCCATTGTTTCTAAGCTTTTCTTTCTCAGCAAAAACGTTGAAGTTGAAGTTGGACTTGGCCATGTGATCTACAGTATTTGCAAGTACAATTTAGACTATGTTCATGATAAATAGTTCAACTTAATCAAATTACTAGATGAACTCCCACTAAATTCAACATCCCTCAAGTTGTTTAGTGAACACGATCCAAATTCACCACACCTAATCCGATCATCACGAGAAGAGATGTGGTTTCAATGGTGGACAACGAAGTGTCGATCATATCATTCATATGACTCATGCTTAACCTTTCGGTTCTTGTGTTCCAAGGCCATGTCTGTACATGCTAGGCTCGTCAAGTTAGACCCAAGTATTTCCGCGTGTGCAAAACTGGCTTGCACCCGTTGTATGTGAGCGTAGAGTCTATAGCACCCGATCATCACGTGATGCTTGGACACGACGAACTTTCGCAACGGTGCATACTTGGGGAGAACACAGTTTTTATCTTGATCTTTAAGTGAGGAATCATCTTATAATGCTACCGTCGCGATCTAAGCATAATAATATACATAAAAGGATAAACATCACATGCATATAACTTTATGTGACATGGTATAGCCAATCTTCGCGCAATGATCTCCATCTTGTGCGTTCCGGCATGATCTCCATCACTCCACCATGATTTCCTCCACCACGAATAGCAACTACAACTATTGCTAACTACTTAGCGATAAAGTAAAGCTATTACATGGCGTATAAGAAGTTGACTCGCAGGCCATACACAATTATAAAGACAACCATATGGCTCCTGCCGGTTGTGTACTCATCGACATGCAAGTCGTGAAACATTACAAAACATGATCATCGCATACAATATACACATCACATCTTGGGCCATACCATATCACAGAAAACACTCCCTGCAAAAACAAGTTAGACGCCTCTACTTTGTTGTTGCATGTTTTACGTGGCTTATGGGAGTAGATGCTAAGAAAGCCACAACGGTGATATTATGGTTGCCAAACTCCGGTGTTAATCCCATGATCACTATAGTGAGAGAAACTGACATCCACCAGCCGCATGTGTGGAACAAGCCACACGTCAAGTGCGGAGCCGGTCTCGCGAATGACGTCGCGTAAGGTTGGCCTGGACCGCTTCAATCTCACTATGTCGCGTCATAAGAAGAACACAAACAAGAGGCTTGCAACAGAAAACATCAACGCCTGCAACAACCATGTTGCGTTCTACTCGTGAATCACATCTACGCATAGATCTAGATCTGATACCACTGAAGGGTTTCGCAGCATAGTAAATCAAAATTTTCTACGGAAGCGAACAGAAGGAAAGCCAAGATCTAATCTAGGAGATGCAAACAACGAGAGAGATTGGATTAGATCTTCATACCCTTGAAGATTCGCACAGCGGAACGTTCGTCGGAACGTGGGTGATGTAGTCGTACTCGCTTCTCCTCCTCGTGATCCGATCCGATCTAGCACCACAAGTGGCAGTGCCTCCGTGAGATGCACACGTGCGGCACCTCCACGTCTCCTCCTTCCTCGGACCAGCAAGTATGGTGGAGAGATAGATTGGATCTACAACACGACGGCGTGGTGTATATGGTGGAGAATTTCTGCAGCAGGGCTTCGCCTGCAAACAGTCGGGAGGGAGAGAGGAGGGCAGCAGGGCAACTAGGGTTTGGAGGAAGGTGTAGGTTCGGGGGGAGGGGGCGCACCAGACCTCTATATATAGAGGGGGGGGGGGGTGTGCGGCCAGCCCTGGCCCATCCTCCAAGCCTATCTCTAGTTTAAACGATTTAAACTTATCCCTTATCTAGAAACCCTATCTCTAGTTTAAACGAGTTTAAACTTATCTAGGATCGGCTGGGCCCTATGGGGCCTTGTGCCCCTGGCCCAATGCGGCCAGGACACTCCCTCATAGGCCCATGCCCCCTCCCGGAAGGTGGGGCCACGTTGGCCCCCTTCCGGAAGGTTCTAGAAGCTTCCGGTACAATACCGATTAATCCGGAACAATTCCGAACTCCAAAAACTGCACTGCCTTATATGAATCTTATTCTCCAGACCATTCCGGAACCTCTCGTGATATCCCGGATCCCATCCGAGACTCCGAACAAAAATTCATAAACCAAGTATCCAATCTATCCTAGCGTCGAGACACGTTAAGTGTGTGACCCTGCGGGTTCGAGAATATGCAGACATGATCTTCTATCAATAATCAACCGCGGGGTCTGGTCACCCATATTGACTCCCACACATTCATCGATGATCATATCGGATGAACCACGATGCCAGGATTCAATCAATCCCATATATATATTCCCTTCGTCTCGCGATATTTTACTTGCCTGAGATTCGATCGTCGGTATCGTCATACCTAGTTCAATCTCGTTCACAGCAAATACTTTACTCGTTCCGTAATCCGATATCACTTTGTGATTAACTCCTTAACCACATTCTTGCAAGCGGTGTTGATATCGATTACCGAGTGGGCCCTAAGTATATCTCTCCGACTTGGGAGGGACAAATCCCATCTCGATACATACAACCCAACAGATACTTTCCGATCACCTGAGAGACACCTTTATGATCACCCTCTCATAGGATGACGTTTGATGACCTCAAAGCTTTCTTTCGATACCAGGGAGTTCTATTATCTCATGGTCTAAGGAATACAATATTTGACATAGGAAAAGCTTCGCAAAGATGAACACAATGACACGATCTAATTGCTTCGCTTAGTTTGGGTCTGTCCATCATATCATTCTCTCAATGATATGATCTCATTATCAATTGAAAACTCATGTCTATGGTTAGGAAACCTTAACCATCAATGATCAATGAGCTAGTCCATAGAGGCGTACTAGGGACACGGTGTTGTTCACAAACCACACAAGTATTAATGTTTCCGCTTAATACAATTCTAGCATGGAATATAAACTTTATCATGAACAATAATTATAATAATAACATCTTTATTATTGCCTCTAGGGCATAATTCCAACACTCATCCACTCAGGGATCTGGTCCACGCAGGGGTAAGCTAGTCCACGACCGCAAAAGATAACAGGGAATACTGACATGGCGGGCCAAGAAGAGTTGACCTAATGGCGGTATTTGAGTTCAACCAGTTTTCGTCTGGTTCAAATGATCGTTTGGCCGTTAGATTTGTATTCACCCCATTTGGCCCTTCTGGACAATTGGCGAATCTACTATGGCCCCTCCGCACGATTGATGGCAACTCGGGTACCGCGGTGCGCTCACCCACCAAGTTTGGTACCGCAAACGAACATTCCCCACAAGGAGGGCATCGACGAAGCATACTAGCTACTTTCTGACCCTAATCTCGATGCATTGAGTTGTTCTGACAACGACCTTCCTGATGACCGAGTTGGCCACCCTAAGTGCAGCGAACATTGTGCTTGTGTTGTGTGTCATTCAAGGGGTCAGCTCATCCTCCCCTACCAAGAGTTAGGCTGATGGGGAGGTGAGAGCTGACCCCTATTTGTCCTTTTGATTCAGCGGGGTAGATTCTTCCATGAAAGTGTCCTTAGTCCTTCTCTTTAGTGGGCAGGCGAATTTCTCGTGAGGAAGGCTCGATGCAGCATGTCTCATCTCTTAGTTGTGCCGGTCATACTCTGTAGTGTTCTTCAAGGATGCCTTAACAATTATTACTCCCCTAGGTTCCGGGAGTTTAAACATTAGGTAGGTGTAGTTGGCGATGCCCACGAACTGCAAGATCTATGGACGACTGAGAAGTGCATTATATACCATGGGGAAATTTATGACCTCAAAGATACACTATTCCATGCAGAAGTTCTCTCCACTGCCGAACATGATGGGCAAAGTAATCTATCTGACCGTCTCATGAGCTACTCTGGGGATTATCTTGAAGAATTTGTTCGAGACTGGTTGGACGTAAGAGCTAGGGATGTGCATTTTTTCCTAGGGTGTCCATTGTAATGATTCCAAAAGTGCTTCCTTCGTAAATTAAGACCGTATGTATGGTGGTGTTGGCAATAATCGAGGAGACCTCCAAAGGATACCTGCCTGGGTAGGCTAGGTTGTCGGGGCATTCGCTGAATCCGAAGGTGATTGGTACGCTAGTCCATGCTGGCTTGGAGGTGCTTCCGTGTTCCGCCATGAGGATTGTGTTGTAGACCTCCTTGACTTCCTTGTGCGAGGAGTACCCGGATGAACCTCTCCACAAGTTATTTACCTGGGGGATGGTATTTTTCTCATAAATGCCATAGAGGTATCCTATGTTCCCTCCGGTGGTGTACTGACTTGTCCCAGCAGACCCCGGGTCCTATTTCCAAGGTCAGGTGGGTGGTCCCAGAGCCCGGTCGGGGCTATGTCCGAGCTGCTGCTAGTCTGGGTTGGTGCGTCCTGATGGATCAGATGGCGGAGGCTTCCCCTCATGTGATGCCATGGCCACGTGCTTGAGCCACAAGATAATGACTCGGTACCTAGCTCTCTTGTGTGAGGTGGTGGCATGTAAGTGTCACCAGTTTTCCATAGTATGCTCCTCTGGAGGGATCCACCATCATTGGGCCTCCCTGTTCCACACCGCATCATGGACGGGCGGTTGTTGTTGATGATATACAGGTCGAGCCCACTAGTACGGCTAATAAGTCGCAGCAACCTCTTGTTGGTGTCCCCAGGTATTTGTTATATCGGCCCGCTAGCCACTTGACCTCATGCAGAGAATACCTTGCTCGACCCTTCCTTATGAGGCTTCCTACGGCGTTCATCCGTTGATCTATAGAGGAGAAGCCACCAGCCGGACTCTTGTTGATGAATCATCTTATCATCGTGCGTAACTACCTCTTTGAGGACGACCATGAGCTGATCCAGGGTGCTTGGTTCAGTGGCAATGATAAACGTGACATTGTTATTATTACAGACCCCATTAGTGAATGCCCACATGATGTCCTTGTTAGAGAGGTCGGGCGTGGTGCTCACTAGGATCCTGAATCACTTCACAAAGTCCTCCAATCACTCCATTGGGTACTGCTTGATGTTCTTTAACTCTTCTTGAAGTATATTGGCATTGTATTCTGTGGCAAAGGCCTAGATTAGCCCCGAGTAAAGTAGTCCTAGGTCCGACTCGACTGGGGGACCTTGTTCCAAAGCCACTTTAGGGTGTTTCTCTTTAAACAAGTTGGGAGAAGATTTGCCATATGGAGCGAGTCACCTCCCATGATGTTGATGGCTTATGCGAATTTTTTCAAGGATGCGATTGTATTCTATGATCTATTTTACTCCTCATAATTCGTGGCCCTTGTAGCCCTGGGCACCTCGACACCGGCTAGGTCGTGGGATAAAGCCCTGCACCCGCTGATCAGCAACGTGTCCCAATCCTCGTATTCTTGATCATACTCATCCCGACGGTAGAAGCGTCATTCTCGCTATCTATCCCGCTGCTCGTTCCTCTGATCCTGCTTATGGACCCTGCCGGCCTCGTTGTCGCGCTCACAATTGGGGTCATGGTCATCACAGTTGTGTAGAGCTCTTTCTTCCCCCATCCCGAGGCCTTCATCTAGGTTGGGGCTGATGCCCAGGTTATCCGTCTGGGCTGGTGAATCCTAGAGCAAGCTGATAGGATCTTCTTTCCTTTTCGAGCATGACGCTCGGCTTTCGAGTCGTACCGGAGCCATCTATCACTTCTATCAGACCTTGCACTGCTACTGGTGAGCGACTAATCGCCTTGGTGGCACCGCTTGCTGGTTCCGGGGGGCGGAGTGCGAACATTGTACTCCTTGAGATGTTTTTCTAGGTTTGTCATGGTATTGGCTACCAGGTCCTGGGTGGCCTTTAGATCTTATTCTAGGTCTACCTTGACTCCCTCTGAGGCATGTGCGATCCGTCTGTGGATTTCTTGTCTATGAGCGTAATGGTGACTTGACTCCGCCATGCCCGGGATGACGGTGTGAGATCCAGAGGCGAGGAACCACTCGAAGGGACAGGGTCCCCATGCTGCCTACAGGTTGTAAGGAGTGGCACTTGCCCAAGATGTTCCCAAGATTTCCGATGCATTTCTATAGGTGGAGTAGGCCATTCCCGAGAATCCTATACCAAATCTAGGAGAAGGGATGGTTATGTAATAACTGAAGGGAATATGTCCTAAGAGGCAATAATAAAGTTGTTATTATATGTATTCCAAGTATATGATAGATGGTTATTTTGCATGCTATAATTGTATTAATATGGAAACCTTAATACATGTGTGTTTTTATAAACAAATAGAAAGTTCCTAGTTATGCCTCTCTATAAACTAGCTCGTTGATTAACAAGATGATCAACGTTTCCTGATCATGGACATTGGATGTTGTTAATAACGAGGTCACAACATTGGTGAATGATGTGAGGGACATTCATCCGAAGTATAGCATTACGATCAAAGTCATTGTGTTTATATTGCTATAAAATCATACGAAGTAATCTTTATCCTTAGACCATGAGATCATGTTAATTGCTAACACCAGAAGAATAATTTGATAACATCAAACATCACACCATAATGGGTGACTATAAAGATGGGTTCGGGTATTACAAAGGTGTTATGTTGAGACTCATGGATCAAGAGTGGAATTTGTCAATCTCGATGATGGATAGATATACTCTGGGCCCTCTCGGAGATATCACATTAAGATAGCTTGCAAGCAAGTGATGTGATCACTTTAATGTTATATCATAGGAACGAGAAAAGAGTGCACGTCGGTAACAAGATCATACTAAGTATTATGATACTAATGATCGAATCTCGGAAATGTAATGTATCACGAGACAAAGGGATTTAGTTACTATCATTAAAGGTTCTCACGATCACAGAAGTCATCGTTGAATGTGTGGGAGTTAGTATGGATCTCTAGGTCCCGCTTCTGATTATTGATCTGAGAGGGGTCTCGATCATGTCTTCATTATTCACGAATAGTAGGGTGACACACTTAAGGGTTGCCAAACACCATTTCTAGAAAATATGTTCTAAACGGAAGAATTGCAAAGCGCTAGAATTATTTCAATGGACACCGGAATTGTTTCGGATGAAATTGCTAAAATTGGTTATGCATGTGATATTGAAATGTTGTAGGGGGTTTTATGTGAATGTTTGTTAATTAAAGTAATTAAAAAATCTGAATAAAATAAATAAAAGAGTTCTATTAAATGAGAGTTGCATTAAATTTGGTGGAAATTTAATGCATGTGAGTTGGAATTTGAGTGGAGGCTATATTTACGTGAGTGGAGCTTCACCACATGAATGAAGGAAGAAGTGGGGGAACCTCCCCTTGGCACCGGCCATGGGAGGGGGCTGCCCCCTCTCCCTATAAAAGGCCCCCCTCTCCTCCCTCTCAAAGCACACCTCCTCGTGAAGGATCTCTCTCCCCCTCTAGAATTATTCCCCCATGGTCTCGGATTAGCGAGATACATGCTCCCAATGGCATTTCGTCTAGAAGGAGTTGCTTCTTTTGCTGAATCGCTGGAGCGAGGAGGTGGAGGTTGTTCGGTGGCCTGAACGTTTGTACGAGGATAGATGCGCTGCTGATTTGTGGTGCTAGGATTTCCACACGATCTTGAGATCGGCAAGCGTTCGACTACATAATCCACGAGTTCCACCTCGTTAACAAAGCATTGTCAGTCTACAAGGGTATGTTCTCTATGGATGTATATCCACATGTTGCTTGTATCTAGTAGTAAGATCTTGGCGTATAATAGTTCCCATCGTAGGAAATTTTTTGTTTTATATAATGTGAACCCAACAATAACCTGTAGGTACAAGGCCAGGGTCGAAGACGTATGGGACCTCAACATACCCATAGTCGGACCATGTGTAAACATCAAGCAGGAGGCCTGATGGAAGCAGAGAGCTGGGGTTGAAGTAGCCAGCCTCCGGTGGTCCGAAGAGTGCTTCAAGATAACAGTGGTAGATGGGCGCCTAGGCTGCTTCGATGTTGTTCTGGTAGACTTTTCTCAACATAGACGGGGTGTCCGGGACGTACTCCTCCTTCGGCGCCCCGACGGTTGTGCGACCATGGTCTAGATCTAGAGCCCTAGGGTCCCTGGCTGGGAGGTCCTTGGCAGTTTCATCCACTAGAATGGTAGATCTGATTTGCATGACATGAGCTCCCCTTGCTTGGCGTGCTAACTGATGAAGGATAGTTTTGATGATCCCTGCGTAGTCTCGCTTCCGAGGAACGAAAGAGGGCTTATTTGTTTGGTAATCAGCTTGAGTCAGCATGTTTTGATCTCTCGAAGACAAACACGAAGGTATATGGGTAATGGGGAGGATTCCTTCAGAATCTATTCATAAGGTGATCTAGAGATCGTACAATGTGTCTACAAGGGCTCTCGGTGGGTTCACAATGACACCCGATGAGAGATGAATCTACAACTAGGACTAGGCTAATGTTAAGCACTCGAGCAATTATGGCGTGTCCTTCTCAGGTGAATGATCTTCAATACTTATAGGTGTTGATGGTTGTGGGGTCTTCCTTATTCACATTAGGTCTTCATATTGTCTTGCACATAATATTGATCTCTGATCTGCCTTGCACGTACATTTGGTATTTGGGGTCTCTAGACACGTCTTACAACCCCACAAGAAGGGTCGGTTGAGGTAAGGTCGATTGAGTGGTTCTAGATGTAGGTGTCGGAGTCCTGACACTATGGGTACCACGATCCTATGATCTATGAGCCAACCGACAAGGCCACCATCCCCTCCTAAAGAGGCGGGGCAAGGTAGGAGGCCTCACGAGGGAAACCCGAGGCTGCCGCCTCATGAGGGAACACTCCTGGGCCCTATCATCCACCACAGCAGAGCGCTGGCTATCTCGGGTCCCAAGGTAGATCGTGGATGAGTCAAGGTGTGCCCAAGGTCATGTTCGTAATCCTACAACAACGAGGAAGAATAAGGCAAAACCCTATGGGAAGTACCAGGCCCACACGGGTCGCCTCGGTAAAGAAAGGCCGGACTGCCCACCATCTGATGCAAAGACACTGAGAACATCATCGGGGCCAAGGCAGTTGCCCCTTACCACTTTGGTGCTAAGGGGACAAGCGCGGGGGTGGATAGCGAAGGACGGTGTCAGAAGGCCCAGCTTTGCGAAGGACTAGAGGGCGACCAAGACGAGAGGACCGAGTCGACCAAAAGTAGTCCTGTAGACCGAGTCTTCGAGGGCGGTATCGTGGTTACCCTTCCCGCCCAACATTTGGGGGGGTGGACAATCCTGGCCTCCTATATAAGGAGGCATTCTCCTACCTTGTAGGGGGCCAAACCTTGCAATATGTAACCCTAGACATTGGTTCACCACCATACCCTCACAGGGCACCATGAGCAATATAACCAAGACGGAGTAGGGGCTTTACCTCCTCACGAGGGTCCCGAAACTAGGTAAAAAACCTAGTGTCAACCTCTCTATCGTGTCCATGCGCCGCCGTCAACACGTGATTCAGCCCCCTCTCGAACTCAGGGCTTGTTGGACCACTTGTTCCCATGGGAGACACTTTCTCCAATAGCAGGCCTTCATGTCCTTAACCATAGAGGTAGGCATGGGAAGGAATCATGGATTAAGGCCCATCTAAGGTACAAGTCAAAATCCACCCATCACCGACAAAACCCAAGTTGTCTTTTCTTTCATTTTGTTATCATAGGCATATGAAAAATTGTTTACAAACCAAAATCGGATGAGTGCATCTTTGTAGGTTATCCTAGAGTAACATCTGGGAATTCATTCAACTATATAATGTATGCAAAAGTGTTTGTCACCAAGTATGGCATATTTATCGAGAAGTAGTGTCTCGCGAAAGGTTTAAGTGGGAGCACAATAGAACTTGATGAGGTTGTTGAACCTGAGAAAGATGAAAAAATAGTACAACACCAAAAAGTGTTTTGAAAACGACTATGGATCCTGAGGCTCCCGCACCGACAAAATGTTGTAGTCCCGAAAATTGAAGTTCCTATTGAACTACCTAGGTTGGAAACCATTATTGTTGGACAATGATGAACCAACTACATAGGGAGAAGATATGATGGACCTTGAATTCGTTAAATAGCTAGAATTCATAAAGTTCAAGATAGTATCCATGTACAAAAATCAAGTGTTGAGCTTGATAGACCCTCCAGAAGGGATGAAGCCTATCTAACGTAAATGGATCTATAAAGATATAGACACGAATGTTTTCATCCGTGTAAGATTAACTTGTTGAAAAGGAGTTTACGTTAAACTTCAGAGAGTTGAATATGAAAAGGTTGGATCTTCTGTAGCGATGTTTAAGTCTGTAGGGATTATTCCAAGCAACCACTACATATTCCCAAGATATAGTAGTTGAATACCAAACCAATGTTTTGTTTCAAGGTGTGTGACCAAGCACATGTACATGACACTACCCAAGGGTTTTGTTAGTTGAAAGGTTGCTAGAAACATGTGCAAACTTCATTGGTTGGAGTTAGCATGACATAGTTGGAATCTTCACTTTGATGAAATGGTTAAAGAGTTTTATTTCATCAGAAAAGGTAAAGATGATTGTATGTTTACAAGAAAATAAGTGGGAGCGATAAGACATATTTATAATACTTTATGTGAGGACATATCATTGATTAGAAATAATGTATATTTTCTTAAAAGAATCAAGTTACACTAAAATTAGATTTTGTGTGAAAGACTTAGGTTGCACACATATTGGGCACCAAGAATATATGGTGATAGATTCAGGCAACTAGTATGGTTAAGTCAATGTACATGTATGAAATATTAAATGGGTTCAATATGTGAACGCCAGGAAAGGGTTATTATCTCATGGTAGACACCATGATATCTATACAACTAGATATGTCCTATGCTCTAAGTGTTATGAGCATATGCCATAGTGATACATATGATGATCATTGGACAATAGTAAGAATATTCTTATGTGCTTTATAAGAATATGTTTGGTATGCATAAGTGGCAAAATAGTTCATCGTAAGATGTTACATACATACTAGTTTTGTCACTAGTACAAATAGTTTTGATATCAATTAGGCTATATGTTTAATAGAAGGTGGTCCAATGGACTGAAAGGAAATTCCATGTTGGATCTTGATGAATTCCAAAGTTAAACATTGCAACAAATACTACCATGAAGGTTGAGTATATCATTGTGATGACAATGGCAAAGGAGGGCATTATGAATCAAAAGATCATTATTTAACTTTTTGTAGTTCTAAGCGTGCTACTGCTATAAATATCTATTGTGTGACAAGTGAAGACACAAATATATGCAAATACACACGGACCTGAACTTGTCAGATCCATTGAGGAAGTTTACCACATGGAAAGCATGACAACCACTAGAATTCCATAGGTGTTAAGTGTTGAGATATTGACTATATTATTGACTCTAGTTAAGGTGGAAGACTGATGGAAATAGGCCCTAGAGGGAATAATAAGTTGTATTATTCTATATTTCCTACTTCATGATTAAGTTTATTAATCTATGCTACAATTGTATTAGTTCTGGATAATGAGTATTTGGAGGAAAACCCTAATACTTCTGTGGAATTTAGATATACCTAGTCTCACCTGTGGAATTTAAATATATGCAAATACACCAGGAGGTGAACTTGTCAAATCCATTTAGATATACCTAGTCTCTCCTCTAAGACTAGTTTGTATATCATTGATACTCTCAGTTTCCTAGCTAAGGGTAAATACAAAGTGTTGTAGAGTTGCCGATCATATATGATATCAGAGTTGTGGAGAGAACAACATTGATGGATATAACCAATTTGATATACCACGAAACGCATCTTCAATATTGTTATAGGTAGTTTCTCAATAGAAACTAATATCGTTACTGAAAGATCGTTAGAGCACAAGACACATATGAATATGTATACAATATGGATGTGGCAGGATCTTTCAAACGTTACTCTGAGAATGAGTAATCATAAAGTAGTTCTTCGCTCTTACCGGATAGTATGCCAATGTCTTATATGGTATAGTTTGGGAATTGCTACTCCTGACGATGGAGAGATACACTCTAGGCTCACTCATGTATTATGATGTTGATCATAGTCTAGCCAGGTACATGATTAAGTTGCTAATCACAGGAACATCAATATTGCGAGATGAGTAAAGAGTACATGTCAGGTAACAAGGTTAACCTAGTGTTTCACCACGGGATATGTAAAGTATCAAGAAGCATGCAACGTGTATCGAAGTAATATAAAAGGTTAACATGATGAAAGAACTTTGTGATTATATGCGGGGATCACTATGTGCATATAGGTACCGATGGTGATCATTGTGGAGGAAAGAGTTCCAAATATGTTCGGATATATCCAAACACATAGGATCACACACTTAATATTTTAGAGACATTTAGAATATGAGTGTGAGCGAAGATATAGTAGAGAAGTAATTATGAACGTGTTCGAAAGGTCTAGGAATATACTGGAGGTGTCCAGAATATTGCTGAGAATGCCCAAAATGAGTTTTGAGGATCTATAGAATGATAGAAGGGTTCTAATAGTGATTGAGATGATCTCAGAATGGTTCCAAGAGGTCCCAGATGATCCCGGAAGTGTCTAAAATCGTCTCGGGAGTGTTCAAAATGGTTCCGGGCATATATAGAAGGTCTTGGAAGGAACAGAAGGTCCTAAAGATACGGGGCTAACGCGAGCCATCTTAGTATGTCCGAAAAGTTCCATAATAGGTGCATGCACGTTTCCCCAAGGGGAAAGGAAACTTTCCCTACCCCAATTCTTATTTGTCAAAGGGGGTTGTTTTCTAGTAGGTTTCGGTTGACCTAAACTTTAGGGCTAGGTCTTGGATAAACCAAGGGGCTTGCGTACCTATAAATGGAAGGGATTTTTATTTTTGTGCCCCTGGTTCCTTAGTTGTACACACTTTTTCCCAAATGCTAAACATTTCCTCACTTTTTCCCAACCTCTTGTCTGAAACTCTCACATAGTTTGTCCATCAGGCTTACCGTTATGTGTTGACGAGTGGGGCCGTGTTGGGTCGAGTCCCATAGTGGACACCTCTCTCCACTTATCCAGATCAGCGTGGGACCCACAACTTGTGCACGTGAGTGCCGGACCCACAACTTACCCAGGTTAGCATTGCAAGATGTGAGCCCGAGCCAGCCCCGCGCCCGTTCCCATGCTGGTGGCTCCCCTTTATTTTCCCTCACCCCATTCTTATTCTTCTCTAGCAACGATAACCCTTCTCCGGCCGGCGAGTGATATATATCTTCACTTAGGCCTATCGTGCATACCAAATTGTTCTGATTTCTATATATTTTCTTGTTATTCCCTAAGAATTTAGTATTTAGGGTTCATGTTGTCATTTTTATATCCTGAAGAAATGCGGGCATTTTGAGCATTTTGAATGGATCGATGTGTATGTTGATAGGCTGATTAGAGGAATCAGTTGGTGCAACTCGAGATCTCAAGGGGGAGTCTTGTTGTGGATAATGCGGCCGACAGAGTGGTCGTTCCAATGATTACCAATTCTAGTTGGGATGCCTAGGAAAAATTGAATTTTTTTATCGAGTTAGTGAGACTTTAAGATTTAGTGAGATGGAAGTATAAAAACTAAGAAAGAAAATGACATAACTCTGGAACACTTTCAAATTAAAAACATTATACAACTCTTGATGTAAAAAAGAGAGTTTATCATTTTTAGAGGGTGAAAAGTAATGCATTCACTAAAAGCTTATTGTCTAATGCATATACCAAAATTATACAACTCTTGAAAACTTTCAAATTACACTTTGGACATGATAATACTGTCCTAAGAAAATATTAGGAGTTTACCACTTTCAGAGAGTGAAAAGTAATGCATAAACTAAAGGGATCACTGAACTAAAATCTTTATGTCTAATGTATATACCAAAATTATACAAATCTTGAACACTTTCAAATTACATTTTGGACATGATAATGTTGTCCTACGAAAAACTTAAGAGTTTACCATTTTTAGAGAGTGAAAAGTAATGCATAAATTAATGGGATCCCTAAACAAAAATCTTTTTTTCATATGCATATACCAAAATTATATGACTCTTGAACACTTTCAAATTACACTCCAGACATGATAATGTTGTCCTAAGAAAATCTTGAGCATTTACCATTTTTAGAGCGTGAAAAGTAATGCATAAACTATAGGGATCTCTAAACTAAAATCTTTATGTCTCTTGCATATACCAATAATATGCAACTCTTGAATACTTTAAAATTACACTTTGTACATGATAATATTGTCCTAAAAAAATCTTGAGGGTTTACCATTTTTAGAGCATGAAAAGAAATACATAAACTAAAGGGATCCCTAAACTAACATCTTTTTGTCTCATGCATATACCAAAATTATACAACTCTTTAACACTTTTAAATTACACTTTGGACATGATAATGATTTACTAAGAAAATCTTGAGAGTTTACCATTTTTAAAGCGTGAAAAGAAATGCATAAACTAGAGTGATCCCTAAACTAAAATCATTATGTCTCATGCATATACCAAAATTATACAACTCTTGAACAATTTCAAATTACACTATGGACATGATAATGTTGTCCTTTGAACATATTCCCTTCATTTTCATTAGTTTATTGAGGTAAAGTATCGGTGGCACAGATAGAGCAGGGTTATCCTACTCGTTGGATCACAGAGGATCAACGGTTTGAGGGCATGATCCGCGTGACAACTGTGTCGACCAATCAAGGCGTAGCAGCCAAAGTGAGAACAAGTTTGGGCTTTTATGAGAGAGGGAAAAAAAAGTAGTATAAAAAACCAAGGGCAAAATAGACTAAGAGATTCAAATAGAAAAGAGAAACAGATTTAAAAAATGGAAAATGTGTGTTTTAAAAAGTTTAGCGCTAGAGGAAAAATGAGTACAACTAAGGAACAAAGAGCACGAAAATAGAAATCCCTAAAAGGAGACCCAAGCGAACCTCAAGAGGTGTGCAAACCGTGGACTTGGCCTCCTCCAAGCCGCTTCACCATGCCGCCTCCAAACCCTAGGCCCCGCATGCCACCTCCACCATGCGTGCCGCCGTCTCCCGCGTGTGTCTCCTCCTTGATGGTGGTCTAAAACCTTGGGCAGGTGTGCCCAACATTTTTATTCTACTACAACACCAGAGCGGTGCCCGAGTTCTACATCCGACTAGATCTAATCCAGTCGGACTACGGAAACGTTGCCACATTGTCAATGACACGCTCCCGCTTCGACTGTGTGCTTGATCACACCTCGACGCGGTGCCACTAATCTCATATGTGTGGATACCATTGGAGGTGATATACTTGGAGCACTTTATCATGAGGATCTTCACAAAGGAAAATCTTCTCGCGACTAATAGACTAGCTGCAGGAATTGATGAGCATGGATTCGTCTGTGGGATTGACACACATCTTCATCAACCTCATCATCGAAAACTTCTGCTAGTTTGATCTTAGAGGGTATGATACGTTACATCCCCTTCCTACATATGATACTGGTTATGCGTAAGTGTATTTTTGTTTTTTGTAGTGCGTTCTCCAACAGTTTCTATCTTTCTATGCACCGTAAGCACTATCACGTCATATTCTTTGTTCTCTTTACTCTTTCTATAGTCGTGTTTTTATTTTGTTTCCCGTTTTTTCAGGTGTTTTTTCCTTCGTACATGTTTTCCCTGCATTTATTTCTTCATTATTTCTTCTTGCTTATTTTTCGCTATTTTGTGTTTTTTCTGTCTTTTCTTTCATCGTTTTTGTCTACATTTTTTCTGTGCTCTTTACTTCGTTTAGCTTCGTAATTTTTTCCATTTTTTATGTGTTGTCACATCATTTTATTCGTTCTACTTCCATTTTTATAGTTGCATTTGCTTTATTTCGTTATCCCCATTTTTCGTGTTTTCACTTTTTTCTATCTTTTCCTTTCTTTTGATCCACCGCTTTTTTTATATATTGGTTTCTATTTTATTTACTTGATTTTCCTTTGTAACGTTTAAAATGAAAAAATATAAATTGTCTAATTAAAAATGTAAAATCCATAAAATGTATAGTGGCTACCTTTACAAATGTAAAAGAAAAAATATATTATACCGCACAAGAGGGAATGATAACCAAACATCGATGACCATATAGAGAACGCGAGAATTGTGTCGTTGTGTGATCGATAACTGGTAGCGTCACCGGCTAGAAAAGGTAATAATACCACATGACGATCCACACACACACCATCCAACAGGAACGACAAGGGCAGTGACAAGGGGCTTTTCCTGGTTTCTCGCGGCGCCTTGAGGCACCTCGGCAACAGCGTTCTTACCTCCACAGAGGGTTACCGACGTTTTCTATCTTTTTAGTTTTTAGTAGTTAAATATGCTCTTTGTAGTGCACAAGTATGTTTTGTACTACGGTTCTATTTTTACATTCTGAGTTATAATGTTTGTATTATGTTGTATAAATCCCATACTTTCTGAGTTGTAATGTTTGTACAACGGTTATGTCTTTACATTCCTACTTTTCATCTTAAAGTGAGTTATACCTTATATGTAAAAGGCATGAATAAAACTAGATACTTGAGTACAATCATTGATGAGGATCTGATATCCTAATCGAACAGGGCCCGCAGCTATCTCGCACCAAACACCTGCAATATAGTGTACTTACGGCTATGACTTCGAAATGCACGGGAGAACAAACCTCGTGGGTCTATATATCATCGCACCAATGCTGGTTGCGTTGCCAGCTGAAACGAGCCTAGATTTAAATCTAAAATTATCCTACTAACTATTCATCAGAATAATATTCTATAGTGATTTCATGGAACATATTGTACACATATTTTGATACGCTTTGCCTAACAAGTGATCTTCGGGGAATACGGATTAGAGTTTTTTAATTTTATTTTATCACCAAGTTATAGACATAGACGTATATCTTAAGACAATGGAAATATATATTATAGTTTGGATACACATCACCAAGTTGACAAAATGTTCTGCCTTACTGCCGCGCCCCGAGGTCCGACGAGAGTGTTTAGATGATTTTCTTCGGTATTTTTGTCGGTGTTGTACTTCACAACTGCGCCCTAGGGCGTACAGAGAAGTCTATTATAGGTTAAACTTCATGTATATCTTTTTAAAGCTATTATCTTCGTAGTAAATTTTTTCCTATTGTAAGTTTATCTGTCTTATAAAGTCAACCATGCTCATCTCCAATAAATAGGATAAATTACAAATGTGTGAAAAGAAAAGAAGATATGATTTAATTGTCCAACATGCAGTGGTTTATTTTAACTCTAAGTAATTTTTTTGCTGGAGCTACTTTATATGGTCTCTTCACTTGGATGGTTGATACTTTATAACTTATCTTAATGATTGAAATATGATGATGATACAGCTTGTATATTTATTTTGTCAATCATAAGCTATTTCACATGTGTCATTCATGCATGCGAAATACATACATAAACTTTGTAGCTTATTTTATTTAAATTTATATTATTTTTTAACTTTATTATATTTACTAGACTTCTCTTTGCGCCCTAAAGGGCGCAACGGTCAAACATAGTGTTGGCTATTGTATGAGTTATGTAGATCGTATAATGGGGAATAAGAATCTGGATGTATAATCGTGATCATATCTGCACTACGAACATGTCAGATGTCCTAAAATGAACAGATCTCTTAATGATTTGGACTTTCAACATAGTGTTCATGATTTCTATAACATCGAATGTTTTGATGGAATAATTTTTTAAAGTCAAACGCTCTCCTAAGTCTTTTCCATATGCAGAGAATCACATAATGGTCGGGTAAGTGACCCCAAACGTCTGCAAAACATGCTCTCACGCTATTAAGCGGCCGTACACGCACTTCAGGGTCCATTTCTGACGTGTTAGACACCTAACGAGCTTGTTACTGTTCATCTCTAAGCAAAAAGGAAAGAGCATTGTTCCCTTGGATGCGCTAGGCGGTTCGTTGAAAGGAAGGTCCTTTTTACGATATGCTAGGTAACATATGACAGCTTATAAACAGGTTGAGAGCAATCTAAACAGGCGAGGTGGGACTAAACGCTCCATCGAATAGTCATTTCTAGCATCTATGCTGCATGTGAAGACGTAACATGGATAAGCAAGTCATAGGCATCGCATACAAACGTGAAGGACGTGAATTATATAGGTAAACAATGCGAACTGTTTTATAAAGAAAAGCGTTGGCGCTTAGTTGCTTGTACCACCAAGGTGTCTCGTGAAGAAGTAACATTGATAATCAAGTCATATCTGTAGCGTACATACACAAAGGGCGTGATTCTATGACGGATAAACAAGATGCACCAGTAAGTGTGGTGTTTTCTTGAATAGCGGAAGGCCCTACGTCTTATCGTCGAGATCGAGTCCAACTCGTTAAGACGTCTAACCTTAGCGTGTTTGTCCGTTTACTACGAGTTAACATCTAAAGACTTTTCTACGGAATCACATAGTCATGTATGTAAGAACAAATAACACACAAAAAGAACAGAGTTCACGGAACAAGCTAAGCAAAGAGTTCACAAACACGAATACACAAAGCATTCACATTTTATGGTTCTCGAGATAGAGAACAAAAATAATTCACGTCTATGTGAGGGAAGGGTGAGTTTGAGGATTACACACAGACTAAGATGTTGTCACTGAAGAACAGATATAACATACTTCCACGAAAATGCTGCTAACTCATATACTTCTAGCTATTATAGATGATTGGTCCAAGACACGCAAAGGATAAACGAAAGAACTTTGAAATCTAATCTAACTAAAGCTAAATCTAGCTAAATCTTTGTATACATTTGTTTCCCTCTTCACGTCGGCATTGGTACAGCTCGTGTCGTCATCAAGTATGCTTCGATGTTGTTGCTACAACCGCCTGTATCGTCTTAGAAGAAACAACGTCCTTGCTTCATTTTCTCTAGTTTTATCAATGGCACTTCGGCTTTTACAACTTCTCTCAATGGTCTCAAACCCATTGTTGGTCACCACAGAAAGAGCAAAACATAGTCAATTGTTAAAGATATACAGTTTACCTGGAAAAATTTACATGCTATGGTACCTGTATATTTTCCTTTGATGTTATTGTGGCGATGCGGTGGGCATAGGAAGTCGCCAACAATAAAGGGACGCAGGTGCCTCCGACTGACACAACTATCTGGTGCGGAAACCTGCACGATGCAAATAAAATGAATATCAAAGAGAGAGATTTTTGGGGTATGTCATAGTGAAAATGGCCTATCTAGGTGCCGATGACACGAGTGCCGAGGACGGGTGCTGATGACGCAAGCACCGAAGACGCACAGCCGCACCCACCGAGGATGCAGGACACTTTTCCCGTCTAGGCGTCGTTGTCATCTACAAAGCCAATGATCTGTTGTTGACCTCCGCATCAAATGAACTGGCAAAGAGAGAGAGCGTTAGGTAACCTAGTGCAGTAGAAAAACGCTTCTAAAAAAGTAGATGGAGAAAGCGAGGATGTGAACATACTTGAGAGTCGGAAACATTGTCGCAGCTCCTAACAAAATAGTCTCGCAGTGTTGTTGTCCACCACTCACCATGTCCTCCACTATCTGAAATAAAAATATAAAGAGCACAACAGTAAATAAGAAATAAGATGGCTTACAATGCGAGGAACAATACATGAGCTCCACCTCCAAAAAAGAAGCGTATAGCTGCAACACCGTCTCTCAAAGAGCATGAGGAAGGAGACGGTGAAACCGAAGAGGATACTTACCTCTTCGTGCAACCTCCACCATCAGCGTTGTAATCTGAATGAAATAAGCGAGACCAAGCCCCATCCTACAACCGCACCTAAGTGTGGCAGGGAGGCCATCTCAGACTACTTCGCCTCCAAGATGTCGCGTCGTACATCACCGACACCGAGTCTTACATTCATCCCGCGGTATCACAGCGTCGCCAGTTTGTTTCACCTCACAGCCGAGGACACAAGCATCGCCGTCTACGGGTGTCCTCACCGTACCAACACATGCAGATGACCACGGGGATGTGGGGAAGTAGGACGTACGCGGGGAGCAAAACACCTGCTAAGACAATATATTTGCAAATACTGGAGAGAACTATTTTATACTGGACGCATCTCTCACAAAAAACTCACGTTAGCGGGACACATCGAACGACCTCGCTGAGGGGTAATGGTGCAGCTAAGCTAGCACCCGCGAGAACCCGCGTACAGCTAGAGTCTATGATGTCAGCTCGGCTATGAACATGAATGTTGTCATCCTTTAGAACGCTTATAGGTGAGAAGTGGTGCTGCTAGATAGACCGTTGATGCACGTGAACAGCTCGACAATGAATAGGACCCATGGTCGCAGGAAATCGCGACCATAGTTTAAAAACTAGACCGGTGATCGAACTAGTGAGGCTATTGGTTCAGGTTTTTACTCGTCAGACTAGTGTCAGACTAGTGGTTCTTAATTTTTCCTGGTTTTTGCTATTTCGACCGGTGCCTCTTAAAAAACCGGTGAGATCATCGGTTCAGATTTTTTCCGGTTAAACCACCGAACTGTTCGAGTTTTTAAAACTATGACCGCGACCAACATGGGCTTACGGCATCACGTCCTCTCTTGACGACTCCACGTCCACTAGAAACTACAGACAACATGGGAACATGATGCCACATCGACTCAGGGAGGGTCTCGTTGCTGCCATAACCTACATCCGGCCATGTTGTGCACCGCCACGTCGGGTTTTGGAGGGCCTCGCCACCCGGTGGGTGTGTAGGAATCTCGCGCCGTGAACGCCTCTCACCGTGCGCGGTCTTTCCCACATATAATGACGGTGGGCCCATGGTGCATGCATGGTCCACCATCCTATGACACTGGGTATGCCGACGAGTGCGAGACCCGTTTGCTGTATGGAATATGTCGCCCTGGCACACAGTAGGGCTCAACTCCAGGAAGAGAAGGGTTCCGTTGCGATGGTGCCGTGACACCTTTTGGGCGTCCATCCCACGACTGAAAAGAATCGAGACGACGTGATAGCCATTTTGGGCTGAAACATTCTACCCTATTATTAACTCTGATTAGGACTAACTAACTAATAGTTGCAAAAGTGCACAATTTGTTTGTTTACACTTTGTTGCATAGGAGTTGCACAAACATGGGAGGAGATCACTCATTATGGTGAAATTCGGAGTTTACTAAAATCTGTCCCTACAGAGTAGTTTTTGGAGATTGCTTAGAAGGCCCTGAAGATAGCATCAAAAGGAAAAATTCAAAACATGAAAGTTGTTGGGATTTTTTATAATGTCTACTGATATAGAAGTCGCCCCAAAAAAACTCGCGGCATAGTCTCAAGACCTGGACTACTGAGGGGTACAAAAATAGTTTCAGCATTCCAAAAGTTTGTAATGTGATTGACTAAAACTCTTCCCATACTTGTTAGATTAAGACAAAGAACAACTTTATGGGCTCATAAATGACATATGGAAGTCCTAGGAAGATTCTTGAGGTGCCCAAGATCCCATTAATCAAAGGGACATCCATCCCATGGCCTAGATTGTATCTCTACCTCTAAATATTGAGAGGAAAGCCTACTTTTGGAGACAGGAACCACAAGACACGAATTTTCCTCCCCCTTGGATTCCATCTATAAGGGGTAGGGATCCTCTAAAGCACCTTGAAGGTCCATGGAAGAAGGGGGCCAAGGGCCGCTTCCCCCAAGTACAACCGCCTCCTATAGGAGGCTGTCGCCGCCTCCCCTCCTATTGTGCCGCCTCTACTCCTTGGGGAGGCACTCCTCCATCACCATCTACAACACTTATATACCATCTCCCTACTGTAATATATTGACAAACATGATGTATGATGCAATTTATTATCTTCCCATGATCTATTGTCTCTCCATGTCTTTGTTTAAATAGTGATTTGATTATGACAATTGTGAAATAGTTCATTATTGGTTTCATACAAGTATGTTATCTTCTATGATTGTATTATGTACGAGCACATACATATGTTGGGGAATTCATTAGGTTGTCACTGTTGCATTTTTTAGGAGGAGGGATGTCCAAAGATTGGAAGAAATCATATCCCAAGTCTTAAATATGCATGCCATGTTAATTCATGGTTAACTAACGGGGGATAAGTTATGGAGTCCTTAAAGCTTACATCGGTGGTTAGACTTTATGTCTGGATAACTTCCTTGCTTGCTAGGAAACGGACTTAGGATCAATCAATAGTGGTGGAATTGCACAGTAACACGGTGATGCATGTAAACTTCATACATGACCTTTGCAGTTTATCTTTAAGAATGTGACGTAGGTAAACATTGCCCATTGGTATCTTCATTTGAGATTCTCTTGTCACTTATTACAATATATTCCACCATACTTGAATGTTATTTGTTATTATAAACATGAATTGCATTGATTTACGATAATTTACCAATGATCCCCTTTACTAGGAGAAAATAATAGCGCTAGATTGTTTCGTCTCAAACTGCTATCCATGTCGTCCCGGTTTTTTAGGCCATGGGATGGACGCCAAAAAGGACACGCGACGACGTTGCAACGGATCCCTGCTATTCCGTGAGGCGGGTCCCACTGCGAGCTAGGGCGAAAGATTCCAGACCGCGGATGGATTTTGCAGACCATCTTACCCCGCATCATAGGACGATGGCTCTCGCGCGCGAGTTGGCCCGCCATCAGCGAATGTGGATAGGAACTTGTTATGTGAGAAGAATTCCTGGTGTGGCACGCCTCCGCACTCGCTGGGTGGCAGGGCCCGCCTGGAGCCAATTTGGCGCCATGATCGTTGGCCGCTGATTCTCGCGGCCATGGGTCCAGACCGGTGCCGACCTGGTGCCATAAGATCATGCCTAACACGGTTTTTGGCGGGTGTGGGGCCCGTCTAGACCTACGTGGTGCCGTCAGCCCCTGTCAGCTGCAGTTTCTTTTGGATGTGCGGCCCGCTAAAAGATGACGTGGTGCCGTAAGACCGTGTCATCCACGGTTTCTCGCGGACTAGAGGTCGTCCTGAGACGACATGGCATCGTAACCCCATGTTATTCGCTGTTTCTCTCGGTCATGGGCCCATTCATTGTCGAGCTGGCAGCCTAAACGGTAGATGTACGCGGTTGCTTGTATTCGTCTATGATTTATTTGGCAACACCATTGCTCACCTATAGGCGTTCTAAAGGATGAGAACATTCATGTTCGTAGCCGAGCTGACAACATAGACTCTAGCCGTACGTGGTTTCTCATGTGCGCTAGCTCAGTTATCAGCTTTATCCCTCAACGAGGTTGTGCGGCGGTTCCCGCTAGCACGGGGATTTAGTGAGATACGTGTCCTATGTAAAACAGTTCTCTCGGTTATTTGCATATGTATTGCGTTAGCTCGGTCCTCTCCTTCAACACGCACATCCTGCTTCCCCTCATCTCCGTTGTCATCCACCTGCGTTGGTACGGTGAGGAAACCAATTGCCGGTGATGGTAGTGCCAATGATGGTGAGGTGGAACGATCTGGCAACACGGGGAGATGGCGGGATGTGCGACGAGAGCTGAAAATGCTTCGCAAGTAGATTTTCATCAATCACATCTATATCTCTCTTTTCTCTTCGCCTGGATGAAATGAAGACTTAGCGTCAGCGACGAACGGCCCTGCACCCGGGAGGTGAAGTAGTATGATCTAGCCCCAGCCTCTCGCACTTTGGTGCGGTTGTAAGCTAGGTCTTAGTCTCGCTTATTTCGTTCGGATGATATCACCAACGGTGGATGTTGCAGACATAAGTGAGTATCCTATTCCATTTTTTTCATTGTTTTACCTTTTTTTGGATGTTTTCAGATGTTCTCTTTCCTTTTTTTCTTTTGTTCCTGCTATCATTTTCCTTACTCTTGCGTTTTTTTACCCGTCCAATGTGAATAAGTTGATTGCGATAATGTTGACTGCGAATCTAAAGCCATTGACTACGAAATTTATTCCAAAATGTTTACTATGATGTAGACTATGAACACGTTGAATGCGAAGTTGATTGCGAACATATTAATTTCAAAGTTTATTGCGAACACGTTGGTTGCTAAAAGATTTAGCACGAATGAGATTATTCTTACACTCTGAAATGAAAACGTTGAACTCGAAACATTTAGAAGTGAAACAGTTCAACGCAGAAAATACGAAAAAAAATTAGGAATGGATGAGAGGAAACAAACAATAGAAAAGAGGACATGAGAAGCACCAGAAAAAAAACAGAAACACAAGAGAGGACGACCGAACAGAAAACCGTTTAGATTGAACATAAATGTGAATCAAAAAAAACAAGATACCAAGACATAGAAGAACGGAGAAAAAGAAATACAAATTTTGTCAAGGTACCGAAAACTAGAGAACTGAAACCATTTAGAATAAACAGAAAAGTGAATAGAAAAATATTAGAGTACGAAAAGACAGACAAAAAGAACAGCACGCAAACGGATCGAATTAACAATGGTTCACATAGGAGCGAGCACGTTTAGAAAAAAGATCGAAAGCAACGAAATTGCTCACTTATTGAACATATTTTGTACAAACATCAAGTAAGAGAACTTTTTGAAACATTATCTTTAAAACAATTGTGGTTAAAAATATAGTGTTATATGTGTACATCTAATCGCTTTCTTCGTCTGTTGCACTTATGTCTGCGCTCTTATGTTAGACAAGTGATACACTGCAAATGTATCTATAATTTTTGATGTTCCATGCTTGGTTTGATCCACTTTCTTGTGTTTTGTCCATACTTTGAAGTACTTTTCATATGATTTCTTGGACTAACCTATTAACAAGAGCCACAGTGCCAGCTGCCTGTTTTCTGCTATTTTTGGTTCCAGGAAAGTCAAAAAATGAATATTCTCGGAATTGGAAGAGACAAAAACCAAAGTGCTTATTTTTCCGGAAGTCAGCAGATGCCAGAATACGAGACGGAGAGGGGCCAGAGGCTGGCCACACCACCTAGCCACACGGCCAGGCTTGGACCGTGGCAGGGGGTGGTGTGGTGGCCCCTGGCACCCCCTCGGCCTCCCCTTCCGCCTATATATTGCCCTTGGGACGAAAATCCTAAGTACCCGATCAAAAATCCACGAAATAGTCTGTAGCTATCGTCATCTCCATCCCTAGATCGGGAGGGATCTAAAGCTCTTCCCGGCACCCTGCCGAAGAGGGGAATTCACCCTAGAGGCCTTCTTCATCACCATGCAAGCCTCCGGTGTGATGCGTGAGTAGTTCATCCTTAGACTACGGATCCATGTAGTATCTAGATGGCTGGTTCTCCTCCTTTGTGCTTTCATGTTTAGATCTTGTGAGCTCCCTTCATGATCAAGATCATCTATTTGTAATTCTGCATGTTGTGTTTGCGAGGATCCGATGGATATTGAGATGCTATTTCAGATTGATTATTGATTCTATCATGTCTTTGTTTTATGTGAGCTTGCATGCTTTGCATTGTTAGTAGCTATCTTGGCCAAGTAGATGCTAGCAACTCCAAGAGTTAGTATATATGCTCAATAGTGGGTTCATGCCTCTAGTAATCTAGGAAGTGAGAAAAATCTCTAAGGTACTAGATGTGTTGTTGCTACTAGGGAGAAAACAACAATCCTTTGTTCATAGAATAATCGTATTGTTTACATTACACGCAAGTCGTAAAGCAATAATCTGTTGCTTACAACTTAATACTAGTGGGGGTTCCAATGATAACCTGAAGGTGGATTATTAGTCATAGATGCATTTGGATGGCGGTCTATGTATAATGTTGTAATGCCCAATCAAGTTCCAAAGGAGTCAAGATGATTAGTATATGCATGTATTGCTTTCTCGATGTTTGTAAATTGCCTCGCTGTAATTTGTTCACCCAGCTTGTTATCTATCTTAAGGAGAGCCACCTCTAGTGAACTATGGATCCCGGTCCTTTTCTTTACATACAATCTACAAACTGTTTACTGCTTTGTGTTTACTTTATGCAAACTTTTACTTCCTTCCATTTGATACGTTTAATCCTTTGTTTTTAGCAAAACACGGTGAGATTGACAACCTCATCGCAAGTTGGGGATAGAGTTCAGTGGTTGTGTTGTGCAGGTCTCCATGTTGCTACTAGCACCGGTAGTTCGCCCTGCCAAGGCTCAGCTAGCAACACCTTTGGGGTGTTTCCTTGCTCCTACTGGTTCGATTAAACCTTGGTTTCATACTGAGGGAAACTTGTTGTTGTGCTCATCATACCTTCCTCTTGGGGTTCCCAATGAGCTCTACATCAACACCGCACCAGCACTTTTCTGGCGCCGTATATTGAGCCATCAAGCATTTTTCTGGCGCTGTTGCCGGGAACGAAGAAGAAAAAGCTCCCAGGTCAACTACACGCCATCAAAGATTTTTCTGGCGTCGTTGCCGGGGAGTCAAGGACATCTTCACAAGGGGAGTCCCTCATAACCAATCTCTTTACTTTGTTATTTTTGTTTTTATTAGTTTCCTTTTGTTTTGTTTGCTTGTTTCTTTATCAAAAACACACAAAAAATTAGTTTTACTAGTTTGCTTTCTTATTTGAAAACCCAAAAAAATGACTACTCTTGAAAACTCTAAGTTGTGTGACTTCACTAGCACCAAGAACAATGATTTTATGAGCACACCTATAGGCTCCACCTGTGCCTGAAGATACTTTCTTTGAGATAAAACCTGCTTTGCTCAATCTTGTTATGTGAGAACAATTTTCTGGTATTGGTAATGAAGATGCTGCTGCCCATCTAAATAACTTTGTTGAACTTTGTGAGATGCAAAAGCATAGGGATATAGATGGTGATATTATTAAGATGAAATTGTTTCCTTTCTCCTTGAGAGGAAAAGCTAAATAATGGTTGAATTCCTTAACTAGGAATAGTATTAATTCTTGGACTAAGTGCAAAGATGCTTTTATTGGAAAATACTACCCTCCTGCTAAGATTATATCTATGAAAAGTGAAATAATGAAGTTTAAACAATCTGATAATGAGCATGTTGCTCAAGCTTGGGAAAGAATGAAATCTTTGGTAAAGAATTGTTCCACTCATGGACTGACTGCTTGGATGACCATCCAAACTTTTTATGCAGGATTGAACTATTCTTTCAAGGAACCTATTGGATTCTGTTGCTGGAGGTACCGTTATGACCATTACTTTGGGTGCTACAACAAAGCTTCTGGAAAATATGATGGTTAACTATTCTGAATGGCATACTGAAAGAGCTCCACAAGGTAAGAACGTAAATTCTGTTGAGGAAACCTCCTCCTTGAGTGATAAGATTGGTATTATTATGTCTATTCTTGTTAATGGGAAAGCCCATATTGATCCAAATAATGTTCCTTTAGCCTCTTTGGTTGCTCAAGAAGAGCAAGTTGATGTGAACTTCATAAGAAATAATAATTTTGGCCATAATGCTTATAGGAGTAATTTTGGTAACAACAATTATAAGCCATATCCTCCCAACAATGGTAATGCTTATGGAAATTCTTACAACAATAATAGGATTGCTCCCTCTGAACTTGAAGTTATGCTTATAAAACTATTGAGGGAAAACTCTCTAATGCTGAAAGAAATATAGCATCTTTGGCTGAAGCTCAATCTTATTTGAATAAAATGGCTGCTAAACCTGAAAGTAATGATAATCCCTTTGCAGCTACTAATGCTATACAAGTAAGAATTGATGAAAATGTTAGACTATTAGCTGAATTACATGCTAAGTGGGAAAGAGAAGATGAAATTGCTAGAAACATTAGTGTTTCTACTATCACCACCACTAGTGTTGAGGCTAGTAATAGTTCTACTATTTTAGATGATAAGTATGGTTCTGATCTTGATGGTTGCAATATCTTTGAAGTTATTAAGTTCCTACAAAAGCTTGCTAAAATTCCTAATGCTAGTGCTATGAACATGGCCTTTACAAAACACATTACTGATGCTCTCATAAAGATTAAAGAAGAAAAGATGAAACATAAAGCTTCTATTCCTATAAAACAAGAAGATGGTTGGGAACCCATCATTAATATGAAAGTGAATGACTTTGATTTCAAAGCTTTATGTGATCTTGATTGTAGTGTTTCTATTATGCCTAGAAGGATTTATGATATGCTTGATTTGCCTCCACTTGAAGATTGTTATTTGAATGTCCCACTTGATGATAATGCTAAAAAGAAACTCATGGGGAGTCTTAATTATGTTCTTATTATGGTTAATAATGCCTATGTCCCCGTTGATTTCTATTTTTTGGATGTTGAATACAATGCTTCTTGTCCTATTACTTTGGGAAGACCTTTTCTTAGAACCGTTGGTGCCATTATTGATATGAAAGAAGGCACCATTAAATATCAACTCCCACTAAAGAAAGGTATAGAACACTTCCCTAAGAAGAGATAGAATATTTCTTTTGCTTCTCCTATGAAAACAAAATTTGGTCTTAATGCTTCTTCATTTGAGAACACTTGATTCTTTCTTGCTTCTTATGCCTAACTTAAAGGCATTAAAGAAATGTACTTATTGGGAGATAACCCAAAAGTTTTAGATGAGTCTTGGAAGTAATAACCGCTCCTTATCCTTTTTATTTTCTTTTTGTGCCAAGAGTAACCTCTAATGAGAGAGACGTAATGATTGGGAAAGTTGTTGTCCCGAAACAGATTTATGTGTTTCACCGTAAACATTCGTGTAAAATCTCTGAACGTCTTTTTGAGGCGTGAATTTTTGTGCTTCTGCCCTAGGTTGTTAACTAACTTCCGTCAGTTCAACACTTTTTTATTTGAGCAACAGAAGATCTTCGAAAAATTTCGTCTTTACCTGCTGGTCTATTTTGACAGATTTCTGCCATTTTCGGCATTTGCTTCTTGTTGGTTCCTTTTTGAGTTCTTTTGGGGAATTGAGCTTTTTGAGGGAAGTGGTACAGTAGCTAGTGTTCTAATGGAAGTTTATTTGGTGTTAGAACTGAACCTTAAGACTTATTTATCTTGAGTACACTAATGTTGCTAATAAAGATTGTGTGAAGTTTTGTATGAAGTAAAAATTTCAGGTGCATGGAAGGAATGAGTAATGAGATGAAGGATGGAATAAAGCTCAATCTTGGGGATGCCACGCATGTCACCCCAAGAAATCTCCAAGAAGTACAAGCGTCAAAGTTTGGGGATGCCTTGGGCATCCCCTTCTTCATCAATAAAAATCCCAGGTTTCTTCCAAACGCTTCATTTTTATTGTTTCATGCACAGTTGTGTTGTTCTTGGAGCGTCTTCTTTTTTGTTTTCGTTTTGGTTTTTGGTTTGCTTGTTTGCTTAGTTTTCTGAATAAATTGGTTGGACCCCCTCTTTCATACATTGGTTTGCAAATCGTTTGGTTTGGTTTGGAAAAGAGTAGGAAAGTTCATGCTTATGTGGTAAAAAGAGCTTGTTTTTTACTGTGGCCTATGCTTTGTCATGCCATTCTTGATATTTTTTTGGATTTATGCTTAGTATTCTTTTTTGTAGCATGACTTGTTATAAACAATTCAGATTGCTTAATGTGCTTTGGATGAATCATGCGTTGTTTTAGCATATTAAAGCATAGTATAGTGGTATTCTCCTTTGAAGCTTTATTTGGGTTGACTTGGCGCATGCTCACACCATGTTATGACTATCTCAATTCACCATAGCCTTTATGATCCTTTAGTTTTCAACTTGTAGTATCATTTTATGCTTTAATCAATGATGTTTTGTCGCTCTACATGATTATGACCATTATTGCTCTCTTAGTTGGTCGCTCCTAGTCTTTTGCTAGCCTCCACAACCAAGTATGAGTTCCACTCATGCATCCAACTCCCTAAACCAAGTTATTCCCAAGAGTCCACCATACCTACCTATTAGCTTATGCTATTCCAAGTATATTCATGCTTTTGTTTACCTTCCAAATTAAACTTGTTATGAGAAAACTAGTGATTAAAGCTCTCACGAACTTGATGGCACACTTTACTTTTCTTGCCCTTAATAAACTTGAACCATTGTGTCGTCTATGTTGTATATGCTTGCACTTATTTGTTGGGAATTAGCAGAACCATGCTTTCATTGGGAACGCTTTCAACATTGCACTTGGTACTTGTACCTAGTGGATATCATGCTCTTTTGTATATGGATGTCGTCGGTGTGAATGAAAGGGGAGCTTGTAAGTCCATGGAGTTATGTATATGTGTTAGAGAAATGCCTGGGTCGCTGGTCTAATCCATGCTGACATGGTGGAAACCTGCAGCGTAACCATAATGAGCTGTCTATGAAGCATTCTTCTTATAAAAAAAGAGTCCTATATTGAGAAAAAAGAGAAAAAGAAAAAAAAAGAGATATTATGAAAAGAGGAAAGAGAGAAAAAAGCACCATATTCCCATGGTAAATAAGAAGATTGCTGAGATGCTCGTTGTCTGCTTGCCTTGTCATTTTGATATGGGGATTCTTCCGTATCATCGGGCAAGGGGTACCCGTTGGCGGTTCTCTATGATACACATATACTTACGATGACAAGAACTTACCGGTGACTAAACTTGAATAGCATGAGGAGCGTCCCTCGTATACAAGGGACATGAGATTTTTGACTTATACTTCGTCAAGCATGTACACCATAGTTTGTTCACTTTAACCTTAATCACTTCAAGATGCTTATGATAGGGGCAATGGGAGCTGAAAGCTATAAGTACCATAATTTTTGGAACCTCTTTATGAGACTTGAATCCCTGCTTCTTTTTATAAAGGCCTTTCTTCCACCATTATATTGAGTCTCCATCTTCTACCTTTATGAACCAACTTTGAGAGCATAGTGTTCATTCTTAGTTCTATGTGCATTGTCCCAAGACTAGTTGATTGATGCATAACTTGATATTGCTTGTTTTAAACTATTTGTATCTAGTCACTCTTATGAACTTTGAAGGTGTCCTATGCATTTATATTTTATACTCTATTGAGGGACAAGCTGAATGCTATTATGCTATGTTTTCTTTATGTGAAACAAATAAACGTCTTGCAAAGCATTGTTATTCGTGAATCTTTTGTTTGTGCCTTTTCATGTTGCATTATAGTTTCTTTGTCTTATTGCTAGAACTTTGTCTTTCATGTTATGATTGAAGTACTTTGATCCCAGCTTTGAATGTTTTACAAATACTTTGATCAAGTCTTTGATGGTGCATGTCACCTCAAAAATTATTCTTTCTTTTAATGACTTACCTACTCGAGGACGAGCAGAAGTTAAGCTTGGGGATGTTGATACGTTGTAAATGTATCTATAATTTTTGATGTTCCATGCTTGGTTTTATCCACTTTGTTGTGTTTTGTCCACACTTTGGAGTACTTTTCCTACGATTTCTTGAACTAACCTATTAACAAGAGTCACAGTGCCAGCTGCCTGTTTTCTGCTGTTTTTGGTTCCAGGAAAGTCAGAAAATGAATATTCTCAGAATTGGACGAGACAAAAGCCAAACTGCCTATTTTTCCGGAAGTCATCAGATGCCAGAATACGAGATGGAGAGGGGCCAGAGGCTGGCCACACCACCTGGCCGCGCGACCAGGCTTGGCCGCGCCAGGGGGTGGTGTGGTGGCCCCTGGCACCCCCTCGGCCTCCCCTTCCGCCTATATATTGCCCTCGGGACGAAAACCCTAAATACCCGATCAAAAATCCACGAAAGAGTCTGTAGCCACCGTCATCTCCATCCCTAGATTGGGAGGGATCTGAAGCTCTTCCCGGCACCCTGCCGGAGAGGGGAATTCACCCTAGAGGCCTTCTACATCACCATGCAAGCCTCCGGTGTGATGCATGAGTAGTTCATCCTTGGACTACGGATCCATGTAGTAGCTAGATGGCTGGTTCTCCTCCTTTGTGCTTTCATGTTTAGATCTTGTGAGCTCCGTTCATGATTAAGATCATCTATTTGTAATTCTGCATGTTGTGTTTGCGGGGATCCGATGGATATTGAGATGCTATTTCAGGTTGATTATTGATTCTATCATATTTTTGTTATTTGTGATCTTGCATGCTTTCCGTTGTTAGTAGCTATCTTGGCCAAGTAGATGCTAGCAACTCCAAGAGTTAGTATTTATGCTCGATAGTGGGTTCATGCCTCTGGTAATCTAGGGAAGTGACATAAATCTCTAAGGTACTAGATGTGCTATTGCTACTAGGGAGAAAACAACAATCCTTTGTTCATAGAACAATCGTATTATTTACATTACACGCAATTCGTAAAGCAATAATATGTTGCTTGCAACTTAATACTGGAGGGGGTTCGGATGATAACCTGGAGGGGGATTATTAGTCATAGATGCAGTTGGATGGCGGTCTATGTATAATGTTGTAATTCCCAATCAAGTTCCAAAGGAGTCAAGATGATTAGTATATGCATGTATTGCTTTCTCGATCTTTGTCAATTGCCCCACTGTAATTTGTTCACCCAGCATGTTATCTATCTTAAGGAGAGCCACCTCTAGTGAACTATGGATCCCGGTCCTTTTTTTTACATACAATCTACAAACTGTTTACTGCTTTGTGTTTACTTTCTGCAAACTTTTACTTCCTTCCATTCGATACGTTTAATCCTTTGTTTTCAGCAAAACACAGTGAGATTGACAACCTCATCGCAAGTTGGGGACAGAGTTCTGTGGTTGTGTTGTGCAGGTCTCCACGTTGCTACTAGCACCGGTAGTGCGCCCTGCCAAGGCTCAGCTAGCAACACCTTTGGGGTGTTTCCTTGCTCCTACTGGTTCGATTAAACCTTGGTTTCATACTGAGGGAAACTTGCTGCTGTTCTCATCATACCTTCCTCTTGGGGTTCCCAGCGAGCTCTACATCAACACCGCACCAGTACCTTTCTGGCGCCGTACATTGAGCCATCAACAAGCTATCGCATATTTTATTGAAGCGTTGCATGATAGAAACGTTATTGGAATAATAGCTATCAACACATAAAAGAAACTAAGTAAAACAATGGCCAAAGATAAAAGTGCGCTTATATCATTAGACGGGAGGATGAGAAGGAAAAAGAAAATAGAGTGTATGTACTGAAATTTCTATTTATTGTCTGAGGAACAGGAGATGTAAATGTCTAAATATACGAAATATTGAGACTAAAATTGTGGGTACAGAATTAAAACGACCTTTCTATGAAAACCGAGTCATCTTCTATAAACGAGGAGCTAGCACAGTGTAAGATTTGCTAGCTATATATCCGTGTTGTCTAAAACTTGCGGAACCGATAAAACGAGTCAATTCGTGATGGACTCTACCTCTAGGCTACGATGTATACTTAGCTAATTTAACCTTTTAAGAACTAACATTTGATGTTGGTCCATTTTTCTTGTCTATCCTGCTCACGGGCCTGATGCTTCTGTCACACATGAATCAAGGTGTTGATGTTCCAAGTTCTTCTTATAGTGCCTGATTGTGTCTGCCTTCACCTATTCGGAAGGGTCGGTGTTGGGTTGTGGTCCGGCCTGTCTGGCCATTGCGCCTAGCGGGGTGAACTAACCTGTCCGCCTAGGGCTTTCCGACCGGCCTTTCTGATGACTTCCCACATTTTCTAGGGATTTCCCGCCGCTTCTGGTTACTCCCCATGTTTTTAGTGATTTCCCTCTGCTTATGGTGAGTTCTCACCACCGACTATAAAGTCCGACATGTTGGACTCATCCCACAACACAACACCCACCATGAATGGCTGACGCATTAGCACCACCCATGCATGCAACCCCGGAGTTCAAGCTCTAGCAAATAGTCGTCGTGCCCACGCAATCGCCCAGGAGGAGGAGTTGGGCCACCTGTCCAAGTGCGACCAGTTGACAGAGCCGTCAATCGAGAAGTGCGGGAGCTCCCCGTGGCCTGAGGTCGGTCCCTCCGTGTGGAGAACGTCTGTCAACTGCACTTTCAGCCAACCCTTCAGTTGGGATATTCTCAATGATGTCATCTTGCTGGAGCACCTCTGACGACAAGAGATGGAGTTGGTGTACACGGAGATACTCAAGATTTTGCGCGGACGCCCGGGCGACAAGGCATTGCGCGTCCTCCTTGACATAACAAAGGATGATATGGACCTATAGGGCGATCTACACCTCTCTCGAAGAGGAGTGGGGTTCCATTGTCCCGCCACACCCGGGCAGCGTCGAAGTCTTCATGCGGTGCCACGTCCTGTGAAAATTGTTTTCGCCGTTGCCGCAGCATGCACGTAGTATAGGTAGATGTTACCATTCAAATCTTTGTAAAATGTTTTTAGTTTTAATGGAATTTTTTATCTAGTTATTTTGTGGTGAAACATACATTGTGTTCGTATTGGATGCCATCTAATAGGCAACGGTCGAATAGGGATGCCGCCGTGCTTGCATGTGTTCTCCTTTTTTTCGTATTCGTAAGTGGTAACTCTCTTTACTTGCACTGTGTCCATCCGAGCGATGAAACATAATAGGCGGTTAACTAAGACGTGTACGAACTTCCAGATCGCCGCATCCTGAGAGGAAATGACGGATTCGCATAGCTGTCTACCAAGTTTATCATGAGACTAATTATTTTCCAACGGGCCTCGGGAGAGCAAGGAGAAATCTATTTTTTTATAATCCTGCATGACAGGAGAACCTGTTTTTTTGTATTTTTAAGTTGCAGGGAACTTCACGAACTCAAAAGAACCTAGGATTTTTTGTGGAGCAGTTTTTCATTGGAAGAAGTACCACCTAGGATTTTTTTGTGGAGCAATTTTTCATTGGGAGAAGTACCAGGAGTACTCATACCTCGCGACAAACCACACAACACTAGTAGGAAAATGCCTTGTGGTGGCATTCAGAAAAGGGGGTTAGTGGCCTTGAACCTGCACGCCACTAACCTCGCATCACTGGTAGGTCCTAGTGGTGGTATCTAGGCTGAACGCTACCAGTAGAAAACTTAGTAGTGGCGTTCAAGCCCAACACCATGACTGTGAAACTACTAGTAGTGTTACATATCTACCAACGGCGTTTGTTGTACATGATTTTACTATCAGCATAATGGTGGTGTTCCAGCTGAGCGCCACCAGTGCTGTAATTTCTCGCGGCATTTCGTTATTATCGAACGTCGCGACTGATTATTCCAGGATAAAATATTTAAATTGGTTGTTGCTGCCGTATTGAAATATTTTGAGGTCACAATCGAAATACTTAATTACAACATCTCAGTCCATAGAGCTAGTTAGTTCATCTCATGGTAACACAATAAAAATTGTCTTACATAAGAACTAATTGGATCAACTAATGCATGACTAAATAGAAGATGATTTCAACAACTTACAAGATGAACATAGAAGATGCTATCAAATAGCATAGAAGATGAACCAGTACACAATAACGACAGATTAGACGAGAATTATGTAGTTCTTGAAGCTAGTAGACCTGACCACTTGCTTCTCAACTTCATAATTGATTCTATTTTCCTCCGGCTTAAGGGAGTTGAAGTATTTCTCTTGCGCCATCTCCTTTGTCGGACACCCTTTGAAGGATTTGTTGGGATAGCCTACTACGTGTTCACTACATTCATCCCATGAATCGTAGACTCCCGGAACCTGTCCTCGACATACTGCATACCATATTTCATTGGCCATCATCAATCTGACTATAAAGTTGCATAGAAAATTCTGGTAAGAGTATAGCAAACACATATATACATCACACCTACAATAAAAGGAGGTAGTCTAAACATGCAAAAAACTGGCGGTGCCGCTACTTTTACGTCAACGGAATCCCGCCTGTGTTGGGTGGAGAGGAAGCAAACTCACCAACACGGACGTCATGGAGGTGGAGGCATCAGCGAGGTGGCAGTATGGGCATCAGGGAAGCCACGAAGGAGTCAGGGAGGTGGGGATGCTTCGGTGAGGTGGCACCGTTGCCGAGCACTAGACGGACGGGAAGGTGGATGCGTGGAACCGGCGTCGGGGGAGATGGCTGTACCGGACAGGGAGGTCGGGGAGGTGGCGGCACAAACGAGGTTGGAAAGGTGACGGCACGGAACCAGCATGGCGGCAGGGGACCAGCGTGGCGGCACAGATTTTGGAGGCACGAAATCGTTGTCGAGGGAGATGGCGGGACCGCTCGGTCTGACACGGACAGGGTCAGTGAGGTGGCGGCACGGACTGGGTCGGCAACGTGGGGCAGAGGAGCCGGCGGACGCGTCGGTGAGGTGGGGACAATGTTTATATCATATCCACTTTATTGTAGTACGAGCGTTCATATAATAAAGGTGCCAGTACTATGACTTTATTAGTGTCGTTTGTACTACATTGAACGCCTCTAGTGGCTCTAGTAGTCACGCTCAACTCCACGAGGACGCCACTAGTATGTGTGATCTATGTTTTATGCAGGCTTTCAAGTAAAAGGGGGCACAAAAGGCATCTTAATTCGTTCGTTCATCTCGTGATTTCATCATGCTACTACAAAATTTGATTTCATCAGTGTTGTGCGTATTACAGAAGGGGGCACATGCATCTTAATTCGTTCGTTCATCGATCTCATGATCATAAACTACAAAAGGTGGCACACATCTCGTCTCGACTAACATAAATATAATAGATCATCATCGTCTCGTTGAGCGTTTGATAATCTTTGCAGTAGTATTACTCTTCTTGGTAGGGATCCTTGCATATATTAGTTTCATAGTGTGACTCTTTATTTTGAATGGAAGATCATCAGCTGTGGTTGGCATAGGTAAGGTAGTTATGATCCTTCTGCTAACATATGGTTGACCATTATCTATATTTTCTCCTTGTTGCTATGCGTGTCCGTATTGATCAAAGTCTTCATCTACGGCAACTCCATCCATTCCGACAATTTTCCTTTTGCCTCTTCTCACAATAACACGACTTGGCCTTATCGGATAAGTTATGAAGAAGCATTAGTCCGTGTCCTTAGCAAATACCCAAGGTTCATTCTAGGAGGTGAGTTTTTGTGTCGATGGAGGTAAGAACATGGAAGTGAAAAAATGGTTTTCATCTTTTACATCCTTTGCCCATCTAACATGGAACATTGCTATCTTGTATAAGCCTGAGTAATTTAGTTCCCAAATATCTTCTATCCTGCCATAGATTCTCGTCTTACCAGTACCTTTCTTGTTTGTTAAAATCATTGTCACCCCCGAGTTCTGGTAATCTCTAGTTTTGTCTTTGTTTTCTATATAGAATATGTATTCGTTGATGTCGTATGCTTGATAGGTTGCGAGGCTGCATGCACGGCCATTTGCTAAGGAAAATACGAGCTTTGCATTCTGAGTACCCGGTGCCAATGGTTCATTCTTAAGCTTTTCTTTGAACGAATCCGTGAACTTGGCGTTGTGCTCTCTAGTGACTTGGTCATCGTTGATCGTCTTATTTTTAGGAGTTGGTTTGAACGCACTCTTGATAAACATTTTATGGTGATTCAACCAAGGATTGATAATTCTTAAGTGTTGTAGCACAACTAGGTGTGCCTTGTTGAAATCTTTACGTCGGCTAGGTTTATTAATGTCAACATACAATTCCCTCATCAAAGTGGAATGACCTACTCCTGGAAGCCTCCCAAAGTGGTTATTAACGGGCAGACCAAGATATGTGTCGACTTTCATATAATTATTGCAGAATAAGACGCACTCCTCGATCAGATATCCATGGATGATGCTTCCATCCAGATGGGCCCTGATACGGAAAAAATGATTGACGTTCCCTTTTATACTTTCGAATGGCATCATTGAGAGAAAGAATAGCGGGCCCAAGTCTTTGATCTGATCGATAATATGGAGCAAGGTATGCAGCCTAACGCCAAAGAATGTTGGAGGAAAGCATATCTCAAGCTCACAAAGTATGATAGTGATCTCTTCCCTTAGCCTTCCGAGACGCTTCTGGCTGATTGACTTTCTAGAGATGTCATCAAAAATATTACAGAAGTCAAGTAGTATTTCATGAACATGATTGCCCATTACCCCACTAAGTGCAATTGGATAACTGCGTCAGCATCACATGATATTCATGAGACTTCATCCCGCTGAACCTTTGTTTTTTGATGTCTAGATATCTTTTTATGAGCCCATTGTAACCAAAACTAACTTTGATACCAACAAGGTTGTTGAAGACTTGTATAAGCTCATTCGGAGTTAAAGTGAAGCAAGAGGTGGGGAAGTGTCGGTGCTAAATTTTTTGCCCTTAGTTGTGTTTTCCTTCTCACGACCTCTGTGAAGGTCTGTCCTTATTTTCAACTAGATCAAATCTATCCTTGCCTTAGGTCCATATTTTGTCTTGTCTAGCATGTTGAATAGTGCATCAAGCAAACTCTCACACACATTATTTGTGATATGCATGAGGTCGAGACAATGAGGCGTCTCAAGCAACGACCAATATTCCAAGTCCCAAAAAACAGACCTCCTTTTCCATACTTCAAGCAGATCTTCCTTCTGCTTCTCTCCCATCTCGAAGGGCTTCGGCTTCTTTCCTGGCTCAGGTAAGGCATGCTCATCCAACATGTTCTTGATGCTGATTCCTTTTCTCATTGTTGGCTTTGCGTAAGCCACATTCGAGCCCCGATGTACATGGTTTTCCGTGATCGATCTGTTGGTAGCTGCAGATAAGGTGTTTGATCCATACACTTAACACACCCATTGTGTATGTGGCACCGCTGACCAGACACATACCCATAACCGAGATAGTCCTGCATAGTGGTGATCATCACACCTCTCATTAGGAAATTTCTTTGTATGCGGGGGTCCCAAGTGTTGACCCCTGGCTTACTCCATAGTATCTGGAGCTCCTCACTAAATATCTTGAGATACGCGTCAATATCATTTCCTGGTTATTTTGTCCCTTTTATTAGCATAACTATGTGTACGTACTTCTTCTTCATGCATAGCTAGAGCGGTAGGTTGTACATCCATACAACCATGGGACAAGTGCTATGATTAGTTCTTTGGTTTCCAAATGGGTTTATTCCATCTATACTCATACCTAACCTTAGGTTCCTTGCATCACCCACAAAATTTGGGAAAACAAGGTCGAGTAATTTCCATTGGTTACCATCTGCAGGGTGTCTTAGCAATTCATCGCATGCATTGGCTCTATCCTTTCGAATGCATGAGCTTTGCTTCCTTTGGGTCTGCAAAGTACCGCTGCACACGTGGAATGAGCGGGAAGTACCAGCCAACCTTATGAGGAGCTTTTCTTCCTAGTTTGTATCGGGATGTTGTGCACACAGAACACTCTTCCAAGTTTACATACTCATTCCGATAAACAATGCAATCGTACAGGCACACGTTGGCCTCATCTATACTCGTAGCCAATGTGTTCCATCGAGAAGCAACTCGTGTACGTACTCTAGTTGCTTATCAAAGAATGTGTCATTGCATTTGTATTTTTCCTTCAGATCTAGAAGATTTAGCGTGATGTCTAAACGAGTGTGCTTTGGATTTCAACCAGCATACAATGGAGTTTTTGTATATTTCTCTAGATGCTCCAACTTTCCTGTCTCTTTAGATGCATCCCGTTCCATACTAGTCTTCTTTTGAAACAACTCTTTATAATAAGGGTCGCCCACCATGCCAGCCAAAGATGAATCTTGGGTGCCTTGCACCTCATCTTGTCCGTGATCTTCCTCTTCATGACGATCTTCGGAAATATCTTCATCATCATCATCTTCATACCATCCTCCAATCCTTCCCTCTTCTGGATGGTCCTCCTCGAAATTAACAGCCTCATCCCCCTCTTCCTCTTCCTCGTCGTGAAGTGTCAACGTGTGTAACTAGGCATGAAATTACTTATAATCAAGTGCACCAAAATAGTTCCATTGAATGGTTCGTATATAACACTATTCTTGCTTTTTACTGGCACGCTTTTTGTACATGTGCGACATCATGAATGACAAGAAGCCTTGTGGGCTTCGATCCATATGGAAGTCGATGCCTACAAGATGTAAGAAAGTTTATTAGAAATTTTTTGCATGACATTTGCTAAATATTTGGACATATATAAGTGCCAAGTTTGACAAAATGGAAATTAATCAACATTTTGCCAATTAATTTGGCACTCCCGTTGACTACAAGAACATACATAATACGCGCCATGTTCATGAGCAAAACATTGGTCGAAGACATCACACTAGATGCACAAAATCACATCTATACATGCAACAACACACAATCACCATAAGCCACCGAATTTTATCCTCACCTTTCGAGCTCAAGGGCCATGTACGTAGATCCTCCGCTAGCTCAATGTCAATCCAACACGTGGTGAAGAGAGAAAGAAAAGTGGAGAAGGTAGTAAGCTAATTAGCTAGGGGGATGGAGGAGAGTGGTGTGGAGAAGAGGATCCATAATTAAGACTAATTTATTGGCTAGTTCTATAAAATTTGGAGAGTGAGAGTGTGAGGTAGTGAGAGAGTGTGGAACTAAGAACAAGAGAGAATGGGGAAAGTGAGGAGACGAGGAGGAAGGGGATGTCACATGGCAAATAGTGGCTGCAACGCAACTAGTGGCATTTCAAATTACTAAACACTGTTGCTATAGAAAATAATAGCGGCGTTCGCGCCAGTGTAAACACCGCCACTATCTATGGACGAAAACTGGTCCCCGCCTAAAATTTCCGTGGCGTTCAATTCCATTAAACACCGTTGGTAACCATGCTATTCATGATGTCCAGCAAGGCGAAATGCTGCTACTATGTTGGTCTCGGCTAACATCATGGTCCCCACTTAATGGCAGCGTTTCCCCTTTTGCAAATACTAATAGTATGACGTAATGGTGGTGTTCTAGCACGCCGCTACTATTTTTCCTAACAGTGGTGGCGCCTTCTTTTTGTCGGACACCACTATAAAAATGACTGCTATAAGCCTATTCCTACTAGTGCAAGGCCCAGAAGGGCCCAAGTGGCTTACTTAGAAGATGGGACCATGTAATCTAGTTCATATGGAGCATCGAAACTCCGATGCCATCCATTTTCTCTCCACCGACTTTGTTTCGACCTAAAACCTTTTATAAAATGGTACTAGATGTGATCTCATGATGGAGCAAGACAAAGATAGAAAACACCAAAAACAAAGTCAGAAGTCTTCCACTGGAGGAAGATTGGAAGGGGAACTGCTGCCAGAATCGCCTCTAGCTACCTCTCCTCCTTCACCAATTCCTCCACCATCATCTTCATTATGAGGGGAGTAGTTCACCCATCGAATATGGGTTTTCCATGGTAACTTGATCTAATATCTCTATGTATGATCATGGTTGAAGTCCATAAGATGTGACTTGCATGATTATGGAACTACTAATGTAATTCCAATGGTAGATATTATGGTATGAGATGATACTTGTTATGAATTTTCGGTTGTGTTGAGACTTTTGGTTAGTCATACTTTGGAATACATCAATGATACATGTAATGATTTATCTATGCTTAGTACTTTGTTACTCATGTCATGATGTGTTTAACAACACAAAGTGTAGGTAGTGGGAGAGTCGACGATGCACATATATTTATAAATCATTGCACTAGTGCTTAGGATGTGTTTTACTTTAAGTGTATGATCTATGGGGTAATAGGTAGCCGAGTGATAGACGACATAAGCATCGAGTGATAGTAGTGTTGAAAAGCATCCTTTATCCGGGGGTAAAGATGGAGAAGTATGACGTGGTGGAGTGACAACAACCACACGCTGGCCTACCCGGGTGAGACCAGCAACACATACGGGTACTTCTTTCAGCTATGTGATCTAAGACATGTAGACGCTCTAAAGTTATAATTAAAGAATGGAAATTGTGTGAACTTTTATTTTCTATAACATGATCATCACCATAGATGGAGAGAGAGAGGATTGAGCGAAGCCATGGACCCAGGTCCATTGTTTCCATAGAGTAAAACCCTTTTGTCTTGTCCTCCTGCATTTACAGGATTGGGACACTTTTATATTTACTAGTTGTTTCTATTTAATTACTTGCATTAAATAAAATATCCCTTAATCATTTAATTTGTGTAGTGCATAAATAACTAGACATGTGACACTCTAGTTGGAGAGAGTAATTTCTTTTCCTATTGCTCCTGCGGATCAATACCCCTACTTCCATATTCACACTACATTGATCCCCTGCTCTTGGGGGTTATCAAGTAATTTGCTAACACCTTTTCCAAGGAGCGTAGAGCTTAAGCTTTTATTCTTGTGTGCACTAGACATAGTTTTACTTCCAGTTTTGCATCTATTTTGTGTTATATCTTGCAATCATCTAAACTTGGGGAGGTTTATTTATTTAACTTATTTGTTTGTGAGTTTTTCTTTTGTTTACTTTTAGTTTGCATATTTACTTTCAGTTTAGTTTACTTTTAGTTTTGTATTTATATTTTCTTATATCAAAATCCCATAAAAATTGAAAAACCAAAAAATACTATAAAAACTACTATTAGGGCTATGTGTGATCCTTTTGGTGGCTCCTTGCTGAAATATGTGAATGATGTTAAAACAAATATTGTTAAGAAACATGGAGAATCAAAAGAGGGGAAACAACTAGATGGTTTATTAAAGACTCTAAATTTTATTACTAGTGATTTGCTTGAAAAACATGATGAAATTTGTTTCCCTAAACAAAATGATAGACACTTTGAGTATCAATGTATGTTCCATAATTTTTTTGATTGTCAAACCAAATTTTGTTTCAATTGGGAATCCAAGTGAAGTCAGCACCCCACATGATTTCTAAGGCATGTTGGGTCTCTGAGGCGATCTGAGTCTTAGGCCTCAAGTCATCGCTAGCACCACTCTGGCACCGGTGCATACCATCCTCTGCATCCCTCCTATGTTTCCCTTCCATGGCGCCTCCTGCAGGAAGTTGGAATATTACTTTCTCTGGTGCTAACACTGGTGGTAAGTTTCCTGAAGGTCCTTTGGCTTTTTCATCCAATAAATTTTTGGTTCTCTTGAACGCTAGAGGTGACCCTTTGGAGGTTAGATATATTGGAAATAGGGATAAGATCACGGTTGGATCTATGGTGAGGTTCCCCTCTCACTTTCCATGGTTAATGATTTTTTTGAATCTGCTAGTGGATTTCTTGGTAGATCTCCTTTCTCCAATGGTTCTGATGAGGATATTTGCTTAACATGACATGCGTTGTGTTCTCCTTTAGGTATTTCACATGATAAACAGTTGCCATGGTTTTTGATTCTTTGTTCTCAAGCAAAAAGGATGGTTCTTCTCAACCAAGATGAGGTGGTCCTTGATGCTCGTTTTCTATTAAAAGATGAGAAGATTGCCCTAGGGGTTTCTCTTGATCTGACGGTTCAAAAAGTGGTTGTGGGTGAACAAATCTTATTAAAGGTATTGCCTTGCAGTATTGATGAAAACATGATATTTCTATGGATGCCAATCTCAACAGGGCTATTGCTCTAGACTTTTTTTTGGGGATAAAGTTTGAATTGGATGTTCGAAGTAAATTTGGTCATTACATTAATTTTCATGTTGTCTTTTGAAGAAGAACTTTTTCCCTTGTCTGTTCATTTGGGAGGGCAAAATTTAAACTAGATATCCATGTAGTGAGCATTGATCTTCAATCTTGTTTTGGTGGATCTGCCTCTCTCCTCCATGTCATGCACCTTCAAGATAGAACTTTCAGATTTTCAGTTGCATCAAGGGCAGTTGGTTTCGAGATTTACAATATTTTTCAATTTTCAAATGATGCTTTCTCTTTGTTCATCAACCCATGGGGTGAGGGTGGTCCCAATTGGAAATTTGAGGAGTTTTTTTATCGTGAGCAAGATATGGACTGGAAAATTGTTTCACACAAGAAAAATCCCCGCAACCCAATATTGAAGCGTGTTGACAATCCTTTTCCTGTTCAAATAGAAAATTTAGCCATTAAATCAGTCTTTAAACAGCTACAATTCCCTACTCAATCAGTAGATTCTTTGCCATGCATGGACATATATATTAATGGGGGAAATAATCAAGGCTTTAGTGGACCATCATATGTGGAGATTTTAATTAATGGTGGAATTAAACATGTCAAAACGCCTGCACCGCATGGCAAATCTGTGACCAATAATTTACCTAGACTTATTCCTTTTCTGACGTTTCCCGCTTTCCCTAAATGGGAATGGCCCGATGACTCTTACCTTAAATGGTTTTCGACCCAGAAGCCTACTACCGAGATCACGCCTTTAGTCTTTTCTAGTGGAAATTATTTCACTATTTCCTATGAGAAGAAAAAGATAGAAGACCCTATGTCCTCAACTCCCCCACCTGTGCAAACCCCAACTCTCTCACCCTGCTATCGCTCGTCGCTGGTGGCAACTTCTGTGCCAACGGAAAATATCCCGATAAATCCCGACTAATTACCCCCCCCCATGGTTTCCATATTATGCAAGTGGAAGGGAGAAGAGGCGTCAAGAGGGTTGTCATCCCACGTCGGCCTCGCTTCCATGAACACTATGCTATTTCTACCATCCACCCTCTGCCCCTGGTTAAGTCAATTTTCAGAATGTTTGAGATGTTTTAATGGATTTCCTTCACAATGTGGTGAGGGTTTGTTTTTGTAATATCCAAGATTGTCCCTTTGGTTCAACATATGTGCAGTTTAACAATGTTAGTGATAGGTAGTATCTCACCAGTGATAGCTCAATTCCATTTAATGATGTGATTGTCTCTTTAACTAAGCATAATGAGGGTGTGAATTGGCGTCGGGCACAATTTAACAATGAGTGTGGGGTCATGTTGTTTGGTCCCCCTTTGGATCACTGGTACACTGATGACTTGAATGCTATGTTCTAACATTGGCAAGGTTTTGTTATGGGAAAGGGACTCTGAGCACTAGGGAAAGATCCTTGCCAAAGTAAGAGTTACTGATATGATTGATATCCCAAAGAGTGTGAGGTTTACCATTGGTGACAATGATGAGTCTGAATCCTGGACTTTCTCTATTGAATTGTTAAATATCAATCTTCTTATTGGTGGTCCCCTGATGAAGAGCCCGTTCCTGACAATGGAGTGGATCCCCACCCCTGCCTGACAACTTAGGTGGGCACTTTGTCCCTCCTCCACCTCCACCTCCACCTCCCCCTCAACATGCTAATGATGATGAAGTTGGAAACTGGGATCATTGGGCAATGTTGCTCAGCATGCTCCTGGACCTATTAATGAAATGGGTGTGATATGCCTTTGGATGTACAAAATCCTCCCCTTAGGCGGTTAATAGTGATGTTGCAGCTTTTACCTACATTCTTGATGTTGAGTCTAACAATTCACAAAATAATGAGCCTAGGAATCATGAGGTAAACCAACACATTATTCTGCCACCACCTGAGGTTGGAATTGGTGAAGGACTGATGCATATATTTCAGGCTTACTAGGATACTGATGAAGATAACCATGAGAGCATTGTTGGAAATCATTGAGATGACAATAGCAAGGACCTCATGTTGGAAGATGCTAACATTCTCTCTCAAAATGAAGCACATTTGTAGATTCGAATGGTGTGGACAGGTTTAATAAATATTATCGATATTCATGCTACAAATTTAGCTTTCTCTGAGCAATGCCGGGAGATTTGGGACTAGTTCTTTGCACCTCACATCAATCACCTTTCTTCCAGCAAGGAATTGATAAAATGTGACATCCCTGTAAGTTGGTTTAAGTTCATCGCCCTCATGCTTATCACACACCTGAGAAATTTAATTAGGCTAGGAACTTCTTTGCTTCACCTCTCTAGGATATTATCAAGGAACCTATTGCTTATGAAGATACAATATCCTTTTTTATACCTAATGAGTGTGTTAAATAGATTGCTTACTCTTGTTTATATGTGGAGACTGGAAAGAATGGTTCAACTCTTGCTACACCTAAGAAAAGAAGGGGGAAAGCCCATTATTGGATTCAAAGGTGAGAGGAAGTCCTAGAATTGTGGAACTTAATGGTTATTTCAAAAGTAACTCAAATTGTTCCGATAAGAATTGCCTTACTTGTAATGCTTCTCCTCTTTGACTCAACACAAAAGTGGTTAAAAACCTTGCTACCTATTTTTGTAAGGTCAAATATGGGGACATTGAGAAGAAGTTGTAGAAAAAAGCAGAACAAATGACTATGTGGTGAAAGCTCCTAGGGATAAAGCTATTGCCAAGACTAGAGAAATCCCTAGCATAACAAAATGAGCTAATAATAAAGTGGGGGATGCTGGGACCTATGGACAACAAGCTAAGAAGAAGATCTTCAAATAAGTTTACCAAATTTATCAAAACTTAAGTTATGTTGCTGGCATCATTGGTTCCTATATCTATTTCCTCTTTTTATGTAATCTGGTACTGAATATTTGTTCCATGAATATATTTTTAGACCAATGCCTATTTTTCTTAAATCTGAATCTCATTGTTGTGATGTCTATTTCTTCTAGGTGGATGAATTTTTTGGTTTGCCACCACACTAACACACTACTAGTTTACTATGGATACAAAAAGGAAATGTAAAACCTTAAACTTGAATCTTAGAGGTATTAACTCTAAGACAAAGTGGTTATCTATTTCACACAAAACTGATGAATCGGGTTGTGACATTATCTGTCTATAAGAAACAAAAAGAGAAGTCTTTGACTCTGAGCCTAAGAAATTTCTGTCTAAAGAGATTTGACAAATTTGAATTCCTTCCCTCTATGGGAGCCTTTGGGGCAGTTGTTATATGGAATGGATCCCTCTCCAATGGAGTTTTAGCTTTTCAAAATGAATTCTCCATTTCTATCACTTTCACCTCCAAACTCTCTAATGATTCATGGACCTTAACAAATGTTTATGGTCCCTATCAAATTAAAATGAAAGCATTACTCCTAGACTAGTTTTCAAATATTGGTATGCCTGATAATATGGAATAATTTGGGAGATTTCAATCTCATGAGAAAACCTTCTGATAGAAATAAAGATGGGGCTGATGTTAATGATATGCTAGTTTTTAATGAAGCAATTAGCAATCTATGCCTAGTTGAGTTACCTTTAAAAGGGAGAAAGTTTACTTGGAGTAATATGCAACAAGATCCTCTGCTTGAAAGATTGGATTGGTTTTTACCTAAAGTTCTTGGACAACTACATATCCATCAACCTTTGTTTATCCTTATGAAAACCAATCTCTGCCCATCTCCCTTGTATCATATCTATTGGAACAAATGTGCCTAAAGCCCAAATCTTTAGGTTTGAGAATTTATGGTTGGAGCATAGTGACTTTAAGCAAATTGTGCATATGCTTGGAATAACCCTGTTGGGTATAGTGAAAGTTCCAAGATATTATGCTAAGTTAACGAATGTGAGGAGGGGCATCAAGCTTTGGTCCAAAAACCTTCCATGCCTAAAACATTGATTGTTAAGGTGAATGAAACTATTGAGCTTTTAGATATATTAGAAAAATTGAGAAATTTAATTGTGGATGATTGGAACTTGAGAGATCTGTTAAAAAATCATGTCATAACTCTTCTGCAAAATCAAAGAACTTATTGGAAGCAAAGGGGGAAAATTAAATGGGTCAAATTAGGTGATGAAAACACAAAGTTCTTCCATTCCAAGGCAACTATCAGCTATAGACATAACTACATTACTATGCTTAAATACAATAATAACAATGAGGTTCATGAGCATGAGGATAAAGTGGACATTTTGTGGGAGGCCTTTAAAGAAATACTTGGAACTTATGACAAGCATAAAATACATTTCAAATAGGTTGATTTCTATGGTGAGAGCATGGATTGTGAAACCAGGGCATCTATTGAAATCCCTTCTTTCTGATAAATAAATTGAAGAGGTTATCAAAGAGCTTCCTAATGATAAGTAAATAGGCCCAGATGATTTCAATAATGAATTTATCAAGAGTTGTTGGTCCATAATTTGGAATGATGTGAAACAACTAATTCATGACTTTTATGAGTAAAAAATCTTCCTTGAAAGAATAAATCATCCTTCATCACTCTTATTCCTAAAACTGAGGCACTTGCTACACCTTCTAATTTTAGACCCATTTCCCTTCTGAATAGTGCCCTCAAGATTATTACCAAGTGACTAGCAAATAGACTACAAAAAATCATTTTAAAACTGGTTCATAGAAATCAGTATGGTTTCCTTAAGAAAAGATACATTCAAGACTGACTAGGGCGGGCTTTTGAATATCTATTCTTGTGTCACAAATCAAATGAGGAAATAGTTATTCTTAAGATAGATTTTGAGATAGCTTCTGACCAAATTGAACATTCAACTATCAGTGTAATTCTAAAGGCAAGGGGATTTGGAGATAAATGGATACAATGGATTAAAATTATTTTTGCATCTGGATCCTCTTCTATTTTGCTTAATGGGGTCCCTAGGAAAAAAATATACTATAGAAGAGGGGTGAGACATCGTGATCCGTTATCCCCACTCCATTTTGTCCTGGCTGTTGATCTTCTTCAGTCCATACTTAACAAGACCATGACCCAAGGAATTGTAACACCACCAATTCCCTGCTTCACTTTCCTTGACTTTCCTATCATTCAGTATGCAGATGACACTCTTGTTGTCGTCAAGGCTGATTCCAACCAGCTACTCTTCTTAAAGGCTATTCTCCACAATTTTGCTGTATGTACTGGTCTCAAAGTAAACTATCACAATTCTGGTATGATGCCAATTAATTTGGACCAAGAAAATCTAGCTCACTATGCTATGTCAGAGAGGTAGTCTCCCTCTTACTTACCATGGGTTGCCACTAAGCTTGACAAAAACTTCTTTGGAGTATTTTTCCCACTGCTAAAAGGGTGGAAAGAAGATTATGTCGTATTGTAACTTCCTAAATTATGGATGAAAGATCCAACTTGTTAAGTCTTTCTTGACATCAATACAACTGTTCTACATGTGTTGTCTAGATATGCAAGTGAAAATTAAAAATCTGATAATAAAATTTATGAGACACTGCCTTTGGAGAAAGAAGACTAATGATGTGCAAGCTAGAGGGTCCGCTCGAGTGGCATGGACAAAAATTTATAGGCCTAAAAAGAAAGGAGGGCTTGGATTGTTGGACCTTAACATTCAAAATAATGCAATGCTACTAAAAAACTTGGATAAATTTGGTAATCATCATGATATTCCCTGGGTTAATCTGATATGGAGCTCCTATTACCGTAATGGAAAATTACCTAGAAGAAGCATGGAAGGATCTTTATGGTGGAGAGATCACATTAAATTAATTGACACTTACAAAGCTATGGAAAAGTGTAATATTGGCATGGGTAATACTACTTTCTTTTGGACTTATTTGTGGCATGAGGAATGTCTACAACACAAGCTTCCACATCTACTATCATTTGCAAAAGGGAGTAATAATACTATGCATGAGGTAATTCAGACTGAATATATTAAAGATCTTTTTTATCTACCCCCTATCATAGCAAGCTTACTCTGATTTTTAAATACTTGAATGCATCTATCAACAAATGTTGGCAACAATCTAGACTGGTAATCCTGACAAATGGACATACATTTGGGGCTCTGATTCTTTTTCTGTTAAGAGAGCCTATAAAGTTATGACTGGTTATTCTCCCACACCACCTCCTTTCTCCTAGACCAGGAACTCCTCATGCCAACCTAAGCATAAGTTATTTTTTTGGTTACTGCTGCTAGATAGACTTAATACCAGGAACCTGCTAGGTAGGAAACAATTCTCCTTACCTTCTTATAATTGTGCTACTCTAAACTACAATATGGAAGAAACAATGATTCACTTATTTTGGCAAGGACCTTTTGCCTCTTGATGCTGGGATCATATCTGTCCCAAGAGAACAAGAAATATCTCACTGTTCGAAGATCTTTCGGATATCAAAAGCAAGATCAATGTGCCCTTTGCAATGGAGATTATTATTCTAGCTCCATGGGGTATTTGGATATGTAGAAACAATAACATTTTTATAACAAGAGAGCATGTTTTAAAGCATGGAAAGCGATTTATCATCAGTAGCTAAGATGGGTTAGCTACAAAATAAAAAGCAAGCATGCACAAGCATTTAAAGCTTGGTTGCAAGATCAATTATAATGATTATTAAGCAAGCATTTCTTTTTTGTTTCTCCTTTGAAGTGTAACTTGTTGTAATAGTGTAAAACCTTGATACTTATTGATATAAAAACTATAGTGGAGGACTTTCCCCTACTGTTCAACCTTCAAAGAAATGTTCCACAAAAATAATGTTATTGCATCTTACCATAGAGGCAATTATACTCTTTTAGGGATGGAACAAGTAGATAAATTTGTTACTTTTATGGCAGCTTATGAACTTAAAATGTCATTGATAAAAATTATGAAACTAGTGTTGTTGCTAGGAAATTTAAAGGATCTAGCACTTTTATCATTAATAATTGCATAAACAATTTCATAGATACTATATTTCTTGTTAACTATAATAAGAGGGGTATTGTTGCCCAAGAGAGCACTAATATTTTGCTGGAAAATGAAGATGAAGTTGAAGACGAAGATGACAAAAGCCTAATCTTGGGGATGCCCATGCGACCCCAACAAGATGAGAGTGATGAGGATAAGGAGGAAATTATTAAAGAAGATATGATCCCACTTAAGCCTGAGGATGTGCAGGAACCTCCAACTTCCCCAATCAATGATGATAGTAATTCTCAAACTCATAACTCACCAGTACTTCATGGAATTTGTTATTGTGATGAATCTAATGATGATGCTTGTATTATCAGTTTTGATGTGCCAACTAATGACTTTGGTTATAATGAGTATGATTTGTACATGCTATATGATAATTCTTTAGATGATGCTCCTAAGTTTCTTGATAATCCTCTATGCTTAGGAAATTCCACTAGTTTATGTGAGGATATAAACTTTATGGTTGTAATAATACTGTCCTATATCAGTCTTGAGATCACCTATTTACACAATAAAAGAGTGTTGGGGATATACTTTCCGGGTATCCTCACAGTTCCTCTCTGACCAGGGTGGCCCACTAACGGGTTAGAGCTTTGCTTCACAGGCGGCCCAGTCAGGGAGAAAGACAGAGTCCAATCCGGCTACGGGAAGGCCCAGAAGACTTACCGACTTAGGACCATAATGTTACTTGTAGTTCAAGATGTACTCTGTAACCGACTCTTAGTCGTAGCCGGATAGATCTCTCTTGTAAACCCTACGCCGGATATCTATATAAGCCACCCTAAGGAGAGCCTTTAGGGCACCCTTAATAGTCTACAGTTTCAACTCACACAGGCGAAACCCTTGTAACCGATATTCCGGCTCTACCGTATCACTGGATTGCTAGCAGGAGTAGGATCCGTCCAAAGCCGGCGGATTCGAACCTGGGTAAACTTGTGTGCTCATCGTCCCGGAATACCGTACGTCTCACACCCCTCTTTTCCGCACGCCTCGAGGACCCCCTCATGGCGTACTTGTCCTCAATCCGATGATAGTTGGCACCCACCGTGGTGCAAGTGAGCTTCGGATCTGCGTTCCGAGCGGAATCTGCAAGAATCGGAATCGGCGAGAATATCGCCATCGGTCGCATCCTCTACACCAGCGACGTCCCTCTCATCGTTCTCGTCCGAGACTTGGATTCCGGCCAGGGAGGCTGTGACTGCGTACACAATCATGTCTTTTGGCGAGATCAATGTTTACATCGGTTTCGCTAAACCTGCCCCACCCACCACAGTGGTGATGATGGAGGCAGAAGAATCTTCTGGGTCCCCCTTGTCCACGGAGGCGGCAGAGTTCCGGATATCAGAAAACCCTAAACCCACCTAGCCCGCACCAGTTGTGGAGATAGTGGAGAAATCCGAGCCTGAAGAAGACCAAGCGGTCCAAGTCGAATCTGGAGTGGATCTCCCTGGAGGATCCGGATCCCAGATCGACCCACCCGCGGAAGTCGAAATCCAGGAGGAGCATATCAATGACACTGATTCCGGCTCTGATGATGCCGGGACAGACAGACCTTTCCTAAGGTACACACTACGACGTATGATAATGCAAGATGCAAGCGCATATGCAATTCTCGAGACCATCAAAAGTTTCGACATGGCTGATCGCGAAAGCCGCAGGTACCTTAGGAAGCACGCGTTGCACTTCGTCGGGTATGTGGGATCTGGATGCGGCTCTGCCGATACTGGAGAGAACACCGACTCTGTGCTGGAGGCAATTGGAACAAATGCCAATGTACCCGCATCCTCGGATGAATCGATGACGTCAGCAGATTTCTGAAAGTTCTCCGTGGAATATGAAGAGGAGTACAACTCCAAGGCTGCAGAAGAAGGAGAAGCCAGGGATGAAGGATCCGAGGAACACTCTCCTAAAGCGCAGGATGACATGGACGTCAGAGATAATCCCGAGGTCCAGATGTCCGAAAGTACCGATCAGAGCTTGACTCCGGGAAACGGACCCAAAGCCGTCTTTGCTACCTGTGCTGCCAAGAAGGCAAAGAAGAAGAACAAGAAAAACAAGACCCCGGCAAAAGACCCTCTGGCAGAGGAGGTGATTGCCGAGGAATACGAAGAAGACTTGGATGGAGCACTTATCCCAGAAGAGACGAAAAAAGAAGAATCGGTGGATGGACACGTGATCACTGAAGGTGCGCGTAAACTCATCGATGCTGCATTAACCACACCCATCCCTACAGCTGCAGAACTTACTGCCGAAGAGCTGGACGAAAGGGCCCAAGCCCTAGAAGCATGTCGTCAACAACTCCTGGATGAAGCCAAAAACATCGAGGAGGAGAAGAAACACATGGCAACTAATGATTACATGTCCCGGTTGCATTAGAAGACACGGAAGCGTCACACCACTGACGACCAATTCCCACATATCCGTGCCGTCCTTTTCGGAGATGAGATGGGGAATCCACGGAAAGATAGCAAAGGAGATTGGGTATATCCAACCCCAGTACAGAATACCGTGGCGGCCCGAGAAATTCTATCGGCTAATCCAGGACTAGAGGAGATCCGTTTGGGTATCAAACTACCCAACAAGGGACTAGAGCAGCAGAAGGTCGCCCTGTCCGGAAGTCAAAAACTGGTCTCGGATTCCGACCAATGTCGCACAGATCCGGCATGGGCTGACGTAAGACACCACCGTGTTCCGGAGCAGCATTATCGCCCCGAACGACGGGAGGACAATTACTCAAGAACCGGATCGTCAGGACAGCATCACATGACTACACGCGACTGGTGCAATGACGCACCAGCGGCCGAGAAAGAGGCCATCGCTGCTCTGAATCCGAGGAACCCTCCCCGATGAGAATCTAACGATCGAAGGGGAGAAGATAAAGAGAAACGTTGGGAGGAGGATCATCAAAAAATGCCACCTCCTAGACATGCAAGCCGTCCGGCTGAGCCCCACCATGGTGGGAACGACGGACGAAGAAACGACGGAAACCATGCCGGGACAAGCCGGCAGGGGGCTCGTCCTAGTCAAGACCCTCCCCGGAATCGGAATAATGACGTTTCGGACGGAGGCCAGCGATCAGCCGGAAACTATCCAGCTTCCCCACTCTCTCCACCACACAGTCATCACAACGGCTCCCAAGGAGGGCAAGGAGGACGACGTGGCGGAGGAGGTGGTGGCAGAAGCCGAAGTCCGGTTACAAGGCACCGTAGACACAACCGACATTCGGGACGATCTTTATCCCCGGACGATGCAAGGCACAGGATCAACTCCAACATAGAGGCGCGGTGCTACGAAAACGATGATATCTACGTTGGACAAAAGTGCTTCGGACCATGCATCAGAGCTACAAAATTCCCGAAAGGATTTGCTATCTGAAGACATATCCAATTCTATGATGGCATTGCTAGGCCAGATACCTGGCTACAAGATTTCTTCCAAGCTTGCTGCATCGCTAAAGGCGGAAACAGCCTGGTCGCTACCCGATATCTCTCACTTATGTTGCGGAAGACGGCATGATCATGGCTCAATGAACTTCCAGAGAACACCATCCATAACTGGTATGACATGCAAAGTGCGTTCTGAATTTCGAAGGCACATATCGGAGGCCCTGTAAGGTCGAAGACCTACAGCATTGCACCCAGAAAGCCGGAGAAACTTGCCGGGACTACCTCGGACGATGGATCGACACAAAGAACTCCTGTGAAGGAGTGAATGATGAAACTGCGATTGAAGCTTTCATTGCAGGTCTCCCAATTGGTCTACCGTGCCATCGCTTGAAGTGTGACAAGGTCACTGATTTGGGAGAGATGATAGAAACAGCGAGCAAGTATGCAGATGCTGACGATGATGCACATGGATTGCTCAATGCCCTAGTTGTGCCTCAGTCGGCAAAACAACCAAAGCAACAAGCTCAGAATCGCAAAAATACCTCGGAAGAAAAACCCAACGCGGAAACGGCAGTGGTCACCGGTACTTTCAGGTCTGGAGGGCGAGGAGGACACGGCGGAGGCCGTGGGTGTGGAACTTCAAGAGTCTAGGGTAAAGGAGACCAGCAACCAGGCAAAACCTACTCTTGGGCCGACATTGCCAATAACCCATGTGTGCATCACCTAGACGCCAATGGGGGCTCGTCCCACACCAACGCCGAATGTCGTTTCTATGATGACATCAAAAGAGATGACACCGCGGGCTGCAAAGCTAAGCGGAAGAAGGGAAAGAAGAATCCTGAAAAAGAAAAAGAGACCAAGGAAGATTGCGACATGGAGGTAGCTGATGCTTCAAATCCCAAGTCAGAAGGGAAGAAAACTTTTCCCACCAAGAAGGACACTTATGTCACTTTCCTCGGATCTCAACCAACAAAGCTCAAGAAAGCAGTTCTACACGAGCTCAATGCAATAGTTCCGGCTGTCCCCTAGTATCTGGACTGGTTGGAAGTGGCAATCACATTTGACCGCGATGATCATCCGCCTAAGTTACACAGGCGAGGAAAATACGCTTTAATCGTCAATCCACTGATTGACGGTTATGGTTTCTCTAAGACCCTCATGGACGGTGGTAGCAGTATCAATATTCTCTATGTCGAAACGCTATGCCGGATGAAGATCTTGGAAACACAGCTGAACCATAGCTCTATGATCTTTCACGGAGTTGTCCCAGGAAGACAAGCTAATTCCCTGGGAGAGATCACTTTGGATGTTACCTCTGGAACTCCAAAGAACTATCGGATGGAGGCACTTTCCTTTGAAGTGGTCCCGTTCAAGAGCGTGTACCATGCTATATTCAGACGTCCGGCTTACTGGGGTTTTATGGCTCGTCCATGTTACATTTACAATATGATGAAAATTCCAGGTCCCAACAGCGTGATCACCATCAGGGGAGACCCGAAGAAAGCGCGAGAGTGCGAGGATGGAAATGCCGCCTTTGCTGAAGCCGTGCTGCACGCCCAGGAGTACCAGGAGATCAAGAAGAGCATAGATCCATCCGAGATGCCCGCAACGAAGAAGGAGGTGACAAAGCCAAGTCCGGAGTTCAAGGCATCATAAGAGATGAAGAAGACACCGTTGAAGGATGATGACCCCTCCAAGGTGACCCAGATAGGCGTAGGCCTAGGTAGCACATAGGAAAGCGCGCTCGTCAAGTTCCTCCAAGCAAATCAAGATATCTTCGCATGGCAGCTATCTGACATGACCGGAGTACCTAGGGAACTTGCTGAGCACTCTCTAAATGTAAACCCGAATGCTAAACCTGTCAAACAGTCCCTACGATGATTTGGCGATGAAAAGCGTAAGGCAATAGCTAAGGAACTAGCATGGCTCAAGCTAGCCGGATTCATAGAATAGGTCATCCACACTGAGTGGTCGGCCAATCCTGTAATGGTCCCTAAAAAGGACACCACTGATTTAAGGATGTGTGTTGATTATACTGCCTTGAACAAGGTTTGTCCAAAAGATCCGTTCGCTCTGCCTAGAATTGATCAAGTTATCGATTCTACGGCAGGCTCGGAACTCCTCTGTTTTCTCGACGCAGATTCCGGTTATCACCAAATCCGGATGAAGGAATTTGACAAAGCCAAAACTTCATTCATAACCCCCTTCGGAACCTTCTGTTTTGTTACGATGCCCTTTGGGCTAAAGAACGCAGGAGCTACGTACCAGCACACGATGCAGCGTTGCCTCCATGACCAACTCGGACGTTATGTACATGCATACGTGGATGATATTGCAGTAATGTCCAAAAAGAAGGAAACGCTGATTTCCGACTTGGAGAAAACATTAGCCAACCTACGAAAATACAACATCATGCTTAACCCGAAGAAGTGCTTCTTTGGAATACCAGCCGGAAAATTGTTAGGTTTCATCGTGTCTTAGAGAGGCATAGAGGTGAACCGAGACAAAATCAAGGCTATACTCAATATTTCTAGGCCAACTCGCTTGAAGGACGTACAAAGACTAACTGGTTGCATTGCTGCAGTCAGTCGTTTTGTAAATCGGCTTGGTGAAAGAGCCGCACCATTATACAAACTCCTGAAAAAGACCAAAGATTTTGTTTGGACTGATGAAGCTGAAGCTGCCCTACAAGACCTGAACAAAGTACTCTCATCGCATTCTCCTATCCTTGCAACGCCGGAACCTCAAGAAACGATGTTGCTTTATCTTGCTGCGACAAATAAGGTCGTTAGTATCGTCATGGTGGTGGAGAGACCAAAGGAAAATCAGGAGCACCTGGTGCAGCGTCCGACTTACTTTGTCAGTGAAGTCCTAACAGATTCAAAACAACGGTATCCGCATTATCAAAAGTTGGCTTACGGTGTTTTTCTAGCATCTCGTAAGTTGCGACACTACTTTCAGGAGCATCCAATTACCGTGGTGAGCACAACTCCCATGAGAGATATAATCAACAACAGTGACTCCATAGGACGCGTCGCCAAATGGGGCATAGAGCTTTCAGCTTTTGATATTGAGTATAAACCTCGGACAACAATCAAATCCTAGATCCTTGCTGACTTTATCGCTAATTGGACAGAGACGAAGGAGAACATGATCCTCCCTGAGTCAGAATATTTGACCCTCTTCTTCGATGGGTCTAAGGCTCGCGGGGGCTCGGGGGCTGGCGTGGTGCTCAAGTCACCCCAAGGAGATAAACTTTTATACGTGTTGCAGATCCACTTCATAGCGACAAACAATATTGCCGGGTATGAAGCACTACTGCATGGAATCCGGATTGCTAAGGATATTGGCATCCGACGTTTGATGTGTTACGGAGATTCGGATGTTGTTGCTCAACAAGTGTCGGATATTTGTAATGCAAATAAGCACATGGCACCATATAAAGCTGTCGTGGATGATCTATCTAAATCGTTCGAAGGATTTGAAGTTCAACATATTCCTCGAGCAGAAAATGAGGAAGCAAACGCACTATCTCGGATAGGTTCTGCGCGGAAAGAGGTCCCGGATGGCGCTTTTTTAGAGCACCTTAAAGTTCCCTCAATAAAGGGAGTAGATGAGGAATATCCGACCAAATCCGACTCACCTTTGATAGCAGTTTTGGCTGTGATGCCTAGCTGGACTCAACCCTACCTCGATTATCTGGTAGATGGCAAATTACCCGTAGACGAGGTGCTGAGCCGACAGATTATCCGACGAGCAAAAGCTTATACTATTGTTAAAGGTGAGCTCTATAAGCGGAGTGTTTCCGGGGTTTTTCAGCGCTGTGTATCTCCAGAAGAAGGAGTGGAAATCTTAAGGGAAATCCACGAAGGAGGGTGTGGTCACCATGCTGCAGCCAAATCTTTAGTGGCAAAAGCTTTTAGACGCGGATTTTTCTGGCTTACAGCTCAGGCAGATGCCGAACGATTAGTCAAGACGTGCAAAGGCTGCCAAAAGTACGCAAAACAAGCTCATGTTCCGGCTGATCAGTTGCGAACAATACCTCTAACATGGCCCTTTGCGGTCTGGGGGCTTTATAGGGTAGGACCTTCTAAATGAGCTCCAACTGGATTTACTCACGTCTTAGTGATGATGGATAAATTCACCAAATGGATTGAGGCTAAACCTGTCACTAGTTGTGATGGAGCAACAGCCAAAAGATTTGTCGGGGATGTTATAATCCGGTATGGTTATCCACATAGTATTATCACGGACAACAGGAGTAACTTCTCTATGGGAGAATTGGCCAAATTCTGCAACGAGCAAAATATCCGGCTTGACATTGCGTCAGTCGCACATCCATAGGCTCATGGACAAGTCGAAAGAGCAAATGGTTTAATCCTACAAGGCCTAAAACCGAGACTCAAAGCACCACTGCGACGTGCTGTGCGGGCTTGGGCAGAGGAATTACCCTCTGTAATATGGAGTTTACGAATGACTCCAAACAGGTCAACCGGATACACACCTTTCTTCTTGGTCTATGGTGCAGAAGTAGTTCTTCCTAGTGATTTGATTCACACCTCTCCTAGAGTGGCCGCGTATATTGAAGAGGATGCCAAGATTTCTCGACAAAATGATCTCGACTTTGTCGAAGAAGTTTGCGTCGTTGCTAAAATGAGAACTACAGCCTATCAGCAGAAGGTACGCAAGTATCATAGCCAGAGAGTCAGAAACAGATCCTTCAATAAAGGTGATTTGGTTCTCTAGCTTGTGCAGCAAAGAAAGCACAAACATTCACCAGTATGGGAAGGGACCTTTTTAGTTAGTCGATTATTGCATAATGGATCGTACTACTTAACTGACATGAGGCCAGTCAAAGAAAGACCTGCAACTAAGAAGAGAAAGAGAGCCAGAGGCAGTACAAATCCGGATGAGTTAGACAGACCGTGGAATATTGCTTAGCTACTTTTATTCTTAGTTTATCCTTCTTTGTAAACATGTATATGTACATGTTCTGTGAGAAATAAAAGTTTTGGTTGCCTCAAGTTTTTTCTGAGAAGTTTTTACCATCTTATTTCCGAATGATCATGTCATAGTCGAAAATCTCAGAATGCTTGAAAGTACTTTATGCTCATGCTCGTTCTGGTTTAGATTTCCGATTCTAAAATTGCTACCCTCGGGTATAACTCAAAAAAATTCTAGTCTTTACTTTGGTCATTTGTCTGATCGCTGGATGCGGGCATTTTCCAAGTAGTGAATTGTTGGTACTGGAAGTCAGCTTTGTTTCCGAGTTTAAACTGATTTAGCAATTGAGCTCCATTGCTCAGCAAAGTTTTCGGCAGAAGGTTTAGCCGGCTCACAAAAGATACAAGGCGGAAAGCCAGATAAACGATAAGTAGGGACGAAAAAATACAAGTGCTTATGTAAACATTTCAGGCACACAAAAAATTTAAAGCCAAAAAGTGCTGAGTAGATCAAAAGCTTAGCACTAGCAAAATCATAGTATTTCATATTTACAGACGCATCGTGTTTTTTCAAGATAATACAAATATTTCTAGCAATTTATGATGTCGGAGGAGATGAAGGAGCTATCGACTCGCTGGATACGCCGCCTTGATATTGTTCCGAGATGTCCGCATCCGAGGTGGTGCGTTCGTCATCGGAAACTTCTGCTGATTCTTCTGAAGGAGGAGGCAGAGTATCCACGCGGGTGAAGAGGGGGATCTCGTAGCTGGTCAGGTCAGCCACGTGACACCCATATCCGGCGTACGAGTGCATGATGGCTTGAAGTTCCTGCTCCTGGCCGTCTTCATCTACTTTGCAGTACCCTCTGATCACTTGCCATATTTCCATGTTTCCATGGTGGCTCATGACCATGGTGAGAGTGTTCTGCGCAGCATTCCGCGCGTAGGACATGTTCCAATCCTGAACAAGTTGCGGCATCTCCTTTGCCTTGTCCCGCACCTGAAAATCCGACATGCTAGGCATGTCCGGAATCTTGAGAGCTTCGCCGATGTCCTCAAGGGATTGGAGGAAGTCATGAAGCAGGTCACCGACTTGGGTAAGCCGGTGGGTACGGGGCTCGGTGGAGGAAGAGTCCGTCAAGTTCAGAGGACCTATACACAAAACAAGTCAAGAAAATTCTAACATTGATAGAAGTCGAAGAAAGTGAAAAAGTCAGACAGATGGAACATACCGAAAATGACGTCGTCGATTTTGGTCTTCTCTTCCCGAAGACTCTGGAGTTCAGCCCGGAGCGCATTCGAAAGATCCTTCTCTATGCTAAGCTCATTTTTGAGGTCCGAGATTGTTTTATCTTGAGGAGCGATCTTGCGATCACGCTCTTCAGTAGCCATGGAGGAGGACTCAAGGACTTGAGCAATGCTCTTTTCATGATTTGCCCTGAGCTAGTCCAGCTCTTGGCGAAGCTCCTTGTTCTCCACCACCAAGGACTTGAGGTTCTCGGCCTCTTCAATCATGGCGTAGGATTGTTTCACCAGCGCTATAAGTCAAAAAGAACAACAGTTCAGAACAAATTTGACATTGAAAATACAAAGACAAGGTTTGAGTCTCGGATTGTTTACCTTCGGCCTCATCCTTGGCAACTTTAAGTTTAGCATTTTTAAGTCGGAGAGCCTTGATCTCTCTCCGCTTATCGCAGGCATTCTTCAATAAATCCTGATTATAGGAACAAACTTTCTGTAAGTCAGAATACCTAAAGTCAGAAAGCTACTTAATACTCGGGCTAATATTTTTGCTAAATATCAGCACGATACTTAGGGGCTACACTAGTTCATTCTTTGGCATCCTAATGAAGTATAAACCCGGATTGTTTATCCTACTTCATGCTTGGGGGCTATAGGATATGATATAAAATACAATAAAGGAAAAACAGGAGTTGGAATTCCGACTTACATATTGTTCACGAGTGAGTTTATCCAAACTCGCGTTCACTTCAACGACAACCTTCTCGGCGAGAGTCAGAGGAATCACTGGGGTTGTTGGAAGCTCACCAGTCCTAATCCTCTCGTCGCGAAGGCGCACCTGCGCGAGAAGGTCAGAGAACTTGACGTCCTCTGCTTCTTGCGCTTCTTCTTCAGCAGATAAGTTTCTTTTCTCCAGGCATTGCCTGGCGAGCCGCTGGATTTCTTCAGCAGATTTCTGGGACAGGCCAAACTTGGCAAGTCCCGGATTGCTGATAAGGTTTTCGGTGAAGGTTTCTGCCGAGGGATCATTACCCCAAGAGGGTTCGCCCTTATCTAAATCTGACTCACCCATGGTGACAACAGTTTGCGACTCAAGGTTCGAAGGCTCCGTTGAAGGAGCCGGATCTTCTGCGGCATCTGGGGAGATCACCGGCGTTGCGGAAGGTTGAGGGGCAGGAGTCAGAGGAGCCACGGCAAGAGAAGAAATGGTAAGCTTCGTCTGTCGCAGGGGCTTCGAAGAAGTTCCCTTCCCCTTGCCCTTGATGAGCGGTTTTGCTCTGAGAATGTAGTAAAGTCGGAAACATTACATCTCGGAAATAAATTCGAGTAAAGTACAAAGGCGGAAGTTGTGATTGAAAGTTACCTCTTCACGACAGGCACCTCCTTTGTGCCAACGGCCACTGTCAGAGCTTTGCGCTTCTTGAGCGCAAGGTCCAGCAATGGGACCACCTTTGTCTCCTGAGAAAACTCAGGAGGGTATCCTTCGAGCGGAGCAAGTTCCGACTCGGGGAGGTCAGCAAGCTGAAAATAAGAAAACATATCAGCATTGCAGTGTAACTCAAAGATTGAAACACATAAAAAGGTGTACTGATGGAAGCTTACCAGCACTACGGGGTTTTCCATCGTATGCATATCCAGAGAAACCTCCGGGATTCTCCTCTCGATCCGCTCCCTAATCAGCCACTTGACCTGGCTTATGTAGCCCTGTGTGGTGTAGGCTTTGGGGCTGATGCGGAGGGAGTCTTTCTTGGACGACGTGATGGAATGCATCAGTCGAGTTCCGTGGTACTGAAGGGGCTAGATCCGACGTGAAACCCAGCACTGGACCAAGTCGGATCCCTTCAGACCCTTGTGTTTGATCAAGTATTCGATCCGCCTCTTAGCGAGGATCAGATCGTCGGTGAGAGCCGGAGCAGCCTTGTCCCAGGATGGTTGGGCCGTGGCAGCTCCGTCGATGAAAGCCGGCAAAGGAGTGGCTTTGCCAGGAGCCGGAATATCCCTATGATAGAAACACGTGGCTGGCCATTGTTTGATCGAGTCACTAGCTAAAATTTTGGGATACGCGCGCTCGTGTCTAAGAGAAAAACTAATAGTACCGGTGATGTAAGGAACACCGACGGTAATGGAGTTTCTCTGGACATGAAAATAGTACCAGAATAGAGTCAAACTCGGCCTAATGCCGAGAAAGCCCTCACACAACGAAGCATACACGCTCATCTCTAAGAGAGAGTTGGGAGGAAGATGATGGAGTTTAACTCCGTAATGATCAATCACCTCGGAGAAGAACTCCGAGGGAGGAAACGACAAACCTCTGTCGAGGTGGGTGCCGAAGTGGACCCGCTCGCCATCGCGCGGGTTGGGGACGGTTTCCCCGAAGCCGCTCCGCCAGTCGTCGGCGCAGAGGAGCCCTTCTTTCTAGACGTTCTTGAGACCCTCGTCGTTGAGCGTGCAGGGAATCCAGAGCCCGCGAAAGCTCTCTTTCTCCGCCACCGCTTCCGTCGCTGCCGCCGCCGCTGCCGCCAAGCCGAAAGAGGAAGATGAGGCCATTTCTCTGGCGAGTAGTTGACCTAGAATGGGCAGCGCTGGGAGTTCTTTGGGAAGGAACGGGGGAGCTCTGTGCGCGCAGAGAGATTGGAAGGAGAGGAAAAGGCAAAGGACAGGTGAAAGGAAAAGGAGAAAATCCTAACCCCTTATATCCACCTAACTGCGCCAAGATTCGTGCAAAAGCTACAGTGTAACCGCCACGCGTCGTGGAAGGAACTGGGAAGGACCCCACGCGATGATTACGTCGCCTCAATCTCCGCGCACGCATTGAAACGGCGCCTGGGTTCCGTGAACCCTAGACCCACCAACGGTCATGCTGACGAAATGCATGTGAGATGATGTGACTTGACCATGACTTGTGTCAGGTAGCGTTAGAGACCAAGTTCCGTCTTAGTTTGAAATCATGGAAAATCCGAGTAACCTGTTAATAGGTCCGACTTATTTTTAAGACCCGGATCGTATTTTTTGTTGTGAAGTTTTAGGAACCCTTTAAGATTCTGCAAGCCGAAGATCAAGCTAGACGATGATAAATCCGACTTTGGATCTTCGAGGCCTTCGGGGGCTGCTGTTGGGGATATACTTTCTAGGTATCCTCACAGTTCCTCACTAACCAGGGTGACCCACTTCGGGTTAGAGCTTTACTTCATGGGCGGCCCAGTCCGGGAGAAAGACGAAGTCCAATCCGGCTACGGGAAGGCCCAGAAGACTTACCGACTTAGAGCCATAATGTTACTTGTAGTTCAAGATGTACTCTGTAACCGACTCTTAGACGTAGCCGGATAGATCTCTCTTGTAATCCCTAGGCCGGATATCTATATAAGCCGCCCTAAGGAGAGACTTTAGGGCACCCTTAATAGTCTGCAATCTCAACTCGCACAGGCGAAACCCTTGTAACCCATATTCTGGCTCTGCCGTATTACTGGATTGCTACCAGGAGTAGGATCCGTCCAAAGCCGGCGGATTCGAACCTGGGTAAACTGGTGTGCTTACCGTCCTGGAATACCGTACGTCTCACAACCTCTCTTCCGCATGCCTCGAGGACCCCCTCATGACGTACATGTCTTCAATCCGACGACAAAGAGAAATATGCTTTATGCGAGAAATACATGCATGGTTTGAAGTTGTCTTGTGAAAATCCTACTTGCAAACATGATGTTATTACTTCTAGTAACTATTTTGAAAGAGGAAAGCATTCTCATGATTGTCATCATAAATCTAATGATCCTCTTTATGTTCCTATTAATTCCAAGTTGCATTCTTCACATGGCTATGTTAGTGAATTTTCTTTTCATGCTTGGAACTATTATGAAGGAGGAGGTCATAAGAGCCCTCTTTATGCTTCTAATATTTACTAGACACCTGTTTGCACCCCCGGGAAACAGCTAGTAGATAAAACGCCTTACATTAAACATACACTTGCACGATTTGGGTCTTAGTCGATAAGCTTAACGTTGGACAATTCATGGGAAAGTGCGTGCTCCAACAACGGCTAAAAGAAAGTTTTAGACATCTCGTCACGAGAAAAATAGTCCTATGAAACCCTTTATTTTATATGCAAGCTATATAAGCATAAAGTTTGAATAAAATCATCTTAAAAAAAGTACTTTACATCTACTTTACAAAGGGAGCATGTAGCAGAGTTGGACCAAAACCATGCGAAAATACAAGATTCATGAAAATGTGCCTGCATCGAGGCAGTTGTAGTACAACAGTGGCAATTCAAGCATGTGATTCGAACAAAAATTCCTGCAAGCAGATAGCGCATGACTTTACATGTTTACTAGCTTCGGCAGGCACCCTTGTGTTGCAGGCATTCCTTATTGTCGCCATGTTCATGATGAAGTGTCGCTCCACCATTAAGTGAAATGTGAAGGTGCACTTTCTAACATACACTAAATGTGTTCTCGTCGGTTCTGAAATCATACCAATAATGACATCTTCGGGGATTATAGCCTCCATCTCCTCTTGGACAAAGCGTAGATGGCTCACTTGATTCAGCTCTTGGAACCACATACGTAAAAAGGAACGGCACCCGAAAACATTATAGAAGGTCGGACCATCGATGGTTCAGAAATGGCCTTCCTACCCTGAGGGTGGATACCTCTCCACATCGCTCGGTGCCCCTGGCCTATTGAGCTCAAACACAGTGGTGATGTTGAGGTATACCATAGCACTGACACGTTTGAAGCAGTCGCCTCCCTAAACACCCCCGTAGGTGCAAAAGAAATAAGTGGTCATCGACAGCTTCCACCACCGGATCCTGTCACTAGCTTCTTTGAGGACGCATATGGTTGACTGCACGTGCAAAGGTAATTCATTGATTATCAATGAGAGCACAGACGCGGCATGTGGAAACTCAAAGCCATCTAAAAGTTCTATGGAGGAGATGATTGGGGAAGAGATAGTGACGCTAGTAGAGATACTTGGTACAGTGAGGGTCGCCTCAGAGCACGCGTTGAAACGACTCGATGTTGAGGGTCGGAACGGACAACCGCTGTAGAGAGATAATGACATGGAAAGCATGTAGGCTGGAATGTGTTGTCTCGACACCGCTACCGATAGGGCAGTGTGGCACGCAAACATCACACAAAAAATGAGATAATGTCGGTGTCGAAACGTCTCATCAATCACCCAAGTAAATGCATCAACTCATAAAAACCGGTCAAGCCTAGCAAAAAAGAGTCAACCACTCAATAAAGATGCACAAAATAAAAAACCATACACAATGTGCTATTATATATAAAAATATATGGCACAATCGATGCTTCTTGACCCATTTTATTTGACATGTTTTCGTGTCTACATGTTTACAATATACTCGCAAATGTAAGAAAATGACTACATGTGAGCAACCTATTCCTAGAGTCTTCGAGGGGGCAACTAAGAATCCTATGTCTTCCAGGTCGTATTCCTCGTCTACTGCATGTTGTCACGATGATCATGGTTCTGCCATAACAGTAGAGAAAGACACGTGGAATGTAACGGAAGAAGACGCAGTAGACATGAGTGGCTTCACATCCTGAAGCTCATGCATGTTTCATCACGAAGTAGTGGCGTGGTATGCGGTGAAGTCGCCAAGGACCACAGTGTCTTCATCCACGTCAAACTGAATAAGTAGACATCTGCCAACAAAAGTTTTCGTCTCCTCCTCTCGACATAAAGGAACGCATTCCATGTACATACCTATTTGGATAAAGAGCACAAGGAACACAAGTAAGAAATCATAAAAAGGAGTGAAGGCCGATAAATAAATACATTAAAGACAACAAAAAGTAAAGAGAAAAACGAATGGTGTAGGTGTTTCTAAAGATCAAGAAGACGATGAACGTGCGGACCAGTGATGAAAAAAGATAGATCAAGAAGAGAAGACCATAGCTGCAATAAAATGTATTATAACATGTTAAGAAGCAATAAATAACATAGAATATCAGGAAAGTAGAGACTAAAGCGTGAGAGTGATCATAAATTAAAGAAAAACATCGCAATGGTGCTTGCTTATCGATGGCGACACACTCACTTGAAAGAGCATTTCTTGATCCCTAGTGTTTTCTGTGTTATATAAGAATGCCATTAATATTAGAATTGTATGTTCGGTGCTGCATATACAAAAGATATATTACATGTATCAGCATCATCCCTCCAAAAGAAAATAACCCCGACTCAAATTGACTAAGTATTAGCATGCCAGGCTCAATTATCCAGCCCTAGTGGGGCCCAATAATACTCCACAGGGCGATTTTGGCTAAGAACCAACGGGGTGACTCTCAGATGGGGGGCAGCTATTTAGTTCTGGGCCGGATGTTTGCCAAGGCCGAATAATCTAGTCCTGACCAGATCCAGATAATCCGCCCCTCCCCATAATTAACTAAGGACTAGATGATGCAACTCTCTGATATAGGGGCATATATTTTCCCCAGATTTTTTGCTAGGGCCGGAGTTTTTGCCCTAGCCGAATAATCCACCCCTCCCGGTGGACTAGATTCAATACAAGAAAATTTGGCTTTTACAATGGACGACTTTCATGGTCGAAGGCCCATTTTTCGTGGTTGAAATTCTTCTACAACGGATGCTCTTCGTGGTAAAATTCCCGTCAAAAATGAATCTACCATAATTTTTTCTGCCTATGGTGGATCTCACCCTTACCTCGTAGATCTATTCTTTAGCCGCGTTGACTGCTCATGTCATGCAAACTGTTTTAACATCCCAATTTCAGCAATCTTGATTAGTTGTCCAGAATGCAAAAATCAGGGGGAACAAAAACTTTTTCTTGTTTAGTGATGCAGTGTTTGCTTGTTGTTTTCTTGTGCGTGTGCATCTGAATATATACCATCCTCCTTACCTCACCATCAGTTGACAAAAGCTATTTAACAAGATAGTCTTGGCTCATTTTACATATTCTCAAATGTTCTCGCATTTCAAAACCTGAGCCAAGATACACTTACAAACCAAACTATTTTAGTAGCTTCTATTAACAAAATTATGGAGACCTATAAGAGATAATCTCCTTATGTTTCAAGACAGAACCTTGAACTATTCCTACCCCTAGGATTTCCAACACCTTTTATAAAACCTTGAACTCTACTCTTGGTAGAAATACCAAGGTACTCTCATGTACTTCAAAATACAACTCTTCTCAAAATACCCTTCCCTACCCCAAGCTAGGCTTTGAGGTATCCATATTAGTAGGTTTGTTTTGCTTGTAAGATGAGTTGTCTTTATATGTTGTCTGACTTGTTTGCTTAGGAACTAAAGTGAGCTACCCTAGGAGATCATACTATAGGATCAAACTAAATCAAGATTACAAATCCTAAGCAAGCCCCTTAAGCTTGATCTGATATCTAGTCACTAGAGTGACCATCTCATCTCTTAACCAACTCAATCTAGGGCTAATCCATTCTCATAGCCTCCAACTCCACCAAGACCAGATATAAGCATGGATCCTTTATAATCAATCAACATTTCATCATTATACACTTGATGATGACTTGGCACCTTGCATCATTCCAAAACCCTCCTCTCTTACATTCTAGTAAAAAAAACCAACTCTGGCAAAATATGGCTATGTCTGGAAAACTGTTAGCAATGTCTCATCTCTGGGACTCCCTCTTTCTCAACCCATGTGCACTTTTTGAAATGCACTTAAACCATTTTGTAAACCATCCTAAGGAGTACGAAGGCCCCACTTTTTCCCTTGGCTAGATGTAACATCCCAAAACTTTAAGCCAAGTGATCAAGATCAATTCTACCCATTTTAGGGTTAACAAAAACTTTTCTATTTAAAAATCTTTAAGCATTCATATGTGTGTGCATTTAAAATAGGAGTTGTTTGAAATGCCATGATTGAGTGATCTATTGGTTGTAAAATGACTCTAAGGTGAATTACACATCATCTAGATCATCCGCAAGTAAATCCCAAAGAAAAAGAAATCAAAAAGAATTAAATAAGGCAAATGGTCACTTTTGCCATTTTAATCACCTAGGCCACTTTGGCTATTCCTAGCACTCAAATCCAAACAGAAACAATTGTGGAACTTTTGTACCCCTTAATAGTACAAGTAGTGATGTGCCAAGGCCCACTCTGTGATCTCCCAAAAACATTCAAACTCTAAATTTAAATGACATTTGAAAATTGAATCTAGTTCATATGTCTAGCTACCACTTCTTCAAAAACCACGCAAATGAACTCCATTTCAAAATCCCAAGCAAACCTAGATGCTTAAGAATAAGATGAATCACTCCACCAAAAATCTTTCAAAAATTCAAAAGTTTCTCTCATGCGGCCATTTGATCGAACACCTTGTGAGCAGAATCATTATGGCCTAACAAACACTATTTTGGAGCAAAATCTTGTTGAGCCATTTGATGCACATTGATCACCTTGGTCTCCCCCAGGCCCAACCAGACCAAAACCACCCCATGCCCTAGCCCCTGGCGCTAGTGCACCGCCACCCCGAGGCCATGCTCGTCGGCCAAACAGGCACAAGCCGCAGCAGACCACCAGTCCCTCTCCGCCGCTCCAGGGAGTGAGGGGTGACCTCATCGCCGCCCACGGTCCACCCCATGGCCCCTTCTAGTCACTGGACCACCTCACAGCCGCGCCGCCCTTTTCTCTCTGCATGTAGCCAGAGCACGCCATAGCTCCCTTGCCGCCAGCATGCCACAGACCACGCCTCGACACAAAATCACGCATGCTGCTCCGCCTTGGACCCCTCACCCCGCCAAACACGGCCGTGCACCGCCACGTGACCCATAGTCGCCAGGAGCACCGTCGAGCACCGCCTCTATCTTCCAGAGCGCGAGAAGCTCCCGACCAATTTCCACCACCCCTACCGTTGGAATTCCATCGGAGGTAGCCGATGTAGAGTAGGAGAAGTCCCCATTGATTTCGTCCACCTCAGCCCCTGCCGGGCGACCTCGCCTGAGTCCGCAATCACCATCCAGTTCGTTTGCCTGCCTTGCACACTAGCTGGAGCCCTGGTACGTCCCCAGTAGACCCCCACCGACCATGTTAGGGTTCAGTCTTGCCGGCGACGAGTCCGTCGTCGATGACGACCGTGGACCGTTAGATCGTGTTCTAATCGTGTGGTTCTTATCGCCCCGTACCGCTTCGGGTTTTACATGCCGCTGACATGCGGGACCAGCCTGTCAGTCGCCCTCTGCGCTGCGGAGCGTCATTGGGTCGGCCCAATTAGATTCCCACGTGACCCAGTTAATTCAAATATAGGTTTTTCTATTTTAGACTTAAATCAATTCTATCCCTTAGTTCAAAAATCCATTCAGAGAGGTTTACAAAACCAAATTGACTGATTCCAATTTTGATGGAAAGCTACTTAAAATCTCTATCCAAGCCCGTTGTACTTAAATAATTTAGAGTTAGATATCTATCCTAGTAAAAATAACAAGACAGAAGCATTTGCACATTCAAACATTTTTATAAAATCAACCATAATAGCTTTTGAGTTGATTCCAACTCTCAAAAATCACATTTAACCATACCTATCTGAATATGTAATCATATTGAGGTTTATATACAGTGACTTTGGAATGGTACCAAAATAGTGCTATACAGGCATTCCTAGTCACTTTAAATCATTAATTATTAAACTTGAACTTATTAAAATGTGATCCAACCTTTAAATCACATTCCCTTATGTTAGAATATGTGGTGATGACACGTGTACACATGATCCCATATTTTAATTGGAGAATATTAAATCTTAGTTAACTTCAATGAGTAGAAATTACTTTTCTCAAATAAAACAAATGAAGCTAGTTCATTAAACCTTGTGATGCTTGTGATGATAATAGATCATCAAATGTGTGCCTCAGTGTACTAAGTAGACTAGTTAAGTATTGTTTGGTGATTGTGTATTATGTATGTATTTATAGACGATAGTACCGGCCAAGTCTACGAGGAGGAGGAGTTCTACCAAGAGGAGGAGGAAGAAAATTTCAACCACTGCACTACACAAGGCAAGCTAGCACTATACAAGTTACTTGCAAGTTTTACTTGCAAGCCTAGCACTTCAAGTAAACTGAGCAAGCTATTGTTAGCAAGTGGACTTAATCTAGATAACCCAAGAAAATGCATTAGGCATGATTTGGTTATACCATTTTTGACTTATACCTACTCCAAGTTTTATTTACAAGCTTTTACCTTATTTACTTTATCAAAGTCCTTTACTTATTTAAAGGTAGCATAAAGAGTATAAAACTTGCCCTATCTAGTTAGACTTAGATGTAATTCTATGGCATGAGATTGAATTTAGCATCCCACATTAGTGAACACTCTTAACTTAGTAGTTGGAACTAAACCAAAACTTGATTTACTCTAGATGGGAATACTTGGTGAAAATGATTTGTGAAAACCTTGGAATGATGAGTCATTCTATTGAGATGCTTTGACATGTGTTGACAAATACAAATGGTTTATGATGATGAAAATGTTGTGGCATGAGCCTTAGCCCTTTTACAAAACTAATGGTTGGGTTCGGATGCGATACCATTCCAATTTTACCGTACAACCACAATACCTAAATTAGGTAAGGCTTAGCCGGAAGTTTATATGCATTAGTATTAGTTTCCTCGCAGGAGAGGTTTGAGCTGAGGCTACCTCTCAATGTTGTCCACCTATGCAGTGCCCAAGATGACAGATGGTCATGGTTGAGAGGCCATGCTCATAGGAGAGGTGCTTATACTAGAGTGTGTAAAGGAAAGGTTATGTTTGATTATCTGCATACTAAGTATGATGATTCAGGGTTATCCCTGATAGATGTATTGAATTTTGTGGTGAAAGTGTACCACCTCTGTAGAGTGTCAAACTATTCGAATAGCCGCGTCCGCGGTTATGGACAGTTGGAGTGGCCATACTGTTCCGTTATCAGATGTTTTCAAAACAACTTATGAAATGAATTGTGACATGACTTAACCACAACAGAGTTGTGACTATGATGACTAATTTCCCACTTAGGTGTTTTCAAACATTATTTTATCTTTCTTTGTTTCTGAACTCAGCTTAGGTTTCAATCCTAACTTTATAAATAAACTTAGAGTTAGCATTCATACTAGAACTATCCTACTTATTAGTGGTAGTTTTTGAGTACTTAAAGAGTACTCATGGCTTTTGTCCCTGGCTATTCCTATGGCCAGACTATGAAGGAGATTACCAAGATGAAGGACAGCAGGACGGCTATGATAACTAGGATCATCTCCCATTGTCAGCATTGCCTGTGACTCTGAAGATGGACCCCACCGCTACGGTATATATTTCGCTACTTGATTGTACTACGACAGGATCATGAGATCCTTTATTTGTGTAAGACCTTATTTATGGTTTTTAATGGATGATGTACTATGATATCCAATCTGTTATGTCTCACAAAAATGGTAATCCTGGGATTGTGATGTATGGCATAATCGGCATCTGGAATTAAAAATCCGGGTGTTGAGAGGTTGGTATCAGAGCCATCCTGGCCATAGGAGACCCTAGTTATAATGGACGTCCGAACAAAAACATAGTTTCAAAAACCAAAGTGAGTACTTATGAAAACTATTTCCTCTCTTACCCTTGGGAATTATTTCTTTCAAAAAAACTCATGTTCCTCCAAATTCTTAATTTGATCACTTCACTAACTTTCTCAGCCTAAATTTTTATAGATGGAAGCCCAATACAACAAGTTCTACCAGTTGGGCAACGGAGGCCAACTGATCTTCGAGAGGGATCTTGATTCACTGTCTGAGTTCTTGGAGCGTCCTCATCCAGAATTCCTTGGAGCTCAACTCCAGGGTCCACCAGGAGGAGATTTACAATGTCTAGTGACTACTGATCTTCGAGGCAAGATAGAAGCACTAGTATCTGGGAGGATTCAGTTCTCCGTGAGAGAGAACAACTGGCTAGATGGATTAGCCAGGGCAATGCATGAAGCTCTTGCACGTCTGTGTGCCCTCAGTGTCAACCTAGTCCAAGTAACCCGCTTTGTTCACTATGCAAGGCGTGATTCCATGGGAATGCCGCTAGAGATGCCAAGTCACCCAATACTGAAGGATCAAGTGGAGAACCTCGACTTCCTACTGTACGACAGACAAAAGGAGTTGGACAATGATAGAGAGTTAGCCAACCACAACCTCGCCATTGCCACCCAGAAGGCCCAGACTTTCTCACTGCTAGTCCAGGATCGTCATTCTCTGCGCCGTCAACGCGCCAAGAAGGATCGCACCACCGACCGTCTTCGCAAGAAGGTGGCCGACCTCGAGAAGACCATCAAGGAGCAAGAACCTCAGCTTGCCGTAAAGGAAGAAGATGAGGAAGGTGAAGATATCCAAGGGGATATTGACTCCTACCTCAGCAATGATGATGACTTTCAAGAGGAAGATGCCGTGGACTTCTACACCGACGATGACGACTCTAACTTCATCGATGATGAGTAGATGCACTAGAGAACTAACGTAGAGTGAGGAGTATTGGTCCCATTGTATCATAGCTTACATAATGGTTCTTAAAACCATCTATTGTCCTTTGATGTTGTGGTGTGTGTGTGTGTTTGTATCGTGTGCTTTGCTTGAATGAATGAAAAGAAGTTGGTTGCAAAATCCCAAGTGAAACTCAAAGTTTTAGCTCTGAAATCAAAACCATGAACCTTAGAACTTTCCCTCTTACCCCTTTATCTATCTCAATCTTCAGATGACTCGTGGAAACCAAGGAGGGAGCAGCTCATCGCAAGACCCAATGCTGCAGATTCTGCAGACTCTCATTCCAGACCGTGAAGCAAGCAGGGCAGAGCGCCAAGCTAATCTAGCAACACTACAACAAATCGCCCAGATGGCTCACAACAACCAGAACCATGGAAATCAGGATCATCATGGATCCAAACTCAAAAACTTCTAGAATACCAATCCCCCAATCTTTAGTACTTCAGAGAACCCACTAGATGCTTATGACTGGTTGCAGACAATGGAGAATAACTTAGAAGTAGCAGGAGTGGATGCCAACGAGAAAGTTCTTTTTTCCACCCACTATTTGGCAGGAGATGCAAGAGAATGGTGGAACAACATCCGCACAATGAACCATGGTCAAGTGATGACATGGAAGCGTTCAAAATCAAGTTCAGTCGCAGCCACGTGTCGCAGGGTCTAGTCACCAGAATGAGGGATGAATTCAGAGAGTTGAAGCAAGGCAGAATGACTATAGTGGAGTACCGTGACAGATTCTTATCCTTAGCCAGGTATGCACCTGATGAGATCAACACGGAGGCCAAGAAGAAGGAGAGATTCCTGAACGAACTGCCTGATGAGATGTAGATTGTCCTCATCAACATCCGTTTCCAGGATCTCGAAGAGATAGTCGACTCTGCCATTCAGATGGAAGGGAAGATTAATCAGGCAAACGACAACCGCAAACGTCGTATGATGCACCAAGATGGAGCCAACAGTCACCAGAAGTACCGTCCCAACCCTTCTGAGGGATATGCACCGCGGAACAACCGACCCCCAATGTCTCGCCCAAGCTACCCCAACTGTAGCGGAGGAAATGTGAAGTCCGGAGGAAACAACAATCACTCCGGCAACACCAACAATTTCAACCGTGCACCTCCCAGGAGTAACAACAACAACAACACTGCACCCAGAACTAGAAGCAATGTTGTGCCCGTGGCAGCAAAACACAAGTCTCAAATCACTTGTTTCGAGTGCAGAGTGAAGGGTCATTACTCCAATGATTGCCCCAAGAAGATTGCCGCCACTGCCAATGTGAATGCCCCAGCTCAACAGCGACATCGTGTTCAACCAGGGAAAGATTCGCCCCAAGGAACCCTGACAACCGCAACGGCCGTCTCTTCCACATGAACGCCGAAGAAGCCCAAGAAGCGCCAGATGTAGTGCTGGGTATGTTTTCTGTCAACTCAGTTTTAGCAAGCTAATCCCCGGAACCGGACCCATAGCCCAGAGACCCTATAGCATGAACCCCTCAGAGTTAGTGGAATTGAAGAAGCAGGTGGATGCTATGTTGGCAACAAGCTTGATTCAACCAAGCGCATCGCCATCTAGATTGCCACTTGTAACACCCTCAAGTCATACCTATGCAAGTTTTAGCGCTTCCCGCCAAACCCGCATAGAAACGATTCAAGGACGCCCACCAGGCACTTTCGTGCGGGTGGAAAACGAAGTAATACCATTACACATCAGTCCTCGATGGGACCCATAGACAGATTTATATACATCAACGACTCCATCAGTCAAGAATACAGATATACAATACAAAGATTCAAATCACCTTGAAAACGAAAGAGCGTCAGACTAAGGACAAGATGCAAATGGGGCTAAGAGCCCCGAAGAATAACCAATGGCGTCCATAACCCTGCCCAGGCCAAGCCGGAAGGGTAACCCTGCTAAGGAGGTCGATCTCAAACCTGCTAAAACAAAAGGGGTGCAAACAAAGGCAAAGGAAAAAGAGGAGCGTCAGTACTGAGGCCAGTACATGGCGAGGCTAGAATTCGGCGGCTCTCGCCTACATAGGTATGGTGGGCTGAAGCGGCAGCGCAGCGGCACTAAACAACCTATAGAGACTCGATACAACTGGCGTTTATCAGAGAGGGATAAGAAAGACCTATTCGGATCCAACCTGAAGCTAACACCAAACAAACCCATCCTGGTATTTCCCCCTCGAGACCAAACGAGGAAGTCGGACCAAGGAACTCACATAGTTGGCAATTTTACTCATTCCGTTATAGTTGCTGCAATTACTAATCAGATATAGATAGCATGAGTCATCCTGATAGCATAAGTAGTGGGAAGTTTTGATCACCATTCCGTTGTAGTTGGAACATTTACTAGTCAGATAAAATTGTCCTGAGGAATCCCCAAAACCCAGCAGTTGTTGACACTTTTATCACATTCCATTGGAGTTGCAATACTTACTAGGCAGGTATATCAGAACACGATACGACCAAGAGCCACCAGTTGTTGGATTTTTTAATATCCATTCCGTTATAATTATGAGCTGCTTACTAGTCACATATTAAGTCAAATTTATAGCACTACTTTAGTTATGCTTGTCTATGATCGACATACTGTGCTCCAAGTCGTCCATAACCGCAGACACGTCTTTCAGAAAGTTTTACCATGCAGAGGTGCACAAATAGCAACACACACTCGATCAACCTCGGAAAAACCAACTCAAAACCCAACGAGGCATTCACGACAAAGCGATCACAGGATTCAGAAATATTTCAGGGGGCCACCCCACTAAGCTACCCGCAACGAAGTTGGCCGACTCCGGAACGGACCCAGGGTTTGTGTGGACGGCTGTAAACGACTAGGGACCCGGAAGTGTGACTGGGCTTGTCGATACAGCGAAAACGTGTCACGATCCTAAATAGTACAGGTGCTCCACGCACAATCTTAAATAAAGCAGTAAAGCATGGCACAAGTACAAGATAGTAATAAATCCCCAAACTACTTTGTGGCCCCAAGAAATAGAAATGAATCAAGCTCTGGCTCAGGGGGGTCCATAAGGCCTCCCGGATGTGGATAGTGCGAAAAATCAAGGAACATGTATCAAGTACTCGGGGTCCTACGGGACACAAGTGAACGTGGAAGAACCAAATAACATCTATTGCCCACCGATGCCTCTGCATTAGTTATAGCTAGCATTTTTAATAGTTGTATTTAAAGTCATGATCATATCCACCATAAGCATCTGCCAGCATTCCAACAACTAGGGTACACGACAACACGAGATCACACCTGAGCAAGCAACTACGACTCGCAAGGCCAGCTATCTACCAAACATAGGTAATAGGACGTGTCCAAGGCAATATAGAGGCTGCACGGGATATAACTGGGGTACGGAAACTAAAGCATCGTGACATGGATAGCAATAGATCAACAGGAGGAAATAAAGACTATAAATGCAAAATAGGTAGAAGGGGAAGAGATGCTCGTCTGGGAAACACTGCCGAAGGTTCAAATCCGGAGAACTTGTCGGTACTCGCATCCACTCATCGGTCTAATCTGCGAAGAAGCAAACACTAGCAAAAACACTGGATACAATATTTAATACGACGGCAGAAGATCCGACATGATTATGATATGATGCATGGCATGGCAAGATGCGGTGCAATTAGGCAATATTAAGCGGAACCGTGGTCCCGACAAATGATTATATGGTTCAAGTTGTTTAGAACCCCCGCAATTTAAATATTGTATTAACAGGGTGAAACATGGCATCGGTTCGCTACACAAATTTAAATGGAGTCCGGAATAAGACAAAGATATCCCGCATAAACACTCCATATTTAATTTAGGTGAACCGACTATTTATCCCATTCCACCAGATGACATGTATGCAAGAATGATGATTTAATGATGCGACAGGCATATGTCATATTATAAAAATAGAGGCTTAGGGTCACACATCTGGGGTCGGAAGATCTTGGGTTCCGGGGTTCGAGGTCCGATAGGGTTCGACGGGGATCGGTCTCGGCGGGAATTTTCTCGATCAACGGAGTAGATCTTGGCGTTCCGGGAAGAAGGACTTGGCGTTCCGTGTCGGCGACCTTGGCACTTCGGGATGAAGATCTTGATGGGTGGCGTCCTTTGATTCCCTGTCGGTGATCTTGTTGTCCATGACGAGGTACTTAGGTCTTGGCTTCGAGTGACGACGGTGTATCGTTTGGCACTGTGGTCTTCAGATGCATTATACTCGCTGCGAAGATCTTGATGATGTCAAGGAGGATATATATGGAGGTGTAGGTACTGAGCGTAGGTCTCGGACATGGGCATCAACAGATACACACAAGCCAATAGCAGCACAGTACCTGGAGCGCACATCAGCAACAAAAATACCCACACGGGCATGGATTCGAACACCTGGATGATGAGGCCCGGACAGACATACAATGGCTAGAATCAACTGCCTTAGCACTGACACACAAACATGAACAGGGCCTGCACAGCAGCTGGTGAAGTACTAGTGCTAGGCAGGTCGACGAGGTGGGCACTCACGGCAGAGGAGAACCGGCCAGAGGCGGTGCGAGGGGGCTCGAGGATGGCGAAGCACACGCGGCTCGAGCGGATGGTGGCCTTGGCGGCGCTGCTGCCGGAGCGACGAGGGTGGGAGCGTCCATGGTGGTACCAAGGCGGGACCGGTGGAACTCAAGGCTGCGCTGCGTGCAGCGGGGCAGAGCACCGGCGATGTGGCGCCGCAGAGCCGAGGTGGAGGCCAACGACTAGCAGGACGACAGAGGAGGACCAAGCCCTGTCTGGGCTACAGGGAGGCACCGACGAGCTTGTAGGAGGCGACGAGGAGGGCTCCGACGGTGAGCTCGCGAGGAGGCGGGGCCTCGGTGAGGTGGCGCGTGAAGTAGGTGGCCGCAGCTGCAGGGACGCGCGCGGGGCAGAGGACCGGGAGGCGTCACATGGCGGCAGGGCACCACACGGCCGGGGTTGCTGCGGCTGCAGCGGGCCAGCATAGGGGCGAGGCGCCCGGGCGGCTCGGAGAGGGACGCGCGACGGCGGCCTGAGGCGGCATGGAGTCGAGGCGGGATCGGCGGCTGAGTTGCTGGCGGCGCGGTGACACAGGGCCTGGGGTAAGGTCGACGGCGGGCCGGCGATACGGGCCACGTGGGAAGAACCGGCGGAGTAGGACGTCCGGTGGCGTGCCTGAGAGAGGAGCGACGGGGAGGAGGCGAGGGAACGTGCAGGGCATGGGGTAGGTGGGGGAAGGACGAGGGAGAGGGACCAGCGATGGGGAGCGGGCGCGGTTGGTGGGGACACGCGGCTCGGGCAGGCACGCGTTGACGGGGTGGGAGGAGGCCAGGCTGGCGCGGGAGTTGGGGATCGGGGTGGTCGGGGCATGCGTGCCAGGCGGCGGGCAGGGGAGTGGCTGTCCAGTGAGGGTGGGGCCTAGGGGCAGGGAGAAGGAGGCGGGTGGTGTGGTGGACAGGTGGGCTGTTGTGGCGGCTGGGGTGAGGTGGCAGGCGACGATTGGTGGGAGTGAGGTGGAGGGACTGGGTAAAATAGGCTGGGTAGGTTATTTGGTAGCATAGGTTTTGGGTGTTTCTGGGTAGGTAGGGTTTTTATCTGGAGGTGGCCGGCTGGGCTTTCGGGCCTGGCTGGCTGCCTCCCAAAATAATTTAAATATTTCATTTATTAAAAACGAGGCGTTTGTAAACCGTTGGTAGACAAAACAAAATATTCTGGAGACCCGGGTTTTGTGTTTGAATAAAGTCGGGGCGTTTAGAAAAAAAAACAGACTTTTCGAAGATAGTTTTATGCAAACAAATGCAAGATGACATGACGATGCTCAAATGCAATGTGGCATGATGACATGAGCATGCGGTCATGATGATGCAATGCACAAAAACAACACGATTTTCTTGTAGTGGTTTTTGCGGGGCGCCACAATTCGACACCACTAACAATGGATCTCGCCCTCGAGATCCGCCTCATGTTACCAGAAAGAAGGTCGGCAATCTGCATCTTCTTGCTTCGTATAGATCCTCGCGACACCACTAACAAGAGGTCGTTGTCCGTGATCATCGAGGGAACACTCCGGTAACAAAGGACAAAGGTAGAGGTATCCACAAATAAAGCCACCTCTAGCTTCTATGGACGGAGTAAAATTGCTTGATTCACCGATTCGATATACAGAAGTGAATGAAAAGAGTAGTCAGATGGTGATCAGTCCATCACGCACCCAAACCATTACTCTGCACATGAATAGGAGAATTATGCAATTCAAATCTGGAATTAGACTGAAGATCTCGACAATCGAGGTTCGGAACAACGGAGGAATGCAGACTCTGCATCGGATCTGTCATATAGGATGTCGTCGCGTTGGAGAACACCGGAAGACACAACAAGGACCAAAGAATGGTTACACAAATAAAGGATCACTCAGATAGCATGAAGTCCGGCGGTATAAAGACTGTTGCCAAAGGAGGAAGCGAAACCCTGAAGGTACGACGGAAACCCAACCACAAGAATTCCTGCACTTGAATAAAAGATAAGAGAGCAGATCCAAAACACGTAGAGGTAAGAGGAGAATAGCAGAGGGGTAAGGAGTAAAATCATACCTAATCAGAACTATCCAACCGATTTAGCAAAATAGTTTGACACTCTACTTCGGCCGTTAGCTAGGTTATCCTACCAGCTGTACTTGTGGGGTATCGTAACTGCTGGGCTCTGATACCACTCTGTAACACCCTCAAGTCGGCCCTATGCAAGTTTTAGCGCTTCCCGCCAAACCCTCATAGAAACGATTCAAGGACGCCCACCAGGCACTTTCGTGCGGGTGGAAAACGAAGTAATACCATTACACATCAGTCCTCGATGGGACCCACAGACAGATTTATATACATCAACGACTCCATGAGTCAAGAATACAGATATACAATACAAAGATTCAAATCACCTTGAAAACGAAAGAGCGTCAGACTAAGGACAAGATGCAAATGGGGCTAAGAGCCCTGAAGAATAACCAATGGCGTCCATAACCATGCCCAGGCCAAGCTGGAAGGGTAACCCTGCTAACGACGGCGATCTCAAACCTGCTAAAACAAAAGGGGTGCCGACAAAGGCAAAGGAAAAAGAGGAGCGTCAGTACTGAGGCCAGTACATGGCGAGGCTAGAATTCGGCGGCTCTCGCCTACATAGGTATGGTGGGCTGAAGCGACAGCGTAGCGGCACTAAACAACCTATCGAGACTCGATACAACTGGCGTTTATCAGAGAGGGATAAGAAAGACCTATTCGGATCCAACCTGAAGCTAACACCAAACAAACCCATCCTGGTATTTCCCCCTCGAGACCAAACGAGGAAGTCAGACCAAGGAACTCGCACAGTTGGCAATTTTACTCATTTCGTTATAGTTGCAGAAATTACTAATCAGATATAGATAGCATGAGTCATTCTGATAGCATAAGTAGTGGGCAGTTTTAATCACCATTCCGTTGTAGTTGGAACATTTACTAGTCAGATAAAATTGTCCTGAGGAATCCCCAAAACCCAGCAGTTGTTGACATTTTTATCACATTCCATTGGAGTTGCAATACTTACTAGGCAGGTATATCAGAACACGATACGACCAAGAGCCACCAGTTGTTGGCATTTTTAATATCCATTCCGTTATAATTATGAGCTGCTTACTAGTCACATATTAAGTCAAATTTATAGCACTACTTTAGTTATGCTTGTCTATGATCGAGATACTGTGCTCCAAGTCGTCCATAACCGCGGACACGGCTTTCAGAAAGTTTTACCCTGCAGGGGTGCACAAATAGCAACACACACTCGATCAACCTCGGAAAAACCAACTCAAAACCCAACGAGGCATTCACGACAAAGCGATCACAGGATTCAGAAATATTTCAGGGGGCCACCCCACTAAGCTACCAGCAACGAAGTTGGCCAGCTCCGGAACGGACCCAGGGTTTGTGTGGACGGCTGTAAACGACTGGGAACCCGAAAGTGTGACTGGGATTGTCGATATAGCGAAAACGTGTCACGGTCCTAAATAGTACAGGTGCTCCACGCACAATCTTAAATAAAGCAGTAAAGCATGACATAAGTACAGGATAGTAATAAAGCCCCAAACTACTTTGTGGCCCCAAGAAATAGAAATGAATCAAGCTCTGGCTCAGGGGGGTCCATAAGGCCTCCCGGATGTGGATAGTGCGAAAAATCAAGGAACAGGTATCAAGTACTCGGGGTCCTACGGGACACAAGTGAGCGTGGAAGAACCAAATAACATCTATTGCCCACCGATGCCTCTGCATTAGTTATAGCTAGCATTTTTAATAGTTGTATTTAAAGTCATAATCATATCCACCATAAACATCTCCACCATAAGCATCTGCCAGCATTCCAACAACTGGGGTACACGACAACACGAGATCGCACCTAAGCAAGCAACTACGACTCGCAAGGCCAGCTATCTACCAAATACAGGTAATAGGAAGTGTCCAAGGCAATATAGAGGCTGCACGGGATATAACTGGGGTACGGAAACTAAAGCATCACGACACAGATAGCAATAGATCAACATGAGGAAATAAAGACTATAAATGCAAAATAGGTAGAAGGGGAAGAGATGCTCGCCTGGGAAACACTGCCGAAGGTTCAAATCTGGAGAACTTGTCGGTACTCGCATCCACTCATCGGTCTAATCCGCGAAGAAGCAAACACTAGCAGAAACACCGGATACAATATTTACTACGACGGCAAAAGATCCGGCATGATTATGATATGATGCATGGCATGGCAAGATGCGGTGCAATTAGGCAATATTAAGCGGAACCGTGGTCCCGACAAATGATTATATGGTTCAAGTTGTTTAGAGCCCCCGCAATTTAAATATTGTATTAATAGGGTGAAACATGGCATCGGTTCACTACACCAATTTAAATGGAGTCCGGAATAAGACAAAGATATCCCGCATAAACACTCTATATTTAATTTAGGTGAACCGACTATTTATCCCAACCCACCAGATGACATGTATGCCGGCATGATGATTTAATGATGCGACAGGTATATGTCATATTATAAAAATAGAGGCTTAGGGTCACACATCTGGGTTCGGAAGATCTTGGGTTCCAGGGTTCGGGGTCCGACAGGGTTCGACGGGGATCGGTCTCGGCGGGAATTTTCTCGGACAATGGAGTATATCTTGGCGTTCCAGGAAGAAGGACTTGGCGTTCCATGTCAGCGACCTTGGCACTTCGGGATGAAGATCTTGATGGGTGGCGTCCTTTGATTCTCTGTCGGTGATCTTGTTGTCCATGACGAGGTACTTAGGTCTTGCCTTCGAGTGACGACGGTGTATCGTTTGGCACTGTGGTCTTCAGATGCATTATACTAGCTGCGAAGATCTTGATGATGTCAAGGAGGATATATATGGAGGTGTAGGTACTGAGCGTAGGTCTCGGACATGGGCATCAACAGATACACACAAGCCAATAGCAGCACAGTACCTGGAGCGCACATCAGCATCAAAAATACCCACACGGGGATGGAGTCGAACACCTGGACGATGAGGCCCGGACAGACATACAATGTCTAGAATCAACTGCCTTAGCACTAACACACAAACATGAATAGGGCCTGCACAGTAGTTGGTGAAGTACTAGTGCTAGGCAGGTCGACGAGGTGGGCACTCATGGCAGAGGAGAACCGGCCAGAGGCGGTGCCAGGGGGCTCGAGGACGGCGAAGCACACGCGGCTCGAGTGGATGGCGGCCTTGGCGGCGCTGCTGCCGGAGCGACGAGGGTGGGAGCGTCCATGGCAGCACCAAGGCGGGACCGGTAGAGCTCGAGGTTGCGCTGCGTGTAGCGGGGCAGAGCACCGGCGACGTAGCGCCGCAGAGCCGAGGTGGAGGCCGACGACTAGCAGGGCGACAGAGGACGACTGAGCCCTGTCTAGGCTATAGGGCGGCGCCGATGAGCTTGCAGGAGGCGACGAGGAGGGCTCCGACGGTGAGCTCACGAGGAGGCAGGGCCTCGGTGAGGTGGCGCGCGAAGTAGGTGGCCGCAGCTGCAGGGACGTGCGCGGGGCAGAGGACCGGGAGGCGGTACATTGCGGCGGGGCACCACATGGCCGGGGTTGCTGCGGCTGCAGCAGGCCAGCGTAGGGACGCGCGACAGCGGCCTGAGGTGGCACGGAGTCGAGGCGGGATCGGCGGCTGAGTCGCTGGCGGCACGGTGACGCAGGGCCTGGGGTAAGGTCGACTGCGGGCCGGCGACACGGGCCACGTGGGAAGACCCGACAGAGTAGGACGTCTGGCGGCGTGCCTGAGAGAGGAGCGACGGGGAGGACGCGAGGGAACATGGAGGGCGTGGGGTAGGTGGGGGAAGGACGAGGGAGAGGGACGACCGATGGGGAGCGGGCGTGGTTGGTGGGGACACGCGGCTCGGGCGGGCGCGCGTTGACGGGGTGGGAGGAGGCCAGGCTGCCGCGGGAGTTGGGGATCGGCGTGGTCGGGGCGTGCATGACAGGCGGCAGGCCAGGGAGTGGCTGTGCAGTGCGGGTGGGGCCCAGGGGCAGGGAGAAGGAGGCGGGTGGTGTGGTGAACAGGTGGGCTGATGTGGCGGTTGGGGTGAGGTGGCAGGTGGCGATTGGTGGGAGTGAGGTGGAGGGACTGGGTAGAATAGGCTGGGTAGGTTATTTGGTAGCATAGGTTTTGGGTGTTTCTGGGGTAGATAGGGTTTTTATCTGGAGGTGGCCGGCTGGGCTTTCGGGCCTGGCTGGCTGCCTCCCAAAATAATTTAAATATTTCATTTATTAAAAACGAGGCGTTTGTAAACCGTTGGTAGATAAAACAAAATATTCCGGAGGCCCGGGTTTTGTGTTTGAATAAAGACGGGGCGTTTAGAAAACAAAAACAGACTTTTCGAAGATAGTTTTATGCAAACAAATGCAAGATGACATGACGATGCTCAAATGCAATGTGGCATGATGACATGAGCATGCGGTCATGATGATGCAATGCACAAAAACAACGCGATTTTCTAGTAGTGGTTTTTGCGGGGCGCCACACCGGTGTTATTCATCAACAAGAAATATGGAGGCAACCGTCTGTGCATAGATTACAAGGAGCTGAATGATGTCACCATAAAAAACAAGTACCCGTTGCCAAAGATAGAGGATCTATTTGATCAGTTGGCTGGACAAAATGTGTTCTCTAAGATCGATCTTAGGACTGGTTATCACCAACTTAAGATTCGTGCAACGGATATTGCGGAGACCGCCTTTACTACTCGTAATGGTTTATACGAGTATACGGTCATATCTTTTGGATTAACCAATGCCCCTTCTTATTTCATGAACCTCATGAATAAGATCTTTATGAATTTTCTAGACAAGTTTGTCGTTGTGTTTATCGATGATATCCTTATCTAATCCAAGTCAGAAGAAGAGCATGAGCAACATCTGAGAATCATCGTTGAAACCTTTAGAGAGCATCGGTTGTATGCAAGTTTAGCAGGTGTGAGTTTTGGCTAAAAGAAGTAGGATTCCTAGGACATACTGTGTCTGCTGGAGGAGTTGCTATTGATCCCGCAAGATCAAAGATGTAGAAGAATGGGAAGCCCCAACTGCTCAAACCCAAGTCCGTGCATTTCTCGGATTAGCGAGTTACTACCACATGTTCGTCAAAGGATTCTCAAGCATAGCAACACCCATGACCCAATTGTTGAAGAAGGACAAGAAGTTTGAATGGACCGACAAATGTGAAGCTAGTTTCCAAGAGCTGAAGAAGAGATTGATTTCAGCCCCAATATTGATCATGCCAGATATCAAGAAGCCGTTTGATGTGTATTGTGATGCATCCAAGATTGGTCTCGGATGTGTATTGATGCAAGAAGGCAAAGTCATCGCTTATCTGTCTTGACAACTGAAGCAGCATGAGCAGAACTACCCTAAACATGATCATGAGTTAGCAGCCGTAGTTTTGGCATTGAAGACATGGCATCATTACCTTATGGGAAATCACTGTGAGATTTACTCAGGTCACAAAAGCTTGAAGTATATTTTCACTCAGAAGGAGCTGAATATGAGGCAAAGGAGTTGTATTGAGTTAATCAAGGATTATGACCTTGACATTCACTATCACCCCGGCAAAGCCAATGTGGTAGCAGATGCTCTTAGCAGATTACCGTGTAGGCTAAACACCATGATCAAGGAGAAGCAACCAAGTTTGTATGAGGAGTTCGAGCAGTTTAGAACTGAGCTAGTTAGCAAAGGATTGTTATCTAGCATTGAACTTCAACCCACTTTGATTAGCCAAATCAAGGAAGCCTAGAAGGGAAATGAAAGTATCAACGGAATCAAACGTTGTATTGGTACAGGAAAGGTACCTGGATTCACCAAAGATGAAGAAGGAGTTCTGTGGTACAAAGGTCGTATCTGTGTGCCAGCAGATTCGGAGCTGAAGCAAGTTATCATGCAAGAAGCTCATGATAATCTTTATTCTCTCAACACCGGAGGAACAAAGATGTACCAAGATTTGAAAGAGCAATTTTGGTGGCACAAGATGAAGAGATAAATCGGAAGCTACATCGCCAAGTGTGATATCTGTCAAAGAGTCAAAGCAGAACATCGGAGGCCCGCAGGACTATTGCAACCACTGCAGATTCCAGAATGGAAATGGGATTCTGTCAGAATAGACTTTATCAATGGTTTGCCTACTTCTAGTAGGGGGAATGACTCAATCTGGGTCATTGTTGATAGACTGTCCAAGGTAGCTCAAGACAACCTACCAAAGTTCGAAGCTATCAGAGTTGTACATTGCTAGAATTGTTAGTCTGTATGGAACCCCCAAGACCATAGTATCAGATCGAGGAACTCAATTTACCTCGAGATTTTGGCAGAAAGTCCAAGAAGGATTAGGAACCAAGTTGAATTTCAGCACCGCTTATCACCCGCAAACCGATGGACAGACTGAGAGAGTCAACCAAATCTTAGAAGATAGGTTGAGACTTTGTGTGTTATAATATGGATCAAAATGGGAAGATTGTCTGCCTTTCGCAGAATTCTCATATAACAACAGTAACCAAGCCAGTTTGTAAATGGCACCATTTGAGTTCCTATATGGAAGAAAGTGTCGTACCCCTTTGAATTGGTCGCAAGTAGGAGAGAGTCAGATCTTTGGACCCGACATTCTCCGAGAAGCCGAAGAGAAGGTTCATAAAGTCCGTGAGCACCTCAAGACCGTCCAATGCAGACATAAGAGTTATGCTGTTAAGATAAGGAGAGACCTCACTTTCAATGTCGGAGATTTTGTGTATCTCAAGGTTTCATCATTGAAGGGAAGCCAACATTTTTGTCTGAAAGGAAAGTTAGCCCCCAGATATATTGGACCCTTCATGATTTTGAATTGTTGAGGAGAATTATCGTATCAACTAGAACTTCCAGAAGAGATGTCAGCCATCCACAACGTGTTCCATATCTCGTTACTTCGCAAATGCGTAGAAGTGAAGGAGAAGACCGAAGTTTTCAAGAACATCGATCACCGAGCTGTTGATATCAACAAGGATATGACGTATCGTGAAGTGCCCATCCATATCTTGGAGGAAGCTTACAGAACCACCCGGACCAGGAGTATCAAATTTCTCAAGATTCAATGGATCAACCATACCGAAGAAGAAGCCACTTGGGAGCGAGAAGATTACATTAGGACCGAGTTCCCAGATCTCTTTAGTTCCTAGTTTTCTTTCTTAAATCTCGGGACGAGATATTGTTTAAGGGGGGGAGGGTTTGTAACATCCCAAAACTTTAGTCCAAGTGATCAAGGTCAAATCTACCCATTTTAGGGTTAACAAAAACTTTTCTATTTAAAAATCTTTAAGCATTCATATGTGTGTGCATTTAAAATAGGAGTTGTTTGAAATGCCATGATTGAGTGATCTATTGGTTGTAAAATGACTCTAAGGTGAATTACACATCATCTAGATCATCCCCAAGAAAATCCCAAAGAAAAAGAAATCAAAAAGAATTAAATAAGGCAAATGGTCACTTTTGCCATTTTAATCACCTGGCTATAAGGGATCAGTGCGGAAAACAAAAAAAATTCCTACGATGTAACCCCAGAAACTGCCTAGGATCTATCTATGTAGTAATGCGGTAACGTCCAATGCGTATAGAATACATACCCCTGTAAACCGTACGCGGTTAACATTCCGCGGGGAACATGGTTGAAGTAGTCGTACTCGTAGCCGACCTCAAGGTCGCGAAGCTCCTCGTAGGTCACCCCTTGCTCCTTCTTGATCTTCATCATATTCATCGTGCAACAGCTCTGGCTCACGACATTCTAGCTCCCCAAGTGTTGCGCCTCGTGTCTTCGTACACATCCGGTGCACGATGAGACCTCCGGCTCCCCGATCCCGCCGGGAGTGCGGAAGTTGATATCTGGCTAGGAATCCCTGCAGCGCAACAGCGTACTACAGGTGTGCCTCGATCGCACAGCGCAGACTTGGGGCCATGGTCACAAGGTATAGAGAGAGGAGGGAGAAAGTCATCCAAAGGACTTCTCAAGTTGTGTGTTTCATCCCACCCATGGGCACCCCTTTATATAGGGGGAGGTGGTGTGCCCTCCCCTTTGGGTTTCCCATGTGGGACTATTCAAGGGAGGGGGGAGGCGCATGGGCCTTAATGGGCCAACCGGCCTGGGGAGGTCCCCACCCCACGCACATCCCTAGGTTGGCCGGGTGGGCCCCCTCAAGGCGCCTTGGCGTTGGCCCTTTGGCCCTTGGCCCTTACGCCTTTCGGTTTTCCCTCATGGGCCCTATTTCCCTAGGAAGTTTGGCCCATTAGTGGAATAACCCTTCAAATTAGATTTTAATATTATATTTAATATTAATTACACTAATTAATATGTAAATGCATATTACAAAATCCAGCTTGACCCAAAACACCTTTCGGTTCCCTTTCGATTTCCTCCGAATGCCTTCGGATCTTTCATTCTTTCTCCGAACAACTTCGGATTTCTCACGGAACGATTCCGGCTTTCTCTTTCTCTACTATGATTCCGTCTTACGAATGATCGCTCTCATCGTACCCTTAAGTGTATCCTCTCACGGCTCGGGAATGCTCTAGACATGATTTGTATCAATGATCAACAGAGGGACCAGGGATATCCATGTGACCCCTATGCATTCCTGATGACAATGTCGTTTGAACCGTCTAAATGTAGCATCCTCTTCCTTTTGTTTCTCGATACAACTTGTCCGAGATCTGATCATTGGTATCCCATACCTTTGTTCAATCTCGTTCACAACAAGTTATGTTTTCTTGTTACCGTGATATTACATCCCCGTGACCTAGTCACATGTTGCAACATTTATAGATGTAATCTCACGAAGTCGGCCGTATGTATCTTTACCCGTCATGTGGGCGAACAAATCCCGGTCTTGCAGTCACATGTCATCTACTGTTCCTTCGGAATACCCAACGTACACCTTTATGGCCACCGTGTTACCAAATGACGGTTCATGCAGTCTAAGCAGCCTAGGGAAACAGTGAGTAATATGAGCTCACGGTCTAAGGAGAAGGAGTCTAGGTATAGCTGTTGCAACAATGAACTATATGACTTGATCGTGTTGCAATCCTTCGAGGAATGTCCAACCACATCATTCTCCAATGATATGATCTCGTTGTCAGTCGGCATAAATGCCCATGATCTTGAAACCCAGATCATCTTCGTGACCAACGAACTAGTATGAATAGAGGCTACTAGGGACTTTGTTGTTTAATACCACACCTATACCAATGTTTCTACTTGGCACAGTTATAGCACAATATGAAACTATTATAAACTAATTGAGATATGATAATAAAAACCTATTTCTTATTTGCCTCTAGGGCATATCTCCTTCACTAGCCCACTTTGGCTATTCCTAGCACTCAAATCCAAACAGAAACAATTGTGGATCTTTGCACCCCTTGCTAGTACAAGTAGTGATGTGCCAAGGCCCACTTTGTGATCTACCAAAATCATTCAAACTCTAAATTTAAATGACATTTGAAAATTGAATCTAGTTCATATGTCTAGATACCACTTTTTCAAAAACCAATCAAATGAACTCCATTTCAAAATCCCAAGAATAAGATGAATCACTCCACCAAAAATGTTTCAAAAATTCAAAAATTTCTCTCATTCGGCCATTTGATCGAACACCTTGTGAGCAGAATCATTATGGCCTAACTAACACTGTTTTGGAGCAAATCTTGTCGAGCCATTTGATGCACATTGATCACCTTGGTCTCCCGCAGGCCCAACCAGACCAAAACCACCCCATGCCCTAGCCCCTGGCGCTAGTGCACCGCCACCCCGAGGCCATGCTCGTTGTCCAAATGGGCAGAAGCCGCAGCAGACCACCAGCTCCTCTCCGCCGCTCCAGGGAGTGAGGTGTGACCTCACCGCCGCCCAGGTCCACCCCACGGCCCCTGCTAGCCACTGGACCACCTTAGAGGCGCGCCGCCCTTTTCTCTCAGCGTGCAGCTAGAGCGTGCCAGAGCGCCCTCGCTGCCAGCACGCCACAGACCATGCCTCGACACCAAATCACGCACACCGCTCCGCCTTGGACCCCTCACCCTGCTAGACATGGTCGTGCACCGCCGCATGACCCACAGTCGCCAGGAGCACCGTCGAGCACCGCCTCTGTCTCCTAGAGCGCGAGAAGCCCCCGACCAATTGCCACCACCCCTAGCGTCGCCATTACGCCGTAGTGAACCGCCAGCTGTCCGCCCACCGTCCACCTACCTCGCCCATGCCGGTAGCCACCTGTATCACCGTCACCGACGAGCTCCGCCCACACCCGTCAGTCCTCTCGTCGATCCTATATAAGGAGGCCTCCCCAGCACCAATTCTTCACACCATCTCACTCTCCTCTCTCCACTGACCATTTCCCCTCTCTCGCCGCAGCCGCTCGAGCAGCACATTGCTGGAATTCCACCGGAGGTAGCCGTTGTAGAGGAGGAGAAGTCCCCGTTGATTTTGTCCACCACAGCCCCTACCGCGACCTCGCCCGAGTCCACCGTCGCCGTCCAGTTTGTTTGCCCGACTCGCCGCACTAGCTGGAGCCCTGGTACGTCCCCAATAGACCCCCACCGACCGTGCTAGGGTTCAGTCTTGCCGGCGATGAGTCTGTCGTCGACGACGACCGTGGACCGTTAGATCGTGTTCTAATCGTGTGGTTCTTATCGCCCCGTACCGCTTTGGGTTTTAAGTGTCGCTAACATGCGGGACCAGCCTGTTAGTCGCCCTCTGCGCCATGGAGCGTCACTGGGTCGGCCCAATTAGTTTCCCGCGCGACCCAGTTAATTCAAATCTAGGTTTTTCTATTTTAGACTTAAATCAATTTTGTCCCTTAGTTCAAAAATCCATTCAGAGAGTTTTGCAAATCGAAATTGAGTGATTTCAATTTTGTTGGAAAGCGACTGAAAATCTCTATCGAAGCCTGTTGGATTTGAATCATTTAGAGTTAGTGATCGCTCCTACTAAAAATAACAAGACAAGCATTTGCACATTCAAACATTTTTATAAAATCAACTATAATAGCTTTTGAGTTGGTTCCATCTCTCAAAATTCACATTTAACCATACCTATCTGAAAATGTAATAATATTGAGGTTTATATGCAGTGACTTTGAACTAGTACCAAAATAGTGCTATATAGGCATTCCTAGTCACTTTAAATCATTAATTATTAAACTTGAACTTATTAAAATGTGATCCAACCTTTAAATCACATTCCCATATGTTAGAATATGTGGTGATGACATGTGTCCACATGATCCCATATTTTAATTGGAGAATATTAAATCTTAGTTAATTTCAATGAGTAGAAATTACCTTTCTGAAATAAAATAAATGAAGCTAGTTCATTAAACCTTGTGATGCTTGTGATGATAATAGATCATCAAATGTGTTCTTTAGTGTACTAAGTAGACTAGTTAAGTATTGTTTGGTGATTGTGTATTCCATATGTATTTATAGACGATAGTATCGACCAAGTCTAAGAGGAGGAGGAGGGGTTCTACCAAGAGGAGGAGGAAGAAAATTTCAACCACTGCACTACACAAGGCAAGGTAACACTATGCAAGTTAACCCTTGCAAGTTTTACTTGCATGCCTAGCACTTCAAGTAAAGTGAGCAAGCTATTGTTACCAAGTAGATTTAAGCTAGATAACCCAAGCAAAGGATTTAGGCAAGCTTTGGTTATACCATTTTTGACTTATACCTACTCCAAGTTTTATTTAGAAGCTTTTACCTTCTTTACTTTACCAAAGTCCTTTACTTGTTTAAAGGTAGCATAAAGAGTATAAAACTTGCCCTATCCAGTTAGACTTAAATGTCATTCTATGGCATGAGATTGAATTTAGCATCCCACATTAGTGAACACTCTTAACTTAGTAGTTGGAACTAAACCAAAACTTGATGTACTCTAGATGGGAATCCTTGGTAAAAATGATTTGTGAAAACCTTGGAATGATCAGTCATTATATTGAGATGCTTTGACATGTGTTGAGAAACACATATGGTTTATGATGATGAAAATGTTAAGGGATGAGCCTTAGCCCTTTTACAAAACTGATGGTTGGGTTCGGATGCGATACCATTCCAATTTAACCGTACAACCACAATACCTGAATTGGGTAAGGCTTAGCCGGAAGTTTATATGCATTAGTATTAGTTCCCTTGCGGGAGAGGTTTGAGTTGAGGCTACCTCTCAATGTTGTCCACCTATGCAGTGCCCAAGATGTTAGATGGTAATGGTTGGGAGGCCATGCTCATAGGAGAGGTGCTTATACTAGAGTGTTTAAAGGAAAGGTTATGTTTGATTATCTGCATACTAAGTATGACGATTCAGGGTTATCCCTGACAGATGTATCAGATCTTGTGGTGAAAGTGTACCACCTCTGCAGAGTGTCAAACTATTCGAATAGCCGCGTCCGTGGTAATGGACAGTTGGAGTGGCCATACTGTTCCGTTGTCAGATGTTTTCAAAACAACTTATGAAATCAATTGTGACATGACTTGACCACGACAAAGTTGTGACTATGATGACTAAGTTCCCACTTAGGTGTTTTCAAACTTTATTGTATCTTTGTTTGTTTCTGAATTCAGCTTAGGTTTCAAACCTAACTTTATAAACAAACCTAGAGTTAGCATTCATACTAGAACTATCCTACTTGTTAGTGGTAGTTTGCGAGTACTTAAAGAGTACTTATGGCTTTTGTCCCTAGCTATTCCTATGGCCAGACTATGAAGGAGATAACCAAGATGAAGGACAGCAGGACGGCTATGATAACTAGGATCATCTCCCATCGTCAGCATTGCCTTGGACTCTGAAGATGGACCCCGCAGCTACGCTATTGATTCCGCTACTTGATTGTACTAAGACTGGATCATGAGATCCTTTATTTGTGTAAGACCTTATTTATGGTTTGTAACGGATGATGAACTGTGATATCCAATATGTTATGTCTCGCAAAAATGGTAATCCTGGGATTGCGATGTATGGCATAACAGGCATCTGGGATTAATAATCTGGGTGTTGACACTAGACCATCCTATAAACCACTTCCTCTTGATGGTTTTGCAGGCAAGAAAATAAGAATTCTTGCACATCTTATCAACATGTCTACTTTGGAAGAAGCGCGCATCATCATAGTATCTTATTTTGACCATCTCTTGGCATTATTGTAATATACTCATAAAGGTCTATCCATAACTACTTCACTTGTTTCAATTGGAGCTTTGTGCTTCGAAAACCCACATGGTTTTGAAGGCTAGTTGATAATCTGTTTTTGCACCCTTATTTTATTCAAAGTTTGTCATACATCCTTGGAAATCTCAATCGTGTTCAACCTCAACTCTTTGCTCCATGGTTATCTACATCACTAGGTCTATCCATTCATCTATCGCAAGACCCAAGATGAACTCTGAGCTCCAAGATCCTTAAATCTCATGTTTGCCTCAAAACCAAGTTTTATTTCCAAAACCCAAGGTTGCAAATGATTGATACAGCGTGTGGACATCATCTAACTTGGATATAAAGATTTACCAAATATTATCCATAATTCTTTTAACCTAGAAAGAATTAATTTCTTTCTTTTCACTAAAACCTACAAACTCCCCCTATAAAAGAAAGTATGTTTTTTCCAAATCACTTTTCCCACTTTAGGTTCAATTGAGGTCTATCTATCATACCCTATCTTCCCACTTCAAAAATAAATATTTTTGAATAGTTCCAAAAAAAATTCTTGCCCTTTTTCTTAAATTGTAGAAATGATAAAACAAATGTTTTAAATACTTTTACGCCTCAATAAATCTGGGGGAAATTTCTCCAAAGTGTGAATTCATATTTAGGATCATCCCAATGCAAAAAACATCATTTTCCAACTAAAAAATATGGAATCAAATCCTAAAAACCATTTTAGCAATATTTGAATGATTGGTATAAAAATGATCTAGATTATTTAGAAAAATCCCAAATAATTCCAGGAGAGATATCTTGGCCATACCTATCCACTAGTATCAATTACCTACCCTAACCTTCTCATTACCAAGAGGCTTCACGATCCCAAGTATGGCCAAGATTTGAAATATTTCAAAACATAGAGCTAAACCAAATCCAAACCCCACTCAAGCTGTCCTTTTGAACACCACAGCAACCACCCTCCCCTCTAGTTGACATGCCCTTGTAGCACCCTATGCCCCTTGTCCTATAGATATTTGAGAAAATAAGAGAGAGAGACCATATCTTGTATATCTTGGGAAATAAATGATACCACAACTTCTGCATGCCCCACCCCACTCTCTAGTCGTGTACCTTATCCCACTCACCTCTCCACCACCCCTGCTGCCCAATGGATGACCACCTCCCTCTGCCTAGGCTCCCCGTACACCAAGATCACCATGGACCCTTGTCTCTTAGGTTAAAGGGCTATAGGCCACCAACCCCAGCTCATGCTCCCCCATTTCCACTCCCGACCTCTCCTCTCCTGAACCCACACACCAATGAGATCTCTTCCTCTCTACTTGGCAGAACAAGAGAAAAGCTCCATTTTTGCCTTCGGTCAAGATCTGACCCAGATGCTCTCTACTTCCCTCCATTCCTCTTGCATTTCAACCTGATGAAGCCTCTGTATCCTCCTCTATCTAAACATGCCTTCCTTTCTTCTAGGTACGACCCTAGATGTCCTTGACGGGAGCATCCCGTGCATGCTCTGCCGCGAACATGCGTCTCGTGAGGTTTGCACAAAATACATTATGTCGCCCGTCGATGGAGTCGTCTCCACACGCCGCATCTCCCCCGCCGCCACCCAGATCCTATCCTTCCCTCGATGAGCACCCCCGTCCATCTCCGGCAACCCTAGGGTTCTGTCTCCGCCGGGATGTCCTCTCTGGGACGTCAACAGTGGACCGTCCGTGCTCACTTAATTGGACAGCCACAAACTGCTCGTACCACTTCATCGCCCTCAGTGGCTGACGCCAGGTCCCACTTGGCAGATTCAAAGCTGCGCCTCCCGCACGTGGATCTGTCTTGGTGGGCTAGCTGCAGCACTGTGTAGCCCATGCCCGTCAGATCCGGCCCAATAACTCTTGTTGCCCTTTTTCTTTTCCTTATAACTTCATAAATCTAGTAATTTACCTGTTAAATTAAATACTGTTGAAAATGGGAAATTTATCAAAACCACCATATCTAAAATTTCTTGGACACTTTAGTGTTTTCCCTATCATCCATAACAGGATTTAAAGCAAAAGCTTCTCTAGGATTGTCCTAGAAAAATAAATCCCCAAATTTATCCTTTCTACACAATATTTATTTCTGGTAGCTTTGTAGGTCCTTTTTGGGTAAATAAAATTGGTACTTCAAGGTAATGGTGATACCATATTGTTAACCCTGGCTAAACTCCAAAAACCCTTATAGTTTTCCTACAACAAAAATAATAAAATCAAATCATTTATGCCTTTCGAAATTTCTCTAGGCCAAACCCTTAATTGAATTGATCTGATTCCAACTCCCAATGATGGGTTACCTTACCTAAATATCTATCTGTATTTAGGAGTTCAAGAATTATTGAGCTCCTGAGTACCTTTAAGGATTTAAACACTTCTGTAGGTGGTATTATCACTAGATAAATCATTTCACAAGCTATACAACTCCAAACTAATGATTCAAATTCCTAAGGGAAGGTATTTGTAATACCTATCCAGTTCCCTTGGTGTCAAATCATTTAGTCCTATATAATAAATCCGGTTAAAAGACAAATTGCTGGCAGAACTGACTTTGGGAATTTCTCAAGGGCATTCTAGTAATTATTTTGAGGTGATTCCAACTCTCAAAAATCACAAACTCAAGGATATACAATATACTCTTAGCAAAATTTATTTGATCTCTAAAACTTTTATGGTGAATTATCCACTTAAACTAAGGTTTATTCCACTAGAAAATTAATAATTAATTAGTTGAAATTGCAAAAATAGTGAAACCACTTTTGTTGGCCTTGTTACTTCAATACCTATCTGTTGACATCATTTTTGTACATTGATATCAGACAAACCCAGGCCTAGGTACCAAACCCCTTCTTTAGGTGGTATTTGCCCTTTTAATAATAAAAGAAATCTCCCAAATGCAAATAGGGGTTTTCCTATTGTTTTACACTCAACTACTCAAAACCTACTGAAGTGAATAATGTGTTGAGTGTTTGTTTGCTATATTGTAATGATTCTTGGATGATTTGTTTGTTTGCTAAATATAATCTGCAGTTTGTTCGTTTGGCTAAAAACATTGATGTTTCACGCTAGACAGGTAACTTAGTCCTTTTCTTAGTGAGCATTGGTCATTCAAGCTATCCCCTTGCCAGACGTTAGCTGGAAACGAAGGGTTGGCTTAGTTCACGTACTGCACAATACTTAGGATTTTGGCTACTGGTCACGAGCGAGCGAGCACAACCGGATCGTCTAGATGTTGTTGTTTTCCTTGGGACTTCAAGTTTGCTTGTCTTGCCGTGTCTATCAGCTGGCTTGCGATCTGCAGCCGGAATCAAAGAGGAAACCCTTAGAGCCGCATATAGTACTTCGACTTGTGGAATCCGCGGCCATCTGGGCCACCTGGCGAGTCCCCGAGAGGGACTGCCTGATCAGGGGTTAGAAATAACGCAGCGAGAAAATATCAAATTATGCAGCAGAAAATGCCAAACCAATACGGAGTCCCCGAGACTATGTCGAGGCTCCTTGTAACACCCTCGAATCGGCCCTATGCAAATTTTATTGATTTCCACCAAACCCGCATAGAAACGATTCAAAGATGCCCACCAGGCACTTGCGTGTGGGTGGAAAACAAAGTAATATCATTACACAATAGTCCATAATGGAACCCACAGAACATATATATACAACAATGGCTCCATGAGTCAAGAATAAAGATATACAGTACAAACATCCAAATCACCTTGAAAATGATACAACATTCAAGTACGGATAAAATGCAAATGGGGCTAACAGCCCTGAAGAATAACCAATGCCATCCAGAACCCTGCCCAGGCCAAGCCGGAAGTTTATACTTGCTAAAAACATCGATCTCAAACCTCCTAAACAAAAGGGGTGCCGACAAAGGGCAAAGGAAAAAGAGAGCGGTCAGTCCTGAGGCTAGTACATGGCGAGTCTAGAATTCGGTTGCTCTCGCCTACATAGGTATGGTGGACTAAAGAGGAAGTGCATCATACACTAAACCACCTAGAGAGACTCGATACATCTGTCGGCTACCAGAGAGGGATAAGAAAGACCTATTCGAAACCTACCGGATACTAACACCAATCACACCCATCCTGGTATTTCCCCCTCGAGACCAAACGAGGAAGTCATGCCGAGGAAACTCACACGTTTGGCCATTTTATTCATTCTTTCCATGGTGGTTATCCAACTTACTAGCCATATTAGATACAAGTCAAATTATAATAGTAAAGTTTAGTTGTAGTTTCCTATGATCGAGAAACTGTGCTCCAAGTCGTCCATAACCGTGGTCACAACTTTTCAAAAATATTTAACCCTGCAGGGGTGCACCAAAGTATCCACACGCACTTCAACCCTTGTTGTAAGATCCGAAAATGAGAAACATCCGTAACATACACCCCGATAGTATGCGACGGGGCCTTGGACACGATGTTTCCTAGATCCAAAGAAAGTACATGGGGGCCACCCCACTAACGTACCCACAAAAAAGTCGTCCGGCTCCGAGACGAACCCAGGGTTTGTGTCGACGGCTGTAAACGACTGGGAACCCAAAAGTATGTCTAGGCTTGTCGATACAGCAAAAACGTGTAACAAGTCCTTAACAGTACAGGCGCTCCACGTGCAATAATAAATAAAGAAATAAAGCATGACATAAGTACAGGATAGTAATAATGCCCAAACTACTTTGTGGCCCCCACCACAATACTTTGAAATCAGGTAGTAAGCCGATGGGTGCCCACACACCCACCTGTGGTTAGCACGCTCGATCTTGGAACATATGTAACGAACTCGGGTCCTAGGTGGACATAAGTGTGCGGTTAAAACCAACTATTGAGTATTACCCACAGGTGCCTCTGCATTATATCTATTTCTACCATTTTAATTAACAAGTTATAATGAAAGCCATGATCATCTCCACCATTAAGCATGTGCCAACCTCCCAACAATGGTGGAACAACAACGACGCGAAGAAGCACCTGAGCAAGCAACTACGACTCACAAGGCCGACTGTCTATCAATCAACATGCAATAGGATGTGTCCAAGGCAATATAGAGGTTGCAAGGAATATAAATGGTTCACAGAAACTATAGCATCACAACACGAGTAGAAATAGATCAACAAGAGGAACTAAATACTATAAAAGCAAAATAGGTAGAAGGGGAGATTGCTCACCTAGAAAACACTACTGAAGATACACCGGTGAACAGGTCAAAGCTCGCATGAACTCAACGGCCTATTCGTGAAGAAGCAAAACACTAGAAGAAACAGTGGATGCAGTATTTAATACTACGGCAGAAGACCGGGCATATTCATGATATGATGCATGAAACGGCAAAGATGTGATGCAATTAGGAAATATTAAGAGGAATCGGGGTTCCGACAATCATTTAGAAGGTTCATGTTGTTTAGGTACACCAAAATTTAAATGTTGTATTATCAAGGCAAAACATGCCATCGGTTCGCTACAAAAATTTAAATGGAGCTAATTTAAGACTATATTAGCCCGCATATGGTCTCCATATTTAACTATCAGGCCAATCAAGGGGTCGACAGGGTTCGATCGTTGGGGGTAATGATCTTCGGGTCCGTGACGGCGCACGCGGGTGTCGGCGAACATGGCGTCCATGAAGAAGGTCTCAACGTTTAGGGCCTCAGATCTAGGAGGAAGAAGAATGCATCGGGTTCGGTCTTCGGACTCCGGGATCGGGCTTCAGATCAGTCGATCGGAAGTCTCCAGTCTCTGTGAAGAAGAACTTGTCATCCATGAAGGAGAACCGTTCGGTCCCACGAGGGCGCTCTTCAATCATCGGATCAGTGGAAAAGACTTGGGATCTATGTGGAAGATCTTAGTATTTTCGTGCCGAGGACTTTTGGGATCGGCGGCCTTTCATTCATTTGATGACCTTGGGGTATCGGCTTTGTTTTCAAAAGGCGAACTCAGATCTTCGGAAGATCTTAGTGACTGATCTAGGCATACAAACTCCAGGCCAAAAGCAGTGCGGCTACGAGCTTGTTCTTAGGCAGAAGCACGGCAGGGAAACCGATGAGGCTGGTCAACGAGCGAGGGTGGTCGGAGAGGCGATGGCGGTTGGTGAGGGGGTCGTGCTGGAAGAGCAGAGGAGGGACGAGCACTAGAGAGGAGGACGCGCGACGCGTGGGGTAGCGAGAGTGCAGGGAGCTCGGGCCAGGCTCAGTGGAGGACATAGGAGCAGCGAGGGTGGACGCGGTGGCAATGTCAGAGGAGGTGGTGACGCTAGGTGGAGCTCCAGGGCGACGACAGCGCTTGGGCAAAAGGGGCTCCTAGCGAGGCTCACTCGGGGAAGACGAAGGCGAGAGGAGAAACACGGTGGATGCACGACTGGCACGGGCGACGGTGATGAGGACGAGGCTAGAAACAGCGGGCTCCGAGGCGGTGCTCTATGCGCGAGGTGAGGTGGCCTATGGAGCTCGATGGGGACTGGCTCTCACGACGCAGGGAGGACAGAGGTGGATCTGGGACGGCGAGGTAGGGCATCGGGGCTCGCTCGCGGTGGAGAGCGTCAGGGCTCGCTGCTGCGGACGAGGGAGGGCCACACTACAACAGTGACATGCAGCCGCATGGAGGAGGACGGCGGCGCCACCAGGAGGACGGCGACATCAGTAGGAGGTGCTGGCCAGGGGAGATGACGGCAGCTCTGCAGGGGCTCACCTGCGGGCGTGTAGACCCAGAAGGAGGTGCGCGATGGCGTTCCACGGCGGAAGCAGAGAAGAGGAGGAGGGGTGACGGCGGGGCTTCAGCAGAGTGGCGGCGCAGGTGCTCGATCGAGGTACAACGAGGGAAGGGAAGAGGAGGTGGCAACAAAGGGGATCAATGGCAACAGATTCCACCATAGCAAGGGGAGAAGCCACTGTTTGGGTATGGATTTCAGCAGCAGCAACCTAACCAGCAATCCCAGATGCTGCCTCCCCCACAGCATGGTATTTTCCCCCCTTTAATTTCCCTCGGCACTATGGCCAACGTCCTCCAAATATTGGCTTCCAGGGGCAATTTCCCATGCCCTAGCATCAACCCCCCAGGTTTTGCTAGACAATGGGTTCCACAACTAACCTTGCCACCTCCTCAGCAGAAACCTCAAGGGAACAATTGTAATCCCCCTGAACAAGGCCAAGAAGCAGAAGTCTAAAGAGACAGGAAAAGGAGGTGAATCCAAGCTGGACAGTGCCACTCATTCGGTGGCTTTGGCTGATTCTGGTTCTTCTACTGCTGATAAGGTAGATATGTATGCTAAGGTCATCTTCTACAACTATGGTGAATCAGGACACCATAAAGCAGCCTGCACATCTCCAAAAACATGCTTCATCTGCAGCTCTTTAGATCATGATGTCGAGAATTGTCCTGTCAAGAAACTACCCTAGCAATTGGCTAAGTTTGTGGGCAGTGCAGCTTCAGGTCTGGGTTTCTATCACATTGAGCTTTCCTTCCAGATATCTTAAACACCTCCCCCAAGAATGTTGGTTTGGTGTACATTGACCAGGGAAGCATCTCCAAGGAAGAACTGTATCGGAGCTTAGCCACTATGTACAGAACTAACTAGCCATGGCAAGTCAGGTGCCTCGATGAATGGTCATACCTAGTGAAATTCACACCCCATCTCAAGGTGGAAGAGATTGCTGGTTATCCTAGTTTTGGACTCCCCAAGGATGGTGTCTTTATCAAAGTTCATGTTTGGAATGGTGCACTGGATTACTATGCTGAACTTCAGGATGTCTGGCCACAAATGAAGGGCCTAAATCAGGCTTGGTGTAAGCGGCCAACCCTGATGCAATTTGTTACTGCTGTTGGCATCATGATAGATGTGAACTAGTATGGGATGTTTAGAACGTTTTATGAGACTATCAGGGTGAAAATTAAGTGCAGGGATCACACAAAGATTCCAGATCCTAGGATCTTTGAGGTTGGTGGGGTGTTGTTCTAGGTACTCTTTGCTATTGAGGGGCCTGCTAGTGTTGTCAATGTGGAGGATGAGGATCCTGATAACATCCATCCTCCCAACCCTGATGAACATAATGATGATTAGGAGGAACAACCACGTGAAGCAAAGAAACCCTCAGACAAGATGGATACTGACCATGGGGAAGGGAGTAGTAAGAACTCTACCACCCCAACCCGAATGCAACAGAAGAATAGTGAAAAGAGTTCCTCCAAGAAAAAGTCTCTATCTTACCTTGCTGACAAGATTTAGGATGTGGCCCAAGTTCATCTGAATGAAAAAGATATAGTTGAAGCTTCTAGCACCAGCAGGCTTTCCCCCATGTTGGATGATGAATCTCTGGCAAGATCCAAAGTCATGAATTGGATGCAGACCTACAACTTAGATGACTCATGTATTAATCTGATGCAAGAAATGGAGCTGGCCGATGAACATACTCTGTTCTATAAAGACCCAGATAGAGAACTATGTCATGAGGAGATGCTGAGACATGAGGAAGAACTTGGAGCTTTGAAGGATGCAACTGTCAAGAAATAGTCTATCAAGCACAAGTGGGGTCTAGTGATGGGTACCAGGAAAAGCTCCAGGTTGAATGACAAGGAAGGAAAAACCATGCTGCAAAAAGCTCAAGAAATTACAATGAAAAGGAATCTCGATAAGACAACTTCAGTTGCATCAAAAATGAAAGGTATCATTCAACAAAACCCTTTTAATTTGTTAACTCTTTGTAATCTCCTAGGAATGGCTAATAAAATTGGTATTAACCTTCCAACCCTAGATGAATGTTCATCTGTAGTTACTGTTGATAGTGAGTCTGAGGTGCCCCAAACCTCTGTTACTGTTTCACTTGATCCTCCTCAAAACCACCTGAAGGGTGAGAGTTATGAAGGGGAGTTCCCTAATTCTCTAGGATGGTCCATAGTGGGGAAACACAGGCGGGTCAAGCACCCCAGGAAAGTTAGTTTTAAATGAATTGTGTTTTCTAGAACCCTAGAGGGATTCAAGCCCCTGGAAAGAAAAATGCCATCATTGATCTATTTAATAAAACCAAAGCACATGATGTTGGTTTCCAAGAGACCAATAAAAAGACCATCTCTACTAATTACTTGAATTCCTTAGTGGGTAATAGGATGTTTGAATGGAAGGACCTACCTACTGTAGGCTTTGTTGGAGGTATAGTGGAAGGAGTGGACCTGAATTACTTTAACATTATTAGTTGGCAAATTAAATATTTTTCAGTACCAGTTGTGGTTAGGCTGAAGGCCAAAGACATTGTAGTTCGAATCATAACTGTGTATGGCTCTTCTTATGAGGAAAAGAAAGAGGCCTTTATTTCAGAACTGCATTCCCTATTTGTATACTATACTAGCCACACCATCATTGGTGGAGATTTTAATCTTGTTAGATTCCAAAGTGATAAGAGCAATGGTAACATTGATCACAAATGGAGTGATAAATTTAATGCTTGGGTAGATATTTGGAGTCTGCTTGAGATAAAACTTGGCAATAGGAAGTTTACACGGGAAAATAATAGGGAGTAGTTGGTCATGTCCAACATTGACAGAGTGTTTTGCAATGTTGAGCTTGATCAAATTTCCCCCCTTGCATCCATAAGGGGCTTGCCCAGGCTACGTAGTGATCACACTCCTATTCTGTGGGAATCTGGATGTGGTACAAAGCCTTAGTCTACCACCTATAGGTTTGAAAAATGGTGGCTTATGAGAGGGGATTTTAAAAAACTTGCCATAGAAAATTGTTCTAAACCAACTCCAAGTATAGATGCTATAGATAGTTGGCAATGCAAAGTAAGAAGATTTAGGAGCTGGTCTAAGAGATGGAGTAGAAATATTGAGTCTGAGCTCAGGACTCTAAAAAGGGATCTCATGGATGAATATGATTTATTTGATGTCAAATCTGAGTGTTCTCTGGCTAAAGGAAGAGCTTAAGGCAAAGCAAAGATCTAGAGATAGGGATATTGAAAAAAGGGGATAAGAATATAACTTACTTTCATGTTGTATCAAATCAAAGAAGGAGGAAAATATCTGTCCACTCCCTAGAAGGGCCTGAAGGACTTCTTAGGGAGGAGGATGACCTGATGGATATTGCCACCTCCTTCTACAAAACCCTTTTCAATAAGGAAGAGTCATCAGGATGTAAGTTATATGATGACTTCTTCTCTCCCAACAAAAAGATTCTTGCTGATCAAAATCAGATCCTAGAAGCCCCCTTCACTGAGGAAGAAGTCAAAAAAGAAGTTTTTGGCTCCTACTCTGATGTGGCTCCATGTCCTGCTGGCTTACCTTTTCTTTTTTACCAGCATTTTTGGGATGTAGTTAAAGGAGACATTATGTCAATGTTTGACGATTTTTTCGAAGGAAAGTTAGATATCTATAGGCTCAACTTGGCCATCCTGACTCTAATCCCAAAAGAACCCGAGGCTAGTAGTATGAAGAAATTTCATCCCATTAGCCTCGTCAACTACATTTTTAAAATTTTCACTAAAGTTCTTACTAACAGGCTAGCCTTGCTCATGGGTACTATCACATCTAGTAATCAATCTGCCTTCATTAAATGTAGATTCATCTTGGAAAGTGTGGTTACTTCCCATGAGGTTATACAATCAGTCTCACATGATAAAACCCAAGGACTAGTTTTAAAGCTAGATTATGAAAAAGCTTTTGATAAGGTAGATTTAGATTTTCCTTTGGACCTCCTATACAAAAGAGGTTTTAGTCCTAAAGTGATTTCTTGGATCAAGTCTATTACACACAATGGGTTTGTTGGTGTAAGGGTGAATGACTCCATTGGTAATTTCTTTGTTACTGGAAAACGGCTCAGACAAGGAGACCCCCTCTCCCCCTTCTGTTTAACCTAGTAGTAGATGTACTGACTAGGATGCTTATCAAAGCTTATAATGCTAACTTAATTAAAGGCCTTTATACAGAACATTACCCAGGAGGGGTAATCTGCCTTCAACATGCAGATGATACCATTTTATTTTCTGATAATAACCCAACACAAGTAACCTACCTTAAATGGGTCCTCACTTGCTTTGAGAAAGTCTCTGGAATGAAAATCAATTACTCCAAGAGTGAACTTATTCTTATAGGGCTTGAGGATTATGATATTCCTACATATACAAACATTTTGGGTTGTGCTGCTGGCACTTTCCCCATCAAATACTTGGGTATTCCTCTTCATTTTGAGAAGCTAAGAAGAGAAGATATCCAGCCTCTAATAGATAAAATCCTCAAAAGGATTGTTGGTGGAGAGGGAAGAGTCTTTCTTATGCTGCTAGACTGACCCTCATTAAAGCCTGCTTAGCAAGCATCCCTATTTACCTCCTCTCCTTCTTCAAATTTCCTAAATGGGCCATAGATTTAATTAATTCCCAAATGGATAATTGCCTTTGGAATGACTTTGAAGGGCATAGGAAATTGAATCTAGCTAGATGGAATCTAGTTTGCAAGAAAAAGGATTTGGGGGGTTTGGGTATCCCAAACCTAGCCAATGTTAATGTCTGCCTTCTTGCCTCCTGGATCAAAAGATACTCCCAAGATGAAGGGAATATCTGGAGATCCATTATAGAAGCTAAATATGATACTAAGAACCCTAACATTTTTTGTAGCAAATAAAAATGGGTTTTCCAATTTTGGAAGGGAGTTCTTTGGGCTATCAACAGTATCAAATTTGGATATAGATGGAAAATTGGTGATGGTTCACAGGTCAGGTTGTGGGTGGATACCTGGTTCGGGACCTCACCTCTAGCTGTTCAATTTATTGAAATCTATGATGTTTGTAATGAGAATAATAAAACTGTTCAACAGATTTGGGATGGTTCATCCATTAAACTCACTTTTAGGAGAAATTTTAATGTTGATCTTATGTGTCAATGGTATGAGCTGGAAGAGATCGTTTCTAGTATTACCCCTTCTAATAATAATGATGCACTAGTTTGGAAATATGAAAGTGGGGGGGGGGGGGGGTTTATTCCACTACCTCACTATATGCTATCATCAATTTCGGGGGGGTGACTCCCATTTTATCCCTACTGTTTGGCAATTACATATACCCCCTAGAGTACATATTTTCCTTTGTTTGCTAGCACAAAACAAGCTCATGACTAGAGATAACCTTAAGAAGAGACACATAGACAAATCTGTAGACTGCATTTTCTGCTCTGAAAATGAATCCATTAATCACCTTTTCTTCCATTGTTTAGTTGCTAGACAGATTTGGAGCATCGTTTCCAGTTTCTTTAAAATGGAAGTTGGGAAGGATTACATCTCTGTAGCTAAATTTTGGATCTCTAACAAGAAACATGCAGTCTTAAACTCAGTTTGCTCTGCTACTCTATAGTGTCTCTGGAAATTTAGAAATGAGATGATCTTTAATGGTCTTACATGGATTAACTTGTATCATATTGTAAGGAGAATCCTGCTTTCGGTGAAGAACTGGAGGCTGATCTTCAAAGAGGATATGTTGGAACAGGTGGACAGCTTTTGCGCACCTGTCCTAGGTCCTGGACTCGAAATTCACCCTGACGAGTGGCTGAGCAGTGGACAAGCTGATGAGAGGGACCCCCAAGACTATCCTTCATCACCGACCTCCAAGAGGGCTACACTGCAAGGGGTGTGGATGATGCCAACCTCCATGCTGGAGACGACCGTCTTCCCCTCTCCTGTCTAGTTCCTGCTTCCAACTGGTGTAGATGCACCTTTGGCTTTGTAATTAGCTCTAGGTTGCTTTTATTTTGGATCTTTGGCTTATTTAGAGTAGTTGTATGTAAGACTTGGACCTGAACTCACTGTCAGGTTTCATTGATGTTTCAATGGAACCAGGGACATTTGTCCCTGTCGATCTAAAAACGAGGGAGGAGCGAGGTGTGGATCGGGCGCGTCAGTAGGTGGCGACGCGGGGTGGACGCGGCCATGCGGGGGTGGGACCGCGTGTGGTTTGGGCGTCTAGGACCGTGTCGCATGGCCAGTGGGGTGGGTGTCTAACATACGCGGGGCGGGCAACATGCGGTACACCACGAGGCTAGCGTGCGAGGTGTGGGTCAGTGTGGATTAGGTTTGGTTGCGGATTAGGGCTAGGGTTTTGTAACATCCCAATTTCAGCAACCCTGATTAGTTGTCTAGAATGCAAAAATCAGGGGGAACAAAAACTTTTTCTTGTGCCTTAGTGTAGTGCTTGTTTTTTGTTTGTTTGCACTTATTCTTATGGAGTGTATCTTAGGATACTCCTTACCTCAACCTCAGTTGACAAAAACTATTTACCAAAACTATCTTGGCTTATTTTACATATTCTAAAACGTTCTGGCATTTCAAAACATGAGCCACGATGCCTATGTAACCAAAACTATTTTGGTAGCTTCTATTAACAAAACTATGGAGAGATGTATAATACAATCTCCTTATGTTTTCAAGATAGAACACTCAACTAATCTTACCTCTACTTTTCCCAAAACTCTTGTTCAAAGCATTTAAATTCTACTCTTCGTAGAGATACCAAGAACCCTCGTCTTATTCAAAACTCAACCTCTTCAAAATTCTCCCAACCTTACCTCAAGCTAGGCTTGATGGTAACCTCATTAGTGGTTATGCTTAGTATAAGATGAGTTGACTTGATCTGTTGTCTGATGAGTTGCTTTGATCTGTTGCTTGACTTGTTTGCTTAGGAAGTAGTATGAGCCACTCTAGGAGATCATCACTAGGATCAGGTTGTTTCCCAAATCATCAACCCCTAAGCAAGACTACAAACCTAGATGTGATCCCTAACCACTAGGTGATCATCCAAAACCCTCAACCATATATTTTCTAAAGATTTCCATTCTAAATGTTTCCAAGTCCTTGAAGACCAATATCAAGCATGGATCTCTTCTACTCACTCTACACTTCAATATCACCCACTTGTAAAGCTCTGATACCTTGCAACTCCTCCAAGAACATTCCCTCTCATACTCTAGTCAAATTCCTCAAAACTGCCAAATTTGACCAAGTCTGGAAACAGTTTCAGCATCATCTTTTTGAATGCCTCCTTTTCTTAAACCATGTGCATTTTTGGAAATGCACTTGAACCCTCTTGTTAAACATTCTATGGACTACCAAGGCCCACATTTTCCCCTAGTTAGATCCTACTCCAACCCACTCATCCTTGATGGTTTTGCAGGCAAGAAAATAACAATTCCTGCAAATCTAGTCATCATACCTACTTTGGTAGAAGTTCACATCACCATCCAAACTCCTATGGACCAACTCTATGCATGGTTGTGTTCTACTCATTAAGGTATATCAGAACCTACTTGACTTGCCCCAAGTGGATCTCTGTGTTGCTTAAACCCACATGGTTTATAAGGCATCATGGCACTATCTACATGGCAGCATTAATTTCAACAAAGTTTGCCAGCACTTCTAGATCACCTCAATTACAATTAATTCAAACTCCTCCTGCCATGTTCATCTATATGACTTGGTCTACCTATCCATCTATCCCTTGCACCAAGGTGATCTCTGAGCTCCAAGATGCAAGCATGTTTATGTGATATAAAAATAACACCACCCTAGATCATCAACTCTTTGTTTTCCATCCTTTTCATGTTGGAATTCCATTCCACAAGGTTGCAACTGCTTGATACACCTTGTCTATCTCACCTACCTTGATCTCCAAGATTTATCAAAAATTATCCATAATTATTATGGCCCCAAAACTATTTAATTACTTAAATAGTCAAAATCTCTAAAACTCCCTCCATGTAGGAAAGTTTGGTTTTTACCAAAACACTTCCCCAACTTTTGGTTCATATGAGTCCCACAAATCATATCCTACATTTCCAGCTCAAAAATAAATATTTTTGAGAAGCTTTATTATTTATTTTTGCTCATTTTCTTAAATGGCTGAATTGGAATAATATTTGTTTTAAATACTTTTAATCCCCAATAAATCTTGGCAAATTTCCCCTAAGTGTGTATTCACAACTGGGACCCTTACACATCAAAACCAAACCTTGTCCAATGCAAATATATCAAATCATCTTCTAGAAACCACTTATGCCCTTTTTGAATAATTGGATTTAAGTGGACATTACCTTCCCACAAAAATCCCAATTAAATCCTAGGAGTCTACCTTGACCCTATCTATCTACGAGTACCATTTTTCCCTCTTGTCCAATGCAATATTTTGGACTTCTTTCATAAACCCATAGTTTGATCAACTTTGGCCATTTAGCAAATCATTAGTCTAAACCACTTCCAAATCTCACCAAAGCTTGATCAAAGCTCATCCTTAGCACCAGGACACACCCTGGTCGAATGGCACTATAGCTCCAACCCAACAAATCCCCATTGTGCCCTTGTACTAGTAGTAAGAGAGAGAGATAAACACAAATCTTACAAGAATCTTGTCCATTAATCACCACAACACCACTATCTGGTCCAGCACGACCAAGTACCCAAAATACACCTCTCCACCTCTCCCTGGACCAATCCCTGGCCAGCATTACCCTCCCCCTTGTCCTAGATGGTAATTTACCACATCCACTTCCTCCCCTTGGTATAAAGGCCAGCAACCCTCCCCCATCCAGCGCCCTGCCCTCATTTGCTTACTAGCACGCCCTACCTCTCCCCTACTTTGTGTTGTCCGAGGAAGAAGAATAGGAGAGCCTCGACCTCCACACAAAAATCGAGCAAGGCTCTCTCCTCCCTCCACCATTCTCTCTGCATGTCAGCCCAGGAGTTCTTCTCCTCCTCCTCTACCTGACGGTGCTCTCCTTTTTGTCCAGGGCCAAGTCATCTGTCCCTGCCTGCGAGAACTGACGAGTTCTTCCTCGGCTGTCGTCGCGCCAGCTACCTCCCGGTGTCAGATCCGCTTGTGTCGCCCTCGTTCGGCTTGTCATCGACCATCGCGTCGTCCTGCCGCCTCCTCGACCTTCCTCGAGACCTCTGGTGAGCACCCTGCCCTCGCTGGCGTTGCTGCCTAGGTTTCGTTGCCGGCGTTTTGTTCGCGTAAACGACGACCCCGAGCCGTCCATCGCGACTAGATCCGACGATCACCGCCGCTCGGTACCGCTTCGATGCTCTCGCTCGCTGACTGGCTGGCCCCGCCAGTCAGGTTTGAACCACCATGTCCCGTGCGTCGTGCTGCCCCGCCGTGGGCCGAACCCTTCCGGTCGGCCTAGTAGCTCCCTAGATCCAGCCCGCTGCACCTCCTTTTCTTTTAGCTAACCCATTATTCCAGAAATGTTTCTGCTAGGTTTAAATCAAAATAACATGGTAAATCATTTCCAAATGCCTAGATCTAATTTCCTCATGGTTCTCTGATGTTTTGTCAAACACGCAGAGGCAACCCCATGTCCAAAATAATTTCCAATATCTGCTAATAATTAATCTGCTAACATGTATCTGGTACACTAAATAATTACCACAGAGAGTTCTGCATCTCCCTTTGAGATGAACCAAAGACCTAATGGAAGGTATTTGAAATACCTATCATCTAGCACTGGTCCTATACAAAGGTCAACTGTATTTTTCCTTTAACAAAAATAACCAAACCAGCCCCTGTCTGCGTTAGATAAATTCCCCAGGTCTAACCAAATGTGGTATTGACCTCATTCCACTTCCCAGTACACACCAGAACCCATACCTACCAAACCCCAGCAGCTCAGAATTTATTGAGCAATGGTTGAATTTTAGTGATTTAAATACCTTTGTGATGTGTATTTTGACTAATTAAATCACTCCAGGAGTTCGGCAACTCGAAAAAGGGCAAATCCAATTCCTACAGAAAGGTATTTTAAATATCTAGGACATGCCCTTGCAACCAACTCAATAGCTCCTGTAGATTTAACCTGGTAAAAAGAAGAAGAATGATAGATAATTGTCTTTGGGAATTTCCTGATGGCATTCTGGTAATTATTTTAACTTGATTCCAACTCAAGGTCGTTCAGTACATCAAGTACTATCAAACCATCCAAGGAAATAATTTTTTGAGCTCCATAACCTTTCTGGTGAATTATTTCCTCAAACTAAAGTTTAATTCACTATAAAAAGCATATTTAAATCTAGAAAAATGATAATCAAGCGAAACCACTTGTGATGGTTTTGTCTTCTCAAAACCTATCTGAGGATATCATAGTTATCCATTGATAACCTACTGACCACAGATCCCTAATCCAAGTTCCTTATATCTAGCCTTGACAACTATTTTCCAAGAGAAAACCACTCTAGTGGCAATCTAGTAAATTTCCCCAACAGTACCCAACTTCCTCCAAAACCTCCCAAGTCCAGTAGTATTTCTTCTGTTTGTTTGCTGTATGGTTTGATGCTTGAATGCCTTGTATTGATTGTGATATTGTCTGCTTGCATGTGCACTCGATGACGACGATAGTGTGAGTGTCTGACGACAAGAAGAACGGGATTTCTTATTATTATATTTTTGGGTATTCTTCGTCACCTGAAGAAGTCCAGGGACTTATTGCTAATCACAGGCAAGCCACCATTCCTGAACACTGTTATATGTCCTATTCTCTTTTACCTGCTTTTTTATCCCTTTTATAAATTGCATTGTATACCTGCATGTCTTGTTTTATAAATACTGAGGTAGTAACTTGGCTCCTCCAAGTTATGATTTCATTTCCTTCGAGGCACCACCCCGATGAACCCATCATTTATCCCCTTAGACCGAGAGTGCGATGGTTAGCATCCTACCTCCTTGGAAACCCCGGTTTTGAGAAAATAAACTGTTTTGGGATTTTCCCACTACAAATGTTTCAAAACGACTTTGTAAAACCATGGGAAGAGGCATCGTTCCCAGTGGAAGCTTTAACAAAAAAATGGTGATGAGAAGAAGTGGAGATGTGATGGGATGTTCTACGCCTTTACTGGAACAATTTGTATCCCTGTAACCACATTACCCCAGGTTGCTAGTGCTTAACTCGTAGTTTGTCCGCTTTAGCCGAGGCACTTCTACCATGCTTATAGGGAGGAATCCCTGGAATTCCGGGCAGGCGCCACCAGATCAAGGATCTGAAGTCTGTTGCTTGTTTCGGCAAGAGTGAGCCTGAACTAGCAAGAGGCCGGTGCAACAATTGGGTCTCCCGCGGATGGTATGACTTAGGTAGTACGGAAGGAAGTGGAGTCTCTAGATTTAAGGTATATGTCAAGTTGCGGATTGGGTATGCGCGTGTACGGAAGGAAGGACTATGGCTGGGAGCCACATACTCGTTGCCCGGGAGAATAAACCCAAGAGGAAAAGCATGCCTTTGCTAGTGTAGACAAGCGAAAAGTTAGGTTTGATTATCCGGACCCCCATCTACAGTGGTAGTCGGCCGTGGTTGAATCCCGGCGGATGTATTGATTCTTGTGTGTAAAGTGTGCAAATTCTGTAGAGTATAACCTATTCGAATAGCCGTGTCCACGGTCAAGGACGGTTGTAAAGGTGTGGGCTAGGAGTACCCAAACTGTGCTTCTTTGGGAAACAAGTACGAAGTGGACGAAGGTTCCGGGGGAACCCGAGTTCGAAAGCTTTGTTTTGACCCGAGGGGTCGAAGATGTTTAAAAAGGGTTTTTACTACAAAAACAGTTTTCAAAACTCTTTTTCAACAAAGACATGGAGATGTCTAGATTTATAAAATAGAAGCATGTTTTCAAAACTCTTTTTCAACAAAGATATGGAGATGCCATAATTTCAAAGTTAGTTTAGGCTTTTCAAAAGCAACCCCATATAGAGCCATCTCGCCACAGCCACAATTGCATTTCCTTTGTTTACTTATCCAGGTGGTTTGCGAGTTTATTCAAAAGTACTCACGGCTGTGTCCCTGGCTATTTACTTGGCCAGACTTTCAGGAAGTTAAGGTGACGTCCATCGAGCTAGGCCGTCTTCCCAGTCAGCTACCTATAGGTTGAGGCACGATTGGGCTCCGCGCTTGGCGATGTTCAGCTGCTAATGATGATGTAGCCATTATGGCAATTATGTAAGTCTTGTATTTTTGTTATGTTCGGATGTCGTAATGGTGCCTGTTGGTTATGTTCCATGGCTCACTGATCATGGGAACATGGAAATATGCATAACAGGGATTTCTCGGATGAATAATTCGGGGAGCCCACAGACTTGGTATCAGAGCCATCCTGACTGTAGGAGACCTTAGTTAGCATGGACGTTAGTCAGGAAACGACAAACCTATTTTTCCAAAAAGGCAAGGGAGAAAAAAATGACTATTTGCAAAAGTGCTTATGTCTTCTCCCCCTCTATTTCGAAAAACTACTTAAATTAATATGATTTCCTAAGCTCAAAATCCTGCACACTGTCACTAACCCAACCACATCTCACAAATCTGTTGTAGATGGCCTCTTTCCGCTCAGAGCGAATCATTGTTGCAGACAATTTCTGGCCCTTTGAAGAGTAGCTTCACAACCTACTGAAGATAGTTAAGAGACCCGCGTCAACTATTGAAGGAACGGAACTTCCTCGCAGTAACACCAATGTGATGCAATGGGTCATCAAGGCTATGATTCCTTCCCCCGATGAGGACACCGCGCCCACAATCTTCAGTTTCCTCGATAGCAACTGGGTAGATGGTGTGGTGCGAGCCATAGAAGAGATCATGGCGCGCCTCTACAAGATCCACGAAGATGAGTTGAAAGATACTCCCTACCACTTGTTTGGAAAGAGAGATGAAGATGTACTCCCCACTGAGTCTTTCCTCACCTGCTGCATTGGGAATCAGCTAGAGAATATGGAATACCTACTCCAATGTTCCCAGGAAGATCTTGAAAAGGCTAGACGCGAGAATCTGCTTCTAAAGATGGATATCAACCTACTCCGTAAGCGTGAAAGGAGTCTTCAGGCCACCAATGCCCGCTTGGCGCGGAAGCTGATCATTGAAGTACCACCAACCCCTGAAGACGAGAATCTCAGGACTGACGACGAACTCTCCTTCCTCAATGAGTACCACCCTATCGTCGAGTCACCCGCGCCGGATGAGTCAACCTCCAACCCTGCACCACGGGAAGGCACCACTCTCACCTTCACCGAAGACGAGCTAAATATCCCGCAAACCCCGGACGACCTGCAGTAGTTGGAGACCTAGAAGCTAGCCCCGACTTCACAGATGCACCCTCCGAGTAATCACCCGCCTTGCGACACTCGCCCACCTAGCCATAGGGTAGAGTCTTGTATCGTCCCTGAACGCGTTTTGTAATGCCTAAGTACTATTAGCACCCTCGGGTGCAGATTTGGTTGGTATGTAATGACTTCCTTGATTGCTATACTTGCTTGTTTTTCCTTCTTGCGTGTTCTACCCAAGTCGTTGCATCAGACCCAACCCGAAACATCTGCCACCAACAAGACCTCCCCAGGATGGCCATGAAGACCGGAAGCTCGAAGAAGGCATGTAGCCGCTGCGGAGACGAATGACACCAATCCAATAGATGCCCCGGCCACTGCCCCAATTGTAGAAAACCCCATTCACCCAAAGCTTTCCCAACTCGACCTATCACTTGTTTCCTCTGTGACGGCCAGGACCATGTCCCCATCAAGTGTTCAGTATATCCCCTCATTGGCATATCCCGTCAACCTCCCGGTACAAACAAAGGCAAGACGTCAAAGCAGCTACACCAAAGGATGGGCATCTGCTTCACGTGTGCACTACCCGGTCACTTCAGCCGAGATTGCCCCGAGAGAAAATGCACCCTAACTTCCTCGGCAGAGAAGCTCGAAGACATCCAAGGTCCCCTTTCGCAGAAAAGATGGTCACCCTACAGCTCGCTGCCACGCAGCTCAAGACTGAAGATGTCCCGTGCCTTCCTAGGTGACAGCGCCCCATGGAAGTAAGGTAGAGAGAAGCTCCTTAACTCACTCTAGGATCCCCCGAACGTCGGCAAGCCCAACCTATAATAGTCCAGCCCAGGTTCCTCTAGAAGGACAGCTAGGATGCCACCCTCCTCTGTGTTGTCCTCCGCTACCCTAAGAACCGTCTCTTGTCACCCTCCTATGAAAGTCCCGTATTTGCGACTCCCAGACCTATCCAAGTTCAATCCTAATGGGGAAAGACTGCGTCTTTCCCGCAAAAATAGATAACCCCTCTGCCCGACCCTGTGACCCGAAGACACAGATCTCAGAGCTCAGACTTGTCACAGACTTGGATGCGACAACCCACTTAAGTGAAGCACCGTAGACCCTTACAGAAGGAATATCCCTCCCTGCAATCATGGTGGAAGCCAGCTCGACCTTCGAGTTTCAAGAAGACTGAAGTTCAACCCCACTATCAAGGTGTTCCTAGTCTGAAGACAAGGCCGACAATTAGTCCGCAAGAAACACATAGCACTAACTAAGACAAATTCCCTAATCGTACCCTCCAGAATCTTGGGACGAGATTCTTTTAAGGGGGAAAGGTCTGTCACATCCCAATTTTAGCAACCCTGATTAGTTGTCCAGAATGCAAAAATCAGGGAGAACAAAAACTTTTTCTTGTGCCTTAGTGCAGTGCTTGTTTGTTGTTTGGTTGCACTTATGCTTATGTAGTGTATCTTAGGATACTCCTTACCTCAACCTGAGTTGACAAAAACTAATTACCAAAACCATCTTGGCTTATTTTACATATTCTCAAACATTCTGGCATTTCAAAACATGAGCCAAGATGCCTATGTAACCAAAACTATTTTTGGTAGATTATATTAACAAAACTATGGAGAGATGTATAATACAATCTCCATATGTTTTCAAGATAGAACACTCAACTAATCTTACCTCTAGTTTTCCCAAAACTCTTGTTCAAAGCATTTAAATTCTACTCTTGGTAGAGATACCAAGAACCCTCATGTTATTCAAAACTCAACCACTTCAAAATGCTCCCAACCTTACCTCAAGCTAGGCTTGATGGTAACCTCATTAGTGGTTATGCTTAGTATAAGATGAGTTGACTTGATCTGCTGTCTGATGAGTTGCTTTGATCTGCTGCTTGACTTGTTTGCTTAGGAAGTAGTATGAGCCACTCTAGGAGCTCATCACTAGGATAAGGTTGTTTCCCAAATCATCAACCCCTAAGCAAGACTACAAACCTAGATGTGATCCCTAACCACTAGGTGATCATCCAAAACCCTCAACCATATATTTTCTAAAGATTTCCATTCTAAATGTTTCCAAGTCCTTGAAGACCAATATCAAGCATGGATCTCTTTTACTCACTCTACACTTCAATATCACCCACTTGTAAAGCTCTGATACCTTGCAACTCCTCCAAGAACATTCCCTCTCATACTCTAGTCTGGAAACAATTTCAGCATCACATTTTTGAATGCCTCCTTTTCTTAAACCATGTGCATTTTTGGAAATGCACTTGAACCCTCGTGTTAACCATTATATGGACTACCAAGGCCCACATTTGCCCCTGGTTAGATCCTACTCCAACCCACTCATCCTTGATGGTTTTGCAGGCAAGAAAATAACAATTCCTGCAAATCTAGTCATCATACCTACTTTGGTAGAAGTTCACATCACCATACAAACTCCTATGGACCAAATTTCTACATGGTTGTGTTCTACTCATTAAGTTCTATGAGAACCTACTTCACTTGTCCCAAGTGGATCTCTGTGCTGCTTAAACCCACATGGTTTGTAAGGCATCATGGCACTATCTGCATGGCAGCCTTAATTTCAACAAAGTTTTCCATCACTTCGATGTCACCTCAATTACAATTAATTCAAACTCCTCCTGCCATGTTCATCTATATTACTTGGTATACCTATCCATATGTCCCTTCCACCAAGGTGAGCTCTGAGCTCCAAGATGCAAGCATGTTTAGGTGATATAAAAATAATACCACCCTAGATCATCAACTCCTTGTTTTCCATCCTTTTCAAGTTGGAATTCCATTCCACAAGGTTGCAACTGCTTGCTACACCTTGTATATCTCACCTACCTTGATCTCCAAGATTTATCAATAATTGTTCATAATTATTATGGCCCCAAAACTATTTAATTACTTAAATAGTCAAAATCTCTAAAACTCCCTCCATATAGGAAAGTTTGGTTTTTACCAAAACACTTCCCCAACTTTTGGCTCATATGAGTCCCACAAATCATATCCTACCTTTCCAGCTCAAAAATAAATATTTTTGAGAAGCTTTATTATTTCTTTTTGCCCATTTTCTTAAATGGATAAATTGGAATAATAATTTTTTTAAATACTTTTAATTCCCAATCAATCTTGGGAAATTTCCCCTGAGTGTGTATTCACAACTAGGACCCTTCCACATCAAAACCCAACCTTGTCCAATGCAAATTTATCAAATCATCTTCTAGAAACCACTTCTGCCCTTTTTGAATAATTGGATTTAAGTGGACTTTACCTTCCCACAAAAATCCCAATTATATCCTAGGAGTCTACCCTGACCCTATCTATCTACCAGTACCTTTTTCCCTCTGGTCCAATGCAATATTTTGGACTTCTTTAATCAACCCATAGTTTGATCAACTTTGGCCATTTAGCAAATCATTAGTCTAAACCACTTCCAAATCTCACCAATGCTTGATCAAAGCTCATCCTTAGCACTAGGACACACCCTGGTTGAATGGCACTGTAGCTCCACCCCAAGAAATCCCCATTGTGCCCTTGTACTAGTAGTAAGAGAGAGAGATAAACACAAATCTTACAAGAATCTTGTCCATTAATCACCACAGCACCACTATCTGGTCCAACACGACCAAGTACCCAAAATACCCCTCTCCACCTCTCCCTGGACCAATCCCTGGCCAGCATTGCCCTCCCCCTTGTCCTAGATGGTAATTTACAACATCCACTTCCTCCCTTTTGTATAAATGCCAGTAGCCCTCCCTCAGCCAGCTCCTTGCCCTCATTTGCTTCCTTCCACCTCCACTCACCTTCCCTAGCATGCCCTACCTCTCCCCTACTCTGTGCTGTCCGAGGAAGAAGAATAGGAGAGCCTCGGCCTCCACACAAAAATCAAGCAAGGCTCTGTCCTTCCTCCCCCATTCTCTATGCATGTCAGCCCAGGAGTTCTCCTCCTCCTCCTCTACCTGACGGTGCTGTCCTTTTGTCTAGAGCCAACTCATCTATCCCCGCCAGCAAGCACAGACGAGTTCATCCTCGGCCGTCGTTGCGCCAGCTACCTCCCGCCATCAGATCCCCTCGTGTCGCCCCTTGTTCGGCTTGTTGTCGACCACCACGTCGTCCTGCCGCCTCCTCGACCTTCCCCGAGCCCTCTGGTGAGCACCCTGCCCTCGCCGGCGTTGCTGCCTAGGCTTTCGTCGCCCATGTTCTGTTCGCGTAAAGGACGACCCCGAGCCGTCCATCGCGACTAGATCCGACGGTCACCACCGCTCGGTACCGCTTCGGCGCTCTCGCTCGCTTACTGGCGGGCCCCGCCAGTCAGGTTCGAACCACCAGCTCCTGCATGTCGTGCTGCCCCATCGTGGGCCGAATCCTCCCGGCCGGCCCAGTAGCTCCCTAGATCCAGCCCGCTGCACCTCCTTTTCTTTTAGCTAACCCATTATTCCAGAAATGTTTCTGCTAGGTTTAAATCTAAATAAAATGGTAAATCATTTCCAAATGCCTAGATCTAATTTCCTGGTGGTTCTCTGATGTTTTCTCAAACATGCAGAGGCAACCCCATGTCCAAAATAAATTCCAATATTTGCTAATAATTAATCTGCTAACATGTATCTGGTACACTAAATAATTTCCACAGAGAGTTCTACATCTCCCTTTGAGATGAACCAAATACCTACTGTATTTGAAATACCTATCATCTAGCACTGGTCCTATACCAAGGAGAACTGTATTTTGCCTTTAACAAAAATAACCAAACCAGCCCCTGTCTGCCTTAGATAAATTCCCCAGGTCTAACCAAATGTGGTATTGAACTGATTCCACTTCCCAGTACACACCAGAACCCATACCTACCAAACCCCAGCATCTCAGAATTTATTGAGCTCTGGTTGAATTTTAATGATTTAAATACCTCTGTGATGGGTATTTTCACTAATTAAATCACTCCAGGATTTTGGCAACTCCAAAAAGGGTGAATCCAATTCCTATAGAAAGGTATTTTAAATACCTAACACATGCCCTTGTAACCAACTCAATAGCTCCTGTATATTTAATCTGGTAAAAAGAAGAAGAATCATACATAGCTGTCTTTGGGAATTTCCTGATGGCATTTTGGTAATTATTTTAACTTGATTCCAACTCCAGGTGGTTCAGTACATCAAGTACTATCAAACTATCCAAGGAAATAATTTTTGGAGCTCCAGAACCTTTCTGGTGAATTATTTCCTCAAACTAGAGTTTAATTCACTATAAAAAGCATATTTAAATCTAGAAAAATGATAATCAAGTGAAACCACTTGTGATGGTTTTGTCTTGTCAAAACCCATCTGAGGATATCATGGTTATCCATTGATAACCTACTGACCACAGATCCCTAATCCAAGTTCCTTATATGTAGCCTTGAGAACTATCTTCCAAGAGAAAACCACTTTAGTGGGAATCTAGTAAATCCCCCCAACAGTACCCAACTTCCTCCAAAACCTCCCAAGTCCAGTAGTATTTCTTCTGTTTGTTTGTTGTATGGTTTGATGCTTGAATGCCTTGTATTGATTGTGATATTGTCTGCTTGCATGTGCACTCGATGACGACGATAGTGTGAGTGTCTGACGACAAGAAGAACGGGATTTCTTATTATTATATTATTGGGTATTCTTGGTCACCTAAAGAAGTCCAGGGACTTATTGCTGATCACAGGCAAGCCACCATTCCTGAATTCTGTTATATGTCATATTCTCTTTTACCTGCTTCCTGTATCCCTCTTATAAATTGCATTGTATACCTGCATGTCTTGTTTTATAAATAATGCGGTAGTAACTTGGCTCCTCCAAGTTATGATTTCGTGTCCTTCGAGGCACCACCCCGATGAACCCATCATTTATCCCCTTGGACCGAGAGTACGATGGTTAGCATCCTACCTCCTTGGAAACCCCGGTTTTGAGAAAATAAACTGTTTTGGGATTTTCCCACTACAAATGTTTCAAAACGACTTTGTAAAACCCTGGGAAGAGGCATCGTTCCTAGTGGAAGCTTTAACAAAAGAAAAGGTGATGAGAAGAAGTGGAGATGTGGTGGGATGTTCTACACCTTTCCTAGAACAATTTTTATCCGTGCAACCACATTACCCCAGGTTGTTGGGGCTTAACTCGTAGTTTGTCCGCTTTAGCCGAGGCACTTCTACCATACTTATAGGGAGGAATCCCTGGAATTCCGGGCAGGCGCCACCAGATCAAGGATCTGAAGTCTGTTGCTTCTTTTGGCAAGAGTGAGCCTAAACTGGCAGGAGGCCGGTGCAACAATTGGGTCTCCCACAGACGGTATGACTTAGGTAGTACGGAAGGAAGTGGAGTCTCTAGATTTAAGGTATATGTCAAGTTGCGGCTTGGGTATGCGCGTGTACGGAAGGAAGGACTATGGCTGGGAGCCACATACTCGTTGCCGGGGAGAACAAACCCAAGAGGAAAAGCATGCCTTTTATAGTGTAGACAAGCGAAAAGTTAGGTTTGATTATCTAGACCCCCATCTATAGTGGTAGTGGGCCGTGGTTGAATCTCGTCAGATGTATTGATTCTTGTGGGTAAAGTGTGCAAACTCTGCAGAGTATAACCTATTCGAATAGTCGTGTCCACAGTCAAGGACGGTTGTAAAGGTGTGGGCTAGGAGTACCCAAACTGTGCTTGTTTCAGAAACAAGTACGAAGTGGATGAAGGTTCCGGGGGAACCTGAGTTCGAAAGCTACTAATGATGATGTAGCCATTATGGCAATTATGTAAGTCTTGTATTTTCGTTATGTTCGGATGTTTTAATGGTACATGTCGGTTATGTTCCACGGCTCACTGATCATCGGAACACGGAAATATGCATAACAGGGATTTCTCGGTTGAATAATCCGGGGAGCCCACAGGTTTGCTAGCGTTGTAGGCCGGCTGCTGGTTAAGCCTTTATGCCTGGCCGGTGGCAGCCTCCCCCAAAAAAATAGTTTTATTTATATTTTTGTTTTTTTTTTATTTAAAAGGCCTTACGTAAATTATTTTTAGATAAAGCAAAATTTCCAAAAGAGACCGAGGTTTTACATTTGAATTAGAGTGGAGTTATTTAGAAAACAAAGGTAGTCTTTTAGAAAATAGTTTTAGGCAAACATATGCACGCTGTCATGATGATGCTCAAATGCAATGTGGCATGATGACATGAGCATGCAGTCATGATGATGCACAAAGTAGTAGACAATTCAAGCGATTTTCTAATAGTGGTTTTACCCGGGGTGCTACACTCCTCAACTTGTTCATTACATAAAAGTAAGATAAATGCGCCCTTTGTTTAGGTGTAGAATGGGCGAAGCAGGTTCGCGTTCCACGAGCGCTGGGTTTCTTCCTCCGAACGGTCCATCTTGTTATTTGCCAGCTGGCGGGCGTCGATGAGGTAGTATGAGTTGTTCTGCAGCGCTCTGCTGATTATGAACGACCCCTCCCAAGGTGAAGATAGCTTGTGCATCCCCTTGATTTCTTGTACCAGTTGCAGAACCAGGTCACCGTATCGGAATGAGACATTGCGGATCCGTCTAGCGTGGTTGCAGCGCAGGTTTTGCTGGTAAATGGCGATCCTGGTGTTGGGGATATACTTTCCGGGTATCCTCATTGTGCCTCGCTGACCAGGGTGGACCACTTCGGGTTAGAGCTTTGCTTCACGGGTGGCCCAGTTAGGGAGAAGAGACGGAGTCCATTCCGGCTATGGGAAAGTCCAGAAGACTTACTGACATATGCCTGTAGTGTTACTTGTATTTCAAGATGTACTCTATAACCGACTCTTAATCGTAGCCAGATAGGTCTCTCCTGTAAACCTTAGGCCGGATATCTATATAAGTCATTCTAGGGACCAGCCTTTAGGGTACCTCACAGTAGCATACAATTTTAACTCGCACAGGCAAAACCCTTGTAACCCATATTTCAGCTCTGTCATATGACTGGATTGCTAGCAGGAGTAGGATCCGTCCAAAGGTGGTGGATTGGAACCTGGGTAAACTTGTGTGCTCACCGTCCCAGAACACCGTATGTCTCACATCCCTCTCTCCCGCATTCCCCAAGGACCCCGTCATGGTGTACTTGTCATCAATCCGACGATAGTAGGTGCCCACCATAGGGCAAGTGAGCTTCGGATCTGCATTCCAAGCGGAATCTGCAAGAATCGGAATAGGAGAGACCATCGCCGTCGGTCGCGTCCTCTACGCCAACGACATCCCTCTTATCGTTGTCGACGAGACCTAGATTCCAACTAGGGAGACCGTGACTGCCTACACCATCATGTCCTGTGCCAAGATCGATGTTTACATCTGTTTTGTTAAAACTGCCCCACCCACCCCAACGGTGATGATACAGGCAGAGGAAGTTTCTGGATCCACTTTGTCCATAAAGGCAGTAGAGTTCCGGATCTCGGAAAACCCTAATCCCACCCAGCCCGCACAAATTACGCAGATAGGTGAAGAAAAATGAGCCTGAAGCAGATCTTGTGGTGCAAGTCAAATCTGGAGTGGATCTCCCTTGCGAGGCTGAATCCCAGATCGATCTACCTATCGAGGTCGAAATCCAGCCCGCACAACAACTTTGGTTCTAGCTCCGCCAATGCGGGAATAGATCAACCCTTCCTGTGGTACACATTGAGGCGCATAATGCTGCAAGGCGCATGCGTGGATGAGGTTCTCGAGACCATCAGACGTTTCGAGGAAGCCCATGAGGAAAGCTGCAACTACCTCAGGACGCATGCGTTGCACTTTATCGGATATGTTGGATCTAGATCCGGCTCTGCCGATCTTCGAGACAATGAAGACTCAATGCTAGAAGTGATTGGAAAAAACACCGACCTACCGGCATCTTCGGATGATTCCATGACATCGGTGGATTTCTGAAAGTTCTCCGCGGAATATGAAGAGGAGTTCAACTCCAAAGCTGCAGAACAAGGAGAAACCATGGATGAAGGATCTAGAGAAAACTCTCCCAAAGCAAAGGATAACATGGATCTCGGAGATAATCCTGACATCCACATGTCCAAGAGTACCGATCAGAGCTTGACTCTAGGAAATGGACCCAAAGCCGTCTTTGCTATCGGTGCTGCCAAGAAGGCAAGGAAGAGGAACAAAAAGAACAAGACCCTGGCAATAGATCCTCCAGCGGAGGAAGTGGTTGCCGAGGAATATGAATGAGACTCGGATGGATCTATAATCCTAGATGAGCCAAAGGAAACTCCGGTGGATGGATACATGTTTACAACTGGTGCCCGTAAACTCATCGATGATGTGTTATCTACGCCTATCCCTACAACTGCAGAGCTTACACCTGCATAATTGGAAGAATGGGCTCAAGCCCTAGAAGCGCGTCGTCAAGTACTCCTGTATGAGGCTAACAACCTTATGGAAGAGAAGAAGCGCATTGCATCTGCGGGGCAGTTCAACTCCCTGCAGCATCAGAAGACCAAGAACGACCCCATGCGGGCTAACAGAAATCCGGAAGTCCACAAGACCCTCTTTGAGGGAGATGATGTCGTCAATGGATAACCTCGGCTGGATAGAAAGGGAGATCTGGTGTATGGCACACCAATGGAAAAAACCACTATAACTCGAGATATGCTGGCAAACAATCCAAACCCATATCAAGTCCGGTTGGGCATAAAACTGCTCACCAAGGGTCTGGAGCAACAGAAGGTCACAAGGCCCGGAAGAAGAAAACTGGTCTCTCAATTCGACCAATGTCGCATGGATCCGGCCTGGCATGATATTAGGCCCCAACGAGTCCCGGAACAACATCACCGTTCCGACCGTCGGGAAGATAACTTCTCAAGAACCAGATCTTCAGGGCAACAACACAGAACCGCACGTGACTGGAGCAATGTTTCTCCATCCGTACAGCAAGATGCAGTTGCAGCACTGGTTCCGAGACACCCTCCTCGGCGAGAGTCAAACAGTCACAGGGAAGATGACAAAGAGCAACATCGAGAGGAGGACCGACAAAGGATGCCACCTCCTAGACATACAAGACGTCCAACTGAACCTCATCGTGGTGGGGGGAACGGCGGATGAAGGAACGATGGACGAAGGAACAACGGACACTGTGCTGAGAATGCCGGCAGGGGGCTCGTCGTAATGAAGACCCTCCCCGGAACTGGAATAATGACGCTCCAGATGGAGGCCGGCGATCAGCCAGAAACAATCCACATGGACCACCCTCTCCACCAAGCAGCCATCACAACGGCTCTCAAGGAGGCCAAGGAGGGCGTCGTGGTGGAGGAGGTGGTGGCAGAAGTAGAAGTCCGGCTCCAAGGCACCACAGCCACAACGAACAACCAAGAGGGCGTTCCCTGTCACCAAGTGATGCGAGACACCGGATCAACTCTAACATAGATGCGTGGTGCTATGAGAACGATGATATCTACGTAGGTCCATAATGCTTTGGATCATGAATTCGACAAACACACTTCTTGGAAGGATTTGCTATCTCAAGACACATCCAAGCCTATGATGGAGTGGCCTAGCCAGATAATTGGCTCTAGGATTTTTTTCAGGCATGCTGCATCGCCAAAGGAGGAAATAGCTTGGTCTTGACCTGGTATCTCCCACTTATGCTGCGGAAGACGACATGATCCTGTCTTAATGAACTTCTGGAGAATACCATCCACAACAGGTATGATATGCAAAGTGTGTTCTTTTGGAATTTCTAAGGCACATATCGGAGGCCCTGTACGGTAGGAGACCTACAGCGTTGCACCCAAAAAGCCGAAGAAACTTGCCGAGATTACCTCGGATGATGGATCGACGCCAAGAACTCCTGCAAAGGGGTAAATGATCAAACTGCGATTGAAGCTTTCATTACAGGACTCCCAATTAGTTTACTACATCACCGCTTGAAGTGCGACAGGGTCACTGATTTGGGAGAGATGATAGAAACAGCAAGCAAATATGCAGATCCCAATGATGATGCAGAAGGACTACTAAATGTCCTGGCGGTACCACAGTCAGCAAAACAGCCGAAGCAACAAGCTCAGAAGTGCAAGAACACCTCGAAATAAAATCCCAACGTGGAAACCGCAGTTGTCACTGCTTCTTTCGGGTCTGGAGGACAAGGAGGGCGCGGAGGTGGCCGCGAACGCGGTCGTGGGACCTCAAGAGTCTAGGGTAGAGGAGACCAGCATAGATCATCATCGCCCACATATAAACATATGTGTACTACCCGTGCAAAGCACCTACGCATAGATCAGGCTCTGATACCACTGTTGGGTCCACAACATAGAAAACAAAAAATTTCCTACGATGAGAACTATACGCCAAGATCTATCTACTAGATACAGAGCAACGGGTGGACATACATCCATGGAGAACTTACCCTTGAAGACAACGAGTTTTGTTAACGAGTAGGAACTCGTGGTTGACGTAGTCGTACGCTTGCCGATCTCAAGATCGTGTGGAAGTCCGAGCGCCGCAAATCAGCAGCGCATCCGTCCTCCCACACACGTTCAATCCACAGGACAGCCTCCACCTCCTCGCTCCAGCGAATCAGCGGAAGCAGCAACTCCTTCCAGATGCAAGGCCACCGAGAACATGTATCTCGCTAATCCGAGACCATGGGGGAACATCTAGAGGGGGAGAGAGATCCTTCACGAGGGGGTGTGGTTTGTGAGAGGGGAGAGGGGGGCTTTATATAGGAGGGAGCGAGACCCCTCCCCTCCCATAGCCGGCGCATGAGGGGGGGACTCCTCCCCTCCTTCATTCATGTGGTGAACCTCCACTCACATAAACATGGCCTCCACCCAAAATCCCACTCACATGTATTTAATTTCCACCAAATTAAATGCAACTCTCAATTAATAAAACTCTTTTATTTATTTTATTCAGAATTTTGTTAATTACTTTAATTAACAAACATTCACATAAAACCCCTTGCAACATTTCAATATCACATGCACAACGACTTTCTGCAATTTCACCCGAAACAATTCCGGTTTTTATCGAAACAATTCCTGCTCTTTGCAAACCTTTTGTCTGGAACATATGTGCTCCTAAATGGTGTCCGGCAACCCTTAAGTGTGTCACCCTACAGTTCGCGAATAATGCAGACATGATTGAGACTCCTCTCAGATCAATAATCAGAAGCGGGACCTGGAGATCCATACTGACTCCTGCATATTCAACGATGACTTATGTGATCGTGAGAACCTTTAACGTCAGCAATTTAATCCCTTTGTCTCATGATATAATACATGTCCGAGATTCGATCATCGGTATCCAAATACCTAGTTTGATCTCGTTACCGACATGCACTCTTTTTTCTCGTTTCCGTGATATAACATTCTAGTGATCACATCACTTGCTTGCAAGCTATCTTAATGTGATATCACCGACAGGGCCCAGAGTATATCTATCCATCATCGGGATTGACAAATTCCACTCTTGATCCATGAGCCTCAACATAACACATTCATAGCACTGAACCCACCTTTATGGTCACCCTGTTACGGTGTGACGTTTGATGTTATCAAGTTACTCTTCCGGTGTTAGCAATTAACATGATCTCATGGTCTAAGGACTAAGACTACTTTGTATGATGTTATAGCAATATAAACATAATGACTTGATCGTAATGCTATACTTCGGATGAATGTTCATCACATAATTTCAGAAATGTTGTGACCTTGTTATTAACAACATCCAATGTCCATGATCAGGAAACCTTGATCATCTTGTTAATCAACAAGCTAGTCTATAACAGAGCCATAACTAGGAACCCTTTTGTTTATTAAACACACATGTATTGATGTTTCCTATCAATATAATTATAGCATGCAAAATAAACATCTATCATATACAAGGAATACATAATAACAACATTATTATTGCCTCTCAGGGCATATTTCCTTGAGTCTCCCACTTGCACTAGAGACAATAATCTAGTTTATATAGTGATAAATCTAACACCCATGGAGTTCTGGTGTTGATCATGTTTTGCCCTAGGGAGTACTTTAGTCAACGGATCTGCTACATTCAGGTCTGTGTGCACTTTACAAATCTTTATATCTCCATCCTTGACATGCTTGCGGATGGAGTGAAACCGGCGCTTAATATGCTTGGAATTCCTATGAGACCATGGTTCCTTGGCGTTGGCTATGGCTCCATTATTGTCACAATAGATCACCATTGGGTCCAATGCACTAGGAACCACACTTAGTTCCGTTATGAACTCCTTCATCCAAACCGCTTCCTGCGCCGCTTCTGAAGCAGCAACATATTCCGCCTCCGTCGTTGATCCAGCCACCACAGGTTGTTTGGAGTTCCTCCAACTAACTGCTGCTCCGTTCAAGAGAAATACGTATCCAGATTGAGACTTAGAGTCATCCGGATCAGTGTCAAAGCTAGCATCGACATAACACTTAGTGACTAGCTCTTCTTCACCTCCGTATACAAGAAACATGTCCTTAGTTCTTCTCAAGTACTTAAGGATATTCTTGACCGCTATCCAGTGTTCCGAACCTGGATCAGATTGGTACCTACTAGTCAAACTAATAGCATGTGCCACATCCGGTCTTATACATAGCATGGCATACATTATAAAGCCTATGGCTGAGGCATAGGGGCTCTTATCCATTATCTCTCTTTCTTCTGCCATAGCCAGACTTTGAGTCTTACTCAATGTCTTGCCTTGCAACATAGGTAAGTACCCCTTCTTACTTCCGTCCATATTAAACTTCTTTAATATCTTATCAAGGTATGTACTCTGCGATAGCCCAATTAGGCGTCTTGATCTATCTCTATAGATTTTAATGCCTAATATATATGAAGCTTCACCAAGGTCCTTCATCGAAAATTTGCTGTTTAGATAACTTTTAACACTATTTAAAAGATCTATATCATTTACAATCAATAATATGTCATCCACATATAATATCAGAAATGCTACATTGCTCCCACTCACTTTATTGTAAATACAAGCCTCTCCATAAGTTTGGACAAATCCAAACTCTTTGATCACCTCATCAAAGTGGAGATTCCAACTCCGGGATGCTTGCTTCAGTCCATAGATGGATCTCTGAAGTTTGCACACCTTATCAGCATCCTTAGGATCGACAAAACCCTTAGGTTGTATCATATACAACTCTTCTTCAATATTACCATTGAGGAACGCAGTTTTGACATCCATCTGCCATATTTCATAATCGAAATATGCAGCAATTGCTAACATAATCCTAACCGACTTAAGCATCGCTACGGGAGAGAATGTCTCATCGTAGTCAACTCCTTGAATTTGTCGAAACCCCTTTGCGACAAGTTGAGCCTTATAGATGGTTACATTACCATCAACATCAGTTTTTCTTTTGAAAATCCATTTATTCTCAACGGCCTTTCAATCGTGAGGTAAGTCCACCAAGGTCCAAACCTGGTTTTCGTACATGGATTCCATCTCAGATTTCATGGCTTCTAGCCATTTGTTGGAATCAGGGCTCATCATCGCTTCTTCATACGTCGCACGGTCATCTATTTCATCGATCATGAAATTCATAACAGGATTGCCATACAGTTCAGGAGCTGCACGTGTCCTGCTTGACCTGCGAGGTTCGGTAGTGTCCTCTTTCGGAGTTTCATGATCAATATCATTAGCTCTCTCTTCATTAGGTGAAGTCAACTCCAAAACAACTTCTGCTGCTGCGCTACTCGCCATTTCATGAAGAGAAGGTTCAATAACCTCTTCGAGTTCTACCTTCCGACTACTCACACCTTTCGCGAGAAACTCCTTCTCAAGAAAGGATCCATTCTTGGCAACAAAGACCTTGCCCTCGGATCTGTGATAGAAGGTATACCCGATCGTTTCCTTAGGGTATCCTATGAAGACGCATTTTTCCGCTTTGGGTTCGAGTTTATCCGGTTGAAGTTTCTTCACATAAACATCGCATCCCCAAACTTTAAGAAATGACAGCTTAGGTTTGTTTCCAAACCATAATTCATACGGTGTGTTTTCAACGGATTTAGATGGTGCCCTATATAAAGTCAATGAAGCGGTTTCCGGTGCATAACCCCAAAATGACCGTGGCAAGTCAGTCAGAGACATCATAGATCGAACCATATCCAATAAAGTACGATTACGACGTTCTGACACACAATTACGTTGTGGTGTTCTGGCAGGCATGAGTTGTGAAACTATTCCACAGTCTTTCATATGTGTGCTAAACTCGTAACTAAGATACTCTCCTCCATGGTCGGACCGCAGAAATTTGATCTTTCTGTTACGATGATTTTCCACTTCATTCTGAAATTCTTGAACTTTTCAAAGGTTTCAGACTTATGCTGCATCAAATAGATATACCCGTATCTAGTCAAATCATCCGTGAAAGTAACAAAATAACGATATCCACCTCGCGCCGACACACTCATTGGTCCACACACATCAGTATGTATGATTTCCAATAAATTTGTCGCCCGTTCCATTGAACCGGAAAACGGCGTTCTAGTCATCTTGCCCATAAGGCATGGCTCACATGTATCAAATGATTCAAAATCAAGTGATTCCAAAAGTCCATCAGAATGGAGTTTCTTCATGCGTTTAACGCCAATATGACCTAGACGGCAGTGCTACATATATGCAGATATATCATTATCAAGTTTAATCCTTTTAGCATCAACATTATGAATATGCGTAATACTACTATCGAGATCCAACAGAAATAAACCATTCAACACAGGTGCATGACCATAAAAGATATTATTCATATAAATCGAACAACCATTGTTTTCAGACTTAAACGAATAACCACTTTGCATCAAACACGATTCGGATACAATGTTCATGCTTAGTGCAGGAACCAAATAACAATTATTCAGGTTTATAACTAATCCCGACGGCATATGGAGAGGTAGCATTCCAACGGCAATCACATCAACTCTTGATCCATTGCCGACCCGCATCGTGACCTCATCCCTTGCTAGTTGTCGCTTGTTCCGCAGCCCCTGAACCGAGTTACATATATTAGCAACCGATCCCGTATCAAATACCCAGGTGCTACTGCGAGTACTAGTCAAGTACACATCAATAACATGTATATCACATATACCTTTGTTTTCCTTGCCGGCCTTCTTGTCCGCCAAATACTTGGGGCAGTTGCGCTTCCAATGGCCAGTCCCCTTGCAATAGTAGCACTCGGTGTCGGACTTAGGGCCAGCTCGGGGTTTCTTTTCAGGCGCGGCAACAGATTTTCCACCCTTCTTTCCCTTCTGCTTGCCTTTCTTGTCCTTCTTGAAACCGGTGGTGTTATTGATCATCAACACTTGATGTTCTTTCCTAATCTCCACTTCTGCAGTCTTAAGCATTGACAGAAGCTCAGGAAGAGACTTCTTCACGCCCTGCATATTATAGTTCATCACGAAGCTCTTGTAGCTAGGTGGCAGAGATTGGAGAACACGATGTATGCCTAAGTCAATGGGAATCGTTATTCCCAAGGACACAAGCTTATCGGCGTACCTAGACATTTTGAGTACGTGCTCACTAACGGAGTTGTTCTCTTCCATCATGCAGCTAAAGAACTTTTTAGAAGCATTATAAATCTCTACGGCAGCATGGGTATCGAAAATCATTTTCAGTTCTCCCATGGTATCAAAGGCATTACCATTTTCGAAACGTTTTCGAAGTTCTGGCTCTAGCCCATACATTATGTCGCAATGAACTAAGTTGTGGTCCTCCTGACGAGTTATATAGATGTTCTTTTCCTCGTCAGGGGCATCAGGAGCTGGTGGGTGGCCTACCGGCGCCTCTAGCGCATATTGCTTTTGTGCAGCAGTGAGGAGAATCCTCAAATTCATAGACCAGTTGGTGAAGTTGCTACCATTCGCAGCAAACTTCTCTTTCTCCATGAACACATTGAACTTAAAAGCAGGTGGTGCCATCTACAACATAATTTGTAAAATATATATAGACTAAGTTTATGATAGATTGAGTTCAAATAATCCAAATTACTAATGAACTCCCACTCAAAAATGACATCCCTCGTGTCCTTTTGGTAATTACATGAACCAAATCCACTACACCAAGTCCGATCATCACGTGAGTCGGTGTAGCTTCAAAGGCGAGCATCTATATGGGCATCATATCAACTATATGACTCATGCTTAACCTTTCGGTCCGTGTTCCGAGGCCATGTCTGTACATGCTAGGCTCGTCAAGTAAGAACCTTAGTATTTGCGTGTGTAAAACTATCTTACACCCGTTGTATGAAAGCGTAGAGTCGAGAACACCCGATCATCACATGATGCCTCAAAACACGATCCACAAAATGGTGCATACTTAAGGAAGAACACATTTAATCTTAATATCTAAATGAGGGATCATCTTATAATGCTACCAAAAGCGCCAAACTAGCAATATAAGATGCTAACATCTAATGTGTGAAGTGAGGTGATATGGTCCATGCATTTGATCTCTATCATTTGCATCGTGGTATGATCTCTATCATTCCTTTGTGTTCAAGGCCAAGGTCTATGGAACTTACACGTTAAGTGAGTTATAAGAGTATCTATCATACATCTACTTACAACAATACTATATATGGACACTAGCCCAGCAACGATCTAAACTAGACGCCTCTAATTTATCAATTGCAAGTTTTACGTGGCTTAGGGCTTTCGGAGATAGAACCGGTCTTACCTACGAACATGAACCACAACGAGGATAACCAAGTTATTAGCAACTCGTTGTAAATCAGATATTGACTATAGTAGGAGAGACAGACACCCGCTAGCCACTTATGCAAAACTAGTTGCATGTCAGTCGTGGAACCGGTCTCATGTACGATGACATGTATGATTGGTCTGGGCCGCTTCATCCCACTATGCGACCAGTATCCAAAGTACATAGAAGATGCAATAACATGATCATCATCGCCCACATATAAACATATGTGTACTACCGTGCAAAGCACCTACGCATAGATTAGGCTCTGATACCACTGTTGGGTCCGCAGCATAGAAAACAAAAAAATCCTATGATGAGAACGATACGCCAAGTTCTATCTACTAGATACAGAGCAACGGGTGGACATACATCCATGGAGAACTTACCCTCGAAGACAACGAGTTTTGTTAACGAGTAGGAACTCGTGGTTGATGTAGTCGTACGCTTGCCAATCTCAAGATCGTGTGGAAGTCCGAGCGCCACAAATCAGCAGCGCATCCGTCCTTGCACACACGTTCAAGCCACCGGACAACCTCCACCTCCTCGCTCCATCGAATCAGCGGAAGCAGCAACTCCTTCCAGACGCAAGGCCACCGGGAACATGTATCTCGCTAATCCAAGACCATGGGGGAATATCTAGAGAGGGAGAGAGATCCTTCACGAGGAGGTGCGGTTTGTGAGAGGGAAGAGGGGGGATTTATATAGGAGGGAGGGAGACCCCTCCCCTCCCATAGCCGGCGCATGAGGGGGGACTCCTCCCCTCCTTCATTCATATGGTGAACCTCCACTCACATAAACATGGCCTCCACCCAAAATCCCACTCACATGTATTTAATTTCCACCAAATTAAATGCAACTCTCAATTAATAAAACTCTTTTATTTATTTTATTCAGAATTTTGTTAATTAATTTAATTAACAAACATTCACATAAAACCCCTTGCAACATTTCAATATCACATGTAGAACCACTTTCTGCAATTTCACCTGAAACTATTCCGGTTTCTATCGAAACAATTCCTGCGCTTTGCAAACCTTTTGTCTGGAACATATGTGCTCCTAAATGGTGTCCGGCAACCCTTAAGTGTGTCACCCTACAGTTCGCGAATAATGCAGACATGATTGAGACTCCTCTCAGATCAATAATCAGAAGCGGGACCTGGAGATCCATACTGACTCCTGCATATTCAACGATGACTTATGTGATCGTGAGAACCTTTAACGTCAGCAATTTAATCCCTTTGTCTCATGATATAATACATGTCCGAGATTCGATCATCGGTATCCAAATACCTAGTTTGATCTCGTTACCGACATGCACTCTTTTTTTCTCGTTCCCGTGATATAACATTCTAGTGATCACATCACTTGCTTGCAAGCTATCTTAATGTGATATCACCGAGAGGGCCCAGAGTATATCTATTCATCATCGGGATTGACAAATTCCACTCTCGATCCATGAGCCTCAACATAACACCTTCATAGCACTGAACCCACCTTTATGGTCACCCTGTTACGGTGTGACGTTTGATGTTATCAAGATACTCTTTCGGTGTTAGCAATTAACATGATCTCATGGTCTAAGGTCTAAGACTACTTTGTATGATGTTATAGAAATATAAACATAATGACTTGATCGTAATACTATACTTCGGATGAATGTTCATCACATTATTTCACAAATGTTGTGACCTTGTTATTAACAACATCCAATGTCCATGATCAGGAAACCTTGATCATCTTGTTAATCAACAAGCTAGTGTATAAGAGAGGCATAACTAGGAACCCTTTTGTTTATTAAACACACATGTATTGATGTTTCCTATCAATACAATTATAGCATGCAAAATAAACATCTATCATATACAAGGAATACATAATAACAACATTATTATTGTCTCTCAGGGCATATTTCCTTCAATAGGGCTAAGCGGAAGAATGGAACGAAGAATCCTGAAAAATAAAAGGAGGCCAAGGAATATTCCGACATGGAGGAAGCTGACCCTTCAAATCCCAGGTTGGATGGAAAGAAGAACTTCCCAACAAAGAAAGAGACTTATGTCACTTTCCTTGGGTGTCAACCAGGTAAGGTCAAGAAGGCAGATTTGCATGAGCTCAACGCAAATGTTCCGGCTATCCCTCAATTCTTGGATTGGTGGAAGTGACAATCACCTTTCACCGTGCTGATCATCCGCCTAAGTTTTACAGGCGAGGAAAATATGCCTTAGTCATCAATCCCCTCATTGATGGCTATGGTTTCTCCAAGACTCTCATGGACGACGACAATAGCATCAACATCCTCTACATCTAAATGCTTCATCGGATGAGGATCTCGGAAACTCAGTTGAATCACAGCTTTGTGATCTTTCACGGAGTCGTCCCAGGAAGAGAAGCAAATTCCCTTGGAGAGATCGCTTTGGATGTTACTTTTGGAACTCCAAAGAATTACTGGACGGAAGCACTTTCCTTTGAAGTGGTCCCATTCAAGAGCACATAACACGCTATATTCGGACGTCTGGCTTACTATGCTTTCATGGCTCGTCCGTGTTAGATTTATAATATGATGAAAATTCCAGGTCCAAAGGGCGTGATCACCATCAGGGGGACCCGAAGAAAGCACGAAAATGCGAGGATGGAAATGCCACCTTTGCTGAAGCTGTACTACATGCCCAGGAGTACCAGGAGATCAAGAAGACCATCGACCAGTCCAAGATGCCCGCAACAAAGAAGGAGGTGACAAAGCTGACTCCGGAGTTCAAGGCATTAGAAGAGACGAAGACAACGCCATTGAAGGATGATGACCCCTCCACGGTGACCCAAATAGGTGTAGGTTTAGATAGCGCATAGGAAAGCTCACTCATCAAGTTCCTCCAAGCAAATCAAGATATCTTTGCATGGCATCCATCGGACATGATCGGAGTACCTAGGGAACTTGCTGAGCACTCTCTAAATGTACACTCAAATGCTAAACCCGTCAAACAGTCCTTACGATGTTGCGTCGATGAAAAGGGAAAAGCAATAGCTAAGGAACTAGCTCGGCTAGAGTTAGCCGGATTCATAGAAGAGGTCATCCACATTGAGGATGTGTGTTGATTATAATGCCTTGAACAAGGCTTGTCCCAAAGATCCGTTCGCTCTACCTAGAATTGATCAAGTTATTGATTCTACGGCAGGCTCAGAACTCTTATGTTTTCTCGACGGATATTCCAGTTATCACCAAATTTGGATGAAGGAATTAGACAAAGTCTAAAATTCATTCATAACCCCATTCAAAACCTTCTGTTTCATTATGATGCCCTTTGGGATCAAGAACGCAGGAGCTATGTACCAGTGCACTATGCAGCGTTGCCTCCACGATCAAATCGGGCGCAATGTACATGCATATGTGGATGACATAGCGGTGATGTCCAAAAAGAAGGAAAAAATAATTTCCAACTTGGAGGAAACATTCGCTAATCTACGAAAATACAACATAATGCTTAATGCGAAGAAATGCTTCTTTGGAATACCAGCTGGCAAATTGTTAGGTTTCATCGTATCTCAAAAAGGCATAGTGGTGAACTGAGACAAAATTAAGGCTATACTCAATATTTCTAGGCCTACTAGCTTGAAGGACGTTCAAAGACTAACTGGTTTCATTGTTGTAGTCAATCGATTGGTAAGCCATCTCGGTGAAAGAGCCATGCCACTCTACAAGCTCCTGAAAAAGACTAAAACGTCCGTTTGGATAGACGAAGGTGAGGCTGCACTACAAGACCTGAAAGCAGTACTCTCATCTTCTTCTATCCTTGCAGCACCGGAACCTCGTGAACCGATGTTGCTCTATCTCGCTGCGACAAATAGAGGCGTTAGTGTCGTCATGGTGGTGGAGAGACCAGAGGAAAAACAGGAACACTTGGTGCAGCGTCTAACATATTACCTCAGCAAAGTTCTAACTGAACCAAAGCAGCGGTATCCATATTATCAAAATCTGGCTTACGGTGTGTTCTTCGCATCCCGGAAGTCACGACATTACTTTCAGGAACATCCAATTACCGTGGTGAGCACATCTATCACGAGAGATATAATTAACAAAAGCAATGCTACAAGACGTGTCGCAAAATGGGGCATAGAGCTTTCATCTTTCGACATTGAGTACAAACCTCGTACAGTAATCAAATCCCAAATCCTTGCTGACATTGTCGCTGATTGGATAGAGACAACGGAAAATATGACCCTCCTAGGGTCGAAATACTAGACCATACATTTTGACGGGTCTAAGGCGCCCGGGGACTAGCATGGTGCTAAAATCACCCCAAGGAGAGAAGCTCTTCTATGTGTTGCAGATCCACTTCATGGCAACAAATAACATTGCCGAATATGAAGTATTGCTGCATGGAATCCGGATTGCTAGGATATAGGCATCCAACGATTAATGTGTTATGGAGATTCTGATCTTCTTTCCCAACAAGTGTCGGATATCTGTAATGCAATAAACACATGGCAGCATATAAAGCTGTCGTGGATGAACTATCTAAATCGTTTGAAGGGTTTGAGGTTCAACACATCCCTCAAACAGAAAATGAGGAAGCTGATGCATTATCGGGAATAGGCTCTGCACGGAAAAAGGTCCCGGATGGTGCTTTTCTAGAGCACCTCAAAGTTCCCTCTATAAAAGGAGTAGATGAGGAATATCCGATCAAATCTCACTCACCTTTAGTGGTAGTTCTAGCTATAATTCCCAGTTGGACTCAACCCTACCTTGATTTCTTGGTAGATGGAAAATTACCCGAAGACGAGTTTCTGAGCCGGCAGATCATTTGACGACCAAAAACCTATACAATAATAAATCGCGAGCTCTATAAGCAGAGTGTATCTGGGTCTTTCAGTGTTGCATGTCTCCGAAGGAGTGGAAATCTTACAAGAGATCCATGAAGGCGACTGCGGCCATCACGCTGCAGCCAAATCTTTACTAGCAAAAGCTTTCAGATACAGATTTTTCTGGCTTACAGCCAAGGAAGATGCCGAACGGCTGGTCAAGACGTGCAAAGGCTACTAGAAGTACGCCAAACAAGCTCATGTTCTGGCTGATCAGCTGCGAACAATACCTATAGCATGGCCTTTCGCGGTCTAGGGGCTTGACATGGTAGGACCGTTTAAACAGGCTCCAAGTGGATTTACTCATCTCTTAGTAATGGTGGATAAATTCACAAAATGGATTGAGGATAAACCCATCACCAGTTGTGATGGAGCAACAACCAGAAGATTTGTCGAGGATGTTATAATCCGACAGAGTTATCCACATAACATTATCACAGACAAGAGAGTAATTTTTCTATTGGAAACCTTGCCGAATTTGGTGATGAACAAAATATCTCGCTTGACATTGCATCAATCGCGCATCCACAAGCTAATGGACAAGTTGAAGGAGCAAATGATTTAATCCTACAAGACCTCAAACCAATAATCAAAGCACCACTACGTCATGTTGTAGGGGCTTGGGCAGAGGAATTACCTTCTATGATATGGAGTTTGCGAACAACTCCGAACAGGTCAACTAGATACACACCTTTCTTCTTGGTCTATGTTGCAGAAGCGGTTCTTCCTAGTGATTTGATTCATACTTCTCCCTGAATTGCGGCGTATATTGAAGAGGATGCCGAAATTACTCGACAAAATGATCTCGCTTGAATCCAAGAACTTCGCGTCATTGCTGAGATGAGATCAACAACCTATTAGCAGAAGTTATGCAAGTATCATAGCTAGAGAGTCAGAAACCGGTCTTTCAATAAGGGCGATTTGGTTCTCCGGCTTGTGCAGAAAAGAAAGCACAAACTTTCCCCAGTATGGGAAGGGCCCTTTTTAGTTAGCCGAGTATTGCACAATGGTTCTTACTATCTAACTGATATGCGGCCAGTCAAAGAAAGACCTGCTACTAAGAAAACAAAGAGAGATGGAGGCAGTACAGACCCAGAAGAATTAGACAGGCCGTGGAATATTTCTCAGCTACGTCCCTTTTATTCTTAAACTTTCTTTCTTTGTAATCATATATGTGTACATGTTCAATGAGAAATAAAGTATTGGTTGCCTCAAATTAATTTGAGAAGTTTTATATTACCATCTTATTTCCGAATGATCGTGTCACAGTCGAAAATCTCAGAATACTTGAAAGTACTTTATGCTCGTGTTTGTTCTGGTTCAGATTTCCGATTCTAAAATGCTACCTTCAGGTATAAATCTAAATTTTCTTGTTTGTACTTTGGTTCTTTATCTGATTGTCGTATGCGGGTATTTTCCGAGTAGTAAATTGTTGGTACTGGAAGCCGACTTTGTTTCCGATTTTAAACTGGTTTAACAATTGTGCTCTGTTGCTCGGCAAAGTTTCTGTGTTGAAGGTTGGCCGGCTCACGAAAGGGACCAGACGGAAAGCTAGATAAATGATAAGCATAGAACAAAATATAAAGTGCTTATGTAAACTTCCCATGCACATCATAATAAAGCCAGAAGTGCTAAATATAAGTAGAAAATCTTAGCAGTAGCAAAAGTATTACACTACTTATTTACAATCCGATTGTTTCAAAATAACACATTGTTTTTTCTAGCAAATTATGATGCAGGGGAAGAGGTAGGAGTTGTCGAATCACTAGAGACATCGACTTCGCATTGATATCTTTCCGATATGTTCAAATCCAAAATGGTTTGCTCGTCATCGGAGACTTCGGTTGTTTCTTCGACAGACGAAGGAGGCGTCTCCATGCGAGTGAAGAAAGGAGTGTCGTAGTTGGTCAGATCAGCTACATGACATCCATATCCGGCACAGGAGTCCATGATGGCCTTGATGTTTTGCTCCTGTCTATCTTCATACACTCTACAATATCCTCTGGTTACTTGCCAGATTTCCATGCTTCCAACGTGGCCATAACCATGGTGAGGGCATTCTGTGTTGTGATTCGCACATAGGACATGTTCCAGTCCTGGATGAGCTGGGGCATCTCCTTGGCCTTGTCTCGCACCTCAAAGCCAGACATTCCGTTCATCTCCGGAACCTTGAGTACTTCGCCAATATCCTCCAAAGAATGGTGGAAATCGTGAAGCAAATCTCCGACTTATGTACGTCGGCTGGTGCGAGACTAGGTGGAGGACGAATCCAGTAAGTTCAGAGGACCTGCGCATATAAAGCAAAGGTTAGAAAATATATCCGAACTCCTTGAGTCAGAAAAGAAGAAAGTCACAAAATAGGAAACATACCAAAGATGACATTGTCAACTTTGGTCTTCTCTGCCCTAAGGCTCTGGAGTTCATCCCGGAGTGCCTCGGTGATGTCCTTTTCTCTGAATAATTCATCATTGATATCCAAGATTTTCTGATCCTGGGCCATGATCCTTCGATCACGTTCTTTGGTGGCCATGGAGTAGGATTCGAGGACTTGTGTAATGCTATGCTCGTAATGCTCCTTATGCTTATTCAGATCTCGACGTAAGTCAGTGTTCTCCACCTCCAGGGTCTTAAGATTCTAGGCTTCTTCAATTATTGCACATGATTGTTTGACCAGTGCTGTAAGCAAAAGAACAGCAGTTGAATAGGTAATTCTACTATGAAAGCAAAAAAGAGCAAGGTTAAGGACTAAAATGATTACATTCAGCCTCATCCCTTGACACCTTTAATTTACCATGTTCAAGCCGGAGAGCTCTGATCTCTCTCTGCTTGTTACAAATATTCTTCAATAATTCCTGGTTATAAGCATTAACTTTCTACAAGTCATAATAATACCCAGAGTCAGAAGTCTACTAAAGACTCGGGCTAATATTTTAACTAATATTAGCACGAGCCTTGGGGGCTACACTAGTTCATCCTTTGGCATCCTATAAAAGCTAAAAGCATAAATTCGGATTTTCTATCCACCTTCATGCTTGGGGGCTAGAGGATATGATATGAAATAACGTAAAAAAGGTGAGTTGGAAATCCGACTTACATGTTGTTCATGAGTAAGCTTGCTTAAGATCATGTTCACCTCACTGGTAACCTTCTCGGCAAGGGTCAGCGGGATAACAAGTGGTGGAGGAGCCACACCGACTTTCAGCCTCTCGTCGTGAAGACGGATTTGCTCAAGAAGGTCGGAGTACTTGACGTCCTCTGCTTCTTGTGCCTCTTCCTCGATGGTGATATTTCGGCTAGAAAGGCACGGTTGAGCCAACCTTTGTATCTCTTCTGTAGTTTTCCGAGTGATGCCAAGCTTGGCAATACCCGGATTGCTGAGAAGGTTATCGGAAAAAACCTCTGCTGAGGGATCATTACCCTTTGAGGGTTCACCCTTATCAACTACCGAGTCACCCATGGTGACGTCGGTCTACAAACCAAGGTTCGTTGGCTCAGAATGAAGAGCCGGATCTTCTATGATGTACGGAGATGGAGTAATCTCCAGCGTTGTAGAAGGCTATGTGGCAGGAGTCGGAGGTGCTGTGGAAGGAGAAATCAAATTTAAGTTTGACTACCACAGGAGTTTCGACGAGCCTCTTTTCCCCATGCCCTTGGTGAGCTATTTAGGTCTGAGGAGGTAATAGAACAAAGATTGTTACACTTCAGAAAGAATGAGAAATAAAATACAGAGACCTTGTGAAGAAAGTTACCTCTTCACAATGGACACTTCCTTTGTGCCAATGGAAACTGTCGGAGCCCTGCACTTTCGGGTAAGGGTCTCCTGAAATGGGACAAGTTCTCCATCATCTTGAGAGATCTTAGGAGGATATCCCTCGAGAGGAGCAAGCTCCAACTCAGGGAGCTCAGCAAGCTGAAAAGAAAAAATATCTCAACATTGCAGAAAGAAACAATAATGTATAGATGAACACATAATTTGATTTACTGCTGGAAAACTTACTAGTATAACTGGATCATCAGCCGTCTGCATGTCTAGGGATAGCTCCGGGATTTTCCTCTCGATCCGCTCCCTTATTAGCCACCTGATTTGGGACTCATAATCCTTTTCCGAGTAAGGACGGGAGCAGATTCGGAGAGAGTCCGACTTGCTTTTGGTGATGGAGTGCATAAACCGGTCACCATGGTGTTGGAGAGGCTAGATCCTTTTTGACCCTTGTGCTTCATCAGATATTCGATCCGCCTCTTAGCAAGAAGCAGGTCGTCAATGAGAGCCGGAGGATCTGCGTCCCAGGAATCTTGGGGCGTGGCGGCGCCATCAACAAAAACTGGCAAAGCAGATGCTTTCATGGGAGAAGGTTTGTCCTTATGATAGAAGAAAATGGACGGCCATTGCTTCACCGAGTCACTAGCCTTGATCCTGGATAGACTCGCTCTCTCCTAACAAAAGAGCTAAGGGTTCTGGTAATATAAGGATTACCGACGGTGATAGAATTTCTCTGGGTATCAAAGTAATACCAGAACAGAATGAGACTCGGCCTAATACCAAGATACCCCTCACACAAATAGGCATAACCGCTCATTTCTAAAATAGAGTTTGGGGGGAGATGGTGGAGTTGCACTCCATAATGATCTATGACCTCAGAAAAGAAATCTGAGTGTTGAAAGATCAAACCTCTGTCGAGGTGGGTGCCGAAATGCACTCGCTCGTCGGTGTTGGGGGTGGGGATGGTTTTTCCGAAGCCACTCGGCCAGTCCCCAGCACGGAGGAGATCTTTGTTCTCGATGACGTGGAGCTTGGTTTAATAAAGAACACACGGTTCCAGACCCTGTGGAACTTCTCCTTCTCCACCGCAGGTGCTATCACCGTTGTCACTGCGGCAGCAGAAGATGAGGCCTCAGCCATTTTCTAGGCACCGGTGACCTAGGGTGGGAGGCGCTGTTGGATTTGGGGGAGGTAGAGGAGCTCTATTTGCAGGAGATGTCGAGAGGAAGGGTGAGGAACTGGCGCTGGTGAGGAGAAAGGAAGAAATCTCAACCCCTTATATCCTTCACCTTAGCCAAGATTCGTGCAAAGTAAATAGTAACCATGCCACGCATTGTGGAAGGATCTGGGTAACTCCCTCATGGTGATTACGCTGCCTCGATCTCCGTGCATGCATTAAAACAACGCCTCGGTTTCACGAAAGTCGAACCTACCAACGGTTGTGCTGACAAGAATGTCTGTTAGTGACGTGGCTTGTCCTTGACTGATGCGAGGTTACGTCAGAGACTAAGTTCCGGCTTAGTTTGAATTTCAAGCTAGAAACCCGAATACAGTATTTATAGGTCCGACTCGTTTTGGGACCCGGATCCTATCCTTTCTTTTTCAGTTTCAGGAACCGTTCAAGATTCTGCAAGCCGAAGATAGGTCAAGCTAGACGATGATGAAATCCAACTATAGATCTTGGAGGCTTCTGGGGGCTGCTATTGGGAATATACTTTCCGAGTATCCTCATTGTTCCTCACTGACCAGGGTTCGAGCTTTGTTTCCAGGGCGGACCAGTCAGGGAGAAGAGACGGAGTCCAGTTCGACTACAGGAAGGCCCAGAAGATATACCGACATAGGCATGTAGTGTTGCTTGTACTTCGAGACGTACTTTGTATCCAACTCTTAGTCGTAACCGGATAGGTGTGTATTGTAAACCCTAGGCTGGATATCTATATAAGTCGTCTAGGGACTAGCCTTTAGGGAACCTCACAATAGTCTACAATCTCAACTCACACAGGCGAAACCCTTGTAACCCATATTCCGGCTCTGCCGTATTACTGGATTGCTAGTAGGAGTAGGATTCGTCTAAACCCGATGGATTCGAACCTAGGTAAACTTGTGTGCTCACCATCCCAGAACACCGTACATCTCACACTGCTCTGTCTCGCACGCCCCGAGTACCCCCTCATGGTGTACTTGTCATCAATCCGATGACACCTGGATAAGGCCAGCTCTCACGTCTCCTCGAGGAGATCGACGCTGTCCTCGCGTGCTTCCTTGGCTTGCTGCTGCGTGTACAGTAGCTTGCAGGGTGTGTCGAACTCTGTGTCAGTTGGCAGGACTGCCTCTGCTACGTAGATGAGGAAGAATGGTGTGTAGCCGGTGGAGCGGTTTGGCATGGTGCGCAAGCTCCACAGCACAGCTGACAGCTCTTCTATCGAGCATCCAGGGGATCTCATCAGTGGTTCGATCAACAGGGGCTTGATTCCGGCTAACACCAAACCATTCGCTTGCTCGTACTTCCCATTGGATTGGGGGTGCGTGACGGAGGCTAGGTCCAGGCGGATGTCGTTGTCTCCATGGAAACACGGGAAGGCCCCTTTGGTGAAGTTCATGCCATTGTCAGTGATGATGTTGTTGGGGTATCCAAAACGCGTGATGATGTCGGTGAAAAACTTTACCAATATCGGCCCTAGACGGTACATGGCCAGGTGATGGGGATTGTCTTTAGTGTTGTAGACGGAGTATGTTTTTTCTGGGTGAATCGTTGGCATCCATTGCATGCCTTTACCAGTTGTTTGGCATCTTCCAGCACCATGGGCCAGTACAACCCGTGGCGGAATGCCTTTGCCACTATGGCGCGCGACGATGCGTGATGACCGAATTTAACTTGGCGAATGTATACCAACATCAGGATTCCTTCTTCTTGGCTCACGCAACACTAGAAGATTCCTCCATCACTGTGCTTGTACAGCTCGTTGTTGATGATGGTGTACACGCTCGCCCTGCGCTTTATTTGCCTTGCCTCGACCATTTGATCAGGCAACTCCCCTTTAGCTAGGAAGTTCATGAATGGCTTTCCCCATGAAGGTGTCTCTAGGATGGTGCACATGGTCTCCATAATCAGCTTGAGTTCCTCACTCCAGGCCAGCTCGGGCTCATCAGGCGGCCTGCCAGGTGGGAGGCCGGAGGCGGCAGTTCCTAGGCCGCTGGAGCTGGCTGGGAGTGTTACGGCCTTTGGCCCAGTAGTCCCTGGGTGCGGTGCGGTAGTCCCCGAGTGTGGTGCGGCAGTAACCAGGTGTGGCACGGTAGTCCCTCTGGTCTTGGACGTAGCTTCCAGTTGCTTGGATCCGGTAGTCCTCGGGTCCGCATCCAGCACGATGGAGTCGGATTCCGGACATGGTGTGATGGAGGGCTTGTGCAAGTGCTTGTGGGTGACCCAGACGGAATTGCTGCACTTGTTGACCTGACGTGGGCGAGTGCATCCGCGACTTCACTGTTTACTCTAGGCATGTGATAAAACTCGCATCCTTCAAAGTAGGCGCATAGCTGATGTACGAAGAAGCGATATGGTACCATGTTTGCATCCTTGGCGTCACAATCTCCTTATACCTGTTGCACCACCAGGTCTGAATCTCCAAAGCATAGGATATGCCTGATGCCTGTTTCTTTTCCCATTTTTAGGCTGTGGACAAGCGCTTCGTATTCAGTGACGTTGTTGGAAGCATGGAAGTGGATCTGTAGCACGTATTCTAGCCAGTCTCCCTTTGGAGAGGTGATGACAACCCTGGCTCCCAGTCCGCCGTATATCTTGTAACTGTGGAAGTGTAGCTTCCAGTGCGTGGAATCAGGGCATGGAGGCAGGTACTGCTTCTCCGCCCAGTCGATGAGGAAATCAGCCAAAGCTTGGGACTTGATCCCGTTCTTGGATCATACCGGATGCAGTGTGCGGTGAGCTCTATTGCCCACTTCTCCACCCGGCTGGTGGCATCTCAGTTGCCAATGATCTCCGAGAGGGGGCTAGCTCCACTACCCGGATGGAGTGCTCTTAGAAGTAGTGCATCAGTTTCTTTGCGGCCATGTATACGCCATACACCAGGTTCTGATAGTGAGGGTAGTTCTGCTTTGATAGCGAGAGCACCTCACTTAGGTAATATACTGGGCGCTGGACCGGCTGCGCCTTTCATTCTTCTGGCCTCTCAACCATGAGGACGACGCTGACGACCCGATTAGTAGCTACAATGTACATCAGCATTGGCTCTTTTGAAGCGGGGGCCGCTAGCGTTGGTGGAGAGGATAAAATGCGTTTGAGGTCGCGGAAGGCCTCATCCGCCTGCGCCGTCCAAAAGAACCTGTCCGTTAACTTCATGAGCTGGTACAAGGGGAGTGCCTTCTCGCCCAGCCGACTGATGAACCGACTGAGGGAGGCTAGGCACCCAGTGAACTTCTGCACATCATGCAGGTTCTGTGGTGGCTGCATGCGCTCGATTGCGCCGATCATCTATGGGTTGGCCTCGATTCTGCGTTCTGAGATAAGGAAACCAAGGAGCATTAGGGAATGTTTCCTTCAGGTCTTCGGTTCATCTTCATCTGGACTTGGCAGAGGTTAGGGAATGTTTCCTTCAGGTCTTCGAGGAGTGTTCGCTTCTCCTTCGTCTTGAACACTACATCATTGATGTAGGCGTGCATGTTTCTGCTGATATGCGTTTGGAGGCATTTCTGCATGTAGCGTTGGTACAGGGCACCTGCGTTTTTCAGTCCAAATGGCATGGTGGTGTAGCAGTAGGTCCCGTATGGGGTGATGAATGTTGTCTTTATCTGATCAGTGGTAACTGGAGTACGCATCTAGAAACGACAACAACTCGTATCTGGCCATGGAGTCGATCACTTGGTCTATCCTTGGCAGGGTGAATGGGTCCTTGGGGCATGCCTTGTTGAGGCTGGTGTAGTCAACACACATGCGCCAAGTTTTCTTCTTTTTTAGCACCAGCACTGGGTTTGCCAGCCATTCTGGGTGGAAAACCTCCATGATGAATCCGACTGCGAGCAGCTGTCAACACCCGGATTTTTAATCCTAGATGCCCGTTTTGCCATACCTCGCAATCCCAGGATTACCATTTTTGTGAGACATAACGGATTGGATATCACAGTACATCATCCATTACAAACCATACATAAGGTTTTACACAAATAATGATCTCATGATCCAGTCTTTAATACAACAAGCAACGGAAATAAACGATAGCGTAGCGGTGGGGTCCATCTTCAGGGGCACAGGCAATGCTGACAAAGCCAGATAGTCCTAGTTATCATAGCCGTCCTGCTGACCATCATCTTGATAATCTCCTTCATAGTCTGGCCATGATAATAGCCAGGGACAAAAGCCATGAGTACTCTTTAAGTACTCGCGAACTACTACTAGGAAGGAGTATAATTCTAAGTTAAAGTACTGAATCTAAGTTAACTATCAAGTTAAGTTTGGAACCTAAGCTGAGTTCAGAAGCAAAGAAATATAAAATAAGGTTCTAGAATCACTTAAGTTGGGAAGCTATTATCATCAACACAACCCTGTTGTGGTCAAGTCAAAGTTCATCATTCGTTTCAAGTTATTTAGACAACATCTGACAACGAAACAGTATGGCCATTCCAACTGTCCATAACCGCGGACACGGCTATTCAAATAGTTTGACACTCTGCAGAGGTGGTACACTTTCACCACAAGATTCGATACATCTGTCAGGGATAACCCTGAATCATCATACTTAGTATGCAGATAATCAAACATAACCTTCCCTTTACACACCCTAGTACAAGCACCTCTCCTATGAGCATGGCCTCCCAACCATGACCATCAGTCATCTTGGGCACTTCATAGGTGGACAACATTGAGAGGTAGCCTCAACTCAAACCTCTCCCGTGAGGGAACTAATACTAATGCATATAAACTTCCAGCTAAACCTTACCCAATTCAGGTAATGTGGTTGTACGGTAAATTTGGAATGGTATCGCATCCGAATCCAACCATCAGTATTATAAAAGGGTTAAGGCTCATGCCTCATCATTTTCATCATCATAAACCAGTTGTGTCTCTCAACACATGTCAAAACATCTCAATAGAATGACTCATCATTCCAAGGTTTTCACAATTCATTTTCACCAAGTGTTCCCATCAAAGTGACTCAATAGAAGTTAAGAGTATTCACTAAGGTGGAACAGATGGTTTCAATATCATGCCATGGAATGACATCTAAAGGTTTCTAAGTAGATCAAGTTTTATACTTTTTATGCTACCTTCAAAACCAGTAAAGAACTTTGTGTGAACTAAGGGAGGTAAAACTTGTCAATAAGACTTGGGGTACTAATAGCTAAAGGGGTGTGATCAAAGCATGCTTACGGCATCTTTGCTAAACCATCTAGTTTTAAATCTAGCCTGCTAACAATAGCTTGCCTTGGTTGGTGCAGTGGCTGAAGTTTTCTTCTTCTTCTTCTTCTTCTTGGTAGAACTCCTCCTCCTCGAAAGTTTGGTCGGTACTAGCGTCTATAAATACATAGGGAGTAGACAATCACCAAACAATACTTAACTAGGCTAAGTAGCATTCTAAAACACACAATTGATAATCTATTATCATCACAAGCATCACAAGTTTAATTCAATAGTTTCAACCTTTTTATTTTAGAAAAGTAATTTCTACTCATTGAAATTTTAACTAAAATTTAATATTAACCACCAAACTATGGGATCATGTGGACACATGTCCTCACCACATACTCTAACATGTGGGAATGATATTTAAAGGTTGGATCAATATTACTTTAGTTGAAGTTCATTATTTAATGATTTAAAGTGACTAGAAATGCCTATATAGCATTATTTTGGTACTAGTCCAAATTCACTGCATGTAAACCTTAATATTATTACATATTTGGATAGATATGATGAAATGTGATTTTTGAGAGTTGGAATCAACTCAAAAGCTAACTTGGTTGATTTTATAAAAATGTTGCAAGGTGCAAAAGCTTCTATTTTGTTATTTTTATTAGGAGAGATCTATAACTCTAATTGAAAAAAATCCAACGGGCTTGGATAGATTATTTCAATACCTTTCAGACAAAATTTGTTTCATGCTATTTGGATTTGTCAAACTCACAGAATTCAATTTTGAAATAGTGGACAGAAACTAGATTTAACTAAAAAGAAAAATCCAGATTTGAATGGGTTGGCTAGCGCGGGAAAAGAAATGGGCCGGCCCAGTGGTGCTCCCCGGCGCGAGGCTCAGCTGACAGGGGGGCCCACAAGTCAGCAGCACTTAACACGTGAAATGGTACGCGCGCTGTGGGCCGTGCGATTAGAAGCGAGATCAACGGCTGAGGGTCGTCGTCGACGACGAACAGGTCACCGGCGAGATCGAACCCTAGCGACTCGATGGGGGTCTACTAGGGGCGTACCAGGGCTCCAGCGGGGTCGACGAGGTGGGCAAACGATGTGGAAGACGACGGCGAGGCGAGGCGCGGTTGTGGCGGAGCTTGGGGCGGTCGAAATCAACGGCGCCCTTCTCCTCCAGAGGCGGCGGCTCCGGTTCCAATTCCGGCGAGCTGCTGCTCCACTTGCTCCGGCTAGAGGTCGGTGAGGTTCAGAGAGGTGAGGGGAGTGGAATGGTGTGGAGAAGAATGGCTAGGAAGGGCTCCTTTTATAGGCCCGACGGTGAGACCGAGCGGGATGGGCGGTCGAGAGTGGTGACATGGCTACGGCGAGCTAGAGGCATGGATAGGGGGTGGCGATCGATGGGCGGTTCCCTGGCGGTGCTCTAGGACTTAAATGCGGCCGAAGGGGCGGTGGTACGCGGTCTGGGCGAGGTGGCGCTCTGTGCGGCCGAAGCGGCGGTGTCCACGGCGAGCGGTGGCTGTGAGGCTTTGGGCGGCGAACGAGGATGTCTAGGGTGTTCGCCAGGTCGAGGCGGAGCGGCGGGCGCGGGCTGCGGTCGAGCTGCGGCTTGTGCACGCGGGGACAGAGCATGCTCTGCAGGCGGCATCGGCATGGTGCGGTGGCACTGGGCACGGGCTTTCCTCGGTGGTCCATGGCAGCACTTGGCTCGGGCAGGGGATAGAGAGGGGCGGTGAGGTGCTGGCTACCTCCTAGACATGGATAGGAAGGAGGAGGTGGTCGGCTGGAGTGAGGGCAAGGTTGGCCTGCGAGTTAGTGCTCGGCATGGTTTGGCCTCACCACTAGGGTGTAGGGGTTGGGGTGGTAATGGCATGGTTTGATCAAGTGGAGACAAAGGGAGTGTTTTGTGGTCAAATGGGTGGCTAAACTCTATAGAAACAGTGAGCTAGCTATTTGTGTTTGATTCTGCCTGCCATGTGTTTGATGAAATGGCCGCAAGAGAAAAAGTTTTGAGTTTTGATTTCAAATTTTTTGAGTAATCTCCACTAGTGATAGGTAGTCTCTGGTTGCAAGGGTTTTGAAAGTGGAGCTCAAATAGATGGTTTTTGAAATAGGGGTGATCTATGCATATGCATTAGATTCAATTTTAAACTGTCATTTAAAATAGTTAACATAATGTTTTTAGCAGATCCAAAGGTGGGCCTTGGTACCTCATCATGTGTACTAGCAAGGGGTGCAAAGATCAAAAATTGTTTCTGTTAAGAATTGAATACTAGGAATAGCCAAAGTAGGCATGAGAGTTAAATTTGCCAAAATGACCATTCCTTCCTTTTAATTCTTTTTTATTTGATTTTCTTTAGGAAAAGTTTGGGAATGATGTAGATGATGTTTAAATCACCTAAGAAACATTTTACAAGCATTGGATCAATCAATCATGGCAATTCAAAAAACTCCTATTTTAAATGCATACCCATATGAATGCTTTCATTTTAAATTTGGAAAAGTTTTTGTTAACCCTATTTTTGGATGATTTGATCTTGATAAGCTTAGATTTAAGTTTTGGGATGTTACAGCAGCCGAGTGATTTCTTCACAAATGGTCCTTCTCTTCTCTTCAACAAAGCAGCGTAGTAATTGATTTACCAGCTTTGCATCCGGCGAGTGCTCGACGAGCTCCCTTGGAACACCAGACATGTCATTGGGGGACCATGCGAAGATATCCCGATTCACTCAAAGGAAGTCGATGAGCGCACTTTCCTATTTGCTGTCAAGGCCATCTCCGACCAGGACAGACTTGTCGAGCTCGGCCTCATTGAGCAAGATCTTCTTGGTGCCCTTTTATTGCTTGAACTACACTTCTCCAGCCGGCTTTGCCTCGCCAGCTGACATGTTCGCCTGTAGAGACACCATGTTCTACATGATGATGCATTTCTCTTCCACAATGATCATTGCTTCGGCTATCTTGGAGCCGTCAGTGGCGCACTCCACCGACCGGCTATAGTCGCCAGCGATGGTAATTACTCCCTTCAGCCTGGGGAGCTTCATCTGGAGGTACGCATAGTGTCACACTGCCATGAACTTCATAAGCACAGTGTCCTAGGATGGTGTGGTAAGCACTGTAGAGTTTAACCACCTTGAACCAAATAGGCTCGTGGATGAAGTTGTCCTCCGTGCTAAAGAGGAGATCCAGCCGAATCCTACCGATGGGCGAATGTGATGCACCCGGAACAGCTCCGTGGAAGGAGCTGTGATACAGGAGGTTGATGATACTTCCTCCTTCAACCAAGATGCGAGAGAACCTGCATGAGTGCTTCTTGGAGATGATGATGGGCTCCAGGACCATGGCGTATGTGCCCGGATGCGGCGACACGTCCGACTGGTCCTTCTGGCTCCATTTGACCTCTTACTCAGACCACTTCAAGAACTAAGTGATAGGGGGAACGATTGCTTTCACCTCCGCCTCACGACGCCTTTTGGTGTGCTTGGTTTCTGGCTCGGTGGTGAAGATGTGGTAGTTCCCCATCCGGCAAGGATAGTCTCCTCCGTTTCATCCTGGTGGTTCTGGCGCTCGCAGTTGTCCTGTTGGCCGCCGGCTGGCGGAGGCGAGGGTGGCGGTGGTAACCGATAAACCTCGTCCATCTGTAGAGTGTAAATTATGGAACTTGCATGGGCCATCAAGCATCGATTCGATGGTGTACTTGGGCCGAGATGGCTAGTCATCAGGCTTCTATCTCCGGCTGCCGCCTATAGCTGGGTCCTCTTAGACGGCTACCACCTACCTGGAACAATATTGGTTATCCGGTTGGTCATCTTTCCTCTTGCCGTGGTGATTGTCATGCCGCCTGGAGTTGTGGTTGTTCCATTCTGGCTGTCGTCGGTCCGTGGCGACCTCCATGATGATCAACACCTAGTCGTCCAGCCAGATGAACCTTTTCATTGCCGTGTCCAGGGTGGCATACCGTGATATCCATGGTCTTAGACATGGTGTCGGGCTCCATCCGGCAAAGTTTGTGATTGAACATAGTGCCGTCTCTATAGCCGTTGATGAAGAAGTCGACTGCTTGGTGCTCGCGCACCCCCTCACACGAGTTGTGCATGCTTGTCCACTAGGTAATGTAGGATCAGTTTGTCTCATCCTTGCCCTGAACGCCTGCTCAAAGTCAATCCAAGCGTTGATTCTGTTGTCCAGAAGACTGTTAAGCCATGTCTTAGCTGAGTGGAGGAGCATGAGGGGACGTAGCATGGGAATCTCGAGGCACACCGGATGGAGCGTTTCACCCGGCTCTGCTCTTTGTCTTGTGGCTATCCGGCCAGGCCTCCCTGGAGCCGACCAGATGGGCCTGGCTTGGCCTACCCGGGGGTCATCCCCCCGACACTTTTGTTGATGGTGGCCTTTGTTTGTTTGCATGTACTCTAAGGAGAAGACCCTAAGAAGATGTTTATATTTGGATATTATTATTTTCTAAGGAGAAGTCTAGGGACATATATTGCCATATTGTTTATCATAGTCAAGCCACCTTCTTACTCATAAGCCTTGTCGTATTGTTTTACTTATGCATGTTCTATCTACTATTTATGAAACTGCATTGTTTTAATATATGAGGAGTATCTCTCATAGTGGCTTGGATCCTCCAAACCATTACACAATGGTACTACTAAGTACAACCCCCTCGATGACACCTACTTGTCCCTAGTATGGTAGATGGTGCATTACACCGTACCCCTTTAGAAACCCGCTTTATCCAAAGCAAAACTAGAGGATAGGAAGACCCCGGAAAAGTTTACAAAATCTTTTAAGAGAAAGCCATGGTGAGGTTTGAACTGACAAGATGAGTTTGAGAAAGGAAGAAGGATTTTTTTACAAAATGCTGAAAGAAAGAAGAGGAAAAATGTTTACAAAAATGCACCTGTGTCTTTGCAGCTTTAGCTTTAACAACTTAAACCGTGCAACCACATTACTCCTATATGGGAAGGGGTAGGCTCGAAGTTTGTCTACTCTGGTATGATTTTTCTCGCAACTACTACAAGGGATGTAGATCTCTGGAGGCTGGCTCTTCTCCTGTAATGGTCCATGAAGCGTCGATGAGGTGAAGAAACAAACGCCTGTTGGCCGCCAGGCGTTACTATGAGCCTCTGATTGAAAGCGCACACTTTGTGCAGTGAAAAAGGCGCTCTAGTTGGTCCACGGTACTCGATATCCCGGTGTTGAGGGGAACGACTCATATGGTAGGTGCTTATACTGGAGTGGGCATTCTGAAGGTCTTGACTGGTTACTCAACCCACGATCAGTGTAGATCAGGGGAGGGTAACCAGATGGTATGGGTGTACAACCTCTGTAGAGTGTAAATCTATTCAATTAGCCATGTCCACGGTTATGTAAGGGTTGGACAAACTACTATAGAGCGGTGCTGGTTTTGATTTCAAAAAGGATTTTGGAAAATCAAAGGCTTTTGGAAATGTTTTGGCCATGGGATGGTAGGAAAGGTTAATGGTTTTTACCATGGGATGGTCGGAAAGTAACGAAAGGAGTTGGTCACGGGATGATCGGAAGGAGGAGCTAATGGGTGAGCCAATCCTAGCTTTTTCGGACACTTTTCAAAAAGGTTTCCAAAATTATTTACAAAAGTTTCAACAGAGATATGTAGATGTAATATCTACAAGAGAAACTATCTTAGAAAAGAACCTCTCTTGGAGCCCTCCTATTACCACAACCATATTGCATATTCTCTTGTTATTATGTTTCTCTTAAGGTGGTTTTCGAGTAAATTCAAAGTACTCACTGTCATTGTTCCTGGCTATTAACTTGGTCAGATATCAAGAAGATGATGAAGTTGATGTCTATGCGAGCAAGGATGTTCTCCCAGTCAGTTGCCTGTAGGTTAAGGCGTGGCTCGGGCTCTAGGCATGATGAAGTTCCGCTGATGATGATTGATGTATCCATAATGGCAAATACGGTATGACATGTATCCTCTTAAGTAGTGGATGTTTACAATGATACTTGTCGGTTATGTGCCACGACTAGCTGATGATGAAATCGTGGTGTATACATAACAGGGGTTCTCGAAGGAGTAATCCGGGGGCCCCATAGACTTGGTATTAGAGACATCCTGACCGTAGGGGCCCCATAGCATGGTCGTTAGACAAAGAAACTATTTTTGGAAACACCTTCTTTCGAAAACTAATTTTCTCAAAATCTCTTTGAAAGATTCTACTTCTTATCTTCTCCTAGTTTAAATTATTTCGAAAATGGTTTATTTTATTCTCTGGTCTGAATTTCAAACATACGGATTTCAAACAAACATGACCTATAACCCGGTGAAGATAGTGATGACGAGATGTAGACAAGAAACTCCTAGCAAACACAACGAGACTACAAGATCGCCCTACTAGCGGAATCCTCATAATTCGAAGAAATCAAGTGCTACACTACTGACAAGCATCCAATGACACGACAAAGGCTTCATATGCAAGACAAGACTATCGATCGCTTTGACACCTAGGATCAATAGTCCTAAGGTAGGATTCCCCCATATCACGAGTAGTTAACTCCTTGGTCCCTATAGTAGGTCGTGTTTGCTTTCCTAAGTGCATGATGTGTAGCTTGATGTGTGCCATTTTCTAAGAACCTTGCGACCATGTCACCATGTTCACCTGTTATGTGTATCCTAGCTTATTTTGACCTTAACAAACATGACTCAAAAATCGATACCCCACATAGTAACTCAAGAACCACCCCTAGTTAGTCGTTGCTAACAAGAATCCATACTAACCTCGGGAGTTATGGGCATACAAGTATCTCAAGAACTCGGACTTCGACATCATCAAGTTAGAACAACTCGAAGACTCCTCCACAGGATGGCCTACCTCATCAAATTCCACTCTCAAGACTCGTCACCAACACTGGACGTCGTTAATCCAGTATTGACATGAGCGAGAATCCCGTGGAAACCGGAAGAATATCACCAAAGGCTCCCTTATACACTCGAGAAACCACAACAATTTCTAAGCCAGACAGGAAGTAAAGAGCTAACTACACCAACCTTCGGTATATTAGAGTTGTTGACCCTCTCACAAGACTAACTATTCTAGTTGACCCTACCCAAACCAACAGGAAGTTCTCACTAGAATGGCAGGATACACCTAAATCCTAAAGACAAAGATGCATGAAGATAGAGTCTACTCCGCCACCGAGTGGAAGCAATGCAAGGAGTTCAAGTGAAGACCACTCCTCCGAAGTTGAATGCTTCTACCCTAACTGAAGATAATCAAGAAGAGTCATAAACCGCTAACTTGCCCTGAGCTAACTCCTTAAAACATTGTTAGAAAACCACCATGACAAGGTTTACGCAATAATGTGTCGCTCGAAGACCCCAACTTAATACACATAGATAATAGAGTCTTTCTCTAGACTTCTCCTAGCACTCTAAAACACAAGATCTACGCCCTTCCCGAAGTACCTTAGTGAAGCTCTAAGGTGGAAAGACTATGTTTTTTCACTCAAATCCCGAAGACTGTCTACTGGAAGATACTTTAGGAAGATTTTCCAATCCGATGTCCTTCTCCAAAATCAACTCGAGAGTCGTCAAAATCTCAGAGGATAGACCTTTTCAACCAACGTCAGAAGTCCACTCAATCTTCTAGTGCCAAAGAAGCCCCAAATCCAAACAACTAGAATACTTGAAGTCGACAAGACTACAGAAGATGACAAAACTATCCTCCCAAGGGTTTGAAGAAGAATAAGGAGTCAATGTCTAATAAGATTCTGTGAAGATTCTCCTGGGCTATTTTAGTTGAAGACCCATCGGAAGGACTGCAATATCACTAACTTTCTCAACTCTAACCTACCTGGACGATCCACTAATCCCACTGCTCAGATAGCCTAAGTTCGAAAAGTAGTATATGAGCCTCACAGGACCCAGTTCACGAACATCATCGGAAGGTTTGAACTCCATGCAGAAGATTGTGAGAACCACCTAACATCATTTGACGACTCCAAGAAGGAAGGACTGCATATTCTTTGATCCACCTTAGTCTAGTCTTAAGGGGGAAAGAATTCATCTTTCTCACAATAATAGAAAAATCCCCCGCGAGAAACAACCTTTGGAGTTTCAAAACTAAGTCGTTAAATAGGATACGATAGGCCCCTAAGAAAAACACAGTGAACCCTTACCAAAAAAACATCAAGCTATATACTATCCTTGCTGAAGTTCCACCTAGAAATAGTTCGCCCAGCCAAAACCCTCAAGAATATCAAGCCCGAAAGGTAAAAAAGATCATCCATCACACTCAAGACTGGAAAATGCTCAACTCTGCGTGCATCTAATAAGATTGAAGTTCAACTTCACCGACATAGTAACCCCGTCAAAGACAAAGTCCAAAAGCTAGTAAGCTTGAGGCACATAGTAATAACCATGACATAGAAATCCCCTAACCTTACTTTGTCGAATCTCGGGACGAGATTCTTTTAAGGGGAAAGGTCTATAACATCCCAACTTAAGCAACCTTGATTAGTTGTCCAGAATGCAAACATCAGGGGGAGAAAAACTTTTTATTGTTTAGTGATGTAGTTTTTGCCTGTTGTTTGTTTGTGCTTGTGCATCTAAATGTATACCATATGATATACTCCTTACCTCACCATCAGTAGACAAAAGCTTTTTAACAAGACTATCTTGGATCATTTTACATATTCTCAAATGTTCTATCCTTTCAAAACCTGAGCCAAGATGCACTTGCAAACCAAACTATTTTAGTAGCTTCTATTGAAAAAATTATTAATATCTATAAGATATAATCTCCTTATGTTTCAAGATAGAACTTTTAACTACTCTTACCCCTAGGCTTTCCAACACCTTTATAAAACCTTGAACTCTACTCTTGGTATAAATACCAAGGTACTCTCATCTACTTAAAAATACACCTATTTTCAAAATACCCATCCTTACCCCAAGCTAGGCTTGGAGGTGTGCATATTAGTAGGTTTGTTTTGCTTGTAAGATGAGTTGCCTTGATATGTTGTCTGACTTGTTTGCTTAGGAACTAAAGTGAGCTACCCTAGGAGCTCATCCTGTAGGATCAAACTAAATCAAGATTACAAATCCTAATAAAGCCCCTTAAGATTGATCTGACACCTAGTCAGTAGAGTGACCATCTCATCTCCTAACCAGCTCAATATAGGGCTAATCCATTCTGATAGCCTCCAAGTCCACCAAGACCAAATATAAGCATGAACCATTTCTACTCAATCAACACTTCAACATTATCCACTTGATGATGACTTGGAACTTTGCATCATCCCAAAACCCTCCTCTCTTACATTGTAGTCAAAAATCCCAACTCTGCCAAAATATGGCTAAGTCTGGAAAACTGTTAGCAATGTCTCATATCTAGGACTCCCTCTTCCTTAACACTTGTGCATTTTTGGAAATGCACTTAAACCATGTTGTAAACCATCCTAAGTACTACAAAGGCCCCACTTTTCTCTTGTCTAGACCATCCTATAACGCACTTGTTCTTGATGGTTCTGCAGGCAAGAAAATAAGAATTCCTGCAAATCTTATCAACATGTCTACTTTCGAAGAAGCTCACATATTCATACTATCTTATTTTGAGCAACTTTTGGCATGATTGTAATCTACTCATAAAGTTATATCCATAACTACTTCACTTGTTTCAGTTGGAGATTTGTGTTTCCAAAACCCACATGGTTTTGAAGGCTAGTTGATAATCTGTTTTGGCACCCTTATTTTATTGAAAGTTTGTCATACATCCTTGGAAAGCTCAATCATGATCAACCTCAACTCTTTGATCCATGGTGATCTACATCACTGGGTTTATCCATTCATCTATCCCAAGACCCAAGATGAACTCTGAGCTCCAAGATCCAACAAGACTTTGAAGGTAATAAAATACCATTACCCAAGATCATTAAATCTCATGTTTTCCCCAAAACCAAGTTTTATTTCCAAAACCCAAGGTTTAAAATGATTGATACAGTGTGTTTAAATTATCTAACTTGGATATAAAGATTTACCAAATATTATCCATAATTCTTTTAACCCAAAAAGAATTAATTTCTTTCTTCTCACTAAAACCTACAAACTCCCCCTATAAAAGAATGTATGTTTTTCTCCAAAACACAATGCCCACTTTAGGCCCAGTTGAGGCGTATGTATCATACCCTATCTTCCCATTTCAAGAATAAATATTTTTGAATAGTTCCAATAATTCTTTTTGCCCTTTTCTTAAATGGTAGAAATGATAAAATAAATGTTTTGAATACTTTTATGCCTCAGTAAATTTTGGGAAAATTCTGCAAAGTGTCCATTCATATTTAGGATCATCCCAATTCAAAAACATCCTTGTCCGACTAAAAAATATCAAATCAAATCCTAAAAACCTTTTCACCAATATTTGAATGATTGATATAAAAATGATCTATAATATTCAGGAAAATCCCAAATCCAGGAGAGATATCTTGGCCATACCTATACACTAGTATAAATGTCCTACCCTTACCTTCTCATAAACCAAGAGTTGCTAAACCAAATCAAAGAGCTAAACCAAATCAAAACCCCACTCAAGCTTCACCCAACCTAGCCTTTTGAACACCACAGCAACCACCCTCCCCTCTTGTCGACATGCCACTATAGCACCATATGCCCCTTGTCCTTTAGATATTTGAGCAAATAAGAGAGAGAGACCATATCTTGCATATCTTGGGAAATAAATGATACCATAGCTACTGCATGCCCCACCCCACTCTCTGGTCATGTACCCTATCCCACTCAACTCTCCATAACCCCTGCTGCCCAATGGTTGGCCACCTACCTCTCCCCAAGCTCCCCCTACACCATGCTCACCATGAACCCTTGTCTCTCGGTTTAAAGGGCCACATGCCACCAACCCCGCTCCTGCTCCCCCATTTCCACTGACCCACCTCTCCTCTCCTGACCCCCAAATACCCTTGAGTTCTCTCCCTCTCTACTGGGTAGAATAATAGAAAATCTCCATTTTATCCTTTGGTCAAGATCTGGCCCAGATACTCTCTCCTTCCATCCCTTCCTCTTGCATGTCACCCTGACGAAGCCTCTGTATCCTCCTCTATCTAAACACTACTACATTTCTTCCAGATACGGCCCAAGACATTGCCGGCGGGAGCATCCCGAGCATGCTCCACTATGGAAATGTGTTTCGCGAGGTCTAAACAAAATACATCATGCCGCCCTTCAGTGAAGTCATCTCCGCATGTCGCATCTCCTCCACCGCTGCCCAGATCGTCTCCTTCCCTCGGTGAGCACCCCCGTCTATCTCCAGCAACCCTAGGATTCCACCTCTGCCGGGATGTCCTCTCTGGGGACGACAACGATGGACTGTCCATGCTCACTTAATCGGATGGCCACAAAGTGCACGTACCCCTTCGTCACGCTCAGTGGATGATGCTGGGGGCCCGCTTGTCAGCTTCAAAGCCACGCCTCCTGTAACATCCCAGTTTCGGCAACCCTGAATAGTTGTCCAGAATGAAAAAATCAGGGGGAACAAAAACTTTTTCTTGTTTAATGATGAACTGTTTGCCTGTTGTTTGACTATGTTTATGCCTATGAGTGAGTATTAGATGATATCCTCCTTACCTCAACACCAGTTGACACAAGCTATTTCACAAAATTGTCTTGGCTTTTTTCCATATTCTCAAATGTTCTAGCATTTCAAAACCTGAGCAAAGAAGCCTTTGCCAACCAACTATTTTAGTAGATTCTATTGATAAAACTATGGAGAGCTATAGAATACTATCTCCTTATGTTTTCAAGAGAGAACCTTCAACTACCCTTTTTATAGGTTTCCCAAAACACCTTTATTAAGCCTTTAAATTCTACTCTTGGTAGAGATACCAAGGACTCTCATCTTATTCAAACTCCAACCTTTCAAAATTTCCCATCCTTACCTCAAGCTAAGCTTGATGGTAACCCTAGTAGTATTTGAATTGCTTGTAAGATGAGTTGTCTTGATCTGTTAAGATGAATGGCCTTGATCTGTGGTTTGATGAATTGCCTTGATCTGCTACTTGATTCATCTACTTTGGAGATAGTATGAGCTACTCTAGGAGATCATCACTAGGATCAAGATGGTTCCAAATCACCACACCCTAAGCAATAATACAAAGCCGGATCCGTCCTCTAACTACTAGGTGATCATCTAAAACCCCTAACCAGACCCCTTTTGAAGTGATCCCTTCTAGAAGCTTCCAAGTCAATGAAGACCATTATCAAGCATGGATCCTTCCTACGTCCTCTACACTTCAACATAAGCCACTTGATGATGCTTTGGTACCTTGCATCCCATCAAAATCACCACCACCCACACTCTAGTCAAAAACCCAAAATCTGCCAAATTTGGCTAAGTCTGGAATCTGTTTCAACTCACCTTTTTGAATGTCTCCTTTTCTCAACCCTTGTGCATTTTTGAAAATGCATTTGAGCCATCTTGTTAACCATCATAAGGACTACCAAGGACCACTCTTTCCCTTGGTTATATCATCCTGCATCCCACTTGTTCTTGATGGTTTGGCAGGCAAAAAAATAACTATTCCTGCAAATCTAGTCAACATGCCTACATCGATAGAAGCTCACACCATCATCCCACCTTCTATGGACCAACGAGGTGCATGGTTGTGTTCTAATCATATAGGTCTATCAGTAACTACTTCACTTGTTTCCATTGGATATTTTTGCTTCTTAAACCCACAAGGTTTTGAAGGCTAGTTGATAATCTGCTTTGGCAGGCTTATTTTATTCAAAGTTTGAAATCAATTCTTGGTGAGGTCAAGCAGGATCAAGCTCAATCCTCTATACCATGTTGATGTACATCACGTGGTATATCCATCCATCTATCCCATGCCCCAAGGGGAGATCTGAGCTCCAAGATCCAACAAGGTTTTGGTGGCATGAAACCAATCTTATCCAAGATCCTTAAATCTCTAGTTTTCACCAATATCAAGTTGGATTCTCCAATCCCAAGGTTGAAAATGCTTTTTACACCTTGTCTACATCATCTATCTTGATCATAAAGATTTATCAAATTTTATCCATATTTATTATGGACCAAATCGTACCCTACATTTCCATCTAAAAAATAAATAGTTTTGAGATCATTTATTATTTCTTTTTGCCTATTTTCTTAAATGGCAGAAATGAGATAATAAATGTTTAAATACTATTAGTCCTCAATAAATCTCGGGAAAAATTCTCCTAAGTGTGTATTCACATGTGGGACCACCTCACATCAAAATCCAACAAGGTCCAATGAAAAAATATCAAATGAGCTCCAATACTTCACTTCTGCAGTTTTTGAATAAATGGATTTAAGTGGACTTCTAATCTTCTGAAAAATACCAAATAAATCCTAGAGATGCATCCTAACCTTACCCATCTACCATCATCCTTATCTCAATTGGTCAAGATCATAAAAAATCAAGAAATAAACCTTGATCAGCCCTTATGGCAAATTTGGAACATTTAGCCCTTTTGTATCAAAAACCAAACCAATCCCTTTCTCCAACCTTACTAAGCAAGCTTGTACAACACCCACCCCTCCTTTGGTCGACCATCACTGTAGCACGCCCACTATAGCTTCCCCCTCCCTTGTCTCTTGTGTTTGGAAGAGGAGTAGAGAGAAGAGAGACAAACACAATATGACATAGATCTCTTCAAACTTGCTGCAGCAGCCTCCCCTCTCCCTCCCTACCACTGTACAAGACAAGGACCTCTTGTCACCTCTCTCACCGCCCCTCTCGGCCAATACATGTCCAACACCCCCCTCTCATGCTCCCCATGGTGTTGGTTCACCATGAACCGACCCCTCTCGGGTTAAATAGGCCAGAGGCCACCCCACGCCTCCCTCTGCCCCACATTTGCTCCCGCTTACCACCCAGCCACCCCACTCCCTCTCCCTGCCCTGTGCAACTCGGGAGAGTGAGGGAGAAGAGTTTCAGCCATGGCTCCAAAACCGAGACTAGCTCCCTCCTCCTCTGCATGTCACTCCCTGATGCTCCCCGACCCTCTCTTACTCTTCCCCTTTTGTTTTCCTTACTAAGCAACCGCTCCCTATGTAGCACAGTCGACCTCCGGCGAGGTGCCTCTCGGTCGTCTTCGCGCGAGCCCGGATCTAGTCGAAAACCGTTGATGTCGCCCATCGTCGGGGTCGTTGAAGAGCCCCACTTCCTCTCCGCCTACCTTCCGACACTCGCGAGCCCCGCATCCTCCCCGAGCCCCGCATCTCAATTGATCCGGCGGCCCAGATTCGCCAATTCCCCTTCGGGGCTTTGTGCCGCTGGCAGGCGGGCCCCGCCTGTCGGGTTCGAATGCCACCTCCTGCGTGAGCCAGCTCCCGGTGGGCCGAAATCCCCCCTCCCCGGCAGCCCACTTCCCCTTAGATATGGCCCAGCTGCCCTTTTTCCCTGGCCCTTTATTAATTTCCTATATAGATCTATATCCAGCCATCTGGTTTAGTTCATTTTAAAAATGGAAAAATACCAGGTTATGCCCATATCTAAATTTACCCAGGTAGCCACCTGTTTTGCCAAGCATGCTGTACCAAAAGTTTGGCCTAATACCACTAGTATCTTTTCTGTAGATTTAATTACCAACATGTACCATTTCCAGTTTAATAAATTCCTGAGTGAGATACACATCTCCAACATGGATGAAACCAAGTTCCACTAATTAGCATAACTATAGTCCTACCATCTAGACCTTGTCCCATGCCAAGGTGAACAGCAGTTTATCCTTAACAAAAATAGCAAAAACAGCTCTGATTTGACTTTAGAAAATTCCCTAGACCAAACCATGAGTTTTTTTGATCTCATTCCAACTCTCTGTGATGTGGTACACTCAATACTACAAAAATCCAGGAGATCAAGATTTATTGAGCTTCTGAGGATTTCTGATGAATTAAACATTTTTGTCCATAGTGTTATCACTAGATAAATCATCACAGTAGTCCCACAGCTCCAAAAAGGTTGTTTCCAATTTCTACCTAAAGGTATTTTATATACCTAACATGTGAAGTTGGAACCATACTAAAACCTTCTGTAAAATAAATCTGGGCAAAAAGACAAAAACCCCACATAACTGCATTTTGGAATTTCTTGAGGGCCTTCTGTTAATGATTTTGACTTGATTCCAACTCTCGCTGAACCAGTACTCCAAACCCTACCTAACCGTACAAGGAAATAATTTTTGGAGCTCCAGAACATTTCTGGTGAATTACTTCCTAAAACTAGAGCTTTTACCACTAGAAAATTCATAAGTAATTCAAGAAAATTGATAAAATAGTGAAACCACTTTTGTTGGTTCATTTTCTCAACACCTATCTGTTTGTTTCATTTTTACACAATGGTATCATACATAATAGGTCCTTGGTTAAAAACTCCTCTTAGGTAGTTCCTTGGCTATAAATCCTAAGGGATTTTTTTTCCATGTTTCCAAGACAAGGCCAATCTTATTAAATCCATTCTTCCTAAGACCTACTGATTTGTAAACTTGTTTTGTTCATGGCTTGTTGTATGTATTGATTCTTGTATGCCTTGTGTTGATTGTGCTCTTGCTTGTCTGCATGTGTGCTCCCTGACGACGATAGTTGCGCTTATCTCGGAAATCAGAAGAAGGTGGTTATTATGGTTATTATTATTGGTACTATGGGATTATCTAAAGAAGAAGTCCAGGGAGATTTATGCCATATTCCTGATTACAGGCAAGCCACCTTCTTGCTCATAAGCCTTGTCCTACTGTTTTACTTATGCATGTTTTATCTACCGTTTATGAAACTGCATTCTTTTATTATATGATGAGTTATCTCTGGTAGTGGCTTGGCTCCTCCAAACCATTACACAATGGTACTACTGAGTACAAGCCCCTCGATGATACCTACTTATCCCTAGTATGGTAGATGGTGTAATACACCATACCCCTTTGGAGACCCCGTTTTAGCCGAAGAAAAAACTAGAGGATGGGAAGACCCCTGAAAAAGTTTTACCAAATTTTTTTATGATGAACCCTTGGTGAGGTGGGACATCCCAAGAGATGTTGAGAAAGAAAAGGGTTTTGTTTTACAAAATGCTGAAGGAAAACTGGAGGAAAAAGATTTACAAAAATGCACCCGGTTCTTTGTAGTTTAGCTATAACAACTTAACTCGTGCAACCGCATTACTCTGGAATGGGACAGGGCTGGATTTGATGTTTGTTTATTCTAGTATAAGCTGCCTCGCAATGACTACAGGGGAGAAAAATCCCTGGACGGCGGGCTTTCTCCTGTAAGGGTCCATGTGAGACATCGACCTGGAGAACGAACGAAGGGTCTACGGGCCTCCACGCGTTACTATGAGCCCCTCATTGAAACCGCACACTTGGGAAGTGGAAAAAGCGGTCAGGTTGGATTGAGAACTATATAGGGCGTCCCGATGTTGAGGGGAACAACACTCATAGGGTAGGAACTTATACTGGAGTGGGCATCCGGAGAGTCTTGATCGGTTACTCGACCCACGATTGGTGTAGATCAGGGTAGTCTACCCGGATGGTGTGGGTAAAGTGTGCAACCTCTACAGAGTGTAAATCTATTCGAATAGCCATGTCCGCGGTTATGGACGGGTTGGACAAACTTCTGTAGAGCGGTGCTGGTTTTGGTTTCAAAAAGGATTTTGGAAAAGCAATGGCTTTGGAAATGTTTTGACCATGGGATGGTCGGATGGAATACATGTCTTGACCATGGGATGGTCGGAAAGGAAGGAAAGGAGTTTGGTCATGGGATGACCGGAAGGAGGAACAAATGGGTGACCCAGTCCTAATGTTTTCCAAAACTGTTCAAAAACGTTTCCAAAATGTTTACGAAGGTTTTCAACAACGATATGTAGATGCTATATCTACAAGAGAAACTAATTGAGAAAAGAACCTGTCTTGGAGTCCTCCTACTACCACAACCATAATGCATATCCTCTTGTTATTATTGTTATCTTAAAGTTGTTTGCGAGTACATTCCAAGTACTCACTGGCATTGTCCCTGGCTATTAACTTGGTTAGATATCAAGAAGAAGCTGGCGTTGACGACTATGGGAGCTAGGACGTTCTCCTAGTCAGTTGCATGTAGGTTAAGGCATGGCTCGGGCTCTACGCTAAATGAAGTTCCACTGATGTTGATCGATGTAGCCATAATGGCAAATAAGGTTTGACATGTATTCATTATGTATTGGATGTTTACTTTGATACTTGTCGGTTATGTGCCACGACTAACTGATCATGGGATCATGGTTGTATGCATAACAGGGATTCTCAGAGGATTAATCCGGGGGCCCCATAGACTTGGTATCAGAGCCATCCTAACTGTAGGAGAACCTTAGTTATCATGGTTGTTAGACAGGAACGTTATTTTGAAAACCCCGTCTTTTGAAAACTAGTTTCTCAATGAGTTTCAAAAAGTTCTACTTCTTCTCTTACTCTAAGTAAATGCTTTCAAAAATGGTTTCCTCTAACTGTCGTCCAAACTTCAAACCTACGGATTTTAAATAACAAGGATCTAGAAACCGGTAAATACAATGAGATCAAGATGAAGACAAGCAACTACTAGCAAACACAAGGAGACTACAATATCGCTCTACCAGCAGAATCCTCATAATCAGAAGACATGAAGTGTTGCACTATCAAGAAGCGTCCAAGATACGACGAAGACTTGATCTGTAAGATAGTAACTCCGACCTAAAGAAAGATGATATCTAGGGTCAATAGTCCTAAGAATAGGATTCCCCTACATCGCGAGTAGTTAACTCCTTGGTCCCTAACATTGACTGTGTTTTCTTGCCTAAGTGCCACATGTGTTGTTTGATGTGTGTTGTTTGCCGAGGACATGGCGATCCTCTTCGCTTTGTTTGCCTTGTATTTTGTTCAGGTTTGCTTTAACCTCAGTAAAACGTTTGTCGAGGATCGATACCACACTGAGTATCTCAGGCACCCCTATTAGTTGCCGCTAACGAGAACCTAGATTAACCTCGGGAGTACATGAGCAGAAAAGCATCGCCAGAACCAAGAGTTTGACCTCGTCAACTCAGAACAACTTGAAGACTGCTCCTCAGCAGGATGGCATATCTCGTCCAACTCACCCCTCAAGACTCGTCAATAGCACAACACTCCCTTGTTCCTCAGTCTACTACAGTAAGAAGTCGTTGAAGCCGGAAGTCAATCACCGAAGGATCCTCAATATCCACAAGAAACCACCCGATAAGTCAACCAAGACAAGAAGTGAAGACCTAACTACACTAACCTTTAGTGTATTAGAGCTTCTGACCACCACAGGAGACTACCTATTATAGTCAAACCTACCCAAACCGACGGGAAGTTCCTCCCTAGAAGGTCAGAACTACCCCTGAAGTCAGATAATTAGGAAGCATGAAGACAACGAGTCCACTCCACCATCAGTCAGAAGCAACGCAATAAATGCAAGTGAAGACCGCTTACCGATGCTGACTGCTTCAACCCTGACTAACTACTAGCAAGAAGAATCGCAAACCGCTAACTTACCTTGAGCTAACCCCTGAAAGGCTTTGTTAGGAAACCACCCCCGCCAAGTTTGATAAAATAGGGTGTCGCTCGAAGACCTCAGCTCAAGACTCAGGGAAGATACATCCTTCCTCTAACATTAAGTCAACACTCCAAGACAGAAGATCTGCACCATTCTCGAAGAACCTTAGTGAAGCTCTAAGGTGGAAAGACTTCCTCTTTCCACTCACCTCTCGAAGACTACCTACCAGAAGATACTCCAGAAAAAAATTCCCAACCCCGTCGTCCTTCTTCAGGAATCATCTCGAGGATGGTCCAAACCTCAGAAGATAAACCTCATCAACATCCGTCAAATGACTCCTCAATCTCTCAGTACCCAAGAAGCCCTAACTAGGACAACCTGAATACCTCAAGCCGACCAAACTATCCTCCCAAGGGTTCGAAGAAGACTAAGGGGTCAAAATCTAAGAAGATTCCATGGAGATCCTCCTGGGCTATTCCAGTTGAAGACCCGCCTGCAGGTTCACTAGATCACGAACCTCTCAGTTCCAACCCATTTAGAGGACTTGCGACTTCAACATATTCAAATAAGCTAAGTACGAATAACTATAGTATATAAGCCCCATAGGACCTACCTTCGCGGACGTCATTGGAAGATTTCAACTCTAGGAGAAAGAGTGAAGACATTCTTCAAAACATCAAACTACGACTCCAAGAAGGAAGGACTATGTCAAGTCTCCGATCTACCCCAGTTTAATCCTAAGGGGAAAAGACTACGTCTTTCCCACAAAACTAGGGTAACCCTTTGCTGAAGCAAACTCATCAGTCCTGACCCAAAAATCGTTAAATAGGATACGCTACGCCCCTAAGGAAGAGCCATGGACCCTTAGACCGAGGTACTCCCAACTGTAGATTCTATCCTCCGACGAGTACTCAGTGAAGTTCAAAAACGAGATAGTCTGCCTAGTCTAAGCCCTCGACATATAGAGTCCCGAAGGAATATAAGATCATCCCTCACAATCAGGACTGGACTCTACTCAACTCTTTGTGCATCCCGGAAGACTGAAGCTCAACTTCATCAATAGAGTAGTCACTTTTAAAGATAGAGTCCGTAAGATAGTACTCGTAAGACACCTAGTATCAACCCGACTCAAAATCCCCTAACCCTACTCTCCTGAATATCGGGACGAGATTCTTTTAAGGGGGAAAGGTCTGTAACATCCCAATTTCAGCAATCCTGAATAGTTGTCCAGAATGCAAAAATCAGGGGGAACAAAAACTTTTTCTTGTTTAATGATGAAGTGTAAGCCTGCTGTTTGACTATGTTTATGCCTATGAGTGTGTCTTAGATGATATCCTCCTTACCTCAACACCAGTTGACACAAGCTATTTCACAAAATTGTCTTGGCTTATTTTCCATATTCTCAAATGTTCTGGCATTTCAAAACCTGAGCAAAGAAGCCTTTGCCATCCAACTATTTTAGTAGCTTCTATTGATCAAACTATGGAGAGCTATAGAATACTATCTCCTTATGTTTTCAAGACCGAACCATCAACTACCCTTCTCTCTAGGTTTCCCAAAACACCTTTATTAAGCCTTTGAATTCTACTCTTGGTAGAGATACCAAGGACTCTCATCTTATTCGAACTCCAACCTTTCAAAATTACCCATCCTTACCTCAAGCTAAGATTTATGATAACCCTAGTAGTAGTTGAATTGCTTGTAAGATGAGTTGTCTTGATCTGCTAAGATGAATGGCCTTGATCTGGGATCTGATGAATTGCCTTGATCTGCTGGTTGATTCGTCTCCTTAGGAGATAGTATGAGCTACTCTAGGAGCTCATCACTAGGATCAAGATGGTTCCAAATCACCACACCCTAAGCAAGAATACAAAGATGTATCCGACCTCTAACTACTAGGTGATCATCTAAAACCCCTAACCAGACCCCTTCTAAAGTGACCCCTTCTAGAAGCTTCCAAGTCAATGAAGACCATTATCAAGCATGGATCCTTCCTACAGCCTCTAAAATTCAACATCGGCCACTTGATGATGCTTTGGTACCTTGCATCCGTTTCAACATCACCTTTTTGAATGTCTCCTTTTCTCAACCCTTGTGCATTTTTGAAAATGCATTTGAAGCATCTTGTTAACCATACTAAGGACTACCAAGGCCTACTCTTGCCCTTGGTTAGATCATCCTCCAACCCACTTGTTCTTGATGGTTTGGCAGGCAAGAAAATAACTATTCCTGCAAATCTAGTCAACATGCCTACTTTGACAGAAGCTCACACCACCATCCCACCTTCTATGGACCAACTCTTTGCATGGTTGTGTTCTAATCATATAGGTCTATCAATAACTACTTCACTTGTTTCCATTGGATCTTTGTGCTTCTTAAACCCACAAGGTATTGAAGGCTAGTTGATAATCTGCTTTGGTAGGCTTATTTTATTAAAAGTTTGAAATCAATTCTTGGTGAGCTCAAGAAGGATCAAGCTCAAACCTCTATACCATGTTGATGTACATCACTTGGTCTATCCATCCATATATCCCATGCCCCAATGGGAGATATGAGCTCCAAGATCCAACAAGTTTTTGGTGGCATGAACCCAATCTTACCCAAGATCCTTAAATCTCTAGTTTTCACCTGAAACCAATTTGGATTCTCCAATCCCAAGGTTGAAAATTCTTGTTACACCTTGTCCACACCATCTATCTTGATCATCAAGATTTATCAAATTTTATCCATATTTATTATGGACCAAATCTATCTAATTCCTTCAATAGACAAGATCTCCAAACTCCTTTCCCAATGGAAACTTTGGTTTTTGTAAAAACAATGCTAGAACTTTTTGCTCAATCGAGGTCCATATATCATGCCCTACATTCCCATATCAAAAATAATTAGTTTTTAGATCACTTATTATTTTTTTTTTCCTATTTTCTTAAATGGCAGAAATAAGATAATAAATGTTTTAAATACTTTTAGTCCTCAATAAATCTCGGGAAAATTTCTCCTAAGTGTGTATTCACATGTGTGACCACCTCACATCAAAATCCAATAAGGTCCAATGTAAAAATATCAAATGAGCTCCAATACTTCACTTCTGCAGTTTTTGAATAAATGGATTTAAGTGGACTTCTAATCTTCTGAAAAATCCCAAATAAATCCTAGAGATGCATCCTAACCTTGCCCATCTACCAGCATCCTTATCTCAATTGGTCAAGATAAAAAAATCAATAAATAAACCTTGATCATCCCTTATGGCACATTTGGAACATTTAGCCTTCTTGTATCAAAAACCAAACCAAACCCTCTCTCCAACCTTACCAAGAAAGCTTGTACAACACCCACCCCTCCTCTGGTCGACCATCACTATAGCACGCCCGCTGTAGCTCCGAGTCCAGGACGAACACGGCGTCCGCCGCGTCGGCGCCAACCAACTCCGGCCGAATCGGAACGGATTCCGTGACCCTCGCGCCAAGCAAAGCCGCCTATAAGTACCCCGGCACGCCTCCCACGAAACCCTAGCCTTTTTTCCACCCCACCGCCACCGAGCCGCTGCCAATCGCTCGCCGGAGCTCCGTCGGACTTCGCCGCCTCTAGCCGCCGCTCGCCGCCACCTCGGGAAGGAACAACCGACGTCGCCCCCGGGAACGCGACCACGGCGAGGAGCCGGTCGCCGTCATCTATTTCACCGGGCCGAAGGAGCACCGCCGCGCCGCCGTCCACTGTCGCCGGCCGCCGCCGACGCTCCGCCGCCATCCATCGTCGCCACCGCGGTAAGCCCCCCCCTGTCCGACCATCAGATCGAGATCCAACGTCTACAAATGGTAAAAGAGCCCCGACCAACCACGTCGCGCCGCGTGGCAGCCGCCATGTCGTCGCCACGTCACCACCGCGTCGGCGTCACGCGCGCCCCGCTGGCCAATCCCGAGCCGCCACGTGTCGCCGTGTAGGTGGCCATCTGTTTATTTCTCTTTTAATTAGGCAGAAATTACTCCAATCTTGTAAAATCTATAGTAATTTGAGTATTAGTCCAAAATTTGCGTATAATATACTGTTGGATTCATAATTTTGAGTAGAACATAGATCTACAATAATATTGCTGTTTTGCCACAGCAATCTTGCAGTAGGATTTAAAGTTTAGATTAGAGTATTTTAATTCTAGAAAATTATTCGTAGATCCGTTTTAGTTGATTTTTGTTGTGTTGGCTTTGTATTTGCTTTGTATCGACGAGACCTTCTCTAGAAAATTGTCATATCATGCTTAGGGTGTACAGATCTGTCTCGAGGTAGATTGGAGTTGTAGATCTAGTTTTGAGCTTGATTATTTAGGGTTTTATCCAAAATACTTAAAATCTGTGGGAATCGATTTTAATGACATCCCCAACTCAACAACACCCCTGAATAAAACCCTTGGTCGAAATCGAATCCATCCTTGCATATTACCATGTTGCATGCATGCATATTCGACTTCGTGACTTTGTTTTGTGCAAATTGTGATTGGATCCATGTTTGTTTCATTAGATTGCTCGGAGTACACTGAGGAGTACTGTTGTGTAGATTTCTGCTCGGATCAAGGCAAGTTACACCACTTGTTCATGTTTATGTCCCAGTTTTGACTATGCATGTTTTACTCTTCAAATTCTGTAGTATGCATGTGTAGGATTTTGGTAGAAATTCTTAGTACTATTTTGTAAGTGCGGTTTTGTAGTATGCCATGAGTAGCTCTATGCTTAGGATTTTCTATCCCAATAGGTTATCCTGTTTTTCTAAGTTATGCTTGCTATTCTATATACTTATCTATATAAAGTAGCATTGGGAGGGTTCGAAAGACTCAAAAAAATTCTAAGTATGAGAGCTCTCTCGAGCGGATTTTTCTTCTCAAAACCCCCTTCAAAATAAAACTAAGTTTTCTTCTAGGCGGAATGGTTGTCGGGTCAACGAGTGGATATTTGGTGGAGGACGGCCGCCCAGGAATCAAAGAAGTCTGCCATATTTTAAAATTTAGAAGCTTCCAGTGTAATCACAATACATATAGGCTCTTTCTTGGCTTAGTACTTAGTGGGAAACCTCACCGGGGTACCAACATTTGGAGGTTCTTGGCACGGTTGGATCCAGCTGGTAGAGGGGCTACTAAGGGAAGGCTTCGCCATGGTCTTGTCTATAAAAGGACTTGATCGTGGATTGTGGGGAAAGTGCGCAACCTCTCGAGAGTATTGCAATCTGATCGATCAGCCGTGTTCACGGAAATAGAACAACTATGAGCATCTGAAGGATGGAGCCTCTGAAGGATCTTCCTCTCTCTTTTCCAAACCTAACATTTTATAAAACCCAAGGCGTGAGTAATATCGCCGTTGGGCGGGTTTTTGGGAACTTGGTGTGTAATATCCAAGTGCTAGGTTGATTGGGCACTTGGTGAGTAATATCCACGTGTTCCATTCGACCCTATACTATTTATCAAAGTTTACAAAGTAGGGAAAACTTTCTTCCTCTTTTCTTATTACATTGATAAAATTGGCTTTACGCAAATGAACCCTAGAGCCTACTCCTAGCCCTGCATGTAGATATAGACTTACTCTTTCCTTGGTGTAATTTTCGAATACATTCAAAGTATTGACCCAACTTGTTGGCTGCACGTCTTATGTGCAGAATCCGAAGACTGAAAGGTGCGTAGGGATCGCCGGTCTTCACGCAACTAGCCTGTGGCGTTGATGGACTCAAGTTCTGCTTAGTTTCCGTTGTTTTATCTGAGCTAGCTATAAGCTATGCAAGTTGTAATAATTATACTCTGGATTATTCATGTAATAATGACTTCTGGTTTACATGATATTCATCAACTGTGAAGTGCTAGCTATTGATCCAGGGACTATCATGTTAATCACCGGGACTTAGGATCTCTACCAGATCCGAGGTCATAACAGATGGTATCAGAGCACAAAGTTGTCTGTTGGACGTGACCCCTAGGATTGGAAACCACCCTTACCATGTGTGTTTTTCCTTTCTATATTCTTCCAGGTTATTTGCACTCTTCTAGTATTTCTCTTCCTTATCACCTTGTGCCTAATTTTCCTTCTCCTAACCGAAAGATGACGGCCTTCTACTACGACACCGCCGAAGACATCAAGTGCCTGCGCTTCGGGGAATGCCTTCTGGACATCATCAAGACATTGCAGTTACCCATGCCATCAATCAAGGGAAGCGAGTTGAGGAAGATGCACAAGGAAGGATGTTGGGCGATTGAAGTCATCCAACCAGGGCGCAGTCAGACAAAACCCAAGACAGAGGCCATTGTACTCAATGTCACCAGCGACTCCAAGGAGAAAGGACTTAGCATCAGCTTGCAGGAGCTCATTGGACGCCTTTGCGGACGCCACCATGAAGAGGTTGAAGGCCACTACATCAAACTCTTTGGAAGACGTGATGAGAAGGGAGTTCCAATCGAGTTAACCCTGGAGGAAAGGAAGACATGCAAGCGTCGAAGGATCCAATATCAAGACTAGGAGTTCCACATCAATGACCTTCAGAAGGGGAGCTGCCTTGAGATCATGAGGAATGACGAGCTTTGTGCCCTAGTCAAGGAGAAGGACGAGAAGATCGAGGAGCTGGAAGAGAAGATCAAGTCCCTAGGAGGGGAGCTCACCGCCCAAGACAAGAGGTTCGCTAATCAAGAGAAGAGGGTGCAAGATGAGAACAAGAAGATTAGGGAGCAAAGTCTTGTGCTCACAAAGAATGAGATGGAGTTCAAGAACTTTGCCACCATGTTGAAGGACCTGCGAGCAGCCAAGAGGAGCTTGGAGGAGAAGATCACGCCTGTGACTATGGGGTCAAGTTTGATCAAGAAGCTACAGAAGGAGAAGAAGGAACTCCAAGAGAAGCTGGGAGCTGCTACCCAGGAGCTGCAAGAGGTGAAGGAACTTCAAGAGAGGCTCGGAGCTGCTACACCAGAGCCACTGGAGGTGAAGGAACTTCAGGAGAAGCTTGAAGCCATGACAAGGGACATGGTGTTATACAAGTCACTGCTGGAAAAGGAAGGCTTCATCATTGAGGATGAGGAAGCGGATGATGAGTAGAGTAGTTGGACCACCTTTAGTTCTATAGTCAAACGTTGTTCGCGATTGTAATGAGTACCAAAAATTATATTGGTTAGTTAAACTTGGTTGAGTGTATGGAACTATGTGTTTGGTTTGCCTTGTTTTTTTCGTGTGTTTTTCTCTTGTTTACATAAGGGTAGGAGTTTATTCCTTAGGCTTTCTATCTATTTCTTGACTTGTCTCCCAAACCCTCCAGATGGCGAGACGTGGAAACAAAAATAACAACATGCCCCCAGAGATAGCACAACTTCTGAACTCCCAGAATCAGTTGATCCAACTCCTCACTCAAAACATGCAAAACAACAAGAACAACAACAACCCGCCGCCTCCACCACCCCCACCGCCCCAACAGGATCGCTTGACTCGGTTCTTGAGGTTGAACCCTCCAATTTTCTCAAGTAGTTCTGAGCCAATTGTGGCAGATGACTGGCTCCGCACCACCAACAAGAAGTTAGACACCGTCCAAGTTGTTGGAGCTGATAGGGTGCGCTTTGCCGCGCACCAACTTGAGGGACCAACTGCTGAATGGTGGGATAATTACCAGGTCACCCACCCCGACATTGAAGCTATCACCTGGAACCAGTTCGAAGCGGCCTTTCGTACTCATCACGTAGCCACGGAGTCATGTCACTTAAGAGACGTGAGTTCCGCGACTTGAAACAACTGCACCGCTCTGTCTCCGAGTATGGGGACCTTTTCAACAAGCTGGCACGTTATGCACCTGAGGATGTATCCACTAATGCCAAGAGACAGGAGGAGTTCTTAAGGGGACTTAATGATGAAATATCTATTCAGCTTGTGGCACTGAAGTTTGATAACTACCAGGAACTCCTGGATAGGGCAGTGGTGGTTGAAGCAAAGCAAAGGAGTATAGAGAACCGAAAGAGAAAGTCCACCTCGCATAAGCACAACTCAGCCCCATATCAGAAGCAACGCACTTCATCACCACCACCCCACAACCACAATGGCCACAACCACAATGGTCATCCTCATGGAGGACATAACCACAATGGCCATAAACACCACAATGGAAATGGCAATGGGAAGGATCTGAGTGAAGTGACATGCTTCAAGTGTAACAAGACAGGGCACTATGCAACTACTTGCCCCGAAAAGATGAAGAATGGGAATGGCAATGGAAACGGCAACGGACACAACCATGGCAATGGTAATGGAAATGGGAAGAAGCTGAATCCGTTCGTCAAAGCCACGGTGAATTATGTCTCCATGGAGGATGCTCGTGAGGCACCTGACTTCGTGATTGGTAAGTTCAAGCTTAACTCCACCCCCGCAGTTGTTCTTTTTGATACTAGTGCATCGCATTCATTCATATCAAGGGTATTTGTGGATAGAGGCAAGATACCTACGGAGACTATTAGTACTCCTCTAAGGGTAAGTTCTCCTGGTGGAGAAATAGTGGCAAACTTTGGATGCCGTGGGTTAGAACTAGGGATTGGGGCACACATCTTTCCCACCAGCCTTGTCGTTCTGGAATCACAAGGCTTAGACATAATTTTGGGCATGAATTGGATGACCGAATATGAGGGAGTCATAGATTGTGCCAAAAGGACTATCACACTCATGACTCCGGATAAGAAAAGGATACGCTTTAAGTCAGCATTCGCACTGAAAGGAAGTATGGTGAACTCTCTTAAGGGGGTAGGCTTGAGGATGTGCCAATTGTGAAGGAGTACCCAGATGTGTTTCCGGAAGAATTGCTAGGGATGCCTCCCGACCGAGACATCGAGTTTCTCATTGACTTGATGCCAGGTACTGGACCGATAGCAAAGAGACCGTACAAGATGGATGTGGATGAGTTGAAGGAACTTAAGAAACAGCTTAGAGAGCAATTGGACAAAGGCTTCATTCAACCAAGTGCGTCATCTTGGGGCGCACCTGTCTTATTCGTGGAGAAGAAGGATAAAACCAAGAGACTAGTCGTGGACTACCGGTCGTTAAATGAGGTGACAATCAAGAACAAGTACCCTCTACCCAACATTAACGACCTGTTTGACCAATTAAAGGGAGCTAGTGTGTTCTCTAATATTGATCTCCGATCAGGTTATTTTTAGTTAAAGATCCGAGAACAGGATGTACCCAAGACAGCCTTCACCACAAGATACGGATTATATGAGTACACCGTGATGTCGTTTGGCTTAACCAATGCCCCAGCATACTTCATGACTATGATGAACAAGGTATTCATGGAGTACTTGGATAAGTTTATTGTGGTATTCATTGATGACATACTCATATACTCCAAGGACGAGAAGGAACATGAGAGGCACCTGCGCCTAATCATTGAAAAGTTAAGGGAACACAAGTTGTATGCCAAATTTAGCAAATGTGAGTTCTGGTTGAAAGAAGTGGGATTCCATGGCCATATTGTATCAGCTAAAGGTGTTATCGTGGACCCAAGTAAGGTAGCTTTCGTGACAGAATGGGAGTCCCCTAAGAATGTGGGTGATATTAGGAGTTTCCTGGGCCTTGCAGGATATTACCGAAGGTTCATTGAAAACTTTTCCAAGATAGCAAAGCCTATGACAGAGTTGGTGAAGAAAGATAAGAAGTTCCAATGGACCGATTCTTGTGAAGCAAGCTTTCAGAAATTAAAGAAGCGCCTAGTAACAGCACCAGTTTTGTGTCTCCCTGATATCCAAAAGGATTTCCAAGTATATTGCGACGCTTCTCGACAAGGACTTGGTAGTGTTCTGATGCAAGATGTAAAAGTAGTGTCTTACGCCTCTCGGCAACTTAAGCACCTTGAGAATAACTACCCCACGCATGCTTTGGAACTAGCATCAGTTGTGCATGCGCTCAAGGTATGGAGACATTACCTAATGGGTAAACATTGTGATGTGTTCACGGATCACAAGAGCCTTAAATACATCTTCACACAAAAGGAACTAAATATGAGGCAAAGGAGATGGCTTAAGATGATCAAAGACTATGATTTGGACCTGCAGTACCATCCCGGAAAGGCCAATGTTGTGGCTGACGCCTTAAGCCGGAAGGTTTATGTAAATGGACTTACTGTGGGTGAACTTCTGAATGATTTGTGTGAATAGTTCAAGGACCTCAGGTTAGAGATAGTTCCTAAGGGATACTTAGCAAATATGGAGATAGTATCAACGCTTCTGGACCAAATCAAAGAGGCCCAGAAGGGGGACAAAGAGTTGGAAGAGATAAGAACTAATATAAGCAAGGGTAAAGCAAAAGGGTTTCACACGGATGAACAAGGAACGCTTTGGTATGAGAAGCGTTTGTGCGTTCCCGATGATCCCAATATCAGGAAGTTAATCCTTCAGGAAGCTCACGATTCACCTTACTCAGTTCATCCTGGTAATACAAAGATGTACATGGATGTGAAAGATAGATTCTGGTGGAACAACATGAAAAGAGAAATTGCTGAATACATCTCCTTGTGTGACGTGTGCAACAGAGCCAAGGCCGAACACCAAAAGCCAGCAGGACTGCTGCAGCCATTACCTGTGCATGATTGGAAGTGGGACAAGGTAGGCATGGATTTTATCACAGGACTACCGCGGACTCGTTCTGGGTATGACTCCATCTGGGTAGTGGTAGACCACTTCACAAAGGTGGCCCACTTTATTCCCGTAAAGACCACCTATACGAGTGGTAAACTTGCCAAGATTTACATGTCAAGGATCGTAAGCCTTCATGGTGTACCCAAGGGGATTGTCTCTGATAGAGGTACCCAATTCACCTCTAAGTTTTGGCGACAGCTACACGAGTCTCTAGGGACACGAATGGAGTTTAGTACTGCCTTCCACCCACAAACAGATGGACAGACGGAAAGAGCTAATCAGATATTGGAGGACATGTTAAGAGCCTGTGCGCTAGACTATGGGTCTAGTTGGGATGATAACCTTCCATATGCGGAATTCTCATACAATAATAGCTACCAAACTAGTATCAAGATGGCTCCATTTGAAGTTCTATATGGCAGAAAGTGTAGGACTCCGCTGCTATGGAGTGGAGTTGGAGAACGTAGTTTGTTTGGACCTGAACTGATCAAGGATGCCGAAGAAAAAGTGAGACAGATTCAAGATAGGTTAAAAATAGCCCAATCCAGACAAAAGATTTATGCTGATTCCAAGCACAGGGATGTGACTTATGAAGTGGGAGACCGTGCGTATCTCCGAGTTTCGCCACTACAAGGAGTTAAGAGATTTGGAATCAAGGGTAAGTTAGCACCCCGATTCATAGGGCCCTACAAAATCTTGGGTCGTAGAGGGGAAGTTGCGTATCAATTGGAATTGCCCGAAATGCTAACAGTTCATGATGTTTTCCAAGTGTCGCAACTAAAGAAGTGTCACCCGGAAATGGCTGAAACCCCACTAAAGGATACGGTTCCGTTTGAAGAAGTTCAACTGGAAAACGATCTCACCTATGAGGAAAAACCCACCAGGGATTCTGGAAACAGCCGAGAGAATCACTCGTACCAAGACTATCAGGTTTTGCAAAGTTCAATGGAATCACCATTCCGAGGAAGAGGCCACGTGGGAACGTGAAGAAGACCTGAAGAAAGAACACCCACACCTTTTTGCTAACCAACATAAATCTCGGGGACGAGATTCTTCTTGAGGGGGGTAGGTTTGTAACATCCCAAATTTTACGATTCCAGATGTTACTAGAAGCATGCATCATATCCTTGCATCATGGCAACACATAATAAAAACTGCATATATATTTTCTTCCTAAATCCCATAGTCATTTATAGACTAAAAGGGGTAAAACCTTTTTGAACCACCAAAACCCTTGCAAAAGTGTTATTTTATAGTCCTACTCTAACCCCTTCTTTTTACAAAACTTTAGAAACAAATTTCGTTTAATTCGGAGTCTGTTTGCAAAAGTTATTAAACAAATAGGAAAACAGAAAAAAATAAAAAGAATAAAAAAAAGCTAAACCTGACCTAACCGGGCCGGCCGAGCCTGCCCGGGACTTACCTACCGCCCGCCTGGCCGGGTGGGCGACGCGCAGCGCGTGGGCCGGCCCAGTAGCCGCCGCCAGCAGCCAGCCCGCCTCCAGCCGCAGCCGCTGACAGACCGGACCCACCCGTCATCCCCCTCCGTCCGAGTCCAGGATGAAAACGGCGTCGGCCGCATCGGCGCCAACCAACTCTGGCCGAATCGGAACGGATTCCATGACCCCCGCACCAAGCAAAGCCGCCTATAAGTACCTCGGCACGCCTCCCGCGAAACCCTAGCCTTTTTTCCACCCCACCGCCACCGAGCCATCGCCAATCGCTCGCCGGAGCTCCGCCGGACTTCGCCGCCTCCAGCCGCCGCCCGCCGCCACCTCGGGAAGGAACAGCCGACGTCGCCCCCGGGAACGCGACCACGACGAGGAGCCGGTCACCGTCATCTATTTCGCTAGGCCGGAGGAGCACCGCCGCGCCGCCGTCCACCGTCGCCGGCCGCCGCCGACGCTCCGCCGCCATCCATCATCGCCACCGCGGTAAGCCCCCCTCAAACGGACATCGAGTTCAACGCACCCCGCAAACTGCTCTTCGCAGAACAACAGGCCAAAGAAGCACGGGAAGATAGTGTCGATCTCCTGGAGGAATCACGCGAACTGGCCTTGACCAGATCCACCATCTACTAGCAGAACTTGCGCCGCTATCACGCTAGACGGATACGTAACGTCTCGTTCCACAAGGGCGACCTGGTGCTAAGGCTAGTCCAAGACACCAAGGGGATGCACAAGCTGTATCCACCTTGGGAGGACCCATTCATAATCAGCCGGGCACTTCAGAATAACTCATACTACCTCATCGACGCCCGCAAGCCGGAAAAGAACAAGATGGACTCCTCAAGGGAAGAAACTGAACACCCATGGAACGCGAGCCTGTCTGCCCCTTTTACACTTGAGCAAGAAGTGTATGTACCTTACTTTCATGTAATGAACAAGCATAGGAGCCTCGACACAGTCTCGGGGACTCCGCAATAAATAAGAAATTCATGCTGCATAAATTGGCTTTTCCGGCTGTATTACTCTAACCCCGGAGCCGGCGATCTATCTCGGGGACTCGCCGGTTGTCCCAGACGGCTGCGCGATCGAGGCGGTAAAGTACTATACACGGTTCCTAAGGTTTCCTCTTCGGTTTCGGCTGCAGACCGCAAGCCGGCTGACAGCTCCGGTAAGAGCAGAACGCTCAAAGGCCCTACACGAAAATGCCACGAGGAAAACAAAAATGTATGGATGACCCGGATGCGCTCGCTCGCTCAAAGGCAATGACCCAAACCCAAAGTATCGTGCAGTACGCCTACTAAGCTTTCCCTTTGACTTCGGCTAAAATGTAGCAAGGGAACAACATTGAAAATGGCTAATGCTCACTGAGAAAAGGGCAAAGACACTGGATTTGCACGAAACAACAGAAATTTCAAAAACTAGACAACCTAAGATTACAGTTCGAACTTGCATATGCTTAACCAGGCAAACAACTTGTTTGTTTCTTATGTTTGCATGAGCGAAAGTTTAACGATGAACGCCGTCAAGACGGAGGCAGATAGCTCCCAGGCGGTGGCAGAGCAGGTCTTGGAGCTTCGACCCGACTGTATTCTCCAGCCGGCCCAAACCTCGGTGACTACACCATGTGGGTGCGCTCGTGCGCCCCCACACAGAAACCTGAAAACCAAAAACACAAAGGAGCTTCCACCCGGCTGTATTCTCCAGCCGGCCCGAACCTCGGGGACTACACCCTGTGGGTGCGCTCACGCGCCCCCACAAAGAAACAGGCATGCGAAAGATGCAAAACAGAAAGTGCAAACAAAAGAGCACGAGCAAATAGACGAAGGGAGGCGATGCTCCCACAAAATTTCAATGATCAGAAGATAGACAATTGTTCACATGGCGCAAAGAAAAGATAAGTGTTTCAAGTCACAAATACTCCCGACATACCGGGGATCAAGTTCATTGAGGGGTAGAAGCGCCGAGGGCATCAGCTGGAGCGCGGCTGCTGGAGGCGATGTCCGTCAAGGCGGTCTGCGGTGCAGCCAGAGCGTCAGTGTGTGGCGCATCCGGGCTGTGGAAGTACCACTCCGTGCCTGCTGGGTGGCTGAAGTCCCTGTCCAGCGAATGAAGCTCCCGATCATCACACACAAGAGCGGATGTCAGGAACCTCAGCGTGAAGCTGGTCATAACTGGTCCCTTGGTGAAATCAACAGGAAAGGCTCCGGAGATCCACATCTGGATACCAGGACTTCAGCAGCGCCAGCACCATCTCTGCGCCACCGCGAGCCACCCACTCCCGGGCCACATTCATGAGCTCTGGAGCGTCCCAGAGACGCTCGGCCAGGACATCCATGGTGGCAAGCGGGACTCCCTGGGGCCAGACGTAGTCAAAGACCTCGAGAGCGGCGGCGCGGGGCTGGTTTGCCTCCTCGCCGATGACCGCCACCAGCTTCCCCGAGTGGAGATCCCGTTCCGGATCCGTCTCGGGAATCCAGCCTAGTCCCTGATCTATTGCCTCAGGGTACTGAGCTGTAGCCGAAAAAGGAGGCAGCAATCAGTATTGACCACAAAGGACAAATCCACAAACTGGCTCAAGTCAAGGGCACTTACTGACAACAATCTCAGCGATCTGGAAAAGCTTTGGCAGCGCCGCCGCCTCCTTGGCCTTGGAAGACTTGAGGGCATCCGCCAGGGCAGTGAAGAGCCCCTCCAGGTTCTTCAGCGCCTCGGCCCGGGTATCCGCGGTCTTCTTGGCCCTACCAGCCTTGATCTCCATCTGCTTCTATTGCATAGTCAGTTGGGCGATCTGGTCCTGGCGGGTCTTGTTAGACTCCTCCAGCCGGGCGACCTCCTCCTTCAGCTGGGCCACCTCGCGGTCCCGGTCCGCTAGCAGAGCTGCATGAGGGTAACCAATACTCACAAAGAAGCGCGAGAAATCGCACAATTGGGATGATATGACAGAGCGAGCAATCTTACGGCCCAGGTCCCGCGAAGTCTTGGCGGAATCAGCAAGATCCCACTATGCAAAAAAAAGGGAGATAAGAACCAAAAGAACCAGCTACGCCGCAAGATGGTGACAAAACAACAAGATTAACGACATAGTACATACCTCGATGGAAGCCCCCAATGCCCGGGCTTGGCCGAGCCCCTGCTCCAGCGCCCCCACCAGATGGCGAACCTGGCCAACGGCCAGAGACGCCGCCTCCGACAACTGCACCAGGAGAGCATCCAGCGGCGGCGCGGCCCATGCTGGCATTCAGCCGGTGACCTGGAGGTCATCGTCGCTCACCGGAGCCACGGAGGGACTAACCTCCGGCTGGAGAGGGACAACCGGCGGCAGCACCTCCACCGGCTCCTCCACCCGGTAGGTGCTGGATTCAGCGCCCACCATCGAGCTGGAGGGAGGCACGACCGTGCCGGCACGCCCGAACAGCAAACCCTCAGTAAGCCGGGAGACGGCCCCGTCCCGGTGAAGCATCGCAGGCTCATCCAGCGGCACCACCTCCATCGCTGCCACCTGGGGGGTGGAGCCGGCGCAGCCCTGGGGGCTGGAGCCGGCACGGCCTCGGGGGCCGGAGCCAGCACGGCCTCGGACGCCGAAGCCGGTGCACTCCCCTCGGCAGCAGGCGGAGGGGCGGACACGGTGGCGACGGTCGCCGAGCCGGGCAAGGACATAGCCTTGCTGTAGAAATACAAGGAGTGAGTGATGACCCACAAGTATAGGGGTGTATCGCAGTATTTTCGAGGGAAGTGAAACCCAATTTATTGATTCGACACAAGGGGATCCAAAGAATATTTATAAGCCTTAACAACTGAGTTGTCAATTCAGCTGCACCTGGAAACAATCTTGCTCAGAGCAGTTTATCAGTAGCAACAGTTTTGTAGTAGCAATAGTAAAGTAACAGCAGTAGTAAAGTAAAGACAGCAGTAACAATAGCAGTGAACAGTAGGAGTAACAGTAGGATTCGAGTGCGGTGGGCATAGGGATGGATGGACGGGCGTTGCATGGACAAGACAATTCACATAGCAATGAGAACATAGGGCAATTGCAGATAAATAAGATAAAGCATCCAAGTACTAGATAATCATAGGCATGTGTTCCATATATAGTCATACGTGCTCGCAATGAGAACTTGCACAACATCTTTTGTCCTTCCAACCCATTTGCAGCGGGGCCTCAAGGGAACTACTGGCAATTAAGGTGCTCCTTTTAATAGAGCACCGGAGCAAAGCATTAACACTCCGTGAACACATGTGATCCTCACATCAAAGCCATTCCCTCCGGTTATCCCGATTTCTGTCACTTCGGGGCAATTGGTTCCGAACAACAATGTGTGTATACAACTTGCAGATAAGACCATAAACAATACTATCATAATGAATCAATAACATGTTCAGATCTGAAATCATAGCACTCAGGCCCTAGTGACAAGCATTAAGCATAACAAGTCGCAACAAAGTCATAAAGCACTAATAGAAGATACGAGGCACCATGCCCTAACAATCTGACGCCATTACATGAACGATCTCATCCAATCCCTACCATCCACATAACCTATAGCGGGGGATTACTCACTCATAGATGGGGGAAACATGGATGGTCGATGGAGAAGCAATGGTGACGATGATGGCGATGATCTCCTCCAATTCCCCGTCCCGGCAGGGTGCCAGAACGGAGTTTCTGGTGCTGTTTCATGGAATCTGGTGGTGGCGGCGGAGCGGAACTCCTTCTGGAAAAACATCGAACCCCCCTGAGTTTTTTGGTTAGAAGGCAACTTATAGGCGAAGAGGGAGACCGAGGGGGTGCCTGGGACGGCCAGACCATGCCCTGGCGCGGCCAGGCACATCCCGCGCCTGGTGGGGGTTGTGGCCAGGCCCTGGCCCTCCTCCGTCTCGTATTCTGGCTCCGTGAGTCTTCCAGAAAAATAGGCACTTTGGCTTTTGTCCCGTCCAATTCCGCGAATATTCATTTTCTGACTTTCCTGGAACCAAAAACAGCAGAAAATAGGCAGGTGGCACTGTGGCTCTTGTTAATAGGTTAGTCCAAGGAATCATATGAAAAGTACTCCAAAGTGTGGACAAAACACAAGAAAGTGGATAAAACCAAGCATGGAACATCAAAAATTATAGATACATTTGCAATGTATCAACATCCCCAAGCTTAACTCCTGCTTGTCCTCGAGTAGGTAAGTGATAAAAAAAGAATAATTTTTGAGGTGACATGTACCATCAAAGACTTGATCAAAGTATTTGTAAAACATTCAAAGCTGGGATCATAGTACTTCAATCATAACATGAAAGACAAAGTTCTAGCAATAAGACAAAGAAACTATGTTGCAACATGAAAAGGCACAAATAAAAGATTCATGAATAACAATGCTTTGCAAGACGTTTGTTTGTTTCACATAAAGAAAACATAGCATCATTGTATTCATCTTGTCCCTCAATAGTGTAGAAAATATAAATGCATAGGACACCTTCAAAGTTCATAAGAGTGACTAGATTCAAATAGTTTAAAACAAGCAATATCAAGGTATGCATCAATCAACAAGTCTTGGGACAATGCACATAGAACTAAGAATGGCCACTATGCTCTCAAAGTAGGTGCATAAAGATAGAAGGTGCAGACTCAATATAATGGTGGAAGAAAGGCCTTCATAGAAGGAAGTACGGATTCAAGTCTCATAAAGAGCTTCCAAAAATTATGGTACTTATAGCTTTCAGCTCTCATTGCCCCTATCATAAGCATCTTGAAGTGATTAAGGTTAAAGTGAACAAACTATGGTGTACATGCTTGACAAAGTATAAGTTAGAAATCTCATGTCCCTTGAATACGAGGGCCGCTCCTCATGCTACTCAAGTTTAGTCACCAGTAAGTTCTTGTCATCGTAAGTACATGTGTATCGTAGAGAACCGCCAACGGGGTACCCCTTGCCCGATGATACGGATGAATCCCCATATCAAAATGACAAGGCAAGCAGACAACGAGCATCTCAGCAATCTTCTTATTTACCATGGGAATATGGTGCTTTTTTCTCTCTTTCCTCTTTTCATAATATCTTTTTTTTCTTTTTCTCTTTTTTCTCAATATAGGACTCTTTTTTATAAGAAGAATGCTTCGTAGACAGCTCATTATGGTTACGCTGCAGGTTTCCACCATGTCAGCATGGATTAGACCAGCGGCCTAGGCGTTTCTCTAACACATATGCATAACTCCATGGACTTACAAGCTCCCCTTTCATTTGATATCGACGACATCCATAGACAAAAGAGCATGATATCAACTAGGTACAAAGTACCAGTGCAATGTTGAAAGCGTTCCCATGACATCATGGTTCTGCTAATCCCCAACAAATAAGTGCAAGCATATACAACATAGATGACACAGTGGTTCAAGTTTATTAAGGGTAAGAAAAATAAAGTGTGCCATCAAGTTCGTGAGAGCTTTAATCACTAGTTTTCTCATAACAAGTTTAATTTGGAAGATAAACAAAAGCATGAATATACTTGGAATAGCATAAGCTAGTAGGTAGGTATGGTGGACTCTTTGGAATAACTTGGTTTAAGGAGTTGGATGCATGAGTGGAACTCATACTTGGTTGCGGAGGCTAGCAAAAGACTGTGAGCGACAAACTAAGAGAGCAATAATGGCCATAATCATGCAGAGCGACAAAACATCATTTATCAAAGCATAAAGTGATACTACAAGTTGAAAACTAAAGGATCATAAAGGCTTATGGTGACTTGATATAGTCATAACATGGTGTGAGCATGCGCCAAGTCAACCCAAATAAAGCATCAAAGGAGAATACCACTATACTATGCTTTTAATATGCTAAAACAACGCATGATTCATCCAAGGCACATTATGTAATCTCAATTGTTTATAACAAGTCATGCTACATCAAAGAATACTAAGCATAAAGCCAAAACAATATCAAGTATGGCATGACAAAGCATAGGCCACAGTTAAAAACAAGCTCTTTTACCACATAAGCATGAACTTTCCTACTCTTTTCCAAACCAAACCAAACTATTTGCAAACCAATGTATGAAAGAGGGGGTCCAACCAATTTATTCAGAAAACTAAGAAAACCAAGCAAACGAAAAACCAAAACAAAAACAAAAAAGAAGACGGTCCAAGAACAACACAACTGTGCATGAAACAATAAAAATGAAGCGTTTGGAAGAGACCTAGAATTTTTATTGATGAAGAAGGGGATGCCTTGGGCATCCCCAAGCTTTGACGCTTGTACTTCTTGGATATTTCTTGGGGTGACACGCGTGGCATCCCCAAGCTTAAGCTTTAGTCCATCCTTCATCTCATTACTCATTCCTTCCATACACCTGAAATTTTTCCTTCATACAAAACTTCACACAATCTTTATTAGCAACATTAGTGCACTCAAGATAAAAGGTCTTAAGGTTCAGTTCTAACACCAAATAAAATTACATTAGAACACTAGCTACTGACGTACTTCCCTCAAAAATCTCAATTCCCAGAAGAACTCAAAAAGGAACCAACAAGAAGCAAATGCAGAAAATGGCAGAAATCTGTCAAAACAGACCAGCAGGTAAAGACGAATTTTTTCGAAGACCTTCTTTTGCTCAAACAAAAAAGTGTTGAACAAACGAAAGTTAGATAACAACCTGGGGCAGAAGAACAAAAATTCATGCCTCAAAAAGACGTTAAGAGATTTTACACGAATTTTTACGGTGAAGCACAAAAATCTGTTTTGAGACAGCAACTTTCCCAATCATTACTTCTCTCTCATTAGAGGTTACTCTTGGCACAAAAAGCAAATAAAAAGGATAAGCAGAGGTTATTACTAAAGTAATAACTTCCAAGACTCATCTAAAACTTTTGGGTTATCTCCCAATAAGTACTTTTCTTTAACGCCTTTAAGTTAGGCATAAGCAAAAACTAAAATGGATAGAATAGAAGTAACCGGAGATAATCATGGTGAAAACATTGTTTTGTTCAATGAAATCCTTTTGTTAACAAGGTTGATCAGGTCCTGTTACCAAAACAATTCCATATGAGACAAAACTTTGTATGCCACTAATGATTATGTTACCTCAACCTTGATAGCAATGGTCCCAGTCATAATAGTTTCAATTTTTTCTCTTGGTATGGGACAATATATTTCTCCAACTTGAATGCCCTCAACATGTTCAATTGAATTAAAACCATAAGTCCTTTCAATCTTCTTGGGGAAATAGACAGTATGTTCCTTGTCATTAACATTGAAAGTCACCTTTCCTTGATTACAATTAATAATAGCTCCTGTAGTATTAAGAAAAGGTCTCCCAAGAATAATAGACATATTATCACCTTCCGGCATTTCAAGCACAACAAAATCAGTTAATATCAAGCAATTATGAGCCACTTGAATAGGTACATCCTCACATATACCAACAGGAATAGTGGTAGATTTATCATCCATTTGCAAAGATATATCAGTTGGTATTAATTTTTCTAGTTGAAGCCTCTTATAGAAATAAAAAGGCATAACACTAACTCCAGCTCCCAAATCACACAAAGCAGTTCTAACATAACTATTCTTAATAGAGCAAGGGATAGTTGGAATCCCTGGGTCTCCAAGTTTCTTTGGAACATTACCATTAAAGGAATAATTAGCAAGCAAAGTAGAGATTCCTTCATGAGGGATCTTACTTTTATTCGAGACAATATCCTTCCTATACTTTGAGTAAGGAGGCAATTTAATAGCATCAGTCAAAGGAATTTGTAGGAATTAAGGTTTCATCCACTCACAAAACTTATTATAGTGTTCATCTTCCTTTGACTTGTGTTTCTTATCAGGGAAAGGCATAGGTTTTTGGACCCAAGGCTCTCTTTCAGTACCATGTTTCTTAGCAATAAAATCTTCTTTAGTGTATTTAGTATTCTTAGTGTGCTTTTCAGGTTCTTCTTCAACTTTTTCTTCATTAGGAACTTCGTTTTCTTCATTACCACTTTCAGTTTCATCAATAGAGATAGATATACTATTAGGATCTATAGCAGGTTCAGAGGGTTCTACAACAGTTTTATGTTTCTTGTTCCTTTTCTTACGAGTAGAACCACTATTTTCAGCTTGTTGAGAATCCTGCTCAATTCTTTTGGGATACCCCTCGGGATAAAGAGGATCATGGGTAGCAGCACAACTTCTAGTTCTAATTTCATAAGCATGTTTTTCTTTAGCAGCATTAACTAGCAAGTCTTTTTGCACTTTAACGAGTTGATCTATTTGAGTTTGAACCATTTGAAAGTGTTTAATAATCATTTTAACATCATTAGAGGTTCTTTCCACAATATCTTTCAACTCAACAATAGCTCTAGTGTTTTCCATTAGATGATTTTGCACCCTTTTATTAAAATTATCTTGCTTAACAATAAAGATATCAAATTCTTCTAAGCATTGGTCAGGAGGTTTAGAGTAAGGGATATCACCTTCATCAAAGTGTTGGAGAGAGTGTACCTCAATAGTGGGTGAGTAGGGAATAGGCTTACATAATTCTTCTATAGGAGGTAAATTCTTGACATTTGCAGCTTTAATTCCCTTCTCCTTAAGACATTTCTCAGCTTCCTTCATCACTTCATCATTTAGTTCAATAACTCCCCTCTTCTTTGATGTTGGAATATGCACATGAATAGTAGGTTCAGGTACAATTACTTCAGGTATAGCTTGAACATCCTCAATCATACCAATGGGTTGTTTAGTGGACTTGTCAGCCATCTATAAAGTGATAGTAGTAGGGGAATACTCCCCTAATCCTAACCTTTTATAGAGGGACTATGGCATTACACTAACTCCTTCACCTAAATCACACAAGGCATTGTGAATATCAGTTTAACCAATTGAGCATGAAATAGTTGGTATTCCGGGATCTCCCGATTTAGACAATAGCTTTCCATTAGAAGGATAACTAGTCACCATGGCAACAGTTACAGTTATTTCATTCTTTCTACTAAGAATATCACGGAGGAATTTAGAATAGGTGGGAAGTTTTATTGCATCCACAAATGGAATTTCTAGACGAAGATCACCAAGTGCCTTTTTGAAAGAATCATACACTACCTTATCTGGTGCTTTCTTTTTTCGATATGGATAAGGAAGATTTTGCACACCTTTCTTATTCTTGTCTTCTACCTTTTCTGGGGGATCAGGCTATTTTGTTGCTTTCTTTTGTTGTTGCTTATCTCTTTTCTTATTTTCTACTACAACAACTTCATCTTTATTGCTTGTCTCTTTTTTTCTCTTAGATCAACTGTCTCTGCATTAGAGTCATAACGGTCATTCTGCCACTAACTGGTCGCTAGTATCGTGCTGCGTCGAATTCCCCTTGACCCGCTAGCTCCTGTGCCCCCAATCTCTAGGTCCACCATCGATCCGAGGAGAAGCTCCATGGCTGATGTCAGCACGACGTCATCATGAGGCAATAACCCTTTTTATTAGGTTTTAATCATTTTCTATAATTATTTTTAATAAGTGGAAAATGCTGATAGGTGGGTCCCTAATGTCAGGTTTTTAAATTTTTTGGAATTGATTTCTGAAATCAATAAAAGTTTCACGTGTGGGGCTAGCTGGAAAATAATTTGTAATATTCCAAAAAAATGTTTAATTGTTTTTAAAATGATTTAAAATCAATTTAAATTGGGAAAATCATAACTAATTAATTTTAAATCAAAAAAATATGTATAATATATCAAAACATTCAGAAAAATGAGATCTATACAATAAACTCATAATAATGCATTGTTGAGAAACTTTAATGAAAAGTCTAATTATAAAACATAATGAACCCCTGTAGGTGATTCGAGGTTCCCTCTATTATAGAGTTTGTACCCCTTGGACCCTGTTTAAAATGACCAAGCATGTACTAGGGTTCATTTTAATACACATTAACTTTTTGTATCATCATCCTTGCTTGAGCACTACATCGATGCCATGTGTTGATTCTTGCCTTCCTTTTTGGTGTTTCTGCTTCTTCTCGGTACACCTCAGAGTTGATATGAGCAACGAGATCAAGTCCAACATGGAAGATCAAGATCAACACCATTGAAGGATATCGACAAATAATGCCAAGAAGATGAACCTGAAGTTCTACATCTGAGTATCAACAGGCAAATGCAAGCATAGTCCCCAGACATGATATCATCCTATGATTTCAAAGTATTCATTCTATCCATGTGCATACAATTCTAAATTATTTTATCGATAGATGGAGTAATCCTATCTGATGCATGTTACCTTTGTAGCCTATATTCCCTGATCCACTGCTCCTAGCATAATTAGGGTTTGGCTTATGACCTTTGCTAGAGCTGTTGTGCTTAGCCAATCTTAGCTATTACCGCGGGTCCATCTAGTTGATGAATCAGAGTTGCGAATGAACCTAGTTGGACAGGATGATGTGGCATGATCAGAGATGAAAGTTAAACATGATAAGTCCTGTATGGGAGGCCACGTCGGGTTGTGGTTTTTGCAGTCCCATACTTGCCACTACTAGGACCTGAGTTCTTGCCTCTTGAACTAAGACGATCGTACAACCACACGAGGGCCTAGAAACCTCCTCGACCAACTAACTTCCCTAGCAGATTCCATGAGTCATATAGTTTGGGCGTTCCATTTGACATATGCATTTTTGTCGTTCTTGAAGGAGGTAAGCGTGGCCAGGAGCAAGAGAGGCACGGCCTCCGTAATCTTGTTCCCCGCACACATCTCTAGGTACCCATTACAGCGTTATCTCCTTCGGGTGTGACTCATGGTATAAGCGAAAGAAAGGTAAAGGTCGTGTCCAACCGCTCTTTGCCGGCCATCCAAGGAAGAGGGCTAACGATATCTGCATTAAGAGGAGGTTGGTACATGTGGGTAAAGTTGTGCACCCCTGCAGGGTCATTAATATTTTCGAAAATCGTGTCCATAGTTATGGACGACTTGGGAACGGATTCAAAGATCATAGAGAAGCATAACCTAATCATTGAACTTGGTAAGAATGGTGTGCTTAAGGATGCTTCCTCGGGGATTGAGGGGGTGATCCTAGTTAGTAGGTTCAGCTGGTAAAGATTTGGTGGATATCAAAAAAAATTCAAAGCTAGTGATATCGCTTTCTTCTCTCCTTTCAATTGTTCTACTTAGTCGAGCTTCTCCTCCCTCTTTTACAAAGAAAGTTAGCTTCATGCAAAATAGCTCCACCAGCCATAAGTCTTGTTAAGTACACCATGTACTTAGCCTTGCTTTGTTTACACTTCTGCAGCAAGTAAGTGTTAACACAGAAGATGAGTTTGTTCTAGCATCGACATTAATGAGTAGCTTGGGGTTCCCGGTCGGCAGCCTAGAATCTATGGATTAGGATGTCATCATTATGCTTCAGGCCTCTTAGGCCATTTGTTAAGTTTGCTATACTTAATAGCATAATTTCCCTTCCTTTGTTTTATGTTTGTGGTCAGTGACCTCTTCTTGAAATATTTTGGTTCTTTGCCTAGATATGAGCTTGCTGTAATAACTTTTGGGTCATAGGGTCACTGTAATGTTACCGATTCTTTCTCTGTATGCTTCCGAGATTTAGGTTAGTCTTATAACAGACAGAGGTCTGGGATTTGTCTAGTCCTAATCTCGGGGGTGTCACACTTATCCACTGCTACTGGCAGGTCTATAAATCCATAAGGTGTTGTTTGCAAAGGTCCCACCATGTCCAGCCCCCAGACTGCAAACGGCCAAGTTATTGGTCTGGATCGCAATTCTTCAGCTGGAACACTAGGTTGTCTTACATAAAACTGACACCAAGACATGTTTGTACCAACTTGTCAGTGTCCTCCTTGCCAGTTAACTAGTAGAATCCTTGTCGGAAGGCCTTGGCCACCAACGGCCGGGGAGCGGCATGATGCCCACAATCTCCGAGATGTATTTCTCTAAGGATATCAATACCTTGCTACTAGGAGACGCATCGAAGGAAAAATCTCGTGGTACTTCTTTTGTATAGCTTCCCGTCAATGATGACATAGCCTTTTTCTCTGCATAATATGTGTTGGCTTTCAACTTCATCGGTGGGGAAAGTTTTGTCTTGTAGATAGTCCATGAATGATTTCTTCCAAGCCGGGGAGTTTACTATTACTGAATTAACAAATGAGTCCACTCTATCTGGGTTGTCGGGGTCTGCTCCCTTCACGGATGGGGTCCATAAATGCTCCAAGAAAAAGCCTAGCAGAATTGGTTCACGAGATGATCCAAGTTTTGACAATAGATCTGCCGGCTCATTCTCCTCCCTTTTGACGTACTTGACTTCGTAGCCATCGAAGCACTTGGCTATTTCGTCTACTTCATCTCGATATGCCACCATCATAGGGTTCCACGCGTTCCATGTGCCAGCCACCTGCTGGGAAACAAAGTCGGAATCTCCACAACAAACTATGCCAATATCCTTGGCAACACGAAGTCTGTGAATGAGGGCCTCATACTCCTCCATGTTGTTGGTAGCGTTGAAGTGGATCTGCAGGACGTATTGTAACTTATCCCCTGTTGGTGATTGTAGTAATACACCAGCCCCCGAGCCATTGAGTAGCTTTGATCCGTCAAAGGGCATGACCCAATATTATGGCTCTGGTACAGAAGTGTCTTCTGGCAATTCTATCCAATCTGCAATAAAATCTGCCAATGCTTGTGATTTGATAACGTCGCGTCTCTTGTAGGTGATTTTAAAGGTGGCAAGATAATTGCCCTACTTTTCCACTCTTCCTGTAGCGTCGCTATTGTTGATGATATCCGACAGTGGAGCTTTGCTCACTACCGTGATAGGATGCTCATCGAAATAGTGCCTTAGCTTTCGTGAAGCAATGAAAACTCCATAAGCTATCTTCTAGTAGTGAGGGTAACGCTTCTTGGATTTCATCAAAACCTCGCTTACATAGCAAACTGGTCGCTGAACTCCATATTCGTGCGTTGGTTTCTTGCGCTCCAACATGAGATGATGATGCTGATGACCCGGTTGGTTGCTGCCATGTAAATTAACATAGGCTCCCTTGATACCGGTGCTGCGAGTATTGGTGCGGAGGAGAGTATTCTCTTCAACTCATGAAGTGTCGCATCTGCTTCGTCCGTCCATATAAATTTGTCTGCCTTCTTTAGCAACTTGCAAAGCGACATGGCCTTCTCTCCAAGTCGGCTGATGAACTGGCTTACTGCAACTACGTAGCCTGTGAGCCTTTGTATGTCCTTCAAGCATGTCTGGTGTTTAATGTCAAGGATGGCCTTGATTTTCTCCGGGTTGACCTCAATTCCGCAGTGCGAATTGATGAAGCCCAACAATTTGCCAGATGGTACCCCGAAGACGCACTTCTTGGGGTTAAGCATCATGTTGTACTTCTGAAGATTGTCGAAGGTTTCCTACAAGTCGGTGATGAGATCATTTAATTTCTTTGACATCACCGTGATACCAATCACATACGCGTGTACGTTGCGATCTATCTGGTCATGTAGGCAATGTTGCATCGTCCGCTGATATGTAGCACCAGCGTTTTTCAGCCCAAAGTGCATCATAACGTAGCAGTATGTGGTGTAGGGTGTGGTGAACAAAGTGGCCACTTGGTCCGACTTTTGCATCCCGATTTGGTTATAACCTAAGATCAAGAAAACACAGCAGTTATGAGCCAGCCGTCGAGTCAATGACTTGATCAATGCGAGGCAAAGCAAACGGATCCTTCGTACATGCTTTGTTCAAGCCGATGTAATCAACACACATTATTAATTCATTGGTTCCCTTTATTGGGACAAGTACAGGATTTGCCACCCATTGGGTGTGAATAACTTCTCGGATAAAGCCATCCTTAAGTAACCTAGCTATTTCTTTTCTATGCCCTGTCGTCTTCCATCGCCAAAGCATCGTAGAGGTTGTTTCACCGGTTTAGCATTAGGATCAGTATTCAAGCTATGCTCGGCAAGTTCCCTAGGTACACCTTTCATGTCGGCAAGTTTCCAGGCAAAGTTTTCCATTTTCTCATGGAGGAACTCGACGGACGCGCTTTCCAATTTAAGATCCTGGTTCATGCCAATGGCGGTGGTCTTGGAGGAATATCCTTCAACAATCCCCACCTCCTTGGTCTTGATGGTGGCCTTGAATGCGGGTTCACCAGCAGTGATTATCTTCTTCGAAGCCAGCATCTCTGAGGCATCGACCTGGCTCTGGATCTCCTTGAACTCCTCACCATAGAGGACTGCTTCGGTGAAGGCGGCTTTGTCGAGCTCTCTCCCGTGCCTTGGTGAAGCTTCCATCAACGGTGATGATGTCGTTTGGTCTGGGTATCTTGAGCTTGTTGTAGACAAAGCATGGCCTTGCAAGGAAGGAGTGGAATTTGTCGTGTCCGAAGATGACGTGGTACACACTCTTGAAGGGCACCACTTCAAAGGTCATGCGCTCTTGGCGGTAATTGTTGACATCGCCAAAAGCGACCGGAAGGGTGATGCAGCCCAGGGAATTTGTTTGTCGGCCAGGGACAATGCCATGGAACACGGTGTTACTTTTCCTTGGCTGGGTCTCTGTCAAGTTCATATTGTGAAGTGTATCTAGTTACATGATATTGATGCTGCTTCCAATATCCACGAGGCACTTGGTGAAATCTATGTCGTCAATCAATGGGTTGATGACCATGGCATACTAGTTCATTATTGGGATAATATTTAGACGATCCTTCCTATCCCAAGTGATTGGAACTTTCGACCACCTGACATACTTTGAACTAGAGGGAGCATAACAATCAGTATCCTCAGTGAGGTTTTCTAGGGGTGCCAAGGAATGTGTGGTAGACTGGGGCCTTCTTCTCGAAGGGTTTTTTCTCTTTGCCATCGCCCTTGTCGGCGGACTAGGGTGCCACGTCTTCATCCATGTCACTTGAATCCTTAGACTCCTCTTCCTTCTTCTTCCCTTTACCCTTTCCTCTTGGTCTGTTTTTCCGACTTTGCTTCTAGCCGGACTCAGGGTCTTCCTTGAGGTTATTGACAAGCTTGCATTGGCGATTGGTGTGGGTGGCCTTGCCATTTGCATCGAGGTGGACAAAACACGACATATCGTGGTAATCTTCATACATTTGGGGAACGCGGAGCGCTGAGGGTTTAGAATCACTCCTCTGCTAACCATAGCTAGCCCTCGAGCGACGACCATGCTGTCCGCCTCCGCCTCTAAGAATGAAAGTTGTGGCAACCATGTTGGTTGCTTGCTTCTCTTTAGGCGGAATCTTCCGCTTGTTGTTATTGTTTTTTCTGGCCTGTGTAGGGATTGCTATTGCCGGCAACGATTTGCGTGCATCGTCATTAGCAGCGGCGAATGCACTAGCCATGGCGATCATTGCATCGAGGTTAATCTTGTTGTTGTCTTGCTTGTGATTCAACGTATGCCAGAGCAAAGTCCCTTTATCCAGACCGTCAATGAAGGCGTCCATAGCAGTTTGTTTGTCCTCCCGCGCATGAATTTTTCATATCCAGCTAGCGAGTAAGGTAAGCATGAGAGCATTCATCATTTTCCTGCACGCATCGCTATAGGTCTCCGACAATGCAGGGACATTTGTACGTACCCTCGAACTTTTTGGTGAACACTTCATGCATGTCCAACCCATTGCATATTGATTTCTCCGGCAAGTCATCAATCCATTGTTGGGTAGTGCCGGTAAGCATAAGCGGGAGGTACTTAACAACAACATTAGGGTTTCCCCCGGCAATGTGAATCGCTTCGCTGTAGTCCTGCAACGATGTAACTGGCCTGGCAGTGCTGTCACAAGGCTCGATGGTCTTGTTAATCCAGAGGCCCATGGGATAAGTCTTGGCCCGTATTACTGGTCCAAAACAACGTTGCCCAAGGTATGGGAGCTCCCATGTTTCTTGGATATTGACCAGCCGTGAACGCGTGTCGTACGACTCCGGTTGCTTCCCTTTTCCATCATGTGGAGGGGAGTTGTGGTGCGATCTTTTGGACCCTTCATTTCCTCCTCCATGATGGCTGTTGGGTGGCGACAGTGGCGGTAGCGGCGGTGGGTTAGCCTTCTCGCTGATCCCTCCATGTGACTCCTCATGCCTGTCGCGATTGCTTGTTTCACGTGGTGCTTCCTTGTAGGATCTGCTCCTGTGTCCTTCATTGTCATTGTTCTCTCCGGCATGCCGGGACTGCACGCCCTGGTCGAGTATAACGATATCGACCTGGGGACGCCAAGGAGGTGGCATTCTTGTGCGGTGGCGCGGATGTGGTTCCTCGTGACGCCAGGATGGAGGGGGTGGCAGTGATCGATGAGGGCGAGCCTTTTCTCCGTGGTTGGAGGATATGGGTATGGCATCAGCCCTGTTACGTGCATCCCTTCATCTTTGATCCGTGGAGCCTGTGTGGGATCCTTCATTGAGGGGAGATCTTGGCCTTTGGCGGCTATTCAGAGTTTATTGGCAAAGCTCTGGGTTGATTCAAGCCTTTGCGAGGTGGCCTTCTCCTGTTTCTTGCAAGCCTTGGCTATGAGGTTATAGACCTGAGCCACTACCTCTGGCTAAGTGACTTTCGTCACTCAAGTAGTGAGTTTGAGAGTGACCGTTAGGGCGACCTCTCATTTCCTTACTTCTTCGTTCTTTCGAATTCATTCATTTCAACGGTTGGCGCTACGCGCATGGCGCTTGCTTTAAGTTGTAGAGTGGCCTATCATGTTCAAGGAGGGTTTTAGCAACGGCAATGTTGAGGGTGGGAGTTGGCATTACATTCCTCCCCTCTGACCCCATGTATGGGGTGGCTTTTGCAGGTTTACATCCCTCATATCCCAACCTGCACCGTACGTCAGGGTCTTCGATGACATGAGCCGGTGTTTTCTTTGCCTTGTGCTTTAGTAGCAACTGCTTGTACTCAACCTCCATAGCCCTTTCCGCCTTGATAGATTGCTGCGCCCTGGCCATGTATTTATCCAGCTGAGCGCCCTGCTCTGCAATGCACTTGGCCTCCACTAGGATTTCTGCACGCTTCTCATCAAGCTCCGTAACGCTCCGAATATGGGTGACGGTAATGGGCTCAACGAGGAGTGCACCGTATATCGCCTTGTCGGCGGGGGTAACGAATGGGTTGCTAGCAGCAAATGTTGACGGTGGCGGTGGTAGCAAATTTGTTTGCTTGGCAGTTCTAGGGCCTGTGGTAAGTTCCCGCGCCTGCTACCGGCGGATAACCAGTAATCAAAAATCATATTTATCACAACTAGTACATTTAAGAGAATGCCAAGCGCAAGTTTTACATTATTTTGATCTTTCTTTATTTTCTTGTAAAAATCAAAACTAGTTCAAACTTGCCAGTCATTGTGAAATTCTTTGAAAGAACTTGATGGTTTTAAACCTCTAATTGTTTTTGTACATTGAATAACTCTAGTACCTTAAAGCAATTTTACGCAAAATTAGAGAGATAGAAAACTATAATGCAGTCACAGTTAAAATTTGATCTGATTTTGATAAATCAACAACAAGTAGTTTAAGTGGTTGAAATTAGTTAGAAAAGTCAAAAGTTCATGTAATTTCAGAATTTCCAATAAAACATGGTCCGCTTTGTGTAAAAATGGAAGGCTAGTAGCTTTATGAGCCTTAATTATTCATCATGTACTTGCTAAATAATCTACAAATGTAAACATTGTTAACCATGCCCAGATGCGCATTTACTAAATATGGGTATTATTATCATATAAGCATGGTCATTTGTTTTAAAACCCAAGAATGTTCGTTCATGGTATGCCATTTGCAAATAAATACTCTCAAAGGTTATTCAAACTAAGGCTTGCCATTTTGCATGGAAAGTGGCGATTCGCGCAAGAGGAAGTCGTGCACAAGTACTATAGTTTTTTTGTTATTTCTTTATTTTCTTGTTTTTTTTAAAACTCACCGGAATTTGTCATTCAACATGTAAATTTATTGCAAGTTGAATCTTTTAAACCTCCTAGTGCTTTTAGATATAGTATTGACTAACTCGGGTCCCTTAAAACTATTTCGCGGATCTAGCTCAACATGTGAGGACGGTCCAACAAGACAATTTTTCATTTAATAGTTATTTTATTTTTACGTATATATATATAGGCTATTTAGAAATCTCATTGTGGTGCATTCACCGCCCTAGCCACCATTTGGATCCGCCACTTTTTTTTGAGGTGAAACAGTAGGGAAAATCCCCACTATAATTTTTTTTATTATATATGTATGTTACAATGAGAAAATGATCTAAGGTAGATCATAAACAGTTATTTAAATTGAAACAATCTATTCTATCCCTGATCTAATTGCTGACTGAGCTAGGCTTTGAATTTCTCCTTGTATCTTCCTTTGATTCGGAATTGTATCCATCTCATTTCCTGGTAGAAAATTGCTTTCCATCTATCAAAAGTGGGTCTTTTGTCATTAAAAATCGTCTCATTTCTGCAAATCCAGATACCCCAGGATGTCATGATAATGATTTCCATTGCAAATGGTAGATATAACCTTTCTTTGATGTTTGAAATAGCTTCTAATCCTGTTAGATTTGCAGTTCTGTTTCTGGAAATATGGTCCCAACATTTTTTTGCAAATGGACAATCCCAGAAAAGTGGATCCGCCACTTTGTCGGAGAATCTTAGGAGCGAACAGCCTATCATACGATCGTAGTTCAAGTTTGTCATAATTTTGGTAAATCGGTAGAGGGAGCTAAGTGGGAAAATTAGCAAGCTCGCAAATTTATGTAACTTGAGAAATTCCAATAAAATTGTGTGCACTATGTGTGCAAAATGGGATAGTCATATGTTCCTTATTCCATATGTGCTTTCTTGCAAAAAATAGTTACTTGGAAAATTTCAAATGATTTTTCGAGTCATTAAAGATGGAAATTATAATTGTAATAAACATTGTTTACCATGCCAAGATATGCCCATATACTGAATAAGGGGACCTTATCATAAAGTATGATGTAAATATGGCCAAGACCTTAGCTGTTTGACCTGAAACCAAGGTACGTTCCTACATGGTAGGACATATTATGAAGGATTTTGTTCCCCGAAAGTTACCAAAATTCTGTGAGTATGTGAGGTGGATCATTTACACATAAAGTAGTATTGTGTAGGTACAGTAAATATTTAGAGATAACTAGTGTATTGTGTAGGTACAAGCAGGCTGCTGGCTATACTATTGGAATTTATATAAGGACTAGTCACCAGGCTATAAGTAAAATAGTAGGGCATGTACAATGTAGATTATGGTGGAGTCGAGTCAACGAAACCAAGTTATATATGAGTCTACTACAACCATTTAGCAACCATAAAATCACACATACCAAGACTATATGAGCTACTCCTATAACCTAATTAATTAGGCCATGCATGATACTAGACACATGTGAATTTTTTACAAGTCTAAGTTATTTAGCCCTATGAGCAGCCCAGTGTGGAAGAGAAGGAAAACATCCTGCCAGAGCTCATTTTTGGGTGGAAGGACGAGGACAATAGAAGGAGAGTTGGGCTGGACCAGCACGGGACCCAACTTATCTGCACTACTACGCCTGCACGGTTGTACTCCATTGTGCTGAAGCTTACATGAGAAGTAAGAGGGGACTACTATGATGCTTGCCACCTGAAAAAGTTCCATTAAAGACATAGAGACACCGATGCATGAGTGGAGCAGAGCAGCCAATGCCGCATTGCAGAGGAGATAGGGGTATGATTCTCCTTCATCTAGGAGCTTTTTCTCTCATGAAAGGCAGATACGAGACATAATTTTGGGTTGAGGATCCTTTTTAAAATAAGGCAAAAGATTTGCGATCGAAGAAGCCCTTGCTCTCATTGCCAGCAGTACGAGATCGACTAGGCACCAAAATCTTAGGACTAATAAAACAAACATGATTAATACTTGAGTACTAGTAGTTGCTAAGTTCCATACTTTCATCCAGGAGCAATAGTGGCTAATATAAGTACAGTAGCTTGTCGGGATCCTTCTTACTTCCTCGAATGCCTCCTGGTCACATAATACAAGTTTGATGATATTCATATCAACTTCCAATGAAGCGGGATACCGCTGAACACGTTTAGACGAAATCCATGTGTGTGTTCCTTAAACCATAAGATAGCGATTTCGTGTTCTAAGAGCTTCGCGTCTCTAACAACATTTTGCAAGCTCGTACCAGTAGTTATCACTGCATGCCCATCATCACCCATGGAAATCATGACTTCATGATAACCTTTGTACAACTCATTGGTCACACGCAAAATTCTTTCTTCACGCAGATGATTCTTCAAGACATTTTGACTGTAATTTAGTGAGAAGAACTGGAACCGGAAGAAAACAACTATAAAAAATTTACGTCTTGTTGACTGGTGAAATAGTAAAAAACATGCATGCTTGATTCTTATGATAGAGAAAATAAATGTAGGATTGCAATGTCATGCCCACTCCAATCCTACGGGAATTCCATATGAACTCAAGTTTGTTTGACTCTATCATAGCAGGACATATAGAGGATTCTGAAAAAGAGGTGTGAGTGGATGTTTGATTTCCTACAAAATCTTGTGCAAAGGAATACTTAGGAATAATTCCTATGGGAATCAATCCTACAAATGTAACAACCATATTGGGAACATTTCCTAAAGATTTAATCTTACAAATTTCTCAGGAAAATGTTCTGAATCAGACGGCTACTAAAATTTCTTTCCTTTTCAAAAATAATAAATAAATTTCTTACCATCATGTCCCTCCATTGCCGAGTAAAGAAGAGGTGAACTTGCAGACATAGAAAGGTACGTCAGGCTCGATCTGGGAGACTTTATTCTCGAGAAAAATGATGTACCTTTCAAACCAATCTTTTCGCTCATAAGAAGGACTTAAATGAAAGAAAAATAAATATTAGAGAGTAGTATATTGTTTCATAGTCTAATTTGATTTCACAATACAAGTAAAACTTTACCCCTTATAGCCCAATTTATTCCTCATCACTATCAGTTATATAACAGTCAATGTAGCAAATGTCATCATCGATGGAACTGTCCATGATTTTCTACCTTGCTTGGAATTAAAACCTATAAATGGCATTGCAAGATTCTTATTATAGCACTAAAATGCATGGAATTATAACCAGTTCAAGTGACAAAGATGCTATCCCCAGCAGCAAGCAACATGTTTCTCCGAGGATTCACTTTGAAAAAGTACATCAATCTCAATATATTTGTATTTATGAAAATTTAAACTAACATGAACGAAATAGAGGTGAATGGAAGAGATTCAAAAAATAGGTTTAGATATTGAAAATGGAATCAGTACAAAAGAGGAACTGCGAATGTTCTCTACAAGGGAAAGATGAAGAATATACCTCAATGTTCTGGGTCGGATTCCGCATAGAGGTGACAAGCAGATTGATAAACGCAGTGCTAGAGATGACAATCGTAGGGATGTGAAGCGGCGGTGAGAGAAGGCGGTGGCGAGAGGATGAGTCTATTTTCTGGATGATGGTGGACGGATTGGGCAATGCAGAAGTGGGCATAGTTGAAAAAAGCTGATTTGGGATGGTAGGTATTAACTCACCATGTATATATTGAGTAAAGTAAAACATAGGAAGGCTTGCAAGGTCCTAATGAAGTGCATCAAATGCGATGAATAGTAGTACGACAGTTCTATTAAAAATATACTCCCTCTATCCCAAATTAGGATGCATATAGTATTTTGTAAAAGTTAACAAACATAAAATTTGACTGACTATATAGAGAAAATTTTAAACATCTACAATATCTTATGCACATTATATGAAGATATATGTCATAATGGTTCTAACAATATTTATTAGATACTATAAATATCAATACATTTTTCAATATAGTTGGTCAAAATTTGAAAAGTTTGACTTTGACCAAAAACTATATGCATCCTGTTTGGGGATAGAGGGAGTAAGTTAGAATATTTTAAGGATAGAATATTGTAGAATGATGGAGATATGTGTTTTAAGGTTAGACATGAGTCTTACCGCTACATAACATGAGTGTAGCAAAAAAGTACAAGCTCAAGTCCAATAACATAAATTATTAAAAGGTCCACCAGTCGGTATCTAGATCCTTTCTATAATGGCATATCATGCAGTTAGAAAAGCAAGATTGACTGGTCCATTTGCTAAGTAGTGGGTCCTATGAAAAAATAGTTCAGCTACCTGGCAACCATTTTTTGACACTTTCTAACAATATTTCTTAGACTCAAACTAAATGGTGTAAATGCTCTAATCTTCTACGCAGGAATGGAAAATAAGATCCAATGCTTACCAATGTTGGGATTTGCCAGACTTGGTCCAACGGTGAATATTTAAATTTATATATACACTATATATCAAAGTTGCACACGACTTGCACACGTGGGAATCGGATAATAGAAGTATGACATATCATTTTTTATATAAAATTATAATAGGTGAAGTTGAAGAATTAATTATAATTTTGATCCACGTCCATAAAATATCGGGTGTATATTTGGTTCATGTACTTTGTATCATGTAGAATCAACCTATTAGCTACCTAATACTTGACATACTCTACAAAAATGGAAAAGAATATTCTAGAATTATTGAGAAGTGTATTTTGAGGTTTGTGCATAACGTTCATAGCGATAAATACTATTAGTAAAATCTTCTATATGCTAGAGTGGATACAAGATTAAACGGGTTGCAATGTTGGGATTTTCCAGTGTTGATCGAAAGGTCAAAGTTTAAAGTTATTCGCACACTTTATATATTACTAGTAAGATTATATAATAGGTAAAGCTCAAAAAATTATAGATTTTATCGACATCTATAAAGTATGGGTGTATATTTGATTCTTGTACTTCGTACCATGTAGAAGTCAATATTTATTAGCTATACCTGATACTTGAAATTTTTGGTAATATGGTCTAGAGAAAAGACGGAGAAGATTCTAGAATGATGGAGTAGTGTATTTTGAGGTTTATGCATAGTGTTCATCGTGCTAAAGACTATCAATAGTATATTCTATATGCTAGAATGGAAAAGAATGTCCAATGGCTGACAATGTTGGGATTCGCGAGTCTTGTTACAACGGTCAATATTCAAAGTTATCTGTACACCATATGTATAGTGGTGAGGTAAGAAAAGAAAGACCGTCAATATTATCTTCTAGATGCTAAAATGGAAAACAAGATCCAACGATTAGCAATGTTGGGATTTGCGAGTCTTGATCCAACAATCAATAGTATTCAAAGTTATTCTTACACTATATAGTGATAAGATAAGATAAGATAAGAAAGACTATCAATACTATCTTCAAGATGCTAGAACTAAAAATAAGATCCAACGACTGGAAATGTTGGGATTCACAAGTCTTGATCAAACGGTCAATATCCAAAGTTATCCGTATGCTATATATACTATTAAATTGCACGTGCATTGCACACGTGAGAATCAGATAATAGAAGTATGACATATCATTTTTTATATAAAATCAAAATAGGTAAATCTCAAAAATAATTATAATTTTGAGCCACGTTCATAAAGTATCAGGTGAATATTTGGTTCTTGTACTTTGTATCATGTAGAAATCAACCTATTAGCAACCTAATACGCATCATGCTCTAGCGAAATGATGAAGAAGATTCTAGAATTATTGAGAAGTGTGTTTTGAGGTTTGTGCATAGCGTTCATTGTGATAAAGAACATCACTAGAATCTTCTAGATGCTAGAATGGATATAGAAGATCCAACGGTTTGCAATATTCGGATTTGTCAGTCTTGATCCAACTGTCAAAGTTCAAAGTTATTCGTACACTATATAGTGGTAAGATTAGTATATAATATGTAAAGCTGAAAAATTTATAAATTTGATTGACATATGTAAAGTATGGGTCTATATTTGGTTCTTGTACTTTGTATCACGTAGAAGTCAACATTTATTAGTTATTCCTAATACTTGAAAATTTTGGTAACATGGCCTAGAGAAATGATGGAGAAGATTCTAGAATGATGGAGAAGTGTGTTTTGATGTTTGTGCCTAACGTTCACTATGCTAAAGACTATCATTAGTATCTTCTAGATGCTAGAATGGAAAATGAGATCTAACGGCTGGTAATGTTGGGATTCACGAGTCTCGATCTGACGGTCAATATTCAAACTTATTTGTCACGTCTCGCCTACACTGACATAGGGATGTTGGACACCCCCTATTTGTTCGGTAGTGGGCATGAAGGCGTTCCGGCCTCAATGTTGACAAAGGAAATTCCCGATTCGAGCACACAACATACAGAGCACACACCGACATTTTTTACCCAGGTTCGGTCTGCCCTTTGGCTAAAAACCCCATGTCCTGCTTTGGTGGATTATCTTGGGTGGAGCGATGTACAAGAAGATGATCTCTATGGTGTTAGGAGATGCTTTCTCTCTAGCTTCTACACTCCCCACACTTCCTATTTATTCTCTCCCTTTCTACCTCTCTCGAAACACTCCCGCCTTTCAGCTCTCAAAGGACCCTTCTCTAAGAACCCTACCTCCAGGACCTTTCTTTCCCAAAACCCTTCTCCCAAACTCCTCTAGATATCTCTCCCTGCCTCCTCTCCAAAAAACCCTTATCAAATACCCTGTGATCCCCCTACTCTCGGCTAAGTGCCTCCTGTCATACACCAAGGGGTCACTACAAGGGCCGGTGTGGAGAACCATCCGGGGCGTTCCCGGGATCAATCACGGAGTGCCACGCGGTCTTCAGGCAGATGGGCAACGCCTCTAGCCAATGGATGGCCAGGGGAGGTGCACAGGTGCACTCGATGGCTGAGTGGAAGCTCAGGCTCCGAGTTGTCTCTCTTGTCGGTGGCGCACTGTAGTGGACTACAGCGCCATGATGATGTCCAGCAGTGCTGGCGCAAGGCAGTTCCCAAGGCTAGGCCTGACATGCCTTGTCAAGCTCAGCTGACTGCGGGTCCTGGGCCGTGCCTAGCCCAGGCGAAGTGCTCTAGGGTCCTTTCAGGGCTCAGTCGAGGCCGCTCCTTAGGTTAACTGCGCCGCAACCGCGTCCTTACACTTCTTCCAGGGAAGCCCCCAGAAGGAGGGACCGAACCGATACGCACATTGTTGTCTTCTCCATCATGTCCGCGCTCGGCTGGCGGATCGAGGCTTGTATCATAGTGTTCATCTTATCCATGGGCACCTACAACACAACCAACAGTCAGTCTCCATAGGCTTATCATGCCAAGGCTATACCTATTTGGAGCACATGGTGCTCGCATCCTTGTGGCGCCCTTGCCGGCTAGGCCACGCATCCGCTGAGTCGCTGACCGGTGGGGTCCTGTACCACGCACTTTGGTGCAATGTGAGGGACCCCTGATGTCATTACGCTGACAGAAGCCACCGGGTGAGGGCTGGCAACTTGCAACACTGGTCGTGCTCGATGAAGAGGTTGTTGCAATGCTTCGCCCTTCAATAGCGTGTGGGCCTAGTCCACGTCGCGGGAAGGGCGGCATGACTGGATGTCATGAATCCATCCGCATAGCTGTCATGCACATGTCTGCGCACTCAAGTGGCTGTGGGACTACTGAGCCACATCTTGCCTTTCGTGCCAGCCCACATTGACCGCACCCAGGTCGATTCATGCAAAACAACTTTGGTGGGGCGTGATTGTTGCCCTCCCGTGAGCCAGTGGGGTGAGTAGCAACCATTCCCCCTCCACATGGGTTATAAAAGGGAGGGAAGGCGTGGAGCGGTGGCTTACTCTCCACTTCCCCCACAGCCTTCTCCTTCCAACTCCCTGTTCGGTGGCGATGGCGTCGGGCAGCTTTGGTGACGACGATCCTCCTTCTCTAAGGGAGATGGCCATGTCCTCGCTGGAGAAGCCACGGCGTAGGCACAGGCGCCGAGGCCGCCACATCTCCTCCACGCGCCGGCGTGGGTCTACCGCAACCGCTCACCAGATAGTAATAAAACCCCAAACAAGTTTGTGGCCCCAAGAAATAAGATGTGAATCAAGGTCAGGCGAAGGGGGATCCATAGAGTCTCCCACATGTGGATAATGCGATAGTCAAGCAACAGTTATCAAGTACTCGGGGCCTACAGGACACAAGTGAGCATAGAAGAATCAAATAACATCTATTGTACACTGGTGTCTCTGCATTTGTTATATCTATTTCCAGCATTTTATTTAACAAGTTGTAATTAAAATCATGATCATCTCCACCATTAAACATGTGCTAACCTTCCAACAACGGTGGAACGAGAACGACGCGAAATAGCAACTGAGCAAGCAACTACGACTCGCAAGGCCGACTATCTATCAAACAACATGCAGTAGGATGTGTCCAAGGCAATATAGAGGCAAGAAGGAATATAAATGGTTTACAAAAACTAAAGTATTGCAACACGGATAGCAATAGATCAACAGGAGGAAGTAAAGAATATAAATGCAAAATAGGTAGAAAGGGGGAGATTGCTCACCTAGAAAACAGTCCCGGAGATACATTATCCGAAAAACTTGTCGACACTCGCATCAACTTAAGAGCCTAATCCGTGAAAAAGCAAAGCACTAAAAGAAACACCGGATGAACTATATTTAATACAAAGGGAGAATATTGGGCATGATGCACGTATGAGTATGTCATGACAAATATGCGATGCAACTAGGCAATATTAAGCGGAACCATGGTCCCGACAATTAATTAGAAGGTTCAAGTTGTTTAGATACCCCGTAATTTAAATATTCATTAGCATGGAAACACAGGATATGTGGTGATCTACACAAAATTAAATGGAATAGGGCATTATATATTTAACATCCCACACATTCCATGTTTGTTTGTTAGGTGAAAATAAACTAACCTACAAGATAAATAGTGCGAAAATGCATATGGATTGCATATTAGTGATCCTTCTATTTTTCTGAGCCAAATTCATATATACGACGTTCTAAATAAAGCTAGAGATTAAAAGATACAATTTATAGAAGATTATACGTATTAGTTTGCAAACAAATAAGATAATATCAAACAGACACGAAACTGCCAGACTGGCCTGTTTAGACGGCGGATCATCTCAGAGGACAGGCTGACGAGTGAATTTCAGTAAAAGGATGTGGAGGTATGTTGTGGCAGTGGGGATTTTATCTCAGAATCGACATGTTAAAATGTGCAAGGCACAAGCCACAATGGTGCTCCTTTTGAATGTTGAAGAGAATGAGGCCTGACATGTTCAAATCCATTGAACATGGGAGCTGCACGGAATCGAAAAGAGCAAAAAGGGGTGTTTTTTATATTAACCTGATGGAATTCAATCCCAGGTTGAATCGGTGGTGCAACAAAGATTAGACTAGATGTGATTATTTTCAGTATTTTAACTGAACCAATAGACTGTAGTAGATTGTAGAGATGAAAAGAAACGCACAATATGAAAGGGTGTGATTAAATACTATTATTAAAACTAGGGGTGTTACATTCCCGGGCTCAATCACGGCGTGCCATGCGGTTTTTAGGCAGATGGGCAGCGCCTGTGGCCAATGGATGGCCAGTGGCGGTGCATAGGTGCACTCAATGGCTGAGTGAAAACTCGGAGCCTCCTATCGGTTGTGCACTGTAGTGCCATGATGATGTCCAACAGTGTTGGCGTGTTGCCAGTTCCCAAGGCTGGGACTTAGATGCATTGTGAGGCTCAGCTGACTCCGGTTCCCGGGCAGTGTCTAGCCCAGGAGAAATGCTCCAGGGTCCTCCCGGGGCTCAGTTGAGGCCGCTCCTTAGCTTCACAATGCCCCAACCACGTCCTTACCCTCCTTGCAGGGCAGCCCCCGGAATGAGGGATATGACTGCCTCGTGTGTCGTTGTCTTTTCCTTCTTGTCCGTGCTCGGCTGGCGGATCGAGGCTTGTCTCGTAGTTTTCGTCTCATCCATAGACACCTACACCACATCCAACAGTCAGTCCAAAGGCTCATCATGCCAAGGCCATACCTGCTTGGAGGACACGGTGCTCGCATCCTTGCGACGCCCTTGCCGGCCAGGCCGTCATACTCAAAGTTATTCGTACACTATATAGTGGTAAGATAAGATAAGATAAGAAAGACTATCAATACTATCGATCTTATAGATGCTAGAATGGAATAAAAGATCTAACGGCTGTCAATGTTGGGATTCACGACTCTTGATCCAATGCTCAACGCTTCGAATATCTAGCATTGGATCAAGACTTGTGAATCCCAACGTTGCCAGCCGTTGGATCTTATTTTCTATTCTAGCATCTAAAAGATACTATTGATAGTCTTTAGCACAATGGACACTATACCCAAACCTCAAGACATACTTCTCCATCATTCTAGAATCTTCTCCCTCGTTTCTCTAGACCATGTTACGAAAATGTTCAAGTATTAGGTATAGCTAAGAAATGTTGTCTTCTACATGATACAAATACAAGAACCAAATATATACCCATACTTATAGAGGTCGATCAAATTATAATTTTTTGATCTTTACCTATTATATAATCTTACCACTATATAGTGTACAAATAACTTTGAACTTTGACCCTTGGATCAAGACTGGCGAACTTAAATATTACAAACCATTAGATCTTCTTTTCCATCATAGCATCTAGAAGATTGTATTAATAGTATTTAGAGCAAGTCCAGCAGCACCCCTACATTTTCTCCTCTATGTGTGTATGTAGGAGCCTTCCCTAAAAAAATCTTCTCCTAAATTTTGCTTATCTCTAGGAGCAACCTAAAATTAGCTCCCCTATATCATAACCACAATATTTTAATAGGAAAGAGCCCACTTTATCAATTTGTTTTAACCCATCAATTCAATCATCTACCCACATATAGGGGAGGCATCCACTGCCCCGATACATAGGGGAGAAGGAGGGGTGGGTTGGGGACGCGGATTCGTCGGGGACATGTCTAGGGAAGCTTCTGGAGGCTTGTTTTTCACTCTCTCCCCTATACATATTTACAAAATATTTACGTTCAAAACAAGTTTATTACAAACTAATTAACCATTCACAAATTAAATGTTTGATTGTCCAATATTTTGGTACTATTGTGTAAACATTGGCGTTTTATATAAAATGAGTCTCTTACGTTTTGGCAAGCAAAATGAGTCTCTTATATAAAATGTTTGATGCATCCAAAAAATATTGCGAAGGATGGATGAGAGGGGCATGGGAAGTTGTGTCATGTTGTGTGTAGGTTACCGAATCCCAGTCCACCTTTCGTGTATTGGTAGGTCGCATTTCGCCTTGGACGCACCACAAAATTATGACTGGGTCATCGAGTGCGGAAAGCAAAGTCAGTGTTCCGTCGCATCGGCTTACCCTAGTATTTGTCAATGATATTTTCCACACGCATCAGCTTCATCAACAACATTGATTGTCCCCTCGGTTCGGCTAATCTGCCATATTAATCTCGGATCACCTCATTTGTATTTATTCTCTCCCCTTCCCCAAAATCCCAGAGCATCAAACCATTTCTAATCACCCGCTTATAGTAACCATCTCTATCCCCGTCAGTCATCCATGGCCGCCCGCCATACAGGAGTGCAAAGACAACGACATCGCTGCACAGGAGGACAATGCCCTACATAATTGGGCATTCTCCCCGTGGAGAACACCGTATCATCTAGCGTGCGCCTTCTTTGATGTCAGGTACGTTCGCTGCAAGTACCATATGTATGGCCTCCATAATAATCCGAATGGGACGTTGATGGTCAAGTTCTTCAATTTTAGGGACGCCCGTCTCCTATATGACCAAGTCTTCCACTGCACCTGCGAGATGGTGGTGTTCACCGGCGCCAACATCATCACCAACTACTGGGACTAGTTCCCCAACAACGGCAACTTCATCCACAGGGTCCTCCCGGAGATGACGATGGCTCAAGAGGTGCCGCCACCTTATCCTAAGGTTCCGCCGCCTTATCTAGAGGTGCTACCGCCTTATCCGGTGGTTCCGGTGTCTAACGAGCTGCCGCTTGTGGGGTCGGACTAGTTTCTAGTGAAGGGAATATACTTTAGGCGCTCCCGGTGATATCTCATTGAGATAGCTTGCAAGCAAGTGATGTGATCACTAGAATGTTATATGACGGGAACAAGAAAAGAGTGCATGTGGGTAACGAGATCAAACTAGGTATTGTGATATTGATGATTGAATCTCGGACATGTAATATATCGCAAGACAAAGGGATTTAGTTACTAGCATTAAAGGTTCTCACGATCACAGAAGTCATCGTTGAATGTGTGGGAGTCAGTATGGATCTCTAGGTCCCGCTACTAATTATTGATCGGAGAACGGTCTCGATCATGTCTACATTATTCGCGAACCATAGGGTGACAAACGTAAGGGATATCTACACCCTTTGGAGAAAATGTGTTCTAGAGAAAAGATTTAGAAATTGCTGGAATTATTTCAATGGACACCGAAATTGTTTCAGGTGAAATTGCTGAAATTGGTTTCGCATGTGATTATTGAAATGTTGTAGGTGGTTTTATGATATTTTTTAATTAAATTAATTAACAAAATTCTGAATAAAATAAATAAAATAGTTTATTTGATGAGAGTTGCATTAAATTTGGTGGAAATTTAATGCATGTGAGTGGGATTTTTGAGTGGAGGCTTTTTATGTCAGTGGGAGCTCCACCCACATGAATGAGAGGAGGTGAGGGGCACCTCCATGGCCGCCGGCCATGGGAGGGGATGCCCCCCTCTCCCCTATAAAAGCCCCCCCTCTACTCCTCACAAAGCACAACTCCTCGTGAAGGATCTCTCTCCCCCTCTAGAATTATTCCCCCATGGTTTCGGATTAGCGAGATACATGTTCCTGGTGGCTTTTGGTCTATAAGGATTTCCTGCTTCTGCTACATCGCTGGAGCAAGTAGGCGGAGGCTATTTGGTGGACCGGACGTGTGTGTGACCACGGATGGATTGCTAATTTTGTTGGAAATATGACCTAGAGAAAAATAGTGATAAGGACTATTGTCATGTTTCATAAAGTTTATGATTAAGTTTTATATCATGCTATAACTGTACCGAGTGGAAACATCAATACACGTGTGATATATAAACAACCAAGGGTTAGCAGTGAAACTTTAGTCACTGGTTGATTGGTCAAAAGATGAACAAGTTTCTAGATCATGTGGCATTTATGCTAGTTGGAAATGGAGTCAACTCATTCTGATAATGATATGATGAACCAATTCCCAACGTAAACATCGTGACCCGATCATGTCACTAAGTTCAAGTTACGATGATTAGAAATGGATCCTCGTAGACTATTCCTTAGACCGTGAGGCTATATCAATCACTATCTCCCGAGAGTGCTTAGATTGCATCAAGCGCCACTTGGTAATACAATGGTTATAAAGGTGTGTTCAGATACTCAGAGGAAACCGTAGAGGCATTACATGTCAAGAGCAGGATTCGTCCGTCCATGTGACGGAAATATACTCAAGGGCCCACTCAGAGAAGTTATATCCAATAGTCGCGCAACATGTGATTTGATCACAGGGATATCACTTGTCGGAATGAGTCAAGTAGCATTGTTCAGTAACGAGATTGAACATGACATGGTGATGTCATTGATCAGATCTCGGGCAATGCAAGTATCAAGAGAGAAATGGAATAAGACATGACTGTCCTGGTTCAAACGACAAAAGATCGTCGTGGAACACACAGGGGTCACATGGCCATCCAGGTCCCTCTGTCGATCATTAGTCCGGGAGTGTCCCGACCATGTCTAGAGTGTTCCTGAACCGTAGGGTATCATCCTTAAAGGTTTTATGATGCTTAGATAGTGTTTATAGGATCGGAAGAATCACTGAAGAATAGTAGAGAGAAAACCGGAAGGGTTTCGGTAAGTCCGGAGGATGTCCGGAGTACAGGTGGAAGGTGTTACATAGCCACGGAGATTGAATAATATGTGAATGAATGTTAAATATTGAGTTAATCATTTATTCATAATTATTTAATAAAAGAGAAAATCAATTAAATGGTCAAAGGGCTTAATGGGCCAATTCCCGGAGGGGAAAAGTCCCAAGAGGGGGCCGAACCCCTAGGAGGGGCCAAAGGGGTGGACGGAGGCCCTATTTGGCCAGCCCCCACGTGGGGCCCATGCAGGGGTGGCCGGCGGCGCCTCCTCCTCCCACCTCCTCCTCCTTTAGTCCCACCCCGGGACATTAAGGGAGGTAGTACCTCCCCTCCCCCTATATATAGTGGGGGTATTTGGCCAGATAAATACACACAATATTCAATAAAGGTCTTCTCACTTTTGGGAAGACCTCTAATTGATATTCTCTCCTCTCTCTCTCTCTCTCTCTCTCTCTCTCTCTCTCTCTCTCTCTCTCTCTCGTGACTGTAGTCCCAAGTTCGGACTTCGCAAACGAGAGACATCTTCACCGCGGAGCGCCATCGCGCTACAAGATTCGGATCCAGGAGCTCTACTTCCACAACTGCTACTGGATCAGGGAAGCGGGAGTCATCGTCAGGCACCGGACGTGTGTAACTCCCCGCGAGGTGTCGCACTTGAGGCATTGAAGTCATTGGAGCCGTTGGAGCGCAAGGACTTCATCACGACCTTGAGGTCGGCTTCGGCTCGTCTACATGAACCACGCTCTCCTGAGCATTGACAAAACTTTTCGGTCTTCAAGGGTAAGTTCGCGAAAATCCCCTCCCGTTACTTTATTACTAATAGATAGGTCCTGGCAACATCATGGGTTCAGGGGCAAAGGGTAAAAATTTATTGTTTTCATACATAGAACCCCTACAGTGGTATCAGAGATAGATATATGCGTAGTAATACTAGTACATGTAGAACACACGAGATGTAGCGTGTGGGCGTTGATCTTTTAGTTGTTACCCTCCCATGTGTACTTGTGTATACTGCAGCAATGCTTGATGAAGCGGCCCCCAACCGACTTTACGCATTCATTCACGAGACTGGTCCACGCTTGAGATACGGCTTGTACCGTATAAAGTGGCTTTGGAGGGTATCTGTCTCTCTCGCATTAGTTGGTATGCCATTTACAACAGAGGGCCCCAAAAGGGGTGTAGTAGCAACAACTACTTGATTAGCATTGTGCTGAAAGTTCGTAGGTGAGAACGGTTCTTGTGCGAAAGCCCATTCAGCCACGTAAAACATGCAAAAATAAAGTAGAGACGTCTAACTTTGTTTTGCAGGGGGCGTTGCTTTGTGATATGGTTGTGGCAAAGGAAAATTGATTACCTTTTGTTACGTAGTAGTAGATAGTCACGGAGGTGATGGACTACCACGCTGGAAAGACACTGGTACCCTGGTCTCTAAGGCACCGGAACCCTGGCATCAAAATCCAGTGACGACGGATGGAGATCACGACATGAAGGACCATATCACATCGCATTTACATTCAATGTTATTCTTTGTATATCTTATTGTGTGCTAGTATTAGATACTCGACGATAGCCTAATAAGATTATCCCTGTTAAAAATTACCAAAGATTGTGTTCCCCCTTAGTGTGCACCACAGGAAAGTTCTTCTGTATGAGGCGATCCACGGTACAGGCGTGGGTGTCAAACATATCTACATACAGTGGGTGTAAGCCATGTTGCACAGCGAATACACTAAGGTTGAGTTGGCGAGCCTAGCATCTGTAGACATGGCCTCGGAAGACGGATGGTCGAAAGATCAAGCACGAGTCGCATGAATGATGTGACCGATGTTTAGCGTCCACCCTTGAACCCACATTGATGGTCGTGACGATCGGGGAGATGTGGATGATAGGGGTCGTGTTATCACTAGGAACCCTTTAGGGGATAGGTGTTTCTGAGTGGAGTTATTATTAACTCATTTAATTATAATCTTATTCTAAATTACTTTTGCAATTATATATGTAGAAAATGGTTCTCCCTAAGATTACCTTCCCAATCGAAAATTGGTTAAAAGGAGAAAAGCTCAAGTTAGATGGATCCAACTTTTCTGCATGGGTCATGCGCCTTTATGATCTCCTTAGTGAGAAAAAAGTGGCTGACTACATGATATACGAGATGTACTTGGAGCCGCCCTATTCTCATGAGACCCAGGAGCAGCGGGATCTCCGCTGTCGTTGTCGTGTGATGACCACATTCATATCAGTAATGATGCGCCTCGGGATGGAAGATGGGCTATGGCCGATGATGGGAAGTCTTAATCCCCGAACGGTTATGTCACATCTTATATCCCATTTCATGGACCAAGTGCGCATATGGGAGTATGAGCTGATGGGGGACTTCCTCTCCATAAAGATGGAGGAAGGCTCCTCACTGGACGATCACTTGTTGAGCATATATGATGCATACATGAGTCTGGCATACTTCCTAGACAACTGGTTCGCAAGCTCTTTTGCAATAGGAGTTGTGCTGCGGTCGCTGCCACCAAGCTTCCAAGCACAAGTCAGGATTTGCATTATGAGAGGCGACGCAGAAAGACAGGATATCCATGAGTTCATATCACATTTCAGGGATGTGGTGGTTGAACCCATTGTCACTGAGGTCATCAATGACAAAGGTATATATTTGATATACAATTTTATAAATGTTATAATCTTGCAAACACAATTGTAGTGTTAAGTATATTTGATACTTGTTCTATTTTGCTGAAAACAGGTCCTTCTGCATGAGAGGTGCTTGATGGAGAGGAGGTGATGTTGCGCGTTGATGGCGAGCATGATGATGATGGCCAACGACGCTCTCCCTCAACATTTATCATTTAGTTTATGTTTTGGATAGTTATTGTAATCAAAATATTATGAACTTCTTTAGTGAGTCTCACACTTAGTGAGACGGTTATTCATATCAGTTTGTAATAAACAGTTGTTCTACTTTTATGAATGATTTCTATTTGTGTTCATATATTGTTTGATTATATGTGAATTATCCTTGTTGTTTGAAACTAATTGATAATGCATGAACATTTGTAAAATATTGAAATGCCTTGTTAAAATACCCAACTTAATGATAAGTTCATTAATGAATGAAAGCATTGTTTAAATTCAAAGTTGTGTGACAATAAGTGAAATTCATTCGATTTCTTGTCACATATAAATCATGCCCAAATTCATCAAAATAACTTGAACACCATGTATTACTTGAGTATAAAGTGTTTTATGAATTGTTAAAAGTAAATACATATTCGATGTGTTATGTTTTAACAAAATGGTAATTATAATTATGTGATTGTTTAAATGTGTGATGTCTACGCACTTCTATTCTTGTAGACAGTCGTTGGGCCTCCAAGTGCAGAGGTTTGTAGAACAGCAGCAAGTTTTCCCTTAAGTGGATCACCCAAGGTTTATCGAACTCAGGGAGGAAGTGGTCAAAGGTATCCCCTCTCAAGCAACCCTGCAACCAAGATACAAGAAGTCTCTTGTGTCCCCAACACACACAATACACTTGTCAGGTGTATAGGTGCACTAGTTCGGTGAAGAGATAGTGAAATACAAGTGGTATGGATAAAATACCACGGTGCTAGAAAATAGCTTGATGGCGTGTGGTTGATGTGGGAAAAAACTAAAGGCAAACTAAAATAAAGAAGGAAGCAAGCAAACATGTAATAGATCTAATAGCAAACGGTGTTTCAATGCTAAGAGACAAGGCCTAGGAATCATACTTTCACTAGTGAACACTCTCTCATCTAAATATCTTCTCTTTATGATACTACTCTTAACTACTCTCTGGTTGGACACTCTAATCCATGGTAGGGCTATAACAACACTCCTCAAAGTTCGCTTTCCCCATCTAGAAAACCCCACACTGTCACCTTGAGTACTAGATGAGTCCAACAAACACCACAATTTCATAAAGACATTCAACTCCAAATATAACTCATAACAAGTATTTGTAATCTCTAGCCTAAGTGCCACCATGGTATGCACACTGTCAACTTCACACACATGGGGAGAGTAGATATCTATTAAAGCACTTGAGTAGCAAGGTAGATCTATAGATTACAAGCTCGTGATCTCAATAAGATCATGCATAGAGAGAGATAGATGAACACATAGCTACCAGTAGAACCCTTAGCCTCGAGAGAGAACTACTCCCTCCTCATCATGGGAATCAACAATGGCGATGGAGATGGTGGTGGAGATCGATGGAGATGGCTTAGGGGCACTTCCCCGTCCCAGCAGGGTGCCGAAATATAGACTTTCTGTCCCCCAAATCTCCCCTTCGTTGGCGGCAGTGCTGCGAAACTTTTCGTGGATTTCTGATTGACGATCTAGGGTTTTTGCCTGAGGAGGAATATATAGGCGAAGAAGGCAAGGTCGGTGGCCGGCCAGGGGGCCCACACCATGCCCTGGCGCGGCCTAGGCTGGCCCGTGCCAAGGGGGGTGTGGCCACCCTGTGGCCCCTCTCCGACTCTCCTTCTGGCTCCGAGAGTCTTCCGGGAAAATAGTAACTTTGGCTTTTGTCCCGTCCAATTCCGAGAATATTCAATTTCTGACTTCCTGGAACCAAAAACAGCAGAAAACAGACAACTGGCACTGTGGCTCTTGTTAATAGGTTGGTCCAAGAAATCATATGAAAAGTACTCCAAAGTGTGGAAAAAACATAAGAAAGTAGATAAAACCAAGCATGGAACATCAAAAATTATAGATACATTTGCAATGTATCAATGTGTAAAGAAGTCTACCAAAGTAAACATGAATATGAAACTATTTGATTTGATCAAAGTGTTTCATCAACAAAGGGTATAAATATAAATGAGAATCTAATTACTATGATTTGATCAATAGTAATGAAATTCAACTTTATAAGATTGGCATGAAAGAAATTGTGAAATGCAAAGCGTTTTGAAACGTTGAAATTCAAAGCATCACAATATGATATTAGATATCAAAGTGGGTGAATAGATGGCACCAAATAAATCATTGTAGTATAGATGTAGAGACCATTAGTTAGAAATGCTTATCACTCAATTAGAATTTATAGTGAACCATTTGAATTCGTGAAAGCGGCTCCATATCTAGTATGGATCATCATAAAAGTTTTGGGGGTTATTGGATATAACCAAAACAATAGCGAATAAGTCCTTGTAGAGTATTCATTGGAAACTTTGAATACGAAATCCATAGCTGGAACCAAATGACAAGAAAAACTTGTATTGCTTGGATTTTGGTGCATTCTTGAGAAAACTCACTTTAAGTGATATTTCTCCATTATGAAGCAAATGGAAGATCGTGGAAAACACGATGAGGATTCAAAACCCTGCATCAGAGTGTTGAGAAGCGCAACAGACAATGTTCCTGAATGATTCTCTTCACAAAGGAAAGAATCAATGATGATGATGATTGTGTTTTCCCCACTGGTGTTTTCACTACATGAAGTAGGATTCAAAATGTAATCCATATCGTGTATGGAGACATTTGTGAATCATTTTTCATGATTCTTGGAATATGACATACCTACGAACTATTAAGGAAATAATGGTAAACTAAAATTATGAGAAATCCCAAAGCAAAATTAACTTGAGATTAGAAAGCAATTCGTTGTTGAATCTCACAAGTAAAAGGGGTTACTTAAATTTTCCCAAATGATGGCAAAGCCATAGTGGAAAAGGGATGAATGACAAAAGCACAATTTTTCAAGTATTGGACAAATTCAAATGAATTTGATTAATGTGTGCTTAATGTCCAATGGATTTAAAACTAGTAAAAGTACTAGTGTCTCATAGTAAATCTCTCACTTTGATATTTGATCAAAGGATTTGAAGTTGTTCAAAATAGTGAGTAGATATTAAATTTGCATGAAATTGGGTGGGAGCTATAAAAGTCTTCCTAAAACAATATGTAAACGATATATTTTTGAGTGGGAGCAATATAAGTCTCAAATTCAAATATAAAGGAACATAGTTTGAGTAAGAGTAGTGACTCTTACCCAAATATGTTAGGAACATATTTTGAGTGGGAGCTTATAGGAGTGATTCTTAAGTGTGTTGAGAATAAAAGCGCAAGTACTTATAAATAATGATTTATATGGTGTAGAAGTTGATAATAAGTGTATTATGATATTATGTAGTATTCCTAAAGGGATTCTGAAAAGGGTTTCGGAATAGAAGTTAATTAAGGAACTGGTCCTTAAGAACTCAAGTTAGGAATAGTATTAAGTTTAACATCAATGGTTGAAAGAAAGAAAAGGATGATCAACATCCACTATGTTGAGACATAGGTTCTATCTTAGAAAACCATGATGATAACTTAGCATAATATATGATCCAATAAGGAACGTTTAAAAGTAATTAAGTTTGAATCACAGAACATTGAGCTAAGTTTGTCCACAGTGTCTAATAGAGAACTGAAGACATGTTTTCCATATCCCTAAAGGATGACATATCTTAAAGCATAAAGGGTTGTGTTATAAAGGATGACATATCTTAAATACCGATTAAATTCAAGTAGGAAGCGAGGTGAACAAAACATCGAAAGATGCACAGAGTGCACTAGTGTTTTGATGAATACATTTATAATAATAGATAAGAGTACTATCTAAAGTGTTGTATATAGTTATGGCGGGACTAGTTTGCTTTTAACGTAGAATGATGTGTCCCAGGGCAAAGTGCCCATGAGAAAGCCCTCGAGGTTGATCTAAAGTCACTGTAGGCTCCTGGAATCAGGCCTCATTCTGGTGCCATAGCGACGTTGCATACACACAGATGTTATCATGTGATGATAAAGTATTAATGTCAATCAAGGTGACATTAGTAAGTTGCAAAGGATTTGGGACTGTAAAGTACAGGCCCAAGACTCAACCTCTTCCATGAGCAAGCATGTTCAGGGTACCTGATATGGTGCCAATGATTAAGAACAAATGCAGCTAGTGTATTTGTACTCTAGTGCAAGTGGGAGACTGTTGGAAATATGCCCTAGAGACAAATAGTTATAAGGACTATTATCATATTTCATAAAGTTTATGATTAAGTTTTATATCATGCTATAACTATATTGAGTGGAAACATCAATACACGTGTGATATATAAACAACCAGGGTTTCCTAGTGAAACTCTAGTCACCGGTTCATTGGTTAACAGATGATCAAGTTTCCTGATCATGTGGCATTTATGCCAGTTGGAAATGGAGTCAACTCATTCTAAGAATGAGATGATGAACCAATACCCAACCTAAACATCGTGACCCGATCATGTCATGAAGTTTAACTTATGATGATTAGAAATGGATCCTCGTAGATTATTCCTTAGACCATGAGGCTATATCAATCACTGTCTCTCGAGAGTGCTTAGATAGCATCAAGTGCCACTTGGTAATACAGTGGTTATAAAGGTGTGTTCAGGTAATCGGAGGAAACCGTAGAGGCAATATATGTCAAGAGCGGGATTTGTCCGTCCATGTGATCGAAAGACACTCAAGGGCCCACTCGGAGAAGTTATATCGAATAGTTGTGCGGCATGTGATTTGATCACAGAGATATCACTTGTCGGAATGAGTCAAGTAGCATTGTTTAGTAATGAGATTGAACATGACATGGTGATGTCATTGATCAGATCTCGGGAAATGCATGTATCGAGAGACAAAGGGAATAAGACACGACTGTCCTAGTTCAAACGACGAAAGATCTTCATGGAACACACAGGGGTCACATGGCCATCCAGGTTCTTCTGTCGATCATTGGTCCGAGAGTGTCCCGACCATGTCTGGAGTGTTCCCGAAGTGTAGGGTATCATGCTTAAGGGTTTGATGATGCTTAGAGAATGTTTAAAGGATCGGAAGAATCACCGAAGAATAGTAGAGAGAAAACCAGAAGGGTTTCGGTATGTTCGGAGGATGTCCGGAGTGGAGGTGGAAGGTGTTCCATAGCCACGGAGATTGAATCATATGTGAATGAATGTTAAATATTGATTTAATCATTTATTCATAATTATTTAATAAAAGAGAAAATCAATTAAATGGTCAAAGGGATTAATGGTCCAATTCCCGGAGGGGAAAAGGCCCAAGAGGGGGCTGAACCCCTAGGAGGGCCAAGGGGGTGGTCAGCGGCCCTATTGGGCCAGGCCCCCACGTGGGGCCCATGGAGGGGTGGCCGGCGGTGCCACCCCCCACCTCCTCCTCCTTTAGACCCACCTTGGGACTTTGAGGGAGGTAGTACCTCCCCTCCCCCTATATATAGTGGGGGTATTTGGCCAGATAAATACACACAATATTCAATAAAGGTCTTCTAACTTTTGGGAAGACCTCCAATTGATATTTTCTCTCTCTCTATCGTGACTGTGATCCCAAGTTCGGACTACGCGAACGAGAGACATCTTCACCACGGAGCGCCATCGTGCTGCGGGATTCGGATCCAGGAGCTCTACTTTCACAACTGCTGCTGGATCAAGGAAGCGGGGGTCATCGTTAGGCACCGGATATGTGTAACTCCCCGCGAGGTGTCGCACTTGAGGCACTCAAGTTGTTGGAGCCGTTGGAGCGCAAGGACTTCATCGCGACCTTGAGGTCGGCTTCGGCTCGTCTACATCAACCACGCTCTCCTGAGCATTGACAACGCTTTTCGGTCTTCAAGTGTAAGTTCGCGAAAAGCCCCTGCCATTACTGTATTACTAATAGATAGGTCCTAGCAACATCAGGGGTTCAGGGGCGTAGGGTATAAATGTATTGTTTTCATACACGGAACCCCTATAGATTTGTGGCGCTAGGACTTCCTCTCGATCTTGAGATCGGCAAGCGATTGACTACGTCATCCATGAGGCCAATCTCATTACACTTTGTCGGTCTTCAAGGGTATGATCTCTATGGATGTATATACACCCGTTGCTTGTATCTAGTAGATATATCTTGGTGCTTAGTAGTTCCCATCATAAGAATTTTTTTGTATTCTATGCTGCGGACCCAATAGTGGTATCAAAGCCTGATCTATGCATAGATGCTTTGCACGGGTAGTACACACAAGAGTATGTGGGCGATGATGATCATGTTATTGTATCTTATATGAATTTTTGTTATTGGTGGCATAGTGGGATGAAGCATCCCGGACTAACTTTACATGTCCTCGCACATGAGACATATTCCACGCTTGACATGCAACTAGTTTTGCATAAGTGGCTAGCGGGTGTATGTCTCTCCTACTATAGTCAATATATGATTTACAACGAGTTTCTAATAATTTGGTTATCATCGGTGTGGTTCCATGTTCGTAGGTAAGACCGGTTCTATCTTCGAAAGCCCTAAGCCACGTAAAACTTGCTATTGATAAATTAGAAGCATTTACTTTAGATTGTCGCTGGGCTAGTGTCATGACGTGGTAGTGTTATAATTTGAAGTATAGTTTATACTCTTGGAAATTATAGCATACCTAACGTGTAAGTTCCATAGACCTTGGCCTTACACACAAACGAATGATAAAGGTCATACCACGATGCACATGATAGTGATGAAGTGCAAGAACAATATGATTTCACTTTATGCATATGATGTTTGCATCTTATATTGCTTGTTTGGCGTTTTAGTAGCATTATAAGATGATCCCTCTTTTAAATATCAAGATAAAATGTGTTCTTCCTTAAGTATGCACCATTTTATGGATTGTTGTTCCAAGGCATCACGTAATGATCAGGTGTTTTTTGATTCTACGCTTTCATACAATGGGTGTATGATAGTTTTACACACGCGAGTACTAAGGTTCTTACTTGGCGAGCCTAGCATGTACAGACATGGCCTCGGAACACAGACCGAAAGGTTAAGCATGAGTCATATAGTTGATATGATGCCCATATATATGCTCGCCTTTGAAGGTACACCGACTCACATGATGATCGGATTTGGTGTAATGGATTTGGTTCATGTAATAACCAAAAAGACACGAGGGATGTTGTTTTTGAGTCGGATTTCATTCGTAATTTGGATTAGTTGAACTCAATCTATCATAAACTTAGTCTAAATAAACTTTACAAATTCTGTTGTAGATGCTACCACCTGCTTTTAATTTCAATGTGTTCATGGAGAAAGAGAAACTTGTGACGAATGGTAGCAACTTTACCAATTGGGCCCTGAATCTGAGGATTCTCCTCACCGCTGCACAAAATAAATATGTGCTGGAAGTGCCGCTAGGCCCCCCATCAGCTCCTGATGCCCCTGACAAAGAAAAGAATGTCTATTTGACTCGTCAGGAGGACCACAACTTAGTACATTGCGGCATACTGTATGGGTTAGAGCCAAAACTTCGAAAGCATTTTTGAAAATGGCAATGCCTTTGATACCATGGGAGAATTGAAAATGATTTTCGATATCCATGCTACTGATATCTTTGATCCAGATTACAGATGTAGTATAGCTCTTTTCCCCTAGTAGACCATGGTTTATCGAATCCTCGGGAAGCAGGAAGCATAGTAAAGTTACTTTAACGGACCTTTGGGAGTTTTAGAATCCTTTTGTGTTTTACGGGACCAAGAGTTTTCCTGTCTTTTGTTGTTGTTGATGATGGAGAGAGAGGGCCTAGGGAGTTCGGTTTCACCCGTAGTTGTGCAAAACATCTGATAGGAATAAAAGATAATAATAAAGTGTGCATGTAATTGTTAGAGCACGATAAATTATATATGGGCAGTGCATCCATAATTGCTATTGCCTCCACAACCACTAATAGCAATAACCTACTAGTATCATCCATAGAAGAAAGAAAACTAATGATATGCATAGTGACGTCACCATTAATCCCAACCAAATCCCTCACATAAGGCCATACTACCCCTTCTGTCACTAGGGTTCCCAACCTGCAGATTATTCATTACTCATACTCCCTATACCTGGCTCAATCCTCGGGGTCTTGGGTACCTGACAAGTCCTTAGATTGAGGTAAGAGAGGATACAATAATCATCATGTCATACAAACTATTACATGATCCCATCCATGATAAATAACATGCAAAAAAAGCTACATGGCTAGGCCGAATCCCTTAGCCCAAGGAGAATTACTCACACATAGAGATGAAATAAACGATCATAAACATAGCAATGGAAATCATGGGATTGATAGCAATTAGTCTTACAATGTCGCCAATCGAAGAAGAGATCTACTATTAAAAGTGGTGGAATATGGCTATGGTGATGGAGAAGGGTTTGGAGTTCTGGGGGCGGCTGGTGATTAAAAAGAGCTCCTGTTTCTCGTTGCCCGAGGACTCTTTATATAGGGGTCCCTTCATGAAAGTTGTTCTGATTGACCTAGCGGTATCGATGGAAACTATATGACCGAAACTATACGGCTAGAATTTTATTCCCATCGTATAGTTGGTCATTAAAGCGGTTGTCTCCACTTCACGACTCCTGGTTTCTTTGGGTTGTTCGAAATCTCGTATCTTTGACTTTAATGTTGTGATTCCCATCATCAATCGTCATTATCTACACAGCAAAAAAATAGAAAGAAAGGATTGCATACCCCTTTGATCATTAGGCATTAGCGGTAGGGTTTAGAGAGACATTTCATCAAAAATCTGAATAATATCCAGTTTAAATGTGGATGTAGATGGCTATATTTCACAACCATCAACCTCCCCAAGCTTAAACTTGATCATCCTCGAGCAAGAAAACCAAAATCAAAAAGGAACTCGGCATTTAAACTGAAATAACAAGATGATGATCTTACTCATGATTGGTAGTCTCAAGTTTCCTCCACTTTATAAATCTGAATAACTTCAGCATAGATAGAGTAATGGCAAGCAGATCATACGGGTTTTTATGCATCCATATAGCGCAGCAAAATTATTGTTAACATGGATCATTCAAATGAGTAAACCTTATTCCATGTCATGTAATCAAGTCATAGGCTTGCCTTTGAACAATAAAGTATAATCATGTAAAATTAAGAGTGTGAGAGTTTGTCATGAAAAACATATACACTAGAGTATCTCAATTTTCCCACATCAATAAATCAAGACTCCTCAAGCACTACTTTTCTATTCATTGTCCTTCAAGAATTTTAGTTGTTAAGTAATTGAGAGCATGCCAAAGATTTTAATTAGTTTATCGGGCTGTGATGGACACTCGTGGCATCACCAAGGTTTTTGTTCCTTTTGTACAATGATTACTCATGAAAGCCGGATGAGTGATTCTATCATGAACACAGCTACCCGGGAATGTCAAGAATCTTACCCATTATAGCATTACTGCAACATATCTTTAATCAACTCATAGCCGAAATCTAGGAGTTTCCTCCAAGAAGATCGTCTGTAGGCTAGCGAAGTTGTTGGCATCCCATGAAGTTTGACACGCATAAAGATATATCATTCTTATGATTCACAAGTCAAACTTTGGCATGCTCACAAAAACCACTAAACATTAAGTCAATTGAACGAATCCTTTTAAAGAGAGCTGTCCAGTCAATCATTATTTTCTATGGTGTTGAGTGTCTCTAGAAATAAGCCTTCAAGACTAAACACTACAACACCCAAGCCTTCAATTATGAGACATTTTCTTATTACAATCGTTTAGCAAATTTTTAGGGAAGACTTCGTTAACTATAGGAGCTAGAACAAAACATAATCAACTAAATACCCATGCAAACAAAATTTTACTACAAGACATAGACTCACTCCACCAATATAACATCTTATCATTTACTACTAACAAGCATGGGTTTCTCAAACTTCAAAAGTGGGGAATCTTAAGGCATACATCTCATGATTGGTTCCACTTCTCTCTTCCCTTCTGATTTGCTTCTTGGAAAATCAAAGTCGACCACTCTCCTGTAAATGTGTGAAAGCCACAAGGAGAATAGAAAAGAAGGAAGAGGGAAAATAAAGATAAATGGAAAATTCTTTTTGTTGTTTTTAATAGAGGGAATTAAAAAATAGAAAATTGGTGGCAAAGCTCGGCTAGAAAATCTTGAAAGCAAATAGAAATAACTAAAGATAAAGTGTTGGGGAAACCAACATGAGTGCTTATAAACTTGAATTAAAAACATAACCTCAAAATAAAATAAAAACAAATGAACGCAAAATAAAGATAATGAGAAAACTTCCCCAAGCTTAGGCTTTTGCAAGCCCTTCAAATCATTGTGTTGGTGGGAAAATTCATAACTCTAGTTCGCAAATTGAGTTGATAAATTACTAGTTGTTTCTCGGAGGTTCAGGGAGAGGTTTTGCATTCTCTCCATAGTTCCTCCAAGTTCTTGGAAGTGTTGGTATATAGCAAACCAGGTTGGTGGCTGCTCCTCTTCTTGGTCCTGTTCCTTGTCCTCATCCTCATCCGGAATCTCCTCCTCGGGTTGGTGTTGCTCAACCTACAAGTCATATAGCAAACGTCCTTCCTCGATAGAGAAAAGACCATTAGGCAAAGGAGCAGGGTAGAGACACCCAGCTCCAGCAATATGCAAGTAATAACCACCACCTCTCTTAGTGAGCATTCCACAAGATTTTAAAGTAGAGAAACCAACACGCCGATCACCTAGCACTGGCGGCAACTCACCTAGGTTGATGCCTAGGGTAATGTCAAGCATGGTGATGACGCCTCCACCTGTGACTGGTCCTTGGCATTTGGAGGATTGGTACTCCAGGTAGCGCACAAGCATTGTGCCCACGTTGAGTGAAAAGTTGGTGTTGTTGAAAGAAGCTTTTGCAAGGACTAAGATGTCCTCCTCATTGAGTCTCGTGAACTCATTTCATGCCTGCAAAGTGTTAGAAATAACATAGAACAAATAGCGAATTGCAGGATGTTGAATATTCTTCCCCTTGCTTACTCTAGAAGTGAAACTTATTCCATTATAATATTGTTCCGAGGAAGGGTTTAAGCCAGTAACGGATGCACGTAAGTCATTATCATTATTGTTTGGAAAATTAAAACATGCGAACCATTCATCCAGTGATAAAGCATAATTGTTGTCCATAAGTCGGAAAGAAATCATGTCCTCTCCATTCCATGTTTTAACGTTGCTTTGCAAAGAACTTAGGAATTCAAGAGTTAACCGGCGATAAGTAGGCACATCATTGATACAAAGTTTTGCAGGCCAATCCTATTGAAAAGTAAATTGAAGTCATTAGAAATACCGAGTTTATTCAATATAATGGGGCAAGCCCACTTGGTTGCGTTCACTTCTCGGTCCTTGATCTTGTTGAAGCGATCACATTGGAGCTCATCCTTGAACGGTATCCCCATGCATTCTTAAGCGGCAGCCCGAGAAGCGCTAGCGGAGGCACGATGCATTCTTAAGCGTTGTGTTCATCATCTCAAATAACAAGGAAAAATAAAAATAAAACTTTTTGATCCAACAATAATAAGCATAACATATTCCTCAACATAACACACTAAAGAATCCCCTCAAAGTAACATTCTAGGTAAGAGAATCATGGAAATAGTTCATAGTAGGTCTCAACCATGATTGATAATGCCAACAGATCGAAGATGAATTTGCAAAAAGTAACTGGAGGATCGGAGGATAAACATACCGTAGATCACTTGTGTGCGAGGAAATCGAACGAAATTGAGTAGAGATGAAGATCTCTTGAGGGTTTAAGAGAGTCTAGAGGGAGAAGAGAGAAAAATGATTGATGTTTTGGGGTTGGAGGTACCTCCCGTGGCGATTTTGTGGTCAAACGCAACTATACGGACGGAACAATTTATTCCCACTGTATAGTTGGTCCGCTGTCAAATTTTAGGGTTTCCATCTGGTGCAGCTATACGGCCATAACTATACAGCCGAGATTTTTCAGCCCCGCCATATACTTGGTCGTCAAACTTTTTGTACCTAGAAAATAAATTTTACGAAGGCATCGATATTTATACTACTGGAACTATACGGACGGAATTTTTATTCCCGCCGTATAGTTGGTTGTTAAACCTTCATTACCTGGAAAAGAAAAACTGTCGATGGGAAAGGTATCTATACAGCCAAACTATATGGCCGGAATTTTTATTCCCGCAGTATAGTTGGTTGTTAAAGCTTATGTAGTCATCAAAAAAATCCGTTTCTTCAAAATTTATTTCTTATTCTGAAACTTAGCGAAACACCTTGTTTTTTACAGAAAAATGACAGTAAATTTTTTCGACCAACATCAGCATGTCTAAAGCAGGATTTTTAGTACTACCGAACTTCTTCTCCTCAACTTGAGCTTTCTAGCACTCTTTATTAAACATAAAACTTAAAAACTTTACTCAAATCTTTATTTCACATGGGTTGCCACCCATGAAGCGCTCTTTTATGGTCAATAGCTTGACCTTGATGTTGCTCACTTAGGCTAGATGAGTGGAACACCCCTCCAAAATAGTTGACCTTCAAAGTGATGGCATCCTTTTCATCATGCTTGGCTTTCTTCTTCCTGGGAAAATGAATAACAAAAGGATCCCGCGAAATAAATTGAAGCTTCACGTTCCCTTCATGTAGATTAATCAAAGCCTTAATAGTTCTTAAGAATGGACGGCCTAATATAATAGGAGCAATAGCATCTTCAGGCATGTCAACAATAACAAAATCAGTAAGAGTAGGACAGCCTTTAATGTATACTAAAGTATTTTCTTTAATCCCTACAGCTTGTTTGTAGGTAGAATCTGCAACATGTAACTTTAACTCGGTGATTTCAAAAGAGCCAATATTTAACTTATTAAAAATACTTTTCGGAATTGTTGAGATGCTTGCACCTAGATCACAAAGTGCATCTATCTCATTTGTACCAATTTTAATCTTAATAGTAGGCTCAAATATATCATCAAGTTTCACATGTAATTTTTCAGCAATTTTCTTATATTCTTCTTCAAGCTCACATACCTTTATTGCTACCTGATTAACGAAGTGTTGATACATAGCTTCATCATTTCCTTCACATACTGGAATCTTGATGTTTATCCTTTTTACAAGATCTTCGACGGTGTAACTTGGTGAAGGAGCATTATTATAATCAAGTTCTTCAGGCTCCTCCCTTTGGATTCTCATCATCTTGAGGTCTTCAACAAGATTGGGCTCAGTTTTACCTGCAAATTTAGCTCGAATCAAAGTTTGACTCTTGGTTACCTTACCTAGTTGTGCCTCAACAATCCTCATTCTTTCTTGGAGGGTCTGCAAATCATTCCTCAAACTTACAGCTTGGTTAGATAATTTACCAAGCATAGCTTCATAGTTCTCCGTTATTTTAAGAAGGATATTGTTTTGCTCATTTTGTGAGTCTATAAAGGACTTATGTGTTTCTTGGAGACTACCATTACTTGTTCCCATACTATTATTATAGTTATCTGCAGGACTAGAATAGTATTTATGAAAATTAGGATTATAATTCTTCTTCCAAGCAAGGTTACAATCATTACGAGCTATGAAGTCTATTTCTTCAATATTTGATTCTGGGATAACTCTTACCTAGTTTTTCTTACCTTTTACGGCTAATATGAGCTCATCCATCTTAGCATTGAGTTCTTCATTTTCTTTTGGTGAGAAGGAGTTCACCTTTTACGGCTACCTCAGCGAGGTTCTCTCCCTCTCCAAGCAGAACTACCCCCACTACCAGAAGATGTGCTACAGCGTGTACCTAGCATGCAAGAAGCTCAAGCACTACTTCCAGGAGCATCCGATTAAGGTCGTGTGCACCGCACCCCTTTCGGAGATCATAGGCAACAAGGACACCACCCGCCGAGTCGCCAAGTGGGCCATCGAGCTCGCCGCCTACTCCATCCAGTACGAGCCCCGGCTCACGATCAAGTCACAGGCGTTGGCGGACTTCCTAGTAGACTGGGCAGAGACCCAGTATCTTCCACTGGTTCTAGATTCGGACCACTGGAAGATGCATTTCGATAGGTGGAAGATGCTCGGGGGCTTGGGAGCCGGCATCGTGCTCACCTCGCCCAAGGGATACTGGCTAGAGTACGTGCTACGGATCCACTTCAAGGCCTCCAACAACGTAGCCGAATATGAGGCACTGGCGCATGGACTCCGGCTGGCCAAGGAGATCGGTGTCAACCGGATCCTTTGCTTCGGCGATTCGGATCTGGTGGTGCAGCAAGTATCCGGAGAATGGGATGCCAGGGATGCAAAAATGGCCCTCTACCGTATCCATATCCATAAGCTCAGCGCCTCCTTCGACGGATGCGAATTCCATCACGTCCCCCGCGCCAACAACGAGGCAGCCGATTCGCTCGCCCGAATCGGATCCACCAGGCAGGCGATCCCACCCGGGGTCTCCCTGGATCATCTACGCAAACCCTCCGTCAACCCGTCGCCGGAGTCAGACTCCATCATCTGGGCAGGGAGCGTTCCGGCTAACGGAGCAGCAGAAGCGGAGCAGGCAGAACCCCCAAAGAAGAAGACCCGCACCAACTCCGGCAGGGCAGTGCCCTCCGGTTCGCATGACCCAGGGGCTGTCGGCTCGTCAAGCAACTCAGGGGCTACCATCCCGTGTACGTCACCCGGACGACCCCCTGACAACCATCAACCGGAGAGCGGGAGCATCCTCGCCATTCGAGAAGTGCCATCCTGGGTGCATCCCTTCATGAACTACATCGCCAACGGGGAACTTCCGGATGATGAGGTGGAAGCCAGGCAAATCCGGTGCCGCGCGCACACGTACACCATCATCAACGGCGAAATGTACAAGCGCAACATATTCGGCATTTTCCAAAGGTGTGTCGATGTGGACACGGGCTACCTGTAGGGGTTCCGCGCATGAAAACAAAAAATTTTACTTTACGCCGCTAAAGCTGTCAGGACCTATCTATTAGTAATACAGTAACGGGAGGGGCTTTTCGCGAACTTACCCTTGAAGACCGAAAAGCGTTGTCAACGCTCAGGAGAGCGTGGTTGATGTAGACGAGCCGAAGCCGACCTCAAGGTCGTGATGAAGTCCTTGTGCTCCTTCTGGCTCCAACGACTTGAGTGCCTCAAGTGCGACACCTCGCGGGGAGTTACACACGTCCGGTGCCTGACAATGACTCCTGCTTCCCCGATCCAGCAGCATTTGCGGAAGTAGAGCTCCCGGATCCGAATCCCGCAGCGCGACGGCGCTCCGCGGTGAAGATGTCTCTCGCTCGCACAGTCCATACATGGGACCACGGTCATGAGAGAGAGAGGGGAAGAGAGAAAATATTAATTGGAGGTCCTCCCAAAAGTGGGGAGACCTTTATTGATTATTGGGTGTATTTTTCTAGGGAAAATACCCTACTTTATATAGGGGGAGGGGAGGTACTACCTCCCCTCAAGTCCCAGGGTGGGACTAAAGGAGAGGAGGGGGGGATCTAGGCCCAGCCGGCCTCCCCTTTTGGCCCCTCTCCCTCTCTCCTTTCCCCTAATGGGCCCTCTCCCTCCGAAATTGGCCCGTTAAGCCTTTTTGACCTTTAATTGATTTTCTCTTTATTAAATAATTATGAATAAATGATTAAATCAATATTTAACATTCATTCACACATTATCTAATCTCTGTGGCTATGGAACACCTTCCACCTCCACTCCGGACATCCTCCGCACTTACCGAAACCCTTCCAGTTTTCTCCCTTGTTTTCTTCGGTGATTCTACCGATCCTATAAACACTCTCTAAGCATCAATAAGCCCTTAAGCGTGATACCCCACAGTTCGGGAACACTCTAGACATGGTCGGGACACTCCCGCACCAATGATCGACAGAGGGACCTGGATGGCCATCTGACCCCTGTGCGTTGCCAATGTCTCTCGATACTTGCATTGCCCGAGATCTGATCAATGACATCACCATGTCATGTTCAATCTCTTTACTGAACAATGCTACTTGACTCGTTCCGACAAGTGATATCGCCGTGATATAATCACACGATGCGCAGCTATTGGATATGACTTCTCCGAGTGGGCCCTTGAGTATCTTCCCGTCACATTGACTTATATTGCCTCTACTATTTCCTTCGAATACCTGAACACACCTTTATAACCACCGTTTTACTAGATGGCGTTTGATGCAATCTAAGCACTCTCGGGAGATAGTGATTGATATAGTCTCACAGTCTAAGGAATAGTCTACGAGGGTCCTTTTCTAATCATCATAACTTGAACTTCGTGACATGATCGAATCACGATGTTTAGGTTGGGTATTGGTTCATCATCTCATTCTCAGAATGAGATGACCTCATTTCCAACTGGCATAAATGCCACATGATCAGGAAACATGATCATCTGTTGACCAATGAACCAGTGACTAGAGTTTCAATGGGAACCTCTGGTTTGTTTGTATATCACACGTGTATTGATGTTTCCACTCAATACAGTTATAGCATGATATAAAACTTAATCATAAACTATATGAAATATGATAATAGTCCTTAGTACTAGTTGTCTCTAGGTCATATTTCCAACAGTCTCCCACTTGCACTAGAGTACAAATACACTAGCTGCATTTGTTCTTAATCATTGGCACCATATATCCGGCACCCTGAACATGCTTGCTTATGGAAGAGGTTGAGCCTTGGTTCTGTACTTTACAGTCCCAAATCCTTTGCAACTTACTAATGTCATCTTGATTAACATTAATACTTTATCATCACATGATAACATCTGAGTGTATGCATCGTCGCTATGGCAGCAGAACGAGGCCTGATTCCAGGAGCCTATAGTGACGTTAGATCAACCTTGAGGGCTTTCTCATGGGAACTATGCCCTGGGACACATCATTCTACGTTAAAAGCGAACTAGCCCCGCCATAACTTTATACAACACTTTAGATGGTACCCTTATCTATTATTATAAATGTATTCATCAAAACACTAGTGCACTCTGTGCAACTTTCGATGTTTTTGTTCACCTCACTTCCTACTTGACTTTAATTGGTATCTACAGGAGTTTCCAACATATTCCCTTATGACATAACTCTTTATGTTTTAAGATATGTTATCCTTTATGGATTTGGAAAACATGTCTATAGTTCTCTATTAGACACTGCGGACAAAACTCATCTCAATTTTCTGTCATTCGAACTTAATCACTTTTAAACGTTCCTTATTAGATCACATATTATGCAAAGTTATCATCATGGTTTCTAAGATAGAACCTATGTCTTGACATAGTGGATGATCATCATCCATTTCTTTCTTTCAACCATTGATGTTAAACTTAATTCTATTCCTAATTAGAGTCATTAAGGACTGGTTCCTTAATTAACTTCTATTCTGAAATCCCTTTCAGAAACCCTTAAGGAATACTACATAATATCATAATACACGTATTATCAACTTCTACATCTTATAAATCATTATTTATAAGTATTTGCATTTTCATCCTTAACATACTTAAGAATTACTCCTATAAGCTCCGCACTCAAAATATGTTCCTACATATTTGAATTTGAGTCTTATATTGCTCCCACTTAAAAATATGTCATTCACATGTTGTTTCAGGAAGACTTACATAGCTCCCACTCAATTTTATGCAAATTTCATATCTCCTTACTATTTTGAATAACTTCAAAATCCTTTGATCAATTATCAAACTTGGAGATTTACTATGAGATACTAGTATTTTACTAGTTTTAAATCCACTAGACATTTAGCACACATGAATAAAATTCATTTGAATTTGTCCAATACCTGACAAATTGTGCTTTTATCATTCACGTCCTTTTTCCACTATGGCTTTGCAGTCATTTGGGAAAATTCAAGCAACTCCTTTTACTTGTGAGATTCAGCAATGAATTGCTTTCTAATCTCAAGGGAATTTTGCTTTTAGGATTTCTCATAATTCAAGTTTACCATTATTTCCTTTGTAGTTCGTAGGTATGTCATATTTCAAGAATCATGACAAGTGATTCACAAATGCTTCCATACAAGATATGGATTTACATTTTGAATCCTACTTCATATAGTGAGGAACAATAGTGGAGGGAAAAACACAATGATCAAAATCATTGATTCTTTCTTTCCGTGAAGAGAATCATTCAGGAACACTGTCTGTTGCGCTTCTCAACACTCTGATGTAGGGTTTTGAATACTCATCATTTTTTACACCATTTTCCATTTTCTCCATAATTGAGAAACTTCACTAGAGGTGAGATTTCTCAAAAATGCACCAAAATCCAAGCAATACGAATTTTGCTTCCTTTTTGGTTTGAGCTATGGGTTTCGTATTCAAAGTTTCCAATGAATACTCTGCAAGGACTTATTCGCTATTGTTTTGGTTATATCGAATAAACCCAAAACTTTCACGAATTCAAATGGTTTACCAATTCTAATTGAGTGCTAACTATTTCTAAACTAATGGTCTCTACATCTACACTACAACGATTTATTTGGTGCCTTTTATTCAACCCTTTTGATATCTAATATCACATTCTGATGCTTTGTATTTTGACATTTCAAAAACACTTTGCATTTCACAATTTCTTTTATGCCATTCTTATAAATTTGAACTTCATTACTATTAATCAAATCATAGCAATTTGATTCTCCTTTACATTTATACCCTTTGTTGATGAAACATTTTGATCAAACCAAATAGTTTCATATTCATGTTCTCTCTGGCAAACTACTTTACACATTTAAACAATCATTTAATGATAACTACCATTTTTTGTTAAACATAATACATCGAACATGTATTCTATTTAACAATTCTTTAAACACTTTGTATTCAAGTAATACACGGTGTTCAAGTTATTTTGCTGAACTTAGGCACGATTTATATGTGACAAGAAATCGAATGACTTTCACATATTATCACATAACTTTGAATTTTAAACAATGGTTTTTCATTTACTAATGAACATATCATTAAGTTGGTATTTTAAACAAGGCATTTTAATGTTTTACAAATGTTCATGCATTATCAATTAGTTTCGAACAACAAGGATAATTTACACATAATCAAACAAGATATGAACACGAATAGAAATCATTCATAAAAGTGGAACAACTGTTTGTTACAAACTCATATGAATAACCGTCTCACGAAGTGTGAGACACACTAAAGAAGTTCACAATCTCTTGATTACATTAATCATCCTAGACACGAACTAAATGATAAATGTCGAGGGAGAGTATCGTTGGCCGTCATCATCATGCTCGCCATCAACACACAACGTCACCTCCTCTCCAGCAAGCACCTCTCATGTAGAAGGACCTATTTTCAGCAAAACAGAACAAGTATCAGATATACTTAACACTGCAAATGTGTTTGCAAGATTATAACATTTATAAAACTATATATCAAATATGACGACTCCAGCGACGTTGGGTTCATCTATCACATTTCTGAAATGTGATATGAACTCGAGGAAATCCAGTGTTTCCGTGTCGCCTCTCATAACACAGATCCTGACTTGTGCTTGGAAACTTGGAGGAAGCGACCGCAGCACAGCTCCCATCGCAAATGAGCTTGAGTACCAGTTGTCCAGGTAGTATGCCAGACTCATGTACGCATCATAGATTCACAATAAGTGCTCATCCAGTGAGGAGCCCTCCTCCATCTTTATGGAGAGGAAGTCCCCCATCAGCTCATACTCTCACAGGCGCACATGTTCCACAAAATTTGCTCTCAGATGTGCCATGACCATTCGGGGCTTGAGACTCCCCACCGTTGGCCATACCCCATCCTCCATTCCGAGGCACATGGTCACTGATATGAATGTAGCCATCACACGACGATGATAACGCAGATCCCGCTGCTCCTAGGTCTCATGAGAATAGGGTGGCTCCAGATACATCTCGCAGGTCATGTAGTCAGCTACATTGTTCTCCCCAAGGAGATCAAACAGGCATATGACCCATGCAGAAAAGTTGGATCCATCTAACTTGAACTTTTCTCCTTTTAACCAATCATCGATAGGAAAAGTAATCTCGGGAAGAACCATTTTCTACATTTATAATTGCAAAAGGAATTTAGACTAAGTTTATAATTAAATGAGTTAATAATAACTCCACTCAGAAACACATATCCCCAGTGAGGGTTCCTAGTGATAGCACGACCCCTATCAGCCACATCTCCCCCGATCGTCACGGCCATCAATGTGGGTTCAAGGGTGGACGCTAAACGTCGGTCACATCATTCATGCGACTCGTGCTCGATCTTTCGACCATCCGTGTTCCGAAGCCATGCTTCTCTAGCGTGCTAGGCTCGCCAACTCAACCTTAGTGTATTCGTTGTGTAACATGGCGTACACCCACTATATGCGAACATAGATATGTATGACACCCAGGCCTGTAACCCTGGATCGCCTCATATCGAAGAACTTTCTTGGTGGTGCACACTAAGGGGGAACACAATCGTTGGTAATTTTAACAGGGATCATCTTATTAGGCTACAGTTAAGTATCTAATACTAGCACACAATAAGACATACAAACAATAACATTGAATGTAAATGCTATGTGAAATGGTTCTTCACCTCGTGATCTCCATCCGTCGTCACTGGGTTTCGGCGCCAGGGTTCCGGCACCGTAGACACCAGGGAACCGGTGTCATTTCGGCGTGGTAGTTTGTCATTACCGTGACTATCTACTACTATGCAACAAAAGGTAATTACTTTACCTTTGTCACAACCATATCACAGAGCAACCCCCCCTGCAAAACAAAGTTAGACGCCTCTACTTTATCTTTGCATGTCTTACGTGGAATGGGCTTTCGTACAAGAACCGTTCTTACCTACGAACTTCCAGCACAATGCTGATCAAGTAGTTGTCTATACTACGCCCCTTTCGGGGCCCTCCATTGCAAATGGTATACCAACTAATGCGAGAGAGACAGACACCCCCCTAAGCCACTTTATACGGTGCAAGCCGTATGTCAAGCATGGACCAGTCTCGCGAATGAACGCGTAAAGTCGGTTGGGGGCCGCTTCATCAAGCATTACTGCGGTATACACAAGTACACGTGGGAGGGTAACAACTAAAAGATCAACGCCCACACGCTACATCTCGTTTGTTCTACCCATTACTACGCATAGATCTAGCTCTGATACCACTGTAGGGGTTCCGTGCATAAAGACAATAAATTTTACTCTACGGCCCTAAACCCCTGAAGCTGCCAGGACCTATCTATTAGTAATACAATAACGGGAGGGGCTTTCCGCAAACTTACCTTTGAAGACAGAAAAGCATTGTCAATGCTCAGGAGAGCGTGGTTGATGTAGACGAGCCGAAGCCGACCTCAAGTTCGTGATGAAGTCCTTGCGCTCCTTCTGGATCCAACGACGTGAGTGCCTCAAGTGCGACACCTCGCGGGGAGTTACACACGTCCGGTGCCTGACAACGACTCATGCTTCCCCGATCCAGCAGCAATTGCGGAAGTAGAGCTCCCGGATCCGAATCCCGCAGCGCGACGGCGCTCCACGGTGAAGATGTATCTCGCTCGGGCAGTCCAGACTTGGGACCACGGTCACGAGAGAGAGAGGGGAAGAGAGAAAATATCAATTGGAGGTCCTCCCAAAAGTGGGGAGACCTTTATTGATTATTGGGTGTATTTTTCTAGGCCAAATACCCCACTTTATATATGGGGAGGGGAGGTACTACCTCCCCTCAAGTCCCGGGGTGGGACTAAGGGATAGGAGGGGGGAGGAGGTGGCTGCCGGCCACCTAGTGGGCCCCGCGGGGGGGGGGGGAGCTAGGCCCAGCCGGCCTCCCCTTTTGGCCCCTCTCCCTCTCTCCTTTCCCCTAATGGGCCCATTAAGCCTTGTTGACCTTTAATGGATTTTCTCTTGATAAAATAATGATGAATAAATGATTAAATCAATATTTAACATTCATTCACACATTATCTAATCCCCGTGTCTATGGAACACCTTCCACCTCCACTCCGGACATCCTCCGAACTTAGCGAAACCCTTCCGGTTTTCTCCCTTCTTTTCTTCGGTGATTCTATCGATCCTATAAACACTCTCTAAGCATCATCAAGCCCTTAAGCGTGATACCCCACGGTTTGGGAACACTCTCGACATGGTCGGGACACTCCCGCACCAATGATCGATAGAGGGACCTGGATTGCCATGTGACCCCTGTGTTCCACGAAGATCTTTCATCGTTTGAACCGGGACAGTCGTGTCTTATTCCCTTTGTCTCTCGATACTTGCATTGCCCGAGATCTGATCAATAACATCACCATGTCGTGTTCAATCTCGTTATTGAACAATGCTACTTGACTCATTCCGACAAGTGATATCCCCGTGATCTAATCATACGCTGCGCGGCTATTGGATATGACTTCTCCGAGTGGGCCCTTGTGTATCTTCCCGTCACATGGACGGACAAATCCCTCTCTTGACTTATATTGCCTCTACTATTTCTTCTGAATACCTGAACACACCTTTATAGCCACCGTTTTACCAGATGGCGTTTGATGCTATCTAAGCACTCTCGGGAGACAGTGATTGATATAGTCTCACCACTGTAAGGAATAGTCTACGAGGGTCCTTTTCTAATCATCGTAACTTGAACTTCGTGACATGATCGAATCACGATGTTTAGGTTGGGTATTGGTTCATCATCTCATTCTCAGAATGAGATGACCTCATTTCCAACTGGCATAAATGCCACATGATCAGGAAACGTGATCATCTGTTGACCAATGAACCAGTGACTAGAGTTTCAATGGGAACCTCTGGTTTGTTTGTATATCACACGTGTATTGATGTTTCCACTCAATACAGTTATAGCATGATATAAAACTTAATCATCAACTATATGAAATATGATAATAGTCCTTACTACTATTTGTCTCTAGGGCATAATTCCAACACTACCGGCTACTCAAGGACATCCACCAGGGCGAGTGCGGGCACCACACTTCGTCAAGGGCGATAGTCGCCAAGGCGTTTTGCCATGTCTTCTATTGGCCCACCGCCCTCGAGGACGCTGAGCATCTGTTCCGCGCGTGCAATGGGTGCCAGCGCTTCGGGCAGCTCAGGCACATGCCGACTTTGGTGCTCAAGACCATACCGATTACCTGGCCCTTCGTGGTTTGGGGCCTCGACATGGTCGGTCCCTTCAAGCGAGCACGCGCGGGCATGACCCATCTACTGGTGGCGATGGACAAATTCACGAAGTGGATCAAGGCCAAGCCCATCTGGAAGCTGGACGAGGCGACAGTCGTCACCTTCTTCACCGACATCATCAAGCGGTTCGGCTACCTCAACAGCATCATCACCGACAATGGCACGAACTCCGCCAAGGGGGCCTTCGCCCGATTCTGCAGCAACAAGGGCATCCGGTTGGACCTTGCCTCCGTCGCGCACCCGCAGTCCAACGGGCAAGTCAAAAGAGCAAACGGCTTGGTGCTAGCCGGCATCAAGCCACGCCTCATCGAGCCGTTGGAGCGGTCACCCAGATGCTGGATCGAAGAGCTTCCGGCTGTGCTATGGAGCCTCTGCACCATGCCGAATAGATCAACTGGCTACACCTTGTTCTTCCTGGTCTACGGATCGGAAGCCGTCCTCTCTGCGGATATCGAGTTCGACTACCCGCGCAAGCTCCTATACGACGAGAAGGCCAACCAGGAGGCGTGGGAGGACGGTGTGGACCTCCTGGAGGAGGCCCGCGGGCTGGCCTTGTCCAGGTCGGCCCTGTACCAGCAACGGCTACGCTGCTACCATTCAGGCCGGATCCGCCCAGTCGCATTCCGCCAGGGCGACCTGGTTCTCCGGCTCGTGCAAGACACGAAGGGCATGCACAAGCTATCGCCACCTTGGGAGGGCCCCTTCGTCATCAGCCGGGCACTTCCCAACAACTCCTACTACCTCATCGACGCATAGCAGCCGCGCAAGAACGAGATGGACCAATCAGACAAGGAGACCGAGCGTCCCTGGAACGTGGCCTTGCTTCGCCCGTTTTACACCTAGTCGCCAGACAGTGTATGTATCCCGCAAACCCTATGAATGAAAATGTGGACCCCTGCGAGACGCTCGGGGGCTCCTTGCTAGAAATGTGTTTGTACCTATTTTCTGGTTATGGTTTTCCGGCTCCGGCAACCCCTACCCGGGAGCTTGCCGGCTGGCCCGGCCTGCTAAGTTAACAAATCGGCTGAGTAGTGTGCGATGATGTCAGAGGCCCACTCTTCATCTCAGCTGCAGACCGCAACCCGGCTGTCCGGCTAGCAAGAGCAAAAGCCCGAGGCATCCCACACGAAAGACATGGAGGAGGCGCGACAGATCGGGCATCCCGACCTTGCAACTAGCTTAAGACAATCCGGTTACTTAGCCGTTAGTACCGTGTGCGATGAACTGTCAGCTCCCTTCGATTCCAGCTGCAGACCGCAACCCGGCTGCCCGACAAGGACGCAGCGAAAACAGCAGAGCACACGAGAAGGCGACCAAGTGTCCAGAAAGGTGCAAGCTAGTTTTCGAAAAAACAAATCCGTTTTCCGGCTACAATTTGGCAGACTAACCTATTAACATGTGAGAATGTATGTGTATGTATATTCTTGTACGACTACCTTGAGTCGGAATTCAGGAAGAAAAGAGAAGAAGATTCGAAGTCTTTGGCTACATCAAGCACTCCGAATTTCGGGGGCTACACCCACTGGGTGTGCTCGTGCGGACTCAGTGGAATCTTGTAGTTACCGACCAGCTAAAGGCGTTTAGCCGGCTGTTCGGAGACCAGGTGAGGGCAAGGGTAGGATCAAGAGAAGACAAAGAAGATTCGAAGCACCTAGCTACGCCAGCTACTCCGAATCTCGGGGGCTACACACAGTGGGTGCGCTCGCGTGCCCCCACTGGAATGTTAGTTCCCCCGGCTGAAGGTGTTCAGCCAGCGAAAGCAGCTGACTAAGACGAGTCTAGTCGGATAAAGTTAGAAGACTTGAGGAAAAGAAGGAAGATTCGAAGCACCTGGCTACGCCAACTACTACGAATCTCAGGGGCTACACCCAGTGGGTGCGTTAGCGCCCCCCCCACTGGAGGTGCAGTTCTCCCAGCTATAGGCGTGTAGCTGGACGAAGTAAGCCGGATAAAGTCAATCGGCGAAATGTTGAAAGAAAATGCAAAACAAAGGAAAGTCAAGCCAATTCAAAATTGAAGGAAAGTCAAGCCAGTTCAAAATTAACAAACAAAGGAAAAAGGAGGCGAAGATCCCACAGGTTTACCCGGTGCCAAAGACAGCCGGTACAGACAGACAAGTTTCAAAGTAAGATTGAACAAGACAAATACACCCAGCATCCCGGGGCAGCGACTAGACGGCAGGACCCTTGCCATGCGGAGCATCTTGACTGGCGGAAGCTTCAACGGAGGAGGAGGCGCGGCGCTTGATCCAGTTCCAGCGCCCGTGGCCGGCTGCGTCGGGGCATCCACATCCGGAGTACCGATGAACTCCGAGTCGGTGAGCACGTCGTCAGGGTCCACGTAGTCGGCAATATTGATGGCGGAGCTTCGGACCTCTGGATGGGCCTAGAGGATGGCGGCAAGGTCGGCGCCGGCGCGGAAGCCTCCGTCGATCTTCTCGACGCGGGCATCCTTGTACCAAAAGAGCATGAGGGCCAGAGCCATCTCCGCTCCCGCTCTGCCGCCAAGTCCCGCAGCCGGTCCACCGCAGCCGGCACCTCCCCAACCTTTGCAGCCAGCTGCGCCATTGTCTCTACAACTAGAGCATCCGGCCACAGGAAGGAGAAGATGTCCTGCACGGCTTGATGAAGCTTGCCAGCTTCCTCCCCAAGAAGGACGATGAGCTCCTGGGCCGTCGGCTGCGCTCCCGGCCAGTTATCCTGCAGCCAGTTGTGCGCAAGCAGGTCTATGCCGGGATAAAACATTGTCAGAAAAAAGAGTCAGATCCGGCTACCGGGTCCGGAAAGAAAGGGAGACGGAAAAGGGGAACTTACCCTTAGCCGTGTGGCCAACTTGCATCAGCTCCTCCACCATAGCCTTCTCCTTCATTGCCAGCTGTTTGATCTCTTTCTCTTGGTCCTTGTTCTGGGCCTCGAGAAGGTTAAAGGCTTCGGTCCGGCTGGCGAGCGAGGCATCGCGCTCCTTGATGGTGGCCTGCAGACCGTCTACCTTCGCGTGCCAATCCTTGTTTTGCAGCCGCAGAGTGGAGTTGGACTTGCTCAGTCAGTCGTTTGCTTTCTTCAAGCGATCGATCTCGCGCTGAGCGCACACGAGGATAGCTGCGATAAAACCGGCTATAAGCAATAAAAAGGCAAGCCGGACAAAGCAAACTTACTCTAGGAGGTTCCGTTGCCAGCAGCAAGCTTCTGCTCCAAGGACCGGTTCCCGCCGGCTGCGGCCTCCAGCAGCCGGATCTCCTTCACCGTTAGTTCGAGGGTGGCGGCGAGGTCCGTCACTGAGGCAGCGGAGGAGGCGTCATCATCCACTGCATTGATGGCCAAGGACTCCTTCGCGGCAACCACCGTTGTCCTCCACTCCTCCCCCGGCTCGTCGTCGGAGTTGTCGTCACCGACAACCACAAGTTCCTTGCCGGCCACGGCTCCCAGCACGCCTGCGGAAGAGCTACCCGGCTGAGAACCCTCCACTTCTGGCTAGGCCACCACGTCCGGCTGAGGACCCTCCGACCCGGCTGAGGCAGCCGGTTCAGCTCGAGGTGGTGGCGGAGGCAGCGCCTCGGAAGAAGGGGCGCTGGTAGACGTGGTCGGAGTGCGGGGTGGCGACCCGGTCGGCGCTCGCGCCGGGCTCGCGGCTCCAAAGGAGACCAGCGTGCTAAGAAGGCAGAGGACGAGAAGAAGGAAAGAAAAGCAAATAAGCCAAGTGCAGAAAGGCAGAAAAAGAAACAAACAGAAGATGGTGAAAGAAGAGGAGGAGGGACGTACCCCTGCACAACCGGAGGCGGCCCCTTCTTCCGGGCCAGGCGACTCGGCGGAAGGGCGCTGGTCCGGCTCCTCTTGGGGGACGGCTCCTCCGCGGCAGGCCGGCTGGAGCTGGAACGGCTGGAGCCACTCCCGCAAGCTTCACCGTCCTCTGCATGAGGGTCGGCAGCCGGTTCGTCGTTTCGGCTGGGGAAGGCATCACCGTCCCTGTCCGACTCCTCTCCAGATCGTCGAGCACGCGGCTCGGGCAATTCAGGCGTAAATGCCTTGAGGGGGGCTTCACCCTCCTCGCGAAGGATACAAGGGAAGATCTGCCGAATACAAGAAGTTAGTCGGATAAATCAAGAAAGAAAGGCAAGAAATACGAAAGAAAGCTCCGGCTAAAAGGACCTACTCGGGGCGCGCGGTTGTCCCGGTTGTAGGGCGCTAGGCTGAAGGTCCAGCTTTCCGGCAGCCGCTCCTTCGTGATCATCCACAACCACTCCTTCAGTTTGTGGTAGCGGGGATCGCGGCACGACACTCGAGTCGGGTCCAGCCGGCCGGAGTAGAAGCACATTTTGTCGGGGCTGTAGTCTGCACTTCGTGCGAAGTAGTTACTATCCTTCCCTCGGACATACCCAGAGGTATCCCAGGCTCGAGGGCGCTACGTGTTGCCGTGGGAGCATCCCTAGGGAGAGAACCAGCTGAAGCCCGCCCGGGTTCATTCCTTGGAGAGGCCTCTTACCTCTTGAAGGAGGGGACCCTTACGCTGCAGGGACCGGCCTGCACGGGACGTGGCACCCTGGATGCTAGGGCTCCGGCAGTAGCCACCAGGCCCTTGGCCTACACCGGTTCCTTCAGGGGCCCAAAGGGGTAAGCGGCCTCAGATGGTGGGCAGGCCCATGCGCTCATTTGTTCAACAAGGACCCGGCTTGCTCGAGTCTCAGCCATGAAGCCCAACCGGCTATGGGCATTCGCTCGTTGATTCTAGAGCACACTATTCCCACTCCGGGAGTTGTTCCCACGACGCTACGACGCGTGAGGTCTAGCGGTTAATACCGCGTATGCGTTGCAGCGATACATCTTTTCTACGGGCACGGTTAAAGGTGAGGGATGAACCTTTTCACTCCCTCTCGCTGCTTTCTTCCTTCCTCTCTTGCACTCTTGAGTGGAACCCCCCTCCCTCTCCATGACTCCGCCGCGTTTCTCGGCTAAGGAGAAGGGCAAGGCGGTGATGTCCGAGGTGGTGGAGACGCATCGTAGAAGCGTGGTCGAGGGCATCCTCGTGGAAGCAGTCAGAGGAGGCGCGTCGGCCGTGGTACAACTCTCACCGTGTTTGCACCTGCGGAGATGAGAGCGGCCTCAGGACAAGCTCCCCCCAAGAACGGTTGAGGCCGCCCCTATGGGAGCAGATGGGGTCACCTCAGAGGATGCGGTGGGCGGTACGGAGCCGGACCTGTCCCAAACATCCCCTCTGCTGCCACAACCCTTCCTCCTGGGGCCCTCGCTCCCGTGGTCATCAAGATCGAGGACGACCCTGAACCTAAGAGGGTCATCGACTTCTTCGTCATCCTCGATGGCCTGAACTAGCTCGTGAGGGCGGAGGTCCCCCCACGGTTCGTGCATGGGACCATGCACGACATCCTGGGTGTGCTGCAGCTGCACCATTCCGGGGGCGCTAGAAGTTGGAGGTGAGCATCTTGGCCTTCTCCGGCGGCGAGAAGTTCCTCACCGGCGGCTGGCGTCGCTTCTGCTCCGAGCACCATATCCAGCACGACTTCACGCTTCGATTCAGGTACATTGGCAAGGGAGACTTCTCCATCTCAGTTTTCAACATGTAGCTGTTTTACATCGACTACCCCCTCATCTCCGGGCTGCCTAGTAGGCATGGTCGTCACGGCGCTAGCGAGGGGTGCAAGGCTTGGCCCCTGGAGGTGTGATGCCGAAGCAGTTTTCGGCTCCCATTTTCCTTGTAATTCGTACTTTTAGGATGAACTTTCTAGCAAGCGGTGACACATCTAGTGCTTTGTTCCCATGTGGCGTTTGCAAGAAGGACTTGCTTTTTATGTTTGTAAGAGGATCTTTATGCCGGTTGTTTCTCCCTTGGCATGTTCACAGCGTAGCGACCTCTTGCTGAGGCCCACTAGGGTAGCTCAGGTTTCCTTTCCGCAGGAATGGCCTTCTAGGAGCGCCGATCACATTCGTTGAACGGCTGGGCATCCAGGGGCAGAGCCCTCGTGAGTTATGGTTGAGGGCACGATGCATGGGAGGCGATCTCTAGAGGCGGTGCTTGAGCATGCTACCAGCGGGGGCTACCTTTAGTTGTAGGACCGGCTCGTCATGGAGCGGGTCGTGCATGATTAGGTTGGTAAGAATCTTGGCGCCTCGAGTGGGTGGCTTCCCGGGGCTCGTGTACTGCAGCGGGTCCGGGAGGTTCTCTCGAGGAGTTACTTCCATGTGTACCCTCGAGGAGGGATCCCCTGTTAACTTCTAGATCCCACCCCCTCGGGAGGGAGCACGACCTTGCAAGGTTCGCGCGCCCTTTCCGCGCGCCTCTAGTGGGGGCGAACCGCGAGTGGGGTACTAACCTCCATCTCGTGTCATAAGTTTTTAGAACCATGTTTTTCGGCCCTGCTAGGCTTAACCACTAAAGTGGGTGTCCCCAGGGTCACCTCGTGGGCCTCTCGAGGAGAAACCACAGGATTATGTGTTCCTTCTTTCAGCCACCGTGACGAGGGTTTGGAGGATGAGGTGACTCACAGCGGATGGATGAGGTGCGGAGTTCAGAGCTCAGCACTTTAGGTCTGACGAGATCAGACTGTGGAGGAGGAGGGCCTCGTGAGCCCTCCTGAAGATGAAAAATGAGGCCAGGGACCGTGGGTGAGGTAACTCTTAGCTGTGGGATGGGCCGTAGAGTTCAGAGCTCGAAACTTTAGGCCCAGACGCGCTCGGGATGCGGAGGAGGAGGAGGCCTCATGAGCTATCGTGAGGATAAAAACAAGGTTAGGGACCATGGGTGAGGTAACTTTCAGCCATGGGACGGGCCATAGAGTTCAGGGCTCGACACTTTAGGCCCTGATGAGGTGCCCCGTAGACCTTACCGAGAGAGGGCGACCCATTATGAGAGGCCCGTACACGAGCCGCGCGAGGACCTTAGGCACCAAGAACCGTTTGATGAGGTAACTCATCGCCAGGACTGTACCGTGAGTTTAGAGCCTGACACTATAGGTCCTGATGCCGGTAGGGATCCAACCCTGTGAAGGCTTGTGCAAAATGTGTGAGGGAAATCTGGTGGTGCGGTTTTTCTGAGAAAATGCTTTTTTGAAGAAAAAACCAAATAGCCAACATGCAGTCAACACAAGATCCAAGGAAGCGCTAGTAGTAAAGGCTTATTACAAATGCCACCATGTCCTGCATGGGGTCTCACGAGAGGTCAAAACTGCAAGGGATGAGGGTTTTCGAGGTTCACCTTCAAAAAACTCATGGCTCCAGACGCTTCATCTGGAGAAGTCTATCCACCATCCAGCAGCCTGGACCACCAGCCCTCCTGGTTGCTCAGCTGCCGCTGTGGAGATGGCAGGCGTTGATTGCGTGCTAGGTACAGTCCATGGGGAAGTCTAGAGTCCCCAGGCCATCGCCATCCTTGGGAGGCACCTCCACCCTCATGAGGATGGATGGTGGCACGCCCATTCCCCTCATGAGGTCGCTGGTACTGGTCATGCCCGGCTCCTCACGAGGCAGGGACAACGCAGCTACCGCCCTCTTTGCCATGGCATTCTCCTGGGCCATCATTTTCTTCCTCCTGGTGGAGCCTCCGACAAAATCCAGGACATCCACATCCTCAGGATATGTAGTGGAAGCAGTCTTGTAGTCATGCTCCAGGGAGCGTAAGGCTTCCACTTCATCACAACGGACTGTGATGACTCCACCACTGCAACCGAGCATCTTGAGCATGGTGTAGCATGGTGAGTGGTGGCCATGAACTTGGCTAGAACAGGGTAGCCGAGGATGATGTTGTACGGAAGGTTCATGTGCACCACATCAAAGTCATCAACCTCAGTGCGGTAGTTGTCATGTGTTCCGAACATGACGGAGAGGCACACCTGCCCGATGGTTGTGGTGGACCCGCTTGGAACCCCAGAGAACGGCATGGTCGACATCAGGCTGTCATAAGGTACTTGCAGCTGGGCGAAAGTCTTGGTGGAGATCACATTCAAGCCCATGCCTCCATTGGTGAGGGTCTTCGCAACGATGATGTTGTTGATGGTGGGGGTGTGGATCAAGGGGAGCATGCCCACATGCCTGGTGGAGACGGGGTGATCGCTGGCATCAATGGTGATGGCGCACTGGGACCACATGAGCTTCGGCGACGTGATACCTGGTCTGGCAGCCGTGACCTCGCGAGTGAGCAGCTTGAAGTACCGCTTCGACGCCCGTGGTATAAAGCTGGAGGAATTTGCACGGGTTTGTGGTGCCATCTTAGTGCGCCAGCGATTCTGGGCAGAAGTTGTGCGGCCAGACCACGAGGCGAAGGTTTTTGGTTAAGGCGAGGCAGCCGTAGGCCTGGACCGCCCTGCCGTTGTCGAGGGACGCGCGGTTCAGCAGCCCCGTAGCGGCGATTTCCTCGGCGAGGCGGTCCTCGTGCTAGCACGGTGAAGCCATGGTGACAGGAGGCGAGATGATCTGGCAGCTGTTCGCGGGTGGTGGCGCAGCGTCGCTCGCCTTGCCGCACCCTCGTGCCAACGGGGAATGACCGAACCCCCAGCCCCCGACTCTCCGCCAGCGTCCCTAGCCCCCAGCCCTCCAGGGAGAGAGTGGAGGAGTTGAGGAGCTCGGCGATCGGGTCACGCCACTTCGCTTGGCCCTACTCAGCGGGTGGATGGTCCAGGAGCTTACACACCATGCGCTTGGCGGCCTTCGGGGTGAACTGCTCGGGTTGGCCGCGTGAATATGCGGTGCGGGCTCCTTGAAGGGGCGGTAGGAGGAGCCCCCCGTGTCCTTCATTCACGGGACTTCCTCGGAGGCAGTGTGCTGCCAGGCTGGCTCTGTCTGGGCCTTGCTTGCCACACGACAAAGAGCCCGCTCGACGCGTGTCACGTGGCCGACCGACATGTTGCCGAGGTCGTCGAAAGTGTTGGAAATGTGCCTCAACCCCCTACCTGGTGGGCCAAATGTCGGAGATTTGTCCCATGAAGGAACTAGGGTCCAACGATCCCTTGGTTCATGAGGTGGCTGAACACTTGATTCCGATGGAGTTCGGCGACGGCTAAGGTGGTAGAATGACTGTACATTAGAGAGTTGACACCGGGGTTTTTTACCTAGGTTCGGGATCCTCGTGAGAAGGTAAACCCCCTATTCATGCTTGGTTATATTGCTCGCTTGCCTCGCAAATATTACAATGGATAATGAAATTCTAAGGTTTTAGATCTGTGGGATCCGTCCCTTGCAAGGTAGGAGAAGGACTCCTCATATAGGGCGGTGTTGGGCCTCTCCCTCTGGTCTACAGACGGTGAGGGTCACTACAATGACACTGTCGTGAGAGCCGGTCTATGAGATTACTTTACATGGACTTGGTCCAACTTGTCGTGCCCCACTCCATCCTCCTATAAAGTGTCCTTTGCCGACGTCCCTTATCTTCATCCGGTGCTCTCTGCTTTTCCCTCTTTTCACCAGAACGACAACTGGGGGAAGCATATTGCCATGATATCATTTATATCTGCCCTGTGAAAAAGGAGGGTGGACTAGGTCTTCTTTCCCGAGGGGGTTGTGTCGCGAAAGATCTGCACTTGTTGTCGGGTCTGTTGTCTGCACTTCATGTGGTGTAATTACTATCCTACCCTCGGACAGACCCGGGGGTATCCGAGGCTCGAGGATGCTACATGTTTCCGCGGTAGCCTCCCTAGGGAGACAACCAGCCTAAGCCCACCCGGGTTTATTCCGTTGAGAGTCGTCTTACCTCTTGAAGGAGGGGACCCTTACGCTTCACAGCACGTCTAGCATGGGGGCATGAAGGGGTAAGCAGCCTGAGATGGTGGATGGGTCCCTGCGCTCATTTGGTCAAAAAGGACCCGGCTTCCTCGAATCTTAGCCGTGAAGCCCAACCAGCTATGGGTGTTCGTTCGTCCAGAGTCGTACCATGATGGTGGTGAGGGAGTTCACCCCAACAAAGGCCTCGCACCAGAACGCAAAAGCAACCAGGAGGGTCACGCCCGCGGGTGGAGGTGGAGGAGCTAGATGCAGTAATGGTCCAAGATGGCCATGAGAAAGGGGGAAACAGCAGAACAAGGCTGGTGGCGATAGAGTGGACGAAAACGAGGGCAGCAGTGGCGACCCACCCGTTTCCCCCAATGGTGGCACACCACATGCATGAGGCACCCCACTCGTTCCTGTCTAAGGACATTAGCTTGCGGACCTTCTCTAGCCCCTCTTTGTTGAGGATTACCTCCGGCGGTAGGGCTCCCACTATCGACACGGGAAAGCTCAAGGCGGCTTAGGTGTCGCGTGCTCTCTTGAGCGCCATTACAAGAGCTTCAGAAGAAGGAGGAGATGTGTCACGCGGAGCTCCGGCGAATTGGCGGAGGGTAAAGGTGGAAGCCGACGTATCCTCGGGGATTCGGGATTTTTCTGGGCAACCCAGCCCCCGAGGATAAATAGTGAAACGACAGTTCCTGTACGCAGCGTGCGCCACGTCCCGCGTGGGCACGTGGAAGCTACAGGCCGAGACTTCAGGGATCGTGCATCGACATGACTGCACAGAGGGACCGACTCCATCAGGTCCCCTGACCTCCTCTGCCCCCTCGCGGTGATGTGCAAGCCAAGCGACCGGGGCCTACTATTAGACTATTGGCACCGGGGGTACCCTGTCTCAACGGTTCACTTGGCCCTATAGGAGCACCCTCTCAAGAGGTCTCGAAGGGAGCAATCCTCTGAAGGAGGGGAGATTCCTCGACTCTCCACAGGCGCTCGAGACTGTAATAGCTGGGCGGCGAGCCCCCTGGCAAGATCTCTAGAGGAAAACCTCACAATACTCGGGTATTCCTAGCAAGGCGATGCCCCAATGGTCGGTCCAAGCGGTGACCGGTCCACCTGAAGAAAGCAAGGCACGCAGGGGTAGTGGGATCACGCAAGATGAAGGCAGCTCCTGACACAGCCGTTTTGGTGCAAGGAGACCAGGATGGTGATGTAAAGTGGATAGGTAGCCGACCACCCCCTAACACGGCAACCACTCGGCGGTCGCAAGAAGACAAGCCGGCACCAAATCCATTAGCGGGAATGTGGTGACCCTACCTGCCCAAAAATAGGGGGAAGAGGCCCAACACCGCCCTATATAAGTAGCCCTTCTCCTACCTTGTAAGTGGGCGGATCCGAGAGACCCAAAACCCTATACTTTCATCCACCATTGTAACCTCGCGAGGCAAGCGAGCAATATAACCAAGCAGGAGTAGGGGCTTTACCTCCACATGAGGGTCCCAAACCTGGGAAAAAACCCCGGTGTTAACTCTTTGTCGTGCATCTGTTCCGCTGCCTTAGCCATTGCCAAACTCCTTCGGAATCGCGTGTTCAGGCCCTCACGAACCAAGGGATCGATGGACCCTAGTTCCTTCACTGGACAAATCTCCGACTGCGGCTAGTACTTGGCGTGACGAGGCGAGCCCCCACGCGAGCTGCTTCCTGCTGGACCGGTGCTTGATGCTTCGGCTCGGGTTCGGCTCCTCTGGCCCTGCCCGACACGATTTCTACTAGATAGCCCCCTCTAGTGGAGTATCCTATGCCATCAGAGAGAGACACTGCGCCGGCAGCACCTCCTGCATTGCTAGTGAAGGGATCTTTGAGCACGACACCTCCTGCATTGCCTAGTGGTGGTACTTCTTGCGCAACGGCACCTCCTCCAGCATGCTCGCACGTATCAACCGCGGGGTGCGATTGCGATGGTAGTGGTGGTGGTGCAGTTGCACTTGGCCCTGGACGTAGGTCGAGTCCTGCGATGGTAGTCGCACACCGTACATGAGGCTTAGCATCCAAGCCCCCAGTCGTCGGATGGGCGAGGGAGCGAGTTCATGCAGTGAGCGAGTCTACTGCGGCAGGGCCGGTGCCGGCGCCAGCACCTCTCTTGGGCGCCATAGCTGGTGATGGCGCGGTCGATGCCGATGTTGACCACGAAGACGAAATAGAAGTCGGTGACAATGACAGTGATGACGACGAATCTCACGAAGCCTTTGACGATGAATATTGTTGCCAAATCGGAAAACGCAAGCGCCCCCTACCTAGCGTGCCAGATGTCGCATATCGCCTATGATGACATCTGGGATGTTGGACACCCCATATTTGTTTGGTAGTAGGCACTAAGGCGTTCCGGCCTCAATGTTGACGAAGGAACCTGCTGATTCGAACACACAACACACATACAGAACACACAGAGATTTTTTACCCAGGTTCATGCCGCCATTCGGCTAACAACCCTATGTCCTGCTTTGGTGGATTATCTAGGGCGGAGCGAGGTACAAAATGATGATCTCTATGCTGTCGGGGACACGCTTTCTCTCTATATTCTACACTCCCCGGGCTTCCTATTTCTTCTCTCCCTTTCTACCTCTCTCGAAGCTCTCCCGCCTTTCACCTCTGAAAGGAACCTTCTCTAAAAACCCTACCTCCGAGACCTTTCTTTCCCAAAACCATTCTCCCAAACTCCTCCAGATACCTCTCCTAGCCTCCTCTCCAAAGATCCCTTCTCAGAGACCCTCGACCCCCCTACTCTCGACCAAGTGCCTCCTTTTATACACCAAGGCGTCACTACAAGGACCGGCGTGGAGCACCATCCGGGGCATTCCCGAGCTCAATCGCGGGGTGCCATGCAGTCTTCAGGGAGATGGGCAGCGCTTGTGGCCAATGGATGGACAGGGGCGGTGCATAGGTGCATTCGATGGCTGAGTGACACCTCGCAGCCTCCTATCGGTGGTGCACTGCAGTGCCATGCTGATGTCCAGCAGTGCTGGCGCGTCGCCAGTTCCCTGGGCTAGGACTAACACGCCTTTTCAGTCTCAGCTGACTCTGGTTCCCGGGCCGCGCCTAGCCTAGGAGAAGTTCTCTAGGGTCCTTCCAGGGCTCAGTCGAGGCTACTCCTTAGCTCCATTGTTCCCCAACCACGTCCTTACCCTCCTTCCGGGGCAGCCCCCGGAAGGAGGGATCTGACTGCCTTGGGCGTCGTTGTCTTTTACTTCCTGTTCCTGCTCGGCTGGCTGATCGAGTCCTGTCTCGTAGTGTTCGTCTCATCCATAGGCACCTACACCACATCCAATAGTCAGTCTCCATAGGCTCATCATGCCAAGGACATACAAGTTTAGAGCAGACGGTGCTTGCATCCTTGCGACGCCATTGCCGGCCAGGCCTTCATACTCAAAGTTATTCAAAGTTATTCGTACACTATATAGTCGTAAGATAATATAAGAAATACTATCAATACTATCGATCTTCTAGATGCTAGAATGGAAAAGAAGATCCAACGGATGTCAATGCTGGGATTCACGAGTCTTGATCCAACGCTCAACGAATAACTTCGAATATTAAGCATTGGATCAAGGCTTGTGAATCCCAACATTGCCAGCCGTTGGATCTTATTTTCCATTCTAGCATCTAAAAGGTACTATTGATAGTCTTTAGCACAACGGACACGATGCCAAAACCTCAAAACACACTTCTCCATCATTCTAGAATCTTCCCCCTCATTTCTCTAGACCATGTTACCAAAATTTTTAAGTATTAGGTATAGCTAAGAAATGTTGTCTTCTACATGATACAAATATAAGAACCAAATATATACCCATACTTATAGATGTCGATCAAATTATAACTTTTTGAGCTTTACGTATTATATAATCTTACCACTATATAGTGTACAAATAACTTTGAACTTTGACCGTTGGATCAAGACTCATGAACCCAAACATTACAAACCGTTAGATCTTATTTTCCATCATAGCATCTAGAAGATTCTATTAAGAGTATTTAGAGCAAGTCCAACAGCACCCCTACATTTTCTCCCCATGTGTGTATGTAGGAGCCTTCCCTAAAAAATCTTCTCCTAAATTTTGCTTATCTCCAGGAGCAACCTAAAATTAGCTCCCCTATATCATAACCACAATATTTTAATAGTAAAGAGCCCACTTTATCAATTTGTTTTCACCCATCAATTCAGTCATCCACGTAGGGCCCACATATAGGGGAGGCATCCACTACCCCGATACTTAGGTGAGAAGGAGGGGTGGGTTGGGTACGCAGATTCGTCGGGGACGTGTCTAGGGGAGCTTCTGGAGGCTTTTTTTAAATCTCTCTCCCCTATACTTATGTACAAACAATTTAGGTTCAAAAAAAGTTTATTACAAACTAATTAACCATTCACAAATTAAATGTTTGATTGTCCAATATTTTTGTACTTTTGTGTAAACATTGACATTTTATATAAAATGAGTCTCTTATATTTTGGCAAGCAAAATGTGTCTCTTATATAAAATGTTTGATCCTATATTGCGGATGGCTTGTGGAGGGTGGATGAGAGGGGCATGGCATGCCGTTTCATGCTTTGAGTAGGTTACCGAATCCTAGTCCACCTTTCATGTATGGATAAGTGGCATTTAGCCTTGGATGCACCACAAAATTATGACTGGGCCATGGAGTGCGGGAAGCAGAGTCAGTGTTCCGTCCCATCGGCTTACCCTAGTCTTTGTCAGTGACATTTACCACATGCATCGGCTTCATAAACGACATTGATTGTCCTCTCGGTTCGGCTAATCTGCCATATTAATCTCGGATCACCTCCTTCCTATTTATTCTCTCCCCTTCCCCGCATTCCTAGAGCAACAAACCATATCTAATCACCCGCTTCCAATAATCATCTCCGTCCCCGTCAGTCATCCATGGCTACCCGCCGTATAGGAGCACAAAGACAATGACATCGCCACATAGAGTGCATGTCGGTAATGAGATCAAACTAAGTATTGGGATACCGATGATCGAATCTCGTACATGTAATATATCGCAAGACAAAGGGATTTAGTTACTAGCCTTAAAGGTTCTCACGATCACAGAAGTCATCGTTGAATGTGTGGGAGTCAGTATGGATCTCAAGGTCCCGCTACTGATTATTGATCGGAGAAGGGTCTCGATCATGTCTACATTATTCGTGAACCGTAGGGTGACATACTTAAGGGATACCTACACCATTTGGAGCAAATGTGTTCTAGATAAAAGATTTACAAAGCGTGGAATTATTTCAATGGACACCAAAATTGTCTCGGGTGAAATTGCTGAAATTGGTTCATCATGTGATATTGAAATGTTGCAGGGGGGTTTATATGAATATTTGTTAATTAAAGTAATTAACAAAATTCTGAATAAAATAAATAAAATAGTTTTATTTAATGAGAGTTGCATTAAATTAGGTGGAAATTTAATGCATGTGAGTGGGATTTTTGAGTGGAGGCTTTTTGTGTGAGTGGGAGCTCCATCCACATGAATGAGAGGAGGTGAGGGGGCACCTCCATGGCCACCGACCATGGGAGGGGCTGCCCTCCTCTCCCCTATTAAAGGGCCCCCTCTACTTCTCACAAAGCACAACTCCTCTTGAAGGATCTCTCTCCCCCTCTAGAATTATTCCCCCATGGTCTCGGATTAGCGAGATACATGTTGCTAGTGCCTTTTTGTCTGGAAGGAGTTGCTGCTTCCGCTGCATCACTGGAGTGAGGAGGCGGAGGTTGTTCGGTGGATTCGACGTGTGTGCGAGCACGAATGTGGTGCTGATTTGTGGCGCTAGGACTTCCTCTTGATCTTGAGATTAGCAAGCGATTGACTACGTCATCCACGAGTACAATCTCATTACACTTTGTTGGTCTTCAAGGGTATGATATCTATGGATGTATATCCACCCATTGCTTATATCGAGTAGATATATCTTGGTGATTAGTAGTTCCCATCGTAGGAATTTTTTGTTTTCTATGCAACGAACCCAAAAGTGGTATCAAAGCCTGATCTATGCATAGATGCTTTGCACAGGTAGTACACATAAGAGTATGTGGGCGATGATGATCATGTTATTACATCTTATATGTATTTTGGATATTGGTGGCATAGTGGGATGAAGCGGCCCGAACTAACTTTACATGTCCTCGAACATGAGACCTATTCCACGCTTGACATGCAACTAGTTTTGCATAAGCGGCCGAATATGAGAACTATTCCATGTTTGACACGACCACGCTTGACATCCTCGCACATGAGACCTATTCCATGTTTGCAGCTAGTTTCGAAATAAAGATATCAATCCCACAGGGAGCAGTAAGCGAAAGACTAAAATGCTGTTAACTAGAACTAAACGAAGTACTTAAGGAATAATTTTGAGATGCAAGTGAAGTATAATGTTTTTTGGGTTTTTGATTGAATGAAGCAATTAAAGTAAACTAAAATTTAATGCAGAAAGTAAGAATCATGTGTGTGTGAAAGATCATGAATCTGCAATAGGTAAAAAGGAGTTCTCAGGGAGTGGTGGATACACCGCTAGAAATTTAGACTAAGCAATCAAGATTATTATAAAGAATATTCTCATGATATGTATGTATGTGGGAGGAGATCCATATATGGACAAACAAGCAGCAACCACTAGTCACATTATCCTTCAAAACCATTGCTGACAGATAAATGACATCAATCATATTATCCCGCTATTAAGGGATTTCTCCCTTGGCATGGACATGGCTTTATGAGTTTTTCTTGTTTCCCCAAGTTAGTACGTAAAGAATGACAATATCTTTATAGTCATAGTAAGTGTTATCATCTCCCCGTCTACCAATAAGTAATCCCCTTCATCATGTCCCCATAAGAGGCAAATATTAGGAAGGTGCACAACTCCCAACATCAAGATGAAGACAGTTAACACATACACATAATGATGTATAACATAATAATCTCTATCTTATCTCAATTATATGCTAGGGTTTCTCCATCTCTCTAAGAACTAATGATCTACTCAGACATGGAGGCAATCAACAACATGGCAATGGTAATGGAAACAATTGTAATAAATAGTTCTTGTATAAATTCACAACGAGTACGGAAATTACAACAAGAACTAGATGGGGTGAAGATGGGATGGATAGAGATGATGGTGGTGCAGGGGTTGATGAAGATGAAGATCGATGCCTTGTCCTCCCAGATTTGCGTAGGGTGAAGATGGATCCCTTGGGCAAGTTCCCCCTCTAGATAACTTTCGGAGGTGAGGTTTCAGTGATTTCTGGTTATTTTGTATGTAGTCTCCCCGATCCAGTTGCATGGGGTGAAACTATTTGAGGAGGAGGTGGTGGCTCCAACTATACGGCGAGAACTATACAGCCGGAAAATTAATTCCAGCCATATAGTTGGTCGTTAAACCTTCTGGATGCCTCGGTCGCTTCGGGTTTTTCCTGGTCTGTTATTGATATTTCCCAATTAGGCGATTTACGTTGATTTTGACTCTGTTCCCCAATACATATGCTCCAAGAATTGTGTCCATTGTATCCATCATCTATCCTGATCCTAGTGAAAATAGACATAAAATATGCGCGCGAACGCCGTAAAAAACGAAGATCCTACCACTCTAGTGCAAAATAATAATATCAAACATGATGCAAATAAGCACTCATCAATGGTCTATCTTGATATCACTTCGTCTTGCCAAAACTTGAAGGGTTCCTGACACTTTCAAAACAAAGGGTAGGATTCCAGTCTCAAGTTGAGTCGGATTTGTCAATACTTTAACTGTTCTTTTCCCTGCTTGATTTCAAACTAAGCCCGAAGATTCTCCTGACGTCATATGACATCAGTCACGGTCTGGTCATATCACTGACAAACATTCCTGTCAACATGACCGTTGGTGGGCCCCGTTCATGCGGAACCGAGGCGTCGTTTTAAGGCACACGTGGAGATCTAGGAGGCGTAATCTTCACGAGGAAATTACCCTACCTCCTTCCACGACACGTGGCTAACTCCACAGTGTTCATACACGAATCTTGACGCAAAGCAGGTACATAAGGGGTTGAGATTTTCTCATCTCTCATGTACCTGTCTTTGCCTTCTCCTTCCTCCAACAGCACAACACTCCATAGCCCTATTTTCCTTCCCCAAACTCCACAACACCTCCCATCCCTGGTCACTACACTAGACTAAATGGCTAATGCTTCTTCTTCTAGCATGGTGGCAACAGCGGTAATGTTGGCGACAGAGGCAGTAATAGATAAGGAGAAATTCTGTGGTCTCTGGATCCCCTGCATTCTTAACAATGAGAAGTTGCGCCTCATCGAGAAAGAAGCTCTTCTCCACGCCGGCAAATTGCGCAGTATATTTGGAGAAACCACTCCCGCCCCTCAAGAGGATAGCAATAGAGTTTCTACGAAACCTTTCAGCAGCCATTGCATGGAAAAACTTTGTATTATCCTCACCCTGCTTTATCCATCTAATTGTACATCGTTTTCGCCAATATTTGCTCTCAGCAAGCAAAAGCTCTTCAAGGTGCAACTTAACAATTTTCCTAAAATTAAACTCAGTATTATACAGTGGCCTCATCTCCTCTAAGCTGTCCATTATCAAAATCACCTCATTGCACTTTTTGATTAACATTTTGACTCTTGACAGACTAGTCTGCCACTTCTTCAACTCATATCAAAGAGTCTTTAGCTTATCAGCTACAATTCCAGAACTGTGGGATTTGTGAGACCCTTTACTCCAGGCCTCCTCAACACAATCCTTAATGCCTGGCATGTCCACCCAGTAGTTCTCGAAACTGAACAACTTAGATTTGGGAATGGATGTGTCAACCGTAACTACACAAGGTAAATTATCTGAACCAGTTTTTGCTAAAGGGAGCACAACTGAGTTTGGATAATCTGAGACCCAATTGGAGCTGGTGAAAAACCAATCAAGCTGTTTGAGGAGTGGCACACGTTGCATATTCGACCAAGTGAACGCACGTCCTTTCAGAGGCAATTCTAACAGTCCAAGGTGGCCAATAATCGCATTCAAGAGGAACATATCATTAACATCACCAACTGGCTTATTACGGTTTTCTTGCGATCGTATGAAGTTAAAATCACCAATTAGTAGCCAGTTATCAGTTATTGGAATTTGCAGATTATAAAGCCAAGACACAAAATTATCACGAGCAATTCCCTAACATGGCCCATATACACAGACTAAGACCAAAGAAGCATTATTGTGAATTGAGGTGAAATTAACAATTAAACCAAACTGATGTGTGTCAACCAGCAAACCAGAGAAAATAGAAGAGTTCTAGAGAATCAATATGCCACCAGAAGCCCCCCTCGAAGGAGAGAACACAAAGCAGTCAAATTTTTTAGGGGCAAACTTTCATATAAATCTCCAGTCAAAAGATTCACATTTTGTCTCTTGCACGCATACAATATCACAACCACTTTCCTCAATCTTGGATCTGACCGCTCGATGACGATCATGAGAGTTTAACCCCGCACATTCCAACACAACACTCTCCAATTCCTTCTTGATAATAGACACATTAATAACCATTGTTTCTAACAAGCAAAATATCCAACGCATAGCACTTAATACAACTGACACTGGCCACAAAGGTAAACCTGACACAAAGTTCATAGACTGATGAACATACCCCAATCACATATACTGACACACTGCATAAAACTGACACTAACTTTGGACCTGACTGAGGTAACGCACAAAAGTCTGATAGAAAATGCACCCAAACTGACCAAACAAGCCGAAATAAGCAAAGCAAATCACTTAGATAATAACCGCCCGTGAGCCAACCGGGCCAGACCAACTCGAGAGCATGCTTAGTCATCATTAGAACCCAATGAGGCATCATCAGAAGAAGGGCCAGCTTCAAGCTGCTCCTTAGTGATTTTGGCTGGGTCAATACTCAGATCTTTGCCTACCCTCTGCATGACGATGATCGGTATTGCTGGAATATGCATAGTGTCATTCCCATTAGGTGCTTGCTCATATCTATCATGTCCTTTAGTTTCCTCATTCAACTCCACTAGCAGCACCTTGGCTCTACTTTTCTTTTTTGTCCTGACAGTCATCTCTAGAACTAGTTTAGGCCTACGTCCATCAGTATTCAGACAACTTCGAGTGAACCTTCACTGTTGCGGCTGCAACACCATGGTTTTACTCTTCCTCCCCCTTCTTTTCGGCTCTGAAACAGGGGGCAGAGAACACCTGTGTATCCATCGCGGCACCCTTGTCATCAAATGCCAGCATTCTGGCAACAGTATGTGATTTAGGCGCGATCACCCTGCGCTCATGAGTTTCCAGCCTTGTCGTAGTAGTAGCAAATTGTCCCAGCATGTCAGAGTCAAACGCCACTGCCCACGACCTTTTGATCAGAGTGAAAGGTGGAAGCTACAGAGATAGGGGAATGTTCCTAGACATCATATTGGGCAGCAGAAGTTCGAACAATTTGTTCCACTGCAACTCAGGAGGTAGAACCGGTCCAATGATAGTGGTGACATGCCCCACCTGCAGAATATCAAAAGAAACATGTGCATTGAACTGAACTCCCCCACAGGATGACATAGAATTCTCAGAAGGGTTTAAGACCATTGATTCCTAAATATTATCCACCTCGTCTTCATCCTTGCCCTATTCAACATCATCATCCTGCTCAGCATTATCATTATGATGTCCATGCTGATTAGGATTTACATCCCATCCAATCTCAGGAAATTGTGGCCCAGCAAACAGATTATCATTAAGGTGTAGCTACCCTGAAAGTGGATGTGGGTTTCCATCAAAATGCATTGGATCTTCATCAGCAGGCAAAGCATCCGCAAAGTTAGCAGACAATATGTAAACAGGGGCCGTCCACGACACTTTAGCACCACCAACAGTTGCAAATTTCCCAAACACCACATCCCTGGGAACTAACTGTGGGGATGGAAAAGATGCATAAACCAGAGTACATTCTAGGATAGGGTCATGCTGATTCTAGTAATGATACTGGCCAAAGGTTGCAACAGCATTAGATATGTCTAGATTATTCCGATAATCAGGTGGTATGCCTAAAAACATTAACCAGCCCCTTCTAAAACCATGAGAAGCACGGTAATTCTCTTCAGCTTGATCCACATGAGGAAATCTAACCAGCCTATTCTGAATTTGAAAATCACCATGTTTCACTAAAGCATTGACATAATTGGGACTGCTAAGCTGAAATAATCCAACCCCGAAGAGGCTGCACTTGACATCCAAAACGTTGCGCTACAAGGGACCAACAAGGAAATTGTTCACCTGATCACGCCAGAGGCCAGTAGTCTGTTGGGGTGGACGAGGCTCCACCACAGCAATGCAGAAAGATTGATGACGTGCAGGCGGATCTTGAGCAGCCTAGTAGTATGTCCTAGGCAGCCTTGTACCTCCACCATCGATGACCTCATGCCCCCAAGGCAGCCAAGGTGTGGGATCTACTGCAAACACCGCCATTGCCGAGCTGTCTGGCTCAACACGCGGCTCGAGGGGAGAGGGAACGATAGGCTCAATGTGGTTAGGGTTTGTGTTTGGCGATTTTGGTCTGTATTGACGGTGGTTCAGCAATATATGCAGAAGAAGTTGTATCGACAGCTGGAGTAGACAAGGACTCGGCCACCCCAACTCGGCCCAAGGAACTTGCCCTTTTTGGAACCTACTTCTTAACGGTTTTGGCCTTGCGCTTTAAACAGTCCTTTTTAATATGTCCATAACTAAAACAGCCCTGGCACCTGATATCATTAACACAAGCTTTGGTAGTGTGACCCATACTCAGGCATCATCCACAGGCCCATACCCTATAGGTCATATCATCAATTAGTTTCTCAAACACATTATCATGGGCTTTAGAATGGCATTCCAGCCCACTATCAGGGTGCACAGCAGAGGGATTGGCAACAGCAGAAGGCCTGCTAAGCATATTCAAAATCTATTTGCCCACACCATTATCGCAACTTCGTTTCACCACGGTGTTTTCAGAATGTTCAGAACTATGATCAGACACAATCTTTTCCTGTCTAAATGGGTATTGATGTACAGTTCCAAATTGGATCCTCAGGGTTGCATCACTCAGGAAGGTATCATGCATCACTCCCTTATCTTCTGGCGACAACCTTGATGACCAGGTGGAATCCCTCGTTGGAGGTATTCCCGTGGAATTTAGGAAATCTCAGCGGTCCGTCGGCACCACAATGGCACTCGCGATGGTGCAAGCCCTGGGGAGATGGATCCTGTCGCGATCTCCGAGGTGATGCCTGTCGACGTCGGAGGTCAGCAGGTAGTGTTTGCTCCTTTCGCTGGTAGCTGTGCTAAGTATGGGCCTCATCTTATCAAGACAGTCGACAAATACTTTGAGGAGCGGCGGTGAGCGAAGGCGGAAAATACCGCAGCATCTGGGGCTACCATCGACAAGTCCGTGGCGTCGGAGACTGCCACAAATGCGATGAAGCCCCTGAAGTCGAAGAAGAAAAATGCTCCGTAGTCTTCATGCGTAATAGATGTAGCTTAGCCTTTTGCCTGAACCGTGCTTTTGTGGGAGGTGTTCCCTTGACAATTTATCAAATTTGATTGTAGTTCTTTGTTTATCAATGTCTGATGAGTCTCATTTTCCTCTTATTTTATTGTACCTATGGTCCTTCGACTGGTCCTCATGATTCTCCTCCCACCGATGAAACCACGGTGCAGCCGCGTTAGAAGATGGAGGATTTGTCGTTGCTTTCATGACTGCACAATCGCATTAAACAATTGGAGCGTGAGTTTCCCATCATCCTCAGTAGTGCAGATGTGTGGAGGTCGAAGGCGGAGAAGGCCACTACCCGCGAGAAGTATCTCTTGGAGGAAGTAGCGCAATTGAATGAGTAGTTTAAATGTTAGATTTCTGCCTTCTCATATTTTTTTTAGTCAGTCGTGGTGATGCCTTGTCTGCATACTTTGCTACTTGCTTGGTGTAGTTGTTAGCACTCATCATCCGCAGGATGAAAAGGACCGGGTGGCCATTGAAATGAATAGCTTGACCCAGGAGCAGCTACAGGCGAGTGGGTACTTGGGGGTGGACCACGATCGTGCGATCGCGCTTGCGACCCTACAGGATCGTTCTTCTCGAGTACTCCATTATTTGAAGAAGGCGCAGTCGTGTCTTAGGCACATTTATCAGACGATGTTTCCACTAGACGCTATCCCTTCAATCATGTTGGCTCTTCTGGCGAAGTTTCAAGATATAAGTGCAGTACGTGAGTGTGTGCGGCAGCAATTGGTCGCACGTGCGAAGGCTGCCCAACGCTGGTGCGACTGCATTGGCCAGATGTGGACATAACATCCATTGATGATGGGCCACCACTGCCGCCACAGGGGATGACTTGGAATATGGTGCCAAACTATCAGGCGGTTGACCGGCAGTAGAGGACATTGTTGACTTCTTTGAAGAGCAGACAAATGTTCATCTTCTACAGCAGTAGCGTAGTTTGTATCATGCACATAGATGTATGAGTCTTGTAAAGTTCGTATGATTGTGTTGGGTGTATATAGTACCCATTGATATGTGACAAGCTTGCTACCTTGTGTATTTTTCGAGTGTATTGTACTCTTGCAGTTCCTTTTTGTTAGCCTGACTTGTGTTTATCTCAGCACCTCGCCAACCTGTCTGGTGCGTTGCAGCTGGGTTGGTGTTTATCAAGGGTTCGATTGGTGTTGTGTCAGCTACTCAGGATACTGTGATTTGTTCGTAGAACGAAGGTGTAAAGGGTGGCGCAGCCCCCGAGTGATAAAATTGCAAGAAAATAAGGAAAAACACAAAGTTTTTTGGGCACTTAGCTTTATTTATTCGCTGAATAGTATGAGTTACAATGTGTGACTAAGTAGCCTGGCTGACCAGCCTTATTTGTAATGTAAAAATGACTAGGGGTATAAACGACGTAGCTGCGTTACGTTCTAGGGGTTGGAGTATATGACTCCCCTCTCAACATCTTTAAGGCGATAGGCGCCACCTGGGATTACTTCTGTAATCGCGTAAGGTCCTTCCAAAGGGGACTCGAGCTTGAGATGCCCTTGTTGCTTCAGTCACAGGACAAGGTCTCCTTCAATGAAGGATCTGAGGCGTAGCCTTCTGTTGTGATAGTTGCGGAGGCTATGTTGATAGATCGTTGATCTCTCCGCTGCAATTTCCCGTGCCTCGTCAAGGAGGTCGACGGAATCTTCAAGTGCAAGAGTGGACTCCTGCTCGCTGTAAGCGACCACTCGCGGAGCTTTGTAGCTTACTTCTGCCGATAGCACCGCCTCAACACCGTGCACCATGAAGAACGGAGTATAGCCCGTGGTGCTGTTTGGAGTTGTGCGGGGGCTCCAAAGTACGGATTACAGCTCGTCTTGCCAGCATCCAGCGGCTTGTTCGAGTGGCCAAAGGAGTCGCTTCTTGATTCCACCGCACACGAGGCTGTTGGCCTTTTCCACTTGACCATTGGTCTTCGGGTGAGCCACCTAGGCGTAACTTATGTTGATTCCCAAGCTTTCGAAGAACTCCTAGAACTCCTTGGAGGTGAAGTTTGTCCCATTGTCCATGATGATGCTATGTGGAACCCCAAAGCGGTAGACAATGGACTTGAAGAACTTGATGGTGCTGGCTCCTGATTGATTCGTCACTGTCATGGCCTTGATCCACTTGGTGAATTTGTCGACCACGACTAAGAGGTAGACGTATCCTTCTCGCGAGGACTTTGGGAGCTTGCCGACCATGTCGAGTCCCCATTGTGCGAAGGGCCAAGCCAATGGTATTGGCCTATGTTCTGCGCCAGGTGCGTGTGGTTTGTCCGTGAATCGCTGGCAAGCGTTGCAGCGCTGGACGATGTCCTTGGCATCGCGCTTGTCCGTGGGCCAGTAGAATCCATCTCGTAGATCTTTGGCAACGAGGGCACGACTTCCAGCATGATGTCCACAAGTGCCTTCATGTATGTCGAGGAGGACGGCCCTTCTGTCCCTGTTGGAGATACACCGTTGAAGTAATCCTGTGATGCTGCGCTGGTACAGTTCGCCGTCAATCAGGGCGAATGCCTTGGATCATCACGTGATGTGTCGTGCATCAGTCGGGTCATCTGGCAGCCTTTTGATGAGTAGATATGTGATGTAGGGTTGTGTCCAAGATGGCTCGATCATCATGACACCCATTGGCCTTTGAGTCCTGTATCGAGCTCCATGTCATTGAGTGCCATTGGCTCGTTGGGTGGCATAGCCCCCGAGTCTGTTGGCGTGCTTGATTTCTTCTCTGGAGCTTTGGGGTTGATGGAGCGCTCGCAGATGCGCTCGAGGAATACCCCAGGTGGTATGGGGGCGCAGGTGGAGCCAATACTGGCGAGTGTATCCGCCTCTTCGTTGCTTTCGTGACCCACGTGCCGCAGCTCGCAGCCGTCAAAGTCTCCCTCAAGTGTGTCGTACAGGTCGCGATAGGCGATCATGTTGTCGCTTAGTGCGTCACACTCGTGCATTGTTTGGTTCACCACCAGCTTGGAGTCGCCGTAGATGATGAGCCTCTTGGCGCTGCAGGCTTTCGCCATCCGCATCCCATGGATTAAGGCCTCGTACTCGGCTTCATTATTGGAGGAAGTGAACTGCATTCGCAGAATGTATATCATCTTGTCTCCTTGGGGCGATGTCAGTATGACACCTGCGCCAGCTCCGTCCTTTCGCTTGGATCTGTTGAAGTGCATTGTCCAAAGATAGGACATATCTGGCTTGTCTAGGAGCTGGTTCTCCATCCAGTGCATGAGAAAGTCCGGGAGAACTTGCGACTTGATCGTGTCGTGCTTCTCATATGTGATGTCTCATGGAGACAATTTAATTTCCCAGAGCACGACTTGTCCGGTATCATCAGGATTATTGAGTATATGCCTGAGCGGGGCGTCGTTTACATCCACGATTGGGTGCTCCTGGAAGTAGTGGCGCAGTCGCCTGGCTGTCATAAAGACGCCATATGCTAGCTTCTGGTAGTGCGGGTACCGTTGCTTTGTTGGTGTGAGCACCTCGCTGAGGTAGTATACTGGGCGCTGGACCCCGTGGACCTTATTTTATTCGGCTCATTCCACCACGAGCACCGTGCTAACCACCTGGTTGGTGGTGGAGCTATAGAGCAGCATTGGTTCTTTTTCACGAGGCATCACTAGTACTGGCGAGGTGGACAGTAGACGCTTGAGATCTTCGAATGCTTCTTGCGCCTCGTCTGTCAATTCGAACTTGTCAGCTTTGCGGAGAAGTTGGTAGAAAGGTAGTGCATTTTCGCCCATTGGACTAATGAATCGACTGAGCACCGCGATTCGCCCAGCCAGCTGCTCCATGGCCAGTATGGCCTTTATTTCCTTCAGGTTTGCCTCTATCCCTCTCGCAAAGATGAGATACCCGAGTAATTGCCCAGATGGCACGCCGAAGGCGCATTTGTCCGGATTGAGCTTGATCCAGTAGCGTTCGAGGTTGGCGAAGGTCTCGCGGAGATTGTCGATTAATGTGGATTCCTCTTTGATTTTGATGACAACGTAGACTTGGATATTGCGACCAAGTTGGTTCTTGCGGCAAGCCTGCATGCACCGCTGATAGGTGGCTCCTGCACTTTTTAGCCCGAAGGGCATCGTGTTCTAGTAGAACACACCGAAGGGCATTGTAAACGCTGTTTTCTCCTGGTCTTCCTCCTTCATTCGAATCTGGTTGTATCCTAAGTAGGTGTTGAGGAAGCAGAGGCGCTCACATCCCATGATGGAGTCGATGATTTGGTCGATTCGTGGCAACGAGAGGTGATCCTTTGGGCACTGCTTGTTCAAGGAGGGGAAGTCCATGCACATCCGCATGATATCTGTGACTTTTTAGGCACAAGCATTGTGTTAGCGAGATAGGTGCTTTCCTTGATCTTGCGTATGAAGTTTGCGTCGAGGAGTATGTTGATCTCCATTCCAACTGCTTTTGCTCTTGGCTCACACAGTCGCCGTATTGTCTGCTTGACTAGCCTTGCATCTGGATTCACGTTGAGTGAGTGCTCGGCGAATTCCGTAGGAACCCCTAGCATGTCCGCTGGACACCAGGCATAGATTTCCCAGTGCTCATGGAGGAATTTGACGAGCGCGAGTTCCTATGTGGAACTCAAGTTGTTGGCGATGAGGAACGTCTTGGTCGGGTCCGTTGGGTTTACCTGGACTTTCTTCGTGTGCACCGACGAGTGGAAGGACAGGTCGTGTGAACTTGGCCTGCTTAGGGGAGGCAGACTGTTGTCTATCGACTCCTTCAATCTTGCGAGTTCCTCCTGCATGCCGAAGGACTGGGAGATTCTATTGAATTCCCTATCATAGCTATCAGACCTCTTGAAGATTCCATTGATTGTGATGACGCCGTTTGGACCTGGCATTTTCATCTGCAGGTAGGCGTAGTGCGGCACTGCCATGAACCTAGCGAACGCGACACGTCCGAGAATGCAGTTGTATTGTGAGGGCCAGTCGATGACCTCAAAGTCGAAGCGCTCTCCCCAAAAATTTTGCGGCATGCTGAAGATGGCATCGAAGTTGATTTTGCCCAGGGGATATACGCCCTTCCCTGGGATGATGCCGTGGAACGTCGTGTCTGAAACTTCCAAACAATTCAGAGGGATACTCATCGCTCACAAGGTACTTGCGAACATGAGGTTGATGCCTCTCCCGCCATCCATGAAGATGCGACTCATGTCGAAGCCCCCGATATGCGCCTCGAGTATGAGGGGACAGTGGCCTAGACGAGGAACTTGGCGCGTGTGGTCGTGCTTGTCGAAGGTGATGCAGGACTCGCTTGCACTGAGGTACTCAGTGGTGTAGGGTGGAGAGTTTGTCGGCAAATTGACTTGGCGCGTGATGGCCTTCTGCACTCGATTTGAGGGACGCCCTTTTTGGATCATCCCCATGTTGCCCACGGCTCGTCTCCATGATGGTGGACCGGCGTGGCCGCCAGTGGTGGTGGTCCGGGTAGCGGTATCCACCACTGTGATATCCGCTATTGCGGTTGTCGTCGCGTTTGTCGGCATAGCCGGCTCCGACCATATTAACTTCGTTGCGGACATCGTAGATGCACATTCAATGTTTGCCTGGGCGGTCGCGTCTGCGGTCGAGGTCGTCGTCATGGTCGGAGTAGGTGTGGTTTTTCACCGAGTCTTCTCCGTCCGCTCACCGATTCGCCATTTCCATTAGGTGGTCGATTGTTTTGGGCTTCGAACGGCACAGCTCCACCCTGAGCTCTATGCGGCGGACGCCACCATTGAATGTGTCAATTGCACGGACCTCCGAGATGTTTTCTATGGAGTTCTTGATGATGGACCATCTCTGGATGTACGAGCATAGCGACTCGCCAGACCTTTGCTGGCAGCTTCGTAGTTCTTCATTTGATGCGGGCCTTTTGTAAGTGCCCTTGAAGTTGCGCATGAAGATATAGACTAGCTCTTCCCAGTTGTGAATGGATCCGTGCAGGAGGTTGTTGAGACATGTGCGGGCAGCGCCCTACAACTGCAACTGTAGGCATTGCATGGCCGTGCCTCGGCTTCCGCCTTGTAGCCTGATAGAGGAGATATGGTCCTCCAACCAGATTTTCGGGTCCTGCAGGCCGTCAAATTTTGGGTTCTCCGGTGGGAGTTTGAACCCCTTAGGCATTCGCTTCTGCCTGATGGCCCTACTGAAGCATCTGGCGCCACAAAGCTCAGTCTCGTCTTCTTCTGAGTCAGTCAAATGAGCACGCCTTGCCCGCATCACGTGCCTCGTAATCGTGGTCATGCCGCCATGAGCGACGTCGTCGTGACAGATCGTGACTGTCGTCACTAGAGGAGTACGAGTAGTAGTATTTGTCTAGAGCCTTGCTTTTCTTCGGCTCTGGTGTTGGTTCTTTGTCGAGGGCAGCCTCGATTATCCCCAAGCCCTCGATCATAGATCGGTGCATGGGAGCTCGCGGGTCTCCAGTTGGTGGCTGGTTGTTGAGGAGGTACATGGTGGCCGTTGTCACCGCAGCTTGCGACGTCTTTGGGAGCATGTTGCCCCGTGTATCTACCGTCATAGAGCCAAAGTCGAGGACTTTCACGGCTTCTACACGTTCTTGCTCGGTGAGGTCGGCCAGTCGAGGTCGCCTCTTGTTGGCCACGTACTCGTTGCCTTTGGAGGAGGATCCTCCGTGGGAGGAGAGCCCAGCTCGTCGAAGACTCGAGTCGTTCGCCACCTTTCTACACGCCTCGAGTTGCAAGATCACTTGTTGCTCGCACTTGAATTCCTCCTTCAGCAGCCAATGATAGCCCACTGAGTATGTCATGCGGAGTGTTGGGAGATAGCGGATTGCCCCATAGAGCTTCTCGATAGCGAGCCCACTCATTGTCGTTGAGTTTGATCAGCATTCGCTCGCTGGTGTTCTCATTCATCGTGAGTGCTGGTTCTCCTCCCGTCCCATTGTGTACGGGTGCGCCATTGCCACCGTTGGTGGGGCCGTTGTTGGGTGCGTTGTCGTTGGGTAATACCGCCATTGGGCGGTCCGGTGCCAAATCCGGTGCCAACGTTTTCGCGATTGATGTCGGTGTCGCCCGTGTTGATGACCGTGCACATGAAGTGATTGGGGAAGCTGTTGCTCCCACAACTTTCAGATCCGGAGCCATAGGCTCCATCTTATGTGGCTGGGTCACCCAGATCGGATCCGCGACTGTATTCGCTGTTCGTACTCCTAGCTGTTGCTGAGGTGTTGAGCTTGCTGAGCGTGCCGACTGGTGGCAGGAACCATGATGCTGGAGCAATCGTGGGGGTCGTTGGCTGGTCAGGCATGTGAAGCGTTCCCAGTTGACCAACCTAGAAGCGGAAGCTCCCAATCGCCAGGCTGATCCCGTCACCCACAGACTCGAAAGTTGGGCGAGTGGCCGATGTGTGGACGGTGAAGTCGAACGTGACAAAGAGCTGGCGAATCTCCGCTGTTGCGGAGTTGTAGATCGCGGTTGACGGGGCCGAACAAGCCGTGACATCAGTACTCCCAATTCCCACAAACGACGCCAATTGACGAGGGTTTAACTCGTAAATGCCCATTGTTATGGACATGGGTTTTGGAGAAGGAGGGAGCGCTGGAGGCATCAATTTGCTAGCAAACAAGTACACTGGGATGCAAGTTTTACCTAGGTTCAGGCCTCGTAAAGGTCCCTACTCCTGCTTGTCTACTCTTGGAATTATCAAAGGAATCGAAGATTACAGGGGTGTGTAGATGCAATCTGGCGATGATGGCGAAAACTAGGGTTGTGATTGTCCTCCTCGTCGCCCCTCCTAGCCTTTAAATATATAGGCTAGGTCTCAGGTAGCAGGTCGAGTCGGTTACAGATGAGGGTTCGCCTTTTGAACTTTCTATCTTAAGCTTCTTCTTTCCTCGCAAGCAATCGGAGAGTACGTGGGCCACTCGAATTCTTCATCGGGCCTTGGCAACACCGTGGGCTTCTACCGTATCTGGGCCGTATATACCAAACTCGAGTACCTGTAGGGTATACTCATGTCAACAGTTGAGATGCAAAGAGCATGTTGTCATTTGCAGCCTCAAGCAACGGAATCCTTTGACTTGAGGTGATCGCATGATCCGAGTTGTGGATCGCCAACTTAGGTTCTATCATATGTTGTTCCGTAAATGGGCAGTTATAAAGGTTGAGTTCGGGTTGGTTGTGAATCAAGCAGCGTGACAAGGTTACCCAATATGGGATTTGCCCCTACCTAATGGAGAGATATTCTATGGGCCCTCTCATGTGATATGATTCGGAAGCATGGCCGTGCGCTACTAAGTTACTAAGGAGTTGGACTAAGTGTTAGTCTAGTCAATCACATATCACAGAATGATAAGAGAGTTAAGCTATTAAAGGGATGGCAACTACTCGCCTATAGCTTGACCAGGTATATCGTGTGGCAAAGGTACTTGGACAAAAGTCACGTTGAGAAGTTTCATCTTTATACTTTACGGTACTTGGGATTTGGCACGTCTTGCTAGAGGCTGCTACCATCGGGTTTGTTGGTTTGCGTCCAACAAGTTGTCGTGCGAGTGCATAGAGGGCCCCGAGTTGCTTGTAATTGTCGCATTTTGCAAAGTTGGGCTGCCAACAACCGAGAGGGGCCATTTCAATGAAAACTCATCTCACCCTTACCAAATTCAAACATGTCATCAATCTGTCAGTACTCTATCTGTGACGCGAGGGACAATGCAGCAACCACATAGGCAAAACAAGGAACTAATGGCCTTGGTGCATTGACCAGATTCACAAATTAACTCCCTCCTTTCGCACGAACCCTAGCACAGGTGGCGTCAAAATCCACCCTCCATCCATAACGATCCCTTTAGATATTTGACTCTCGGCACCAAGTTGCTGCGCCCACTCGCTGATCCCAAATTCCAATGTCGCATACCGTTCCCGATGTTGCGAGGCTCTAGCCCGCCTCCACCACCGACGAGCTGAGCAGCACAGAGGATGGTAGATCCTACTACCAAGGAAGAAGATGTTATCGCTACATGCGGGTGAGTTCTCTTTGCTATTCACACTAACTATAATTTCTAGTTGGCTATTGAACCTAGAATTGTTTGCTAGCCCACTTTTGACAAAAAAATTTATTTTTTGTCCCTAGTTTTCTATCAAGTGGGATCTACGTGATCCACCCTTACCTGGTTATGGTAACCCTCTTCAGCTATGACTCTAATTTAGCAAATGGGAAGGACAAGTAGTATGCACATCATCGTCTCATGATGGAAGAAGCACCTGCGCATATCTGCACTATGCTTGGTATGGTTGTTGCTCTGCGTAAACATGCCGAAATAGGGCCTAAGCAGACTGCAAAGTTTAGGTTCATGGATGAACAAGGCATCATGGTTCCTCTAACATGTGACAGTCAGATAATTGGGTTGATGAAAAAGTTTGCTTCAGCTTGCATGTTTACGCTGAATTGTGATGTACTGGATGTGGAAGCTGCTGCTACTAGGACTCACCCTGCTATTCTTGGACAGGGTGGTCACTCAAACCCTTGCTCCTGGTAAGCAAAAGTCTCTTGGGGTTCGCATGTTTATGTTGAATTGTAATTTTTTTGTTTACTCTATAGATATTTGGTAGATACCCATGTACTGTTCCTTTGGCAGGAAGTGCAAGGTTAGAAATCTGACTATCAATCACTCATTTTTCTGCCGGAAGAAAATCAAAATGAGTGGAGTGATGATGCTAGACACGATTCTAGTGTTGATTGTCCCGGCGATGCAAAGTACGTGAAGGTAAGAAAATTGGCACCTAGGAAGAGGAAGAGGCAAGAAATGTGGAATCCAATGGACATGAAGGCCTAGCACTCAGGAAGGGGAAGAAGGATGGCAATGTAGATGCATAATAATGTGTTGAACTTGAACCTATATATGTAATTCAGTTAAATTCTGGAGTTGTGTGCATGGAACTTGTCGGGCGAAAAAATTTACCCCCATTCTTGGAGTAAAATGTACCACGACTTGAGGTGTGGAAATGGCCGAGTCACTAGTTGAATCTGAAATTGTGATTGTGGCACTACTATCCAAAAACTTGTAGCACCAGGACCGTGATTGCTGAGGGGGAGGGGGTCTCCAAATTCGATGGAATGTTAGTGACATAGAAATAAATTATTTAAGCTTCTACACTCCATGAAGCAGAAACTTATTTCAGATGCTTGATAATGACATGGCAACGTAAACAACAATGGCAACCGATAATGCCTAGATAATGAGGAAATTATTACCACTTTCTAGCCTGATCTTGAGCCCGTCTATCTCACCACCTCCCTGCTCCTGCCTCCCTGCATTTGGTGAAGCTCCCAGATCTCCACTAACATGGTCGACATGCTTCCACTTTATAAATTGTGTCCGTGCCATTTGCATGCGGAAGAATCCACGTAGATTACGTTTAAACAAACCACCAAAGTCAGATTACAACCATCATTAGACAAAAGGAAGAAATGAAGGTCTAAGATAGAATAACGGACGACCAATTTTATACTCCCAGGACTCTGAGACCACTAGTTCAGACCACTTGGTCAACAATTACTATTATTACAATTAAAGAAGTACAGAGTTCTAGCTAAATAGAATTAGTTATCACACATATCCTTGATATTCCTAATCTTAGCTCGATGCACATCTTCCTGCAATCGCAAGGATTGAATCGCTTTCATCAATTATTTCTCTTCACTTATCCTCATGAACTTGTCCATACCCGTAGTTGTAGCCTGCTAGACTTTGGCCTACTGAAGTTCAATCCTTGCTTCAGTCAGTTCTTACTCTACTTTAGACTTCAGGGCCAACGCCATGTCCCTCTCCTCCTCGACTTTGCTAACCTTATCTTGCATCCTCTTGAGATCACGGTGAACCTTGTCTATGTGACCATGGTCAAATAACTTCATCTCAGCACTCTTAAGAATTGAGCTGACTATGGCTTCTTTCAACTCAATAGTCATATCCCATAGTTTGTCCAGCGATTTATGCACCGATTTTGGCCACTATGGATCTACCCATTTGACAACAGCTCAACTTCTGCATCACAACATTGCACCTTGTCCTTGACACCCTAAAAACCTCATGCATGCATTGCGTCCTTCGAACGCTACAAATTTAGGGGGCACATTTCCATGTTTACATCGCGAAGGACTATCTCCCTCCGCTCACTCGTGATAATCGGATTCGTACAACATCTGGTTGGCCTAACACATCAGACATGCATGAGTAATCAAAGTAGATCTAGCTCAAAATAGATGAATGGTTATAGATGTTAGAGATGAGACGACTCACATCAAAATCACCATCGCTGTTGTCTCGACGCGTTTCATCACTGTCGCCCCGTGAACCCATGGCGAAAGGGGGATGGGGGACTAGGCTAGCTACAGGAGAGATTGTTGTAGGCGCCGTCGGCTTGTGGCTATGGCAGGATGGAAGAGAAGTGGGGACAGTGGCTTCGAGGTAAAGGAATAGAAGTAAAGTGGAAGGAAGAGAAGTAAAGGGGACAGAAAACTAGCAGGTGGGCCCACGAAACACATAACACTGGCAAGTGGGGGCACGCGATATTGCTAGTTTGTCCAGAGCAAGCGAATTGTAATGGCGGCCAATCTTGTTGCAGAATAGCCTACTTGCGGATCGCTCTTACGAAGAACCATCCCAATTGTCTAGGCTCGAATGGTTTGTAACAATCTAGATGAATAACAAGTGTCATGGGGCGTGCCTTCTAGAAAACTCTATCTAATGACCACCATTTGGCACAAAGGTTACGATCAATGATCCACATGATCACATACATTCAACTCATGCATTGCATGTGTTCTTTTCCAAGCCACATTGATCCACATGACCACACACACTCTAGTGGATGTGGTGGTGCAACCCAATGCAATGATGGTGCACCATTGCATGTGGGCAGTTGCATCCGTCTATGTTCTTTAGGCTTTCTAACCATGGTCTAACACATGGAGTGTCATTGCATGTAGTCTTTTCGAAACCACATTGATCCATATGACCTCACACTCAAGTGGATGTGGTGGTGCAACCCATGCCATGATTGTGTACCATTGTATGTGGAAGTTTCATCCCTTTGTGTTCTTTAGGCTTTATGACCATGGTCTGACACATGGAGTTGCATTGCAGTTGTTGTTTTCCAAACCCCATTGATCCACATGACCACACACACTCTAGTGGATGTGGTGGTGCAACCATGCCATGTCCGTGCACCATTGCATGTGGGTAGTTGCATCCCTCTGTGTTCTTTGGGCTTTCTAACCATGGTCTGACACAAGGAGTTGCATTGCATGTGTTCTTCTCGAAACCACATTGATCCACATGACCACACAAACTCCAGTGGATGTGGTGGTGTAACCCATGCCATGCTAGTGCACCATGGCATGTGGTAGTTGCATCCCTCTGTGTTCTTTGGGCTTTCTGGCCATGGTCTGTAGTTGCATCCCTATGTGTGTATTGGGATCTTTGACCATGGTTTAATGTATGCCAAGATGAATTTCATTGTATAAAACACTTATTTTCCATTTTCACATCTCTTTCTATTTTCTATTTGAATCCCTTGGTCTGTTTTGCCCTTGGTTTTTTATACTATTCATTTTTCCCTCTCTCGCAGTCACAAACTCTTGTAGAAGCCCAAACGTGTGCTTACTATGGCTGCTATGTCCTAATTGGTTGACACAGTTCTCACGCGGACTCTGCGCACCAGCCATTGATCCTCTGTGATCCAATGCGGTTCATTTCACGCGTCATGCCCTTCACACTAAAACGTGAGAAGGCACGAACGTCTCTCTCAGCGACACTACTACAAGAAGAAACACGAAGCCATACATTAAATAATTCGTCGAGTGGTCATGTCACATTTAATCGTTTTTGAAAAGCCTACTAGTAGTCCACAACACATGCACATGGCAACGGGTCATCCAATGCACGGTCATCCACGGGAGCTGCAATTTATTGTCACTGAATTTTACTATGGAATATCCCATTTATCGGAAGTGCTCCTTCAATCTCACTTCCAAGTGGGGCCCTCCGCAAGAAACTTCCATGCGTCAGGGAGTGGCCGAAGAGCTGCCTACCGTACCACCAAATGGGCCTCGAGGAGGGGCCACCCTCAGGGAAACCTAACATCCCTACCTTCAACATCTCCCGAGAACTCATCCACACCTCCATCTGCCTGATCTAGCAGTACCCCACAAATCTCACCGTACAACCACCTACCTTCTCCAATACATTTCCCCTTTTATTTTTTTCGCCAATTTTTTGCCGTGTCAACCTTCGTACTTACAAATTGTGTTTGTCTCCTTTGCATGTGGAAGAATCTAGTACTGCCATGCATGGCCTTGAAAAAACGTGACTTACCGTGCGTGTGTCGCAGTGCATGGTGATGTAGCGTACGCGGTGCACGATGGTGCAACGAAATGTCCATTCCGTTCACCTTTATTATAGATCTGCTCTCCCTCTACCTCCCTCTCTGCCTACCCACTTTCACTCTCGCTCAATCACGCAACTGTCTCTACTATCCCATCACCTTCTCCAAACTCTGTAGAAAACCCCAAATGCGTTGGCGATGGAGAAGGAGAAAGAGGTGGCCATCGTTGGCTCCAAGGCCTCTAGCGAGGAGGACCCCGTCCCCATCCAGGCCGCCATCAAGGAATCAAAGGCAACCACCGTCCCCATCCCGGCCCTGTCCCCGATTCCATCGTAGCTGCCAGCGAGGAAGCCCCTGCAAGTAACAGCCAGATATCGCTGTATTGGGACCCCTATGATCTGGAGGACTACATCTCTCTAGCGAACCCATATGACACCAGCATCAATGACCCATGGTAGGACGTAAGTAGGGTTTTCTCCCCTTCCCTTGTTCTTCTCCCATTCCCATTATTGGATGCTAGACATTGTGTTATTAGGGTTCGATTGTTTGCATTTCAGTCATTGGATCCTAGATTGATCTTCTTATATCAGCTAATCATATTGTGTTTTATGATATATTGATCTTCTGTTTGATGAATCCTCCTGTTCTAATTCAATCCTATTTTATTTGTGCTTCGAGTTGTAGTTAAGGGATTCCATATTTACTACTAGTGCTAATCTTTAGTTGGAATCAGTATTTGATTTTGTTTGAGATTTGGGGATTGGGGAATTTAACACACTTGGTTAATTTATGAAAACAATTAATCCAGATATTCAAGGGATCTAAATCGGTTAATTTATGCAAACAATCAATCCCGACAATCAAGGGATCTCAATCATGTCCTTATTATCATGCACGCTACTATATTATTCCAACAGGTGCATAGCAGCGACGTCTGTAGTGACGACGATTCCAAGCACACCAAGACTCATAAAGTGTTGAGGACGCTATAGGCCGGCCGGTATGACGCCTATTTTGCTTGCGGCATCTACAGGTGCCCCTTCTACAGGAGGAGACTCGCCCCCACCAACTTCAACTGCCTCGTGATGCATACAGAGGGCTCAAGCTCCTATAACCCCAAAGTTGGCATGACTGAAGGGAATATGCCCTGATAGGCAATAATAAAGTTGTTATACATATTCCAACTATATGATAGATGTTTATTTTGCATGTTATAATTGTATTAATTTGGAAACGTTAATACATGTGTGTTTAATAAACAAAAGGAAAGTTCCTAGTTATGCATATCTTATAAACTAGCTCGTTGATTAACAAGATGATCAAGGTTTCCTGATCATGGACATTGGATGTTGTTAATAACGAGGTCACAACATTAGTGGAATGATGTGATGAACATTCATACGAAGTATAACATTACGATCAGAGTCATTGTGTTTATATTGCTATAACATCTAATGAAGTAATACTAGTCCTTAGACCATGGGATCATGTTAATCACTAACAGTAGAAGAGTATCTTGATAATATCAAACGTCACACCATGAAAGCGTGATTATAAAGGTGGGTTCAATACTATGAAAGTGTTATGTCGAGGATCGTGGATCAAGAGTGAGATTTTTCCATCACGGTGACGGATAGATATACTCTGGGCGCTCTTGGTGATATCACATTGGTTAGCTTGCAAGCAAGTGATAAGATCACTAGAATATTATATCACGGGAACGAGAAAAGAGTACATGTCAGTAATGAGATCAGACTAGGTATGGAGATACCGATGATTGAATCTGTGACATGTAATATATCACGAGACAAAGGGATTTAGTTACTTAGCGTTAAAGGTTCTCACGATCACAGAAGTCATCGTAGAATGTGTAGGAGTCAATATAGATCTCCAGGTCCCACTTCTGATTATTGATCTGAGAGGGGTCTCGATCATGTCTGCATTATTCACGAACTGTAGGGTGACACACTTAAGGGACACCAACACCATTTGGAGCAAATATGTTTCATACGAATGAGTTGCAAAGCGCTGGAATTATTTCAATACACACCGAAACTGTTTCGGGTGAAATTGCTGAAATTGGTTCTGCATGTAATATTGAAATGTTGCAGGGGGTTTTATGTGAATGTCTATTAATTAAAGTAATTAAAAAAATTCTGAATAAAATTAATAAAAGAGTTTTATTAAATGAGAGAGCATTAAATTTGGAGAAATTTAATGCATTTAAAGTGGAGAATTTAAAAGAGACTGTGAAGGGTCATTTTAATGTGGAGGGGGTTACCACCACATGAATGGGAGAGGTGAGGGGTCACCCCGCATGGGGCGCCGGCCATGGGGAGGGGTACCCTCTCCTCCTATAAAAGGCCACCCCTCTCACCCTTCTTCCTCACACCTCCTCGTGAAGGATCTCTCTCCCCCTCTAGTATTATTCCCCCATGGTCTCAGATTAGCGAGATACATGTTCCCGGTGGCATTTCGTCTGGAAGGAGTTGCTTCTTCTGCTGCATCGCTGGAGCGAGGAGGCAGAGGTTGTTCAGTGGCCTGAACGTGTGTGCGAGTGCGGATGCGCTGCTGGTTTGCAGAGCTAGGACTTCCACACGGTCTTGACATTAGCAAGCGAACGACTACATCACCCACGAGTTTCTACTCATTAACAAAACTTTGTTGTCTTCGAGGGTAAGTTCTCCATGGATGTATATCCACCCATTGATTGTATATAGTAGATAGATCTTGGCGTATAGTACCCATCGTAGGAATTTTTTTGTTTTCTATGATGCGAACCCCTTCAACGACTGTGAACATCAACGCCTTTAACACTTAGCACAAGGCGCTCGGCATTCAGCTCCGCAACCTCCAGAAGATGGACATCAAAGAGGGTTGCATGCCTCCGATCAGTCCCAAGGTCCCCAATATCAAGGGACTGAGTAGCAAGAAGTGGAAGAAGCGATAGAGGGAGGAGGCAGAGGCGGCGGCCAGGAGGGGATGAACATGTGTGCTGCTGCTATAAAGAATCTTATTTTGTTTTTGTATGTTGTGTGTTGGCTGCTGAGCAGCGAATGTATCGAACATTGTTAAGTACCCTACTATCTATCGCCATATCTACATGTGTTTTGTTTTCTAAATGTATGTATTATTCTGGATCTCAGACCGAGCATGTTCGGCATGGTGATAGATCTTCCACAGGAATGAATTATCATCCCTGCACCGTACCAGGATTGCGGCCATGGTGAGGGCGAGCTCCGATTTGGGATGGGAAGGAGAGCGGGGCCGAGAAGTTTCATCCATGTCCCAGATCTCACCACCGAAGGAAATGGCGCCCTAGCTCCGCACCATTGCCGCGAACAGAGATCACCGCTCTACGGAAGAAGAAGACGGTGTAATGAGGAATATGGATGCAGGCGCCAGCGTTGCAAGTCTACATAGCAGCCACGACGGTAGCAACATAATAGTCAAAACTGACAGGGGGCCCAACTTGACGGGCGTTAGCCTAATATTTTATATTCAAATGTTATGTTTAATTCGTGCCAAAAAGACCCTCTGAGAATTTGGCACGCCAACTATGCCTTGGGCATCGCTATGCCTTGGCATCTCAACTTTGGGGCCGCAAAATTAAAATCTCGCTACCATCTATCGACTTGAGACCAAGTGTTCATGGGAGTGAGTTTGTCTCAAAGCCATGACATGATAGTTGGAGCTATAGCTCATGTCGTGTCCAGGTGTACGTGAACCTACAGGCTCACACTCTTAAGGGTAAGGAGCCCATATGGATTAGATCCATATGGTAATTGCGGTACAACCTACATGGGCCTCAAGCGTTGATCCTATCTAGGAGTGTATATAAGTGGAGTGACAAGGGATAGTCCCTGACCTAGTCGTCACTTTCTCCACTCCCATTTCGGGCTAGACAGGATCTTGCAATCCTTTGCCCAGAGCTCCTTCTTATACGTGTGGATACCGATAGAGGCGTTGCACGTGCGGCGCTAGAGAAAGAGCAGTTCGTGGGGATCCTCCGAAGGAGTTCGTGGGGTCCAAAGGAGCTGTTCGTGGCATCGTTCGGCACTTCTTCGATGCTCTACATCAAGTTCCACATCTACACATCTAGCAATAATCTCATGCCCTATGACCTGAGCTAGATCTTGGGAGTCCGGTGTAGGATAAATGTTTGTTTTATCTCTGCGTGGACCAACAGTGGTATCAGAGCGATAGCTTCTAGTTTTAGTCTCTAGATCTATGCATATGTGATATGTATGAGATGGTAGATCATATCTACTTAGGGTTCTGGTGGTCAATCTATGAGATAGATCGGTTTTGTGCAAGATTGATTGGATCAATCGCACTCGGGGTGCATGGAAGACTAGGTGTGGATGATCAATGAGATTGGTCAGATCTGAATAGGGACCAGAGTTTGGTAAAACTGTTATATCCAATGAAGAAATCCATGGCTCGGGACCGCTGGCTTCGTCCTATCGTAGCGCATTAGATGTGGTTGCGAGTTCCACAATGCCGGTAGATATCGTATCAATGCATTACTTGTTTTTGTAGGAAGTTCTGAATGCTATGGCTTATGTGCATGTGATGTGTGTAATCCATATGTGATCTACGTATCACGGGTTTTGTCATCCATCTTGAGCCAATGTGCTGTCACCATTATTGTATAATGACCTGCGTGTCGGCATGTGATGCCATCTTCTTGTATGTTCCTTAGTGCTAGTGTAGCATGTTTGGAGGACTTGAAGGACACGGCAGCCAATGGCATGATGAACAGTTTCATGGAGATGGATATCACCATGAAGAGAGCCATACCATTTCATATTTTAATTGGATTATTTGTGTTATTGTTATGTCTCTAGTTTTACCTCTATTAGATAGTCGGTAAACATTAATCCCTCAAAGAAGGTTTAGTCAGTCTCCCTGCCAGTGATGCACCATCACAAGTCAGACATTCTTGGTAGTGGGCTCTAGTCAGACATAAATTTGAGGTGCTTCCAATTATTTTTGACTAGGTGGGGTCGAATCGAACTCTTACAACGGAAGCACTTGGTACGCTAGACGGGTCTAACACAACAATTGTGGGGCTCGGGGAGGGGTTGGTCGGGAGCCGGGACATGTGTTGCCACCCGACCAAACAGGAGTGGCATGATATGCGATTAGCAAGGATTTGCCTACCTAAATCACTTAACGTCTAGCGGTGATGGTAAATCTTACTAGTCGACTTGCTTATTTAGGATCCTAATTCACTAAGTAACCATCGGAGGGGTGTTGGTTCTAGTGGGATCATAAGTATGAAAATGTTTAATACACTTGCTCTTTTATGAATACATGTCTTAAGTGTTTTTCATACTTCTTGTTGTAGATCAATGACACCTAGTAGCAGTCTCCCTTAGTTATCAAGTTTTGTGTTGAGGACCACCCTAGAGAAATATAAGCTTAATGGAACAAATTTCACCAACTCGTATCATAACCTAAGAATTGTTCTCAAACAAGAAAACAGGGACCATGTTCTAGACAAACCAGTTCGAGATGAGCCAAATGAGAATGTGAGTGTCGCCGTCAGCAATGCCTACCGTAGGACTCGGGATGAGTCCAGGGAGATTAGTTGTCTTATGCTAGCTCACATGGAACCGGACTTGCAATAGTAGTTTGAAAATGTTGAGGCCTACGATATGATCGAAAGCCTCAAAAGTATGTTCTAGGCTCAGGCAAAGACCAAGAGGTATCAAGTCTCTCAAGATGTGATTATTTGTAATATTAAGGATGGTGATCCACTGATTCCGTATGTGATCAAGATGGTTGGTTACATGTAGTCTCTAGAAAGGCTTCGATACCCCATTAGTGAAGAGTTTGCTAGAGATATAATTCTGAACTCTCCTCCTAGTGTGTATGGTCAGTTCATATCAAATTACCACATGCATGGTATGGATAAGAAGCTCAATGAATTAAATGGAATGCTTAAGCAGGCAGAGGTTGATCTTAAGAAAGGTACAAGTCAAGTGTTGGTGGTACAGAATAATGCTAAGTTCAAGAAGAGTTCTTGGACAAAGAATAAGAAGACAAAGTGAGGAGACAATGCTCATGATTCGACCCCAAGTGTTTCCTTAGGGACTAAGTCATCTCCTTCACCGGGATCCGCTTTCTTCTATTGCAAGGAAGATGGCCATTGGAAGAGAAATTGCAGCAAGTATTAGGCCGGTAAAGCCAAGAGTGGAGGTGTGACTTCCAACTTAGGTACACTTGTTTGCAATGTTATAGACATTTATCTTGTTGATGCACCTAATAGTTCTTCGGTATATGATACCAGAACAGTCATTCATATCTGCAACTCATTGTAGAGACTGGTAAGAACTAGGAGTGTAGCAAGAGGCGAGGTTGACATTCGAGTCAGCAACAAAGCGAGAGTCGCTGCATTGGAAGTCAGTACGATGCAACTTCATTTACCTTCAAGATTCTTATTGTAGCTAAATATTTGTTATTATGTTCTAGTGCTTAGTCGAAACATCATTTTTGCCTCGTGTTTGATGAGACAATGCTATGAGTCTAATATTAAGAACAATGGTTGTTTTTTATATTTTAAATGATATGCTTCACAGCTTTGCACCCGTACATGACGGGTTATTTATTTTGAATCTTGACGGTGTACCGGTCCATAACATAAATGTGAAAAGGTTGAAACCAAATGATCTGAATATGACTTAATTTTGGCAATATCGGCTTGGTCCTATAAGTTGGAAATGCATGAATAAGCTCCATGATGATGGACTCCTAACTTTGTTCAACTTGGAGTCATCCGAGACATGTGAATCATGCCTACTCGGCAAAAAAGGACCAAGACACCTTCTGCAAAGAGTTGTGAAAGGGTGTCTGACTTGTTGGGACTAGTACATAATGATGTATGTGGTACAATGAGCACGACTTCCAGGGTTGGTTATGAGTACTTCATTACCTTCACTGGTGATTTGAGTAGGGATGTGTTGGGGATATACTTTCCGGGTATACCCACTATGACCCCCTAACCAGGGTGGCCCACTTTGGGTTAGAGCTTTGCTTCATGGGCAGCCCAGTGAGGGAGAGAAGACAGAGTTCCATCCGTCTACGGGAAGTCCCAGAAGACTTACCGACTTAGGCTATTTAGTTACTTGTAGTCGAAGATATACTTTGTAACAGACTCTTAGTCGTAGCCGGATAGGTCTCTCCTGTAACCCTAGGCGGGATATATGTATATAAGCCGTCCTAGGGACCAGCCTTTAGGACACCCACAATCTACAACCTCAACTCGCATAGGCGAACCTCTCTTGTAATCTGTACTTCCGTCTCTGCCATCTTACTATATTGCTAGAAGGAGTATGATCCGTCTAAAGCCAGCAGATTTGAAACTGGGTAAAGCTTGTGTGCTCACCGTCCCAGAATACCGTCGCCTCACACCCCCTTTCTCCACAATCCTAGAGGACCCTCTCTCAGCGTACATGTCTTAAATCTGGCAGAATTTACCAAAAAAATCCTTGTTTTGAAAACAATCAAACAAAAAATAATGAGTAATAATAACAAAAGAATTCACACGACATTCTCCTGCATGTACTACTTTCCATGAAAATAAACATGAGTTTTGACAAATGTTTGAAGATAAACATGAGTATGAACATTCTTGGATTTCAATCCAAACAACCAAGGTCAAGGCCATATCTACATCATAGTTTATGTTGATGATCCCATATCCCAGAACGTCCATGCCGAAAAATTTGGCCATATTTTGAAAGAAATCGAAGAGGAAGTAGTATGAAGAGTAGGTTCGATCATCTACTCTGTCGAGAAGCAGCCAAACCCAATTGTTTTCCTTGCTTAATTTTAGGGTCCTTTATGCTAAATATATGGACCTCGGGGCCATTTTCCCTATTTAGGTCCTTGAACAAAGTAGTACTCCCTCCTTCCTAGATTAGGACGTGCATTACTTTTGGTCAAAGTAAAATTTAATAAACTTTGACTAAGTATATGACATCAACTCAATGTTATTAGTAAGTTCTAAGATCGTGTTTGGGAGGAAATTGTGGAGCTGAACTCCATAGTAAGCTACAACCTCAGAGAAGAACTCTAAGGGGAAAGCTCAAACCTCTATCGAGGTGAGTGTCGAAGTGGACCCTCTCATCGGTGCAAGGATTGGGGATGACCTTGTCAAAGCTTCTCTGCTAGTCGCCGGAGCAGAGGAGACCTTCCTTCTCAACAACGTGTAGTTTCTCGTTGTCGAGGACACACGAGATCCACACTCCATGGAAATTCTCCTTCTCTACCGCTGTAGTGGTCGCCGTCGTGGTTGCCGCCATTCCAGATGAAGACGCGTCAGCCATTTTGGTGATAACGGTCACCTTAGATGGGCGGCACTATGCGATTTGGGGGAAGGAAAGTAGGAGCAAGTGTGCGGCAGCATTGGAGGAAGAAGAAGGCAAAAGCGCTGGTGAGGAGGAATAAGGATATCTGAACCCCTTATGTTCCTCCCTTGCATCAAGATTCATGTAAAAGGAATAATGAACATGCCACGCATCATGGAAGGAGCTGGGTAACCTCCTCGAGAAGATTACGCCTCCTTGATCTCCGCACGAGCATTAAACATCACCTCGGTTCTGCGATAAATGGACCCACCAATGGACACACTGTCAGGAATGTATGTTAGTGACATGACTTGACATTGACAGATGTCAGGTTGCATCAGAGACCAAGTTCCAGCTTAGTTTTAATCTGAAGTTGGAAAATCGAATGACATATTCATCGTTCCGACTCAATTTGATACTCGGATCCTACTTTTTTTTGAGTTTCAGGAACCCTTCGAGATTCTACAAGCCGAAGATTGATCAAGCTAGACGATGAAATCCGACTCTGGATCTTGGAGGCTTCAGGGGGCTACTTTTGGGGATATACTTTGTTATACACCCAGATCAGGGTTAAACAAATCCATACATTAGCCTGACATAAGCTTAACTTAGAGCTCAAGGATATCCAGTGGAGGATCGGTAACACATCAGTAACCCTACGACACAAAAATTATTAAAGCAAGCTCATAACTGAGCGAAGAACCAAAATATTACAAGCAAATATCATAGACAACGAACATCAAACAATGGAAGGAAAATTATGCTATCAAGTATAGCAAACTTAACAAATGGCTTAAGTGGCCTGAAGCACAACGATGACGTCCCAACCCATAGATTCCAGGCTAACGACAGGGAACTCCAAGCTACTCGTCGGTGTTGTTGTCGTACCAAACTTGTCTTTAGGGAAACACTTATTCTGCTACAAAATTAACAACAAAGCAAGGGTGAGTACAGGGTGTACTCCGCAAGACTTATGGCTGGTGGGGTTATTTTGCATAAAGATAGTTTTTTTATAAAACAAGAGGGAGAAGAAGCTCGTCTAATAAGAATATTTTAAAAGGGGATAATAGAGCGTCATCTTAGAAGAATTGATCATCATATCTTTTAATATCCACCAAGTAATCCTCATCTCACAACTAGGATCACCCCCTCATACCCATGAGGAAGCACCTTCAGCACACATTGGTTTGCTAAGTTTTACGATTAGGTTAATATTCTCTATGATCATCACGTCCGTTCGCAAGCTGTCCATCACCACGGACACGGCTTTTTGAAAAGATTTAACCCTGTAGGGGTGTACAACTTTACCGACACGTACCAATTGACTCTTAATGCCAAGCTATTAGCCCTCTTCCTTGGAAGGTTGGCAGAGGGTGGTTGGCCACGACCTTTACCTTGCTTTTACTGACACCATGAGTCACGCCCTAAGGATGGTTCCGCTCTAACGGGTCAAATCCCGAAGCTGGTCCATAGAGATGTGCGCGAGGTTGGTTTACCATAGGAACCGCCTGAAGCAACCCCGACCACTCTTACCTACCTGTATGAATGCACCTCCTTCGAGAACAACTAGAATGCATGTGTCGAATGGAACGCCCGAACTAGGTGACCCATGGAATCTACTGGGGAAGTTAATCAGTGGAGGGGTTCCCAAGCCCCGTGTGGCTGTATGCTCGTGTTGGTTCAAGAGACAAGAACTCGGGTCCTAGTAGTCGCGAGCAAGGGACTACAAAAACCACATCCCACCGTGGCCTCCCATACAAGCCTTAGCATGTTTAACCTTTACCACTGATCCTACCTGATCAGTATACCTCGTTCTCCTATCATACTATATTTTTTGCATCTGATACATCATATGGATGAACCAGCACTGACAGCTAAGCATGGCTAAGCAAGACACGTATAAAAGCTCTAGAAGTGCACACAAGCCAAACCTAGTAATGCTCGGAGCAGTGGATCAGGTAATATAAGTTCAATGGAAGTAATGCAACAGATAGGATACTCTATCTATCGATAAAAGACTACAATAGAATTGTATGCATCATGGCAAGAATGAAATACTTTCAGAATCATAGTATTGTATAATGGTGGGATTATGCTTTCCTTTGCCCATTGATAGTCAGATATAGAACATCAGGTTCATCTGCTTGGCATCATTCCTCGATAACCTTCAATGGTGTTGATCTCAGTCTTCAATGTTGGACTCAATCTCGTTGCTCACATCCATTCCGAGGTCTATTGAGAAGATGTAGAAACACCGGAAAGGAAAGCAACAATCAACACATGGAATCGATGCAATGGTCAAGCAAGGATGATGATATGACAAGTTAAATTGTATTGAAATGAAGCCCTAATACATGCTTGGCAATTTAAATAGATTCCGAGGGGTACAAACCCTAGAACAGGGGGAGCCTCGAAATCACCTATGGGGTTTAATTGGTTCTTCTAATTAAACTTGCCATGTAAGTTTCTTAACAATTCATGATTATGAGTCTATTGTGTAGATTTCATTTTTCTGAACATTTTAATATATTATACATATTTTTCTGAGTTAAAAATAATTTGTTATTGAATTTATAAGATTTAACTCCATTTTAAAATCATTTTAAAACACTTACACTATATCTGGAATTAAAGAAATACACATAAAACCTTTTGCACCGAGGCTTATCCTAGCCAGTCAGGCTGACAGGGGGCCCGGTGCCACGTCGGCATCCATGCGGGCTGGGTGGGACCCAGTTCGGGTTTGACCGGGGCTGACCTGCGCGTGCTGGAGTCATGGTGACGTCAGTATGACGTCACGCCGGCGGTCACCTCTCAGCGAACGACGGGGACGACGGAGCGGGGCGCTCGGGGCTGGGCGCATTCGATGCGGGAGGACATGGCGAGCTAGAAAGGGCGGCACCACCCCTTTTAGGTTGCCGGAGCACGTACTACGACAGTGCGCGGCGATGGAGCACGAACTACGGCGGGTGACAACTATAGAGAGAAAGGGGGAGGATGGAGGGGTGCTTGTGCATCCTGATCTCACCGTGGTTGTAGTGGTGGCATCGGCAAAGAGCAGCGATGCTAGAAACAGTGGCCATTTATGATGGTGGTGGCGGCCGGAGTCGGGGACGGGGGTTCGATTGCGGCGATTGAGTCCGTTCCTGCTTGCAAGCTTCGGGGCGAATGATGGAGGAGATCATGGCGGTCACCGTGGTAGCCTCGGAATGGCGAGAGGAGGTGAGGGACGGCGGCGTGACGCAGCGGCCGTGCTAGGGTTTCGGGCGTGATACAGGAACAAGAGAGGGAGAGCGAGAGAGGATGAGGATGCGAGAGAGCCTTGGGGCAGTCTTATTATTGGCTCCAGGGTGGCGGGGCGAGCATCTTGGCAAGATGGAGATCGACAATGACACCGGCGACAGAGAGGAGCTTCCCTGTCGCGAGGAAGAAGACAGATGAAGAGGTTTCAGGGTTGGGCCGAGGTGTGCTGGCTACGGGCTATAGAGAGCTGCACGAGGGTGGAAGGGATGAGAGAAGGCAAGCTGGGATGGGCCTAGGGATCTCTAGCTGCATTCTTTTAGCAAAAACCTTTCCCTTTTTCTATTTTTCATTTCTCTCATCGTATCTGAATAACAAAATTGTTTTGAACCATTTCAAAAATACTAGAGGTTTATGAAACTATAGAAAATACTACAGGACCCTTTTAACCAATTTGGGCTACAAACTTTTGTAGTTTTTTTCAAAATTCAAAACCCTTTTGAATTGATTTGAGAGAGAGAGGAAACTAGGGTTTAGGGTTTTTCTTACTTTCTTCTTCCATGCATTTTATTTAGAAAATATGATGCTCATGCTATGCACAAATCAAACCCTAATTAACAATTACTAAAACTAGGGGTGTTACAATTCTATCCCCTTAATAGAATCTCGTCCCGAGATTCCTAGTTAGGAGGATAAAAGAGACAGGGTTACACTAAACTTCAACGATCTTCTCGAAGAGGTTGATCCATGCCACCATTATTGAGTGAATGAAGCGCTTCATTTCTTTGAGGTAGCTGCACACACTAAGGAGAAGAGGGAAAGACACAGAACCACAGACGGAGTATCCAATGGTCAACTCATGGATAAATGTTTCATAACATCTCTAGAGCCAACAAGCATGAAACACGTCAAGGTAACAGAGGAAACAAAAAGAGATGGTTTCAAGGTGGTAGATAGCTAGTCTTCATAAGGATTGAGACCATGGAGCTTCAGAAGATTTTAAGCTTTTGAAGAGGAGATCATACAACGAAAAGAATACAAACACAGACTTTGAAAGATGAACCTCTACTAACGGCTTAAGTAAAGCTTCCAGAGATACATAGATAGATCGAGAGAACCAAGCTGCTGAACTACTTTTGATACAGAAGGGTCAATTTTCATTCAATAGAAGGTCAAGACAGAAAGGTTGTTTTGGTGGAGAGGACTCGTAAGAGTCACAAGGGACTTGTAACAAGAGAACTTATGATTAAAAGAATCATAGTTTCTCTATGAACATGGTCGAGAAAGGAAGGAAACTCTTTGTTCATTTAGGTTTATCAAAATCTTTGCCAAAGATTGTGATATCACTTTACACCACTAAGATTAATAGGTAAGAAGATTCCTGGTGACACGAGGAAAATGAAATTTCATTCTTAGAATTCAATTACTTGGCACAACAAAACGCTTGCCAACATAAAAAGGTCTGGAGGATCAACCGAGAGACATTTATCAACACTTGTTTAAATGTTCTGCTTGATGTCACGAGACATCAAGTAAAGGTCAGACTTCGGATACAAAGAAAACCATACATGCAACTCCTATAATAAATCATAGAAGAAGCCTCATGAAGTGTGGTTATTATTTGGTGATTCAAGAGAAGATGACAATAAGCCTTCTGACTAATTGTGTCAACCATTACATAAATTTTTCTATATTTCCAAATAGACCTTTGTCAAAACCTTGAGAAACACCAACCATCGTAGCTACTTGAGATTCAGCTCTCGTTAAGTGGAATGATACTTCAAACTCAGCATGTCCAAATGAAAGTATGTAACATTTACCACAAGGTAAATTTACTATAATCTCAAGACATGGACTACAATGTCAAGCTCCAAATGAATGAGCTAGGTTGTGGAACCCATGCATTAGCAAGTTATCAAAAGATAATTACTCCTACATGCATTGCTTGCAACAAAACACAATTTTTTCCTTGTTTGGGAAACTTTTAAGAAGTTATTGAAGTTTGTAAGACTTCTTATATCCAATGGCAAATCATTAGTGGCTTCGCATGCTCAGAGGATGTTCTCGATATGTAAAGGTATCAACCTACCATATCAAGAATACTTCGCACATGCTTGACTGACTTAAAATGATTCTCGAGGAAACAACGACAACCCTTTCTGATTCCACGGTGACATCTTTCAACAATTACACGTGAATCGGAGAAGGTTACTTCTAACATCCATAACACATACTTCAAGATGGCACAAAGACGGTTCTCAAAAGTTTCCAATATTACTGCCAACTATCCCGTATGAATCCAGTGTAGCATGGAGAAGGTAAGGATGTCATCGATGGGCTCAATAATAAACTTATCAAGATACTCTAGGTAGATGGCCTCAAATGATGTATGAACAAGGCAAGGTATTGGTCAGACTAGAGGATATAAGGATGTACTCAAGTGAAACATCACGAGTAGTAACATCATCACACTAGTCCTTGGAACTGAGTTTGATTTGATGATAACCCAAATCAAATCAAAGGTGGGGGGAGATAACATATCCATAAAGGAAATGTTTTCTTTCTTCAGCATGAATGAAACTAGATATCCCTTTAACGTGAACTAAGTCATATAGAACTTTTGTCTCACAACTCTCCAAGTTGTTGGTTAAGATCAGTCAACTAGTCTAGGAGTATCCAGTACAAATCCTTGGAGAAAGGAGAAGTTCAAAAATCTTACATGCTCAAGAACTTGACAAACATGGTCACGTGGCAACATGGCAATACTTCTAGTAGACATCTAGAATATTACGAGCCACTGATATGTCATTGGGTCCGAGAGGAAACTTGCTTGGTAAGGCAAGAGGACATAGTCTCAGAGCTTTGGCACAAACCTAACTCTTTGACCAAAGAGAGTGTACAAGAGTAGCGGACTTGGTAACATAATCATCCTTTTCTTTATGATAGAGTTAACCATCACGCTAAGAATGACATAAATATCTTTGGAGTTCGAAGCAATAATAATTCCTAAGAATCTCAGATGACCACATTATTACGCACATGCATCATTATCGAGCACGAAATCTCCAAAGAAGGGTGGGTAAATATGTGTAAAAGCATCACTTCATTAAGAAGGCCATGAAACTCGGCAGGACCTCTTAGTATAAAAGGGTGTGATACTCTAAGGAAGAGCAGACAAAAACTAATCATAGCCTCTTGATCTGCGGATTACAACACTTTGACCTAGTCCTAGATACGACGATGTACCGTAGTTTGTTTCTCCTCACATTCCGAAATGGTTTGTCTTGATGGACCACAAGAGTATCTTGCATCGGAAGAAACCACTGCGCATTACTGCTTGGCTACCAACTAGTAAACAATGGTTGGAAAAACAACAAGGGGAAAAGAACATGCTCGAGATGTAGATGCATATGTCAACAATCTTCCGAGGACCGATGCAAATAAGGGAGGGTGTGGAAGAGTCACGAATATAGATGCGATACTCACGAGGAGTACTCTTGTTGTGATCTATTTGGTTCCATTAAATAACATCTGTCATAGCTAGTGGTAGGGGAAGTCCTTAATTGTCGGGATTCAATCGTGACAAAAACCACGAGCTTGAAGGATGTAATTGTAGTACTAGCCACTCTGAGGTATTGTGTAACCATTAGAAATAGGGGTCAATGGAGTGGACATAGGGTTAAAGATCAACTTCATGTACAAGGTTCACAACACAAGAATCCAGTACAATCCGGAATCTTCGGTTCAAGTCCAAGGGTTGAAACCAGAGAAAGAAGTAACTACTATCTTAGTAAAACAAAGGGTACCACAAGGTAGTAATCACGAGGTAGCTTCCAAGAGTAGAAAGAACTTCTGAAGTACCCAAACAAATAAAAAGGAGGTGTATGAGGCAAAAGGAAACATCGAAGCCTAGAACAGAACACTATGGATCCTACAATATAATATTATGGGCCCATAAGATGGAGAGATGATGATGGGAAGGAATCTCTCAATTGAAATAGAGCAAGGGGAACAAGGAATTCACAGCACACACAACTCTAGAGAACTCTACACTAGGTCAATTGACTGAGAAAATGACATGCCTATAAGGCACCTAAGCTTTGGAACACGAGATGATATAGCAAAACTTTTCCAAAGCAACACAAGATAAGATGACCCAGAGATAGAGCGAAACTGGATAAGGAGAAACGAAGCATACAAGAGTTTTCGCAAATACTTTTCATCTTTGAAATAGTTTTCACAAACACTAGACTCAACCTCGACCAATATCAAGGTTTTCCTACGGGCGGTACTGCTCTGATACCAAGAACCGTGACACCCTCGGGATCAGGGTTGAACAAATCCATACATTAGCCTGACATAAGATTAACTTAGAGCTCGAGGATATTCAGTGGAGGATCGGTAACACAACAGTAACCCTGCGACACAAAAATAATTATAGCAAGCTCATAATTGAGCAAAGAACCAAAATATTACAAGAAGAGGTCACTGACCACAAAAAGCAAACAACGGAAGGCAAATTATGCTATTAAGTATAGCTAACTTAACAAATGGCCTAAGAGGCGTGAAGCACAACGATGACGTCCCGGCCCATAGATTCCAGGTTGCCGTCCGGGGATTCCAAGATACTTATTTTTCTACAGGAGTATCAACAAATAAAGGGTGAGCACAGGGTGTACTCCGGAAGACTTATGGCTGGTGGGGTTATTTTGCGTAAAGCCAGTTTTGTTTATAAAACAAGAGAGAGAATAAGCTGATCTAATCAGAATATTTTAAAAGGGGATAAGAGAGCGACATGTTCGAAGAATTGATCATCATATATTTTGATATCCACCAAGTAATCATCATCTCACAACTAGGATCACCCCCTCGTACCCATGAGGAAGCATCCTTAAGCACACGCTGATTTGCCAAGTTTTACGATTAGGTTAATGTTCTCTATGATCATCACGTCCGTTCGTAAGTCGTCCATAACTACAGACACGGCTTTTTGAAAAGATTGGGTGTAAAACTTTATCCATGTGTACCAACCAACTCTTAATGCCAAGCTATTAGCCCTGTTCCTTGGAAGGATGGCTGAGGGTGGTTGGCCACAACCTTTACCTTGCTTTCACCGAGACCATGAGTCACGCCCTAAGGATGGTTTCGCCGTAACGGGTAAAATCCCGAAGCCAGTGCCTAGAGATGTGGGCGAGGTTGGTTTACTAGATAAACCGCCTGAAGCCAACCCCAGCCACACTTGCCTACCTGTATGAATACACCTCCTTCACCGCCTTCGAGAACAAACAAAATGCATATGTCGAATGGAACGCGCGAACTAGGTGACTCATGGAATCTACTAGGCAAGTTAATCAGTGGAGGGATTCCCAAGTCCCGTGTGGTTGTACGCTCGTCTTGGTTCAAGAGGCAAGAACTCGGATCCTAGTAGTGGCGAGCATGGAACTACAAAAACCACATCCCACTATGGCCTCCCATACAAGCTTTAGCATGTTTAACCTTTACCACTGATCCTACCTCATTAGTATACCTCGTTCTCCTAACATACTAGATTCACTGCATCTAATACATCATATGGATGAACCAGCACTGACAGCTAAGCATGGCTAAGCAAGACACATATAAAAGATCTAGCAGTGCACACAAGCCAAACCTAGTTATGCTAGGAGCAGTGTATTAGGTAATATAAGTTCAAAGGAAGTAATGCAACAGATAGGATACTCTATCTATCAATAAAAGAGCACAGTAGAATCATATGCATCATTGCAAGAATGAAATACTTTCGAAATCATAGGATTGTATAATGGTGGGTCTACGCTTGCCTTTGCCTGTTGATACTCAGACATAGAACTTCAGGTTCATCTTCTTTTCATCATTCGTCGATAACCTTCGATGGTGTTGACCTTGGTCTTCAATGTTGGACTCGATCTCATTGCTCACATCAACTCTGAGGTCTATCGAGAAGAACCAGAAACACCAGAAAGGAAAGCAAAAATCAACACATCGCATCGATGCAATGGTCAAGCAAGGATGATGATATGAAAAGTTAAATTGTATTGAAATGAAACCATAAGACATGCTTGGCAATTTAAACAAAGTCTGAGGGGTACAAATCCTAGAACAGGGGGAACCTCAAAATCACCTGCGGGGTTCAATTGGTTCTTCTAATTAAACTTGCCATGTAAGTTGCATAACAATGGATGATTATGAGTCTATTGTGTAGATATCATTTTTCTGTACATACTGATATATTATACATATTTTTCTAAGTTATAAATAATTAGTATTTGAATTAATAAGATTTAACTCCATATTTAAATCATTTTAAAACAATTACACCATTTCTAGAATTAAAGAAATACACATAAAACCTTTTGAATCGAGGCTTATCCTAGCCAGTGAGGCTGACAGGGGGCCTGGTGCCATGTCGGCATCCACGCGGGCAGGGTGGGATCCAGTCCGGGTTTGGCCGGGGCTGACCCGTGCATGTTGGAGTCATGGTTACGTCAGCACGACGTCACGCCGGTAGTCACCTCTCAGCGAACGATGAGGATAGTGGAGCGGGGTGCGCGAGGCTGCGGGGTTGAGCGCGTTCGACACAAGAGGACACGGCGAGCCAGGTAAGGTTGGTGCCACCCCTTTTGGGTTGCCAGAGCATGCACTACGATGGCGCACGACGATAGAGCTCACAGAGCATCGGCTGGCGGCAACTACAGAGAGAAAGAGAAGGCTGGAGGGGTTCTTGAGCACCCTGAGCTCACCGTGGTTGTAGTGGTGGCATCGGCAAAGAGCAGCGAGGCCAGAAATGGCGGCAATTAACGATGGTGGTGGCGGCCGGAGTCCGGGACAAGGGTTCGATTGCGGCAATTGAGTCCATTCCTACTTGCAAGGTTCGGGGCGAATGAGGGAGGAGATCATGGCAGTCACCATGGTGGCCTCAGAATGGCGAGGGGAGGTGAGGGACGACGGCGCGACGCAACGGCCGTGAAAGGGTTTCGAGCGTGTAGAGGAACGAGAGAGGGAGGTCACCAGGGAGAGCGAGAGAGCATCAGGACGAGAGAGAACCTCGGGGAGGTCTTATCCGCCGCTCCAAGGTGGCGGCACGAGCATCTTAGGGCGACGGAGATCGACGATGACACCGGCGACAGAGAGGAGCTTCCTTGTTGCGAGGAAGAAGACAGATGAAGGGGTATCGGGCCTGGGCCATGGTGGGCTGGCTGTGGGTTGCAAAGAGCTACACGCGGGTGGCAGGGAAGAGAGGAGGCAAGATGGGCTGGGCCTGGGAGCTCTACCTGCATTTTTTTAACAAAAACCTTTTCCTTTTTCTCTTTTTCATTTCTCTCATTGTATTTGAATAACAAAACTGTTTTGAACCATTTCAAAAATACTAGAGGTCTATGAAACTATAGAAAATACTGCACGACCCTTTTAACCAATTTGGGCTCCAAACTTTTGTAGTTTTTTCAAAATTCAAAACCCTTTTGAATTGATTTGAGAGAGAGAGAGGAAACTAGGGTTTTGGGTTTTTCTTACTTTCTTCTTCCATGCATTTTATTTAGAAAATATGATGCTCATGCTATGCACAAATCAAACCCTAATTAACAATTATTAAAACTAAGGGTGTTACATACTTTCCGGGTATACCCACTATGACTCGCTGACCAGGGTGGCCCACTTCGGGTTAGAGCTTTGCTTCACGGGCGGCCCAGTCAGGGAGAAAAGACGGAGTTCCATCCTGCTACGGGAAGGCTCTGAAGACTTACTGACTTAGGCCTGTTTAGTTACTTGTACTCCAAGGTTTACTTTGTAACCAACTCTTAGTCGTAGCCAGACATGTCTCTCCTGTAACCCTAGGCCAGATATATATAATCCGTCATAGGGACCAGCCTTTAAGGCACCCACAATCTACAATCTCAACTCGCATAGGCGAACCTCTCTTGTAATCTGTACTTTCGTCTCTAGCATATTACTAGGTTGCTAGCAGGAGTAGGATCCGTCCAAAGCCGGCGGATTCGAACCTCGGTAAAGCTTGTGTGCTCACCATCCTCGAATACCGTCGCCTCACACCCCCTTTCTCCACACGCCTCGAGGACACCCTCTTAGCTTACATGTCTTCAATCCGACGACAGTATGGATATATCTACTTGATGAAACATAAGCCGGAAGCCTTTGAAAAGTTTAGAGAGTTCCAAAATGAAGTATAGAATCAACTCGACAAGAAAATAAAGTTTGTTCGGTCGGAACAAGGAGGCGAGTACATGAGCCATGAGTTTGATGACCATCTGTAGAGTTGTGTAATAGTTCCTCAGCTCACTCCATCGGGTACACCACAGAGAAACAATGTGTCGCAAAGGCGGAATCAGACCTTGTTGGACATCGTACGTTCAATTATGAGTAAGATAGATCTTCCTTTAATAGTTTGGGGTTATTTTCTAGAAATGGCGGTGTTCACATTGAACAAAGTATCATCAAAATTAGTAGAGAAGACACCGCATGAGGCAAAATGACAAGTTTCTCTTTTCTTAAGATTTGGGGTTGTTAAGCATTTGTCAAGTGACTTTAGTTGGAGATGCTCACAGCCAAGTTAGGTAAGTGTATTTTATTGGGTATCCGAGGTAAAACAAGGGTTACTAGTTCTACAACTAAGAAGAGGGCAAAGTGTTTGTCGTTGTATTGGGAACGACAGTACCTAAGCAGGTTAGATAGAGGTGTGGGGACTAGCAGGGAAGCTCTCAACGGGGTACGCATGTCGGATTGGATACGAGCAAGTGTAGCGAGACACAGGAAGTACCCAGGTTCGGAGCCCTTGTGGTGAGGTAAAGCTCCTACTCCTACCGATCTGACTATGAGTAGTATACGGGCTATAATCGCTCCTCGAGTTGTATTCTCTAGCAACCACCTTAAATGCACTGAGACCAACCCTTGCTACGAGAGCCTTGCCTCTCCTTATATAGGCAGAGAGGCTATGGTCTCACTAGCCAATCCAGCTGGCGGTCCCCATAGGTGGGTCCCAGCCGGCTGGTCATCTACAATACCCAGTACGCTTACATCCCATCAGGGTACATGCGATAGGATCATCGTGGGTACAGTGAACGCCGTGCGATCCTGTCGTCAGCAGCTTGCCACTGTTCTCGTGTCACCCAGCAAAGTCTTCGGTATGGCCATGTAGTTGCGGGTCTTATCATTGTACTAGGGCATATCATGCACTATGCAACACATCGCTCTGTCCTCCTGATTGAGCCTGGCTACATTGATGTAGCTTGTCCTGTGCCTTGCTGCTCCTCGTGGTTTCGGCTACCGTGAAGTAGCCGACATGACTTGCTCGTGTCCGGCTGCGCTCAGCCAGCCGGACGCAAACTGACTGCCATAGTTCTTGTCCGGTTGGGGTATCCGAGGTCATCCCCCCGACACTAGCCCCTGAGCACGTGTAGATTTCGCCCTTAGGTGAAATGTGTGCGTGCTCCTCTCCAACTTTGAAATATCTGGCTAGCTACATCTGGCGGTTGCGCTACCCGTGACGTCAGTGTTGACGCCAGCCACGCGCGCACGTGCCATCATTGCACTGTGGCAGGCAGTGTAACGTCCCGTCGCACGTCGCCTCGGGAAAATGCCGCCTGCCTCTTCGGTTTCCGCTCCGAGATCTTCTGCGCATCATGCGCCTGCACGAAGGATCCTATGCGGTAGGGAGGGCAGGGTGCGGCTCGGTGGATGCCGCATGGCACCACTGACGGTTCCGCTTCCGGTTCTTTAAAAGGTCGCCCTGGGGAGGGCAGTTCCCCTTTCCTCTTGCTTCCTCCCCATCTTCCCCTGCGCCCTTGTCTTCTCGCTAAGCTTTGCTTGCTGCTGCCACTGTACTTTGCCATGCCACCCGTTTAGCATCGTCGGAGAAATGGGCCACCGCCACTCCTCAACTGGTGCGACGCCTAGCGAGCCGGAGATGGCTGCCAAGCACGGAGCATGGTGCGGCTCCTCTGTGATGGAGGAGCACATCGAGAAGTACCGTGCCACCCCTATACTTCTGCTAGAGACGGAGGTGGCGATGCGGCTGGTGCCGACGAGAGGATTCACCGCATCGGGCGGAGGGCGAGCGGGTGATTTTCCTGTCGCACCTCGCCCGAGGTTTCGTGCTGCGGGTGCACCCCTTCTTCCTCACGTTCCTCGCCTTCTTTGACCTTCTCCTCCACCACCTCGGCGCCAATGCCATCGGGATGCTGGCGCACTTCGTGGCCTTCTACGAGAGCTACCTCGGGATCCAGCCGGATCTCGGGCTCTTTTGCCGGCTCTTCCGCGTCTGGCCACAGGTCCAGTTCACCCAAGGGCCGCAAGTGATGTGCGGCGGCACCTCCATCTACTCGTGCACGCAGACCGGCTACTCCAAGTTCCGGCTGCAGGACACAGTCCGACTGTCATAGCAATCGTACTTCTACGTTCGCAACCTTGGCGACATGGACCAGATCAATCTATCGGCTTTCAAGGACGTGGAATCTGGCCGGCAGCATTGGGACCTAAAGATCCACGGTGATAAGGTGGAGTTGGACGCCATGCTGCAGCGGATGTGCTCGCTCGTCACCGCCGGCTTGACCGGCCTGGACATCACACTCAGATGGATGTCCCGGCTGATGATGCCGCTGCAGCAGCGCGCACAAAAGATGTGCTACTACTCCGGCCGGCTGGATCCGACCCGGCTGTCCTGCCATGATCCTTGCTACCACAACTTGAAGGAGTTGGTGTGGACGATCATGAAGGAGCGGCTGCCGGAGCACTAGAAGTTCGGGCTGGCTCCTTACAACCACGACAACCTCGCGCCCTGGGTAAGTCTTGCCAGCCAGTTTTTTGCTTTCTCGTTCTTCCTTTTTATTCGGCTGACCCTTGTCCCTTACTTTCGCATACCTTTCCCTGCATCATCCGGGAGGAGGGCGAGCCCCCCTCCAAAACTTCATGCCAAACCTTCCCAAGCCACGTGCTCGCCGGTTCAGCGAGGAGTCAGATGGGGACGGCGACGTCTTCCCCAGTCGGAACGACGAGCCGGCTCACGACCCCCACGTGGAGGTTGATGATGAGGAGGAGGACGTGCTGGCTCCCGAACCGACTCGGCGCTGCGCAACGGACAGCGACTCCAGTCGGTCGAGCGCCGGTGGGAGCGGCTCTAGCCAGTCCGGCGCCCGTGGGAGCGACTTCAACCGGTCCAGCAGGGGAGGAGGCAGGTCCAGTCTGCCTGTCATGGAGTAGCCGGCCCCCAAGAGGAGCCGGGCTAGCGCCCTTCCACCTAGCCGCCTTGGTCGCAAGAAGGGGCCGCCCCCTATGGTGCCGGGGTAAGCTTTCTGCCGATCCTTACGCCCTTTCCTCCTTTCCTTGTGCAACGTTTTCTATCTTTTGCTTATTCGCTTTTGTTTCTCTCTTGTTTTCTGTTGTCCAGCACGCTGGTCTCCTTTGGTGCTGGGAGCCCAGCGCGGGCGCCCACTGGCTCGCCGCCCCGCGCGTCGGACACTGCGCCACCTCCGGCTGCTCCTACTCCCCCTCCTTCGCCTAGGGTGCCATCTCCACCGCCACCACAAGATGATCCGGCTGCCGCAGCCGAAGCAGGCGACGCCCCGCCGACCATGGTGGTGCAGCCAGAAACGGTTGTGTCTACTTCACAAAGTGGAGGTAGTTCCCCCGAGGTGGCGAGGAGGGCCTCCACCGGCATGGAGCTTGTGGTCGTCACCGACGACAACTCCAACGACGAGCCGGGGAAGGAATGGCGCACGACCGTTGATGACGACGCCTCCCCTACCGCCTCGCTGGCGGACCTTGCTGCCACCCTTGAGCTGGCGGTGAAGGAGACCCGGCTGCTCGTGGCCACAGCCGGCGGCAACCAGACCCTGGAGCAGAAGCTCGCGGCTGCCAATGGGACCTCGCAAAGTAAGTCCCCTCATCCGGATTCGGTTGCCAGATACTTTCGTCTTTCTCTTCTATTTCTTCTTTTTTTCTGCTGATAGTCGGTTTTTGCAACCCGGAAATCGATCGCCTAAAGAAGGCGAACGACCGGCTGAGCAAGTCCAATTCCACGCTCCAGTTGCAGAATAAGGACTGGCACGCCAAGATGGATGCCCTGGTGGCCACCGTCAAGGAGCGCGATGCTGCCCTCGCCAGCCGGGCCCAGGCCTTTGACCTCCTCGAAGCCCAAAGCAAGGACCAAGAGAAGGAGGTCAAACGACTAACGGTTCAGGAGAAGGCTCTGGTGGAGGAGCTGATGCAGGTTGGGCACACGGCCAAGGATAAGTTTTCCTCCGACTATCTTCGTCCCTCCTGATCCGGTAGCCGGATCTGACAATCTGTTTTTCTAACAGCATTTTATCCCGGTGTAGACATGCTGGCGTATAACCGGCTACAGGAGAACTAGCCGGGGGAGAAGCCGACCTCCTAGGAGTTGGTCATCCTCCTTGGAGAGGAGGCCGCCAAGCTCCACCAAGCGGCTCAGGCGTTCTTCACATTCCTGTGGCTAGACATGCCGGTGCCAGAGACGATGGCGTAGCTGGCGGCCAAGGTGGCGGAGGTGCCCGCTACCATCGATCGCCTAAGGGATCTGGCGGCGTGACCTGGGGTGGAAATTGCCTTGGCCTTGATGCTCTCCTAGTACAAGGACGCCCGCATCGAGAAAATCGACGGGGGCTTCTGTGCCAGCCTCGACCTCGCCGCCATCCGCCAAACCCATCCGGAGCTCCGTGCCTCCGCCATCAAGATTGCCGACTATGCGGATGACGACGAGGTGCTCACCGACTCGTAGTTTGCCCGGACGCTGGATGCGGATGCCTCGTCGCAGCCGACTGGTGGGGACGTCGGAGCCGGATCTGCCAACGCGCCTCCTCCGCCTCCCGAGACCACTTATGGCCAACATCATCCTCACGGCAAGGTCCCTGCCGCTTAGATATAATCCCCGGAATGCCGGGTGAACTTGTAGTTATTTTTTTGTTGAACTTTGTTGTCTGTGTCAGCTGTCTCTGACGCCAGGTGAACGTATGGGAGCTTCGTATCCCCTTTTTATCCAACCGCACTATTTGGCTTGCTTCCAACTTGTGATTTTTTGTATGCTTCGAAGTTCTGATATTTTGCCGGTTGAACTTATCCGTCTACCTTCACTTGGTTGAACGCCTTTAGCCAGTGGAACTCCAACTCTAGTGGGGGCACATCAGCGCACCCACTGGGTGTAGCCCCCGAGATTCGGAGTAGCTTGCGTAGCCAGGTGCTTCAAATCTTCTTCTTTCTTTTCGTCAAGTCCTTAGCATCGTCCGACTAGACGCCTCTAGCCGACTAACGCAACCGGGAGATATCCGGCTGAACGCAACCGGGAGATATCCGGCTGAACGCCTTTAGCCGAGGGATCCTCAACTCCAGTGGGGGCATGCCAGCGCACCCACTAGGTGTAGCCCCCGAGATTCGGAGTAGCTAGCATAGCCAGGTGCTTCGAATCTTCTTCTTCCTTTTCCTTCCCTCGCCCTCACCTAGGCTCCAAATCTTCGGCTAAACTCCTTTTAGCTGGTCGGAACTACATGGATCCACTAGGGGCGCGTGAGCGCACCCAGTGGGTGTAGCCCCCGAGATTCAAAGCACTTGATGAAGGCTACGACTTCGAATCTTCCCTCTCCTTGTAATCTGACTCGATGTAGTCGTACAACAACAAACACATATGCATACCAATTCATTAATAGGTTAGTCGGTTAAGGTAGCGCCTATTAGTTGGTAGGCAGTTTTAGTTTTTCAAAAACTAGCTTGTGCTTCTCTGGACATTTAGTCATTTTCCCGTGCACTCTGCTGTTTACGCTACATCCTTGCCGGGCAGCCGGGTTGTGGTCTGCAGCCGGAATCGAAGGGAGCTGACAATACATTCCGCATGGTACTGAAGGCTTAGTAGCCGGATCGTCTCAAACTAGTTGCAAGGCCAGGTCACCCGATCCGTTGCATCTCCTCCCTGTTTTTCATGTGGGATGCCTCAGGCTTTTGCACTTGCTAGCCGGACAGTCGGGTTGTGGTCTATAGCTGAGACGAAGAGTGGGCCTCCGACATCGTCGCACACTACATAGCCGGTTTGTTGATTTAGCTGGTCGAGCCAGCCGGCGAGCCCCTGGGTAGGGGCTGCCAGAGTCGAAAAACTGAAACAGAAACAAATGCACACAAATTTCTAGCAAGGAGCCCCCGAGTATCGCATAGGGGTCCGCATTTTCATTCATAGAGTTTGTGGTATACATACACTGTCCGATGACTAGGTGTAAAATGGGCGGAGTAGGGCCGCGTTCTAGGGGTGCTCTGTCTCTTCATCCGACTTTTCCATCTTGTTCTTGCGCGACTACTGCACGTCGATGAGGTAGTAGGAGTTGTTGTGCAGCACCCGGCTGATGATGAAGGGGCCCTCCCAAGGCGATGATAGCTTGTGCATGCCCTTCGTGTCTTGCACCAGGCGGAGAACCATATCGCCCTCGCGGAATGCGACAGGGAGGATTCGGCTCGAATGGTAGTGACGTAGGCGCTGCTGGTACATGGCTGATTTGGACAGTGCCAGCTCGCGGGGAGACCCTAAGCAGGCTAGATAGAGGTGTTGGGACTAGTAGGGAAGCTCTCGACGGCATCCACAGGAAGGATCGGATACGAGCAAGTGTAGCGACACAGAGGAAGTATCCAGGTTCGGAGCCCTCATGGTGAGGTAAAGGTCCTACTCCTGCCGACCTGACTATGAGTAGTATACGGGCTACAATCTCTCCTCGTGGTGAGGTAAATGCACTGAGACCAACCCTTGCTACGAGAGCCTTGCCTCTCCTTATATAGGTAGAGTGGCAAAGGTCTCACTGGCCAGTCCGGCTGGTGGGCCCCATAGGCAGGTCCCAGCCAGCTGGTCATCTACAGTACCCAGTACGCTTACATCGCGTCAGGGTACATGCGGTAGGGTCGTCGTGGTACAGTGAACACCGTGCGAGCCTGTCGTCAGCAGCTGGCCACTGTTCCCGCGTCACCAAGCAAAGTCTTCGGTATGTCCATGTAGTTGCGGGTCTTGTTATCGTACCAGGGCATACCATGCACTGTGCACCGTGCAGCACGTCGCTCTGTCCTCCTTGTTGAGTCCGGCTACGCTGATGTAGCATGTCCCGTGCCTTATTGATCCTCATGGTTCCGGCTACCGTGAAGTAGCCGACATGACTTGCTCGTGTCTGGCTGCGCTCAGCCAGCCGGACGTGAATCGACTACCATAGTTCTTGTCCAGTTGGGGTACCCGGAGGTCATCCCCCCGACAGTGTTTGTCACTCGGAATGATGTCTTCCTTGAGAAAGAGTTTCTCAGTCAGGGAGTCAGTGGAAGTACGGTGCAGCTCGAAGAAATTCGAGAGGGACCAGTCAGTAGCGAGTCAACAAAAGCCTTGCAGGTTGAGCCGAACATGGTAGCTGAGCCGGTATCTTTACCTACACTATGATGATCTGCGAGATTGGGAAGTGTTCGTGATGTATAACTATTAGATAGTGATGAGCCGACAACTTATTTGGAGGCAATGATGGAACACAATTCCGAGTCATGGCTTGGAGCCATGAGATCCGAGTTAAAGTCCATGGATGAATATCAAGTTTGGAACTTCGTTGATCTGCCAGACGGTGCATGACTCATCGAGTGCAAATGGGTTTGTAAGAAGAAAACTAATATGGATCGAAATATTTATATCTATAAAGCACAACTTGTCGCAAAGGGGTTCCGACAGGTCCAAGGAGATGACTATGATGAGACTTCCTAACCTATGGTGACGCTTAAGTCAGTTCGGATCATGTTAGCTATAGAAGGATATTTCGACTATAAGATATGGAAGATGGATGTCAAAATGTCGTTCCTCAATGGAAAATTAACCGAGGTAGTGTATATGATACAGACCTAGGGTTTTTCCTATTTGGCTAATGCTAACAAGGTATGCAAAATTCAGAAATCCATTTAAGCAAGCATCTCGGAGTTGGAACATTCCCTTTGATGAGGTAGTCAAAATGATTAGCTTCGTCAAGAGTGATCATGATTCTTGTTTATACAATATGTTTAGTGGGACCAAAGTAAACTTTCTGATATTATATGTGGGTGACATATTACTGATTGGAAATGATGTCCAGATGTTGCAAGAAACCAAAGAATTGTTGGAAATGATTTTCTCAATGAAATATTTGGGTGAGGCAACTTACATACTAGGAATCAGTATCTATAAAGATAGATCCATGCGTCTCATTGGACTGAGTCAGAGTACATATTTGGACAAAGTTTTGAAAAAATTCAAGATGGAATTGTCTAAGAATGGGTTCTTACCAATGTCCCATGGTGTAAAACATAGTAAGACTCAGTAATACGGCAGAGCGGGAAGTACATTTCACACCAAGGACCTAAAATTATGGAAATTTATGTTGAGGTCCATACATTTAGCACAAAGGACCATAAAATTAAGCAAGGAACATAGTCTGGTATGGCTCCTTCTAAAAAAAGCAGCTGATCGAGCCATACTCTTCATACTACTTGCTCTTTCCCAAATTAGGACACATATTAGGTTTGGCCAAAGTCAATCTTTTAAAAAGTTTGACCATCTATATGTAAAAACCTACTGACTTTTAAAATGACAGATCCATATAATATGAAAATATAGTTCATGATGATTCCAATCACATTGAGTTGATGTCATATACTTTGTCAAAGTTTATTAAATTTTACTTTGAACAAAAGTAATGCGTGTCCTAATTTGGGAAGGAGGGAGTACTACTTTCTTCAAGGACCTAAAATGGAAAATTACACTAAGGTCCATACATTTAGCATAAAGGACCCTAAAATTAAGCAAGGAAAAGAGTCAGGTTTGGTTCCTTCTCGAGAGAGTAGATGATCGAGCCCTACTCCTCATACTACTTCACCTTCGATTGCTTTCAAAATATGTCCAATTTTTTTGGCATGCAAATTCATGGACATGGGATCATCAACATAAACTATGATGTAGATATGGCCTTGAACTTGGTCGTTCGGCTTGAAATCCAAGAATGTTCATACTCATGTTTATGTTCAAAAAGTTGTCAAAACTCATGTTTATATTCATGGAAAGTAGTACACACAGGAGAATGTCGTGTGAATTCTTTTGTTATTAGTACTCACTAATTTTTGTTTGATTGTTTTCAAAACAAGCATTTTTTGGCAAATGCCGTCGGATTGAAGACAAGTACGCCAAGAGGGGGTCCGCAAGGCATGTGGAGAAAGGGGGTGTGAGCTGATGGTATTCCAGGACGATGAGCACACAAGCTTTTCCCAGGTTCGAATCCGCCGGCTAATGATGGATCCTACTTTTTCTAGCAATCTAGTAATACGGTAGAGTCAGAAATACATATTACACTGTAATGATACTGTGCGGATACCCGAATCAGATGATCACATCCTCGACAAACTCTTTGGTTGTTGCTGCATCACAACTTGCGACAGGTTTTGACTCTATCCATTTCATGAATTTATCCACCATCACTATCCACTTTGAGCCTATCTAAATCGTCCTGCCATGTCAAGCCCCCAGACAGCAAAAGGTCATGTAATTGGAATTGTTCGCCACTGATTAGCTGGAACATGGGCTTGTTTGGCATATTTTTGGCAACACGTGTATGTCTTGACCATCCATTCGGCATCTTCCATGGCTATAAGCCACAAAATCCATTTCTGAAGGCCTTTGCCACCAAAGATCTGGCTGCAGCGTGATGTCCGCATTCGCCTTCATGGATTTCCCTTAGGATTTCCACGTCTTCTTCTAGAGAAACACAATGCTGAAAGACCCCAGATGCACTCCTCTTATAGATCTTACCTCCCACTACTGTGTAGGATTTTGCTCGTCAGATGATCTATCGGCTCAGAACTTTGTCTTCGGATAATTTTCTATCTACCAAGAAACCAAGGTAGGGTTTTGTCCAACCTTGAAATACAGCTAGAACTGCTATGAGTGGTGAGTCAGATTTGTTCAGATACTCCTCATCAACTCCTGTGATTGAGGGAACTCTCAAGTGCTCCAAAAAAACACTGTCCGGGACGTGTTTCCGCGTAGAGGCTATTCTTGATAGAGCATATTCTTCCTCATTGTTTTGTTCAGGGAATGTGTTGAACTTCAAACACTTTGAACGATTTAGATAGTTTATCCATGACGGCTCTATAAGCTGCCATGTTCTTGTTTGCATTGCAGATATCAGAACTTGTTGAGCAACTAAATCCGAGTCTCCATAACACATTAGTCGGTGAATTCCGATGTCTTATGCGATTCAAATTCCATGTAGCAAGGCTTCATACTCATCAATGTTGTTTGTCAGTGTGGAGTGAATCTCTAGTACATAGAACAGTTTATCACCTTGGGGTGACTAGACTACCACGCCAGCCCCTGAGCCCCGAAGTGCTTTAGACCTGTCAAAATACAATGTCCAAACTTCTGTCTCTAGGAGACCTATGTTTTTTACTGTCTCTGTCCAATCAGCAACCAAGTCAGCAAGGATCTGGGATTTGATTTCTATATGTGGTTTGTACTCAATATAAAAAAAGCTACTAGCTCAATTCTCCACTTAGTGATGCGTCTTGTTGCATCACTGTTGCTGATTATGTCTCTCATGGGAGATTTGCTCACCACGGTAATCTTGTGCTCTTGAAAATAGTGCCATAGCTTTCTGGATGCAAAGAATACACCATAGGCTAACTTTTGGTAATGAGGGTACCTTTCCTTCGATTCAGTCAAGACCTTGCTGAGATAATAAGTCAGACACTACACTAGGTGTTCCTATTTTTTCCGGCCGTTCCACCACCATGACGACACTAACAACTCTATTTGTCGCAGCTAGATATAACACCATCGATTTCTGTGGCTCTGGTGTTGCAAGGCTAGGCCGGATGAGAGTATGGCTTTGAGATCCTGAAGTACAGCTTTAGCTTCATCAATCTAGACGAATTTCTTGGTCTTTTTCAAGAGTTTTTATAGTGGTGTGGCTCTTTCGTCAAGCCAGCTTACAAACCTACTGACTATAGAAATGCAGCCAGTTATTCGTTGTACATCCTTCAGGCGAGTTGGCCAGGAAATGTTGAGTATAGCCTTTATCTTGTCGCAGTTTACTTCTATGCCTCTTTGTGACACAATGAAACCTAACAATTTCCCGGCTAGTATTCCAAAGAAACACTTCTTCGGGTTAAGCATTATATTGTATTTTCGTAGATTGCAGAACGTTTCCTCCAAGTCAGAAATTAGTGTTTCCTTCTTTTTGGAAAATCACAACTATGTCGTCCACATATGCATGTACATTGCCTCCAATTTGATCGTGGAGGCAATACTGCATAGTGCGCTGGTACGTAGCTCCTACGTTTTTGAGCCCAAAAGGCATCGTTACATAGCAGAAGGTTACAAAAGGTGTGATGAATGAAGTTTTTATTTTGTTTGACTCCTTCATCGGAATTTGATGATATCCGGAATATGCGTCGAGAAAACATAGAGGTTCTAAGCCTGCTATCGAATCGATAACTTGATCCATTATAGGCCGAGCTAATGGATCTTTGGGACAAGCCTTGTTCAAGGCAGTATAATCAACACACATCATTAAATCAGTGGTGTCCTTTTTATGGAACATTATAGGATTGGCCGACCAATCAGTATGGACGACCTCTTCTATGAATCCACCTAACTCCAGCCGGGCTAGTTCCTTAGCTATTGCTTTGCACTTTTCATCGCCGAAACATCGTAAGGACTGTTTGACGGGTTTAGAATTTGGGTATACATTTAGACTATGCTCGGCAAGTTCCCCAGGTACTCCGGTCATGTCAGATGGCTGCCATGCAAAGATGTCTTTATTAGATTTGAGGAACTCGACGAGCGCGCTTTCCTATGCATGGTCTAAAACTACACCTATCTAGGTCACCTTGGAGAGATCATCATCCTTCAATAGCGTCATCTTCGTCACTTCTGATGCCTTGAACTCTGGAGTAGGCTTAGTCACATCCTTCTTCGTTGCGAGCATCTTGGATGGGTTGATGTTCTTCGTAGGCTTAGTACTTACCTCGCCCAAGAAAGATCAACTGAAATACATCCTCCATATCCATTTCAGAGCGTCAAATAATGTAGCTGAGTATGAAGTGCTCGTGCATGGACTTAAGGTGTCAAAGGAAGTAGGGATACATCGGATACAATATTTTGGTGATTCGGATTTGGTGGTGTAGCAAGTGTGTCGCAATTGGGATGCTCTAGATGCAAACATGGACCTTACAGATTCCATGTTCAAAAGATAAGTGGGTTTTTTGAAGGATGTGAATTCCACCATGTACCTCGGCTTGAAAATGAGGCAGCCGATGTATTATCTAAATTGGGGTCCTGTCCACAGCCAATCCCACCAGGCGTTGGTTTGGAGCACTTGACAAAACCATCTATCACACCTTCACCTGAATCCGACTCAATCTATGTCCCGACACACTCCGGATCAGAAGCTATCCGTATGGATATAGATTGGGGGAGCACCTTAGCAAACCCGGCGAATACTTTGGTAGACCCGAGGACTGCCTCGCAGAACCTAGGGACTGTACAGCCTGATCTGGCGGAGTTATGTCGGTGGAAGCAATGGAGATTGATGAGGAACTTTTCCCTGTTTGAGCTATACATGCATGGGCAAAGCCAATATTTGAGTTCTTGAAAGAAGGAACCTTGCTGACTGACGAGATACTTTCAAAGAAAATCCAAAGGAGAGCAAAGGCATACACTATTATCAATGCCGAACTATACAAGAGGAGTGTTACAAGTGTTCTGCAACAATGTGTTGACCCAGAAGAAGGGCTTGACATCCTCCGAGATATCCATCAGGGGGAATGTGGGCATCATGCATCATCCAGAGCATTAGTGGCAAAAGATTTCCAGCATGGATTTTACTGGCCAAGTGCCTTGGAGCAAGCAGAAGATCTTGTAAGAAAATGCAATGATTTTCAGAGGTACGCCAACAAGACGCACATGCCTATGTCGGAATTGAAAACTATACCTATCACTACACCAATAAGGCAGCCCTGTCTAGTCAGAAAAAGAACAACAAGTTATAACAGAAAAAGAGAAATAAGAAATACTTGAAGATTGTGAAGTACAATCCAAAAATGGACAAGGAAGGAACAAGGACTTACTCGGATGAGGTTAGAGGTTGCCTCGGCCTGGGCGCTCTCCGGACCATAGCCTCGGGCACGGGTTTGCTAGTACTCTTGACACCGTGTTTCTTCTGCATCTTCTTAGATGGGGTGGCTCAAAAGAAGAGACCGAGGTAGCCATGTGCTTATTGGAGGGAGCAAGAACTGGGTCACCCACGGCGAGAGTAGGATCCTCGTGGACCTGCCCAGCCGGATTAGCTGAAGCCGAGTCAACCAGAAATGTGTAAGAAATGGGCATCGGGTCAAGTACCTCCATAATCTCAATATGAGAGTCTTCATCATCATCATGCCAATCCATTTAAGAAGAGGCCTTACCAGAAGTTCCTTTGGAGCCATCCGGAGTGTCCAAGAACATTTTCGAGTCTGGCTCCATCGTGTCCGAGACAATACGGTCTTTTCACCATTTAAGGGATGGCTCCTTACCATCTTCGATGGTCTTCCTAGGAAACAACTAGAGGCAAAAATACAAAAGAATGGAGTAAGAGGATTGTCTGATGTAAGACAAGATTCAGAAAAAAGGATCAGGTGGGAAACATACCGGAGAAGGCAACTTATCCCGGTAGAAAAGGTCTAGCTCCTATTCCCAGTCTTTGGTGAACTCCTTTTATATCTTGAAGATAGCCTTGACCCAGTAGAAAATCGCAGTGTTATTGAGCTCAAAGGAGGAAGTTAGGTTGGGGTCAAGATGCCCACTCATGTGGCAGAGCTTGTGAGTGCGTTTTTGCAGGGGAGAGGTCCGACTATGGACGAAGGTGATCATCACATCTTCGCTGCGTAGCCCCAGATTGTTTAGCTCCTTGATTCACTTCTCCACCTGCTGCACCAAAGTAGTTGGCTGCCTTGGGATCCGGTTCCACAAAGAGGTATCCGGAACACCCAACTTGAAGGGGTGCAGCCGGATCAGGTCCTCATCCGTGTTGTTCCTCGCATAGAAGAACATCCGGGCCTAGCCTTTGCAAGACTCGAGGCCATTGACTCAGGGAAATGCAAAGTTTTTGTAGGGAGATAGAGGCCCCACCGCACTGGGTCAAGGATTTGTTAGCAGACGCAAGAAAAGGATCAGGGATGACGTTCTTGCGGAGGCCGAAGAACTTGATCCAAAGCTCGTTGGTGGGCCAAAGGCCGACATACCCTTCTATGATGGATTTAAAGGAGGAATGGGAGGCAATGGCATTCGCCGGAAGATGATGTCGTTGGAGCTCATATGAATTGATGAAATCATGGAAAAAATTGCTAACTGGGAGACCAAAACAGCGTTGGAAGTGAGAGAGAAAGACCACAAACTCACCCGGATTGGGAGAGGGAGCGATCTGCTGGGCGGCGAGGAGACAGGTAACCCCTTCAGGGATGCGGCGGGTCAGGTAGAGCCAGTCAAGATCATCTTGACAGACCCAGGAGCCGACCCAGCCACCGCGTTTGTGCGCTTAGCTTTCCTCCTCCTCCTAGAAAATGGAGATTTCTTCTTCTGTCATCTCTAAGTCACTGTCCTCACTGACCCAATCTAGGGTGGGGGACAGTGGCCTAGATTGGTGTGGCCATGTCTTAGCGAGGTTGTGCGGAAGCGGAACTGTAGCTACGACGGAGAAGCGACAAGGCGCGGCGGCGGTGGGGCTACGAGGAGCAGAAGCAGCGGTGACTGTGGCACTGTTGTGGGAAAGAAGGAAGAAGAAGAGAAGACGCGCGTACAAAGTGGGGGAAGAGCAACCAAGGGGCACCTAAGGGGGAAGTGGGATCCAGCGGTGCGGCGGAGCCACATGGTGTGGCCGTGTATTTGCCGGGTCAGCCAATCAGAGGCGGGCCACATGAAGGGCCACAGGGAGCAGCAGATCCCACAACGCGACGTGGTGATACAGTTAACGAGGAGCCAGCTACGATGTGACGTTTGCAGCAGTTATCCCTGACAGTAAATACAGTAACCGGCACAGTAATTATCGCAGACCCTTAAAATGAGGCAAAACAATGATTACCATCCATGTAGGATGTGGGGAAGTGTACGAGAGAAGGAAAGATGACCTGGATGAATAGAAAGTAACCCGGCCAGCGAGTAGAATCTCGGAATGAGCCAAGGGAATGTCAAGTCACAAGAGCCGAGTTGTAGGATAACTCGGTGAAGAGAGCACATAACTTGGTAGGTTGAACCTGTTGTGGCCTTATCAGCTTAAGTTGTTGAGACCGCACCAGCTTCGGGGACTAATGTTGGGGGGATACCCCTGGGTTGTGTCACGCTGGGGTATAAAGGCCATGTTAGACGAGGTACGGCATGGTCAAAGAGTATGCTAGCCGAGTCACCTGAACGCAGGCCAACTTACAGAGTGACCTGGCTCGGAGGATATTCGTCTAACCATGTCCCGGTTGACATATAGCGTATGTCGGCTAGCCTTTTGTAACTTGTTTGCAGGTACCCATGTGGCCGAGTTAGCTAGGCGTTAGACGGGTTATCACTTGGCTTACAAGAGAAGGAAGGAATCTCGCTGGTCAAAAGGTGGTCTCTGTCCACTGTAGCATGAGCGAAGCGAACAGAGGGAAGGACCAGAGTGGAGTGGCCGACCAGGATGACGTAGCCAATGTCGGCTGATGCCACTAGTGTCGGACGCCGCAGAGGGGATCAGAGAGGCTTACGCCCTAAGTCCGGACCAGCTTGATAAAGTGTAAAAGAGGCATCTTACTTTACCGAGGAGCATATTCGAAGAATATGCCTCCAGGTATGCCCTAAATTGTAACCTAGCCCCCCTGTATAAGGAGGGGAAAGACCTCCATAGAGGAGGTCATCTTTTTTTACTAAGGAAGAACCCTAGAGTATTGTTGTGGGTAGTAAGAGAATTAGTCTCCTTCTCACGAACAGCTCGAGGATCCCTTGTAATCCTACATCAACAAGAGAGAAATACAAACATCTGTGTGTGGAATCGCCACACCGTCCCTCCCTGCATTCCTCTAGTGCATATTGGACACATCTTTATCCTATACATGGCATCTTCCGCGCCACTACCACGACAAATTGTACTATCTGAGTAATATGGCAGTAGGCGGTGCACATGTTTCCCCAGGTGTTGGGTTCGCAGTATAGAAAACCAAAAATTCCTACAAGTTAACAACTGATCACCAGGATCTATCTACCTAGATACAATCAACGGGTGGATATACATCCATAGAGAACATACCCTCGAAGAGCGACAAAGCGTAACGAGATTGAACTCATGGATGATGCAGTCATTCGCTTGCCGATCTCAATATTGTGAGGAAGTCTAGCACCACAACTTAGTAGTGCATCCATGATAGCACAAATGGTCGGTCCTCCGAGAACCTCCGTGTCCTCCTTCTAGCAAAGCAGCGGAAGAAGCAACTCCTTCCAGACAAAGACACCGGGAACATGTACTTCGCTAATTCGAAGACATGGGGGAATAATATAGATGGGGATAGAGATACTTCACGAGGAGGTGTGTAGTGAGAGGTGGAGGAGGAGGCCTGATGTCTACGCACTTCTATTCTTGTAGACAGTTGTTGGGCCTCCAAGTGCAGAGGTTTGTAGAACAACAGGAAGTTTTCCCTTAAGTGGATTACCCAAGGTTTATCGAACTCAAGGAGGAAGTGGTCAAAGGGATTCCCTCTCAAGCAACCCTGCAATCAAGATACAAGAAGTATCTTGTGTCCCCAACACACCCAATACACTTGTCAGGTGTATAGGTGCACTAGTTTAGCGAAGATATAGTAAAATACAAGTGGTATGGAGATAAGAAAACGGTGCTAGAAAATAGCTTGATGGTGTGAAAGAGACTAAAGGCAAACTGAAATAAAGATAGAAGCAAGCAAACATGTAATAGATCTAATAGCAAACGGTGTTTCAGTGCTTAGAAACAAGGCCTAGGAATCATAGTTTCACTAGTGAACACTCTCATATAAATATTTTCTCTTTATGATACTACTCTTAACTACTCTCCGGTTGGACACTCTAATCCATGGTAGGGCTATAAGAACACACCTCAAAGTTTGCTTTCCCCATCTAGATAACCCCACACTATCACCTTGAGCACTAGATGGTTCAAACAAACACCACAATTTCATAAAGACATCCAACTCCCAATATAACTCATAACAAGTATTTGTAATCTCTAGCCTAAGTGCCACCATGGTGTGCAGACTATCAACTTCACACACATGGGGAAAGAAGAGATCTATTAAAGCACTTGAGTAGCAAGGTAGATCTATAGATTACAAGCTCATGATCTCAGTAAGATCATGCATAGAGAGAGAGAGGTGAACACATAGCTACCGGTAGAACCCTTAGCCTCGAGAGAGAACTACTCCCTCCTAATCATGGGAATCAGCAATGGTGATGGAGATGGTGTTGGAGATCGATGGAGATGGCTCTGAGGGCACTTCCCTGTCCCGCCAGGGTGCCGGAACAGAGACTTTCTGTCCCCCAAATGTCCCCTTCGGTGGCGGCGGTGCTGTGGAACTTTTTGTGGCTGGAGGCTTGACTATCTAGGGTTTCTGTATCAGGAGGAATATATAGGCGAAGGGGCAAGGTCGGTGGCCAGCCAGGGGGCCCACACCATGCCCTGGCGTGGCCTAGGGTTGCCGGCACCAAGGAGATCTGGAGATCCATACTGACTCCCGCACATTCAATGATAACTTCAGTGATCATGAGAATCTTTAATGTTTGTAACTAAGTCCCTTTGTCTCGCAATATATTACATGTCCGAGATTTGATCAGTGGTATCCCCATACCTAGTTTGATCTCATTATCGAAAAGTACTATTTTCTCGTTCCTGTGATATAACATTCAAGTGATCTTATCACTTGCTTGCAAGCTATATCAAGGTGATATCACTAAGAGGGTCTAGAGTATATCTCTCCTTCATCGGGATGGACAAATCCCACTCTTGATCCATGATCCTGAACATAACACTTTTGGCGTATATGAACTCACCTTTATTGTTACCATGTTACCGTGTGACGTTTGATGTTATCAAGTAACTCTGCATGTGTTAGTGATTGACATGATCTGATGGTCTAAGGACTAAAGTTACTTTGTATGATATTATAGCAATGTAAACATAATGACTTTCATCGTATTGCTATACTTCGGATGAATGTTCATCACATCATTCCACCAATGTTGTGACCTTGTTATCCAATGTCCATGATCAGGAAACCTTGATCATCTTGTTAATCAATGAGCTAAGTTTTTTTGAGAGGCATAACTAGGAACTATGTACTTGTTTATTAAACACACATGTACTAACATTTCCAATTAATAAAATTATAGCATGCAAAATAAAAATCTATCATATAGTTGGAATAAGATAATAACAACTTTATTATTGCATCTTGTGCATATTCCCTCCAGTCTCCCACTTGCACTAGAGACAATAATATAGTTTACATATTCATAAATCTAACTCCCATACAGTTCTGGTCATGATCATGTTTTTCCATAGGGAGAGTTTTAGTCAACGAATTTGCTACATTCAGATCCATATTTACTTTACAAATCTTTATATCTCAATCCTTGACATGCTCGCAGATGGAGTGAAAACAATGCTTGATATGCTTGGAATTATAGTGACACTTCGATTCTTTGTCATTATCTATGGCTCCATTGTTATCACAATAGATAACAATTGGGTCAACGCACTAGGAACCACACCTAGTTCAGTTATGAACTCCGTCGTCCAAACCTCTTCCTGCGCCTCTTTTGAAGCAACAACATATTCCGCCTCTGTTGTTGATCCCGCCATCATAGGTTGTTTGGAGCTCGTCCAACTAATTGATGCTTCATTCATGAGAAATACGTAACCAGATTGAGAGTTAGAGTCATCTAGATCGGTGTCAAAGCTAGCATCGACATAACACTTAGCGACGAGTTCTTCTTCCCCTCTGTACACGAGAAACATATCCTTAGTCCTTCTCAAGTACTTTAGGATATTCTTGACTAATATCTAGTGTTCCAAACATGGATCAGATTGGTACCTGCTAGTCAAACTAATAGCATGGCATACATGATAGAGCCTATGGCTCAGGCATAGGGGATCTTATCCATTATCTCTCTATCTTTCGCCACAGTCAGACTTTGAGTCTTACTCAATCTCTTGCCTCATAACATAGGTCAGAACCCTTTCTTACTTTCATCGATTTTAATTTTTTTAAAAATCTTATCAAGGTATGTACTTTGTGATAACCTAATTAAGAGTCTTGATCTATCTCTATAGATCTTGATGTCTAGTATGTATGATGCTTCACCAAGGTCCTTCATCCAAAATTTGCTATTTAGATAACTTTTAACACTATATAAAAGATCTATATAATTTCCAATCAATAATATGTCATCCGCATGTAATATTAGAAATGCCACCGAGATCCCATTCACTTTCTTGTAAATACAAGCTTCTCCGTAAGTTTGGACAAATCCAAACTCTTTGATCACCTTATAAAAGCGGAGGTTCCAATTCTGGGATGCTTGCTTTAGTCAATAAATGGATCGCTGAAGTTTCCAAACCTTTTCAACATCCTTAGGATCAACAAAACCCTTTGGTTGTATCATATATAACTGTTCTTCATATTACCATTGAGGAACGCGGTTTTGACATCCATCTACCAAATTTCATAGTCGAAAAATGTAGCAATCGCTAACATAATCCTAACTGACTTTAGCATCACCACGGGAGAATAAGTCTCATCATAGTCAACTCCTTGAATTTTTTGAAAACCTTTTGCGACAACTCGATCTTTATAGACGATCGCATTACCATCAGCGTTAGTTTTCCTTTTGAAAATACATTTATTCTCAACGGCCTTTCGATCGTGACGTAAGTCCACCAAGGTCCAAACCTGGTTTTCGTACATGGATTCCATCTCGTATTGCATGACTTCTAGCCATTTGTTGGAATCCAGGCTAATCATTACTTCTTCATATGTTGCAGGGTCATCATTTCCATCTACCATGAAATTCATGATAGGATTTCTATACAGTTCAGGAACGACACGTGTCCTACTTGACCTGCGAGGTCGGTAGTGTCCTCTTTCAGAGTTTCATGAACTTTATCATTAGTTCCTTCTTCATTAAGTGAAGTCAACTCTAGAACAATTTCTGGTGCTGCGCCACTCGTCGTTTCATGAAGAGAAGGTTTAATAACCTCTTCGAGTTCTACCTTCTGACTACTCACACCTTTCGCGAGAAAGTCCTTCTCTAGAAAGGATCCATTCTTGGCAACGAAAACATTACCCTTGGATCTGTGATAGAAGGAATGCCCAAATGTTTCTTTAGGTTATCCTATGAAGATGCATTTTTCCACTTTAGGTTCGATTTTATCAGGTTGAAGTATTTTCACATAAACATCGCATCCATAAACTTTTAGAAATGACAACTTTGGTTTGTTTCTAGACCATAATTCATACTGTGTGATTTCAACGGATTTAGATAGTGCACTATTTAAACTGAATGCGGCGGTTTCTAGTGCATAACCCCAAAACAAAAGTGTCAAGTCAATCAGAGACATCATAGATCGAACCATATCTAATAAGGTACAATTATGACGCTCCGATACACCATTACGCTTTGGTGTTTCTGTAAGCATGAGTTGTGAAACTATTCCACACTCTCTCATGTGTGTGCCAAACTTGTAACTTAGATATTCACCTCTATGATTAGACTGTGGAAATTTTATCTTTCTATGATGATGATTTTCCACTTCACTCTGAAATTCTTTGAAATTTTCAAAGGTTTCAGACTTGTGTTTCATGAAATAGATATATCCATATCTACTCAAATCATCCGTGAAAGTAACAAATAAGCGATATCCACCTCGTGCCGACACATTCATTGGACAACATACATTAGTATGAATGATTTCCAAAAAATTTGTTGCCGGTTCCATTGTACCGGAAAACAGGGTTCTAGTCATGTTGCCTATAAGGCATGGCTCACATGTATCAAATAATTCAAAATCAAGTGGTTCTAAAAGTCCATTAGAATAGAGCTTCTTCATGCGTTTTACCCCAATATGACCTAGATGGCAGTACCACGTATATGCAGATATATCATTATCAAGTTTAATCCTTTTGACATCAGCATTATGAATTTGTGTATCACTACTATAGAGATTAAAAAGAAATAAGCCATTCATCACAGGATTTAAATGAATAACCGCTCTGCAACAAACACGATCCGGATATAATGTTCATGCTCAGCGAGGCACCGAATAACAATTATTGAGGTTTAAAAATAATCTAGATGGTAAACGGAGAGGAAGTTTAAAACTAATCTAGATGGTAAATGGAGAGGAAGCATTCCGACGGCAATCACATAAACTTTTGATCCATTGCCGACATGCATCGATACCTCATCCCTTGCTAGTTGTCGCTTGTTCCGTGGCCCTTTATTCGAGTTAGATATATTAGCAATGATCCAATATCAAATACCCAAGTGCTACTTTGACTACTAGTCAAGTACACATCGATAACATGTATATCAAATATACCTTTGTTCATCTTTCTGGCCTCCTTGTCTGCCAGATATTTCGGGCAGTTGCGCTTCTAGTGGCCAGTCCGCTTACAATAGTAGCACTCGGTATCAGTCTTAGGTCCATCTTGGTTCTTCCCTGGAGCAGCAATAGATTTGACACCCTTCTTGAAGTTACGCTTTTGTTTACCCTTCTTGTCTTTCTTGAAACCGGTGGTCCTATTGATCATAAACACTTGATGTTCTTTCCTAATCTCCACTTCAGCAGTCTTAAGCATTGACAGAAGCTCGAGGAGTCTTCTTCATGGCTTGCATGTTATAGTTCATCACGAAGCTCTTGTATCTTGGTGATGATATTCGATAACATGATGTATGCCTAAGTCAATGGGAATCGTTATTCCCAACGACACAAGCTTATCGACGTACTAGACATTTTGAGTACGTGCTCACTTATAGACCTATTATCCTCCATCACGCAGCTAACGGACTTTTCTGAAGCATCATCTCTAAAGCAACATGGGTATAGAAAATCACTTTCAGTTCACCCATGGTATCAAAGGCATTACCATTCTCAACAGGCTTTTGGAGATCTGAATCTACCCCATACAGTATGCCACAAGGAATCATATTGTGGTCCTCCTAACGACTTAAATAAACATTCTTTACATCGGCAGGAGCATCATTAGGAGGTGGGGGGCCTATTGGCGCTTCTAGCACATATTGCTTTTGTGTAGAAGTGAGGAGAATCCTCAAGTTCAGGGCCTAGTTGGAAAAGTTGCTACCATTTGTTGCAAGTTTCTCTTTCTCCATGAACACATTGAAATTAAAAGCAGGTGGTCCCATCTACAACAAAATTTGCCAAGTTTATTTGTACTAAGTTTATGATGGATTGGGTTCAACTAATCGAAATTACAAATGAATTCCCACTCAAAAACAACATCCCTCATGTGTTTTTGGTTATTACATGAACCAGATCCAATACACCAAGACCGATCATCGCGTGAGTTGGTGTAGCTTCAAAGGCAAGCATCTAGATGGTCAACATATGATCCATATGACTCAGGATTTACCTTTCGGTTTGTGTTCCGAGGCCATGTTTCTACATGCTAGGGTCGCCAAGTAAGAACCTTAGTATTCACGTGTGTAAAACTATCTTACACCCGTTATATTCAAACGTAGAGTCTATCACACTCGATCGTAACGTAGTGTCTCGAAACGATGAACTTTATTAACGGTGCATACTTAAGGAAGAACACATTTTTATCTTGATATTTAAATTAGGGATCATTTGATAATGCTATTGAAGTGCAATACAAGAAATATAATATGCAAAGAAACATCAAATGCAAAATGTGATATGATATGGTTCTTGAACTTGATCACTATCTTGTGCATCATGGTATGATCTTCATCATTCCTATATGTGTAAGGCCAAGGTCTATGGAACTTACACTTTGTTATGTCATAATTACCAAGAGTATCAAACCATACTAGAAATTATATCATTACCATATCATGACACTTGCCCATCAACAACTAAACTAGATGCCTCTAATTTATAAAGTGCAAATTTTACGTGGCTTAGGGCTTACAAAGATAGAACTGTTATTACCTATGAACATGGAACCACAAAGATGATAATGAAATTAGTAGCAATTCATTGTAAATTCGATATTAACTATAGTAGGAGAGACAGATACCCTCTAGCCACTTATGCAAAACTAGTTGTCTGTCAAGCATGGAACATGTCTCATGTGCGAGGACATTTAAAGTTAGTCTGGGACGCTTCATCCCACTATGCCACCAATATAAAAATACATAGAAGATGCAATAACATGATCATCTCCCACATAATCATATGTGTTCTACACATGCTAAGCATCTACACATAAATCAGGCTTTGATGCTACTGTTAGTTACGTAGCATAGAAAACAAAAATTCCTACGGTGTGAACAACTAAGCACCAAGATATATCTACCTAGATACAATCAATGGTTGGATATACACCCATAGAGAACTTACCCTCGAAGAGCGAAAAAGCGTTACGATATTGAACCCGTCGATAATCTAGTCGTTCACTTGATGATCTCAAGATCATGAGGAAGTCTAGCACCGCAACTCATAAGTGCATCCGTTATCGCACACACGTCCGGTCCTCCGACAACCTCTGTTTCCTTGCTCCAGCAAATCAGCATAAACAACAACTCCTTCAATACAAAGCCACCGGGAACATGTACTTCTCTAATCCGATGCCATGGTGGAATAATCTAGAGGGGGAGAGAGATCCTTCACGAGGAGGTGTGAAGTGAGAGGAGGAGGAGGCTATAGGGGGGAGGGGGAAGCCCCTCCCATTTCCGATGGCCAGGTGGTGCTCCCCCACCTCTCAGTTCATGTGGGTGGAGGTTCCACTCACATAAACCTCCTCCACTCACAATTCCACTCATTTAATAAAACTAATTTATTTATGTTATTCAGAATGTTGTTAATTACATTAATTAACAAACATTCACATAAATGCCTTGCAACATTTCGATATCACATGCAGAACCAGCTGAAGAACTTTCACCCGAAACAATTTCGGTGTCCATCAAAATAATTCCAGTGCTTTCATAATCTTTCTCTGAAACATATTTGCTCCAAATGGTGTCGGTATTGCTTAAGTGTGTCATCCTATGGTTCGCGAATAATGCAACCATGATCGAGACCCCTCTCCGATCAATAATCAGCAGCGGGACCTAGAGATTCGTACTCACTACCACACATTCAACGATGACTTTAGTGATTGTGAGAACCTTTAATGTTTGTAACTAAATCCCTTTGTCTTATGATATATTACATGTCAAGGTTTGCAAAATAGGAAATCAATCAAAGATGCTAACTCAAGACTCAGGTAAAATATAACATTTCCCTGGCTTTCCGCCAGTAGTCCAAGATAGAAGATCTACGCCCTTCTTGAAGAACCTTAGTGAAGCTCTAAGGTGGAAAGACTGCGTCTTTCCCACTCCAATCCCGAAGATTGTCTACCGGAAGATACTTCACAAAGATTTCAAGGTCCGATGTCTTTTTCGCCAAGTTTCATCTCTTGATTCCTCTAAGGAGAAACTAACTAAAGAATTCCGTAGCCTCTCTACTACTACAGCCGAGGACCCACCTAAAGGACTACATGATCACTAACTCCATCATCTCTAACCTGTCTAAACAAGCCGCAAATACAACTATTTCGATAGACTAAGTACGACTAAAAGTAGTATAAGATCCTCGAGGACCCAACTGGCAGACGTCATCTGAAGATTCCAACTCTAGAGAGAAGGTTAGCGATAGTCTTCAAACATCTCTAGCGACCCCAAGAAGAAAGGACTACATCAACTCCCCGATCTACCCTAGTTGAATCCTAAGGGGGAAATACTATGTCTTTCCCACAACAATAGACTAACCATCTGTTAGAAGCAACCTCAATAGTTAGACCCGAAGTCGTGAACTAGGATACGATCAGCCCTTAAGAGAAACGTCGTAAAGACTTATAGAAGGAAGATCGTCCATCGCAATCAGGACTAGAACCTGCTCAACCCTCTGGGAATCCAAGACAACTGAAGTTCAACTTCGCCGAGACAGTACCCATATCCGAAGACGAAGTCCGAAAGTTAGTACGCTTGAGACACATAGTATTACTCCGACTTAGAAATCCCCTACCCGACTCTCCCGATTCTCGAGAAGAGATTCTTTTAAGGGGGAAAGGTCTGTAACATCCCAATATCAGCAACCCTGATTAGTTCCCCAAAATGCAAAAATCAGAGGGAACAAAATCTTTTTCTTGATTAGTGATATAGTGTTTTCTTATTGTTTTGTATGTGCTTTTGCATCTGAATGCATAGCATATGATATACTCCTTACCTCATAATCACTTGACAAAAGCTATTTCACAAAACTGTCTTGGCTTCTTCTACATAATCTCAAATGTTCTAGCTTTCTAAAACTTGAGCGAAGATGCCTTTCTCACAAACATTATTTTCCTAGCTTCATTTAACAAAATTATTGAGAGCTATATGATATAATCTCCTTATGTTTTCAAGATAGAACTTTGAACTATTCTCATCCCTAGGTTTTTCCAAAACCTTTTGAAACTCTTGAACTCTACTTTTGGTATAAATACCAAGGGACTCTCATGTACATCAAAATACAACCTTTTCAAAATACCCATCCTTACCCCAAGATAGGATTGTTGGTATCCATGGTAGTAGATTTGTTTTTATTGTAATATGAGTTGCCTTGATCTGTTAAGATGAATTGCCTTCATCTGCTGCTTGAATTGTTTGCTTAGGAGTAGTATGAGCTACCCTAGGAGCTCATCATCTAGCATATAGCTAATCAAAGAGTATCAACCCTAAGAAAGTTAACCAAGCTGGATCTGACCTATACCCACTAGGTGATCATCCAAAACCCTTAACCAGATCACTTTGAAGATTATTCATTATAGAAGATTCCAAGTCAATGAAGACCAATATCAAGCATGGATCTTTTCTACTCACTCTACACTTCAACACCATCCACTTGATGATGAATTGGTACCTTGCATCCTTTCAAAACCCTCCCCCTCTTATACTCTAGTCACAAACCCCATATCTGCCAAAATGCACTATTATCAATATCACATCTTTGAGTCCCCCTCATTTCAACCCTTGTGCATTTTTGGCAACGCACTTGCACCATATTGTAGACCATAATAAGGACTACCAAAGCCCACTCTTGCCCTTCAATATATCATCCTCTAACCCACTTGTTCTTGACGGTTTGGTAGGCAAGAAAATAATAATTCCTGCAAATCTTATCAATATACCTACTTTGGCAGAAGCTCATATTTTCATACTATCTTCTTTTGACCAAATCTTGGAATGATTGTAATATACTCATGAAGGTCTATCAATCCCTACCTCCATTGTTTCAATTGGAGGTCTATGCCTCCAAAACCCACATGGTTTTTAAGGCTACTTGATAATCTCCTATGTTACCCTTATTATTCAAAGTTTGTCATAAATCCTTGGAGAGCAAAATCATGATCAACCTCAGCTCTTTGCTCCATGGTGATCTACATAACTTGGTCTATCAATCCATATACCCCATTACCCAAGGCGAGCTATTATCTCTAAGATCCAACAAGGTTTTGAAGGTATAAAATTAACATTGCCCTAGACCCTTTATTCCCGGTATTCTTCCACAATCAAGTTTGATCGACAAAACCCAAGGTTGCAAATGATGGATGCATATGCTGGACATCATCTACCATGGAGATATAAATTTATCCAATGTTTTTCAAAATTGTTTTGGCCCTAAAACAATTTAATTCTTGTATTAAACAGAAGTCCCAAAGCTTCTTCACTAAAGGAAAGTTTGCCTTTCTCCCAAAACACATCTCCAACTTTAAGTACCACTTCAAAAGTAATTATTTTTGTAGAGTTATAATAATTCTTTTTGCCTATTTCCTTGAATGGAAGAAATGATAAAATAATTGTTTTAAATACTTTTCCTCTTCAATAAATCTTGGGAAAATTCCCTAAATGTGAAATGATATTTGAGACCAACTCAAACCAAGAACCCAACTTGTCCAATTCATAAATCTCATATTAATTCAATAAAACCTATTCAGCACATTTTGGACGATTACATTAAAAGGGACCTCTAATAATCAAAAAACTCCCAAATAATTCTTAGAGATGTACCTTGATCATGTCCATCTACCAGCCTTACTATCTCATCATGCCAAGCTCATAAACTAACACTTCCCCTCGTGATCATAAAATGGAACATTTTGACACCTTACCAAAAACATGAAGCAGAACCTCCCTAACCCTCATCAAACTTGGTCCATACTTCTCCACAGCAACCCTAACACTCCCTAGTCATGTGCACTCTAGAAATACTGTAGGACCCATCCCCTCCCTATATCTTATTTGGGAAGTGAGAGAGAGAGTAAAGCAACATAGACTAGCCCTTAAAACTTTGGCAACAGCAACCCTCTCTCACTCTAGAGCGCCCCACCTCTCTCCTCAGCACCGCCCCACCCGACCAATACCCTGCCTGGCCACCTCCCTTGATCCCGCATGGTCATGGTCTACCATAGACCATACCACCATGGTTCATAAGACTCCACCCACTCCAACCCCTCTACCCCTGGCTCATTTCCCTCCTTTGTATCCCCACTCTCCCCTTCCCGCCACACATAAGCTCTCTTCCTCTCTACAACTCAGGAGAATAGAGGCAGCACACCTTGGGTGTTCTCAAGGGTTAGCTCTTGCTCCCTTTCTACTGCCTCTCTCCTTCCCCTTTCTTCTCTAGCAACATCCCCGAGAGGTTTCTTCTCCGACCACTACAAGAAAAGTTGGATTTTACAATGGATGATTTTCATGGTTAAAGGCCCGTTTTTCATGGCCAAAGAGTCTTGCGCGATGGATGGCCTTCTTGGTAAAAACCCCGTCACAAATGAATTAACCATGTTTTTTCACCCGTGGCTGATCGCACCCTTCAGCCATGAAAACATGTTCCGTCGTCGATCTGTTCGCAAGCCACGCTGATGGATGACGTCATGCAAACTGCCACGTGGCAGCCGCCGTTATCGGCTGGTTACCGCCATTAACGGGCATAAAAACCGGGGCAGAAGCCAGGCCCAGCCAAGGCCTGCGAAATACTAACTGGCCGACCCATCAGGGGAGCCCAACAAGAAGATGACCTGTTATTATTTTGTCCTGCACTGTTTGAAATGGGCCCATAGATGCGACCCGTGGACTTCCAGGCCTAATTCTGTTTCATCCTACCGAAGGCTGATGACCCACAAGTATAGAGGGTGTATCGTAGTATTTTCGAGGGAAGTGAAACCCAATTTATTGATTCGACACAAGGGGAGACAAATATTATTTATAAGCCTTAACAACTGAGGGCTTATTAAGCGCAGAAAATAAAGTGTGCCATCAAGTTCGTGAGAGATTTACTTTTCTCATAACAAGCAAACATTTTATTCGGAAGAAAACAAGGCATATTGAATATGCACGGAAATAGAAAATGATGCTAATAGGTAGGTATGGTGGACATGTTGGCAATGTTTGGTTTTAGGGAGTTGGAAACATCAGTAGAATACTCAGTAAAAGTGAAGGCTAGCAATAGTAAGGGAGCGACAAACGAGAGAGCAATAGCTGTCATAATCATGCTTGTAACAAAACAGGACTAATCATGGCATGAAAGTGATTCAAGATCCTCAAGGCAAAATAATTCATTGAGGCTTAACTGATTATTTCAGTTATATGCATGCGTGAGCATGTGCCAAGTCAATTCAAATGAAACATTCAGAGGAGGATACCACGGTGTCATATCAAGTTATGAATAGAGTAATGCAAGCAAACATTCATAAGACATGCTACAAACTATTAGCAAGCTGGGACTAATCATACGAAAGCAAGAACTACTAAGCATCCAAAGATAACATACACCCTACACGAACAGACTAAGCATGCCCACAATGAAGAGTATATGTACAAAAATGAAAACAAATAGAGTTTGTTACCAGCCTCTTACCACACCTCAAGTTGTCATTAATCCTCATTATCGCCCTTCACTTGTGTGGCTTGAATAATAATATGTAACCAATATCCACTGAGGACTGCTGAACCCTGCAACAAACTCACAAAGCCAAAGAAGAACAACAAATATTTTTGGTGTTTTCGATTTTTTTCAAAGAAAGAACCAAAAATGGAAAGCAAGCAAAGCAAAATCTTTTTGGGTTTTTCGAATGGTTCAAACAAAGCAAAAAGGGAAAAGCAAACAAAGGCAAAAAGAAGAAGAAGCAAACCAAAGAGAAACAATAGAATTTTTTTTGGTCTTTTTGTGTTTTTAGAAAGAAAAAGCAAAGAAAGAACGAAAACTAAAAAGGGAACAAAACATGAATATATAAAGTATCGACGCAACATGATAAGGAGATGAGTGTGATGCCGGCGTACCTCCCGCCAAGCTTAGGCTTTTGGCCTAAGTGGGTATCAATCCCATGCTGGCCAGGATGAAGTGTCATCGTGGTACGACGAGGAGGTACCCTCGTCCTGGTGCAAGCTCGAGTACGTCCCTCCGTAGTGCGCGGAGTAATCGTAGGAGGGTACATCCTCCTGATGCTGCTCGTGGAAACCCAGCAAGTGGAGCTGCTCGTCCACCTCCTCCTTAGAGCGCGACCACGGTCTCCTGTGAACACTAAACAAAGAAGACTGTGGCAAAGGGATCTCCCTCTCATCCCTATTAGTAAACAACATCCTATATACTAGACTGTCCAAATCAGAATCAGCAGTGACAAAGTGATGAGTTTTCATAGCAACAAGGTCAAGCCTTTGTGGTGCCAATACAGTATCATTGGGGTCCACTGAAAGTCCTAATGCATTGACCATAAGCGAGGCAATGATGCCCCCATAGATAGGTCCCCTAGCAGCTAGGCGGTGAGCAATAAGCGAGCCAAGGTTGTACCGAGTGTCATTGTTGAGCGCAACAACAAGGAAGGCTAAATGATAGTTGGAGATATTACTTGTGTTATCCCTACCAAGCACACTGGTAAGAAGATAATATGCAAAGTATCTAAGAGCGGGGAGTTGGATGTTTCTTATCTTTCCGTGCTGCGCCACACGGTCATCATCATTGGTCACCCCTCGGTAAAGCTCCAGCAAATCAGCGGGTCGCCCTTGAATTTTCTTCACGGTCCCTGTCATGCTTACACCTACAATACTGCAAAATCTTTCCAATGGCATGGGAAAGGGAAAATTATAAATTTTGAAAGAGACAGTTGACTGATAGGGCGTGTTACTAAACGCGAAGCTCTCAACAAAGGTTTTGGTGAGCATAGCGTATTGCTCACTCTCATCTTGCATATATGAGGTTAAACCAACCCTCTCAATCAGTAGCAAGAAATCATCAAGAATCCCTGCAGCTTGTGAGAAAATAAAACAAGGAAAAGTAGATGGGTGAGCATCCCCATCATCCCTTTCATTACCAATACTAGTTGCAATGAGATATTCATTGTATGATGGCCTAAACTGAGAGGCTGATCTTGAGGGCCTCGACCTCCTAGGTGCATATCTCTCAAATATCTCTCCAAAGGTATGGTTGTTCATGCTTGGTATTCTGAAATTTAAACACCTATTAAATAAGTGATTGCAAAGTGAATAAAATGAAGGATACTACTCATAGGGACTTGTAAGAGGCCTAAACATGCATCAAAACTATATCTCTAAGCATCAAACAAGCTTAAAAGCTCTCATAAACTGTCACCTACAACAGCAAAATACTCAAGATATAATCCACTAAACAAAAATCTACTTGGACAAGGGGAGGAGTCACATACGAGAGAACAAGTGCTCCAAATTTCAGCAACAAAGAGTGGCTGAGCAAGGAGATCTAAAAAGTCGAGATCAAGCACAGCAAGAACGCGATTTTGAGCAATGAACTAGAGCTTACTCGGGAGAGAGAAGAAAGTGGCAGGTGAAAGAGTTAGTGGAGGGCCAGGGGTGGCCCACACCATGGCATGGCGCCACCCAGGGCAGGCCGCGCCACCAGGTGGTGTGCATGTCTGGTGGGTCCTCCTGGTACCCTCCAGGCACTCCTCTGCCCCTTTTTTCACGCAAAAATTTAATACGAATTTTCTGGAATTTTTCGAGACACTTTATTTTTGGGCATTTTTCAGGTATAGAAGAATGATTTTCTGACAGACAGAGATTTTTTTTTGGAAATGAAGCAATGACAAAACAAGGCTAGAACTACAGGAGTTCTAAGACAATGAAATCCTTTTGTTCAATGAAATCCTTTTGTTAACAAGGTTAATCAAGTCTTGTTACCAAAACAATTTCATATGAGACAAAAATTTGTATTCCACTAATGATTATGTTACCTCAACCTTGATAGCAATGGTCCCAATCATAATAGTTTCAAATTTTTCTCTTGGCATGGGACAATATATTTCTCCAACTTGAATGCCCTCAACATGTTCAATTGAATTCAAACCATAAGTCCTTTCAATTTTCAATAGACAGTATGTTCCTTGTCATTGACATTAAAGGTCAACTTTCCTTGATTACAATTAATAACAGCTCCTGCAGTATTAAGAAAAGGTCTCCCAAGAATAATAGACATATTATCATCTTCAGGCATTTCAAGGACAACAAAATCAGTTAATATCAAGAAATTTTGAGCCACTTGAACAGGTACATCCTCACATATACCAATAGGAATAGTGGTAGATTTATCAGCCTTTTGCAAAGATATATCAGTTGGTATCAGTTTTTCAAGTTGAAGTCTCTTATAGAGAGAGAAAGGCATAACACTAACTCTAGCTCCCAAATCACACAGAGTAGTTCTAACATAACTGTTCTTAATAGAGCAAGCGATAGTTGGAATACCTGGGTCTCCAAGTTTCTTAGGAACCTTACCATTAAAGGAATAATTAGCAAGCAAAGTAGAAATTTCTTCATTAGGGATCTTCCTTTTATTCGAGACAATATCCTTCATATACTTTGAGTAAGGAGGCAATTTAATAGCATCGGTGAAAGGAATTTGCTGGAATAAAGGTTTCATCCACTCGCAAAACTTATTATAGTGTTCATCTTCCTTTGACTTGTGTTTCTTATCAGGGAAAGGCATAGGTTTTTGGACCCAAGGTTCTCTTTCACTACCATGTTTCTTAGCAACCAATTCTTCTTTAGTGTATTTAGTATTCTTAGTGTGGTTTTCAGGTTCTTCTTCAACTTTTTCTTCATTAGGAACAGTATCAGAAATAGATATACTATTGGGATCTATAGCAGGTTCAGAGGGTTCTACAACAGTTTTATGTTTCTTTTTCCTTTTCTTACGAGTAGAGCCACTATTTTCATCTTGTTGAGAATCCTACTCAATTCTTTTGGGATGCCCCTCAGGATATAGAGGATCCTGGGTAGCAGCTCCACTTCTAGTTCTAATTTCATAGGCATGTTTTTCTTTAGCAACACTAACTAGCAAGTCTTTTTGCACTTTAATGAGTTGATCTATTTGAGTTTGAACCATTTGAAAGTGTTAAACAATCATTTTAACATCATTAGAGGTTCTTTCCACAATATCTTTCAACTCAACAATAGCTCTAGTGTTTTCCATTAGATGATTTTGCACCCTTCTATTAAAATTATCTTGCTTAACAATAAAGATATCGAATTCTTCTAAGCATTGATCAGGAGGTTTAGAGTAAGGGATATCACCTTCATCAAAGGTTGGAGAGAGTGTACCTCGATAGTGGATGAGTAGGGAATAGGCTTACATAATTCTTCTATAGGAGGTAAATTCTTGACATCTGCAGCTTTAATTCCCTTCTCCTTAAGACATTTCTTAGCTTCCTTCATCACTTCATCATTTAATTCAATAACTCCCCTCATATTTGATGTTGGAACAGGCACTGGTATAGTAGGTTCAGGTACAATTACTTCAGGTATAGCTTGTTCAGGAGGAGTCCAATCTTCATAGTTCTTACTTATTTTAGCCATTAATTCCTCAGCTTCCTTAGGAGTCCTATTCCTGAAAACACAATCACCACAACTATCTAGGTATGTCCTAGATTATTCGGTTAGTCCATTATAAAATATATCAAGAAGCTCATTCTTAGGTAATGGACTTCCAGCCTGTGCATGAATCAAAGCACAAAACCTTGCCCATGATTCAGGCAATATCTCTTTTTCTCCCTGTTTAAAATCAAAAAGTTCCTGCAAAATAGCATGTCTAGCACTAGGAGGAAAATACTTCTGCAGGAAAGTACTAATCAAGCAATCATGGCTATCAATAGATCCAGGAGGTAAATTACTAAACCAAGTTTTAGCTTCTCCTTTCAGTGAAAAGGGGAAAATCTTAGCAACAAAGTAAGTACGCATCTTAATATCATCAGAAAACAAGCCACTCATGGTAGAAAGTTCATCCATATGTGCTACTGCACTTTCATTCTTAGTCCCACAAAAAGGTTCTTTCTCAACAATAGATATGTAAGATAGATCGAGAGCAAAATCATAATCTTCATCTATAATGTTTATGGGAGAAGCAGCAAACTTAGCAATAGGAGATAATTTGGGTCTAATAGTACGCATCTCAAGGAGACTCGGGAGACTCAAGGTAGATCGAGAGCGAAATCATAATCTTCATCTAATAGTACGCATCTCAAGCAGCGCTCCTATCATGGGTGTTTTTACATTCTTTAATAAATTCATCGGTCATCTCAACATAACCATCTTCAATATCATAACTTTCACTAGACTCAGGTGAACTAACAGGTGTAGTAGTGTCTTCATTAGGAGTTTCAGTATTTCCAGATATAGTTCTAGCAATCGTAGCATCTAGGAAAGGACCTAATGAACCACTCTTATCAAGCACAGTAGAAGCAGCATCATAAGCATCAGAAGTTTTAGATTCAGCAGTAGTAGCAATGTGTGTAGCATGTGTATGTGGTCGTGTAACGAGCTTACTCATAACAGATGGTGAATCAAGAGCAACAGAGGTCTTAAAAACCGTACCTCTTCTTGTAGTGGATGGTAAAATAGGAACCTTGCCATCACGAGACTTACCCATGATGGATGGATAGCAGCGAACAATAGAGAATCCAAGTGAACTTGATAAATAAAGCTATGCTCCCCGGCAACGGCACTAGAAAATAGTCTTGATGACCCACAAGTATAGGGGGTGTATCGAAGTATTTTCGAGGGAAGTGAAACCCAATTTATTGATTCGACACAAGGGGAGCCAAAGAATATTTATAAGCCTTAACAACTGAGTTGTCAATTTAGCTGCACCTGAAAACAATCTTGCTCACAGCAGTTTATCAGTAGCAACAGTTTTGTAGTAGGGATAGTAAAGTAGCAGTAGTAAAGTAAAGACACTAGTAACAATAGCAGTAAACAATAGGATTCGAGTGCGGGAGGAATAGGGATGGATGGACGGGCGTTGCATGGACAAGAAAATTCACATAGCAATCAGAACATAGGGCAATTGCAGATAAATAAGATAAAGCATCCAAGTACTAGATAATCCTAGGCATGTGTTCCATATATAGTCATACGTGCTCGCAATGAGAACTTGCACAACATCTTTTGTCCTCCCAGCCCGTTTGCAGCTGGGCCTCAAGGGAACTACTAGCAATTAAGGTGATCCTTTTAATAGAGCACCGGAGCAAAGCAAAGCATTAACACTCCGTGAACACATGTGATCCTCACATCAAAGCCATTCCCTCCGGTTATCCCGATTTCTGTCACTTCGGGGCCATTGGTTTCGGACAACAACATGTGTATACAACTTGCAGATAAGATAATAAACAATACTATCATAATGAATCAATAACATGTTCAGATCTGAAATCATGGCACTAGGGCCCTAGTGACAAGCATTAAGCATAACAAGTCACAACAAAGTCATAAAGCACTAATAGAAGATACTAGGCACCATGCCCTAACAATCTGATGCCATTATATGAACGATCTCATCCAATCCCTACCATCCCCATGGCCTACAGCAGGGGATTACTCACTCATAGATGGGGGAAACATGGATGGTCGATGGAGAAGCGATGGTGATGATGATGGCGATGATCTCCTCCAATTCCCCTTCCCGGGAGGGTGCCAGAATGGAGTTTTTGGTGTTGTTTCGTGGAATCTGGTGGTGGCGGAGCGAAACTCTTTCTGGAAAAACGTCGAACCCCCCTGAGTTTTTAGGTCAGAAGGCATCTTATAAGCGAACAGGGAGAACAAGGGGGTGTCTTGGGCGGCCAGACCACCCCCTGGCACGGCCAGGCCTAGCCCACGAGGCCAGGTGGTGTGTCCTGGGCCCAGCCCCCCTCCGTCTCGTATTCTGGCTCCGGGAGTCTTCTGGTGAAATAGGATTTTTGGCATATTTTCCGGGATTTTTCCTAATAGTTGATTTTCTGCACCAAAGCAATTCTGCTGAAAACAACGTCATTCGCGTTAGTTGCATCCAAATCACACAAGTTTAGAGGAGAAACAATAGCAAAAGTGTTCAGGAAAGTAGATACGTTTTGGACGTATCAAAGGCCCATGTTGGTCCAGCAGTATGCTGCCACTTGAGGCCTGCACAAATCCGGCCTAGTACTGTACAGGCCTGTTATCAATTTTGCCTTTTACTATTCAATCCTGTTACTATTTCAGCCTTTTAGGAATTTCGACCCGTTACTGTTTAGGCCCATTAGTGTTTGGGCTTTTGCCTGTTAAGGCCGGCACTATTTGGCATGTTACTGTAATGGCAGCCACCGTATTGGCCTTTTGTTGTTCATACCTTTACTGTTTTGGCCTTTTGCTGCTACGGCCTTTTACTGTTCTAGCCTTTTACTGTGCCTTTTACTGTTCTAGTCGCTTTGGGCCATCCATGCGCATGTTGTTTCAACGTTCGGCGTTCTACTGCTTCGGCTTGTTACTGTTTGGGATTTTTTTCCTAGCGCCTACTTTTCACAGAACAGGTGAATATCAAGACATCAATTAATAAAAGCACAAAAATTAAAACTACTTATTACACAACAATAAAAGTTTGTTACAACAGGTTATACAACAAGATCATAATTCTGACATATTATAACGTGTCAGTACCATAAATAAGAGATCGGTACATGGTGATTCGCTTCACTATATCATTTGTCCTCTTCTTCAACATTTCAGCTACAAATCTAAGAGCAGCTACACCCTTTCGTTCTGCGTGCAATACATCATTTATATATTTATCACATCCAGGAGTTATTCTAGGTGGACTGTTAAGTAAGTTTGCTTCGGCAATGCAATGGGAGGATGAATGGGACGAGGGATCACAACTTTCAGTCCTGCCTTCCAATGACTCCTGCTGGGTTTTAACTAGAGTCTGCTAAAATATGGTGAAACCGGTTAAAACAAACAACAGGGGAAACAAGTAGTATTATATAAAGTAGAGATCATTTAAAGTAAGTGTGAACTTACAGTAGCACGCTCAGGCTGACAGTAGCTCCTTCTCGAGCAGATGCGACTCCTGGCCAATCTACCAGAAGAATCTGAGTAGAGCAGTTGGAACTCTGGTTCTTGTACTCCATTGTCATTTCTTTGCATGACATTTGAAACCAAGTTGGTTGGTTTGGAAGGACGCAAACTCTTGAAAAACACCAAAAACATAGCATTAAAAATTACCAGATGTATGTTTCAAACTAGATAGCTGGTTTGGAAGGATGAAAGTAGGTGAAAACACCAACATATAGCATTAAAATGACCAGATATACCATCCAAACTAGATGGACATTTTCTGAATTAAGCATTTGCACATATATTCACAATTGAACATAAATGCAAATGTCATGGAAAATTCTTAGGTAGAATGACAACTAATTAACATGACAAGAAACTGGCCTAAGTAACACAAGGAAACCTCACGATTTAGCCATGTTGGGCGTCAGATTGTCAGTGTTGGATCCTCTATGAGCTGTTTGCATGACCCGTGCGAGCGCTCGGAAAGAATAGAATCTATGAGTTCGTGTTGCAGGATTAAACCGATAGCGTGAGAATAAAGAAAGGGAATAAAAGCAAGAAGCTAATGAGGTGGATAGGACCCTCAAGATGAAGGGTGCAAATGAAATGGCAATAGTGTCCAGGATATTGAGCAACATCCTAAAGATTTCATAGCTTACAAGTAACAAAAATATAGCAAACGGGCAAGAGAAATTACCGCTTCGCGGTGAGGACGGGTGGGACAGGCAAGTGGGCGGCGGGGGCGACGACTCGGCATTTCAGGGTCAGCAACGAATGATTTAGTGAAGCGGCCCCGGTAGGGTAAACGATGGTGTTGGCGAAGCAGATCTGGTGCTCAAAGGGAGTCGGTGAAATTGTTCCGGTAAAGAGCGCCTGAAGTGGAAGAACTCTGGTGTGGAAGAGAGGGCCGACAGTGAAGCAGCTGGAGGAAGGTCGAGGTTGGAGGGGTGTGGGCGGGGAAGAGACGATGGGGGGAATATAGGTGGGATGACGCACATTTACCACCTATACCCCTCTATTATTGTAGTACTCCCATGGTCCTTGTTTTCGGAGCAGGGATACAAGAGGAATTTTGCATTTGCAAAAAGCGGGGTGGGATATTTCAATAGATGTGCGGGATATTTGAATAGATATGCGCGGGATGTTTCGGCGCCATGCGGAAATTTTGAGGTTGAAGCTTCCGACATACGCTACTCCGATGCGGCCGCTCTCACGTGTTGGCCCCATCTAGACCCACACGCCAGCGACAGTATGCTTACCAACATATAAATGAGTTTCCACACATTTGCCAAAATTGATAAACAATACATTTTGAAGGCTTTCATACAATATGACCAAGGTCACGGCCATATCTCTGTTATAGTTTATAATAGTGTGTCCATAACTGGTAGATAGCTGCATCTTGGCATTTCAAAAGAAGATTCTAAATTTGATGGACAATGCCCAACTTTCATGAATTTCCAAACTTTCTAGCTAAATCTATGCAATAAAATGACTTTTTGACAATCTGAAGTAAATATGTCTAATTTCAAACTAGAAAGTGTGTGATATACCTTGCTCTTTAATTTTTAAAATAATTCAAAGATATCAAGTAGTCAAATATTGGAGAACCACCGAGAGTTTTGGAAAATTCAACTTTTTGATATGAATGGTAATGACACCTAATTTCTGCCATTTTAAAAAAATATAAAGAAACAAAATATAAAAATAAATGCATCCATTATTTTATCTCTTTGCGTCTCACTATGTGCACTAGCTAGTTTCCATGGAAAAATATAATCTTGAAATTTGATAATTTTTGAGAAAAAATTGTATCACAATATATATTGCGTACCATGTAAGAATATGCATGCCTTTCAAACCAGATGACCAAGGTCGTGGCCATATCATTTCTATAGTTTATAATAACCTATCCATATTTGTTATGGTGTGTATTGGCATTTAAAATATTATTTACATAGGAAGCTTCCAAATTGGAAGTTATTTCAATTTTCTAATGCACAAGAATGGCTTTACTCATGAAGCTACTACAAAACATGGCTTTAGATCCCACTACCCCGGTTTTCGCTAAAAGTATATATATCCTAGGGTTAATTAAGTTTAGGGTTCAGGGTTTTATTTTGGGTTGGGGGTTTAAGGGTTCATGTTTTATGATTTAGGATTTTAGGATTTAGGCTTTTAGGGTTTAGTGGTTTAGGGTTTAGGGTTGTTCAAGGTTTTAGGGTTTATGATTGTTTAGGTTTTAAGGTTTAGGAAATTCTCAATAATAATGTTCAAGCTTTATATATATGGTTATATTCATGGAATAGAATGGCATTATCGCAATTTAATAAATGTATTTCAAAATTTGATCTATAAGTGCATTATACCTCATTGGTAAGGGTTTAGGGTTCTAGGGTTAGGAAGTTAGAGTTCCAGGGATAGGAGGTTATTAGGGTTTTTGATTTTCAATAATGTTCAAGCTTTATGCTTATATTCATGTAATAGAATGGCGTTACCACAATTTAACGAAAGTATCTCAAATTTTGATCTATAAGTGCATGGTACCTGTTGGTTTAGGGTTTATGGGTCGATGATTTAGGGTTTCACGGTTTAGGTTTTATTGGTCATTTAGGGTTTAGGTATTAGCGATTTTTCAATAATGCTCAAAGATTTATACTTATATTCATCGAATAGAATGGCATTTCCTACATTAATGAAAGTATCACAAATGTTGATCTATAAGTGCATGATACCTGCTTGGTTAGGGTTTTACAGTTTAGGTTTTACCATTGTATAGGGTTTAGAGTTTAGCAAATTTAGAATAATGCTCAAGCTTTATTGTTATATTCATCGAATCGAATGACATTACCTAATTTAATGAAAGTATCTCAAATTTTGATCTATAAAGTTTGTGATACCTGCTTCGTTAGTGTTTATGGGTTGAGGGTTTGGGATTATAGGGTTTAGGTTTTAGGCGTTGTTTAGGGTTTAGGGTTTAGGGTTTAGGGAATTTTCAATAATGCTCACGATTTATGCTTATATTTGTCAAATAAAATGGCGTTAGGAAATTAAATTAAAGTATATCAAATTTTGATCTATAAGTGCATGCTACATGCTTGGTAAGGGTTTAGGGTTTTGGGTTTTGGGTTTTAGGAATTTTCGATAATGTTCAAGTTGCTTTATGCTTATATTCATTGAATAGAATGGCATTACATCAATTTCTTGAAAGTATCTCAAATTTTGATGTATAAGTGCACGATACCTGCTTTGGTTAGGGTTTATGGGTCGAGGGTTTAGGGTTATAGGTTTTTACGGTTTAGTTTATGAGTTGTTTAGGGTTTAGCGAATTTTCAATAATGATCAAGATTTATGCTTATAATCATAGAGAACATAATGGGTGTTAGCTGATTTAATGAAAGTATCTCAAATTTTGATCAATGTGTGCATGACACATGCTTGGTTAGGGTTTATGGCTGAGGGTTTAGGGCTTTAGGGTGTAGAGTTTAAATTTTAGGGGTTGTTAAGGGTTTAGGGAAATTTTGATATTACTCAGGATTTATGCTTATATTCGTCAAATAGAATGGTGTTACCCAATTTAGCGCCATTATCTTAAATTTTGATCTATAAGTGCATGCTGCGTGCTTGGTGAGGTTTTAGGGTTTAGGGGTTTAGGATTTGGGTTTTACAGGTTTCGGTTTTCAGGAATTTTCAATAATGTTCAAACTTTATTGTTATATTCGTGGAATAGAATGGCTTTACCACAATTTAATGAAATATCGAATCTCAGATTTTGATCTATAAGTCCATGATACCTGCTTGGTTAGGGTTTTTATATGGGTCGAGTGTTTAGGGTTTTAGGGTTTGACGGTTTAGGTTTTATTGGCTGAATAAGGTTTAGGGATTTTATCGAATTTTCAATAATACTCAAGCTGTATGCTTATATTCGTCGAATAGAATATATATGGCGTTACGTAACTCATTGAAAGTATCTCCAAATTTGATCTATAAGTGCATGATACCTTATCTGTTAGGGTTTATGGGTTGAGGGTTTGGGGTTTTAGGTTTAGGTTTTATTAGGGGTTGTTTAGGGTTTAGGGTATTTTCGATAATGCTCAAGATTTATGCTTATATTCATCGAATAGAATGGAGTGAGCAGTTTAATAAAAATATATCAATTTTGATCGATAAGTGCATGCTACGTGTTTCGTAAGGATTTAGGGTTTAGTGTTTAGATTTCAAGGTTTCGGGAATTTTAAATAATGTTCAAGCTTTATGCTTATATTCGTGGAATAGAATGGCGTTACCTCAATTTAATGAAAGTATCTCAAATTTTGATATATAACTGCACTATACCTGCTTGATTAGGGTTGATGGGTTGAGGGTTTAGGGTTTAGGGTTTTACAGTTTAGTTTTATGGGTTATTTCCGGTTTAGGGTTTGGAGAATTTTTGGTAATGCTCAGGATTTATGCTTATATTCGTCTAATAGAATGGCGTTACCTGATTTAACGAAAGTATCTCAATTTTTGATCTATAGTTGCACGATACCTGCTTGGTCAGGGTTTAGGGGTTTAGATTTTATGGTTTAGGATTCCGTGAATTCTCAATAATATTTTCAAACTTCATGGTTATATATATTCGTGGAACAAAATGGTGTTACCACAATTTAATGAAAGTATCTCAAAAATTGATCTGCAAGTCAATGATATCCTGATTGGTTATATTTTTTGTTAAATAAAATTGAAGGTACCCTAGTACTAAAACAAGGGAGAAACAGGAAGACTTCCTTGAGATTTAGGTGTTGTTCGATTGGGCTCGAATTCTGGCTTTTGATTTTTGGCTTATAAAGCTACGAACTTTTTATTGGCTTTGTTTTTTTAGCTTTTACTCTGACATAGTGGAATGATAGTATAAGCCAGGTTGGATGATTTTAACGATTTTATCTCGGTTTAGCGAAAATTGTTCGAATTTTGAACAAAATGCGATGGGAATCTCTACTTTCTGTAATTCTAGCTCACTGACATGTGGGTCACTTGCATAGTGGGTCCAAAAAGTCGGTGTAGGTCAGAGTGTGCAGGCAGGTAAATATTGAAAAAGGGCTGCGAAACGTGGATGGGGTGATGCACTTGGGAGAACGCAAATTTACAACCTATATCCCTCTGTTATTGAAGTGCTCCCTCGGATTCTTGTTTCTGGAGCAGGGATAAATGAGGAATTTTGCATTCTAGAAAGAGGTGAAGCATTTTTGAATGGATGCGCGGGATATTTTAATGGATGAGTGCGATGTTTGGGCGCCATACCAAATTTTGAGGTCGAAGCTTCTAGCATACGCTACTCTGGCGTGGGGCCTCTCAGACGCGCTGTCACCGTCTAGGCCCACACACCCGCGAGAGTTGCTTCCCAGCATTTAAACGAGTTTCTAGGCATTTGCTGAAATTTTCGAACAATTTAAGGCTTTCAAGAAGATGACCATCATCCAAAAAAAAGGTGACCAAGGTCATGGAAATAGATTATGATGACGTGTCTGTATTTGGTAGATTGCATCTTTGCAAATCAACCAATGTGTCTGCTTCCAAATTTGAAGTTAGTTTTCGAATTTCCAAGTAACAACAATGTGTTTTGTTGTGAAGCAACTACAAAGATGATGTCTCAAAATGCCACTGCCCCGTTTTTTCACACAATGTATAACGTCCTTTCAAGCTTCCAGGCTAAATTTGTGCAATAAAATAATTTTTGGGGATGGATGTTTGAATGGATGGGCGGGATGTTTGAATGGGTGGGCGGGATATTTGAATAGGTGGGCGGGATATTTCGGCGCTCTGCGGATATTTTGAAGTTGAAGCTTCTAAGGTACGCTACTCCCACTTGGGATGTTGTCCCCGTCAGATAGACCCACATGCTTGTATCAGCATTTAATGAGTTTATAGATATCTACCGAAATTAGTGAACATTAATTCAAGGGTTTCAAACAAGAGGAGCAAGGTCATAGCCATAGTTTTTGTATGTTTTTCATATTTTGTACTAGTACTACTCCGTACATTGAAGCATCTTCGCCAACCAAGCTTACAAACCTCGCCATATTTGGTATATCAGCGCATCTTGGCATTTCAAGTAATTGTTTACAAAGGAGATTCCAGATTTGATGGATAATGCCCTACTTTCATGAGTTTCCAAACTTCCTAGCTGAAGATGCTAAAATTAAATAAATTTTTGACGATTAAAAGTAAGTATATTTATGAACTACAAAGTGTGTGATATAGCTTGCTCTTGACTTTTTAAAAATATTTTAAAGGTACCGAATTAGTCAAAAATTGGAGAACCACCGAGATTTTTGCAAGATTTCAATTTTTTGATATGAATAGTAATGACACCAAATTTGGGCCTTTTTTTAAAAAAGAAACAAAATATAAAAGGAAATACAACCATTCATTTCTCCGTTGGTGTCTCACTATGTGCATTGGCTAGTTTCCATGAAAATATATAAAATTTGATAACTCTTGAAAAACTCGTTTCACAATATGGCATACCATGTTTGAACATTCATGGCTTTCAAAAACTAGATGGCCAATGTCAAGGCCATATGTGTTACCATTCTTTAGGATAATGTAACCATGTTTGGTAGATTGGTGCATATTGGTATTTCAGCATTGTTTAGAAAAAGAGCTTCCATATTTGGAGTTATTTTAAAAGCTCCAATCAATAATAATGGCTTTAATTTTTTCATATGATATATGGTGTACCATGTATGAATTTGCATGGCTTTCAAACCGGGTGACCAAGGTAATGGCCACACCTTTGCTATAGTTTATAACAACATGTTTGTATTTGGTAGATTCGTCCGTATTATTGGGATTTAAAATATTATTTACAAAGGAATCTTCTGAATTTGATGTTTTTTTCAATTTTTTAAGCGACGACAATGGCTTTTGTCATGAAGCAACTACAAATAAGTACGGCTCAAAATCCCATTACCCTAGTTTCCACACAAGATATATATAGCATGGGGTTTAGGGTTCGTGTTTTTTGGGTTGAGGGTTTAGGGGTTTAGGGTTTATGGTATATGATTTAGGATTCCAGGGTTTAGGGCTTAGGAGTTTAAGGTTGGTATTTAAGGTTTAGGGTTTTAGGGTTTTCTAGGGTTTAGGGTTTATGAATTTTCAATAATAATGTTCAAGGTTATATATATATATATGTGCTTATATATATTCATGGAATAGACACAGAGTTTGATCTATAATTACATCATACCTACTTTGTAAGGGGTTGAGGGTTTAGGGTTTTTATGGTTTTTGGGGTTTAGGTGTTTAGGGTGTAGGTTTTTTGGGAATTTTTGATAATGTTCAAGCTGCTTTATATATGCTCATATTCATGGAATTGAATAGCGTTAGCACAATTTGAGGAATGTTTATCTAAAAGTTTGATCTACAAGTGCATGTGATACCTCATTTGCCAATGTCGTTTAGGCGGGGTTGAGGGTTTAGGGTTTAGGGCATTTTCGATAATATTCAAACTTTATTGTTATATTCGTGTACTAGAATGGCGTTACAGCAATTTAATGAAATATCGAATCTCAAATTTTGATCTATAAGTCCATGATACATGCTTGGTTAGGGTTTATATGGGTCGAGGGTTTAGGGTTTTATGGTTTTACGGTTTAGGTTGTATGGACTGAATAGGGTTTAGGGGGTTCATCGAATTTTCAATAATACTCGAGCTTTATGCTTATATTCATTGAATAGAATATGGCGTTACCTAAGTCAATGAAAGTATCTCAAAATTTGATCTATAAGTGCGTGATACCTGATTGCTTAGGATTTATGGGTTGAGGGTTTGGAGTTTTAGGTTTAGATTTTATTAGGGGTTGTTTAGGGTATTTTCGATAATGCTCAAGATTTATGCTTATATTCATCGAATAGAATGGCGTTACGAGTTTAATGAAAATATATCAATTTTTATCGATAAGTGCATGCTTCTCCTTGTTCCTCTTTATTCCTTGTTATTTCTCTCTCCGCCTCAAACCCTAGCCTCCTAGAACCTTTGATTCCTCATTGATTTCGTGATTTTGAGTTGGGAAATCTTCACATCGGTAAGTTTCTCACCAGATCCATGCTTTATTTTTGGAAATCCATGGTTAAATTCATCACATTGGCTATTTAGATGAGTTCATCATATTTTGAGATTATTGTTGATTTCTCACGTTAGGATTTGTAACTTCTTCCTATAATCGTTGTTCGTGTGATAGAAACTTGATGCCTAAATTTTCTTTAAAAATTTCGCAGTACAATCCATAACATTGGAAGGATTTTCCGCTCGGGCAAGGGCTCGGGTACAGCGGGAGCCTCGGGCTCCGCCAAGCCACTGGGTTTAAAGAAGAGGTGCTTAGAGGTGGACAACCTTAGTGGCGCCATGAGCCAAGACTATGAGAGGGTGAGCAACCACAAGGTTTTGCCCACTAAGTGGGTAAACCGCGAGTTCCTCTCCCGCCAATGTCTTTTGGAGGACTTCGAGTAGATGACTGTGCATGCTGGCATGGTCAACTTCTCGTACCTCTCCATCGACACCTACAAGATCGCCACGTACGACTTCATATCATTGTTCCATGATGATCTCGAGGCCCAAGAGCATAATTGCACTGTAAGTTTTGTACTCAATGGGCAGCTCCACAACCTTTCCTTCCATGAATTTTGTGATAGTTCTAGATTATCCCATGAGGGGGAGCTCAATATTAATGACAATGTGCACATGGGGGAAATGCATTATTGGGAACAAATTTCTGTCCACAGGAACACTTATTATTTGCGCAAAAAGAGCGCCACTATCTAGAATCCTACTATCCATTATTTGCATACCTTCGTTGTTAATTCTATTTTTGGGAAAGGTGATGGTGGGGTAATGGAAGGCCCTGAAATAAGTGTAATTCATATGGACTTGCATTCAGAGATGGAGCACAAGGTAAACTTGGGTGCTTTGCTCATCCAGCACATTCGCCGCCAAAGGTCGGCTTCCGCGGGGGACATTCGTTGTGGTAGATTGATCACACATATCGCCTATGCAAATGAATTTGTTGTACCACAGGATAGGGCTACGGCTGGTAATAAGATGCTAGATTACATTCATATGACTAGCACCAAGTTCATGGGGGTCTATAGACCCGAATGATCCCTTCGTGCTTACCATCTTTATTTGTTTGGTTTCAATGCATGTTTGCTTTCAGTTTTTAAATTTTATAAAAATAAAAACCCAAAAATATTAGACTAGCTTTTAAGTCTATTTGTGCAAATATCTCTCGACTCTTGCTGATCTTTCTGAAGGATGCACACTTCAAGTGATTGAGCTATGGAGACAAACATAAAGAGTTGGCTCAAGTAGGATACAAGCAAGCTAGAGGAGGTACCACATTCCTATTTTCCTTCTTCCTCTAAGCTTATTCATGAACATTTTTATGTCCTTTCGGTTGCACTTGAGTTCGACTCCAAGCTTAATTCGTTATCTTTTAGGACATGAGCTCAAAGGTTTTTGTCACCTCTTTGGTTAAGACTCTCGACAATTAATATCAGTTTGAAAAACTATCCCTTGGATTAAATTCCAAGCTTTTTATAATAATAGAAAGTGTCTATCAACAACTTTGGTGCCATGTTTTTGTCTTAAGGGCTTAATCTTAGTAGTTCTCAACCCCACATACTGATCGTTGACTTGATGATACTTTCTAAAAAAGAATTGTTTGATAGAACGAACTTTTTATAGTGGGAGAGGGAGATGCAAAAACCTATGTTGACCTGCTATTAAAAAAGGAGAGAGAAGAAATAAATAAAGTTCTCTGTTTAAAATACACACTTTTGGGGTGCCAACAACTCCTGTAGCCTCTGAACGATCTATGGTATAACCCTGGATTTTGGCTATGAGTTGATGGCATGAGTGGCATATGTGTCGCTCTATGGGGAAAATTATTGGTATCCACAAATTGTTGTGTAAGCGTTTACAAAATAAATATTTGTTGATCCTTGAGTGACATGGGCATACACTACAGGTATCCAAGCTTGGTATATACAGCCTGAATACAGCGGGAGCCCACGGTGTTGCCAAGGCCCAAACAGAGGACTCGAGTAAGTTCAAAGGGAAAAACCCTAACCTGTAACCGACTCGACCTGCTACCCGAGACCTAGCCTATCTATATAAAGGCTAGGAGGGGGCGGCGAGGAGGACACGCGTAACCCTAGTTTCCACAACCCTCGCCAGATTGCATCTGCGCACCATTGTAATCCTCGATTCCTTCAATAATTCCACGAGAAGACAAGCAGGAGTAGGGACCTCTACGAGGCCTGAACCTGGGTAAATTATCGAGTACCCTGTGTGCTTGTTTGCTAGCCGATAGATGTCTCTAGCGCTCCCTCCTTCTCGAAAACCCAAGTCCATAACAAAGGGCATTGATGAGTTAAAACCCTCGTTAATTGGCGATGTCTGTGGGAAGTGGGAGTGCTGATGTTGTGGCTTCTTCGGCCCCATCAACCGCGATCTACAACTCTGCAACAATGGAGATTCACCAACTCTTCGGCGCGTTCGACTTCAATGTTCACACGCCGGCCACTCGCCCGGCTTTCGAGTCTTTGGGCGATGGAATCAGCTTCGTGATCGGGAACTTCCGCTTCCAAGTTGGTCAGATGGGCACGCTTCGCATGCCTGACCAGCCGATGGCACCATCAATTGCTCCAGCATCGTGGTTCCCTCCACCGATCGGCACCCTCAATGAGCTCAACGCCTCGACAACAGTCGAGAATACGGTCAGCGACAGCAGTCGCGAATCCGATCTGAGTGATCTGGCAACTGAAGATGGAGCCTATGGTTCCGGATATGAAAGTTGTGGGAGCAGCAGCTTCCCCAACCACTTCATGTGTGCCGTCATCAACACAGGCAACACCTCGGCCAATCGCGACAACACAGGCAACGGCGGACACGGAGCCGACCCGCCAAATGGCGGCATACCCAATGGTGGACCACCGCCAAACGACGGACCACCGCCAAATGGAGCCCTCGTCAACAACGGAGGAGCAGTCAAGCCTCCAACTATAATAAATGAGCAAACGGCGAACGCGTCGTAATCAGGCTCAACGACCTTGAGTGGACTCGCTGCCGAGAAGCTCTGCGCGGTCACCCTCTACCCTTCGGCTCCCCGCAAGAACTGCTGATGGGTTACCATTGGCTTTTGAAAGAGGAATACAAGCGCCAACTACAAACAATCGCGCAACTCGAGGCGCGTAAGAAGGCAGCTGATGAATCATGCCTCCGACGAGCTGGGCTCTCCTCACGCGGAGGATCCTTCTCTAGGTCTAACTAATACATCGCCAACAAGAGACGATCTCGACTCGCCCACCTGACCGAACAAGAACGTGTGGAAGCCGCTAAAGTCCTTGACTTCGGCTCCATGACGGTGGATACGTGCCGCACCGTGCTCCCGAAAACGCAGCAAGCTGGAGACCCTCGAGCTGCCATGCACCAATCTACGATCGCAGGCTTGGGGTCAATCGAGGCCGCCCTCGACAAAAAGCCAGCATCAGAACCAAAGAAAGGCAAGGCTCTGGAAAAACGCTACTCCTCGCCCTCATCTAGCAAAGACAGTCACGATATGTCTTGACGTCGCTGCTCACGGCGACACGACCATGACTATTATGCACGCGATGACCTCACGCAGTGCAAGATTGACAAATCAAGGGCACGACGTGCTCAATCGACTGACTCAGAAGATGAAGATGTGGATCTCTGTGGCGCTAGATGCTTCAGCAGGGCCATCAGACAAAAACGAATGCCCAAGGGGTTTAAGCTCCCATCAGAGAACCCGAAGTTTGACAGTCTGTAGGAGCCAAAAATCTGGTTGGAAGACCATATCTCCTCCGCCAGGCTCCACGGCGGGAGTCGAAGCACGGCCATGCAATGCCTACAGCTACAGCTGCAGGGCGCCGCCCGAGCATGGCTCAACAACCTCCCACGCGGATCCATTCGCAGTTGGGAAGAGCTGGTCTACAGCTTTGTGCGCAACTTCAAGGGCACCTACAAAAGGCCCGCATCAATCGAAGAGTTGAGATGCTGCTAGCAAAGGTCAGGCGAGAAGCTACGCTTGTACATCCAGAGGTGGTCCATCATCAAGAACTCCGCAGAAAACATCTCAGAAGATCGCGCAATTGACACATTCAACAGTGGCGTACGCCGCATAGAGCTCAAGAAGGAGCTGGGCTGCTCGAAGCCCAAAACCATCAACCACCTGATGGAAGTCGTGAATCGCTGGGCAGATGGGGAAGATTCGGTCAAAAATCGATTTCACTCTGACGACGAGGCAGAACTCGAACGCAGACGCGACCACCGAAGCAAGCGCCGCATGTGTATCTACAATAACCGCGATGACGTCAACATGGTCGCAGCCGGTTACGCCGACAGGCGCGACGACAACCGCAACAGCGGCTACCGCAGCGGTGGATACCGCGACTCTGGGAAAACCACGCAAGTATGGCAGCGCCGCAATCGCGATGAGGCACCCGCAACATCCATTGAAGACAAGATGTCCGGGCCATGCACTGTTCACTTCTACATCGACAAGCACGACAGAAAAAAGAAGTCCAGCCACCTCCTCAAGGACTGTCACGAGTTCCTCAAACTGCATGAGGGACTGGCTCGGATGCATTGCAACACAGTCGAAAGGGGCTACGGAGCCGCCCCAGGCGCCGTGGCACATGGAGCTCCGCGACCACCACCTGGACCACCCGCAAATGCAGCTGCACCGGACCAGCACCACGGAGGCGAACAATACCCATGGGCCATGGGTACCATGATGAACCAAAAGGGACGCCCCTCGAATCGGGTGCAGAACGCCATCACTCGCCAAGTCAACTTGGCAACAAACTCGCCACCATCTACCACTGAGTACCTCAGCGGAAGCGAGTCCTTCATCACCTTCGACAAGCACGACCATCCGCCCCAAGTACCTCGTCCAGGCCATTGTCCCCTCATACTCGAGGCACAAATTGGAGGCTTCGACATGAGCCGCGTCTTCATGGACGGCGGAAGCGGCATCAACCTTATATTCGCGAGTACTTTGCGAGCAATGAGAATCCCTCTGACTTGCTTAGAGTCCTCAGACACAACATTCCACGGCATCATCCCAGGCAAGGGCATGTATCCCCTTGGAAAAATCAACCTCGACGTCATCTTCGGCACGCCGAAAAACCTTCGGCGTGAGCGCATCGACTTCGAGGTCGTCGACTGGCCCTCGCAGTACCACTACATCCTCGGACGTGTCGCGTTCGCTAGGTTCATGGCAGTGCCACACTATGCCTATCTATAGATGAAGATGCTAGACCTAATGGCGTCATAACAGTCAACTGGATCTTCGAGAGGTCCAACAGTTGCGACAGGGAATTCAACAGAATTTCCCAGTCCTTCGGCATGCAGGAAGAAATCGCGAGACTAAAGGAGTCGATAGACAATAGTCTGCCTCCTCTGAGTCGGCCAAGTTCACCCGACCTATCTTTTGACTCATCGATGCACACAAAGAAAGTTCAGGTCCACCCATCGGATCCCGCCAAGACGGCCCTCATTGCCAACAACTTGAGTCCTGCATAGGAACTCACGCTCATCGAATTCCTCCGTGAGCACTGGGAAATCTTCGTCTGGTGTCCAGCGGACATGCCAGGAGTTCCTAGGGAATTCGCCGAGCACGCACTCAAAGTCAACCCAGACGCAAGGCCAGTCAAACAAACAATTCGGCGACTGTCTGAACAAAGAGCAAAGGCAGTTGGAATGGAGATCAACAGACTCCTCGATGCCAAATTTATACGCGAGATCAAGGAAAGCACTTGGGTCGCCAACATGGTGCTAGTACCAAAAAAGGACACGGATATGCTACAGATATGCGTGGACTTCACCTCTTTAAACAAGCACTGTCCAAAGGACCACTTCCCGCTACCGCGAATCGACCAGATCATCGACTCCACCGCGGGATGTGAGCGCCTCTTCTTCCTCGACGCCTACTCAGGCTACAACCAGATTCGAATGAAGGAGGAAGATCAAGAAAAAATGGCATTCACAATGCCTTTTGGCGTTTTCTGCTACAACACAATGCCCTTCGGGCTAAAGAACGCAGGAGCCACCTATCAGCGGTGCATACAGGCTTGCCCCAAGAACCAACTTGGTCGCAACATTCAAGTCTACGTCGACGACATAGTAATCAAGACCAAAGAGGAAGCCTCACTAATCGATGATTTGCGCGAAACCTTTCCTAACCTCGACCGCTACCAGATCAAGCTCAATCCGGACAAGTGCGCATTCGGAGTACCATCTGGGCAACTACTCGGGTATCATTCTATGAGAGGGATCAAAGCAAACCCAAAGAAAATAAAAGCCATACTGGCCATGGAAAAGCCGAAAAACGTAAGAGGTGTCCAGCAGCTGGCTAGGCGAATTGCGGCGCTCAGTCGATTCATCAATCGGATGGGTGAAAAAGCACTGCCCTCCTCCGCAAAGCTGGAAAGTCCTCCGCAAGGCTGACAAGTTCGAGTGGACCAATGAGGCGCAGGAAGCATTCGAAGAGCTCAAGCGCCTGCTATCCACCTTGCCAGTACTAGTGACCCCATATGAAAGGGAACCCTTGTTGCTGTACATCTCCGCCACCAACCAGGTGGTCAGCATAGTGCTCGTAGTCGAACGAGCCGAGGAAAACAAGGTCCATGGGGTACAGCGCCCAGTCTACTACCTCAGCGAGGTACTTACGCCAACAAAACTGCGGTACGTCCACTACCAGAAACTAGTGTACGGCGTCTTCATGACGGCCCGGCGACTGCGCCACTACTTCCAAGAACACCCAATCGTGGTAGTCAATGATGCCCCGCTTGGGCACATCCTCAACAATCCCGACGCCACCGGACGAGGCGCACTTTGGGGAATCGAACTGTCTCCACGAGACATCGCATATGAAAACGGCGATGCAATCAAGTCGCATGTTTTCCCTGACTTCCCCGATCACTGGATGGAGAATTAGCTCCCTGAAAAACCAGATATGTCCTACCTCTGGACAATGCACTTCGACAGATCCAAGCGGAAGGATGGAGCTGGTGCAGGTGTCATACTGACATCACCCCAGGGAGACAAGCTGAAATATATTCTGTGAATATAGTTCACCGCCTCCAACAACGAAGCCGAATACGAAGCCCTGCTACACGGGATGAGGATGGCAAAAGCCTGCGGCGCTAAGAGGCTCATTATATACGGCGACTCCAAGCTGGTCGTCAACCAAACAATGCACGAGTGCGACGCACTGAACGACAACATGATTGCCTATTGTGACCTCTACGACACACTCGAAGGGGATTTCGACGGTTGCGAGCTGCGGCACATAGGTCGCGAACGAAATGAAGAGGCAGACACACTCGCCAACATAGGCTCTACCTGCGCCCCCATACCACCTGGGGTATTTCTCGAGCGCATTTGTGAACGCTCCATCAAGACAAAGGCCACAAAGAAGAAAACAAGCGCAACAACAGACTCGGGGGCTGCGCCGCCCAATGAGCCAATGGCACTCGATGACCTGGAGCTGGACACAGGACTCGAGGGACCAATGAGCGTCATGATGATCGAGACATCCTAGACCCAACCATACATTACGTACCTCCTCAGCAAGAGGCTACCGGACGATCTGACTGACGCCCGACACATCGCACGACGCTCCAAGGCATTCGTTGTTATCAATGGCGAACTATACAAGCGCAGCATCACAGGAGTACTCCAATGATGCGTCTCCAGGTCTGCTGGAAGAGTTGTTCTCCTCGACATCCATGAAGGGACCTGCGGGCACCACGCCGGCAGTCGCGCCCTCATCGCCAAAGCTCTACAAGCTGGATTCTACTGGCCTACGGGCATGCGTGACGCCAAGGACATCGTCCAAAAATGCAACGCTTGCCAGCGATTAGTGGACAAGCCGCATGCACCTGGCGCAGAGCTCCGACGAATTGCATTGGCCTGGCCCTTCGCACAATGGGGACTCGACATGGTCAGCAAACTCCCAAGGTCCTCACGTGGAGGCTACGTCTACCTCTTGGTCGCAGTCGAAAAATTCACCAAGTGGATAAAGGCCATGCCAGTGACTAATCAGTCAGGCTACAGCGCAGTCAAGTTCTTCGAGTCCATCGTCTATCGCTTCAGAGTGCCACACAACATCATCACGGACAATGGGACAAACTTCACATCCAAGGAGTTCCAGGAATTCTGCGAGAATCTGGGAATCAACGTCAACTATGCCTCCGTAGCACATCCACAGACCAACAGCCAAGTCGAAAAAGCTAACGGGCTTGTCTGCGGTGGCATCAAGAAGCGACTCCTCAGACCACTTGAACAGGCCACGGGCTGGTGGCCAGACGAGCTGCAATCGGTACTCTGGAGCCTACGCACAACTCCAAACAGCGCCACAGGGTACACCCCATTCTTCATGGTACACGGGGCTGAAGCGGTGCTACTCGCCGAAGTACGATAAAAAGCACCGCGCGTGGTCGCTTACAGCGAGCAGGAGTCAACTCTTGCACTCAAAGACTCCATCGACCTCCTTGACGAGGCAAGGGAAATCGCCACGGAGAGAACACCGATCCAAGTCGAACCTGCTGGCGGCACTGGCGGTCCGGCCGCAACTGCTGCAACATCAACATCAGGCCTATGTAGTCGCACCAGTGACATAGCAGCCTTGGCACCAGCCACTAACTGTTGCCGTACACACTCGCGAACCACACTCAAGTCCTGGAATTTAGCAAGAAGGGCCAGCAGGCTCGATGGAACGACGTCCAACAGGAACATCATCTGGTAAATATTCTTCAAGCATGATTGCGACTTCTTCAATAGGTTAAGCACTCGTGATGCACGATCCTGCAGGGTCACTAATGCAATTGTGCGATCATGATCTACCCAGAAGTATCCACTCGCCTGAAGCTGCTCTTAGGTCAGGTCATTCATGCGAATGGCAATTCTATTCTTCTCATCCTGCGGATGGCGTGCACTTACAACTATACCAAGAAAAACCAAAGTATGAGGACAATGAACTACTACGAGTGACTACATAGAAACGATAGGAAGGAAGCAGACTAACATTTGAATTGGTCGCCCAGCTTCGTCACCTCCCCTAGCAGATATTGTTCTCGGGCGGCGGCCTTCTCCGCCTTTGACTTCCATACATCCGCATTTTCACGGAGTACGGGCAATTCACTCTCCAACTGCTTCACAAGTCAAGGGGAGGCAAATCCTGAGGCTCCATCTATGGATCACTCGATGTGCCCTATCACAAGTCAAGAAAGATACAATAAGAGGACTAAGGAGAGGCATGGGCAAAAGACTCAAGTGCATTCAAGATCAACAAAGTATCAGCAGATACATTCGCCAAAAGGCATGTTCTCGACAAAAAGACATAAGCTATTCTATTACAAGATGCGACTATTGAGGAGCAATTGCCTTCTTTGACTTCGACTTCGGTTTTGGGGGCTTCATCGAGTCTGTGGCAGTGTCAGACGCCACAGACTTTCCCCCGACCCCTGATGCCGCAACCTTAGCCATCTTCTTGGTTCGCTGAAGCTCCTCAGAGTACTTCGCAACTGTATTGATCAGCTGCGGGCTATACTTGCCACAAGAAGTTGCAAAGGGAGCAAAAACTACCTGCTGGCCATCAGCGCTGATAGGCATCGCCCTAGAGACTGCTGCAGGATCAACTTCGACTCCGTGCGTTTGAACCATGGCGAGTGACATTGAAGCACCATCCGCGTGGACTGAGTTCTTGAAGCTTGAAGGAATGCCTCCGGCAAAGGACTCCACCAGCTCATCCATATTTTCGATCAACTCAGCTTTGGGCGCCATCTCCTCCCGGAGGCGACTGAGCACGCCCTTGGCCTTGGTGAGCATCCCTTGCATGGCAGCACTGCGGTCTTCAACTGCCGAGATGGCACCCGCCAACGCATTGTCACGGCGGAGCACCTGCGCGTCAAAGCTCAGACTGCTGGCATCTAAACAAGAATCAAGCATTGGCACAAAAATAAGTATAAAATAGCAAAGTCGACAGAAGATGCAACTGGTGAAATTGAAGATCAGGAAATACCTGAGAGAGCCTTGGCAATCGAGAAAAGTTGTTCTTTGAACAACTTCTTCCTATCTGCGATGGAGGCACGCAGATCCTCTTCGCGTTTCCGCGATTCGTTTAGCGCCGTGATTGCCTCATCACGGCTCTTCACCGCCACAACAAACGTTTTCTCCATGGAAGCAGTGCTACGAAGGAGGGCATTATGCTCAGCTGTGACACAAGCAAAGGTAGACTGTCAGTCGAATATATCACAAGGATGCAGAAAAAAATAAGGAACACTCACTTTCCACCGCACGATGGCGATTGTCCAGCATTGCGTGCTGACGACCCATCGCAAGCACCTGCTCGGCAAGGCGAGCGGCTTCCTTCACAACGAGCTGCAGCAGAAGACATCGTAAAGGATCAACATATGGCATAGATGAAAATTCGACTACCACATCAAAATAAGAAAATACTATACTTACATGATCCTCCAAAGACTCCGAAGTCGATGGATTCACAGATGTTCGGATAACCATCTGGTGCTCCACATTGTGTGGAGAACTTGATGAATTATGCCCGGAGTGGGCCGCCAATGGAGGAGAAGGAGTGCGCTCAGCCATTTTCTTGGCCTTGGAGGTCGTGACTCTAGATTCCTTCAAAAATTGGACGTCGCCAGAAGACGACGACGCCGGCTGACTGCAGAACAAAACCAACATCAAGAGAATGCAACTCCAAAGAAGAACCAAACAGAAGACTCGAAAACTTACCAATAAAATTTATCAAAATCGAAGGTTTGATCACCCGACTCTGACGATGACTCCTTCGGCAGCCGCATCTTCGTGCGAGAAGATGGCTCCACGGCACTCACAGGAACGGCAGGTATTGGCGACTCTGCACCAAAACTTGCACCTTCTAGAGTCGAGGCGGACGAAGCATCCGAATCCTCACTGCGCGAACGCTTGCGAGTGTCCGGACCACTCGACTTGGGGGCTTCATCCTCCACATCAGATGGGACGGTCGACTCTGACTCGTCCTCTTCCAAGGCTTCACGAGGGATAACCTCCTCGGGAAGAGGGGGCATACAGGGTGACACCGCCCAATCCTACATACAAAAAACAATTTAGCACAAAGTCATGCAACAGCAAAAAAGCAGTCGACAAAGCAAAGCTACTACGTAGCACAATTGTACCTCAGGAGGAGGGTTAGCAGCATCGAACGGAGGAACGTCTGGTTCATCGGGGAGCACATCCTTGGCGGTGTACTTGGTGACCAGTGCACATCCATCGGCAGATACGCGAGTGACATCGTCTGTGCCAGCCCACTGGAACATAGGGTGGACTCTGGCCTGCAGGGGCTGGACACGATGGCGCAACCATGTGCGAATGAGGGCGCAACCTCCCTCCTCTTTACCCATGCGACTCTCGAGGTCGCAGACGCGCTCGTATAGCACACCTGTCTCCGTGGACTCGCTGTGCATAACTGTGTTCTTCCAGGAACGCTTCCTCTTGCACGGTGTTGCAGGATCAAAGGGCGCGAGTCCGAAGTGGTCTCCATCGGCCTTCTGGTCACAGATGTAGAACCACTTGTCCCTCCACCCTTGGACGTACATCATCAACTTGATGTTGAAGTATGTGGCGGAGGAGTCGACGTGGATACCGTAGCCGCCTACGTTGTAGACCACGGAGCCAGACGCCGATTGGCGCTTCAGCTTGAAGAGGCGCTTGAAGAGACCGAAATGAGGCTCGATTCCGAGCCAGCACTCGCAAAGAGTAATGTAGCAAGCTACATGGAGGATGGAGTTTGGGGACAGCTGATGGAGCTGGAGCCCGTAAAAATAGAGAAGGCCCCTGAAGAGAGGATGCAGGGGAAATGAAAGACCGCAGATGATGAACGCTAGGAACATCACCCAAAAGCCAGCAGGAGGAGATGGGATTACCTCACTGCCAGGGACGTGCGCGTCAGCGACTGCGGAAGACAAAACTCCGTCTTGGCGAAGAAGACGAAGCTCTGATGATTTGATCACGGATGCACACCACGCACCATTGGTGACGCGAGTGCCCGTGCCTTTCTTTTTCCCGGTGGTGGCGGTGCTGGTGCCCACAGCGGCGGAGCCACCCTTCTTCTTCATAGCAACCGTGGCAGCGGCAGAATCGGCCGTGGCACCTCCCTTCTTCTTCCTCATTCCGTGACGGTGGTGTGACCGGAGGAAGTAGCTAGGAAATACACGGAGCTGGTCCAGCGCCGTGAAGGAGAGGAACACAAAGGAGCAGAGCAACAGCAGCAATGGCGACGGAGGCAAAGGCAGAGAAAAGAAGAAGATATGAAAATTACCGTCGCCGCATCGCTACTTAACTCCCTGGAAGATGCAATCTAACAGCCAAGAAAAATCCTACCAGACACGTGGCTACTCCCATAGGGAGCGTTGGTCCTGCATCCTACGATTTTTTCTTTTTCTTTTTTATAGGAACATGGACAATCAAAGCAAACCCAACCACTCTAACCGCAATTCGACTATGGACATGGGTTACTCCCATAGGGAGCGCCGGAAGTAAATTCGACTGAAACAAGCAACAAAAGACGACATCAGTAACAAAAAGTTATTTTGTCCCTGCCTGAGTCTTCGACTCAACTAGGCACTCGGGGGCTACTCCCATAGGGAGCTGGTCGCGCACCCTTTGATTATTTGTACATCGTACTGCGTGTTTATAACATCCACACTCGAAGTTTATGGTGACACCGCCTCATATTTTCCTTACAACGAGACTGCGTCTCCTGGGTTACCCGAATCATTTGCGTGACGACAAAAATTCGGATGTCGCGCTTACAACGTGAAGATAAGACCTGAATAAGGCCTGGCAATGCATTTGCTGTGCACTACTAGAAATATATCCGTGCCTACAGGTACGATGAACATGCCTTGACGGACGCGTCGAGTGCTCACACCCATATACTGGAATTCGACTCCTGTAAGACCTCCGCGGCTTGAGTCGAATTACACCAGCACTTTTCCAAATTCGAGTCTGGGGACTCGAGTTCGAGTAGATTGCGTTGTTTTACCCTAAGGTAGTTACCTGATACCGATACATCGGTTAAATCAGGCACGCACATAACGATCCCCATGACACAAACAGAGCAGTCGAAAAGATACTCATTCATGCACTCGAAAGGCTTCATAAAGTCCCCAGTCGAATCTGTGATTCCACTGGACAATCGGGGGCTACTGACATGGGTATACCTACAGGTACTCGAGCTTGGTATATACGGCCTGAATACAGCGGGAGCCCACGGTGTCTCCAAGGCCCAAACAGAGGACTCGAGTAACTTATGGACTCTCGATTGCTTGAAGAACAAGAAGAAGCTAAAGATAGAAAGTTTAAAGGGGATACCCTAACCTATAACCGACTCGACCTGCTACCCGAGACATAGCTTATCTATATAAAGGCTAGGAGGGGCAACGAGGAGGACACGCGCAACCCTAGTTTCCACAACCCTCGCCAGATTGCATCTGTGCACCATTGTAATCCTTGATTCCTTCAAGAATTCCATGAGCAGACAAGCAGGAGTAGGGACCTCTGTGAGGCTTGAACCTGGGTAAATCTTCGAGTCCCCTATGTGCTTGTTTGCTAGCCAATAGATGTCTCCAACGCTCCCTCCTTCTCCAAAACCCAAGTCCATAACAATGGGCATTGATGAGTTAAACCCGCGTCATTGAGAAAGAAAGAAGAATTTATCATCAAGATATGAGCCAAAAAACTTTCGATACTTTTGATCATTGGCATCACATCACACCTAAAATGTACAATTAGAGTTCTTGAAAGGCAAAGAAAAGAAGAGGTATTTGATAGCCGCGATTATTAAAGTGGGTGTTAATGAAAAAGCTCTAAGGTTATCCTTCTTTTGACATCTACATGTGCACCCTTAATTTTGACTCAAGTGACCTCGCTAAAAACATTTTCACTCTCATAATAAGACAGGCACTGAATGAAATTGATTTGCAAAGTCTTGCCAAATTTTTAACAATCTCATTTGAGTTATAAGAACTATTAGCTAGCGAGTTACTTGCATTTAGGAATTGAGCTTAAGTGCAATTGTTCAGATATATTATGTTCGTGTTCAAGGTTGTAGGAATTGAGACGATGGAATATGATACAACCTCAAACTTGTAAGTTTTCATCTTGATTCAATTCTTTGCTATTACTCATTATAGCTTTGTCAATCCAGGCTGAGTAACCGCTAAGCTTGGGTATGTTGATAGCTCCAAATTTCATCAATTTTTACTATTGATTTTTGTCTTGTTTATTGCTGGATTACACTAAAGATTACCCCTTTCTACCAATGTTTACATCGGAATTAGCGAATCCTTGGTTTCTTGTGATGGTTTTTAGGTAATGAACATTTATTGGAGATCTAATAGCATTTATCTACTAATTGCACCCAAAGAAGTAAATCCCCAATTGGAGCCCTTTTATTTCAGGCGTCCAGTATGCATAACGACCATCGGTATGGTTGGGGCATGCCTATACCAGCCGCTCGTAGTACACGCCGACACCTTCCTGATATCAATAGAAGCAACTTTCACGAAGGAGGAGAGACAAGAAGAACCACAAAACTAAAAAATATAGTCGCCGCAAGCCATCCAGAGGAGGTAGATCAGATATGGAACAGGAGAAGAACTTCACCACATTCCTCAACGATATCCAACCTTAAAACCACACACTCCACCATCATTAACTTCATTACTTAGAGAGAGAGATTGGCACTTGTAAGATTAGGGTTTGATACTTTGATCTATCTTTGATTTGTATTTGATTTGATATATAATCGCTATTATGGTTTGCTACAATAACTTTGAGATTATTCTTATTTGCAATGTAATTATGCATTTGATTTGTCTTCCTCTCATGTCTAAGTAACTCCCCATAGGCGTCGGAGATGTAGGGCATTGGTGAGATGTGTTTTGCCTCCTTTAAATCCATCCATTTGTGATCGTTGTAGTGTTTATTTAATAGTGAGAATGAATATCTATGTTTGCCTAATGCTTGTTATTTAATTTAAGGGCCCAGGTAAGTTGATCCAAAGATCTCATCGGTATGAACTTGTATTCTAATAATTCAATGACCCCCCGAGTGACATGGCCGATATCAATGAACATCTAATACTACTCGAGGACAACAAGGAACCATCAAGATTAAATCCATGATCCGGTCGCAAGACCTTAATTAATGTGTTGACCATGGTCGTGGTAACAGGCAGATGGATCATTGGGACTGGGAAGAGTTGGCCATGAGGACTCCTAGTCGGTATACGGGTTTCTTGCCTACTCACTTATAAATAACAAATATCACTATCACTTATTCCACTCTATCCACTTGGCACTTTCACTTTCATCATGAACTGTTTCTCTCCGTCCTAACTTCTCATTTCTAGGACCTTTACACGCTTTTCACACCTTTACTTTTATGAAATTTACTTATTTCCTAAGCAAGTTTCGTCTATATTTTACTCACCGCTTCCACCGTCAGCTTTTATAGTCAATACACTCAAGACTTGTGACAACTTGGGTGCGACAGAAACACTGCATAAAAACATTTACCTACGCTCCTCATTGGGATCGATATAAAAAACTGGAATTAATACTTCCATGAAAACATTCTTAGGGTTAGGGGACTGCTGACCACAACCTAGAGAAATTTGAGAAAGGAGCCCATGGAGCATAGCCTAGAACATATTAATTCGGTCTTTTAGGGGTCAGGGGACTGTTGAGAACAACCCAGTGAAATTGGAGAAAGAAACCCATGGATCTTAGCCTATGGATTATCACACACGTAGAGAAGCCTATATAGAATAGCCAAACTCTTTTTAATTCGACATTTTGGGCATTGCCACCCACCTCTGAAAATAAAATAAAAACTTTGCCTACCCATGTTTTTAAGAAATACTCCATTATGTGGTACTTTATAAATTTAGATGCCAGGAGCGTTGGCCTTTTATATTTCAAAAGATATAAATATAGACACACAATTTTTTTAAGAATACTAATACATAAGTTGTAGTACTAATATAAGTTTAATGATATTTTTTATAAATATCTTTGTTGTAGTGGAAACACACTCAGTTTATGTTTATTTGATTTGAAGGTCTTTTGTTTGACATCACGGACCCACCAGCATGCAGCATCCCTTGAGTTTTTTTCGAGGGTGGGCTTGAAAAAAAGTTGAAATACTTGTACATAGAGGCTGCATCAGGGACCCACTAGCCAGAACATACAAGGCTGTACCAAGGACTCACAAGCCAGAACATACCAGAGAGGCTGACATAGGGGCCCCAACAGTAAGACCATACACGGCTTCCAAGGACAAAACAATGGACACGGCAGAAAAAAGTCTAGCATACACACATTGCACTTACAGAGAAGCTGACATGTCGGACCCAGCAGGCCCAAGCATATCCCAAAAACTTATAATTCGGCCTTTTCGTGGTCTTGTGGTCGCCGACCATATCCCATTCAATTTAGGAGTGAGCCCATGGAATATAGCCCATGAAGACTAGGGCATCTGCCCCTAGTTAGCCCAGAATCTTTTTAATTTGGTGTTTATGAGCATTTCCCCCTTCACCCCCCCCCCCCCAAAAGCACCGCCTACTGATTAGTGCATATTTGCATCATGTTTTACATTATTATTTTTGCATTTTAGATGTAAGATCTTGGTATTTTATGGCGCTCACGCGCACATTTTATGTCTATTTCCACCAGGATCAGGATAGATGATGGATCCAATGGATACAATTCTTGGAGAAGTTGTACTATGGAGAAAAGGAGTCAAAAACAACGTAAATCTCTTATTTAGGAAATAATAATACCAAAAGCCAACTAGAAGCGAACAAAGGAGACAGAGGGTTCAACGACCGACTATACGACCGGAATAAATATTCTGGATGTATAGTTACGGCTGTATAGTTGGCGCCGCCTCCGCCTCCACAAATAGTTTCATCCTGTGCAACTGGATCAGAGAGACGACATACAGAACACCCAAAAATCGCCGAAACCTCACCTCCGAAAGGCATCTGGAGGGGGAACTCATCCGCCGGGGATCCACTTTCAACCTACGCAGATCCGGGAGGCTAAGGAATCGATCTTCATCATCCACCACTTTACTACCACCATCTCCATCCATCCCATCTACATCTTGTCTACTATAATTCCCGTACTCGTTCTGGATTTATACAAGAACTATTCATCTATGATTGTTCCCATTACCATTGATATGATGTTTATTACCTCCATGTCTGAGTAGAGCTCTAGTTCTTGGGGAGATGGAGAAACCCTAGCATATGATTGAGATGATATAGAGATTATTATATTATATATCATTATGTGAATTTGTTAATTGTCTTCATCTTGATGTTGGAAGTTGTGCACCTCCTTAATATTTGTCGCCTATGGGGACTCGATGAAGGGAATTACTTGTTGGTAGATGGACGGATGATAGAACTTACTGTGACTATAAAGTTGTTGTCATTCCTTACGTGCTAACTTGGGGAATCAAGGATATCTCATTAAGCCATGTCCATGCCACTCGAGAAATCCCTTATTAGCGGAATAATACGATTGATGTCGTTTATTCGTCATCTGTGGTTATGAAGGATGATGTGAGTAGTGGTTGCTGCCTATTCGTCCATATATGGAGCTACTCCCACATACATACACATTATGACAATATTCGTTATAATAATCTCGATTGCTCAGTCTAAATTTCTAGCGGTGTATCCACCATTCCCAGAGAACGCCTTTTCCCTACTGCAGTTCCAAAGTCCTATTACACACGCGATTCTTACTTTTTGCATTAAGTTTTACTTTACTTTACTTTAAATTACCTTGTTCAACCAAAAACCTAAAAACAACTCTATATTTCTTGCATCTTAAAGTTATTTCTTAAGTACTTTGTTTAGATGTAATTAAAAGCATTTTAGTCTTTCGCCTACTGCTCCCTGTGGGATCGATATCTTTATTTCGAAACTAGCTACAAACAATCTGTGCACTTGCTTTCATCACCTACATATGTTCTTGTGTAGAAACTACTACATTATGTAGCAGTTTTTAGTTGATCTGCTAGGAGAGCGCCTTATTATTTGAAGGGAGATAAACATGGACAAAGAAAGTCTTTTTAGGAGACAAATTCATAAGTTATAGAAATGTCGTTTAAAGTTTCTAGTGTACGAAATGCTTATTGCGTACTAGAAAGGTACGTAGTGACCGCTGCTGATCAAGGTCTTGAGTTCAAATACTAGGAAATTTGTGTTATTGTAGACTAACATTTTTTACTCTGAGGCTGACATCTGGGACCTGAAACAAAAGTCCAACATACACACGTTTCTTTCAAATAGAGGTTGTCATATAGGACCCAACATAGACACATTTCCTACAAAGAGGAGGCTGACATCTGGGACCCAGTAAGTTTCCAAGGTCAAAATAGAAGACGCGGCAAAAAAAGTCCATCATACGCACGTTTCATTTACAGAGAGGCTAATATGGTGAAAACAGTGTACGGGGCCAAAACAAATTCCATCATACGCAAGTTGCATTTACAGAGAGGCTGATATGTGAGAACCAGTAGCGCGCCTTATATTAATGCTGCATCGAGCAATGTTGCCAGTTCGAAACTGGGAGGCGTGAGCAAGAAAAAATTTCAGCATGCACACATTATTGTAATGATAGGCTGAAATGGGGGACCCTACAATGTGACCTAACGACAGATTCATCGAGAAACTCTATCTAGTTTCGAACATGGTAACGCTAGAGAAGAAAAAAATCCATCATACATGTGGGGCCCCTGGATTAATCCTCCGAGAATCCCTATTATGCATACACCACGATCTCATGATCAGTTAGTCGTGGCACATAACCGACAAGTATTAAAGTAAACATCCATACTTAAGCAAAAGCATGTCATACCTTATTTGCCCTTAGGGATACATCAATCAACAACCGCGGAACATCATCAAGCGTAGAGCCCGAGCCATTCCTTAACCTACAGGCAACTGACTTGAAGAACATCCTAGCTCGCATAGCCGTTAACTTCATCCCCTTCTTGATATCTGACCAAGTTAATAGCCAGGGGAAATGCCAGTGAGTACTTTGAATGTACTCGCAAACCACCTTAGGAGAATAATAATAACAAGAGGATATGCAATATGGCTATGGTAGTAGGAGGGCTCCAAGAGGGTTCTTTTCTCAAAAAGTTTCTCTTGTAGATATAACATCCACATAACTTTGTTGAAAGCTTTAGTAAAAGATTTTGGAAACCTTTTTGAAAAGTTTTGGAAATCACTAGGATTGGGTCACCCATTTGTTTCTTCCTTCTGGTCATCTCATGACCAAACTCCTTTCCTTCTTTTCTGACCATCCCATGGTTAAATCATTTCCAAAGCCTTTGCTTTTCCGAAGTCCTTTTTGAAATCAAAACCAGCACCGCTGTATAGCAACCTTCCCAACCGTCCATGACCATGGACACGGCTATTCGAATAGATTTACACCCCACAGAGGTTGTACACTTTACCCACAACATCCGGGTACCCTACCCTACTACACCAATCGTGGGTCGAGTAACTGATCAAGACTATCCAAATGCCACTCTAGTATAGGCCCTACCCTATGAGTTGTTCCTCTCAACACCAGGAGTTCGAGGATCCACGGACCAACCGGAGGGCATTCCGACTCCTCCAGAATGGGCACTTTCAATGAGAGGCTCATAGTATTGCTCGGCTGCTCCCGAGGGCAGTTCATAATTCCTCCAGGTGACTGTCTAATAGTTGACCCTTTCTGTAAAGGAACCCCGGCATTAGAGGGAGATGATCCCTTAGAACTAGTTGTGAGAATTCCCACACCAGAGTAGCAAACTTCAAGCCCAGCCCTGTCCCATTCCAAAGTAATGTGGTTGCATGGGTTAATTGTTCTTGCAAAACTACAAAGAAACTGGCGCGTTTTTGTAAACCTTTTTCCTCCATCTTTCAGCATTTTGTAAGACAAAAACCTTTTTATTTTCCTAAAACTTCTCTTGGTAGGTCAAACCTCACCAACGTTTTTCCATAAACATTTCGTAAAACTTTTTCGGGGGTCATCTCATCCTCTAGTTTTTCTTCGGCTAAAAAGGGGGTCTCCAAAGGGGTATGGTGTTATACTGTTGGAGATATACCCAAGAGGCAATAATAAAGTGGTTATTATCATATCTTCGTATTTATGATAAATGTTTACATACCATGCTATAATTGTATTAACAGGAAACATTAATACTTGTGTGATTTGTAAACATAAAAGAGTCCCTAGTAAAGCCTCTTGTTAAACTAGCTTGTTGGTTAATATATGATCATTGTTTCCTGATCATGAACATAGAGATGTTATTAACAACAGGGTCATATCATTAGGAGAATGATGTGATGGACATACTCCTATAGATAAGCGTAGCATAAAGATCAAGTCATTTCAATAGTTCAATTGCTATATGCTTTCTGATACATAGTAACCTAATTCCTTCGACCATGAGATCATGCATATCACCTTTACCGGATGGATGCTTTGATGACATCAAACACCACACCGTAACAGGGTGGCTATAAAAGTGGCATTGAGTGTTCGGAAAGTATTGGTTGAAACACATGGATCAAGAGTGGGATTTGTCCATCCATATGACGGATAGATATACTCTGGGCCCTCTCGGTGAAATGTCATCCAATTGGCTTGCAAGCATGTGACTTGGTCACAAGGGATCACATATCACGGGAACGAGAAAAGAGTACTTATCAGTAACGAGGTTGAACTAGGTATGCAGAGATACCGACGATCATAACCTCGGATAAGTAACATATCGTGAGACAAAGGGAAATTGGTATCGTATGTAAGTGGTTCATTCGATCGCAAAGTAATCGTAGAAATATGTGGGAGCCATATGAATTTCCAGATTCCTCTATTGGTTATTGTTCGGAGAAGTGTCTCGATCATGTCCGCATAATTCACGAACCGTAGGGAGACACACTTAAGGATTCGACGTTGTTTTGAGTAGTTATGGTATTATGAGAAAGAGACCGAATGTTGTTCGGAGTCTCGGATGGGATCCGGGATATCACGAGGAGATCCGGAATGGTCCGGAGAATAAGATTCATATAAGGAAAGTCCCGTTTCGGAGTTGGGGAATGGTTCCGGTGTTTTCATCGGGAACATTCTAGAAGGTCCCGGAATGTCCGGCACTCCGGAGGGGGAAGGGTACATGAATGTGTCATTACATATTGGAATGATTGCATCATATACTAAGTGTTCTCGCTGTCCAAAATAAAGGGTTTATTTAAATCCTAAATTGAAAAGTCAAACGGCTAGTTTGAAAGTCAAACGGCAAGTTTTTGGAAAGTGGAAAGAGGAGGAAAAGAGGGAAACCGAGTTGGAGAGGGAGACCTCCTCCAACCGGCGGCCAACTCCAATGCCGAGTTGGGGAGGGACTCCACTCCCTCCCCCTGGCGCGCCAGCCCCCTCCCACCTATATAAGGAGGGGCAGGGCTCCCCTCCTTACACACACAAGTTCCTATCCTCTAATCTAAACCCTAGACCTAAACCCCGGTTTAGAGCTATTTCGGTTTAGAGCCTTCTAATTGGTTTAGAGCCCTCTAATTGGTGTGTCTAATTACTAGACCACTAATAGCCTCTCTCATAAGCTCCACCATACTCGCACCGGCTTAAGGCAAAGCCCTGCGGGATCTCCCCTCTACTTCCGGTACCACGCCGTTGTGCTGCCGGAATCGCGAGGAGAGTGCTACAACCTCCGCTGCCTGCTGGAACAAGGGAGAGGAAGGTCTTCGTCGAGTACCGAACGTGTGACCGACTGCGGGAGCGCTGCTGGAACGTGGCGCCGGAAGGATCGTCTACGCGATCTTGAGATCGGAAAGAGTACGACTACATCACCCACGAGAATCTGCTCTCGTTAACCGCTTTGGAATCTTCGAGGGTGAGTTCCACTATCGACTCGTTGCTACAATCTAGTAGATAGATCTTGGCTTGTTTGTTTGTATGCGATAGAAAAATTTTGTTTTCCATGCTACGAACCCCTACAGTGGTATCAGAGCCGTGTCTATATGTAGATCTGTTGCACGAGTAGAACACAATGGTCATTGTGGGCGTTGATGCTTTTATTGTCGATTGCTTCTTGTGTACTTTGTATCTTGCGGTATGTTGGGATGAAGCGGCCCGGGCTAACCTTACATGACATCGTTCATGAGACTTGCTCCACGCTTGACATGCAACTTGTATTGCATAAGTGGCTTTGCGGGTGCCTGTTTCTCCTAGCATAGTTAAGATCCAATTTACAACGGGTGATTAACAATACTAGTATCAATGTTGTGGTTCTTGTTCGTAAGTTAGAACGACACTTATTGAAAGCCCCAAACCACGTAAAACATGCAAAGAAAGTAGAGACGTCTAACTTTGTTTTGCAGGGGTGTGCAGTGATGTGATATGGCCATGATTGTGATTATATTTGATGTATGCAATGTTCCTTATTGTAAGTTGGCAACCGGCAGGAGCCATATGGTTGTCTTTAATTTCTGTTAAGACCTGCGTGTCTATTCAAAATAGTTGTAATAGTTGATGCTGGTGGACGACAACCATGAAGAAGCATCATTGACCTTGATGCTATGCCGGTGATGATGGAGATCATGTTCGTGCTTGAAGATGGAGATCGAAAGCACAAAGAAGAAAGGCCATATCATATCACATATTATGAATTGCATGTGATGTTAATCCTTTATGCATCTTGTATTGCTTAGTAGACGACGGTAGCATTATAAGATGATCCCTCATACACATAAATTTCAAGTTCTAAAGTGTTCACCCTTAGTATGCACCGTTGCCAAAGCTTGCTACTTCGAAGCACCACGTGATGATCGGGTGTCTTTGATTCCGCGGGTGAATACAACGTAAGCAAGCCAGATTTGCTTATGCGGTAGCTAAGGTTTGATCTTGACGAGCCTAGCATGTACAGACATGGCCTCAGGAACACGGATCACCGAAAGGTAAAGCATGAGTCATATAGTAGATATGATGAACATGTTGATTGTTCGCCATTGAAGCTACATCAACTCTCGTGATGATCGGTTTTGATGTGGTGGATTTGGTTCGTGTGATCACTAAAACAATGTGAGGGATATTCTTTTGAGTGGGAGTTCACCTAGATTAATTTAATTATTAATTAGAACTCAATTTATCATAAACTAAATCAAAGTGAATTTGCATAGTTGTTGTAGTCATTGGCATCCGTTTACCACCTTGCGCTTAGTTATAATTGAGATGATAGAACTATAGAATTCTGGTTAGTTACTTTACGAACTGGTATCGTATTGTTTTGAAGTGTTAATCTAAAGTTTAAAAGTCCTATTGCAAACTTTCAGTAAGTTCCGGTTACTCCATGAAGTTTAATAATTAGTATTAAATCAAGAGTAACAATTCCAAATGTTAGTATATAAGTATCATGTTTGTCTCCATGATTCTTGATATTCAAAGGATTCTCTTAATATCAAGGTTATCTAGGATCTGAAAGAGTTGTTTCAGAAACCATGATGTGTGGAAGATATTGTGATATCTGAAACGAAGTTTTGGTTGCAACATGATAGAGTATAATATGGCAAAAGTCATGTTCTCATATTTGATGAGAGTTTGCAAAAAGGTTGGAGACACTTGTTGTCCTAATCCTCCAAAAGGTTTTGGATAGCAACATTATACTCATAATTCATCGTTATAAGCTAAAAGTAGCTTGATCATGGATGATTCCATGATAAGGGTGAATATTTGATGTATGTAAAATGTTTACTACACCAAGAGATTACTAAAGAAAGGAATTTGAAAGAATACCAAACATTTGATGATGGTGATCTACTTCAAAGTGCAAGTCCAAAGACATTGGTATTTAATTATACACACTTTGGACTATATGTCATATGTATGACTCCACTATTGATGTTGATAGATTCTTTCAAACAGAAAAGGAAATATTGAAAGAGAATATCATAAATATATGGCAGAAAAGAAAAGACTAGAATTGTTCAGTTTAAGTATATAGATGATATACATGGTATGGAAATATTCTTTGCTTATTAAACAATGTGGTTCTTCAGTATTTGATACTGAATTTGTTGGTGTGAATCGTCATACGAAACAACACAATTCATGAACTACAATGGCCTAAGTAACTAGCAAAAGAATATGTGATGATGTTCATCGAGAACAAAATAAAGGGTTATTGTGTTGCTCGTTAAACATCAAAGCTTGCCTTCAAGATTTGTTTTATCAGGTATTATGAGAACAAAAGGGTTGTTCAAATAATTTCCGTAATCCATAAAAGATGGATGATTCACAAATCTCGTTGGAGAAATCACATCCATAAAACTAGTGCTAAAATGTCGAAAGACAAATTGATTAAAAGATCACTTAGGAAGTGACATCGCTGTTTGAATTATATTGGAAAGATAACATGAAGAAACTCCATGTGGATGGAATTTTGGAGTCTTCTGATTTTTGATCAAATGACGCTTGTGAAACTTTCCTAGAGATAATTAAAACTTCGTTCATAGGCCAAAAGGGAACGAATGACTAGCTTATTGGAACTTGTACATATTGTTGTATGAAATCCATTATGTGTAGTCAAGAGCGATGGATTTCAACTTCATATGCTTTCTCCGAAAATTTGAGTGAATATATGAATATTTACTTAATAAGGATGAAGTGTGAAATATTTGAAGAGTTCAAAGACTTTCAAGATGAAGTGCAAAATCATTGTAACAAGAATATAAATAGTTTATGATAAGATCATAAAGGAAGATATTTGAGTTACAAGTTTAGCATAATACCTAAGATTTAAGGAATCGTTCCGTGGATTTGCATTTTCCCGAAACACCATAAGTGTATGGAGCGTTCGAGATATGTAATTAAACCTTGTTTGACATGGTAAGATCAAAGGTATAATTTATAAAACTGCCATTATATTTTAAAGATTAAAAGCTTTAGGGATTACCGTTTTTCCACTGAAAAGAGCTCCATCGTAATCCGTTGAAATGACACCATATAAAGTTATGGTTTGGGATAAAACCCAAGTTGTCCTTTCTTAAACATTGGTATGCTATGCATAAGAAAGATGTTTTGCAACCAAAGTCGGATGAACCTGTCTTTGTATGACTATTAAGTATTCCTCCATAAACACCGGAGACAAAAGTGTTTGTTGCTTAGAACGTCAAGTTTCTTTTGGAAGGAATTTTTCGTGAAAAGTTAAGTGGGAGGACAATAGAACTTTGATAAGGTTAAAAGAACCTTAGCTGTATGTGCAAAGTTGCGAAGCGCCGAAAAGTGTTCCGGAGGCGGCAACAATGCTCATGGCTCACGTGCCTCAAATGTTGTGGTCACGGAGATCTAAGTTCCTATTGAAACAAGTAGATCGGGTAAACAATCAAATACCAAGATTTGAGGGTTGAATCATTATTTAAGAATAATGAACCGACTACATGCAAAGAAGCGATGATGGGCCCTGACTCCGTCAAATGGCTTGAAGCCATAAAATCCGTGATAGTTCCATACACGAGAAATCAAGTTTTGAACTTGAAGGACCCTCGAGAAAGGTGTAAGACCTTACAGTTGTGTCTGGATCTATAAAGAAATAGACATGGATGTTTTACATCTATGAAATAGTCGACATGTTGAGAAAGAGTTCACAACAATGTTCAAAGGTTGACTATGACAAGATTTGATCTGTCATAGTGATATTTAGTCTAGACGGATTAATGTAGCAACCACTACATATAATTTGTTATATGGTAGTTGAATAAACAAAACAAGTTCTTCTAATAGAATCGTTACCTAGGACATGTGCATAACACGGTCCATAGGGTTTTGTTAATTCAAAGGATGCTAAAAGCATATGCAAACTTCAATGGTTAGAGTGAGCATAGCGGAGTTGGAATCTTCACTATGATGAAACTGTTAAAAGGGTTTAATTTCATCAGAGACAATGAAGATGCTTGCATTTGCAAGAAATTAAGTGGGAGCGCTAAGACATGTTTCTAATACATTATGTGGAAGACATATTGTTGATTGGAAATAATGTATATTTTATTAACACATATTAAGAATTTCATCCCGATGAAAGACTTAGGCAAAACCCAAATATTTGGCATCAATAGACGCTAATATGGTTGTGCCAGAAGTACATAGACAAGATATTGAATGAGTTCAATATAGAAACTACAAGAGAGGTTCTTGTCGCACAGAAAGGATTGAATGAGTTCAATGTTGATGATATATTCAAGTGTATTGACATTTGGTAAAGTGAAACGAATAATCAAGTATAGATTGATACTTGATGTATGAAATCACAAAAAGTATTTATATCAATTATACTGTGATATGTACAAATCCAGATATGTCCTATGCTCTAAATGTTGTGAGCATATACCAGAATGATTCGTAAGATGATCATTGGACAATAGTAAGGATATTCTTATGATCTTTTTGAAAGAACTAAGAGTATAATATTTGTAGAAGTGACAAATAGATGGTTAGTTCATTGTAAGAGTACTACATTGATACTAGTTTTGTCACAAAGTACAAATTAAGTTTATCTCAATCTAAATTAAGGGTGGCACAATATAATGGAAAGTGAGTTCCATAATGGATTTGGATGATTTCCAAAGTTAAGACATTGTGACAGATACTACAACAAAAGGCTAAGTATATGACTGCTATTATAGCAGCAAAAGAGGGCATTTGTGTCAAGTAGTTTGTTATCAAACTAGGTGTAGTTCACAGTGGGATAATACTATGAAGATATATTGTGCGACAATATTATCAACATGTTTTAAACCCAAAGAGCTAAAGGTCACACCGAAAGACCAAATTTATACAAAGCCATCTCATTAGAGAATGAGTGATGCGTAGAGACGCAAAGACATGCAATTACACACGGACCTGGAAGTGTCAGATCCGGAGATCAGTTGACCACTAGCAATCGTGTACATACAACACCGGAAAGCCATAGGTGTTATATACACAAAGGTTCGAAACTAGATTATTGACTCTAGTGCAAGTGGGAGACTGTTGGAGATATACCCAAGAGGCAATAATAAAGTGGTTATTATCATATCTTCGTATTTATGATAAATGTTTACATACCATGCTATAATTGTATTAACAGGAAACATTAATACTTGTGTGATTTGTAAACATAAAAGAGTCCCTAGTAAAGCCTCTTGTTAAACTAGCTTGTTGGTTAATATATGATCATTGTTTCCTGATCATGAACATAGAGATGTTATTAACAACAGGGTCATATCATTAGGAGAATGATGTGATGGACATACTCCTATAGATAAGCGTAGCATAAAGATCAAGTCATTTCAATAGTTCAATTGCTATATGCTTTCTGATACATAGTAACCTAATTCCTTCGACCATGAGATCATGCATATCACCTTTACCGGATGGATGCTTTGATGACATCAAACACCACACCGTAACAGGGTGGCTATAAAAGTGGCATTGAGTGTTCGGAAAGTATTGGTTGAAACACATGGATCAAGAGTGGGATTTGTCCATCCATATGACGGATAGATATACTCTGGGCCCTCTCGGTGAAATGTCATCCAATTGGCTTGCAAGCATGTGACTTGGTCACAAGGGATCACATATCACGGGAACGAGAAAAGAGTACTTATCAGTAACGAGGTTGAACTAGGTATGCAGAGATACCGACGATCATAACCTCGGATAAGTAACATATCGTGAGACAAAGGGAAATTGGTATCGTATGTAAGTGGTTCATTCGATCGCAAAGTAATCGTAGAAATATGTGGGAGCCATATGAATTTCCAGATTCCTCTATTGGTTATTGTTCGGAGAAGTGTCTCGATCATGTCCGCATAATTCACGAACCGTAGGGAGACACACTTAAGGATTCGACGTTGTTTTGAGTAGTTATGGTATTATGAGAAAGAGACCGAATGTTGTTCGGAGTCTCGGATGGGATCCGGGATATCACGAGGAGATCCGGAATGGTCCGGAGAATAAGATTCATATAAGGAAAGTCCCGTTTCGGAGTTGGGGAATGGTTCCGGTGTTTTCATCGGGAACATTCTAGAAGGTCCCGGAATGTCCGGCACTCCGGAGGGGGAAGGGTACATGAATGTGTCATTACATATTGGAATGATTGCATCATATACTAAGTGTTCTCGCTGTCCAAAATAAAGGGTTTATTTAAATCCTAAATTGAAAAGTCAAACGGCTAGTTTGAAAGTCAAACGGCAAGTTTTTGGAAAGTGGAAAGAGGAGGAAAAGAGGGAAACCGAGTTGGAGAGGGAGACCTCCTCCAACCGGCGGCCAACTCCAATGCCGAGTTGGGGAGGGACTCCACTCCCTCCCCCTGGCGCGCCAGCCCCCTCCCACCTATATAAGGAGGGGCAGGGCTCCCCTCCTTACACACACAAGTTCCTATCCTCTAATCTAAACCCTAGACCTAAACCCCGGTTTAGAGCTATTTCGGTTTAGAGCCTTCTAATTGGTTTAGAGCCCTCTAATTGGTGTGTATAATTACTAGACCACTAATAGCCTCTCTCATAAGCTCCACCATACTCGCACCGGCTTAAGGCAAAGCCCTGCGGGATCTCCCCTCTACTTCCGGTACCACGCCGTTGTGCTGCCGGAATCGCGAGGAGAGTGCTACAACCTCCGCTGCCTGCTGGAACAAGGGAGAGGAAGGTCTTCGTCGAGTACCGAACGTGTGACCGACTGCGGGAGCGCTGCTGGAACGTGGCGCCGGAAGGATCGTCTACGCGATCTTGAGATCGGAAAGAGTACGACTACATCACCCACGAGAATCTGCTCTCGTTAACCGCTTTGGAATCTTCGAGGGTGAGTTCCACTATCGACTCGTTGCTACAATCTAGTAGATAGATCTTGGCTTGTTTGTTTGTATGCGATAGAAAAATTTTGTTTTCCATGCTACGAACCCCTACATATACACCATCTACTATTATAGGGACAAATAGGTGTCATCAAGGGGGTTGTACTTAGTAGCACACATGTGGAATGGTTTGGAGGAGCCAAGCCACTACCAGGTATAGATCATCATAATAGAACAATGCAGTTTTTATAAAACAGTAGGTAAAACATGCATAAGTAAAACAGTAGGACATGGCTTATGAGTAAAATGGTGGCTTGCCTATAATCAGCAATATGGCAATATATATGTCCCTGGACTTCTTCTTAGAATACCATAATAATCAATAATAATAACGATATTCTTCTAGTCTCCGGTATAATCGCATCTAGCATAGTTATGGATCACAGGCAAGAAAACAAGGCCACAATCAACACAAGGCATACAAGCATCATTTCAATACAGCAAACAAACATTCAACACCCTACTCACTTAAGTAGGTTTTGATATATTGATATTGTAGCAATTGGAATTACTTAAAATGCCTTTGTGAAATATCCTTTATGATTTATTTGCCAAAACCACTTAATAAAGGGGTTTGGAACTAAGTCTTGGTCCTATATGATATCAATATACAAAATTGATATCAACAGATAGGTATTGAAATAACAAGGCTACCAAAAGTGGTTTCATGATTTGGTTAATTTTCTATAATTAGTTATGATTTTCTAGTGAAATAACCTCTAGTTTAAGTGAATAATTCATCATAAAAGATATGTAGCTCCAATAAATTTGTGATTAGTGTACGTTGTAAGCTTTTCAGTGTATGATTTTGGAGAGTTGGATTCATCTCAAAATATGTACCAGAATTCCCTTGGGAAATTCCCAATGTCAGTTCTGCAAGATTTTTGTCTTTTTCACCATATTAAAACTACAAGAGATTTTTATATGATTCCAAGGGCACAACATAGGTACTTTGAATACCTTTCTGTATAAATTAGAATCAGTATGCTTCTGTGATGATTTATCTAGTAGAAATAGCCTAGTCAGAAGTGTTTAAATCATTAAAATTAAACAAAGCTTCAATAAAATTTGATCTCTTGGATTTTGATAGGCTTTAGTATACCCCATCACAAATAGTTGAAATCAACCTAAAATATGTATTTATATATCCTAGAGAATTTTCTAAAGGTATATATGGATGGATTTTGTTATTTTTACGAGGGTAAAACCATAGTTCACCTTGACATGACATCAAGGCTAACTGATAGGTACAGTAAGAACCTATAAGGGGAAGTTGGTTTCACCCTATTTGAACATGTATAGCTCACTGTGGGATTTATTTAGGGAAAGGGACACATTTTAGTGTATTTATTTCTAGTAAATAATGAGAATAACTTTGGGGAAAGATTCTTGCTCTTCATGTTGAAGTAAACTTCCAGGAACCTAGGAAAAATGAGCTCTAGGCATCTGGTGTTGTTATTCATTTTTATTTCGATTGAAACCAATATGGCAAAATTCAGATCTAGAAAAAGATTTATAAAAAGGAAAATAATAGCGGGCAATTGGGTCGGATCTGAGGTAACCAGGTCGCACAGTGGTCGGCCGACCCAACTAGCCCCAGGGCACGCGTGGGAGAAGGCATTCGGAGCTGACATACGGGGCTGGGCGGTTAGTGACACATGAGAACGAAGGTGTATCGGCTCCCCTGGGCCATAGGATTAGAAGGGGATCGAATGGTCGCCGACTGTTCTCCTTTTCCTGATGGCGGTAGGAGGACCGAACCCTAGCTGAGGGAAGGGAGACGCGGGGAGCTCACCCTGGTGCATGCCAGAGCTGGAGATGCGGCGAAGGTGACGCGGTGCTCGCCGAGGATCCCAATGATGGTCGGCAGTGAGTGTTTTGGCGACCGATGGAGGCTCGCGGGAGGGGTACTGAACCGAGTTTGCTAGAGCTTGATGGCGGCATTGATGGAGCTTGTCCTGAGAAGAACAAGGGGTATGGTTAGATGCGGACGGATATGGGGAGTTCGATATGGCCACATGCAGGTGAGGGGAAGCGGTGGAGATTGAACTACACCCGAATCTATGGAACGACAGAGGTTTTCTTCTTCTTCTTCTCCTAGCTACGGCAGAGCATAGAGATGTGAGGGGAGCTCTAGGAGGTGAAGTGGAAAGGGGAGGGAGTATAATGGGGCACAATAGGGGGTTGGATAGTCTCTTGCCCTTTTTATCCTGAGTTGAATGGTCCATGATGGACATGGTGTAGACAAGGGCAGGAGAGGGTGGCTAGGCATGGTATTGGCCACTGGGGGTAGTGTTTAGTCGTGTGGGAACATGTGGAGGTCAAAGAGGCAGAGGGGTGCTGGAGGGATGTGTGGTGCAAGCTTGGCCTCCTTTTATTTATTTGCTCAAGTGGGCAAAGATGGAGAGAAGAGGGGGTGTAGGGCCAGCTAGAGTTAGGTCTATGGGTGCTGGATGAGTGTTGTGGGGTACTAGAGTCGACCAAAAAAGTGAGGGAGGGCTACTGCAACAGAGGTTGAACGATATGACATGATATATATCTCTCTCTCTTTACTTCTCCTCCAAACACAAAAGGACATGAGGAGGGTGAGGGGTACTGTAGTGATACAGTGGGTTTCGACCAAAGAGTTTTACGAGGTGAGGGGGTGTTCAGATTACTAGGTTTGGTGAAGTGGAGATGTGGTTTATTTTTAAGTTTGGTCAAGGTAGTTGAATTAGCCATAATGATGATCCTCAAAGAGAGTTGCAATTTTTGATCTTGGAAAGACGATATAAAGATGCTGGTAGATGGATGTGATCAAGATATACCTCCAATAATTGTTTTGGATTTATTTGACCATTTTAGATACTTATTATATCAATTATTCAAAAACTATTGAATCTGTTTTATTGAGTTTAGTTAAGATATTTGATTTGAAACGAGGAGGTTTTTTGTTTGGGATGGTCCAAAATATGAATCTATACTTTCGAGAATTTTCCCAACATTTATTGAGGCATAAAAGTATTTAAAATATTTATTATTCCAATTCAGCCATTTTAGAAAATGGGTAAAAAGAAATATAAAACTCCTCAAAAATATTTATTTTTGAAGTGGGAAGATACGGTATGATATTTAGACTTGATATGAGCCTAAATATGGGGATGTGCCTTGGAGAAAACCAAACTTTCTTTTTTAGATTAAGTTTTGGAGGTTATGTGGATTAAAGAGATTAAATAGGTTCTGGTCCATAATAATTATTGATGATATTTGATAAATCTTGATAATCCAGGTAGAGGATGTAAACTAGGTGTATATAGCATTTTGAACCTTGGGTGTTGAGAATAAAAGTTGATTTTTGTGGGAAACATGAGATTAAGGATCTAGGGTAATGTTATTTTATTACTTCCAAAACCTTGATGGATCTTGGAGCTCAGATCTCCCCTTGGGGCATGGGCTAGATGGATTGATATACCAAGTTGAGTAGGTCACCATGGTACAAGAAGTTGAGCTTGATCATGCTTGAGCTCACCAAGGATTGATTCCAAACTTTGAGTAAAGTAAGCCTGCCAGAATAGATTATCAAGTAGCCTTTAAAACCTTGTGGGTTTTGGAAGCCCAAGGATCCAATTGAACAAGTGAAGTAGGTACTTATAGACCTTTATGATTAAAACTAAATCCTGCAAACAGTTGGTCCAAAGAAGGTAGGATGATAGTGTGAGCTTCTGACCAAGTAGAGTAGTTGATAACATTTGAAGGAAATATTATTTTCTTACCTGCAACACTATCAAGAACAAGTGGGTTTGACGATGGTCTAGCCAATGTAAATAGTGGGCCTTGGTAGTCCTTATGATAGTTTACAATATGGTTCAAGTGCATTTCCAAAAATGCGCAAGGGTTCGGAAGGAGAGGCATTCAAAGGTATCAAAGCATGATAGTCAAATTTACCAGATTTAGGGTTTTTGACTAGGATATGAGTGGGGATGTTTTTGATGGGTTACAAGGTATCAAAGCATGATCAAGTGGATGATGTTGAAGTGTAGATTGAGAATAATAGATCCATGCTTGATATTTGTCTTCATTGACTTAGAAACTTGTAGAATGGATCACTTCAGAGTTGATCTATTTAAGAGTTTTAGAGGAGCACCTAGTGGCTAGAGATCAGATCCAACTTGGTTAACTTGTTTAGGGTTGACACGCTTGGATTAGATAGATGCTATATGATGACCTCCTATGGTAGCTCATACGACTTCTAAGCAATCAAGTCAAGCAGCAGATCAAGGCAACTCATCTTATAAACAGAACAAATCTACTACCATGGGTACCTCCAAGCCTAGATTGAGGTAGGGATGGGTATTTTGAAAGGGTGGAGTTTGAATAAGGTGAGAGTCCTTGGTATTTCTACCAGGAGTAGAATTCAAAAGCTTTATAAAAAGGTTTTAGAAAAACCTAGAGGTAAGAGTAGTGAAAAGCTCTGTCTTGAAAACATAAGGAGATTACATATATAGATCTCCATAATTTTGTCAATAGAAACTAATAAAATAGTTAGGGTTGCAAAGTCATCTTGGGTCGGGTTTTGAAATACCAGAAATTTTGAGAATATGTAAAATGAGCCAAGATAGTTTTGTTAACTAGATTTTGTCAATCGATGGTGAGGTAAGGACTATATTATATGTTATACATTCAGATGCATAAGCACAAAAAAAAGCAAACACTTCAACACTTAACAAAAAAGTTTTTGTTCCCCTCGATTTTTGCATTTTGGACAACTAGTCAGGGTTGATGAAATTGGGATGTTATAATACACACGATTCATCTAATGTAAGGCTGACATAGGGGACCCACCAACCTAAATAAACGGCTGATGTAGAGAGCAACGGTATCGAGTTCGAAACACGGAGGCACGACCGATGGAAAATTTTCCATCATAGACATGTTTCTTCTAATGAGAGGATGACATGTGGGGGCCAGCAGTGTGATTAAACGATAGATGCATCGAGCGGTGCTATCAAGTTCGGAATAGGGTAGCGCGGTGGAAGAAAAAAATTCATCATAAACATGATTCTTATAATGAGAGGCTGACATGAGGGACTCCGCAGCACGACTAAACGGTAGATAGATCAAGCAACGTTATTGAGTTCACATCAGGGAGGCACGAGCCAAGGAAAAAATTCCGTCATGGACACATTTCTTCTAATGAGAGGATGACATGTGGGACCCATCAGCTTGATTAATCGGCAGATGCATCGAGCAACGCTATCAAGTTCGGAATAGGGTAGCCCGAGCAAAGGGAAAAAATTCCATCATACACATGATTCTTCTAATGAGAGGCTAACATGTGGGACCCAGCAGTCTGACTAAAAGGAAGACACATCAAGCAACGCTAAGGAGTTCAAATCAGGGAGGCGCGGCAGAAAAGTATGATCCGCTAGAGACACTGACACCTAGGACCCACACTCCTCAAAAGACTTCGGCGAGTCAACATCGCGCGAGGAACTTAAAATCTTGCTTCTACCACATGTTGGCCGAGCTTCCTCCATGTTTTTAGCGGTTTCGTCGTAGTAGAGGGCCGCAAAACTGATAAAATATTTTCCATCAGCCACGGTCGAGCCAAGAAATTTGTCGTGGAAGGCACGCCTTCTACGAAGACGACCGGGCTAAGTCGTTGCAGATGGACACTTTTCTTGTAGTGATTATCCGCCCACTAGGAATTTCTCTAAGGACTAGAGTTTTTCCTATGCCGGATTATCCATTCCCCACTTGGCTCAGATTATCCGACCCCCGACGACTCCAAACGGCTACAATTCTAGAGGGGTAGAAATATCCCTCCCCATCTTCCACCTGGAGTTACTCGATTCCCCACTTAAGAACATAATTTCGTGAACCACCAAAATCACAAGATCTGTTCATTCAACCACCTAAAGGTCTTTATCTTTGGAGAATCAAAGGATAAGGCCTTGATCTACATCATCACCAAAGCGATCTGAATTTCCCCCTCATTCACTTCAGGGCCCCTTGCATCTAGCGTTTCATTGGGAATCCTAGATCTCGCTTTCCCATTGCTAATCTTGATTTGTTGTGATATCTTGTTGTGCTAGTCAGGAGCCTTCAATTCAGTTGTGATGCATGCCCCGAGCTGGTTGTAAAGGCATCAGTTCTCTCCTTGAAGGGTACCGTATAGTGGAAGTGTGGGTCAAGCCACTTGTGAAAAGATTCACTAGATAATAGAGTGAGTCCTTTGTGGCGTGGTGGTCATACTACCGCCCACCCCTCCAACGCAGATGCACTTGCCTTCAAGAGGAAGGAACTGAGGTAACTAAATCATGTGTCTTTGCATGCTCCACTCTTGGTTACCTCATTCCTCTTTCCGCTCTTTAATCGTTAATATCATTTAGTAGGTAGGTTGTCATATAGGTAAATTCACCATAGTTTCATATCTAGAGAATTTACCTTTGTGTCAACCCTAAATTGAAAAAGAACTAAAATTTGGAGTAGCACCTATTCACCCCCCCACTAGGTGCCCAATGATCCCATTTCAATTGATATCAGAGCCTAGGATCTTAATTCGAGATTTACTACCTAAGAGAGTATGGCTAACAATAGAGAAGAAGGAAGTGGGGTTAGGGGTACGATCACCATGGATGATCTCAAGAACTTGGAAACAAACTTGACTAATTCCCTGGCGACTCAAATGCAAGAGATGTGTGAAATTAAAGCGCAACTCTTGCCACCCGATAAATCCGCTTCTTCTTCTCCTCCACAGGACACACCTTATAAATCAAAGGATAATGCTTCGGTTAAATCCAATGATGTTGAGGTGGGGGATGAAAGCAAAGATAATGGATCATCTTCCAAAAAGGGAAGTGGGAATGATGAGTACAACCATGTTCCTCATTTGTACTCTCTTGATCCACCAATCCCTCATCCGCATATAAACAATAGGGGTGATCCACCGAAGCTAAGTGCATCTCCTTTTAGTCAATGGCATTTTTTGATGAAATCTCATGTGTGCAGCTCTTCTATTTATTTTTGGAAAATCATTGAAGTTAGGCTCAAGGTTTTAGATCCAACCAACATTACAAGAAGAGAAGTGGTTGATAGTCAACTCAATACTACTGCCTTGCATATGATTCAACTTGGCGTGGGTCCCAAGTACATGCCCCATATTGAACACCTCAACACTGCAATGAAGCTTGGGATTCTCTCTTCGAGTTGTACATTTGAAATGACAGTATGAAGAGAAATAGGTATGATGCCTTGAGTAATCAAGCTGAAGGTTTTTACATTATGTATGGACAAGACCATGAAGATATATATTGAAGACACAAGTCAACTGTTACCACATTTTGAAATCATGGTGCTTCTCATGTTTATGATGCTTGGATAATTAGGAAGTATGTGAGTTCTATCATGCCCTTTGGAGCCACTGACTTGAAGAGTCTTCAATGAAGGCACAACTACCATATCATGACTTCCAATGAATTCATTCAATAGATGGTTACTTCCAAGGTTGCGTCCAAGAACACTAAAGATGCTCATTCTCGGGCTATAGGAATGCAAATGGGCATAAATCTTACCTTGAAGGCTAATGTGGTCGAGCCTGAGGATGAAGGAAGAAACAATGAAGTAAATACTATGAGCTATCCAAAGGAAGTCAAACTTGCTCATGGTGAGTATATGCCTTTCTATGCAAGAAACTTTTGGAAAGATCTGGCCAAGGTAAAGTCAGAACTTGAATGAATAAATGGCTCAAGAGAAAGAAAGGAGAATGGTCCAAATGTAAGATCAAGTTTTGTGGAGACCGCTTCCATTGTGTTGCCGAATACCCCTGTAAAAATAGGGAATATCATGGTGGTAGACTCATTGTCAAGGAAATTTCAAAGGCTCCACGCAGGAAGCCTTTCACTAAAAAGAGTATTCCATACAAGAAGCAACCAAAAATCGTGTTGCTGGCACATGAGGAGTACTCATTCGGGAATGAAGATGAAGAGGAAGAAGAAATCTCAAGGGAAGTGGTAGCTAGCGTCACCATCTCTACAATAACCCTTCACTCTTTGATTCTCCTAATGAGAACATCTCCAACAAGGATGTCAATTGCCTCATGGAAAGGGCCTCTAAGGTATCACCTTCTACTACATCTTTTCCTAAGACTACAATGAATGTTGAAATGGATTGTCCTACTAGTCTTAAGGTTAAATAATAAGTTATTGCTTTGGATCATTATGTGACTAACTTGTGAGGTGAGCACAAAAAGCATTTTGAGGCCCTCATGGATCAACTTGTTCATTCAGAAGACCTTCTTGAAGAGAAAGGTATAATTGAAAGAGAGTATGCTATCGAAATAGCATCTTTAAAAATGTTCTAGAAGGAGAGGAAGAGCTCTGGGATTCTCGTGAGGATAAGATTGAATCTACTGATGAGTCACATGATTCAATTTTTTATAAAATAATTAAGGAATGTGACCATTCTATTGTTAAGGCTAAAAAGCTTTAGAGTGAAAAGGTTGAATTTGGTGTTGCTCATCCTAGACTAACCAAGGAGCTAGATAAACTTGATAAAGTCCACAAGGCTTTAGAGAGTGAACACTCTATCCTCACCAAGTCTCATGATCAACCTCAAATTCGACTAACTAAATATGATATTCCTAGTACCTCCGCTCCATTATGTGATCATGCAGATATCATTGAGGAAAATGCGAGGTTGAAGGGTGAGCTTATCAAGTCCTCACTTCCCAAAGGTAATGAAGATCTTGGTGACCTTTTTATTAAGCAAAGTTCAAACAATGGGAAAGAGGGTCTTGGATATGCCACCAAGACAAATAGGAAGGGCACCACTTTAGAAAGTGATGCTACTAAGGGAAAAACTACTCACGATGGTTTTGCAGGAATCACTAACCCTCACGATGTTTTATTTCTATATTATTGTTGTGATGTTTATTCTAAATATGTTGGCCCATATGGTTTTGTTGCTTGGTCTATTTGGGTTCCAATACCCTATCCGTAACAAAAGAGGACCCATTGAAAAAATGGTACCTAAAACCAATCATTGATTTCTTGTAGGGATATGCTTCTGGTGGGCAAAATGGGTGCTTGATAGTGAATTCACAAGTCATATGACCGGGAGCAAGGAGATCATCACGGAGATGAGGCAAAATTACGATCAAATAACCATCTCCTATGGTGATAACCAAAATCTAAGGTACTAGGTCTTGGCAAGGTTGTGGTCACCCAGAATATTTATCTTGTGGACGTCATGCTTATTCAGACCATTGGCTTAATTTACTTTTAGTTCGCGCCATTGGTGAGATGGTATTTGATGTTTTTATTGATGATGATATAGTGTTACTCTGATGGAGTAAGTCTCTTAAGGTCGCTTTCATTCGGTATGCCGAGAATGACTTGTATGTGGTGGAATATTCGAGGAAACCCCACTATAGGTGTGATGTGCCTATTCGGAAAGGGGACGTGGGTTGGTTATGGCATCGCCGACTAGCCCATGTCAATATGATAGATTTTCAAAGTCTTCACAAGGGTGGCCACATTCTTGGATTCAAATAAAATGTCTCCTTTCCAAAAAACCGTGTTTGCAGTCCTTGTGTCAAAGGAAAGATGCATGATTCTCCCCATCGTAGGAAGACTATTATTTCATCTATGAGGATCTTAGAGATCCTTCATGTGGATCTCTTTGGTCCTCCATCTCATGCAAGTATTTATAGGAAGAAATATTGTTAGGTGATTGTTGATGACTATTCAAGACACACTTGGGTGTATTTATTCAAGTTGAAGAGTGAGACTCAACAAAACCTCATCGATTTTGCCAATGAATTTCAACGTCAACACAATGTTCCTATATTGGCCATAAAAAGTGAGAATGGCTCCGAGTTTAAGAACTACACCTTGAATGAGTTTCTAAGTGAAGAGGGGATATGCCATCAATATTCAGCTGCGTACACCCCTCAACAAAATGGTGTAGCCGAGAGGAATAACCGTACATTAATGGATATGGCAAGGTCCATATTGGCGGAGTTTAAATCTCCTTACAAATTTTGGGCTGAGGCTATCTCCACCGCTTGTCACTCATCAAGTTAGCTCTACCTCCACAAGAACATGGAGAAGACTCCATCTGAAATACTTATCGGTAACAAGCCCAATATCTCATACTTTCGGTTGTTCGATTGTAAGTGTTTATTTCTCATAAAAGGAGTTCATTTGTCAAAATTGAATCTAAATCTTGAGAAGGTATCTTTGTTAGTTATGGTGTTGAATCCCACACTTATAAAAGCAACAAAAAATCCACCAGAACTATTGTAGAATCTTGTAGTGTGGTGTTCGAGGAAAATGATGGCTCCCAAGTGGGGAAAGTTGGTTTTGTGATGTAGATGTTGAAAGACCTCAAGATGCCATAAGAAGAATGGGTATGGGACTTTTTATTCCCCATAGAGGAACCCCTCATGGCGGATCAAGAAGAACTATGCTACACATAAGTGGATCCCTCATCTACATAAGATCATCAAGCCCCAACTACTGAAGCTAATGATGCACCTATCCAACAACAAGATGAAGTTACTCTCCCTACTGATCAGGCTGGGAGTCCCAGGCTAGATAATCTGGCCTCCCTAGTGGCCGGTTCATCCAAACCTGCGAATCCATCTAGTTCACCTTCCAGCAAAGATCAAGATTTAGAAGAAAATAGTCCCCAGTATCATCAGGATAAAAATACAAAGACGGATTATTCGGCCTCACCCATGTCTAGATTATCCAGCCCTGCGAGTCCAAAAGTACATCATACAAGTGAATCCAGCACTAATCAAGACCACCGTCAAAATTCGCACTCTGATGATAATGTTGAACCAGTTGATGACCAAGGTCATTTTGATGGTCAAGACGAGGACCAAAATGTTGAAGATATCCCCCAAGAAACAATGAGGAGATCGAAACCTATCGTAAAGAAAGAGCTGAATGAAATTTAGAACTTATAGGTCACACTCTTGAAAAAGTTTTTGGTGATCTAAGAAGAAGGGTGTCCACAAGAAGGGAGTTGGCTAGCTCTAGTGATCATCAAGCTCATATCTCCTTAGTGGAACCTAAAAAGGGTTTTGAAGCTCTTGAGGATCCGCATTGGTTGAAATCCATGCATGAATAACTCGACAATTTCGAGCGCAACAAAGTTTGGAAGTTAGTAGAGAATCCAAAAGAGTTCCGCAATGTTATTGGCACAAAGTGGATATTGAAGAACAAGAAAGATGAGAAAGGAATTTTTGTAAGAAACAAGGTAATATTGGTGGCTCAAGGTTTCTCTTCGGTGGAAGGCATTTACTTCGGTGAAACTTATGCTCTAGTGGCTCGCCTTGATTCCATCCATATCCTTCTTGCATATGATTCACATCATAACTTTAAATTGCAGCAAATGGATGTAAAAAGTTCTTTTCTTAATGTTCCTCTACATGAGTTGGTTTATGTTAAGCAATCCCCGGATTTTGGGGGGCCCAACTTCTCTAACCATGTATACAAACTTGGTAAGGAGCTTTGTGGCCTTAAACAAACCCCATGTGCATGGTATGAGCCCCTTAGAGAGTTGTTATTAGAACGTGGATTTGAAGTTAGGAAAATTGATCCCACTCTTCTTACTAAGAAGGTTAAGGGGAGCTTTACGTTTGGCAATTATATGTTGATGACATTATATTTGGCTCTATTAATAAAGCTTTTAATGATAACTTTTCAAATCTTATGATTGATAGGTTTGAGATGTCTTTGATGGGAGAAATTAGGTTCTTTCTTGGTTTTGAGATCAAGCAATTGAGACAAGGAACCTTCTTCAATCAGGCAAAGTACATCCAAGACATGCTCAACAGGTTCAAGATGAAAGAGCTCAATGGCGTTGCTACACAAATGCAAACTAAATGTCATCATGAACTAAATACCAGTGGTAAAGATTGGGATCAAAAGGTATACCAGTCCATGATTGGTTCTTTGATTTACCTTTGTGCATCTAGACCCGATATTGTGTTGAGTGTAGGAGTGTGTGCAAGGTATCAAGCGTCTCCTAAAGAAAGCCACTTGGTGGCGGTCAAGAAAATCTTTCGATATTTATTTCATAACCCAAACTATGGTTTCTTGTATCCAAATGGCTCAAGTTTCTCTCTTTGTGGGTACACGGATTCAGATTGAGCTGGTGACAAAGATGATCAGAAATCAACATCAGGGACATGCCAATTTCTTGGTATGTCCTTAGTGTGTTGGTCTTCTAAGAAGCAAAATTGTATATCTCTCTCCACCGCGGAAGTTGAATATGTGGCTACTGCAAGTGCATGTACTCAATTGTTATGGATGAGGCAAACTTTAAAGGAGTTTGGTGTCACTTGTGACAAAGTGCCTCTTTTATGTGACAATGAAAGTGCTATCAAGATTTCCTAAGATCATGTGCAACATACATGAACAAAGAATATTGAGATTCCTAATCACTTCATTTGAGATCATGTTTCCTATGGAGATCATGTCACTTCACTTGCATACACACCTATATCTTAGCCTTTATTGGTTTTAGATGCGGGCATGGACATAGGGGGAGTGTGGTCTAATTTATAGGGCTAACCCTCACCCCATAATTCCAAAAGTAAGAAAAATCATTTCTCTTAATATAATTTTGTGATATGTGAGCTTAATTGATGAGTATTAGTTATGAACCCAAGATATATCTACGCGGTGTCATGCCATACAGTCCTACATGGTGGCCTCAACCACCACCCTATTATTTGTGAAGAGTTGGTTCTTAGTGGATATTTCTGTGATGTTTAGCGGTGCTCCTTTTTCCCTTTTTGGCGTTTCGATGCCAAAGGGGGGGAAGAAGTGGTTTTTGTATTTTCCTTCCCTATCATGTGGTTTTTATTCATGCTTGTGTCCATTTTTATTCTCTATGAATCGTTTGATGTGAACCTTTTGTGTCTATTTGAGACTATGTTTGAGTTTACTTGTGAGACACATTTGGATTTATCGGATTTATATTATGAGACATATGGATTTATCTATCAATGGTTGAGATTATATTATGGTTGGTAGGATGGTATGATCTCTATCTGAAGTCTCAACTTTTACTCTATTATGTCTATTGGTTACTTGCAACTTGTTCCTAGTATGCAATTCACAAAGATATTTGAACCTATATGTTGTGCAATTGTATTCCAATGCAAACTACTTATATGCACACATTTGGGGGGATTCTCTTTATCGTTTGGGATTGTTGATGTTTAAATTAGTGCTCTATTGCAAATCATAGTATTGTCATCTAACACCATAAAGGGGAGATTTAAAGAGAATTTCTTGATCCCTAGTGCTTTGTTTGTTATTTAACAATGGTATGGATATTCTGATTGTGTGTTGAGTGCTACAGATACATAATATTTATTACATGTGTCAGCATCATCTCTCCAAAAGTAAAGAAAAGATCCCCTACTAAAATTCAACAAGAACAAGCTTGCTAGGCCGGATTATCCACCCCTAGCTAGGGCTGGATAATCCGCCCCATGGATATTTTGGCTAAGGACCAGCGGGGTGACTTGAAGGAGATATGCCCTGCAGGAAAATAATAAATGAGTTTCATTATCATATCCACATTAGTTCATAATAGTTTCATAATGTTCTATAACTATATCAAGAGGAAACATTGATACAGGTGTGTGGCGTGAAACAAAGCAAGTCCCTAGTGGCCTCTATTTATACTAGTTCATTGGGCAACCGATGATCAAGGTTTCTTGGTCATGGAAAATTCATGCCAGTTGACAATAGGGCCATATAATGATATGAATACCCAAAGACAGGTAATGCAACACGATCAAGTCACATGGTTAATCGTTACAATACTTAGAAGCATAGTATCCATATCCTTAGACCATGAGATCATATTAATCACTATCTCCCAGAGGCTGCTTTGATTGCATCAACCATCATGTCCGTAATTGGGTGGCCATAAAGGTGTGTTTCAGCTAATCCATAGGACTAGTTGAGGCCTATGTATCAAGTTCGGGATTTGTTCACCCACGTGACCGGAATGTACAGACGATCGACTTGGTGAGATTACATATGTAATGTTGCAACATGTGACTATGTCATGGGGATAGAATATCACGGGAACAAGTGAAATAGAACTTGTCAGTAACAAGATTGAACAAGGTATATGATAGCAATGATCAGATTGTGGACAATTTGTATCAAAGAAACAAAGGGAATGTCACTCGACATTACAGTTTAAACAACATTACATCATGGAATGCACAGGGGTCATTATGGGCATCTCGATCCTGCTAATGATCATTGATATGAGAGGAGTCTCTATCATGTCTGTGACATTCTTGATCCATTGGGGTAACAGAGTTAATGGTACGATGATGCTAGAGATCATTTTGTAAGATGGAATCACAAAAGAGAGATAAACCAGAATCGTTTCGAAGAGAATCCAAAGTTGTTTGGAGGAAGAAAGAAAGGAAAAGGCTGAAAGGTGTTTCAGATAAATGGCAATTTATAATGTGCATTTATTATATGTTAATTGTGAATTATTATATATTAAATTAATATTTTAATTAACATTTATAGGTAACTTCCTCAACATGGCCAAAACCCCGAAGGGAATAGGCCCAGGAGAAAGCCACCCGGGAAAAAGACAGCAGACATCGACAGCCACCCTGTTCGTGGGCTAGGCGGCCCACACAGGTGAGTGGGCGAGCTAGTGCTAGGCGCTGCGCGGTCAGCGGCTAACCAGCCGCCTCTCACGGGTCACCGTCGCTCGGCCCAGTCAGGCACGAGGGCGTGCAGCTTGTGGGGCGCTAGCGACACAACTGCGGTAGGCTTCACTAAGGCCCACCCGGCTGCTGCGCTAGTTGATGTTGCTGCTGGGCGAGCAAGTGGGCCACACGCGGGCGGGTGGATGGCCCACCCAGGGCCACACTGCTGCTTTTGCTAGCGTGCACCACAAGATGGGCCGCCGTGGCTATTGGGCTATGTGCTGGAAGGCCCAGCCGTCCAACCGTCGTCCCCTATTTCCTTTGCAATTATTTAGTCCCACATGTGAAACCTCTGGTGGGGAGTACCCCTCCTCCACCTATATAAAGGGGTGCCCATGAGTGGGATTAACACACAATAATCGAATATTCTCTAAGGCACTTCCCTCAGGGAATCTCTTTCTCTCTCTATATAGTTGTTCTCTCGCGATGGAGCTATCCCTGGAAGGACTGTTACTACAAGAGATGACACACTTTAGCACACCGTCACACTGCAGGGATTGCATCTAGAGTATATACTTCCGCACTCTCGGCAGGGATCAGAGGACCAAAGGTCATCGTCATACACCATATGTGTGCGAAACCACGAAGGTGTTGTGACTTATGGCACCTTGGATGTCATGAGCCGAAGTTGCTGCACGATGGAGCAAGGGGTGTGTCAACACCCAGATTTTTAATCCCAAATGCCTGTGATGCCATACATCGCAATCCCAGGATTACCATTTTAGCGAGACATAACATAATTGGTACCACAGTACATCATCCATTACAAACCATAATAAAGGTCTTTCAAATAAAGGATCGCATGATCCAGTCTTAATACAATCAAAGCAGCGGAAAGTAAACATAGTAGGGGCTCCATCTTCAGGGTCACAGGCAATGCTGACAATGGGAGATGATCCTAGTTTTCATATACCTCCTCATTTCCATCTTCCTGGTAGTCCTCCTCATAGTCTGGCCACGGGAATATCTAGGGACAAAGCCATGAGTACTCTTTAAGTACTCGCAAACTATCACTAACAAGTAAGGTAGTTCTAGTAGGAATCTTAAGCTCTAGGTTTATTTGCAAAAAGACAGGTTTATTTTCTACATCACCTAAGTGGGAACCTAGTTTTCATGTCCACAACCCTGTTGTGGTCAAGTCAAAGTCATAGATCAATTTACAAGTCATTTTGAAAACATCTGACAACGGAACAGTATGGCCACTCCAACTGTCCATGACCGCGGATGGGGCTATTCGAATAGTTTGACACTCTGCAGAGGTGGTACACTTTCACCACAAAATTCGATACATCCATCAGGGATATACCTGAATCATCATACTTAGTATGTGGATAATTAATCATAACCTTTCAATTCCACACTGTAGTATAGGCACCTCCCCTATGAGCTTGGCCTCATAGCCATGGCCATCTGCCATCCTGGGCACTACATAGGTGGACATTCACATTCACGATGTAGCCTCAGCTCAACCTCTTTCCGCGAGGGAACCCATACTAAGGCATATAAACTTCCAGTTAAGCCCTACCCAATTCGGGTATTGTGGTTGTATCGAAAAATTGGAATGGCATCGCATCCAAACCCAACCATCTATTTTTATAAAGGGCCAAGGCTCATGCCTCAATATTTTCATCATCAAATCATTTTGTTTTTCTCAACACATGTCAAAACATTTCAATAGAATGAATCCTCGTTCCAAGGTTTTCATAATCATTTTCACCAAGTATTCCCATCTAAAGTGATCAATTTTATGCTTAGCACTATCCACTATAGTTGAGGGTATTTACTAATGAGGGGTGCTAATCAAGTGTAACTATCCAACTCTGGCTTTATGCCTTTTTATGATATCTAAGTATAACTACTTAGGCCTAGTTTTAAACTCTTTATGGTATCTATCCTATTCTTCCAATACTCACAAAGTACTAACTAAAAGTAAAGAACTTTGGTAAAAGTAAAAGAACAAAGCTTGCAAGTAAAACTTGGGATTGGTATTATCAAAGTTGTATAAACAAAGCATTCCTAATGCATCTTGCATAGGTTATCAAGTTGATATGTGTTAGCTTGCATAGTTCTAGCTTGCAATTAGTGATGGCTTCCACAGGTATGAAACTTGCAAGTGTTAGCTTGCCTTGAGTAGTGTAGTGGTTAAAGTTCTCTTCTTCTTCTTCTTCTTAGTAGTACTCCTCCTCCTTGTATCCCGGGTCGGTACTATCGTCTATAAATGAATACGAGGTACACAATCACCAAACAATACTTAACTACTTCTATTTAGCACACTAAGGCTCACACTTGATGATCTAGCATCATTACAATCATTACATGAAATAAAGACCTAATTTTATTTATCTTATTTTGGAAAAGTAATTTCTACGAATTGAAAATACTTAAGATTTAATATTCTCCAATTCAAATTTGGGATCATGTTGACACATGTCATCACCACATATTCTAATACTTGGGAATGTGATTTACAGAGCTGGTCATATTTTATAAAGTTCAAAATTACTATTTAGTATAATTAAAGTGACTAGAAATGCCTATATAACATTCTTTTAGTACTAGTCTAATGTCACTTCATGTAAACCTAAATATTTTTACATATTCAGATAGATCTTGTCAAATGTGATTTTTGAGAGTTGGAATCAACTCAAAAGCATTTATGGTTGATTTTTTAAAAATGTTTGAATGTGGAAAAGTCTCTGTCTTGTTTTTTTTACTATAGGTGATCTACAATTTCAGATGGTTTGAATCCAACGGGCTTGGATAGATAATTTGAATACCTTTCTAGTAAAATTGGAATCATGCAATTTCGTTCTGTAAATCTCTTTGAATTGATTTTTGAATCTACTGATAGAATCTAGTTTTAACTAAAATTGAAAAAGCTTATTTGAATATACGGGCTCTGCGCGGGAAACTAACCGGACCGGCCCAACTGCACAGCACTGGCGCAGCAGGCTGCTGACAGGACGGTCCCACACATGAGCGACTTATTCTAACCGAAACGGTAAGATTCAATCTAGACCATGCGATTAGAAGTAAGATCTATGGTTGAGGTTCGTCGTCTCCGGCGCATAGCTCCGGCAAGGTTCTAACCCTAACACGGTGGTGGGGGTCGTGTGAGGCTCACCTGGGCTCTAGCTAAGGTCGGCGATGGGGGCAAACAACATTGCAGACGACGGTGGTTCAAATGGTGGTCACGGCGGCTCCTGGGGTGGTCGCAATCAACGGGCTCCTTCCTCCTCTACAGCAGCGGACTCTGGCTAAATTCCAACGACGTGTTGCTTTCCTTGCTCCGGGGACAGGTGTGGGAGGTGTCTGAGAGAGAGGGGAGTGGAATGGTGTGGAGAATTGGAGCTAGGGTGGCCTCTATTTATACAACGGCGAGAGGGACAGAGCGGGATGGCTCGGCCTCGTCGGCGACGTCGATACAGGGGCTAGCGGCATGGATGAGGGTAGGGGTCGACGTGGTGCTTCAGGGTGGTCGTCGTGTGAGTGATGGCGCGGCAAGGGGCGGTCGAGAACGGTCGGTGCTCTAGGTGGAAACGACGGTGTTCGAGACGGCGCATAGGGGTTACGGGTCACGCGAGGGCAAACGGGCATGTCTGGGGGTAGCTAGGGTCACGACGAGTGCGGGCATGAGCGGAGAGGGCGAGGCGTGGTGTGTGTGCGCGTGTCGGCTGCGGCGCTCTAGCGCGCTCTCGGCATGGCGATAGAGAAATAGGCACGACGCTTGTGGGTGGTCCATGGCTTGTCGAGGGGCAGACAGAGGGTGGCGGTGGACGGTCGCCTATCTCCCAGACATCATCGGAGAGGGCGGTGCTGGCTGTGGCGAGTTATGCATGGTTGACTGATGCAGCGAGCTTCGGGCGGCGCTTAACTAGCGCAACGGTAAAGGAGGGAGTTGTCCACTGCGTTTCTATGTGCCAGGGGAGACAGGGGGAGAGAAATGAGGGGCTAGTGGCAAGTGATCACTTCTCAAAACAGTAGAAGTTAGACAAGTGTTTTCTGTGTTTGCCAGGTGCTTGACCAAATGGCCGCATGAGATTAATATTTGAGTTTTTGAATGAAATTTGGTGAGTGTTTTTTTCACATGCTTGAGTGTATATGTTTGCTTGGGTTTGACAAGGTGAATTGATTTGAGTGGTTTTTGCAAAATGGTGATCTATGCATATGAACTTGATTCAATTTTGAAATGTCCTTTAAATAGATTTGGAATTTGTTTCTGTTGATTTGTAAAGTGGGTTTGGGTTCACTTTTACTTGGTCTAGCAAGGGGTGAAAATAGTTGAGAAAGTTTCTGTTAGAAATCTTTTACTAGGAATACTCAAAGTGGTCTAGTGGTTAACTTTTGTCAAAATGACCATTTGATCATATGATTCATATTTGATTTTCTTTTCTTTGGATTTTGTTTGTAATTGGCCTAGATGATGTAGTATTCATATTAAAACCATTCCTTATCATTTGTAGCAATCAAACATGGCAATTGCACTCATTCATACACTAATGCAATTCACACATACACTCATATTAGATTTAATAATAAAAGATGTTTGTTAACCCTAAACTTGGGTGATTAGAACTTCATAATCTTGATTAAGATTTTTGGCGTGTTACAAACCTTCCCTCCTTAAACAAAATCTCATCCCGAGATTTAAGAAAAAGAGGAACTAAAGAGATTTGGAAACTCAGTCCTAATGTAATCTTATCGCTCCCAAGTAGCTTCTTCTTCAGTATGGTTGCTCCACTGGATCTTGAGGAACTTGTGTCAACACCCGGATTTTTAATCCTAGATGCCCGTTATGCCATACCTCGCAATTCCAGGATTACCATTTTTGCGAGACATAACGGATTGGATATCATAGTACCTCATCCATTACAAACCATACATAAGGTTTTACACAAATAAGGATCTCATGATCCAGTCTTTAAATACAACAAGCAGTGGAAATAAACGATAGCGTAGCGGTGGGGTCCATCTTCAGGGGCACAGGCAATGCTGACGAAGGCAGATAGTCCTAGTTATCATAGCCTTCCTGTTGACCATCATCTTGATAATCTCCTTCATAGTCTGGCCATGATAAAAGCCAGGGACAAAAGCCATGAGTACTCTTTAAGTACTCGCAAACTACTACTAGCAAGGGTTATAATTCTAAGTTAAAGTGCTGAATTGAAAAAATAACTATCAAGTTAAGTATGAAACCTAAGCTGAGTTCTGAAGCAAGAAAAGATAAAGTGAAGTTCTAGAATCACTTAAGTTGGGAAGCTATTATCATCTACACAACCCTGTTGTGGGCAAGTCAAAGTTCATCATTCATTTCAAGTTATTTAGAAAACATCTGACCACGAAACAGTATGGCCATTCCAACTGTCCATAACCGCGGACGCGGCTATTCGAATAGTTTGACACTCTGCAGAGGTGGTACACTTTCACCACAAGATTCGATACATCTGTCAGGGATAACCCTGAATCATCATACTTAGTATGCAGATAATCAAACATAACCTTCCCTTTACACACCCTAGTACAAGCACCTCTCCTATGAGCGTGGCCTCCCAACCATGACCATCAGTCATCTTGGGCACTGGATTGGTGGACATCATTGATAGGTAGCCTCAGCTCAAACCTCTCCCGTGAGGGAACTAATACTAATGCATATAAATTTCCATCTAAGCCTTACAAATTCAGGTAATGTGGTTGTACGGTAAATTTGGAATGGTATCGCATCCGAATCCAACCATCAGTTTTATAAAAATGGTTAAGGCTCATGCCTCATCATTTTCATCATCATAAACCAATTGTGTTTCTCAACACATGTCAAAACATCTCAATAGAATGACTCATCATTCCAAGGTTTTCATAACTCATTTTCACCAAGTGTTCCCATCTAAAGTGACTCAAGCTTGATCTATTCTAAAACACTAGGTTAAGAGTGTTCACTAAGGTGGAAAGGTGGGATCAATCTCATGCCATAGAATTACATCTAAAGGTTCCTAAATAGGTCAAGTTTTATACTCTTTATGATACCTTCTAAATTAATTAAAGAACTTTGTGTAAACTAAGGGGGTGTGATCAAAGTATGCTTAAGGCATCTTTACTAAACCATCTAGTTTTATTCTAGCTTGCTACAATAGCTTACTAAAGCATGTTTGCAAGGGTTAGATTGCCACTAATAGCTTTCCTTGGTTGATGCAGGGGTTGAAGTTTTCTTCTTCTTGTTCTTCTTTGTAGAACTCCTCCTCCTCGAAGGCTTGGTCGGTACTAGCGTCTAGAAATACATAGGGAGTGCACAATCACCAAACAATACTTAACTTAGGCTAAGTAGTATTCTAAACCACACAATTGATGATCTATTATCATCCCAAACATCACAAGTTTTAATTCAATAGTTTCAACCTTTTTATTTTGGAAAAGTAATTTCTACTCATTGAAATATAAACTCCACTTTAATATTCACCACCAAAATATGGGATCATGTGGACACATGTCCTCACCACATATTCTAACATGTGGGAATGAGATTTAAAGGTTGGATCAATATTACTTTGTTTTAAGTTCATTATTTAATGATTTAAAGTGACTAGAAATGCCTATATAGCATTATTTTGGTACTAGTCCAAAGTCACTGCATGTAAACCTTAATATTATTACATATTTGGATAGATATGATGAAATATGATTTTTGAGAGTTGGAATCAACTCAAAAGCTAACTTGGTTGATTTTACAAAAATGTTTCAAGTTGCAAAAGCTTCTGTCTTCTTATTTTCATTAGGAGAAATCTATAACTCTAAATGAATTAAATCCAACGGGCTTGGATAGAGCATTTCAATACCTTTCAGAAAAAATTAGTTTCATGTAATTTGGATTTGTCAAACTCACAGAATTGAATTTTGAAACACTGGATAGAAACTATATTCTAACTAAAAAGAAAAACCTAGATTTGAATCTACGGGCTTGCGCGGGAAAGGAAATGGGCCGGCCCAGTGGCGCTACGCGGAACGGGGCTCAGCTGAAAGGGGGGTCCTACTTATCAGCGGCTCTTAAAACGTGAAAAGGTATGCGCGCTGTGGGCCGTGCGATTAGAGGCTAGATCTACGGCTGAGGGTCGTCGTCAACGACGGATGGGTCGCCGGCGAGCTCGAACCCTCTCGGCTCGGTAGGGGTCTACTGGGGGCGTACTAGGGCTCCAGCAGGGTGGGCGATGCGGGTGAACAAAGTGGAAGACGACGGCGAGGAAAGGCGTGGTCGCGGCGGAGCTTGGGGTGGCCGGAATCAACGGCACCCTTCTTCTCCAGAGGCGGCGGCTCTGTCTCCATTTCCGGCGAGCTGCTGCTCCACTTGCTCCGGCGAGGGGTGGTTGAGGTTCAGAGAGGTGACGGGAGTGGAATGGTGTGAGTCTTTGGTGCTGGGGAGGGCTCCTTTTATAGGCTCGACGGTGAGACCGAGCGGGATGGGCGGTCGACGGTGGCGACATGGCTACGGCGAGCTAGCGGCATGGCTGGGGATGGCGATCGATGGGCGGTCCCCTGGCGGTGCTCTAGCGCGTCAATGTGGCTGTAGGGGCGGTGGCATGCGGTCAGGGTGAGGTGGCGCTCTACGCGGCCGAAGCGGCTGTGTCCACGGCGATCGGTGGTTGTGGGGCTTTGGGCAGCAAACGGAGGTGTCTGGGGTGTTCTATAGGTCGAGGCAGAGAGGTGGGCGCGGGCTGGTGTTGAGCGGCGACTTGTGCACGCGGGGACAGTGCGTGCTCTGTGGGCGGCGTCGGCATGGTTCGGTGGCACTAGGCGCGGGTTCTCCTCTGTGGTCCATGGCTGGTCTTGGCTCGGGCAAGGGACAGAGAGGGGCGGTGCGGTGCTGGCTACCTCCTAGACATGGAGAGGGGGAGAGGGGTGGTCTGCTGCAGTGGTTGCAAGTTTGGCCGGCAAGGCATGGCTCGGGTCGGCATGGCATTGTTGCTAGGGGTGTAGGGGATGGGTGCTTAGGCTTTGGTTAGATCATTGGGAGACAAAGGGAGTAAATGGGGATCAAATGGGGGCAAAAATCTGTTCAAAACAGTGAGCTATGATTAGAGGTGTGATTCTGCCTGCCAAGTGTTTGATGAAATGGCCGCAAGAGAAAAAGTTTTGAATTTTGAGTTCAAAATTTTTGGGTGATCTCCACTAGTGATAGGTAGTCTCTGGTTGCAAGGGTTTTGAAAATGGTGCTCAATTTGATGGTTTTTGAAATAGGGGTGATCTATGCATATGCATTAGATTCAATTTTAAACTGTCATTTAAAATAGTTTATAGAAGGTTTTTAGTAGATCAAAAGGTGGGCCTTGGTACCTCATTATGTGTACTAGCAAGGGGTGTAAAGATCAAGAATTATTTCTGTTAAGAATTGAGTACTAGGAATAGCCAAAGTAGGTATGAGAGTTAAATTTGTCCAAATGACCATTCCTTCATTTTAATTCTTTTTGATTTGATTTTCTTGAGGAAAAGTTTGGGAATGATGTAGATGATGTTTAAATCACCTAAGAAACATTTTAGAAGCAAAGGATCACACAATCATGGCAATTCAAAACAACTTCTATTTTAAATGCACACATATATGAAGGCTTTCATTTTAAATTTGGAAAAGTTTTTGTTAACCCCATTTTTGGATGACTTGATCTTGATAAGCTTGGATTGAAGTTTTGGGATGTTACAAACCTTCCCCCCTTAAATAAAATCTCGTCCCGAGATTTACAAGAAAACTAGGAACTAAAGAGATCTGGGAACTCTGTCCTAATGTAATCCTCGCGCTCCCAAGTGGCTTCCTCCTCGGTATGGTTGCTCCACTGAATCTTGAGAAACTTGATACTCCTGGTCCTGGTGGTTCTGTAGGCTTCTTCTAAGATACGTATGGGTACTTCCCGATAGGTCAGGTCATTGTTGATTTCCACTGCTCTGTGATCGATATTCTTGAAAACTTCAGTCTTCTCAGGCACTTCCAAACATTTGCGAAGTAACGAGATATGGAACACGTTGTGGATGGCTGACATCTCTTCAGGCAATTCCAGCTGATATGATACTTCTCCTCGGCGGTTCAGAATCTTGAAAGGTCCGATATATCTGGGAGCTAACTTTCCCTTCAGACTAAAGCGTTGAGTTCCCTTCAATGGTGAAACCTTGAGATATACGAAATCTCCGACATTGTAAGTCAGGTCTCTCCTTCTCTTGTCAGCATAGCTTTTCTGTCTGGATTGGGCGGTCTTGAGGTGCTCACGAACTTTGTGAACTTTCTCTTCTGCTTCTCGGAGAATGTCGGGTCCAAAGATCTGACTCTCTCCTACTTGTGACCAATTCAAAGGGGTACGGCACTTTCTTCCGTACAAGAATTCAAATGGCGCCATCCACAAACTAGCTTGATAACTGTTGTTATATGAGAATTCTGCGAAGGGCAGGCAGTCTTCCCATTTTGATATGTATTCCAACACACAAGCTCTAAGCATATCCTCTAAGATCTGATTGACTCTCTCAGTTTGTCCATCTGTTTGCGGGTGATAAGCGGTGCTGAAGTTCAACTTGGTTCCTAAACCTTCCTGAACTTTCTGCCAAAATCTTGAGGTAAACTGGGTTCCTCGATCTGATACGATGGTCTTGGGGGTTCCATGCAGACTAACAATCCTAGCAATGTACAGCTCTGCTAGTTTTGCACTCTGGTAGGTTGTCTTGACTGGTATGAAGTGGGCTACCTTGGATAGTCTATCAACTATGACCCAGATTGAGCCATTTCCCCTACTAGAAGTAGGTAAACCGGTGATAAAATCCATTCCGACAGAATCCCATTTCCATTCCGAAATCTGCAATGGTTGCAACAATCCTGCAGTCTCTGATGCTCGACTTTGACTCTTTGACAAATGTCACATTTGGCGATGTAGCTTCCGATCTCTCTTCATCTTATGCCACCAAAATTGCTCTTTCAAATCCTGATACATCTTTGTTCTTCCGGGGTGGATAGAATAAAGAGTATCATGAGCTTCCTTCATGATAATTTCCTTCAGCTTCGAATCTGCTGGTACACAGATACGTCCCTTGTACCGCAGTACACCTTCTTCGTCTTCGGTGAATCCAGGTACTTTGCCTGTACCAATACGACGTTTGATTCCGTCGATACTTTCATTCCCCTTCTGGGCTTCCTTGATTTGGCTAATCAAAGTGGGTTGAAGTTCAATGCTAGCTAGGAATCCTTTGCTAACTAACTTAGTCCTGAACTGCTCCAACTCCTCATACAAACTTGGTTGCTTCTCTTTGATCATGGTGTTAAGCCTACACGGCAATCTGCTAAGAGCATCCGCTACCACATTGGCTTTGCCGGGGTGATAGTGAATGTCAAGGTCATAATCCTTGATTAACTCTATCCATCTTCTTTGCCTCATATTCAACTCCTTCTGGGTGAAGATATACTTCAAGCTTTTATGATCTGAGTAAATCTCACAGCGATTACCCATCAAATAATGACGCCATGTCTTCAATGCTAGAACCACCGCTGCTAGCTCAAGATCATGGGTCGGATAGTTATGCTCATGCTGCTTCAGTTGTCGAGACAGATACGCGATGACTTTGCCTTCTTGCATCAATACACATCCTAGACCAGTCTTCGATGCATCACAATACACATCAAACGGCTTCTTGATGTCTGGCATGATCAAAATTGGGGCTGGTATCAATCTCTTCTTCAGCTCCTGGAAACTGGCTTCACACTTGTCTGTCCATTCAAACTTCTTGTCCTTCGTCAACAATTGGGTCATTGGTCGGGCTATGCTTGAGAATCCTTCTATGAATTTGCGGTAGTATCCCGCTAATCCGAGAAATGAACGAACTTGGGTTTGATTGGTTGGGGCTTCCCATTCTTTGACATCTTTGATCTTGCTGGGATCAACAGAGACTCCTCCGGCAGACACAATATGTCCTAGGAATCCTACTTCTTTCAGCCAAAACTCACACTTGCTAAACTTGGCATATAACTGATGCTCTCTCGGGGTTTCTAGGATGATTCTCAAATGTTGCTCATGCTCTTCTTCTGACTTGGAGTAGATAAGGATGTCGTCGATAAACACAACTACAAACTTATCTAAGAAATTCATAAAGATCTTATTCATGAGATTCATGAAATAAGCAGGGGCATTGGTTAATCCAAAAGACATAACCGTATACTCGTATAGACCATAGCGAGTAGTAAAGGCGGTCTTCGGAATGTCCGTTGCACGAATCTTAAGTTGGTGATAACCAGTCCTAAGATCAATCTTTGAGAATACCTGAGCTCCAGTCAACTGATCAAATAGATCCTCTATCTTTGGCAAGGGGTACTTGTTCTTGATGGTGACATCATTCAACTTTCTGTAGTTTGTACACAGACGGTTGCCTCCATCTTTCTTGTCGACGAATAACACTGGTGATATCCATGGCGATGCGCTTGGCTGAATCAAGCCTGTTGCTAACATGCCATCCAACTGCTTCTTCAGTTCTACTAACTCTGAGGGGTTCATGGTATAGGGTCTCTGGGCTATAGGTCCGGTTCCGGGGATTAGTTCGATACTGAACTCCATATCCCTATCCGGGGGCATACCTGGCCATTCATCTAGGAATACGTCGGGGTATTCACAGACTACTCTGACCTGGTCAATGGTAGGCAGGGCTACACTTTTGTTGCATTTGAATTGACGGGGTAAGTTTTCAGAGATATGTTCTACTGTTACTCTAGAACTACTGGTCATGGTGATGGCTTTCTTAGCACAGTCTATCAGTCCTTTATGCTTTGACATCCAGTCCATACCTAGTACTACTTCCAAACCTTTGGTTCCAAGTACAATTAGGTTGGCATAAAAATCTATCCCATGTATTCTGATAGGTACAGCTTTGCAAATTTTTCTAGCTTTTGTTGTTGAACCGAGGATTTGAACTATCATGACATGCTTCAGGTTGGTTGGGCGAATCTTACTAGTGCATACAAATTCTTCGGTGACAAATGAATGCGATGCTCCAGAATCAAACAATACTCTTGCTAAAACTGAGTTGACAGAAAACATACTCAGCACGACATCTGGTTCTTCCTGGGCTTCTTCTGCGTTCAGGGCACATAGACGTGCGAGAGCTTCATGCATTGCCCTGGCTAATCCATCTAGCCAGATGTTCTCTCTCACAGAGAACTGAATTCTCCCGGAAGTTGGTGCTTCAATGCTTCCTCGAAGATCTGCGGTGACTAGCCATTGTAGGTCTCCTCCTAGGGGTCCTGGAAGTTAAGCTCCAAGAAACTCCGGATGTGGGCGTCCCAGTAATTCTGAGAGTGAATCCAGATCCCTCTCGAAGATCAGCTGACCCCTGTTTCCCAACTGGTAAAACTTGTTGAACTGAGTCTCCATCTACAAGAATTTAGGATGAGGAAATTAGTGAAGTGATCAAGTGTGTCAAATTTTAAGTAGTAATGTCAGAATTTTGAGGAACATGTATTTTTGAGAAAGAATGAGTTCACAAGGGTAAGAGGGAAAATAGTTTTTCATAAATACTCACTTTGGTTTTGAAGCTAAATTTTTTGGTTTGGACGTCCATTCTAACTAGGGTCTCCTATGGTCAGGATGGCTCTGATACCAACTTATCAACACCCGGATTTTTAATCCTGGATGCCCGTTATGCCATACCTCGCAATCCCAGGATTACCATTTTTGCGAGACATAACGGATTGGATATCATAGTACATCATCCATTACAAACCATACATAAGGTTTTACACAAATAAGGATCTCATGATCCAGTCTTTAATACAACAAGCAGTGGAAATAAACGATAGCGTAGCGGTGGGGTCCATCTTCAGGGGCATAGGCAATGTTGACGAAGGCAGATAGTCCTAGTTATCATAGCCGTCCTGCTGACCATCATCTTGATAATCTCCTTCATAGTCTGGCCATGATAAAAGCCAGGGACAAAAGCCATGAGTACTCTTTAAGTACTCGCAAACTACTACTAGCAAGGGTTATAATTCTAAGTTAAAGTGCTGAATTGAAAAAACAACTATCAAGTTAAGCTTGAAACCTAAGCTGAGTTCTGAAGCAAGAAAAGATAAAGTAAAGTTCTAGAATCACTTAAGTTGGGAAGCTATTATCATCTACACAACCCTGTTGTGGGCAATTCAAAATCCATCATTCATTTCAAGTTATTTAGAAAACATCTGACAATGAAACAGTATGGCCATTCCAACTGTCCATAACCGCGGACGCGACTATTCGAATAGTTTGCACTCTGCAGAGATGGTACACTTTCACCACAAGATTCGATACATCTGTCAAGGATAACCTTGAATCATCATACTTAGTATGCAGATAATCAAACATAACCTTCCCTTTACACACCCTAGTACAAGCACCTCTCCTATGAGCATGGCCTCCCAACCATGACCATCAGTCATCTTGGGCACTGCATAGGTGGACATCATTGAGAGGTAGCCTCAGCTCAAACCTCTCCCGTGAGGGAACTAATACTAATGCATATAAATTTCGAGCTAAGCCTTACCCAATTCAGGTAATGTGGTTGTATGGTAAATTTGGAATGGTATCGCATCCAAATCCAACCATCAGTTTTATAAAAAGGGTTAAGGCTCATGCCTCATCATTTTCATCATCATAAACCAATTGTGTTTCTCAAACATGTCAAAACATCTCAATAGAATGACTCATCATTCCAAGGTTTTCATAACTCATTTTCACCAAGTGTTCCCATCTAAAGTGACTCAAGTTTGATCTATTCTAAAACACTAGGTTAAGAGTGTTCACTAAGGTGGAAAGTTGGGATCAATCTCATGCCATAGAATGACATCTAAAGGTTCCTAAATAGGTCAAGTTTTATACTCTTTATGCTACCTTCAAAATTAATTAAATAACTTTGTGTAAACTAAGGGGGTGTGATCAAAGTATGCTTAAGGCATCTTTACTAAACCATCTAGTTTTATTCTAGCTTGCTACAATAGCTTACTAAAGCATGTTTGCAAGGGTTAGCTTGCCACTAATAGCTTGCCTTGGTTGATGCAGAGGTTGAAGTTTTCTTCTTCTTCTTTTTCTTGGTAGAACTCCTCCTCGAAGGCTTGGTCGGTACTAGCGTCTAGAAATACATAGGGAGTGCACAATCACCAAACAATACTTAAATTAGGCTAAGTAGTATTCTAAACCACACAATTGATGATCTATTATCATCCCAAACATCACAAGTTTTAATTCAATAGTTTCAACCTTTTTATTTTGGAAAAGTAATTTCTACTCATTGAAATATTAACTCCACTTTAATATTCACCACCAAAATATGGGATCATGTGGACACATGTCCTCACCACATATTCTAACATGTGGGAATGAGATTTAAAGGTTGGATCAATATTACTTTGGTTTAAGTTCATTATTTAATGATTTAAAGTGACTAGAAATGCCTATATAGCATTATTTTGGTACTAGTCCAAAGTCACTGCATGTAAACCTTAATATTATTACATATGTGGATAGATATGATGAAATGTGATTTTTGAGAGTTGGAATCAACTCAAAAGCTAACTTGGTTGATTTTACAAAAATGTTTCAACTTGCAAAAGCTTCTGTCTTATTATTTTTATTAGGAGAAATCTATAACTCTAAATGAATTAAGTCCAACGGGCTTGGATAGAGCATTTCAATACCTTTCAGACAAAATTAGTTTCATGTAATTTGGATTTGTCAAACTCACAGAATTGAATTTTGAAATACTGGACAGAAACTATATTCTAACTAAAAAGAAAAACCTAGATTTGAATCTACGGGCTTGCGCGGGAAAGGAAATGGGCCGGCCTAGTGGCGCTACGTGGCACGGGGCTCAGCTGACAGGGGGGTCCTACTTGTCAGCGGCTCTTAAAACGCGAAACGGTACGCGCGCTGTGGGCCGTGCGATTAGAGGCTAGATCTACGGCTGAGGGTCGTCGTCAACGACGGATGGGTCGCCGGCGAGCTCGAACCCTAGCGGCTCGGTGGGGGTCTACTGGGGGCGTACCAGGGCTCCAGCGGGGTCGGCGATGCGGGCGAACGAAGTGGAAGACGACGGCAAGGCGAGGCGTGGTCGCGGCTGAGCTTGGGGTGGCCCGAATCAACGGCACCCTTCTTCTCCAGAGGCGGCGGCTCCGGCTCCAATTCCGGCGAGCTGCTGCTCCACTTGCTCCGGCGTGGGGTGGTTGAGGTTCAGAGAGGTGAGGGGAGTGGAATGGTGTGAGTCTTTGGTGTTGGGGAGGGCTCCTTTATAGGCTCGACGGTGAGACCGAGCGGGATGGGCGGTCGATGGTGGCGACATGGCTACGGCGAGCTAGCGTCATGGCTGGGGATGGCGATCGATGGGCGGTCCCCTGGCGGTGCTCTAGCACTTCAATGCGGCCGTAGGGACGGTGGCATGCGGTCGGGGTGAGGTGGCGCTCTGCGCGGCCGGAGCGGCTGTGTCCATGGCGAGCGGTGGTTGTGGGGCTTTAGGCGGTGAACGGAGGTGTCTGGGGTGTTCTCTAGGTCGAGGCGGAGCGGTGGGCGCGGGCTGGTGTCAAGCGGCGGCTTGTGCACGCGGGGACAGTGCGCGCTCTGCGGGCGGCGTCGGCATGGTTCGGTGGCACTGGGCGCAGGTTCTCCTCTGTGGTCCATGGCTGGTCTTGGCTCGGGCAAGGGACAGAGAGAGGCGGTGCGGTGCTGGCTACCTCCTAGACATGGAGAGGGGGAGAGGGGTGGTCTGCTGCAGCGGTTGCAAGTTTGGCCGGCGAGGCATGGCTCGGGTCGTCATGGCATTGTTGCTAGGGGTGTAGGGGATGGGTGTTTAGGCTTTGGTTAGATCATTGGGAGACAGAGGGAGTAAATGGGGATCAAATGGGGGCAAAACTCTGTTCAGAACAGTGAGCTAGGATTAGAGGTGTGATTCTGCCTGCCAAGTGTTTGATGAAATGGCCGCAAGAGAAAAAGTTTTGAATTTTGAGTTCAAAAATTTTGGGTGATCTCCACTAGTGATAGGTAGTCTCTGGTTGCAAGGGTTTTGAAAATGGTGCTCAATTTGATGGTTTTTGAAATAGGGGTGATCTATGCATATGCATTAGATTGAATTTTAAACTGTCATTTAAAATAGTTTACAGAAGGTTTTTATTAGATCAAATGGTGGGCCTTGGTACCTCATTATGTGTACTAGCAAGGGGTGTAAAGATCAAGAATTCTTTCTGTTAAGAATTGAGTACTAGGAATAGCCAAAGTAGGTATGAGAGTTAAATTTTTCCAAATGACCATTCCTTCATTTTAATTCTTTTTTATTTGATTTTCTTTAGGAAAAGTTTGGGAATGATGTAGATGATGTTTAAATCACCTAAGAAACATTTTAGAAGCAAAGGATCACACAATCATGGCAATTCAAAACAACTCCTATTTAAAATGCACACATATATGAATGCTTTCATTTTAAATTTGGAAAAGTTTTTGTTAACCCCATTTTTGGATGACTTGATCTTGATAAGCTTGGATTGAAGTTTTGGGATGTTACAACTTGATACTCCGGGTCCTGGTGGTTCTGAAGGCTTATTCCAAAATACGAATGGGTGCTTCACGATTGGTTGATATCTATGGCTCGGTGATCGATGTTCTTGAAAACTTCGGTCTTGTCCGGAACTTCTAGGCATTTGCGAAGTAACGAGATATGGAACACATCTTGTATGGATGACATCTCTTCCGGCAGTTCCAGTTGATATGATACTTCTCCTTGGCGATTCAAAATCTTGAAGGGTCCAATATATCTGGGGGTTAACTTACCTTTCAGTTAAAAACGTTGCATTCCTTTCAAGGGTGATACTTTGAGATACACAAAATCTCCAACATTGGAAGTTAGGTCTCGACGTCTCTTGTTAGCATAACTCTTCTGTCTGGATTGGGAGGTCTTGAGGTGTTCACAGACTTTCTGAACCTTCTCTTCGGCTTCTCGTAGGATGTCGGGTCCAGAAATCCGACTCTCTCCTACTTGTGAACAATTCAGGGGGGTACGGCACTTCCTTCCATACAGAAATTCAAATGGGGCCATTTGCAAACTGGCTTGATAACTGTTGTTGTATGAGAATTCTGTGAAAGGCAGACAATCTTCCCATTTTGATCCATATTCTAGCACACAAGGTCTCAACATATCTTCTAAAATTTGGTTGACTCTTTTAGTTTGTCCATCGGTTTGTGGGTGGTAAGCTGTGCTGAAATTCAGCTTGGTTCCTAATCCTTCTTGGACTTTCTGTCAAAATATCGAGGTAAACTGGGTTTCTCGATCTAATACTATGGTCTTAGGGGTTCCATTCAAACTTACGATTCGAGCAGTGTACAGATCTGCTAGCTTAGAACTCTGGTAGGTTGTCTTGACAGGGATAAAATGGGCTATCTTGGACAGTCTATCAACTATGACCCAAATAGAATCATTTCCCCTACTAGATGTAGGCAAACATGTGATAAAGTCCATTCTGATAGAATCCCATTTCCATTCCGAAATTTGGAATGGTTGCAAAAGTCCTGCGGGTCTCTAATGTTCCACTTTGACTCTCTGACAGATACCACACTTGGCTATGTAGCTTCTGATTTCTCTCTTCATCTTGTGCCACCAAAATTGCTGCTTCAAATCCTGATACATCTTCGTTCCTCCAGGATGGATAGAATAAAGAGTATCATGAGATTCTTGCATAATGACTTGTTTCAACTCGGAATCTGCTGGTGCACAAATACGTCCTTTGTACCACAAAACTCCTTCTTCATCCTCGGTGAATCCGGGTACCTTCCCTATACCGATACGACGCTCGATTCCATCGATACTTGCATTTCCTTTCTGCGCTTCTTTGATCTGACTGATCAAAGTGGGTTGAAGTTCAATGATAGCTAAAAATCCTTTGCTAACTAGATCGGTTAGAAACTGCTCCAACTCTTCATGCAAACTTGGTTGGTCTTCTTTAATCATGGTGTTCAATCTACACGGCAACCTGCTAAGAGCATCCGCTACCACATTGGCCTTGCCTGGGTGATAGTGAATGTCAAGGTCATAATCCTTGATTAACTCTATCCATCTCCTTTGCCTCATATTCAATTCCTTCTAGGTGAAAATATACTTCAGACTCTTGTGATCCGAATAAATCTCACAATGGTTACCCATAAGGTAATGACGCCATGTCTTCAAAGCTAAAACTACAGCTGCTAGTTCTATGTCATGGGTAGGGTAGTTTTGCTCATGTTGCTTCAGTTGTCGGGACAGATAGGATATAACTTTGCCTTCTTGCATCAACACACATACGAGACCAATCTTGGATGCATCACAATACACATCCAAAGGCTTCTTGATATCCGGCATAATCAAAATTGGGGCTGAAATCAATCTCTTCCTGAGTTCTTGAAAACTTGCTTCACATTTGTTAGTACATTCAAACTTCTAATCTTTCTTCAACAATTGGGTCATTGGTCTTGCGATGATCGAAAATCCTTCTACTAACTTGCGGTAATATCCCGCTAATCCGAGAAATGCGCGGACTTGGATTTGAGTGGTCGGGGATTTCCATTCTTCAACATCTTTAATCTTGGCGGGATCGACAACAATTCCTCCTGCCGACACGATATGTCCTAGTAATCCTACTTCCCTTAACCAGAACTCACACTTGCTAAACTTGGCATAAAATTGATGCTCTCTAAGGGTTTCAAGGATGGTTCTCAGGTGTAGCTCATGGTCTTCTTCTGACTTGGAATAGATCAGAATATCGTCGATGAAAACAACGACAAACTTAAACCGGGAAGTTCATAAAAATCTTATTCATGAGATTCATTAAATAAGCGGGGGCATTGGTTAATCCAAAATACATGACAGTGTACTCATACAATCCATATCGGGTGGTAAAGGCAGTCTTTGGAATATCCGTTGCACGAATCTTGAGTTGATGATAACCAGTTCTAAGATCAATCTTAGAAAACACTCCGGCACCAGTCAACTGGTCAAACAGATCCTCTATCTTCAGCAGTGGGTACTTTTTCTTGATGGTGACACCATTCAGCTTCCGGTAATCCGTGCACAAATGGTTACCTCCATCTTTCTTATCCACAAACAAAACATGAGATCTCCATCATGAAGCACTTGGTTGAAGCAAACCTTTCTCCAGCATAGCATCAAGTTGCTTCTTCAGCTCCACTAATTTAGATGGGTTCATACTATAAGGTCTCTGAGATATGGGTCCAGTTCTAGGAATTAGTTCAATGATGAATTCCATATCCTGATCTGGGGGCATACCGGACAATTCATCTGGGAATACGTCGGGATATTCACAGACTACTCTAACTTGGTCTAGGTTTGGTTGGGCTAGACTCTTGTTGCATTTGAATTGATGGGGCAGTGTCTCAGATACATGCTCTACTGATACTCTAGTGCTACTTGTCATGGTTATGGCTTTCTTGGCACAGTCAATTAAACCTTTATGTTTCGACATCCAATCCATTCCTAGTACTACTTCCAAACCTTTGGTTCCAAGTACTATTAGATTAGCATAAAAATCTATTCCATGGATTCTGATAGGTACAACCTTGCAAATTTTTCTATCTTTGGTGGTTGAACAAGGTATTTGAACTATCATAACATGCTTCAATTTTGTTGGTTGAATCTTACTAGTGCATGCAAATTCTTCTGTAACGAACGAGTGTGATGCTCCAGAATGAAACAACACTCTTGCAAGTACTAAGTTAACAGAAAACATACCCAGCACGACATATGGCGCTTCCTGAGCTTCTTCAACATTCATGTGGAACAGATGGCCGTTGCGGTTGAGCGAGTTCCCTGGGGCAAATCTCCTTCTAGGTTGAACACGGCGTTGCTCCCGAGAGGGTGCATTCACATTGGTGGTTGCTGCAAGCTTCTTGGGACACTCGTTGGAGTAGTGACCCTTGACTCTGCATTTAAAGCAAGTAATATGGGACTTGTCTTTTCCTGCAATAGGCACAGCATTGCTTCCAGTCCTTGGGGTAGTATTGTTGTTGTTGGACTTGGGCGATGCACGATTGAAGTTATTGGAGTTGCCGGGGTTATTGTGGTGGTTTCATCTAGACCTCAAGTTTCCTCCGCCACGATTGGGATAGTTTGGACGGGACATAGGGGGGCTGTTGTTTCTTGGGGCATATCCTGCAGACGGGTCGGTGCGATACTTCTAGGTATGGTGGGATCTAGGCTGGTGCATCATCCTGCGCTTGCGATTGTCATTGGCTTGGTTTATCTTCCCTTCCATTTGAATTGCAGATCCACTAAAGCTTCAATATCATCAAAGGGAATGCTGACTAGCACGGTTTGCATCTCATCATGCAGTCCGTTTAGGAATCTCTCTTTCTTCTTTGCTTCGGTGTCAATCTCATCAGGGTCATATCTAGCTAGTGACGGAAATTTGTCACGGTATTCCACCACGGTCATCCTTCCTTGCTTCAATTCTCTGAAGTCATCCCTCATCCTCTTAATCAGACCCGGGTGGACATGAGTCCGGCTGAACTTGTGTTTGAACTCATCCAAGTCATCATCTGACCTCCGTTCATGGTACAGGTGTTATTCCATCAGGCTCTTGCGTCACCTGCCAGATAATGGGTGGCAAATAATACTTTTTCATTGGCCTCAACTCCTGCGACCTCTAGGTTGTTCTCCATGGTTTGCATCCAATCATCAGCATCTAAGGGCTCCTCATACTTACTAAAGATAGGTGGGTTGGTATTCTGAAAGTTCTTGAGCTTGGATCCATGGTTATCCTGGTTTCTATGTCCTTGATTATTGTGGGCCATTTGAGCTATCTGTTGAAGAGTGGCTAGGTTGGCTTGACGTTCGGCTCTACTAGCTTCATGATCAGAAACTAGCATTTGCAGAATCTGCAGGATTGGGTCCTGAGATGAACTGCGTCCTCCAGGATTTCCACGAGTCATCTGAAGATTGAGATAGATAGTGAGATAAGAGGGAAATTCCTAAGGTTCGTGGTTTTGTTTCAAAAGCTTTAAACTTTGTGTTTGACTCAGGTTTTGCAAACTAACAACTTTCTTTTCATTCATTAATTCATTCATTCATAGCACACAATACAAACACACACCACAACACAAATAGAAAACAAATGGTTTTAAGAACCATTCTATGAAACTACGATACAGTGGGACTGGGTAGAACTCACTCCTACGGTAGTGCTCAAGTGCATCTAATCATCATAAATGAAGGCGGCATCATCATCATTAGTGTGAAACTCCATGGCATCGTCCTCTAGGTAGTCGTCATCATCACTGAGGTAAGAGTAGATATCTCCACGGATATCTTCACCTTCCTCCTCCTTCTCTTCAAGCTGGACCTCCTCTTCACGGATGGTCTTCTCAAAAGTGGTCACCATCTTGCAAAGACGATCGATGATGCGATCCTTTTTGTCATGCTGACGGCAAAGTGATTGGCACTCCTTGGCAAGGATGGCGAGGGCCTGGTCCTTCTTGACTGCAATGGCATGGTTGTGGTTGGCATAGGCACGAGCGTTGTCCAACTCCTACTGTCTATCATACAACATGAAATAGAGATTATCCACTTGGTGCTTCAGCTCCTGGTGTACTTGCATCACCAAAGGCATTGCCATGGAATCACGCCTTACGTAATGAGCAAAGCGAGTCCGCTAGATCGGGTTGATGTTTTTCCCACATAGACGGGCAAGAGCTTCTTGCATAGCCTTGTCTAATCCATCTAGCCAGTTGCTCTCCCGAATGCTGAATTGGATATTCTCCAAAGTGGGTGCTTCCATCTTGTCCCTAAGATCTGCAACTATCAGCCACTATAGATCTTCTCCTACGTGATCGTTGAGTTGTGCCCCGAAGAACTCCGGGTGCGGGCGCTCAAGATACTCTGCAAGTGCATCTAGATCCCTCTCAAAGATCAGGTGGCCTCCGTTTCCCAACTAGTAGAACTTGCTATACTTTACCTCCATCTATAGGTATTTAGGGTTAGCAAGTTAGTGGGGTGATCAGGTGTGTCAAATTTTATGTAGGATTGCAAGAATTTTTTAAGAACATGAATTTTTTTGAAAGAATCTCAAGGAGAAGTGTGGGAATAACTTTTCATAAATACTCACTTATTTTGTTTTGAAACTAAGTTTTTGTTCAGAAATCCATTCTAACTAGGGTCTCCTATGGTCAGGATGGCTCTAATACCAACTTGTCAACACCTAGATTTTTAATCCCAGATGCCTGTTAGGCCATACATCGCAATCCCAAGATTACCATTTTTGTGAGACATAATAGAATTGGTACCACAATACATCATCCATTACAAACCATAATAAAGGTCTTACAAATGAAGGATCTCATGATCCAGTCTTAATACAATCAAAGCAATGGAAAGTAAACGTAGTAGGGGCTCCATCTTCAGGTTCACAGGCAATGCTGACGATGGGAGATGATCCTAGTTGTCACAGACCTCCTGTTGTCCATCTTCCTGGTAGTCCTCCTCATAGTCTGGCCATGGGAATATCCAGGGACAAAGCCATGAGTACTCTTTAAGTACTCGCAAACTATCACTAACAAGTAAGGTAGTTCTAGTAGGAATCTTAAGCTCTAGGTATATTTGCAAAAATCCAGGTTTATTTCATACTGAGTTCAAAAGTAAAGAAACTAGTTTAATTTTCTACATCACCTAAGTAGGAACCTAGTTTTCATGTTCACAACCCTGTTGTCGTCAAGTCAAAGTCATAGTTCAATTCACAAGTCATTTTGAAAAGATCTGACAGCGGAACAGTATCGTCACTCCAACTATCCATGACCGCGGACGCGGCTATTTGAATAGTTTGACACTCTGTAGAGGTGGTACACTTTCACCACAAAATTCGATACATCCGTCAGGAATAACCCTAAATCATCATACTTAGTATGCGGATAATCAATCATAACCTTTCAATTACACACTCTAGTATAGGCACCTCCCCTATGAGCTTGGCCTCCTAGCCATGGCCATCTGCCATCCTAGGCACTACATAGGTGGAAATTCACATTCACGAGGTAGCCTCAGCTTAACCTCTTTCCGTGAGGGAACCCATACTAAGGCATATAAACTTCCAGTTAAGCCCTACCCAATTCGGGTATTGTGGTTGTACGGTAAACTTGGAATGGTATCGCATCCGAACCCAACCATCAGTTTTTATAAAGGGCCAAGGCTCATGCCTCAACATTTTCATCATCAAATCATTTTGTGTTTCTCAACACATGTCAAAACATTTCAATAGAATGAATCCTCATTCCATGGTTTTCATAATCATTTTCACCAAGTATTCCCAACTAAAGTAATCAACTTTTATGCTTAGCACTAGCCACTATTGTTGAGGGTATTTACTAATGAGGGGTGCTAATCAAGTGTAACTATCCAACTCTAGTTTTATTCCTTTTGATGACATCTAAGTATATCTACTTACGCCTAGTTTTATACTCTTTATGGTATCTATCCCATTCTTCCAATACTCACAAAGCACTAACTAAAAGTAAAGAACTTTGGTAAAAGTAAAATAATAAAGCTTGCAAGTAAAACTTGGGATTGGTATAATCAAAGTTGTATAACCAAAGCATGCCTAATGCATCTTGCATAGGTTATCAAGTTTGCAAGTGTTAGCTTGCATAGTTCTAGATTGCAATAAGTGATGGCTTGCACAGGTATGAAACTTGCAAGTGTTAGCTTGCCTTGAGTAGTGTAGTGGTTGAAGTTCTCTTCTTCTTCTTGGTAGTACTCCTCCTCCTCGTATCCCGGGTCAGTACTATCGTCTATAAATGAATATGAGGTACAGAATCACCAAACAATACTTAACTACTTCTATTTAGCACATTAAGGCTCACACATAATCTAGCATCATTACAATCATTATATGAAATAAAGACCTAATTTTATTTATCTTATTTTGGAAAAGTAATTTCTACTTATTGAAAATACTTAAGATTTAATATTCTCCAATTCAAATATGGGATCATGTTGACACATGTCATCACCACATATTCTAATACTTGGAAACGTGATTTAAAGTGTTGGTCATATTTTATAAAGTTTAAAATTACTATTTAGTATAATTAAAGTGACTAGAAATGCCTATATAGCATTCTTTTAGTACTAGTCCAATGTTACTGCATGTAAACCTAAATATTTTTACATATTCAGATAGATCTTGTCAAATGTGATTTTTGAGAGTTGGAATCAACTCAAAAGCATTTATGGTTGATTTTTGAAAAATGTTTGAATGTGGAAAAGTCTCTGTATTGTTATTTTTACTATAGGTGATCTATAATTTTAAATGGTTTGAATCCAACGGTCTTGGATAGATAATTTGAATACCTTTCTAGTAAAATTGGAATCATACAATTTGGTTCAGTAAATCTCTTTGAATTGAATTTTGAATCTACTAACAGAATCTAGTTTTAACTAAAATGGAAAAAGCTTATTTGAATATACGGGCTCTGCGCGGGAAACTAACCGGGTCGGCCCAACTGCACAGCGCTGGCGCAGTAGGCTGCTGACAGGACAGTCCCACACGTCAGCGACTTATTCTAACCGAAACGGTAAGATTCAATCTAGACCATGCGATTAGAAGTAAGATCTATGGTTGAGGTTCGTCGTCTCCGGCGAATAGCTCCGGCAAGATTCTAACCCTAACATGGTGGTGGGGGTCGTGTGAGGCTCACCTGGGCTCCAGCAAAGGTCGGCGATGGGGGTGAACGACGTTGTAGACGACGGCGGTTCGAATGGTGGTCGCGGCGGCTCCTGGGGTGGTCGCAATCAATGGGCTCCTTCCTCCTATGCAGCGGCGGACTCCGGCTAAATTCCGGCAACGTGGTGCTCGCCTTGCTCCGGGGAGAGGTGTGGGAGGTGTCTGAGAGAGAGGGGAGTGGAATGGTGTGGCGAATTGGAGCTGGGGCAGCCTCTATTTATACAACGGCGAGAGGGACAGAACGGGATGGCTTGGCCTCGTCGGCGATGTCGATACAGGGGCTAGCGGCATGGTTGAGGGTAGGGGTCGACGTGGTGCGTCTGGGCGGTCGTCGTCCGAGTGATGGCGTGGCAAGGGGCGGTCGAGAACAGTCGGGAACGGTCGGTTCTCTGGGCAGAAATGGCGGCGTTCGAGACGGCGCACAGGGGCTACGGGTCGCGCAGCGGCGAACGGGCATGTCTCGGGGGTAGCTAGGGTCACGACGAGTGCGGGCACGCGCGAAGAGGGCGAGGCGTGGCGTGTGTGCTTGTGTCGGCTGTGGCGCTCTAGCGCGCTCTCGGCATGGCGGCAGAGAAATGGGCACGGCGCTTGTGGGTGGTCCATGGCATGATGATCGGGTGCTAGACATATCTGCGTTCACATAAGGTGGGTGCAAGCCATGTATGCATTGCAAATACACTAAAGGTTGATTGGCGAGCCTAGCATGTATAGACATGGCCTCGGAACACAGGACATTGAAAGATCGAGCACAAGTCACATGGACGATGTGATCGACGGACATAGTCCACCCTAGAAGTTGTATCAAAGGCCATGATTATCGGGGATGATATGGTGTAAAGGGATCGTGTGATCGCTAAAATAGTCCAAGGGATGACAATTTTAGTGGGTTCTCAATTATGAATTGAACTCGTAATATGAACTTAGTCTAGATGTTTTTGCAAATATCTTTGTAGATCTTGGCCTATCCCATTGAGGTCCTTTGAGACAATGGGAATTTTTCTTGCATGTTGTGAAACTTACAAAAGGGTCCAACTTCATAGATCCATACTCACTCCTGAGGGATATCCTTGTAATAGATGATCTTATCTTCCTGATACAATAACGATTAGGAGATATTCAAATAACTCCACAGTGTCATCAAATGAGCCCTGCTCTATTGATGATATTTTGAGTTTTCTCCATTACCATCCAATAAGTCATGCTCCATTCGATCGAGGATAGGCTATACGATGATCGTGTTTTCACACAGATCGGGCACTTAAAGTATGAGCAGTTGGATGAGTTTCCTTCCAAATGGAAGAAAACAAATACTTGGAAAAACATTTAGTGATCTTGCATTAGCGTCATGAACGCCACATGTACGATGTGGACTATGGACAACTTTGTGGCAAATGGGGTGTCGCACTAGCTTCTTCCCAGTCACAAAGATGCCATGAGAGGCATATATATCTTTGTGCCACTAATGACACCTCTCGAAAAAGAAATAGGAGAAAGTTTCGTGGTGAGGTTTTTCACAGGGAAGGACGGAATATCAAACAATGGTGAAAACCGTACGCATGGGGATTCCCATGGCACCCCACTTGACATGGGTATGACTTATTGGGTTCCGACATTGGTATGCCTAGTACATAGTAAAGATATAGCCCAAGGCCCACAAAGAAACAGAAAGCGCTGAAAGCTCCGAAGCCTAGGAACCAGACGAGTGGATTGTTATAGGAAAACAAACTGACATTGTCGGGCAGATATAATCAAACTTGTAACCAATCCGTATTGGATTCTTAGACCCAGCATCTCATATAAGGGCTAAGAGGATCCGATGGAGAGGACACCGTAGCATGGAGTAGACACAGTCTGTCGTTAGTTAGATTGCATCAAGTGATATCGGCGACTTTATAATGATCTGTTTGCAATAAAGCTTAGACAAGATTCGACTCCCTTGTTTGTCCGACAACCAGGCGAAATCACCAGCGCTCTCGTTTCCATTAAACCCATGTCCATAACTATGGATATTGCCTAGGTTATCCCTCGTCAATTGGCACTGTCTGTGGGAAGTTTGAGCGCTGGAGTCATGAATTCAGCGGCTTCAACTTCACCAAGCAGCAACCCGATGATCGAGGTTGACGAGATCCATCACGATCCCATCGATCCTGAAACCCACCCACCCACTCCTCTGCCAGAAAATTTCAATGATGAAACATATCTCATAATCGGAAACGTCCACTTCTACATCCGAAAAGAAGAAGTTCTTTGTCTTTCGGATTCGATCTTATTGGGTCAGTTGGATCCAATCACAACACCTGAGGCAACATCAACATCTTCTTTCGGCTCCATTGAAATGATCACCTCGCATTCGACAAACATTGAAGACAACAACAGTCACACCGCAAATCTTGGGGATTTGATTGATCTCTATGATGGCATCTCCTTCAAATCTGACTCTAAAACTCCATCACCCGTAAGGCGGACCCAACCAACGGCAAATATGATAAAAGCATCGACTCCAGAATTAAAAAAGTAGAATCATACCAGGAGCAAAGCCTGCAGGATCTCACTCATCCCCAAGATAGTGTCTCCTCAACCTCCAACAATCTCAATAGCAAATCATACATGGGGCGCCACCAGGTGTGCGTGACGATAGGAGCGGCAAGAGTAATCAAAGGAACCTTAGCACCATGCGATGAAAATAGTAACCCGATTATCCATCCTAACGATATTCTTTTAGAAAAAGAGGCTACTCCACGCAGGAACGAATCAGAACCACCACCGGAAAACTGCGTCATCCAAATAGGAGGCGAAGCACGCGTTGGTGAACGCATAGCTTTTCGGTTGTCACCAGCTTCATGGGAGAAGGCAAGAAACGCTATATCGGGTGTAGTACCCATGACCACAGAGGTCACATGCGACGACTTAATGGCGTACCAGTATCTCCTTCACAAGCAAAGGAGGCAATTTATCAATATGCAAAGGGATCTTGAAGAGCGAAAAAAGAGGAGCCGATTAATCAAGCATGCGACGAGAAGGGGGGATCTTGATTGAATAATATACCTGAAGCTGATAGACGCGATATCACTCGAGATTTGGACCTATCATTCATGTTCGTAGATCCAGCAGGCCACATCAGAGCTAAAACAGGGCAAGCTACCCTCGTTGCGGCTCATACTTACTTAATTACGAACCAACCAGCAGCTAACGATCAGGAGGCAACCATCCATCTTTCCGCCTTGATGAACCTCAGCATGGTCGGGGAAACACTCGCAAAAGGAGACCAAGAGATAGTCTCATGATTCAAAAAGATAACCACACCATCGTAGCAGCCCTCGGTAGGTGGAAAATACCCAAAGATCTAGGTCACCATACCACGCACGTTCTCCGCACGCATGATTCAAAGAGAGGACATCACAAAAAGAAAAATATACAAAGCTTGGGAAAAGCGCTGAAGATACTCGAAGAATGTGATGCAAGTGATGACCTTGAAGCCTGTGATGCAATTTTCTTTACCCATCAGGTTCGCAATACGCCAGTACCCAAAGATTTCAAATTGCCACAAGATCGCCAAAAATACGATGGCCTCCAAGAGCCAGAAGCGTGGATGGTCAATTATATACAAACAATAAAAATTCCATGGGGATCAAAGGCCACAGCTATGCAGAACTCGCAACTACACTTAACCAGAGCCGCACGATCCTGGAGACGGCAGTTACCCGAAGAATGAATCAGCAATTTGGGTGAGTGACCTAGAAGGAAATTTCATCCAAAACTTCAACTCCACATTTAAGCGACCTGCATCCTTTGAGGAGATGCATGTGTGCAAACAAAGACCAAGAGAATAAATATGCTCATTCATACAGCGATGGAACATCATCAATAACTCATCCGAGAATATCTCTGATGAAATGGCAATCGATGCCTTCAACGACGGTTTGTGCTAACAAGATTTCATAGAGGAGATGGGTCAGGTTAATCGAAAAACAATCTCACAACTAATGTATATGGCGAATCGATGGGACGACGGTGAGGACGTAGTAAACAACTAGCGGGGTCGCTCACACGAAGAATATCTGGACAGGTGAAACGAAGACAACAGGAGACGACATAATTACAATGACTATGGAGGGCTGAGCCATGTTGCATATAGTTACATCATCAAGGACAATCATAGGAGTGATAATCGCAGAAGAATTTATCAGAGCAACCGAGAAGAAGCTGGACTAAACAGAACAACACAATAGTATCGGCCAAGGTAGTAGTGATAACCGCAACAGATGATATGAGAGAAACCAAGAAGATAGGCATACCACGTTGGAATTTTTGCATCCGTGCAGCCAGTCCCTATGGTTGTGGGTCTCTAGGAAACATATAATTGTACACCATCACCAAGGAGGTGCGACAACACTTGACAATTATGAAGTAGTTGATTTGCTTGTATGATGGTAACCCTAGTAGTAGTTGATTTGCTTCTATGATGAATTTCCTTGATCAGGATACTTAAGATCACCAAAACATCAGCAATAATACAAGCTGGATATTATCTCTTGCCCCTAGGTGATCATCTAAAACCATTAACCAGATCAATTCTGAAGTGATCCATTCTAGAAGTTTCCAAGTCAATGAAGAACAATATCAATCATGGATCTATTCTACTCAATATACACTTCAACATCATCCACTTGATGATTCTTTGGTACCTTGCATCATATCAAAACCATCCTCTCTTACATTCTAGTCAAATCCCCAAATCTGCCAAAATATGACTAAGTCTGGAAAACTAGTAACAATATCACATATTTGGGACTCCCTCTCTCCCAACCCTTGTGAATTTTTTGAAATGCACTTGAAACCTCTTGTAAACCATCCTAAGGAATACCAAGGCCCACTCCTACCCTTGCCTAGATCACCTTTTAACCCAATTGTTCTTGATGGTTTTGCACGTAATAAATTAACTTTTTCTACAAATCTTATCAACTAGCCTACTTGGTCAGAAGCTCACACTTTCATCCTACCTTCTTCGGACGAACTCTTTGCATGGTTCTGTTGTACTAATAAAGTTCTAGCAAAATCTATTTCACTTGTTCCAAAGGGGTCCTTGTGCTTTAAAAACCCACAAGGTTTTGAAGGCTATTTGATAATCTGTTTTGGCACCCTTATTTTATTCAAAGTTTGAAGTCAATTCCTAGAGCACTCAAGTATGATCAAGCTCAACTTATTATACCATGCTGATATACTCAACTTGGTCTACCCATAACTCTAGCCCATGCCCCAAGGGGAGATTTGAGCTCCAAGATCCAACCATATTTTGAAGGTATAAAAATAATAATGCCTATGATCCTATATCCCTTGCCCTTTTTCAAAATCAAGTTGTATTCTCAATACCCAATGCTGCAAGTGGTAGAAAAAACATGTGGACATCCTCTAACTCAGAGATAAAAATTTACCAAATGATTTCCATAATTATTTTGACCCCAAAAGTAATTAATTCTCTTATTAGGAAAAAACTCCAATACTCCCTCTATAACGGCAAGTTTGTTTTTCTCCAAATCACATCCCTAAATTTGAGTTCTTTTGGTGTCTACATATCATACACTATCTTTCCACTTCAAAAATAAATATTTTTGAAGAGCTTTATTATTTTTTTATGCCCATTTTCTTAAATGGAAAAAATGACAAATAGTTTTTGAAAAATACTTTTCCTTCTCAATAAATCTTGGGAAAATTCTCCTTAGTGTGAAATCATATTATGGACCATTTCAAATCAAAAACCTTCTCTCTCCAATTCAAATATATCAAATAAACTTCAGAAATCCATTTCAGCACTTTTTGAATATGGGATAATAAAGGGATCTATAATCATAGGTAAAATCCCCAAACAACTATCCCTAGTACACCTTGATCATACCAACCTACCAGCTTCATCACCCCAATTAGCTAATATCAAAAACAAGGAAGTTCTTCATAACCATTTCTAGGATCAAGATTTGAAATTATCCAATATCCTCGATCAAAACTAAACCAAACCCTCCTCAATCTTGTTCAATACTTCTCCACGGCACCACTCCTCTCTCTCTCTGGTCGACCAACCCTATAGCATGGCACTGTAGCACACCTCTCCTTTGTCTTTTGTGTTTGGATGAAGGATAGACCAAAGATCTTGCATATCTTGCCTTTGAAAATTTTGCCACTCCTGCATACCCCACTCTTTGCTCCTGCATGACCATTAACACCCCCAAACTCCCTCTCCACCGCCCATAGCCACCAAGGGGAAAGCCATGGACAAACCCCAGCCATATGTAAGATTAGTCAACCATACACCCCCTCTACTCCAGATAAAAGGCCACTAGCTAGTGTACCTCCTCTTTTCCCCCTCATTTCCTTCCCTAGCCACCAGAGAGCCACCCCACGAGCCCCAGCTCCTCCTTACTCTCCACAGCTCCTTGGAGGAGGAACAAAGTCCATTTCGGACACTTTCGAAAACTCCACCGTAAGCTCTCTCCTTTACTCCCCTTCCTCTTCATGTCACCATACTGTGACCCCCTCCTCCTCTTCTATCTAATCTTATTTTTCCTTTAGCCCAGGACCACCTCTTTTGGCCTCGCTGATAAGCTCCGGCAAAGCTTCTTTCGGTCACTATCGCGGGAGCAGGACTTGTCCCCGAAACGGACTGTACCGCCCATCCCCGAGGTCCCCACGGAGCACCGCGTCACCTCCGCCGCATCTCCGGCTCCGGCATGCACCAGGGTGAGCTCCCCGTATCTCCCTTCCCTCGGATAGCGTTCTGCCCACCGCCGCCATCGGGAGAAGGGCGATGGTCATCGACCGTTCGATCCCATTCTAATCCTACAGCCTAGGGGAGCCGATACCCCTTTGTCCTCATGTGTCGCTGACCGCCAGGCCCTGTATGTCAGCTTCGAATGCTTTCTCCCGCATGTGCCCTAGGGCTAGTTGGGCCGGATGGCCACTGTGCGGCATGATTCCCTCAGATCCGGCCTAGTTGCCCTCTATTCTTTTCCTTTTTCTAAATCTTTTTCCAGATCTGAATTTTACCCGATTGGTTTAAATCGAAATAAAAATGAAAAACAACACCAAATGCCTAGAGCTTATTTTTCCTAGGTTCCTAGAAGTTTACTTCAACATGCAGAGCAATAATCTTGCCCAAAGTTATTTCATTATTTACGAGAAATAAATATACTAAAATTTGTCCCTTTCCCTAAATAAATTACATAGTGAGTTATACATGTTCAAATAGGGTGAAACCAACTTCCCCTGAAAGGTTCTTACTGTACCTATTAGTTAGGCTTGATATCATTTCAAGATAAACCATGGTTTTACCCCAGAAAAAATAACATAATCCACCCATATCTAACTTTAGAAAATTATCTATGATACATAAATACATATTTTTGGTTGATTTCAACTATTTGTGATGTGGTATACTGAAGCCTATTAAAATACAGGAAATCAATTTTTTTAGGCTCTGTTTAATTTTAATGATTTAAACACTTCTGACTAGGGTATTTCCACTAGATAAATCATCACAGAAGCATAGTGACTCCAAAAATAGTGATTCCAATTTCTACAGAAAGGTATTCAAAGCACCTAGATTGTGCCCTTGGAATCATATCAAAACTCCTGGAGATTTAATTTGGTGAAAAAGACAAAAGCTTGTTGAACCGACTTTGGGATTTTCTCAAGGTCATTCTAGTAAATATTTTGAGATGAATCCAACTATGAAAAATAATAAACACCAAACGCTACCAAAACTTCCAAGGACAAATTTATTTTAGGTCCAGATCTTTTCTGGTGATTTATTCACTTAAACTAGAGGTTATCCCACTAGAAAAATCATAACTAAATTTAGGAAACTGATAAAATCATGAAACCTCTTTTGGTGGCCTTGTTTTATCAACACCTATTTATTGATATAGTTTTTGTACATTGATATCATACAGAATCAATCCTTGGCCTTAAACCCCATATTCAAGTGGTATTTGCCAAATAAATCACAAAGGAAAATGCACAATGGCAATTAAACTATTTCCAAATGCCATGATCCCAAACTATCAAACCTACTGACTTTAGTATGGTGTTGAATGTTTGTTTGTTGTACTATAATGGTGCTTGCATGCCTTGTGTTGATTGTGGCTCTGTTTGCTTGCATGTATCCTCTTTGACGATGATAGTTGCGATTATATCGAAGGCCTGAAGAATATTGTTATTATTTGGATATTATGTAATTATAAGAAGAAGTCCAGGTACATATATTGCCAGATTGCTGATTACAGGCAAGCCACTATCTTGCTCATAAGCCTTTTCCTACTATTTTACTTATGGATGTTTCATCTACTGTTTATGTAAACTGCATTGTTTTATATTATGAAGATCTATGTCGAGTAGTGGCTTGGCTCCTCGAAACCATTACACATGGGTACTACTAAGTATAACCCCCTTGATGACACATGTTTGTCCCTAAAATGGCAGATGGTGTATAACATCATAACCCTTTGGAGACCCTGTTTTAGCCGAAGAAAAGCTATAAGATGGGAAGACCCCGGAAAAGTTTTACAAAGAGTTTTTTGATAAAACCTTAGTGAGGTTGGAGCTACCAAGATAAGTTTGAGAAAAAAAGGTTTTCATTTTACAAAAGATGCTGAAAGAAAGATGAAGGAAAATCTTTACAAAAAAGCACCCGGTTCTTTGCAGCTTTAGCTATAACAACTTAACCCGTGCAACCGCATTAATCTGGAATGGGACAGGGCTGGACTTGAAGTTTGCTACTCTGGTGTAGGAATTCTCATAACTTCTTATAAGGGATCATCTCCATCTAATTCCTTGGTTCCTTTACATAAAGGGTCAAATGTTAGACGGACACCTGGAGGAATTGCGAACTGCCCTCGGGAGCACCTGGGCGATACTATGAGCCTCTCATTGAAAGTGCCCTCTCTGGAGGAGTCGGAATGTGCTCTAGTTGGTCTTTAGCCCAGACGTCCCGATGTTGAGAGGAACAAATCATAGGGTAGGGTCTATACTAGAGTGGCATCTGGAGAGTCTTGATCATTTACTCGACGCACGATCGGTGTAGATCAGGGCAGGGTACCCGGATGGTGTGGGTAAAGTGTACAACCTCTGTACAGTGTAAATCTATTCGAATAGCCATGTACGCGGTTATGGACGGGTTGGACAAACTACGGTAGAGTGGTGTTGGTTTTTATTTCAAAAAGGATTTCAGAAAAGCAATGGCTTTGGAAATATTTTGACCAATGGATGGTCGGAAAGGATACATGTTTTGACCATGGGATGGTCAGAAAGGAAGGAAAGGAGTTTGGTCACGGGATGACCGGAAGGACGAAACAAATGGGTGTCCCAAATCCAAGTGATTTTCTAAAAAAATCAAAAGGGTTTCCAAACTGTTTTAAAAAACTTTTGAAGAAAAATATATGTAGATGCTATATCTACAAGAGAAACTATTTTAGAAAAGAACCTCTCTTGGAGCCCTCCTACTACCACAGCCATACTGCACATCCTCTTCTTATTATTGTTCTCTTAAGGTGGTTTGCGAGTACATTCAAAGTACTCATTGGCATTGTCCCTGGCTATTAACTTGCTCAGATATCGAGAACAAGGTGAAGTTAACGAATATGTGAGCTAGGATGTTCTCCCAGTCAGCTGCCTGTATGTTAAGGCATCGCTCGGGCTCTACACTTGATGAAGTTCCACTTATGATTGTTGATGTAGCCATAATGGCATGTAAGGTATGACATGTATCCGCTTAAGTAATGGATGTTTACTTCATACTTGTCGGTTATGTGCCACGACTAACTGATCATGGGATCGTGGTGTACGCATAACAGGGATTCTAGGAGGATTAATATGGGGGCCCCACAGACTTGGTATCAGAGCCATCTTGACTATAGGAGAACTTTAGTTAGCATGGTCGTTAGACAGGAAAACTATTTCTAAAAACACCGGCTTTGGAAAACTACTTTCTCAAAAGCTTTTCAAAAAGTTCTACTTCTTATCCTCTCCTAAAATAAATGGTTTCTTCTATCTCTTGTCCAAATCTCAAATCTACGGATTTAAAAGAAGAGAACCTGGTGAATATAGTGATGACGGGATGACGACAAGCAACTCTCAGCAAACACAAGGAGACTACAAGATTGTTGTACTAGCAGAATCCTCACAATCAGAAGGAATCAAGTGCTACATCATTGAGAAGTTCCCAAGGACTGGTCAAAGGATTCATACTACAAGATAGTGACCCAAACCCCAAATAACGTGACATAGTGGGCTGTGTTTGCTTTCCTAAGTGCATATTGTGTTGCTTGATGTATGTTGTTTGCGGAGAACATTGCGACCATGTTGCTCTTTTTACCTTATATGTGTGATTTGGTTTGGTCTGACCCGAGAAAATGTGTACTGAAGAATCAATATGCCACCTCGTAATTTAGGAAACCCCCATGCATGTTAGTTGTAGCTAACCAAAATCATACAAACCTCGGGAGTTATATGAGGAAAAGCATCGCAAGAACCAGAAGTTCGACATCATCAAGACATAACAACTCAACTACTCCACCTCAGCAGGATGGCATACCCAGTTCAACTAACTTCTCAAGACTCGCCGACAGTGCAACACTCCACTCTTCATCGGCCAAATTTTAGCAAGAGTCCTGTTGAAGCCGGAAGTTTACCATCGATGGACCCTCATCACCCACAAGAAACCACAAGACCTGCGAACCAAGGCAAGAAGTGAAGACCTAACTCCACTACCCATTGGTATATTAGGACTTCCGACAGCCCCTAAAAGACTAACTATTCTAGTCGACCCTACCCAAACCAAAGGGAAGTTCCTCACCAGAAGTACAGATTACTCCAAAAACCTGAATACAAGGATACATGAAGACAACGAGCCTTATCCGCCAACGAGCACAAGCAACGCCAATAATTCAAGTGAAGATAGTCTCCCCGATGTTGGATTCGTCTACCCTGACTGAAGATCTAGCAAGAAGTCTTGTCAACCGCTAACATTCCTAGAGCTAACTCCATAAGGCTTCGTTAGGAAACCATCCTGACCAGGTTCACGCCATAGAGCCTCACTCGAAGACCTCAACTCGAGACCCAAGGACATACATCCTGCCTTAGCATCATGCCAGCACTCCAAGGCAGAAGATCTACACCACCCTCGAAGGAACTTAGTGAAGCTCTAAGGTGGAAAGACTGCGTCTTTCATACTCAAATCCCAAAGACTATCTACCAGAAAAGATCTCCAGATCCAGCGTCTTTTCTCCAAACAGCAACTCACGAGTCATCAGAGGAGAAACTACTAAAGATTCTCTAACCCCATCAGTTCTAACCTGTTCGGTCGATCCGTGAACTCAATAGACTAGAATAGGCTAAGTACGATTGAGGTAGTATATGAGCCTCGTAGGACTAGCTTGCGGACGCCATATGAAGATTTCCAATTCCAGAAGGAAGGACTATGTTATCTCCGAGCTACCCTACTTTAACCCTAAGGGGGAAAGACTGTGTCTTTCCCACAAAATAGCATAACCCTCCGCCAGAAACAACCTTCGTAGTTGAGCCCTAAGTCGTTAAATAGGATATGATAAGCCCCTAAGGAAAACACCATGGATCCTTACCAAAAAGAACATCAAGATGTAAACTCTACCCTTCGCCAAGTCTCATCTAGAAATACCTCGCCCAGCCTAGGCTCTCGCGACATCGAGTCCGAAGGAAAGAGAAGCTCATCCACCGCAATCCGACTGAAGCATGCTCAACTCTCCGTGCATCCAAGAATATTGAAGTCCAACTTTATCGACAAAGTAACCACGTTCAAAGAAGAAACCTATAAGTTAGTACGTTGGAATCACATAGCACAAACCCCGACCAAAAATACCCTAATCTTACTCTCAAGAATCTCGAGACGAGATTCTTTTAAGGGGGAAAGGTCTGTAACATCCCAATTTCAGCAACCCTAATTAGCTATCCAGAATGCAAAAATCAAGGGGGAACAAAAAAAATCTTGTTTAGTAATGCAGTGTTGGCTTGTTGTTTGCTTGGGCTTATGCATCTGAATGTATAGCATATGATATATTCCTTACCTCGCCATCAGTTAATAAAAGCTATTTAACAAAACTATCTTGGATCTTTTTACTTTTCTCAAAGGTTCTGGTAATTCAAAAACCTAATTCAAGATGCCTTTACAAACCAAACTAATTTAGGAGCTTCTATTTACAAAACTATGGAGATCTATAAGATATAATCTCCTTATGTTTTCAAGACAGAACTTCCAACTTCTCTTACCTCTAGGTTTTTCCAAAACCTTTTATAAAGATTTTAGACTCCATTCTTGGTATAAGTACCAAGGACCTTACATTCTTCAAAACTCAAACCATTCAAAATACCCATCCTTACCTCAAGCTAAGCTGGATGGTAACCCTAGTAGTAGTTGATTTTCTTGTATGATGAATTGCCTTGATCTTCTGCTTGACTTGATTGCTTAGCAAGTAGTATGAGCTACCCTAGGAGGTCATCCTATAAGGTCAAGATACTTAAGATCACCAAACCATAAGCAAGAATACAAGCTGGATCTTATCTCTAGCACCTAGGTGATCATCTAAAACCCTTAACCAGATCAATTCTGAAGTGATCCATTCTAGAAGTTTCCAAGTAAATGAAGACCAATATCAATCATGGATCTATTCTACTCAATATACACTTCAATATCATCCACTTTCTGATGCTTTGGTACCTTGCATCACATCAAAACCATCCTCTCTTACATTCTAGTCAAATCCCCAAATCTGCCAAAATATGACTAAGTCTGGAAAACTAGTAACAATATCACATATTTGGGACTCCCTCTCTCCCAACCCTTGTGAATTTTTTGAAATGCACTTGAAACCTCTCGTAAACCATCCTAAGGACTATCAAGGCCCACTCCTTCCCTTGGCTAGATCACCTTTTAGCCCAATTGTTCCTGATGGTTTTGGAGGCAATAAATTAACTTTTCCTACAAATCTTATTAACTAGCCTACTTGGTTAGAAGCTCACACCTTCATCCTACCTTCTTTGGACCAACTATTTTCATGGTTGTGTTGTAATCATAAAGGTCTAGCAAGACCTACTTCACTTGTTCCAAAGGGATCCTTGTGCTTCAAAAAACCACAAGGTTTTGAAGGCTATTTGATAATCTATTTTGGCACCCTTATTTTATTCAAAGTTTGAAGTCAATTCGTAGAGCACTCAAGTATGATAAATCTCAACTTATTATACCGTGGTGATCTAATCAACTTGGTAAACCCATCCCTCTATCCCATGCGCCAAGGGGAGATTTGAGCTCCAAGATCCAACCATGTTTTGAAGGTTTAAAAATAATAATGCCTAAGATCCTATATCCCTTGCCCTTCTTCCAAATCAAGGTGTATTCTCAATACCCAATGCTGCAAGTGGCAGATAAAACATGTGGACATCCTCTACCTTGGAGATAAAAATTTACCAAATGATTTCCATAATTATTTTGACCCTAAAAGTAATTAGTTCTCTTATTAGGCAAAAACTCCAATACTCTCTCTATAAAGGCAAGTTTATTTTTCTCCAAATCACATCCCCAAATTTGAGTTATTTTGGTGTCTACATATCATACACTATCTTTTAACTTAAAAAATAAATATTTTTGCAGAGCTTTATTATTTCTTTTTGTCCATTTTCTTAAATGGCAGAAATGAGAAATAGTTGTTTAAAAGTACCTTTCCTTCTCAATATATCCTGGGAAAATTCTCCTTAGTGTGAAATCACATGCTGGACCATCTCAAATCGAAAACCTTCTCTGTCCAATTCAAATATATCAAATAAACTTCGGAAATCCATTTCAGCACTTTTTGAATATGGGATAATAAAGGGATCTATAATGATAGGAAAAATCCCAAACAACTATCCCTAGTAACCCTTGATCATACCAATCTACCATCTTGATCACCCCAATTAGCTAAGATAAAAAATAAGGAAGTTCTTCACAACCATTTCTAGGACCAAGGTTTGAAATAATCAAAAACCTCGACCTAAACTAAACCAAACCCTCCTCAATCTTGTCCAATACTTCTCCACAGAACCACCCCTCTCTTTCTGGTCGACCAGCCCTATAGAATTGCATTGTAGCAGACCTCTCCTTTGTCTTTTGTGTTTGGATGAAGGAGAGACCAAAGATCTTGCATATCTTGCCTTAGAAAATTTTGCCACTGATGCATACACCACTCTCTGCTCCTGCATGACCATGAACACCCCCACACTCCCTCTCCTCCGCCCATAGCCACCAATGGGCAAGCCATGGACAAACCCCGGCCATATGTAAGCTTAGTCCACCATACACCCCCTCTACTCCAAATAAAAGGCCCCTAGCTAGTGAACCTCCTCGTTTCCCCCTCATTTCCATCCCTGGCCACCAGAGAACCACTCCACGAGCCCCAACACCTCCTTCCTCTCCACAGCTCGTTGGAGGAGGAAGAAAGTCCATTTCGGCCACTTTCGAAAACTCAACTGTGAGGTCTCTACTTCACTTCCCTTCCTCTACATGTCACCCTACTATGACCCCCTCCTCCTCTATCTAATCATGTTTTTCCTTTGGCCCAGGACCACCTCTTCTAGCCTCGCCGAAGACCTCCGTCGAAGCTTCTTTCGGTCACCGTCCCGGGACCAGAACCCGTCCCCAAAATGGACTGTGTTGCCCATCCCCGAGGTCCCCGTGGAGCACACATCACCTCCGTCGCATCTCCGGCTCTAGCATGCACCAGGGTGAGATCCCCGTGTCTCCCTTCCCTCAGCTACGGTTTTGTCCCGCCGCCACCATCGGGAGAAGGACGACGGTCGTCGACCGTTCGATCCCCTTCTAATCCTATGACCCAGGGGAGCCAATACCCCTTTGTCCTCATTTGTTGCTGACCGCCGGGCCTCGAATGCCATCTTCGAATGCTTTCTCCCGCGCGTGCCTGGGGCTAGTTGGGCCGGCTGGCCACTGTGCGGTATGGTTCCCTCAGATCTGGCCCAGTTTCCCTCTATTCTTTTCCTTTTTATAAATATTTTTCTAGATCTGAATTTTACCCGATTGGTTTAAATCGAAATAAAAATGAAAAACAACACCAGATGCCTAGAGCTCATTTTTCCTAGGTTCCTGGAAGTTTACTTCACTATGGAGAGCAATAATCTTGCCCAAAGTTATTTTCATTATTTACTGGAAATAAATATACTAAAATGTGTCCCTTGCCCTAAATAAATTCCACAATGAGCTATACATGTTCAAATAGGGTGAAACTAATTTCCACTGAAAGGTTCTTACTATACCTATCAGCTAGCCTTTATCTCATGTCAAGATGAACCATGGTTTTATCCCAAAAAATAACAAAATCCACCCATATCTACCGTTAGAAAATTCTCTATGATACATAAATACATATTTTTGGTTGATTCCAACTATTTGTAATGTGGTATACTGAAGCCTATCAAAATCTAGGAGATCAATTTTTTTAGGCTTTGTTTAATTTTAATGATTGAAACACTTCTAACTAGGCTATTTCCACTAGATAAATCATCATAGAAGCATAGTTACTCCAAAATAGTGATTCCAATTTCTACAGAAAGGTATTCAAAGCACATAGTTTGTGCCCTTGGAATCATAGCAAAAGCTCCTAGAGTTTGAATTTGGTGAAAAAGACAAAAAGCTTGCAGAACTGACTTTGGGATTTTCCCAAGGTCATTCTAGTAAATATTTTGAGATGAATCCAACTATCAAAAATATTAAACACCAAACACTACCAAAACCTCTGAGGACAAATTTATTTGAGGTCCAGATCTTTTCTAGTGAATTATTCACCTAAACTAGAGGTTATATCACTAGAAAAATCATAACTAAATTTAGAAAATTCATAAAATCATGAAACCACTTTTGGTGGCATTGTTTTATCAACACCTATCTGTTGATAGCATTTTTGTACATTGATATGATACAAAACCAATACTTGGCCTTAAACCCCTTATTCAAGTGGTATTTGCCAAATAAATCACAAAGGCAAATGCACAAAGGCAATTAAAGTATTTCCAAATGCCATGATCTCAAACTCTCAAACCCACTGACTTCAGTATGGTGTTGAATGTTTCTTTGTTGTACTGTAATGGTGCTTGCATGCCTTGTATTGATTATGGCTCTGTTTGCTTGCATGTATCCTCTTTGACGATGATATTTGCGATTATATCGAAGGCCCGAAGAATTTTGTTATTATTAGGATATTATGGAATTCTAAGAAGAAGTCTAGGGACATATATTGCCAGATTACTGATTACAGGCAAGCCACCTTCTTGCTCATAAGCCTTGTCCTAGTATTTTAATTATGCATGTTTCATCTACTGTTTATGTAAACTTCATTGTTTTATATTATGAAGATCTATATCGTGTAGTGGTTTGCCTCCTTGAAACCATTACACATGGGTACTACTAAGTACAACCCCCTTGACGACACCCATTTATCTCTAGAATGGCAAATGGTGTATAACACCATAACCCTTTGGAGACCCTATTTTAGCCGAAGAAAAGTTATAGGATGGGAAGACCTCGGAAAAGTTTTACAAAGAGTTTTATGATAAAACCTTGGTGAGGTTGTAACTACCAAGAGAAGTTTGATAAATAAAAAGGTTTTTGTTGGGGATATACTTTCCGGGTATCCTCACAGTTCCTCACTCACCAGGGTGGCCCACTTCAGGTTAGAGATTTGCTTCACGGGCGGCCCAGTCAGGGAGAGAAGACGGAGTCCAATCTGGCTACGGGAAGGCCCAGAAGATTTACCGACTTAGGCCTATAATGTTACTTGTAGTTCAAGATGTACTTTGTAACCGACTCCTAGACGTAGCCGGATAGATCTCTCCTGTAGACCCTAGGCCAGATATCTATATAAGTCGGTCTAGGGAGGGCCTTTAGGGCACCCAATACTTTAGACCCTCAACTCGCACAGGCGAAACCCTTGTAACCCATATTCCGGCTCTGCCGTATTACTGGATTGCTAGCAGGAGTAGGATCCGTCCAAAGCCGGCGGATTCGAACCTGGGAAAACTTGTGTGCTCACCGTCCCAAAACAGCGTACGTCTCACACCCCTCTCTTCCGCACGCCTCGAGGAGCCCCTCAGGGCGTACTTGTCATCAATCCGACGATAGTTGGCGCCCACCGTGGGGCAAGTGAGCTTTGGATTTGCGTTTCGAGCGGAATCTGCAAGAATCGGAATCGGCGAGACTATCGCCGTCGGTCGCATCCTCTACGCCAGCGACGTCCCTCTCATCGTTCTCGACGAGACTTGGATTCCGGCAAAGGAGGCTGTGACTACCTACACAATCATGCCTTTTGGTGAGATTGATGTTTACATCGGTTTCGCTGAACCTGCCCAACCCACCCCAGCGATGATGATAGAGGCAGAAGAATTTTCTAGGTCCCCTTTGTCCGCGGAGGCGGCAGAGTTCCGGATCTTAGAAAACCCTAATCCCACCCAGCCCGCACCAGTTGCGGAGATAGTGGAGAAACCCGAGCCTGAAGAAGACCTAGTGGACCAAGTCGAATCTGGAGTGGATCTCCCCGGAGAAGCCGGATCCCAGATCGACCCACCCGTGGAAGTCGAAATCCAGGAGGAGCATATCAACGACACTGATTCCGGCTCTGATGATGCCGGGATAGACAGGCCTTTTCTAAGGGACACACTACGACGTATGATACTGCAAGGCGAAAGCGCAGATGCAATACTTGAAACCATCAAAAGTTTCGATATGGCTGATCGCGAAAGCCGCAGGTACCTCAGGAAGCACGCGTCGCACTTCTTCGGGTACGTGGGATCCGGATACGGCTCTGCTGATGCTGGAGAAAACACCGACTCGGTGCTGGAGGCAATTGGAACAAACGTCGACGTACCCGCATCCTCGGATGAATCGATGACGTCAGCAGATTTCCGAAAGTTCTCCGCGGAATATGAAGAGGAGTACAACTCCAAAGCTGGAGAAGAAGGAGAAGCCATGGATGAAGGATCCGGGGAACACTCTCCCAAAGCACAGGATGACATGGACGTCAGAGATAATCCCGAAGTCCAGATGTCCGAAAGTACCGATCAGAACTTGACTCTGGGAAACGGACCCAAAGCCGTCTTTGCTACCGGCGCCACCAAGAAGGCAAAGAAGAAGAACAAGAAAAATAAGACCCCGGCGAAAGACCCTTTGACAGAGGAGGTGATTGCCAAGGAATATGAAGAAGACTCGGATGGAGAACTTATCCCAGACGAGCCGAAAAAAGAAGCATCGGTGGATGGACACGTGATCACCGAGCGTGCGCGTAACCTCATCGATGCCGCATTAACCACACCCTCCCCGACGAGAGTCTAACGACAGAAGGGGAGAAGATAAAGAGAAACGACGGGAGGAGGATCGCCAAAAGATGCCACCTCCTAAACACACAAGCCGTCTGGCTGAACCTCACCATGGTGGGAACGACGGACAAAGAAACGACGGAAACCATGCTGGTACAAGCCAGCAGGGGGCTCGTCGTAGTCAAGCTGCTCCACCCTCTCCACCACACAGTCATCACAACGGCTCCCATGGAGGGCAAGGAGGACGACATGGTGGAGGAGGTGGTGGCAGAAGCCGAAGTCCGGCTCCATGGCACCGCAGCCACAGCCGGCATTCGGGACGATCTCTATCCCCGAACGACACAAGGCACATGATTAATTCCAACATAGAGGCTCGGCGCTATGACAACGATGATTTCTACGTGGGCCCAAAGTGCTTCGGACCATGCATCAGAGCTACAAAATTTCCAGAAGGATTTGCTATCTCAAGACATATCCAAGCCTACGATGGCATTGCTCGGCCAGATACCTGGCTACAGGACTTCTTCCAAGCTTGTTGCATCACCAAAGGCGGAAACAACCTGGTCGCAACCAGATATCTCCCACTTATGTTGCGGAAGACAGCTCGATCATGGCTCAATGAACTTCCAGAGAACACCATCCATAACTGGTATGACATGCAAAGTGTGGTCTTTCGTAATTTCGAAGGCACATATCGGAGGCCCTGTTCGGTCGGAGACCTACAACGTTGCACCCAGAAAACCGGAGAAACTTGCCAAGATTATCTCGGATGATGGATCGACACCAAGAACTCCTATGAAGGAGTAAATGATCAAACTACGATCGAAGCTTTCATTGCAGGCCTCCCAATTGGTCAACTGCATCATCGTTTGAAGTGTGACAAGGTCACTGATTTGGGAGAGATGATAGAAACTGCGAGCAAATATGCAGATGCTGACGATGATGCAGAGGGATTACTCAACGTCCTAGCTGTACCTAAGTCGGCAAAAACAAAGCAATAGGCTCAGAAACGTAGAACACCTCGGAGCAAAAGCCCAACACGGAAACAGTTGGTTACTACTATTTCTGGGTCTGGAGGACGTGGGGGAGGCCGCGGGCATGGCCGTGGGACTTCAAGGGTCCAAGGTAGAGGAGAACAGCAACCAGGCAAAACCTACTCTTGGGCCGACATTGCCAATAACCCATGTGTGCATCACCTAGACGCCAATGGGGGCTCGTCCCACACCAACGCTGAATGTCATTTCAACGACGACATCAGAAGAGATGACACCGCGGGCTACAAAGCTAAGCAGAAGAAGGTAAAGAAAAATCCCGAAAAAGACAAAGAGACCAAGGAAGATTCTGACATGGAGGAAGCTGATGCTTCAAATTCCAAGTCGGAAGGGAAGAAGACTTTTCCCACCAAAAAGGACACTTATGTCACTTTCCTTGGATCTCAACCAGCAAAGGTCAAGAAAGCAGTTCTACACGAGCTCAATGCAACAGTTCCGGCTGTCCCACAGTATCTGGACTGGTCGGAAGTGGCAATCACATTTGACCGCGATGATCATCAGCCTAAGTTACACAAGCAAGGAAAATACGCCTTAATCGTCAACCCACTTATTGACGGTTATGGTTTCTCCAAGACCCTCATGGACGGTGGTAGCAGCATCAATATTCTCTATGTCGAAACGCTACGCCGGATGAAGATCTCGGAGACGCAGCTGAACCATAGCTCTGTGATTTTTCACGGAGTTGTCCCAGGAAGACAAGCTAATTCCCTGGGAGAGATCACTTTGGATGTTACCTTTGGAACTCCAAAGAACTACCGGATGGAGGCACTTTCCTTCGAAGTGGTCCCGTTCAAGAGCGCATACCACGCTATATTTGGACGACCAGCTTAGTGGGCTTTTATGGCTCGTCCATGTTACATTTACAATATGATGAAAATTCCAGGTCCCAACGGCGTGATCACCATCAGGGGAGACCCGAAGAAGGCGCGAGAATGCGAGGATGGAAATGCCGCCTTTGCTGAAGCCGTGCTGCACGCCTAGGAGTACCAGGAGATCAAGAAGAGCATAGATCCGTCCGAGATGCCCGCAACGAAGAAGTAGGTGACCAAGCCAAATCCGGAGTTCAAGGCATCAGAAGAGATGAAAAAGCACCGTTGAAGGATGATGACCCCTTCAAGGTGACCCAGATAGGCGTAGGCCTAGATAGCACATAGGAAAGCACGCTCGTCAAGTTCCTCCAAGCAAATCAAGATATCTTTGCATGGCAGCCATCTGACATGACCGGAGTACCTAGGTAACTTGCCTAGCACTCTCTAAATGTAAACCCGAATGCTAAACTCATCAAACAGTCATTATACAGTTCGGCGATGAAAAGCGTAAGGCAATAGCTAAGGAACTAGCACGGCTCGAGTTAGCCGGATTCATAGAAGAGGTCATCCACACAGAGTGGTCGGCCAATCCTGTAATGGTCCCTAAAAAGGACACCACTGATTTAAGGATGTGTGTTGATTATACTGCCTTGAACAAGGCTTGTCCAAAAGATCCGTTCGCTCTGCCTAGAATTGATCAAGTTATCGATTCTACAGCAGGCTCGGAACTCCTCTGTTTTCTCGACGCATATTCCGCTTATCACCAAATCCGGATGAAGGAATCTAACAATTAAAACTTCATTCATAACCCCCTTCGGAACCTTCTGTTTTGTTACAATGCCCTTTGGGCTGAAGAACATAGGAGCTACGTACCAACGCACGATGCAGCGTTGCCTCCACGACCAACTCAGACGCAATGTACATGCATACGTGGATGATATCGCGGTGATGTCCAAAAAGAAGGAAACACTCATTTCCGACTTGGAGGAAACGTTCGCCAATCTACGAAAATACAACATCATGCTTAACCCGAAGAAATGCTTCTTTGGAATACCAGCCGGAAAATTGTTAGGTTTCATCGTGTCTCAAAGAGGCATAGAGGTGAACCGAGACAAAATCAAAGCTATACTCAATATTTCCAGGCCAACTCGCCTGAAGGAAGTACAAAGATTAACTGGTTGCATTGCTGCGGTCAGTCAATTTGTAAGCCGGCTTGGTGAAAGAGCCGCACCATTATACAAACTCCTGAAGAAGACCAAGGATTTTGTCTGGACTGACGAAGCTAAAGCTGCACTACAAGACCTGAAGAAAGTACTCTCATCTGCTCCTATCCTTGCAGCACCGGAACCTCAGGAACCGATGTTGCTTTATATTGCTACGACAAATAAGGTCGTTAGTATCGTCATGGTGGTGGAGAGACCAGAGGAAAATCAGGACCACCTGGTGCAGTGTCCGTCATACTTTGTCAGCGAGGTCCTGACATCAAAACAGCGATATCCGCACTATCAAAAGTTGGCTTATGGTGTTTTCCTAGCATCTCGTAAGTTACGACACTATTTTCAGGAGCATCCAATTACCATGGTGAGCAATGCTCCCATGAGAGATATAATCAACAACAGCGACGCCATAGGACGCGTCGCCAAATGGGGCATAGAGCTCTCAGCTTTCGATATTGAGTACAAACCTCGGATAGCAATAAAATCCTAGATCCTTGCTGACTTTGTCGCTGATTGGATAGAGACGAAGGAGAATATGATACTCCCTGAGTCGGAATATTGGACCCTCTTTTTCGACGGGTCTAAGGCTCGAGGGGGCTCGGGGGCTGGCGTGGTGCTCAAATCACCCCAAGGAGATAAACTTTTATACGTGTTGCAGATCCACTTCACAGCGACAAACAATATTGCCGAGTATGAAGCACTGCTACATGGAATCTGGATTGCTAAGGATATTGGCATCCGACGTTTGATGTGTTATGGAGATTCGGATCTTGTTGCTCAACAAGTGTCGGATATTTGTAATGCAAATAAGCACATGGCAGCATATAAAGCTGTCGTGGATGATCTATCTAAATCGTTTAAAGGGTTTGAAGTTCAACACATCCCTCGAGCAGAAAATGAGGAAGCTGATGCATTATCTCGGATAGGTTCTGCACGGAAAGAGGTCCCGGATGGCGCTTTTTTAGAGCACCTCAAAGTTCCCTCAATAAAGGGAGTAGATAGGGAATATCCGACCAAATCTGACTCACCTTTGATAGCAGTTCTAGCTGTAATTCCCAGCTGGACTCAACCCTACCTTGATTATTAGGTAGATGGCAAATTACCCGAAGACGAGGTGCTGAGCCGGCAGATTATCCGACGAGCAAAAGCCTATACTATTGTTAAAGGTGAGCTCCATAAACGGAGTGTTTCTATGGTTTTTCAGCGCTGTGTATCTCCGGAAGAAGGAGTGGAAATCTTAGGAGAAATCCACGAAGGCGAGTGTGGTCACCACGCTGCAGCCAAATCTTTGGCAAAAGCTTTTCAACACGGATTTTTCTGGCTTACAGCTCAGGCAGATGCCGAACGATTAGTCAAGACGTGCAAAGGCTGCCAAAAGTACGCTAAGCAAGCTCATGTTCCAGCTGATCAGCTGTGAACAATACATATAACATGGCCTTTTGCGGTCTGGGGGCTTGATATGGTAGGACCTTTTAAATGAGCTCCAAGTGGATTTACTCACCTCTTAGTGATGGTGGATAAATTCACCAAATGGATCGAGGCTAAACCTGTCACTAGTTGTGATGGAGCAACAGCCAAAAGATTTGTCGAGGATGTTATAATCTGGTATGGTTATCCTCATAGCATTATCACGGACAACGGGAGTAACTTTTCTATGGGAGAACTGGCCGAATTCTGCGATGAGAAAAGTATCCGGCTTGACATCACGTCAGTCGCACATCCACAGGCTAATAGACAAGTCGAAAGAGCAAATGGTTTAATTCTACAAGGCCTGAAACCAAGACTCGAAGCACCACTATGTCGTGCTGCGGGGGCTTGGGCAGAGGAACTACCTTCTGTAATTTGGAGTTTACGAACAACTCCGAACAGGTCAACGGGATACACACCTTTCTTCTTGGTCTATGGCGCAGAAGCAGTTCTTCCTAGTGATTTAATTCATACTTCTCCTAGAGTGGCCGCGTATATCGAAGAGGATGCCGAGATTTCTCGACAAAATGATCTCGACTTAGTCGAAGAAGTTCACGTCGTTGCTGAAATGAGATCTACAGCCTATCAGCAGAAGTTACGCAAGTATCATAGCCAGAGAGTCCGAAATAGATCTTTCAATAAAGGTGATTTGGTTCTCCGACTTATGCAACAAAGAAAGCACAAACTTTCCCCAGTATGGGAAGGGCCCTTTTTAGTTAGTCGAGTATTGCACAATGGATCGTACTACTTAACTGACATGAGGCCAGTCAAAGAAAGACCTGCTACTAAGAAGAGAATGAGAGCTGGAGGCAGTACAAATCCGGATGAGTTAGACAGACTGTGGAATATTGCTCAGCTACGTCCCTTTTATTCTTAGTTTATCCTTCTTTGTAATCATACATATGTACATGTTCTGTGAGAAATAAAAGTTTTGGTTACCTCAAGTTTTTTCTGAGAAGTTCTTAAACCATCTTATTTCCAAATGATCATGTCATAGTCGAAAATCCCAGAATGCTTGAAAGTACTTTATGCTCATGTTTGTTCTGGTTTAGATTTCCGATTTCTAAAACTGCTACCCTCGGGTATAACTCTAAAGTTTCTAGTCTTTACTTTGGTTATTTGTCTGATTCCTGGATGCGGACATTTTCTAAGTAGTGAATTGTTGGTACTGGAATCCGGCTTTGTTTCCGAGTTTAAACTGGTTTAGCAATTGAGCTCCGTTGCTCGGCAAAGTTTCCGGCAGAAGGTTTAGCCGGCTCACAAAAGGGACGAGGCGGAAAGCCAGATAAACGATAAGTAGAGACGAAAAAATATAAGTGCTTATGTAAACATTTCAGGCACGCAAAAATTTCAAAAGTCAAAAGTGCTGAATAGATCAAAATCTTAGCACTAGCAAGATAAATAGTACTTAATATTTACAATCACATCATGTTTTTTCCGGAATAATACATAAATTTCTGGTCTATGATGCAGGAGGAGATGAAGGATCTGTCGGCTCGCTGGTCACTCCGCCTTGATATCGTTCCGAGATGTCCGCATCTGAGGTGGTGCGTTCATCGTTGGAAACTTCTTCGGTTTCTTCTGCAAGAGGAGGTGGAGTATCCACGCGGGTGAAGAAGGGGATCTCGTAGCTGGTTAGATCAGCTACGTGGCACCCGTATCCGGCGCAGGAGTGCGTGATGGCTTGAAGGTCCTGCTCCTCGCCGTCTTCGTCTACCTTGCAGTACCCTCTGGTCACTTGCCATATCTCTATGTTTCTATGGTGTCTCATGACCATGGTGAGAGAGTTCTGCGCAGCAGTCCGCGCGTAGGACATGTTCTAGTCCAGAACAAGCTGCGGCATCTCCTTGGCCCTATCCCGCACCTCAAAATCTGACATGCTTGGCATGTCCGGAATCCTAAGAGACTCGCCAATGTCCTCAAGGGACTGGCGGTAGTCATGAAGAAGATCACCGACTTGGGTAAGCCGGTGGGTGCGGGCTCGTACGAGGAAGAGTCCATCAAGTTCAGAGGACCTATACATCAAAACAAAGTTAAGAAAAAACCGACATTGATAGAAGTCGAAGAAAAAGATAAGTCAGAGAGGTGGAACGTACCAAAAATGACGTTGTCAATCTTGGTCTTCTCCTCCTGGAGACTCTGGAGTTCAGCCCGGAGCACCTAGGATATGTCCTTCTCTTTGCCAAGCTCATTCTTGAGGTCCGAGATTAATTTATCCTGAGCAGCAATCTTGCGATCACGCTCATCAGTGGCCATGGAGGAGGATTCAAGGACTTGAGCTATGCTCTTTTCATGATCTGCCTTGAGCTTGTCCAGCTCTTGGCGAAGTCCCTTGTTCTCCACTACTAGGGTCTTGAGGTTCTCGGCCTCTTCGATCATAGCGATGGATTGTTTCACCAGCGCTGTAAGTCAAAAAAGAACAACAGTTCAGAAAAATTCAGCATTGAAAAAAGCAAAGACAAGGTGTGAATCTCGGAATGTTTACCTTCGGCTTCATCCTTGGCTACTTTGAGCTCAGCATTTTTAAGCCGGAGAGCTTTGATCTCTTTCCGCTTATTACAGACATTGGTCAGTAATTCCTGGTTATAGGAACATACTTTCTGTAAGTCAGAATACCATAGTCGGAAAGCTACTTAAGACTCGGGCTAATATTTTCGCTAAATATCAGCACGAGCCTTGGGGGCTACACTAGTTCATTCTTTGGCATCCTAATGAAGCATAAACTCGGACTCTATATCCTACTTCATGCTTGGGGGCTAGAGGATATGATATAACATAATGGAAAAAACAAGAGATGGAATTCCGACTTACATATTGCTCGCGGGTGAGTTTGTCTAAACCCGCATTTACTTCAGCGGCCACCTTCTCGGCAAGAGTAAGAGGGATCACTGGGGCTGTTGGCAGCTCGCCAGTCCTAATCCTCTCGTCGTGAAGGCAGACTTGAGTGAGAAGGTCAGAGAACTTGACGTCCTCTGCTTCTTGCGCTTCCTCCTCGGGGGATAAATGGCTTTTATCCAGGACTTGCCTGGCTAGCCGCTGGATCTCCTCTGCAGATTTGCGGGTCAGGCCAAACTTGGCAAGACCCGGATTCCTGAGGAGGTTTTCGGCGAAGACCTCAGCCGAGGGATCATTACCCAAAGAGGGTTCACCCTTATCTTGAGCTGACGCACCCACGGTGATGTCAGTTTGCGACCCAAGAATCGCAGACTCCGTTTGAGGAGCCGGATCTTCTACAACCACCGGAGAAGGAGTGATTGCCGGAGTTGGAGAAGGTTGAGGGGCCGGAGTCGGAGGAGCCACGGCAGGGGAAGCTATGGTAAGCTTCGTCTGACATAAGGGCTTCAAAGAAATCCCTTTCCCCTTGCCCTTGATGATCGATTTGCTCTGAGAAGGTAACAATGTCGGAAACGTTACATCTCAGAAAGAAGTTTGAGTAAAGTACAAAGGCAGAAAAGTTGTGACTGAAAGTTACCTCTTCACGACAGGCACCTCCGTTGTGCCAACCACCACTGTCGGAGCTTTGCGCTTCTTGAGCGCAAGATCCGGCAGTGGGACTACTTCTACCTCCTGAGAGAACTCCGGAGGATATCCTTCGAGCGGAGCAAGTTCCTACTCGGGGATGTCCAGAGAAAAGAAGAAAACATATCAGTATTGCAGTATAACTCGAAGAATGAAACACATAAAAGATGTGACGATGGAAGCTTACCGGCACCACGAGGTTTTCCACCGTGTGCATGTCCAGAGAAACCTCCGGAATCCTCCTTTCGATCCGCTCCTTGATCAGCCACTTGATTTGGCTTATGTAGCCTTGAGTGGTGTAGGCTTTGGAGCTGATGCGGAGGGAGTCGGTTGGAGACGACGTGATGAAGTGCATCAGTCGGGTTCCGTGGTACTGAAGTGGCTGGATCCGACGTGAGACCCAGCACTGGAACAAGTCAGATCCCTTCAGACCATTGTGCTTAATCAAATATTCGATCCGCCTCTTAGCGAGGATCAGATCATCGGTGAGAGCCGGAGCAGCCTCACCCCAGGAAGGCTGTGCCGTGGCGGCTCCGTCGACAAAAGCTGGCAAAGCAGTAGCTTTGCCAGGAGCCGGAATATCCCTATGGTAGAAAAAAGTGGCTGGCCATTGTTTGACCGAGTTACTGGTAGAAATTTTGGGATATGCCCGGTCACGTCTAAGAGAAAAGCTAATAGTGCCGGTGATATAAGGAACACCGGCAGTGATGGAATTCCTCCGGACATGGAAATAAAACCGGAAGAGAAGCAAACTCGGCCTAATGCCGAGAAATCCCTCGCAAAGCGCAGCATACGCACTCATTTCTAAATATGAGTTGGGAGGAAGATTGTGGAGTTGAACTCTGTAATGATCTATCACCTCGGAGAAGAACTCCAAGGTAGGAAAAGACAGACCTCGGTCAAGATGGCTACCGAAGTGGACCCGCTCGTCGTCACGCGGGTTGGGGAAGGTTTCACCAGAGCCGCTCCGCCAGTCGCCGGCGGCGAGAAGCCCCTCCTTCTCCATGTTCTTGAGGCCTGCTTCGTCACAGACGCAGGGGATCCAAATTCCCCGGTAGCTCTCTTTCTCTGCTGCTGCTTCCGCCTTCGCCGCTGCCGCTGCTGCCGCCAAACCGGAGGAAGAAGATGATGAAGCCATTTTCTCCGGTGAGAGGGTTACCTTAAAGGGGAGGCGCTAGGAGCTCTGTGGGGGAGGACGAGGAGGCTCTATGCGCGCAGGAAGATTGGGAGGAAAGGAAACGGCAAAGGACTGGTGGAAAGGAGAAGAAGAAAATCCGAACCCTTTATATCCACCTACCTGCACTAAGATTCGCGCAAACGCTACAGTGTGACCGCCACACGTCGTGGAAAGAACTGGGAAGGACCCACGCAATGATTGCGTCACCTCGATCACCACACACGCATTGAAACGGAACCTCGGTTCCACGAACCGCGGACCCACCAAATGGTCGTGCTGACGGAACGCCTGTCAGATAATGTGACTTGACCATGCTTGTGTCAGGTGGCGTTAGAGACCAAGTTCCGGCTTAGTTTAAAATCAAGCTGGAAAATCCGAGTAACCAATTGAAAGGTCTGACTTACTTTTAAGACCCGGATCGTATTTTTTGTTGTGAAATTTCAGGAACCCTTCAAGCTTCTGCAAGCCGAAGATCAAGCTAGACGATCATAAATCCGACTTTTGATCTTGGAGGCCTCCGGGGGCTGCTGTTGGGGATATACTTTCCGGGTATCCTCACAGTTCCTCACTGACCAGGGTGGCCCACTTCGGGTTAGAGCTTTGCTTCATGGGTGGCCCAGTCAGGGAGAGAAGACGGAGTCCAATCCGTCTACGAAAAGGCCCAGAAGACTTACTGACTTAGGCCTATAATGTTACTTGTAGTTCAAGATGTACTCTGTAACCGACTCTTAGACGTAGCCGGATAGATCTCTCCTGTAGACCCTAGGCCGGATATCTATATAAGCCGACCTAGGGAGAGCCTTTAGGGCACCCAATACTTTAGACCCTCAACTCGCACAGGCGAAACCCTTGTAACCCATATTCCGGCTCTGCCGTATTACTAGATTGCTAGCAGGAGTAGGATCCGTCCAAAGCCGGCGGATTCGAACCTGGGTAAACTTGTGTGCTCACCGTCCTGGAACACCGTACGTCTCACACCCCTCTCTTCTGCACGCCTCGAGGACCCCCTCATGGTGTACTTGTCATCAATCCGACGACAGTTTTCGTTTTACAAAAGATGCTAAAAGAAAGATGGAGGAAAAATGTTTATGAAAATGCACCCGGTTCTTTGCAGCTTTAGCTATAACAACTTAACCCGTGCAACCACATTACTCTGAAATGGGACAGGGATAAACTTGAAGTTTGCTACTGTGGTGTGGGAATTCTCATATATTCTTATAAGGGATCATCTCCCTCTAATGCCAGGGTTCATTTACATAAAGGGTCAACTGTTAGACAATCACCTGGAGGAATTGCAAACTGCCCTCGGGAGCAGTCGGGCGATACTATGAGCCTCTCATTGAAAGTGCCCACTCTGGAGGAGTCAAAATGCACTTGGGTTAGTCTTTGGCCCATACATCCTGGTGTTGAGAGGAACAACTAATAGGATAGGGTCTATTCTAGAGTGGCATCTTGAGAGTCTTGATCGTTACTCGACCCACGATCGGTGTAGATCATGGCAGGGTGCCTGGATGGTATGGGTAAAGTGTACAACCTCTACAGAATGTAAATCTATTCGAATAGCCGTGTATGTGGTTATGGACGAGTTGGACAAACTATTGTAGAGCGGTGCTGGTTTCGATTTCAAAAAGTATTTCGGAAAAGCAATGGCTTTGGAAATGTTTTAACCATGGGATGGTCGGAAAGGAAGGAAAGGAGTTTCATCATGGGATGACCAGAAGAACGAAACAAATGGGTATCCCAATCCTAGTGATTTTCTAAAACATTTCAAAAATGTTTCCAAAATGTTTTACAAACTTTTCAAGCAAAATATATGTAGATGCTATATCTACAAGAGAAACGATTTTAGAAAAGAACCTCTCTTGGAGCCCTCCTACTACCACAGCCATAATGCATATCCTCTTCTTATTATTGTTCTCTTAAGGTGGTTTGCGAGTATATGCAAAGTACTCACTAGCATTGTCCCTGGCTATTAACTTGGTTAGATATCAAGAAGAAGGTGAAGTTAACGAATATGCGAGCTAGGACGTTCTCCTAGTCAGCTGCTTGTAGGTTAAGGCATGGCTCGGGCTCTACAGTTGATGAATTTCCCCTAATGATTGTTGATGTAGCCATAATGGCATGTAAGGTATGACATGTATCCGCTTAAGTAATGGATGTTTACTTGATACTTGTAGGTTATGTGACACGACTAACTGATCATGGGATTGTGGTGTATGCATAACATGGATTCTCGGAGGATTAATACGGGGCCCGACACATATGCTTTCAAATACTATTCAGTTTGAGAACACCTTTATATCCTTGTAACATGAATAAAACTGTATCTACTATTTTCTAATAATTATTTTTTGGAGTTCCAATAAAAATAAATTTGGGAAAGTAAATGAGAAGGATCAACAGTGGAGAAGTTGGGGTCGACCTTGAACATTTGTTGTTCATGCCAATGGAACCATTGCAAGGTCTATATCACTAAAACTCTTCCCTCAATAAAACAAAATAAAAATATTTTTTTATTGTACATATTTGCTCCTTTAATAAAGTGGTTCCTAATAGTAAGTGAGTTTGCATCTTGGTTGAAACTGTTATATCATATATTTTGGTGAACTAGCCATTTTGTATGCATTAAAGTATCATGGAGATGAAATAATATTTTGTTTGCGATGAAACATGATATGATAAGAAAGGAGTAGAGGACAAGAACTAGAAAACACCAAACTTGGGGGCTTCCCATGCACAGAAATCTCAAATAATATCATTGGAAACTCATTTTTTATTTTTACCTTCATGTTTTATTTTGTATGTTTGTGGATAGCATGGTTTTATTTGCCTATAGTTTTGTTTGCTTCTTTTTTTCCTTTTTGATAATAAAAAACAACAAAGAGATTTTATTTCTTCTTTGTTTGTTTATATTGGTTCCTTCTTGGTTCTTGTTTGCTTCTTCATTTTCCTTTTTGATGACACAAAAACAACGAAAGAATTTCATTGTTTGTTTCTCTTGGTTGTTTCTTGGTTCTTTTTGCTTCATCTTGATTTTTGGTTTTGAACTTTTTTCTCCCTTAAAATAAGTTTGTTAATTTAAGTTTACATTTTCCCAAAAATAAAGTACAAAGTTTTACCCATCTGGATGTTAAGGTTGTTAAACATATTTGTAGTTACAAATTCCTCCACGCTGCTATTTACTGAATGATTTTTCCTGATTATTTCTGTAACTCCAATTAATTTACATTTTCTACTTTAGTTACAAATTTTAATCCTCCATAAGAACCAAAAATGGCTTAATTGTTTGATGTTTTTATGTGGGCTAGATCTGCATGTTTTCCAACAGCTATTTTTTGACAGATCCTGCCTTTTGTAGCAAGAGTGATTATTTTTAGTTTCTACTTGATTCTTTGTGGATCTTTTGGATTTCTGAGGATATTAGGCACTTGATCAACTCTATTTACATTTTAAGCCAAGCTTTTAGTCTTGATCACATTGAATGAATTATCTTTATACCTCTAATGTCACCCTAGCAGAAAAGAAATAGGGGAAAGTTTGTGTTGAAGTTTTTTTCACAGGGAATGGAGGAACACCGCACCAAAAGATATCCAAAATGGTGTAAACCATAAGCTTGGGGATGCCCAAGGCACCCTGGTGGACCTATTACACTCACGGTTTGCACACCTCTGAACTTTGTTTTGGGGCAACATAAGATTTTCGCATAAACTTGGACTGTCTATATCTTACTTTTATGTTAAGATTGCATTTTATTCATGTTGCTAAGACCACTACCAATAGAGTTGTTGTATAAATAAGAGAAATGCATGCATGGAAAGAAAGGGAAATAATAGTTGCATTACAGGTTATGCATTTCAGACATCTTGTTACATTGTTCATTTGTTTTATTGTGTGGCAATTTGCAAAGTGCCTCATCTAGTGCTAGATTTTATTTACAACATAGGTGGTTATATGTTAATATTGTCTATTAAGAAATGTCTATGTACTATGGATACTTTTGCATAATTGTAGATGGTCTAATATCTCCCTCTTGCTAGCCTAGTAGTTAAACAAGCAAAGCTTGTGCATCCGTAATCCTTATAAACAAAGTTATTCTAGTAGTGTCCACCATATCTACCTATATAGAAAAATGCTACTCCAAGGATATTTTCATGTGATTATGGTTGTCATAAAGAAGTTAGTTTTGTGGTGACCATGAACTCATAGAGCATAAGCATTCTTGTATTAGAATAAAATATGCATACAAAAAGAAAGATGAGGTCACAAATCCTTCTTATAAGGATGCTACTTCTAAGAAAAGGGCACAAACCCTTCACCAAAAAGTATCAGAAGTAAGTACGCAAGCATAGTTTCTTAAGTTAAAGTTCTTTTGTTTCAATATGGTGTTAGTCAAAATTGATAGGTGCTGAGAGGAAAGAAGCAAAAAGTGTCTAAAAATAAGAATGCCAAAAGGGACAGTGTTTAATATTCCTTATCCATGTTAATCCCTGCTTACTATCTATATTTTCAAGCACCCACATATATGATAGGTAATCTAAAGACAAAGGTACGACAACACAAAATGCACATTCACTTACACTTTGAATGCTTAATTGTTTATATTACTTGGTGCATTTGTTTTTATTCAATAGTGGCATTCTGTTAAGAATTTATGAAGTTTATGAAAGATATATGACTTAATGATTTATTTTTCTTATTGTTTTATTCTTTAAATATTGAACTATTTACCTTTTTTAACAGTGACCATAACTAATAATGTAAAATAGCAACAAAATCTAGAGTACATTTTTAGTTTTATTACCTTTATGCTCAAGGAGGAGCATAGGTTAAGCTTATGGATGTTTGATGCATGTGAAATGCATCCATGAACTTTGTAGTTTATCGTGTCAAAATACATATTATTTTCCAACTTTATTATATTTATTGGGACTAACTTATAGAGATGGTTGGACTTTATGTCTTAATAACTCCCTTTCTTGCTTGTAAATGTCCTTTAATCAATCACCGTGGATGTAATTGCAAAGTGACATCGCAGCACCTATTTATGGATCCTCTATAAAAGAAACAATAAAGACTATCCATGTGCTTCACTAATTGTGACAACCAAATGAATAGAGCAACAACTTGCTAGAACACTTACTCCCTTGAGTTACTCTCTTTTACTTTTACTTGTTGTTACATTTACTTTTTTTACTTTAATTGCAATAATTTTATTTTCTGTATTGTTTTCAGCACTCTACAGTTTTGTAGTTATAAGTAAAACGTACCTTACACACTCTAGTTCATTGCTCTGCATGAAATACCATATAAGTGGGTTATAGGGCTTTAGAGAATAAATAGTTTACCTTCAACTCCTCATGGGTTCAACACTCAAATACTTATCGTATTGTGCTACAGTGAGTCCCTGCTCTTAGAGATTATCAGTCATACGTTTATTTTCTCTAGTACCAGCCTCGTGGGATGGCGAATGATCCCTTTGATCCGGCTTCACACATGCAATATAGTATTTTTTTCCTAGTAGACCTAGGTTTAATTGAACCTTGGGAAACAATGCTAAAAGGAATTAAATAAGGACACGTCTACAAGACTTTGTTTATTTGTTTTACCTCCTTTTATCGGAAATTGATGGGGTTCGTTGCATAGAAAACTAAAAAAAATTCCTACGATTTGCAATTGCCAAGATCAAACCTAAGCGATACTTGTAACAGTTTCAGATGGACTCACCTTCGAAGACCGTAAAGCGGGATAACGTTCCCGCAACAAACGTGGTTGTTGTAGAGTGTACACGACCGTCCCCAAGGACATGCAGACGATCAACGCCACAAGAGGGCAGCACCTCCGTAATCGGTCATACATACGGTGTGCCGATGACTCCCGTCCCTTGCCCCATGTTGGGTGTTGGGGATATGCTAAATGAGTATCATCATATCACATCCTTATTATGGCTAACCTAGGTGGCCCATAGTTGGTAGCAAGGCCTATGGCCTGCTGGGCGGCCCAGTTAGACAGATCCAGAAGGGAGGCCCATGCGAGATAAAGGAAGGCTACGCAGGAGTCACCGACGTACTCAGAGCCTTGGAGTGCAAGACACGAAAGACTAGTTCGTATTAGTGTAGGATTCTTTACCTTGTCCGGCAAGGACCTTTCCCTGTAAACCCTAGGCTCTGGCTCCTTTATAAGCCGGACATGTGGGAGCCGTTAGGGCAAGACACAACCTTGATTGCTACATACAACGTGTAACACCTCGCACAGCGAACCTATCTCTGTAACTCGGCGTATTGCCATTATAGTGATTTATAGCAGGAGTAGAGTTCCGCCATCGTTGTGGGACTTGAACCTGGGTAAGATGTGTTACCTCATACCCGCCAACTCTCCAGCTTACACCACGTTTCTAAACACGCATTGTGAGGACCCCTCCATGGCGTACTCGTCAAGAATATGACTATAGTTGGCGCCCACCGTGGGGCAAGAGGCGCTTCGAGCTCTACACCAGGTACAATCTCTTCGCGGGAATCAGCGACACCGTAGCCATCAAACGCGTTCTCTTCTCCGGCAACGTCCCGATCGTCTCTCCATATGAGTTATGGGTGCAGGTAAAAACGAACGCTACGCGTTGTTCTGTCATCCCCTTCGGAGACATCCACATCTTCATTGGTGAAAATGACTAGGGTCCTAGCTCCCACGAAGTTGGAAACTCGTCAAGCCCCGCACGGACCGCCTATGAACAGGACATGTTCGCGGAAGGATCTGAGCCATATCTCTCCTTGGAGTATGGTGGCTCAGATCAGGAAAATTCAAGGCCCACCCAAACCGCCCCCGTGCAGGATATAAAGGTGGAAGGACCCCGCAAATCCGCTTGGCCTCCCCGAGTGATAGAGATGCGTAGGTCACACTTTGTCGGTGTAGTCACTATCTTCGATCTGGCCAGATGCGTTCAAAGGGATGGAGAACCTCCCCGTGAATACCTCGCTAGATGGATGAGGGTGAGGGAAACCCTAGAGGGCGACCACGCCAACGAGCTCGTGTACCACTTCGTGGAAGGGCTCACACCTAGAACACTCCTCTGGCATACCCTCTGAAGGAGGCAGGTCATGGGTCCTCTCATCCTTGGTGAGATGGTCACAATCGTCAACGAATACACACACGCTAATGAGGAGGCCGAGGCTATGATCGCCGTTGTAGCCGGAGGAGGAAACAACAACAACGGCCCGCCTCCAGCACCCTCTACATCCGCCATCATCAATACTGAAGCCAACTTTGCCTCCATACTTGACGTGCTATACGCCGACATAAATATGGATGGTGGTAACTCGGACGCTAACTTGGAGTAATACGATGTTGTTAGAGGGAGATCGAGCAGCAGATCGAGAGGTAGGAGCGCGCCGAGAAGACCAATGCTTCCCACCAGGTGTTAGTCGCCATTGGGAGCATGATGGAAGAAGACGGACAGGAACCAGAACATGAGAGATCTTCGCCCACGCTAGGGGTTAGCAGAGCAGCAGCAGCCAAAAAAGCCATTGAGCGTCTGGCTCCGGCCAATGCCTTGCCTCCTCCGATTATCCGTCGGCAACCGGCACAAGAACTCACCACGGCCCCCAGTACTGCCAGATAGTCAAACCAGCCGCCAATGCCACCATCAATGTCTGCAGCTAGCAACCCATTGGTTACTCCCGCCGATAAGGCAATCTACGGCGCACTCCTCATTGAGCCTATTACCGTCACCCATATTCGGAGCGTGACGGAGCTTGATGAGAAGCGTGCGGCAGTCCTAGCGGAGGCCAAGTGCATTGCGGAACAGGGCGCGAAGCTCGATGAAGACATGGCCAAGGCGCAACAATCCATTAAGGTGGCAAGAGCTATGGAGGCTGAGTACAAGCAATTGTTGTTGAAGCAGAAGGCAAATAAAGCACCAGCTCACATCGTCGAATGTCCCAGCCTTTGGTGCAGGTTGGGATAAGAGGTATCCAAGCCGCCAAAAGCCACCCCATACATTGATTTAAAGGGGGGGGCAAGTCATGCCAACTTCCTCCCTCAACATTGTCGTCACCAAGACCCTCCTGGAACAGGACAGGTCACCATAAGCAATTGCTCAGGTGTATGACTCGTCACCAAGGCATGCAAGCAACAAGAAAAGGCTAGCTCATAGAGGCTTGAGTCCAACCCGGAGCTTTGCCAGTCAACCTTGAACAGCCGCAGAAGGCCAAAATCTCCCCGTGATGGGGGATCCCATACAGGCTTGATAGAGCGAAGACGGAGGGAGGCACGCAACAGGACTGACGCCATACCCATATTCTCCAATCACGGAGAAAAGGCTCGTCCTTGCCTGTCGCCACCTCCACCACCATATCGGTGTCACAAGGAACCACAGTCACGCAACCGTAAAAGCATGCCACCTCCTAGGCATCCCTAGGTTGGCATAGTTATACACGACCAGGGCGAGCAGGCCTGGCATGCCGGAGAGCGCAGCAGCGTTGAAGGACATAGAAGTAGATCCCACAAGGAGCCGCCACGTCCGACAAGCAACCGATAGGCATGAGGAGTTGTAGGAGGGAAACAGCAAGAAGGCTAACCCACCGCCCCCACCGCCATCTTCGCCACCTAGCAGCCATCATGGCAGAGGGCACAGTAGATCTCATAGATCGTGCCACAACTTCCCTCCCCATGACGGAAAAAGGAAGCAACCAGAGCCGTTTGACGCACGTTCATGGCTGGACAAGATCCAAGAAGCCACCCCCATACCTTGGGGCCACGTTAATTTGGACCAGTAATACGGGCCACAACCTACCCCTAGGGTCTCCGGATTGACAAGACCATCAAACCATACGACAACACCGCTAGACCATTTACCTGGTTGCAGGACTACAGATAAGCGATTCACATCGCAGGGGGAATCCTAATGTCGCCATCAAGTACCTCCCACTTATGCTCACTGGTACCGCCTGACAATGGATTGATGATTTGCCGGAGAAATCAATATGCAATTGGTTGGACATGCATGAAGCGTTCAACAAGAACTTCGAGGGTACGTACAAACGCCCCTACACTATCGGAGACCTATAGCGGTGTGTGCCAGAAAAGGATGAAACCTCTCGTGACTACCTCTCTCGCTGGCTGGATATGAAAAATTCCTGTGCAGGGGTGCACAAACAAACCGCTATGGCCGCCTTCATCGACGGTTTGGAAAAGGGAACTTTGCTCCGACATACGTTGAAGCGCAAGCAAGACAACAATGAGCTCAACCTCAACACCATGATCGCCATGGCTAGCGAGTTCGCTGTTGCTGATGATGACACGCATGGATCATTGCCGGCAGTAGCAATCCCTACCCAGGCCAGAAAGAACAATAATAACAAGCAAAAAAATCCACTTGAAGAAATGCAGGTAGCCGACATGGTCATCGCAGCATTCACTGGCATAGGCGGACGCGGACAGCTCGGACGTGGCCGAGGGACTAGCAATGGCTAGCAGAGGAGTGATTCTACACCCTCAGCACCTCGCGTTCCCCAAATGTATGAAGAGTACCGTGATATGCCGTGTTTCGTCCACCTTGACACAAATGGAAAAGCCACCCACACCAACCGCCAATGCAAATTTGTGAACAACCTCAAGGAAGACCCTTAGTCCGGCTACAAGCAAAGTCAGAAGAATAGACCCCGTAGAAAGGGAAGTTGGAAGAAGAAGGAGGAGGAGTCCAAGGAATCAAGTGATATGGATGAAGACGTGGAACCCAAATCTTCCGACAAGGGAGAGGGTAAAGGGAAAAATCCCTTCGAAAAGAAGGCTCTAGTCTACCACACCTAGCTTAGCACTCCCACTGCCCGGGCCTAGAAAACCTCTCAGAGGATACTGATGGCTACCTCCCTCCGGTACCCTAGTACATCAGGTGGACGGATAATCCAATTACTTGGGATAGGAAGGACCATGCAAACCTTATTCCAATAGAGAACCAGTATGCCATGGTCATAAACCCTTTAATTTACGGCACATAGTTCACCAAGTGCCTCGTGGACAGTGGAAGCAGCATCAACATCATGTACCTGGATACACTACACAAGATGAACTTGATAGAGACCCAGATAAGGAAGAGCAACACCGTGTTCCATGGAGTTGTCCCCGACTGACAAGCAAATTCCCTGGGTTGCATCACCTTCCCGGTCGCTTTTGGCGATGTTAACAATTACAACCAAGAACGCATGACCTTTGAAGTGGTGCCTTTAAAGAGCGTGTACCACATCATTTTTGGACGCGACAACTTCAACTCCTTCCTTGCAAGGCCATTCTTTGTCTACAACAAGCTCAAGCTACCCGGACCAAACGACATCATCACCATTGACGGAAGCTTCACCAAGGCACGGTAGTTCGAGCTTAGTGAAGTCGCCTTCACCAAAGCAGTTTCTCTACAGTGAGGAGTTCAAGGAGATCCAGAACCATGTCGATGCCTTGGAGATGCCGGCTTCGAAGAAGCAGATCACTGCTGCCGACTCCGCATTCAGGGCTACCATCAAGACCAAGAAGGTGGAACTTGTTGAAGGATATTCCTCCAAGACCACCGCCATTAGCATGGACCTAGATCCCAAATAGGAAAGCGGCACTTGTCAAGTTCCTCCGTGAGAATAGGGACATCTTCGCTTGGAAACCTGCCAACATGAAAGGTGTACCTAGGGAACTTGCTGAGCACAGCTTGAATATTGATCCTAATGTCAAACCGGTGAAACAACCTCTACGACGCTTTGGGGATGAAAGACAAAGGGCTATATGCAAAGAAATAGCTAGGTTACTTCAGGTTGGCTTTATCCAAGAAGTTATTCACGTCCCATGGGTGGAAAATACTATACTTGTCCCAAAAAGGGAACCAATGAATTAAGAATGTGCATTGATTACACCGGCTTGAACAAAGTATGTCCGAAGGATCTGTTTGCTTTGCCTAGAATTGACCAAGTCATTGGCTCGATGGGTGGCTCGAAACTTATGTGTTTTCTTGATGCCTACTTAGATTACCACTAAATCCGGCTGCGAAAGTCGGACCAACTGGCCACTTTGTTCACCACACCCTACGGCATGTATTGCTACGTCACGATGCCCTTTGGGCTGAAAAACGCTGGTGCTACTTACCAGCGGACAATGCAACATTCCTTACACAACCAAATAGGTCACAACATACACGCTTACGTGGATGACATCGCGGTAATGTCAAAGAAATCAAATGATCTTATCGCTGACTTGCAGGAAACCTTCGACAATCTCCGGAAATACAACATGATGCTGAACCCCACAAAGTGCGTCTTCAGGGAACCTTCCGGCAAGCTGTTAGGTTTCATCGTTACGCACCATGGATCGAGGTGAACCCGGGGAAAATCAAGGCCATCCTTGATACATTGCAAATGTATCTATAATTTTTTATGTTCCATGCTTGGTTTTATCTACTTTCTTGTATTTTATCCACACTTTGGAGTACTTTTCATATGATTTCTGCGACTAACCTATTAAAAAGAGCCACAGTGCCAACTGCTTGTTTTCTACTGTTTTTTGGTTCTAGGAAAGTCAGAAAATGAATATTCTCGAAATTGGACGGTACAAAAGCCAAAGTCGCTATTTTATCGGAAGACATCTGGAGCCAGAATACGAGACGGAGAAGGGTTGGGGCCCGTCCACACCACCTGGCCGCGCGTCTAGGCCTAGCCCGCGCCAGGGGGTGGTCTTGCCGACCCCAGCACCCCCTCGGCCTCTCCTTCCGCCTATAAATTGACTTCGGGACCAAAACCCTAAGTACCTGATCAAAAATCCACGAAAGAGTCTGTAGCTGCCATCATCTCCATCCCTAGATTGGGAGGGATCTGAAGCTCTTCCCGGCACCCTGCCGGAGAGGGGAATTCATCCTGGAGGCCTTCTTCATCATCATGCAAATCTCTGGTGTGATGTGTGAGTAGTTCATCTCTGGACTACGGGTCCATGTAGTAGCTAGATGGCTGGTTCTCCTCCTTTGTGCTTTCATGTCTAGATCTTGTGAGCTCCGTTCATGATCAAGATCATCTATTTGTAATTCTACATGTTGTGTTTGCGGGGATCTGGTTGATATTGAGATGCTATGTCAGATTGATTATTGATTCTATCATGTCTTTGTTATTTTTGATCTTGCATGCTTTCCGTTGTTAGTAGCTTTCTTGGCCAAGTAGATGCTAGCAACTCCAAGAGTTAGTATTTATACTCGATAGTGGGTTCATGCCTCTAGTAATCTAGGGAAGTGACAGAAATCTCTAAGGTACTAGAATTGATGTTTCTACTAGGGAGAAAACAACGATGCTTTGTTCATAGAATAATCGTATTGTTTACATTACAGGCAATTCGTAAAGCAATAATCAGTTTCTTGCAACTTAATACTGGAGGGGGTTCAGATGATAACCTGAAGGTGTATTATTAGTCATAGATGTAGTTGGATGGAGGTCTATGTATAATGTTGTAATGACCAATCAAGTCTCAAAGGATTCAAGATGAGTAGTATATGCTTGTATGCTTTCTCGATGTTTGTCAATTGCCCCACTGTAATTTGTTCACACAACATGTTATCTATCTTAAGGAGAGCCACCTCTAGTGAACTATGGACCCCGGTCCTTTCTTTTACATACAATCTACAAACTGTTTACTGCTTTGTGTTTACTTTCTGCAAACTATTACTTCCTTCCATTCGATACGTTTAATCCTTTGTTTTCAGCAAAACCGGTGAGCTTGACAACCTCATCGCAAGTTGAGGACAAAGTTCGGTGGTTGTGTTGTGCAGGTCTCCACGTTGCTACTAGCACCGGTAGTGCTCCCTGCCAAGGCTCAGCTAGCAACACCTTTGGGGTGTTTCCTTGCTCCTACTGGTTCGATAACCTTGGTTTCATAACTGAGGGAAACTTACTTATGTGCTCATCATACCTTCCTCTTGGGGTTCCCCAACGAGCTCATCAATCACGAGCCATCAAAGTATTTTTCTAGCACCGTTGCCGGGGAGTCAAGGACATCTTCACAAGGGGAGTCCCTCATAACCAATCTCTTTACTTTGTTATTTTTTTTGCTTAGTTTACTTTTGTTTTGTTTGCTTGTTTCTTTATCAAAAACACAAAAAAATAGTTTTACAAGTTTGCTTTCTTTATTGAAAACACAACAAATGACTACTCTTGAAAACACTAAGTTGTGTGACTTCACTAGCACCAACAACAATGATTTTATGAGCTCACCTATTGCTCGACCTATGCCTGAAGCTACTTTCTTTGAGATAAAACCTCATTTACTCAATCTTGTTATGAGAGAGCAATTTTCTGGTATTGGTAATGAAGATGCTGCTGCCCATCTAAATAACTTTGTTTTACTTTTTGAGATGCAAAAGCATAGGGATATAGATGGTGATATTATTAAGCTGAAATTGTTTCCTTTCTATTTGAGAGGAAAAGCTAAAGAGTGGTTGAATTCCTTAACTAGGAATAGTATTGATTCTTGGACTAAATGCAAAGATGCTTTCATTGGAAAGTACTATCCTCCTGCTAAGATTATATCTATGAGAAGTGAAATAATGAAGTTTAAACAATCTGATAATGAACATGTTGCTCAAGCTTGGGAAACAATGAAAACTTTGGTAAATAATTGTCCCACTCATGGACTGACTACTTGGATGATCATCCAAACTTTTTATGCAGGATTGAACTATTCTTCAAGGAACCTATTGGATTCTGCTGCTGGAGGTAACTTTATGACCATTAGTTTGGGTGCTGCAACAAAGCTTCTGGATAAAATGATGGTTAACTACTCTAAATGGCATACTGAAAGAGCTCCACAAGCTAAGAAGGTAAATTCTGTTGAGGAAACCTCCTCCTTGAGTGATAAGATTGATGTTACTATGTCTATGCTTGTTAATGGGAAAGCCCATATTGATCCAAATAATGTTCCTTTAGCTTCTTTGGTTGCTCAAGAAGAGCAAGTTGATGTGAACTTCATAAGAAATAACCATTTTGGCAATAAACTTATAGGAATAATTTTGGTAATAACAATTATAAGCCATATCCTCCCAACAATGGTAATGCTTATGGAAATTCCTACAACAATAATAGGAGTGCTCCCTCTGAACTTGAAGTTATGCTTAAAGATTTTATTAGTAAACAAACTGCTTTCAATAAAACTATTGAGAAAAAACTCTCAATGCTGAAAGAAATATAGCATCACTTGCTGAAGCTCAAACTTCTTTGAATAAAATGGCTGCTAAACCCGAAACTAATGATATCCCTTTGCAGCCACCAATGCTATACAAGTGAGAATTGACGAAAATGTTAGACTATTAGCTGAATTACATGCTAAGTGGGAAAGAGAAGATGAAATGGTTATAAACATTAGTGTTTCTACTATCACCACCACTAGTGTTGAGGCTAGTAATAATTCTACTACTTTAGATGATAAATTTGATTTTGATCTTGATCGTTGCAATATCTCTGACGTTATTAAGTTCCTACAAAAGCTTACTAAAATTCCTAATGCTAGTGCTTTGAACATGGCCTTTACAAAACACATTACTAATGCTCTCATAAAGATTAAAGAAGAAAAGATGAAACATAAAGCTTCTATTCCTATAAAACAAGAAGATGGTTGGGAACCCATCATTAATATGAAAGTGAATGATTTTGATTTCAAAGCTTTATGTGATCTTGATAGTAGTGTTTCTATTATGCCTAGAAGGATTTATTATATGCTTGATTTGCCTCCACTTGAAGATTGTTATTTGAATGTCCCACTTGATGATAATGCTAAAAAGAAACTCATGGGGAGTCTTAATGATGTTCTTATTATGGTTAACAATGCCTATGTCCCCGTTGATTTCTATGTTTTGGATGTTGAATGCAATGCTTCTTGTCCTATTACTTTGGGAAGACCTTTTCTTAGAACCGTTGGTGCCATTATTGATATGAAAAAAGGCACCATTAAATATCAACTCCCATTAAAGAAAGGTATAGAACACTTCCCTAAGAAGTGAGAATATTTCTTTTTCCTCTCCTATGAAAACAAAATTTGGTCTTAATGCTTCTTCATTTGAGAACACTTGATTCTTTCTTGCTTCTTATGCCTAACTTAAAGGCGTTAAAGAAAAATACTTAATGAGAGATAAACCAAAAGTTTTAGATGAGTCTTGAAAGTTATTACTTAAGTAATAACCGCTCCTTATCCTTTTTATTTGCTTTTTGTGTGCCAAGAGTAACCTCTAATGAGAGAGAAGTAATGATTGGGAAAGTTGTTGTCCCGAAACAGATTTCTGTGCTTCACCGTAAAAATTCGTGTAAAATCTCTGTACGTCCTTTTGAGGCGTCAATTTTTGTGCTTCTGCCCCAGGTTGTTATATAACTTTCGTTAGTTCAACTCTTTTCTATTTGAGAAACATAAGGTGTTCAAAAAAATTCGTCTTTACCTGCTGGTCTGTTTTGACAGATTTCTGCCATTTTTTGCATTTGCTTCTTGTTCGTTCCGTTTTGAGTTGTTTTGGGGAATTGAGATTTTTGAGGGAAGTAATACAGTAGCTAGTGTTTTAATGGAAGTTTTATTGGTGTTAGAATTGAACATAAAGACTTATTATCTTGAGTGCACTAATGTTGCTAATAAAGATTGTGTGAAGTTTTGTATGAAGGAAAAAATTCAGGTGTATGGAAGGAATAGTAATGAGATGAAGGATGTACTAAAGCTCAAGCTTGGGGATGTCACGCGTGTCACACCAAGAAATATCCAAGAAGTACAAGCGTCAAAGCTTGGGGATGCCCAAGGCATCCCCTTCTTCATCAATAAAAATCCCAGGTTTCTTCCAAACGCTTCATTTTTATTGTTTCATGCACAGTTGTGTTGTTCTTGGAGCGTCTTATTTTTCGTTTTTGTTTGGTTGGTTTTCTTAGTTTTCTGAATAAATTGGTTGGACCCCCTCTTTCATACATTGGTTTTCAAATTGTTTGGTTTGGTTTGGAAAAGAGTAGGAAAGTTCATGCTCAAGTGTTAAAGAGAGCTTGTTTTTGACTGTGTCCTATGCTTTGTCATGCCATGCTTGATATTGTTTTGGCTTTAAGCTTAGTATTATTTTCCGTAGCATGACTTGTTATAAATAATTTAGATTGATTAATGTGCCTTGGATGAATCATGCGTTGTTTTAGCATATTAAAGCATAATATAGTGGTATTCTCCTTTGATGCTTTATTTGGGTTGACTTGGCGCATGCTCACACCATGTTATGACTATCTCAAGTCACCATAGCCTTTCTGATCCTTTAGTTTTCAACTTGTAGTATCACTTTATGCTTTGATCAATGATGTTTTGTTGCTCTATATGATTATGGCCATTATTGCTCTCTTAGTTTGTCGCTCCCAGTCTTTTGCTAGCCTCCACAACCAAGTTTGAGTTCCACTCATGCATCCAACTCCCTAAACCAAGTTATTCCAAAGAGTCCATCATACCTACCTATTAGCATTTGCTATTCCAAGTATATTCATGCTTTTGTTTATCTTCCAAATTAAACTTGTTATGAGAAAACTAGTGATTAAAGCTCTCACAAACTTGATGGCACACTTTACTTTCTGCATTTAATAAACTTGAACCATTGGGTCCTTCTTTGCTGCGTATATGCTTACGCTTTATAAGTTGAAGTTAGCAGAACCATGTATCATGGGGAACGCTTTCAACATTGCACCTGTACTTTGTACCCCGTTGATATCATGTTCTTTTGCTTATGGATCCCGGTGATGTGAAATAAAAGTGGAACTTGTAAGATCATGGTGTTTGTATGTGTGTTAGAGAAACGCTTGGGCCTCTAGCTTAAGCCATGCCTAATCATGGTGGAAACTTGCAGCATCACCATAATGAGCACTCTATGAAGCATCCTCAATAAAAACCTAGCAAATAGCAAATAAAAAGATCGCTGAGATGCTCATTGTCTGCTTGCCTTGTCATTTTGATTATGGGATAGCTCCTGTATCATGTGCAAGGGGTACCCTGTTGGCGGTTCTTTATGATACATATGTACTTACAATGATGTAACTACCTCGGTGAATTACGCTCCTAGTTACAAGCCTGGATGGACGGAAATGGTTGAAATAGTACGGTGGGGCCCAAATGCCACTCACAGGTAGACCTTTCGGCCGTCCCAACCATTTCCAAACATCGGGACAAGAACGGGCGGCGTAATCGGCAGGCGAAGGGATCAACTACATACACAAATGAGTATGTATGCAAGCCACCATACAACAGTACATCAGAGCCATTCCAACTAAAAAGAAAGGAAATATAGCAATGCCATATGGCAAGATCCAAATATCCTAGATAGATATAATAGTTTAGGATATCTCCTCATACATCAATCAACAGAGTATCAAGCGGAAGCGGAAGACAAAATCCGAGTACGGATAAGAAGCAAATCGGCATAAGATGCCCCATAAATAAGCAGATCCCGTCCACAGATCTCACGGATCCCCGTTCCCGGAATCTCTACACCGAATGATCGTTGCCCACATCGTCCGTCTCTTCCACCCAGTATCCATCTTGTAAGGGTACCTGTTCATCTGAACCAATAATTTATCGTGTGAGACCCTAGGGGTACTCAGCAAGTCTTTATGCCGCTAAAGGGGACACAACCTGGGGTGACGCAATTGCAGCAAAAGATAAACCCTAGCAATTCTATAGATACTCGCTAACCATCCGCCTAACTAGAGATAGACGGATGTCCGTGAATTAATAACAACAGTTATAACAGTAATAACGCTAATATCCACAGATCCATCCTCCTCCTCGCTTACCGACGAGGAAGCGGACGAACAACCCCCCATCCGTTGGCAGTTTTATTATCCATTCCGTGAGTATTGCACTATTTACTAGTCAGGTACCTAGTCTAGTCAGATTAAAAGCGGTACTTTAGTTATGCTTGTCTATGATCGAGAAACTGTGCTCCAAGTCGTCCATAACCGCGGACACGGCTTTCAGAAAGTTTTACCCTGCAGGGGTGCACAAATAGCAACACACACTCGATATGCCTCGAAAAAACCAAAACAAAACCCAACGAGGCAGTCACGACAAAGCAATCACAGGATTCATAAATATTTCAGGGGGCCACCCCATTAAGCTACCCGCGACGAAGTTGGCCGACTCCGAGACGGACTCAAGGTTTGCACCAATGGCTGTGAACGACTGGGAACCCGAAAATGTGACTGGGCTTGTCGACACCGCGAAAACACTCCGCTTCCCTAAACAGTATAGTGTGCAGTACCTCGCACAATTTAAATAAAGCAGTAAAGCATGGCATAAGTACAGGATAGTAAATAAAACCTCAAACTAGTTTGTGGCCCCAAGAAATAAGAATGAATCAAGCTCTGGCTCAGGGGGGTTCATAAGCCTCCTGGATGTGGATAGCGCGAATATTCAAGGAACAGGAATCAAGTACTCGGGGTCCTACGGGACACAAGTGAGCCTGAAAAACCAAATAGCAAATATGGCTCACCGATGCCACTTTCATTAGTTATCCCATTACTACTCAGGTTAAGTTGTTTAGGTACCTCGTTATCCATCAGACACTCACATACCCTACACATGATGTTCTACGACTCGCATGGCTCAAACAACTCCTGTAGTAATGGCTCATAGGGTGGAGGAACAAGCTTCGGTGGGGTTTAAAAGTAAAGGCTATGCAATACTTAGGATTCAAATTAATGCAATCGCGACTCAATGATGCAAGAATAAGATAGAGGCAATAGATACTATATGTATGCAAGCATGTGGTAGTGCTTGCCTGGCAGCTCAGTTGAAGCAATGGATGGATCTGGGTAGTGCTCCTGGTTCTCTTGATATATCCCCTGCTCAGCGTCTATTCGGAGGAGAACCAAACAAACAAGGGCCAACATAAATAAAGTGCACAAGCATATGAATTAAATGCATCAAGCAAACAATCATGCCATGATGAATGATGCACAAATTGCACGGCAATGATGTAGCATGGCATGGGTGAGGTGTGGAATACAAGATTAAATCATTTTATTGAGTTTTAACCACATTTTAACTTCATATTAGTTGCTGTACGCAATATATTTATATGATGCATGCTTCAAAACACAACATGGAATGCATAAACGGAAAGGTCTCGTCGAGCTAATCATTTTAGACATATTATTTGTTAAATTTGGACTTATAAAACAAAAGTTATTAATTTATTTAAAGTGGAAGGGCATTTTATTGTAATTTAAATTAACTTGCAAATTTAAGTGTTCAAAATATATTTTGGATGACATATTTGAATTCCTCATATTTTTCTGATTTGGGAACATATATTATTTGTATTAATTGGGTTTGTATTTTAAAAGTTATTTAAATATTATTTGTATTAATTTTGAATAAGTTTGAATTTAAACAGATATGCAGAAATACTTTTTATACCCAAGCTAAGCTAGCCACAGACACTGTCCAGTGGGCCACTGCTGACTCAGCAGCACTGCGCGCAGAGAAAAGTTCTGTCACCGCGAGCTCGCCTAGCCGCAGCGAATGACATGTGGGGCCGGAGCGTCCTCAGGGCCACACGCGGGCGCGCCAGCGAGGTCGTGCCACGTGGGGGGAGCCCGCGAGCGTGGGTTGAGGATCCGAAACTTGCGGTCTCTTTTTGTAAAGTGGCAACAGCCGATGACAGATGGGTCCGAAGGGTCGCGGGTTGAGCAGAAAAACAAAGAAGGGGCTAAAAGCAAAACGGCCACAGGCCCGCACTGTGGATCTTCCTGGCGTCGCTGGCGACCGATCGGTGCGCGGGGCGGGGTGGGGGATCGATCCCTGGACGTGCTGGTGCGCGCTGGGGGGCGTAACCGGTGCGGTGGCTTCTAGGGTGGTGACAGAGAAGCGGACGCAGGCTAGCTAAGCCTCTGCGAGGCGCAGCGGCGAGCAGACGATAGCGCCGCCGGCGCACGCAGCGTGCTCGACGAAACGAGAAGTGGCTCTAGACAACGACAGCGCGGCGGAGCATGTCTAGGAGGTCAGGTAGCTCACCGAGAGTGTGTCGGTGCGGTTGGATCAGCTCGAGGCGCAGAGGATCGGCGTGGAGGCAGACGGCCAGAGGATCTAGGGTTTGCGTCGGTGCAGCGTCGGCCTGGTGGCTCCGGTCCGTCTCCTCCTCGACGGCGTGTACAGGCGGCCTCCTAGGCGTCTCCTCGTTCTCCCAGGCCTCTTCTCGGACGTGCTGCACGGCTGAAACGACTGGGCGTGGTGGAGGCCGACGGTGGGCGGCGATGGGGGGTAGACGGTGGCGGAGAGGAAGGAGAGAAGAGGGCGAGTCCCAGGGCACCTCGGCCAGATCTAGAGAGGGCTGCCAGGTGGGGACGGTAGGGCCAGAGGGGGGAGGCTCGGCTGATGGGGCCTGCAGGCAGAGAGAGAGCTAGAGGAAGAGAGGCTCGGGTTTAGGGTGTGGTAGAGGAATGGGTGGCTCGGGTGTAGCTAGGGTTTTGGTTGGGATGGAGGGTAGCTAGGGCAGGGGGTAGGTGGCCAGGTGGGACCTGCAAGGTGGGGCTCGGCATGGAGACTAAGGGAGGGTTAGGTTTAGAAGGAGAAGAGAGAGAGAGGGGGGATAAGATAATTAGGGTGGTAGGGTTTAGCTTAGATGGGGGTATGGTTAGATGGGTAGGTGATGGTTTAGGGTTTAGAGAGAGAGATAGATGGAGTGGCTTTCTTTTGACAAGACCAAGCTAGAGCATGACAAGCTCCAACAAGATCAAGTCAAGAAAAAGTGAGGGATGAGATGAGGTGGAATGGTTTAAGCAAGATCAACTAAGACCTAGCCAAAAAGGAGGGAGAGAGGGAGAGAGATGATGATCCACTTAAGATTCAAATAAAACCCAAATACTAGAAAAGGTGGCACTTGCATGGCCCATGCAAAATATTTATTGCCATGTTGATTCTTGTGAAAACAACATTATCACATGGCATTATTATTATGCATTCCCAAAATTGGAATAAAAGCCAAGCAAAATAATTTAGAAGGAATTCCAAGTGGAGTAGATGGAGATGATCACATTGGATTATAATTGGGAATTACTAGTGTGTATATTCCACTAGGTGTTCGATAGTCCCAAAAATATTCCCACATGAGCATAAATCCATAATAATCCATATGGAAGCTAGGAAAAAATGGTTCCACTCACAAGGCATGCAAAGGTGGCCATGTGGCTCTCATATATCAATAATGTGAAAACAAAATGATGCCAAGATGAGAGCATGTGGCAAAAGAATTGGATCCATCCCAACCCACATGAGCTAGAGGTAAAACCAATAAGTGCCAAGCTCATATTTAGTTGGATGGTGGAATTATAAGGTGGTGAAAGAAAGTTGGTGGAGTTAATAAAAGATATGCCCCAACTCAACTTGGGCATTTAAACAATATATCAAGAACCAAATACAATATCAAGAGGCAAATACAATTAACAATGCAGATGAGATAAGAACCAAAAGTAAAGGGTTTTATATGATGCTCAAATGCAAGGTGGCATGATGACATGAGCATGATATAATGATGATGCCACAATTATACATTTGAAGTAGCCATTATATTACTAGACCAAGTAGCATTACAATTGTTAGACAATTGGGATGCTACAACTCTCCCCCACTAAACAGGAATCTCGCCACGAGATTCTAGGATGAAGAAGAAGACTCAAACAGGGTAGGATACTTGGCACGGAGTTCATCTTCGCGTTCCCAAGTGGCTTCATCAACGGAATGGTGCGACCACTGCACCTTGCAGAACTTGATGGACAGTCCTTCTTTCCGCGACTTCGAGGATTTTTGTGGGGTGTTCTTGATAAGACAGGTCTTCTTGGAGATTGATAAGCTCATGGTCCACGGTCCTGCCAGGATCCTTGAAGCACTTCTTGAGCTGAGAGATGTGGAAAACATCATGGACTTTGAGTTTTTCCGGGAGCTCAAGAGCATAAGCAACTTCTCCTCTTCTTCCACGAATTTTGAAGGGACTGATGTATCTAGGAGCCAGCTTTCCTTTGATACCAAAGCGGTGCGTGCCTCTCATGGGAGTGACACGAAGGTAAACGAGATCACCAGGGACATACTCCATGTCCGTGTGCTTCCTGTCATAATTGCTCTTCTGGCGACTTTGAGCAATCCTCAGATTTTCAAGAATGATATGAACCTTGTCCTCCGCTTGAGTCACAATGTCAGGGCCAAACAAGATTCTTTCTCCTGCACCCGACCAACCAATCGGAGTTCTGCATTTGCGACCATAGAGAGCCTCAAATGGTGCCATCTTTAGACTTTTCTGGAAGCTGTTGTTGTAAGAGAATTCAGCATAAGGAAGACATTCTTCCCACTTCATGCCAAAAGAGATGACGCAAGCACGAAGCATATCCTCCAGAATCTGATTAATCCTTTCAACTTGTCCTTGCGACTGCGGGTGGTAAGCTGTGCTGAAGTTCAACTTTGTTCCCAAAGCATTTTGGAAACTCTCCCAGAACTTGGAAGTGAAGATGCTTCCACGGTCTGAACTAATCTCAAGCGGAACCCCATACAGAGAGACAATTCTGTTGATATAGAGCTCCGCCAACTGAATTGCAGAAATGGTTTCCTTGACGGGGAAGAAGTGAGCCACTTTAGAAAGCCTGTCAATGACAACAAAGATTGCATTGTTGCCCTTCTGCGACCTAGGAAAACCAGTGATGAAGTCCATCTCTACTTTCTCCCATTTCCACTCTGGGGGTTTCAATGGCTGTAGAAGACCGGAAGGTTTCTGATGGACAGCTTTCACTCTGCGGCAGACATCACACTCCGAGACATACTTGGCACAATATCGTTTCAAATCAGGCCACCAATATTGTGTTTTCAAATCCATGTACATCTTTGTGCTTCCAGGGTGGATAGAAAGAACAGAATCATGCGCCTCCTTGAGAACTTGCTCTCTCAAACCCGGGTAGTTCGGAACAAACATCCGGTGTTCAAAGAAAAGCGTGCCTTGATCATCGACGTGGAAGAACTCATACTTCGGAAGCTGAATCCTGGAGATGATCTTTCTTGTGTACGGATCACCAAGCTGAGAGGAGCGAACCTTTTCTTCCAAGAGAGGTGTTGCTAGAAGGTTCAGGAGATACCCTGGTTCCACAATTTCCAGGTTGAGCTGACGGAATTCCTCGCACAAGAGAGGCTGTTGTTCTTCCATCATGAGGTTGTTGACATAGGCTTTGCGGCTGAGAGCGTCTGCCATGACATTAGCTTTGCCCGGCGTGTAGTTGATGGTCAAATCAAAATCATTGATTGCTTCAATCCATCTCCTTTGCCGAAGGTTGAGATCAGGCTGAGTAAAGATATACTTCAGACTCTTGTGATCAGAAAAGATCTCACAACGGTTACCAAGCAAGTAGTGCCTCCATACTTTCAAAGCAAAGACAACTGCCGCGAGCTCGAGGTCATGTGTAGGATAGTTGATCTCATGGGTCTTCAACTGACGAGAGGCATGAGCAACAACTTGTTTTTCTTGCATAAGGACCGCACCCAATCCATGCAAAGAGGCGTCACAGAATATCTGAAACGGCTTGGATGTATCCGGAGGAACCAAGACTGGTGTGGAAGTGAGCTTCTCTTTGAGTGTCTCAAAGCTTGCTTGACATGTAGGAGTCCAAAGGTATTTCTTGCCTTTCTTGAGGAGATCGGTAAGAGGCTTCGCTATCTTCGAAAAGTTCTGAACGAAGCGACGGCAGTAACTAGCCAAACCAAGGAAACTCTGCACTTCTTTGACATTGACAGGAGGAAGCCATTCAACAATTGTCTTCACGGTTTCCGGGTTGACTGCAATGCCCTTGGCAGAGATGACGTGACCAAGATAGGTAACTTGAGGCAGCCAAAACTCACACTTGGAGAACTTTGCATACAAGCGGTTCTCACGAAGCTTGCTTAGGACACACCGGAGGTGTTCTTCATGCTCTTCTTGTGACTTAGAATAGACTAGGATGTCATCTAGGTAGACCACAACGAACTTATCAAGATACTCCATGAAAACCGAGTTCATGAGCCTCGAGAAGGTGGTAGGTGCGTTGGTGAGACCGAAAGACATGACCGTGTACTCATACAGGCCATAGCGGGTGGTGAAAGCTGTCTTAGGAACATCTTCCTTGCGAATCTTGATTTGGTGATAACCACTTCTCAAGTCAAGCTTAGAGAATACCACAGCTCCAGCTAGCTGATCGAAGAGATCATTAATCCGCGGAAGGGGATATTTATTCTTGATGGTTTTAGCATTGAGAGTCCGATAGTCAACACAAAGTCTATCAGTCTAGTCTCGCTTCTTCACAAAGAGAGTAGGGCTACCCCAAGAAGAAGTGCTATGCTGAATAAAACCCAACTTCTCTTGTTCATCAAGCTGTCGTTTGAGTTCAGCCAACTCAGCAGGACCCATCTTATAAGGCCGCTTGGAGATAGGAGCGGTACCAGGTTCAAGCTCAATAACAAACTCAACCTCACGATCCGGAGGCATACCTGGCAACTCTTCAGGAAAGACATCTGGGAACTCACAGACCACCGGAACACTCTGAATAGCTTCCATAGCATCAACATTCAGAGCCGCCAAAGAGAAAAGCTGGATAGCAGGAGTCAGACTTGGAGAATAGACTATATGGCCTTCAGGAATCTTCAGAGAAACCGAGCGTTCAGCACAATCAATCACAGCTGCATTTGCTGTCAACCAATCCATGCCCAAGATGACATCAATGTTAGAATTGCCCAGAATGATTAAGGAAGCCGAGAACAAAGAGCCACCAATCTCAATTTGATTGCCATGGCTGGTTTTAGAAGCTGCCATTGTTGCTCCAAGAGAAAGGACCATTAACCGCTTAAGGAGAGGATCCATAGCTAACCCATTCTCATCTGCAAACTTGGTTGACACAAAAGAATGCGATGCACCAGAATCAAACAAAACTCGTGCAGGGACTGAGTTAACGGATAGCATACCCATCACAACTCCAGGTGCATGCTCAGCTTGAGCGGCGTTGACACAGTTGGCACGAGCAACAGTAGACCCGGGCTTGGTGTTGATGTTGAGAGCCCGAGGTGGTGGTGCACAAACCAAAGGAGAGCTTGCCGCAGATCTTGGAGGTGGTGGAGGAAGAGCCTTGTTCTTCATCGGACAGTTCCAGTACTGATGCCCAGTGTCTCCACAAGTGAAACAAGCACCAGGTGGACGTGGAGCAACGTAGCCAGGGACTCCGCTAGGCGCTCCAGGGTAGTGGTGGTTGTAGCCCCTGGGAGCAGCAGTGAGGAAGTTTGGTGGCCTTGCCGCGTAGCTTGAAGGTCTTGGTGGAGCCGGGAGCGATGGTGGGGTGTTAGGAACCCAGACACGACGCTTAGAAGGAGCTGACATAGCTGAAGAGCTTGCTGCATCACGGCTGTGTTTCTTTGACTCCTCAAACACTTGCCTACTTGCCTCTTCCTGCAGAGCTGTATGCTGAAGTTCCAGAAAAGACGCCGGCCTTGCATGTGTGATTGCATACTTAATCGATGCATTGAGCCCTTGCCTGAACCTCTTTTGCTTCTTCTTGTCATCAGAGATCTCATCGCCACCATAACGAGAAAGGTTCATGAAGTTCCTGATGTAGGTATTGACATTATCATTGCCCTGCTTGAGGTTGAGAAACACTTCCTTCATCCTCTCCATGACAATTTCTGACAGATACTGCTCTTTGAAAGCTCCAGTGAACTGTCCCCAAGTAGGCTGAAAACCAGTGCAGTTTGCCTTCAGGTAATTCTCCCACCAGAGAGCTGCATCTCCCTTCAGAAGGTGAGTAGCACACTTTACCCATTCTTGCTCAGGAACATCAGCAGTTATCAGCAGCCTTGACATCTCACGCAACCAATCATCCACATCAAGTGGTTGGTCAGAAACATCAAATTGGCGGGGGTTGAACTTCAGGAAGCTTTTGATGTCTCCTCGCTTGGGAGGTGGAGGTAGCGGAACAAACTCATTCCTCCTGACACTTTCCTTGAAACGCTGCTGGTTCTGCTACATTGCTGCCAAGGCATTGGCGATGCTTGACAACGCTGCCCCCAGCTCAGGTTGTATGTCCTCCTCAGAACGGCGTGGTGGTGCCATCCTGTGATTGATATAAAACACAAGTCAGTACTATGATGGAGAATAATAATAATCCACAATAGTACCAAAATGGAATTAATCAAGATTAAAGGATACAATTTACTAAGATGATATTAAAATATCAACGAAGTTCAAAGCACCTAGAAGATATTAAGCATATCGCACATGACTGAAAAGGAGTGTGGTACACAAATATATCAAAGAAAAATTTTCCACAAATTTCGGCATTAAAATACCAATAGATGCGCAAAATCACTTAACGAATCAAGATTACCCAGACCGCAAAAGGCCATGTTATAGGTATTGTTCGCAGCTGATCAGCCGGAACATGAGCTTGTTTAGCGTACTTTTGGCAGCCTTTGCACGTCTTGACTAATCGTTCGGCATCTGCCAGAGCTGTACGCCAGAAAAATCCGTGTCTAAAAGCTTTTGCCACTAAAGATTTGGCTGCAGTGTGGTGTCCACACTCGCCTTCATGGATCTCACTTAGGATTTCCACTCCTTCTTTCGGAGACACACAGCGCTGAAAACCCCCAGAAATACTCCGCTTATAGAGCTCGCCATTAACTATAGTGTAGGTTTTCGCTCGTCGGATAATCTGTCGGCTTAGAACCTCATCTTCGGGTAATTTGCCATCTACCAAATAATTGAGGTAGGGTTGAGTCTAGCTGGGAATTACAGCCAGAACTGCTATCAAAGGTGAGTCGGATTTGGTCAGATATTCCTCATCTACTCCCTTTATTGAGGAAACTTTGAGGTGCTCCAAAAAAGTGCCATCCGGGACCTCTTTCCGTGCAGAACCTATCCGAGATAGTGCGTCTGCTTCCTCATTTTCTGCTCGAGGAATGTGTTGAACTTCAAACCCTTTGAACAATTTAGATAGATCATCGACGACAGCTTTGTACGATGTCATGTGTTTATTTGCATTACAAATATCCGACACTTGTTGAGCAACAAGATCCGAATCTCCATAACACATCAAACTTCGGATGCCAATATCCTTAGCAATCCGGATTCCACGTAGTAGTGCTTCATACTCGGCAATATTATTTGTCGCTGTGAAGTGGATCTGCAACACGTATAGAAGTTTATCTCCTTGGGGTGATTTGAGCACCACGCCAGCCCCCGAGCCCCCGTGAGCCTTAGACCCATAAAAGTAGAGGGTCCAATATTCTGACTTAGGGAGGATCATGTTCTCCTTCGTCTATGTCCAATCAGCGACAAAGTCACCAAGGATTTGAGATTTGATTGTTGTCTGAGATTTATACTCAATACCAAAAGCTGAAAGCTCTATGCCCCATTTGGCAACGCGTCCTGTGGTGTCACTGTTATTGATTATATCTCTCATGGGAGTTGTGCTCACCACGGTAATTGGATGCTCTTGAAAATAGTGTCGTAGCTTACGTGATGCTAGAAAGACACCGTAAGCCACTTTTTGGTAGTGCGGATATCGCTGTTTTGACTCTGTCAGGACCTCGCTAACAAAGTAAGTCGGATGCTGCACCAGGTGTTCCTGATTTTCCTCCGGTATGTCTACCACCATGACGATACTAACGACTTTGTTTGTCGCAGCAAGATAAAGCAACATCGGTTCCTGTGGTTCCGGTGTAGCAAAGATAGGAGCAGATGAGAGTACTTTCTTCAAGTCTTGTAGTGCAGCTTTAGCTTCATCAGTCCAAACAAAATCCTTGGTCTTTTTCAGGAGTTTGTATAATGGTGCGGCTCGTTCACCAAGCCGGCTTACAAACCGACTGGCTGCAGCAATGCAACCAGTTAGTCTTTGTACGTCCTTCAGGCGAGTTGGCCTGGAAATATTGAGTATAGCCTTGATTTTGTCCCAGTTCACCTCTATGCCTCTTTGAGACACGATGAAGCGTAACAATTTTTCGGCTGGTATTCCAAAGAAACATTTCTTCGGGTTAAGCATGATGTTGTATTTTCGTAGATTGGCAAATGTTTCCTCCAAGTCGAAAATCAATGTTTCCTTCTTTTTGGACATCACCGCAATATCATCCAGGTATGCGTGTACATTGTGTCCGAGTTGGTCATGGAGGCAACGCTGCATCGTGCGCTGGTACGTAGCTCCTGCGTTCTTCAGCCCAAAGGGCATCGTAACAAAACAGAAGGTTCCGAAGGGGGTTATGAATGAAGTTTTGACTTTGTTAGATTCCTTCATCCGGATGTGGTGATAACTGGAATATGTGTCGAGAAAACAGAGGAGTTCCGAGCCTGCCGTAGAATCGATAACTTGATCAGTTCTAGGCAGAGCGAATAGATCTTTTGGGCAAGCCTTGTTCTTGGCAGTATAATCAACACACATCCTTAAATCAGTGGTGTCCTTTTTAGGGACCATTACAAGATTGGCCGACCACTCAGTGTGGATGACCTCTTCTATGAATCCGGCTAACTCGAGTCGTGCTAGTTCCTTTTAGCTATTGCCTGACGCTTTTCATCGCTAAAACGTCGTAAGGACTGTTTGACGGGTTTAGCGTTCGGGTTTACATTTAAAGAGTGTTTGGCAAGTTCCCTAGGTACTCCAGTCATGTCAGATGGCTGCCATGTGAAGATATCTTGATTTGCTTTGAGGAACTTGACAAGCACGCTTTCCTATGCGCTATCTAGGCCTATGCCTATCTGGGTCACCTTGGAGGGGTCATCATCCTTCAATGGCGTCTTCTTCGTCTCTTCTGATGCCTTGAACTCCGGATTTGGCTTTGTCACCTCCTTCTTCGTTGCGGGCATCTCGGACGGATCTATGTTCTTCTTGATCTCCTGGTACTCCTGGGCGTGCAGCCCGGCTTCGGCAAAGGCGACATTTCCATCTTCGCATTCTCGTGCTTTCTTCGGGTCTCCCTTCATAGTGATTACGCCGTTGGGATCTGTAATTTTCATCATATTGTAAATGTAACACGGACGAGCCATAAAAGCCCAGTAAGCCGGGCGTCCGAATATAGCGTGGTATGCGCTCTTGAACGGGACCACTTCGAAGGAAAGTGCCTCCGTCTGATAGTTATTTGGAGTTCCAAAGGTAACATCCAAAGTGATCTCTCCCAGGGAATTGGCTTGTCTTCCTGGGACGACTCCGTGAAAGATCATAGAGCTATGGTTCAGCTGGGTTTCCGAGATCTTCATCCGGCGTAGCGTTTCGACATAGAGAATATTGATACTGCTACCACCGTCCATGAGGGTCTTGGAGAAACCATAACCGTCAATAAGTGGATTGACGATTAAGGCGTATTTTCCTCGCCTGTGCAACTTAGGCAGATGATCAGCGCGGTCAAATGTGATTGCCACTTCCGACCAGTCCAAGTATTGAGGGACAGCCGGAACTGTTTCGTTGAGCTCATGTAGAACTGCTTTCTTGACCTTTGCTGGTTGAGATCCGAGGAAGGTGACGTAAGTGTCTTTCTTGGTCGGAAATTTTTTCTTCCCTTCCGGCCTGGGATTTGAAGCATCAGCTTCCTCCATGTCGGAATCTTCCTTGGTCTCTTTTTCTTTTTCGGGATTCTTCTTTACCTTCTTCCGCTTAGCCTTGTAGCCCGCGGTGTCATCTCTTTTGATGTCGTCATTGAAACGACATTCGGCATTGGTGTGGGACGAGCCCCCATTGGCGTCTAGGTGATGCACACATGGGTTATTGGCAATGTCGGCCCAAGAGTAGGTTTTGCCTGGTTGTTGGTCTCCTCTACCCTGGACTCTTGAAGTTCCACGCCCACGCCCGCGGCCTCCGCCGCGTCCTCCTCGTCCTCCAGACCCGAAAGTAGCAGTGACCACTGTCGTTTCCACGTTGGGTTTTTGTTCCGAGGTATTTTTACGCTTCTGAGGTTGTTGCTTTGGTTGTTTTGCTGACTGTGACACAGCTAGGGCATTGAGTAATCCCTCTGCATCATCGTCAGCATCTGCATACTTGCTCGCTGTTTCTATCATTTCTCCCAGATCAGTGACTTTGTCACACTTCAAGCGATGGCGCAGTAGACCAATTGGGAGACCTGCAATGAAAGCTTCAATCGCAGTTTGATCGTTTACCCCTTCACAGGAGTTCTTGGTGTCTATCCATCGTCCGAGGTAATCCCGGCAAGTTTCTCTGGCCTTCTGGGTGCAACGCTGTAGGTCTCCGACCGTACAGGGCCTCCGATATGTTCCTTCGAAATTCCGAAAGAACGCACTTTGCATGTCATACTAGTTGTGGATGGTGTTCTCCGGAAGTTCAGTAAGCCATGATCGTGCCGTCTTCCACAACATGAGTGGGAGATATCGGGTTGCGACCTGGCAGTTTCCGCCTTTGGCGATGCAGCAAGCTTGGAAGAAATCCTGTAGCCAGGTATCTGGCCGAGCAATGCCGTCGTAGGCTTGTATATGTCTTGAGATAGCAAATCCTTTCGGGAATTTTGTAGATCCGATGCATGGTTCGAAGCATTTTGGGCCCATGTAGATATCATCATTCTCGTAGCGCCGCGCCTCTATGTTGGAATTGATCCTGTGCCTTGCGTCGTTCGGGGATAGAGATTGTCCTGAATGTCAGCTGTGGCTGCGGTGCCTTGGAGCCAGACTCCGGCTTCTGCCACCACCTCCTCCGCCATGTCGTCCTCCTTGTCCCCCTTGAGAGCCGTTGTGATGACTACTTGGTGGAGAGGGTGGGGCAACGGGATTGTTTCCGGCTAATCACCGGCCTCCGTTCGGAGCGTCATTATTCTAGTTCCGGGGAGGGTCTTCACTACGACGAGTTCCCTACCGGCTTATACCGGCATGGTTTCCGTCGTTCCTTCATCCGTTGTTCCCACTACGGTGAGGCTCAGCCGGACGGCTTGCATGTCTAGGAGGTGGCATTTTTTGACGATCCTGCTCCCGACATTTCCCTTTATCTTCTCCCCTTCGATCGTTCGACTCTCGTCGGGGAGGATTCCTCGGATACAGTGCAGCAATGACCTCTTTTTCGACCGCTGGGGCGACGTTGCTCCAGTCACGCACAGTTCTGCGGTGCTGTCCTGACGATCCGGTTCTTGAATAATTGTCTTCCCGGTGCTCGGGGCGATGATGCTGCTTCAGAACATGCTAGGGTCTTACGTCAGCCCATGCCGGATCTGTGCGACATTGGTCGGAATCCGAAACCAGTTTTTGACTTTCAGACATGGCGACCTTTTGCTGCTCCAGTCCCTTGCTGAGTAGTTTGATTCCCAACTAGATTTCCTCCGGTCCTGGATTGGCCGATAGAATTTCTCGGGCTGCCATGGTATTCTGTACTAGGGTTGGATATACCCAATCTCCTTTACTATCTTTTCGAGGCTTCCCCATCTCATCTCCGAAAAGGACGGCGTGGATCTGCGGGAATTGGTTGTCATTGGTATCACGCTTCCTGGTCTTCTGGTATTGCCTGGAGTTGTACTTCTCCGTAGATGCTAGGCGTTTCTTTTCCTCCTTAATGTTTTTGGCTTCATCGAGGAGTACTTGACGACGCACTTCTAGGGCTTGTTCCCTCTCGTCCAGTTCTTCCGCGGTAAGCTCTGCAACTGTAGGAATAGGTGTGGTTGATGCAGCATCGATGAGTTTACGCGCACCTTCAGTGATCACGTGTCTATCCACCGATTCTTCTTTTTTGGCTCGTCTGGGATAAGTGCTCCATCCGAGTATTCTTCGTATTCCTTGGCAATCACCTCCTCTGTCAGAGGGTCTTTTGCCGGGGTCTTGTTCTTCTTGTTCCTCTTCTTTGCCTTCTTGGCAGCGCCGGTAGCAAAGATGGCTTTGGGTCCGTTTCCCAGAGTCAAGCTCTGATCGGTACTTTCGGACATCTGGACCTCGGGATTATCTCCGACTTCCATGTCATCCTGCGCTTTGGGAGAGTGTTCCCCGGATCGATGGCATCACCTTCTTCTGCAGTTTTAGAGTTATACTCCTCTTCGTATTCCACGGAGAACTTTTGGAAATCCGCTGACATCATCGACTCATTAGAGGATGCGGGTATGTCGGCGTTTGTTCCAATTGCCTCCATCACAGAGTCGGTTTTTTCTCCAGCATCGGCAGAGCCGGATCTGGATCCCACATACCCGACGAAGTGTGACATGTGCTTCCTGAGGTACCTGTGGCTCTCACGATCAGCCACGTCGAAACTTTTGATGGTCTCGAGAATTGCGTCTGTGCTTGCATCTTGCATTATCATACGTCGCAGTGTATACCTCAGAAAAGGTTTGTCTGTCTCGGCGTCATCTGAGCGGGAACCAGTGTCGTTGGTATGCTCCTCCTAGATTTCGACTTCCGCGGGTGGGTCGATCTGGGATACGGCCTCTCCGAGGAGATCCACTCCAGATTCGGCTTTAACCGCTAGGTCTTCCTCAGGCTCGGATTTCTCCACTATCTCTGCAGCTGGTGCGGGATGGGTGGGATTAGGGTTTTCTGAGATCTGGAACTCTGTTGCCTCCGCGGACAAAGGGGACCCAGAAGATTCTTCTGCCTCTATCATCACCGCTAGGGTGGGTGGGGCAGGTTCAGCGAAACCGATGTAAACATCGATCTCGCCAAAAGACATGATTGTGTAGGCAGTCACGGCCTCCCTAGCCAGAATCCACGTCTCGTCGAGAATGATGAGAGGGGCGTCGCTGGCGTAGAGGATGCGACCGACGGCGATGGTCTCGCCGATTCCGATTCTTGCAGATTCCGCTCGGAACGCAGATCCGAAGCTCACTTGCCCCACGGTGGGCGCCAACTGTCGTCGGATTGATGACAAGTACGCCATGAGGGGGTCCTCGGGGCGTGCAAAAGAGATAGGTGTGAGATGTATGGTGTTCCGGGATGGTGAGCACACAAGTTTACCCAGGTTTGAATCCGCCGGCTTTGGACGGACCCTACTCCTGCTAGCAATCCAGTAATACGGCAGAGCCGGAATATGTGTTACAAGGATTTCGCCTGTGCGAATTGAGATTGTAGACTATTGTGGTGTGCCCTAAAGGCTCTCCCTAGGTCGGCTTATATAAATATCCGGCTTAGGGTTTACAGGAGAGATCTATCCGGTTACGACTAAGAGTCGGTTATAGAGTACATCTTGAACTACAAGTAACACTACGGGCCTAAGTCGGTAAGTCTTCTGGGCCTTCCCGTAGCCGGATTGGACTCCATCTTTTCTCCCTGACTAGGCCGCCCGTGAAGCAAAGCTCTAAACCGAAGTGGGCCACCCTGGTCAGTGAGGAACTGTGAGGATACCTGGAAAGTATATCCCCAACAGTTGGTGATGGTAACCACATAATCACCAGTTCCCTTATTGATGGTTTGAGCTAGAGACGCCATGAATCTATGGATATTGGCAATATAGTGGTTGGGCAGCATGATCCCTCTCGAAAGCATGAAGTTAGTGCGGTCCAGATGAACCAAGATGGAGGGGATGACTGTAGCAGGGATGGAAGCAGCCGAGGAGGAGACCAGCCCTCTGAGACCTGAAGGGAGGATGAAATCATGGGTATAATGGTGGCGCGTCGGCCTTGAGGATTTCGGTGGAAGAGGCTTGGCTGTGATACCAAGGTAGATTAGGGTTTTGTGGGGTCTAAGTCCGCACGTCCCTAGATTGAGCGTACATATACGTACGCTATTCTACAACCCCTTATACAATAACTATTCTAAAACCCTTTTTAAACTTCATCGGAGCACGATAGTGAACTTACTACTTTCTCTAAGAGTGAACTTCTGGATGAACTACCTAGAATCCATCTATAGCGGACAATATATTAAGAGCTGTTTTTGAACCACTGATCGGAATGATGCAAGTAATATATGGTTATTTGTAGTCATTTTCATTCACAATGTTTTCCCAAAAATATTACAATTTAAAAGTAATTTCAAATATACTAAATTGTAATTTCATGAACTTTTTCTTTTTTCACAGTGTTTTTGCCGTAATTTTCAACAGCTCATCGTATTAATGCATGCTATATACCGTTCAAAATCTCTGAAAACTGCAAAACTTTTTGGTCTTAAAAGTTTTCCCAAATTCTTCACGGTTTAAGAGAAGTTTTATATTAGTAAAATCTATTTTTGTGAACTTTCTATTTTTACTTTTTTTGGGTCTTATTTTCAAACCGCTTGCCGGATGGACACGTGTGATATACCGTTAGAATCATGTGGAAAATACGCAACTTATCCATGTTGAAAGTGTTTCCAAATTATGTATGGATTTAAAATAATTTGAAATATACTGAAAATAGACATGGTCGATGATTTGAAATTGACAAGTCGTTGGTAGTCAGCTGAGCTGGGGCGTGATGTTAGAGTGAAAATTAGGGTTATATTAATGTCAATTACTCAAGGCAGAGATCGATTGATACAATCAGGACTCGTATGGATAATTTTAGTATGCATGATTTCCGCCGGTGAAATTGAGTATCTGGACTGCCTATGACATGCATGTGAACATCCCGCTATGTGTAAGTGAACTTCTGATTGAGATATAGACGCTCTCCACTGTGTTTTCGCCGTAGTTTTTTGCCTATCACATGCATGTCTTTTCGCCGTAATTTTTCAACCGTCTATCGGAATATGATCTCACGGTCTAAGGATTAGGTTAGTATGTTTCTTAATTACCGCAACAATGAACTCTGCGACATGATCACGTTCCAATACTTATATTGGGTATGTCGATCATACCATTTACCTAATGATATGATCACATTAACAATTAACATAAATGTCCACGATCGGAAAGACCCGATCATCAGTGGACCAATGAGCAAGTTCGTATAGAGGCTCACTAGGGACTCTGGTTAGTTTACATACCACATGTGTACTAGTGTTTCGTATTGATACAATTATAGCTTGGTTTAAAACTTATTACAAACTTAACGAGATATGATAACAGAGGGGAAAAATCACCAAGCAGAAGCAGATAGGAACAAATAACTAATTTCTTCAGGATAGAAACATGAATCTAAAGAAATGACAAAACATCCATTTTACTGATTATTATCAATATCATCGTGATGTGTAAACCTTACTAGTACCATCCCTCTAATGTTTTTCTAAAAACAGTTGTACAACCGTACTGCCATTCATTTGTAAACACATCCCTCTTTTCTTTAAACACCATGATTGAAGAATAAAAAGAAATAGCTATATGACACACATACCACTTGAAGGTTTATACAGAATATACAGAGCTCGACATGAAAACAACAAGGAAATCACCAACGAAAAATAGAGTAAAAGAGAGGCAGACATAACTTATCCTAGGCAATTTGGTTGCTTCTCTACATATGGATTGCAGCAACGGCTGCTGCAATCCTCGAGCTCATGATGTCTCCAGTGCTAGTCGAGCTATCGCAAACGCCCTACAATTTATCGAGTACACTTATGCATTTGCGCATGATCATACGAACAAACAAACAATAACATGAATAATAATTCCAAATCGGGTTTTTTGTTTTCCAGGCGGACTGATCGGAGCAAATCAAGCAAAGAGAAAAATGAATATAGCATCAGATGAATCGAAGAAGAGCATCTAGGTGGGGTGGCAGGGTGCCGGTGACAGAGGATGGGCGGACGGAGGCGGCGTTCAGTAGCAGCAGTTAAGAGGGGCGCGACCGGTGGTCTAGAAATGCGCACACCGGCAAACTTCCTACAGTTCCCATGCGGTCTCCACTAGGCAGCACGGTGAACTCCCCGCGGTATCGATCTTATAGGTTTTGGCAGAAGCGGTACTCTCGTTGGGGACTCCGGGTACGTGTTATATTGGGCGAGAAAAGCCCTCGCCATTGCTAGTACAAGAGATAAGAAGATCGACCGGATTACAGGGAGAGGAGATAGCGATGACCTCCTATCTAATTTAAACAGACTTGATCGATCTCCTATATATCCTAAATAGCCGGAGTACTACTCCAACTTAAACAGGAAAACGTTACATGCCATATTTGTTACATCCCATAATACGTGAAGTCTAACAGCCTCCCTTAATCACAACCTTCAGAAAGGTTGAGATTACGCTTAAATTCATTCAGATCAACTGCCAAAGCTTTTGTAAATCTATCTGCCACTTGATCTTTGCTTGATATGAACTTGATGTCAAGCATCTTGCTTGCAACTCTTTCTCGAACAAAATGATAATCTATCTCAGTGTGTTTTGTTCTGGCATGAAAAACAGGATTTGCAGACAAATATGTAGCTCCTAAGTTATGACACCATAGACATGGCTTTACCTTTAGTGTAACACCAAGTTCACCAAGTAAAGCTCAACCCACATCAGTTCAGCTGTAGCATTAGCTAAGGCTTTATATTCAGCTTCAGTGCTAGATCTTGAGACGGTTTGCTATTTTCTTGCACTCCTTGAGACCAAGTTTGGCCCAAGGAAAACAGCAAATCCTCCTGTAGATCTTCTATCATCTAGGCAACCTGTCCAATCTGCATCTGAGAAAGCACTAAGCAAACTAGATGAAGACTGTTGAAAAGTTAACCCAACACATATAGTCCCCTGAACATATCTTAAGATCCTTTTTGCATCTGTCCAATGAGCAGTTGTTGGAGCATGTAAATACTGACATACTTTATTTACTAAGAAATAAATATCAGGCCTTGTATGTGTTAAATATTGTAAGGCACCTACAATGCTTCTATATTGTGTACTATCATCATGACCAAGAGCTATTCCTTCAGTCAAGCACATTTTTCAATAGATGATAAGGGTGTAGGAGAAATTGTGCACTTTGTCATACCAACTTTAACTAGAAAATAAACAACATACTTTTCCTGAGTGAGGAGCAAACCATTCTGAATTTTCTTTACCTCAATTCCCAAGAAGAAGTGCAAATCCCCCAAGTCCTTCAGTGCAAAATCAGTCTTGAGATCATGAAGAACAGCAGAAATAGCCTGCTCAGGTGAACTGGTAACTATGATATAATCAACATAGATTAGAACAAATATCATAACTTTTGCTTTGTTATATAGAAAAAGTGAAGTATCTACTTTAGAGGGGATAAAACCAAGATATTGCAACTTGGCACTAAGTCTTGAGTACCATGCTCTGGGGGCTTGTTTAGGACCATATAAAGCCTTATCAAGTTTGCAGATATAGTTTGGAGTAGCAGAAGATTCAAAACCTAGGGGTTGTTTCACATAGACTTCCTCTTCCAGAACGCCATGCAAAAACACGTTCTTGACATCTAGCTACCGCAGACTCCAGCTTCTAGAGACAGTCACTGCCAGTATAAGTCTGATAGTCATTGCCTTGACAATAGGAATGAAGGTATCTTCATAATATATGCCATACCTTTGCTTGAATCCTTTTTCTACCAGGCGTGCTTTGTACCTGTCAATTGTACCATCTGCATGTTTCTTAATATGATATACCCACTTACAATCAATAAGATTCCTTGTGAAGTGCGGAGGAACAAGATGCCATGTTTTATTTGCATTAGTGCATTGTATTCTTCCTCCATCGCCTTGCGCCAACGATCATCCCCAAGAGCCTCCGAAAGTGTTTGCGGTTCACCTGTAGATGTGAACAAGCCATAGCGAATAGTTCCATCAGTATATTGCTTCGGATTGCGTATAGCTTTTTGAAGCCTTGTGCAAGGTTCTAGAGGTGGAGTAGGATTCGGTGGTATAGGCAGAGGTGTAGTAGAGCCAGCCACAGAGGATCCTCCAGCTGGAACAGTAGTACCAGGTGTAGGTGCATCTGAGGAATAGCTTTCCCTGGCATGAGCGAGCGATACGGGGGACCACAGTCTGGAACCCCGCGATGGCGACATTGATTGCGGTGAAAGCGACTTGGAGTTCACCCTTGCCCTACCACGCGATCGCGGCCTGGAACTGCGTGAAGGCGACCTGGGGTCATGTTGGTCTCCACGTGAGGGCGACGCGGAGTAGCAACGCGACGCGGAGTGGTGTCGTTGGCGCGATGCGGAGTGGTCTCCAGTGCTTTGATGCGTGCGTGGATGCGTCGTGGTCCACCCGGGAGACAGCGACCGCAAGCCATCACGTGGTCCTCCCGGTCGCGATGCAGGCCCACGCGAAGACGGGAGCGGGGACCGAGGCGACGTGGCATCGAGGGATTGTTGGCGTGCGGGCGAGCATGACCGTGATTGCGACGCGATGCGACAATGTGGGGACACACGCGATGGAGACGCGCACAGGAAGTGTGGTTCCCGTATGTGAGGATCTTCCTCGGGATCTGTTGGCGCGCGATTTGGTGCAGAGGTAGTAGAATCATCCTCGAGGCAAACGCACTGACTGGAACATTTAGAAATAGATTTGTCCACCGTTTCTTCAAGGTTTTGAGTAGGATTTCTTGTAGTTTCTTTCTGGTCATCAACAGTATGTACTGGGACATTGTGATCTGCAACATCTTGATGTTCATTAGTAACAGCAAGCACAATGGGCAAAGGCATATAATCATCAACAATTGCAACCCCATTATTTGGTGTTTTTGAGGTAAAAGAAGTATATCATTCCTAAGACACGAGCCAGCATTAGGATGCAACTCAGCAAAGGGAAAGGCGTTTTCATCAAAGACAACATATCTAGAGATATAAACTCGACCGGTGGAAATTTCTAGACATTTTACACCTTTATGACAAGGACTATAGCCCAAGAACACGCACCGTGCAGAACGAAAAGAAAGCTTTCTTTTATTGTAGGGTCGGAGGTTTAGCCAGCACACACAGCCAAAAACTCTAAGAGATTCGTCGTTGGGTTTTGTGTGAAGGAGGCGTTCTAGAGGAGTGTCATGATTGATAACTTTGCTAGGGAGGAGATTGATAAGAAAAGTGACAGTGAGAAAAGCATCATCCCAAAATTTAAGAGTCATAGATGAATTAGCAAGTAAGGCAAGACCAACTTCAACAATATGACAATGTTTTCTTTCAGCGGAGCCATTTTGTTGATGAGCATGAGGGCATGATACATGGTGAGGGATGCCAATCTTTTGGAAGAAACTATTGAGCTTTTCATATTCACCTCCCCAATCAGTTTGCATGGCGATTATTTTCCTAGAAAATTTTCTTTCAACAAGTTGCTGGAAATTAAGGAAAACTTGATAAACATCAGAGCGCTTCTTGAGAAAATAGATCCAAGTAAATTTACTGAAATCATCGATAAATCTCACATAATATGAATGTTTGCTAGCAGAAATAGGGGCTGACCCCATACATCAGAAAAACTTGCTCTAAAGGAACAGTAGATACATTAGTAGAGACAGGATATGGCAACCGATGGCTCTTAGCTAGTTGGCATGGATCACAGATGTATGGGTTTATTTCAGGAGTATAAGAAATATTGTTTTTCCTAAGTACTTGTTGAACCACAAAATAAGAAGGATGTCCTAAATGGCGATGCCACATAGAAGACGACGGCTTTATTGTGATGAATGCTTGCTTGGAAGAACCCGTAGTAGAAGGAACTAGCAGGTAGAGGCCATCATGGAATGGTCCTTTGAACAGAGTTATCCTTGTGGCCTGATCCTTGATCAAAAAGAAATATGGGTGAAATTCAAGAAACACATTATTATCAAATGTGAGCTTATGAACGGATAGAAGCTTCTTAGATGCACTAGGAACATGCAAAATATTTTTGAGTTGTAATGTATTACATGGGGTGCATAAAGTTGAATGACCAATATGACTTATTTACATACCGTTTCCATTGGCCGTGTGGACATGATCACGTCCGTTGTACTTTTCATGGATGGTGAGCTTGTTCAACTCTGAAGTGACATGGTGGGTAGCACCTGAATCCGGGAAACAGTTGGTGTCGACGCCATAGGATGCCACATGGACACCCTTCTCCTTGCCATCATCCTCGGAGTCATTGCGATCTTAATAGTGCCACCAGCAATCGTTGGCGGGGTGGCCGTGGATATTGTAGATTTGACATGTGACATCGACGAAGGGGGTAGGGGCACGACCACGACGACACCCTCCATCGTCGCGGCGGCGGCCACCATCATCACGTCGCCCATCACGGCAGCCTCCATCATCATCATGCCGCCCGTCACGGTGGCCTCCATCACGGGCGCCATCACGACGGCCTCCACCATCACGACACTCACCTCCACCACGATCACCGCGGTAACCACCACGGTCTAGCAATCGACCACAGTCTCCACGAGGGTGGAAGTCGCAGTTGCTATCACGTGTAGGCCATGTAGCAAGGTTGGCGGAGGAGGTAAAACTAGCACCCTGTCTAGAATCTGCTAGCATATCTTGCCGAAGATCATGAGCACAAAGTTGACTATAGAGATCATCAAGGGTAGTAGCAGGATTGTCGTTGACGGAGGACACGAGGTCGTTGGAGCTGGCGTCGAGACCATTGAGAATGTATCCCACCATCTCATCTTATTCCACGGGTTTGCCCGCGGTGGCAAGTTCAGAACCAAAGCTTTTCATCCTGGCAAAGAACTGTTCCGCGGACATGTCGAGCTTCTTGGTGTTGTTCAACGACCCCCGCAGGTGATTGATCTTCGTGAAAGAGTGGGAGGAGAACATGCCGGTGAGGGTGGCCCATACCTTAGCAGCGGTGTCAATCCTGATGACATGGGGAGTCATCTCCGGGGACAGGGAGTTCACGAGGAACCTGATCACCGTTTGATCCCGAGACAACCATGTCGTGTAGGCATGATTGGGGATGACGGTCTTCTTGTTGTTGGTGTCTTCAACCTCCAAGGTCTTCACCGGCGCGGCGTCGGTACCATCGAGCAAGCCGAGGACCTGAGCACCACGAAGGGCGTAGAACAAGGGTCTTCTAGAAGAGGAAATTGGCCCGGGTCAGTTTTTGGGAGGGCGGTGATCCTAGCGCGGCGGAGAGCATGGACGACGACGATGATCCGGGAGTCGCCATGGCCACCAGGGGGATTCTGTCTTGGATTTCTTGGGCTTCATTGATCTTGTTGTGGTTTTTGGTTTGTGGGAGAGCAGCAGCGGCAAAGGGATGCAGCAGCGGCGGACTTTGGATCGTATGCAGCAGCGGCAGGGGATGAGGCGACGCAATTTTGGATCGTCGGTTTTTGGAGATTGGTTTTTTTGGCAGCAGGATCACGGAAATGGAGGCTTTGATACCATATCGATCGTATAGGTTTTGGCAGAAGCGGTAGTATCGTTGGAGACTCCAGGTACGTGTTATATTGGGCGAGAAAAGCCCTCGCCGTGGCTCGTACAAGAGATAAGGAGATCGACCGGATTACAGGGAAAGGAGATAGCGATGACCTCCTATCTAATTTAAACAAACTTGATCAATCTCCTATCTATCCTAAATAGTCAGAGTACTACTCCAACTTAAACATGAAAACGTTACATGCCATATTTGTTACATGCCATAATACGTGAAGTCTAACATGCGGTGCCGTGGTGGACTCCCGTGGGTGATGGGGCTCGGAAGCCATGTAAAACTAGAGGGGATACTCCCATTGGTGTAGTAGGAGACAAAGCGGGAGGGGCTGGGGCGGTGCCGGTAGACAGGGAAGGAGGTAGGAAGGAAGGGGCACCGCCACGGATGGCAGACGGGAAAGGAGGCGGGGCAGGGAGTAGCGACGGCCGACACGGAAGGTGGTGGGGGAGGGTGTCAGCCGACGCGGCAGGAGGTGGGGGAGTGGCGATGCCTGACGCGGTAGGACGTGGGGGAGGCCGGTGGCCGGGACAGCTGGAGGTGGGAAGGCAAGCGCAGCAAGCTGGGGGTGGTTCGTGGTCTCATGGAGATCGAACGGGCGCACAGCAGCGCTGGGGGTTAGGTGGTGGGTCAGTGGGCTATATTTTTCCCGGTTCAGTCGGTTGGTTTTAGAATGTCTTTATTTGGAGAGGGGTTGTAGAATAGCTATTCTACAACTTCTTAAGGGGTTATAGAATAGTCTTGTTCTATATAGAAAGAGATCTCAAAGCGCAGAATAGTTATTCTACACCCATGTTGTATCTTTGCATATGTACATGACTTTTACGTCACATAAATTTTCTCTTACCTAGAAAGTACAGAATAACGTAAGAAATTTAGACATGTCATAAACTTTTTTCTTTACATGTCGTATAAAAATACGACGTGAAATACGTGTTTTTTATGTTTTTTACAGTATAGTGATTCATAAATTGTATGTTTAGGTTGCTTTTTTTGCGTTGCGAATGAATATGAACACAATTATTTTTATATAAAACATAAATTTCTGAATATGACAATATAAAAGTATATAGGGTGCAAAATAAATATTCTGCGTCCTGAATATTGAATAGGATTTGATGTCTAGGCACCAATGTGAGATTTGATCTACGAAAGCTAAAAAACCAAAACGGGTATCACTTTTAAAAATTGCAAACCCGTTACATTGTTCCATGCATATGCCATGGTTTCTTTCCATCTTATTTGCATGCTCACCGCTATTGACACTTTCCATCTATGGAGATGGATATTTCATATCAATGTGATTCATTTTTACCTGATCCAGCACCTTGCTTTTCTCGCCTACCCAACACTTTCCATACAATTTGTATACACTACAAGAAAAGTTTTCTTCCGCAACGAATTGACCCGACAATCATTGTAGAAGACGCGACTTCTGCGATGAATTTCTCGGTTTGACCATCGCCGATAGAAAACTTTTTTTCCGGTTTCGCGACCCACTACTACGATGGAACCACTAAAAACATGGAGAAAGCTCGGCTGGCGCATGGCAGAAGCAAGATTTTCGTTTCCTCGCGTGATGTTGACTCACCGAAGTCTTTTGAGGCATGTGGGTCCTGGACATCAGTGTAACACCCTCGAATCGACCCTATACAGATTTTAGCGCTTCTCACCAAACCCGCATAGAAACGATTCAAGGACGCCCACTAGGCACTTGCGTGCGGGTGGAAAACGAAATAATATCATTACACAATAGTGCACTATGGAACCCACGGAACAAATATATACACAACATGACTCCATGTACGGGCAAGATGCCAATTATGCTAAGAGCCCTGAATAATAACCAATGGCGTTCGTAACCCTGCCCAGGCCAAGCCAGAAGGGTAACCCTGCTAACGACGTCGAACTCATACCTGGTAAAACAAAAGGAGTGCCGACAAAGGGCAAAGGAAAAGGGAGCGGTCAGTACTGGGACCAGTACACAACGAGTCTAAAATTTGGCGGCTCTTGCCTACATAGGTATGGTGGACTGAAGTGGCAGCGAAGCATGCACTAAACAACCTATAGAGACTCGATACAACTGTCGATTATTAGAGAGGGATAAGAAAGACATATTCGGATCCAACCTGATACTAACACCAATCATACCCATCCTGGTATTCCTCCTCGAGACCAAACAAGGAAGTCAAAGTGAGGAACTTACACATTTGGCAGTTTTATTCATTCCATTATAGTTGTAGCACTTACTAGTCAGATATAGATAGCATGAGTCATCCCGAAAACATAAGCAGTGGGCAGTTTTAGTTAACCATTACATTGTAGTTGCAATACTTACTAGTCAGATACAATTAGCCAGAGATATCCGAAATCCAGCAGTTGTTGACCCTTTTATTTACTCATTGTGTTGTAGTGAAACTGATTACTAGACATGTCAAAGTCAAATTTATAACACTACTTTAGTTATATTGTCTATGATCGAGATATTGTGCTCCAAGTCGTCCATAACCTTGGACACGGCTTTCAGAAAGATTTACCCTGCAGGGGTGCACAAATAGCAACACACGCACGATCAAACTCGGAAAAACCAAATAAAAACCCAACGAGGCTTTCACGACAAAGAAATCACAGGATTCATAAAATATTTCAGGGGGCCACCCCACTAAGCTACCCGCAACGAAGTTGGCCGGCTCCGGAACGGACCCAGGGTTTGCGAGAATGGCTGTAAATGACTGGGAACCCGAAAGTGTGACTGTGCTTGTCGATACCGCGAAATCGTGACGCGGTCCAAAACAGTACAGGTGCTCCACGCATAATCAATAATAAAGCAGTAAAGCATGACATAAGTACAGGATAGTAATAAAGCCCCAAACTACTTTGTGGCCCCAAGAAATAAGAAATGAATCAAGCTCTGGCTAAGGGAATTCATGGTCCCACATGCGGATAGTGCGATAGTCAAGGAACACGTATCAAGTACTCGAGACCTACGGGATACAAGTGAGCGGTTAAAAACCAAATATTAGTTATTGCCCACTGATGCCTCTGTGATAGTTATATCTATTCCCAGCATTTTAATTATCAAGTTGTAATTAAGTCATGATCATCTCCACCATTAAACATGTGCCAACCTTCCAACCACGGTGGAACATCGACGATGCGAAGCAGCACCTAAGCAAGCAACTACGACTCGCAAGGCCAACTGTCTACAAACAACAGGCAATAGGAGGTGTCCAAGGCTATATAGAGGCTACAAGGAATATAAATGGTGCACGAAAACTAAAGCATCGCAACAAGGATAGCAATAGATCAACGGGAGGAAGTAAAGACTATAAACACAAAATAGGTAGAAAGAGGGAGAATGCTCGCATGGGAAACATAGCCAAAGATACATTATCCGAAGAACTTGTCGATACTCGCATCAACTCAACGGCCTAATCCGTAAAGAAGAAAAGCACTACAAGAAACACTGGATATACTATTTAATAGTACGGCAGAAGACCGGGCATGATGCATGTATGATGGATGGCATGGCAAAGATGTGATGCATGGCATGAAAATATTAAGCGGAACCGGGGTCCCGACAATTAATTAGAAGGTTCATATTGTTTAGATACCCGCAATTTAAATGTTTTCTTAATAAGGCAAAACATGGCATCGGTGCGCTACACAAATTTAAATAGAAGCAATATAAGGCTCGAAAAGCCCCCATATGGTCTCCATATTTAATTTAGGTGAATCGTCCAAATACCCCCAAGCAACCACAATATGTATGCAATCATGAACAATTTATATGCAACACGATATATATAACATTTATAAAAAAAGGGGGATCGGAAAGGGTCAGACATTGGGGACTCGACGATCTTGGGGTTCGAGGGGTGAGAGAGAGGAGTGACGTGCTTGGTGGGGCCATGAGCACAAGTGGGTCAGGGCTGGCTCACGCGGGGGTGCTGTGTGAGTCGTTAGGTAGGGTGGTTGGTGCCATGTTCGACCGGGTGGGGTAGGTGGCTAGGCAGGAGGGATCTAGGTTTAGGGTTTTTTACTAGTTTGGTTTTAGCCGGGAGGTAGGCTGCTGCCAGCTGGGCCCTTTTGGCCTGGCCGGTGGTGGTCTCCTCGAAAAAAATAGTTTTCTTATGTATTTGTTCTGTTTTATTTTAAAGACCTTTTGTAAATTATTTTTAGACAAAACAAAAATATCCGGAAGAGGCCGGGGTTTTGAATTTGAAATAAAGACGGGGTATTTAGAAAACAAAGGTAGGCTTTTAGAAAATAGTTTTAGGCAAACAGATGCATGATCATGATGATGCTCAAATGCAATGTGGCATGATGACATGAACATGCGGTTATGATGATGCACAAAATGGAAATAACAAGCGATTTTCTAGTAGTGGTTTTATCGGGGTGCTACAATCAGTGTCTCTAGCGGATCATACTTTTCCATCGCGCCTCCTTGATTTGAACTCGATAACATTGCTCGAGGCGTCTACTGTTTAGTAAGGCTACTGGGTCCCACATGTCATCCTCTCATTAGAAGAATCGTGTGTATGATCGAATTTTTTCCTTCGCTCGTGCTACCCTATTCTGAAGTTGATAGCGCTGCCCGATGCATATAACGTTTAATCAACCTCCTAGGACTCACATGTCATCCTCTCATTAGAAGAAACATGTGTATGATGGAATTTTTTCCTTGGCTATTGCCTCCCTGATTTTAACTCGATAACGTTGCTCGATCTATCTGCCGTTTAGTCACGCTGCTGGGTCCTCCATGTCAGCCTCACATTATAAGAATCGTGTGTATGATAGATTTTTTTTACTTTGCTCATTCGTGTTAGGTTCGCAGCATAGAAAACAAAAAATTTCCTACGATGGGAACTATACGCCAAGATCTATCTACTAGATACAAGCGACGGGTGGATATAAATCTATAGAGAACTTACCCTCGAAGAAAACCAAGTTTTGTTTACGAGTTGGAACTCATGGATGATGTAGTCAAATGCTTGCCGATCTCAAGATCGTGTGGAAGTCCTAGCACTGCAAATCAGCAGCGCATTCATCCTTGCACACACGTTCAGGCGACCGAATAACATCCACCTCCTCGCTCCAGCGAATCAGCGGAAACAACAACTCCTTCCAGACGAAATTCCACCGGGAACATGTATCTCGCTAATCCGAGACCATGGGGAATATATCTAGAGAGGGTGAGAGATCCTTCACGAGGAGGTGCGCTTTGTGAGGGAGGAGAGGGGGGCTTCTCCCCTCCCCATGGCCAGTGCCCAAGAGGGGTGCCCCCACCTCTTCCTCATTCATGTGGTGGAAGCTCCACTCACATAAACATGCCTCCACTCACACATCCACTCACATGCACTAAATGTTCACCAAATTTAATACAACTCTCATTTAATAAAACTCTTTTATTTTATTTTATTCAGAATTTTGTTAATTACTTTAATTAATAGACATTCACATAAAACCCCCTATAATATTTCAATATCACATGCATAACCAATTTCCCCTAAAACAATTCCGGTGTCCATTGAAATAATTATAGCGCTTTACAATTCTTTTGTCTGAAACATATATGCTCCAAATGGTGTTTGGAAACCCTTAAGTGTGTCACCCTACGGTTCGTGAATAATGCAGACATGATCGAGACTCCTCCCAGATCAATAATCAAAAGCGGGACCTAGAGATCCATTCTGACTCTTGCACATTCAATGATGACTTCTATGATCATGAGAACCTTTAATGCTAGTAACTTAATCCCTTTGTCTCGCGATATATTACATGTCTGAGATTCGATCATTGGTATCCAAATATCTAGTTTGATCTTATTACCGACATGCAATCTTTTCTCGTTCCCGTGATATAACATTCTAGTGATCACATCACTTTCTTGCAAGCTATTTTAAATGTGATATCACCAAGAGGGCCTATAGTACATCTATCCGTCATCGGGATGGAAAAATCTCATACTTGATATATGAGCCTCTACATAACACCTTCGTAGCACTGAACCCACCTTTATAGTCACCATTTTATGGTGTGACGGTTGATGTTATTAAGATACTCTTCCAGTGTTAGTGATTAACATGATCTCATGGTCTAAGGACTAGGATTACTTTGTATGATGTTATAGCAATATAAACTCAATGTCTTTGATAGTAATGCTATCCTTCAGATGAATGTTCATCACACCATTTCACAAATGGTGTGACCTCGTTATTAACGACATCCAATGTCCATGATCAGGAAACTTTGATCATCTTGTTAATCAACGAGCTAGTTTAAAGAGAGGCATAACTAGGAACTTTCCATTTGTTTATTAAACACACATGTATTAACATTTCCATATTAATAAAATTATAGCATGCAAAATAAATATCTATCATATACTTGGAATACACACAATAACAACTTTATTGTTGCCTCTCAGGACATATTCCCTTCAGCGTTACCCTGTTCCAAACTTGATAGCGCTGCTCGATGCATCTACCGTTTAATCAAGCTCCTGGACCCCACATGTCATCCCCTCATTAGAAGAAACATGTGTATGATAGAATTTTTCCCGTCAGTCGCGCCTCCGTGTTCCAAACTTGATAGCGTTGCTCGCTGCATCTACCGTTTAATCATGTTGGAGGGCCCCACATGTCATCCACTCATTAGAAGAAACGTGTGTATGATGGAATTTTTGCTCTTGGTCGCGCCTCTGTGTTTCGAACTTGATAGTGTTCCTCGATGCATCAGCAATTTTCTAGGCTGATGGGTCCCCCTTGTGAGCCTCTCATTAGAAGAAACATGTCCATGCTGGACTTTTTTCTTGCTCGCACCTCCCTCTTTCGAACTTGGCAATGTTGCTCGAGGCAACCCTTGTATAAGGTCGCGCTACTAGGTCCTACATGTCATTCTCTCTGTAAATAAATCCTGCGTATGATGGATTTTTTTCGGCCACGTCCGCTGTTTTGACCTTGACAACGTTGCTCGATGCGGCAGTCGTGTATGGTCTTGCTGCTGAGGCGCCCATGTCAGCCTCTCTGGTATATTCTTGCTTGTGGGCCCCAGATGCAGCCTCTATGTTCTGGCGGGTGGGTCCTAGATGCTAGCCTCTCTATAAGTATTTTACTTTTTTTCAAAACTGACCACTAAACTCGAGGGATGCTGTAGGTTGGTGGGTCCGCTATATCAACCTCTCCGTAATGCGATATTAAAAAGTAAACCCTTTCTCAAAAAAAGTAAACCCAAGATATATATAAATATGTACACATAGGGGATTCGAACTAAAGACCTTTAAATCAAATCAAATAGACATAAACTGAGTGTTTTTCACTACACCAAAGATATTTGTAGAAATTGAATCATTAAACATGTATTAGTACTACAACTTATGTATCAGTCTTCTAAAAATACTATGTGTGTCCATGTTATCTCTCTTAAAATAAAAGGGCAGTGCTACTGGAACCTTGATTTATAGAAAGCCACATAATGGATTAGTTTCTTAAAAACCTGGGTAGGCAGAGTTTTTTTAGAGGTGGGGGCAATGCCAAAAAGGCCAAATTAAAAAGTTTTTGGGTTATGGTCAATGGGCTCCTATCTCAAATTTCACTGGGCTGTGGCTCGCCATATTCAAACACAGACCTCATCGAGGTAGGAAAAAGTGCTAATTCCTTTGACAGATATTCATGTAAAAATATCTAATGAACACACACCACATGCGCCAAAACAGGGCTTTTATCCAATGACTTCAGTTGGTGAAATCATGATGTATATCTTTACCCTATTATCTCTGTCTAAAACGCATCCAACGGTTCTGATGACACAGAGGTAAAAGCTCTAGTGCAAGCAGCCAGCAGCAACGACAAAACATTTGAGAAATTCAATACCATTTGAAAGATTAAGGAGTATAGAATAATAAGACATAAAAATTCAACATATTCATAGTTCATATTCAGTAGCACTTGACCAATTCAGAAGCATTTCAAAGTGACTGATTTAGCAATACAGACACTGAAATTCAATAGCAGTACAAAGAGATACGGTTCTTGTTTCAGCTCTACAAACCATGCCACGCGATCAGTTTGCTCTTTTCTCTAAACACACTTGATCACTAGAACACAATCATGGTCATGATATTTTGTCATCTAGGGAACAGTCATATAGATACAGATATACCATACCAATATGTACTAGTCATAGCTCCAATCCAGCAAAATATTATCACAGTTTTACCACCCATATATGATCAGTGTGGATAAGACAATCACATACTTAATTACAATAGCATGCGGCCAAAGAGCTACACAACTAGGAAGTTAATGAACAACATGCGGCATTCAGAACGGCCAGATACATTGACCTTGACCGTTCTTCCAATAGTAAGTTTGGTTGCTTTCTGGAACTTGATCCACCTAGAAGTAGCTACCAAGTGCCCATAAGTCGACTTAATGGCGTAGCGTCCTGATGACCCACAAGTATAGGGGGTGTATCGCAGTATTTTCGAGGGAAGTAAAACCCAATTTATTGATTCGACACAAGGGGAGCCAAAGAATATTTATAAGCCTACTGAGTTGTCAATTCAGCTGCACCTGGGAACAATCTTGCTCATAGCAGTTTATCAGTAGCAACAGTTTTGTAGTAGCAATAGTAAAGTAATAGCAATAGTAAAAGTAAAGACAGTAGTAACAATTGCAGTAAATAGTAGGATTAAAGCGTGGTAGGCATAGGGATGGATGGATGGTCGTTGCATAGACAAGACAAATCATATAGCAATCAAAACATAGGGAATTTGCAGATAAATAAGATAAAGCATCTAAGTACTAAATAATCATAGGCATGTGTTCCATATATAGTCATACATGCTCGCAATGAGAACTTACACAACATCTTTTGTCCTGCCAGCCAGTTTGCAGCGGGGCCTTAATGGCACTAGTGGCAATTAAGGTGCTCCTTTTAATAGAGCACCGGAGCAAAGCATTAACACTCCATGAACACATGTAATCCTCACATCAAAGCCATCCCCTCCGGTTATCCCGATTATTGTCACTTCGGGGCCTTTGGTTCCAGACAACAATATGTGTATACAACTTGCAGGTAAGACCATAAACGATACTATCATAATGAATCAATAACATGTTCAGATCTGAAATCATGGCACTCGGGCCCTAGTGACAAGCATTAAGCATAATAAGTTGCAACTAAGTCAAAAAACACTAATAATAGATACTAGGCGCCATGCCGTAACAATCTGATGCCATTACATGAACAATCTCATCCAATTCCTACCATCCCCATAGCATACAACGGGGGATTACTCACTCATGGATGGGGGAATCATGGATGGTCGATGGAGAAGCGATGGTGATGATGACGATGATGATCTCCTCCAATTCCCCGTCCCGGCAGGGTGCCAAAATGGAGTTTCTGGTTCTGATTCACGGAATCTGGTGGTGGCGGCGTAGCGGAACTCTTTTTGGAGAAACGTCGAACCCCCCTTGGTTTTTAGGTCAAGAGGCAACTTATAGGCGAAGAGGGAGGCCGAGGGGGTGACCGAGGCAGCCAAAACCACCCCTAGGTGCGGCCCGGCCTGGCCCGCGTGGCCAGGTGGTGTGGGCCCCTCGTGGCCCTCCTCCGTCTCGTCTTCTGGCTCTGTGAGTCTTCTGGTGAAATAGGATTTTTGGCATATTTTACGGGATTTTTTCTGATAGTTGATTTTCTGCACAAAAACTAGACACCAAGGTAATTCTGCTAAAAACAGTGTCCATCCGGGTTTAGTGGTATCCAAATCACACAAGTTTAGAGGAAAAACAATAGCAAAAGTGTTCGGGGAAGTAGATACGTTTTGAACATATCAATCCCCCCAAGCTTAGCTTATTGCTTGTCCTTAAGCAATTCAGTTGAAAACATAGTGCGATAAAAGAAACTTTCACGAACACATTTGCTTCATAAGATGTATATATTCTCAGCATATGATCAAGTACTTGGTCAATTCATAATAAGGAGTATGCAAATAAGGTTACTCAATAGTCAATGCAAGCTATGAAGAGATTCTAACTCAAAAATAGCAAGTAGCATGAAACATAAACATAAGCAACATTGCAATGCTCATAAAAAGGTATTATAGAGAGGTATCTTGCTTGCCTTTGATTGTAGGGCAAACATAAATGCCAAGGCACCTCTGAAGTTCAAGTGAAGACTAGAAGTAAAGATATCAAAGATACAAGCATCAAAGTCATGACACAATTATTCCAAATTTTGAGACAAGCATATTACACTAAGAATGACAACTATGCTCTCAAGAAAGTGCTCATAGAATAGGTGGTGACTCAACAAGGAAATGAAAAGGTTTTGAAAAGTTTGAAAGGCTTCCAAATGCTGAAAGTATGGTACTCATTAGCTTTGATATCTCATTGCCCCTATCATAAGCATCTTTAAATGGTTAAAGTGAAAGTGAGGTTCAATACGAGTTATATGCTGGACAAACCATAAACTGGAAATCTCATGTCCCTTGAGTACGAGGGCCGCTCCGCATGCAACTCAACTTTAGTTAACGGTAAGTTCTTGTCATAGTAAATGCATGCGTATCATAGAGAACCGCCACCGGGGTACCCCTTGCCCGATGATACGGAAGAATCCCCATATCAAAATGACAAGGCAAGCAATGAGCATCTCAGCAATCTTCTTATTTACCATGGAAAAATGGTGCTTTTTTCTCTCTTTCCTCTTTTCTCATCTCTTTTTTTAATCCCTATCTCTTTTTTATAAGAAGAATTCTTCATAGATTGCTCATTATGGTTAGGCTGCAGGTTTCCACCATGATTAGGCATGGATTAGACCAGCCACCCAGGCGTTTCTCTAACACACATACATAACTTCATGGACATACAAGATCCCCTTTTATTTCACACCGACGACATCAACAAAAGAGCATGATATCAACTAGGTATATATTTACAGGTGTTGAAAGCGTTCCCCGTGACAGCACGGTTCTGCTAATCCCCAGCCTATAGTTTGCAAGCATATAACTTTCATGGACAGTCACAATGGTTCAAGTTTATTAAGTGCAAGAAATAAAGTGTGCCATCAAGTTCGTGAGAGCTTTACTAACTAGCTTTCTCATAACAAGCAAACATTTTATTCGGAAGAAAACAAGGCATACTGAATATGCATGGAAAAGCAAATGATGCTAATAGGTAGGTATGGTGGACACTTTTGGAAATATTGGTTTTGGGGAGTTGGAAACACGAGTAGAGATCATACTCAGTGCAAGTGAAGGCTAGCAATAGTAAGTGAGCGACAAACGAGAGAGCAATAACTGTCATAATCATGCTTGCAACAAAATAGGACTAATCATGGCATGAAAGTGATTCAAGACCCCTGAGGAAAAATAATTCATCGAGGCTTAACTGATTATTGTTTCAGTAATATGCATGCGTGAGCATGTGCCAAGTCAATTCAAGTGAAACATTCAGAGGAGGATACCACAGTGTCATACCAAGTTATGAATAGAACAATGCAAGTAAACATTCATATGACATGCTACAAACCATTAGCAAGCTAGAGCTAATCATAGGAAAGCAAGAATTACTAAGCATCCATAAATAACATACACCTTACATGAACAGACTAAGCATGCCCACAATGATGAGTATATGTATAAAAATGAAAACAAATAGAGTTCGTTACTAGCCTCTTACCACACCTCAAGTTGTCATTAATCTTCATTATTGCCCTTCACTTGTGTGGCTTGAATAATAACATAAAACCCAACTCTACTGAGGACGGCTGAACCCTGCAACAAACTTCACAAAACCAAACAAGAACAACAAATATTTTTGGGTTTTCGATTTTTAAAGGCAAGAACCAAAAGGAAGAACAAGCAAAGCCAAATCTTTTTGGGTTTTTCGAATAATCAAAACAAAGCAAAAAGGAAGAAGCGAACCAAGGCTAAAAAGACAAAGAAGCAAACAAAGAGAAACAACGAAAATATTTTTGGTCTTTTTGTGCTTAAGAAAGCAAAAGTAAAGAAAGAACAAAAACTAAAAAGAGAACGAAACATGGATATACAAAGTATTGAATGAACATGATATGTTGATGAGTGTGATGTCGGTGTACCTCCCCCCAAGCTTAGGCTTTTGGCCTAAGTGGCTATCAACCCCAACGCGGGTAGGAACTCCAGGATGGCGGGTCATCATAGGAATGATCGTAGGAACCTCAGAAAATGGCATCCAATATGTATCTTCTGCACTCTTATTTTCTAATGTCTTTGTTTCTCGAGTTGAAACCATGTTTGCTTGATGAAAGTTAGGATTTACTACTTCTGGATCCAAGTTTAGTTTATTTTCATCAATTGCTCTTTGTAACCACTCTTTAAAGGCGACACAATCTTCGATCACATGGCCCATGTATCTATGGTATGGGCAATAAAGAGGGTTTTCTGTCATCCCTGCCTGATCAGGCCGACGCAGTTCCGTCAAGTTTAAAGCCCCTTGTTGCAGTAGTTGATCAAAAAAAGTCTTCACTAATTCCCTCCGGAATATGTATTGCTTTCTTAACAATTCATGAATGCTAGGACGGATTCTCTGCCCTTGATCACTCCTGGGTCCAAAGGCATGCATGTTTTGATGAGGTTCCATAGCCATTCCAGATAATCTAGTAGTATTACTTTCTGCCTTTTGTACTTTAGGCTTGTTGCCATTGTTAAATGGTTTCACCGTAGACTGGAACTTCTTTGAATAATATGAGGTGCCTGCATTCCTGTACAATTCCATGATATGTGGAGCCTTTTCAAACTCCAATTTAGTTGTAGCTACAACATTACCCAGAGGATTGAACGTTTTTGGTTTACGCCGAGACACTTCTAATGACCAGTGTTGTTGCATTCCATGGACACACATGTCAACCGCATCTTCCGGATGCATCTCTCGAGTCAAACGCACATAGCTATTATGAAACCAAACAATGTAGTCATCAATTTTTTCATCTCTTCCTTGCTTTATTTGTGATAGCTCGAGAAGGGATGTATCTTTACTCATGCTAATGAAGTGGGATTCATATAGATCTTTCATTGTCTGCCAATTACGCACTGAACCTGCTAGAAGGTGACTGTACTAATGAAAAGCCGGACCTGTTAAGGTTGACGAAAATTGACGAAGTAAGAGGGGGGTGTATTAGCCGTGTCTCCACAAGCTGCCTCAAAATACACAAGATGCTCCCTTGCATCCCCATTTTCATCAAACTGTCTGAACGTAGGAGGATGCCATCTGGCCGGAAAGGCCACTTTATCATGCCATGCCTCGTATGGCTTCTCTAGCTCACTCTCAAGAACTCTAGGACCATGATCTTCTGCTATTTGCTTCATTTTTCTGTTGAAATCTTCGGTTATATCATGATAACCTCTTAGTGTTCCTGGTGGCATGGCTGATGAAGAGTTTGTGGGCCCAACTGACGCATTAAGATGTATCCCACCCATAGACTAAGGCTGTTCAAAAACCACATGTGCACGAGGTGTATGGTGAAATTGCGCCATGGCTTCTAGTTCAGCGACTTGTGGGTCTATGGTTTGTGGAGGAGGATTAGCAGGTTGCGCTCCATTTGCGGCAAGGTTTGCGATCATACCAAATAGTTGGTCGATCTTTGCATCGATAGAATCTATCCTTCTGCCATAATCTGACCCTTGTAAGCCCATATGTTGAGCATCTGAAGTTCCTTCTTGATTATGGGGGTGTTTAGTTCCTCCACCTCCAATCTGAATTGATGAAGGTGCTGGTGGTAAGTCACTTTGATTTTCCACGCCAGCTCGTGCATTAGCTGCTTCACTTTCCTGATTAGAATGAACTTGGACTGATGCGAGGTTCATTGCACCGAAAACGTCTTCATTATCCGAATATCCCGAGGCTGAAAATTTTGTATTATTAGGAGAACCTGCTATTTTCTGCGATGATGAAGAGGGATTTTCAGCGGATTCCTCATCACTTGTTTGTTCGGCGCTAGAACTAGAAAATATTGTGGTTCCTTGAGCTACTTTTCTCAACCGTGTAACAGCTCTGCTTTGTCATGCAATTTGCTTGACTTGACATTGGTTAGTGGGAAGTCGAGAACTGATGCTTGCATAAGGTCTACTATAGTCACTCGTGCTTAATAATATTTTCTTGTCAGGAGTTTGGTCGCCAGTTGATGTCAGTGGGAGACATGATGCTGACGCTATTGCCCCTTTACTTTCATTTGTTAGAGGATGCCTTTTCGAGTGCTCTTTTAGATGCGTCGAGTTTCTCATGAATAAAGGAGTAGGATTTGGTAGGATTTCCTCATCCGAGGAGTAAGAAAATTCATGAAGAGCGATTGGCGGTTCCCACTCAGTGTCGGAATTCTGCACTGACCTGACTGTCGTCATGCCACATGTTGCAGTATTTGTCCCTTGCACTGTTCTGCTGTTTCGCCTTGCTCTGTCCTCGTCATTGTCAGACCGGGTAGAGCGTGATTCTTGTTGGTTCTCTCCATAATTGCCTCTTACTCTCTGCATAATGATATCTGTCTGCTCAATTCTCCATGGTCTAGGAGCCTAATTCTCTATCAAGAAATTATATCTTTCATTCCACCCTAAATTTGGGGAGATCTGGGGTGTTACTCGCTCATTGTCTCTGTATATCCGACCATCAGCCTGGACACGTACATGAACGTGTTTCAAAACCAAATCTTGTAGGTCATGATACATCGCTTCGCGGGATCTCCTACGCCTCTCACGCTTGCGTTGATTAATTGTTGATGCATACAGAACTCTTGGGGCCAAATTAGTGAAGGGTGCTGCCAGTGACGACATTCATTGTTCCCACCGCGTCGTTGCCCTAGCATCATGCTGACTTGATGAAGCCGGCCACTGTGACTCGTGATTTGGTGGCTCGAAGTTTCTATACGGGGTTTTCACTTGCCATTGTGGCTTGTATCTCCTTGTCTCGGGTGGTGGGTAGCGGCAACCTTGATGATCTTCATGTGATGGAGCAAGAGTGCTTCTGTCATAAAGAGAAGATGTGGATGATGACCCATGTCTCGGTGGCAATCCATGACTCGTACGTCGAGGGTGCCGATCATTAAACCTCGACCACTCTTCACCTTGGTCGTGAAGTTGCCTCTGCATCCCTCTAATCTGATGTTGCATTTGCTCCAACTGGTGACGAAGCTCATCTTCTCTTGGAGCTAGATCCTCATTGGCCAGAACTTCATACATGTTGCTGTTTCGTGAAGTAAAATTGTGTCTTCCCGAAATCTGGAAACATGGCACATGCGCATGCTGGTCTTGACCATTAGGGTTTCTCGGACAAAATAATCTCAATTTCCTTCGTTCTCTAATGGGTTGCCTCCAAAATTCGTCCATGATAGCCTCTCTAACGAGCTCGCAAGCTGGCTGTTTTTGTGAAGCCCATTGTTCAAGTGAAAGAACAAAAGACTCATTTCTAAAATTATCCTTTTGGTATTCGTGATCTAGACTCACATCTGTATCATCATGTTATGCAGTAGATTGGGCAATGCGAGCACTTAGTTGTGCCTGCAACCTTTTTACTTGTATCTTCCTCCTATAGTTGTGATGAGCATTCTTGTTACTTAAAGCACATGCACGGGCAATATCAACGTCTAGGCGATGCCTAATAGCTTCTAGTCCTTGAAGGAGCTCAACTTCACCAAATCCCGACGAAATCAACCTCTTAGGACCCGCCGAGATCCTTAAAACAGATGGGTGCCACTGTTTTTCGGAAGCACCATTAACAACTCTACTGTGCTTCAGGAGTCTTCTAGCATCTCCTATTACTGCATGATACTTTTTCCTACCTCTTGTAATTGCATACTGGTAGACCTTTTTGGTGATGTCGCTCTCATAAGAGTGCTCCGCCTGACATACATGCATGGTGGAGCCGATTCCTAAAGTCACAACTGTCGGCAGTGAACCAAACTGGAAGCCGAAAGACTCTGATCGCTTATTGTCGTCCCTTGAGTCAACATCAGTGAAGCCCTCGCCTACACGGGATGTACATTTGGTTAGAACTTCACCCCACCAACAATGTTGGCCAAACTTTTTTTGTAGAACCAGTGCCAAGGAGACGAAACATGAGTAGATTCTGATGACCGATGATGAGCAACAAAGATGGGAGGAGAGCCATGTCCCACCGGACGTGCCATTTGTTTTACGCGAGAAAATAATCAAATTTCTGAGTGCTGGTAATATGAAATGCGGGCATGCCAGTATACGATTGTATACAAATTAAAAAACCACAAAGATCATGCAGGGGAAACTTGTAGTCCTTATTGATATTCATAAGAGCATACAAGTCTCATTGTACATCTTCCTTATGTCACATCTGACAAACAAAAGAAGCGATTGTGTAGCTCTTGACTCCTAGAGCCCCGAGAGCACTTCTAGTTAATTACATCCATGGGTTTATACCCATGGAAGACCTCCGATTATGCTGAATCATGCGGTCATCATCATTATCAACTCATAGCTCATATTCTCCAAGGTGTATACCATGAAAATATTGATTAATGTAGTTTACAGCCACATCAACAAAGAACGGATGTCCTATCCAGTCAGACATTGAATTCAAAGTCTCAGAATAAGTGTTCGGCCTCGTCGGTTACGAACGGTGTGTATCATGCCTCGTCGGTCAGGATATATATATGTAGGTTCTAGCCTCGTCGGTCGCGGATAAAAGGCCTTGCTTATTCCAAGGTGGATGGCCGTACTTTATTCAAATGATCCATGCATATGCCTTTTGCATTGGCACGTGTCCATGTGAGCCTGATGCGTGGACACCAACACTACTTATATTTCAAAGAGCATCGTGAGTTATTTGATGTTGTAGGAAAGAAGTAAATATCGCACAATAAACGAGTCGGCCACGATGTAAATCGCGTAGAGACGAGATACTTAATCTTTTATAGATCAAATCATGAAGCATTCATGGAGGCGATCTAAATCGCGTAGAGCCTTGAACACCTTAAACTCTTGAGATCACATGTGAAATATTTGCGGTGGCGACATGAATCACGCGTAGAGCCGAGATGAAATAATTTTGTAGATCGACTATGTATATCATTGGCAGCGATATATCACGTAGAGCCAACACAACATTTTGTAGACCGAGAACATCACCGGCGGACATTTTGTAGACCGAGAACATCACCGGCGGCGAGATAAATCACGTAGAGCCAAGATGCCACGATTTTCCTAGATCGGGCTACGACACTCATCAGTGGCGATATAAATCGCCTAGATCCAAGAGAAGACTTTTTAGATCAAGAGCCACATCGACGGTGAATAAATCGTGTAGAGCCGAGATACGACCTTTTAGATTAAGAGCCACATCGGCGGCGAATAAATCGCGTAGAGACAAGAGAATTTTTTTTAGATAAAGACAGACATCAGCGGCGAATAAATTGCGCAGTGCCGAGGTGAAATAATTTTGTAGATCAAAAGCCACATCGGCGACGAATAAATCGCGTAGAGCCGAGATACAACCTTTTATATCAAGAGCCACATCGGCGGCGAATAAATCGCGTAGAGCCGAGAAAACTTTTTAGATCAAGAGAGACATCGGCGGTGAATAAATCGCACAGGTGAAATAATTTTGTATATGAAAAGCCACATCAGAGGAGAATAAATCACGTAGAGCCGAGATACAACCTTTTAGATCAAGAGCCACATCGGCAGCGAATAAATCGCATAGAGCCGAGATACGACCTTTTAGATTAAGAGCCATATTGGTGGCGAAATAAATCGCGTAGAGCCTAGAGAAAACTTTTTAGCTCAAGACAGACATCAGCGACGAATAAATCGCGTAGAGCCAAGGTGAAATAATTTTGTAGATCAAAAGCCACATCGGCGGCGAATAAATCACGTAGAGCCGAGATACAACCTTTTAGATCAAGAGCCACATCGACGGCGAATAAATCGCCTAGAGCCGAGAGAAAACTTTTTAGATCAAGAGAGAAATCGGCGGCGAATAAATCGCGTAGAGCCGAGATGAAATAATTTTGTAGATCAAGAACCATATTAGCGACGAATAAATCGCGTAGAGCCGAGAGAGCACAAACCTGCAACAAGAAATGCAAAAAACAAGAAAAACAAAAATATACGCATGCTACCTTCATGCAATTTACTCACCGTGTGATGCCATCGATCAGCAACGTGAAGAAGACACCCAGTGAAGATTGGAAGAGACGACGGCAATCCAGCCGTGTCAGTCAGCGAACTGTGGCGTGTGTGGTATATGAGATGAACTAGTGTAAAGAAGAATGAATCTGTGTATGTGAGGACGATGAAAATGGATGTATATGTGTGGCGAGTGCTTGTGTCTGCGTCCAACCTCTCTCCAGTGATCACACCGGGCGGTCTTTATATTAGCGTCCCACCACGAGCCATGCATAGAGATAAAGAGATCAGTATGACCAGCTAAAGATAAGTATGATCAGTGATGCTGTCGGGTTGTTAGCGAGAGAGCGTCTTATCATGGAGCAGTTCCGCTTGATGAGGCTCTTAGCCGTTTCCATCGATATGCTTATCTTTACCGCGCATGGCATACGCATGTATCCGCACCGTACATGCATCGTATGTACAAAGATCAAATGCATGCACGTTCCAAGCTAGTCACCTAGCTGATATGAATCACTAGTATTTGTTGATTCTTTACCGCCGAATAAATTAATAAAAACACCACGAGTCCATCTGTGCATATTGCATATAATCGTTGGCTGCCGTTCCATACATAGCAAGCTGGCCAAACTCACTCGATCCAAAATGTAATGGTGTTTCTATTTTGCTCCTTTTGATCACCAATTATTTTTATCACCGTTATTTCCCATCAACGGTGTCTTATACCGGATGATTATATAGTACTATATCCGACAAAAACAAAGTCGAACACGAGCGACACAAGGGACAATCTTCATGAGAAAATTGATAGAGAAGTAAGACGACAGAAAAAAAATGAGATACATGATCTCACATCAAGTCGATTTAAACCACTTGGAATCCATACCTGATACCATGGGTTCCCTTTGTGAAGGGTGGACATGCACCATTTTTCTTCCCTCTACCTTTGGAAGGCCATACATGGCCCCCCCTTCAATCCACAAGCTTGACAAGAGAAGGGTAGCAGAAAGGGCTGAGCAGCTTGTGAGTGGTACTGATTGAAATTAAGTGGAAAGGTTAAATTATGTAAAGAGAAAGTAAATCTAATAATATAAGACAAAACTGTCTATAAAGCAAACAGATTTGATTTCTGTGAACTTCTGATGAGCATAAACATATACTACTAGCTGATAAGAATAACATGGAAAATCATAACATGTGAAATTATGGATTTCCAAATTATACCCACTTCTTAGAGAGGTCACTGCCCACCTGGATACTGTGTTGGTGCGGGTGTCAGAAATCTACTAGCCTCTACAGCAGCCTCAGCCTCCGCAGCAACACCTTCAATCTGCATAAATAGAAACAGAGCTCAACAGTTCAATACTATATAATGTTTGACCAAATTTTTAGAAAAAATAATAATATTTATAATATGAATTATATATCCTTGGATACATCATGAAACATATATTCACGTCATATGTATATAATATCATAGTCTTGGGACGGAGGGAGTACAGTACATATTAGTTGAAATGGATCGTATGGGCACCTAGAGGGGGTTGAAAATATGCTACTTCAAATTTTAATGCTTTTTCAATTTTAGGATTAGCACAAAGGGTAAATTCTCTAGATATACTATTAGGTGGAATTTCCCTATATGCAAACCTATCTACTAGCGAGTAAAGAGCGAGTAGAAGAGGAACGGGTAAACCGTAGTGAAGCACGCGGAGACACATGATTTATTTGACCGTAGTTCCTTCCTTGTTAAGGAAAGTACGTCTGCGTTGGAGGGGTGGGCGGTACTAAGACCACCATGCCACAATAGGCCTCACCCTATTCTCCAATGGATCCCGCCACCAAAGGCCTGATCCACCTTTCCACTATAGCGACCCTTCGAGGCGGGTACCGGTGCCTTTACACAACTAGCAGGGCACAACTCCACAAACAACTTGGAGGCTCTCGTAAAGACAACAAGCTGCCACAAGAACAAGTTATCAATAACAAAGAACAAGATCTAGATATTGACAAGAATACTAGATCAGGGATTTCTCCAAATGAATGGAGAGGAGTTGATGCGCTTGATTCGTGATGACGATGACGATTCCCTCCTCCTTCAATTCCCCCAAAGATCAAAGCCTTCAGGTGGTTGAAGTTGGAGATCTAGAATGGGAGCTCTTGCACAGTGTCTGAACAATTTCGAATAAATCAAGGGTTCTGAACATTGGGGAAGAAGGGATATTTATACCCCCTTCGAAAACCAAGCCGTTGGAGACTTTGGGGGCTGGATTATCTGGCCCAAGTGAGGGCTGGACTATCCGGTCTAGGGAAAACTCCGCCCCAGACTCGGAATATCCGGTAGATAGTCCGCCCCTTCTCTGAGTGTCGCGTAGAGCTTGCCCTTGATCATCTTCTAGGGGCCGGATTATCCGGTCCCATGTGAAGGCCGGATTATCCGGACTGGGGAGGAAAAACCGCCCCAGTTCGGATTTTCCGGGAGAAAATCCGTCCGGACTCCGAGCGACGCGCCTTGGCATGGTTTCTCAAATTCTGGGGGCCGGATTATCCGGCCCATGCGATAGCCAGAATATCCGGCCTGGGAAAGAAAAACCGCCCAGTTCGGATTTTCCGGGCGATAATCTGCCCCCTCTCTGGGTGACGCGCCTTGGCAGCCTTTGAACAATGAGGTAGGCTGGATTATCCGGCCCTTGGTGGGGCGGATAATCCGCCCCCCCCCCCCCCAAACCTCCTGCACACTTAGTGCACATGAGAAATCTCCACAGTATTGTTATCTAACACACAAAATACAGGAAAGCACGAAATGTTCTTTCAATCTCCCCCCTTTTGGTGTTAGATAACAGTACTAGGATTTGCAGGAAAGCATCACAAGACTACCAGCAATAAACATGGAAGAGACTCCCCCTCAATGTTTGCATATTAGAATTTTGCATTTGAATACAAATGCACACAAATAGGTCAATCTATTCCATAGACATATGAACAACATAATCATACCACCGAGATAGAAGAGAGGCATCCATGAAATAACCACAATTATCAACGTGATAAGCAATATAAGCGCCTTCCTTGATAAAGATTCCCAGCATAACAGGGTATGAATAGATGAATCCATAAGCATAATCCATGAGATAAATCCAGACAACCACTGACATAGAGTCTCAAACAAACCAAAAATCACAAATTTAAAGTTTAACGCTAAATGGGCATAAGCGAGAAAACGACGAATAGAAAAATGCAAGTGCTTATGCCCGACCCATGCAAATCCTCGAAGACCCTAATAGAACTAGTTCTCCCCCTTTGGCATCGAGACGCCAAAAAGGAAGAAGAGCGATGCTAGCGCCCCAAGGGATCACTCGTAGTCCTCATCCTCGTCCTCTTCCTCGTCCTCGTTCCCATCCTCGTACTCATCTTAAAACTCCTCGGTGTCATCATCCTCATCATCAGCAGTGGCCGCAGAGGGGAACAAGGGACGATCCAGCTCTCCATAGTTCAGCCCAGAAGAAGAGTTCCACCGAGCATATGGTGTGGGAGGGGTAGGAGACGGGGGGGTCACTAGAAGCACCGAACATGGTGAAGGATGAGCTGCTGGGAGTGAGCCAACTCATGGCGCTGCTTGTACGCCTTGTACTGATGCTTGTGTGTGTCCACGCCCATGCAAATGATGTGCCACTGGAACCAGTTCAGCGCTTGATCTCACGAGCAACAGGAGGCACTGGAGGCCCGCGAGCATCCCTCATGAGACCCTCGGGAGCAGAGGAGGGGTGAGAGGTCTTCCGAACCTTGGTGTAGATCTTCTTGGCCTTATGCACAACATCAATGTTGAAATCTTCAGAAGGAAGCAGGTGCCTGATGAGCATCATAATGTAGGGGGCATAAGGAATGGACATCTGGTTGAACATAGCATCAATCAATTCATGGTAGATGAAGTCCATCACATCTAGCTTGTATTGCATAGACTCATCCTCGCACAAGGCAACCTCATGAGAGAAAGAGAGGAGCTGAATGAGGTGACCACGGATGCTATCATTGTTGACTCCACTTGGAGTGATGGAATCATGGAAGAGACCGACCAAAGCAGCATAGATAGGAGCCAGACCAGCAAGAGTGCCCACAATGCCATTGTCCACAGTGCAAGAGAGAGCGCTGCATATTTGTTGGGCTTCAGCTGAGTGATGATACGGTGGCAACTTTCCCTATCCCTGCTGCGGAAATTGTATCCAAGAACCTCAGCAAACACACGGAAATCAGCAGTCATAGGCCCGTCATGAGTCATCCACTTCATGGTGCGATGCTCATCGCCACAAATAACCAAAGTGGAAAAGAACTGCTTCACCACCTCAGAGTCATAGGAGCACTAGAGAGACATGAGATGGTGCATCCCCATCCGCTCAGCCACATACATGGCATCCACAAGGTGGGGCTTCTCCAAAGCCTCAGCAAGAACCAGCGGGTGCATAGGCCTAATGTTCAGCCTGGCATACACATCTTCAAAAATACCTTTCTGTTCAGCACACCAGAATCGAGCATCCCCCAGCTCATCATCACGAGGCAACTCTACAAACAAATCACGGTGACGGATGGAGGAATAGGTGACTACATCCAAAGCCTTGTAGTTGATCTTGGGCTCCTTGCCCTTCCTTTTGGACACCCCATTTCTAGTCCTCTTTGCTTGTTCAGCCATGCACTTCTCTTCGTTCTTTCTTCTCCTCAACTCAAACTCGTCCACTAAGTTACCCTGTCCGTCGTCCCGAAAGTATTTACCGCGAGGGTGGCGCTTGTAGGTCTTGGGAACACTAGAACCACCTGTGAGGAGAACAAGGGTGATAGCATGGGGATAAGCATACACACAAGTCCAGGAGAGAGCATGGAAAAAGTAGTCAAAAAGTTCATAAGACAAATCTACTCAATGCACACACCATGGTGAAACTGAACCAGAGTTGAATCTGTCTGGCCAGATTATTCGGCCTGGCCAGGGGCGGATAATCTGGCCCTGGCAGAAATTTTCGACTTCACCTAAATTGAATGCAAAAAAGTAGATCGGGCCTAGAAACTGCAAGACTATGATTTCTATGCAAAAAAACGTCCTTCTAGACAACGTTCCACCCAACAAATAACACATCTAGCCAAAGATGGGGAGAGAGGGAGTTAACCTCACTCATTGGAGGAAGAACGCTGAGGAGAAGGTACCCGGAGGCGCGGAGAAGAAGATTCGAGGAGGCCCAGAAAATCCGGTGGCCGGAGAGGCCCCGGGGAGGGTGGGGGACGGCAGGCGGCGACTGAGGAGGAGGAGAGGGTTGGGGGAGAAGTGCTGCTCGTTATGAGCCCTTCCCCCCGATCCCTGCCCTTTAAGACGAAATCCGCCAGGGCCGGATTATCCGGCCTCAAATCTGAATTTCTGTTGTACACAGATTCAGGCCCGCGCGTCCCCAAACAACACCCCCACAAGGTGTACAAGGGACTTGTGTGCAAGAATAGATGGCTTAGGGGTAGGGAAAGGCTTAGGATTAAGAGAGCCAAACTGAGATGGTACTAGACACTCAAAATTGCAAGAACCAAATCAAATAAGAGCCAATATTGAGTGTGATTCCCATAAGGACATGAGAGAGAAAAAACAACCAAAAAGATCCATAAAAATACAATTCTCCTCAAGGGAGAGGGCGGTGGCCGAAGCCACCTTGTTGGAGTGTATGGTGTGACACCACGAAGATATATCTTGGGTTCACGACTAATACTCATCAATAAGCTCACATATCAAAAAATGATATTAAGAGAAATGATTTATCTTGCTTTTGGCATTATGGGGGAGGGTTAGCCCAATGAATTAGGACCTCACTCCCCCTATATCCATGCCCACACCTAGACCAAATAAGACTGAGATGTACGAGTGAGTGCGTGGGTAATCAAGACAAACTCCTGGAATCAATTCTATTTAGCTCATTCCTCAAGTAGCAGAATCTTGCTTCATCAAGTGGCTTCGTAAAAATATCAGCAAGTTGGTTCTTCATGCTCACAAAAGATAGATCAATATCATCTCGAGCAACATGGTCTCGAATAAAATGATTCCGAATCTCATTATGCTTTATCCTTGTGTGATGTACCGGATTGTACGCAATTTTGATTGCACTTTCATTATCACATAAAAGAGGCACTTTGTCACAATTGACACTATATTCATTTAAAGTTTGCCTCATCCACAATAACTGAGTGCAAGCACTAGCAGCAACAACATATTCAGCTTCGGCGGTGGAGAGAGAGATACAATTATGCTTTTTAGATGACCAACACACTAGAGATCTTCACAAGAATTGACAAGCTCCAGAGGTGGATTTCCGATCATCCTTATCACCAGCCCAATCTGAATCAGTATAACCACATAGAGAGAAATTGGAGCCCTTGGGATACCATAGACCAAAGTGAGGGGAATGAACCAAATATCGAAAGATCCTCTTGACCGCCACTAAGTGGCTTTTTTTAGGAGCTGCTTGATACCTTGCACATACACCCACACTCAACACAATATCGGGTCTAGATGCGTAGAGGTAAAGAAGAGAGCCAATCATGGATCGGTATACCTTTTGGTCCACATCTTTACCATGTGGGTTAAGTTCAAGATGACATTTTGTTTGCATCGGAGTGGCGACACCATTAAGATCCGTCATCTTGAATCTCTTGAGCATGTCTTGGATGTACTTTGCTTGATTGATGAAGGTTCCTTCTCTAAGTTGCTTGATCTCAAATCCAAGAAAGAACAGTAATTCCCCCATCATAGACATCTCAAACCTGTCAGTCTTAAGCTTTGAAAATTCATCATTAAAAGCTTTATTAGTAGAACCAAAGATGATATCGTCTACATATAGTTGGCATCCGAAGAGCTCCCCCTTAACCTTCTTAGTAAAAAGAGTGGGATTGATTTTCCCAACTTCGAAGCCACGGTCTAGCAAAAGCTCTTTAAGGTGCTCATATCACGCACGTGGGGCTTGTTTAAGGCCATAGAGTGCCTTATCGAGTTTGTAGACATGGTTCGGGAAGTTAGGATCCTCAAATCCCAGGGGTTGCTTTACATATACCAACTCATGTAGAGGACCATTAAGGAAAGCACTCTTGACGTCCATTTGTTGCAATTTAAAATTGTTATGGGCAGCATAAGCAAGAAGGATACGGATGGACTCAAGGCGAGCCACTAGAGCATAGGTCTCGCCGAAGTTAATGCCCTCAACTTGAGCGTAGCCTTGTGCCACAAGTCTTGCCTTGTTCCTCACAACAATGCCATTATCATCTTGCTTGTTTTTAAATATCCATTTTGTGCCGATAACATTACGGCAATCTTTGGGTTTCTCCACAAGTTTCTAGACCTTGTTGCGCTCGAAATTATTCAATTCTTCATGCATAGCAACAACCCAGTCCGGATCTTCAAGAGATTCATATACCTTCTTGGGTTCCACCATTGAGATGTGAGCTTGATGCTCACCAAAACTGGCCAATTCCCTTCTTGTAGAAACCCTTCGACGAAGATCACCAACAACCTTGTCGAGGGTGTGACCCCTTAACTCAAGATTCCGATCAGCCCGAGCCTTGCGACGAAGTTCAATAAGTTTGTTGTCTCTTGGTGGAGTAGTTTCATTACTTGAATCTTCATTGGAATCATTTGCTCGACCTTTATTAGAATCTGGGATAACAGTAGTAGGCAGTGATGAAGCGTGCCCTTGAGATGGGTTAGCAGCCGTAACAGGAGACTGTTGAACAACAGGTGAGTCATGGCCGGATAATCCGGCCGATGGAGAGGCCGGATAATCCGGCTTGGGAGTACTTGCAGGAGCTTCATCAGGCTGCCCGGGACTTGCTTGAACTGGCGAGGGGCCGGATAATCTGGGCCCGGCCGGAAAATCCAGCCTGGAGCTTGCACCGATTTCTTCTGCACCAGGAGCAATTTGGTCATCAGGAGCACGGTGGCCGGATAATCCGGTGTCAACCAGAAAATCCGGCCTGGAGCTTTCTAGAACATCTTGACCTACAACAGTTGATGGAGATGGTGTAGAATTTGCCCCCGTGGTTGGAACATGTTGAGTATGTGTAGATGAGGGCTCTACATGAGTAGAGCATTCTCGTTCCCGATCCGCCACAAGGGGTTCCTCAATGGGGCGGAAAAATCCCACGCCCATTCTTCTTATGGCATCTTGGGGTATTTCAACATCTGCATCACAAACACCAACTTGCTCCGCACGGGAACCGTCATTTTCCTTGAACACCACACTACAAGATTCTACAACAGTGCCGGAGAGCTTATTGTAGACTCTATAAGTGTGGGATTCGGCACCATAACCAACAAAAATACCTTCTAGAGCCTTAGATTCAAACTTAGATAAACGAAATCCCTTGATGAGAAAGAAACACTTACACCCGAATACCCGAAAGTATGAGATGTTTGGCTTATTACCGGTAAGTATTTCATACAGAGTCTTGTCCAAGATCTTATAGAGGTATAACCGGTTGGATGAATGACAAGCGATAGAGATTGCTTCAGCCCAGAAGTTATATGGATATTTGAATTGGGCTAGCATTGACCTTGCCATGTCCATTGGAGTCCGATTCTTCCTCTTGGCTACACCATTTTGTTGAGGGGTGTACGCAGCGGAATATTGATGTCAAATCCCCTCTTCACTTAGAAACTCATTTAAGGTGTAGTTCTTGAACTCAGAGCCGTTATCACTTCTTATAGCCAGAATAGGGACGTTGTGTTGACGTTGAACCTCGTTGGCGAAGTCAATGACCGTTTGTTGAGTTTCACTCTTCAACTTGAAGAAATAAACCCAAGTGTATCTTGAGTAATCATGAATGATCACAAGACATTACTTCTTCCCACCGAGCCTTGCATGAGATGGAGGTCCGAAGAGGTCCACATGTAGGAGCTCTAAGATCCTTTTTGACGAGATGATAGTCTTCCTACAATGAAGAGAGTCATGCATTGTCCCTTCAACACAAGCCCTGCAAACACGATCTTTGGCAAAGGAGACATTTTGTTTTAGTCTAAGGATGTGTCCACCCTTGTGGAGAATTTGCAAAGTTCTCATATTGACGTGGGCTAGTTGGTGATGCCATAGCCAACCCACGTCAGCCTTTCCGAAAAGACACATCGGGCCTATAATGGTTTTCCCTGAAAAGTCCACCACATACAAGTCATTTTCGACATATCCCACAAAAGTGACTTTTAGAGACTTGCTCCACAAGAGTACCACCAAATCAGCATCAATATAAACTGCAAAGACCATCTTAGCAAGGGCGCGAACTGAAAGTAAGTTGTACCCGAGGGTCTCAACAAGCATGACGTCAACGAGAGAGATATCGTGAGCCACCACAACTTTGCCGAGACCCAATACCTCAGATTTTGACTTGTCACCATAGGAGACTGTTATATGATCATGATTTGGCCGCATCTCCATGATGATCTCCTTGCTTCCGGTCATATGAATCGTGCACCGGCTATCGAGTACCCATTTAGACCCACCGGAAGCATAGCCCTGCAAGAAAGTTACTTCTTGGTTTTAGGTACCCATTTTTCAATGGGTCCTCTCATGTTAGTGACAAGGGTCTTGAGGACCAAAATAGACCAAGGAATGTAACAATCATAAGAGCCTACATAACTAGCATAAACATCACCATAATAATCGCAATATAATTCAAAGTTAGGATTGTTAGCCCCTGCAAAACCATCATAATTAGACTTGTCATTGGTGATGTTGCTAGTATTTGATTGAGCAGTCTTCCTCTTCTTCTTCTTCTTCTTCTTGTTTTTCTTGTTCATTGTCTTGGGAATGTAACCAATACCTTCTTTTCTATTGTTTGTCCTTTGCTTGCTCAGTATCTCATCAAGAACCTCTTTACCTTAACCTCTTGAAAGATCTTCTTTTCCATAAGATGGTGTGGAGGTACTTTGCACATCATACAGCTTCAATTGAGTTTGGAGCTAATCATGAGACTCATTTAGAGTAGAGTGATCACTGCTCAATGCCCTGTGAGCAATTTCAAGTTTATCAAACTTCTCCGAGAGACTAGCAGGAGCAGCACCAAATTCGATCTTTTCTTTCTTTAGTTTCTTTACCTTGGTAAGAGCATTATCACGTTCTTTGATGATCTGAGCCACAACTTCTTCATGTGACTCCTCAATGGATTCAAGTCTCTCTTCCAAAGATACTCGAGCTTCCTGTTCTTCTTCCAAGGAATTATTCAAAGAAGTTATCTCCAAGGCATCTTCTCTTTCGATTCTGCCCTTTTCTTCAAGAAGATCTTCGGCTTGAGCAAGTTGACTCATAAGAGCATCAAAATGGAGTTTGTGCTCACCTTGCAGGTTAGTGAAAAAGTTGTCGAAAGCAATAACTTCTTCTTTCATTTTAAGACTATCATGATCATCCATATTCAAAATTATGTTAGTCTTAGGAAATGAAGAGTTAGAACTTGATACCTCAGACCCTCTTGCCATAAGGCAAGTGGCATTGTTGTTGATGACGTTCTCGTTTGGCGAGTCGAAGAGAGATGATGTAGTCGATGTGGTGGCTATAGCAGCCACCTCGCGAGAACTATCTTCATCCTCTTCATCTTCACTTGCAGAGGAGTATTCTTCTTGTGCCACTAAGACGATCTTGGGTTGCTTCTTGTAGGGGCCATTATTTTTAATAAATGGCTTCTTCTTAGATCCTTTGGATTTTTCTTTAAGAATGAGCCTGCCACCATTGTCTTCTCTATTTTGATAAGGACACTCGGCTACAAAGTGCAGCCTATCTCCACAATTTTAGCAAGTTCTCAGTTTTGGGCCACTTTCTCTTCTTCCACTTGACCCATTCTTACGCTCGAGTTCCGACTTGGCCTTGGCAGGATCCTTCCAAAAGTTCATTGCATAAAATTCCATGTACTCACCATGAGCACGCTTGACTTCATCGGGGCAGTCCAGGGAGGCCCCCTCAAAATCTCTTTCATCCTCCTCTTGCTCAACAACATTAGCTTTTAGAGCAACATTTACACCCTTTTGCATTCCAATGGCACGAGCCCGGGCATCTTCAGCGTTCTTCGTAGCAACATTGAATGATGCCATTTCTTGCATGACTACATTGGATGTCATTTGATGGTAGTTGTGTCTACCTTGCAATCTCTTCAAGTCTATTGGCTTGAAAGGCATTAAGGCACTCACATATTTTCTTTTTATCCACGCATCATCAATGTGAGTGGCTCCATGCTTTCTAATGTTTGTTGCAATGCCCTTGAGTCTTCTATACATGTCTTTATGGTTTTCACGATCCAATATGTAGAATCCCTCAGCTTCATTACTAAGGGCATCATACATATTCCTTCTCATGCTTTCATTCCCAATAAAGAGATCGGCGAGGGCATCCCAAGCTTCTTTAGCTATGTTGAGATGTTCAATGTGGGGCATGTCCTTGGGACCCACACCGAGTTGTATCATGTGGAGAGCCGTAGCATTCAATTGGCTGTCCACAACTTCTCTTCTTGTCAGATTGGAATGATCTCCAATATGAAGACCTTCTTCAATAATCCTCCAAAGTTCAATTGAGGAGCCGCAAACATGAGACTTCATTAAGAATTGCCATTGATTAAAAGATGATGCAGTAAGCTTGGGTGGATCACCCCTATTGTTTATATGAGGATGAGGGATAGGTGGATCGGAGGAATATACGTGATGAACCTCACTATATTCCTCCTTACCACTTCCCTTCTTGGAGGTGGAACCATTATGTTTTTCACCTACCACTTCATCATCCTTGGATCCGGTGTTAGCCTTATCCCTTGATGATGGTGTGGCAGCCTCAGAGGAGGATGGAGATGGGGCTATGGATGATGTGAGACGAGCAATCATTTGATACATCTCCTCCATCTTGGCCTCAAAGGATTTCAACAAGGTTGTTTCCAACGTCTTGAGGTCATCCATTGTGACCTTATCCACAGCCTTATCCCCATTTCCCTTGGTACCCATACTTCTCTTCGGCGGTTAAGCCCGAATAAAGAGGCGGGGCTCTGATACCAATTGAAATGGATCGTATGGGCACCTAGAGGGAGGGGTGAATAGGTGCTATTTCAAATTTTAATGCTTTTTCAATTTTAGGCTTAGCACAAAGGGTAAATTCTCTAGATATACTATTAGGTGGAATTTCCCTATATGCAAACCTATCTACTAGTGAGTAAAGAGCGAGTGGAAGAGGAACGGGTAAACCGTAGTGAAGCATGCGGAGACATAGGATTTGTTTGACCGCAGTTCCTTCCTTGTTAAGGGAAGTATGTCTGCGTTGGAGGGGTGGGCGATACTAAGACCACCACGCCACAATAGGCCTCACCATTTCTCCGATGGATCCCGCCACCAAAGGCCTGATCCACCTTTACACTATAGGGACCCTTCGAGGTGGGTACCGGTGCCTTTACACAACTAGCAGGGCACAACTCCACAAACAACTTGGAGGCTCCCGTAAAGACAACAAGCTGCCACAAGAACAAGTTATCAATAACAAAGAACAAGATCTAGATATTGTCAAGAATACTAGATCAGGGATTTCTCCAAATGAATGGAGAGGAGTTGATGCGCTTGATTCGTGATGACGATGACGATTCTCTCCTCCTTCAATTCCCCCAAAGATCGAAGCCTTCGGGTGGTTGAAGTGGGAGATCTAGAATGGGAGCTCTTGCATAGTGTCTGAACAATTTCGAATGAATCAAGAGTTCTGAACATTGGGGAAGAAGGGATATTTATACCCCCTTCTAAAACCAAGCCGTTGGAGACTTTGGGGGCTGGATTATCCGGCCCAAGTGAGGGCCGAATTATCCAGTCTGGGGAAAACTCCGCCCCAGACTCGGAATATCCGGTAGATAGTTTGCCCCTTCTCTGAGTGTCGCGCAGAGCTTGCCCTTGATCATCTTCTGGGGGTCGGATTATCCGGTCCCATGTGAAGGCAGGATTATCTGGCCTGGGGAGGAAAAACCGCCCTAGTTTGGATTTTCCTTTAGAGATAGAGTAGATCTTTGCCCTCTTTAGAGGTGGCACTTTTACTTTTTTTGATCTGCCTTAGATGAATAGACTCATCTGTATTTTTATCATTGTAACATACTCATACCCATATAATTGAAAAAAATTGCAGTCGGGATTTTCCCTACTGTTTCACCTAAAAAAAAAGTTTGGATTTTTCGGGAAAAAATCCGACCGGACTCCAAGCGACACGCCTTGGCATTCTTTGCTCAAATTCTGGGGGACGGATTATCCGGCCCATGCGTAGCCGGATTATTCGGCCTGGGGAAGAAAAACCGCCCCAGTTCGGATTTTCCGGGCGATAATCTGCCCCCTCTCTGGGTGACGCGCCTTGGCAGCCTTTGAACAATGAGGTAGGCCAGATTATCCGCCCCCCCCCCCCCCCCGCCCAAACCTCCTACACACTTAGCGCACATGAGAAATCTCGACAGTATTGTTATCTAACACACAAAACACAGGAAAACATGAAATGTTCTTTCAGTAGTCATATACTGACTGTATGACATAGTCAGACAGATCCAGATCTGGATTCACATAAACACAGTGCCAGAATTAATAAAATCACACATATGTTTCTGAACATCCGATAAGCATGCATGACACCAAGCGGGTAATAATTAAATCTGACTACACCATGGTAATAAGGTATTAAGAACAAATACTTTCTCTTTAAGCTAGGCCCTCCCAGTTGGTCGGTGGCCTTGCGCTTGTTTGGTGAGTAATGGTACTGGCCGAATCCTGCAGCATGTGGGGGTACCATCCTGTTTGCTGCACCTGGAGCATCGCACATTCGCAGGTATGTACCACCGTGCTATAGTAAATGAAGAAGAGATAGTGTCACATAGGCTTCCACAAAAATAGGATGCAAATAGAGACAAATTTTAGCATAGGGATACATCCAGGTTGCAGCCCACCACTTTCAACATTGGAATGAATGGAAGAACACAACGAATATACTGCTACATTGCCTTTTTTAGGCAACTTTTAAGGGAACTGACGGGACCATCCCTGTCCGTAGTGGCCGTGCGCGCCACTGACCCATATTTCTCCATACAGAATCTAACGCAGAATCAATTACACAGTATGAGTAGCAACTAAAGGTTACAAAAGTAAAGAACACCGAAATCGAACCCGACCAAATGCCCCAATCAGAACAACGGTGACCATGCCCTGATCCCGACTCCATATGAAATCAGTACCACCTCCCCCACCCCCACCCCCAACCCCCACCACCACCCCCACCCCACCCAAATGACCCAATCGATCAGAGCAGAGAAAAAAATATCCTGATTAGGTGATACCGAGGTGAGAAATAAGCAAGAACTCCACAATCAAAGCATATCGAATACTACTACTCCTAGTACTAATAGTACCCCCAATGGCCCAATCAAAAGCAAATTAAGCAAATTCGGATTTCGAGGTGAGCAAATACACACACCTATTTCAACAAGAACTCCTCAATCAGAGGTTGCACGAGTTCCAATAGTTGCTTGTTGTATGGGAGCTAGCTAGTGATGGTTTCTTGTCTTGTCGTCGGTAGAAAGGCATGGGCAGGGGAGTAATAGTAGGGTTGGGCAGTCCACTTTCTCTACACTAAGTATTTTTAAGTGGCAGTGGTGGGAACATTTTGCTGGGAGAGAATCCCGATTTTTTATCCTAGCTATCACGTGGTGGCCTACAGCTATTTCAAGCGGGACCGACATCAGGGGTGAGTTAAAGTGGGTCCCACATCAAGTCGGTGAGATAATTGACCGAGCCAACCTCCTCCTTCCCTTGGTACTAGTACTAGTTCTCCTGGGTTCCTCTCCAAGGACAGAGAAAATTGCCCTCTTCGAATCAAATTGATCCCAGCTTATTATCCTTTTCATGATTCGTCTCACGGAGCATTGAGGGAGGGGAAGGGCTAGCAGTGGACAACACGACGGTAGTTGTAGCATAGGGAACCAGCGTTGGGGCCTCAAAACAGTTTAGGAACCGATAAAATGATAAGCTCGGATTTCAGACTAGAAACACGCACAAACACACATATATATACTAATATATGGAATAGTTTTCGATTACAATTTGCTAACAAAGGCCTAGAAATCATAGGTTAGCTCCATATTACAGAACTACGATAGTAGCGAACCAATCATGGGATAGCTCTACACCCCAAGAGTTTTGCACCTGGGCTATTGGTCATGAGACTACCTACACAGCACCAAAAGTACACCCCTGATGATCAGCAGCCCTGCATCAAATCCATCTAGAAGCAGTGTACCCAATCCACAGCCTCAGGTGTAGGCTCATCAATGAACAGGTCACCGTCATTACCATCAAATACTCTTCGTTCGTCTGCTTCTGCAATTAGTAGATTAACAGATATGTTTATAGAGAAACATCAAAGACACACAACCTGAACATTTGTCATTCTACATATATACCTTGTCATCTGGCATAGCGGTAGTACTAGAAATGAAACCCGTTTCATGCAGCTTGCGCCTTTTCTCTCCTCCCCCTTCTACAAAATGATCTAGATCCTTAGGACCTGCCTCTGTTAGTTGATCTAGTTGATCAACATCTCCTTCCCCTATTTGATCTTGATGATAAAGATGTGCTTCCCCGGTTCATATGGTGGATCATATGGTTCACCCTGAAATACCCATCTAACATATGTGCTTTGCATCCGAAATGTAAAAAATGGTGTTCCACTATACTTTGAGGCAACACCCTACGATTCACACACAACCGGCAGGGGAAATGTACTTTTGAGTTGTCACAATGAGCTCTAACAAACCCCATAAATCGTAGAACACTAAGGTTATGTTTAGCGCTGCCTAATGGAGCAATCTTTATCCAAAATTTGCCCATCTGTTTAATTATGACATACAATGTTGGTTATTATTAAAAGAAAAGCAAGAAACATATAGATGGAGTACAAAAACTATATATGCATATGCATTTCAGCAAACATATTGAAAATAAAACTCGCCAAAGGTATTTAGGAACACAAATCCAACGTAGAATAAACTATGACAATGCAGATTAAGGACAAATTAAACTACGTATTTGACGAGGCAGATCGGGTGAAAGGCAGATCGAGCTATAGATAGAAAGACTACCATGGGATCGACGTGCCCACCGCTGCGTCTCGAGAAGACCGACCGGTAGGGAAAGCTTATTCGTGCACGGTGGTTATGAGGAGCGGCCATAAGTGCGTCTGTTTTGTGGGGAAGGGGGTGAGGGCCTAGGTGGCGGAGGGTGGAAGTTAATACACAACGCGAAGGGTGCGGAGGAACAACTTTGGAAATTCTGACATACCCTGCTTTGGGCACCACCATATGCATGGCCCACCTGTTAGTGACCATAGATCAAAATTGATCCAAAACTTGTCAAAATACAAGTTTATGTTTTACCATGGAAACTAATGAACATAGCATTGCACTTTGCGAATGAATGGATTTATTTAAACATATATTTAATTTCGTCCCTAATTTTTCAGAAAGGGGCCAAATTTGGAAATTCAAAAGTAAACTTCTGTTGGGTCCGCAACATAGAAAACAAAAAATTTCCTACGGTGTGAACTACACGCCAAGATCTATCTACTAGGTACAAAGCAACGGGTGGACATACATCCAACTAGAACTTACCCTCATAGACAACGAGCTTTGTTAACGAGTAGGAACTCGTGGTTGATGTAGTCGTACACTTGTCGATCTCAAGATCGTGAGGAAGTCCAGCAGGTCCGGCTCCAGCACGTCCATCAGATCCAACTCCAATAGCACCAAGTCCAGCATCGCAAAGCAGCGGTGCATCCGTGATCGCACACACGTCCGGTACCCTGACAACCTCCGTCCCTCGCTCCAGCAAAGCAGCGGAAGTAGCAACTCCTTTCTAGATAAAGCCACCGGGAACATGTATCTCGCTAATCCGAGACCATGGGGAAATAATACTAGAGGGGGAGAGAGATCCTTCACAAGGAGGTGTGAGTGAGAAGTGAGGAGAGGGGGGCCTTTTATAGGAGGAGGGGAGGGTACCCCTCCTTCATGGCCGGCGCATGGGGGAGGTGACCCTTCACCTCCTCCATTCATGTGGTGGTAACCCCTCCACATTAAAATGCCCCTTCACATTCTCTTTTAAAGTCTCCACTTTAAATGCATTAAATTTCTCCAAATTTAATGCTCTCTCATTTAATAAAACTCTTTTATTATTTTTATTCAGAATTTTGTTAATTACTTTAATTAACAAAAATTCACATAAAACCCCCTACAACATTTCAATATTACATGCAGAACCAATTTCACCCGAAACAGTTTCGGTGTCTATTGAAATAATTCCAGCGCTTTCTTAAATCTTTATCTGAAACATATTTGCTCCAAATGGTGTCGGTATCCCTTAAGTGTGTCACCCTACAGTGCGCGGATAATACAGACATGATCGAGACCCCTCTCCGATCAATAATCAACAGCGGGACCTGGAGATCCGTACTTACTCCTACACATTCAACGATGACTTCTGTGATCGTGAGAACCTTTAACGCTTGTAACTAAATCCCTTTGTCTCGCGATATATTACATGTCCGAGATTCGGTCATCGGTATCTCCATACTTAGTTTGATCTCGTTTCCGACATGCACTCTTTTCTTGTTCCCGTGATATAACATTCTAGTGATCACATCACTTGCTTGCAAGCTATTTCAATGTGATATCACCGAGAGGGCCCAAAGTATATCTATCCGTCATCGGGATTGACAAATTAACACCTTCGTAGCACTGAACCCATCTTTATAGCACTGAACCATGAGCTTCAACATAACACCTTCGTAGCACTGAACCCATCTTTATAGTCACCCTGTTATGGTGTGACGTTTGATGTTATCAAGATACTTTTCCGGTGTTAGCAATTAACATGATCTCATGGTCTAAGGATAAAGATTACTTCGTATGATGTTATAGAAATATAAACATAATGACTTTGATCGTAATGCTATACTTCGGATGAATGTTCATCACATCATTCCACCAATGTTGTGACCTCGTTATTAACAACATCCAATATCCGTGATCAGGAAACCTTGATCATCTTGTTAATCAACGAGCTAGTCTATAAGAGAGGCATAACTAGGAACAATTTTTGTTTATTAAACACACATGTATTGACGTTTCCGATCAATACAATTATAGCATGCAAAATAAACATTTATCATAAACATGGAATAAGATAATAACCACTTTATTATTGCCTCTCGGGCATATTCCCTTCAACTTCAAATTTGGAACCAGACATATTGGTTGATTTGTCAAGATGCACCGATATACCAATAGCGGACATAAATTATGGCCATGACCTTGGTCACCTTTTTTTTGGACGATGGTCATATTTTTGAAAGTCTTGAATTGTTCAATAATTTTAGCAAATGCCTAAAAACTCATTTAAATGTTGGAAAGCAACTCTCATTGGTATGCAAGTCTAGAGTGGAACAGCGAATCTGAGTGGCCCCTTGTCGGAGTAGCGTATGTTTGAAGCTCTGACGTCAAAATTTTGGTACTGCACCGAAACATCACACACATCCATTCCAATATCCCGCGCATCCATTCAGACATACTTCATCTTTTTTAGAATGCATAGTTCCTATTTTATCCCTCCTCCTCTTGTTTGAAAGCCTTGAATTAATGTTCATTAATTTCGGTAGATATCTATAAACTCATTAAATGTTGGAAAGCATACATGCATGTGGGTCTATCTGACGGGGATAGCATCCCAAGTGGCAGTAGCGTACCTTAAAAGCTTCAACTTCAAAATTTCCGTATAGCGCCAAAATATCCCGCTCACCCATTCAAACATCCTACTCATCCATTCAAACATCAAGCCCTAAAAATTATTTTATTGTAGAAATTTAGCGTGGAAGCTTGAAAGGGTGTTATACATTGTGTGAAAAAAGGGGGCGGTGGCATTTTGAGGCATCATATTTGTAGTTGCTTCACAACAAACACATTATTGTTACTTGTAAATTCAAAAACAAACTTCAAATTTGGAACCAGACATATTGGTTGATTTGCAAAGATGCACCGATCTACCAAATACGGACACATCATCATAAACTATTTCCATGACCTTGGTCACCTTTTTTGGACGATGGTCATCTTCTTGAAAGCCTTAAATTGTTCAAAAAATTCAGAAAATTCCTAGAAACTCATTTAAATGCTGGGAAGCAACTCTCGCTAGCGTGTGGGTCTAGACGGTGACAGCGTGTCTGAGAGGCCCCATGTCAGAGTAGCGTATGCTAGAAACTTCGACCTCAAAATTTTGGTACAGCACCCAAACATCACACCCATCCATTAAAATATCCTGCGCATCCATTCAAACATGCTTCACCTCTTTCTAGAATGCAAAATTCCTCTTCTATCCCTAGTCCGGAAACAAGAATCCGAGGGAGCACTGCAATAATAGAGGGATATAGGTGGTAAATTTGCATTCTCCCAAGTGCATCACCCTATCGATGTTTCCTAGACCTTCTTCAATATTTACCTGCCCGCCCACTCTGACCTACACTAACTTTTTAGACCCACTATGCAAGTAACCCACATGATAGTGAGCCAGAATTACAGGAAGTAGAGATTCCCAATGATTGTTGTTCAAAATTTGAATATTGTTCGCTAAACCGAGATAAAATCCTTGTAATTATCCAACCTTGCTTATACTATCATTCCACTATGTCAGAGTAAAAGCTAAAAAAATCCAAAAACACGTTCCTAGCTTTATAAGCCAAAAATCAAGAGCCAGCATTAGAGCCCAACCAAACAGCGCCTAAATCTCAAGGAACTCTTGGTGTTTCTCCCTTGTTTTAGTACTTGGGTACTTTCAATTTTATTTAACAAAAAATCTGACCAAGCAGGGTATCATCGGCTAGTAGATCAATTTTTGAGATACTTTCATTAAATTGTGGTAACACCATTCTATTCCATGAATATATATAACCATAAAGTTTGAACATATTATTGAGAATTCACAGAATCCTAAACCATAAAATCTAAATCCCTAAACACTGACCAAGCAGGTATCGTGTAACTAATAGATCAAAATTTGAGATACTGTCGTTAAATTGGGTAACACCATTCTATTCCATGAATATAAGCATAAAGCTTGAACATTATTGAAAATTCCCGGAACCCTGATCCCTAGCTAAACCCCTAAAACCCAAGCCCTAAACCCCTATACCCCAAAACCTGGCCAAGCACGTAGCATGCACTTATAGATCAAATTTTGAAATACTTTTGTTAAATTGGGGAATGCCATTCTGTTTGACGAATATAAGCATAAATCCTGAGCATTATCGAAAATTTCCTAAACCCTAAAACCCTCAGCCCAAAAACCCTAACCAAGCAGGTGACGTGCACTCATAGATCAAAATTTGAGATACTTTCATTAAATCAGGTAACACCATTTTGTTAGACGAATATAAGAATAAATCCTGAGCATTACCAAAAATTCGCTAAACCCTAAACCAAAAACAACCCATAAAACTAAACCGTAAAACCCTAAATCCTCGACCCATAAACCCTAACCAAGCAGGTACCATGCACTTGTATATCAAAATTTGAGATACTTTCATTAAATTGCGGTAACACCATTCTATTCCATGAATATGAGCATAAAGCTTGAACATTATTTAAAATTTTTGAAACTCCAAAACCTAAACACTAAACCCTAAACCCTTACCAAACACGTAGCATGCACTTATAGATCAAAATTTTGACATACTTTCATTAAATTGGTAACGCCATTCTATTTGACAAATATAAGCATAAATCTTGAGCATTATCAAAAAACCCTCAACCCTAAACAACCCCTAAAACCCAAACCTAAAACCCCAAACTGTCAACCCATAAACCCAAACCAAGCAGGTATCATGCGCTTATAGATCAAAATTTGAGATACTTTCAATGAATTAGGTAACGCCATTCTATTCCACGAATATAAGCATAAAGCTTGAGCATTATTGAAAATTCGCTAAACTCCCTAAACCGTATTCAGTCCATAAAACCTAAACTGTAAAACCGTAAACCCTAAACCCTCGACCCATAAACCCTAACCAAGTAGGTACCATGGACTTATAGATCAAAGTTTGAGATTTTTTTCATTAAATTGCAGTAACACCATTCTATTCCACGAATATAACAATAAAGTTTGAACATTATTAAAAATGCCCTATACCCTAAACCCTAAAACCCTAAACCCTCAACCCTGCCTAAACAACCGTAGCAAATGAGGTATCATGCACTTGTAGATCAAAATTTTAGATATACTTTCCTCAAAATGTGCTAACGCCATTCAATTCCACGAATATAAGCATATATAAAGCAGCTTGAACATTATCGAAAATTCCAAAAAAACCTAAACCCTAAACCCCTAAACCCCTAAAACCATAAACCCTAAACCCTCATCCCTTTACCAAGCAGGGATCATGCACTTATAGATCAAGATCTGAGATACATTCTTTAAATTGCGATAACACCAGTCTATTCCATGAATATATATACACATATATATAAGGGATTTATATTTTCGTGCCCCTAGTTCGTAGTTGTACTCAGTTTTCCCAGTCGCTTAGTTTTTCCTCAGTTTTCCCCTCCCTCCATTCTGAAACCCTCACATGCGCTCGAACGGGGGGATGCCGTCAGGTCAAAGGCTTGACCGTTACATGCTGCCAGGTGGGACCGCGTTGGGAGGGTCATTTGTTGAGCGTTATGTTATGTAGCCTCGACCGTTACATGCTGACAGGTGTGGCCAGGATACACGGTGGACTAGTCATCCGTCTCTTGCTGACTTGTTGGCCCCGTTTTTCCCAATTGTGTGGCTAGTGCAGCCAATGACAAATGGGACCGTTCTGTGAGGTCGTCGAAACCAATGAACGATGGGGCCGCTATGTGGTTCCATTCTATGGGGCCTTTGTAGCCAATGACCGGTGGGGCCGTCATGTAGGGATGGAGGGGGATTTGCATATTTACCACATTTTACTTTGCTACTTGCATATTTTCCATTTTGTGTGTCACTGGCATGTGGTGGTCATGTGGAAAATATGAAAATTTCAAAGAAAAAGTTTGGCGGATATGCAAAATTGGCAAATATGAAATAATTCGCAGGTGGGGACGTGTATGACATGTCGGCTCTCTCTCATCCGCTCCTAGCCCTCAGCCTCGAGCATCTCCTATCCCACCGGCGGATAGAGCAGCCATCGTCGGCGTGTCGGCGTGTCGCCGGATCTGTCGTAAGACGGTATCGGACGGACTGTCGCGCTGCACCTCAACCACGGCTCTGGCACCTGTTTCGTCCGCACGCATTGTACATTGAGGCAGTACCGACCGCAGGCAGGTCCGCCGCCCACGACGACTGGGATTTGGTTCCGCTGACATAGCTCGACGAATAGTCGTAGGAATTGCTATTAGTTCTTGCTAAGACCTCTACTCCTGCTCCGCCCACCCTAATCGATTCGGTTCCTGTAATTTTGTTGATATTGTAGGTGCAAAATTAGTCCTCAATGTCAGGTTGTAGCGGGTACACCGGAGAGGGTGGGGAATCGATCATGTCATGGACACATTCTCCTTCTCCTGCCACGTCGGAAGTGCATGTAGCTCCTTCTCTTTGTACTACCGTTGAATTTGAAGTGCTGACATGGCCTATCGAACTGATTCCAATTTAGTTTGTTTTGGGATTGTTACATTGTGCTATGCAGGCTCATGATCCATGGTACATTGCATACCAAGATTAATCAACACAATGGTCTAGCCATAGCATGGATTTGGAGGAGATGGTTACCAAGTTAGGTGATGAATTGGCCCATAAAAACCTGTTGATATTCGAGCTGAAGTGTACTATCGAGGAAGAATTCAGAGGTTATTCGCAAAGAGAAGTTGACACGTGGGGTTGACCTTGCCGTAGCTGATCAAGTCATAGAAAATCTAAAACATGAACTTCAAGTGAAGAGGGGCTATAGTAGATTCACGTGGGAAGTTTTAGTAGTTATCAGCCGCGTCCTAGCAGTTACAGTATGCGGTTGTGGTGAAGGGTGGCACGTGTAATGATTAGTTAAATAGATAGCTAATTTAAAGAGTAGAATTGTTATTCAATAGATGGTTGTGAGCTCCTGCTAATTTAGTCACTTTGTGGTGCTAATTTAGAAAGTTGTCACGAGAATGCATTGCGGTGCCCGAGTTGCTTGCCAGTGGATCTAGCGGTCCCAGAGTGGTCGAGAGAATGCATTGCGGTACCCGAGTTGCTTGCCATTGGATCTAGTGGTCCCAAAGTTGTCGAGAGAATGCATTTGTGGGGCCTGAGTTGCTTGCCATTGGATCTAGCTGCCCATAGTTGGTGTGCCAAATGCCTAGAGGGTCAATTTGGGGCCTATCAGTTTTGACTATTCTGTCGCTGCCATCATGGCTGCCATGTAGAGTTGCAGTGTTTGCGGCAACATCCATTCCCTGTTCCAAATTAGTGGTTGAGATTGTCATTCCATGTTAGTTGACTCAATGTCCTCAAGATACAATCTAAATTAACTAACTTGGGTCAAAGGGAGTACTACTTATGAATCAGCTTTAGAGCATATCCACCATCCTTACTGCTCAAATACATATCAATTTTGATTCAAATCATACATATTTCGATCAAATTTATACAAGCCCACCGGAGATTGTCAAAGCAAGTACCACTACTTATGAATCAGCTTTAGAGCATATCCATCGGTCTCACAGCTCAAATACATGTCAAATTTATTCAAATCATACATATATTTAAGTCATAGAATTTTTGTTCAAATTGGGCTTAAATTTGTCCTAATTTTAAGTGGAAGGTGAGCTAGCCGCCCTCCCTACCGTATGTGTTCTCCAAGAAGTATGGGCAAAGTGCTCCCATCTGGCCTTCACCGTCAAAGTGCACCTCGATGTGCCAGCCGCGATCGCGTCCTGCCTCCCACAGCTTCGGTGCACGAGGGCTTGATCTACATCGTCGCACTGAGGTTGCGGATGATGGTTTAAATCGTCTTCGCATTGATGACCACTATCGGCAGCACAAGCGTAGAAGTTGCTGGTGATGGCTTCAATCGTCGTCGCATCGATGACCACTGTCGGCACCACAGTCGTAGATGTTGTGGATGATGGCTTCCATCGGTGTCGTTCATTGGTGGCCACTATCGACACCACCGCCGTCGCACTGATGTTGCGGATGATGGCTTCCATCAGTGTCTTTCATCAGCAATGGATCTAAGGATGTGAATGGAAGTGAGATAGACATAGACAAGGAAAGGGAGGGACATACAAGGAAAGGGAGTGAGACATACAGAGACATATCTGTGCCGCCACAAGCCATTCCGACCCCCACGCGTAGGTCCGCGCCGCCATACGTTGATATGAGGGGAGGAAGATGCGGTTGGTATACGTGCGACAGGGAAAGGGAGGGAGAGACCTCCAGCCCGTCGGATCATGATGTATCCAATGATGGTTGTCCAAGATCCGTGTGACATACATCTCGACCAATCAGAGCGCAGCCAAACTGAGTGCTAGTTGATGCGGCTGGTATATGTGCGACAGGGAAATGGAGGTAGAGACATCCAACCTATCGAGCTCTCCTCGCCGTACAAGGTTAGGTACGCCCATCAGGAGAGAGAGACCTCCAGCCCGTCGGATCGTGATGGATCCAACAGTGGCTAGCCAAGATCTGTGTGACATACATCTCGACCAATCAGAGCGCTAGCCAAACTGAGACATGAGAGAGGGGAAAAGTGAGGAAACTTTAGCGGGAGGGGAAAATTGAGGAAAACTTTAGCCGGAGGGGAAAACTGACTAGAGCTAAGGAAAACAAGGGCGCTTAGATAAAAAAATGACTAAGGGAAATTCAAGCTTTTCGCATAACAAATGGAAAATGTGTTATTTTAACAAAATAATCCATCTTGGCCGATATTATATTGTTTGCAACTCAAATATACACAAGTGTGCCAAATTTGACCTCATTTAGACAAAGTATGTTTTGGGATGGGTTATCTTGGAGGTTGATTGAGTAGAAAGCAATGCATCTTCATAGCTAGTAGCTCATTCCAACAAGTGGTTTAGGGGATAAGTCCATTTCTCTTTATTTCATTTTCCTTTACTATTCATGCTAGGTTTTAGTTAACATACTAAGACTCCATGTGAAGGTTGCACTATGTTTTGACTTCTTTTTTGAATTAAACTAACCCTAAAACCATTTATTTGAATTTAATCACTTAGAAAAAGAAAATTGTGTCTGATTACAAGTAAATCCAAAATTTTCAATTTCATATGGTAAATCAATCTAGGATACACAAGTGTGCCAAATTTTGGATCAATTGATCAACGTTTGCTATGGTTTAAGACATGAACTAGCTAAACCCCATGTGTTGATCACATGTCGAAGGCAAAACTGAGCAGTGCTAAGCAACTAGGTGCACGACAATGGAAACTTGCAATAACACATACATTATGGGGTTATCCATCATAAAAACTTGGAAGCGTCACAAACATTGACAGTAGTTCAAATTCAATACAAACATTGACAGTAGTTCAAATTCATCATACAAATTCAAATTAATAATTCAAATTCATTTTTTTCTTGCTCCTAGTGTTTTCGTTGGAATATTCTCGGAGTTCACCATCTTGCTCCGGGTTATCCTGGCTGGAATATTCTCATAGTCCACCATCAGCTTCTTCCGTTTGTTCCCTTTGTTCTTTTTCTCTGCATCAAATGAATCAAGAGATTTAGTCTGCCGTACAATTGGCTCAACCACGTTTGGATTCATTGGTTCATACAGTTCAAAACACATTGGCATCATTTCTTCAATATCCTCCTATGTAATTCCTTTACTTTGGAAGTCTGCTTCCAATGAATAAACTGTTTCAATCTCCCATGCATTTGGTGCAATCTCCCCTTCATTTGGTTCAATCTCCTCTCGATCCATTGGTTCAATCTCCCCTGCATCTGGTTCAATCTCCCCTGCATTTGGTTCAATCTCTCCTGCATCTGGTTCAATCTTGCCTGCATCTGGTTTAATCTCCTGTACATCTGGTTCAATATCCTCTCGATCTGTTGGTTCAATCTTCAATGTATCCATTGCTTCATTCTCCTCTCATTCAGATACTTCGTTCTCATGTGCATTTGTTTCCCCCGCCTGATCATCCATTACATAAGCTGTGTCCACTACATTTTTACAATGCCTAGCAATGTGCCCTAGGATCCCACAACATTTGCATTTACATCGTCGAGGTGGTGCACCACCCTCTGCACTAGCTCTCTCATCCTATTCTTCCTTGACCTACCTACTGGTCTAGTAAAAACTAGAGGGTATAGCTTGAAGCCTGGATTCACTTCCATCCATTGGTCTTTTCCCTACAAGGTTGGAACATTGTGAGCATATGGTTCCCTAAATTTGGCAACATAGAAATACTCCGACACATACTAATCAACTTCACCCTCTCCACCTCCTAGAACACCCATGAAAAACAATGCATGAATGCAAGGTTTCCCACAGAGCTGCCATTGCCTGCAATGGCATGTCCTGTCAGCCAAACTCACTGGATACCTCCATTGCCTATCTTTACTGTCAATGTATGTTACCTCAGCCTCCATTCCTTCTCTAATGCATTTCATCTTCAATTGTTTTGCCCTGGCATGCAATGCCTTAATCAAAGATGGGAGGATGAGATGGCCAACATATACTATTGATGCAATTCATTGACGCAAATCGATCTTTATCATGATCATCTGCCTAATCTTATCAAATCTTTTCCACATCATAAGCCCTTTCAATGACTTGACCTTTGCATTGAAACTCTCTGCAAGGTTACTTTTCACATAGTCTACCTTGCAAATTTCATTGAATTGGCTTCTTGACTACACCATTCCATGATGTGCATCCAATTACTCCTTCACCACAGGTTTGGGTTTATACAACACTTCCAAATGATACAGATGCTTCCTCAAGCTGCATGTGTATGAAGATGGCCATAGGTTGCCAGTATAAACTTTACCCTTGAATTTCTTTGTAAAATTCTGCACTAAGTGTCGCATACATTCCCTATGCTCCACTCCGGGGAATACTGCTTCTACAGCATTCTCCAATCCTTTGCAAGCATCCGTCTGGATAGTAAGTCTTGTTGGATGACCATAAGGTCGCGCAAGTTCTTTAGAAACCAAGTCCAACTTTCCTCTGACTCAATCTCCAAAACTCCAAAAGCAATAGGGAACATCCAATTGTGGCCATCAACTGCAGTAGTAGCTACTAGTTGTCCTTTAAATATACCATGAAGAGTTGTTGCATCCACGGCCAAATAAGACATGCAACCATCCAGAAACCCTTGCCAGCAAGCTTTGAAACAAACAAAAGCCTTTCTAAAGCACTCCTTCTCCATTCTCTTCCCTCTTATTTTGTATTGAACTGTATGCCTATCTATTTGTACAACACTACCTAGACTAGCCATCTCCACTTCAGCTTTGAAGCTGTAAAGCAACTAGAAACTTTCATTCCATGGACCATTGATCATATCAAGAGCCATTTCCTTTGCATAGAACATCCTCATGTAAGGTACTGTAATATTAAACCTTTTAGAAACATTTTTTATGAGTGTTGTTCCACCAAGTGATGGGTTCGCTCTCATTCAATCCATGATTTCATCTGCCAACCACCTAGTCTTTGCTAGTTTTGTTCTGTCCTTTGGCTTTCCCCCATGAGGTCGACAAGAATGTTCGAACCGGTTACCTTTCATCTGAAAAATAATGAAAATGTGAGGTGCAGTTAACAAATTCGACACAATGATCTAAAATACACAACTGGTTGTAATACCTGAACCAAACTGCTCCTGAGCATAGTTGATGCGTGCATCCTCCACCTAGACCTCTTGTATGGGCACTTCGCTGTGAACCTTGCTGGCTCAGTCTTAATAACAACATAATCATTATTGGTGCAGATGCAATATGTAGTAAGGGCATATGTAGTAAGGGCATTACGATAGTCCCGCATCGTTTCAAATACGATGACTTCTGAAATCTTAGGATCGTTCCTGTCCGACTTAATTATTGGCAAGTCCTCACCATTGTAGTCGGCTAAAATGAGACTGTCATTGTTCTCCTCGTTCTCTTCATCATCAGTGTCATCAAATCTAGCATCATGGACCAAATCCTCCGTGTATTGATCCTCTAGTGCCTATTTACTGAATCTATCTACCAATTCAGGAAACATCAACTCATCCTCATCATCTAGTGGAGGTTCTCCCTCGGCAAGCTCTGCTTCGTCGTCCACATAGGCCGCACGAGCGATTTGGCTTACACTCGTAGTGTGAACAGATGATACTTCTATGGACCTACAATGGGCGCGAGGGCACAAACTATTAGTAGAGACAACAGAGACACATGATGCCCAACCACCTGATGATGCCTGACCACCAGATGATGCTTTAGCCATCTTTCCCATGTGTTCAACTTTAGGTTGCACATTCAGATGAATTCGACCAAAACGTTCAGCAGCATTCAAAGAGAAAAGCATTACCAGATCAGCTTCGCTGTGGGAGCAATCTTTGCTTGCTAATGTTGAAATATTGCAAATCAACTGAATCGCCATTGCTCCAGGGGAATTTAGAATATATTTTATCTTTCAAATCTCTGAGAGTTATGGAGGTTGCAACCTGATAGCTGTGAGATTCGACATTGATGGCTTTTATTGATGGTTTTCTCCCAGATTTGATCGTTTTCTAGCTTTACCTAACAATAATACTTCGGTAGCAAAGAAAACTTGGTTTTTAATGTGCGTTTCAGGTTCTAAATGTCAGCAGAAGGTTTTAACTAGAGAAACACAATATTCTGGAGAAAACAAGCAAGTCTCGCTTTGGAAGCACTTGAGAGGAGGATATAGAAGCTTTAACGAGCAACTATACGGCGGGAATATTTTTTTGCTCGAATCGTTTCAGCCGTATAATTGCCTCCGCCTTTGTCTTGTCAAAAGGGACAACTTCCGTGAAGGGACCAAGGACAAAAACACAACATAACAGTCGCCACACCATCCAGAAGGGAGAAAGAAGAGATCTAGAGAAGGAGGAGAAGACGTTCTTCATCTCACTCCACGATCTTCAACCTCCTATCCAATACACCTCCATAGCCACTACTTGGACTTGAGAGAGAGAGAGAGGGATCTCCACCTTGCAAGACTAGGGTTTGGGATTGTTTCTTCCCATCTTGAATTGTGTTGAATATTTTTCTATTCTTATTGTGGATCTCCATGGTAATACAATGACGAATTACCTTTATGTGATTATATTGATGATCTGTTCTTCTCTCATGTGTAAGTAATTCCCTTGGGAGTGGGAGATGTAGGGGATTGGTGAAATGTGATGTGCCATCATATATTTTCCATTAGTTTGTGATTAATTCTAATTACTATATTATGTCCGCTTGACTATCTGTGGGATGCCTAATGCTTGTTGTCCAATTAATGGCCCAGACTACATGATGCTTTGTTCTACATAGATAATATCTTGTTCGCTAGTGGACCAGCGACCCCCGGGTGACACAAGGATATCAATGGAAAACTAGTAGACTCGAGGATAAGAAGGAACCACTATGCTAATTGCATTAGTCCGATCCAATGAGCTTAATCGCCAAGCGACCTAAAGGGTGTTAATCGTCTAGTGTCTAACCATGGTTTTGGTAACAGGCAAGTAGGATTATTGAAGTTGGGATGAAATCTACCAAGAGGAGTTCCAGCTAATTATGGGTTGCTCGCCTACACATATATTTATAAGATTATAATTGTTACATTTATCACTCATCCACCTGGCACAATCACTATCACCATGAACTGAATCTCCCCGCGCCTTCTTTTGCCATCTGTAGGAAACAACAAACAACCAAGTCGTTCTTTATTTTTATGCTTTATATTTCTGAACTTTACATTTTAGTTCTATTTAAATACATCTCATTTATTCAAAACCCATTCCTATTTCAACACTTGCAGTCAATTCACTCGAAGACCTATGACAACTTTGGGTGCGATAGAGACTTCACCCATAAACACTTACCTTTGGGCTCCCTGTGGGATCAATATCTATACTTTGAAACTCGTTGCAAACAATATGTGCACTTGCAGACATCAAGCTATTTTCTGGCGCCGTTGCCAAGGAGCTAAGCGCTAAGTGTTTGTCTTTTGACATTTCAGGTGTTGCTACTACAAAATGTTCTCCCTAGGAGACAAAGGGTCTACACGCTCTGGTAGGACATATCTACCCGATTATATTGAGCGCGTGCCTCCTCAAAGCCGCGAAGAGATTATTGAAAAACTTTTAAGATCAAGTAAAGTTGAAGTTGAAAACCCGAGTGATATTATGGAAATCGTGTCTATTTACAGGAAAACTCCTATGAAACCTGAGAAAACTCTTAGGGAATACAGTGCTCCAAGTTCTGAATTTCTTAAACAACCAATAGAGTTCCCTAATCCTCGAGTTAGAGAATATCGATTTTATGGTGGAATTATTAAAAATTTCTAGGAAAAAGCTTCTAGTGGAAGGTAAGATGAAGACACAGGAAGACACATTAGAGAGTTCGATGATGTGATAACATCGCTTGGACCAAAAGGTTTGCCAAAAGACTTTTCTAGTCTTAAATTATTTCAATGGTCTCTTAAAGGTAAAGCTCTAGACTGGTTATATTCTCTCCCTCACCATTACATTAAATGTTGGGAAAACTGCATTGTTAAATTCATAAACGGATTTAATCCTTTTGAAAAGGTAACTGAACTAAGAAAGAATATAGGTAACTTTAGTCAGAATGTGGGAGAAAACTACCCACAAGCCTAGGAAAAATTCATTGGAATGATCAATAGTATTCCTAATCATGGCTATTCTGAATCAACTATTTGCCATTTATTTTACCATGGTCTTAATACTCAATGTGGAGAGTTGCTTGACTTCTCAGCAGGAGGGTCTATAAACACTCTAACTATTAAGGAATGTTTGGAATTGATGTCTACTAGGGCTAAGAATGATTCTTTATATAATCCTGATTTTGGTACTAAGCTGGAAAGAGGGATACTTCGGATAACTCATAATCTTATGCCCGATGTACGCAAAATAAAGAAAGAAAAAGGTATACCTTCTGAACTTGATAAGGAAAACAAAGTAGATTTTTTACAAGTTTTAAATGAAGAAGATGAAACTAGAAATGTTTTGCAAGAATTAAAACATCGACAAGTGAAATCTCATAATAACTTGCATAAGCATTTCCAAAAACACAAAAAGATTTTGGCAAAACTCACTGAAAATTATGATGAGTTTGGCCAAGAAATAAAACAATTTCACAAGTAACTTTGTATGATTGAAACCCAGTGTGAACAAATAGCATCTGGCTATCAAATTTTTCTTTGCGATGATAAAGATATTCTTTTTTCAACTAATGTTGTCACAAGAAGGGGTGCAGTTGTCACAGGACCCTTAGGACCACCGAAATATGAAGCTGAAAAAGAGAAAAAGGAAAAGTCCTTGCTCGAAGCAAGCCAAGAAGATGATACATTGGTGGATCCTCAAGATGAGACTGAAAAACAAGATCAAACCAAGGAGGACCAAAATGATGCACATGATGACCATTATGACTCTTATGCAGAGATGGTTGATCTAAGAGAAGATAGAGAAATAAGCAAGGAGAATGAAGTTGTTGTAGTAGAAAAGAAGAAAAGCGATAAGCAACAACAAAAGAAAGCAACGAAAGAGACTGACCCCCCACAAAAGCTAAAATACAAGAGTAAGTCAGGTGAGAAAAAGCTTCCTTATCCAGAACGAAAAAGAAAGCACCGGATCAGGTAATTTATAATTCTTTTACAAAGGCACTTAGTGACCATCATCTGGAAATTCCATTTGCGGATGCAATCAAAGTTCCTACTTATACAGAATTCCTCCATGATATTCTTAGTAGAAAGAAAGAAATAACTGAAACTATTGCCATGGTAACCAGTTATCCTGCTAATGGAAAGCTGTTATCTAAGTCTGGAGCTCCTGGAATACTAACTATTTCATCCTCAATAGGTAAAACTGATATTCACAATGCCTTGTGTGATCAAGGAGCAGGAGTTAGTGTAATGCCATACTCCCTTTATAAAAGGTTAGGATTAGGGGAGTATTCTCCTACTACTATCACTTTACAGATGGATGACAAGTCCACTAAACAACTGGTTGGTATGATTGAGTATGTTTTACTTAGAATAGATGAGCATGTTATTCCCACTGATTTTATTATTCTTGAAATGTCAGAAGATGAAATATTATCCATAATACTTGGAAGACCTTTCCTTAGTACTACAGGGGCATCCGTAGATTGTGCTGAAGGAAAGATAATCTTCAATGTTTATGATGCTGAAATCATCCGGTATTTTGCAAAGAAGCTAGAAGTAGGAGAAAGATATATTCCACCGGCAAAACGAGTTCATGAGGTAAGTGCCTTTGATAAGGGGCAACCCAAGGTAAGAATTCGAGAACAGAAAAAGGTTGAGTTACTCAAACATTCCTAATAAAAGCTTAATGGGAGTCAACCCATCTCGTTAATAAAATAGATTAGAGAATAAAAGGTTCACCCCCATTCCTACCACTTTTTTACAAACATCGATTGAATGAGTTTAGAATCAGAATAAAATTTTAAGTTCGAGTTTTACATCTAAAGAAGATAAAATTTTACTTTTAATAAGCCAATGTTGGTCGACAGTTTCTACTATCAATTTTTTGTCCAATATAAGGTATTTTGCTAAGTTTTGAGATAATAATGTATTCTCAAAGAAATAGAATTTTTTTGATGATTACTGATGGTTTAACGACCAACTATACGACGGGAATAAAAATTCCGGCCGTATAGATATCTTTACCATCAACAAATTTTCTTCGAAGGCACAGAGAGTTTAACAACCAACTATATGGAGGGAATAAATTTTTTGGCCGTATAGCTCCTGTCATATAGATATCAATGCCTTCGTACAAAATTCTTTGAAAGGTACTAGGAGTTTAACGACCAACTATACGGCGGGAATAAAAATTCTGCCCGTATAGTTCCGGTTGTATAGATATCTATGCTATCTTTATAAATTTATCTCGAGGGACAGACGGTTTATTGACCAAATATACGGTGGGATCATTTAGATCCGGTTGTATAGTTGTGTCTGTATAGCTGTTTCTGCATAAAGAAACCCTAGTTGGCAGCGCCGCCATAACTATACGGGCGCAGCAACATCACCCGCCCGTATAGTTCCGGCCGTATAGTTTGGTGCGACCACAAAATCGCACCAGGGCACCTAGGTCTACCTCCCCTCCTCATTATTTGTCTCATATTCTATCTCCAAACCTCTCCAAATCCACCTAGAAGACTTGATTCTTCGCAGTTTTCGTTTGTTTGAGTGGGGGAATCAATAGATCGGTATGTTTCTCTTCCTATCCGTGCTTTATTTTCATATTTCCATGGTTGAAAATCTGACATTAATCTAATGGATGAACAAGCTTATTTTGTTTTACCTATTAATTTCTCACGGTAGGATTGAACTTTTCAATGTAGGATCGTTCATATATCATGTAGAAACTATATGCCTAAGGTTTTATGGTGAAATTTTTCAGTGCATCACGATGAACAAGATTGGTAACCTCTTTCATTCGAGCAAGTGCCAACGGGTCGAGGGCTTGTTCTCGGGGTTCCGAGCCTCGCGCAACTCCAAGTTGGACATTGTCTCATCGAGGAGGGTGCTGCCCACACGTTGGGCTGACCACAACTTTCTCATCACGTAGGGTTAAAGGCGGACTTCAACCTCATGTGCAACAGGTCGGGGTTGGCGATACTTGGCTTCGCAATCCACGATACCTACGACGAGCTTACCCATGAGTTCCTTGCCTCCTTTCACGACGACCACTGGGAGAAAGGTAATATGTGCACTGTAAGCTTCACCATGCACCGGCAACACTATGAAATAAATTTCAAACAATTTTGCAATGCTTTCAGCTTCCCTCATGTTGGGGAGCATACTGTTACTAACCTCTATAGCGTCACAAATGGAGAGACTTGGGAGATTATTTATGTTAATGGTGGCAGGCAATTTTACCAAAAGAAGATGTCCACCATTCAGAACCCAACCATCTGCTACTATGCTTTGTTCCTTGCCAACACACTACTGGGAAGAGGTGACACCAGTTCCATGGCCAATGCGGACATGGCAATGATCACCAAGGCTCTCTTCCCCACTTCACCACAAAGCCCCAATCATGCAGCTCTACTCACCCAACACTTTCGCCACCAAAGCAACAAGACCAAAGGTGATATTCGCATTGGTGGAGGTAACCCACAAACTCATGAACATCAAGTATTTGACTGCTTGTGGCTTCCTTAGTGTCTACCATGCTAACTGAAGGCTCCGAGCATATCAATTCAGTTATCTTGGCGATGCACAGGGTGAGCAGGTTCAGTTGCCATGCCCCCAAGCCTTCTGGATTGTGGAGAAGAACACTTGGATCCTCACCAAGGACCAAGTGATGGAGATCATGGCCGAGCTCTAGCCTGATGAAGAGGAAGGTGAAGAAGGAGGGCAATGGGATGAGGATGAGCAGGAGCAGGAGCAGGAGTAGGAGGAAGAGTAGGGACAAACCCTTCTTGGGAGGGACAAGCGCAGCATCAGCATCAGCAAGGGGAGCTGGGACCCATGGCCCAACCAGCCACAGCAGGGGAACGGCTACATCCCCTATCAGGAATTCCAGCAACTCAACCAACGCATTAGGGAGATCGACCACACTCTTCAGGAAGTGAATGAATATGTGAATACTTTGACTCACAACTTTAGTCACTTCATGACCCACTTCCTCGACTACTACCAGCAGTATCTGCACCAGCTTTCAAATTATGGCAACAACTGAGCCTGGCAATAGCTTAAGCTTGGGGGAGGTTTGAAAACCTCTAAGCTTTGCATTCATGTTTTCATTTCTTATTTTGATTTATTCTTTTGAATTTTGTATGTTTATTTTCATTTTTGCATTCCTAAACCAAAATTACAAAAAAAGTTGTAGCTTTATTTGCAAGTTTGTTTCTTTGTTTCTCTTGGAGATTGCTTAATTTCAGGTGATTTGGCGATAAGGAAATACAGAAGGGGTTCGACTCAAATATGAGAACTAAGTAAGCAAGAGGAGGTATCACATTCTTTTCATCACCCTCTTTGCAACCTTAAATCGATCCTACAATTATTTACTCGCTTGCACTGGAGTCACTCCCCACTTAGCTTGTTATCCTATAAATTCTATTCCTTTGCTAGTGTCTTCTTTTTAGCTTTGAAACATTGAGCAATGAACTTGGTTAAAAATACTTCCTACATTTTTACAACAAGACAAACCATCTGAAAGATGACTTGAGTCCATGCTTAGCTCAAAGAATTTGATTTTAGAACTACTCCATCCCATTTGAGCTTAATATAAATGGACTCGATAGTACCCTTGATTGAAGTTGTTTGATCAAATGGATGATTTGAAGTAGTAGAGATTATGCCACTACTTTTTCTAATAATTACCGTAAGATATTGCTTTACGTGTGTCACTAAAACTCTGTCGTGCTCCATGGGGAACTATTAACTCTGCTGGCCAACAAACGATCTAAATGTGGGAAACCACTTGATTTCGGCTATTGAGTTATGTAAACGTCTGCAGAAACAATGCTATGACGGGTAAAATATTTAGTCTTCTCATGGTTTCATGTTCCAAGTGAGGTTGTAGTACTCCAGTGGCCCGTTATTGCTCAACATCATTTATTGGCATGGCGACGAGTGCACAACATAGCCCCAATTAACATGTTAAAAATAGTGGCATGATTTCGCTAAGAAAGAGCTGAACTTTTTGAAAGAGAAAAGAAAGAAAAGGTGCTTTGAGAGTCTTGAAATTTTGACATGGGAGTAGATGAGTTGTTCTTAAATTAAATGTTTTTATGCCAACCTAAGTACTCTTAATTGATTAAACAAACAAGAACAAAAAGCTTTCATCTCTCAACGAAGAGAGACACCAAAAGAATTTGTCTCACTCTCCTAGCTAAAACTTTCGACACTTGCTTGGGCATATGATTTATTTGCTAACAAGATATACGTGGTTAGGAAGTGGACTCAGTGCAATCTTGTGAATACTTGTATGATCATATTTAAGGTTGCAGGGATTGTGAAGAAAAGAATTTAACACTGATTCAAACTTATGAGTTCCTTTATTTCCAGTCTGGAATCTCTGCTATTCTTCCTTATTTCCTTGTCACTCAAGGGCGAGCAACATCTAAGGTTGGGGAGTTGATAGCTGTGAGATTCGACATATTTTTGATGGCTTTTATTAATGGTTCCTCCTGGTAGCTTTACCTAACAATAATAATTCGGTAGCAAAGGAAACTTGGTTGTTAATGTGTGTTTCAGGTTCTGAATGTCAACTGAAGGTTTTAACTAGAGAAACACAATATTCTAGAGAAAACAAGCAAGTCTCGCTTTGGAAGCACTTGAGAGGAGCATACAGAAGCTTTAACAAGCAACTATACGGTGGGACAATTTTATTGGCCATATAGTTCCAGCCGTATAGTTACCACTTTCTTTGTCTTGTCAAAAGGGACAACCTCCGTGAAGGGACCAAGGACGAAAACACAACGCAGTAGCCTCCACACCATCCAGAAAGGAGAAAGAAGTGATCCGGAGAACGAGGAGAAGACATTCTTCATCTCTCTCCACGATCTTCAACCTCCTATCCAATACACCTCCATAGCCACTACTTGCACTTGAGAGAGAGAGAGAGGTATCTCCACCTTGCAAGACTATGGTTTGAGATTGTTTCTTCCCATCTTGAATTGTGTTGGATATTTCTCTATTCTTATTGTGGATCTTCATGGTAATACAAATACGAATTTCCTTTATTTGATTATATTCCTGATCCGTTCTTCTCTCATGTGTGAGTAATTCCCCTGGGAATGGGAGATGTAGGGGATTGGTGAGATATGATGTGCCTTCATATATTTCCATTAGTTTGTGATTAATTATAATTACTATATTATGTGTGCTTGACTATCTGTGGGATGCCTAATGCTTGTTGTCCAATTAAGGGCCCAGACAACATGATGCTTTGTTCTACATAGATAAGATCTTGTTCATTAGTGGACCGGTGACCCCCGGGTGACACGGGGATATCAATGGAAAACTAGTAGACTCTAGGATAAGGAGGAACCACTGTTCTTATTGCATTAGTCCGATCCAAGGAGCTTACTCGCTAAGCAACCTGAAGGGTCTTAATCGTCTAGTGTCTGACCCTGGTTTTGGTAATAGTCTAGCAGGATTATTGAAGTTGGGATGAAATCTACCAAGAGGAGTTCTGGCTAATTATGGGTTGCTCGCCTACACATATATTTATAAGATTAGAATTTTTACATTTATCACTCATCCGCCTGGCTCAGTCACTATCACCATGAACTGAATCTCCCCGCGCCTTCTTTTGCCATCTGGAGGAAACAACAAACAACCAAGTCGTTCTTTACTTTTATGCTTTATATTCTTGAAGTTTACATTTTAGTTCTATTTAAATACATATCATTTAATCAAAACCCCTTCCTATTTCAACACTTGCAGTCAATTCACTAGAAAACCTATGACAACTTCTTGTGTGAGAGAGACTTCACCCATAAACATTTACCTTTGGGCTCCCTGTGGGATCGATATCTATACTTTGAAACTCGCTACGAACGATCTGCGCACTTGCAGACATCACAACCACCGTTGGGAAGTAAAATCTAGAGAGATATCATTCACAACCACGAATTACGCTAGTATCCAGTTTAACCGCCAGCCGAAATGCCAGCGCTGGATCAATCCTATTCGAAAAGCAAGGCAGTAAGCTGAGAACCAGTGATTCGTGCTCAATTACTACCTATAATCAATACACATCGGGAAACATTACTTACCTAGATGGAATCCATGCGTTAGATCCCTTCGATTCCATCCAATCTTCTCCGGACTCGACATGGAGGACCGGTGCACCCGCGGGCGTCGCATACTGTTCCGCGAAAGGGGTAGATCTAGCGGGGGAGGAAGCAGAGACGGAGTGTGCTCCGTGGCTAGGGGAGGGGGCGGCTCAGGGGCCGAGGATGACATAAGGTAGGAGGGGCTCTCAGGTAGGAGGACACGACAGCAGGGGTGCGGAGCGGAGGGGCGGTGTGGGAGATATTCCAAGATCAGAGCAAGAATGGCCAGTCCGACGTGTCTCCATGCGGCCCCACCCTTCACCACGTATGCAAGACCCGTCCAAAAGTGGCCTCACCCTTCACCACGTATGTAGGAGCCGTCCCAACACGGCCCCACCTGTCAGCATGTAACTGTCGAGGCGATGTGACGTAACGCTCAACACAGGACCCGACCAACGCGGTCCCACCTGTCAGCATGTAACGGTCAAGCCTTTGACGTAACGGCATCCCCCTGTCCGAGCACATGTGAGGGTTTTCGAATGAAGGGAGGGGAAAAGTGAGGAAAAACTAAGCGACTGTAGAAAACTGAGTACAACTAACGAACCAGGGGCACGAAAATAGAAGTCCCTAAAGATAAAGCTTGAACATTATTATTGAAAATTCATAAACCCTAAAACCAAGAAAACCCTAAACCCTAAAAACCAACCTTAAATCCTAAACCCTAAACCATAAAATCCTAAATCATATACCCTAAACCCCTAAACCCTCAACCCCAAAAACACAAACCCTAAACCCATGGATATATTTATCTTGTGTGGAAACTAGGGTAGTGGGATTTTGAGCCATAGTTATTTGTAGTTTCTTCATGATAAAGCCACTATCGTCGCTTGAAAAATTGAAAATAACTTCAAATTCAGAAGCTTCCTTTGTAAATAATATTTTAAATGCCAATAATACGGACCAATCTACCAAATACAAACATGTTGTTATAAACTATAGCAAAGATATGGCCATGACCTTGGTCATCTAGTTTGAAAGCCATGTATATTCATACATGATGTGCCATATATCGTATGACAAAATTAACGCCATTATTATCGATTGGGGCTTTTAAAATAACTCTAAATATGGAAGCTCTTTCTGTAAACAATGTTGAAATGCCAATATGCACCAATCTACCAAGCATGGTTGCATTATCATAAAGTATGGTATCACATATGGCCGTGACATTAGTCATCTAGTTTTTGAAAGCCATGAATGTTCAAACATGGTACGCCATATTGTGAAACAAGTTTTTCAAGAGTTATCAAATTTTATATATTTTTCATGGAAATTAGCTAATGCACAAAATGAGACACCAACAGAGAAACGAATGGTTGTATTTTGATTTATATTTTGGTTCTTTATTTAAAAAAAATAGCCCAAATTTGGTGTCATTACCATTCATATCAAAAAATTGAAATCTTGCAAAACTCTCGGTGGTTCTCCAATATTTGACTAATTCGATAGATTTAAACTATTTTTAAAAATTCAAGAGCAAGCTATATCACACACTTTGTAGTTCGTAATTAGACATAATTACTTTCAATTGTCAAAAAGTCATTTTATTGCACATCTTTAGCTAGGAAGCTTGGAAACTCATGAAAGTAGGGCATTATCCATCAAATCTAGAATCTCCTTTCTAAACAATTGCTTGAAATGCACGTATGCACTGATCTACATATGGACATGTTTGTAAGCTTGGTTGGCAAAGTTGCTTCAATGTACGGAATAGTACAAAACATGAAAAAGGTACATAAAATATGGCTGTGACGTTGCTCCTCTTCTTTGAAAGCCTTGAATTAATATTCATTAATTTTGGCAGATGTCTATAAACTCATTAAATACTAGAAAGCATATAGGTCTGTGGGTCTATCTGACGGGGATAGAATCCCAAGTGGGACTAGCGTACCTTAGAAGCTTCAACTTCAAATTTTCCGCAGAGCACCGAAACATCCCGCCCACCCATTCAAACATCCAGCCCACCCATTCAAACATCCAGCCCCAAAATTTATTTTATTGCACAAATTTAGCCTGGAAGCTTGAAAGGGCGTTATACATTGTGTAAAAAAAGGGGGCGGTGGCATTTTGAGCCATCATTTTTGTAGTTGATTCACAACAAAACACATTGTTGTTACTTGGAAATTAGAAAACAAACTTCAAATTTGGAACCAGATATATTGGTTGATTTCCAAAGATGCACCGATCTACCAATTACGGAGACGTCATCATAAACTATTTGCATGACCTTGGTCACCTTTTTTTTGGACGATGGTAATCTTCTTGAAAGACTTAAATTGTTCAAAAATTTCAGCAAATTCCTAGAAACTAGTTTAACTGCTAGGAAGCAACTCTCGCTGGTGTGTGGGTTTAGATGGTGACTGCACGTTTGAGAGGCCCCACGCCAGAGTAGCGTATGCTAGAAGCTTCGCCCAAACATAGCACCCATCCATTAAAATATCCCGCGCATCCATTCAAACATGCTTCACCACTTTCTAGAATGCAAAATTCTTGTTCTATCCCTCCTCCGGAAATAAGAATCCGAGGGAGCACTATAATAACAGAGGGATATAGGTGGTAAATTTGCGTTCTCCCAAGTGCATCACCCCATCGACGTTTCCCAGCCCTTCTTCAATATTTACCTGCATGCCCATTCCGACCTACACTGAAGTTTTGGACCCACTATGCAAGTGACCCACATGTCAGTGATCCAGAATTACGGGAAGTAGAGATTTCCATTGCTTGTTGTTCAAAATTCGAAGACTAAACCGAGATAACATTGTTAAAATCATCCAACCTGGCTTGAAATCTTGAAATTCATGAAACTTGGTCATTATCCATAAAAAAATTTATACTCTTTGCGCCATGAGATTTTGAAGCACATATAACCTTTGTAGTTGCTTCACAATGAAAGCCATTATTGTCACTTGGACAATTTAAAATAACTTCTATTTTTGATCCACTCTTTTTTGTAAACATTGTTTGAATTGCCAATATGCTGTTATGCACCGATGTACCAAACATGGACACGTTATCATAAACTATGGCAAACATATTTCCATGACCTTTGTCATCTCGTTTGAAAGCCATGAAGTATTCCCCCACCCCGTCTGCAGGATATGCCCCAAGAAACAACAGACCCCCTATGTCCTGTCCAAGCTACCCCAATCATAGCGGAGGAAACTTGAAGTATGGAGGAAACCACAACAACAACCCCGGCAACTCCAACAATTTCAACCGCGCACTGCCCAAGTCCAACAACAACAACAATACTGCCCCAAGGACTAGAAGCAATGTTGTGCCTGTTCCAGCCAAAGACAAGTTCCATATTACTTGCTTTGAATGTGGAGTCAAGGGTCACTACTCCAATGAGTGCCCCAAGAAGCTTGTAGCCACCACCAATGTGAATGCACCTGCACAGCAGCAACACCGTGTTCAGCCTAGAAGGAGATTTGCCCCAGGGAATTCACTCAACCGCAATGGCCGTTTGTTCCACATGAATGTTGAAGAAGCTCAGGAAGAGCCCGATGTGGTGCTGGGTATGTACCTATTAGAGTTAGAAAAATTTGCAAGGCTATACCTATCAGAATCCATGGAATAGATTTTTATGCCAATCTAATAGTACTTGGAACCAAAGGTTTGGAAGTAGTACTAGGAATGGATTGGATGTCGAAACATAAAGGATTAATCGACTGTGCCAAGAAAACCATAACCATGACTAGTAGCTCTGGAGTATCAGTAGAGGATGTATCTAAAACCTTGCCCCGTCAATTCAAATGCAACAAGAGTGTAGCCCAGCCAACCCTAGACCAAGTCAGAGTAGTCTGTGAATACCCCGACGTGTTCCCAGATGAATTGCACGGTATGCCCCTAGATCGGGATATCGAGTTCATCATTGAACTAATTCCTGGAACTGGACCCATAGCTCAGAGACCTTGTAGTATGAACCCATCTGAATTAGTGGAGCTAAAGAAGCAACTTGATGGTATGTTGGACAAAGGTCTGATTCAACCAAGCGCATCACCATGGAGGTCACCTGTTTTGTTTGTGGATAAGAAGGATGGAGGTAACCGTTTGTGCACGGATTACCGGAAGCTGAATGATGTCACCATCAAGAACAAGTACTCACTGCCAAAGATAGAGGATCTGTTTGATTAGTTGACTGCTGCCAGAGTGTTTTCTAAGATTGATCTTAGAACTGGTTATCATCAACTCAAGATTCGTGCAACGGATATTCCAAAGACTGCCTTTACTACCAGATATGGGTTGTATGAGTATACGGTCATGTCTTTTGGGTTAACCAATGCCCCTTCTTATTTCATGAATCTCATGAATAAGATTTTTATGAACTTCCTGGTTAAGTTTGTCGTTGTTTTTGTCATCGATATTCTAATCTATTCTAAGTCAGAATAAGACCATGAGCTACATCTGAGAACCATCCTTGAAACCCTTAGAGATCATCAGTTGTATGCCAAGTTTAGCAAATGTGAGTTCTGGTTGAAGGAGGTAGGATTCCTCAGACATATCGTATCAGCCGGAGGACTCGCTGTGGATCCTGCCAAGATTAAGGATGTTAAAGAATGGAAAGCCCCAACCACTCAAACCCAAGTCCGTTCATTTCTTGGATTAGCAGGATATTACCGCAAGTTTGTTGAAGGATTTTCGAGCATCGCAATACCAATGACCCAATTGTTGAAGAAAGATAAGAAGTTTGAATGGACGGACAAATGTGAAGAAAGTTTTCAAGAGCTCAAGAAGAGGCTGATTTCAGCCCCAATTTTCATTATGCCAGATATCAAGAAGCTTTTTGATGTGTATTGTGATGCATCCAAGGTTGGTCTCGGATGTGTGTTGATGCAAGAAGGCAAAGTCATAGCATATCTGTCTAGACAACTGAAGCAACATGAGAAAAACTACCCTACCCATGATCTTGAACTAACAGCTGTAGTTTTAGCCTTGAAGACATGGCATCATTACCTGATGGGTAACCGCTGTGAGATTTATTCGGATCGCAAGAGTCTTAAGTATATCTTCACCCAGAAGGAGCTGAATATGAGGCAAAGGAGATGGATAGAGTTAATGAAGGATTATGACCTTGATTTTCACTATCACCCCGGCAAAACCAGTGTGGTAGCGGATGCTCTTAGCAGATTTCCGTGTAGATTAAACACCATGATTAAAGAAGCCCAACCAAGTGTGCATGAAAAGTTGGAGCAGTTTAGAACAGAGCTAGTTAGCAAAGGATTTTTAGCTAGCATTGAACTTCAACCCACTTTGATCAGTCAGATCAAGGAAGCCCAGAAAGGAAATGCAAGTATTGATGGAATCAAACATCGTATGAGTACAGGAAAGGTACCCGGATTCACCAAAGATGAAGGAGTTTTGTGGCACAAAGGACGTATATGTGTCCCAGCAGATTCGGAGTTGAAGCAAGTTATCATGCAGGAAGCTCGTGATACTCTTTATTCTATCCACCCCGGAGGAATGAAGATGTATCGGGATTTGAAGGAGCAATTTTGGTGGCACAATATGAAGAGAGAAATCGGAAGCTACATAGCCAAGTGTGATATATGTCAGAGAGTCAAAGTAGAACATCAGAGACCCGCAGGACTTTTGCAACCATTGTAGATCCAGAATGGAAATGGGATTCCATTGGAATGGATTTTATCACCGGTTTGCCTACTTCTAGTAGGGGAAATGACTCTATTTGGGTCATAGTTATCAATCTAGCTTGCAAATGGCCCCATTTGAATTTCTGTATGGAAGAAAGTGTCGTACCGCCTTGAATTTGTCGCAAGTAGGAGAGAGTCAGATTTTCGGACCCGACATCCTACTAGAAGCCGAAGAGAAGGTTCACAAAGTCCGTGAACACCTCAAGACCGCCCAATCCATAAAAAAAGAGTTATGCTAACAAGAGACGTTGAGACTTGACCTTCAATATCGGAGATTTCGTGTATCTCAAAGTGTCGCCTTTGAAGAGAATGCAGCGTTTTCAACTGAAAGGGAAGTTAGCCCCCAGATATATTGAACCCTTCAAGATTTTGAATCGCCGAGGGGAAGTATCTTATCAACTGGAACTTCTAGAGGAGATGTCAGCCATCCATAATGTGTTCCATATCTCGTTACTTCGGAAATGCCTAGAGGTTCTTGAGAAGACCGAAGTTTTCAAGAACATCGATCACCGAGCCATAGATATCAACAAAGATCTAACTTATCATGAAGTACCCATTCGTATTTTGGAAGAAGCCTTCAGAACCACTAGGACCCAGAGTATCAAGTTTCTCAAGATCCAGTGGAGCAACCATACTAAAGAAGAAGCTACTTGGGAGCGAGAGGATTACATTAGGACTAAGTTTCCAGATATATTTAGTTCCTAGTTTTTCTTAAATCTCGGGCCGAGATTTTGTTTAAGGAGGGAAGGTTTGTAACACCCCAAAAATGTTAATCAAGATTATCAAGTTCTAATAACCCAAATTTAGGGTTAACAAAACTTTGATTCCAAAAATCTTTATGAATGCATGTGTGTTTTGCATTAGTGTATGATGGATTAAATTTGCCATGCTTGATTGTTACAAATGATGAGAAATGGTTTAAAGGTGCATGCTACATCGTCTAGGCCAATTACAAACAAAATCAAAAGAAAAAGAAATCAAATATGAATTAAATAACCAAATGGTCATTTTGACCAAAGTTAACCACTAGGCCACTTTTAGTGTTCCTAGAAGAGTAATTCTAACAGAAACAATTCCACTTCTTTTCACCCCTTGCTAGACCAAGTAAAAGTGAATCCAAGCCCACTTTACAAACTCATAAAAACTATTTCCAGATCAGTTTAATGGATAGTTCAAATTTGAATCAAGTTCATATGGTAAGATCACCATTTTGCAAAAAACTATCAAATCAATTCCACTTAACATTTCCAAGCGACATTAGACACTCAAGATTAAGATCAAATCACTCACAAAATTTCATTTGAAAATTTCAAACTAAAGTTCTTGCGGCCATTTCATCAAACACCTTGCTTATCCTAATTAAGCACTGCCTAACTTCACTATTTTGGAGCAGTGATCATCCACCCCACTGTCCCCTCTTCACTCCCTGTCTCCCAGCACCTAGCCAAGCACCAAACACGCTCCCCCTTAGCCGTTTTGCACCAGTGCCCTGCCTCACGAAGCCAGCCTTGCCGGCCGATAGTGGACAGAGCGCTAGCGACCACGTCGCCCTCTCCCACAATGCGCACCAGACACACCACTGTCCACCGCCACCCCCTGTCCAAGCCTCGACCATAGCCAGACCCTGGACCACCCCAGCAGCACCGTGCCCAATGTCTCTGCGCCGTGCCGAGAACACGCCAGAGCGCCGCACCTGACCGGCTCGCACATACCGTGCCTCACTCTCTCCATGCACGCTCACACTCTCCATGATCACCACCACCTCCCAGACATCCCAGTTCGCCGCCGCGTGACCCATAGCACCTGTGCACCGTCGCAAACACCGCCGCTCCCGCGCAGAGCATCACACATGTCCTACCAACATAGGCCGCCTCGTGCCTCGCCATTAAGCCAGTGAAGATCGCCAGGGAACACCGCACCGCCCCCTACCCTCAGTCGCGCTGCTAGCCGCCTGTATCATTGTCACTGACGAGCCCAAGCCCATCCCGCTCAGTCCCCTCGCCATTGTATAAATAGAGGCCTCCTCCGCCTCCATTCTCCACACCAACACACTCCCCACTCCTCACTTAGCCTCCAACACCCTTCCCCGGAGCAAGGCACGCTCTTCCTCGCTAGAATTTGGCCGGAGCCCGCCGCTGCAGAAGGAGAAGGGCACCGTCGATTGGAGCCGCCCAAGGAGCTGCCGCGACCACCGTTCGAACCGCCGTCGTCGACCACGTCGTTCGCCCCCATCACCGACCCAAGATGGATCCCAAGTGAGCCTCGCCGGACCCCCACCGCCGCCTTAGGTTTAATTCCTCGACGGAGCTGTTCGTCGTCGATGATGAACTGCCGTCGTTGGATCGTCTTTTAATCGCACGACCTAGATTACACGATACCATTTCGGTTAGTTTAAGTCACTGACTAGTGGACCCCCTCTATCAGAAGCCCGCTACGCTATGCTATGCAGATTGGGCCGGCCCGTTTAGTTTACTGCGCAGCCCAGTGAACTAAAATTAGTATTTTCCAATTTAGTTAAAATCACATTTTGTCAGTAAATTTAAAAATCCATTCAGAGAAATTCACTCAACCAAATTGCATGATTCCAATTTTGTTAGAAAGATATTTAAATTATCTATCCAAGCCCATTAGATTTAAATCATTTGGAGTTAGAGATCACCTATACAAAAAATAACAAGATAGAGCCCTTTGCACATTCAAACATTTTTCAAAGTCGACCATAAATGCTTTTGAGTTGATTCCAACTCTCAAAAATCACATTTGATAAGATCTATATGAATATGTAAAAATATTTAGGTTTTCATGCAGTGACATTGGACTAGTACCAAAATAATGCTATATAGGCATTTCTAGTCTCTTTAATTCTATTAAATGATAATCTTAAACTTTATAAAATATGACCAACACTTTAAATCACATTCTCATGTATTAGAATATGTGGTCATGACATGTGTCAACATGATCCCATATTTTAATTGGAGAATATTAAATCTTAAGTATTTTCAATGAGTAGAAATTACTTTTCTAAACTAAGGTAAATAAGATTAAGCCTTTAATTCATGTGATGATTGTGATGATGCTAGATCATCAAGTGTGAGCCTTAGTGTGATAAATAGAAGTAGTTAAGTATTGTTTGGTGATTGTGTACCTCGTATTCATTTATAGACGATAGTACCGACCCAAGCTACGAGGAGGAGGAGTACTACCAAGAAGAAGAAGAAGAAAACTTCAACCACTATTCTACTCAAGGCAAGCTAACACTTGCAAGTATTATACCTATGCAAGCTAGAACTATGCAAGCTAATACTTGCAAATTTGATAGCTTAAGAAAAGTGCATTAGGCATGCTTTGGTTATACAACCTTGATTATGCCAATCCCAAGTTTTACTTGCAAGCTTTATTATCTTCCTTTATCAAAGTTCTTTACTTTTAGTTTGTGCTTTGAGAGCATTGAAAATTTTAGTATAGATAACATAAAGAGTATAAAACTAGGCCTATACTTAGATGTCATTCCATGGCATGAGATTGGAGATTAGCACCCCTCATTAGTGAAGACTCTTAACTTTAGTGGCTAGTGCTAAGCATAAAAGTTGATCACTTTAGTTGGGAATACTTGGTGAAAAGGATTATGAAAACCTTGGAATGATGCTTCATTCTATTGAAATGTTTTGACATGTGTTGAGAAACAAAAAAGGATTTGATGATGAAAATGGTAAGGCGTGAGCCTTAGCCCTTTATAAAAACTTTGGTTGGGTTCGGATGCAATACCATTCCAATTTTAGCGTACAACCATAATACCTGAATTGTGTAGGGCTTAACTGGAAGTTTATATGCATTAGTATGGGTTCCCTCGCGGAAGAGGTTTGAGATGAGGCTACCTTGTGAGTGTGAATGCCCAGGATGGCAGATGGCCATGGCTGGGAGGCCAAGCTCATAGGGGAGGTGCCTATACTAGAGTGTGTAAAGGAAAGTTTATGATTGATTATCCGCATATTAAGTATGATGATTCATGGTTATCCCTGATGGATGTATCGAATGATGTGGTAAAAGTGTACCACCTCTGTAGAGTGTCAAACTATTCGAATAGCCGCGTCCACGGTCATGGACAGTTGGAGTGGCCACACTGTTCTATCGTCAGATGTTTTCTAAATGACTTGTGAAGTGAACTATGATTTTGACTTGACCACAAAAGGGTTGTGAATATGAAAACTAAGTTCCCACTTAAGTTATTTAGAACATTAAATTAGTTTTCTTTACTTCTAAACTCAGTTTTAGATAAATCTGGCTTTTTGCAAATAAACCCATAACTTAAGATTCCTATTAGAACTACCTTACTTGTTAGTGATAGTTTGCGAGTACTTAAAGAATACTCATGGCTTTGTACCTGGCTATTCCCGTGGCCAGACTATGAGGAGGACTACCAGGATGATGGACAGCAGGATGTCTATGACAACTAGGATCATCTCCCATCGTCAGCATTGCCCGTGACTTTGAAGATGGAGCCCCTACTACGTTTCTTTTCCGCTGCTTGATTTTGTATTAAGACTGGATGATGAGATCCTTTATTTGTAAGACCTTATTATGGTTTGTAATGGATGATGTACTATGATATCCAATCTGTTATGTCTCGCCAAAATGGTAATCCTGGGATTGCGATGTATGGCATAACAGGCATCTGTGATTAAAAATCTGGGTGTTGATACTTGGTTTCAAATTTCATGAAGAGAAATGACAATGGAGTACAAGGACCAGGGTTCCAACTGCTCGGCTCAGATTCTTCTAGCAGGTTGACCGGGATTCGCACCTACTCTATAAGGAGCTACTGTCAGCTTGAATGTGCTAGTGTAAGTTCATACTTTATTTAAATGATCTTTGCTTTATATAATACTACTTGTTTTCCTTGTTCTTTGTTTTAATATCTTTCACCATATTTTAGCAGACTGTAGTTAAAACCTAGCATGAGTCCTTGGAAGGCAGGACTGAAAGTTGTGATCCCTCTTCCCATTCATCCTCCCATTGCATTTCCGAAGCAAACCACTTACTTAACAGTCCACCTAGAACAACTCCTCCAGGTGATAAATATATAAAGGTTGTATTGCATGAAGAACAAAAGGGTGTAGCTGCTCTTAGATCTGTAGCTGAAATGTTGAAGAAGAGGACATATGATACATTGAACCGAATCGCCATGTACCGATCTCTTATTGATGGTACTAACACACTGTAATCTTTTAGAATTACGATCTTATTGTATAATTTATTGTAACAAACTTTTATTGTTGTGTAATAAGTATTTTTAATTTGTGCATGTTTATTAACTGATGTCTTGATATTCACCTGTTCTGCCAAAATTAGGCGCTAGCAAAAAAGGCTGAAACAGTAACAGGCCGAAGCAGTAGCATGCCGAACATTGAAGCAACATGCGCATAGACGGTGCAAAATGACCAGAATAGTAAAAGGCCAGAACGGTAGAAGGCTAGAATGGTAAAATGCCATAACAGTAAAAGGCCAGAACAGTAAAAGGCCAGAACGGTAAAAGACCAAAACAGTAAAAGGCTAGAACATTAAAATGCCAGAACAGTAGAAGGACAGAGCAGAGAAAAGGTTGGAACAGTGAAAGGCCAGAACCGCAAATGGTCTTAACTATAAATGGTCGGAACAGTAAACGCCCAGAACAGTGAAAGACCAGTACGATGGTGTAACACCCTCAAATCGGCCCTATGCAAGTTTTAGCCCTTTCCGCCAAACCCGCATAGAAACGATTCAAGGACGCCCACCAGGCACTTTCGTGCGGGTGGAAAACGAAGTAATACCATTACACAACAGTCCTCGATGGGACCCACAGAACAGATATATATACCATAGTGACTCAGCGAGTCTAGAATACAGATATACAATACAAATACCCAAATCACCTTGAAAACAATATGGCGTCCGAGTACGGACAAGATGCAAATGGGGTTAAGAGCCCTGAAGAATAACCAATGGCGTCCATAACCCTGCCCAGGCCAAGCTGGAAGGGTAACCCTGCTAACGACGTCGATCTCAAACCTGCTAAAACAAAAGGGGTGCCGCCAAAGGGTAAAGGAAAAATAGGAGCGTCAGTACTGAGGCCAGTACATGGCGAGGCTAGAATTCGGCGGCTCACGCCTACATAGGTATGGTGGGCTGAAGCGGCAGCGCAACAGCACTAAACAATCTATAGAGGGATAAGAAATACCTAATCGGATCCAACCTGAAGCTAACACCAAACAAACCCATCCTGGTATTTCCCCCCTCGAGACCAAACGAGGAAGTCGGACCAAGGAACTCACACAGTTGGCAATTTTACTCATTCCGTTATAGTTGCAGCAATTACTAATCAGATATAGATAGCATAGTCATCCTGATAGCATAAGTAGTGGTAGTTTTAGTTAACATTCTGTTGTAGTTGGAACATTTACTAGTCAGATATAATTGTCCTGAGGAATCCCAAAACCCAACAGTTGTTGGCACTTTTATCACATTCCATTGGAGTTGCAATACTTACTAGGCATTTATAACAAACAACCCAGATCCACCAGTTGTTGGCATTTTTAATATCCATTCCGTTATAGTTGAATCTGATTACTAGTCATATATTAAGTCAAGTTTATAGCACTACTTTAGTTATGCTTGTCTATGATCGAGATACTGTGCTCCAAGTCGTCCATAACCGCGGATACAGCTTTCAGAAAGGTTTACCCTGCAGGGATGCACAAATAGTAACACACACTCGATCAACCTCGGAAAAACCAACTCAAAACCCAACGAGGCATTCACGACAAAGCGATCACAGGATTCATAAAATATTTCAGGGGGCCACCCCACTAAGCTACCCACAACAAAGTTGGCTGGCTCTGGAACAGACCCAGGGTTTTTGTGGACGACTGTAAACGACTAGGAACCAGAAAGTGTGCCTGGGCTTGTCGATACAGCGAAAACGTGTCACGATCCTAAACAGTACAGGTGCTCCACACACAATCGTAAATAAAGCAGTAAAGCATGACATAAGTATAGGATAGTAATAAAACCCCAAACTAGTTGTGGCCCTAAGAAATAGAAATGAATCAAGCTCTGGCTCAGGGGGGTCCATAAGGCCTCCCGGATGTGGATAGTGCGAAAAATCAAGGAACAAGTATCAAGTACTCGGGGTCCTACGGGACACAAGTGAGCGTGGAAGAACCAAATAACATCTATTGCCCACCGATGCCTCTACATTAGTTATATCTAGCATTTTAATAGTTGTATTTAAAGTCATGATCATCTCCACCATTAAGCATCTGCCAACCTTCCAACAACTGTGGTACTTGACAACACGAGATCGCACCTGAGCAAGCAGCTATGACTCGCAAGGCCAGCTATCTACCAAACACGGGTGATAGGAGGTGTCCAAGGAAATATAGAGGCCGCACGGGATATAACTGGTGTTCAGAAACTAAAGCACCGCGACATGGATAGCAATAGATCAATAGGAGGAAATAAAGACTATAAATGCAAAATAGGTAGAAGGGGAAGAGATGCTCGCCTGGGAAAACACTGCCGACGGTCATATCCGGAGAACTTGTCGATACTCGCATCCACTCATCGGCCTAATCCGCGAAGAAGCAAAGCACTAAAAGAAGCACCAGATGCAATATTTAATACTACGGCAGAAGATCCGGCATGATTATCATATGATGCAGATGCGGTGCAATTAGGCAGTATTAAGCGGAACCGGGGTCTCGACAATTAATTAAAAGGTTCAAGTTATTTAGAACCCCCGCAATTTAAATGTTGTATTAACGGGGCGAAACATGGCATTGGTTCGCTACACCAATTTAAATGGAGTCCGGAATAAGACAAAGATATCCCGCATAAACACTCCATATTTAATTATGAGGTGAATCGGCATAATGCCCCCAACCCACATGATATGCATGCGAGATGAACAATTAATATGCGACAGTTGATAATGTCATATTATTATTATAAAAATAGGGGCTTAGGATCACACATCTGGGTTTGGAAGATCTTGGGTTCCGGGGGTCCGGGGTCCGGTCTCGGGGTTCGACGGGGGAACGGTTCGACGGGATCGTTCTCGGACAACGGAAGGAGAGCTTGGTGTTCCGGGAAGAAGGACTTGGTTTGGCGTCGGCGGCTCATGGGATTCACCCTGGTCGGTGTCGATCTTGTCATCGCGAAGATCTTGTCGGGTCCACGGATCGGGTCGGTCTCGGCGTTCTCGTAGAAGTTCTCGGTGTCGAGGTCGGTCTTGGGTTTGGCGCCGGTAGACCTTGGTGCCTAGGGATTCTTCGAGTCCGGGGGTCTCGACGCTCCATGTCAAAGGCCTCGGGTTAGAGACAGAGATATTGGAATTCGGTGATGGAGACCTTGTCGGTGGTTCTTCGAGTGGCGCAATGCTCATTCTTTGTAACATCGCCATCAAAGCCATGTAGTCGTGGTAGCGGGCAGGAGCATCAAAAGACGAAACAAGAGGACATAAGGTTTATGGCATAGATGCACAAACGCCTAAACACACACAGCGAGGGGGTTCAAAATGAAACAGGCCAGAGGAGCTTCCGGAGAGGAGGACCCGCCTGACGACCTGCAAGAATCAAGCGGTGGTCACCATGGCCTGCTCGGGGGCGGAAACCAGCAGCAGCCAGAAACGCACATGCGTAGAGCAGGGAGTGGAACAGCAGAACTGTCGGCGTGCTACAGAGAATAGGGGTTTCCGCGAGGAGGAAGGCGACGAGAGGGCTCGGGCAGAGCGGCGATGAGCGGACCATGGCGGGAGTCGGAGGAGCTCCGCGACGGCGGCTCGGGGCACGGTTGGAGGGCGTGCCTGAGGCAGACCGGGCGGAGGAGGGAGTCGCGAAAGGACGGCTCGCGGGTAGAGGGGAGGAAGCGCGACGAAGCTCGCGAGGCGTTGTCGGAGGAGGACGCGGCTCGAGGATGGCAACGCGCTGCAGGGACAGTCGAGATGGGTGGCGCGGAAGAGGTCCCGACGAGGTCGCATGCGGTGGCGTCCGGAGGATCTCGCAGAGGCGGCGATGCCTGGGGACCGGCGAGGCGCGAGGCGGAGAACAGAGCAACGCGGGCGGCGGGGTCGTCCAGTCGGTGGAGCTGAGGGAGAGGCGGTCCGGGTTGCGGAAGACAGCCGGCAGAGAAGTGGGCCACGGGGTCGAGCGGACGGCAACAAGATCCAGACCTGGGGACGGCGGGCCTGGGGTCGACGGCGGCCGGCGGAGAGGGCCGTGGACGGAGGAGGGCGCCGTAGATCGACGGTGGCATGCGCCTGTCCAGGGGCGGCGCGGACGCGCCTGCTGCAGGGAGAAGCCGGAGCGGCACGCAGCTACGAGGTGAGGTCGCACGGGGAGGAGGGCGGCAGTGACGGCGGCCTCGGCCCAGGTGGCGGGGGATGCAACGGCTGATGGAGGAGGTAGGTAGCAGGGATGGTGGGCGACGAGAATTGTGTGCGAGGAGGACACGGCTCGAGGATGGCAACGCGCTGCAGGGACAGTCGAGATGGGCGGCGCGGAAGAGGTCCCGACGAGGTCGCATGCGGTGGCGGCCGGAGGAGCTCGCAGAGGCGGCGGCGCCTGGGGACTGGCGAGGCATGAGGCGGAGAACAGAGCAACGCGGGCGGCGGGGTCATCCGGTCAGTGGAGCTGAGGGAGAGGCGGCCGGGGTTGCGGAAGACAGCTGGCAGAGAAGTGGGCCACGGGGTTGAGCGGACGACGACGAGGTCTAGACCTTGGGCCGGCGGGCCTGGGGTCGACGGCGGCCGGCGGAGAGGGCCGTGGACGGAGGAGGGCGCCGTAGATCGACGGTGGCGTGCGCCTGTCCAGGGGCGGCGCGGACGCGCTTGCTGCAGGGAGAAGCCGGAGCGGCACGCAGCTGCGAGGTGAGGTCGCACGGGGAGGAGGGCGGCGGCGACGGCAGCCTCGGCCTAGGTGGCGGGGGATGCGACGGCGGATGGAGGAGGCAGGTAGCGGGGATGGTGGGCGACAGGAATTGTGTGGAGTGGGGGTAGGTGGGGTCGGGCTGGCGCGGGGATCGGGGCAGGTGAGAGAGAGCGACGTGCGGTGGGGGTTGGGATCGTGGCCAGGGTGGGGATGGCGTGCGTACGCACGCGTGGCAGGCGCGGGGTGGGCAAGGTGGTGGCTGTCGGTGGGGAGAGACAAGGCAGAGGCGGGTTGGAGCGTCTGTGTGCGTGTTGGGTGCGTGTGAGTGGGGACAGGGGGTGAGGTGGCGAGCACCGATTGGTGCAAGTGAGGTGGAGGCCTGATGGCGGCTGTGTAGGGAGTAGGTGGGTTAGGGCAGGTTTTGGGTAGGCTGTTAAGGCTAGGGTTTGGAGGTGGCCGGTCAGGCTTTCGGGCCTGACGGGCTGCCTCCCAAAATAAATAAAATGTTTTATTTATTAAAAACGAGGCTTTTGTAATCCGTTTCTAGACAAAATAAAATAATTCGGAGGACCGAGGTTTTAATTTGAAATTAAAGATGGGGTATTTAGAAAACAAAAATAGCTTTTTTTTGAAAATAGTTTTAGGGAAAACCATGCATGATGATGACGATGCTCAAATGCAAGGTGGCATGATGACATGAGCATGCGGTCATGATGATGCAATGCACAAAAACACAGCGATTTTCTAGTAGTGGTTTTAGCGGGATGCCACAGATGGTGGGCCAGTACAGTAACATGTCGAACAGTGTCAACCTAAATGGGCAAAAGCCCAAACACTAAAGGGTCTAAACAGTACCGGGGCGAAATTCCTAAAGGGCTGGAACAGTAATAGGACTGAATGGTAAAAGGCTAGATAAGCAATAGTCTTGAATACTGTCGGGCCGTCTTGGTGCAGGCCTCAAATGACATCATAGTGTTGGGCTAACCTGGGCCTTATATAGGCCGAAATACTGTCAGGCCCGAAAGTGTACGGGCGGCTGCTGGATGCAGTACTAGGCCGATTCAAGACATTGTAGGACTAAACATTAAAGGGTTGTGTTCCTATTGGGCTCTCCACATAGGCCAACCCATTTAATTATTAGCACGTCTTGGTTGGGCCTGGCTTCCACCATAGTTTCGGTGACCGTTAACGGTGGTAACCGGATGTTAACGGTGGCTTTCATGTGGCAGGTTGCGTGACGTCAGCAATCAGTATGGCTGGCAAACAGATCGACGACAGAAAAAGTTTTCGTGGCTGAAGGGTGCGATCTGCCATGGTCGGAAAAAAACCTGTGGTTGATTCATTTGTGACGGGGCTTTTACCACGAAGGCCATCCATCATGGAAGACTTTTTAGCCATAAAAGACGGGCCTTCAACCACGAAAATCATCCGTTGTAAAAGCCAACTTTTCTTGTAGTGATACTATAATTAGAATCATTACGATTTGTTTGGATGCACATAACTAAATTCAGAAAATGAATTAGGTAGAAATTCCAAATCCTTTCTAGAAAGGAAATGACTCCTAATTCAAATTCTTTTATTTGGATGGCTTGAAATTTGTTGTTGGAATCAGAGGGTACTGTCTGATTCCAATTCCTGTTTAGATGTACAAACCATGGAATTGGATTTTTTTTTCTTTTGGCTAATATATGATTATGTAAGTGTATGAAATAATCACATGTGTATAAGCACTATTACATAGACAGTATTTCATTTTTGCATGAGTACGTGGACAATAGTTCATTTCTAATATATACACATCCTAGCAACCACAAGGCAAACAATTACATCTATAGTCAAAAGTAGAAATATTATACCTCAAGTTGGTCTTAGCTACCACTACTTCTCTTCAATGTAATACGCAATTACTAATAACTTTTAAAACAAAATATGGGTACACAATTAAAGATTATAAAGACAAATTAATAGAAAAAATAAAACGCATATCAGATTGACAACTCAAGTATCCTAGATGGCAGATGGTTTCCAAGATCCCTCTCCTCACTAGAGGATCCCTCAAGCAGCATGTAACACCCTCGTCTGATAAGGCTGAGTTCCTATATATAGTGCTAATCCCTAGATCGGTTCACTAGATCACACAATACAAAATGATACCAAATATAACCGTGCATCATAAATATAACGAGTATGATCCAGAATTTACATTACATTGTTCAAGTACACAACGTAAAACGATAACAAGGTAGATCTCCATCCTTCAAGTGTGCCACAGGCGAACAATTGTTGAGTGGAGTCTCATGACCTATAACAATCACTCAGAAAGGATATAACCTGCAACATGAAAGGTTGCAGCCACGAATAGTCAATACTTTGAATGTATTGGCAAGTGTCACTAGTATGTGGATATAAAATGTAGCCTATCAAGTACATGCATATTTGGCTAAGTGGAGTTCAGGCTAATTTGCATAAAGCAATAGTTTTATCCTAACATTTGCAAATAGTTTTAATCCTTTCTGAACATATTGGACAACACCAAGTGCTCCTATTCTCTTGTTCAAAGCATAAAATTTTATTAAGAAATTGGAATGTCGAGATCATCCATAAGCTTCAGGCCTTAGTTTCTCAATATTGTCCATAACCGGGGACACGGCTAAGTACTTAGATTAATATCCTCTGCAGAAGTCGTACACTTTACCCACATGACAGAATCTCATCTTGATACCACCAGTGGCCGCTGGATTAGTAAACACCAATTGGTATACCGACAAATTCGAGAATGTGACGAAGTCTTTCCGTAAAAGTCCTCCCAATACATAATTCTAGCACGGCTAATAGGCACCAATGTAAGGATACACCTCCAATACACAATTCTAGTTAACCTGAACAGGTACCAATGCAAAGGTCTTCTGCTGTGTAATTGATAAAGCCAAAGCCCATATTAGCATGTGGCTGTACACGGAAGCCACTGTACGAGAAACATATTTAATCTCTAAGATACCTAGGTGGTATTCTTCTAGTGCACACACGAGAGAGGTAGCCAAAGATACGGTCTCTTTCATTGCCACTTTATTCACAACTGAGTATCCACATTCTACCCAGGTGGTTTATTAAGTACTTGTTTTATTATAGAAAAACATATCTTTTTTCCAATACCTCAGAATTCTCATAACATGATATTCCACCCCGAATCTATAGCAAGGCTAAGCATACTACAACTACGATGTTCCCACTAAGCAAGATACAGATGGATATCGTAAATAGAACGTAACATAGCATATAGTGCAAAATATTCCTATACATGCAATTCTACTTAAATCAACTACAATGCATAGGAAAAATAAGTAAGACATTTATGATAGTGCCACTTTCCTTTAATTGATGTAGTCGTTTAAACAATTCTCACAATTGCAATTGTTTCACTCTTCGCAATCTATTGCTTCGAACAAAGCACAAAAAATACACCATTCAAAGCATTGCAAACAAGCAACTATGCAACAATACAATAAAACAATGATGAAACAAATGCATGCATGAAGATTTAATGTGCCACAATGTTTATATTTAGTTCTCTGAATATTATTAGATCATATGATGCATGTGAAAAACCATTTAATGCAATAAATCAATTTATTATTAAAGCTATATTGATTTAATATAGTTTAACTCACTTTAATTCAAGTACTGATGTATCTGTCGTCTTAAATTGTGAACTAAATACAACTGGATAGGTACTGCAATTTCGAGCCAGTACCAATTGGTATCACCTAAAAGGCATTTACAAATCTTTTTCTATGATTTAATTACTATTGCAATTAGGTTTATAGCTTTCTGTAAACATTTCTATTTTAACAATACCAAATAATTTGGAAAGCAATTTATCTGGATACATATTGTCAACACAAAACAGTGGCAATTAGTTTCACTAATTTTGGAGTTCTGGGTAATTTACTATGATTTAAATACTAATTAGAGGATTTAAATCATGTAAAATATTTTCCACGCAATAATTATATCTAATGCCATATTAAGGTCATACGTGACACAAGTAATCCCTAGACATCTTATTTTTATGTTTCTGATATAGAAATAATGTTCTCTGATTTATTTACTCCAAAAAGGCCATTAAACTATTTAAATTAGTATAGTAAATACAAGGAGTAAAGGTTGGATCTAAGAGCATATTATTATTCTTTGTATTATTCCTAATCCATTGATATATTATTTATAATTTTTGGACTCTTATTTATTTTTCTATGAATTTTTGAAGTTTAATACATATTCTTCAAATTTTATTTAATTTCAAATATAAGGGAATATTCCCCCGCTGACTGGGTCAGGGTGACGTGACACTGACTGGGCCTTTGACTGGTTAGCAGTCCTCTACAAGGGTCAATGCACGATCCAGGCCGTTGGTTCCGGATCGGACGGCTGGCGTGAGTCGGGGAGGGTGCTCACAAGTGACGGACGGGGATGGCGGCAGTGCGGCTCAGGCGATGAAGTTTGCGGCGCCCCAGTGGTCTCGGGCAATGGCGAGGTGGTCCAGGCAATGTGGTGGGGTGTGGCGGTCAGGGGGTGGTCACGGAGTGGCGCGGCGCTTCCCCAGGCGACAGTAAGGGCCGGCTGGTCTCCTCGGCCTTCGGTCGATCTCCGGCGGTTCTTCCCAGAGGTTCTGATGCACTGCAAGCAAGCGGAAAAGGTCTGAGTGGGGCGGTGCATCATAGGGATGAGATTCAGAGACAAAAGAGGGGTCGGCCTGGTTAGATACGGTGGCGAACTCGAGCGCTAGGGCTCAGTAAAGGCGGTGGTGGCGCTCGAGATCGGTTCAGGCTCCTGGCGATGCTAGAGTTCACGTTTTTGCGAAAAAATAGTGGGGAAAGACACAGATGTTCATATGGGGCTGGATTCTTGGGAGAGGGACGAGAAACAACCACGAATCGATCGGGATTTGGTTTGGATTCGAAGAACTTGTGTTGTGCGCGGCCTCAAGCTGAAGGAAGGGGACGAACCAGTGGGTCCCTAGCGTCAGCGATAGAGGGGAGAGAACACGGGTTGGCTGCGCTGCTGGGCCTGCTTGCTACCGCGTTGCGCTGCTGGCTTGCACGTTGCTCGCTACCGCGCACGCGGTAGATAGCTAGCCAGGTTGGGATTAGGTGGTCTGGGCCGCATGGTCGGCCGGGCAGGTTAGTTTAGGGTTTTTTCCAATTTCTTTTTCTATTTTCTTCTTTCCTCCATATCTTTTTATTAGATAAACAAATTGAGATGATTTTTGTTTCTCAAATTTTAAAATATTCAGAGGATCAACCTAAGAATCATTTTTGGCAATAATTGGCCTACTTCAAAGTGGTGACTTTATAAATTTTTGTATATTCCTTTGTAGGAGAATTTTAGTAACTCAAACTAGGGGTTTAAAACTAGTGTTTGCAATCCAAATTTTTCATGAATGCAACTGATGCCAGGCCAATGCAATGCAAATGCAATTTTTTTGTCCCAATTTCTAAAATTTTGGGATGTTACAGAGTACCACCCTTAAAAGGAATCTCATCCCGAGATTCGTAAAGGCTAGAAAGAAATAGGCTCAGGATACACCAGGATGCTATGACCCTTAAAAGAAAATCATCTATGTTGCTTCTCTAGTGCTCACTTACAATTTGTGAGCTGCTTGGCATATAAAAGTTGCTACCAAATCATCATCCTAGGATTTTTATTTGATTTGCTAAGATGCATTGTATTGAAAGGCATGAATGTTGGAGAGGGGCCGACTAAAGTTTATTATCTTCATCATCCATCTCTTCAACAATTCCTCCATCGAAGAGGTGGTCAATGTTGAAGTGGTTCACATTCCCTTTTTGAATCGGATTAGGCTTGTCCACATTAGGATCTCCAGCATTCTTCTTCTTCTCCGATTCCTTCCTCTTCTTCTCAGCCTTCTTATTTTTCTTCTCAGGACAGTCTGATGCATAGTGCCCTAGTTCCTTGCAATTGTAACATTGTAGATGGCTTATATCCCTCTTTTTGGGTTTGTTGTGATGGTTATGACCCTTATTCCCATCATCATTGTCAGGACTATCCCTATTACTATTGGTAACTCCTTCGTGGTTGATGTGGTCCTTGTGCCCATAGTGGTTATGTTTGTTGCCTTCATGCATGTCATGTTCAGAATTCCTATTCCCATCATGGAAAGTACAGATCCTCTGACGTCATCTGGGGTTGGAGTTGTTGTTGTGCTTCCTCTTGCGGCTCTCGGCCTGCTTCTGTTTGTCTTCGAGAATTCTAGCTTTGTCCATTAGATCCTGGAAAGTGGGAGTGTAAACTACTCATAGCTGAACAAAAAGATCATTTTTCAGTCCATCAAGAAATCTCTCCTTCCTTTTATCATCAGTGTCAACATCCTCCAGAGCATAGCGAGACAATTTGGTGAATTATTCTATGTACTCCGATAGTGTGCGATTGTTCTAGTGTAGGTCACGGAATTCCCTTCTCTTTAGGATCATAACTCCAGATGAGAGATGGTTTGTCTTGAATCCTTCCACAAACATCTCCCAGGTGACAATATCAATGGGGTGGGTGATGTGAAAATTATCCCACCACGTGGCAGCCTGTCCTTCAAGCAAGCGAGCACCAAATCTCACTTTCTCTTCATCTGTGCATCCAACTATTACCAAGTCCTTATTCACCGAGTGCAGCCAATCAAGTGTTATCATAGGCTCAAGTGCTCTTGAGAATTTTCCAGGCCTAAGTTTTAGGAACCTGGTGAGTGCATCCACTTGGGACGGGTTGTTGTTGCCATTGTTGTTGTTGTTTGCTATAAACTAAGTCACCACTTGTGCTAGCTGTGCCTGTGCTGCTATCAACTGCTCCATATTAGTGGGTTGACGATGAGGTGGTATCTTTTTGGGATAGCATAGATAAGTATAGATAGAAAAGGACTAAGAGAAGTATGTTCCTACCCACACTGTATAAACAATCAATTGGCACACAAGTAAGCAATCATTACAACAACACTCAAGCCAAAATATTTTTTGTTTACATTCCAGAAGTTTTGTTTTAGTGGCATACCATCCACAAAGTAGTTTTATTTTGACTAAAATTCATTTGGGGGTGGACCTACAATCTTTAAAGCAATGGACATGATCTGTCCTGAAACTACAACAGCGTTCACGAATTTTTTTTAGACACATTAAACTCATCAAGAATTTTTTCTGATTTTTTTGCTTCTACTACGGCACATTAAGAACCATATCCTAAAATATGAGAGTAGTCCAAGTTACCAGTAAGAAACTAAAAATCGTGCGGTACAACAGGTCAGGCAAAAAACTACAGCAAAATTATCACGAATTTTTAATCAAAACCTTCATTAACATATTATAAAGTCTCTCAAAAATATTCTGAAACTTTGTTGTATCAAAAAGAACAACCTAAGCATAATAAACCAACTATGACACAAGTTCTTGCATCGATTGATTGCTACTTCTAAACGAAATCAGATCAAAGACTATAGAGTGGACATCATCTAACTATTCTTTGATCTCGCACTTCCTCTATTCATCTAAGTTTTGAACAAGATGAGATTAGAAAAGAAAGATCAAGGATTACAAGAATTCTAATAAGTACAAAATTACGAGTCCATTGATAGAGAGAGTCTTCCTTCTATATTTTAAAAGAGAAGATTATGGAAATTGAAGTGATAAGAAGATACTAGAAATAACTATATGAAGAGAAGAAGATAGAATGAAATAACATTTATAATCCTATGGATTTCCTATTCCATTCTTAGGTCACGATCCTACAGTCAACACACAGCTCTGATACCATCTTGTAACATCCTCGTCTGATAAGGCTTAGTTCCTGTGTATAGTGCTAATCCCTGGATCGGTTCACTAGCTCACACAGTACAAAATGATACCAAATAGAACCGTGCATTATAAATATAACAAATATGATCTAGAATTTACATTACATTGTTCAAGTACATAGCAGAAAACGATAACAAGGTAGATCTCCATCCTTCAAATGTGCCACAAGCGAACAATTGTTGAGTGGAGTCTCACGACCAATAACGACCACTCAGAAACGATATAACATGCAACATGAAAGGTTGCAACCACGAATGGTCAATACTTTGAATGTATTGCCAAGTGTCACTAGTATGTGGATATAAAATGGAGTCTATCAAGTACATGCATATTTGGCTAAGTGGAGTTCAGGCTAATTTGCATAAAGCAATAGTTTTATCCTAACATTTGCAAATAGTTTTAATCCATTCTAAAAATTGTCTGAACATATTGGACAACACCAAGTTCTCATATTCCCTTGTTCAAACCATCAAATTTTATTAAGAAATTGGAATGTCGAGATCATCCATAATCGGGGACATGGCTAAGTACTTCGATTAATATCTTCTGCAGAAGTCGTACACTTTACTCATATAACTCAATCTTGTCTTGATACCACCAGTGGCCGATGGATTAGTACACACCAATTGGTATACTGGTAGATTCGAGAATGTGACGAAGTCTTTCCATAGAAGTCCTCCCAATACACACTTATAGCACTTCTAACGGGCAACAATGTAAGGATATACCTCCAATACACAATTCTAGTTAACCTGAAGAGGTACTAATGCAAAGGTCTTCCACTATGTAATTGACCAAGCCAGACCCCATATTAGCATATGCACGGAAGCCACTGTACGAGAAACATGTTTAATCTCTAAGATGCCTAGGTGGTATTCTTCTAGTGCACACACGAGAGAGGTAGCCAAGGATACGGTCTACTTTGTTGCCACTTTATTTACAACTGAGTATCCACATTCCACCCACGTAGTTCATTAAGTACTTGTTTTATTATAGAAAAACATATCTTTTCCAATACCTCATAATACTCATAACATGATATTCTACCCTGAATCTATAGAGGGCTAAGCATAGTACAACTACGATGTTCCCACTAAGCAAGATACCGAAGGATATCCTAAACAGGACATAGCATAGCATATAGTGCAAAATATTTCTACACATGCAATTCTACTAAAAGCAACTACAATGCATAGGAAAAATAAGTAGGATGTTTATGATAGTGCCACTTGCCTTTAATTCATGTAATCGTTCAAATAATTCTCATAATTGCAATTGTTGCACTCTTCGCAATCTATCGCTTTGAACAAAGCACAACAAATACACCATTCAAAACATTGCAAACAAGCTAAAAGGCATGACGATTTAATGTGCAATAATGGTTGTATTTAGTTCTCTGAACATTATTAGATCATATGATGCATGTGAAAAACCATTTAATGCAATAAACCAATTTATTATTAAAGCTATATTGATTTAATATGGTTTAACTCACTTTACTTCAAGTAGTGATGCATCTATCCTATTAAATTGTGAACTAAAAACTACTGGATAGGTACTGCAATTTCGAGATAGTACCAATGGGAATCACCTAAAAGGCATTTACAGATCTTTTTCTATAATTTAATTACTATTGCAATTAGGTTTATAGCTTTCTATAAACATTTCTGTTTTAATGATACCAAATAATTTGGAAAGCAATTTATCTAGATAGATATTGTCAACACAAAATAGTGGCAATTGGTTTCACTAGTTTTGGAGTTCTGAGTAATTTACTATGATTGAAATAATAATTAGAAGGATTTAAATCATGTAAAATATTTTCCGTTCTAATAATTATCTCTAATGCCATACTAATGTCATATATGACACAAGGAATCCGTAGACATCTTATTTGTATTTTTCTGATATATAAATAATTTTCTATGATTTATTTACTCCAAAAAGGCCATTAAACTATTTAAATTAGTACAATAAATATATACAATAAAGGTTGGATCTAAGGGCATATTATTATTCTTCGTATTTTTCCTAATCCATTGATATATTATTTATAATTTTGGGACTAATATTTATTTTTCTATGAATTTTTGAAGTTTGATACATAATCTGCAAATTTTATTCAATTTCAAATATAAGGGAATATTCCCGCTGACTGGGGTCAGGGGTGACGTGGCACTGACTGAGCCTTTGACTAGTCAGTGGTCCTCTGTGGGTGTCAACTCATGATCCAGGTCGTTTGTTCTAGATCGGACGGCTGGTGATGAAGTTGACAGCGCCCCAGTGTTCTCGGGCGATGGTGAGGTGGTCTGCGCGATGTGGTGGGGTGCGGTAGGTAGGCGGGTGGACACGGAGTGGCACGACGCTTCCCCGGGCGACAGCAAGGGCCGGCTGGTCTCCTCGGCCTACGGTCGAGCTCCGGCGGTTCTTCCCAGAGGCTCTGATGCACTGCAGGCAAGGGGAAAAGGTCAGAGCGGGGCAGTGCTTCACAGGGATGAGATTCAAAGGCAAAATAGGTGTCAGCCTAGTTAGATACGGTGGCGACCTCGAGCTCCAGGGCTCAGTAAAGGCGATGGCGGCGCTCAAGATCGGTTTGGGCTCCAAGCGATGCTAGGGTTCACATTTTTGCAAAAAAAAGAGTAGGGAAAGACACAGTGGTTCATATGGGGCTGGATTCTTGGGAGAGGGACGAGAAACGGCCGCCAATCGATCGGGATCCGGTTCGGATTCGAAGAACTTGTGTTGTGCGCGGCCTCCATCTGAAGGAAGGGAACAACCAAGTGGGTCCCTGGCGTCAGCGATAGAGGGGAGAGAACGTGGGTTGGCCATGCTGCTGGGCCTGCTTGCTACCGTGTTGTGCTGCTGGCTTGCGTGCTGCTCGCTGCCGCGCGCGCTAGATAGGTAGCCGGGCTGGGATTAGGTGGTCTGGGCCACAGAGGTTAGTTTAGGTTTTTTTCCTATTTCTTTTTATATTTTCTTCTTTTGTCCATATCTTTTTATTAGATAAACCAATTGAAATGATTTTTGTTTCTAAAATTTGAAAATATTCAGAGAATCAACCTAAGAATCATTTTTTGGCAATAATTTGCCTATTTCAAAGTAGTGACTTTATAAATTTGTGTATATTCCTTTGTAGGAGAATTTTAGTAACTCAAAATAGGGGTTTAAAACTAGTGCTTGCAATCCAAATTTTTCATGAATGCAACTGATGCCAGGCCTATGCAATGCAAATGTAATTTTTTGTCCCAATTTCCAAAATCTTGGGATGTTACACAACAACCTTTGTGCTGCTTCATTTTTATAATCGTAGGCACAGATGTCCTATTGTCCGACTAGTTTCTGGTGCATAGTAGTACTCACTCGATCCATATTAATATTCTCAACTTTATCTAGATTCATACGTGGGCTAGATACCATCTGACGAGGGTTTAACTCGTCAATGCCCATTGTTATGGACTTGGGTTTTGGCGATGGAGGGAGCACTGGAGGCATCAATCAGCTAGCAAACAAGCACACAGGGACGCAAGGTTTACCGAGGTTCAGGCCTCGTAGAGGACCCTACTCCTTCTTGTCTGCTCTTGGAATTATCATGGGAGTCGAAAGTTACAGGGGTGCGTAGATGCAATCTGGCGATGGTTGTGGAAACTAGGATTGTCATTGTCCTCCTCGCCGCCCCCTCCTAGCCTTTATATAGATAGGCTAGGTCTCAGGTAGCAGGTCGAGTCAGTTATAGATTAGGGTTCGTTCCTTTGAACTTTCTATCTTAGGCTTCACTTCCGCTGCAGTAATCGGAGTCACCCGAATCCTCAATTGGGCCTTGGCAACACCGTGGGTTTCTGCCGTATCTAGACCGAATATGTCAAACTCGAGTACCTGTGGAATCGCAGATTCGGCTGGAGACTTTATGAAGCCTTTCGAGTGCATGACTGAGCATATTTTTGAGTGTTCTGTCTATGTCATAGGGATTGTTGATATATGTGCCTGATTTATCCGATGTATCGGTATTAGTTAACTGCCTTAGGGCAAAACAACGCAATCTACTCAAACTCGAGTCCCCGGACTCGAATTCGGAAAAGTGCTGGCATAATTCGACTTAGGCCGCGGAGGTCTTACAGGAGTAGAATTCTAGTGTATAAAGTTGAGCACTCGACGCATCCATCAAGGCATGATCATCGCACCTGTAGCTACGGATACATTGCTGGTAGTGCACAGCAGATGCGTTGCCAGGCCTTATTCATGTCTTATCTTCACGCTGTAAGCGTGACATCCGAATTTTCGTCATTGCGGAGATGATTCGGGTGGCCTAGGAGACATAATCTCTTTGTAGAGAAAATATGAGGCGGAGTGCCCATAGCATTCGAGTGTGGATGTTATCGATACACAGTACGATGTACAAGGAAAAACAATCATAGGGTGCGCGACCAGCGCTCCCTATGGGAGTAGCCCCCGAGTGCCTATTCGAGTCGTAGACTCGAGTGGGGAATAAAAACATTTTGCAACTGTTGTGATCTTTTGTTGCTTATTTCAGTTGAATGTGCTTCCAGCGCTCCCTATGGGAGTAACCCGTAGTTCACAATCAAATCGTCGATTCGAGTGAAGGGTTTTCGTGAAGCTTGTATACATGCATAAAAATTCTTTCGAGTGAACGGCCAGTCCTCCTGTTAGGAGTAGCCCCCGAGTACTTGGTTGAGTCGAAGACTCGAGCAAGGACTAAAGTAGTCAAAATGTTCTTCTGCTGAGATTGATGATGTCATTGCTGACGATGTGATGACTTCAGTTGCCCGCGTGAGCGGCTTTAACGGGATGTGATGAGTAGTGGGTCCCACTTTCTGACTTTGATTTGACTGGGTGTGCATAATCTTCTATTTTAAATGCATCTCCTCGATTTCCATGCGTAATGGGAGTAGTAGGGGACGGTTCGTGATTCACCTTCGCCACGCGTCGATGGTGATGTGCGCCACGCGTCTAATAGGGTTTCTGCTGGCCGTTGGATGACATCCGCTAGGAGGTTAAGTAGCAGCAGAGCTGTGATAATTTTTCCTCATCTCTCTTCTTGCTCGCGCTTCCTTCGCCCTTGTTGCTCTTCCAGCTCCTTTGCGCACTTCTTCTCCGTGGCACTGGACCAGCTCCATGTCTTCCCCAGTTACTTCTTTCGCCCACATCGCCATCGCAAGATGGGCAAGAAGAAAGGAGGTTCTGTCGCTGGATCTGCGGCCACCATTCTCGCCACCAAGAAGAAGGGAGGCGCCGCCACCATGGGCACTAGCATCGTCGGTGCTAGGAAGAAGAAGGGCGTGGGGACTTGCGTCACCAATGGTTCCTGGCGCCCATCCACCATCAAGCCCGCATCCCTGGCAAGGAGGTAATTCCCATTCCTCCTGCTAGTTTCTGGGTGATGTTCCTTGCGTTCATTATCCGTGGTCTCTCTCTTCCCCTGCATCCTTTTGTCAGGGGTCTTCTCTGTTTCTATGGGCTCCAGCTGCACCAGCTGTCCCCAAATTCGATTCTCGACATCACTTGTTTCATCACCCTCTGCGAGTGTTGTCTCGGAATCGAGCCGCACTTTGGTCTCTTCAAGAAGCTTTTTAAGCTCAAACGTTAGTCGGCTTCTGGTTCGGTAGTCTACGATGTAGGGGCTGCGGGATCCACGTCGACTCCTCCGTCACTTACTTCGACATCAAGCTCACCACGTCTGTCCAAGGCTGGAGAGATAAGTGGTTCTACATCCGTGACCAGAAGGCCGACGGAGAGCACTATGGACTCGAGCCCTTTGATCCCGTGGCGGCTTGTAAGAGGAGGCGCTCCTGGAAGAACGTCGTGTTGCCCGGCGAGTCCGAGGAGACGGAGATGTTGTATCAGCGTGTCTGCAACCTCGAAGGCCGTATAGGAAAAGAAGAAGGTGGCGCTGTGCTCATTCACACGTGGTTGCGCCGCCGTATCTAGCCTCTACAGGCCAGAGTCCATCTGATGTACCGCTAGATCGGCATTGGTGATGTACTCGCATATCTGCGGAGGGAATTTCTGCGGGTGAGGTAGACAGGAGGTTGCGACTGGTGACCAAGAACACCACCAAGGAGGATCTCCCAGGCGAATCAGTCATGCCTCCTTTGGACGCCAACAACCCTCCACCTAAGGTAGAGCTTCCTATGAACTAGTCTGTATTTTTCGATTGGTTGCTAAGTGCTTGATATGTACTGATGTTTCTTCTGATAGTAGGACTGGAAAGTGGCCTCCAGCTTGCCTCCTCAGCCCGAAGGTGTTATCCCGCGTGAAGCGGTGGAAGAAGACGAGTCAGATTCGACCGTCCCGATTGAAGAAGAGGAGGAAGCCCCCGAGTCCAGTGGCCACGGCACTCGCAAGCGCTCCTGTAGCAAGGATTCTGACGCTTATTCGCCGACGATGCTGGAGGTTTCTCCTACTGCTGCTGTAGAGGAGCCGATTCCCGCCATTCCTATACGCGCCATGGCTCCTCCCGCTCGGAAGAAGCTGCGGCTGTCGAAGGAGTCGTCGGATGACTCATTTGACCTCGACAAATTTAACTGGTGAGTGTTTATATCCGCAAATTCATGTTGTTTTCTTCAGAGTTTCTTTTCTGAGGTGGTGTCGGGCCTGTTTTGTAGTCAAACGGCATTGTCGTCTTCCGATGACGTTCAATTTGTAAAAGAATCTGGAGTCGCAGACTCCAAGAACAAGGAGGTGGTTGTACAGTCGCCTTCTCCTCCGGTGGCGGCCCACTCCGGCGCCAATTCTTCGAGTTCCCCCCATGCTGGGGGACACCAGATGGTTGCACGGATGTCTACCCGATAGACATCTTTGGAGTCCATGGAGGAACACGTAAGTGCCTTTTTTGCCATTGGTAGTCGAATTCTGGAGTTTGTGCTTTTTTTGATGCCAAAGCTTTTGTTTTCTTTGGATGTAGCCTATTGTGAAGGATTTCGCTCACCTCGCAAAGCAGGTTCTTGCTATGGGACGACAACACGCCTTGTTAGACAACTGCCATCGCACAGTCCAAGGTTTGTTCTAGACTTTGTCTCTTTACTCTCCTTTGTACTAGGATTTGTAGGCTCATATACTTTGCCGTGATCTGCCTTTTGCAGGTGAACATAATGAGCTCCTCCGTCACGTTACTTCCCTCGAGAAGGGGCTCGCGGCAGTAGAGAAGAAGCGCGATGAGGCACTCGTAGCCTTGGAGGAGTCGTAGAAGCATGAGGATGACCTACGCGCTTCTGCTGCTGAGAGGGAGAAGTTGTTCATAGAACAACTTTTCTCGACTTCAGAGGCGCTCTCAGGTACTTGCACTGCTTTACCTTGTATTTTTCCTTATCTTGTTTTTCTTGTTCTTGTGCTGACACCTTGTACGCTTCAGATGCCACTTGCCTTAACTTCGACGCCCAGTCCTTGCGTCGCGAGGATGCTCTTGCTGGCGCTGTGGCCACAGTCGAGGATCATAGTGTCTCCCTCCAAGAGACGCTGGGGAAGGCCAAAGGTGTGGTGTGTCGCCTCCGGGAGGACCTGACCCCCAAGGCCAGTCTAATTGGTAATCTTGATGATCTGGTGGAATCCTTCACCGAATGAATTCCCATGGATTATAAGAACTCTCAGTGGTCCATCGGCTCTTCCATGGCACTCGCGATGGCGCAACCCATGGCGTGGAGTTGGATGCCAGCGCTATCTCCACGGTGATGCCCATCGACACGGATGGCCAACAGGTAGTGTTTGCTCCCTTCACTACTGGTTGTGGTAAGTATGGGCCACAGCTCATCGATACAATCACGAGATATTCTATGGAGCTGCAACGAGCGAAGGCGGCGAAGACTGTGGCCTCTAGGGCTAGCACCGGAAAGTCAGTGGCGTTGGAGACTGCCACGGATTCGATGAGGCCCCCAAAGTCGAAGAAGAATATTGCTCCTTAGTTGCCATTTCTAATAGCCGTAGTTGCCTTTTGTCTGAACCATGCTTTTGTGGGGGTGTCCCTGTCAGTACTTTTATCGAATTTGAATGCAATCCTCCTTTTTACCAATGTATGGTTGGTCTCATTTGCCTCCTGCTTTATTGTAACTAGGGTCCTTCGAGTGGTCCTTCGAGTGATCCTCATGACTCTCCTCCAATTGACGAAACCACGGCATAGCCATGTTCAAAGGTGGAGGAATTGTCGTTGCTATCGCGACTGCGTGACCGCATTAAGTAGTTGGAGTGGGAGTTTCCCATTGTCTGTGGTAACACGGATGTGTGGATGTCGAAGGCGGAGAAGCCCACCACCCGCGAGAAGTATCTTCTAGATGAAGTTGCTCAGTTGAACGAGCACTTTAAATGTTAGCTCTCTATCTTCTTATCTTTTCCTTAGCCATTCGCAACGATGCCTTGGCTTATGCTGTTGGTCTTGCTTTTGTAGTTGTAAGCGCTCGACATCCACAGGATGAGAAGGACCGGGTGGCTATTCGAATGAATGACCTGACTCAGGAGCAGCTGCAGGCTAGTGGGTATTTCTAGGTGGATCATGACTATGCAGTTGCGTTGGCGACTTTGCAGGATCACGCCTCGCGGGTGCTTCAATGCTTGAAGAAGGCACAATATTGCCTAAAGTGTATTTACCAGATGATGTTTCCACTGGACGCCATACCTTCAAGCCCGTTGGCTCTTATGGTGAAATTTCAAGATATAAGCGTGGTCCGCGGGTGCGTGCGACAGCAACTGGTCGTAGGTGCGAAGGCTTCCCTATCGCTGGTTCGACTGCATCGGCCAGATGTGGACATAGCGTCTGTTGCTGCTGGACTACCGCTGCTGCTAGAAGGGATGACCTGGAACATGGTACCGAACTACCAAGCAGTTGATCAGCCAGCGGAGGACATCGTCGACTTCTTTGAAGAGCAGACGAATGTTCATCTTTTGTAGCAGTAGTGTAGTTTGTACCCTTCACATAGATGTGTAACTGTTGTAAAGTTCATATGATTGTGGTCGATGTATTTAATACCCATTGATATACGAAGAGCTTGCTAGCTTGTATGATTTTAGAGTGTATTGTACTCTGCAGTTCCCTTTCATTAGCCTGACTTGTATTTACCTTAGCACCTTGCCAACCTGTCAGGTGCATTGCAGCTGGGTTGGTGTTTATCAATGGTTCGATTGGTAGTGTGTCAGCTACTCAGGATACTGCGATTTGTTCATAGAACGAAGGTGTAAAGGGTGACGCAGCCCCCGAGTGAATAATTGCAAAATTATAAGAGACACAGAGTTTTGGGGCACTTAGCTTTATTTATTCACAGGATAGTACGAGGTACAATGTGTGGCTAAGTAGCCTGGCTGAATAGCCTTATTTGTAATGTAAAAAACGACTAGGGGTAGAAACGATGCAGCTGCGCGACGTTCCAGGGGTTGGAGTATGCGACTCCGCTTCCTAGGTCTTTGAGGTCATAGGCGCCACCTGGGATTACTTCAGTGATCACATAAGGTCCTTCCCAAGGGGACTCGAGTTTGAGGTGCCCTTGCTGCTTCAGTCACAGGACCAGATCTCCTTCGACGAAGGATCTGGGGCGTAGCCTTCTGCTGTGGTAGTGGCGGAGGTTCTGCTGATAGATCATTGATTTTTCCGCGGCGATATCGCGTGCCTCATCGAGGAGGTCGACGGAGTCTGCGAGTGCAAGAGTTGACTCCTGCTCGCCATATGCAACCACCCACGGGGCTTTGTAATGTACTTCTGTGGGTAGCACCGCTTCAGCGATGTGCACCATGAAGAATAGAGTGTAGCCCGTGGCGTTGTTTGGAGTTGTGCGTAGGCCCCAAAGTACAGACTACAGCTCGTCTGGCCAGCATCCAGTGGCTTGTTCGAGTGGTCGAAGGAGTCGCTTCTTGATTCCGCCGCAGACGAGGCCGTTGGCCTTTTTGACTTGACCGTTGGTCTGAGGGTGAGCCACCAAGGCGTAGCTAATGTTGATTCCTAGGTTTTCGCAGAATTCCTGGAACACCTTCGAGGTGAAGTTCGTCGCATTGTCCGTGATGATGCTATGTGGCACTCCAAAATGGTAGACGATGGACTCGAAGAATTTGACGGCGCTGGATCCTGATTGATTCATCACCAGCATGGCCTCGATCCATTTGGTGAATGTGTTGACTGCGACTAAGAGGTAGACATAACCTCCTCACGAGGATTTTGGGAGCTTACCGACCATGTCGAGTCCCCATTGTGCGAAGGGCCAAGCCAATGGTATAGGCCTGAGTTCCACGCCAGGTGCATGTGGTTTGTCCGCGAATCACTGGCAAGCCAGCGCTGGACGATGTCCTTAGCGTCATGCATGGCCGTGGGCCAATAGAATCCAGTTCGCAGAGCTTTGGCGACGAGGGCGCGACTGCCAGCATGGTGTCCGCAAGTGCCTTCATGTATGCCGAGGAGGACGGCGCTTCCGTCCCTGTTGGAGACGCACCGTTGAAGTACTCTTGATGTTGCACTTGTATAGTTCGCCGTTGATGCGGGCGAATGCCTTGGATCTTTGCGTGATGTGTCACGCATCAGTCGGGTCATCTGGCAGCCTCTTGCTGAGTAGATATGTGATGTACAGTTCGCCGTTGATGAGGGCGAATTCCTTGGATCTTTGCGTGATGTGTCGCGCATCAGTCGGGTCATCTGGCAGCCTCTTGCTGAGTAGATATGTGATGTACAACTGTGTCCAAGATGGCTCGATCATCATGACCTCCATTGGGCCTTCGAGTCCCGTACCAAGCTCCATGTCATGGAGTGTCATTGGCTTGTTGGGTGGCGTAGCCCCCGAGTCTGTTGACGTGCTTGCTTTCTTCTCTAGAGCCTTGGGCTTGATGGAGCGCTCGCAGATGTGCTGGGGGAATACCCCATGTGGTACGGGGGCGTAGGTGGAGCCGATGTTGGCGAGTATCCGCCTCTTCGTTGCTTTCGTGGACGACCTGTTGCAACTCACAGCCATCAAAGTCTCCCTCGAGTGTGTCGTAGAGGTCGCGATAGGAGATCATGTTGTCGCTCAGTGCGTCGCACTCGTGCATCGTTTGGTTGACCACCAGCTTGGAGTCGCCGTAGATGATGAGCCTCTTGGCACTGCAGGCTTTCGCCATCCGCATTCCGTGGATTAAGGCTTCATACTCAGCTTCGTTATTGGAGGCTGTGAACTACATTCGCAGAACATACTTCATCTTGTGTCCTTGGGGCGATGTCAGTATAACACCTGCGCCAACTCCGTCCTTTTGCTTGGACCCATCGAAGTGCATTCTCTAGAGATAGGATATATCTAGCTTGTCGGGGAGCTGGTTCTCCATCCAGTGCGCGAGGAAGTCCAGGAGAACTTGCGACTTGATCGCGTCGCGTTTCTCATATGTGATGTCTCGTGGAGATAGTTCGATACCCTAGAGCACGACTCGTCCGTTGGCGTCAGGATTATTGAGTATATGACCGAGCGGGGCGTTGTTTACCTCCACGATTGGGTGTTCCTAGAAATAGTGACGCAGTTGCCTTGCTGTCATGAAGACGCCGTACGCCAGCTTCTGGTAGTGTGGGTACAGTTATTTTGTTGGTGTGAGCACCTCGCTGAGGTAGTAGACTGGGCGTTGTACCCCGTGGACTTTGTTTTCATCGGCTTGTTCCACCACGAGCACACTGCTGACCACCTGGTTGGTGGCAGAGATATATAGCAGCGGCGGCTCCTTTTTCGCGAGGCATCACCAGTACTGGCAAGGTCGACAATAGTCGCTTGAGGTCTTTGAATGCTTCTTGTGCTTCGTCTGTCCACTCGAAATTGTCAGCTTTACGGAGAAGTTGGTAGAAGGGCAGTGCCTTTTCGCCCATTCGACTGATGAATCGACTGAGCGCTGCGATCTACCCAGCCAGCTGCTGGACGCCTTTTACGTTCTTCGGCTTCTCCATGGCCAGTATGGCCTTTATTTTCTTCGGGTTTGCTTCGATCGCCCTCGCAGAGATGAGATACCCGAGTAGTTTCCCAGATGGTACGCCGAAGGCGCATTTCTCTGGATTGAGCTTGATCCGGTAGCGGTTGAGATTAGCAAATGTCTCACGGAGATCATCGATTAACGTGGCTTCCTCTTTGGTTTTGATGACGATGTCGTGGACATAGACTTGGATATTGCAACCAAGTTGGTTCTTGAGGCAAACCTGTATGCACCGCTGATAGGTGGCTCCCGCATTTTTTAGTCTGAAGGGCATCGTGTTGTAGCAGAATACACTGAAGGGCGTCGTGAATGCCGTCTTCTCTTGATCTTCCTCCTTCATTCAAATCTTATTATAGCCTAAGTAGGCATCTAGGAAGCAGAGGTGCTCACATCCCATAGTGGAGTCGATTATTTGATCGATCCGTGGCAACGGGAAGTGATGCTTTGGGCAGTGCTTGTTCAAGGAGGTGAAGTCCACGCACATCCGCATGATATGCATGTCTTTTTAGGCACAAGCACTGTATTGGCGAGCCAGGTGCTTTCCTTGATCTTGCGTATGAAATTTGCCTCAAGGAGTCTATTGATCTCCATACCGACTGCTTTTGCTCTTGGTTCAGACAGTCGCTGTATCGTCTGTTTGACTGGCCTTGCGTTTGGATTCACGTTGAGTGAGTGCTCGGCGAATTCCCTGGGAACCCCTAGCATGTCCGCTGGGCACCGGGAGAAGATTTCCTAGTGCTCATGGAGGAATTCGACGAGCGCGAGTTCCTATGCGGAACTCAAGTTGTTGGCAATGAGGGCCGTCTTCGTTGGATCCGTTGGGTGGACCTAGACTTTCTTGGAATGCACCGACGAGTCGAAGGATAGATCGGGCGAGCTTGGCTTTCTCACGGGAGGCAGACTGTTGTCTGTCGACTCCTTCAATTTTGCGAGTTCCTCTTGCATGCCGAAGGACAGGGAGATTCTGTTGAATTCCCTGTCGTAGCTGTCAGACCTCTCTAAGCTTCCATTGACTGTGATGACGCCGTTTGGACCTAGCATTTTCATCTACAGGTAGGCGTAATGTGGCACTGCCAAGAACCTTGCGAACGAGAAACGTGCGAGGATGCAGTGGTACTGTGAGGGCCAGTCGAGGACTTCAAAGTCGACGCGCTCTCGCAGAATGTTTTGCAGCGTGCCAAAGATGACGTCGAGGTTAATTTTTCCCAGGGGTATACGCCCTTCCCTGGACAATGTCGTGGAACGTTGTGTCTGAAACTTCTAGACATGGTAGAGGGATCCTCATCGCGCGCAAGGTACTCACGAACATGAGGTTGATGCTGCTCCCATCGTCCATGAAGACGCGACTCATATCGAAGCCCCCGATCTGCGCCTCGAGTACGAGGGGACAGTGGCATGGGCAAGGGACTTGGCGCGGGTGGTCGCGCTTATCGAAGGTGATGCAGGATTCACTTCCACTAAGGTACTCAGTGGTGGAAGGTGGAGAGTTTATCGCCAAATTTACTTGGCGAGTGATTGCCTTTTGAAGGGTTCATAGCATAGAAAACAAAAACATTCCTACGATGGGAACTATTATATGCCAAGATCTATCTATTAGATACAAGCAACGGGTGGATATACATCCATAGAGAACATACCCTCGAAGACAAAAAAAGCTTTGTTAACGAGATGGAACTCGTGGATGATGTAGTCGTACACTTGCTGATCTCAAGATCGTGATGAAGTCCAGCAGATCCAGCTCCAGCACATCCATCAGATCCAGCTCCAGCAAGTCCAGCACCACCAAGTCCAGCACCGGAAAGCAGCGATGCATCTGTGATGGCACACACGTCGGGTACCCCGACAACCACCGTCCCTCGCTCCAGCAAAGCAGCGGAAGCAGCAACTCCTTTCTAGATAAAGCCACCGGGAACATGTATCTCGCTAATCCGAGGCCATGGGGGAAAATACTAGAGGGGGAGAGAGATCCTTCACGAGGAGGTGTGAGTGTGAAGGTGTGAGAGGGGGGCCTTTTATAGGAGGAGGGGAGGGTACCCTTCCCATGGCCGGCGCCTATGGAGGGTGTCCCATCACCTCCCTCATTCATGTGGTGGTAACCCCCTCCACATAAATATGCCCCTTCACATTCTCTATTAAAGTCTCCACTTTAAATGCATTAAATTTATCCAAATTTAATGCTCTCTCATTTAATTAAAATATTTTATTAATTTTATTCAGAATTTTTTTAATTACTTTAATTAATAACTATTCACATAAAACCCCCTGCAACATTTCAATATTACATGCAGAACCAATTTCAGCAATTTCACCCGAAATGGTTTCAGTGTCTATTGAAATAATCCCATCGCTTTCTCAAGTGTTTATATGAAACATATTTGCTCCAAATGGTGTCGGTATCCCTTAAGTGTGTCACCCTACGGTTCGCGAATAATGCAGACATGATCGAGACCCCTCTCCGATCAATAATCAACAGCGGGACCTGGAGATCCGTACTGACTCCCGCATATTCAACGATGACTCTTGTGATCGTGTGAACCTTTAACGTAATAACTAAATCCCTTTGTCTCGCGATATATTACATGTCCGAGATTCGATCATTGGAATCCAAATACCCAGTTTGATCTCGTTACCGACATGCACTCTTTTCTCGTTCCCGTGATATAACATTATTGTGATCACATCACTTGCTTGCAAGCTATTCTCAATGTGATATCACCGAGAGGGCCTAGAGTATATCTATCCGTCATCGAGATGGACAAATCCCACTCTTGATCCATGAGCCTCTACATAACACTTTCATAGAACTGAACCCACCTTTATAATCACCCTTTCATGGTGTGACGTTTGATGTTATCAAGATACTCTTCTAGTGTTAGTGATTGACATGATCTCATGGTCTAAGGACTAGGATTACTTTGTATGATGTTATAGCAATATAAACACAATGACTATGATCGTAATGCTATACTTCGGATGAATGTTCATCCCATCATTCCACTAATGTCGTGACCTCATTATTAACAATATCCAATATCCATGATCAGGAAACCTTGATCATCTTGTTAATCAACGAGCTAGTTTATAAGAGAGGCATAACTAGCAACTTTCCTTTTGTTTATTAAACACACATGTATTAACATTTCCAAATTAATACAATTATAGTATGCAAAATCAACATTTATCATAAACAAGGAATAAGATAATAACCACTTTATTATTGCCTCTCGGTCATATTCCCTTCAGTCTCCCACTTGCACTAGAGTCAATAATATAGTGTGAAAACCTTTGCGTATTGAACACCTATGGGTTTCTAGTGTTGCATATAAGCGATTGCTAGTGGTTAACGTAATCCCCGGATCTAGCAATTTCAGGTCCGTGTGTATTTGCATGTCTTTGCGTCTCTACGCATCACTCATTCTCAAATGAGATGGCATTGTATAAATTTGGTCCTTTTGTGAGACCTTTAGTTCGTTCGGGTTAAAATATGTTGATATTATTGTCATACAATATATCTTCATAGTATTAGCCCACCTAGTTTGATAACAAACTACTTAGCACAAATGCCCTCCTTTGATGCTACTGTAGCAGTGATATACTTAGCCTTTTGTTGTAGTATCCGTCACAATGTCTTAAATTTGGAACTCATCCAAATCCATCATGGAACATCCTTTCCGTTACATTGTGCCACCCATAGTCTAAATTGAGATAAATTTAATATGTGTCTTGTGACAAATTAGTATCAATGTAACTCTTTACAATGAACTATCTGCAACTATTTGTCACCTATACATAACATATTCTTATTTTTTCCAAAGATCATAAGAATATCCTTTACTATCGTCTAATGATCATCTTATGAGTCATTCTAGTATATGCTCATAACATTTAGAGCATAGGATATATCTAGATATGTACATATGATGGTACATTTTATTGATCAAAATATTCATGTGGTTTCACTCATCAAGTGTCAAAACACTTTAATCTTGTTTCATTCAGCAAGTGTCAATACACATGAATTATGATTCAACCTCTTCCATGCAGCAAGAACCTTTCTTGTCATTTCCATACTGAACTCATTCAATATCTCATATATGTATGTTTGGCATAACCATATTAGTGCCTCAATCTATCCATATAGAAATTGATGCCTAATATTCCGGTTTTGCCCAAGCCTTTCATCAAAGTGTATTTTTTTAATGAAATTCTTATCCTATGTCAATAAACGATACATCATTTCTAATCAACACCATGTCCTCTACATAATGTATTAGAAATATGTCTCAACGCTCCCACTTAATTTCTTGCAAATGCAAGCATCTTCATCATCTCCGCTGAATTTAAACACTTTTAACAGTTTCATCATGGTGAAGATTCCAACTCCGCTATGCTTACTTCAACCATTGAAGTTTGCATGCCCTTTTAACATCCTTTGATATAACAAAACCCTTTGGACCGCGTCACGTACACGTCCTAGGTAACCATTCTATTATAAGAACCTTGTTTTGTTTATTCAACTACCATATACCAAATTATATGTAGTGATCGCTACATTAATCCGTCAAGACTAAAGATCGCTATGAAAGATCAAATCTTGTCATAGTCAACTCATTGACCATTGTCGTAAACTCCTTTTTGACATTTCGACTATTTCATAGATGTCAAACATCCATGTCTATTTATAGATACAAATACGACTGATAGTGATGAGGGTTTAACTCATCAATTCCCATTGTTATGGACTTGGGTTTTGGAGAAGGAGGGAGCGCTGGAGACATCTATCGGCTAGCAAACAAGCACACAGGGGGCAAAGATTTACCCAGGTTCAGGCCTCATAGAGGTCCCTACTCCTGCTTGCCTGCTCATGGAATTATTGAAGGAACCGAAGGTTACAATGGTGCGTAGATGCAATCTGGTGAGGGTTGTGGAAACTAGGGTTGCGTGCGTCTTCCTCGCCGCCCCCTCCTAGCCCTTATATAGATAGGCTAGGTCTCGGGTAGCAGGTCGAGTCGGTTACAAATTATGGTTTTCCCCTTCAAACTTTCTATCTTTAGCTTTTCTTGTTCTTCAAGCAATCGAGAGTCCGTAGGTTACTGGAGTCCTTCATTTGGGCCTTGGCGACACCGTGGAATCGCAGATTCGATTGGGGACTTTTGAAGTCTTTCGAGTGCATGAATGAGTATATTTCGACTGCTTTATTTGTGTCATAGGGATTGTCGATATACATGCCTGATATAACCGAAGATTCGGTATTAGTTAACCACCTTATGGTGAAACAACGCAATCTAATCGAACTCGAGTCCCCGGTCTCGAATCCAGAAAAGTGTTGATGTAATTCGACTCAAGACGCGGAGGTCATACAGGAGTCGAATTCCAGTTATATGGGTGTGAGCACTCGACGCGTCCGTCAAGGCATGTTCATCGTACCTATAGGCATGGATACATTTCTGGTAGTGCGCAGCTAATGCGTTTCCAGGCCTTATTCAGGTCTTACCTTCACACTGTAAGCGCGGCATCCGAAGTTTATCATCGCGGAGACGATTCGGGTGACCTAGGAGACACAGTCTCTTTGTAGGGGAAAATTATGAGGCGGTGTCTCCACGAGCTTCGAGTGTGGATGTTATCAACACACATTTTTTTGTACAAATAATCATAGGGTGCGCGACCAAGCAGGCAGGGACTAAAGAACTTTTGCGACTGCTGTCATCTTTTGCTTGCTTGTTTGAGTCGAATTTGTTTCCAGCGCTCCCTATGGGAGTAAACCCATGTCCATAGTCGAACCGTTATTCGAGTGGTTGGGTTTACCTTTGACTGTCCATGTTCCTGCAAAAAGAAAAGAAAAATCATAGGGTGCACGACCAGTGCTCCCTATGGGAGTAGCCTCCGAGTGCTTGGTGGAGTTGAAGACTCGAGCAAGGACTAAAGTAGTCGAAGCCCTATGCTGCATAGCTTTGATGACGTCAGTGCTAACGATTTCATGACCTCAGTTGCCCGCGTGAGCGAGTTTGACGGGACGTGACGAGCAGTGGGTCCTATTCTATGACTTTGATTTGACTGGGCGTGCGTAATCTTTTATTTTAACTGTGACTCATCGATTTCCGCACGTAATGGGAGTAGTGGAGGGAAGGTTCGCACTTCCACTTCTCCACGTGTCCAACACGATGTTTGCCACGTGTCCAGTAGGGTTTTTCTGAGCCGTTGGATTGCATCTTCCAGGGGTTAAGTAGCGGCGCTACAACGGTAATTTTCTCATCTGCTCTCGTTCATCCTTCACTTCCATCGCCATTGCTGCTGCTCCTCTGCTTTTCTCTGCGGCCGTTTCTTTCGTGACGCTGGACCAGCTCCGCTCGTTTCCGAGCTACTTCCTTCGCTCGCATCGCCGCCGTGCAATGGGGAATAAGAAGGGAGGCGCTACGGCTGAATCCGCGGCCACCGTTGCCGCGGCGAAGAAGAAGGGCGGCTCCGCCGCTGCGGGCACCAGACTCGCCGCCAGCGGGAAGAAGAAGGCCACAGACACTCGTGTCATGAATGGTGCATGGCGCCCCTCCATCATCAAGTCGTCGGATCTCCGCCTTCTTCGTCAAGACGGAGTGCTATCCGGCGCAGTCGCTGACGTGTGTGTCCTCGGCAGTGAGACAATTCATGTTCCTCCCGCTGGTTTCCGACTGATGTTTTAGCATTCATCATTCGTGGTCTCTCCTTGCCTCTTCACCCCTTCTTTAGGGGCCTCCTTTGTTTCTACGGGCTTCAGCTCCATCAGCTGTCCCCGAATTTGATTCTCCATATCTCTTGTTTCATCACTCTCTACGAGTGCTGGCTCGGAATCGAGCCGCACTTCGGCCTCTTCAAGCGCCTCTTCAAATTGAAACTCCAATCTGTGTCTGGCTCTTTAGTCTATGATGTAGGTGGTTGCGAAATCCACGTGGACCCATCCGCCACCTACTTCGAAATCAAGCTCACGGCGTCCGTCCAAGGGTGGAGGGACAAATGGTTCTACATCCGCGATGAGAAGGCTAACGGTGAGCACTTCGGACTCACGCCCTTCGATCCCGCGATGCCGTGCAAGAGGATGCGCTCTTGGAAGAATGTAGTCATGTCTGGCTAGTCCGTGGAGACAGATGTGTTGTACCAGCGCGTCTACGACCTCGAGAGTCGCATTGGCAAAGAGGAGGGAGGTTGGGCCCTCATTCGCACTTGGCTGCGCCGTCGCGTCCAGCCCCTGCAAGACAAAGTCCACCCCATGTTTTAGTGGGCTAGCGCTGATGATGCCACTCGCGTGTCTGCCGATGGCATGTCCGCGAGTGAGGTGGACAAGAGGGTTCAACTGGTCATGAAGTACACCGTCAAGGATGTGCTCCCCAGTGAGCCAGTTGTTCCTCCATTTGATGCTTTGAACCCTCCTCCTGAGGTATAGTTGTGCTACGCAGTAGCTAAATTTGTTGATTGCTTCTCTGTTGTTTACTTGTTGTTTGCTGAATGTGTTGTCTGTGTGCAGGATTGGGCGGTGTCACCTTGTATGCCCCCTCTGCCTAAGGGGATTATCCCTAGTGAAGCTTTGGAAGAGGATGAGTCGGAGTCGACCGTCCCTTTTGATGCAGAGGAGGAAGCCCCCGAGTCCGGTAGTCCGGATACTCGCAAGCGTTCGCGCAACAAGGATTCTGATGCATCGTTTCCTTCGACTCCGGAAGGTACGGGTGTTGGTGCGGAGTCGGCAATTCCTGCCATTCATATGAGCGCCGTGGCACCATCTTCTCGCAAGAAGATGCGATTGCCCAAGGAGTCTTCGTCACAGTCGGGGGGGGAGCCACTTTTGACTTTCACAAGTTTGATTGGTAAGTTTTCTAGTCGATTTACTCTTCTCTGTTTTTGCTCTTGATGGCTCGTCTCTGGGTTTTCCCTATCTTGATATGGTTTTTGTCTTGCAGTCAAGAGGCGTCGTCATCTTCTGGCGACGTCCATTTTTTGAAGGAATCAGGAGTCACGACCTCAAGGGCCAAGGAAGAGGTCGAGCGCGCTCCTTCCCCTCCATTGGAGGCCCACTCCAGGCACAACTCTTCCAGTTCTCCTCATGCGGGGAGCATCGAATGGTTGCCCGGATGACGGTACAGCAGACATCTTCGGAGTCATTGGAGGACCATGTAAGTGTAGTTTTTCTCCTTTTTGGTGTTGCAGTCGATGTTATCTATTGCCTCTGCTGATTCCTTTTTGTGTGATAGCTCCTTGTGGAAGAAGCCGCGTACTTGGCGAAGCAAGTGCTTACGATGGGTCGCCAGCATGCGATGCTGGAGACGCGTCATCGCGTGGTTGAAAGTGAGTGTCTTGCACTTCTTCTTCTTCTTTGTCTCCTTTTTAATATGGTCGACTAATAGTCAATCCCTTTTTGTTTGTAGCCGAACATAACACTCTCCTGCGCAATGCTGCCACCATGGAAAAGACCCTCGCCACGGCTGTGAAGGGTCGCGACGAAGCAATCGCGGCGCGTAACGAGGCGCTAAAGGCGCGAAGAGGATCTGCGTGCCTCCTTCGTAGCCAGGGAGAAGTTGTTTGAGGAACAACTGCTCTCAATTGCCAAGGCCCTCTCAGGTACTTTGCTTGTGGATGTTGTTATCCTTCTCTGCCTCGAATGTTTTAGCCTGTGGCACTGATGTTTTTGTCCATGTGTGAATTTATGTACAGATGCTGGTGATTTGAGCTTTGACCCGCAGGCCCTTCGTCGTGATGACGCTCTGGCGGGTGCACTGTCAGCAGTCGAAGACCGCAGCACCACCATGCATGACACGCTCTCCAAGGCCAAAAGCGTACTCAGTCGCCTTCAGGAGGAGCTGATTCCCAAGGCGGAGCTAGTCGAGAATATAGACGAGCTGGTAGAGTCACTCGCTGGAGGTGTGCCTGCCAGCTTCAAGAACTCGCTCCGCTCGGCCGGCACGTCCATGTCACTTGCCATGGTGCAGGCCCACGGAGTCGAGATTGACCCTGTCGCGGTGTCGAAGGCGATGCCTGTTAGCGCGGACGGCCAGCGGGTAGTCTTTGCTCCTTTCGTGACTGCCTGTGATAAATATGGGCCTCAGTTGATAAATACTGTTGCAAAGTATTCTGAGGACCTGTATCGCGCCAAGAAGGCGGCGAAAGCGGCGGCATCAGGGGCTGGCGGAAAGTCAGTGGCATCTGACATTGCCACAGACTCGATGAAGCCCCCGAGGCCATCGAAGTCGAAGAAGCCAGCTGCTCCTTAGTTAGCTTTTGTAATAGTTAATTAGCTTATGTCTTTTTGTTTAAGAACGTGCCTGTTGGTGAGTGTATCTGCTGAAACTTTTGCTGGTCTTGAATGCATTTGAATCCTTTGTCATTGTGTTGACTTGGTCGTCTTATTTGCTTCTATCTTGACTTGTGGTAGGGTACATCGAGTGATCCTTTGAGGGAAACTCAGGACTCGCTGACTCTTGATGATACTATGGTAACGCGGATGTATGGAAGTCGAAGGCGGAAAAAGCCGCCGCCCAAGAGCAGTATCTGCTTGGCAAGGTGACACAGCTAGGCGACCAATTCAAGTGTTAGTTTGCCTGCTCTCATCTTCTTCTTGTTGTCACTCGCAATTGTACGCTATAATTATGCTGCTGTTGCTGCTTCGTGTAGCTGTCAGCACGCGTCATCCGCAGGAGGAAAAGGATAGAATTGCCATTTCCATGCATGATCTCACCCAGGAACAACTTCAAGAGAGTGGATACTTCTGGGTGGATCATGATTGTGCGACCACGCTGGCGACCCTGTAGGATCGTGCAACGCGGGTGCTGCACTTTCTGAAGAAGTCGCAGTCATTCTTGAAGAACATTTATCAGGCGATGTTTCCGCTGGATGATACTCCATCAAGCTTGCTGGCCCTCCTTGCCAAGTTTCAAGACTTGACCGCAGTTCGTGAGTGCGTGAGGCAACAGTTGGTGACTGGTGCCAAGGCTGCTCTATCAATGGTGCGACTGCACAGTCCTGACGTGGATGTTGCGGCAATTGCATCTGGGCCGCCTGCACCACCGGCAGGTTCTGCCTGGAATATGGTGCCGCACTACCAGGCGGTGGATCGCCCAGCAGAAGAGATCGTCGACTTCTTCGAGGAACATACCAATGTTCTCCGGATGCAGTAGTAGCCTAGTTTGTATCCTGCACATAAGTGTACTTGTGTTGTAAAGTTCGTATAAATGTTGTGTATAATTTATTGTCGAATATGTATAAAGAGCTTTGTTAGCATGAAGTGCGTTGCACTATGCGAGTCCCTTTCTTTAGCCTGGTCATGATTTTATCTCTGTCCCTTGTCAACCTGCCAGGTGCGTTGCAGCTGGGTTGATGTTTATGTCAAGGGTTTTGATTGATGTACCAGCTACTCAGGATATCGCGTTTTGGTTCGTAGAACAGATGTATATAGGGTGGCACAGTCCCCAAGTAGATAAATTGGAAAAGTAAAGGAAAACACAGAGTTTTGGGGCACTTAGCTTTATTTATTCGAAGAATAGTGCGAGGTACAATGTGTGGCTAAGTAGCCTTTGCTGAGTAGCCTTATTTGCAATGTAAAAAGTAAAGAGCGACTAAGGGTAGAAGCGTCGCAGTTGTGCGACGTTCCAGGGGTTGGAGTATGCGACTCCTGTCTCTAAATCTTGAAGGCGATAGGCGCCACCTAGGATTACTTCTGTAATCACGTACGACCCTTCCTAGGGGGACTCGAGCTTGAGATGCCCCCGCTGCTTCAGTCGCAGGACCAGGTCACCTTCGACAAAGGATCTGGGGCGAAGCCTCCTACTGTGGTAGTTGCGCAGGTTCTGCTGGTAGATCGGGGCTCTTTCCACGGCGATTTCCCTTGCCTCGTCAAGGAGGTCGACGGAGTCTTCGAGTGCGAGGGATGACTCTTGCTCGCTGTAAGCGACCACGTGCGGCGCCTTGTACCGTATGATACGTCCATTTTGCATCACTATTCTATGTCTTAATTCACTATTATTCATTGATATATTTCGTATTGAGAGGTGATACTTATGTTATTTCATCTGTTTTTGCATGGTTGATGACTTTTGGAGCATGGACCGCTACAGTCAGGATTCTGATGGAAAAGGTGTTGTTTGGAGGCAAAATTCGCGAAGATCAGAAAATCCAGGAAAATATACGGAAAATCCTATTTTTCCAGAAGACTCAAGATGCCAGAATATGGAGTGGAGGTGGGCCACAGGGGGCCCACACCACCCCATGGCGCGGGCAGGCCTAGGCCGCGGCAGGGAGTGGTGTGCCCGCCCTGGCCCACTCCAGCCTCTCCCCTCTGGCGTATATCATCCTCCTGAAACCCTAAGACTGGGGGAGCGACCACAGAAAGATTCCGCCGCCTCTGCGGGGCAAAAAACACCAAGAGAGAAAGATCTCTCCGGCAGATAGATTTCTGCCGGGGGAATTTCTTCCCGGAGAGGGGATATCATCACCATCAACACCCCCATCAAGCTGGACTTCATCAGTATCATCATCATCATCATCATCACCACCATCATCACCATCAGCACCCTCATCACCATCTCCATATTGCTGTAACAATTGGTTGAATCTTGCTATAGTTCATAGGGGAAACTTTCCCGGTGTTGATTACTCTTTCTAGTTGATGATATTGAGTGAACCATTGAATTATTGTTTATGTTAAGATTGTTATAAATCATTATTCCATCTCTGATCATGATCCATATGATGTCTTGTGAGTAGTTCGTTTTGTTCTTGAGGACATAGGAGAAGTATTGTTGTTAGTAGTGGAGTTGCGTTGAGAAAGATTCAATAGATTGTTATTTAAGTTGTGGTGTACTTCTTCTAGTGGTGTCATGTGAACGTCGACTACATGACACTTCACCTATATGGGCCTAGGGGAATGCATTGTGTATTTGGCTACTAATCGTAGGGGTTACCAGAGTGAAAGAAACCTGAACCCACGTTAGGAAACCATTGCACAAGGGACGTAAGGGTCTTAGAGTTTAAAGTTGTGGTTAGGTTTCTACCTTAATTACTTTCTTGTACTTACGGATGTTTGCAAGGGGTTTAATCACAAGTATGTATTAGTCTTGGATGGGGCGGTACATTAGCACAGGGTCACCCACACAACACTTAGCAAGCTAGAGAAGATTAATCGACTATATGACGAAAGCACTTGACAGTCTTCACATGTGTCCTCGAGAACATTTGGTCATCTATATAAATACAACCGGCTTGTCCTTTGCTGCATAAAGGATTGGGCCACTTGCTGCATTCATTCTTACTGTCTTTTATTTACTCGTACTTTGTTTACTTGCTTTATCGAAAACCCCTAAAAATCCGTTTGCTAAGTATTTGCAGAGAATTCCTTATCCATACCACTAGCCAGCACCTTCTGCTCCTCGTTGGGTTTGACACTCTTACTTATCGAAAATACTGCGATACACCCCCTATACTTGTGGGTCATTAAGACTATTTTCTGGCGCCGTTGCCAGGGAGTGAAGCGCTATTGGAGAGTGGAACTGGTAAAGGAAACTTCTACTGTGAGTATTGTTTACTTCTGCTAGTTGCTTTATTTTCGTTATGGATAATTCGCTGAGTTTCTTATTTGGTAATGCTACTACCACTGCTAAGGTAGTAGATAAGCCACCACCTGCTGAGAAAGATGTTTTCAAAATACCTACAAGAATTATTGATCGTGTTATAAATAACTACTATGTTGGGGATGGAACTGTCCATCCTGGTGATCATTTACTCTTTATACACGAATTATGCGGGTTGTTCAAGTGTGCAGGTATTACTAGAGATCAAGTTAAGAAGAAGTTATTTTCATTATCGCTGAAAGGAAGAGCCGAGGAATGGTATAAGCTGTTGAAGAATGGTCAAGCTCTGGAATGGGAGGAAATAGTGCCTCTCTTTTATTCAAAGTTTTATCCTCCTAGTGAGATTCATAAAGATCAGAATCAAATATACAACTTTTGGCCTCTTGATGGAGAGAGTACAGCTCAAGCTTGGGGGAGATTGATGTTATTAACGCTCAAATGTCCCATTCATGAGCTCCGCAACAATATTATTATGAATAACTTTTATGCAAGGCTCCCTCTACACGATAAAGATTTATTGGATGCTTCTTGTTCTAGATCATTCACTCGCATGGAAGAAGAAGCTAAATGGGATCTTCTGGACCGTATTCAAGACAATGCTGAAGCTTGGGAGAATGACAAAGGTAGAAAGTCATGTATAAATTATGATTATGAATGCATTGAATCTTTTATGGAAACTGACAACTTTCAAAATATTAGTAATCTTTATGGTCTTGATTTGCAAGTTATTACAAATTGCTTTAGAGCTTTTGCTTCCTATATCGAAATTCCAAAAAGGGGATGGAACAAATACCATGCACCTTATAAGGATATTGTTGACTATGCTCCTATTGGAAGTGCTGAGTATTGCATCATTGACCCCATTTTACCTGAACCTTATATCGAGAAGATTCCCTTCCCCGAAAAGGTAAAGGACCTTCCTTTGATAACTAATGTAATCACTAAAAGTGAAAAAAGAACTGTAAAACCTGATGAACAAATAAACATTGAACCTATGGTAGCAATTGTGAAAGATCTTGTCACTAAAAGCGTAGAAGATGGGCACATAGTCTTTTGTGAGGATGCTTCTAATATTGTTTCACATCCCAATAGAACTAAAAAGGCTAGTGTTCCTGTGCTTTCTATTAGAATTGGTGTTCATTTCTATTATGGTTTATGTGATATTGGTGCAATTTCTAGTGCTATTCCTTATGAGCTTTACAGAGAAATTATGCATGAGATCAGTCCTTGCGAGTTGGAAGAGATTGATGTGGTTATTCACCTTGCTAATAGAGAGACCATCTCTCCAATTGGTATTGTGCGAGACGTGGAAGTTCTTTGCGGTAAGATTAAGTACCCTGCTGATTTTCTAGTACTTGGTTCAGCTGCTAGTAAAACTTATCCTATCATTTTTGGTAGACCTTTCTTGAGTACTTGTGGAGCTATTATTGATTGCAAGAGGGAGAAAATCTTGACTAAGTTTGATGGGGAATCTTATGAGTTTAATTTTTCGAAATTTTTTAAAGAACCTTGCGAAGAGGAAACCCATAATGAGGATTTTAGGGTTGAACAACTTGCTTCTATTTCTCTTGCTCCTAACAATGCTTTGCAGCAATTTATGGAAGAACATGAAAGAGGAATCTTCATGGAAGAAAGGAATGAGATTAACATGATTCTCCGTGATCAACCTATGATGCTTAAGCACGAGTTGCCAGTAGAAGACTTGGGTACCACGATGCCACATAAAAAGGATCCGTTTTCGATCTAAAACCTCTCCCTGATGATCTTAAATATGCTTTTATTGATGATAAAAAGATATATCCTGTTATTATTAGCACTAAACTTTCAGGGGAGGAAGAAGAAAGATTATTGGAAGTTTTGAAGAAACACCGAGGATCTATGGGCTATACTCTGGATGATTTGAAAGGGATTTCACCTACTATATGTCAGCATTCTATCAACATAGAACCAGATGCGAAGCCAGTAGTGGAGCATCAACGACGTTTAAATCCTAAGGTGAAGGAAGTGGTAAGGAATGAGGTATTGAAACTCCTTGATGCTAGTATTATTTACCATATTGCTGATAGTGAATGGGTTAGTCCTGTTCATTGTGTTCCTAAAAAGGGAGGTATTACCGTTGTCCCTAATGATAATGATGAGCTTATTCCTCAAAGAATAGTAGTAGGCTATAGGATGTGCATCGATTTTAGGAAAGTCAATAAAGTTACTAAGAAAGACCACTACCCGCTTCCTTTTATTGATCAAATGTTGGAATGGTTGTCTAAAAAGACCCATTTTTGTTTTCTTGATGGTTATTCTGGTTTCTCTCAAATTGCTGTTAAGCAACAAGATCAAGAAAAAACTACTTTTACTTGCCCTTATGGAACTTATGCTTATAGACGTATGCCTTTTGGTTTATGTAATGCTCCTACTACTGTCCAAAGGTGCATGTCTGCTATCTTTCATGGCTTTTGTGAGGAAATTGTAGAAGTGTTCATGGACGACTTTTCTGTCTATGGAACTTCTTTTGATAATTGTCTGAACAACCTTGATAAAGTTTTGCAGAGATGTGAAGAATCTAATCTTGTTCTTAATTGGGAGAAATGCCACTTCATGGTTAATGAAGGGATTGTTCTTGGGCATAAAGTTTCTGAAAGAGGCATAGAAGTTGATAGAGGTAAGGTTGAGGCAATTGAGAAGATGCCATGCCCAAGAGACATCAAAGGTATTCGTAGTATTCTTGGTCATGCTGGTTTCTATAGGAGGTTTATTAAAGACTTTTCTAGGATATCAAAACCCCTTACTAATCTTCTTCAAAAAGATGTACCCTTTGTTTTTTATGATGATTGTAAGGAAGCTTTTGAAACTCTTAAGAAGGCTTTAACTATAGCCCCTATTGTTCAACCACCTGATTGGAGTTTGCCCTTTGAAATAATGTGTGATGCTAGTGATTTTGTTGTAGGTGTTGTCCTTGGGCAACGTATTGATAAAAAGCTAAACTTTATCCATTATGCTAGTAAGATTCTAGACGCTGCTCAAAGGAATTATGCTACTACTGAAAAGGAATTTCTAGTTGTTGTCTTTGCTTGTGATAAGTTTAGGCCCTATACTGTGGACTCAAAAGGTTTGATCACTTCACTTATACTAATGTTGCTAATAAGAACTGTGTGAAGTTTTGTGTGAAAGAAATTTCCAGGAAGTGGAGACAATGGTGTAATAGGGAAGAGAAGGGTTTTATGACTCAAGTAATAAGTGTATGAATATGAAGATATCGATGACATTCAAGAGATGACCCCGGAAGAATCTACTAGATACCAAATTCAGAGACCTGTAGAGTCCGTATTCAAATAGGTAACAGTTCTGGTAAGAAAAGTTCCGCGAAAGTACAATCCAACTATATTTTTGCAGTTTTCAGTCAATAAGGAAAGTTTCGAAGCGAAAAAGGGACGGAACCGGAGCCGGGGTGGCCCACACCACCCCATGGCGCAGGCCCACCCCTGGCCATGCCACCAGGTGGTGAGGCCACCCAGGACTCCATCTCTGACCCGTTTTCTCCCAGTACCTTCCTTTTGACATGAAACTTCATAATATATAACCCCGCAGATCTCCCCGAGGTTCGTATATCGTGTTTTCGCCGTGTTTTTGTTTCAATCTGTTTCTGCCAGGACATACTCTTTGAAGGTTTAGAAGCACAATGGTGTCCGCCAAGGATAAAGGGAAGTAGCCTATGGAGGAGGATCTTCAAGACCCCAAGAAGAGGCTGGTACCTTTAGTCTTTTGCCCTGCATCAATGGAAGCCCTACGAGTCAATAAGGAGTTCTGCGATAAGTACCGGGACTTGAAGAGGAAGGTGGACATGCTTCAATGGGAGAAAGATGCTGGAAGATTTCCTCACGTCAACTAAGAGCATAATACCACCACCATCTAAGGAGTAATTCGTCATCAGGTTTGGCATCCCCTTGGTTTGTTCCAAGCTTGGGGGAGTTCCGCGGTATCACATCACTATCTTCTATCTTTTTACCTTATTAGTAGAGTCATATCATGAATAAAGGAGTTATTATGTAGTATGGTTTGCATTATGGAAGTGTCCCCTCTCTCGTTAGATTCGTATCCCTTGGTGTGAGTTGCCGTTATGGAGTATTAATGAGAAGTTCTATCATTCACTCTTTTGCATAGCTTATTTTAGTTTTCAATTCGTGGTTATATGATTGATCTTGTTGTTAGTATTGGTATCACTTTGAGATCATTGAGTTAATTTAGTTGGTTTTGGCAAACCTGGCTCGGTCAGTAGCAACACCTTTTTGAGAATTGAAAAGAAAAAGATAGAAGTACTCGAGAGAAAAATAATTTCATCATCTTTCTTTCTTGATTTGCTCATAAGTTTAGTATTCTCTAGTTAAGATGTTTTGTGCTTCCAAGGAAGATTGCATGTTTGTCTTTATCATTTATATGTTTGTTTGTTTCCTTCAACTCTTGTACTCGCTACCCAGCCTTGCTAGACAAAAACCTGTACTGAGAGGGAATTCTTCTCGTGCATCCACCTCCTTTAAACCAAAACCTTTGCCATTTGTGTCCACCATACCTACCTAGTAGCATTATTGCTATTCCAAGTAAATTCCCGTTTTGTCTACCTCCCAAATTAAACTTGTTATGTGAAAATTAGCGATTAAAGCTCTCACGAACTTGATGGCACACTTTACTTTCTTGCACTTAATAAATCTGAACCATTGTGAACTCTCCATGAAAGTTATATGCTTGCAAATTATAGGCTGGGGATTAGCAGAACCATGCTGTCACGGGGAACGCTTTCAACACTTGTAAATATATACCGAGTTGATACCTTGCTCTTTTGTTTGCGGATGTCGTCGGTGTGAAATAAAAGGGGAGCTTGTAAGTCCATGGAGTTATGTATGTGTGTTAGAGAAACGCCTGGGCCGCTGATCTAATCCATGCTGTCATGGTGGAAACCTGCAGCGTAACCATAATGTTTTCTATGAAGCATTCTTCTTATAAAAAAAGAGAGAGATAGCTATTGAGAAAAAGAAAAGAAAAGAAAAAAGAGATACTATGAAAAGTGGAAAGAGAGAAAAAAGCACCAAATTTCCATGGTAAATAAGAAGATTGCTGAGATACTCATTGTCTGCTTTCCTTGTCATTTTGATATGGGGATTCTTCCGTATCATCGGGCAAGGGGTACCCTGTTGGCGGTTCTCAATGATACGCACATACTTGTGATGACAAGAACTTACCGGTAACTAAAGTTGAGTACCATGAGGAGCGGCCCTCGTACTCAAGGGACTTGGGATTTTCAGTTTATAGTCTGTCAAGCATATAACTCAGATTGGACCTTACTTTAACCTTAATCACCTAAAGATGCCTATGATAGGGGCAATGAGAGCTAAAAGCTATTAAGTATCATAATTTTTGGGAGCTCTTTATGAGACTTGTAATCCCTGCTTCCCTTTTTGAAGGGCCCTTTCTTTTACTTCGTAGTTGAGTCAGTAAACCTATTCCCTTCTATCTCAGCAAGTATTTTGAGTTGATGTGTTTCATTCATTCATATGATGATTTATGCATTCATGTTTCTTATGTTCCTTGTTTTGCACATTGCTCTTATCTTCATGTTTACTACTTTGAAAGCTTTCTTTGAAAACCAGCTATTTGTGAACTCCAGCAAATTATCAACTATTCTTCGACCAAGAGCTAAGTTTGCCATTACCAATTATGATTTACTCTATGTATCTTTATTGTGTTTCCTTTACTCATTGCAAGTTTAGTTATATAATAGTGAGTTGTCTTCTATTATGATCTATGATTTTGATGAATGTGATGCTTCTTGTCCGTATTCTTTTATCGAATCTTCACTCCATAAACCCGAGGTCATGTTTATTGAGCTCAGTTTTGCTTGGGGACAAGCGAAGTCTAAGCTTGGGGGGAGTTGATACGTCCATTTTGCATCACTATTCTATGTCTTAATTCACTATTATTCATTGATATATTTCGTATTGAGAGGTGATACTTATGTTATTTCATCTGTTTTTGCATGGTTGATGACTTTTGGAGCATGGACCGCTACAGTCAGGATTCTGATGGAAAAGGTGTTGTTTGGAGGCAAAATTCGCGAAGATCAGAAAATCCAGGAAAATATACGGAAAATCCTATTTTTCCAGAAGACTCAAGATGCCAGAATATGGAGTGGAGGTGGGCCACAGGGGGCCCACACCACCCCATGGCGCGGGCAGGCCTAGGCCGCGGCAGGGAGTGGTGTGCCCGCCCTGGCCCACTCCAGCCTCTCCCCTCTGGCGTATATCATCCTCCTGAAACCCTAAGACTGGGGGAGCGACCACAGAAAGATTCCGCCGCCTCTGCGGGGCAAAAAACACCAAGAGAGAAAGATCTCTCCGGCAGATAGATTTCTGCCGGGGGAATTTCTTCCCGGAGAGGGGATATCATCACCATCAACACCCCCATCAAGCTGGACTTCATCAGTATCATCATCATCATCATCATCACCACCATCATCACCATCAGCACCCTCATCACCATCTCCATATTGCTGTAACAATTGGTTGAATCTTGCTATAGTTCATAGGGGAAACTTTCCCGGTGTTGATTACTCTTTCTAGTTGATGATATTGAGTGAACCATTGAATTATTGTTTATGTTAAGATTGTTATAAATCATTATTCCATCTCTGATCATGATCCATATGATGTCTTGTGAGTAGTTCGTTTTGTTCTTGAGGACATAGGAGAAGTATTGTTGTTAGTAGTGGAGTTGCGTTGAGAAAGATTCAATAGATTGTTATTTAAGTTGTGGTGTACTTCTTCTAGTGGTGTCATGTGAACGTCGACTACATGACACTTCACCTATATGGGCCTAGGGGAATGCATTGTGTATTTGGCTACTAATCGTAGGGGTTACCAGAGTGAAAGAAACCTGAACCCACGTTAGGAAACCATTGCACAAGGGACGTAAGGGTCTTAGAGTTTAAAGTTGTGGTTAGGTTTCTACCTTAATTACTTTCTTGTACTTACGGATGTTTGCAAGGGGTTTAATCACAAGTATGTATTAGTCTTGGATGGGGCGGTACATTAGCACAGGGTCACCCACACAACACTTAGCAAGCTAGAGAAGATTAATCGACTATATGACGAAAGCACTTGACAGTCTTCACATGTGTCCTCGAGAACATTTGGTCATCTATATAAATACAACCGGCTTGTCCTTTGCTGCATAAAGGATTGGGCCACTTGCTGCATTCATTCTTACTGTCTTTTATTTACTCGTACTTTGTTTACTTGCTTTATCGAAAACCCCTAAAAATCCGTTTGCTAAGTATTTGCAGAGAATTCCTTATCCATACCACTAGCCAGCACCTTCTGCTCCTCGTTGGGTTTGACACTCTTACTTATTGAAAATACTGCGATACACCCCTATACTTGTGGATCATCACCGTACTTCGGCGGGTAGCACTGCTTCGGCTCCGTGCACCGTGAAGAATGGCGTGTAGCCCGTGGTGCTGTTTGGAGTTGTGCGTAGGCTCCAGAGTACGGATGGCAGTTCGTCCGGCCAACAACCCGCGGCTTGTTCGAGTGGCCAGAGGAGTCGCTTCTTGATGCCGCCGCAGACGAGCCCATTTGCTTTTTCCACCTGACCATTGGTCTGTGGATGCGCTACTGAGGCGTAGCTGATGTTGATCCCTAGGTTCTCGCAGAATTCTTGGAACTCCTTGGATGTGAAGTTCGTCCCATTGTCGGTGATGATGTTGTGCGGCACTCCGAAGCGGTAGACGATGGACTCAAAGAACTTGATTGCGCTATGTCCTGATTGGTTGGTCATTGGCATGGCCTCAATCCACTTGGTGAATTTGTCGACTGCGACCAAGAGGTAGACGTAGCCTCCTCGTGAGGACCTTGGGAGTTTGCCGACCATGTCGAGTCCCCATTGCACGAAGGGCCAGGCCAACGGAATTGGCCGGAGTTCTGCGCCAGGTGCGTGCGGCTTGTCCGTGAACCGTTGGCATGCGTTGCACTTCTGGACGATGTCCTTGGCGTCGCGCATGCCCATAGGCCAGTAGAACCCAGCTCGCAGAGCTTTGGCCACGAGGGCGCGACTGTCGGCATGGTGCCCGCAGGTCCCTTCATGGATGTCGAAGAGAACAGCTCTTCCGTCGGTCGTGGAGACGCATCGTTGCAGTACTCATGTGATGCTGCGTTTATACAGTTCGCTGTTGATAACGGCGAATGGCTTGGATCGCCACGCGATGTGCCGTGCATCAGTCAGATCATCCGGTAACCTTTTGCTGAGGAGATATGTAATGTACGGTTGCGTCCAGGATTGCTCAATCATCATGACGCTCATTGGTCCCTCGAGTCCTGTGTCCAGCTCCAAGTCATCGAGTGCCATTGGCTCATTGGCGGCATAGCCCCCGAGTCCGTTACTGCGTTTGTTTTCTTCTATGTGGCCTTTGGCTTGATGGAGCGTTCGCAGATGCGCTCAAGAAATACCCCATGTGGTATGGGGGTGCAGGTAGAGCCTATGTTGGCGAGTGCGTCCGCCTCTTCATTGCTTTCGCAACCTACGTGCCGCAGCTCGCAACCGTCGAAGTCTCCTTCGAGTGTGTCTTAGAGGTCACAGTACGCGATCATGTTGTCGTTCAGTGCGTCGCGCTCATGCATCGTTTGGTTGACAACCAACTTAGAGTCGTCGTATATGATGAGCCTCTTGGCGCCGCAGGCTTTTGCCATCCTCATCCCATGCAACAGGGCCTCGTATTCAGCCTCGTTGTTGGAGGCTGTGAACTGCATTCGCAGGATGTACTTCAGCTTGTCCCCTTGAGGTGATGTTAGTATGACACTTGCGCCTGCTCCGTCCTTCCGCTTGGACCCGTCGAAGTGCATTGTCCATAGGTAGGACATGTCTGCTTTGTCCGGGAGCTGGTTCTCCATCCAGTGCACGAGGAAGTCAAGGAGCACTTGCGACTTGATTGCGTCGCGCTTTTCGTATGTGATGTCTGATGGAGACAGTTCTATTCCCCAAGGCGCGACTCGCCCCGTGGCATCGGGGTTGTTGAGGATATGCCCCAATGGGGTGTCGTTGACCACCACGATTTGGTGTTCCTGGAAGTAATGGCGCAGTCGTCGGGCAGTCATGAAGACACCGTACGCCAACTTCTGGTAGTGCGGGTACCGCTGTTTTGTTGGTGTGAGGACCTCGCTAAGGTAGTATACCGGGCTTTTTCACCCATCCGGCTGATGAATCGGCTGAGGGCCACGATTCGCCCAGCCATCTGCTGGACGCCCCTTATGTTTTTCGGCTTCTCCATGGCCAGTATGGCTTTTATTTTCTTCGGGTTTGCCTCGATTCCCCTCGTGGAAATGAGATACCCGAGTAGCTGCCCAGATGTTACGCCGAAGACGCATTTGTCCGGATTGAGCTTGATCCGGTAGCGGTTGAGGGTGGCGAAGGTTTCACGCAAATCATCGATTAGGGAGGCTTCCTCCTTAATCTTGATTACTATGTCGTCGACATAGACTTGAATGTTGCGACCCAGTTGTTCCTTGAGGCAAGCCTACATGCACCGCTGGTAGGTGGCTCCCGCGTTCTTTAGCCCGAAGGGCATTGTGTTGTAGCAGAACACACCGAAGGGCATTGTAAACACTATTTTATCTTGATCTTCCTCCTTCATTTGAATCTGATTGTAGCCTGAGTAGGCGTCAAGGAAACAGAGGCGCTTGCATCCCGCAGTGGAGTCGATGATTTGGTCGATGCGCAGCAACGGTAAGTGATCCTTTGGGCAGTGCTTGTTCAGAGAGGTGAAGTGCACGCACATCCGCATGATATCCATGTCCTTTTTTGGTACCAGCACCGTGTTGGCGAGCCAAGTGCTTTCCTTGATCGCGCGTATGAACTTGGCTTCGAGGAGTCTGTTGATCTCCATTCCAACTGCCTGCGCTCGTGGCTCAGACAATCGCCGAATTGTTTGCTTGACTGGCCTTGCGTCGGGGTTGACATTGAGTGCGTGCTCGGTGAATTCCCTGGGAACTCCTGGCATGTCCGCAGGACACCAGGCGAAAATTTCCCAGTGCTCACGGAGGAATTCGACGATTGCGAGTTCCTATGCGGGACTCAAGTTGTTGGCGATGAGGGCCGTCTTGGCAGGATCCGATGGGTGGACTTGCACTTTATTCGTGTGCACCGATGAGTCGAAGGAGAGATCAGGTGAGCTTGGTCGGCTCAAGGGAGGCAGACTGTTGTCTGTCGTCTCCTTTAGTCTCGCGAGTTCCTCCTGCATGCCGAAGGACTGGGAAATTCTGTTGAATTCCCGGTCACAACTGTCAGATCGCTCGAAGCTAACGTTGATCGTGATGACGCCATTGGAACCTGGCATTTTCATCTACAGGTAGGCGTAGTGGGGCACTGCCATGAACCTAGCGAACACGACGCGCCCGAGGATGCAGTGGTACTGTGAGGGTCAGTCGACGACATCAAAGTCGATGCGCTCGCGCCGGAAGTTCTTCGGTGTGCCGAAGATGACGTCGAGGTTTATTTTGCCCAGAGGGTATACACTTTTCCCTAGGACGATGCCGTGGAACGTTGTGTCCGAGGTCTCCAAGCAAGTTAGGGGGATCCTCATTGCTCGAATGGTACTCGCGAATATAAGGTTGATGCCACTTCCGCCATCCATGAAGACACGGCTCATGTCGAAGCCTCCGATTTGCGCCTCGAGTACGAGGGGGCAATGGCCTGGATAGTGTACCTAAGGCAGATGGTCGTGTTTGTCGAAGGTGATGCAGGACTCGCTTCCACTGAGGTACTCAGTGGTGGATGGTGGCGAGTGTGTGACCAAGTTGACTTGGCGAGTGATGTCCTTCTGCACCCTATTGGAGGGGCGTCCCTTTTGGATCATCATGGTGCCCATGGCTCGTGGGTACGGTTCGCCTCCATGGTGCTGGTCCGGTGCGGCTGCATTCGGGTGTGGCCTAGGTGGAGGTGGCGGAGCGCCACGTGCCACGGCACCTGGAGCGGCTCCGTAGCCTCTTTCGACTGCATTGCGGTCCATCCGAACCAGTCCCTCATGTAGCTTGACGAACTCGCGACAATCCTTGAGGAGGTGGCTGGACTTCTTCTTGCCATCATGCTTGTCGATGTAAAAGTCCACCGTACATGGCCCGGACAGTTTGTCCTCAATGGAGCTCGCGGGTGCCTTGTCGCGAGTGCGGCGTTGCCACACTTGCGTGGTTTTTCCGGAGTCGCGGTATCCGCCGCTACGGTATCTGCTGTTGTGGTTGTCGTCGCGTCTTTCGACGTAGCCAGCCGCGACCATGTTGACGTCGTCGTGATCATCGTAAATGCGCATGCGACGCTTGCCTCGGCGATCGCGTCTGCGCTCGAGCTCCGCCTCCTCGTCGGAGTGAACGCAATTCTTCACTGAATCTTCTCCATCGGCCCACCGATTCGCGATCTCCATCAGGTGGTCGATGGTCTTGGGCTTTGAGCGGCCCAGCTCCTCTCTGAGTTCTAAGCGGCGGACGCCATCGTTGAATGCGTCAATCACGCGATCCTCCGAGATGTTTTCTGCGAAGTTCTTGATGATGGACCACCTTTGGATGTAGGAGCGCAGCAATTCGCCAGATCTTTGCTGGCAGCATCTCAACTCTTCTATTGATGCGGGCCACTTGTATGTGCCCTTAAAGTTGCGCACGAAGTTGTAAACCAGCTCGTCCCAACTGCGAATGGATCCGCGTGGGAGGTTGTTGAGCCATGTAAACCAGCTCGTCCCAACTGCGAATGGATCTAGCTCGTCCCAACCGTAGCTGCAAGCATTGCATGGCTGTGCTTCGACTTCCTCCGTGGAGCCTGACGGAGGAGATGTGGTCCTCCAGCCAGATCTTCGGGTCCTGTAGGCCGTCAAACTTCGGGTTCTCCGACGGGAGTTTAAACCCTTTAGGCATTCGTTTCTGCCTAATGGATCTGCTAAAGCATCTGGCGCCGTAGAGCTCCACATCCTCCTCTTCTGAGTCAGTCGACCGAGCACGTCGTGCTCTTGATTTGTCGATCTTGCGCTGCGTGATGTCATCATGTGCGTCGTAGTCGTGGTCGTGTCGTTGTGAGCAGCGACGTCGAGACAAGTCATGACTGTCATCGATGGATGAGGGCGAGGAGTAACGCTTTGCTAGCGCTTTTCCCTTCTTTGGTTCTGGTGTCGGCTCCTTGTCGAGGGCGGCCTCGATTAATCCCAAGCCCACGATCGTAGATCGGTGCATGGCGGCTCGAGGGTCCCCAGCTGGTGGCTAGTTGTTCAGGAGGTACATGGTGGCGGCTGTCACCGCAGCCTGCGGCGTCTTGGGGACCACATTGCCCCTGGTGTCGACTGTAATAGAGCCGAAGTCGAGGACCTTTGCGGCCTCTATGCGTTCCTTCTCGGTGAGATGGGCCATCCGAGATTGCCTCTTCTTGGCGAGGTACTCGTTGCCCTTTGAGGAGGATCCTCCGTAGGAGGAGAGCCTAGCACGACGAAGGCTCGACTCGTCTACCGCCTTTTTGCGTGCCTCGAGTTCCACGATTGTTTGTACTTGGCGCTTGAATTCTTCCTTCAGGAGCCAATGATATCCCATCAGCAGCTCTTGCGGGGATCCGAAGGGTAGAGGGGTGCCTCCCAGGGCCTCGCGGCAACGAGCCCATTCTTGCTCGTTGAGCTTGATCACGACGCGTTCGCCGGTTTGCTCATTTACTATGGTTGGAGGTTCAACTGCTCCTCCGTTGTCAACGGGGGTGCAATTGCCACCGTTACCGCCGTTGCCGCCATTGCCACCGTTGCTGCAGTTAGGCGGGTCGGTTCCGTTGTCGCGATTGCCGCTGTTGTCGCGGTTGGCAGAGGTTTTGCCTGCGTTGATGGCGGCGCACATGAAGTGATTGGGGAAGGTGCTGCTTCCACAACTCTCAGATCTGGAACCGTAGGTTCCATCTTCAGTGGCCAGATCGCTCAGATGGGAGTCGCGGTTGCTGTCGCTGAACGTGTTCTCGACTGCTGTCGGGGCGTTGAGCTCGCTGAGGGTGCCGATCGATGGAGGAAACCATGATGCTGGGGCAATTGACGGTGCCGTCGGCTGATCAGGCATGCGAAGCGTGCCCATCTGACCAACTTGGAAGCGGAAGCTCCCTATCGCCAGGCTGATTCCGTCGCCTACGGACTCAAAGGCCGGGCGAGTGGCCGACGTGTGGACGGTGAAGTCGAATGCGCCAAAGAGCTGGCGAATCTCCGCTATTGCGGAGATGTAGATCGCGGTTGATGGGGCCGAAGAAGCCGCAACATCAGCACTCCCAATTCCGATAGACGGCGCTAATTGACGAGGGTTTAACTCATCAATAGAGTCATTGCATGTATGTTCTTTTCCTAAACCACATTGACCCACTCGAGTCACTTGATGTGTGTTCTTTTTTCCTATACCACATTGACCCACTTGAGTCACTTCATGTGTGTCCTTTCCTAAACCACATTGATCCACTAGAGTCACTGCATGTGTGTTATTTTCCTAAACCAAATGGATCCACTGGAGTCACTGCAAGTGTGTTCTTTTCCTAACCCACATAGATCCACTACAGTCATTGCATGTGGGTTCTTTTCCTAAACCACATTGATCCACTCGAGTCATTGCATGTGTGTTCTTTTGCTAAATAACATGGATCCACTAGAGTCACTCCATGTGTGTTCTTTTCCAAAACCACATGGATCCACTAGAGCCATTGCATTTTTGTTCTTTTCCTAAACCACATAGATCCGCTAGAATCACTTCATGTGTTTTATTTTCCTCAACCACATTGATCCACTTCTGAAATTGCATGTGTGTTCTTTTCCTAAACCACATTAACCCACTTGAGTCACTGCATGTGTGTTCTATTCCTAAATCACATTGATCCAATAGAGTCACTACATGTGTGTACTTTTCCTAAACCACATGGATCCACTAGAGTCATTGCATGTGTGTTTTCCTAAACCACAATGATCCACTGGTGACATCGCATGTGTGTTGTTTTCCTAAACCACATTGATCCACTAGAGTCATTGCATGTGTGTTCTTTTCCTAAACCACATGGATCCAATGGTGACATTCCATGTGTGTTGTTTTCCTAAACCACATTGATCCACTAGAGTCACTAAACGTGTTTTCTTTTCCTAAACCACATTGATCCACTCGAGTCACTACATGTGTGTTCTTTTCCTAAACCACATAGATCCACTACAGTCACCGCATGTGTGTTCTTTTCCTAAACCACATTGATCCCCTAGAGTCATTGCATGTATGTTATTTTCCTAAACCACATTGACCCACTCGAGTCACTTGATGTGTGTTGTTTTACTATACCACATTGACCCAATTGAGTCACTTCATGTGTGTTCTTTTCCTAATCCACATTGATCCACTTGAGTCATTGTATGTGTGTTCCTTTCCAAAACCACATTGATCCACTAGAGTCGCTTCATGTGTTTTCTTTTCCTAAACCACACTAATACACTAGAGTTACTGCATGTGTGTTATTTTCCTAAACAACATGGGTCAACTAGAGTCACTACATGTTTGTTCTGTTCCTAAACCACATGGATACACTAGTGACATTGCATTTGTGTTCTTTTCCTAAACCACATAGGTCCACTAGAGTCACTACATGTGTGTTCTTTTTCTAAACCACGTTGATCCAATGGAGACATTGCATGTGTGTTCTTTTCGTAAACCACATTGATCCACTTGGGAAATTGCATGTGTGTTCTTTTCGTAAACCACATTGATCCACTAGAGTCACCGCATGTGTGTTCTATTCCTAAATCACATTGATCCACCAGAGTCACTGCATGTGTGTTCTTTTTCTAAACCATATGGACCCACTAGAGTCATTGCATGTGTGTTTTCCTACACCACATTGATCCACTGGTGACATTGCATGTGTGTTCTTTTCCTAAACCACATGGATCTAGTGGTTACATTCCATGTGTGTTGTTTTCCTACGCCATATTGATCCACTAGAGTCACTACATGTGTTTTCATTTGCTAAACCACATTGATCCCGTAGAGTCACTGCATGTGTGTTCTTTTCCTAAACCACATGGATCCACTAGAGTCATTGCATCTGTTTTCTTTTCCTAAACCACGTAGTTCCACTAGTGACATTGAATGTGTGTTATTTTCGTAAACCACATTTATTCAACAGAGTCATTGCATGTGTGTTCTTTTCCTAAACCACATTGATCCACTAGAGTCATTGCATGTGTGTTCTTTTCCTAAACAACATTGATCCACTAGAGTCACTTCTTGTGTGTTATTTTCCTAAACCACATGGATCCACTTGAGTCACTACATGTGTGTTCTTTTCCTAAACGACATTGATGCACTATAGTCATTGCATGTGTGTTCTTTTCCTAAACCACATTGATCCCTTAGAGTCATTGCATGTATGTTCTTTTCCTAAACCACATTGACCCACTCGAGTCACTTGATGTGTGTTCTTTTTTCCTATACCACATTTACACACTTGAGTCACTTCATGTGTGTCCTTTCCTAAACCACATTGATCCACTAGAGTCACTGCATGTGTGTTATTTTCCTAAACCAAATGGATCCACTGGAGTCACTGCAGGTGTGTTCTTTTCCTAACCCACATAGATCCACTACAGTCATTGCATGTGGGTTCTTTTCCTAAACCACATTGATCCACTCGAGTCATTGCATGTGTGTTCTTTTGCTAAATAACATGGATCCACTAGAGTCACTGCATGTGTGTTCTTTTCCTGAACCACATGGATCCACTAGAGCCATTGCATTTTTGTTCTTTTCCTAAACCACATAGATCCGCTAGAGTCACTTCATCTGTTTTATTTTCCTCAACCACATTGATCCACTTCTGAAATTGCATGTGTGTTCTTTTCCTAAACCACATTGACCCACTTGAGTCACTACATGTGTGTTCTATTCCTAAATCACATTGAGCCAATAGAGTCACTACATGTGCGTTCTTTTCCTAAACCACATGGATCCACTAGAGTCATTGCATGTGTGTTTTCCTAAACCACAATGATCCACTGGTGACATCGCATGTGTGTTGTTTTCCTAAACCTCATTGATCCACTAGAGTCATTGCATGTGTGTTCTTTTCCTAAACCACATGGATCCAATGGTGACATTCCATGTGTGTTGTTTTCCTAAACCACATTGATCCACTAGAGTCACTAAACGCGTTTTCTTTTCCTAAACCACATTGATACACTAGAGTCACTACATGTGTGTTCTTTTCCTAAACAACATAGATCCACTAGAGTCATTACATGTGTGTCCTTATCCTAAACCACATTGATTCACTAGAGTCATTGCAGGTGTGTTCTTTTCCTAAACCACATTGATCCACTAGAGTCATTGCATGTGTGTTCTTTTCCTAAACCAAATTGATCCACTAGAGTCACTACATGTGTGTTCTTTTCCTAAACCATATTGATCCACTACAGTCATTGCATGTGTGTTTGTTTCCTAAACCACATTGATCCACCCGAGTCACTACATGTGTGTTCTTTTCCTAAACCACATTGATGCACTACAGTCACTGCACGTGTGTTCTTTTCCTAAACCACATTGATCCCCTAGAGTCATTGCATGTATGTTATTTTCCTAAACCACATTGACCCACTCGAGTCACTTGATGTGTGTTGTTTTCCTATACCGCATTGACCCATTTGAGTCACTTCATGTGTGTTCTTTTCCTAATCCACATTGATCCACTGGAGTCATTGTATGTGTGTTCCTTTCCAAAACAACATTGATCCACTAGAGTCGCTTCATGTGTTTTCTTTTCCTAAACCACACTAATACACTAGAGTTACTGCATGTGTGTTATTTTCCTAAACAACATGGGTCAACTAGAGTCACTACATGTTTGTTCTGTTCCTAAACCACATGGATACACTAGTGACATTGCATTTGTGTTCTTTTCCTAAACCACATAGGTCCACTAGAGTCACTACATGTGTGTTCTTTTTCTAAACCACGTTGATCCAATGGAGACATTACATGTGTGTTCTTTTCGTAAACCACATTGATCCACTTGGGAAATTGCATGTGTGTTCTTTTCGTAAACCACATTGATCCACTAGAGTCACCGCATGTGTGTTCTATTCCTAAATCACATTGAACCACTAGAGTCACTGCATGTGTGTTCTTTTTCTAAACCATATGGACCCACTAGAGTCATTGCATGTGTGTTTTCCTACACCACATTGATCCACTGGTGACATTGCATCTGTGTTCTTTTCCTAAACCACATGGATCTAGTGGTTACATTCCATGTGTGTTGTTTTCCTAAACCATATTGATCCACTAGAGTCACTACATGTGTTTTCATTTGCTAAACCACATTGATCCTGTAGAGTCACTACATGTGTGTTCTTTTCCTAAACCACATGGATCCACTAGCGTCATTGCATGTGTTTTCTTTTCCTAAACCACATAGATCCACTAGTGACATTGCATGTGTGTTATTTTCGTAAACCACATTGATTCAACAGAGTCATTGCATGTGTGTTGTTTTCCTAAACCACATTGATCCACTAGAGTCATTGCATGTGTGTTCTTTTCCTAAACGACATTGATCCACTAGAGTCACTTCTTGTGTGTTATTTTCCTAAACCACATGGATCCACTTGAGTCACTACATGTGTGTTCTTTTCCTAAACGACATTGATGCACTATAGTCATTGCATGTGTGTTCTTTTCCTAAACCACATTGATCCCTTAGAGTCATTGCATGTATGTTCTTTTCCTAAACCACATTGACCCACTCGAGTCACTTGATGTGTGTTATTTTTTCCTATATCACATTGACCCACTTGAGTCACTTCATGTGTGTCCTTTCCTAAACCACATTGATCCACTAGAGTCACTGCATGTGTGTTATTTTCCTAAACCAAATGGATCCACTAGAGTCACTGCAAGTGTGTTCTTTTCCTAACCCACAGAGATCCACTACAGTCATTGCATGTGGGTTCTTTTCCTAAACCACATTGATGCACTCGAGTCATTGCATGTGTGTTCTTTTGCTAAATAACATGGATCCACTAGAGTCACTTCATGTGTGTTCTTTTCCTAAACCACATGGATCCACTAGAGCCATTGCATTTTTGTTCTTTTCCTAAACCACATAGATCCGCTAGAGTCACTTCATGTGTTTTATTTTCCTCAACCACATTGATCCACTTCTGAAATTGCATGTGTGTTCTTTTCCTAAACCACATTGACCCACTTGAGTCACTGCATGTGTGTTCTATTCCTAAATCACATTGATCCGATAGAGTCACTACATGTGTGTTCTTTTCCTAAACCACTTGGATCCACTAGAGTCATTGCATGTGTGTTTTCCTAAACCACAATGATCCACTTGTGACATCGCATGTGTGTTGTTTTCCTAAACCACATTGATCCACTATAGTCATTGCATGTGTGTTCTTTTCCTAAACCACATGGATCCAATGGTGACATTCCATGTGTGTTGTTTTCCTAAACCACATTGATCCACTAGAGTCACTAAACGTGTTTTCTTTTCCTAAACCACATTGATACACTAGAGCCACTACATGTGTGTTCTTTTCCAAAACAACATAGATCCACTAGAGTCATAGCATGTGTTTTCTTATCCTAAACCACATTGATTCACTAGAGTCATTGTATGTGTGTTCTTTTCCTAAACCACATTGATCCACTAGAGTCATTGCATATTTGTTCTTTTCCTAAACCACATTGATCCACTAGAGTCATTGCATGTCTGTTCTTTTCCTAAACCATATTGATCCAGTACAGTCATTGCATGTGTGTTCTTTTCCTAAACCACATTGATCCACTCGAGTCACTACATGTGTGTTCTTTTCCTAAACCACATTGATGCACTACAGTCACTGCACGTGTGTTCTTTTCCTAAACCACATTGATCCCCTAGAGTCATTGCATGTATGTTATTTTCCTAAACCACATTGACCCAATCGAGTCACTTGATGTGTGTTGTTTTACTATACCACATTGACCCATTTGAGTCACTTCATGTGTGTTCTTTTCCTAATCCACATTGATCCACTGGAGTCATTGTATGTGTGTTCCTTTCCAAAACCACATTGATCCACTAGAGTCGCTTCATGTGTTTTCTTTTCCTAAACCACACTGATACACTAGAGTTACTGCATGTGTGTTATTTTCCTAAACAACATGGGTCAACTAGAGTCACTACATGTTTGTTCTATTACTAAACCACATTTATACACTAGTGACATTGCATTTGTGTTCTTTTCCTAAACCACATAGGTCCACTAGAGTCACTACATGTGTGTTCTGTTTCTAAACCACGTTGATCCAATGGAGACATTGCATGTGTGTGCTTTTCGTAAACCACATTGATCCACTGGGGAAATTGCATGTGTGTTCTTTTCGTAAACCACATTGATCCATTAGAGTCACCGCATGTGTGTTCTATTCCTAAATCACATTGATCCACTAGAGTCACTTCATGTGTGTTCTTTTTCTAAACCATAAGGACCCACTAGAGTCATTGCATGTGTGTTTTCCTACACCACATTGATCCACTGGTGACATTGCATGTGTGTTCTTTTCCTAAACCACATGTATCTAGTGGTTACATTCCATGTGTGTTGTTTTCCTACCATATTGATCCACTAGAGTCACTACATGTGTTTTCATTTGCTAAACCACATTGATCCCGTAGAGTCACTGCATGTGTGTTCTTTTCCTAAACCACATGGATCCAGTAGAGTCATTGCATGTGTTTTCTTTTCCTAAACCACATAGATCCACTAGTGACATTGCATGTGTGTTATTTTCGTAAACCACATTGATTCAACAGAGTCATTGCATGTGTGTTCTTTTCCTAAACCACATTGATCCACTAGAGTCATTGCATGTGTGTTCTTTTCCTAAACGACATTGATCCACTAGAGTCACTTCTTGTGTGTTATTTTCCTAAACCACATGGATCCACTTGAGTCACTACATGTGTGTTCTTTTCCTAAACGACATTGATGCACTATAGTCATTGCATGTGTGTTCTTTACCTAAACCACATTGATCCCTTAGAGTCATCCCATGTATGTTCTTTTCCTAAACCACATTGACCCACTCGAATCACTTGATGTGTGTTCTTTTTTCCTATATCACATTGACCCACTTGAGTCACTTCATGTGTGTCCTTTCCTCAACCACATTGATCCACTAGAGTCACTTCATGTGTGTTATTTTCCTAAACCAAATGGATCCACTGGAGTCACTGCAAGTGTGTTCTTTTCCTAACCCACATAGTTCCACTACAGTCATTGCATGTGGGTTCTTTTCCTAAACCACATTGATCCACTCGAGTCATTGCATGTGTGTTCTTTTGCTAAATAACATGGATCCACTAGAGTCACTGCATGTGTGTTCTTTTCCTAAACCACATGGATCCACTAGAGCCATTGCATTTTTGTTCTTTTCCTAAACCACATAGATCCGCTAGAGTCACTTCATGTTTTTTATTTTCCTCAACCACATTGATCCACTTCTGAAATTGCATATGTGTTCTTTTCCTAAACCACATTGACCCACTTGAGTCACTGCATGTGTGTTATATTCCTAAATCACATTGATCCAATAGAGTCACTACATGTGTGTTCTTTTCATAAACCACATGGATCCACTAGAGTCATTGCATGTGTGTTTTCCTAAACCACAATGATCCACTGGTGACATCGCATGTGTGTTGTTTTCCTAAACCACATTGATCCACTAGAGTCATTGCATGTGTGTTCTTTTCCTAAACCACATGGATCCAATGGTGATATTCCATGTGTGTTGTTTTCCTAAACCACATTGATCCACTAGAGTCACTAAACGTGTTTTCTTTTCCTAAACCACATTGATCCACTCGAGTCACTACATGTGTGTTCTTTTCCTAAACCACATAGATCCACTACAGTCACTGCATGTGTGTTCTTTTCCTAAACCACATTGATCCCCTAGAGTCATTGCATGTATGTTATTTTCCTAAACCACATTGATCCACTAGAGTCATTGCATGTGTGTTCTTTTCCTAAACCACATTGATCCACAAGAGTCACACCATGTGTGTTCTTTTCCTAAACCATATTGATCCACTACAGTCATTGCATGTGTGTTCTTTTCCTAAACCACATTGATCCACTCGAGTCACTACATGTGTGTTCTTTTCCTAAAACACATTGATGCACTATAGTCACTGCACGTGTGTTCTTTTCCTAAACTACATTGATCCCCTAGAGTCATTGCATGTATGTTATTTTCCTAAACCACATTGACCCACTCGAGTCACTTGATGTGTGTTGTTTTACTATACCACATTGACCCATTTGAGTCACTTCATGTGTGTTCTTTTCTTAATCCACATTGATCCACTGGAGTCATTGTATGTGTGTTCCTTTCCAAAATCACATTGATCCACTAGAGTTGCTTCATGTGTTTTGTTTTCCTAAACCACACTAATTCACTAGAGTTACTGCATGTGTGTTATTTTCCTAAACAACATGGGTCAACTAGAGTCACTACATGTTTGTTCTGTTCCTAAACCACATGGATACACTAGTGACATTGCATTTGTGTTCTTTTCCTAAACCACATAGGTCCACTAGAGTCACTACATGTGTGTTCTTTTTCTAAACCACGTTGATCCAATGGAGACATTGCATGTGTGTTCTTTTCGTAAACCACATTGATCCACTTGGGAAATTGCATGTGTGTTCTTTTCGTAAACCACATTGATCCACTAGAGTCACCGCATGTGTGTTCTATTCCTAAATCACATTGATCCACTAGAGTCACTGCATGTGTGTTCTTTTTATAAACCCTATGGACACACTAGAGTCATTGCATGTGTGTTTTCCTACACCACATTGATCCACTGGTGACATTGCATGTGTGTTCTTTTCCTAAACCACATGGATCTAGTGGTTACATTCCATGTGTGTTGTTTTCCTAAACCATATTGATCCACTAGAGTGACTACATGTGTTTTCATTTGCTAAACCACATTGATCTCGTAGAGTCACTGCATGTGTGTTCTTTTCCTATACATGGATCCACTAGAGTCATTGCATGTGTTTTCTTTTCCTAAACCACATAGATCCACTAGTGACATTGCATGTGTGTTATTTTCGTAAACCACATTGATTCAACAGAGTCATTGCATGTGTGTTCTTTTCCTAAACCACATTGATCCACTAGAGTCATTGCATGTGTGTTATTTTCCTAAACGACATTGATCCACTAGAGTCACTTCTTGTGTGTTATTTTCCTAAACCACATGGATCCACTTGAGTCACTACATGTGTGTTCTTTTCCTAAACGACATTGATGCACTATAGTCATTGCATGTGTGTTCTTTTCCTAAACCACATTGATCCCTTAGAGTCATTGCATGTATGTTCTTTTCCTAAACCACATTGACCCACTCTGGTCACTTGATGTGTGTTCTTTTTTCCTATACCACATTGACCCACTTGAGTCACTTCATGTGTGTCCTTTCCTAAACCACATTGATCCACTAGAGTCACTACATGTGTGTTATTTTCCTAAACCAAATGGACCCACTAGAGTCACTCCAAGTGTGTTCTTTTCCTAACCCACAGAGATCCACTACATTCATTACATGTGGGTTCTTTTCCTAAACCACATTGATCCACTGGATTCATTGCATGTGTGTTGTTTTGCTAAATAACATGGATCCACTAGAGTCACTTCATGTGTGTTCTTTTCCTAAACCACATGGATCCACTAGAGCCATTGCATTTTTGTTCTTTTCCTAAACCACATAGATCCGCTAGAGTCACTTCATGTGTTTTATTTTCTTCAACCACATTGATCCACTTCTGAAATTGCATGTGTGTTATTTTCCTAAACCACATTGATCCACTTGAGTCACTCCATGTGTGTTCTATTCCTAAATCACATTGATCCACTAGAGTCACTACATGTGTGTTCTTTTCCTAAACCACATGGATCCACTAGAGTCATTGCATGTGTGTTTTCCTAAACCACAATGATCCACTGGTGACATTGCATGTGTGTTGTTTTCCCAAACCACATTGATCCACTAGAGTCACTAAACGTGTTTTCTTTTCCTAAACCACATTGATCCACTCGATTCACTACATGTGTGTTCTTTTCCTAAACCACATAGATCCACTACAGTCACTGCATGTGTGTTCTTTTCCTAAACCACATTGATCCCCTAGAGTCATTGCATGTATGTTATTTTCCTAAACCACATTGATCCACTAGAGTCATTGCATGTGTGTTCTTTTCCTAAACCACATTGATCCACAAGAGTCACACCATGTGTGTTCTTTTCCTAAACCATATTGATCCACTACAGTCATTGCATGTGTGTTCTTTTCCTAAACCACATTGATCCACTCGAGTCACTACATGTGTGTTCTTTTCCTAAAACACATTGATGCACTATAGTCACTGCACGTGTGTTCTTTTCCTAAACTACATTGATCCCCTAGAGTCATTGCATGTATGTTATTTTCCTAAACCACATTGACCCACTCGAGTCACTTGATGTGTGTTGTTTTACTATACCACATTGACCCATTTGAGTCACTTCATGTGTGTTCTTTTCTTAATCCACATTGATCCACTGGAGTCATTGTATGTGTGTTCCTTTCCAAAATCACATTGATCCACTAGAGTTGCTTCATGTGTTTTGTTTTCCTAAACCACACTAATTCACTAGAGTTACTGCATGTGTGTTATTTTCCTAAACAACATGGGTCAACTAGAGTCACTACATGTTTGTTCTGTTCCTAAACCACATGGATACACTAGTGACATTGCATTTGTGTTCTTTTCCTAAACCACATAGGTCCACTAGAGTCACTACATGTGTGTTCTTTTTCTAAACCACGTTGATCCAATGAAGACATTGCATGTGTGTTCTTTTCGTAAACCACATTGATCCACTTGGGAAATTGCATGTGTGTTCTTTTCGTAAACCACATTGATCCACTAGAGTCACCGCATGTGTGTTCTATTCCTAAATCACATTGATCCACTAGAGTCACTGCATGTGTGTTCTTTTTCTAAACCCTATGGACACACTAGAGTCATTGCATGTGTGTTTTCCTACACCACATTGATCCACTGGTGACATTGCATGTGTGTTCTTTTCCTAAACCACATGGATCTAGTGGTTACATTCCATGTGTGTTGTTTTCCTAAACCATATTGATCCACTAGAGTGACTACATGTGTTTTCATTTGCTAAACCACATTGATCTCGTAGAGTCACTGCATGTGTGTTCTTTTCCTATACATGGATCCACTAGAGTCATTGCATGTGTTTTCTTTTCCTAAACCACATATATCCACTAGTGACATTGCATGTGTGTTATTTTCGTAAACCACATTGATTCAACAGAGTCATTGCATGTGTGTTCTTTTCCTAAACCACATTGATCCACTAGAGTCATTGCATGTCTGTTATTTTCCTAAACGACATTGATCCACTAGAGTCACTTCTTGTGTGTTATTTTCCTAAACCACATGGATCCACTTGAGTCACTACATGTGTGTTCTTTTCCTAAACGACATTGATGCACTATAGTCATTGCATGTGTGTTCTTTTCCTAAACCACATTGATCCCTTAGAGTCATTGCATGTATGTTCTTTTCCTAAACCACATTGACCCACTCTGGTCACTTGATGTGTGTTCTTTTTTCCTATACCACATTGACCCACTTGAGTCACTTCATGTGTGTCCTTTCCTAAACCACATTGATCCACTAGAGTCACTACATGTGTGTTATTTTCCTAAACCAAATGGACCCACTAGAGTCACTCCAAGTGTGTTCTTTTCCTAACCCACAGAGATCCACTACATTCATTACATGTGGGTTCTTTTCCTAAACCACATTGATCCACTGGATTCATTGCATGTGTGTTGTTTTGCTAAATAACATGGATCCACTAGAGTCACTTCATGTGTGTTCTTTTCCTAAACCACATGGATCCACTAGAGCCATTGCATTTTTGTTCTTTTCCTAAACCACATAGATCCGCTAGAGTCACTTCATGTGTTTTATTTTCTTCAACCACATTGATCCACTTCTGAAATTGCATGTGTGTTATTTTCCTAAACCACATTGATCCACTTGAGTCACTCCATGTGTGTTCTATTCCTAAATCACATTGATCCACTAGAGTCACTACATGTGTGTTCTTTTCCTAAACCACATGGATCCACTAGAGTCATTGCATGTGTGTTTTCCTAAACCACAATGATCCACTGGTGACATTGCATGTGTGTTGTTTTCCTAAACCACATTGATCCACTAGAGTCATTGCATGTGCGTTCTTTTCCTAAACCACATGGATCCAATGGTCACATTCCATGTGTGTTGTTTTCCTCAACCACATTGATCCACTAGAGTCACTAAACGTGTGTTCTTTTCCTAAACCACATTGATACACTAGAGTCACTACATGTGTGTTCTTTTCCTAAACAACATAGATCCACTAGAGTCATTGCATGTGTGTTCTTATCCTAAACCACATTGATTCACTAGAGTCATTGCATGTGTGTTCCTTTCCTAAACCACATTGATCCACTAGAGTCATTGCATGTGTGTTCTTTTCCTAAACCACATTGATCCACTAGAGTCACTACATGTGTGTTATTTTCCTAAACCATATTGATCCCTTACAGTCATTGCATGTGTGTTGTTTTCCTAAACCACATTGATCCACTCGAGTCACTACATGTGTGTTCTTTTCCTAAACCACATTGATGCACTACAGTCACTGCACGTGTGTTCTTTTCCTAAACCACATTGATCCCCTAGAGTCATTACATGTATGTTATTTTCCTAAACCACATTGACCCACTCGAGTCACTTGATGTGTGTTGTTTTACTATACCACATTGACCCATTTGAGTCACTTCATGTGTGTTCTTTTCCTAATCCACATTGATCCACTGGAGTCATTGTATGTGTGTTCGTTTCCTAAACCACATTGACCCACTAGATTCACTTCATGTGTGTTCTTTTCCTAAACCAAAAGGATCCACTGGAGTCACTACATGTGTGTTCTTTTCCTAAACCACATTGATCAACTACAGTCATTGCGTGTGTGTTCTTTTCCTAAACCACATTGATCCACTAGAGTCACTACATGTGTTTTTTTACTAAATAACATGGATCCACTAGATTCACTACATGTTTGTTCTTTTCCTAAACAACATGGATCCACTAGTGACATTGCATTTGTGTTCTTATCCTAAACCACATTGATCCCCTAGAGTCATTGCATGTATGTTATTTTCCTAAACCACATTGGACACACTCGAGTCACTAGATGTGTGTTGTTTTACTATACCACATTGATCCACTAGAGTCACTAAACGTGTTTTCTTTTCCTAAACCAAATTGATCCACTAGAGTCACTACATGTGTGTTCTTTTCCTAAACCATATTGATCCACTACAGTCATTGCATGTGTGTTCGTTTCCTAAACCACATTGATCCACCCGAGTCACTACATGTGTGTTCTTTTCCTAAACCACATTGATGCACTACAGTCACTGCACGTGTGTTCTTTTCCTAAACCACATTGATCCCCTAGAGTCATTGCATGTATGTTATTTTCCTAAACCACATTGACCCACTCGAGTCACTTGATGTGTGTTGTTTTCCTATACCGCATTGACCCATTTGAGTCACTTCATGTGTGTTCTTTTCCTAATCCACATTGATCCACTGGAGTCATTGTATGTGTGTTCCTTTCCAAAACCACATTGATCCACTAGAGTCGCTTCATGTGTTTTCTTTTCCTAAACCACACTAATACACTAGAGTTACTGCATGTGTGTTATTTTCCTAAACAACATGGGTCAACTAGAGTCACTACATGTTTGTTCTGTTCCTAAACCACATGGATACACTAGTGACATTGCATTTGTGTTCTTTTCCTAAACCACATAGGTCCACTAGAGTCACTACATGTGTGTTCTTTTTCTAAACCACGTTGATCCAATGGAGACATTACATGTGTGTTCTTTTCGTAAACCACATTGATCCACTTGGGAAATTGCATGTGTGTTCTTTTCGTAAACCACATTGATCCACTAGAGTCACCGCATGTGTGTTCTATTCCTAAATCACATTGATCCACTAGATTTACTGCATGTGTGTTCTTTTTCTAAACCATATGGACCCACTAGAGTCATTGCATGTGTGTTTTCCTACACCACATTGATCCACTGGTGACATTGCATGTGTGTTCTTTTCCTAAACCGCATGGATCCAGTGGTGACATTCCATGTGTGTTGTTTTCCTAAACCATTTTGATCCACTAGAGTCACTACATGTGTTTTCATTTGCTAAACCACATTCATCTTATATAGTCACTGCATGTGTGTTCTTTTCCTAAACCACATGGATCCACTAGAGTCATTGCACGTGTTTTCTTTTCCTAAACAACGTGGATCCACTAGTGACATTGCATGTGTATTCTTTTCGTAAACCACAATGATTCACCAGAGTCATTGCATGTGTGTTCTTTTCCGAAACCCCATTGATCCACTAGAGTGATTGCATGTGTGTTCTTTTCCTATACGACATTGATACACTAGAGTCACTGCTTGTGTGTTATTTTTCTAAACCACATGGATCCACTTGAGTCACTACATGTGTGTTGTTTTCCTAAACGACATTGATGCACTATAGTCATTGCATGTGTGTTCTTTTCCTAAACCACATTGATCCCTTAGAGTCATTGCATGTATGTTCTTATCCTAAACCACATTCACCCACTCGAGTCACTTGATGTGTGTTCTTCTTTCCTCTACCACATTGACCCACTTGAGTCAGTTCATGTGTGTTCCTTTCCTAAACCACATTGATCCACTAGAGTCACTGCATGTGTTTTATTTTCCTAAACCAAATGGATCCACTAGAGTCACTGCAAGTGTGTTCTTTTCCTAACCGACATAGATCCACTACAGTCATTGCATGTGTGTTCTTTTCCTAAACCACATTGATCCACTTCTGAAATTGCATGTGTGTGCTTTTCCTAAACCACATTGATCCACTTGAGTCATTGCATGTGTGTTCTATTCCTAAATCAGATTGATCCACTCGAGTCACTACATGTGTGTTGTTTTCCTAAACCACATGGATCCACTAGAGTCATTGCATTTGTGTTTTCCTAAACCACAATGATCCACTAGTGACATTGCATCTGTGTTGTTTTCCTAAACCACATTGATCCACTAGAGTCATTGCATGTGTCTTCTTTTCCTAAACCACGTGGATCCAATGGTGACATTCCATGTGTGTTGTTTTCCTAAACCACATTGATCCACTAGAGTCACTAAACGTGTTTTCGTTTCCTAAACCACATTGATACACTAGAGTCACTACATGTGTGTTCTTTTCCTAAACAACATAGATCCACTAGAGTCATTGCATGTGTGTTCTTGTCCTAAACCAGATTGATTCACTAGAGTCATTGCATGTATGTTCTTTTCCTAAACCACATTGATCCACTGGAGTCATTGCATGTGTGTTCTTTTCCTAAACCACATTGATCCACTAGAGTCACTACAAGTGTGTTCTTTTACTGAACTACATGGATCCATTGGAGTCACTACATGTGTGTTCTTTTCCTAAACCACATTGATCCACTACAGTCATTGCATGTGTGTTCTTTTCCTAAACCACATTGATCCACTCGAGTCACTACATGTGTGTTCTTTTCCTAAACCACATTGAGGCACTAACATCATTGCATGTGTGTTCTTTTCCTAAACCACATTGATCCCATAGAGTCATTGCATGTATGTTCTTTTCCTAAACCACATTGACCCACTCGAGTCACTTGATGTGTGTTGTTTTACTATACCACATTCACCCATTTGAGTCACTTCATGTGTGTTCTTTTCCGAATCAACATTGATACACTGGAGTCATTGCATGTGTGTTCCTTTCCTAAACCACATTCACCCACTAGAGTCAGTTCATGTGTGTTCTTTTCCTAAACCAAATGGATCCACTAGAGTCACTACATGTGTGTTCTTTTCCTAAACCACATTGATCAACTACAGTCATAGCATGTGTGTTCCTTTCCTAAACCACATTGATCCACTAGAGTCATTGCATGTGTGTTTTTTTACTAAATAACATGGATCCACTAGATTAACTACATGTGTGTTCTTTTCCTAAACAACATGGATCCACTAGTGACATTGCATTTGTGGTCTTTTCCTAAACCACATAGATCCACTAGAGTCACTGGATGTGTTTTCTTTTCCTAAACCACATTGATCCACTTCTCAAATTGCATGTGTGTTCTTTTCCTAAACCACATTGATCCACTTGAGTCATTGCATGTGTGTTATTTTCCTAAACCACATGGATCCACTGGTGACATTCCATGTGTGTTGTTTTCGTAAACCACATTGATCCACTAGAGTCACTGCATGTGTGTTCTTTTCCTAAACCACATGGATCCACTAGAATCATTGCATGTGTGTTCTTTTCCTAAACCACAGGATCCACCAGTGACATTTCATGTGTCTTATTTTCCTAAACCACATTGATTCACCAGAGTCATTTCATGTGTGGTCTTTTCGTAAGCCACACTGATCCACTAGAGTCACCGCAAGTGTGTTCTTTTCCTGAACCACATGGATCCATTAGAGTCACTACATGTGTGTTCTTTTCCTAAACCACATTGATCCACTACAGCCATTGCATGTGTGTTCTTTCCCTAAACCAAATTGATCCACTGGAGTCACTGCATGTCTGTTCTTTTCCTAATCCACATTCATCCACTAGAGTCATTGCATGTATGTTCTTTTCCTAAACCACATTGATCCATTACAGTCATTGCATGTTTTTTCTTTTTCTAACCAACATTGTCCCACTAGAGTCACTTCATGTGTGTTCTTTTCCTAAACCACATTGATCCACCAGAGTCATTGCATGTGTGTTCTTTTCCTAAAGCACATTGATCGACTAGAGTCATTGCATGTGTGTTGTTTTCCTAAACCACATGGATCCACTGGTGACATTCCATGTTGTTGTTTTCCTAAACCGCATTGATCCACTAGAGTCACTACATGTGTGTTCTTTTCCTAAACCACATGGATCAAGTGGTGACATTCTATGTTTGTTGTTTTCCTAAACCACATTGATCCACTATAGTCACTGCTTGTGTTTTCTTTTCCTAAACCACATTGATCCACTAGGGTCACTGCATGTGTGTTCTTTTCTTAAACCACATGGATCCACTAGAATCATTGCATGTGTGTTCTTTTCCTAAACAACATGGATCCACCAGTGACATTTCATGTGTGTTCTTTTCCTAAACCACATTGATTCACCAGAGTCACTGCATATGTGTTCTTTTCCTAAACCACATTGATCCACTAGGGTAATTGCATGTGTGTTCTTTCCTAAACCACATTGATCCACTACATTCAGTGAATGTGTGTTCTTTTCCTAAACCACATGGATCCGCTAGAGTCACTACAAGTTTGCGCTTTTCCTAAACCACATTGATCCACTACAGTCATTACATGTATGTTATTTTCCTTATCCACATTGATCCACTGGAGTCACTACATATGTGTTCTTTTCCTAATCCACATTGATCCACTATAGTCATTTCATGTATGTTCTTTCCTAAACCACACTGATCCACTAAAGTCATTGCATGTGTGTTCTATTCCTAAACCACAATGACCCACTAGAGTCACTTCATGTGTGTTCTTTTCCTAAACCACATTGATCCACTGGAGTCATTACATGTGTGTTCTTTTCCTAAACCACATTCATCCACTAGAGTCACTTCATGTGTGTTCTTTTCCTAAAGCACATTGATCCACTGGAGTCACTACATCTGTGTTCTTTTCCTAATCCACATTGATCCACTGTAGTCATTTCATGTATGTTCTTTTCCTAAACCACACCGATCCACTAAAGTCATTTCATGTGTGTTCTATTCCTAAACCACATTGACCCACTTGAGTCACTTCATGTGTGTTCTTTTCCTAAACTACATTGATCCACTGGAATCATTACATGTGTGTTCTTTTCCTAAACCACATTGATCCACTAGAGTCACTGCATGTGTGTTCTTTTCCTAAACTACATTCATCCACTACAATCATTGCATGTGTGTTCTTTTTCTAAACCACATTGATCCACTAGAGTCACTACATGTGTTTTCTTTTCCTAAACCACATTGATCCACTAGAGTCACTACATGTCTGTTCGTTTCCTAAACCACGTGGATCCACTAGAGTCACTGCAAATGTGTTCTTTTCCTAAACCAAATGGATCCACTAGTGACATTGCATATGTGTTCTTTTCCTAAACAACATAGATCCACTAGAGTCACTAGATGTGTGTTCTTTTCCTAAACCACATTGATCCAATGGTGACATTGCATGTGTGCTCTTTTCCTAAACCACATTGATCCACTAGAGTCATTGCATGTGTGTTCTTTTCCTAAACCACATTGATCCACTTGAGTCACTGCATGTGTGTTATTTTCCTAAACCACATGGATCCCCTGGAATCAGTGCATGTGTGTTCTTTTCCTAAACCACATTCATCCACTATAGTCATTGCATGTGTGTTCTTTTCCTAAAACACATAGATCCAATGGAGTCACTGCATCTGTGTTCTTTTCGTAATCCACATTGATCCACTAGAGTCATTGCATGTGTGTTCTTTTCCTAAACCACATTGATCCACTACAATCATTGCATGTGTGTTCTTTTCCTAAACCACATTGACCCACTCGAGTCACTTCATGTGTGTTCTTTTCCTAAACTGCATTGATCCACTTGAGTCATTGCATCTGTGTTCTTTTCCTAAATCACATTGATCGGCTCGAGTCATTGCATGTGTGTTCTTTTCCTAAACCACATGGATCCGGTGACATTCCATGTGTGTTGTTTTCCTAAACTACATTGATCCACTAGAGTCACTTCATGTGTTTTCTTTTCCTAAACCACATTGATCAACTAGAGTCACTACATATGTGTGTTCGTTTCCTAAACCACATTGATCCACTAGAGTCACTGCATGTGTGTTATTTTCCTAAACCACATGGATCTACTAGTGAAATTGCATGTGTGTTCTTTTCTTAAACCACATTGATTCACTAGAGTCACTGCATGTGTGTTCTTTTCCTAAACCACATTGATCCACTAGATTCATTGCATGGGTTTTGTTTACTAAACCACGTCGACCCACTAAAGTCACTGAATGTGTGTTCTTTTCCTAAACCACATGGATCCACTTGAGTTACTACATGTTTGTTCTTTTCCTAAACCACATTTATCCACTACATTCATTACATGTGTGTTATTTTCCTAAACCACATTGATCCACTGGAGTCACTACATGTGTGTTCTTTTCATAATCGACATTGAACCACTGGAGTCATTGCATGTATGTTCTTTTCCTAAACCACATTGATCCACTACAGTCATTGCATGTGTGTTCTTTTCCTAAAGCACATTAATCGACTAGAGTCATTGCATGTGTGTTCTTTTCCTAAACCACATGGATCCACTAGTGACATTCCATGTTGTTGTTTTCCCAAACCACATTGATCCACTAGAGTCACTACATGTGCTTTCTTTTCCTAAACCACATTGATCAACTATAGTAACTGCATGTATGTTCTTTTCCTAAACCAAATCGATCCACTAGAGTCACTACATGTGTGTTCTTTTCTAAACCACATGGATCCACTAGTGATATTGAATGTGTGTTCTTTTGCTAAACAAAATTGATTCACCAGAGTGACTGCACGTGTGTTCTTTTCCTAAACCACATTGATCCACTAGAGTAATTGCATATGTGTTCTTTCCTAAAGCACATTGATCCACTAAAGTCATTGAATGTGTGTTCTTTTCCTAAACCACATGGATCCGCTGAAGTCACTACATGTTTGTTCTTTTCCTAAACCACATTGATCCACTACAGTCATTACATGTGTGTTATTTTCCAAAACCACATTGATCCACTGGAGTCACTGCATGTGTGTTCCTTTCCTAATCCACATTGATCCACTGGAGTCATTGCATGTATGTTCTTTTCCTAAACCACACTGATCCAGTAAAGTCATTGCATGCTTGTTCTATTCCTAAACCACATTGTCCCACGGGAGTCACTTCATGTGTGTTCTTTTCCTAAACCACATTGATCCACTGGAGTCATTGCATGTGTGTTCTTTTCCTATACCACATTGATCCACTAGAGTCACTTCCTAAACCACATTGATCTACTATAGTCATTGCATGTGTGTTCTTTTCCTAAACCACATTGATCCACTAGAGTCACTACATGTGTTTTCTTTTCCTAAACCATATTGATCCACTAGAGTCACTACATGTGTGTTCTATTCCTAAACCACATGGATTCACTAGAGTCACTTCATATGTGTTCCTTTCCTAAACCACATGGATCTACTAGTGACATTGCATATGTGTTCTTTTCCTAAACCATAGTGAGCCACAAGAGTCATTACATGTGTGTTCGTTTCCTAAACCACATTGATCCACTAGAGTCACTGCATGTGTGTTATTTTCCTAAACCACATGGATCTACTAGTGAAATTGCATGTGTGTTCTTTTCTTAAACCACATTGATTCACTAGAGTCAATGCATGTGTGTTCTTTTCCTAAACCACACTGATCCACTAGATTCATTGCATGGGTTTTGTTTACTAAACCACATTGACCCACTAGAGTCACTGAATGTGTGTTCTTTTCCTAAACCACATGGATCCACTTGAGTTACTACATGTTTGTTCTTTTCCTAAACCACATTTATCCACTACAGTCATTACATGTGTGTTATTTTCCTAAACCACATTGATCCACTGGAGTCACTACATGTGTGTTCTTTTCATAATCGACATTGAACCACTGGAGTCATTGCATGTATGTTCTTTTCCTAAACCACATTGATCCACTACAGTCATTGCATGTGTGTTCTTTTCCTAAAGCACATTAATCGACTAGAGTCATTGCATGTGTGTCCTTTTCCTAAACCACATGGATCCACTAGTGACATTCCATGTTGTTGTTTTCCCAAACCACATTGATCCACTAGAGTCACTACATGTGCTTTCTTTTCCTAAACCACATTGATCAACTATAGTAACTGCATGTATGTTCTTTTCCTAAACCACATCGATCCACTAGGGTCACTACATGTGTGTTCTTTTCTAAACCACATGGATCCACTAGTGATATTGAATGTGTGTTCTTTTGCTAAACCACATTGATTCACCAGAGTGACTGCATGTGCGTTCTTTTCCTAAACCACATTGATCCACTAGAGTAATTGCATATGTGTTTTTCCCAAACCACATTGATCCACTAAAGTCATTGAATGTGTGTTCTTTTCCTAAACCACATGGATCCGCTGAAGTCACTACATGTTTGTTCTTTTCCTAAACCACATTGATCCACTACAGTCATTACATGTGTGTTATTTTCCAAAACCACATTGATCCACTGGAGTCACTTCATGTGTGTTCCTTTCGTAATCCACATTGATCCACTGGAGTCATTGCGTGTATGTTCTTTTCCTAAACCACACTGATCCAGTAAAGTCATTGCATGCTTGTTCTATTCCTAAACCACATTGTCCCACGGGAGTCACTTCATGTGTGTTCTTTTCCTAAACCACATTGATCCACTGGAGTCATTGCATGTGTGTTCTTTTCCTATACCACATTGATCCACTAGAGTCACTTCCTAAACCACATTGATCTACTATAGTCATTGCATGTCTGTTCTTTTCCTAAACCACATTGATCCACTAGAGTCACTACATGTGTTTTCTTTTCCTAAACCATATTGATCCACTAGAGTCACTACATGTGTGTTCTATTCCTAAACCACATGGATCCACTAGAGTCACTTCATATGTGTTCCTTTCCTAAACCACATGGATCTACTAGTGACATTGCATATGTGTTCTTTTCCTAAACCACATAGATCCACTAGAGTGTCTGGATGTGTGTTCTTCTCCCAAATAACATTGATCCAATGGTGACATTGCATGTGTGCTCTTTTCCTAAACCACAGTGAGCCACAAGAGTCATTACATGTGTGTTCTTTTCCTAAACCACATTGATCCACTTTATTCATTGCATGTGTGTTATTTTCCTAAACCACATGAATCCACTGGAATCAGTGCATGTGTGTTCTTTTCCGAAACCACATTCATCCACTACAGTCATTGCATGTATGTTCTTTTCCTAAACCACATTGATCCAATGGATTCACTTCATGTGTGTTATTTTCCTAATCCACATTCATCCATTGGAGTCATTGCATGCGTGATCTTTTCATAAACCACATTGATCCACTACAGTCATTGCATGTATGTTCTTTTCCTCAACCACATTGACCCACTGGAGTAACTTCATGTGTGTTCTTTTCCTAAACTGCATTAATCCACCAGGGTCATTGCATTTGTGTTCTTTTCCTAAAGCACATTGATCGACTCGAGTCACTACATGTGTGTTCTGTTCCTAAACCACATGGATCCACTGGTGATATTCCATGTGTGTTGTTTTCCTAAACCACATTCATCCACTAGAGTCACAGCATGTGTTTTCTTTTCCTAAACCACATTGATCAATTATAGTCACTGCATGTGTGTTCTTTTCCTAAACCACATGGATGCAGTAAAGTCACTTCATGTGTGTTCTTTTCCTAAAACACATGGATCCACTAGTGAAATTGCATGTGAGTTATTTTCCTAAACCACATTGATTCACCAGAGTCACTGCATGTGTGTTCTTTTCCTAAACCACATTGATCCACTAGAGTCATTGCATGTGTGTTCTTTCCTAAACCACATTGATCCACTAGAGTCACTGAATGTGTGTTCTCTTCCTAAGCCACATGGATCCACTGGAATCACTACATGTTTGTTCTTTTCGTAAACCACATTGATCCACTACAGTCATTCCATGGGTGTTATTTTCCTAAACCACATTGATCCACTGGAGTCACTACATGTATGTTCTTTTCCTAATCCACATTGATCCACTAGAGTCATTGCATGTATGTTCTTTTCCTAAACCACATTGATCCGATACAGTCATTGCATGTGTGTTCTTTTCCTAAAGCACATGGATCCACTAGTGACATTGCATTTCTCTTCTTTTCCTAAACCACATTGATCCAATCGTGACATTGCATGTGTGTTCTTTTCCTAAACCACATTGATCTATTATAGTCATTGCATGTGTGTTCTTTTCCTAAACCACATTGATCCACTAGAGTCACTACATGTGTTTTCTTTTCCTAAACCATATTGATCCACTAGAGTCACTACATGTGTGTTCTATTCCTAAACCACATGGATCCACTAGAGTCACTGCATATGTGTTCCTTTGCTAAACCACATGGATCCACTAGTGACATTGCATATGTGTTCGTTTCCTAAACCACATAGATCCACTAGAGTGACTGGATGTGTGTTCTTCTCCCAAATAACATTGATCCAATGGTGACATTGCATGTGTGCTCTTTCCCTAAACCAAATTGAGCCACAAGAGTCATTGCATGTGTGTTCTTTTCCTAAACCACATTGATCCACTTGAGTCATTGCATGTGTGTTATTTTCCTAAACCACATGAATCCACTGGAATCAGTGCATGTGTGTTCTTTTCCTAAACCACATTCATCCACTACAGTCATTGCATGTGTGTTCTTTTCCTACACCACATTGATCCAATGGATTCACTTCATGTGTGTTATTTTCCTAATCCACATTGATCCATTGGAGTCATTGCATGCGTGCTATTTTCCTAAACCACATTGATCCACTTCAGTCATTGCATGCGTGTTCTTTTCCTCAACCACATTGACCCACTGGAGTCACTTCATGTGTGTTCTTTTCCCAAACTGCATTAATCCACTTGATTTATTGCATCTGTGTTCTTTTCCTAACTCACATTGATCGGCTCGAGTCATTGCATGTGTGTTCTTTTCCTAAACCACATGGATCCGGTGACATTCCATGTGTGTTGTTTTCCTAAACTACATTGATCCACTAGAGTCACTTCATGTGTTTTCTTTTCCTAAACCACATTGATCAACTAGAGTCACTACATATGTGTGTTCGTTTCCTAAACCACATTGATCCACTAGAGTCACTGCATGTGTGTTATTTTCCTAAACCACATGGATCTACTAGTGAAATGGCATGTGTGTTCTTTTCTTAAACCACATTGATTCACTAGAGTCACTGCATGTGTGTTCTTTTCCTAAACCACATTGATCCACTAGATTCATTGCATGGGTTTTGTTTACTAAACCACGTTGACCCACTAGAGTCACTGAATGTGTGTTCTTTTCCTAAACCACATGGATCCACTTGAGTTACTACATGTTTGTTCTTTTCCTAAACCACAGTTATCCACTACAGTCATTACATGTGTGTTATTTTCCTAAACCACATTGATCCACTGGAGTCACTGCATGTGTGTTCTTTTCATAATCGACATTGAACCACTGGAGTCATTGCATGTATGTTCTTTTCCTAAACCACATTGATCCACTACAGTCATTGCATGTGTGTTCTTTTCCTAAAGCACATTAATCGACTAGAGTCATTGCATGTGTGTTCTTTTCCTAAACCACATGGATCCACTAGTGACATTCCATGTTGTTGTTTTCCCAAACCACATTGATCCACTAGAGTCACTACATGTGCTTTATTTTCCTAAACCACATTGATCAACTATAGTAACTGCATGTATGTTCTTTTCCTAAACCACATCGATCCACTAGAGTCACTACATGTGTGTTCTTTTCTAACCACATGGATCCACTAGTGATATTGAATGTGTGTTATTTTGCTAAACCACATTGATTCACCAGAGTGACTGCATGTGTGTTCTTTTCCTAAACCACATTGATCCACTAGAGTAATTGCATATGTGTTCTTTCCTAAACCACATTGATCCACTAAAGTAATTGAATGTGTGTTCTTTTCCTAAACCACATGGATCCGCTGACGTCACTACATGTTTGTTCTTTTCCTAAACCACATTGATCCACTACAGTCATTACATGTGTGTTATTCTCCAAAACCACATTGATCCACTGGAGTCACTTTATGTGTGTTCCTTTCCTAATCCACATTGATCCACTGGAGTCATTGCATGTACGTTCTTTTCCTAAACCACACTGATCCAGTAAAGTCATTGCATGCTTGTTCTATTCCTAAACCACATTGTCCCACGGGAGTCACTTCATGTGTGTTCTTTTCCTAAACCACATTGATCCACTGGAGTCATTGCATGTGTGTTCTTTTCCTATACCACATTGATCCACTAGAGTCACTTCCTAAACCACAATGATCTACTATAGTCATTGCATGTGTGTTCTTTTCCTAAACCACATTGATCCACTAGAGTCACTACATGTGTTTTCTTTTCCTAAACCATATTGATCCACTAGAGTCACTACATGTGTGTTCTATTCCTAAACCACATGGATTCACTAGAGTCACTTCATATGTGTTCCTTTCCTAAACCACATGGATCTACTAGTGACATTGCATATGTGTTCTTTTCCTAAACCATAGTGAGCCACAAGAGTCATTACATGTGTGTTCTTTTCCTAAACGACATTGATCCACTAGAGTCACTGCATGTGAGTTATTTTCCTAAACCACATGGATCTACTAGTGAAATTGCATGTGTGTTCTTTTCTTAAACCACATTGATTTACTAGAGTCACTGCATGTGTGTTGTTTTCCTAAACCACATTGATCCACTAGATTCATTGCATGGGTTTTGTTTACTAAACCACGTTGACCCACTAGAGTCACTGAATGTGTGTTCTTTTCCTAAACCACATGGATCCACTTGAGTTACTACATGTTTGTTCTTTTCCTAAACCACATTTATCCACTACAGTCATTACATGTGTGTTATTTTCCTAAACCACATTGATCCACTGGAGTCACTACATGTGTGTTCTTTTCATAATCGACATTGAACCACTGGAGTCATTGCATGTATGTTCTTTTCCTAAACCACATTGATCCACTACAGTCATTGCATGTGTGTTCTTTTCCTAAAGCACATTGATCGACTAGAGTCATTGTATGTGTGTTCTTTTCCTAAACCACATGGATCCACTAGTGACATTCCATGTTGTTGTTTTCCCAAACCACATTGATCCACTAGAGTCACTACATGTGCTTTCTTTTCCTAAACCACATTGATCAACTATAGTAACTGCATGTATGTTCTTTTCCTAAACCACATCGATCCACTAGAGTCACTACATGTGTGTTCTTTTCTAAACCACATGGATCCACTAGTGATATTGAATGTGTGTTCTTGTGCTAAACCACATTGATTCACCAGAGTGACTGCATGTGTGTTCTTTTCCTAAACCACATTGATCCACTAGAGTAATTGCATATGCGTTCTTTCCTAAACCACATTGATCCACTAAAGTCATTGAATGTGTGTTCTTTTCCTAAACCACATGGATCCGCTGAAGTCACTACATGTTTGTTCTTTTCCTAAACCACATTGATCCACTACAGTCATTACATGTGTGTTATTTTCAAAAACCACATTGATCCACTGGAGTCACTGCATGTGTGTTCCTTTCCTAATCCACATTGATCCACTGGAGTCATTGCATGTGTGTTCTTTTCCTAAACCACACTGATCCAGTAAAGTCATTGCATGCTTGTTCTATTCCTAAACCACATTGTCCCACGGGAGTCACTTCATGTGTGTTCTTTTCCTAAACCACATTGATCCACTGGAGTCATTGCATGTGTGTTCTTTTCCTATACCACATTGATCCACTAGAGTCACTTCCTAAACCACATTGATCTACTATAGTCATTGCATGTGTGTTCTTTTCCTAAACCACATTGATCCACTAGAGTCACTACATGTGTTTTCTTTTCCTAAACCATATTTGTCCACTAGAGTCACTACATGTGTGTTCTATTCCTAAACCACATGGATCCACTAGAGTCACTTCATATGTGTTCCTTTCCTAAACCACATGGATCTACTAGTGACATTGCATATGTGTTCTTTTCCTAAACCACATAGATCCACTAGAGTGTCTGGATGTGTGTTCTTCTCCCAAATAACATTGATCCAATGGTGACATTGCATGTGTGCTCTTTTCCTAAACCACAGTGAGCCACAAGAGTCATTACATGTGTGTTCTTTTCCTAAACCACATTGATCCACTTTATTCATTGCATGTGTGTTATTTTCCTAAACCACATGAATCCACTGGAATCAGTGCATGTGTGTTCTTTTCCGAAACCACATTCATCCACTACAGTCATTGCATGTATGTTCTTTTCCTAAACCACATTGATCCAATGGATTCACTTCATGTGTGTTATTTTCCTAATCCACATTCATCCATTGGAGTCATTGCATGCGTGATCTTTTCATAAACCACATTGATCCACTACAGTCATTGCATGTATGTTCTTTTCCTCAACCACATTGACCCACTGGAGTAACTTCATGTGTGTTCTTTTCCTAAACTGCATTAATCCACCAGGGTCATTGCATTTGTGTTCTTTTCCTAAAGCACATTGATCGACTTGAGTCACTACATGTGTGTTCTGTTCCTAAACCACATGGATCCACTGGTGATATTCCATGTGTGTTGTTTTCCTAAACCACATTCATCCACTAGAGTCACAGCATGTGTTTTCTTTTCCTAAACCACATTGATCAATTATAGTCACTGCATGTGTGTTCTTTTCCTAAACCACATGGATGCAGTAAAGTCACTTCATGTGTGTTCTTTTCCTAAAACACATGGATCCACTAGTGAAATTGCATGTGAGTTATTTTCCTAAACCACATTGATTCACCAGAGTCACTGCATGTGTGTTCTTTTCCTAAACCACATTGATCCACTAGAGTCATTGCATGTGTGTTCTTTCCTAAACCACATTGATCCACTAGAGTCACTGAATGTGTGTTCTCTTCCTAAGCCACATGGATCCACTGGAATCACTACATGTTTGTTCTTTTCGTAAACCACATTGATCCACTACAGTCATTCCATGGGTGTTATTTTCCTAAACCACATTGATCCACTGGAGTCACTGCATGTGTGTTCTTTTCCTAATCCACATTGATCCACTAGAGTCATTGCATGTATGTTCTTTTCCTAAACCACATTGATCCGATACAGTCATTGCATGTGTGTTCTTTTCCTAAACCACATGGATCCACTAGTGACATTGCATTTCTCTTCTTTTCCTAAACCACATTGATCCAATCGTGACATTGCATGTGTGTTCTTTCCCTAAACCACATTGATCTATTATAGTCATTGCATGTGTGTTCTTTTCCTAAACCACATTGATCCACTAGAGTCACTACATGTGTTTTCTTTTCCTAAACCATATTGATCCACTAGAGTCACTACATGTGTGTTCTATTCCTAAACCACATGGATCCACTAGTCACTGCATATGTGTTACTTTGCTAAACCACATGGATCCACTAGTGACATTGCATATGTGTTCGTTTCCTAAACCACATAGATCCACTAGAGTGACTGGATGTGTGTTCTTCTCCCAAATAACATTGATCCAATGGTGACATTGCATGTGTGCTCTTTCCCTAAACCACATTGAGCCACAAGAGCCATTGCATGTGTGTTCTTTTCCTAAACCACATTGATCCACTTGAGTCATTGCATGTGTGTTATTTTCCTAAACCACATGAATCCACTGGAATCAGTGCATGTGTGTTCTTTTCCTAAACCACACTCATCCACTACAGTCATTGCATGTGTGTTCTTTTCCTACACCACATTGATCCAATGGATTCACTTCATGTGTGTTATTTTCCTAATCCACATTGATCCATTGGAGTCATTGCATGCGTGATATTTTCCTAAACCACATTGATCCACTTCAGTCATTGCATGTGTGTTCTTTTCCTCAACCACATTGACCCACTGGAGTCACTTCATGTGTGTTCTTTTCCCAAACTGCATTAATCCACTAGAGTCATTGCATCTGTGTTCTTTTCCAAAAGCACATTGATCGACTCGAGTCATTGCATGTGTGTTCTTTTCCTAAACCACATGGATCCACTGGTGACATTAGATGTGTGTTGTTTTCCTAAACCACATTCATCCACTAGAGTCACATCATGTGTTTTATTTTCCTAAACCACATTGATCAACTATAGTCACTGCATGTGTGTTCTTTTCCTAAACCACATGGATCCAGTAAAGTCACTTCATGTGTGTTCTTTTCCTAAACCACATAGATCCACTAGTGAAATTGCATGTGTGTTCTTTTCCTAAACCACATTGATTCACCAGAGTCACTGAATGTGTGTTCTTTTCCTAAACCACATTGATCCACTAGAGTCATTTCATGTGTGTTCTTTCCTAAACCACATTGATCCACTAGAGTCACTGAATGTGTGTTCTTTTCCTAAACCACATGGATCCTCTAGAGTCACTACATGTTTGTTCTTTTTTGAAACCACATTGATCCACTACAGTTATTACATGTGTGTTATTTTCCTAAACCACATTGATCCACTGGAGTCACTGCATGTGTGTTCCTTTCCTAATCCACATTGATCCACCAGAGTCATTGCATGTATGTTCTTTTCCTAAACCACATTGATCCACTACAATGATTGCATGTGTGTTCTATTCCTAAACCACGTTGACCAACTAGAGTCACTACATGTGTGTTTTTTCCTAAACCATATTGATCCACTAGAGTCATTGCATGTGTGTAGTTTTATTAAACCACATTGATCCACTATAGTCCCTACATGTGTGTTATTTTCCTAAACCACATGGATCCACTAGAGTCACTGCATATGTGGTCTTTTCCTAAACCACATGGATCCACTAGTGACATTGCATTTTTGTTATTTTCCTAAACCACATAGATCCACTAGAGTCACTGGATGTTTTATTTTCCTAAACCATATTGATCACTGGTGACATTCCATGTGTGTTGTTTTCCTAAACCACATTGATCCAATAGAGTCACTACATGTGTGTTCTTTTCCTAAACCACATTGATCAACTAGAGTCACTACATGTGTGTTCTTTTCCTAAACCACATGGATCCACTAGAGTCAGTGCATGTGTGTTATTTTCCTAAACCACATGGATCCAGTAGTGATATTGCATGTTTGTTCTGTGGGCTCCCCGGATTATTCATCCGAGAAATCCCTGTTATGCAGATTTCCACGTTCCCATGATCAGTGAGCCGTGGAACATAACCGACAAGTATCATTACAACATCCGAAACATAACGAATTACAAGGCTTACATAGATGCCATTATGGCTACATCATCCTTAGTAGCGGAATATCATCATGCGCCGAGCCCAATCGCGCCTCAACCTACAGGCAGCTGACTGGGAAGATGACCTAGCTCACTGGACGTCACCTTAATTCTCCAAAGTCGAACCTCTGAAAGTCTGGCCAAGTAAATAGCCAGGGACAAAGCCGTGAGTACTTCTGAATGTACTCGCAAACCACCAGGATAAATGACATAAGGAAATGCAAGTCTGGCTGTGGCGAGATAGCTTTATCTGTTTTTTTTGAAAAGTCTAGACTACCTCTTGTAGTTATGGCATCTCCATATCTTTGTTGAAAAAGAGTTTGAAAACATGCCTCTGTTTTATAAATCAAGACATCTCCATATCTTTGTTGAAAAAGAGTTTGGAAAACAGTTTTGGAGTAAAAACCCTTTTTAAACCTCTTCGACCACCTCGGGTCAAAACAAAGCTTTCGAACTCGGTTTCCCCCGGAACCTTCGTCCTCTTTGTCCTTGTTTCCCAAACAAGCACAATTTGGGTACTCCTAGCCAACACCTTTACAACCGTCCTTGACCGTGGACACGGCTATTCGAATAGGTTATACTCTGCAGAGTTTGCGCACTTTCCCCAGAAGAATCAATACATCCGCCGGGATACAACCACGACCCACTACCACTGTAGATGGGGGTCCGGATAATCAAACCTAACCTTTTGCTTGTCGACCCTAGCAAAGGCATGCTCTTCCTTTTGGGTTTGTTCTCCCCGGGAACGAGTATGTGGCTCCCAGCCATAGTCCTGCGTTCCGTGCACGCACATACCCAAGCCACAACTTGGCGTATACCTTAAAACCGGTGACTCCACTTACTTCCGTACTCCAAGTCATACCATCCGCGGGAGACCCAATTGTTGCACCGGCCTCCTCCCAGTTCAGGCCCACTCTTGCCGAAACAAGCAACAGGCTTCAGATCCGAGATCTAGTAGCGCCTGCCCGGAATTCCAGGGATCTCTCCCTATAAGCATGGTAGAAGTTGCCTCGGCTAATGCGGACAAACTACGAGTTAAGCCCCAGCACCTGGGGTAATGTGGTTGTGCGGATAAAAATTGTTCCGGTAAAGGCGTAGAACATCCCATCACCTTCTCATTGCTCTTCATCACCATTTCTTTCGTTAAAACATCTCCTTGGAACGATGCCTCTTCGCAAGGGTTTTACAAAACATTTTTAAAACCTTTGTAGTAGGGCAACTCCCCAAAACAGTTTATTTTCACCAAACCGGGGTTTCCAACGAGGTAGGATGCTAACCATCATACTCTCAATCTAAAGGGATAAAATGATAGGTACATCGAGGTGGTGCCTCGAAGGACACAAAGTCATAACTTGGAGGAGCCAAGTTACTATCGCAGTATTTGTAAAACAAAAATGCAGGTAGATAATGCGATTTATAAAGAGGATAGAAAATAGGTAAAAGAGAATAGGAGATATATCAGTGTTCAGGAATGGTGGCTTGCCTATGATCAACAATAAGTCCCTGGACTTCTTTAGATAGCCAGAATACCCAATAGAATAATAATAAGAAGTCCCTTCCTTCTTGTCGTCAAACACTCACACTATCGTCGTCATCGGGTATAAATGCAAGCAGATAGTACCCCAATCAATACAAGGAATACAAGCATCACACCAATCAGCAAATAATCATAAGGAAAACTACTGAACTTGGTAGGTTTTGGAGGAGTGGGCTACTAGAAGTGGAAATTACTAGATTGCCATTGTAGGGGTTTTCTCTTGGAAGATAGGTGTCTAGGATAAATACTATGAACTTAGATTGGGGGTTTTGAGGTCTGTAGGATACCAATGTGCAAAAGTAATATCCTCAGATAGGTCTTGTCAAAACAAAACCCCCACAAGTGGTTGCACTTGGTTATCAATTTCCTAGATTTAGTTCTGCTTTTTATAGTGGATTAAACTCTAGTTTGAGGAAATAATTCACCAGAAGTTATATGCATTTCCAAAAATTATTTCCTTGGATGGTTTGGTAGTATTTTCTGTACTGAACCACCCAGAGCTGGAATTGTGTCAAAAGAATTACCAGAATGCCCTCAGGAAATTCTCGAAGGCAGTTCTATAAAGTTTTTCTCTTTTTCACCATATTAATTTCGCAGAAGCTATTGAGTTGATTCCAAGGGTATGTGGGATTTATTTAGAATACCTTCCTGTAGGAATTGGATTCACTCTGTTTGTAGTTGTCAAACTCCTGGAGTGATTTATTTAGTGAAAATACAATTTTTAGAAGTATTTAAAGCACTAAAATTCAACCAGAGCTCAATAAATTCTGAGCTGCCGGGATTTGTTAGATACTGATTCTAGGAGGTACTAGGAGTTGGAATCAGGTCAAGACCACATTTGGTTTGGCCTAGAAAATTCATCTAAGGCAGATAAAGGCTGATCTTGTTATTTTTGTTAAAGACACCCTTCTATTCACCTTGGCATCAGACCTGTGCTAGATGATGGGTATTTTAAATACCTCTCAGTAGGGCTTTGGTTCATCTCAAATGGAGATGTGAAACTCTCTGAGGAAGTTAATTAGTGTAAAGTATACTTGTCAGCAGAATAATTACCTGCAATTTATGAAAATTATTTTGAACTTGGGGTTGCCTCTACATGTTTGAGAAAACATCAGGGAACAACCAGAAATTTAGATCTTGGCATTTAGATTTTATTTTCATTTTCAAAAGGCTTTAAACTGGGGAACGAATTTTGGATCTAGACAGAAATGAATAAAAGAAAAAGGTTTGCGGGCTGGGATCTGGGGCTACTGGGCCGCGCTGAGGAGATTCAGCCCACAGCGAGGCGACGCGGCACGCGGGATCCAACGTTTGAACCTGGTGAGTGGGGCCCGCTAGTCAGTGAGAGGAGGCGGCCGAAATGGTACCGGCGGATCCCGACCGTCTGTTTAAGTGGCGATGGACGGCGCATCATCGTCGTCCACCTAGGCTCGCCGGAGACGTGAGCTAACCCTAGCAGAGGGTGGCGCAGGGCCGAGAGCTCACCTGAGGGCTCGAGGAGGGTCGGGGAGGATGCAGGGCGAAGCGGACGACGATGCAGAGAAGATCGAGGGGCGGCACGACGGCGGAGGTCCACTAGAAGCAGCTTGCGCGACGACGGCCAAGAGCCACCTCATCGGAGCTCAACGCCGAGGACAGAGGAGTAGGTCCTAGGCCAAAAGAGAAGTACTGTCAGGTAGAGGAGGAGGAGGGGAACACATGAGCTGACATGCAGAGGGAATGGGGCAGGGGAGAAGGAGCCTTGCTCGATTCGGTTAGGAGGCCGAGATCTCTCCTTCTTCTTCTCCTGGGCAGCACAGGGCAGAGGAGGGGGAGGGAGTGCTGGGGGCGGTAAGTGGGAGGGGAGAAGAGAAAATGAGGGGCAGGGCAAGCTGGGGGAGGCCTCTAGCCATATATACTAGGGAGGAGAGGTAGATGATGCAAATTACCCATTTGTACATGATGGACAGGGAAGGCTGGCCAAGGATTGGTCCAGGGGTCGGTGGAGAGGGGTATGACGGTTATTTGGTCGTGCTAGATCAGAGAGGGAGGGGGTGGCAACTGTGGTGATTAATTAGAGTAGATCCTTCTAAGATTTGGGGGTTCTCTCTCTGTCTATTAGTACCAGGGTAAAATGGGAAGGGCTGAGGTGGTGCTACAGTGCTGGTCGACCAGGGGTGTGTCCTGATGTTGAGGATAAGTATTGAGCAAGATTTGATGAAATTTGGAAATGGTTGGAGTAGTGGATTTGCTTAATTGGCAATATTGATCCAATTGATGGTTATAAAGGAAGTCCAAAAACTTGTATTAAACCAGAGCAGGGAATGGTACTGGTAGATAGATGAGGTCAAGGTAGACTCCTAGGATTTAATTGAGATTTTTATGTGGGGTTTTAGTCCACTTAAATCCATTTACTCAAAAAGGGCAGAAGTGGTTTCTAGAGGATCATTTGATATTTTTTACATTGGACAAGGGTGGATCTTCATTGGAGAGGGTCCCAAATGTGAATACTTATTTAGGGGAATTTTCCCAAGATTTATTAGGGACTAGAAGTAATTAAAACAAATATTATTCCAATTCAGCCATTTTAAGAAAATGGGCAAGAAGAAATAATAAGCCTTCTCAAAAATATTTATTTTTGAGATGGGGAGATAGGGTATGATATATGGAACTCACTTGAGCCAAAAGTTGGAGAAATGTTTTGGCAAAAACCAAACTTTCCTTTATGGAGGGAGTTTTGGAGATTTTGACTATTAAAGAAATTAAATAGATTTAGAGCCATAATAATTTTGGATAATTATGATAAATCTTGAGGATCAATGTAGATGATATAGACAAGGTGTAGCAATAAGTGGCAACCTTGTGGAATAAAAATCCAACTTGAAGATGGAAAACAATGAGTTGATGATCTAGGGTGATGTTATTTTTATACCACCAAAACATGCTTGCATCTTGGAGATCAGAGCTCACCTTGGTGCAAGGGATAGATGGGTGGGTAGACCAGGCCATCTAGATGATCATGGAAGGAGGAGTTTGAATTAATAGAATTTGAGGTGATCTAGAAGTGATGGCAAACTTTGTTGAAATTAAGGCTGCCCTGCAAAATGAGTCATGATGCCTTATAAACCATGTGGGTTTATGCAGCACAGAGGTCTACTTGGGGCAAGTGAAGTAGATTTTGGTAGGCCTAAATTAGTATATCACAACCATACAGAGAGTTGGTCCATAGAAGGTTGTATGAGGATGTGAGCTTCTACCAAAGTAGGCATGATGACTACTTTTGCAGGAATTGATATATTCTTGTCTGCAAAACTATCATGGATGAGTGGGTTTGAAGAAGATGTAACCAGAGGAAAATGTGGGCCGTGGTAGTTCTTGGGATGGTTAACAATATGGTTCAGGTGCATTTCCAAAAATGCACATGGTTTAAGAAAAGGAGGCATTCAAAAAGGTGATGTTGAAACTGTTCCCAGACTTAGTCAAATTTGGCAGTTTTGATGATTTTGACTAGAGTAGGAGAGGGAGTGTTCTTGGAGGGTTGCAAGGTATCAGAGCATTATCAAGTGGATGATATTGAAGAGTAGATTGAGTAGAAGAGATCCATGCTTGATATTGGTCCTCATGGACTTGAAACCATCTAGAAGGGAAATCCTCTGAATTGATCTAGTTAAGGGTTTTAGATGATCACCTAGTGGCTAGGGATCACATCTAGGTTTGCATTCTTGCTTAGGGATTGATGATTTGGAAGCATCTTGACCTCAATGATGAGATCCTAGAGTAACTCATACTCCTTCCTAAGCAAACAAGTCAAACAGCAGATCAAAACAAATCATCAGGCAGCAGATCAAGGCAACTCATCTTATAAACTATCCAACTACTACTAGGGTTACCATCAAGCTTAGCTTGAGGTAAGGTTGGGGCATTTGAATAGGTTGAGTTTTGAATAAGGTGAGATTCCTTGGTATCTCTACCAAGAGTAGAATTCAAATTCTTTGAAAAGAGGTTTTGGGGAAACTAGAGATAAGATTAGTTGAGTGCTCTGTCTTGAAAACATAAGGAGATTGAATTATATATCTCTCCATAGTTTTGTCAATAAAAGCTACCAAAATAGTTTTGGTTACATAGGCATCTTGGCTCATGTTTTGAAATGCCAGAATGTTTGAGAATATGTCAACTAAGGATAGTTTTGGTAAATAGCTTTTGTCAACTGAGGGTGAGGTAAGGAGTAGCATATGATATACACTCACATGCACAAGCACAAGCAAACAACAGGCAAACACTGCACAAATGAACAAGAAAAAGTTTTTGTTCCCCCTGATTTTTGCATTCTGGACGACTAATCGGGTTTGCTGAAATTGGGATGTTACATGTTCTTTTCCTAAACCACATCGATTCACCAGAGTCACTGCATGTGTGTTCGTTTCCTAAACCCCATTGATCCACTAGAGTCATTGCATTTGTGTTCTTTCCTAAACCACATTGATCCACTAGAGTCACTGAATGTGTGTTCTTTTCCTAAACCACATGGATCCACTAGAGGCACTACATGTTTGTTCTTTTCCTAAACCACATTGATCCACTACAGTCATTACATGTGTGTTATTTTCCTAAACCACATTGATCCACTAGAGTCACTACATGTGTGTTCTTTTCCTAATCCACATTGATCCACTGGAGTCATTGCATGTATGTTCTTTTCCTAAACCACATTGATCCACTATAGTCATTGCATGTGTGTTCTATTCCTAAACTACATTGACCCACTAGAGTCACTTCATGTGTGTTCTTTTCCTAAACCATATTGATCCACTAGTCATTGCATGTGTGTTCTTTTCTTAAACCACATTGATCCACTGGAGTCACTGCATGTGTGTTCTTTTTCTAAACCACATTGATCCACTACAGTCATTGCATATGTATTCTTTTCCTAAACCACATTGATCCACTAGAGTCACTACATGTGTTTTCTTTTCCTAAAACACATTGATCCACTAGATTCACTACATGTGTGTTATTTTCCTAAACCACATGGATCCACTAGAGTAACTGCAAATGTGTTCTTTTCCTCAACCACATGGATCCACTAGTGACATTGCATATGTGTTTGTTTCCTAAACAACATAGATCCACTAGAGTCACTAGATGTGTGTTATTGTCCTAAACGACATTGATCCAATGGTGACATTCCATGTGTGTTCTTTTCCTAAACCACATTGATCCACTAGAGTCATTCCATGTGTGTTCTTTTCCTAACCAACATTTATGCACTAGAGTCATTGCATGTGTGTTACTTTCCTAAACCACATGGATCCACTAGAATCACTGCATGTGTGTTCTTTTCCTAAACCACACTCATCCACTACAGTCATTGCATATGTGTTCTTTTCCTAAACCACATTGATCCAATAGAGTGACTTCATGTGTGTTCTTTTTCTAAACCACATTGATCCACTACAGTCACTGCATATGTGTTCTTTTCCTAAACCATATTGATCCACTATAGTCATTGCATATGTGTTCTTTTCCTAAACCACATTGATCCACTAGAGTCACTACATGTGTTTTCTTTTCCTATACCACATTGATCCACTAGAGTCACAACATGTGTGTTATTTTCCTAAACCACATGGACCCACTAGAGTAACCGCATATGTGTTCTTTTCCTCAACCACATGGATCCACTAGTGACATGGCATATGTGTTCTTTTCCTAAACAACATAGATCCACTATAGTCACTAGATGTGTGTTATTTTCCTACACGACATTGATCCAATGGTGACATTCCATGTGTGTTCTTTTCCTAAACCACATTGATCCAATAGAGTCATTCCATGTGTGTTCTTTTCCTAAACAACATTGATTCACTAGAGTCATTGCATGTATGTTATTTTCCTAAACCACATGGATCAACTGGAATCACTGCATGTGTGTTCTTTTCCTAAACCACACTCATCCACTACAGTCATTGCATATGTGTTCTTTTCCTAAACCACATTTATCCAGTAGAGTCACTACACGTGTCTTCTTTTCCTAATCCACATTGATCCACTAGAGTCATTGCATGTGTGTTCTTTTCCTAAACCACATTGATCCACTACAGTCATTGCATCTCTGTTCTTTTCCTAAACCACATTAACCCACTGGAGTCACTTCATGTGTGTTCTTTTCCTAAACCTCATTGATCCACTAGGGTCATTGCATGTGCGTTCCTTTCCTAAACCACATTGATCCACTGAGTCACTGCATGTGTGTTGTTTTCCTAAATCACATGGATCTACCAGAGTCACTGCATGTGTGTTCTTTTCCTAAACCACATGGATCCACTAGAGTCACTGCATGTGTGTTCTTTTCCTAAACCACGTTGATCCACTGGAGTCATTGCATGTGTGTTCTTTTCTTAAACCATATTGATCCACTAGAGTAACTACATGTGTTTTTTTCCTAACCACATTGATCCACTATAGTCATTGCATATGTGTTGTTTTCCTAAACCACATTGATCCACTAGAGTCACTACATGTGTTTTCTTTTCCTAAACCACATTGATCCACTAGAGTCACTACATGTGTGTTATTTTCCTAAACCAAATGGATCCACTAGAGTCACTTCATATGTGTTCCTTTCCTCAACCACATGGATCCACTAGTGACATTGCATATGTGTTCTTTTCCTAAACCACATATATCCACTAGAGTCACTGGATGTGTGTTATTTTCCTAAACCACATTGATCCAATGGTGACATTTCATGTGTGTTCTTTTCCTAAACCACATTGATCCACTAGAGTCATTCCATGTGTGTTCTTTTCCTAAACAACATTGATTCATTAGAGTCATTGCATGTGTGTTATTTTCCTAAACCACATGGATCTACTGTAATCACAGCATGTGGTTTCTTTTCCTAAACCAAACTCATCCACTATAGTCATTGCATATGTGTTCTTTTCGTAAAACACATTGATCCACAAGAGTCACTGCATGTGTGTTCTTTTCCTAATCCACATTGATCCACTGGAGTCATTGCATGTGTGTTCTTTTCCTAAACCACATTGATCCACTACAGTCATTGCATGTGTGTTCTTTTCCTAAACCACATTGACCCACTAGAGTCACTTCATGTGTGTTCTTTTCCTAAACCACACTGATCCACTGAGTCACCTCATGTGTGTTCTTTTCCAAAATCACATGGATCTACTAGAATCACTGCATGTGTGTTCTTTTCCTAATCCACATTGATCCACTAGAGTCATTGCATGTGTGTTCTTATCCTAAACCACATTGATCCACTATAGTCATTGCATCTCTGTTCTTTTCCTAAACCACATTAACCCACTGGAGTCACTTCATGTGTGTTCTTTTCCTAAACCTCATTGATCCACTAGGGTCATTGCATGTGCGTTCCTTTCCTAAACCACATTGATCGACTAAGTCACTGCATGTGTGTTATTTTCCTAAATCACATGCATCTACTAGAGTCACTGCATGTGGGTTCTTTTCCTAAATCACATGGATCTACTAGAGTCACTTCATGTGTGTTCTTTTCCTAAACCACCTTGATCCATTGGAGTCACTACATGTGTGTTCTTTTCTTAAACCACATTGATCCACTGGAGTCACTACATGTGTGATTTTTTTCCTAACCGCATTGATCCACTACAGTCATTGCATATGTGTGGTTTTCCTAAACCACATTGATCCACTAGAGTCACTACATGTGTTTTCTTTTCCTAAACCACATTGATCCACTAGAGTCACTACATGTGTGTTATTTTCCTAAACCACATGGATCCACTAGAGTCACTTCATATGTGTTCTTTTCCTTAATCACATGGATCCACTAGTGACATTTCATATGTGTTCTTTTCCTAAACCACATAGATCCACTAGAGTCACTGGATGTGTGTTATTTTCCTAAACCACATTGATCCAATGGTGACATTCCATGTGTGTTCTTTTCCTAAACCACATTGATCCACTAGAGTCATTCCATGTGTGTTCTTTTCCTAACCAACATTTATGCACTAGAGTCATTTCATGTGTGTTACTTTCCTAAACCACATGGATCCACTAGAATCACTGCATGTGTGTTCTTTTCCTAAACCACACTCATCCACTACAGTCATTGCATATGTGTTCTTTTCCTAAACCACATTGATCCAATAGAGTCACTTCATGTGTGTTCTTTTTCTAAACCACATTGATCCACTACAGTCACTGCATATGTGTTCTTTTCCTAAACCATATTGATCCACTATAGTCATTGCATATGTGTTCTTTTCCTAAACCACATTGATCCACTAGAGTCACTACATGTGTTTTCTTTTCCTATACCACATTAATCCACTAGAGTCACAACATGTGTGTTATTTTCCTAAACCACATGGACCCACTAGAGTAACCGCATATGTGTTCTTTTCCTCAACCACATGGATCCACTAGTGACATGGCATATGTGTTCTTTTCCTAAACAACATAGATCCACTATAGTCACTAGATGTGTGTTATTTTCCTACACGACATTGATCCAATGGTGACATTCCATGTGTGTTCTTTTCCTAAACCACATTGATCCAATAGAGTCATTCCATGTGTGTTCTTTTCCTAAACAACATTGATTCACTAGAGTCATTGCATGTATGTTATTTTCCTAAACCACATGGATCAACTGGAATCACTGCATGTGTGTTCTTTTCCTAAACCACACTCATCCACTACAGTCATTGCATATGTGTTCTTTTCCTAAACCACATTTATCCAGTAGAGTCACTACACGTGTCTTCTTTTCCTAATCCACATTGATCCACTAGAGTCATTGCATGTGTGTTCTTTTCCTAAACCACATTGATCCACTACAGTCATTGCATCTCTGTTCTTTTCCTAAACCACATTAACCCACTGGAGTCACTTCATGTGTGTTCTTTTCCTAAACCTCATTGATCCACTAGGGTCATTGCATGTGCGTTCCTTTGCTAAACCACATTGATCCACTGAGTCACTGCATGTGTGTTGTTTTCCTAAATCACATGGATCTACCAGAGTCACTGCATGTGTGTTCTTTTCCTAAACCACATGGATCCACTAGAGTCACTGCATGTGTGTTCTTTTCCTAAACCACGTTGATCCACTGGAGTCATTGCATGTGTGTTCTTTTCTTAAACCATATTGATCCACTAGAGTAACTACATGTGTTTTTTTCCTAACCACATTGATCCACTATAGTCATTGCATATGTGTTGTTTTCCTAAACCACATTGATCCACTAGAGTCACTACATGTGTTTTCTTTTCCTAAACCACATTGATCCACTAGAGTCACTACATGTGTGTTATTTTCCTAAACCAAATGGATCCACTAGAGTCACTTCATATGTGTTCCTTTCCTCAACCACATGGATCCACTAGTGACATTGCATATGTGTTCTTTTCCTAAACCACATAGATCCACTAGAGTCACTGGATGTGTGTTATTTTCCTAAACCACATTGATCCAATGGTGACATTTCATGTGTGTTCTTTTCCTAAACCACATTGATCCACTAGATTCATTCCATGTGTGTTCTTTTCCTAAACAACATTGATTCATTAGAGTCATTACATGTGTGTTATTTTCCTAAACCACATGGATCTACTGTAATCACAGCATGTGGTTTCTTTTCCTAAACCAAACTCATCCACTATAGTCATTGCATATGTGTTCTTTTCGTAAAACACATTGATCCACAAGAGTCACTGCATGTGTGTTCTTTTCCTAATCCACATTGATCCACTGGAGTCATTGCATGTGTGTTCTTTTCCTAAACCACATTGATCCACTACAGTCATTGCATGTGTGTTCTTTTCCTAAACCACATTGACCCACTAGAGTCACTTCATGTGTGTTCTTTTCCTAAACCACACTGATCCACTGAGTCACCTCATGTGTGTTCTTTTCCAAAATCACATGGATCTACTAGAATCACTGCATGTGTGTTCTTTTCCTAATCCACATTGATCCACTAGAGTCATTGCATGCGTGTTCTTATCCTAAACCACATTGATCCACTATAGTCATTGCATCTCTGTTCTTTTCCTAAACCACATTAACCCACTGGAGTCACTTCATGTGTGTTCTTTTCCTAAACCTCATTGATCCACTAGGGTCATTGCATGTGCGTTCCTTTCCTAAACCACATTGATCGACTAAGTCACTGCATGTGTGTTATTTTCCTAAATCACATGGATCTACTAGAGTCACTGCATGTGGGTTCTTTTCCTAAATCACATGGATCTACTAGAGTCACTTCATGTGTGTTCTTTTCCTAAACCACCTTGATCCATTGGAGTCACTACATGTGTGTTCTTTTCTTAAACCACATTGATCCACTGGAGTCACTACATGTGTGATTTTTTTCCTAACCGCATTGATCCACTACAGTCATTGCATATGTGTGGTTTTCCTAAACCACATTGATCAACTAGAGTCACTACATGTGTTTTCTTTTCCTAAACCACATTGATCCACTAGAGTCACTACATGTGTGTTATTTTCCTAAACCACATGGATCCACTAGAGTCACTTCATATGTGTTCTTTTCCTTAATCACATGGATCCACTAGTGACATTTCATATGTGTTCTTTTCCTAAACCACATAGATCCACTAGAGTCACTGGATGTGTGTTATTTTCCTAAACCACATTGATCCAATGGTGACATTCCATGTGTGTTCTTTTCCTAAACCACATTGATCCACTAGAGTCATTCCATATGTGTTCTTTTCCTAAACATCATTGATTCACTGGAGTCATTGCATGTGTGTTATTTTCCTAAACCACGTGGATCTACTGGAATCACTGCATGTGGTTTCTTTTCCTAAACCACACTCATCCACTATAGTCATTGCATATGTGTTCTTTTCCTAAACCACATTGATCCACTAGAGTCACTACCTGTGTGTTCTTTTCCTAATCCACATTGATCCACTGGAGTCATTGCATGTGTGTTCTTTTCCTAAACCACATTGATCCACTACAGTCATTGCATGTGTGTTCTTTTCCTAAACCACATTGACCCACTGGAGTCACTTCATGTGTGTTCTTTTCCTAAACCACATGGATCTACTAGACTCACCGTATGTGTGTTCTTTTCCTAAACCACTTTGATCCGCTGGAGTCACTGTATGTGTTTTCTTTTCCTAAACCACATTGATCCACTAGAGTCACTTCACGTGTGTTCTTTTCATAAACCACATGGATCCACTAGTGACATTGCATGTGCGTTCTTTTCCTAAACCACATTGATCCACTATAGTCATTGCATGTGTGTTCTTTTCCTAAACCACATTGATCCACTGGAGTCACTTCATGTGTATTCTTTTCCTAAACCACATTGATCCACTACAGTCATTGCATGTGTGTTCTTTTCCTAAACCACATTTATCAACTAGAGTCACTGCATGTGTGTTCTTTTCCTAATCCACATTTATCCACTCGAGTCATCTAGATCATTCCCAAACAAATCCCAAAGAAAAACAAATAAAAAAGAATAAAATAAGCAAATGGTCATTTGTGCCATTTTAATCACCTAGCCTACTTTGGCTATTCCTAGAACTCAAATCTTAACAGAAACAATTGTGGTTCTTTGCACCCGTTGCAAGTAGTGATGTACCAAGGCCCACTTTGTTTCACCCCAAAAACTTTCAAACACTAAATTTAAATGACAATTGAAATTTGAACGTAGTTCATATGTATAAATCACACTTATTAAAAAATCACCCAAATGAACTCCACTTTCAAAACCCAAGCACACCTAGAAGCTCAAGCATAAGATACAACACTCCACCAAAAATCAGCCCAAAATTCAAACATTTTTTTCTTGCGGCCATTTGATCAAACATGTTGCAGACACAATCAAATTAGCCTAACTATTATTGTTTTTGATCAAATCTTGTCGAGCCATTTGGTGTGCATTGATCATCCTTGTCTCCCCCAAGTCCAACCAGACCAAAACCAACCCTATCTCTAGCCCCTGTCGCCAGTGCCATGCCGCCCCGATGCCATGCTCGCCGGCCAACCTTGCCAATGCCACAGCAGACCGCCAGCCCCTTTCCCCTGCTCTAGGAAGCACGGCGTGACCTCACACCACCCACGGTCCACCCCACGGCACTGCTAACCCCTGGAGCACTCCCCAGCCTCGCCGCCCTTTCTCTCGGTGCGCAGCCAGAGCGCCCTCACCGCCAGCACGCCACAGACCCCGCCTCGACCGCAGACCGCACACTCCGATCCGCCTCAACCCCAGCAAGACGCCAGACACGTCCGTGCACCGCTGCGCGACCCACAATCGCCGAGCGCCGCCTCGAGCACCGCCTCTGTCTCCCAGCGCGCGGAATGCTCCCGGCCACCTGCCACTTCCCCTAGCCGCACCATTAGGCGTAGAGCACCGCTAGGAGGCGAGCCACCGTCCGCCTACGCCGCCCATGCCGATAGCGCCCTGTATCGTCATCACTGACGAGCTCGCCGTCACCCCCTTGGTCCCTCGTCAAGCCTATATAAGGGGCCCTCCCAGCACGAATTCCTCACACCACTCTCATCCACTCCCCCTCAGAACACTCCTAGAGCCCCACCGGAGCAAGCCGTAGCTCATAGCGCCGGAATTTCACCGGAGTCTGTCGCGGAAGGAGGAGAAGGGAGCCGTTGATCCAGGCCATCCCTCGAGCCGCCGCCAGTACCAGGAGAACTGTCATCGCCGTCCAGTTTGTTTGCCCGCCTCGCCCCACTAGCTGGAGCCCTGGTACGTCCCCAGTAGACCCCCACTGGCCGTTTAGGGTTCGGTCTTACCGGCGACGAGTCCGTCGTCGATGACGACTGTGGACCATTGATCTAGGTTCTAAGCATAGCGCCCAGATCGCTAGATACCGTTTCGGGTTTTAAGTCTCGCTGACAGGCGGGACCAACCTGTCAGCCGCCCTCTGTGTCGCGGAGCGCCACTGCGCCGGCCCATTTCCTTTCCCGCACGACCTAGTTAATTCAAATATAGATTTTTCTATTTAGGTTTAAAATCAATTATGTCCCTTAGTTTAAAACTCAATTCAGAGAGTTATACTAATCCAAATTGAGTGATTCCAATTTTGTTAGAAAGCTACTGAAAAGATCAATCCAAGTCCGGTGGATTTAATTCATTTAGAGTTAGAGATCTCTCCTATTAAAAATAACAAAACAGAAGCATTTGCACATTCAAACATTTTTATAAAATCAACCATAATAGCTTTTGAGTTGATTCCAACTCTCAAAAATCACATTTAACTGTACCTATCTGAATATGTAATAATATTAAGGTTTACATGTAGTGACTTTGGACTAGTACCAAAATAATGCTATATAGGAATTTCTAGTCACTTCAACTCATTAATTATTAAACTTGAACTTGTTAAAATGTGATCCAACCCTTAAATCACATTCCCATATGTTAGAATATGTGGTGATGACATGTGTCCACATGATCCCATATTTTAATCGGAGAATATTAAATCTTAGTTAATTTCAATGAGTAGAAATTACTTTTCCCAAATAAAATAAATGGAACTATTTTCATTAAACCCTGTGATGCTTGTGATGATATTAGATAATCAAATATGTGCCTTAGTGTGCTAAATATACTAGTTAAGTATTGTTCGGTGATTGTGTACCCCATATGTATTTATAGACGATAGTACCGACCAAGCTTACGAGGAGGAGGAGTTCTACCAATAGGAGGAGGAAGAAAACTTCAACCACTGCACACTACCCAAGGCAAGCTATTGTTATCAAGCTAGAACTAAGCAAGCCATCATTAACAATGCAAGCTAACCCTTGCAAGCTATAGAACCTAAGCAAAGGCATTAGGCATGCTTTGGTTATACCACTTTGACTTGTACCTATTCCAAGATTTAATTCCAAGCTTTACTTTCCTTTACTTGTTTTAAAGGTAGCATAAAAAGTATAAAACATGACCTATCTAGATAACCTTAGATGTCATTTTATGGCATGAGATTAACATTAGCATTCCACATTAGTGAACACTCTTTTCTTAGTAGTTTGAACAAAAATCAAAACTTGTTTCACTTAGATGGGAATACTTGGTGAAAATGAATTGTGAAAACCTTGGAATGATGAGTCATTCTATTGAGATGTTTTGACATGTGTTGAGAAACACAATTTGTTTATGATGATGAAAAAGTTGAGGCATGAGCCTTAGCCCTTTTACAAAAACTGATGGTTGGATTCAGATGCGATACCATTCCAATTTTTACCGTACAACCACAATACCTGAATTGGGTAAGGCTTAGCCAGAAGTTTATATGCATTAGTATTAGTTGCCTCGCGGGAAAGGTTATGTTTGATTATATGCATACTAAGTATGATGATTCAGGGTTATCCCTGATAGATGTATCGAATCTTGTGGTGAAAGTGTACCACCTCTGCAGAGTGTCAAACTATTCGAATAGCCGCGTCCGCGGTTATGGACAGTTGGAGTGGCCATACTGTTTCGTTGTCAGATATTTTCAAAATGACTTATGAAATGAATGATGAATCTTGACTTAACCACAACAGGGTTGCAACTATGACACTAGCTTCCCAACTTAAGTGATTCTAGAACCTTGTTTTATCTTTCTTTGTTTCAGAACTCAACTTAGGTTTCAAACTTAACCTTATAGTTAAACTTAGAGTTAGCATTTACACTAGAACTACACTCCTTGTTAGTGGTAGTTTGCGAGTACTTAAAAGAGTACTCATGGCTTTTATCCCTGGCTATTCCTATGGCTAGACTATGAAGGAGACTACCAAGATGAAGGACAGCAGGAAGGCTATGATAACTAGGACTATCTTCCATTGTCAGCATTGCCTGTGCCCCTGAAGATGGACCCCACCGCTACGCTTATTATTTATTCCGCTACTTGTTGTATTAAGACTGTATCATGAGATCCTTATTTGTATAAGACCTTATTTATGGTTTGTAATGGATGATGTACTGTGATATTGTAAGATCTCACCATAATAAGGTAAGATCCCTGTGATTGTAGTGCTAGTCCCTGGATCGAAATGCTAGCACCCACAGTTTAAGATGAAGTACACAGAAACAAAGGTCATTATTACATCGCATATCCAGGAATATAATGGTTCTTACAACTCACTTAGCCCAAGGCTAAGACACTCAAGGTTCACATTACATAGAATAATAATAATAGAGTCTTTTGTCTTCATGCGCCATAGGCAAACATGTCGAGCGTAGACCCGCAACCCTACTCATCATCAGAGTATCCTGCAACATAATAAGTTATAGCCACAAGGGTCAATACATTTGGAATTGTATTGGCAAGTGATACCATAGATACTTAATATAATCCAACAACTACATGAATATATGGCTAAGTGGGGTTTTGGCTGAATTTGCAAAAAGCAAGCTTTAACTTAATAGTTTTTGAAGAGTAAGTATTCTCTTTCAAACACTATGGTACCAATGATAGACATCACTGAACCTCTACCCATGTTTACCCACAAGTTTTAACTTAGAGAAATTTGGATGAGGAGATTATTGAACTGCTTCACTGTCTTGAGGCTCAGAAATTGTCCATAACCGGGCACACGGCTAAGTACTTAGTTTTAACCTCTCGAGAGGTGGTGCACTTTCCCCACAAGACTCAACATGCATCCAGACAAGACATTTCAGAAGCAATCCCTCAGACCACCACGGACGCGTTCCATCCTATCATAACTATCACCTTCTGTTTGTCTGGCTGAGTTCTTGCAACTTAGTTGGTCAAGGCAGAGCCCATATGCCATGTGGCTGCACTGGAAGCTTTGTGACAAGAACATCTCCAATCTCTTTGTTCCTGGGTGGCCGTCCACAAGTGTGATACACCAGCTGACCATAGACATGGCCCCTGAGTAACCACTCGACCTAATCCAAGCAAGTCCCATTCCACCCAGGTGTTTCATTGACATTAGTTGTTTTCTTAGTCAAACAAAATAATAGCTTTACATACTATCTTGATATGTATTTTCCACCCACGAATTCTAATAGCATGGCTAAGCACTCTAGCATACGAAGTCTTTCAACTAAGGAAATACTACCAACATATAATCTATAGGATAGCATAACATAGTTTAGTAACATATAAATAATCCTATCATGCTAAGATCTACCAAAATAACACTAGTGCAATAGTGAAAATAATAGGACATGAGATGAAATATCACTTGCCTTGGTAGCTAGGGGAATAGGTACAATCCTCACAGCAACAAACTTTACAATCCACACAATCTACACAAGGAACAATACAACAATAATATTTCAATCAATAAAACATTACAAAAATATGAATGCATGCAAAATGCAATGATATGATCACAACTCTATAACTTATAGAGCCTATAGTACAGAGGTTAAAATACCTCATCTAAAGGCATAAGAAATACCCCAAAACAGTTTATGGAATAATTTTTATCAGCAAAATACTCCTAAAATGGTTCTGCCTATAATTCCAATTTTTCAGAAGCAAAAGTGTGAAACAGGGCCTCTATAATAAAGTTCTTATTTTTCTGAATCCATAGACACCAAATTTGCATTTTTCTGAATTGTGGATCAAAAGTTATTGATTTTCTAAGTTTAATACAAAATTTGTCTATTTTTCTATTTAAACAAATAGCCAGGGCGACGTGGCGCAACCTTATTGGTCCGTACCGGTTCGGTCGGATCGACTGTTGCAGACCGCTAGATCTTAAGTGACAACGGATGGATCTAATTAGCCCATACCGCTTCGGTCGCCGATCTAATTCTAGCCGCAGACGATAGATCTAACGGTTCCTAGTGGCCTGGCCGGAGACGGGCGGCGCTGACCAGCTGCGTGCGGCGGCGGAGCGTCGGCCGACGGTGGTCCGACGGTTCTACAGAGGCTGGGAGTCCGTGGACACGTACCAGAGGTCGAGGAGGTCATGGTGGTCTCGATGGAGGTCACGGTGGCGTGGGGGGTGCTCGGGCTCAGTCACGATCCCTCGCCGGAGTTGCGTCGACGGCGGAGCTCGCGGCTCTGTGTCGGAGACGACGACCTGGGGCTCGAACAAGTAAGATAAGGGGTCAGTGAGATGCGCCCGGATCAGCACGATCTAGCAGAGGCCAAAAGGGGGCGGCGGAAACCCTACCTTCACCGGAACAAGCGATGGACGGTGGCGGCAGAGGGAGTTCACCGGAGTTGCCCGCGTCGTCGACCTAGGGCAAGAGAAGGCATGTGGCCGGGGTTAAAACACGCGCCAGGTCATGACAAACAATACAGGGCAGAGAGGAGGGCACGACATGGCCGGGGCTCACCAGAATTGTCGCCAGAGTTGCTTCAGACGGCGGCGGTTTGAGCTATCAATTGGGGAGCCTGGGGGCTCTCCAAGGGCAGTGGCTGGGGAATCTGTCGAGGAGGAGGAGGGGATTAAGAAGGGGCGGTGGTGATTGCGATTTAATTGCTGTAACGCTCGAATTCAGCCGGACTTGGTAACGGCAGAGGAGGGGAGGGGGTGCCGACCGTTCGCCTGGAAGAAGTTGAGGTGGCGTCGACGTGGCCTGGGGCCAGGAGGTAAGTTGGTGGGGGTGAGTGAGGGGGTGTGGCAAAAGACAGAGAGGGGGAGAGAGAGGCCCGGGTGGGCTGGTTGGGCCAGATTGGGCCGAAAGGCCAGAATACTGCTACTGTTTTGAATCTTCTTTTCCGTCCTTTCCTTTTTTCCTTTAGTATTTCTTTTCTAGGTTTTTGAATTTAGAAAAAGGGCTCCAAAATGTCTCTAAATTTCACCAAAATTTTGGGGGACAACCTAAATGCAAAGTAGTACATGCCATGATGATATGAATGCTATGATGATGATTTTTAGATAAATTTTTTGGGATGTTACAGATATCCAATCTGTTATGTCTCGCAAAAATGGTAACCAGGGATTGTGAGGTATGGCATAATAGGCATCTGGGATTAAAAATCCGGGTGTGGACACTACTTGGCAAAAACATGTCGAATCTGGGGATCTTTTCTAAAGTATCTTCTGGTAGACAGTCTTCTAGAGATTGAGTGGAGAGACAAAGTATTTCAACCTTAGATTTTCACTAAGGTGCTTCGGGAGGGGTGCGGATCTTCTGTCTTGGAGGGCTAACCCGATGTTAGCGGAAGGTTGTATCTTCCCGGAGTCTTGGCTGAGGTCTTCGATTGACGCCCTTATCTAGAAACCTGGGAGAGGGTGGTTTCCTAATGAAGCCTTATGGAGTTAGCTCAGGGTAAGCTAGCTGTTTACGACTCTCTTGCTAGTAGTTAGCCAGTGTTGAAGTAGTCAGCACCGTGTAAGCGGTCTTAATTGGCATTTCTTGCATTGCTTCTTCTTGATGGCGGAGTGGACTCGTTGTCTTCATGTTCCTAATCACCTGACTTTAGGGGTGGTTCTGACCTTCTAGGGAGGATCATTCCGTTAGTTTGGGTAGGGTCGACTAGATTAGTTAGTCTCCTGAGGCTGTCAGAAGCTCTAATACACTAAAGGTTAGTGTGGTTAGGTCATCACTTCTTGTCTTGGTTGACTTATCAGGTGGTTTCTTGTGAATATTGAGGATCCTTCGGTGATCGACTTCCGGCTTCAACGGGATTCTTGCTATGGTAGACTGAGGAACAAGGGAGTGTTGCGCTATTGACGAGTCTTGAGAGGTGAGTTTGACGAGGTATGCCGTCCTGCTGAGGTGAAATCTTCGAGTTGATTCTGACTTGATGATGTCGAACTCCTGGTTCTTGCGATGCTTTTCCTCTCATATACTCTCGAGGTTAGTCTGGGCCTCATTACCGACAGCTAACACAGGGTTTTCCTGAGATACTAGGTGGGTTATCGCTCCTCGAGTCACATATTTAAGAGGTCAAAGCAAACCAGAACATACAGACAAGCGAACGGAGCGAGGGGATCGCAATGCCTTCGGCAAACAACATACATCGAGCACACAGGATGCACTTAGGCAAGCAAACACAGTCACGGTAGAGACCAAGGAGTTAACTACTCGCGATGGAGGGAAATCGTAGTCTTAGGACTTATTGATCCTATAGATCATGAGATTGAGGTCTGGGTCACTGTCTTGCGAATGAAGCCTTTGTCGTGTCATCGGAGGCTTCTCAATAGTGTAGTACTTGATTTCTTCTGATTATGAGGATTTCGCTGGTAGAGCGATATTGTAGTCTCCTTGTGTTTGCTATTAGTTGCTTGTCTTCATCTTGTTCTCATTGTCTTCCCCGGGTTCTAGATCCTAGTTATTTAAAATCCGTAGGTTTGAGGTTTGGATGAGAGTTAGAGGAAAACATTTTCTAAAGCATTTACTTAGAGTAAGAGAAGAGGTAGAAATTTTTGGAACTCATTGGGAAATTATTTTTTTTGAAAGCTGGGGTTTTCAAAATAAGGTTCCTGCCTAACGACCATGCTAACTTAGGTTCTCCTACAGTCAGGATGGCTCTGATACCAAGTATGTGCGGCCCCTGGATTAATCATCCGAGAAATCCCTGTTATGTATATATATCCACTTTCCCATGATCAGTGAGCCGTGGAACATAACTGACAAGTATCATTACAACATCCGAGATATACCGAATTACAAGACTTACATAAATGCCGTTATGGCTATACCATCTTCAGTTGCGGAACATCATCACGCGCAGAGCCCAATCATGCCTAAACCTACAGGCAACTGACTGGGAGGACATCCTAGCTCGCATAGCCTTTAACTTCATCCGTTTCTTGATATCTGACCAAGTTAATAGCCAGGTACAATGCCAGTGAGTACTTTGAATGTACTCGCAAACCACCTTAAGATAACAAGAATAACATAAGGATATGCATTACGGCTATGGTAGTAGGAGGGCTCCAAGGGATGTTCTTTTCTTAAATAGTTTCTCTTGTAGATATAACATATACATATCTTTGTTGAAAACTTTGTAAACATTTTGGAAAACCTTTTGAAAAGTTTTAGGAAACACTAGGACTGGGTCACCCATTTGTTCCTCCTTTACGGTCATCCCATGACCAAACTCCTTCCATACCTTTCTGACCATCCCATGGTAAAAACAGGTATCCTTTTCGACAATCCCATGGTCAAAACATGTCCAAACCCATTTCTTTTCAGAAATCCTTTTCAAAAACAAAACCAGCACCGCTCTACAACAACATTCCCAACCGTCCATGACCGCGGACACGGCTATTCGAATAGATTTACACTCTGCAGAAGTTGGGCACTTTACCCACAGCATCTGGGTACACTACCCTAATCTTCACCGATCCTGGGTCGAGTAACCGATCAAGACTCTACGGATGCCCACTCCAATATAATTGCCTACCCTGTGAGTGTTATTCCCATCAAAACCGGTATGTCGGGTACCGAGTACCAACCAAAGCGCTTTTTCCACTTATTGAGTGTGCGCTTTTAATGAGGGGCTCATAGTAATGCGTGGAGGCCCGCAGACCCTTCGTTCCTTCTCCAGGTCGATGTCCCACATGGACCTTTATCGGAGAAGGCCCACCCTCCAGGGATCGCAATCCCCTGTAGTAGTTACGAGGCAGCTTATACCAGAATAGACCACTATCAAATCCAGCCATGTCCCATTCTAGAGTAATGTGGTTGCACAGGGTTAACTGTTCTAGCAAAACTACAAAGAACCGGGTGCATTTTCGTAAACCTTTTTCCTCCATCTTTCCTTCAGCATGTTGTAAAACAAAAACTTTTTCTTTCTCAACATCTCTTCAGAGTTCCCACCTCACCAAGGTTTTATCATAAAACATTTGGTAAAACCTTTTTCCAGGGTCTTCCCATCCTCTAGTTTTTGCTTTGGCTAAAACGGGGTCTCCAAAGGGTATGGTGTAATACACCATCTATTCTACTAGGGACAAGTAGGTGTCACCAATGGGGTTGTACTTAATAGTACAAAAGTGTAATAGTTCGGAGGAGCCAAACCACTACCATATATACATCAACATATAAAAAACAATGCAGATTCATAAATAGTAGATAAAACATGCATAAGTAAAATAGTAGGACAAGGCTTATGAGCAAGAAGGTGGCTTGCCTGATGATTAGAAATATGGCAATATGTCCCTGGACTTCTTCTTAGAATACCCAATAATATCAATAATAACAAGATCTCTTCTTCTCGGCGTCAATGCATGCACAACTATCGTCATCACCGAGTCTACATGCAAGCGAGCAAGACCACAATCAAACAATGCATTCAAGCATCAAGGCATACATCAAGCAATGAACAATACAAGTTTACAAATTAGTAGGTCTTAGGGAGAATGGATTAATGAGATTGGCCTTGTCGTGGAAATATGGAAGAAAATCCCTTAGGATTTATAATCTACGAATTACCTAAGAGGGGTGTTGGACCGAGGATTTGTTTTGGATGATATCAATATACACAAATGATATCTACAGATAGGTATTGAAATGACTAGGCCATAAAAAGGGGTTTCACTATTTTATCACTTTTCTTGAATTACTTATGCATTTTCTAGTGATAAAGGCTCTAGTTTTAGGAATAATTCACCAGAAAAGTTTTGTAGGTCCAAAAATTATTTCCTTGGATGGTTCAGTAGGTTTTTATGTAATGATCCACTTAGAGTTGGAATCATGTCAAAATATTTACCAGAATACCCTCAGGAAATTCCAAAAGGTAGTTCTCTAGGAAATTTGTCTTTTTCACCAAATTAAATCTACAGAAGATTTTGATTTGATTCCAAGGACAAAAGATGGGCATCTAGAATACCCTTCTGTAGGAATTGCATTCACTCTTTTTGGAGTTGCATAGCTACTATAGTGATTTATCTAATGATAAAGTCACATGCAGAAGTGTTTAATTCACTACAAATCTACAGAAACTCCAAAATTAGTGATATACTAGGGTTGGGTAGATATGGATTTATCTCATCCATGAGAGTTGGAATTGGGTCAATTGGGATCAAGGTTTGGTCTAGGGAATTTCTAAAGGCAGAATCTAATAGGTTTTGTTATTTTTACCCTAGAGAAACTACTATTCACCTTGGAAGGAGAACTATGCTGATTGATTGGTATAGCAAATACCTTCCAGGGGAACTTTGATTTATCCCAAATGGGTATGTGTAGAGCACTGAGGAATTTATTTAGTGTAAAGGATATTTGTTAGTAGATTAATTGCCAATAAATAATGAAAACTATTTTTGGCCAAAGAACAGTTTTGCATGTTGCACAAAGCACACATGAACATGATAAAAAAATTATTTGGACAAAATACCTCATTTTCCATTTTTATATGGATTTAAACTGATCAGATATTTAGCAGATACGGAAAAGAATTCAAAAAGAAAAGGGCAGGGGCGCCGCAGGCCAGATCTGGAGGGACATGGGCCGCACCAAGGCCAGGCCAGCCCATCCGAGCGAGGACAGTGCACGGGCGGCAGATTTGAATCTGACGGGCGGGGCCCATCCGTCAGTGGGCGAGGGGGCGCAAGGGGTATGGGCGGTTTTCCGCTGTTGGATTAAAGGGCGATGGACGGTGTGTGGTCGTCGTCTACGCAGAACAGAGCAGCCGGCGACGGAAACCCTAGGCGGTGCTGGGAGGAGCGGGGAGGGTACCTGGGGGCTCGCCGACGGTCAGGAGGGTCGGAGGAGATGCGGTCGACGACGGCGATCCCGGAGAGCGGCGACATGGCCGGTTTCTGTGTCGGGGAGGAGCTCACACGACGGCGCTCATGGATGTGCTCTCGGGAGCTCGCCGGAGCTGGCACATAGGGCACTCCTGAGCAGAAACAAGAACGGGGTTAGAAGGGGCTTGACTAGAGGGTTACGCCAGATCAAGAAGGAGGAAGAAAGAGGCAGAGAGGAGATGTCACGGTCCTCTTCTTTCTTACAGGAGCCCGAGCTCGGAGCTCTCTGTCCAGGGCGAAGGAAGGCAGGGAGAGGGAGTGGGGGTGTTGGGGTGGTAAGGTGGAGTGGAGGGGAGGCAAATGAGCCAGGGAGGGGAGCTGGGGTGGCCTCTAGCCTATTTAAGTGGGAGGGAGTAGTCCATCATGGAATTGGTCCATTGAGCATGTGAGGGAGGAGGGAAACCAGGGGGAGAGGATGTTGTGGGCATGGGGAGTGGTTTCTGGTGGTTTGTAGAGGGCAGAGGGAGTAGTGTGCAGTAGCTGCAAGGGGAGTGAGATGTTTGCAAGGCAAGACACCCACATAAGGTTAAGCCCTAGTGTCCAAGCACTAGAGGACAAGCTGCTACAGTGATTAGCTACAGTGATCACGACCAGAGATGAGTGCTATGGTGCATTTCTTTGCAAGATTGGTGGTGTTTGGGTTTGGTTTTTGATATACAAGGGTTAAATGTCCCAATTTGCCATAAGGGATGATCAAAGGTTAAATCTTGATCTTTGATATTGACAACTTGAGGTCAGGATGCTGGTAGATGGGTAGGGTTAGGATACACCTCCAAGATTTATTTGGGATTTTTCAGGGAATTCTAGATGCATTTTATATCAATTATTCAAAAAGTGCATAAATGGCTTTTATCAGTCTATTTGGTATTTTTGAATTGGACAAGTTGAGTTTTTGATGTGAGATGGTCCCAAATGTGAATACTCACTTAGGGGAATTTTCCCAAGATTTATTGATGCTTAAAAGTATTTAATATGTTTATTTTATCATTTCTGCCTATTAAGAAAATAGGCAAAAAGAATTATTAAAACTCTTCAAAAATATTTATTTTTGAAGTGGGAGGATAGGGTATGATGTGTGGACCTCAATTGATCCAAAACTTGGGGAAGTGTTTTGGCCAAAACCAAACTTTCCTTTATGGAAGAATTTTTGGGATTTGGTCTATTATAGAGATTAATTAGAATTGGAGCCATAATAAATATGGGTAATATTTGATAAATCTTGATGATCAAAGGAGATGATGTAGACAATGTGTAACAAGCATTTGCAACCTTGGGATTGGAGAATCTAAGTTGATTTTGGTGAAAACTAGAGATTTAAGGATCTTGGGTAAGATTGTTTTCATGCCACCAAAACCTTGTTGGATCTTGGAGCTCAAAGCTCACCTTGAGGCAAGGGATGGATGGATAGATCGACCAAGTCATATAGATGATCATGGTGATACATTGCAGATGTATCTATAATTTTTTATGTTCCATGCTTGGTTTTATTCACTTTCTTGTGTTTTGTCCACACTTTGGAGTACTTTTCATATGATTTCTTGGACTAACCTATTAACAAGAGCCACAGTGCCAGCTGCCTGTTTTCTGCTGTTTTTGGTTCTAGGAAAGTCAGAAAATGAATATTCTCAGAATTGGACGAGACAAAATCCAAAGTGCCTATTTTTCCGGAAGACTCACGGAGCCAGAATACGAGACGGAGGAGGGCCAGGGGCTGGCCACACACCCCCCAAGGCGGGCTGGGCCTGGCCACGCCAGGGCATGGTCTGGCCGCCCCAGGCTGCCCCTTGGTTTCCCTCTTCGCCTATAAGTTGCCTTCTGACCTAAAAACTTAGGGGGGTTCGACGTTTTTCCAGAAGGAGTTCCGCTCCACCGCCACCACCAGATTCCATGAAACAGCACCAGAAACTCCGTTCTGGCACCATGCCGGGACGGGGAATTGGAGGAGATCATCGCCATCATCATCACCATCGCTTCTCCATCGACCATCCATGTTTCCCCCATCTATGATTGAGTAATCCCCCGCTGTAGGCTATGGGGATGGTAGGGATTGGATGAGATCGTTCAGGTAATGGCATCAAATTGCTAGGGCATGGTGCCTAGTATCTTTTATTAGTGATTTATGACTTTGTTGCGACTTGTTGTGCTTAATGCTTGTCACTAGGACCTAAGTGCCATGATTTCAGATCTGAACATGTTATTGATTCATTATGATAATATTGTTTATGGTCTTATCTAAAGGATGTATACACACATTGTTGTCCGGAACCAATGGCCCCGAAGTGACAGAAGTCGGGATAACTGGAGGGAATGGCTTTGATGTGAGGATCACATGTGTTCACGGAGTGTTAATGCTTTGCTCCGGTGCTCTATTAAAAGGAGCACCTTAATTGCCAGTAGTTTCCTTGAGGCCCCGCTGCAAACGGGCTGGCAGGACAAAAGATGTTGTGCAAGTTCTCATTGCGAGCACGTATGACTATATATGGAACACACGCCTAGGATTATCTAGTACTTGGATGCTTTATCTTATTTATCTGCAATTGCCCTATGTTCTGATTGCTATGTGAATTGACTTGTCCATGCAACGCCCGTCCATCCATCCCTATGCCTACCGCACTCGAATCCCACTGTTTACTGTTATTGTTACTGCTGTCTTTACTTTACTATTGCTGCTACTTTACTATTCCTACTACAAAATTGTTGCTACTGATAAACTGTTGTGAGCAAGATTGTTTCTAGGTGCAGCTGAATTGACAACTCAGTTGTTAAGGCTTATAAATATTCTTTGGCTCCCCTTGTGTCGAATCAATAAATTGGGTTTCACTTCCCTCGAAAATACTGTGATACACCACCTATACTTGTGGGTCATCAAGACTATTTTCTGGCGCCGTTGCCGGGGAGCATAGTTTTATTTATCAAGTCCACTTGGGATCACTATTGTTCAAGCTAAGTTTATTTTTGGCTTGTTTGCTTGTTTCTTTATCAAAAATAAAAAAAAAGTAGTTCCTACTCTAGTTGTTATTTTCATTGGTCTGTTATTGTCTTGCTTTATCATGCTTGTTGTCAATGGTTGGTTTCTTTGAAACTGAAGCTTATTGGCAAGGTGGGTTCACGGAAGATCAAAAATATTATTATAAGGAACACCGCTTGTCACAAAAAGGGAAACACTTATAATGTTACTTATTGCACAAATTGATAGATTGTATACCATTGCTAGAAACGTGTGCTCTACTTCTAATGTTACTTATTGCTGTGATAAATCTTGTTGATGTAAGAGGTATAAACACCTCCCTTTTCAATGTGAGTATAATGATAATGTTACCATATCTTCTGATGCTAAAGGAATTTATGACTTTTATGATGCGGAACAAATTGAAGAATTTATTGCTTGGAAGGGTGCTTTTGAACTTGCTAGTTTGCTTCAAAATATTGATGATTCACCTTACAAATATGAGGTTTATGGTATACTTAAATTTTTCTTTGATAATTACAAGGATGAAAATGGCTATATTCTTGAATATATCAATAGATGCTTTCCACAAATGGAAGAGACTGATGCCTTGCAGGATCCTATGGAAGAAGAAATTGATGAACCTGAAATCTCATTAGATGAAAAAGAGGAGAGTGATGAACAATAGGAGGAAGAATGGATTAGCTACCCATTCCTACCTTCTAATGAGAGTAACTCTTTATCCCTTACATTATTTGATTGTCCTCCATGCTTACTAAAGGAGGATGAATGTTATGTTCCTGAGGATTCTTTTCAAAATGTTTATAATAAAGCTCTAGTGCTTGTAGATCATGAAGAGCATGCTTTATGTGATGTTATATTCTTGAGTTTATTCATGGGGCTACTGAAATTTTTTATGAGAGAGGAAAATATGGTTGTAGAAGTTTTCATGGTGTTGAAACACCTCTCTATGTGGTGAAAGTTTTGAAGTAACTCTTGTTTGATCTTCCTATGTTTGTCACTTTGTTCTTTGCGAATTTATTTGCTTACACGATTCCTATGCATAGGAAGTGGGTTAGACTTAAATGTGTTTTGAATTTGCTTCTTGATGCTCTCTTTTACTTCAACTCATATTTCTGATGTGAGCATCCTCTCAAACTATTATGCCTGAAGATGATAATATGTCTATTATTCTTGGGAGACCTTTTCTTAAATACTACAGGAGCTGTTATTAATTGTAATCAAGGGAAGGTGACCTTCAATGTTAATGATAAGGAACATACTGTCTATTTCCCCAATAATATTGATAGGACTTATGGTTTTGAATTCAATTGAATATGATGAGGGCATTCAAGTTGGAGAAATATATTGTCCCATACCAAGAGAAAAATTTGAAACTATTATGATTGGGACCATTGCTATCAAGGTTGAGGTAACATAATCATTAGTGGAATACAAAGTTTTGTCTCATATGAAATTGTTTTGGTAACAAGACCTGATCAACCTTGTTAACAAAAGGATTTCATTGAATAAAACAATGTTTTCACCATGATTATCTCCGCTTACTTCTATTCTATCCATTCTAGTTTTTGCTTTTGCCTAACTTAAAGGCGTTAATGGAAAGCACTTATTGGGAGATAACCAAAAAGTTTTAGATGAGTATTGGAAGTTATTACTTCAGTAATAACCGCTCCTTATCCTTTTATTTGCTTTTTGTGCCAAGAGTAACCTCTAATGAGAGAGAAGTAATGATTGGGAAAGCTATTGTCCCGAAACAGATTTCTGTGCTTCACCGTAAAAATCCGTGTAAAATCTCTAAACGTCTTTTTGAGGCGTGAATTTTTTTGCTTCTGCCCTAGGTTGTTATCTAACTTTTGTTAGTTCAACACTTTTTGATTTGCGCAACAGAACGTCTTCTCAAAAATTCGTCTTTACCTGCTGGTCTGTTTTGACAGATTTCTGCCATTTTTTGCATTTTCTTCTTGTTGGTTTCTTTTCGAGTTCTTTTGGGTAATTGAGCTTTTTAAGGGAAGTGCTACAGTATCTAGTGTTCTAATGGAAGTTTATTTGGTGTAAGAACTGAACCTTAATACCTATTATCTTGAGTGCACTAATGTTGCTAATAAAGATTGTGTGAAGTTTTGTATGAAGGAAAATTTTCAGGTGTATGGAAGGAATGAGTAATGAGATGAAGAATGGACTAAAGATCAAGCTTGGGGATGCCACGTGTGTCACCCCAAGAAATACCCAAGAAGTACAAGCGTCAAAGATTGGGGATGCCCAGGGCATCCCCTTCTTCATCAATAAAAATCCCAGGTTCCTTCCAAACGCTTCATTTTTATTGTTTCATGCACAGTTGTGTTGTTCTTGGAGCGTCTTCTTTTTTGATTGCTTGGTTTTCTTAGTTTGCTGAATAAATTGGTTGGACCTCCTCTTTCATGCATTGGTTTTCAAATAGTTTGGTTTGGTTTGGAAAAGAGTAGGAAAGTTCATGCTTAAGTAGTAAAGAGAGCTTGTTTTTGACTGTGGCCTATGCTTTGTCATGCCATGCTTGATATTGTTTTGGCTTTACGCTTAGTATTCTTTGTTGTAGCATGACTTGTTATAAACAATTGAGATTGCTTAATGTGCCTTGGATGAATCATGCATTGTTTTAGCATACTAAAGCATAGTCTTGTGGTATTCTCCTTTGATGCTTTATTTGGGTTGACTTGGCGCATGTTCACACCATGTTATGACTATCACAAGTCACCATAAGACTTTATGATCCTTTAGTTTTCAACTTGTAATATCACTTTATGCTTTGATCTATGATGTTTTGTCGCTCTACATGATTATGGCCATTATTGCTCTCTTAGTTTGTCGCTCCTAGTCTTTTGCTAGCCTCCACAACCAAGTATGAGTTCCACTCATGCATCCAACTCCTTAAACCAAGTTATTCCAAAGAATCCACCATACCTACCTACTAGCTTATGTTATTCCAAGTATATTCATGCTTTTGTTTACCTTCCAAATTAAACTTGTTATGAGAAAACTAGTGATTAAAGCTCTCACGAACTTGATGGCACACTTTATTTTTCTTTCCCTTAATAAACTTGAACCATTGTGTCGTCTATGTTGTATATGCTTGCACTTATTTGTTGGGAATTAGTAGAACCATGCTTTCATGGGGAACGCTTTCAACATTGCACTTGGTACTTGTACCTAGTTGATATCATGCTCTTTTGTATATGGATGTCGTCAGTGTGAAATGAAAGGGGAGCTTGTAAGTCCATCAAGTTATGTATATGTGTTAGAGAAACGCCTGGGCCGCTGGTCTAATCCATGCTGACAAGGTGGAAACCTGCAGCGTAACCATAATGAGTTGTCTATGAAGCATTCTTCTTATAAAAAAAAGAGTCCTATATTGAGAAAAAAGAGAAAAAGAAAAAAAAAGAGATTATGAAAAGAGTAAAGAGATAAAAAAGCACCATATTCCCATGGTAAATAAGAAGATTGCTGAGATGCTCGTTGTCTGCTTGCCTTGTCGTTTTGATATGGGGATTCTTCCGTATCATCGGGCAAGGGGTACCCCGTTGGCGGTTCTCTATGATACACATGTACTTACGATGACAAGAACTTACTGGTGACTAAACTTGAGTAGCACGAGGAGCAGCCCTCGTATACAAGGGACATGAGATTTCTAACTTATACTTCGTCAAGCATGTACACCATAGTTTGTTCACTTTAACCTTAATCACTTCAAGATGCTTATGATAGGGGCAATGAGAGCTGAAAGCTATAAGTACCATAATTTTTGGAAGATCTTTATGAGACTTGAATCCCTCCTTCCTTCTATGAAGGCCTTTCTTCCACCATTATATTGAGTCTCCACTTTCTATCTTTATGCACCTACTTTGAGAGCATAGTGGCCATTCTTAGTTCTATGTTCATTGTCCCAAGACTAGTTGATTGATGCATATCTTGATATTGCTTGTTTTAAACTATTTGTATCTAGTCACTCTTATGAACTTTGAAGGTGTCCTATGCATTTATATTTGCTACTCTATAAGGTACAAGCTGAATACTAATATGCTATGTTTTCTTTATGTGAAACAAACAAACGTCTTGCAAAGCATTGTTATTCATGAATCTTTTGTTTGTGCCTTTTCATGTTGCAACATAGTTTCTTGTCTTATTGCTAGAACTTTGTCTTTCATGTTATGATTGAAGTACTATGATCCCAGCTTTGAATGTTTTACAAATACTTTGATCAAGTTTATGATGGTGCATGTCACCTCAAAAATTATTCTTTCTTTTTATCACTTACCTACTCGAGGACGAGCAGGAGTTAAGCTTGGGGATGTTGATACATTGCAAATGTATCTATAATTTTTGATGTTCCATGCTTGGTTTTATTCACTTTCTTGTGTTTTGTCCACACTTTGGAGTAATTTTCATATGATTTCTTAGACTAACCTATTAACAAGAGCCACAGTGCCAGCTGCCTTTTTCTGCTGTTTTTGGTTCCAGGAAAGTCAGAAAATGAATATTCTCGGAATTGGACGGGACAAAAGCCAAAGTGCCTATTTTTCCGGAAGACTCACGGAGCCAGAATACGAGACGGAGGAGGGCGAGGGGCTGGCCACACCCCCTCAGGCGCGGGCTAGGCCTGGCCGCGCTAGGGCATGGTCTAGCCGTCCCAGGATGCCCCTCGGTCTCCCTCTTCGCCTATAAGTTGCGTTCTGACCTAAATACTTAGGGGGTTTGACGTTTTTCCAGAAGGAGTTCCGCTCTGCCGCCACCACCAGATTCCACGAAACAGCACCAGAAACTCCATTCTGGCACCATGCTGGGACGAGGAATTGGAGGAGATCATCGCCATCATCATCAGCATCGCTTCTCCATCGACCATCCATGTTTCCCCCATCTATGAGTGAGTAATCCCTTGCTATAGGCTATGGGGATGGTAGGGATTGGATGAGATCGTTCATGTAATGGCATCAGATTGTTAGGTCATGGTGCCTAGTATATTTTATTAGTGCTTTATGACTTTGTTGCGACTTGTTGTGCTCAATGCTTGTCACTAGGGCCAGAGTGCCATGATTTCAGATCTAAACATGTTATTGATTCATTATGATAGTATTGTTTATGGTCTTATCTGCAAGTTGTATACACACGTTGTTGTCCGGAACCAATGGCCCCGAAGTGACAGAAATCGGGATAACCGGAGGGATTGGCTTTGATGTGAGGATCACATGTGTTCACGGAGTGTTACTGCTTTGCTCCGGTGCTCTATTAAAATGAACACCTTAATTGCCAGTAGTTCCCTTGAGGCCCCGCTGCAAACGGGCTGGCAGGACAAAATATGTTGTGCAAGTTCACATTGCGAGCACGTATGACTATATATGGAACACATGCCTAGGATTATCTAGTACTTAGATGCTTTATCTTATTTATCTGCAATTGCCCTGTGTTCTGATTGTTATGTGAATTGTCTTGTCCATGCAACGCCCGTCCATCCATCCCTATGCCTACCGCACTCGAATCCCACTGTTTACTGCTATTGTTACTGCTGTCTATACTTTACTATTGCTGCTACTTTACTATTCCTACTACAAAACTGTTGCTACTGATAAACTGCTACGGGCAAGATTGTTTCCAGGTGCAGCTAAATTGACAACTCAGTTGTTAAGGCTTATAAATATTCTTTGGCTCCCCTTGTGTCGAATCAATAAATTGGGTTTCACTTCCCTCGAAAATACTGCGATACACCCCATATACTTGTGGGTCATCACATGGCAGCAGGAGTTTGGATTGGTTACATTTGAGGTGGTCCGGAAGTAATGGCAAACTTTGTTGAAATAAGGCTGCCATACCAGATGAGTCATGATGCCCTATAACCCATGTGGGTTTAAGGAGCACAAAGATCCATTTGGAACAAATGAAGTAGATGTGGATAGACCTATATGAGTATAACACAACCATGCAAAGAGTTGGTCCATAGTAGGTTGGATGGTGCTGTGAGCTTCTATCAAAGTAGGCATGTTGACTAGATTTGCAGGAAAAGTTATTTTCTTTCCTACAAAACCATCTAGAACAAGTGGGTTCGAGGATGATCTAACCAAGGGAAAGAGTGAGCCTTGGTATTCCTTAGGATGGTTAACAAGATGCTCAAGTGCATTACCAAAGATGCATAGGGGTTGGGAAAGGGAGGCGTTCACAAAGGTGATTTAGGGTTTTTGACTAGAGTAAGAGAGGGACTGTTTTTGATGGGTTGCAAGGTATCCAAGCATCACCAAGGAGATTATGTTGAAGTGTAGATTGAGTAGAAAGGATCCTTGCTTGATATTGTTCTTCATTGACTTGGAAACTTCTACAAGGTATTTCTTAGAATTGATCTGGTTAAGGGTTTTAGATGATCACCTAGTATCTAGAGATTAGATCTTGTTTTGTAGTCTTGTTTAGGGTGTGGTGATTTGGAAACCTCCTGATCCTAGTGATGAGCTCCTAGAGTAGCTCATACTATCTCCCAAGCAAACAGATCAAGCAGCAAATCAAGGGAATTCATCTTATAAACAAATCAACTACTACTAGGGTTACCATCAAGTTTGACTTGAGGCAAGGATGGGTATTTTGAAAAGGTTGTTGTTTGGATAAGGTAAGAGTCCTTGGTACCCCTACCAATAGTAGAATTCAAAAGTTTTATGCAAGGTTTGGAGAATCCTAGAGGTAGGAGTAGTTGAAGGTTCTGTCATGAAAACATAAGGAGATTATATTATATATATCTCCATAGTTTTGTCAATAGAAGCTACTAAAATATTTTTCGTTACATAAGCATCCTGGATCATTTTTTGGAATGCCAGAACATTGGAGAATATGTAAAATGAGCCAGGATAGTTTTGGTAAATAGCTTTTGTCAACTATTGGTGAGGCAAGGAGTATCATATGGCATACACTCACATGCACAAGCACAAACAAACAACAAGCAAACACTGCACCAATTAACAAGAAAAAGTTTTTGTTCCCCCTGATTTTTGCATTCTGGATAACTAATCAGGGTTGCTGAAATTGGGATGTTATAGATCCACTATAGTCATTGCATGTCTGTTCTTTTCCTAAACCACATTAACCCACTGGATCATGATTGTTCTTTTCCTACACCACATTGATTCACTAGAGTCATTGCATGTGTGTTCTTTTCCTAAACCCCATTGATCCATTTGAGTCATTGCATGTGTGTTCTTTTCCTAACCCACATGGATCCACTTGAGTCACTTCATGTGCGTTCTTTTCCTAAACCACACTGATCCACTACAGTCACTGCATGTGTGTTCTTTTCCTAAACCACATTTATCCACTAGAGTCACTTCATGTGTGTTTTTTTCCTAATCCACATTGATCCACTCGAGTCATTGCATGTGTATTCTTTCCCCTAAACCACATTTATGCACTATAGTCATTGCATGTGTGTTCTTTTCCTAAACCACATTGACCCACTAGAGTCACTTCATGTGTGTTCTTTTCCTAAACTACATTGATCCACATGAGTCATTGCATGTGTGTTCCTTTCCTAAACCACATTGATCCACTTGAGTCACTGCATGTGTGTTCTTTTCCTAAACCACATGGATCCAATGGAGTCACTGCATGTGTGTTCTTTTCCTAGACCACATTGATCCACTACATTCATTGCATGTGTGTTCTTTTCCTAAACCACATTGATCCACAAGAGTCACTACATGTGTGTTCTTTTCCTAATCCACATTGGTTCATTGGAGTCATTGCATGTGTGTTCTTTTCCTAAACCACAATGATCCACTACAGTCATTGCATGTGTGTTCTTTTCCTAAACCACATTGTTCCACTAGAGTCACTTCGTGTGTGTTCTTTTCCTAAACCACATTGATCCACTATAGTCATTGCATGTGTGTTCTTTTCCTAAACCACATTTATCCACTAGAGTCACTACATGTGCGTTCTTTTCCGAATTAACATTTATGCACTCGAGTCATTACATGTGTGTTCTTTTCCTAAACCACATTGATCCACTATAGTCATTGCATGTGTGTTCCTTTCCTAAATATCATTAACCCACTGGAGTCACTTCATGTGTGTTCTTTTCCTAAACCACATTGATACACTGGAGTCATTGCATGTGTGTTCCTTTCCTAAACTACATATATGCACTAGAGTCACTGCATGTGTGTTCTTTTCCTAAACCACATGGATCCACTAGAGTCATTGCATGTGTTTTTTTACTAAACGACATTGATCCACTACAGTCATTGCATGTGTGTTGTTTTCCAAAACCACACCGATCCACTGAAGTCACTGCATGTGTGTTCTTTTCCTAATCCACATTGATTCACTAGATTCATTAAATGTGTGTTCTTTTCCTAAACCACATTGATCCACTACGGTCATCGCATGTGTGTTCTTCTCCTAAACCACATTGTTCCACTAGAGTCACTTCGTGTGTGTTCTTTTCCTAAACCACATTGATCCACTATAGTCATTGCATGTGTGTTCTTTTCCTAAACCACATTTATCCACTAGAGTCACTACATGTGAGTTCTTTTCCGAATTGACATTTATGTACTCGAGTCATTACATGTGTGTTCTTTTCCTAAACCACATTGATCCACTATAGTCATTGCATGTGTGTTCCTTTCCTAAATATCATTAACCCACTAGAGTCACTTCATGTGTGTTCTTTTCCTAAACCACATTGATACACTGGAGTCATTGCATGTGTGTTCCTTTCCTAAACTACATATATCCACTAGAGTCACTGCATGTGTGTTCTTTTCCTAAACCACATGGATCCACTAGAGTCATTGCATGTGTTTTTTTACTAAACGACATTGATCCACTACAGTCATTGCATGTGTGTTGTTTTCCAAAACCACACCGATCCACTGAAGTCATTGCATGTTTGTTCTTTTCCTAATCCACATTGATTCACTAGATTCATTAAATGTGTGTTCTTTTCCTAAACCACATTCATCCACTACAGTCATCACATGTGTGTTCTTTTCCTAAACCACATTGATTCACTAGAGTCACTGCATGTGTTTTCTTTTCCTAAACCAGATTGATCCACTAGAGTCACTACATGTGTGTTCTTTTCTTAAACCACATGGATCCACTAGTGACACTCCATGTGTGTTCTTTTCCTAAACCACATCGATCCACCTGAGTCACTGCATGTGTGTTCTTTTCCTAAACGACATTGATTCACTGGAGTCATTGCATGTGTGTTCTTTTCCTAAACCACACTGACCCACTTGAGTCATTGCATGTGTGTTCTTTTCCTAAACCACATTGACCCACTACAGTCATTGCATGTCTATTATTTTACTAAACCACATCGACCCACTGGAGTCACTTCATGTGTGTTCTTTTCCTACACCACATTGATCCACTAGAGTTATTTCATGTGTGTTCCTTTCCTAAACCACATTGATCGACTTGAGCCACTGCATGTGTGTTCTTTTCCAAAATCATATGCATCCAATGGAGTCACTGCATGTGTGTTCTTTTCCTAAACCACATTGATCCACTACAGTCACTGCATGTGTGTTCTTTTCCTAATCCACATTGATTCACTAGAGTCATTGCATGTGTTTTTTTCCCTAAACTACATTGATTCGCTACAGTCATTGCATGTGTGGGCCCCCCGGATTAATCATCCTAGAAATCCCTGTTATGCATACACCACGTTCCCATGATCAGTGAGCCGTGGAACATAACCGAAAAGTATCATTACAACATCCGAGACATACCGAATTACAAGATTTACATAAATGTCGTTATGGCTACATCAATTATTATCAGCGGAACTTCATCTAGCATAGAGCCCGATCCAGGCAACTGATTGGGAGAACGTCCTAGCTCGCATAGTCACCAACATCATCATCTTCTTGATATCTGACCAAGTTAATAGCCAGGGGTAATGCCGGTGAGTACTTTGAATGTACTCGTAAACCACCTTAAGATAACAATAATAACAAGAGGATATGCATTATGGCTGTGGTAGTAGGATGGCTTCAAGAGGGGTTCTTTTCTCAAATAGTTTATCTCGTAGATATAGCATCTACATATCTTTGTTGAAAACCTTTGTAAACATTTTGGAAACCTTTTTAAAAGTTTAATAAACATTAGGACTGGGTCACCCATTTGTTCCTCCTTCTGGTCATCCCATTACCGAACTCCTTTCATTCCTTTCCGACCATCCCATGGTCAAAACAAGTATCCTTTCTGACCATCGCATGGTCAAAGCATTTCCAAAGCCATTTCTTTTCTGAAATCCTTTTTGAAAACAAAACCAGCACCGCTCTACAGAAGTTTTTCCAACCCGTCCATTACCGCAGACACAGCTATTCAAATATATTTACACTCTGAAGAGGTTGTACACTTTCCCCACATCATCCGGGTACACTACCCTGATCTGCACCGATCGTGGGTCGAGTAACCGATCAAGACTCTCCGGATGCCCACTCCAATATAAGTGCCGACCCTATGAGTGTTACTCCCCTCAAAACCGGGACGTCGGGTACCGAGGACCAACCGGAGCGCATTTTACACTTTACACAGTGGGCGCTTTCAATGAGGGGCTCATAGTAACGCCTGGCTGCCCGCAGACAGTTGGTTCCTTCTCCAGGTCGATGTCCCAGATAGACCTTTAAGGGAGAAGGCCCAGCCTCCAGGGATCGGGATCCCCTGTAGTTGTTGCGAGGCAGCTTATACCAGAATAGACAAACATCAAATCCAGCCCTGTCCCATTCCAGAGTAATTTTGTTGCACGGGTTAAGTTGTTATAGCTAAACTACAAAGAACCGGGTGCGTTTTTGTAAACCTTTTTCCTCCATCATTAATTTAGCATTTTGTAAAACAAAACCTTTTTCTTTCTCAACAACTCTTGGGAGGTCCCACCTTACCAAGGTTTTATCATAAAACATTTGGTAAAACTTTTCTGGGGTCTTCCCATCCTATAACTTTGCTTCGGCTAAATCGGGGTCTCCAAAGGGGTATGGTGTGTTACACCATCTACAATACCAGGGACAAGTAGGTATCATCGAGAGGGTTGTACTTAGTAGTACCATTGAGTAATGGTTTGGAGGAGCCAAACGACTACCAGATATACAACATCATATAGTGAAACAATGCAGTTTTCATAAAACAGTAAGTAAAACATGCATAAGTAAAACCATAGGACGAGGCTTATGAGCAAGAAGGTGGCTTGCCTGATGAGCAGCAATATGGCAATATGTCCCTGGATTTCTTCCTTAGATAACCAAGAATACCAATACCAATAATAATAAGATCTCTTCTTCTCGGCGTCAATACAAGCGCAACTATTGTCAACATCGAGTATACATGCAAACAAGCAAGACCACAATCAAAACAAGGCATACAAACAGCAATACATACAACAAGCAATGAACAATACAAGTTTACAAATCAGTAGGTCTTGAGAAGAAAGTATTAATAAGATTTGCCTTGTCTTGGAAATATGGAAGAAAATCCCTTAGGATTTATAGTCTAGAAACTACCTAAGAGATGGATTTTGGACCAAGACCATATCCTGTATGATCTCATTATATGAAGATGGTACCATAAGATGGGTATTGATAAAATGAAGCCAGCAAAAGTGGTTTCACTATTTTATCAATCTCCCTTGATTTAATAAGTTTTTTCTAGTGATTAAAACTGTAGTTTTAGGAAATAATTCACCACAAAAGTTCTAGAGCTCTAAAAAATATTTCCTTGGCTGATTCAGTAGGGTTTAATGTACTGATCCAAATAGAGTTGGAATCATGTCAAAATATTTAACGAAATGCCCTCGGGAAATTCACAAAGACAGTTCTGGAGGTTATTTGTCTTTTTCACCGGATTTAATCTACAGGGCCCACCCGGCGAGGCCAGCGCGCGGGAGGCAGATTTAAAAAATGTCGGGGCGGGGCCCGCCTATCAGCGACCGGGCGAGGACGAAGAGGTAGGGGCGTTGCTAGCCATTCGATTAGAATCGAATCGACGGCCCCCGCTCATCCCCTTCCTCTCGACGCCGGCGGCGGGAGAAAACCCTAGTAGAGGGGCCGGGAGATGCGGGGGAGCTCACCAGCGGGCGGAGAAGAGCCGGGGAGGGTGCAGGGCGACGCGGTAGACAACGACTCCGGGGAGGGGAGGCACGGGGAATCTTGGCGTCAGGAGAGGTCTTGCGCGACGGTGACCGAGACGAACGTGTCGGAGCTTGATGGCAGACTCGGTAGAGGCGGTCCTAGGCAAAACAGAGGGTAGGGTTAGATGCAGGGGAGCATGGGGAGTCCTCAAAGCTAACATGGAGGAAGGGAGGTACAAGGTAGAGGGGGCTTAGCTCGAGGGGAAGGTGGAGGCCGAGAGGAGAGATCCTCCTTCTCCATGGCGAGGGAGAGCTGCGGGGATGGATCTGGAGCTCTCTGGGAGGTGAGTGGAGTGGGAGGGGAGAAATGAGGGGCAGAGGCGTGCTGGGATGGCCTCCGACCTTTAAGAACCGAGAGGAGTGGGCTATCATGGACCATGTCCATGGGGAGGCTTGGAGGGATGGAAGTGACCATCCATTGGGTAGCAAGGGTGGTGGAGAGGTGGGGTGGGCCAGGGACACGACCAGAGAAGAGAGAGGAGTGGTTGCTGCCCAGCTTTTGATGTAAGGAGGGGACACATCAATAAAAGGGCATAGCTTTTCGTCCTTTTAAGGGGTAAAGGGCATAGGAGAGGGTGATGCTAAAGTGTATTTCGACCAGAGGGAGGAGAGATGTGTTGTGCAAGTTTGTTTGACCAAAATGGTGTAGGTTTGGTGGGTTTTTGAGTTGAGGATTTGGTTAATTGGCAAATTTGATCAAATAGGTGGTTATGAAGAAAGTCCAAAAAATTGCATTGGACCAGATGAGGAAGTGGTACTGGGATATAGATGAGGTTAAGGGACCTCTCTATGAATTATTTGTGATTTTTCTAAGGATTTGAAGTCCACTTAGAAACATTTATTCAAAAAGTATAGAAGTAGTTTCTAGAAGATCATTTGACAATTTTACATTGGACATGGTTGGTTTTTTATGTAAGATGGTCCCAAATGTGAATACACACTTAGAGGAATTTTCCCAAGATTTATTATGTCTTAAAAGTATTTAAAATAATTACTATTCCATTTCTACCATTTAAGAAAATAGGCAAAAAGAAATAATAAAGCTCTTCAAAAAATATTTATTTTTGAGATGGGAAGATGGGTTATGATATGTTGACCTCAATTGAGCCAAAAGTTGGGGAAGTGTTTTGGCAAAAACCAAACTTTCCTTTATGGAATAAGTTTTGGAGGTTTGGTCTATTAAAGAGATTAATTAGATTTGGAGACATAATAATTATGGATAATTTTTGATGAATCTTGATGATCAAGGTAGATGAGGTAGAAAATGTATAGCAATCATTTGCAACCTTGGGAATTGAAAATCCAACTTGAATTAGATGGAAAACAAGGAGTTATGGATCTAGGGTGATGTTATTTTTATACCACCAAAACCTTGCTGGATCTTGGAGCTCGGAGCTCACCTTGATGCAAGGGATAGATGGATAGTTAGACCAAGTCATATAGATTATCATGGCATAAGGAGTTTGGTTTGGTTACATTTGAGGTGGTCTGGAAGTGATGGCGAACTTTGTTGAAAATAAGGCTGCCATACTAGATGAGTCATGATGCCTTATAAACCATGTGGGTTCAAGAAGCACAAAGATCCACATGGAACAAGTGAAGTATTTGTTGATATACCTATATGAGTGTAAAACAACCATTCTAAGAGTTGGTCCATAGAAGGTTGGATGATGGTGTGAGCTTCTGCCAAAGTAGGCATGTTGACTAGATTTACAGGAATAGTTATTTTCTTGCCTCTAAAACCATCAAGAACAAGTAGGCTAGAGGATGATATAACCAAGGGAAATAGTGGGCCTTGGTAGTCCTTTGGATGGTTAACAAGATGGTTCAGATGTATTTTAAAAAATGCACAAGGGTTGAGATAGGGAGGCATTCAAAAAGGTGATTTAGGGTTTTTGACTAGAGCATGAGAGGGGATGTTTTTGATGGGTTGAGAGGTACCCAAGCATCATCAAGTGGATTCTGTTGAAGTGTAGATTGGGTAGAAAGTATCCATGCTTGATATTGGTCTTCATTGACTTGGAAACTTCTAGCAGGGATATCTTCAAAATTGATCTTGTTAAGGGTTTTAGATGATCACCTAGTATCTAGAGATTAGATCTTGCTTTGTATTATTGCTTAGGGTGTGGTGATTTTGGAACCTCTTGATCCTAGTGATGAGCTCCTAGAGTAGCTCATACTATCTCGTAAGCAGACAAATCAAGCAGCAGATCAAGGCAATTCATCTTATAAACTAAGCAGACCTACTACTGGGGTTACCATCAAGCTTATATTGAGGTTAGGTTGAGGCATTTTGAAGAGGTTGGATTTTCAATAAGATGAGAGTCCTTGGTATCTCTACCAAGGGTAGAATTCAAAAGCTTCCAAAAAGGTTTGGGAGATCCTAGAGGTAAGAGTAGTTGAAGGTTCTATCTTGAAAACATAAGGAGTTTACAGCTCTCCATAGTTTTGCCAATGGAAGCTATTAAACTAGTTTTGGTTACACAAGCATCTTGGCTCATGTTTTGAAATGCCAGAACATTTGAGAAAATGTAAACTGAGCCAGGATAGTTTTGTTAGATAGCTTTTGTCAACTGATGGTGAGGTAAGGAGTATATCTTCTAATACACATTCGTCAGCAATAACATAGTCAAACAACACACAAACACTTCATCACTAAACAAGAAAAAGTTTTTTGTTCCCCCCGATTTTTGCACTCTTGACAAATAATCAGGGTTGCAGAAATTGGGATGTTACAGATCTTTCCCGTTAAAAGAATCTCGTCCCGAGATTCAGGAGAGCAAGGCTAGGGGATGTTGTGTTACAGTTAGCGTCATGTGATTCTCACATATTAACTTCTAGGATTTGTCCTTGAGCAGAGTCATTGCGACGGTGAGGTTAAACTTCAATCGTCTTGGATGCACGAGCATTTCGCAAGCTCCAATCGGGATTGCGAGGGGTGATCTTCCTTCAGTAAGGATTTATGACGTCTCTCTTAAGGGATTATCATATCCTAGTTTACGTTTTTGGGTCTAACTACTGGATTGCTTCTGGCAGAGGGTTATTCTATTTTGTGGGAAAGACACAGTCTTTCCCCCTTGGGGTTACACTAGGGTGGCTCAGAGCTAACGCAGTCCTTCCTTCTGGGATCGTCAGATCTGGTACTCTTTCTGGAGTATCTTTTGGTAGACAGTCTTCTGGAATTGAGTGGAAAGATGCATTCTTTCCACCTTAGAGCTTTACATGAGGTCATCGAGGTTGGGGTAGATCCTTCATCTTGGAGCAGAGGCGTGGCACTTGAGTTGGGGTCCTTGGGTGACACCTTATTGCAACTACCTTGCTGTGATGGTTACCTCATGAAGCTTTAAGTAGTTAGGTCGGAGAAAGTTAGCGGTTTACAGCACGTCTTGATAGTCTTCAGTCGAGGTAGGGAAGTCTTCCCTTGAATTCTTTGTGTTGCTTTTGGTCGATGGTGGAGTAAACTCGGTGTCTTCATGCGTCCTTATCTTCAGGGAAAGGAAGTATTCTGGCCTTCTGGTGAGGAACTTCCCGTTGGTTGGGCAGAGGGATCTATTACTAGTTAGTCTCTCAGGGTTGAGGGAAGTTCTAATATATCAAAGGTTAGCGGAGTCAGGTTTTCACTTCTTGTCTTGGTTGACTTATCGGGTGGTTTCTTGTGGATATTGAGGATCCTTCAGTTATTGACTTCCGGCTTCAACGGGATACTTGCTGTAGTAGACTGAGGAAGAGGGGAGTGTGGTGCTATTGACGAGTCTTGTGAGGGGAGTTTGACGAGGTATGTCGTCCTACTGAGGTGAAATCTTCGAGTTGATTCTGACTTGACGATGTCGAACTCCTGGTTCTTGCGATGATTTTCCTCTCATATACTCTCGAGGTTAGTATGGGTCTCATTACTGGCAGCTAACACAGGGGTTTCTGGAGTTTCTAGGTGGGTTATCGCTCCTTGAAAAACGTTTTGTTGAGGTCAAAGCAAATCAGAACATATAAACAAGGCGAACAGAGTGAGGGGAACGTAGTGTCCTCGGCAAGCAACACACATCAAGCAACACAGGATGCACTTAGGCAAGCAAACACGGTCAACGCTAGGGACCAAGGAGTTAACTACTCGCGATGTAGGGGAATCCTATTCTTAGGACTATTGACCCTAGATACCGTCTTTATTCAGGCCGGAGTCACTATTTTGCCGATAGCCCTCGTCGTATCTTGGACGCTTCTTGATAGTGAAACACCTGATGTCTTATGATTATGAGGATTCCACTGGTAGAGCGATATTGTAGTCTCCTTGTGTTTGCTGGTAGTTGCTTGCCCTCATCTTGTTCTCATTGTCTTCACAGGGTTCTAGATCCTAGTTATTTAAAATCCGTAGGTTTAAAGTTTGGACAAGAGTTAGGGTAAACCATTTTCGAAAGCATTTTCTTAGAGTAAGAGAAGAAGTAGAACGTTTTGAAACTCAGTGGGAAACTAGTTTTCGAAAGCCGTTGTTTTCAAGATAGTGTTCATGCCTAACGTCCATGCTAACTAAGGTTCTCCTATAGTCAGGATGGCTCTGATACCAAGTCTGTGGGGCCCTAGGATTAATCATCCGAGAAATCCCTGTTATGCATACACCACGTTCCCATGATCAGTGAGCCGTGGAACATAACCGACAAGTATCATTACAACATCTGAGACATGCTGAATTACAAGACTTACATAAATGCCGTTATGGCTACATCAATTATCATCAGCGGAACTTCATCAAGCGTAGAGCCCGATCCATGCCTTAACCTATAGGCAACTGGCTGGGCGAACATCCTAGCTCGCATAGTCGCCAACATCATCTTATTCTTGATATCTGACCAAGTTAATAGCCAGCGGCAATGCCAGTGAGTACTTTGAATGTACTCACAAACCACCTTAAGATAACAATAATAACAAGAGGATATGCATTATGGCTGTGGTAGTAGGAGGGCTTCAAGAGGGGTTCTTTTATCAAATATTTTCTCTTGTAGTTATAGCATCTACATAACTTTGTTGAAAACCTTTGTAAACATTTTGGAAACCTTTTTAAAAGTTTTATAAACAGTAGGACTGGGTCACCCATTTGTTCCTCCTTCTGGTCATCCCATTACCAAACTCCTTTCATTCCTTTCCGACCATCCCATGGTCAAAACAAGTATCCTTTCTGACCATCGCATGGTCAAAGCATTTCCAAAGCCATTTCTTTTCTGAAATCCTTTTTGAAAACAAAACCAGCACCGCTCTACAGAAGTTTTTCCAACCCGTCCATTACCGCAGACACAGCTATTCGAATAGATTTACACTCTGCAGAGGTTGTACACTTTCCCGACATCATTTGGGTACACTACCCTGATCTACACTGATCGTGGGTCGAGTAACCGATCAAGACTCTCCGGATGCCCACTCCAATATAAGTGCCTACCCTATGAGTGTTAGTCCCCTCAAAACCGGGATGTCGGGTACCGAGGACCAACCAGATCGCATTTTACACTTTACACAGTGGGCGCTTTCAATGAGGGGCTCATAGTAACGCCTGGTTGCCCGTAGACAGTTCGTTCCTTCTCCAGGTCGATGTCCCAGATAGACCTTTAAGGGAGAAGGCCCAGCCTCTGGGGATCGCGATCCCCTGTAGTACTTGTGAGGAAGCTTATACCAGAATAGACAAATATCAAATCCAGCCCTGTCCCATTCCAGAGTAATGTGGTTGCACGGGTTAAGTTGCTATAGCTAAACTGCAAAGAACTGGGTGCGTTTTTGTAAACCTTTTTCCTCCAGCTTTCCTTCATCATTTTGTAAAAAAAACCTTTTTCTTTCTCAACAACTCTTGGGAGGTCCCACCTCACCAAGGTTTTATCATAAAACATTTGGTAACAATTTTCTGGGGTCTTCCCATCCTATAGCTTTGCTTCGGCTAAATCAGGGTCTCCAAAGGGGTATGGTGTGTTACACCATCTACAATACTAGGGACAATTAGGTATCATTGAGAAGGTTGTACTTAGTAGTACCATTTAGTAATGGTTTGGAGGAGCCAAACCACTACCAGATATACAACATCATATAGTGAAACAATGCAGTTCTCATAAAACAGTAAGTAAAACATGCATAAGTAAAACAGTAGGACGAGGCTTATGAGCAAGAAGGTGGCTTGCCTCATGAGCAGAAATATGGAAATATGTCCCTGTTCTTCTTATTTAGATAACCAAGAATACCAATACAAATAATAATAAGATCTCTTCTTCTCGGTGTCAATACAAGCGCAACTATAGTCGTCATCGAGTATACATGCAAACAAGCAAGACCACAATCAAAAAAAGGCATACAAACATCAATACATACAGCAAGAAATGAACAATACCAGCTTACAAATCAGTAGGTCTTAAGAAGAAAGGATTAATAAGATTGGACTTGTCTTGGAAATATGGAAGAAAATCCCTTAGGATTTATAGTCTAGAAACTACCTAAGAGATGGATTTTGGACCAAGATGATCTCAGTGTATGAAGATGGTACCATCAGATGGGTATTGATAAAATGAAGTCAGTAAAAGTGGTTTCACTATTTTATCAATCTCCCTTGATTTAATAAGCTTTTTCTAGTGATTAAAACTCTAGTTTTAGGAAATAATTCACCAGAAAAGTTCTGGAGCTCCAAAAATTATTTCCTTGGCTGATTCAGTAGGGTTTTATGCACTGATCCAAATAGAGTTGGAATCATGTCAAAATATTTAACAGAATGCCCTCAGGAAATTCCCAAAGGCAGTTCTGGAGGATTTTTGTCTTTTTCACCAGATTTAATCTACAGTAGCTTTTGATTTGATTCCAAAGACACCTAGTAGGAATTTGGAGAACCTTTCTGTAGAAATTGGAATCAATCTTTTTGGAGTGGCAGAACTACTGAGGTGATTTTATTAGTGAAATAACTTAGCCTAGAACAGATTAATTCATGATAAATCCACAGGGGCTTAGAAAAATATGGGTATTGATATGGAGTTCTACTAGGCATATTAGGGTTGTTTTTGTTAGATAGCTTTTGTCAACTGATGGTGAGGTAAGGAGTATATCTTCTAATACACATTCGTAAGCAATAACATAGTCAAACAACACACAAACACTTCATCATTAAAAAAGAAAAACTTTTTTGTTCCGCCTAATTTTTGCACTCTTGACAACTAATCAGGGTTGTAGAACTTGGGATGTTACAGCATGTGTGTTCTTTTCCTAAACCACATTGATCCACTGGAGTCACGTCATGTGTGTTCTTTTCGTAATCTACATTGATCCACTCGAGTCATTGCATGTGTGTTCTTTTCCTAAACCACATTGGTCCACTATAGTCATTGCATGTATGTTCTTTTCGTAAACAACATTGACCCACTAGAGTTACTTCATGTGTGTTCTTTTCCTAAACCACATTGATCCACTGGAATCACTGCATGTGTGTTCCCTTCCTAAACTACATTGATCCACTAGAATCACTGCATGTGTGTTCTTTTCCTAAACCACATGGATCCACTAGAGTCATTCCATGTGTGTATTTTTCCTAAACCACATTGATCCACTACAGTCATTGCATGTGTGTTCTTTTCCTAAACCACATTGATCCACCGGAGTCATTGCATGTGTGTTCTTTTCCTAAACCACATTGATTCACTAGATTCATAAAATGTGTGTTGTTTTCCTAAACACATTGATCCACTATAGTCATTGAATGTGTGATCTTTTCCTAAACCACATTGATCCACTACAGTTATGGCAAGTGTGTTCTTTTCCTAAACCACATTGATCCACTACATTCATTGCATGTGTGTTCTTTTCCTAAACCACATTGATCCACTGGAGTCACTGCATGTGTGTTCTTTTTCCAATCCACATTGATCCACTTGAGGCATTGCATGTGCGTTCTTTTCCTAAACCACATTGATCCACTATAGTCATTGCATGTGTGTTCTTTTCCTAAACCACATTTACCCAGTAGAGTCACTTCATGTGTGTTCTTTTCCTAAACCACATTGATCCACTCGAGTCATTGCATGTTTGTTCCTTTCCTAAACCACATTAATCCACTGGAGTCACTGCATGTGTCTCCTTTTCCTAAACCACATGGATCAACTAGTGAGATTGCATTTGTGTTCTTTTCCTAAACCACATATATCCACTAGTCACTGCATGTATGTTCTTTTCCTAAACCACATTGATCCAATGGTTACATTGCATTGTGTTCTTTTCCTAAACCACATTGCTCCACTATAGTCATTGCATGTGTGTTCTTTTCCTAAACCACATTGATCCACTAGAGTCACTACATGTGTGTGCTTTTCCGAATCCACATTGATTCACTCGAGTCAGTGCATGTGTGTTCTTTTCCCTAACCACATTGATCCACTACAGTCATTGCATGTGTGTTCTTTTCCTAAACCACATTGATCCACTTGAGTCACTTCATGTTTGTTCTTTTCCTAAACAACATTGATCTACTACAGTCATTGAATGTGTGGTCTTTTCCTAAACCACATTTACCCACTTGAGCCACTTCATGTGTGTTCTTTTCCTAAACCGCATTGATCCACTAGACTCATTGCATGTGTGTTCTTTTCCTAAAGCACATTGATCCACTGGAGTCACTGCATGTGTGTTCTTTTCCTAAACCACATTGATCAACTACAGTCATTGCATGTGTGTTCTTTTCCTAAACCACATTGATCCACTAGAGTCACTACATGTGTTTTCTTTTCCTAAACCACATTGACACACTGGAGTCATTGCATGTGTGTTCTTTTCCTAAACCACATTGATCCACTGGAGTCACTGCATGTGTGTTCCCTTCCTAAACTACATTGATCCACTAGAATCACTGCATGTGTGTTCTTTTCCTAAACCACATGGATCCACTAGAGTCATTCCATGTGTGTATTTTTCCTAAACCACATTGATCCACTACAGTCATTGCATGTGTGTTCTTTTCCTAAACCACATTGATCCACCGGAGTCATTGCATGTGTGTTCTTTTCCTAATCCACATTGATTCACTAGATTCATTAAATGTGTGTTGTTTTCCTAAACACATTGATCCACTATAGTCATTGCATGTGTGATCTTTTCCTAAATCACATTGATCCACTACAGTTATGGCCAGTGTGTTCTTTTCCTAAACCACATTGATCCACTACATTCATTGCATGTGTGTTCTTTTCCTAAACCACATTGATCCACTAGAGTCACTGCATGTGTGTTCTTTTTCCAATCCACATTGATCCACTTGAGGCATTGCATGTGCGTTCTTTTCCTAAACCACATTGATCCACTATAGTCATTGCATGTTTGTTCTTTTCCTAAACCACATTTACCCACTAGAGTCACTTCATGTGTGTTATTTTCCTAAACCACATTGATCCACTACAGTCATTGCATGTTTGTTCCTTTCCTAAACCACATTAATCCACTGGAGTCACTGCATGTGGGTCCTTTTCCTAAAGCAAATCGATCCACTAGAGTCACTTCATGTGTGTTCATTTCCTAAACCACATTGATCCACTACGTCATTGCATGTGCGTTCTTTTCCTAAACCACATTGTTCCACTAGAGTCATTGCATGTGTGTTCTTTTCGTAAACAACATGGATCCACTAGAGTCACTTCATGTGTGTTCTTTTCCTAAACCACATGGATCAACTAGTGAGATTGCATTTGTGTTCTTTTCCTAAACCACATATATCCACTAGTCACTGCATGTATGTTCTTTTCCTAAACCACATTGATCCAATGGTTACATTGCATTGTGTTCTTTTCCTAAACCACATTGCTCCACTATAGTCATTGCATGTGTGTTCTTTTCCTAAACCACATTGATCCACTAGAGTCACTACATGTGTGTGCTTTTCCGAATCCACATTGATTCACTCGAGTCAGTGCATGTGTGTTCTTTTCCTAAACCACATTGATCCACTACAGTCATTGCATGTGTGTTCTTTTCCTAAACCACATTGATCCACCTGAGTCACTTCATGTTTGTTCTTTTCCTAAACAACATTGATCTACTACAGTCATTGCATGTGTGTTCTTTTCCTAAACCACATTGACCCACTTGAGCCACATCATGTGTGTTCTTTTCCTAAACCGCATTGATCCACTAGACTCATTTCATGTGTGTTATTTTCCTAAAGCACATTGATCCACTGGAGTCACTGCATGTGTGTTCTTTTCCTAAACCACATTGATCAACTACAGTCATTGCATGTGTGTTCTTTTCCTAAACCACATTGATCCACTAGAGTCACTACATGTGTTTTCTTTTCCTAAACCACATTGACACACTGGAGTCATTGCATGTGTGTTCTTTTCCTAAACCACATTGATCCACAGGAGTCATTGCATGTGAGTTCTTTTCCTAAACCACATCGATCCACTGGAGTCATTGCATGTGTGTTCTTTTCCTAAACCACAGTGATCCACTAGAGTCACTACACGTGTTTTCTTTTCCTAAACCACATTGATACACTAGAGTCATTGCATGTGTGTTCTTTTCCGAAACCATATTGATCCACTTGAGTCATTGCATGTGAGTTCTTTCCCTAAACCACATGGATCCACTGGAGTCATTGCATCTGTGTTCTTTTCCTAAACCATATTGATCCACTACACTCATTGCATGTGTGTTATTTTCCTAAACCACATTGATCCACTAGAGTAACTGTATGTGTGTTCTTTTTGTAATCCACATTGATCCACTAGAGTCATTGCATGTGTGTTCTTTTCCTAAACGACATTGATCCAGTAAAGTCAATGCATGTGTGTTATTTTCCTAAACCACATTGACCCACTAGAGTCACTTCATGTGTGTTCTTTTCCTAAACCACATTGATCCACTGGAGTCATTGCATCTGTGTTCCTTTCCTAAACCACTTTGATCCACTAGAGTCACTGCATGTGTGTTCTTTTCCTAAACCAAATGGATCCACTAGAGTCAATGCATGTGTGTTCATTTCCTAAACCACATTTATCCACTTCAGTCATTGCATGTGTGTTCTTTTCCTAAACCACATTGATCCACTGGAGTCACTGCATGTGTGTTCCCTTCCTAAACTACATTGATCCACTAGAATCACTGCATGTGTGTTCTTTTCCTAAACCACATGGATCCACTAGAGTCATTCCATGTGTGTATTTTTCCTAAACCACATTGATCCACTACAGTCATTGCATGTGTGTTCTTTTCCTAAACCACATTGATCCACCGGAGTCATTGCATGTGTGTTCTTTTCCTAATCCACATTGATTCACTAGATTCATTAAATGTGTGTTGTTTTCCTAAACACATTGATCCACTATAGTCATTGCATGTGTGATCTTTTCCTAAATCACATTGATCCACTACAGTTATGGCCAGTGTGTTCTTTTCCTAAACCACATTGATCCACTACATTCATTGCATGTGTGTTCTTTTCCTAAACCACATTGATCCACTAGAGTCACTGCATGTGTGTTCTTTTTCCAATCCACATTGATCCACTTGAGGCATTGCATGTGCGTTCTTTTCCTAAACCACATTGATCCACTATAGTCATTGCATGTTTGTTCTTTTCCTAAACCACATTTACCCACTAGAGTCACTTCATGTGTGTTATTTTCCTAAACCACATTGATCCACTACAGTCATTGCATGTTTGTTCCTTTCCTAAACCACATTAATCCACTGGAGTCACTGCATGTGGGTCCTTTTCCTAAAGCAAATCGATCCACTAGAGTCACTTCATGTGTGTTCATTTCCTAAACCACATTGATCCACTACGTCATTGCATGTGCGTTCTTTTCCTAAACCACATTGTTCCACTAGAGTCATTGCATGTGTGTTCTTTTCGTAAACAACATGGATCCACTAGAGTCACTTCATGTGTGTTCTTTTCCTAAACCACATGGATCAACTAGTGAGATTGCATTTGTGTTCTTTTCCTAAACCACATATATCCACTAGTCACTGCATGTATGTTCTTTTCCTAAACCACATTGATCCAATGGTTACATTGCATTGTGTTCTTTTCCTAAACCACATTGCTCCACTATAGTCATTGCATGTGTGTTCTTTTCCTAAACCACATTGATCCACTAGAGTCACTACATGTGTGTGCTTTTCCGAATCCACATTGATTCACTCGAGTCAGTGCATGTGTGTTCTTTTCCTAAACCACATTGATCCACTACAGTCATTGCATGTGTGTTCTTTTCCTAAACCACATTGATCCACCTGAGTCACTTCATGTTTGTTCTTTTCCTAAACAACATTGATCTACTACAGTCATTGCATGTGTGTTCTTTTCCTAAACCACATTGACCCACTTGAGCCACATCATGTGTGTTCTTTTCCTAAACCGCATTGATCCACTAGACTCATTTCATGTGTGTTATTTTCCTAAAGCACATTGATCCACTGGAGTCACTGCATGTGTGTTCTTTTCCTAAACCACATTGATCAACTACAGTCATTGCATGTGTGTTCTTTTCCTAAACCACATTGATCCACTAGAGTCACTACATGTGTTTTCTTTTCCTAAACCACATTGACACACTGGAGTCATTGCATGTGTGTTCTTTTCCTAAACCACATTGATCCACAGGAGTCATTGCATGTGAGTTCTTTTCCTAAACCACATCGATCCACTGGAGTCATTGCATGTGTGTTCTTTTCCTAAACCACAGTGATCCACTAGAGTCACTACACGTGTTTTCTTTTCCTAAACCACATTGATACACTAGAGTCATTGCATGTGTGTTCTTTTCCGAAACCATATTGATCCACTTGAGTCATTGCATGTGAGTTCTTTCCCTAAACCACATGGATCCACTAGAGTCATTGCATCTGTGTTCTTTTCCTAAACCATATTGATCCACTACACTCATTGCATGTGTGTTATTTTCCTAAACCACATTGATCCACTAGAGTAACTGTATGTGTGTTCTTTTTGTAATCCACATTGATCCACTAGAGTCATTGCATGTGTGTTCTTTTCCTAAACGACATTGATCCAGTAAAGTCAATGCATGTGTGTTATTTTCCTAAACCACATTGACCCACTAGAGTCACTTCATGTGTGTTCTTTTCCTAAACCACATTGATCCACTGGAGTCATTGCATCTGTGTTCCTTTCCTAAACCACTTTGATCCACTAGAGTCACTGCATGTGTGTTCTTTTCCTAAACCAAATGGATCCACTAGAGTCAATGCATGTGTGTTCATTTCCTAAACCACATTTATCCACTTCAGTCATTGCATGTGTGTTCTTTTCCTAAACCACATTGATCCACTGGAGTCATTGCATGTGTGTTCTTTTCCTAAACAACATGGATCCATTAGACCACTGCATCTATGTTCTTTTCCTAAACCACATGGATCAACTTGTGACATTGCATTTGTGTTCTTTTCTTAAACCACATAGATCCAGTAGAGTCACTTGATGTGTGTTCTTTTCCTAAACCACATTGATCCAATGGTGACATCGCATGTGTGTTCTTTTCCTAAACCACATTGATCCACTACTAAAACTGGATGTTTGTTCTTTTCCTAAACAACATTGATCCACTAGAGTCACTGCATGTGTGTTCTATTCCTAAATCACATTGATCCACTAGACTCACAGTATATGTGTTATTTTCCTAAACCACATGGATCCACTAGAGTCATTGCATGTGTGTTTTCCTAAATCAAATTGATCCATTTGTGATATGGCATGTGTGTTATTTTCCTAAAGCACATTGATCCACTAGAGTCATTGCATGTGTGTTCTTTTCCTAAACCACATCGATCCACTGGTGACATTCCATGTGTTTTGTTTTCCTAAACCACATTGATTCACTAGAATCACTGCATGTGTTTTATTTTCCTAAACCACATTGATCCACTAGAGTCGCTGCATGTGTGTTATTTTCCTAAACAACATTCATTCACCAGAGTCACTACATGCGTGTTCTTTTCCTAAACCACATTGATACACTGGAGTCATTGCACGTGGGTTCTTTTCCTAAACGACATTGATCCACTAGAGTCACTGCATGTGTGTTCTTTTCCTAAACCACATGGATCCATTAGAGTCACTACATGTGTGTTCTTTTCCTAAACCACATTGATCGACTTCTGAAATTGCATGCTTGTTCTTTTCCTAAACCACATTGATCCACTGGAGTCCCTGCATCTGTGTTCTATTCCTAAATCACATTGATCCACTAGACTCACAGTATGTGTGTATTTTGCTAAACTACATGGATCCACTAGAGTCATTGCATGTGTGTTTTCCTAAACCACATTGATCAATTGGTGATATTGCATGTGTGTTCTTTTCCTAAACCACAATGATCCACTAGAGTGATTGCATGTGTGTTCTATTCCTAAACCACATCGATTCACTGGTTACATTCCATGTGTGTTGTTTTCCTAAACCACATCGATCCACTAGAGTCACTGCATGTGTTTTCTTTTCCTAGACCACATTGATCCACTTGAGTCACTGCATGTGTGTTCTTTTCCTAAACAACATTGTTTCACCAGACTCACTACATATGTGTTCTTTTCCTAAACGACATTGATCCACTGGAGTCACTTCATGTGTGTTCTTTTCCTAAACTACATTGATCCACTAGAGTCACTGCATGTGTGTGCTTTTCCTAAACCACATGGATCCATTAGAGTCACTACATGTGTGTTCTTTTCCTAAACCACATTGATCCACTACAGTCATTGCATGTGTGTTCTTTTCATAAACCACATTGATCCACTAGAGTCACTACATGTGTTCTCATTTCCTAATCCACAGTGATCCACTGGAGTTACTGCATGTATGTTCTTTTGCTAAACCACATTGATCCACTATAGTCATTGTATGTGTGTTCTTTTCCTAAACCACGTTGACCCACTAGAGTCACTTCATGTGTGTTTGTTTCCTAAACCGCATTGATCCACTCGAGTCATTGCATGTGTATTCTTTTCCTAAAGCACATTGATCCATTGGAGTCATTGCATGTGTGTTCTTTTCCTAAACCACATGGATCCACTACAGTCATTGCATGTGTGTTATTTTCCTAAACCACATTGATCCACTAGAGTCACTACATGTGTTTTCTTTTCCTAAACCACATCGATCCACTGGTTACATTCCATGTGTGTTGTTTTCCTAAACCACATTGATCCACTAGAGTCATTGCATGTGTTTTCTTTTCCTAAACCACATTGATCCACTAGAGTCACTGCATGTGTGTTCTTTTCCTAAACAACATTGTTTCACCAGAGTCACTACATGTCTGTTCTTTTCCTAAACGACATTGATCCACTGGAGTCACTGCATGTGTGTTCTTTTCCTAAATTACATTGATCCACTAGAGTGACTACTTGTGTGTTCTTTTCCTAAACCAAATGGATCCATTAGAGTCACTACATGTGTGTTCTTTTCCTAAACCACATTGATCCACTACAGTCATTGTATATGTGTTCTTTTCATAAACCACATTGATCCACTAAAGTCACTACAGGTGTGTTCTTTTCCTAATCCACAGCGAACCACTGGAGTCATTGCATGTATGTTCTTTTCCTAAACCACATTGATCCACTACAATCATTGCATGTGTGTTCTTTTCATAAACCACATTGATCCACTAGAGTCACTACATGTGTGTTCTTTTCCTAATCCAGAGTGATCCACTGGAGTCATTGCATGTGTGTTCTTTTCCTAAAGCACATTGATCCATTGGAGTCACTGCATGTGTGTTCTTTTCCTAAACCACATGGATCCACTATAGTCATTCCATGTATGTTATTTTCCTAAACCACATTGATCCACTAGAGTCACTACATGTGTTTTCTTTTCCTAAACCACATTGATCCACTAGAGTCACTACATGTGTGTTCTTTTCCTAAACCACATGGATCCACTAGAGTCACTCCTTATGTGTTCTTTTCCTAAACCACATGAATCCACTAGCGACATTGCATGTGTGTTCTTTTCCAAAAACAGATAGATCCACTAGAGTCACTGGATGTGTGTTCTTTTCCTGAACCATATTGATCCAATGGTGACATTGCATGTGTGTTATTTTTCCTAAACCACATTGATCCACTAGAGTCACTACATGTGTTTTCTTTTCCTAAACCACATTGATCCACTAGAGTCACTGCATGTGAGTTCTTTTCCTAAACAACATTGTTTCACCAGAGTCCCTACTTATGTGTTCTTTTCCTAAACGACATTGATCCACTGGAGTCACTTCATGTGTGTTCTTTTCCTAAACCACATGGATCCATTAGAGTCACTACATGTGTGTTCTTTTCCTAAACCACATTGATCCACTACAGTCATTGCATGTGTGTTCTTTTCATAAACCACATTGATCCACTAGAGTCACTGCATGTGTGTTCTTTTCCTAAACAACATTGTTTCACCAGACTCACTACATATGTGTTCTTTTCCTAAACGACATTGATCCACTGGAGTCACTTCATGTGTGTTCTTTTCCTAAACTACATTGATCCACTAGAGTCACTGCATGTGTGTGCTTTTCCTAAACCACATGGATCCATTAGAGTCACTACATGTGTGTTCTTTTCCTAAACCACATTGATCCACTACAGTCATTGCATGTGTGTTCTTTTCATAAACCACATTGATCCACTAGAGTCACTACATGTGTTCTCATTTCCTAATCCACAGTGATCCACTGGAGTTACTGCATGTATGTTCTTTTGCTAAACCACATTGATCCACTATAGTCATTGTATGTGTGTTCTTTTCCTAAACCACGTTGACCCACTAGAGTCACTTCATGTGTGTTTGTTTCCTAAACCGCATTGATCCACTCGAGTCATTGCATGTGTATTCTTTTCCTAAAGCACATTGATCCATTGGAGTCATTGCATGTGTGTTCTTTTCCTAAACCACATGGATCCACTACAGTCATTGCATGTGTGTTATTTTCCTAAACCACATTGATCCACTAGAGTCACTACATGTGTTTTCTTTTCCTAAACCACATCGATCCACTGGTTACATTCCATGTGTGTTGTTTTCCTAAACCACATTGATCCACTAGAGTCATTGCATGTGTTTTCTTTTCCTAAACCACATTGATCCACTAGAGTCACTGCATGTGTGTTCTTTTCCTAAACAACATTGTTTCACCAGAGTCACTACATGTCTGTTCTTTTCCTAAACGACATTGATCCACTGGAGTCACTGCATGTGTGTTCTTTTCCTAAATTACATTGATCCACTAGAGTGACTACTTGTGTGTTCTTTTCCTAAACCAAATGGATCCATTAGAGTCACTACATGTGTGTTCTTTTCCTAAACCACATTGATCCACTACAGTCATTGTATATGTGTTCTTTTCATAAACCACATTGATCCACTAAAGTCACTACAGGTGTGTTCTTTTCCTAATCCACAGCGAACCACTGGAGTCATTGCATGTATGTTCTTTTCCTAAACCACATTGATCCACTACAATCATTGCATGTGTGTTCTTTTCATAAACCACATTGATCCACTAGAGTCACTACATGTGTGTTCTTTTCCTAATCCAGAGTGATCCACTGGAGTCATTGCATGTGTGTTCTTTTCCTAAAGCACATTGATCCATTGGAGTCACTGCATGTGTGTTCTTTTCCTAAACCACATGGATCCACTATAGTCATTCCATGTATGTTATTTTCCTAAACCACATTGATCCACTAGAGTCACTACATGTGTTTTCTTTTCCTAAACCACATTGATCCACTAGAGTCACTACATGTGTGTTCTTTTCCTAAACCACATGGATCCACTAGAGTCACTCCTTATGTGTTCTTTTCCTAAACCACATGAATCCACTAGCGACATTGCATGTGTGTTCTTTTCCAAAAACAGATAGATCCACTAGAGTCACTGGATGTGTGTTCTTTTCCTGAACCATATTGATCCAATGGTGACATTGCATGTGTGTTATTTTTCCTAAACCACATTGATCCACTAGAGTCACTACATGTGTTTTCTTTTCCTAAACCACATTGATCCACTAGAGTCACTGCATGTGAGTTCTTTTCCTAAACAACATTGTTTCACCAGAGTCCCTACTTATGTGTTCTTTTCCTAAACGACATTGATCCACTGGAGTCACTTCATGTGTGTTCTTTTCCTAAACCACATGGATCCATTAGAGTCACTACATGTGTGTTCTTTTCCTAAACCACATTGATCCACTACAGTCATTGCATGTGTGTTCTTTTCATAAACCACATTGATCCACTAGAGTCAGTACATGTGTTCTCATTTCCTAATCAACAGTGATCCACTGGAGTTACTACATGTATGTTCTTTTGCTAAACCACATTGATCCACTATAGTCATTGTATGTGTGTTCTTTTCCTAAACCACGTTGACCCACTAGAGTCACTTCATGTGTGTTCTTTTCCTAAACCGCATTGATCCACTGGAGTCATTGCATGTGTGTTCTTTTCCTAAAGCACATTGATCCATTGGAGTCATTGCATGTGTGTTCTTTTCCTAAACCACATGGATCCACTACAGTCATTGCATGTGTGTTATTTTCCTAAACCACATTGATCCACTAGAGTCACTACATGTGTTTTCTTTTCCTAAACCACATCGATCCACTGGTTACATTCCATGTGTGTTGTTTTCCTAGACCACATTGATCCACTAGAGTAACTGCATGTGTTTTCTTTTCCTAAACCACATTGATCCACTAGAGTCACTGCATGTGTGTTCTTTTCCTAAACAACATTGTTTCACCAGAGTCACTACATGTGTGTTCTTTTTGTAAACGACATTGATCCACTGGAGTCACTGCATGTGTGTTCTTTTCCTAAACCACATGGATCCATTAGAGTCACTACATGTGTGTTCTTTTCCTAAACCACATTGATCCACTACAGTCATTGCATGTGTGTTCTTTTCATAAACCACATTGATCCACTAAAGTCACTACATGTGTGTTCTTTTCCTAATCCACAGCGATCCACTGGAGTCATTGCATGTATGTTCTTTTCCTAAACCACATTGATCCACTACAGTTATTGCATGTGTGTTTTTTTCCTAAACCACATTGATCCACTAGAGTCACTGCATGTGTGTTCTTTTCCTAAACAACATTGTTTCACTAGAGTCACTACACGTGTGTTCTTTTCCTAAACGACATTGATCCACTGGAGTCACTGCATGTGTGTTCTTTTCCTAAATTACATTGATTTACTAGAGTCACTACATGTGTGTTCTTTTCCTAAACCACATGGATCCATTAGAGTCACTACATGTGTGTTATTTTCCTAAACCACATTGATCCACTACAGTCATTGCATGTGTGTTCTTTTCATAAACCACATTGATCCACTAAAGTCACTACATGCGTGTTCTTTTCCTAATCCACAGCGATCCACTGGAGTCATTGCATGTATGTTCTTTTCCTAAACCACATTGATCCACTACAGTCATTGCATGTGTGTTCTTTTCATAAACCACCTTGATCCACTAGAGTCACTACATGTGTGTTCTTTTCCTAATCCAGGGTGATCCACTGGAGTCATTGCATGTGTGTTCTTTTCCTAAAGCACATTGATCCATTGGAGTCACTGCATGTGTGTTCTTTTCCTAAACCACATGGATCCACTACAGTTATTCCATGTATGTAATTTTCCTAAACCACATTGATCCACTAGAGTCACTACATGTGTTTTCTTTTCCTAAACCACATTGATCCACTAGAGTCACTACATGTGTGTTCTTTTCCTAAACCACATGGATCCACTAGAGTCACTCCTTATGTGTTCTTTTCCTAAACCACATGAATCCACTAGCGACATTGCATGTGTGTTATTTTCCAAAACCAGATAGATCCAATAGAGTCACTGGATGTGTGTTCTTTTCCTGAACCAAATTGATCCAATGGTGACATTGCATGTGTGTTCTTTTTCCTATACCACATTGATCCACTAGAGTCACTACATGTGTTTTGTTTTCCTAAACCACATTGATCCACTAGAGTCACTGCATGTGAGTTCTTTTCCTAAACAACATTGTTTCACCAGAGTCCCTACATATGTGTTCTTTTCCTAAACGACATTGATCCACTGGAGTCACTGCATGTGTGTTCTTTTCCTAAACTACATTGATCCACTAGAGTCACTGCATGTGTGTTCTTTTCCTAAACCACATGAATCCACTAGCGACATTGCATGTGTGTTCTTTTCCAAAACCAGATAGATCCACTAGAGTCACTGGATGTGTGTTCTTTTCCTGAACCATATTGATCCAATGGTGACATTGCATGTGTGTTCTTTTTCCTAAACCACATTGATCCACTAGAGTCACTACATGTGTTTTCTTTTCCTAAACCACATTGATCCACTAGAGTCACTGCATGTGAGTTCTTTTCCTAAACAACATTGTTTCACCAGAGTCCCTACATATGTGTTCTTTTCCTAAACGACATTGATCCACTGGAGTCACTGCATGTGTGTTCTTTTCCTAAACTACATTGATCCACTAGAGTCACTGCATGTGTGTTCTTTTCCTAAACCACATGGATCCATTAGAGTCACTACATGTGTGTTCTTTTCCTAAACCACATTGATCCACTACAGTCATTGCATGTGTGTTCTTTTCATAAACCACATTGATCCACTAGAGTCACTACATGTGTTCTCATTTCCTAATCCACAGTGATCCACTGGAGTTACTGCATGTATGTTCTTTTGCTAAACCACATTGATCCACTATAGTCATTGTATGTGTGTTCTTTTCTTAAACCACGTTGACCCACTAGAGTCACTTCATGTGTGTTCTTTTCCTAAACTGCATTGATCCACTTGAGTCATTGCATGTGTGTTCTTTTCCTAAAGCACATTGATCCATTGGAGTCATTGCATGTGTGTTCTTTTCCTAAACCACATGGATCCACTACAGTCATTGCATGTGTGTTATTTTCCTAAACCACATTGATCCACTAGAGTCACTACATGTGTTTTCTTTTCCTAAACCACATTGATCCACTGGTTACATTCCATGTGTGTTGTTTTCCTAAACCACATTGATCCACTAGAGTAACTGCATGTGTTTTCTTTTCCTAAACCACATTGATCCACTAGAGTCACTGCATGTGTGTTCTTTTTCTAAACAACATTGTTTCACCAGAGTCACTACATGTGTGTTCTTTTCCTAAACGACATTGATCCACTGGATTCACTGCATGTGTGTTCTTTTCCTAAATTACATTGACTTACTAGAGTCACTACATGTGTGTTCTTTTCCTAAACCACATGGATCCATTAGAGTCACTACATCTGTGTTCTTTTCCTAAACCACATTGATCCACTACAGTCATTGCATGTGTGTTCTTTTCATAAACCACATTGATCCACTAAAGTCACTACATGTGTGTTCTTTTCCTAATCCACAGCGATCGACTGGAGTCATTGCATCTATGTTCTTTTCCTAAACCACATTGATCCACTACAGTTATCGCATGTGTGTTCTTTTCCTAAACCACATTGATCCACTAGAGTCACTGCATGTGTGTTCTTTTCCTAATCAACATTGTTTCACCAGAGTCACTACACGTGTGTTCTTTTCCTAAACGACATTGATCCACTGGAGTCACTGCATGTGTGTTCTTTTCCTAAATTACATTGATTTACTAGAGTCACTACATGTGTGTTCTTTTCCTAAACCACATGGATCCATTAGAGTCACTACATGTGTGTTCTTTTCCTAAACCACATTGATCCACTACAGTCATTGCATGTGTGTTCTTTTCATAAACCACATTGATCCACTAAAGTCACTACATGTGTGTTCTTTTTCTAATCCACAGCGATCCACTGGAGTCATTGCATGTATGTTCTTTTCCTAAACCACATTGATCCACTACAGTCATTGCATGTGTGTTCTTTTCATAAACCACATTGATCCACTAGAGGCACTACATGTTTGTTCTTTTCCTAATCCAGAGTGACCCACTTGAGTCATTGCATGTGTGTTCTTTTCCTAAAGCACATTGATCCATTGGAGTCACTGCATATGTGTTCTTTTCCTAAACCACATGGATCCACTACGGTCATTGCATGTATGTTATTTTCCTAAACCACATTGATCCACTAGAGTCACTACATGTGTTTTCTTTTCCTAAACCACATTGATCCACTAGAGTCACTACATGTGTGTTCTTTTCCTAAACCACATGGATCCACTAGAGTCACTCCTTATGTGTTCTTTTCCTAAACCACATGAATCCACTAGCGACATTGCATGTGTGTTCTTTTCCAAAACCAGATAGATCCACTAGAGTCACTGGATGTGTGTTCTTTTCCTAAACCATATTGATCCCATGGTGACATTGCATGTGTGTTCTTTTTCCTAAACCACATTGATCCACTAGAGTCATTGCATGTGTGTTCTTTATCTAAACCACATGGGTCCACTACTGTCATTGCATGTGTGTTCTTTTTCCTAAACCACATTAATCCGCTGGAGTCACTCCATGTGTGTTCTTTTCCTAAACCACATTGATCCACTACAGTTATTGCATGTGTGCTATTTTCCTAAACCACATTGATCCACTACAGTCAGTGCATGTGTGTTCTTTTCCTAAACCACATTGATCCACTACAGTCATTGCATGCGTGTTCTTTTTCTAAGCCACATGGATCCACTGGAGTCACTGCATGTGTGTTCTTTTCCTAAACCACATTAATCCACTACAGTCATTGCATGTGTGTTCTTTTCCTAAACCACATTGATCCACTGGAGTCACTGCATGTGTGTTCTTTTCCTAATCCACATTGATCCACTAGAGTCATTGCATGTGTGTTCTTTTCCTAAACCACATTTGTAACACCCCAATTTCAGAATCCCTGATTAGTTGTCCAGAATGCAAAAATCAGGGGGAACAAAAACTTTTGCTTATGTAGTAATCCAGGGCTTGCTTGTTGTTTGTTTGTGCTTATGCATCTGAATGCATAGCATAGGACATACTCCTTACATCAACCATAGTTGACAAAAGCTATTTAATAAATCTACCTTGGCTCATTTTATATATTCTCAAATGTTATGACATTTCAAAACCTAAGTCAAGATGCCTTTGTAAAGGAAACTAATTAAGTAGCTCCTATTAACAAAATTATGGAGATCTATATGATATATTCTCCCTATATTTTGCAGACAGGACTTCCAACTACTCTTATCTCTAGGTTTATCCAAAACCTTTTCATAAAGCTTTTGAATCCCACTATTGTAGAAATACCCAGGATCCTCACCTTCTTCAACTCCAGCCTTTCAACATACACATACTTACCCCAAGCTAGGCTTGATGGTGATCCTAGTAGGAGATGATCATCTAAAACCCTTAACCAAACTGTATTTGATCTATAGCCACGAGATGATCATCTAAAACCCTTAACCAAATAAGTTCTGACGCTTATTCATTCTAGAATCTTCCAAGTCAATGAGGACCAATATCAAGCATAGATATTTTCTAATCACCCTACCCCTCAACATCATCCAATTGGTGATGAGTTGGAACCTTGCAACTAATCAAAAACATCAACTCTTGTATTCTAGTATGGAATCTGTTTGAACATCACTTCTTTGAATACCTCTCCTTATCAACCCTTGTGCATTTTTGGAAATGCACTTGAATCATATTGTGTACCATCATAAAGACTAGCAAGGCCCACTCTTGCCCTTGGCTAGACCATCCTCTAACCCACTTTTTCTTGATGGTCTTGCAGGCAAGAAAATAATACTTTCCTGCAAATCTTATCCAATAGCCTACTTGGTTAGAAGCTCACACCTTCATCCTACCTTCTTTGGACCAACGATTTGCATGGTGTGTTGTACTCATAAAGGTCTAGCAGTACCTACTTCACTTGTTCCAAATGGATCCTTGTGCTTCGAAAACCCACAAGGTTTTGAAGGCTATTTGATAATCTGTTTTGGCACTCTTATTTTACTCAAAGTTTGAAATCAATTCTTGGAGAACTCAAGCATGATCAATATCAACTTCTTGTACCATTGTGATCTACATAACTTGGTATATCCATCCATCTAGCCCATGCCTAAAGGGGAGCTCTGAGCTCCAAGATCCAACAAGGTTTTGTTGTTATGAAAATAACATCACCCTAGATCCTTTATCCATTGTTTTCTACCAAAATCAAGTTGTATTATCATCACCCAAGGTTGCAAATGCTAGATACAGCTTGGGTACATCATCTACCTTGATTATAAAGATTTATTAAATATTATCCATAATTATTATGGCTTTAAAACTATTTAATTCATTTAATGGGCAAAACCTCCAAAACTCCTTCCATGAAGGAAAGTTTGGTTTTTCTGAAAGACTTCCCCAACTTTAAGCACATTTAAGGCCTATCCTCCCACTTCAAAAATAAATATTTTTGAAGAGTTTCAATAATTCTTTTTGCCCATTTTCTTAAAAGGCATAAACAAGAATTAATTGCTTAAAAATACGTTTCCTTCTAAATAAATTCCCAGAAAATATCAAACAAGCTTATATCAATCATTTCTGATTGATGTGAATAAATGAGATAAACATGATCTAAAATGACCCAATAATTGCCTCAAAATTCCTGGAGGTACACCCTGACCTTACCAATTTACCAACACCTTTATCCCATCTTGCCAAGATCAGGTTGGAGATATGGCTTCATAACTACTACTTTGGCCAATATTTCAAATTAATCTAAACTATGATCAAAACCAAGTCAAACCTCCCCAATACTCCTCCACAGTAACCACCATCACCCTCTGGTAGAAATCACTATAGCAGCACCCTCTCCTATGTTCTTTACCCCTTGAAAGGAGGAAGAGATATGTCATTTATTGGTGTGTCCCTCTTTATATCAAAAGCTAGGCAGCAACCACTCCCATCTCTTTCTGGTCGTTCCTAGGCCCCACACAACACCCAGCACCTCCCCTCGTAGCCAACCATCGACCACCTCCCTCCCCTTTGGCCAAACATGGACATTGTCCACTCTAGACCATACTCCTTCGGTTAAAAAGGCCAGAGGCCACCCAGCGCCTCCCTTCGCCCTCATTCGCCCCCTCTGCTCCCACTTACCTCCCTAGAGCCCCCTCTCCCACTTCCTTGCTCTGTCCTGCTAGAGAGAAGGAGAGCTAGGAGCTTCGGCCTTCTCCACCAAATCGAGCAAAGATCCTTCCACCATGCCTCTCCCTCTCTGCATGTCATAGTACAGTGACCCCCTCCACTCCTTCCTTCCCTTAGAAGCTTAGACCCTCTCTCCCTCTCTTTTGATCGGGAGAAGGAGGAACTCCCCTTCTCAGCTTTCGGCATGAATCTTGAAGTAGTGGTCTCTGTCTCCCCTTCTTCTCCCTTTGCATGCATGGATACCCTCTGCTAACTCGATACTATCTATACTCAGCATCGAGAGTGCTTCGTGGGCGTGTTTGCGTGAGCTAGGTCTCGGCGCGGAAAACCCAGATACCACCCCTCTCCGAGGTTGTCGTGGAACACCGCCTCACCCTGCACCCTCCATGGTGCCTCTCTGCCCCTTAGGTGAGCTCCATGAGCCCCGCAGATTTCCCCTAGGGTTTCAGCGTGGCGGCGCCCGTCTCAATGGAGACGAAGACCCTGCGCCGTTGATCCAACTAAACCGGTGACCCAAATCTTCCCGTACCCCCTTGCCCCCTCCACCTATGACCACTGGGCCCCGCATCAGTGAGTTCAAACCTCCTCTCCCACGCGCTCCTCTATGCGAAATTGGGCCGGCCCATGGCGGTGTTGCCCCAGCCAGCCGATTCCAGCCCATGCGCCATGTAGCCCTTCTCCTTTTTATTTAAAAACCAGAACCAGTAATTACCTCTTCAAAATAAATCCAAACAAAAATGTAAAACACCCTATTTTGTCAAGATCTAAGTTTCCAATCATTCATATATGTTTTTCCTAATATGCAGAACAAGTTTTGCATCAAAATAATATCAGGTTATTTGCAAGTAATTAAAAATACATTAGTGTGCCCTTCTCAATAAATAATTCCTTGTGGGTGTTTGATAAACACAAAGGAATGAATCCAATTTTATCTGGTATTTATTTCATGTACCTATCTCATGGACTTGGCCTCATGCCAAGTGGATCTCTAGTTTTACTATAGTAAAAATAACAAAAGATTGCCATTTTTGAATTTACAAAATTTCCTTGGTAAATATACAACACCTATTTAGTTGATTCCAACCCTCAGCAATGGGGTACCTTAAGGCCTATCAAAATCCAGGAGCCCATAAATATTTCATCTTCTGGGGAATTTGAATGAATTAAATCCTTTTGCATGTGGTATTTTATCTAGATAAATCCTTACAGTAAATCTACATCTCCAAAAATAGTTATTCCAATTTGAAATGGAAGCTATTTATAATACCTACCCAATTTCGTTGACATCATGTTGTTTGGACCTGTAAAATAATTCTGGTTTAAAAGATAAATACTATGCAGAACTGACTTTGGGATTTTTCCAAGGGCATTCTGTTAATTGTTCTAATGTGATTCCAAATCTCAGTGAATTAGTACATCAAAACCCACTTAACCATCGAAGGAAGTAATTTTTGGACACACAGAACTTTTGTGATGAATTAGTTCCTAAAACTAGAGATTATTCTACTAGAAAATTTATATATAAATAAGGAAAATTGATAAAATCATGAAACTACTTTTGTTAGCATTGTATTTTCAATGCCTATCTGATGGTATCCTTTTTGTACATTGGTATCATATATACCAAAGCCTTCGTTCCAAACCCGTTTATTAAGTGGTTCTGGCAATTAAATCCTAAAGGAAATCCCACAAGTGTTTTCCATTACTTCTAAATGCAACAAACTCAATCTATCAAAACTTACTAAATTGATTTATGTATGGTATGTTTGTTTGCTGTATGGTATTGGTGATTGTATGCCTTGTGTTGATTGTGCCCTTTGTTTGCTTGCATGTGATCCATAACGACAATAGATGCGATTATATCAGAGACCCGAAGAGGATGGTCATTATTATTGGTATTGGTATTCTTGGTTATCTTAAGAAGTCCAGGTACATCCCGCTGGTCATAGGCAAGCCACCATTCCGGAATTTCTGATACTTAACATACTCCTTTTATTACTTGTTTTGTATCTACTTTATAAATTGCATTACTATCAGCATGTCTTGTTTTATAAATATTGCGCTAATGACTTGGCTCCTCCAAGTTATGACTTGGTGTCCCTCATGGCACCCTGCCTGATGTATACCTACCATTTACCCCCTTTAGATCGAGGTTATGATGATTAGCATCCTACCCCGTTGGAAACTATGGATTTTTGATGAATAATTTTTTTTGGGATTTACCCTACTACAAATGTTTCGAAAATGCTTTGTCAAACCCTTGGGAAGAGGCATCGTTTCCAATTTGATGTTTTACCTAAATAAATGGTGATGAGAAGTTAGAAGAATGGACAAGAGAAAGAGAAGGGATGTTCTACGCCTTTAGAAGAACAATTTATCCGTCCAACCACATTACCCCAGGAGTTGCGGCTTAGCTCGTAGTTTTTTGTCTTTACCCGATGCAACTTGTACACTGCTAATTGGGAGAAATCCCTTGAATTCCGGACGGGTTCGCTAACAGGTCTATGGATTTGGAGCCTGTAGCTTGCTTCGGCAAGAGTGTGCTTGCTTCGGCAAGAGTGTGCTTGCTTCGACAAGAGTGTGCTTGCTTCGGCAAGAGTGTCGGTGCAACAATTGTGTCTCCCGCGGACAGTATGACTTAGGTATTTGAGAAGGAAGTGGAGTCACCAAATTAAGGTATACACCAAGCTGTGGTTTGGGTATACGCGTGTACGGAAGGAAGGACTATGGTGCGGGGCGCCACGTACGCCTTGCCAGGGATAACAAACCAAAAAGGAAGAGCCGCCTTTGCTAGGGATGACAAATGAAGAATTAGGTTTGATTATCCGAACCCCCATTTACCATGTGTAGCGGGTCATGTTTGTATCCCGACGGGTGTATTGATTCTTGTGGGTTTAGTGAATAAACTTTGTAGAGTATAATCTATTTGAATAGCCGTGTCCATGGTCAAGGACGGTTGGAAAGGTAATATCTATGAGTACCCTAGTGGTGGTTTTGAGAAGATAAAAAGGACATGACGAGGTCACGAGGAAGCATGAGAACACGTTTTGTTTTGACCATGGTTGGTCAAAGATGCTTAAAAAGGGGTTTTATCTAAAAATGTTTTCAAAAGGGTTTTCAACAAGGACATTGAGATATCCAGATTTATAAAGCTGAGACATGTTTTCAAAACTCTTGTTCAACAAAGATATAGAGATGCCATATCTAGAAGAGAAATCTATTCTTTTCAAAGACAACCCTAGATAGAGCTATCTCGCCACAGCCAAACTCCATTCCCTTGGTTAACTTATCTGGTGGTTTGCGAGTACATTCAAAGTACTCACTGGCATTGTTCCTAGCTATTTACTTGGCCAAACTTTCAGAAGCTAGAAGATGGAGTGATAAGGTGACGTTTATGCGAGCTAGGCCATCTTCCCAGTCAGCTGCCTGTAGGTTAAGGCATGAATGGGCTCTGCGTTTGATGAAGATCCGCTGCTAAAGATTATGTAGCCATAATGGCACTCTTGTAAGTCTTGTATTCGTTATATTTTGGATGTTGTAATGATACTTGTCGGTTATGTTCCACGACTCACTGATCATGGGAATGTGGATATATGCATAACAGGGATTTCTTGGATGATAAATCCGGGGGACCCCACAGACTTGGTATGAGAGCCATCCTGACTGTAGGAGAACCTTAGTTAGCATGGTCCTTAGACAAGAAAACTATGGTGGAAACACCGGCTTCCAAAAACTATTTTCTCAAAGCTTTTCGGAAGATTCTACTTCTTATCTCATTCTAGTTCAAATGATTTCAAAAATGGTTTCCTCTATATCTCGCCCAAATTTCAAACATAAGAATTTGAAACCAATTGGACCTAATTTAGTAGCTCCTATTAACAAAATTATGGAGATCTATATGATATAATCTCCCTATGTTTCCAGACAAGACTTCCAACTACTCTTATCTATATGTTTTTCCAAAACCTTTTTATAAGGCTTTTGAATCCTACTCTTGTAGGAATACCAAGGACCCTCACATTATTCAACTCCAACCTTTCAACATACCCATACATACCCCAAGCTAGGCTTGATGGTGATCCTAGTAGGAGATTTGTTTTTTTGTAAGATGAGTTATCTTGATCTACTGTTTGAATTGCCTTCATCTGCTGCTTGACTTGGTTGCTTAGAAGTAGTATGAGCTACCCTATGAGCTCCTAATCTAGCACTTATCTAATCCATGTGTATCAACCCTAAGAAAGTTAACCAAACTGTATATGATCTATAACCATGAGATGATCATCTAAAACCCTTAACCAAATCACTTCTGACGATTATTCATTGTAGAATCTCCCAAGTCAATGAGGACCAATATCAAGCATAGATCTTTTCTAATCACCCTACCCCTCAACATCATCCAATTGGTGATGAGTTGGAACCTTGCAACTAATCAAAAACATCAACTCTTGGAAACTATGTCAACATCACTTCTTTGAATACATCTCTTTCTCAACCCTTGTGCATTTTTGGAAATGAAATTGAATCATATTGTGTACCATCCTAAAGACTACCAAGGCCCACTCTTTCCCTTGGCTAGACCATCCTCTAACCCACTGTTCTTGATGGTCTTGCAGGCGAGAAAATAATACTTTCCTGCGAATCTTATCCACTAGCCTACTTGGTTACAAGCTCACACCTTCGCCCTACCTTATTTGGACCAAACCTTTGCATGGTTGTGTTGTACTGATAAAGGTATAGTAGTACGTACTTCACTTGTTCCAAATGGATCCCTGTGCTTAAAAAACCCACAAGGTTTTGAAGGCTACTTGATAATCTATTTTGGCACTCCTATTTTATTCAAAGTTTGAAATCGATTCTTGGAGAACTAAAGCATGATGGATCTCAATTTATTATACCATAGTGAGATGAATTACTTGGTATATCCATCCATCTATCCCATGCCCAAAGGGGAGCTCTGAGCTCCAAGATCGAACAAGGTTTTGTTGGTATGAAAATAACATCACCCTAGATCCTTTATCCATTGTTTCCTACCAAAATCAAGTTGGATTCTCATCACCCAAGGTTGAAAATGCTAGATACACCTTGGGTAAATCATATACCTTGAATATAAAGATTTATGAAATATTATCCATAATTATTATGGCTTTAAAACTATTTAATTCATTTAATGGGCAAAACCTCCAAAAGTCATTCCATGAAGGAAAGTTTGGTTTTTGCCAAAGAACTTCCCAAAATTTAAGAACATTTGAGTCCTATATATCATACCCTATGCTCCCGCTTCAAACATAAATATTTTTGAAGATTTTCAATAATTCTTTTTGCCCATTTTCTTAAAAGGCAGAAACAAGAAATAATTGCTTAAAAATACTTTTCCTTCTAAATAAATTCCCATAAAATTTCCCAGTGTGTGATATGGTATTTAGGACCTTCTCACATCCAAAACCCATCATGCCCAATATGAAAATATCAAACAAGCTTCTAGCAACCAGTTTTGCATCATGTGAATAAATGAGATAAACATGATCTAAAATGACCCAATAAATGCCACAAAAGTCCTGTAGGAACACCCTGACCATACCTATCTACCAACACCTTTATCCCATCTTGCAAAAATCAGGTTGGAGAAATTCCTTCATAACTACTACTTTGGCCAATATTTGAAATTAATCTAAACTATGATCAAAACCAAGTCAAACCTCTCCAATACTCCTCCATAGTAACCACCATCACCCTCTGGTCGAAATCATTGTATAAGCACCGTCTCCTATGTCCTTTACCCCTTGAAAGGAGGAAGAGATATGTCATTTATTGGTGTATCCCTCTTTATATCAAAAGCTAGGAAGCAGCCACTCCCCTCTCTCTGTTCGTGCCCAGGCCCCACACACCACCCAGCACCGCCCCTCACAGCCAACCATCGACCACCTCCCTCCCCTCTGTCCAAACATGGACATTTTCCAGCCTAGACCATACTCTTTCGGTTAAAAAGGCCAGATGCCACCCAACGCCTCCCTTCGCCTTCATTCGCCCCCTCTGCTCCCACTTACCTCCCTAGAGCCTCCTCTCCCCTTCCTTGCTCTGTCCTGCTAGAGAGAAGGAGAGCTAGGAGCTTCGGCCTTCTCCACCAAATCGAGCAAAGCTCCTTCCACCATGTGTTGGGGGGATACCCCCGGGTAGGGTAACGCCGGGGTATAAGGGCCAAGTTAGCCGGGGTACGGCACGGTTAAAGCAAGTGTTGACCGGGTCACCTCAAGGCAGGCCGAACCACAGTGTGACCCGACCCATGGAGCATCTCTTTAACTATGGTCCGACCAGCATAAATTATATGCCGTCCATGTTTATCTAGCTGTTTTGCAGGTAACTTGATAAGACGGATTAGCTATACGCTAGTCGGACTATCTTATAGCTTCCAAGAGAAGGAATCCCCCGCTGGTCAAAAGGTGGCTTTACTAGCTATAGCATGAGCGAAGAAAAGTAAAGAAGAGGACCAGCGGGTCAGGGGCGACCAAGGTGACGCGCGTAAAGCCATATGACGTAGCCCGTGTCTGGTGACGCCAAAAGACGAAGATTACGCTGTGGATTACGTCCAAAGTCCGGACGAGCTGTTAAAGAGAATAAAGAAGCCGCTGCTTTAGGAGAGGAGCATATTCGTAGAATATGCTGCCGCGTGTGCCCTAGAATTGTAACCCGGGCTCCCCTATATAAGGAGCACCGGGGCCTCCATAGAAGGGGATGGATCATTCTCTCTATCTATGGTAGAACTCTAGGGCTAGTTGGTAGGGAGTAAGAGACATTGTCTCCATCTTACTGAGAGCCTCAAGATCATTTGTAAACACCATCGATAGAGAAAATACAAGAACTTATGTGCGTGGAATCACCATGTTCTCCCTCCCTGCATTCCCATAGCACTCATTGGCCCCATCTTTAGCGTACCCATGGCATCTGCCGTGCCACCACCACGACAGTTGACGCCCACCGTGGGGCTAGCGGTGCTAGCAGGGGTGAAAATCCAGACAGGAAGCTTCTCCAGCACCGGCGAGCGCGCCGTCTCCGGCTTGGTTAAGCGCTTTGGAGTGCTGGACTATGTCAGTGACAATGCAGGAAGTTTTGCCAGGCACCCTCCTCCGTGCAACGGCGTCTTCATCAAGCTTGGCGCGCACAAAATCTACATCGGCGTGGACGAGTCCTGCGATCATCCGCGGCACATCGTCGAGGGAGGCGAACCTCCTCTCGGCGCAGTTCGTGGAGTGCGTATCGCTCGCCCCACCAGCAACGTTGAGGTCCTGATGACCGCACCTGACGAGGAACCAAGAAAGGGCCGGCGCCAGAGCCGGAGGTAACACCAAAGCAGACCAGGTCTAGGTTTCCTCCACTAGAAAGGCCAGAGAATGTTCTCTAGCAAGCAATAGATAGCCTAGCGACGCCAATAACACTTGTGCTAGATCCGGCTCAGGCACAAGATGAGTTAGAGGAAACTAGGCGGAAAATGTTAGCTGGGGCAAAGAAGGTAGCAGAGTTGCATCAGTCTTTCAACATCACCTTGAGAGAGTATGCTAAGGCAAACCGCATAGATGGAGTGAAAATCCGAGGCAGGAACCTGATCACTGAGATTGACAAGGAATATGAGCCTAGGCTAGGTCAGACAGCCACGATAGTAACAGGAGGGCTGGATTGGTACAGTACTCCGGCAAAGGACCTCAGGGCAGCAAACGTGGCCGCATCCGAGTTAGAAGGTTTAACTGGAGAGGCCCGGCAAAGGCAACAAGAGAGGGTGAATCAATTGCTAAGATTTGCTTGCCAGCAAAATGAAGAAATGAACAAGGCAAACCCGACACCACTAGGAGCTTCACAGGTGGTACATTCGGCCAGGAATAACCTGGCAAGATTCAGAGGAGTTGCGTCATCTCTGGGTCACAATCCCAGGAGAGAAGAAGTAGTAAACTCCAGGAGAAGAGATAAACATATGGTTCCTTATGATCCGGTAAGGGCTAGAAAAGGCAAAGCAGTGCACATTGATGAAGATCGGCATAGTACCAGCCGAGGTGTGGCCGGCCGAGGTAACCGTGACCAAGACAATACCGGTTAGAGAAATGCTGCCAATGGCAATGCCGGACAGCGTGATCCCATGGAAATGGGGCAAAATTTACCTCGGACGCAGCAACAACGCGCACCTCGGCAAGAGGGGAGTGTAGGACAAGCTGCACAACAACAAAATGCTCGTCCGGATCAGGAAAGATACAATGATGGTTATTCAGCCATGATCAACGACGGATACCATAGACCGGATCACCACATAATTGGGTCAAGAGTAGGAAGCAGGAACTTGCAGCCAGACAATGCTAGGCTGAAATTGGATAGGATTTATAGGTCGGAGCTAATTGAGGTACAAGGTCCACCGGGTCTAGCATGCTTTGGGCCCCGGATCATGAACGAGCCACCAGTGCAGAACTTTCAGCTGGCCAGAGGAACCCGAACTTATGATGGTAGTACTAGGCCAGAGGATTGGCTGATTGACTACACCACGGCGGTCAAGATCGCGACAGGAAATTTGAGATGGGTAGTAAGATATGTACCACAGATGCTAGAAGGATCAACGTGAGTTTGGCTGAACAATTTTCCACCTGGGAGTGTCAACTGTTGGTTGGGTTTTGAGGAGTTGTTCGTTAGTAACTTCTCAAGCACTTACAAGAGGCCCAACAGGCCACGGACCCTTGCATTGTGCCGGCAGAGACCAAATGAGCCAAACTGAGATTTCCTGACTCGGTGGTGCAATGTGCAAAACTCTTGCGAGGGAGTAATTGAATCACAAACTATTGTGTGGTTCGCTCAGGGATGCAGATATGCAAGTACGCTGTGGCAGAGGTTACAGCGAGACATGTCAACTACCTTGGCTTAAAAAATCCGGATTGCAGATTCGTATGCCTTGGGAGATCCAACGCAACCCCGGCTAATGTCGAGCGAGGCAAACGAGGAATATTATGGCCGAGATGGTTCAGGATCGTCAAGGAGGAATGATTTTTGAGGAAAGAGAAGGGATGAGCGCCCGGATTACCGGTATAACTCGCAACAGGTAGCAGCGGTAGACAGGGATCAATCCAATGCCGGCGCCAGCCAACACCAAAAAACTAGGGGGCGAAACTGGCAGCAGAAAAACGAAGGGAAAAATCCTTGGACACCGAAGCAGAAGAAGCAATGGCAAGAGCGAAAGGATAGACCGAGGTATACGTTTGAGTCCATTCTGGATAAACCTTGCAAATTCCATACGCCAAGCCTGAATAGTCCGGCGAATCATACAACCTGGCAATGTGAATGGATGAGGAAGTTAGAACAAGGCAGTTCGGGGAATGCTCAGGCACCTCGGAACGAGGCACCTAGAAATGAAGCACCATGGCCACCATTACTGACAGGGGGGAATGGACAGCAATTGATGTTGCCACTGCCTCCGCCGAGGTACGAGAATCCGGAAAGAAGGGATCCGATACATCAAGTAGGCAATAACCAGCAACAAGGTCAGAGTCACCACGAGAGTGAGGGACGAAACGAGTACAGGGAACATCATTAGAGCTACTGTGTGTTTACAACGGAAGGGAATGACCAGAAAAGCTTGCAGCGCCATCATATGGAGGTGAACACAGTAATGCCAGCAGTAGTGAGATATATGCCCTGGGCGGATCAAGAGATTACATGGAGTATCAAGGATCATCCAAAGATCATGCCAAGCTCGGGAACCTATGCTCTGGTCCTCGATCCGACGTTCATCGGGCCAAATCTCAATGTAAGGTTTTCCAAGGTACTGATTGACAATGGCAGTAGTATCAACATCATGTACAAGGATACCATGCACAAGTTGGGAATAACAGAGAACATGTTGCAAGCAACGAGGACCACCTTTCATGGCATTGAACCAGGTATTTCCTGTGAGCCAATTGGTAAGGTCCGGGTAGACGTGTTATTCGGCACGAGAGACAACTGCCGGACTGAAAACTTGGAATTCGAAGTGGTGAATATGGAGAGCGCTTATCACACATTACTCGGTAGGCCAGCGCTGAACAAGTTCCTGGCAACCACCCACATCAGTTACCTTAAGATGAAGTTGCTCGGGCCAAGGGGCGTGATAATTGTATCAGCAGACTTTCGACGTTCGATCGAGTGCGCATCAGTCGGATCTAACTTAACTAAGTAACTCGTGATAGCTCAAGAAAAAAGGAAGATACTGGAAGTGGCGGCACTGGCTCAATCCGTGCAACAGCATATGCCGGCTCTGACCAACCCGCACGGGAGCCTATCGTTCCAAGCAACCAAGGACACGAAGAAAGTGCCAATCGATGATCAGTTCCAAGAGCACACTATAACCATTAGTGCCGGGTTAAGCAGCAAATAGGAAATCAAGCTCGTCAACTTCCTCCGTGAGAATCGGGATATCTTTGCTTGGTCTACTCAGGATCTGCAAGGTGTACCGAGGGAGTTGGCTGAGCACTCATTGAACGTAAGACCCGGAGCTAAGCCGGTAAAGCAACCTCTCCGGCGTTTCGTCAAAGACAGAAGGAAAGTCATTAGAGACGAAATAGCTAGGCTCCTAGCGGCCAGATTTATCATGGAAATACTCTATCCGGATTGGCTCTCTAATCCGATGCTTGTGGAGAAAAAGAAAGATGATCCGACCGTGGCTATGGTATGGCGCATGTGCATTGATTACACGAACCTGAATAAGGCGTGTCCCAAAGATCCATTTCCGCTACCTAGGATAGATCAAGTCATAGACTCAATGGCCGGATGTGAGCTACTATCATTCATTGATGCGTATTCTGGTTTCCACCATATACCCCTAAATCTAGATGATCAAATAAAGACTGCATTTATTACCCTGTACGGGGCTTATTGCTATCGCACTATGCTGTTTGGATTATGTAATGCAGGAGCAACATACCAACGATGCATGCAAAAATGCTCACATGATCAGATAGGTCGGAATGTGCAGGTTTACGTGGATGATGTGGTAATAAAAACCAAGGAAAGCAATACGCTCCTTGATGATATCCGGCAGACGTCCACGAACTTGAGAAGGTTCCGAATGAAGTTGAACCCGTAGACATGCACCTTTGGTGTGCCCACCAGAAAGTTACTCGGTTTTTTGGCATCTAGTCGTGGCATTGAAGCTAACCCGACGAAAATCCGGGCCATAAAAAGAATGGAACTGCCAAAATGCCTTAACGATGTGCAGAAGTTCACTGGTTTCTTGGCATCGTTAAGTCGGTTCGTGTGTCGGTTGGGAGAGAAGTCCTTGCCCCTCTAACAACTAATGAAAAAGGCAGACAAATTCACATGGACGCCACAGGCGGATCTGAACCAATGTTGCTCTACATAGCCGCGACTAACCGAGTCGTAAGTGCAGTAATCGTAGTGGGGCGTGAAGAGGAAGGAAAGTTGGTGCAAAGTCCGGTGTATTATCTGAGCGAGGTATTGTCAGTCTCGAAACATAATTACCCTCACTATCAGAAGATGGCGTACGGTGTATATATGTCAGCCAAGAAATTCAAGCACTATTTTGAGGAACACCCCATCAAGGTGATATGTGAGGCACCCATTTCGGAAATTATGAGTAACAAAGATGCAAGTGGCCGGATAGCAAAGTGGGTAATCGAGTTAGCTCCCTATGGACCACAATTTGACAGAAGGGATGCTATCAATTCACAAGCCGTGGCGGATTTCTTTGTGGACTGGGTTGAAATGCAGTACGAGCCACCCCTGCGGGACTCCAATTATTGGCAAATGCACTTCGATGGATCGAAACTGAAAGATGGGTTGGGCGCTGGAGTAGTGCTTACCTCGCCCAAAAAGGATCACCTGAAATACGTCCTTCAAATCCATTTCAGTGCCTTGAATAGCGTGGCAGAGTACGAAGCTATGGGCTCCCCCAGATTTAAGCATCCGAGAAATCCCTGTTATGTAAATGTCCACGTTCCCATGATTGGTGATCCGTGGAACATAACCGACAAGTATCATTACAGCATCCAAAACATAACGAATACAAGACTTACATAGTTGCCGCTACATTTACACAACTTTCAGTAGCGGAGATTCATCACACGCAGGTCCCAATCATGCCTCAACCTACAGGCGACTGACTAGGAGGACGGCCTAGCTCGCTGGACGTCACCTAATCTTCCGTTGTTCAAACCTCTGAAAGCCTGGCAAAGTAAATAACCAGGGACAATGTCATGAGTACCTTTGAATGTACTCGCAAACCACCAAGATAAGTGAAAGAAGGAATGCAATTCTGGCTCTGGCGGGATAGCTCTATCTAGGGTTGTTTTTGGAAAATCCTAGACTACCTCCTGTAGTTATGGCATCTCCATATCTTTGTTGAAAAAGAGTTTTGAAACATGCCTCTATTTTATAAATCAAGATATCCCCATATCCTTGTTGAAAACCTTTTTGGAAACAGTTTTGTAGTAAAAACCCTTTTTAAATCTCTCTAACCTCCTCTGGTCAAACAACACTTTAAACTCAGGTTCCCTCGGAACCTCCATACTTTCATCCATTTTTCCAAACAATATCATTTGGGTACTCCTAGCCATCACCTTTCCAACCGTCCTTGACTATGGACACGGCTATTCGAATAGATTATACTCTTCAGAGTTTGCACACTTTCCCCACAAGAATCAATACATCCGCCGGGATAAAACCACGGCCCACTACCATGGTAGATGGGGGTCCGGATAATCAAACCTAACCTTTCGCTTGTCGACCCTAGCAAAGGATGCTTTTCCTTTTGGGTTTGCTCTCCACGGCAACGAGTATGTGGCTCCCAGCCATAGTCATGCCTTCCTTACACGCGTATACCCAAACCGCAGCTTGGCGTATACCTTAACTTGGTGACTCCAATCCTTCCGTACCACCTAAGTCATACCGTCCGCGGGAGACCCAATTGTTGCACCGGCACTCCTGCCAAGACAGGCTCACTCTTGCCGAAGCAAGCTACAGGCTCCAGATCCGTAGATCTGTTAGCGCCTGCCCGGAATTCAAGGGATTTCTCCCAATAAGCATAGTACAAGCTGCCTCGGCTAAAGAAGACAAACTACGAGCTAAGCCCCATCACCTGGGGTAATGTGGTTGCACTTATACATTGTTCTGGTAAAGGCGTAGAACATCCCTTCTCTTTCTCTTGTCCATTTTCTCATTTCTCATCATCACCATTTTTTTATTTAAAACATCCGCTTGGAAAGATGGCTCTGCCCCAAGGGTTTTACAAAGCAGTTTTGAGACATTTGTAGTAGGGTAAATCCCAAAACCGTTTATTCAACGAAAATCCGTGGTTTCCAACGAGGTATGATGCTAATCATAATAAACTCGATCTAAAGGGGAGTAAATTGTAGGTTTACATAAGGGTGGTGCTACGAGGGACACAGAGTCATAACTTGGAGGAGCCAAGTCATTAGCGTGGTATTTATAAAACAAGACATGTAGATAAATAATCCAATTTATAAAGGGGGTACAAAACAGGTAATAAAAAGAGTGGGACAAGAATCGGAATTCGGGAATGGTGGCTTGCCTGTGATCAGCGATAAGTCGCTGGACTTCTTTAGATAAGCAAGAATACCCAACAAATAATAATAAGAGTCCCTTTCTTCTCGTCGTCAAACAATCACAATATCGCCGTCATCGAGTATACATGCAAGCAAACAATATCACAATCAATACAAGGCATGCAGACATCAAACCATACAGCAAACAAACATAAGGAACACTACTTAACTTAGTAGGTTTTGGAGAAGTTGGGTATTATTAGTGGAATTACTAGATTGCCATAGAGGTGTTTTTCCCATGGAAGATAGTTGTCAAAGTTATTTAGCAAGAACTTGGATTGGGTGTCTGAGGTCTGTAGGATGCCAATGTGCAACAATGATATCCTCAGATATGTCTTGGCAAAACAAGACCAACAAAAGTGGTTTCACTAGATTATCATTTATCTAGATTTAGTTATGCTTTTTATAGTGTAATAAACTCTAGTTTGAGGAAATAATTCACCATAAGTTATCTGGAGTCCCAAAAATTATTTCCTTGGGTGGTTAGATAGTGTTTGATGTAATGAACCACATAGAAGTGGAATCTTGTCAAAAGAATTACCAGAATGCCCTTAATAAATCATCAAAGGAAGTTCTGCAAGGTTTTTGTCTTTTTCACCAGATTTCTTTTACAAAAGGTTTTAGTGTGATTCCAATTTTATATGGTAGGTATTTAGAATACCTTTCGGTAGGAATTGGATTCACTCTTTTTGGAGTTGTCAACCGCCTAGAGTGATTTATTTAGTGAAAAAGGGGTACACCGAATAGTTTAATTCACTACAATTCAACCCGAACCTAATAAAATGTGAGCTGCTAGGGTTTGATAGATTTTGATAAGACACATCCATGGGAGTTGGAATTAGATCAATACCTCATTTGGTTTGACCTAGAGAAATTTCCTATGGCAGATAATGGCTATTTTTGTTATTTTTGCTAAGGGAACACTACTGTTCACCTTGGCATATGACCTATGCTAGATGACAGGTATATCAAATACCTTGCAGTAGAGCTTTGATTCCTCCCAATTGGATATGTAAAACTCTCTGAGGAATTTATTTAGGTGACAAGGTACTTTTTAGAAATTGATTTATCAAAGTTAAACTAAACCTAGTCTAGGATAACCAAAGGTATTTTCTGTTAGACAAAACAGGTATGTACCACCAGGATTTTAGATCTGGTCAAAATCTGAAGGGAATATGCCCGAGAGGCAATAATAAAGTGGTTATTATCTTATTCCATGTTTATGATAAATGTTTATTTTGCATGCTATAATTGTATTAATTGGAAATGTTAATACATGTGTGTTTAATAAAAAAAATACAAAGTTCCTAGTATTTCCTCTCATATAAACTAGCTTGTTGATTAACAAGATTATCAAGGTTTCCTGATCATGGACATTGGATGTTGTTAATAACGAGGTCACAACACTGGTGGAATGATGTGATGAACATTCATCCAAAGTATAGCATTACGATCAGAGTCATTATGTTTATATTGCTATAACATCATACAAAGTAATCTTAGTCCTTAGACCATGAGATCATGTTAATTGATAACACGGGAAGAGTATCTTGATAACATCAAACGTCACACCATAACAGGGTGACTATAAAGGTGGGTTTAGTGCTACGAAGGTGTTATGTTGAGGCTCATGGATCAAGAGTGGGATTTTTCCATTCCGATGACGGATAGATATACCCTGGGCCCTCTCGGTGATATCACATTGAAATAGCTTGCAAGCAAGTGATGTGATCACTAGAATGTTATATCACGGGAACGAGAAAAGAGTGCATGTCGGTAATGAGATCAAACTAGGTATTTGGATGCCAATGATCGAATCTCAGACATGTAATATATTGCGAGACAAAGGGATTTAGTTACGGCGTTAAAGGTTCACACGATCACAATAGTCATCGTTGAATATGTGGGAGTCAGTACGGATCTCCAGGTCTCGCTACTGATTATTGATCGAAGAGGGGTCTCGATCATGTCTGCATTATTCGCGAACCGTAGGGTGACACACTTAAGGGATACCGACACCATTTGGAGCAAATAAGTTTCAGATAAAGTTTAAGAAAGCGCTGAAATTATTTCAATAGACACCGAAACTGTTTCGGGTGAAATTGCTGAAATTGGTTCTGCATGTAATATTGAAATGTTGCAGGGGTTTTATGTGAATGTTTGTTAATTAAAGTAATGAACAAAATTCTGAACAAAATTAATAAAAGAGTTTTATTAAATGAGAGAGCATTAAATTTGGAGAAATTTAATGTATTTAAAGTGGAGACTTTAAAAGAAAATGTGAAGGGGCATTTTAATGTGGAGGGGGTTACCACCACATGAATGGGGGAGGTGAAGGGACACCCTCCTCTCCTCCTATAAAAGTCCCCCCTCTCACACCTTCATAATCACACCTCCTCGTGAAGGATCTCTCTCCCCCTCTAGTTATTCCCAATGGTCTCGGATTAGTGAGATACGTGTTCCCGATGGCTTTATCTAGAAAGGAGTTGCTGCTTCCGCTGCTTTGCTGGTGAGAGGGATGGAGGTTGTCGAGGTACCGGATGTGTGTGCGATCACGGATGCACCGCTGCTTTGTGGTGCTGGAGTTGGTGGTGCTGGACTTGCTGGACTTCATCACGATCTTGAGATCAGCAAGCGTACGACTACATCATCCATGAGTTCCTACTCGTTAACAAAACTCATTGTCTTCGAGGCTAAGTTCTCCATGGATGTATATCCACCCGTTGCTTGGTATCTAGTATATAGATCTTGGCGTATAGTTCTCATCGTAGGATTTTTTTTGTTTTCTATGCTACGAACCCCAACAAAATAATCTTTCTACATTTTCATTTGAAATTAAACCAAACAGCATTTCTAGCAGATCTGGTGGAAAAACAAAAACAAAAAGATAAACAGGGGGGTGCCTGAGCTTGATCTGCGGGGAAATGGGTCGGGTGGAGTGAAGTCGGCCCACGGCGGGCGACGCAGCGTGCAAGAGTGGGTTTCGACTCACTGGCAAGGGGGCCCACTGATCAGTGACGGTGGGTCCCGAAAGGGTATCCATAGATCTGGTTCGTTGGGTTAAGGAGGATCCGACGATCGGCGCTCGTCGTCTCTAGAGGACAGAGGGTCCGCCGGCTAGAACCATATGGCGGAGTAGGGCGGCGGCGGGGCTTACCGTGGGGTTTCAGGAGGCGACAAGGCACGACGGAGATGAAGCGGTGCTTGACGGTGAGCAGATCGAGGGGCAGCACGGTCAGGTTTACGCCTAGGAAGGTGCTCGCACGAAGTGTCCAAACCTAGCTCGCCGGAGCTTCCCCGGTGAGGTTGGAGGAGGAGGTCCTGGGCCAAAACACGCATAGGGTTAGACAAAGGAGGAAGAGGGGATCAAGGTGGAGTGACATGCAGAGGGGGAAGAGGGGAGGAGGGAGCCTTGCTCGATTTTTAGAGAGGCCGAGAGCTCTCTCTCTCTTCTTCTCGGGCAGGACAAGGCGGGGGAGAGGGAGTGGAGCTCGGGAGGAGGTGAGTGGAGGGGAGAGGAGTGAAATGAAACAGGGTAGAAGGGATGGGATGGTATGTGGCTTATAAACCGAGGGGGATGGGTGTAGGGTGGACCATGTCCAAGGGCGGCAAGGGTAAGTCCATGGGCATGCCATTGCCTGCCAGGGGCGATGGAGAGAGGGAGTGTGGGGCTCTGGTCGAGCAGAGAGGGTAGGGGTAGCTGTGGTAATTAAATGGGGCATATCTTTGTAAGATATGGGTGTCTCTCTCTCCCTCTCTACTAATCCAAGGGTAAAAGGGTCAAAGGCTAGGGCAGAGCTACAGTTCTCACGACCAGGGGAGTATTGGTTGCTGTGGAGGAGGGTTTGACCAGCTTTGGTGATTGGTTTGGTCTTGGTTTCACTCAAGTTTGTTTGTTTTGCAAACTTTGATCACAAGAGAGCTTGTGAAGGAGTTCAAAGGTTTTCATTGGAAAATATGGGGGAGATAGCACTGATAGCTGGGCATGGTTACGGTACCTTCCTAGGATTTATTTGGGATTTTTCAGATGATTTTTAGTCCACTTAAAACCATGTAGTCACAAAGTGCAGAAGTAGTTTCTAGAAGCTCAATTGATATTTTTACATTGGACCAGGTTGGTTTCTAATGTGAGAAGGTCCCCAATGTGAATACACACTTAGGGGAATTTTCCCAAGATTTATTGTGGCTTAAATGTATTTAAAACAATTATTATTCCATTTCTCCCTTTTAAGAAAATAGGCAAAAATAATTAATAAAGCTTTGCAAAAATATTTATTTTTCAGATGGGAAGATAGGGTATGATATATGGAACTCACATGAGCAAAAAGTTGGGGACGTGTTTTAGGGCATGTGTGTTCTTTTCCTAAACCACATTGATCCACTAGTGTCATTGGATATGTGTGTTCTTTTCCTAAACCACATTGATCCACTACAGTCGTTGCATGTGTGTTCTTTTCCTAAACCACATTGATCCACTAGAGTCACTGCATGTCTTTTCTTTTCCTAAACCACGTTGATCCACTAGAGTCACTACATGTGTGTTCTTTTCCTAAACAACATGGATCCACTAGAGTCACTACATGTGTGTTCTTTTCCTAAACCACATTGATCCAATGGTGACATTGCATGTGTGTTCTTTTCCTACACCACATTCATCCACTTTTGAAATTGCATGTGTGGTATTTTCCTAAACTAGATTGATCCACCAGAATCACTCCATGTGTATTCTATTCCAAAATCACATTGACCCACTAGAGTCACTACATGTGTGTTTCTTTTCCTAAACCACATGGTTCCACTAGAGTCATTGCATGTGTGTTTTCCTAAACCACATTGATCCACTTGTGACATTGCATGTGTGTTCTTTTCCTACACCACATTGATCCACTAGAGTCATTGCATGTGTGTTCTTTTCCTAAACCACATGGATCCACTGGTGACATTACAAGTGTATTGTTTTCCGAAACCACATTGATCCACTAGAGTCACCACATGTGTTTTCTTTTCCTAAACCATATTGATCCACTGGATTTGTGTTCTTTTCCTATACCACATGGATCCACTAGTGACATTGCATGTGTGTTCTTTTCCTAAACCACGTTGATCCACTAGAGTCACTTCATGTGTCTTCTATTCCTAAATCACATTGATCCACTAGAGTCATTACATGTGTGTTATTTTCCTAAACAACATGGATCCACTAGAGTCACTTCATGTGTGTTGTTTTCCTAAACCACATGGATCCCGTAGAGTCATTGCATGTGTGTTTTCCTGAACCACATTGATCCACTAGATTCACTACATTTGTGTTCTTTTCGTAAACCACATGGATCCACTATAGTCACTGCATGCGTTTTCTTTTCCTAAACCACATTGATCCACTAGAGTCACTACATGTGTGTTCTTTTCCTAAACAACATGGATCCACTAGAGTCAGTGCATGTGTGTTCTTTTCCTAAACCACATGGATCCACTAGTGACATTGCATTTGTGTTCTTTTCCTAAACCACATAGATCCACTAGAGTCAGTTCATGTGTGTTCTTTTCCTAAATCACATTGATCCACTAGAGTCACTGCATGTGTGTTCTATTCCTAAATCACATTGATCCACTAGAGTCACTGCATGTGTTTTCTTTTCCTAAACCACATGGATCCACTAGAATCATTGCATGTGTGTTTTACTAAACCACATTGATCCACTGGTGAGATTGCATGTGTGTTCTTTTCCTAAACCACATTGATCAACGAGAGTCATTGCATGTGTGTTCTTTTCCTAAACCACATGGATCCACTGGTGACATTCCATGTGTTTTTTTCTTAAACCACATTTATCCACTAGAGTCAATGCATGTGTTTTCTTTTCCTAAACCACATTGATCCACTAGAGTCACTGCATGTGTGTTCTTTTCCTAAACCACATGGATTAACTAGAGTCACTTCATGTGTGTTCTTTCCTAATCCACATTGATCCACTAGTGACATTGCATGTGTGTTCTTTTCATAAACCACATTGATCCACCAGAGTCACAACATGTTTGTTCCTTTCCTAAACCACATTTATCCACTAGATTCATTGCATGGGTGTTCTTTTCCTAAACGACATTGATCCACTACAGTCACTACATGTGTGTTCTTTTCCTAAACAACACGGATCAACTAGAGTCAGTGCATGTGTGTTCTTTTCCTAAACCACATGGATCCACTAGTTACATTGCATTTGTGTTCTTTTCCTAAACCACATAGTTCCACTAGAGTCACTTCATGTGTGTTATTTTCCTAAACCACATTGATCCAATGGTGAGATTGCATGTGTATTCTATTACTAAACCACATTGATCCACTTATGAAATTGCATGTGTGTTCTTTTCTTATACCACATTTATCCACTTGAGTCACTACATGTGTGTTCTAGTCCTAAATCACATTGATCCACTAGAGTCACTACATGTGTGTTCTTTTCCTAAGCCAAAGGATCCATTAGAGTCATTGCATGTGTGTTTTCCTAAACCACATTGATCCACTTGTGACACTGCATCTGTGTTCTTTTCCTAAACCACATTGATCCACTAGAGTCATTGCATGTGTGTTCTTTTCCTAAACCACATGGATCCACTGGTGACATTCCATGTGTGTTGTTTTCCTAAACCACATAGATCCACTAGAGTCTCTGCATGTGTTTTATTTTCCTAAACCGCATTGATCCACTAGAGTCACTGCATGTGTGTTCTTTTGTTGAACCACTGGATCCACTAGAGTCCCTGCATGTGTGTTCTTTTCCTAAATCACATGACTCCACTCGTGACATTACATGTGTGTTCTTTTCCTAAACCACATTGATCCACCAGAGTCACTTCATGTGTGTTCTTTTCCTAAACCACATTGATCGACTTGTGTCATTGCATGTGTATTACTTTCCTATACCACATTGATCCACTTGAGTCACTTCTTTGTGTTCTTTTCCTAAACCACATGGATCCACTGGAGTCACTGCATGTGTGTTCTTTTCCTAAACCACATTGATCCAGTACAGTCATTGCATGTGTGTTCTTTTCCTAAACCACATTGATCCACTAGAGTCACTTCATGTGTGTTCTTTTCCTAATCCACATTGATCCACCAGAGTCATTGCATGTGTGTTGCTTTCCTAATCCACATTGATCCACTAAAGTCATTGCATGTGTGTTCTTTTTCCTAAACCACATTAATCCGCTAGAGTCACTCCATGTGTGTTCTTTTCCTAAACCACATTGATCCACTACAGTTATTGCATGTGTGTTATTTTCCTAAACCACATTGATCCACTAGAGTCACTGCATGTGTTTTCTTTTTCCTAAACCACATTGATCCAATATAGTCACTACATGTGTGTTCTTGTCCTAAACAACATGGATCAACTAGAGTCACCGCATGTGTGTTCTTTTCCTAAACAACATGGATCCCCTAGTGACATTGCATTTGTGATATTTTCCTAAACCACATAGATCCACTAGAGTCACTTCATGTGTGTTCTTTTACTAAATGAAATTGATCCAATGGTTACATTGCATGTGTGTTCTTTTCCTAAACCACATTGATCCAATTATGAAACTGCATGTGTGATCTTTTCTTATACCACATTGATCCACTTGAGTCACGCCATGTGTGTTCTATTCCTAAATCACATTGATCGACTAGAGTCACTGCATGTGAGTTCTTTTCCTAAACCACATGGATCCACTAGAGTCATTGCATGTGTGTTTTCCTAAACCACATTGATCCACTTGTGACACTGCATGCGTGTCCTTTTCATAAACCACTTTGATCCACTAGAGTCATTGCATGTGTGTTCTTTTCCTAAACCACATGGATCCACTGGTGACATTCCATGAGTGTTGTTTTCCTAAACCACATTGATCCACTAGAGTCTCTGCATGTGTTTTCTTTTCCTAAACCACATTGATCCACTATAGTCACTGCATGTGTGTTCTTTTGTTAAACCACTGGATCCAATAGAGTCCATGCATGTGTGTTCTTTTCCTAAACCACATGGATCCACTACTGACATTGCATGTGTGTTCTTTTCCTAAACCACATTGATCCAGTACATTCATTGCATGTGTGTTCTTTTCCTAAATCACATTGATCCGCTAGAGTCACTTCATGTGTGTTCTTTTCCTAATCCACATTGATCCACTAGAGTCATTGCATGTGTGTTATTTTCCTAAACCACTTTGATCCACTATCGTCATTGCATGTGTGTTCTTTGCCTAAACCACATTAATCTGCTACAGTCACTTCTTTTGTGTTCTTTTCCTAAACCACATTATTCCACCATAGTTATGGCATGTGTGTTATTTTCCTAAACCACATTGATCCACTAGAGTCACTACATGTGTTTTCTTTTTCCTAAACCACATTGATCCACTATAGTCACTACGTGTGTGTTCTTTTCCTAAACAACATGGATCAACTAGAGTCAGTGCATGTGTGTTCTTTTCCTAAACCACATGGATCCACTAGTGACATTGCATTTGTGTTCTTTTCCTAAACCACATAGTTCCACTAGAGTCACTTCATGTGTGTTATTTTCCTAAACCACATTGATACAATGGTGAGATTGCATGTGTATTCTTTTACTAAACCACATTGATCCACTTATGAAATTGCATTTGTGTTCTTTTCTGATACCACATTTATCCACTTGAGTCACTACATGTGTGTTCTATTCCTAAATCACATTGATCCACTAGAGTCACTGCATGTGTGTTCTTTTCCTAAACCACATGGATCCACTCGAGTCATTGCATGTGTGTTTTCCTAAACCACATTGATCCACTTGTGACACTGCATCTGTGTTCTTTTCCTAAACCACATTGATCCACTAGTCATTGCATGTGTGTGATTTTCCTAAACCACATGTATCCACTGGTGACATTCCATGTGTGTTGTTTTCCTAAACCACATAGATCCACTAGAGTCTCTGCATGTGTTTTCTTTTCCTAAACCACATTGATCCAGTAGAGTCACTACATGTGTGTTCTTTTGTTAAACCACTAGATCCAATAGAGTCCCTGCCTGTGTGTTCTTTTCCTAAACCACATTGATCAACGAGAGTCATTGCATGTGTGTTCTTTTCCTAAACCACATGGATCCACTGGTGACATTCCATGTGTTTTTTTCTTAAACCACATTTATCCACTAGAGTCAATGCATGTGTTTTCTTTTCCTAAACCACATTGATCCACTAGAGTCACTGCATGTGTGTTCTTTTCCTAAACCACATGGATTAACTAGAGTCACTTCATGTGTGTTCTTTCCTAATCCACATTGATCCACTAGTGACATTGCATGTGTGTTCTTTTCATAAACCACATTGATCCACCAGAGTCACAACATGTTTGTTCCTTTCCTAAACCACATTTATCCACTAGATTCATTGCATGGGTGTTCTTTTCCTAAACGACATTGATCCACTACAGTCACTACATGTGTGTTCTTTTCCTAAACAACACGGATCAACTAGAGTCAGTGCATGTGTGTTCTTTTCCTAAACCACATGGATCCACTAGTTACATTGCATTTGTGTTCTTTTCCTAAACCACATAGTTCCACTAGAGTCACTTCATGTGTGTTATTTTCCTAAACCACATTGATCCAATGGTGAGATTGCATGTGTATTCTATTACTAAACCACATTGATCCACTTATGAAATTGCATGTGTGTTCTTTTCTTATACCACATTTATCCACTTGAGTCACTACATGTGTGTTCTAGTCCTAAATCACATTGATCCACTAGAGTCACTACATGTGTGTTCTTTTCCTAAGCCAAAGGATCCATTAGAGTCATTGCATGTGTGTTTTCCTAAACCACATTGATCCACTTGTGACACTGCATCTGTGTTCTTTTCCTAAACCACATTGATCCACTAGAGTCATTGCATGTGTGTTCTTTTCCTAAACCACATGGATCCACTGGTGACATTCCATGTGTGTTGTTTTCCTAAACCACATAGATCCACTAGAGTCTCTGCATGTGTTTTATTTTCCTAAACCGCATTGATCCACTAGAGTCACTGCATGTGTGTTCTTTTGTTGAACCACTGGATCCACTAGAGTCCCTGCATGTGTGTTCTTTTCCTAAATCACATGACTCCACTCGTGACATTACATGTGTGTTCTTTTCCTAAACCACATTGATCCACCAGAGTCACTTCATGTGTGTTCTTTTCCTAAACCACATTGATCGACTTGTGTCATTGCATGTGTATTACTTTCCTATACCACATTGATCCACTTGAGTCACTTCTTTGTGTTCTTTTCCTAAACCACATGGATCCACTGGAGTCACTGCATGTGTGTTCTTTTCCTAAACCACATTGATCCAGTACAGTCATTGCATGTATGTTCTTTTCCTAAACCACATTGATCCACTAGAGTCACTTCATGTGTGTTCTTTTCCTAATCCACATTGATCCACCAGAGTCATTGCATGTGTGTTGCTTTCCTAATCCACATTGATCCACTAAAGTCATTGCATGTGTGTTCTTTTTCCTAAACCACATTAATCCGCTAGAGTCACTCCATGTGTGTTCTTTTCCTAAACCACATTGATCCACTACAGTTATTGCATGTGTGTTATTTTCCTAAACCACATTGATCCACTAGAGTCACTGCATGTGTTTTCTTTTTCCTAAACCACATTGATCCAATATAGTCACTACATGTGTGTTCTTGTCCTAAACAACATGGATCAACTAGAGTCACCGCATGTGTGTTCTTTTCCTAAACAACATGGATCCCCTAGTGACATTGCATTTGTGATATTTTCCTAAACCACATAGATCCACTAGAGTCACTTCATGTGTGTTCTTTTACTAAATGAAATTGATCCAATGGTTACATTGCATGTGTGTTCTTTTCCTAAACCACATTGATCCAATTATGAAACTGCATGTGTGATCTTTTCTTATACCACATTGATCCACTTGAGTCACGCCATGTGTGTTCTATTCCTAAATCACATTGATCGACTAGAGTCACTGCATGTGAGTTCTTTTCCTAAACCACATGGATCCACTAGAGTCATTGCATGTGTGTTTTCCTAAACCACATTGATCCACTTGTGACACTGCATGCGTGTCCTTTTCATAAACCACTTTGATCCACTAGAGTCATTGCATGTGTGTTCTTTTCCTAAACCACATGGATCCACTGGTGACATTCCATGAGTGTTGTTTTCCTAAACCACATTGATCCACTAGAGTCTCTGCATGTGTTTTCTTTTCCTAAACCACATTGATCCACTATAGTCACTGCATGTGTGTTCTTTTGTTAAACCACTGGATCCAATAGAGTCCATGCATGTGTGTTCTTTTCCTAAACCACATGGATCCACTACTGACATTGCATGTGTGTTCTTTTCCTAAACCACATTGATCCAGTACATTCATTGCATGTGTGTTCTTTTCCTAAATCACATTGATCCGCTAGAGTCACTTCATGTGTGTTCTTTTCCTAATCCACATTGATCCACTAGAGTCATTGCATGTGTGTTATTTTCCTAAACCACTTTGATCCACTATCGTCATTGCATGTGTGTTCTTTGCCTAAACCACATTAATCTGCTACAGTCACTTCTTTTGTGTTCTTTTCCTAAACCACATTATTCCACCATAGTTATGGCATGTGTGTTATTTTCCTAAACCACATTGATCCACTAGAGTCACTACATGTGTTTTCTTTTTCCTAAACCACATTGATCCACTATAGTCACTACGTGTGTGTTCTTTTCCTAAACAACATGGATCAACTAGAGTCAGTGCATGTGTGTTCTTTTCCTAAACCACATGGATCCACTAGTGACATTGCATTTGTGTTCTTTTCCTAAACCACATAGTTCCACTAGAGTCACTTCATGTGTGTTATTTTCCTAAACCACATTGATACAATGGTGAGATTGCATGTGTATTCTTTTACTAAACCACATTGATCCACTTATGAAATTGCATTTGTGTTCTTTTCTGATACCACATTTATCCACTTGAGTCACTACATGTGTGTTCTATTCCTAAATCACATTGATCCACTAGAGTCACTGCATGTGTGTTCTTTTCCTAAACCACATGGATCCACTCGAGTCATTGCATGTGTGTTTTCCTAAACCACATTGATCCACTTGTGACACTGCATCTGTGTTCTTTTCCTAAACCACATTGATCCACTAGTCATTGCATGTGTGTGATTTTCCTAAACCACATGTATCCACTGGTGACATTCCATGTGTGTTGTTTTCCTAAACCACATAGATCCACTAGAGTCTCTGCATGTGTTTTCTTTTCCTAAACCACATTGATCCAGTAGAGTCACTACATGTGTGTTCTTTTGTTAAACCACTAGATCCAATAGAGTCCCTGCCTGTGTGTTCTTTTCCTAAACCACATGGATCCACTAGTGACATTGCATGTGTGTTCTTTTCCTAAACCACATTGATCCACCAGAGTCACTTCATGTGAGTTCTTTTCATAAACCACATTGATCCACTTGAGTCATTGCATGTGTGTTCTTTTCCTAAACCAAATTGATCCACTAGAGTCACTACATGTGTGTTCTTTCCTAATCCACATCGATCCACTGGAGTCACTGCATGTGTGTTCTTTTCCTAAACCACATTGATCATGTACAGTCATTGCAGGTGTGTTCTTTTCCTAAACCACATTGATCCACTAGAGTCACATCATGTGTGTTCTTTTCCTAATCCACATTGATCCACTAGAGTCATTGCATGTGTGTTCTTTTCCTAAACCACATTGATCCACTACTGTCATTGCATGTGTGTTCTTTTTTCCTAAACCACATTAATCCGCTGGAGTCACTCCATGTGTGTTCTTTTCCTAAACCACATTGATCCACTACAGTTATTGCATGTGTGTTATTTTCCTAAACCACATTGATCCACTAGAGTCGCTGCATGTGTTTTCTTTTTCCTAAAGCACATTGATCCACTATAGTCACTACATGTGTGTTCTTTTCCTAAACAACATGGATCAACTAGAGTCACCGCATGTGTGTTCTTTTCCTAAACCAGATGGGTCCACTAGTGACATTGCATTTGTGATCTTTTCCTAAACCACATAGATCCACTAGAGTCACTTCATGTGTGTTCTTTTCCTAAACCAAATTGAGCCAATGGTAACATTGCATGTGTGTTCTTTTCCTAAACCACATTGATCCAATTATGAAATTGCATGTGTGCTCTTTTCTTATACCACATTGATCCACTTGAGTCACGCCATGTGTGTTCTATTCCTAAATCACATTGATCGACTAGAGTCACTACATGTGAGTTCTTTTCCTAAACCACATGGATCCACTAGAGTCATTGCATGTGTGTTTTCCTAAACCACATTGATCCACTTGTGACACTGCATGTGTGTCCTTTTCATAAACCACATTGATCCATTAGAGTCATTGCATGTGTGTTCTTTTCCTAAACCACATGGATCCACTGGTGACATTCCATGAGTGTTGTTTTCCTAAACGACATTGATCCACTAGAGTCTCTGCATGTGTTTTCTTTTCCTAAACCACATTGATCCACTATAGTCATTGCATGTGTGTTCTTTTCCTAAACCACATGGATCCAGTAGAGTCCATTCATGTGTGTTCTTTTCCTAAACCACATGGATCCACTACTGACATTGCATGTGTGTTCTTTTCCTAAACCACATTCATCCAGTACAGTCATTGGATGTGTGTTCTTTTTTTCTAACCACATTGATCCACTAGAGTCACTTCATGTGTGTTCTTTTCCTAATCCACAATGACCCACTAGAGTCATTGCATGTGTGTTCTTTGCCTAAACCACATTAATCCGCTGCAGTCACTTCTTGTGTGTTCTTTTCCTAAACCACATTGATCCACCATAGTTATGGCATGTGTGTTATTTTCCTTAACAACATTGTCCACTAGAGTCACTACATGTGTTTTCATTTTCCTAAACCACATTGATCCACTACAGTCACTACATGTGTGTTCTTTTCCTAAACAACATGGATCAACTAGAGTCAGTGCATGTGTGTTCTTTTCCTAAACCACATGGATCCACTAGTGACATTGCATTTGTGTTCTTTTCCTAAACCACATAGTTCCACTAGAGTCACTTCATGTGTGTTATTTTCCTAAACCACATTGATCCAATGGTGAGATTGCATGTGTATTCTTTTACTAAACCACATTGATCCACTTATGAAATTGCATTTGTGTTCTTTTCTTATACCACATTTATCCACTTGAGTCACTACATGTGTGTTCTATTCCTAAATCACATTGATCCACTAGAATCACTGCATGTGTGTTCTTTTCCTAAACCACATGGATCCACTCGAGCATTGCATGTGTGTTTTCCTAAACCACATTGATCCACTTGTGACACTGCATATGTGTTCTTTTCCTAAACCACATTGATCCACTAGAGTAATTGCATGTGTGTGATTTTCCTAAACCACATGTATCCACTTGTGACATTCCATGTGTGTTGTTTTCCTAAACCACATAGATCCACTAGAGTCTCTGCATGTGTTTTCTTTTCCTAAACCACATTGATCCAGTAGAGTCACTGCATGTGTGTTCTTTTGTTAAACCACTTGATCCAATAGAGTCCCTGCCTGTGTGTTCTTTTCCTAAACCACATGGATCCACTAGTGACATTGCATGTGTGTTCTTTTCCTAAACCACATTCATCCAGTACAGTCATTGGATGTGTGTTCTTTTTTTCTAACCACATTGATCCACTAGAGTCACTTCATGTGTGTTCTTTTCCTAATCCACAATGACCCACTAGAGTCATTGCATGTGTGTTCTTTGCCTAAACCACATTAATCCGCTGCAGTCACTTCTTGTGTGTTCTTTTCCTAAACCACATTGATCCACCATAGTTATGGCATGTGTGTTATTTTCCTTAACAACATTGTCCACTAGAGTCACTACATGTGTTTTCATTTTCCTAAACCACATTGATCCACTACAGTCACTACATGTGTGTTCTTTTCCTAAACAACATGGATCAACTAGAGTCAGTGCATGTGTGTTCTTTTCCTAAACCACATGGATCCACTAGTGACATTGCATTTGTGTTCTTTTCCTAAACCACATAGTTCCACTAGAGTCACTTCATGTGTGTTATTTTCCTAAACCACATTGATCCAATAGTGAGATTGCATGTGTATTCTTTTACTAAACCACATTGATCCACTTATGAAATTGCATTTGTGTTCTTTTCTTATACCACATTTATCCACTTGAGTCACTACATGTGTGTTCTATTCCTAAATCACATTGATCCACTAGAATCACTGCATGTGTGTTCTTTTCCTAAACCACATGGATCCACTCGAGCATTGCATGTGTGTTTTCCTAAACCACATTGATCCACTTGTGACACTGCATATGTGTTCTTTTCCTAAACCACATTGATCCACTAGAGTAATTGCATGTGTGTGATTTTCCTAAACCACATGTATCCACTTGTGACATTCCATGTGTGTTGTTTTCCTAAACCACATAGATCCACTAGAGTCTCTGCATGTGTTTTCTTTTCCTAAACCACATTGATCCAGTAGAGTCACTGCATGTGTGTTCTTTTGTTAAACCACTTGATCCAATAGAGTCCCTGCCTGTGTGTTCTTTTCCTAAACCACATGGATCCACTAGTGACATTGCATGTGTGTTCTTTTCCTAAACCACATTGATCCACCAGAGTCACTTCATGTGTGTTCTTTTCATAAACCACATTGATCCACTTGAGTCATTGCATGTGTATTACTTTCCTATACCACATTGATCCACTGGAGTCACTTCATTTGTGTTCTTTTCCTAAACCACATGGATCCACTGGAGTCACTGCATGTGTGTTCTTTTCCTAAACCACATTGATCATGTACAGTCATTGCAGGTGTGTTCTTTTCCTAAACCACATTGATCCACTAGAGTCACATCATGTGTGTTCTTTTCCTAATCCACATTGATCCACTAGAGTCATTGCATGTGTGTTCTTTTCCTGAACCACATTGATCCACTACTGTCATTGCATGTGTGTTCTTTTTTCCTAAACCACATTAATCCGCTGGAGTCACTCCATGTGTGTTCTTTTCCTAAACCACATTGATCCACTACAGTTATTGCATGTGTGTTATTTTCCTAAACCACATTGATCCACTAGAGTCGCTGCATGTGTTTTCTTTTTCCTAAACCACATTGATCCACTATAGTCACTACATGTGTGTTCTTTTCCTAAACAACATGGATCAACTAGAGTCACTGCATGTGTGTTCTTTTCCTAAACCAGATGGGTCCACTAGTGACATTGCATTTGTGATCTTTTCCTAAACCACATAGATCCACTAGAGTCACTTCATGTGTGTTCTTTTCCTAAACCAAATTGAGCCAATGGTAACATTGCATGTGTGTTCTTTTCCTAAACCACATTGATCCAATTATGAAATTGCATGTGTGCTCTTTTCTTATACCACATTGATCCACTTGAGTCACGCCATGTGTGTTCTATTCCTAAATCACATTGATCGACTAGAGTCACTGCATGTGAGTTCTTTTCCTAAACCACATGGATCCACTAGAGTCATTGCATGTGTGTTTTCCTAAACCACATTGATCCACTTGTGACACTGCATGTGTGTCCTTTTCATAAACCACATTGATCCATTAGAGTCATTGCATGTGTGTTCTTTTCCTAAACCACATGGATCCACTGGTGACATTCCATGAGTGTTGTTTTCCTAAACGACATTGATCCACTAGAGTCTCTGCATGTGTTTTCTTTTCCTAAACCACATTGATCCACTATAGTCACTGCATGTGTGTTCTTTTCCTAAACCACATGGATCCAGTAGAGTCCATTCATGTGTGTTCTTTTCCTAAACCACATGGATCCACTACTGACATTGCATGTGTGTTCTTTTCCTAAACCACATTCATCCAGTACAGTCATTGCATGTATGTTCTTTTTTTCTAACCACATTGATCCACTAGAGTCACTTCATGTGTGTTCTTTTCCTAATCCACAATGACCCACTAGAGTCATTGCATGTGTGTTCTTTGCCTAAACCACATTAATCCGCTGCAGTCACTTCTTGTGTGTTCTTTTCCTAAACCACATTGATCCACCATAGTTATGGCATGTGTGTTATTTTCCTTAACAACATTGTCCACTAGAGTCACTACATGTGTTTTCTTTTTCCTAAACCACATTTATCCACTACAGTTACTACATGTGTGTTCTTTTCCTAAACAACATGGATCAACTAGAGTCAGTGCATGTGTGTTCTTTTCCTAAACCACATGGATCCACTAGTGACATTGCATTTGTGTTCTTTTCCTAAACCACATAGTTCCACTAGAGTCACTTCATGTGTGTTATTTTCCTAAACCACATTGATCCAATGGTGAGATTGCATGTGTATTCTTTTACTAAACCACATTGATCCACTTATGAAATTGCATTTGTGTTCTTTTCTTATACCACATTTATCCACTTGAGTCACTACATGTGTGTTCTATTCCTAAATCACATTGATCCACTAGAATCACTGCATGTGTGTTCTTTTCCTAAACCACATGGATCCACTTGAGCATTGCATGTGTGTTTTCCTAAACCACATTGATCCACTTGTGACACTGCATATGTGTTCTTTTCCTAAACCACATTGATCCACTAGAGTCATTGCATGTGTGTGATTTTCCTAAACCACATGTATCCACTTGTGACATTCCATGTGTGTTGTTTTCCTAAACCACATAGATCCACTAGAGTCTCTGCATGTGTTTTCTTTTCCTAAACCACATTGATCCAGTAGAGTCACTGCATGTGTGTTCTTTCGTTAAACCACTTGATCCAATAGAGTCCCTGCCTGTGTGTTCTTTTCCTAAACCACATGGATCCACTAGTGACATTGCATGTGTGTTCTTTTCCTAAACCACATTGATCCACCAGAGTCACTTCATGTGTGTTCTTTTCATAAACCACATTGATCCACTTGAGTCATTGTATGTGTATTACTTTCCTATACCACATTGATCCACTGGAGTCACTTCATTTGTGTTCTTTTCCTAAACCACATGGATCCACTGGAGTCACTGCATGTGTGTTCTTTTCCTAAACCACATTGATCATGTACAGTCATTGCAGGTGTGTTCTTTTCCTAAACCACATTGATCCACTAGAGTCACTTCATGTGTGTTCTTTTCCTAATCCACATTGATCCACTAGAGTCATTGCATGTGTGTTCTTTTCCTAAACCACATTGATCCACTACTGTCATTGCATGTGTGTTCTTTTTCCTAAACCACATTAATCCGCTGGAGTCACTCCATGTGTGTTCTTTTCCTAAACCACATGATCCACTACAGTTATTGCATGTGTATTATTTTCCTAAACCACATTGATCCACTAGAGTCACTGCATGTGTTTTCTTTTTCCTAAACCACATTGATCCACTATAGTCACTACATGTGTGTTCTTTTCCTAAACAACATGGATCAACTAGAGTCACCGCATGTGTGTTCTTTTCCTAAACCAGATGGGTCCACTAGTGACATTGCATTTGTGATCTTTTCCTAAACCACATAGATCCACTAGAGTCACTTCATGTGTGTTCTTTTCCTAAACCAAATTGAGCCAATGGTAACATTGCATGTGTGTTCTTTTCCTAAACCACATTGATCCAATTATGAAATTGCATGTGTGCTCTTTTCTTATACCACATTGATCCACTTGAGTCACGCCATGTGTGTTCTATTCCTAAATCACATTGATCGACTAGAGTCACTGCATGTGAGTTCTTTTCCTAAACCACATGGATCCACTAGAGTCATTGCATGTGTGTTTTCCTAAACCACATTGATCCACTTGTGACACTGCATGTGTGTCCTTTTCATAAACCACATTGATCCACTAGAGTCATTGCATGTGTGTTCTTTTCCTAAACCACATGGATCCACTGGTGACATTCCATGAGTGTTGTTTTCCTAAACGACATTGATCCACTAGAGTCTCTACATGTGTTTTCTTTTCCTAAACCACATTGATCCACTAGAGTCACTGCATGTGTGTTCTTTTCCTAAACCACATGGATCCAGTAGAGTACATTCATGTGTGTTCTTTTCCTAAACCACATGGATCCACTACTGACATTGCATGTGTGTTCTTTTCCTAAACCACATTCATCCAGTACAGTCATTGCACGTGTGTTCTTTTTTCCTAACCACATTGATCCACTAGAGTCACTTCATGTGTGTTCTTTTCCTAATCCACATTGACCCACTAGAGTCATTGCATGTGTGTTCTTTGCCTAAACCACATTAATCCGCTGCAGTCACTTCTTGTGTGTTCTTTTCCTAAACCACATTGATCCACAATAGTTATGGCATGTGTGTTATTTTCCTAAACCACATTGATCCACTAGAGTCACTACATGTGTTTTATTTTTCCTAAACCACATTGATCCACTACAGTCACTACATGTGTGTTCTTTTCCTAAACTACATGGATCAACTAGAGTCAGTGCATGTATGTTCTTTTCCTAAACCACATGGATCCACTAGTGACATTGCATTTGTGTTCTTTTCCTAAACCACATAGTTCCACTAGAGTCACTTCATGTGTGTTATTTCCCTAAACCACATTGATCCAATGGTGAGATTGCATGTGTATTCTTTTACTAAACCACATTGATCCACTTATGAAATTGCATTTGTGTTCTTTTCTGATACCACATTTATCCACTTGAGTCACTACATGTGTGTTCTATTCCTAAATTACATTGATCCACTAGAGTCACTGCATGTGTGTTCTTTTCCTAAACCACATGGATCCACTAGTGACATTGCATTTGTGTTCTTTTCCTAAACCACATAGATCCACTAGAGTCAGTTCATGTGTGTTCTTTTCCTAAATCACATTGATCCACTAGAGTCACTGCATGTGTGTTCTATTCCTAAATCACATTGATCCACTTGTGACACTGCATCTGTGTTCTTTTCCTAAACCACATTGATCCACTTGAGTCATTGCATGTGTGTTCTTTTCCTAAACCACATGTATCCACTGGTGACATTCCATGTGTGTTGTTTTCCTAAACCACATAGATCCACTAGAGTCTCTGCATGTGTTTTCTTTTCCTAAACCACATTGATCCAGTAGAGTCACTGCATGTGTGTTCTTTTGTTAAACCACTAGATCCAATAGAGTCCCTGCATGTGTGTTCTTTTCCTAAACCACATGGATCCACTAGTGACATTGCATGTGTGTTCTTTTCCTAAACCACATTGATCCACCAGAGTCACTTCATGTGTGTTCTTTTCATAAACCACATTGATCCACTTGAGTCATTGCATGTGTATTACTTTCCTATACCACATTGATCCACTGGAGTCACTTCATTTGTTTTCTTTTCCTAAACCACATGGATCCACTAGAGTCACTGCATGTGTGTTCTTTTCCTAAACCACATTGATCATGTACAGTCATTGCAGGTGTGTTCTTTTCCTAAACAACATTGATCCACTAGAGTCACTTCATGTGAGTTCTTTTCCTAATCCACATTGATCCACTAGAGTCATTGCATGTGTCTTCTTTTCCTAAACCACATTGATCCACTACTGTCATTGCATGTGTGTTCTTTTTCCTAAACCACATTAATCCGCTAGAGTCACTCCATGTGTGTTCTTTTCCTAAACCACATTGATCCACTACAGTTATTGCATGTGTGTTATTTTCCTAAACCACATTGATCCACTAGAGTCACTGCATGTGTTTTCTTTTTCCTAAACCACATTGATCCACTATAGTCACTAGATGTGTGTTCTTTTCCTAAACAACATGGATCAACTAGAGTCACCGCATGTGTGTTCTTTTCCTAAACCAGATGGGTCCACTAGTGACATTGTATTTGTGATCTTTTCCTAAACTAGATAGATCCACTAGAGTCACTTCATGTGTGTTCTTTTCCTAAACCAAATTGAGCCAATGGTAACATTGCATGTGTGTTCTTTTCCTAAACCACATTGATCCAATTATGAAATTGCATGTGTGCTCTTTTCTTATACCACATTGATCCACTTGAGTCACGCCATGTGTGTTCTATTCCTAAATCACATTGATCGACTAGAGTCACTGCATGTGAGTTCTTTTCCTAAACCACATGGATCCACTAGAGTCATTGCATGTGTGTTTTCCTAAACCACATTGATCCACTTGTGACACTGCATGTGTGTCCTTTTCATAAACCACATTGATCCACTAGAGTCATTGCATGTGTGTTCTTTTCCTAAACCACATGGATCCACTGGTGACATTCCATGAGTGTTGTTTTCCTAAACGACATTGATCCACTAGACTCTTTGCATGTGTTTTATTTTCCTAAACCACATTGATCCACTAGAGTCATTGCATGTTTGTTCTTTTCCTAAACCACATTGATCCACTACAGTCATTGCATGTGTGTTCTTTTTCCTAAACGACATTAATCCGCTGGAGTCACTCCATGTGTGTTCTTTCCCTAAACCACATTGATCCACTATAGTTATCGCATGTGTGTTATTTTCCTAAACCACATTGATCCACTAGAGTTACTGCATGTGTTTTCTTTTTCCTAAACCATATTGATCCACTATAGTCACTACATGTGTGTTCTTTTCCTAAACAACATGGATCAACTAGAGTCACCGCATGTGTGTTCTTTTCCTAAACCAGATGGATCCACTAGTGACATTGCATTTGTGGTCTTTTCCTAAACCACATAGATCCACTAGAGTCACTTCATGTGTGTTGTTTTTCTAAACGAAATTGATCCAATGGTTACATTGCATGTGTGTTCTTTTCCTAAACCACATTGATCCAATTATGAAATTGCATGTGTGCTCTTTTCTTATACCACATTGATCCACTTGAGTCACGCCATGTGTGTTCTATTCCTAAATCACATTGATCGACTAGAGTCACTGCATGTGAGTTCTTTTCCTAAACAACATGGATCCAGTAGAGTCCATTCATTTGTGTTCTTTTCCTAAACCACATGGATCCACTACTAACATTGCATGTGTGTTCTTTTCCTAAACCACATTGATCCAGTACAGTTATTGTATGTGTGTTCTTTTCCTAAACCACATTGATCCACTAGAGTCACTTCATGTGTGTTCTTTTCCTAAACCACATGGATCAACTAGAGTCACTGCATGTGTGTTCTTTTCCTAAACCACACGGATCCAGTAGTGACATTGCACGTGTGTTCTTTTCCTAAACCACATGGATCCACTAGAGTCATTGCATTTGTGTTTTCCTAAACCACATTGATCCACTTGTGACACTGCATGTTTGTCCTTTTCATAAACCACATTGATCCACTAGAGTCATTGCATGTGTGTTCTTTTCCTAAACCACATGGATCCACTGGTGACATTCCATGAGTGTTGTTTTCCTAAACGACATTGATCCACTAGAGTCTCTGCATGTGTTTTCTTTTCCTAAACCACATTGATCCACTATAGTCACTGCATCTGTGTTCTTTTCCTAAACCACATGGATCCAGTAGAGTCCATTCATGTGTGTTCTTTTCCTAAACCACATGGATCCACTACTGACATTGCATGTGTGTTCTTTTCCTAAACCACATTCATCCAGTACAGTCATTGCATGTGTGTTCTTTTTTCCTAACCACATTGATCCACTAGAGTCACCTCATGTGTGTTCTTTTCCTAATCCACATTGACCCACTAGAGTCATTGCATGTGTGTTATTTTCCTAAACCACATTGATCCACTACAGTCATTGTATGTGTGTTCTTTGCCTAAACGACATTAATCCGCTGGAGTCACTTCATGTGTGTTCTTTTCCTAAACCACATTGATGCACCATGGTTATTGCATGTGTGTTAGTTTCCTAAACCACATTGATCCACTAGAGTCACTACATGTGTTTTCTTTTGCATAAAACACATTGATCCACTACAGTCACTACATGTGTGTTCTTTTCCTAAACAACATGGATCAACTAGAGTTAGTGCATGTGTGTTCTTTTCCTTAACCACATGGATCCACTAGTGACATTGCATTTGTGTTCTTTTCCTAAACCACATAGTTCCACTATAGTCACTTCATGTGTGTTCTTTTCCTAAACCACATTGATCCACTACTGTCATTGCATGTGTGTTCTTTTTCCTAAACCATATTAATCCGCTGGAGTCACTCCATGTGTGTTCTTTTCCTAAACCACATTGATCCACTACAATTATTGCATGTGTGTTATTTTCCTAAACCACATTGATCCACTAGAGTCACTACATGTGTTTTCTTTTTCCTAAACCACATTGATCCACTATAGTCACTACATGTGTGTTCTTTTCCTAAACAACATGGATCAACTAGAGTCACCGAATGTGTGTTCTTTTCCTAAACCAAATGGGTCCACTAGTGACATTGCATTTGTGATCTTTTCCTAAACCACATAGATCCACTAGAGTCACTTCATGTGTGTTCTTTTCCTAAACCAAATTGAGCCAATGGTACATTGCATGTGTGTTCTTTTCCTAAACCACATTGATCCAATTATGAAATTGCATGTGTGCTCTTTTCTTATACCACATTGATCCACTTGGGTCACGCCATGTGTGTTCTATTCCTAAATCACATTGATCGACTAGAGTCACTGCATGTGAGTTCTTTTCCTAAACCACATGGATCCACTAGAGTCATTGCATGTGTGTTTTCCTAAACCACATTGATCCACTTGTGACACTGCATGTGTGTCCTTTTCATAAACCACATTGATCCACTAGAGTCATTGCAAGTGTGCTCTTTTCCTAAACCACATGGATCCACTGGTGACATTCCATGAGTGTTGTTTTCCTAAACGACATTGATCCACTAGAGTCTCTACATATGTTTTCTTTTCCTAAACCACATTGATCCACTATAGTCACTGCATGTGTGTTCTTTTCCTAAACCACATGGATCCAGTAGAGTCCATTCATGTGTGTCCTTTTCCTAAACCACATGGATCCACTACTGATATTGCATGTGTGTTCTTTTCCTAAACCACATTCATCCAGTACAATCATTGCATGTGTGTTCTTTTTTCCTAACAACATTGATCCACTAGAGTCACTTCATGTGTGTTCTTTTCCTAATCCACATTGACCCACTAGAGTCATTGCATGTGTGTTATTTTCCTAAACCACATTGATCCACTATAGTCATTGTATGTGTTTTCTTTGCCTAAACCACATTAATCCACTGGAGTCACTTCATGTGTGTTCTTTTCCTAAACCACATTGATCCACCATAGTTATTGCATGTGTGTTAGTTTCCTAAACCACATTGATCCACTAGAGTCACTACATGTGTTTTATTTTTCCTAAACCACATTGATCCACTACAGTCACTACATGTGTGTTCTTTCCCTAAACAACATGGATCAACTAGAGTCAGTGCATGTGTGTTCTTTTCCTTAACCACATGGATCCACTAGTGACATTGCATTTGTGTTCTTTTCCTAAACCACATAGTTCCACTAGAGTCACTTCATGTGTGTTCTTTTCCTAAACCACATGGATCCACTAGGGACATTGCATGTGTGTTCTTTCCCTAAACCACATTGATCCACCAGAGTCACATCATGTGTGTTCTTTTCATAAACCGCCTTGATCCACTTGAGTCATTGCATGTGTATTACTTTCCTATACCACATGGATCCACTGGAGTCACTGCATGTGTGTTCTTTTCCTAAACCACATTGATCCAGTACAGTCATTGCAGGTGTGTTCTTTTCCTAAACCACATTGATCCACTAGAGTCACTTCATGTGTGTTCTTTTCCTAATCCACATTGATCCACTAGAGTCATTGCATGTGTGTTCTTTTCCTAAACCACATTGATCCACTACAGTCATTGCATGTGTGTTATTTTTCCTAAACGACATTAATCCGCTGGAGTCACTCCATGTGTGTTATTTTCCTAAACCACATTGATCCACTACAGTTATTGCATGTGTGTTATTTTCCTAAACCACATTGATCCACTAGATTCACTACATGTGTTTTCTTTTTCCTAAACCACATTGATCCACTATAGTCACTACATGTGTGTTCTTTTCCTAAACAACATGGATCAACTAGAGTCACCGCATGTGTGTTCTTTTCCTAAACCAGATGGATCCACTAGTGACATTGCATTTGTGGTCTTTTCCTAAACCACATAGATCCACTAGAGTCACTTCATGTGTGTTGTTTTTCTAAACGAAATTGATCCAATGGTTACATTGCATGTGTGTTCTTTTCCTAAACCACATTGATCCAATTATGAAATTGCATGTGTGCTCTTTTCTTATACCACATTGATCCACTTGAGTCACGCCATGTGTGTTCTATTCCTAAATCACATTGATCGACTAGAGTCACTGCATGTGAGTTCTTTTCCTAAACAACATGGATCCAGTAGAGTCCATTCATTTGTGTTCTTTTCCTAAACCACATGGATCCACTACTAACATTGCATGTGTGTTCTTTTCCTAAACCACATTGATCCAGTACAGTCATTGTATGTGTGTTCTTTTCCTAAACCACATTGATCCACTAGAGTCACTTCATGTGTGTTCTTTTCCTAAACCACATGGATCAACTAGAGTCACTGCATGTGTGTTCTTTTCCTAAACCACACGGATCCAGTAGTGACATTGCACGTGTGTTCTTTTCCTAAACCACATGGATCCACTAGAGTCATTGCATTTGTGTTTTCCTAAACCACATTGATCCACTTGTGACACTGCATGTTTGTCCTTTTCATAAACCACATTGATCCACTAGAGTCATTGCATGTGTGTTCTTTTCCTAAACCACATGGATCCACTGGTGACATTCCATGAGTGTTGTTTTCCTAAACGACATTGATCCACTAGAGTCTCTGCATGTGTTTTCTTTTCCTAAACCACATTGATCCACTATAGTCACTGCATCTGTGTTCTTTTCCTAAACCACATGGATCCAGTAGAGTCCATTCATGTGTGTTCTTTTCCTAAACCACATGGATCCACTACTGACATTGCATGTGTGTTCTTTTCCTAAACCACATTCATCCAGTACAGTCATTGCATGTGTGTTCTTTTTTCCTAACCACATTGATCCACTAGAGTCACCTCATGTGTGTTCTTTTCCTAATCCACATTGACCCACTAGAGTCATTGCATGTGTGTTATTTTCCTAAACCACATTGATCCACTACAGTCATTGTATGTGTGTTCTTTGCCTAAACCACATTAATCCGCTGGAGTCACTTCATGTGTGTTCTTTTCCTAAACCACATTGATGCACCATGGTTATTGCATGTGTTTTAGTTTCCTAAACCACATTGATCCACTAGAGTCACTACATGTGTTTTCTTTTGCCTAAAACACATGGATCCACTACAGTCACTACATGTGTGTTCTTTTCCTAAACAACATGGATCAACTAGAGTTAGTGCATGTGTGTTCTTTTCCTTAACCACATGGATCCACTAGTGACATTGCATTTGTGTTCTTTTCCTAAACCACATAGTTCCACTATAGTCACTTCATGTGTGTTCTTTTCCTAAACCACATTGATCCACTACTGTCATTGCATGTGTGTTCTTTTTCCTAAACCATATTAATCCGCTGGAGTCACTCCATGTGTGTTCTTTTCCTAAACCACATTGATCCACTACAGTTATTGCATGTGTGTTATTTTCCTAAACCACATTGATCCACTAGAGTCACTACATGTGTTTTCTTTTTCCTAAACCACATTGATCCACTATAGTCACTACATGTGTGTTCTTTTCCTAAACAACATGGATCAACTAGAGTCACCGAATGTGTGTTCTTTTCCTAAACCAAATGGGTCCACTAGTGACATTGCATTTGTGATCTTTTCCTAAACCACATAGATCCACTAGAGTCACTTCATGTGTGTTCTTTTCCTAAACCAAATTGAGCCAATGGTACATTGCATGTGTGTTCTTTTCCTAAACCACATTGATCCAATTATGAAAATTGCATGTGTGCTCTTTTCTTATACCACATTGATCCACTTGGGTCACGCCATGTGTGTTCTATTCCTAAATCACATTGATCGACTAGAGTCACTGCATGTGAGTTCTTTTCCTAAACCACATGGATCCACTAGAGTCATTGCATGTGTGTTTTCCTAAACCACATTGGTCCACTTGTGACACTGCATGTGTGTCCTTTTCATAAACCACATTGATCCACTAGAGTCATTGCAAGTGTGCTCTTTTCCTAAACCACATGGATCCACTGGTGACATTCCATGAGTGTTGTTTTCCTAAACGACATTGATCCACTAGAGTCTCTACATATGTTTTCTTTTCCTAAACCACATTGATCCACTATAGTCACTGCATGTGTGTTCTTTTCCTAAACCACATGGATCCAGTAGAGTCCATTCATGTGTGTCCTTTTCCTAAACCACATGGATCCACTACTGATATTGCATGTGTGTTCTTTTCCTAAACCACATTCATCCAGTACAATCATTGCATGTGTGTTTTTTTTTCCTAACAACATTGATCCACTAGAGTCACTTCATGTGTGTTCTTTTCCTAATCCACATTGACCCACTAGAGTCATTGCATGTGTGTTATTTTCCTAAACCACATTGATCCACTACTGTCATTGTATGTGTTTTCTTTGCCTAAACCACATTAATCCGCTAGAGTCACTTCATGTGTGTTCTTTTCCTAAACCACATTGATCCACCATAGTTATTACATGTGTGTTAGTTTCCTAAACCACATTGATCCACTAGAGTCACTACATGTGTTTTATTTTTCCTAAACCACATTGATCCACTACAGTCACTACATGTGTGTTCTTTCCCTAAACAACATGGATCAACTAGAGTCAGTGCATGTGTGTTCTTTTCCTTAACCACATGGATCCACTAGTGACATTGCATTTGTGTTCTTTTCCTAAACCACATAGTTCCACTAGAGTCACTTCATGTGTGTTCTTTTCCTAAACCACATGGATCCACTAGGGACATTGCATGTGTGTTCTTTCCCTAAACCACATTGATCCACCAGAGTCACATCATGTGTGTTCTTTTCATAAACCGCCTTGATCCACTTGAGTCATTGCATGTGTATTACTTTCCTATACCACATGGATCCACTGGAGTCACTGCATGTGTGTTCTTTTCCTAAACCACATTGATCCAGTACAGTCATTGCAGGTGTGTTCTTTTCCTAAACCACATTGATCCACTAGAGTCACTTCATGTGTGTTCTTTTCCTAATCCACATTGATCCACTAGAGTCATTGCATGTGTGTTCTTTTCCTAAACCACATTGATCCACTATAGTCATTGCATGTGTGTTCTTTTTCCTAAACGACATTAATCCGCTGGAGTCACTCCATGTGTGTTATTTTCCTAAACCACATTGATCCACTACAGTTATTGCATGTGTGTTATTTTCCTAAACCACATTGATCCACTAGAGTCACTGCATGTGTTTTCTTTTTCCTAAACCACATTGATCCACTATAGTCACTACATGTGTGTTCTTTTCCTAAACAACATGGATCAACTAGAGTCACCGCATGTGTGTTCTTTTCCTAAACCAGATGGGTCCACTAGTGACATTGCATTTGTGATCTTTTCCTAAACCACATAGATCCACTAGAGTCACTTCATGTGTGTTGTTTTTCTAAACGAAATTGATCCAATGGTTACGTTGCATGTGTGTTCTTTTCCTAAACCACATTGATCCAATTATGAAATTGCATGTGTGCTCTTTTCTTATACCACATTGATCCACTTGGGTCACGCCATGTGTGTTCTATTCCTAAATCACATTGATCGACTAGAGTCACTGCATGTGAGTTCTTTTCCTAAACCACATGGATCCACTAGAGTCATTGCATGTGTGTTTTCCTAAACCACATTGATCCACTTGTGACACTGCATGTGTGTCCTTTTCATAAACCACATTGATCCACTAGAGTCATTGCATGTGTGTTCTTTTCCTAAACCACATGGATCCACTGGTGACATTCCATGAGTGTTGTTTTCCTAAACGACATTGATCCACTAGAGTCTCTGCATATGTTTTCTTTTCCTAAACCACATTGATCCACTATAGTCACTGCATGTGTGTTCTTTTCCTAAACCACATGGATCCAGTAGAGTCCATTCATGTGTGTTCTTTTCCTAAACCACATGGATCCACTACTGACATTGCATGTGTGTTCTTTTCCTAAACCACATTCATCCAGTACAGTCATTGCATGTGTGTTCTTTTTTCCTAACAACATTGATCCACTAGAGTCACTTCATGTGTGTTCTTTTCCTAATCCACATTGACCCACTAGAGTCATTGCATGTGTGTTATTTTCCTAAACCACATTGATCCACTACAGTCATTGTATGTGTTTTCTTTGCCTAAACCACATTAATCCGCTGGAGTCACTTCATGTGTGTTCTTTTCCTAAACCACATTGATCCACCATAGTTATTGCATGTGTGTTAGTTTCCTAAACCACATTGATCCACTAGAGTCACTACATGTGTTTTATTTTTCCTAAACCACATTGATCCACTACAGTCACTACATGTGTGTTCTTTTCCTAAACAACATGGATCAAATAGAGTCAGTGCATGTGTGTTCTTTTCCTTAACCACATGGATCCACTAGTGACATTGCATTTCTGTTCTTTTCCTAAACCAAATAGTTCCACTATAGTCACTTCATGTGTGTTCTTTTCCTAAACCACATGGATCCACTAGGGACATTGCATGTGTGTTCTTTCCCTAAACCACATTGATCCACTAGAGTCACATCATGTGTGTTCTTTTCATAAACCGCCTTGATCCACTTGAGTCATTGCATGTGTATTACTTTCCTATACCACATGGATCCACTGGAGTCACTGCATGTGTGTTCTTTTCCTAAACCACATTGATCCAGTACAGTCATTGCAGGTGTGTTCTTTTCCTAAACCACATTAATCCACTAGAGTCACTTCATGTGTGTTTTCCTAAACCACATTGATCCACTAGAGTCATTGCATGTGTGTTCTTTTCCTAAACCACATTGATCCACTACAGTCATTGCATGTGTGATCTTTTTCCTAAACGACATTAATCCGCTGGAGTCACTCCATGTGTGTTCTTTCCCTAAACCACATTGATCCACTATAGTTATCGCATGTGTGTTATTTTCCTAAACCACATTGATCCACTAGAGTCACTGCATGTGTTTTCTTTTTCCTAAACCACATTGATCCACTATAGTCACTACATGTGTGTTCTTTTCCTAAACAACATGGATCAACTAGAGTCACCGCATGTGTGTTCTTTTCCTAAACTAGATGGATGCACTAGTGACATTGCATTTGTGGTCTTTTCCTAAACCACATAGATCCACTAGAGTCACTTCATGTCTGTTGTTTTTCTAAACGAAATTGATCTAATGGTTACGTTGCATGTGTGTTCTTTTCCTAAACCACATTGATCCAATTATGAAATTGCATGTGTGCTCTTTTCTTATACCACATTGATCCACTTGAGTCACGCCATGTGTGTTCTATTCCTAAATCACATTGATCGACTAGAGTCACTGCATGTGAGTTCTTTTCCTAAACAACATGGATCCAGTAGAGTCCATTCATTTGTGTTCTTTTCCTAAACCACATGGATCCACTACTAACATTGCATGTGTGTTCTTTTCCTAAACCACATTGATCCAGTACAGTCATTGTATGTGTGTTCTTTTCCTAAACCACATTGATCCACTAGAGTCACTTCATGTGTGTTCTTTTCCTAAACCACATGGATCACTAGAGTCACTGCATGTGTGTTCTTTTCCGAAACCACATGGATCCACTAGTGACATTACATGTGTGTTCTTTTCCTAAACCACATGGATCCACTAGAGTCATCGCATGTGTGTTTTCCTAAACCACATTGATCCACTTGTGACACTGCATGTGTGTCCTTTTCATAAACCACATTGATCCACTAGAGTCATTGCATGTGTGTTCTTGTTCTAAACCACATGGATCCACTGGTGACATTCCATGAGTGTTGTTTTCCTAAACGACATTGATCCACTAGAGTCTCTGCATGTGTTTTCTTTTCCTAAACCACATTGATCCACTATAGTCACTGCATGTGTGTTCTTTTCCTAAACCACATGGATCCAGTAGAGTCCATTCATGTGTGTTCTTTTCCTAAACCACATGGATCCACTACTGACATTGCATGTGTGTTCTTTTCCTAAACCACATTCATCCAGTACAGTCATTGCATGTGTGTTCTTTTTTCCTAACAACATTGATCCACTAGAGTCACTTCATGTGTGTTCTTTTCCTAATCCACATTGACCCACTAGAGTCATTGCATGTGTGTTATTTTCCTAAACCACATTGATCCACTACAGTCATTGTATGTGTTTTCTTTGCCTAAACCACATTAATCCACTGGAGTCACTTCATGTGTGTTCTTTTCCTAAACCACATTGATCCACCATAGTTATTGCATGTGTGTTAGTTTCCTAAACCACATTGATCCACTAGAGTCACTATATGTGTTTTCTTTTTCCTAAACCACATTGATCCACTACAGTCACTACATGTGTGTTCTTTTCCTAAACAACATGGATCAACTAGAGTCAGTGCATGTGTGTTGTTTTCCTTAACCACATGGATCCACTAGTGACATTGCATTTGTGTTCTTTTCCTAAACCACATAGTTCCACTAGAGTCACTTCATGTGTGTTCTTTTCCTAAACCACATGGATCCACTAGGGACATTGCATGTGTGTTCTTTCCCTAAACCACATTGATCCACCAGAGTCACATCATGTGTGTTCTTTTCATAAACCGCCTTGATCCACTTGAGTCATTGCATGTGTATTACTTTCCTATACCACATGGATCCACTGGAGTCACTGCATGTGTGTTCTTTTCCTAAACCACATTGATCCAGTACAGTCATTGCAGGTGTGTTCTTTTCCTAAACCACATTAATCCACTAGAGTCACTTCATGTGTGTTCTTTTCCTAATCCACATTGATCCACTAGAGTCATTGCATGTGTGTTCTTTTCCTAAACCACATTGATCCACTACAGTCATTGCATGTGTGTTCTTTTTCCTTAACGACATTAATCCGCTAGAGTCACTCCATGTGTGTTCTTTCCCTAAACCACATTGATCCACTATAGTTATCGCATGTGTGTTATTTTCCTAAACCACATTGATCCACTAGAGTCACTGCATGTGTTTTCTTTTTCCTAAACCACATTGATCCACTATAGTCACTACATGTGTGTTCTTTTCCTAAACAACATGGATCAACTAGAGTCAGTGCATGTGTGTTCTTTTCCTAAACCACATGGATCCACTAGTGACATTGCATTTGTGTTCTTTTCCTAAACCACATAATTCCACTATAGTCAGTTCATGTGTGTTATTTTCCTAAACCACATTGATCCAATGGTGAGATTGCATGTGTATTCTTTTACTAAACCACATTGATCCACTTATGAAATTGCATGTGTGTTCTTTTCTTATACCACATTTATCCACTTGAGTCACTGCATGTGTGTTCTATTCCTAAATCACATTGATCCACTAGAGTCACTGCATGTGTGTTCTTTTCGTAAACCACATAGATCCACTAGAGTCATTGCATTTGTGTTTTCCTAAACCACATTGATCCACTTGTGACACTGCATGTGTGTTCCTTTCCTAATCCACATTGATCCACTAGAGTAATTGCATGTGTGTTCTTTTCATAAACCACATGGATCCACTGGTGACATTCCATGTGTGTTGTTTTCCGAAACCACATAGATCGACTAGAGTCTTTGCATGTGTTTTCTTTTCCTAAACCACATTGATCCACTAGAGTCACTACATGTGTGTTCTTTTGTTAAACCACTGAATCCAATAGAATCCCTGCATGTGTGTTCTTTTCCTAAACCACATGGATCCACTAGTGGCATTGCATGTGTGTTCTTTTCCTAAACCACATTGATCCACCAGAGTCACTTCATGTGTGTTCTTTTCATAATACACATTGATCCACTTGAGTCATTGCATGTGTATTACTTTCCTATACCACATCGATCCACTGGAGTCACTTCATTTGTGTTCTTTTCCTAAACCACGTGGATCCACTGGAGTCACTACATGTGTGTTCTTTTCCTAAACCACATTGATCCACTACAGTCATTGCATGTGTGTTCTTTTTCCTAAACCACATTAATCCGCTAGAGTCACTCCATGTGTGTTCTTTTCCTAAACCACATTGATCCGCTTGAGTCATTGCATGTGTATTACTTTCTTATACCACATCAATCCACTAGAGTCTCTTCATTTGTGTTCTTTTCCTAAACCACGTGGATCCACTGGAGTCACTGGTGTTCTTTTCCTAAACCACATTGATCCAGTACAGTCATTGCATGTGTGTTCTTTTCCTAAACCACATTGATTCACTAGAGTCACTTCATGTATGTTCTTTTCCTAATCCACATTGATCCACTAGAGAAATTGCATGTGTGTTCTTTTCCTAAACCACATTGATCCACTACAGTCATTGCATGTGTGTTATTTTTCCTAAACCACATTAATCCGCTAGAGTCACTCCATGTGTGTTCTTTTCCTAAACCACATTGATCCACTATAGTTATTGCACGTGTGTTATTTTCCTAAACCACATTGATCCACCAGAGTCACTGCATGTGTTTTCTTTTTCCTAAACCACATTGATCCACTATAGTCACTACATGTGTGTTCTTTTCCTAAACAAATTGGGCCAACTTTGCCACATTATAGGCCCCGATTGTGACGCAACGGGACTTTCTACGTACAGATCCAGGATTTAACTAAGTGTTAACGCATGTCCGGGAAGGGGGGCACACATGGGGCCTACACATGGCCCCTAATAACCTGCACCACTCTCACACACATATCCTAGGGGCACATTCAAGTTCTCATCTGATTTCGACGCTCCGGCAGTCTTCCTCCGGCGAAACCCTAGACCGGGGCCCACGGATCGTCTATCCCTATAGCTATCTCCGTACGAGGGTAGCCGGTGGAACTCTCTACTTGTTTTGGTTCGTTTAGGACATATGTACATCTAGAGCTAAGGTTGGGCCGACTTTGCCACATTCAAGGCTCCGGTAGTGACGTGGCGGGACTTTCCACGTACAGATCCAGGATTTTACTAAGTGTTAACACATGTCCGGGAAGGGGGTCACACATGGGGCCTACACATGGCACCTAACAACCTTGCACCACTCTCATACACATATCCTAGGGGCACATGCAAGTTTTCATGTGATTTTGACGCTCCGGCGGTCTTCCTCCGGCAAAACTCTAGACCGGGGGTCCCGGGTCGTCTACCCCTATAGCTATGTCCATACGAGGGTAGCCCGGTAGACCTCTCTACTTGTTTTGGTTTGTTTAGGACATATGTACATGTAGAGCCAAGGTTGGGCCAACTTTGCCACATTCTAGGCCCCGGTTGTGACGCGGCAGGACTTTCCACGTACAGATCCATGATTTTACTAAGTAATAACGCATGTCCCAGAAGGGGGTCACACATGGGGCGTACACATGGCACCTAACAACCTTGCACCACTCTCACACACATATCCTAGGGGCACATGCAAGTTTTCATGTGATTTCGACGCTCCGGCGGTCTTCCTCCGGCGAAACCCTAGACCGGGTCCCCGGATCGTCTACCCCTATAGCTTTCTCCGTACGAGGGTAGCCTGATTGACCTCTCTACTTGTTTTGGTTTGTTTAGGACATATGTACATGGAGAGCCAAGTTTGGGCCAACTTTTCCACATTCTAGGCCCCGGTTGTGACGTGGCGGGACTTTCCACGTACAGATCCAGGATTTTACTAAGTGTTAACGCATGTCCGGGAAGGGGGTCACACATGGGGCCTACACATGGCACCTAACAACCTTGCACCACTCTCACACACATATCCTAGGGGCACATGCAAGTTTTCATGTGATTTCGACGCTCCGGCGGTCTTCCTCCGGCGAAACCCTAGACCGGGGGCCCCAGATCGTCTACCCCTATAGCTATCTCCGTACGAGGGTAGCCCGGTGGACCTCTCTACTTATTTTGGTTTGTTTAGTACATATCTACATCTAGAGCCAAGGTTGGGCCAACTTTGCCACATTTTAGGCCCCGGTTGTGACGCGGCGAGACTTTCCACATACAGATCCAGGATTTTACTAAGTGTTAACGCATGTCCGGGAAGTGGCTCACACATGGGGCCTACACATGGCACCTAACAACCTTGCACCACTCTCACACACATATCCTAGGGGCACATGCAAGTTTTCATGTGATTTCGACGCTCCGGCGGTCTTCCTCCGGCGAAACCCTAGACCGGGGGCCCCGGATCGTCTACCCCTATAGCTTTCTCCGTACGAGGGTAGCCTGATGGACCTCTCTACTTGTTTTGGTTTGTTTAGGACATATGTACATGGAGAGCCAAGGTTGGGCCAACTTTGCCACATTCTAGGCCCCGGTTGTGACGCGGCGGGACTTTCCACGTACAGATCCAGGATTTTACTAAGTGTTAACGCATGTCCGGGAAGGGGGTCACACATGGGGCCTACACATGGCACCTAACAACCTTGCACCACTCTCACACACATATGCTAGGGGCACATGCAAGTTTTCATGTGATTTCGACGCTCCGGCGGTCTTCCTCCGGCGAAACCCTAGACCGGGGGCCCCGGATCGTCTACCCCTATAGCTATCTCCGTACGAGGGTAGCCCGGTGGACCTCTCTACTTGTTTTGGTTCATTTAGGACATATGTACATCTAGGGCTAAGGTTGGGCCGACTTTGCCACATTCTAGGCCCCGGTTGTGACGCGGCGGGACTTTCCACGTACAGATCCAGGATTTTACTAAGTGTTAACGCATGTCCGGGAAGGGGGTCACACATGGGGCCTACACATGGCACCTAACAACCTTGCACCGCTCTCACACACATATCCTAGGGGCACATGCAAGTTTTCATGTGATGCCGACCCTCCGGTGGTCTTCCTCCGGCGAAACCCTAGACCGGTGGCCCCGGATCGTCTACCCCTATAGCTATCTCCGTACAAGGGTAGCCCTGTGGACCTCTCTACTTGTTTTGGTTTGTTTAGGACATATGTAAATATAGATCCAAGGTTGGGCCAACTTTGCCACATTATAGGCCCCGATTGTGACGCGGCGGGACTTTCTACGTACAGATCCAGGATTTAACTAAGTGTTAACGCATGTCCGGGAAGGGGGGCACACATGGGGCCTACAACATGGCACCTAATAACCTGCACCACTCTCACACACATATCCTAGGGGCACATTCAAGTTCTCATCTGATTTCGACGCTCCGGCGGTCTTCCTCCGGCGAAACCCTAGACCGGGGCCCACGGATCGTCTACCTCTATAGCTATCTCCGTACGAGGGTAGCCGGTGGACCTCTCTACTTGTTTTGGTTCGTTTAGGACATATGTACATCTAGAGCTAAGGTTGGGCCGACTTTGCCACATTTATCCACTTGTGAAACTGCATGTGTGTTCTTTTCCTAAACCACATTCATCCACTAGAGTCATTGCATGTGTGTTCTTTACCTAAACCACATGGATCCACTAGTGACATTCCATGTGTGTTGTTTTCCTAAACCACATTGATCCACTAGAGTCTCTGCATGTGTTTTCTTTTCCTAAACCACATTGATCCACTATAGTCACTGCATGTGTCTTCTTTTCCTAAACCACATGGATCCACTAGAGTCCATTCATGTGTGTTCTTTTCCTAAACCACATGGATCCACTACTGACATTGCATGTGTGTTCTTTTCCTAAACCACATGGATCCACTAGAGTCCATTCATGTGTGTTCTTTTCCTAAACCACATGGATCCACTACTGACATTGCATGTGTGTTCTTTTCCAAAACCACATTGATCCACCAGAGTCATTACATGTGTGTTATTTTCCTAAACCACATTGATCCACTTGAGTCATTGTATGTGTGTTCCTATCCTATACCACGTTGATCCACTAGAGTCACTGCATGTGTGTTCTTTTCCTAAACCACATGGATCCACTTGAGTCACTGCATGTGTGTTCTTTTCCTAAACCACATTAATCCACTATAGTCATTGCATGTGTGTTCTATTCCTAAACCACATTGATCCACTAGAATCACTACATGTATGTTCTATTCGTAAATCACATTGATCCACTAGAGTCACCGCATGTGTTTTCTTTTCCTAAACCACATGGAACAACTAGAGTCATTGCATGTGTGTTTTCCTAAACCACATTGATCCACTGGTGACATTGCATGTGTGTTCTTTTCCTAAACCACATTGATCCACGAGAGTCGTTGCATGTGTGTTCTTTTCCTAAACCACATGGATCCACTAGTGACATTCCATGTGTTTTTTTCCCTAAACCACATTTATCCACTAGAGTCACTACATGTGTTTTCTTTTCCTAAACCACATTGATCCACTAGAGTCACTACGTGTGTGTTCCTTTCCTAAACCACATGGATCAACTAGAGTCACTGCATGTGTGTTGTTTGCTAAACCACATGGATCCACTAGTGACTTTGCATGTGTGTTCTTTTACTAAACCACATTGATCCACCAGAGTCACACCATGTGTGTTCATTTCTTAAACCACATTGATCCACTAGAGACATTGCATGGGTGTTCTTTTCCTAAACCACATTGATCCACTAGAGTTACTTCATGTGTGTTCATTTCCAAAACCACATGGATCCACTAGAGTCACTACATATCTGTTCTTTTCCTAAACAACATGGATCCACTAGAGTCACTACAAGTGTGTTCTTTTCCTAAACCACTTTGATCCACTGGAGTCACTACATATGTGTTCTTTTCCTAAACCACATTGATCCACTAGAGTCACTTCATGTGTGTTCTTTTCCTAATCCACATTGATCCACTAGAGTCATTCCATGTGTGTTATTTTCCTAAACCACATTGATCCACTACAGTCATTGCATGTGTGTTCTTTTCCTAAACCACATTATTCTGCTGGGGTCACTTCATGTGTGTTCTTTTCCTAAACAACATTGATCCACTATAGTTATTGCATGTGTGTTATTTTTCTAAGCCACATTGATCCACTAGAGTCACTACATGTGTTTTCTTTTCCTAAACCACATGGATCCACTAGATTCACTTGATGTGTGTTATTTTCCTAAACCACATTGATCCAATGGTGAGAGTCCCTGTGTAGTGTTTTACTAAACCACATTGATCCACTTGAGTCATTGCATGTGTATTACTTTCCTATACCACATTGATCCACTGGAGTCACTTCATTTGTGTTCTTTTCCTAAACTACATGGATCAACTGGAGTCACTGCATGTGTGTTCTTTTCCTAAACCACATTGATCCAGTACAGTCATTGCATGTGTGTTCTTTTCCTAAACCACATTGATCCACTAGAGTCACTTCATGTGTGTTCTTTTCCTAATCCACATTGATCCACTAGAGTCATTGCATGTGTGTTCTCTTCCTAAACCACATTGATCCACTATAGTTATTGCCTGTGTGTTATTTTCCTAAACCACATTGATACACTAGAATAACTGCATGTGTTTTCTTTTTCCTAAACCACATTGATCCACTATAGTCACTACATGTGTGTTCTTTTCCTAAACAACATGGATCAAGTAGAGTCACCGCATGTCTGTTCTTTTCATAAACCACATGGATCCACTAGTGACATTGCATTTGTGATGTTTTCCTAGACCACATAGATCCACTAGAGTCACTTCATGTATGTTCTTTTCCTAAACCAAATTTATCCAATGGTTATAATGCATGTGTGTTATTTTCCTAAACCACATTGATCCAATTATGAAATTGCATGTGTGTTCTTTTCTTATACCACATTGATCCACTTGAGTCACTCCATGTGTGTTCTATTCCTAAACCACATTGATTCACTTGTGAAATTGCATTTGTGTTCTTTTCCTAAAACACATGGATCTAGTAGAGTCACTGCATGTGTGTTCTATTCCTAAATCACATTGATCCACTAGAGTCACTGCATGTGTGTTCTTTTCCTAAACCACATGGATCCACTAGAGTCATTGCATGTGTGTTTTCCTAAACCACATTGATCCACTTGTGACACTGCATGTGTGTTCTTTTCCTAAACCACATTGTTCCACTAGAGTCATTGCATGTGTGTTCTTTTCCTAAACCACATCGATCCAGTTGTGACATTCCATGTGTGTTGTTTTCCTAAACCACATTGGTCCACTAGAGTCTCTACATGTGTTTTATTTTCCTAAACCACATTGATCGACTAGAGTCACTGCATGTGTGTTCTTTTCCTAAACCACATTGATCCACTAGAGTCCCTGAATGTGTGGTCTTTTCCTAAACCAAATGGATCCACTAGTGACATTGCATGTGTGTTCTTTTCCTAAACCACATTGATCCACTAGAGTACTACATGTGTGTTCTTTTCCTAAACCACATTGATCCACTTGAGTCATTGTATGTGTGTTCCTTTCCTATACGACGTTGATCCACTGGAGTCACTTCATGTGTGTTCTTTTCCTAAACCACATGGATCCACTTGAGTCACTTCATGTGTGTTCTTTTCCTAAACCACATTGATCCACTACAGTCATTGAACGTGTGTTCTTTTCCTAAACCACATTGATACACTAGAGTCACTTCATGTGTGTTCTATTCATAATCCACATTGATCCATTGGAGTCATTGCATGTGTGTTCTTTTCCTAAACCATAGTGATCCACTACAGTCATTGCGTGTGTGTTCTTTTCCTAAACCACATTGATCCGCTGGAGTGACGTCATGTGTATTCTTTTCCCAAACCACATTGATCCACTACAGTTATTACATGTGTGTTCTTTTCCTAAACCACATTATCCACTAGAGTCACTGAATGTGTTTTCTTTTTCCTAAACCATATTGATCCACTATAGTCACTACATGTGTGTTCTTTTCCTAAACAACATGGATCAACTAGAGTCACTGCGTGTGTGTTCTTTTCCTAAACCACATGGATCCAATGGTTACATTGCATGTGTGTTCTTTTCCTAAACCACATTGATCCACTTGTGAAATTGCATTTGTGTTCTATTCCTAAATCACATTGATCTACTAGAGTCATTGCATGTGTGTTTTCCTAGACCACATTGATCCACTTGTGAAATTGCATTTGTGTTCTTTTCCTAAAACACATTGATCCACTGGAGTCACTACATGTGTGTTCTTTTCGTAAACCAAATGGATCCACTAGAGTCATTGCATGTGTTTTTTCCTAAAACACATTGATCCACTACTGACATTGCATGTGTGTTCTTTTCCTAAACCACATGGATCCACTGGTGAGATTCCATGGGTTTTTTCCTAAACCACATTGATCCACTAGAGTCACTACATGTGTGTTCTTTTCCTAATCCACATGGATCAACTAGAGTCACTACATGTGTGTTCTTTTCCTAAACCACATGGATCCACTAGTGACATTGCATGTGTGTTCTTTTCATGAACCACATTGATCCACCAAAGTCACTCCATATGTGTTCTTTTCCTAAACCACATTGATCCACTTGAGTCATTGTATGTGTGTTCCTTTCCTATACCATATTGATCCACTGGAGTCACTACATGTGTGTTCTTTTCCTAAACCACATGGATCCACTTGAGTCACTTCATGTGTGTTCTTTTCCTAAACTACATTGATCCACTACATTCATTGGATCTGTGTTCTTTTCCTAAACCACATGGATCCGCTAGAGTCACTACATGTGTATTCTTTTCCTAAACAACATTGATCCACTATAGTTATTACATGTGTGTTCTTTTCCTAAACCACACTGATCCACTAGAGTCACTGCATGTGTTTTCTTTTTCGTAAACCATATTGATCCACTATAGTCACTACATGTGTGTTCTTTTACTAAACAACATGGATCAACTACAGTCATTGCATGTGTGTTCTTTTCCTAAACCACATGGATCCACTAGTGACATTGCATTTGTGTTCTTTTCCTAAACCACATAGATCCACTAGAGTCACTTCATTTGTGTTCTTTTCCTAAGCCACATTGATCCAATGGTGACATTGCATGTGTGATCTTTTACTAAACCACATTGATCCACTTGTGAAATTGCATTTGTGTTCTTTTCCTAAAACACATTGATCCACTGGAGTCACTACATGTGTGTTCTTTTCCTAAACCACATGGATCCACTAGAGTCATTGCATGTGTTTTTTCCTAAAACACATTGATCCACTAGTGACATTGCATGTGTGTTCTTTTCCTAAACCACATGGATCCACTGGTGAGATTCCATGGGTTTTTTCCTAAACCACATTGATCCACTAGAGTCACTACATGTGTGTTCTTTTCCTAATCCACATGGATCAACTAGAGTCACTACATGTGTGTTCTTTTCCTAAACCCCATGGATCCACTAGTGACATTGCATGTGTGTTCTTTTCATGAACCGCATTGATCCACCAGAGTCACTCCATATGTGTTCTTTTCCTAAACCACATTGATCCACTTGAGTCATTGTATGTGTGTTCCTTTCCTATACCATATTGATCCACTGGAGTCACTGCATGTGTGTTCTTTTCCTAAACCACATGGATCCACTTGAGTCACTTCATGTGTGTTCTTTTCCTAAACCACATTGATCCACTACATTCATTGGATCTGTGTTCTTTTCCTAAACCACATGGATCCGCTAGAGTCACTACATGTGTATTCTTTTCCTAAACAACATTGATCCACTATAGTTATTACATGTGTGTTCTTTTCCTAAACCACATTGATCCACTAGAGTCACTGCATGTGTTTTCTTTTTCGTAAACCATATTGATCCACTATAGTCACTACATGTGTGTTCTTTTACTAAACAACATGGATCAACTACAGTCATTGCATGTGTGTTCTTTTCCTAAACCACATGGATCCACTAGTGACATTGCATTTGTGTTCTTTTCCTAAACCACATAGATCCACTAGAGTCACTTCATTTGTGTTCTTTTCCTAAGCCACATTGATCCAATGGTGACATTGCATGTGTGATCTTTTACTAAACCACATTGATCCACTTGTGAAATTGCATTTGTGTTCTTTTCCTAAAACACATTGATCCACTGGAGTCACTGCATGTGTGTTCTATTAGTAAATCACATTGATCCAGTAGAGTCACTGCATGTCTGTTCTTTTCCTAAACCACATGGATCCACTAGAGTCATTGCATGTGTGTTTTCCTAAACCACATTATTCCACTTATGACACTACATGTGTGTTATTTTCCTAAACCACATTGATCCACTAGAGTCAGTGCATGTGTGTTATTTTCCTAAACCACATTGATCCACTTATGACATTCCATGTGTGTTGTTTTCCTAGACCACATAGATCCACTAGAGTCTCTGTATGTGTTTTATTCTCCTAAACCACATTGATCGACTAGAGTCACTGCATTTGTGTGTTCTTTTCCTAAACCAGATTGATCCACTACAGTCATTGCATGTGTGATCTTTTCCTAAACCACATTGATCCACTACACTAATTGCATGTGTGTTCTTTTTCCTAAACCACATTAATCCGCTGGAGTCACTCCATGTGTGTTATTTTCCTAAACCACATTGATCCACTACAGTTATGTGTTTTATTTTCCTAAACCACATTGATCCACTAGAGTCACTTCATGTGTTTTCTTTTTGCTAAACCACATTGATCCAATATAGTAACTACATGTGTGTTCTTTTCCTAAACAACATGGATCAACTAGAGTCACCGCATGTGTGTTCTTTTCATAAACCACATGGATCCACTATTGACATTGCATTTGTGATCTTTTCCTAAACCACATAGATCCACTAGAGTCACTTTATGTGTGTTCTTTTCCTAAACCAAATTGATCCAATGGTTACAATGCATGTGTGTTCTTCTCCTAAACCACATTGATCCAATTATGAAATTGCATGTGTGTTCTTTTCTTATACCACATTGATCCACTTGAGTCACTCCATGTGTGTTCTATTCCTAAATCACATTGATCGACTAGAGTCACTACATGTGAGTTCTTTTCCAAAACCACATGGATCCACTAGAGTCATTGGATGTGTGTTTGCCTAAACCACATTGATCCACTTGTTACACTACATGTGTGTTCTTTTCCTAAACCACATGTATCCACCTGTGACATTCCATGTGTGTTGTTTTCCTAAACCACATTGATCCACTAGAGTCTCTGCATGTTTTTTCTTTTCCTAAACCAAATTGATCCACTATAGTCACTTCATGTGTGTTGTTTTCCTAAACCACATGGATCCACTAGAGTCCATTCATGTGTGTTCTTTTCCTAAACAGCATGGATCCACTACTGACATTGCATATGTGTTCTTTTCCTAAACCACATTGATCCACCAGAGTCACTACATGTGTGTTCTTTTCCTAAACCACATTGATCCACTTGAGTCATTGTATGTGTGTTCCTTTCCTATACCACGTTGATCCACTAGAGTCACTACATGTGTGTTCTTTTCCTAAACCACATGGATCCACTTGAGTCACTACATGTGTGTTCTTTTCCTAAACCACATTGATCCACTACAGTCATTGCATGTGTGTTCTTTTCCTAAACCACAGTGATACACTAGAGTCACTTCATGTGTGTTCTATTCCTAATCCACATTAATCCACTGGAGTCATTGCATGTGTGTTCTTTTCCTAAACCACATTGATCCACTACAGTAATTGCATGTGTGTTCTTTTCCTAAACCACATTGATCCGCTGGAGTCACTTCATGTGTATTTTTTTCCTAAACCACGTTTATCCACTACAGTTATTACATGTGTGTTCTTTTCCTAAACCACATTGATCCACTAGAGTCACTTCATGTGTTTTCTTTTTCGTAAACCATATTGATCCACTATAGTCACTACATGTGTGTTCTTTTCCTAAACAACATGGATCAACTAGAGTCGCTGTATGTGTGTTCTTTTCCTAAACCACATGGATCCACTAGTGACATTGCATTTGTGTTCTTTTCCTAAACCACATAGATCCACTAGAGTCACTTCATTTGTGTTCTTTTCCTAAACCACATTGATCCAATGGTGACATTGCATTTCTGTTCTTTTCCTCAACCACATTGATCCACTTGTGAAATTGTATTTGTGTTCTTTTCCTAAAACACATTGATCCAGTAGAGTCACTGCATGTGTGTTCTATTCCTAAATCACATTGATCCACTAGAGTCACTGCATGTGTGTTCTTTTCCTAAACCACATTGATCCACTAGAGTCATTGTATGTGTGTTTTCCTAAACCACATTGATCCACTTGTGACACTACATGTGTGTTCTTTTCCTAAACCACATTGATCCACTAGAGTCACTGCATGTGTGTTCTTTTCCTAAACCACATCGATCCAGTTGTGACATTCCATGTGTGTTGTTTTCCTAAACCATATTTATCCACTAGAGTCACTGCATGTGTTTTCTTTTCCTAAACCACATTGATCCACTAGAGTCACTACATGTGTGTTCTTTTCCTAAACCACATGGATCCACTAGTGACATTGCATTTGTGTTCTTTTCCTAAACCACATAGATCCACTAGAGTCACTTCATTTGTGTTCTTTTCCTAAGCCACATTGATCCAATGGTGACATTGCATGTGTGATCTTTTACTAAACCACATTGATCCACTTGTGAAATTGCATTTGTGTTCTTTTCCTAAAACACATTGATCCACTGGAGTCACTGCATGTGTGTTCTATTAGTAAATCACATTGATCCAGTAGAGTCACTACATGTCTGTTCTTTTCCTAAACCACATGGATCCACTAGAGTCATTGCATGTGTGTTTTCCTAAACCACATTGATCCACTTATGACACTACATGTGTGTTATTTTCCTAAACCACATTGATCCACTAGAGTCAGTGCATGTGTGTTCTTTTCCTAAACCACATTGATCCACTTATGACATTCCATGTGTGTTGTTTTCCTAGACCACATTGATCCACTAGAGTCTCTGTATGTGTTTTATTCTCCTAAACCACATTGATCGACTAGAGTCACTGCATTTGTGTGTTCTTTTCCTAAACAAGATTGATCCACTACAGTCATTGCATGTGTGATCTTTTCCTAAACCACATTGATCCACTACACTAATTGCATGTGTGTTCTTTTTCCTAAACCACATTAATCCGCTGGAGTCACTCCATGTGTGTTATTTTCCTAAACCACATTGATCCACTACAGTTATTGCATGTGTTTTATTTTCCTAAACCACATTGATCCACTAGAGTCACTTCATGTGTTTTCTTTTTGCTAAACCACATTGATCCAATATAGTAACTACATGTGTGTTCTTTTCCTAAACAACATGGATCAACTAGAGTCACCGCATGTGTGTTCTTTTCATAAACCACATGGATCCACTATTGACATTGCATTTGTGATCTTTTCCTAAACCACATAGATCCACTAGAGTCACTTTATGTGTGTTCTTTTCCTAAACCAAATTGATCCAATGGTTACAATGCATGTGTGTTCTTCTCCTAAACCGCATTGATCCAATTATGAAATTGCATGTGTGTTCTTTTCTTATACCACATTGATCCACTTGAGTCACTCCATGTGTGTTCTATTCCTAAATCACATTGATCGACTAGAGTCACTACATGTGAGTTCTTTTCCAAAACCACATGGATCCACTAGAGTCATTGGATGTGTGTTTGCCTAAACCACATTGATCCACTTGTTACACTACATGTGTGTTCTTTTCCTAAACCACATGTATCCACCTGTGACATTCCATGTGTGTTGTTTTCCTAAACCACATTGATCCACTAGAGTCTCTGCATGTTTTTTCTTTTCCTAAACCAAATTGATCCACTATAGTCACTTCATGTGTGTTGTTTTCCTAAACCACATGGATCCACTAGAGTCCATTCATGTGTGTTCTTTTCCTAAACAGCATGGATCCACTACTGACATTGCATATGTGTTCTTTTCCTCAACCACATTGATCCACCAGAGTCACTACATGTGTGTTCTTTTCCTAAACCACATTGATCCACTTGAGTCATTGTATGTGTGTTCCTTTCCTATACCACGTTGATCCACTAGAGTCACTACATGTGTGTTCTTTTCCTAAACCACATGGATCCACTTGAGTCACTACATGTGTGTTCTTTTCCTAAACCACATTGATCCACTACAGTCATTGCATGTGTGTTCTTTTCCTAAACCACAGTGATACACTAGAGTCACTTCATGTGTGTTCTATTCCTAATCCACATTAATCCACTGGAGTCATTGCATGTGTGTTCTTTTCCTAAACCACATTGATCCACTACAGTAATTGCATGTGTGTTCTTTTCCTAAACCACATTGATCCGCTGGAGTCACTTCATGTGTATTTTTTTCCTAAACCACGTTTATCCACTACAGTTATTACATGTGTGTTCTTTTCCTAAACCACATTGATCCACTAGAGTCACTTCATGTGTTTTCTTTTTCGTAAACCATATTGATCCACTATAGTCACTACATGTGTGTTCTTTTCCTAAACAACATGGATCAACTAGAGTCGCTGTATGTGTGTTCTTTTCCTAAACCACATGGATCCACTAGTGACATTGCATTTGTGTTCTTTTCCTAAACCACATAGATCCACTAGAGTCACTTCATTTGTGTTCTTTTCCTAAACCACATTGATCCAATGGTGACATTGCATTTCTGTTCTTTTCCTCAACCACATTGATCCACTTGTGAAATTGTATTTGTGTTCTTTTCCTAAAACACATTGAACCAGTAAAGTCACTGCATGTGTGTTCTATTCCTAAATCACATTGATCCACTAGAGTCACTGCATGTGTGTTCTTTTCCTAAACCACATTGATCCACTAGAGTCATTGTATGTGTGTTTTCCTAAACCACATTGATCCACTTGTGACACTACATGTGTGTTCTTTTCCTAAACCACATTGATCCACTAGAGTCACTGCATGTGTGTTCTTTTCCTAAACCACATCGATCCAGTTGTGACATTCCATGTGTGTTGTTTTCCTAAACCATATTTATCCACTAGAGTCACTGCATGTGTTTTCTTTTCCTAAACCACATTGATCCACTAGAGTCACTACATGTGTGTTCTTTTCCTAAACCACATGGATCCACTAGTGACATTGCATTTGTGTTCTTTTCCTAAACCACATAGATCCACTAGAGTCACTTCATTTGTGTTCTTTTCCTAAGCCACATTGATCCAATGGTGACATTGCATGTGTGATCTTTTCTAAACCACATTGATCCACTTGTGAAATTGCATTTGTGTTCTTTTCCTAAAACACATTGATCCACTGGAGTCACTGCATGTGTGTCTATTAGTAAATCACATTGATCCAGTAGAGTCACTACATGTCTGTTCTTTTCCTAAACCACATGGATCCACTAGAGTCATTGCATGTGTGTTTTCCTAAACCACATTGATCCACTTATGACACTACATGTGTGTTATTTTCCTAAACCACATTGATCCACTAGAGTCAGTGCATGTGTGTTCTTTTCCTAAACCACATTGATCCACTTATGACATTCCATGTGTGTTGTTTTCCTAGACCACATTGATCCACTAGAGTCTCTGTATGTGTTTTATTCTCCTAAACCACATTGATCGACTAGAGTCACTGCATTTGTGTGTTCTTTTCCTAAACCAGATTGATCCACTACAGTCATTGCATGTGTGATCTTTTCCTAAACCACATTGATCCACTACACTAATTGCATGTGTGTTCTTTTTCCTAAACCACATTAATCCGCTGGAGTCACTCCATGTGTGTTATTTTCCTAAACCACATTGATCCACTACAGTTATTGCATGTGTTTTATTTTCCTAAACCACATTGATCCACTAGAGTCACTTCATGTGTTTTCTTTTTGCTAAACCACATTGATCCAATATAGTAACTACATGTGTGTTCTTTTCCTAAACAACATGGATCAACTAGAGTCACCGCATGTGTGTTCTTTTCATAAACCACATGGATCCACTATTGACATTGCATTTGTGATCTTTTCCTAAACCACATAGATCCACTAGAGTCACTTTATGTGTGTTCTTTTCCTAAACCAAATTGATCCAATGGTTACAATGCATGTGTGTTCTTCTCCTAAACCGCATTGATCCAATTATGAAATTGCATGTCTGTTCTTTTCTTATACCACATTGATCCACTTGAGTCACTCCATGTGTGTTCTATTCCTAAATCACATTGATCGACTAGAGTCACTACATGTGAGTTCTTTTCCAAAACCACATGGATCCACTAGAGTCATTGGATGTGTGTTTGCCTAAACCACATTGATCCACTTGTTACACTACATGTGTGTTCTTTTCCTAAACCACATGTATCCACCTGTGACATTCCATGTGTGTTGTTTTCCTAAACCACATTGATCCACTAGAGTCTCTGCATGTTTTTTCTTTTCCTAAACCAAATTGATCCACTATAGTCACTTCATGCGTGTTGTTTTCCTAAACCACATGGATCCACTAGAGTCCATTCATGTGTGTTCTTTTCCTAAACAGCATGGATCCACTAGTGACATTGCATATGTGTTCTTTTCCTAAACCACATTGATCCACCAGAGTCACTACATGTGTGTTCTTTTCCTAAACCACATTGATCCACTTGAGTCATTGTATGTGTGTTCCTTTCCTATACCACGTTGATCCACTAGAGTCACTACATGTGTGTTCTTTTCCTAAACCACATGGATCCACTTGAGTCACTACATGTGTGTTCTTTTCCTAAACCACATTGATCCACTACAGTCATTGCATGTGTGTTCTTTTCCTAAACCACAGTGATACACTAGAGTCACTTCATGTGTGTTCTATTCCTAATCCACATTAATCCACTGGAGTCATTGCATGTGTGTTCTTTTCCTAAACCACATTGATCCACTACAGTAATTGCATGTGTGTTCTTTTCCTAAACCACATTGATCCGCTGGAGTCACTTCATGTGTATTTTTTCCCTAAACCACGTTTATCCACTACAGTTATTACATGTGTGTTCTTTTCCTAAACCACATTGATCCACTAGAGTCACTTCATGTGTTTTCTTTTTCGTAAACCATATTGATCCACTATAGTCACTACATGTGTGTTCTTTTCCTAAACAACATGGATCAACTAGAGTCGCTGTATGTGTGTTCTTTTCCTAAACCACATGGATCCACTAGTGACATTGCATTTGTGTTCTTTTCCTAAACCACATAGATCCACTAGAGTCACTTCATTTGTGTTCTTTTCCTAAACCACATTGATCCAATGGTGACATTGCATTTCTGTTCTTTTCCTCAACCACATTGATCCACTTGTGAAATTGTATTTGTGTTCTTTTCCTAAAACACATTGATCCAGTAGAGTCACTGCATGTGTGTTCTATTCCTAAATCACATTGATCCACTAGAGTCACTGCATGTGTGTTCTTTTCCTAAACCACATTGATCCACTAGAGTCATTGTATGTGTGTTTTCCTAAACCACATTGATCCACTTGTGACACTACATGTGTGTTCTTTTCCTAAACCACATTGATCCACTAGAGTCACTGCATGTGTGTTCTTTTCCTAAACCACATCGATCCAGTTGTGACATTCCATGTGTGTTGTTTTCCTAAACCATATTTATCCACTAGAGTCACTGCATGTGTTTTCTTTTCCTAAACCACATTGATCCACTAGAGTCACTACATGTGTGTTCTTTTCCTAAACCACATGGATCCACTAGTGACATTGCATTTGTGTTCTTTTCCTAAACCACATAGATCCACTAGAGTCACTTCATTTGTGTTCTTTTCCTAAGCCACATTGATCCAATGGTGACATTGCATGTGTGATCTTTTACTAAACCACATTGATCCACTTGTGAAATTGCATTTGTGTTCTTTTCCTAAAACACATTGATCCACTGGAGTCACTGCATGTGTGTTCTATTAGTAAATCACATTGATCCAGTAGAGTCACTACATGTCTGTTCTTTTCCTAAACCACATGGATCCACTAGAGTCATTGCATGTGTGTTTTCCTAAACCACATTGATCCACTTATGACACTACATGTGTGTTATTTTCCTAAACCACATTGATCCACTAGAGTCAGTGCATGTGTGTTCTTTTCCTAAACCACATTGATCCACTTATGACATTCCATGTGTGTTGTTTTCCTAGACCACATTGATCCACTAGAGTCTCTGTATGTGTTTTATTCTCCTAAACCACATTGATCGACTAGAGTCACTGCATTTGTGTGTTCTTTTCCTAAACCAGATTGATCCACTACAGTCATTGCATGTGTGATCTTTTCCTAAACCACATTGATCCACTACACTAATTGCATGTGTGTTCTTTTTCCTAAACCACATTAATCCGCTGGAGTCACTCCATGTGTGTTATTTTCCTAAACCACATTGATCCACTACAGTTATTGCATGTGTTTTATTTTCCTAAACCACATTGATCCACTAGAGTCACTTCATGTGTTTTCTTTTTGCTAAACCACATTGATCCAATATAGTAACTACATGTGTGTTCTTTTCCTAAACAACATGGATCAACTAGAGTCACCGCATATGTGTTCTTTTCATAAACCACCGGATCCACTATTGACATTGCATTTGTGATCTTTTCCTAAACCACATAGATCCACTAGAGTCACTTTATGTGTGTTCTTTTCCTAAACCAAATTGATCCAATGGTTACAATGCATGTGTGTTCTTCTCCTAAACCGCATTGATCCAATTATGAAATTGCATGTGTGTTCTTTTCTTATACCACATTGATCCAATTGAGTCACTCCATGTGTGTTCTATTCCTAAATCACATTGATCGACTAGAGTCACTACATGTGAGTTCTTTTCCAAAACCACATGGATCCACTAGAGTCATTGGATGTGTGTTTGCCTAAACCACATTGATCCACTTGTTACACTACATGTGTGTTCTTTTCCTAAACCACATGTATCCACCTGTGACATTCCATGTGTGTTGTTTTCCTAAACCACATTGATCCACTAGAGTCTCTGCATGTTTTTTCTTTTCCTAAACCAAATTGATCCACTATAGTCACTTCATGTGTGTTGTTTTCCTAAACCACATGGATCCACTAGAGTCCATTCATGTGTGTTCTTTTCCTAAACAGCATGGATCCACTACTGACATTGCATATGTGTTCTTTTCCTAAACCACATTGATCCACCAGAGTCACTACATGTGTGTTCTTTTCCTAAACCACATTGATCCACTTGAGTCATTGTATGTGTGTTCCTTTCCTATACCACGTTGATCCACTAGAGTCACTGCATGTGTGTTCTTTTCCTAAACCACATGGATCCACTTGAGTCACTACATGTGTGTTCTTTTCCTAAACCACATTGATCCACTACAGTCATTGCATGTGTGTTCTTTTCCTAAACCACAGTGATACACTAGAGTCACTTCATGTGTGTTCTATTCCTAATCCACATTAATCCACTGGAGTCATTGCATGTGTGTTCTTTTCTTAAACCACATTGATCCACTACAGTAATTGCATGTGTGTTCTTTTCCTAAACCACATTGATCCGCTGGAGTCACTTCATGTGTATTTTTTTCCTAAACCACGTTTATCCACTACAGTTATTACATGTGTGTTCTTTTCCTAAACCACATTGATCCACTAGAGTCACTTCATGTGTTTTCTTTTTCGTAAACCATATTGATCCACTATAGTCACTACATGTGTGTTCTTTTCCTAAACAACATGGATCAACTAGAGTCGTTGTATGTGTGTTCTTTTCCTAAACCACATGGATCCACTAGTGACATTGCATTTGTGTTCTTTTCCTAAACCACATAGATCCACTAGGGTCACTTCATTTGTGTTCTTTTCCTAAACCACATTGATCCAATGGTGACATTGCATTTCTGTTCTTTTCCTAAACCACATTGATCCACTTGTGAAATTGTATTTGTGTTCTTTTCCTAAAACACATTGATCCACTAGAGTCACTGCATGTGTGTTCTATTCCTAAATCACATTGATCCACTAGAGTCACTGCATGTGTGTTCTTTTCCTAAACCACATTGTTCCACTAGAGTCATTGTATGTGTGTTTTCCTAAACCACATTGATCCACTTGTGACACTACATGTGTGTTCTTTTCCTAAACCACATTGATCCACTAGAGTCACTGCATGTGTGTTCTTTTCCTAAACCACATCGATCCAGTTGTGACATTCCATGTGTGTTGTTTTCCTAAACCACATTTATCCACTAGAGTCACTGCATGTGTTTTCTTTTCCTAAACCACATTGATCCACTAGAGTCACTACATGTGTGTTCTTTTCCTAAACCACATGGATCCACTAGAGTCCCTGAATGTGTGGTCTTTTCCTAAACCACATGGATCCACTTGTGACATTGCATTTGTGTTCTTTTCCTAAACCACATGATCCACCAGAGTCACAACATTTGTGTTCATTTCCTAAACAACATTGATCCACTAGAGTCATTGGATGGGTGTTCTTTTCCTATACCACATTGATCCACTAGAGTCACTTCATGTGTGTTCTTTTCCTAAACCACATGGATCCACTTGAGTCACTTCATGTGTGTTCTTTTCCCAAACCACATTGATCCACTACAGTCATTGCACGTGTGTTCTTTTCCTAAACCACATTGATACACTAGAGTCACTTCATGTGTGTTCTATTCCTAATCCACATTCATCTATTGGAGTCATTGCATGTGTGTTCATTTCCTAAACCATATTGATCCACTACAGTCATTGCATGTGTGTTCTTTTCCTAAACCACATTGATCCGCTGGAGTGACTGCATGTGTATACTTTTCCTAAACCACATTGATCCACTCCAGTTATTACATGTGTGTTCTTTTCCTAAACCACATTGATCCACTAGAGTCACTGAATGTATTTCTTTTTCCTAAACCATATTGATCCACTATAGTCACTACATGTCTGTTCTTTTCCTAAACAACATGGATCAACTAGAGTCACTTGGTGTGTGTTCTTTTCCTAAACCACATGGATCCAATTGTTACATTGCATGTGTGGTCTTTTCCTAAACCACATTGATCCACTTGTAAAATTGCATTTGTGTTCTTTTCCTAAAACACATTGATCCACTGGAGTCACTACATGTGTGTTCTTTTCCTAAATCACATTGATCCACTAGAGTCATTGCATGTGTGTTTTCCTAGACCATATCGATCCACTTGTGAAATTGCATTTGTGTTCTTTTCCCAAACCACATGGATCCACTAGTCATTGCATGTGTTTTTTCCTAAACCACATTGATCCACTGGTGACATTGCATGTGTGTTCTTTTCCTTAACCACATGGATCCACTGGTGAGATTCCATGGGTTTTTTCCTAAACCACATTGATCCACTAGAGTCACTACATGTGTGTTCTTTTCCTAATCCACATGGATCAACAAGAGTCACTACATGTGTGTTCTTTTCCTAAACCACATGGATCCACTAGTGACATTGCATGTGTGTTCTTTTCCTGAACCACATTGATCCACCAGAGTCACTGCATATGTGTTCTTTTCCTAAACCACATTGATCCACTTGAGTCATTGTATGTGTGTTCCTTTCCTATACCATATTGATCCTCTGGAGTCACTGCATGTGTGTTCTTTTCCTAAACCACATGGATCCACTGGTGAGATTCCATGGGTTTTTTCCTAAACCACATTGATCCACTAGAGTCACTACATGTGTGTTCTTTTCCTAATCCACATGGATAAACAAGAGTCACTACATGTGTGTTCTTTTCCTAAACCACATGGATCCACTAGTGACATTGCATGTGTGTTCTTTTCCTGAACCACATTGATCCACCAGAGTCACTGCATATGTGTTCTTTTCCTAAACCACATTGATCCACTTGAGTCATTGTATGTGTGTTCCTTTCCTATACCATATTGATCCACTGCAGTCACTGCATGTGTGTTCTTTTCCTAAACCACATGGATCCACTTGATTCACTTCATGTGTGTTCTTTTCCTAAACCACATTGATCCACTACATTCATTGGATGTGTGTTCTTTTCCTAAACCACATTGATACTCTAGAGTCACTTCATGTGTGTTCTATTCCTAATCCACATTGATCCACTAGAGTCAATGCATGTGTGTTCTTTTCCTAAACCACATTGATCCACTACAGTCATTGCATGTGTGTTCTTTTCCTAAACCACGTTGATCCACTATCGTTATTACATGTGTGTTCTTTTCCTAAACCACATTGATCCACTAGTGACATTGCATTTGTATTCTTTTCCTAAACCACATTGATCCAATGGTGACATTGCATGTGTGTTCTTTTCCTAAACCACATTGATCCACGAGAGTCATTGCATGTGTGTTCTTTTCCTAAACCACATTGATCCACTACAGTCATTGCATGTGTGTTCTTTTCCTAAACCACATGGATCCACTAGTGACATTGCATTTTTCTTCTTTTCCCAAACCACATTGATCCAATGGTGACATTGCATGTGTGTTCTTTTCCTAAACCACATTGATCCACGAGAGTCATTGCATGTGTGTTCTTTCCTAAACCACATTGATCCACTACAGTCATTGCATGTGTGTTCTTTTCCTAAACCACATTGATCTGCTGGAGTCACTGCATGTATATTCTTTTCCTAAACCACGTTGATCCACTACAGTTATTACATGTGTGTTCTTTTCCTAAACCACATTGATCCACTACAGTCACTTCATGTGTTTTCTTTTTCCTAAACCATATTGATCCACTATAGTCACTACATGTGTATTCTTTTCCTAAACTACATGGATCAACTAGAGTCACTACATGTGTGTTCTTTTCCTATACCACATGGATCCATTAGTGACATTGCACTTGTCTTCTTTTCCTAAACCACATTGATCCAATGGTGACATTGCACGTGTGTTCTTCTCCTAATCCACATTGATCCACTTGTGAAATTGCATTTGTGTTCTTTTCCTAAAACACATTGATCCACTGGAGTCACTGCATGTGTGTTCTATTCCTAAATAACATTGATCCACGAGAGTCATTGCATGTGTGTTCTTGTCCTAAACCACATGGATCCACTAGAGTCCATGCATGTGTGTTTTCCTAAACCACATTGATCCACTGGTGACATTGCATGTGTGTTTTTTCATAAACCACATTGATCCACAAGAGTCATTGCATGTGTGTTCTTTTCCTAAACCACATGTATCAACTGGTGACATTCCATGTGTTTTTTTCCTAAACCACATTTATCCACTAGAGTCAATGCATGTGTTTTCTTTTCCTAAACGACATTGATCCACTAGAGTCACTACATGTGTGTTCTTTTCCTAAACCACAGGGATCAACTAGAGTCACTGCATGTGTGTTCTTTCCTAAACCACATGGATCCACTTGAGACATTGCATGTGTGTTCTTTTCCTAAACCACATGATCCACCAGAGTCACAACATTTGTGTTCCTTTCCTAAACAACATTGATCCACTAGAGTCATTGCATGGAGTTTCTTTTCCTAAACCACATTGATCCACTAGAGTCACTTCATGTGTGTTCTTTTCCAAAGCCACATGTATCTACAATAGTCACTACATATGTGTTCTTTTCCTAAACCACATTGATCCAATATAGTCATTGCATGTGTTTTCTTTTCCTAAACCACATTGATCCACTAGAATCACTACATGTGTGTTCTTTTCCTAATCCATATTGATCGACTGGAGTTATTGCATGTTTTCTTTTTCTAAACTACATGGATCCACTGGTGACATTCCATGTGTTTTTCCTAAACCACATTTATCCACTAGAGTCACTGCATGTGTTTTCTTTTCCTAAAGCACATTTATCCACTAGAGTCACTACATGCGTGTTCTTTTCCTAAACCACATGGATCAACTAGAGTCACTGCATGTGTGTTCTTTTCCTAAACCACATGGATCCACTAGTGACATTGCATGTGTGTTCTTTTCCTAAACCACATTTATCCACTATAGTCACTACATGTGTGTTCTTTTCCTAAACAATATGGATCAACTAGAGTCACTGCGTGTGTGTTCTTTTCCTAAACCACATGGATCCAATGGTTACATTGCATGTGTGTTCTTTTCCTAAACCACATTGATCCACTTGTAAAATTGCATTTGTGTTATTTTCCTAAAACACATTGATCCACTGGAGTCACTACATGTGTGTTCTATTCCTAAATCACATTGATCCACTAGAGTCATTGCATGTGTGTTTTCCTAGACCACATTGATCCACTTGTGAAATTGCATTTGTGTTCTTTTCCTAAAACACATTGATCCACTAGAGTCACTACATGTGTGTTCTTTTCCTAAACCACATGGATCCACTAGTCATTGCATGTGTTTTTTACTAAACCACATTTATCCACTCGTGACATTGCATTGTTTTCTTTTCCTAAACCACATGGATCCACTGGTGAGATTCCATGGGTTTTTTCCTAAACCACATTGATCCACTAGAGTCACTACATGTGTGTTCTTTTCCTAATCCACATGGATCAACTAGAGTCACTACATGTGTGTTCTTTTCCTAAACCACATGGATCCACTAGTGACATTGCATGTGTGTTCTCTTCCTGAACCACATTGATCCACCAGAGTCAATGCATATGTGTTCTTTTCCTAAACCACATTGATCCACTTGAGTCATTGTATGTGTGTCCCTTTCCTATACCATATTGATCCACTAGAGTCACTGCATGTGTGTTCTTTTCCTAAACCACATGGATCCACTTGAGTCACTTCATGTGTGTTCTTTTCCTAAACCACATTGATCCACTACATTCATTGGAATGTGTTCTTTTCCTAAACCACGTTGATACACTAGAGTCACTTCATGTGTGTTCTATTCCTAATCCACATTGATCCACTAGAGTCAATGCATGTGTGTTCTTTTCCTAAACCACATTGATCCACTACAGTCATTGCATGTGTGTTCTTTTCCTAAACCACATTGATCCAATGTAGTCACTGCATGTGTATTTCTTTTCCTAAACCACGTTTCTCCACTATAGTTATTACATGTGTGTTCTTTTCCTAAACCACATTGATCCACTAGTGACATTGCATTTTTCTTCTTTTCCTAAACCACATTGATACAATGGTGACATTGCATGTGTGTTCTTTTCCTAAACCACATTGATCCACGAGACTCATTGCATGTGTGTTCTTTTCCTAAACCACATTGATCCACTACAGTCATTGCATGTGTGTTCTTTTCCTAAACCACATGGATCCACTAGTGACATTGCATTTGTCTTCTTTTCCTAAACCACATTGAGCCAATGGTGACATTGCATGTGTGTTCTTTTCCTAAACCACATTGATCCACGAGAGTCATTGCATGTGTGTTCTTTTCCAAAACCACATTGATCCAGTACAGTCAGTGCATGTGTCTTCTTTTCCTAAACCACATTGATCCGCTAGAGTCACTGCATGTGTATTCTTTTCCTAAACCACGTTGATCCAGTGCAGTTATTACATGTGTGTTCTTTTCCTAAACCACATTGATCCACTACCATCACTTCATGTTTTTTCTTTTTCCTAAACCATATTGATCCACTATAGTCACTACATCTGTATTCTTTTCCTAAACTACATGGATCAACTAGAGTCACTACATGTGTGTTCTTTTCCTAAACAACATGGATCCACTAGTGACATTGCATTTGTCTTCTTTTCCTAGACCACATTGATCCAATGGTGACATTGCACGTGTGTTCTTTTCCTAAGCCATATTGATCCACTTGTGAAATTGCATTTGTGTTCTTTTCCTAAAACACATTGATCCACTGGAGTCACTGCATGTGTGTTCTATTCCTAAATAACTTTGATCCACGAGAGTCATTGCATGTGTGTTCTTGTCCTAAACCACATGGATCCACTAGAGTCCATGCAAGTGTGTTTTCCTAAACCACATTGATCCACTGGTGACATTGCATGTGTGTTTTTTCCTAAACCACATTGATCCACAAGAGTCATTGCATGTGTGTTCTTTTCCTAAACCACATGGATCAGCTGGTGACATTCCATGTGTTTTTTTCCTAAACCACATTTATCCACTAGAGTCACTGCATGTGTTTTCTTTTCCTAAACCACATTGATCCAATAGAGTCACTACATGTGTGTTCTTTTCCTAAACCACAGGGATCAACTAGAGTCACTACATGTGTGTTCTTTCCTAAACCACATGGATCCACTTGTGACATTGCGTGTGTGTTCTTTTACTAAACCACATGATCCACCAGAGTCACAACATTTGTGTTCATTTCCTAAACAACATTGATCCACTAGAGTCATTGCATGGGTGTTCTTTTCCTAAACCACATTGATCCACTAGAGTCAATTCATGTGTGTTCTTTTCCTAAACCACATGGATCCAATGGTTACATTGCATGTGTGTTCTTTTCCTAAACCACATTGATCCACTTGTAAAATTGCATTTGTGTTCTTTTCCTAAAACACATTGATCCACTAGAGTCACTACATGTGTGTTCTATTCCTAAATCACATTGATCCACTAGAGTCATTGCATGTGTGTTTTCCTAGACCACATTGATCCACTTGTGAAATTGCATTTGTGTTCTTTTCCTAAAACACATTGATCCACTAGAGTCACTACATGTGTGTTCTTTTCCTAAACCACATGGATCCACTAGAGTCATTGCATGTGTTTTTTACTAAACCACATTTATCCACTGGTGACATTGCACTGTTTTCTTTTCCTAAACCACATGGATCCACTGGTGAGATTCCATGGGTTTTTTCCTAAACCACATTGATCCACTAGAGTCACTACATGTGTGTTCTTTTCCTAATCCACATGGATCAACTAGAGTCACTACATGTGTGTTCTTTTCCTAAACCACATGGATCCACTAGTGACATTGCATGTGTGTTCTCTTCCTGAACCACATTGATCCACCAGAGTCAATGCATATGTGTTCTTTTCCTAAACCACATTGATCCACTTGAGTCATTGTATGTGTGTTCCTTTCCTATACAATATTGATCCACTAGAGTCACTGCATGTGTGTTCTTTTCCTAAACCACATGGATCCACTTGAGTCACTTCATGTGTGTTCTTTTCCTAAACCACATTGATTCACTACATTCATTGGATGTGTGTTCTTTTCCTAAACCACGTTGATACACTAGAGTCACTTCATGTGTGTTCTATTCCTAATCCACATTGATCCACTAGTCAATGCATGTGTGTTCTTTTCCTAAACCACATTGATCCACTACAGTCATTGCATGTGTGTTCTTTTCCTAAACCACATTGATCCGCTGTAGTCACTGCATGTGTATTTCTTTTCCTAAACCACGTTGATCCACTATAGTTATTACATGTGTGTTATTTTCCTAAACCACATTGATCCACTAGTGACATTGCATTTTTCTTCTTTTCCTAAACCACATTGATCCAATGGTGACATTGCATGTGTGTTCTTTTCCTAAACCACATTGATCCACGAGAGTCATTGCATGTGTGTTCTTTTCCTAAACCACATTGATCCACTACAGTCATTGCATGTGTGTTCTTTTCCTAAACCACATGGATCCACTAGTGACATTGCATTTGTCTTCTTTTCCTAAACCACATTGATCCACTACAGTCAGTGCATGTGTCTTCTTTTCCTAAACCACATTGATCCGCTAGAGTCACTGCATGTGTATTCTTTTCCTAAACCACGTTGATCCACTGCAGTTATTACATGTGTGTTCTTTTCCTAAACCACATTGATCCACTACAGTCACTTCATGTGTTTTCTTTTTCCTAAACCATATTGATCCACTATAGTCACTACATGTGTATTCTTTTCCTAAACTACATGGATCAACTAGAGTCACTACATGTGTGTTCTTTTCCTAAACCACATTGATCCACTAGAGTCACTTCATGTGTGTTCTTTTCCTAAACCACATGGATCCAATGGTTACATTGCATGTGTGTTCTTTTCCTAAACCACATTGATCCACTTGTAAAATTGCATTTGTGTTCTTTTCCTAAAACACATTGATCCACTGGAGTCACTACATGTGTGTTCTATTCCTAAATCACATTGATCCACTAGAGTCATTGCATGTGTGTTTTCCTAGACCACATTGATCCACTTGTGAAATTGCATTTGTGTTCTTTTCCTAAAACACATTGATCCACTAGAGTCACTACATGTGTGTTCTTTTCCTAAACCACATGGATCCACTAGAGTCATTGCATGTGTTTTTTACTAAACCACATTTATCCACTGGTGACATTGCATTGTTTTCTTTTCCTAAACCACATGGATCCACTGGTGAGATTCCATGGGTTTTTTCCTAAACCACATTGATCCACTAGAGTCACTACATGTGTGTTCTTTTCCTAATCCACATGGATCAACTAGAGTCACTACATGTGTGTTCTTTTCCTAAACCACATGGATCCACTAGTGACATTGCATGTGTGTTCTCTTCCTGAACCACATTGATCCACCAGAGTCAATGCATATGTGTTCTTTTCCTAAACCACATTGATCCACTTGAGTCATTGTATGTGTGTTCCTTTCCTATACCATATTGATCCACTAGAGTCACTGCATGTGTGTTCTTTTCCTAAACCACATGGATCCACTTGAGTCACTTCATGTGTGTTCTTTTCCTAAACCACATTGATCCACTACATTCATTGGATGTGTGTTCTTTTCCTAAACCACGTTGATACACTAGAGTCACTTCATGTGTGTTCTATTCCTAATCCACATAGATCCACTATAGTCAATGCATGTGTGTTCTTTTCCTAAACCACATTGATCCACTACAGTCATTGCATGTGTGTTCTTTTCCTAAACCACATTGATCCGCTGTAGTCACTTCATGTGTATTTCTTTTCCTAAACCACGTTGATCCACTATAGTTATTACATGTGTGTTCTTTTCCTAAACCACATTGATCCACTAGTGACATTGCATTTTTCTTCTTTTCCTAAACTACATTGATCCAATGGTGACATTGCATGTGTGTTCTTTTCCTAAACCACATATATCCACGAGAGTCATTGCATGTGTGTTCTTTTCCTAAACCACATTGATCCACTACAGTCATTGCATGTGTGTTCTTTTCCTAAACCACATGGATCCACTAGTGACATTGCATTTGTCTTCTTTTCCTAAACCACATTGAGCCAATGGTGACATTGCATGTGTGTTCTTTTCCTAAACCACATTGATCCACGAGAGTCATTGCATGTGTGTTCTTTTCCTAAACCACATTGATCCACTACAGTCAGTGCATGTGTCTTCTTTTCCAAAACCACATTGATCCGCTAGAGTCACTGCATGTGTATTCTTTTCCTAAACCACGTTGATCCACTGCAGTTATTACATGTGTGTTCTTTTCCTAAACCACATTGATCCACTACAGTCACTTCATGTTTTTTCTTTTTCCTAAACCATATTGATCCACTATAGTCACTACATCTGTATTCTTTTCCTAAACTACATGGATCAACTAGAGTCACTACATGTGTGTTCTTTTCCTAAACAACATGGATCCACTAGTGACATTGCATTTGTCTTCTTTTCCTAGACCACATTGATCCAATGGTGACATTGCACGTGTGTTCTTTTCCTAAGCCACATTGATCCACTTGTGAAATTGCATTTGTGTTCTTTTCCTAAAACACATTGATCCACTGGAGTCACTGCATGTGTGTTCTATTCCTAAATAACATTGATCCACGAGAGTCATTGCATGTGTGTTCTTGTCCTAAACCACATGGATCCACTAGAGTCCATGCATGTGTGTTTTCCTAAACCACATTGATCCACTGGTGACATTGCATGTTTGTTTTTTCCTAAACCACATTGATCCACAAGAGTCATTGCATGTGTGTTCTTTTCCTAAACCACATGGATCAGCTGGTGACATTCCATGTGTTTTTTTTCCTAAACCACATTTATCCATTAGAGTCACTACATGTGTTTTCTTTTCCTAAACCACATTGATCCAATAGAGTCACTACATGTGTGTTCTTTTCCTAAACCACAGGGATCAACTAGAGTCACTACATGTGTGTTCTTTCCTAAACCACATGGATCCACTTGTGACATTGCGTGTGTGTTCTTTTCCTAAACCACATGATCCACCAGAGTCACTACATGTGTGTTCTTTTCCTAAACAACATTGATCCACTAGAGTCATTGCATGGGTGTTCTTTTCCTAAACCACATTGATCCACTAGAGTCACTTCATGTGTGTTCTTTTCCAAAGCCACATGGATCTACAATAGTCACTACATATGTGTTCTTTTCCTAAACCACATTGATCCAATACAGTCATTGCATGTGTTTTCTTTTCCTAAACCACATTGATCCACTAGAATCACTACATGTGTGTTCTTTTCCTAATCCATATTGATCGACTGGAGTTATTGCATGCGTGTTCTTTTTCTAAACTACATGGATCCACTAGTGACATTCCATGTGTTTTTCCTAAACCACATTTATCCACTAGAGTCACTTCATGTGTTTTCTTTTCCTAAACCACATTTATCCACTAGAGTCACTACATGTGTGTTCTTTTCCTAAACCACATGGATCAACTAGAGTCACTACATGTGTGTTCTTTTCCTAAACCACATGGATCCACTAGTGACATTGCATGTGTGTTCTTTTCCTAAACCACATTGATCCACCAGAGTTACATCATGTGAGTTCTTTTCCTAAAGCACATTGACCCACTAGAGTCACTTCATGTGTGTTCTTTTCCTAAACCAGATTGATCCACTGCAGTCATTGCATGGGTGTTCTTTTCCTAAACCACATTGATCCACTAGAATCACTACATGTGTTCTTTTCCTAGTCCATATTGATCCACTGGATTCATTGCATGTGTGTTCTTTTCCTAAACCACATTGATCCACTACAGTCAATGCATGTGTGTTCTTTTCCTAAACCACATTTTTTTGAACTTTTCTACTGTAGGGGAGCCCCTAGAGTCCTTTATTGAAGTGGAAGACAGAAACACAAGTTTAAAGAATATTTACAGACAAGAGATAGAAAACAGGAAAAAGGGGAAAGAAAAAAGGCTATTTAAAGTGCCTTAGGGTAAGCTGTGAAGCCATGATAACAATAAAACCTTAGCATTACCCCTTACCCTATGCTTAAGCAAGGTCAAATCACAAAAGAACCCAGATCTCCAGCCAATGAAAGAGGGTCTCTCGTGTATGAAAACCATCTCATTCCTTTGCTTCCAGATGTTCCAACATGCCAAAATGATTACTTCTGTAAAACATGGGCCATTCAAATTTTAATTAGCCATCTTAAAAGCCTCGGGAAAGCTAGTGTCTCTCTAGTCCACTTGTAAATAGTTCCACACACAGGCACTAAATGGGCATTGAAAGAAAAGATGTTTCTAGTCCTCTCTTATCTGCCCACATCACAAAACACAATCATTATCATATATAATTTTCCAAGGCCTCCTGACCAGCATGTCCTTTGTGTTCAGTCTATCATGTAGGAGTAAACAAGCAAAGCACCTACGCTTTGACATTCACTTTCTCTTCTAGATCTAAGCTAAAACTATGTCATTTATTCATCTCTCTAAAGTTTCTTTCATAATGGACCTTAGCCGTGAATATGTTATTGCTGAACTAACAGATCCATTTGTCATCATTCATTGACAAGTTGGTGTCAAAGAGTAGTATCTGAAGCTGTTCATATTCCAAAAAAGCCTCAGCAGATAGGCGTAGATGAATGCCTCATGACGTTTGTTTAGAGAGCAGATAGCATGAACAAAGGCCAACTTATCCCTGGCAAAGGAGAAGAACCTGGGGAATTTCTCAGACAACATAACATCATCCCAGTGATCATTTTAGAGCATAATTGAAAACCCAGAACCAACTTGACATTTAGATATATCCATCCACTCATCATCAAGATTGATAATACTCTTCCACCAAAAAGACCCACACATGGTCACAACATGTGGCACAGATTCATGATAGTATGTATCTCTGACTAATTTGACCCATGTTAAGTTTGCATTGTTATAAAATTTATCAAGGTGTTTTAACAACAGAGCTATATTTTGCTTATAAAGATCCAGTACACCAAGTCCTCCTTTTTTTATTTGGCTTGCACATCATCTCCCAAGAACTTAGGGAGTTTGTTCTCTCATCTTTCTTGTATTTCCTCCAAAGACACCTCCTGCTTCCCTTATCAATGATCTCCAGCACTCCCAAAGGAATTGAAAGAGTGCACATATAATAAGTTGGTAAGGAAGAAAGGACAGAGTTGACTAGAACCAGTCTATCACCATACGAGAGAAAAGAAGCAGTTGCAGATAATCTCCTTTCAAGCCTATCAATTAGGGGTGAAAAATCTTTAATCTAAGGTTTACTGGTACCCATTGGCAGTCCTAAATAGGTGAAGGGCGTAGTACCAACTTGACAGTCAAACACTAATGCCAGATGGGCTGTCTCTTCCTCAGATAGATTAATTGGGATGAGAGATGATTTATTGTAATTTACTTTTAACCCAGTAGAACCAACATATTGATCCAATAGCTCTTTGAAAACAAGCAATTGCTCGTCCTCAACAGGTAGTATATGATAGTGTCATCTGCATACTGAATAATAGGGAAAGAACCTTCACTGCGTATTGGTAACTGCAGTCTCCCTTGGCTCAAAGCCAAATTGAAAATGCTCTGTAACAAATCTCCACCTAACACATATAAGAGAGGTGACAATGGATCCCCTTGTCTGACCCCACTTTTACAAGAAAACTTATTATCTGGCACACCATTTAATAACAAAGAGGAAGAGCCAGAGGAAAGAATCTCCTTAACCACTCGAATAAAATTTGATGGAAAGCCCTTGTACCTCAGAATTTGTAAAATGCCACTATGCTCAATGGTGTCAAAAGCCTTTTCATAGTCAATTTTAATGACCACAGATTTCTTTATAGATTTCTTACATTGGTGTAAGTATTCAAAAGACCATGCTAGCCAGTCCTGAATTGTTCTTTCCTTAATAAACCCATACTGGTTATCATGAATGCATCTAGTAATCTCTGACTGGAGTCTATTTGCATAAATCTTTTTAATGAACTTGAGACAGGTGTTGGTCAAGGAGATGTGTCTAAAATCATTTACAGATTCTGGTGACTGCTTCTTTGGAACCAGAGTTACGAATAATCCATTTATGCTTTCCAGGGGAGTAGTTCCTTTATGAAAGTCCATAGCCATCTTGATAAAATTTTCTTTAATGATGTGCCAACATTTGTTTACAAAGTATCCATTAAAACCATCAAGGCTAGTTGCCTTATCAACCTTTATATCCTTGAGAATACCATCAATTTCCTCCAATGTGAAAGGATTAGATAAACAGTCTAGAGAGTCCACCTTAGATAGCATGGTGTTAAGCCCTTCTATAGCAGCAGTTGGATAGGTAACCCCCATCCTACTTTTATAGCATTTCTAAAAGGTTGTTGCCTTCTGATTATGTTCAATCAATCTCAAACCATCCTCATCCTGTATCTTAGTGATGATATTATGTCTGTACCTTTCAGTAGCTTTGGCATGATTTTTGTGTGTGTTTTCCCCACTTAGCTGAACCCATCTAATGGTACATCTTTGCTTCCAATAAACAGATTGTCTGCCCATTAGGTTCTTAATATGACATTTGACAATATTTCTGAAATTAAATTCAGGGAATGATAGTGGCCTTTGGTCCTCAATTTTATCCAATTTTAAAATTACAAAATTGGATTTATCAATGAGATATTGAAGATGAGATAGGTTCTTTCCCCACTTCTTCAGCTCATATATCAACTTCTTGAACTTAGCTGCCAGAATGGATGTGATAGAGTTTCCTCTTACTGGTTGCTTCCATAATCTTTCCACTAGCTTATAAAATCCAGGTTGATGCACCCAGAAATTCTCAAATCTAAAAATGTGTGCTTTAGGAATATTTGTTGAGATTTGCACCACACAAGGCACATGATCGGAGGTTGTCTTGGCTAATGGTAAAACCATTGTATTTGGGTATTTCAGAGTCCAATCACATGATGTAAAGAACCAATCAAGCTGGACAAGTAATGGCTAACTCTGCATGTTGGACCAAGTCTAATTTCTACCTTTCAAAGGTAGTTCAATTAAACCCAAATGACTGATGATATCATTGAAAATAATAATGTCATTCATGTGCACCAGGTCTATTCCTGTTATCTTGAGACCTCATAAAATTGAAATCTCCCAATAAAACCAGAGTTCTTGTGCAGGATTTGAATGTTATATAACCAGGTGACAAAATTATCCCTCTCCACACCCTGACAAGTCCCATAAACATCCACCAGCTTCCAACTCTCCCCATTGTGTAAAGAGTTGAAATTAACAATTATACCAGATCTATGGATCTCAATTACATTGCCAGAGAAAATAGAACTGTTCCATAGAACAATGATACCCCCAGAGGCCCCCACAGAAGGAGAAAAAATATTTGTCAAATCTTTTAGGGCAGAATCCCCTTATGAACGAGTGGTCAAACTGTTCACATTTAGTTTCTTGCAAACAAATGACTATAGCTATACTCTCTGCAATTTTGTTATATACTGCAATTTGCTTATTTTTATCATTTAGCCCTCTAACATTCCAAACAAGAATCAGCCAGTCCCCGCTATTATTATTTGTGTTATCCATTAGAACCATAGACAACCATAAAAAGCACATCTCCTATTTTAAATAAGCAGATGGAAGATAGAACTGATAACAGAGAAATGCCACAATAAAACCACACATCAAAGTACTTTGGAAGTTCATCACACAGATCACATAATAATTCAACCACAATACCCTAAGAGTGCAAGTAACATAAAGGGCCTAGAACAAGGACATAAAAAGGACAATGCCCACTAATCATCAGAAGATTCAGCATCCTTGTTGGATTTAGGAGAGGCCATAAGAATCTCCTCAGTCATATCTTCTTTAGGGATTTCAAGGATCCTCCCAGCCTGCTGCAGAATCTCCACATATGTAGTGCTTGTTGCCTGATGTGCCCTGTCCTCCTACATAATGGGTTTTGCTCACTTAGCTTTTTTCCTTGGTTGAGGTTGATCAACACAGGGAAGAAACTTATATCCATTGCTCCTGGTAGTGCTTTTAGTGGCACGCCTATCTATATTGTTGACAACCAAAACCTCCTTTGCCTTCCTCCCCCTCTTTTTTGGTGAGACAGATGTCATCATGACAGTCTCCATTGGGGGCATCATGTTGAGACTCTCAGAGCTTCCACAAGAGTTGTAACTAACCATCCAATCATCATTCTTCTCATTAGTGAGAAGTAGTGGAGAGGGGGGGTAACCAAAAGGATTTCCTTGCAGCCAAGTACTGCAGGTCATGTGGCAAGCATCCCACAACAGAAAAATCTAGAGATAATGTTTTTTAATTGCCATAACCATTCCACACCATGGCCATGTTAGGAAGGAGCATAGTTAAGATCTGCAGGTTATTGTTTTCAGCCAGGTTACCAACAGGAACAATGGCCTGGGGGTTTTCCTGTTGCACCTGTTGTACCACAGGTCCCTCAATGATAGTTCCCCCAACAATTTGAGCATCACCCCCTACTTGCACAAAATTAATAGAGGACCTAGAACCACCTGAAATAGAAAAGGTGATGGAGTACTGATTCTATGATGGCTGAATATTCTGAACCACATTCTCTGTAGCATGTTCCTGCGCCTAGGAATCCCATCTAGGCACACCAAGTTGAATGTTATTAGGGATCCAATGATTCCCAGCATCATCATCCTCATGATCCCCTGGAAACTGTCTAGGCAAAGGGTGTGGAATCCCATTGTGTGGCTCAAGAGATTCATCCCGAGGCAAAACATCCTCTTGCTCACTCAGAAGGATAAAGAAGGGTATAGTCCATGACACAACTGTGCCACCATAACATTGAGGCTCTCTAACAGTGATCAATTTAGGTATGTCCCTAGCTCCACTATAACTGCATTTAATCAGAGTTCTTGTTGGTGATGGATCCTCTCTATACCAAACTCTAATCTTCCAAAACTTAGCCATAGTCTCCCTAAGGAAATCCTCATTACGATAATCCATGGGAAGGTTTAAGAGCATTATCCACCCAGTAACTGTATAAATTGTAGCTCTAAAGTTTGGCCCAACATCATGAAGAGTAAAAGTTAACATACAACCATTACCCAGATTGAACTCGGGCTGTGAGACTAGAATATCTCGCTAACTAAATCAGCCATCCTAAACAATCCAATGCCAAAAACACTATCAGCAAAAGATAGTACCTCAAGGTGCAGATCATCATGAACATGGTGGGCAATCTGATCAACTACCTATTCGATCTCATCTCCCTCTAGTCTCGGCATTACCACCGCCATGGCCCAATTCTCATGAGCTTTTAGAGGAGTAACTGAAGAAGTGACATAAATCCTTGCAGGCCTCTCATCATCACCCAAAGGCTGAAGAACTTTCATCCCTGCCGGAGTAAAGCGGTTGGTATCCACCAGGAAGTTCACCATTGCTAGGTTTGGAGTTCTCGGTGGAGAGGTTTAGGTGTGCGAAGAGCTAGGCGGTTTTGCAGCAAATGCAAACATCAAAGACCTAGATAAATCTGCCTTAACCCCCGGTGTAGAGTCCTTGATAGGTTGATCAGGGTAGTGGGCCGATTGATTTGACAGTTTGGCGACCCAGCGAAAAGTTGAATTTGCCCCTGGATTACCTGGACATAACCTTTTAACGTGTCCACTACGGTAGCATGCAACACAACGTACATCATTATGACATTTATCAGTTACATGATCGAAACTTAGGCACTTGGAGCATGACCAAACTTTTAGTGCCATGTCATCAATCATTTGCATAAATTCTTTGTCAGAATCCTCCAATAAAGTACCACTAGAATTTAAAGAGGAGTTGCAATGTTGATCAATAACATCTGCAGACTTTTCCACCAAAGAGACATTTTGATCTAGAGAAATACCATTTTCTTTTAAAATAAAAGCACCCACAACTAAATCAGGTAGATTCTCGATGTCATCTGCCATAATATCATCAGCAGCTAGAGTTTTATCAATTACCACAGGGGTATTATCTGATCTGTGATGCAACTCAAAAGACTTAATATGTGTATGTCGTGGAGCAACATTAACACATTGAGCATTAGTCTCCTTGAACCACCTTTTTACCTCTAGGGGCCAATTCGGTCCACCACGTTCCCAAAGGTGAAAATAACATTTGAAATGAAAACATTCAAAAGATCTCAAACTTAATATGTAGAAACCCACTCTTTTAGAAGAAACTGTGAATGAGAAAAATTTATCCTTGAGAAGTGAGACATTCATCTCACCACAAAAACACCCAATTACAACTTGAAGAGCTAAACCCATTGTGTCTTCATCAAGTCAAAAGAAGCCTAACCAAAAGAAACGACTAGTGTGAAGTGGTTAGATCCAATGAAAGGATGAAATGATGACTAAAAAAGAGTTCTGATCCTCTTAGCAGTTTTAATCCCTCGAGAGAAATCCAAGTCTAGTGTGTTTGCAGCATTCATGGACATGTTGGGGGGAATCAATGGGGTCTGAATCAAGTATTCTAATGGGTGTCCAATCCAGATTAAAAGATATAGGAGCACCATAATCCAACAATCTCCCCTTGCTCAGAACCAATCAGGATCGTACCCCATTAGATGCGACCAATTGAATCTTCTTCAGCCTCGGGATTACCACCACAAAACATGAATAAATGTGATCCACACATTGATCCAAGGTCCTAAACCACATTGACCCACTAGAGTCACTTCATGTGTGTTCTTTTCCTAAACCACATTCATCCACTTGAATCATTATGTGTGTGTTCTTTTCCTAAACCACATTGATCCACTAGAGTCACTACATGTGTTTTCTTTTCCTAAACCACATTGATCTATTAGAGTCACCAAATGTGTGTTCTTTTCCTAAACCACATGGATCCACTAGAGTCACTGCATATGTGTTCTTTTCCTAAACCACATGGATCGACTAGTGACATTGCATGTGTGTTCTTTTCCTAAACCACATAGATCAACTAGTCACTGGATGTGTGTTCTTTTCCTAAACCACATTCATACAATGGTGACATTGCATCTGTGTTCTTTTCCTAAACCATATTGATCCACTTGTGACATTGCATGTGTGCTCTTTTTGTAAACCACATTGATCCACTGGAGTCACTTCATGTGTGTTCTATTCCTAAATCACATTGATCCACTAGAGTCACTGCATGTGTGTTCTTTTCCTAAACCACATGGATCCAGTAGAGTCATTGCATGTGTTTTCCTAAACCACGTTGATCCACTTGTAACATTGCATGTGTGTTCTTTTCCTAAACCACATTGATCCACTAGAGTCATTACATGTTTGTTGTGGGCCCCCCGGATTAACCCTTCGAGAATCCCTGTTATGCATACACCACGATCCCATGATCAGTTAGTCGTAGCACGTAACCAACAAGTATCAAAGTAAACATCCCTTACTTAAGCGGATACACGTCAAACCTTACATGCCATTATGGATACATCAATAATCATCAGCGGAACTTCATCAAGCCATGCCTTAACCTACAGGCAACTGACTGGGAGAACGTCCTAGCTCGCATAGTCATCAACGTCACCTTCTTCTTGATATCTGACCATGTTAATAGCCAGGGACAATGCCAGTGAGTCCTTTGAATGTACTCGCAAACCACCTTAAGATAATAAAGATAAGAGGATATGCAATATAGTTGTGGTAGTAGGAGGGCTCCATGAGAGGTTCTTTTCTAAAATATTTTCTCTTGTAAATACAGCATCTCCATATCTTGGTTAAAAACTTTTGTAAAACATTCTGGAAACCTCTTGAAAAGTTTGAGAACACTAGGAATGGGGTCCCCCATTTGTTCCTTCCTTCCGATCATCCCATGACCAACCTTTGTCCTTCCTTTCCGACCATCCCATGGTAATTTTACCAAGATTTAATGAGAAGGAAAAGTAATTAAAACAATTATTATTCCATTTTACCCATTTAAGAAAATGGGCAAAAAGAAATAATAAAACTCTACAAAATTACTTATTTTCGAAGTGGAAAGATAGGATATGACATATAGTCCTAAAATGTGCTTAAAGTTGGAGATGTGATTTGGAGAAAAACAAACTTGCCTTTATAGAGTGAGTTTTGGAGGTTTTGTTCATTAAAGAAATTAAATAGGTTTTGGTCCATAATAATTATGGATAATATTTGATAAATATTAATAATCAAGGTAGATGATTTACACAAGGTGTATCTAGCATTTGCAACCTTGGGTGTTGATAATCAAAGTTGATTTTGGTGGAAACAGGATCTAAGGTAATGTTATTTTATTACCTTCAAAACCTTGTTGGATCTTGAAGCTCAAAGCTCCCCTTGGGGCATGAAATATATGGATGGATATACCAAGTGATGTAGGTCACCATGGTACAAGAAGTTGAGCTTGATCATGCTTGAGTTCTCCATGGATTGATTTCAAACTATGAATAAAATAAGCCTGCCAAAGCAGATTATCAGATAGCCTTAAAAACCTTGTGGGTTTTTGAAGCCCAAGGATCCATTTGTAACAAGTGAAGTAGGTATTTCTATACCTTTATGCCTATAACACAACCATGCAAAGAGTTGATCCAAATAAGGTATGATGAAGGTGTGAGCTTCTGACCAAGTAGGCTAGTTGATAAGATTTGCAGGAAATATTTTTTTCTTGCCTGCAAAACCATCAAGAACAAGTGGATTGGAGGATGATATAGCCAAGGTAAAAAGTGGGCCTTGCTAGTACTTATGATGGTCTACAATATGTTTCAATTGGATTTCGAAGAATACACAAGGGTTAGAAATGGGGGAGACTCCAAAATGGCATCTTGATAACATTTCCAGACTTAAGCCATATTTTAGCAGATTTGGGGTTTTTGACTAGAGTATAAGAGGGGATGTTTTTGATTGTTTGCAAGGTACCAAAGAATCATCAAATGTACGATGTTGAAGTTAATCTTGAGTAGAATTTATCCATGCTTGATATTGGTCTTCATTAACTTGGAAGCTTCTAGAATGAATCACTTCGGAATTGATCTGGTTAAGGGTTTTAGATGATCTCTTAGTGGCTATAGCTCAGATCCATCTTTATATTCTTGCTTAGGGTTGTGATCTTAAAGTTCCTCGATCCTAGTGGATGAGATCCTAGAGTATCTCACACTACTTCCTAAGCAAACAATTCAAAAAGCAGATCAAGGCAAATCCTTAGCCAGTAGATCAAGGCAATTCATCTTAACAAGCAACCCAAGCTATTATTAGAGTTACCATCAAGCCTAACTTGAGGTAAGGATGTGTATTTTAAGAGGTTGGAGTTTGAACAAGTTAAGGTCCTTGGTACATCTACCAAAAGTAGAGTTCAAAAGTTTTATAAAAAGGTTTTAGAGAAACCTAGAGGTAAGAGTATTTTGAAGGTTCTGTCTTGAAAACATAAGGAGATTATATCTTATAGATCCCCATAATTTGTCAAGGAAGATACTATTTTTTTTGGTTTGCAACTGCATCTCGACTCAGGTTTTTGGAATGCCAGAACATTTGAGAATATGAAAAATAAGCCAAGGAAGGTTTTTGTGAAATAGCTGTTGTCAACTGTGGTGAGGTAAGAAGTATATCATCTGCTATACATTCAGATGCATAAGCACAAACAAACAAACAAGCAAACACTATATCACGCAACAAGAATTTTTTTTGTTCCCCCCTGATTTTTGCAATCTAGACAACTAATCAGGGTTGCTGAAATTGGGATGTTAAAGACCTTTCCCCCTTAAAAGAATCTCGTCCCGAGATTCAGGAGAGTATGGTTAGTGGATTTGTGTCGGGTTAGTACTATTTGTTTCAAGCATTCTAGTTTATGGGCTTTGACCTTGCGCGTGGTTACTGTATTCGTAGAGTGGAACTTCAGTCTTCTTTGATGCACGGAGAGTTGAGCAGGCTTTAGTCTTGGTTGCTATGGATGATCTTCCTTCTATAAGGATTTACGGATCATCTCTTAAGGGCTTATCGTATCCTAGTTTACGTCTTTGGGTCTATATTTTGCGGTTGCTTTTGCCATATGTTTATTCTATTTTGTGGGAAAGACGTAGTCTTTACCGCGTAGGGTTGAACTAGGGTGGCTCAGAGTTAACGCAGTCCTTCCTTCTTGGAATCGCTAGATGAGGTTTGAAGACTATCGTGAATCTTCCTGCTGGAGTGGAAATCTTTAGATGACGTCTGCCAATTGGGTCCTATGAGGCTCATATACTACTGTTATTCGTACTTAGCCTATCGGGACAGTTGAATTAGCAGATCATCTAGGAAGGTTAGAGCTAATGGGGTTAGTGCTTCAGTGGTCCTTTAGGTGGGTCTTCAGCAGGAGTAGTGGAGAGTCTTCGTACAATCTTCAGTTAGCTTATCATGTAATAACTTGCGAGTTAATGCTTGGCGAGAAGATGTCAGATGTGGAAATCTTTCTGAAGTATCTCTCGATAGATAGTCTTCGGGGTTTGAGTTGGGAAAGACGTGGTCTTTCAACCTTAGAGCTTCGCTAAGGTCCATTCGAGGGTGGTGCCAATCTTCTGTCTTGGAGTGTTGGCAGGATGCTGGAGAAGGCTGTATCTCCTTGGGTCTTGAGTTGAGGTCCTCGAGTGTCGTTCTATTGTGTGAACCTTGTCGTGGGTGGTTTCCTAATGAAGGTTTGAAGGGATTAGCTTAGGGCAAGTTAGCGGTTAACAACTCTTCTTGCTAGTCTTCGGTCAAGGTAGGGTAGCTAACTTCGTAGAAAACATATTCACTTGAACCCTTTGCATTGCTTTTGCTCGATGGGAGAGTAAACTTGGTGTCTTCATGCATCCTTGTCTTCAGGGATTTGAAGTATTCTGGCCTTCTCGTGAGGAACTTCCTATTGGTTGGACCGAGTGATCAATTTCTAGTGAGTCTCTCGGGGCTGTAGGAAGTTCTAATATACCGAAGGTTAGGGGAGTCAGGTCTTCACTTTTTGTCTTGGTTAGCAATTCTTGGGGTTTCTTGTGGGTAGTGAAGATCCTTTGGTGGTAGACTTCCAGCTTCAATGGGACTACGGTTATCGTTGGTCGATGAATGATGGTGTGTAGTGTCGATGACGAGTCTTGAGAAGTGAGTTTGACAAAGTGTGCCATCCTGCTACGAAAAAGTCTTCATGGGTTTTCTAACTTGATGAAGTCGAACTCGGGGTTCTGGCGATGCTTTTCCTCTCCTGTCTCCCAAGGTTAGTGTAGGTTCTTGTTAACGACAACTAACATGGGGGGTGGGGGTTTCCTGAGTTACTTGGTGGGGTCTTGATCCTTTCAACACATTCGACTAGGGTCAGACAGGACAAAACATTCATACGAGGTAAATAGAGCGATGGGATCGCAGTGTCCTTCGTAGACAACACACATCAAGCAACACAGTAAGCACTTAGGCAAGCAAACACGACCTACTATTGGGACCAAGGAGTTAACTACTCGCGATATAGGGGAATCCTATCTTAGGACTATTTATCCTAGAGATCACGGTATTGAGGTCTGGTTCAGTATCTTGCGAATGAAGCCTCCGTCGTGTCTTCAGATGCTTCTCGATAGTGCAGTACTTGATTTCTTCTAGTTATGGGGATTCCGCTTGTAGGGCGATCTTGTAGTCTCCTTGTGTTTGCTGGTAGTTGCTTCTCTTCATCCTGTCTTCATCATCTTCACTGGGTTCTAGGTCCTAGTTATTTGAAATCTGTAGATTTGAATTTTTGGACGAGAATAAGAAGTAGAACTTTTCTAAAAGATTTTGATAAAGTAGTTTTCGAAATACGGTGTTTCCAAAATAGTTTTCCTGTCTAATGGCCATGCTAACTAAGGTTCTCATATAGTCAGGATGGCTCTGATACCAAGTCTGTGGGCCCCCCCGGATTAACCCTCTGAGAATCCCTGTTATGCATACACCATGATCCCATGATCAGTTAGTCATGGCACATAACCGACAAGTATCAAAGTAAACATCCCATACTTATAAGTTCCTACCCTATGAGTCATTCCTCTAGACACCAGGAAGTCGGGTATTGAGGACCAAATAGAGTGCCTTTTCCACTACACAAAGTGTGCGCTTTCAATGAGAGGCTCATAGTAATGCCTGGCGACCCACTGACCGTTTGTATCTTCTCCTGGTCGATGTTTTGTGGACCATTACAGGAGAAAACCCAGCCTCCAGGGATCTCCATCCCCTGTAGTAGTTGTGAGACAACTAATACCAGAGTAAGCAAACTTCGAGTCCAACCCGTTCCCATATAGGAGTAATGTGGTTACACGGGTTAATTATTCTAGCAAACTACAAAGAACCGGGTGCATTTTCATAAACATTTTTTCCTCCTCTTTCTTTCAGTAGTTTGTAAAACGAAACCCTTTTTCCTTTCTCAAACTTCTCTCGGTAAGTCCCACTTACCAAGGTTTTCACATAAATCACTTTTGTAAACTTTTCCCGTGGGTCCTCCCATCCTACAGTTTTGCTCCGGCTAAAATGGGGTCTCCAAAGGGGTATGGTGTCATACACCATCTATCATACTAGGGACAAGTGGGTGCCATCAAGAGGGTTGTACTTAGCAGTACCAAGGTGTAATCGGTTGGAGGAGCCAAGCCACTACCATGTATACATCATCATATAGTAAAACAGTGTAGTTTGCATAAACAGTAGATAAAACATGCATAAGTAAAACAGTAGGACAAGGCTTATGCACAAGAAGGTAGCTTTCCTGTGATCAGCAATATTGCAATATGTCCCTGGACTTCTTCTTGGAATACCCAAGAATACCAAAGCCAATAATAATAAAATACCTCTTCTTGTCGCCAGTACAAATGCAACTATCGCTGTCATCGAGTATACATGCAAACAAGCAATCCCACAATCAAAAACAGGCATACAAGTATAAATACATATAGCAAGAAATGAACAATACAAGTTTATAATTCAGGAGGTTTTGAGTAGTTGGATTTAGGCAAGTGGGAATGCTTGAAGAGCAATTATGGGTTTTCTTTAATGAATTTTGGAGGCCAAAAATACTTGCTTAAGGGTTTTTAAACCAAGGTTAGGTTCTGTATGATTTCAATCTGCAAAGATGATATCACTAGATAGGTATTGATCAAATAAAACCAACAAATGTGGTTTCACTAAATTATCAATTTTTAGTGATTTATAATGATTTTTCTAGTGATAGAAACTCTAGTTTTAGGAAATAATTCATCAGAAAAGTTCTGGAGCACCAAAAATTATTTCCTTGTATGGTTAAGAAGATTTGATGGACTGATCCACTCAGAGTTGGAATCATGTCAAATTATTTACAAGAATGCTCCTAGAAAATTCCCAAAGGCAGTTCTTGAAGGTTTTTGTCTTTTTAACAAGATTTAAATTACAAGGTCTTTTGATACGATTCCAAAGACACATGTGAGGTACTTTGAATACCTTTCTACAGAAATTTGAATCAACCTTTTTGGAGTTACAGAACTACTGAGGTGATTTTATTACTGAATTAACTCTACACACAACAGTTTAATTCCTAGTAAATCAACAATGGCTCAAAAAAGGCATTAAAGAGGCTAGACATGACTTTGCCTAGGTCTCCTTCCCATATAAACACATATGTCAAGATCTAGGGCTAGCTATAGTGGATGCTACAGTGTAGATCAACCAGAGATGGTGTGGTAGTTGCTTTGGAGTTTAGATGGCCAGGTTTGGTGAGGTTTAATGGATGAGTTTGAAATATTTTAAATATTGGCCAAACTACTGGATCATGAGGCAACTCTTGATTTATGAGAAGTTCAAGCTAGGGAAGTGATTCTAGTTGATAGGTATGGTCATGGTACACCTCCAATATTTATTTGGAAATATTCTGGATATTTTATATCCTTTTTATATCTACTATTCAAAAAATGCTGAAAATCTTTTCAGGGTTCGATTTGTGATTTTTGAATTGGACCAGATAAGTTTTTGTTTTGATATGGTCCCAAATGTGGATTCACACTTTGGAGAATTTTACCAAGATTTTGAAGGGAATATGCCCTGAGAGGCAATAATAATGTTGTTATTATACATATTCCAAGTATATGATAGATACTTATTTTGCATGCTATAATTGTATTAATTTGGAAATGTTAATACATGTGTGTTTAATAAACAAAAGGAAAGTTCCTAGTTATGTGTCTCTTATAAACTAGCTTGTTGATTAACAAGATGATCAAGGTTTCCTGATCATGGACATTGGATATTGTTAATAACGAGGTCACAACATTAGTGGAATGATGTGATGAACATTCATCTGAAGTATAGCGTTATGATCAAAGTCATTGTGTTTATATTGCTATAACATCTAACGAAGTAATACTAGTCCTTAGACCATGCGATCATGATAATCACTATCACTAGAAGAGTATCTTGATAACATCAAACGTCACACTGTTAAAGGGTGATTATAAAGGTGGGTTCAGTACTACGAAAGTGTTTTTTAGAGGCTCATGGATCAAGTGTGGGATTTGTCCATCCCGATGACGGATAGATATACTCTAGCCCCCCTCGGTGATATCACATTGGTTAGCTTGCAAGCAAGTGATAAGATCAGTAGAATGTTATATCACGGGAACAAAGAAAAGAGTACATGTCGGTAACGAGATCAAACTAGGTATAGAGATACCGATGATCGAATCTCGGACATGTAATATATCGCGAGACAAAGGGATTTAGTTACTTAGCGTTAAAGGTTCTCACGATCACAAAAGTCATCGTAGAATGTGTAGGAGTTAGTATGGATCTCTAGGTCTCGCTTCTGATTATTGATCTGAGAGGGGTCTCGATCATGTTTGCATTATTCACGAACCGTAGGGTGACACACTTAAGGGACACCAGCACCATTTGCAGCAAATATGTTTCAGAAGAATGAATTACAAAGCGCTGGAATTATTTCAATAGACACCAAAACTGTTTTGGGTGAAATTGCTGAAATTGCTTCTGCATGTAATATTGGAATGTTGTAGGGGGTTTTATGTGAATGTTTGTTAATTAATGTAATTAACAAAATTCTGAATAAAATTAATAAAAGAGTTTTATTAAATGAGAGAGCATTAAATTTGGAGAAATTTAATGCACTTAAAGTGGAGACTTTAAAAGAGCATGTGACGGGGCATTTTAATGTGGAGGGGGTTACCACCACATGAATGGGAGAGGTCAGGGGTCACCCCCCATGGGGCGCGGATGGCTCAATGAACGGTGCCCAGAAAAGTGTTGATGGCTCGTGGTTGATGTAGAGCTCGTTGGGAACCCCAAGAGGAAGGTATGATGAGCACAGCAGCAAGTTTCCCTCAGTTATGAAACCAAGGTTTAATCGAACCAGTAGGAGCAAGGAAACACCTCAAAGGTGTTACTAGCTGAGCTTTGGCAGGGCGCACTACCGGTGCTAGTAGCAATGTGGAGACCTGCACAACACAACCACAGAACTTTGTCCCCAACTTGCGATGAGGTTGTCAATCTCACCGTGTTTTGCGGAAAACAAAGGATTAAACGTATCGAATGGAAAGAAGTAAAAGTTTGCAGAAAGTAAACACAAAGGAGTAAAAGATTGTAGATTGAATATAAAAGACAAGGACCAGGATCCATAGTTCACTAGAGGTGGATCTCCTTGGATAGATAACATGCTGGGTGAACAAATTATAGCGGGGCAATTGACAAACACCGAGAAAGCAATACATGCATATACTAATCATCTTGACTCCTTTGAGACTTGATTGGGCAATACAACATAATACATAGAACGCCATCCAACTTAATCTATGACTAATAATCCACCTTCAGGTTATCATCCGAACCCCCTCCAGTATTAAGTTACAAGCAATAGATTATTGCTTTATGAACTGCGTATAAGGTAAACAATACGATTGTTCTATGAACAAAGGATTGTTGTTTTCTCCCTAGTAGCAACAACACATCTAGTACCTTAGAGATTTCTGTCACTTCCCCAGATTACCAGAGGCATGAACCCACTATTGAGCATAAATACTAACTCTTGGAGTTGCTAGCATCTACTTGGCCAAGATAGCTACTAACAACGGAAAGCATGCAAGATCTCAAATAATAAAGACATGATATAATCAATAATTAATCTGAAATAGCATCTCAATATCCATCGGATCCCTGCAAACACAACATGTATGATTACAAATAGATGATCTTGATCATGAACGCAACTCACAAGATCTAAACATGATAGCACAAAGGAGGAGAAACCAGCCATCTAGCTACTACATGGATCCATAGTCCAAGGATGAACTACTCACGCATCACACCGGAGGCTTGCATGGTGATGAAGAAGTCCTCCAGGGTGAATTCCCCTCTCCGGCAGGGTGCCGGGAAGAGCTTCAGATCCCTCCCGATCTAGGGATGGAGATGACGGCGGCTACAGACTCTTTCGTGGATTTTTGATCAGGTACTTAGGGTTTTCGTCCCGAGGGCAATATATAGGCGGAAGGAGAGGCCGAGGGGGTGCCAGGGCTGGCCTCACCACCCCCTGGCATGGGCCAGGCTGTGCCGCGTGGCCAGGTGGTGTGGTGGCCCCTGGTCCCTCTCCGTCTCATATTCTAGCACTTGACCCCTTCCGGAAAAATAGGCACTTTGGCTTTTGTCCCGTCCAATTCTGAGAATATTCATTTTCTGACTTTCCTGGAACCAAAAACAGCAGAAAACAGGCAGCTGGCACTGTGGCTCTTGTTAATAGGTTAGTCCAAGAAATCATATGAAAAGTACTCCAAAGTTGGAACAAAACAGAAGAAGTGGATAAAACCAAGCATGGAACATCAAAAATTATAGATACATTTGCAATGTATCAACATCCCCAAGCTTAACTCCTGCTCGTCCTCGAGTAGGTAAGTGACAAAAAGAAATAATTTTTGAGGTGACGTGCACCATCAAAGACTTGATCAAAGTATTTGCAAAACATTCAAGGCTGGGATCATAGTACTTCAATCATAACATGAAAGAAAAAGTTCTAGCAATAAGCAAAGGAACTATGATGCAACATGAAAAGGCACAAACAAAAGATTCATGAATAACATGCTTTGCAAGACGTTTCCTTGTTTCACATAAAGAAAACATAGCATAATAGTATTCAGCTTGTCCCTCAATAGAGTAGCAAATATAAATGCATAGGACACCTTCAAAGTTCATAAGAGTGACTAGATACAATAGTTTCAAACAAGAAATATCAAAGTATGCATCAATCAACTAGTCTTGGGAAAATGCACATAGAACTAACAATGGCCACTATGCTCTCAAAGTAGGTGCATAAAGATAGAAGGTGGAGACTCAATATAATGGTGGAAGAAAGGCCTTTTGTAAAAGGAAGTAGGGATTCAAGTCTCATAAAGAGCTTCCAAAAATTATGGTACTTACAGCTTTCAGCTCTCATTGCCCCTATCATAAGCATCTTGAAGTGATTAAGGTTAAAGTGAACAAACTATGGTGTACATGCTTGACGAAGTATAAGTCAGAAACCTCATGTCCCTTGTATACGAGGGCCGCTCCTCATGCTACTCAAGTTTAGTCACCGGTAAGTTCTTGTCATTGTAAGTACATGTGTATCATTGAGAACCGCCAACGGGGTACCCCTTGCCCGATGATACGGAAGAATCCCCATATCAAAATGACAAAGCAAGCAGACAACGAGCATCTCAGCATTCTTCTTATTTACCATGGGAATATGGTGCTTTTTTCTCTCTTTCCTCTTTTCATAGTATCTTTTTTTTCTTTTCTCTTTTTTTTCTCAATATAGGACTCTTTTTTTATAAGAAGAATGCTTCATAGACAGCTCATTATGGTTACGCTGCAGGTTTCCACCATGTCAGCATGGATTAGACCAGCGGCCCAGGCGTTTCTCTAACACATATACATAACTCCATGGACTTACAAGCTCCCCTTTCATTTCACACCGACGACATCCATATACAAAAGAGCATGATATCAACTAGGTACAAGTACCAAGTGCAATGTTGAAAGCGTTCCCCATGAAAGCATGGTTCTGCTAATTCCCAACAAATAAGTGCAAGCATATACAACATAGACGACACAATGGTTCAAGTTTATTAAGGGAAAGTAAAGTAAAGTGTGCCATCAAGATCGTGAGAGCTTTAATAACTAGTTTTCTCATAACAAGTGGAAGGTAAACAAAAGCATGAATATACTTGGAATAGCATAAGCTAGTAGGTAGGTATGGTGGACTCTTTGGAAAAACTTGGTTTAGGGAGTTGGATGCATGAGTGGAACTCATACTTTGTTGTGGAGGCTAGCAAAAGACTGGGAGCAACAAACTAAGAGAGCAATAATGGCCATAATCATGCAGAGCGACAAAACATCATTGATCAAAGCATAAATTGATTCTACAAGTTGAAAACTAAAGGATCGTAAAGGCTTATGGTGACTTGTGATAGTCATAACATGGTGTGAGCATGTGCCAAGTCAATCCAAATAAAGCATCAAAGGAGAATACCACTATACTATGCTTTAATATGCTAAAACAACGCATGATTCATCCAAGGCACATGAAGCAATCTCAATTGTTTATAACAAGTCATGCTACAGGAAAGAATACTAAGCATAAAGACAAAACAATATCAAGCATGGCGATGGCTCAATGCATGGCGCCCAGAAAAATGCTTGATGGCGGTGTTGATGTAGAGCTCGTTGGGAACCCCAAGAGGAAGGTATGATGAGCACATCAGCAAGTTTCCCTCAGTTATGAAACCAAGGTTTAATCGAACCAGTAGGAGCAAGGAAACACCTCAAAGGTGTTACTAGCTAAGCTTTGGTAGGGCGCACTACCAGTGCTAGTAGCAACGTGGAGACCTGCACAACACAACCACAGAACTTTGTCCCCAACTTGCGATGAGGTTGTCAATCTCACCGTGTTTTGCGGAAAACAAAGGATTAAACGTATCGAATGGAAAGAAGTAAAAATTTGCAGAAAGTAAACAAAAAGCAGAAACAATTTATAGATTGTATGTAAAGTAAAGGACCGAGATCCATAGTTCACTAGAGGTGGCTCTCCTTAGATAGATAACATGCTGGGTGAACAAATTACAGTGGGGCAATTGACAAACACCGAGAAATCAATACATGCATATACTAATCATCTTGACTCCTCTGAGACTTCATTGGGCATTACAACATAATACATAGACCGCCATCCAACTGCATCTATGACTAATAATCCACCTTCAGGTTATCATCCGAACCCCCTCCAGTATTAAGTTGCAAGCAATAGATTATTGCTTTACGAACTGCGTGTAAAGTACACAATACAATTGTTCTATGAACAAAGGATCGTTGTTTTCTCCCTAGTAGCAACAACACATCTAATACCTTAGAGATTTCTGTCACTTCCCTAGATTACCAGAGGCATGAACCCACTATCGAGCATAAATACTAACTCTTGGAGTTGCTAGCATCTACTTGGCCAAGATAGCTACTAACAACGGAAAGCATGCAAGATCTCAAATAACAAAGACATGATAGAATCAATAATCAATCTGAAATAGCATGTCAATATCCATCGGATCCCCGCAAACACAACATGTATGAATTACAAATAGATGATCTTGATCATGAACGGAGCTCACAAGATCTAAACATGAAAGCACAAAGGATGAGAAACCAGCCATCTAGCTATTACATGGATCCGTAGTCCAAGGATGAACTACTCACGCATCACACCGGAGGCTGGGATGGTGATGAAGAAGGCCTCCAGGGTGAATTCCCCTCTCCGGCAGGGTGCCGGGAAGAGCTTCAGATCCCCCCCCCCTGATCTAGGGACAGAGACGACAGCGGCTACAGACTCTTTCCTGGATTTTTTGATTGGGTCCTTAGGGTTTTCGTCCCGAGGGCAACTTATAGGCGGAAGGAGAGGCCGAGGGGGTGCTGGGGGCAGCCAGACCACCCCCTGGCGTGGGCCGGGCCTAGCCGCGCGGCCAGGTGGTGTGGCCGGCCCCCAGCCCTTCTCCGTCTCATATTCTAGCACTTGATCCCTTCCGGAAAAATAGGCACTTTGGCTTTTGTCCCGTCCAATTCTGAAAATATTCATTTTCTGACTTTTCTGGAACCAAAAACAACAGAAAACAGGCAGCTGGCACTGTGGCTCTTGTTCATAGGTTAGTCCAACAAATCATAATAAAAGTACTCCAAAGTTGGAACACAACACAAGAAAGTGGATAAAACCAAGCATGGAACATCAAAAATTATAGATACATTTGGAATGTATCAACATCCCCAAGCTTAACTCCTGCTCGTCCTCGAGTAGGTAAGTGATAAAAAGAAATAATTTTTGAGGTGACATGCACCATCAAAAACTTGATCAAAGTATTTGCAAAACTCAAAGCTGGGATCAAAGTACTTCAATCATAACATGAAAGACAAAGTTCTAGCAATAAGCAAAGAAACTATGATACAACATGAAAAGGCACAAACAAAAGATTCATGAATAACATGCTTTGCAAGACGATTGTTTGTTTCACATAAAGAAAACATAGCATAAAAGTATTCAGCTTGTCCCTCAATAGAGTAGCAAATATAAATGCATAGGACACCTTCAAAGTTCATAAGAGTGACTAGATACAATAGTTTCAAGCAAGCAATAACAAGTTATGCATCAATCAACTAGTCTTGGGATAATGCACATAGAACTAAGAATGGCCACTATGCTCTCAAAGTAGGTGCATAAAGTTAGAAGGTGGAGACTCAATATAATGGTGGAAGAAAGACCTTTTGTAAAAGGAAGTAGGGATTCAAGTCTCATAAAGAGCTTCCAAAAATTATGGTACTTATAGATTTCAGCTCTCATTGCCCCTATCATAAGCATCTTGAAGGTGATTAAGTTTAAAGTGACACAACTAAGAGGATATGCTTGACAAGTTATAAACCGAAATCTCATGCCCCTTACTTACGAAGACCGATCCTCATGCTACTCAACTTTAGTCACGAGTAAGCTCTTGTCATTGTAAGTATATGTGTATCATTAAGAACCGCCAACGGGGTACCCCTTGCACATGATGCGGGAGCTTTCCCATAATCAAAATTACAAGGCAAGCAGACAATGAGCATCTCAGCAATCTTTTTATTTGCTATTTGCATAGGTTTTTATTGAGGATGCTTCATAGAGTGCTCACTATGGTGATGCTGCAAGTTTCCACCATGATTAGGCATGGCTTAGGCTAGCAGCCCAGGCATTTCTCTAACACGTATACAAACTCCATGATCTTACAAGTTCCACTTTTATTTCACACCGTCGGGATCCGTAAGCAAAAGAACAGAATATGAACGGGGTACAAAGTACAAGTGCAATGTTGAAAGTGTTCCCCATGGTACATGGTTCTTCTAATTTCAACTGATAAATTGCAAGCATATACGCAACAAAGAAGGACCCAATGGTTCAAGTTTATTAGAGGCAAAAGTAAAGTGTGCCATCAAGTTCGTGAGAGCTTTAATCACTAGTTTTCTCATAACAAGTGGAAGGTAAACAAAAGTATGAATATACTTGGAATAGCATAAGCGAGTAGGTAGGTATGGTGGACTCTTTGGAAAAACTTGGTTTAGGGAGTTGGATGCATGAGTGGAACTCATACTTTGTTGTGGAGGCTAGCAAAAGACTAGGAGCGACAAACTAAGAGAGCAATAATGGCCATAATCATGCAGAGCGACAAAACATCATTGATCAAAGCATAAAGTGATACTACAAGTTGAAAACTAAAGGATCATAAAGGCTGTGGTGACTTGTGACAGTCATAACATGGTGTGAGCATGCGCCAAGTCAACTCAAATAAAGCATCAAAGGAGAATACCACTATACTATGCTTTAATATGCTAAAACAACGCATGATTCATCCAAGGAACATTAAGCAATCTCAATTGTTTATAACAATTCATGCTACAGCAAAGAATACTAAGCATAAAGCCAAAAGAATATCAAGCATGGCATGACAAAGCATAGCCACAGTCGAGCTCTTTTTACCACAAAAGTATGAACTTTCCTACTCATTTCCAAACCAAACCAAACTATTTGCACACCAAAGTGTGAAAGAGGGGGTCCAACCAACTTATTCAGAAAACTAAGAAAACCAAGCAAACTAAAAACCAAAACAAAAACGAAAAAGAAGACGCTCCAAGAGAAACACAACTGTGCACGAAACAATAAAAATGAAGCGTTTGGAAGAAACCTGGAATTTTTATTGATGAAGAAGGGGATGCCTTGGGCATCCCCAAGCTTTGACGCTTGTACTTCTTGGATATTTCTTGGGGTGACACGCGTGGCATCCCCAAGCTTGAGCTTTAGTCCATCCTTCATCTCATTACTCACTCCTTCCATACACCTAAAATGTTTCCTTCGTACAAAACTTCACACAATCTCATTACCAACATTAGTGCACTTAAGATAAATAAGTCTCAAGGTTCAGTTAACACCAAATAAACTTCCATTAGAACACTAGCTACTGTAGAACTTCCCTCAAAAATCTCAATTCCCCAAAAGAACTCAAAAAGGAACCAACAAGAAGCAAATGCAGAAAATGACAGAAATCTGTCAAAACAGACCAGAAGGTAAAGACGGATTTTTTCGAAGACCTTATGTTTCTCAAATAAAAAAGTGTTGAACTAACGAAAGTTATATAACAACCTGGGGCAGAAGAACCAAAAAATTACAGCTCAATCCGACGTACAGAGCTCTCTCAGGTATTTTTACGGTGAAGCACAAAAATCTGTTTTGGGACAGCAACTTTCCCAATCATTACTTCACTCTCATTAGAGGTTACTCTTGGCACAAAAAGCAAATAAAAAGGATAAGGAGAGGTTATTACAGAGGTAATAACTTCCAAGACTCATCTAAAACTCTTGGGTTATCTCCCAACAAGTACTTTTCGTTGATGCCTTTAAGTTAGGCATAAGAAGCAAAGAAAGAATCAATTGTTCTCAAATGAAGAAGCATTAAGACCAAATTTTGTTTTCATACGAGAAACAAAAGAAATCTTTTCTCTCTTTTTAGGGAAGTGTTTTATACCTTTCTTGAGTGGGAGTTGATATTTAATGGTGCCTTCTTTCATATCAATGATGGCACCAATAGTTCTAAGAAAAGGTCTTCCCAAAGTAATAGGACAAGAATGTAACTACCTCGGTGAATTACGCTCCTAGTTACAAGCCTGGATGAGCAGAAATGGTTGAAATAGTACGGTGGGGCCCAAATGCCACTCACAGGTAGACCTTTCGGCCGTCCCAACCATTTCTAAACATCGGGACAAGAACGGGCGGCGTAATCGGCAGGCGAAGGGATCAACTACATACACAAATGAGTATGTATGCAAACCACCATACAACAGTACATCAGAGCCATTCCATCTAAAAAGAAAGGAAATATAGCAACGCCATACGGCAAGATCCAAATATCCTAGATAGATATAATAGTTTATGATATCTCCTCATACATCAAACATCAGAGTATCAGGCGGAAGCGGAAGACAGAATCCGAGTACGGATAAGAAGCAAATCGGCATAAGATGCCCCATAAATAAGCAGATCCCACCTACAGATCTCACAGATCCCCGTTCCCGGAATCTCTACACCGAATGATCGTTGCCCACATCGTCCGTCTCTTCCACCTAGTATCCATCTTGCGAGTGTACCTGTTCATCTGAACCAATAATTTATCGTGTGAGACCCTAGGGGTACTCAGCAAGTCTTTATGCCACTAAAGGGGACACAACCTGGGGTGACGCAATTGCAGCAAACGATAAACCCTAGCAATTCTATAGATACTCGCTAACCATCCGCCTAACCAGAGATAGACGGATGTCCGTGAATTAATAACAACCGTTATAACGGTAATATTAACAGATCCATCCTCCTCCTCGCTTACCGACGAGGAAGCGGACGAACAACCCCCCATCCGTTGGCAGTTTTATTATCCATTCCATGAGTGTTGCACTAATTACTAGTCAGGTACTTAGTCAAATTAAAAGCGGTACTTTAGTTATTCTTGTCTATGATCGAGAAACTGTGCTCCAAGTCGTCCATAACCGCGGACACGGCTTTCAGAAAGTTTTACCCTGCAGGGGTGCACAAATAGCAACACACACTCGATCAACCTCGGAAAAACCAAATCAAAACCCAACGAGGCATTCACGACAAAGCGATCACAGGATTCAGAAATATTTCAGGGGGCCACCCCATTGAGCTACCCGCAATGAAGTTAGCTGACTCCGAGACGGCCTCAAGGTTTGTGGAGCCGGCTGTAAACGACTGGGAACCCGAAAGTGTGACTGGGCTTGTCGATACAGCGGAAACGGGTCACGGCCCTAAACAGTACAGTGTGCAGTACCTCGCACAATTTAAATTAAAGCAGTAAAGCATGGCATAAGTACATGATAGTAAATAAAACCTCAAACTAGTTTGTGGCCCCAAGAAATAAGAATGAATCAAGCTCTGGCTCAGGGGGGTTCATAAGCCTCCCGGATGTGGATAGCGCGAATATTCAAGGAACAGGAATCAAGTACTCGGGGTCCTACGGGACACAAGTGAGCCTGAAAAACCAAATAGCAATTATGGCTCACCGATGCCACTTTCATTAGTTATCCCATTACTACTCAGGTTAAGTTGTTTAGGTACCTCGTTATCCATCAGACGCTCACATTCCCTACACATGCTGTCCTACGACTCGCATGGCTCAAACAACTCCTGTAGTAATGGCTCATGGGATGGAGGAACAAGCTTCAGTGGGGTTTAAAAGTAAAGGCTATGCAATACTTGGGATTCAATTTAATGCAATCGCGACTCAATGATGCAAGAGTAAGATAGAGGCAATAGGTACTATATGTATGCGAGCATGTGGTAGTGCTTGCCTGGCAGCTCAGTTGAAGCAAGGGATGGATCTGGGTAGTGCTCCTGGTTCTCTTGGTATATCCCCTGCTCAGCGTCTATTCGAAGAAGAACCAAACAAACAAGGGCCAACATAAATAAAGTGCACAAACATATGAATAAAATGCGACAAGCAAACAATCATGCCATGATGAATGATGCACAATTTGCATGGCATTAATGTAGCATGGCATGGGTGAGGTGTGGGATACAAGATTAAATCATTTTATTGAGTTTTAACCACATTTTAACCTCATATTAGTTGCTGTACACATTATATTTATATGATGCATGCTTCAAATCAAAACATGGAATGCATAAACAGAAAGGTCTCGTCGAGCTAATCATTTTAGACATATCATTTGTTAAATTTGGAGTTATAAAACAAAAGTTATTAATTATTTAAGGCAAAAGGGCATTTTATTGTAATTTAAGTCCACTTGAAATTTTAAGTGTTCAAAATATAATTTGAAGGGCATATTTGAATTCCTCACATTTTTCTGATTTGAAAACATATATTATTTGTATTATTTGGATTTGGGAATTAAAAGTTATTTAAAAACAGAATTACATTTTGAATTTAAAATAAGTTTGAAAAGATTTGAATTAAAACAGAAAAGAAGAAAAAAACTTTTGTTACACGCACAGAACTAGCCACAGTCAATGACTAGTGGGTCCAGCGCTGACTCAGCAGCACAGCGCGCAGAAAAGCTCTGTCACCGCGAGTTGTGCTAGCCTAAGCGGTTGACAGGTGGGACCAGCGGCTACGGGGCCACGTGCCAGCGGCCGAATGCGCGGAGGCTGACAGATGGGGTCAAGATGGAGCGCGGGTTGAGATTAATAGAGGCCAGGGGGCCAGGCGGGTTGAGCAGATCAAAAACGCTGGCGCGGCTGACTAGTGGGCCAGGCGGACCGCGGGTTGAGCAGATCAAAAAGCGAGGGGGCTATCCGCAAGAATGACAGCGCTACTGTTGTTCTTCTCTACGCCTGACGAGCGATCGGTGCGCGACAGGGCGCGGGGCGCGGCGCGCAGGATCGATACGGGGACCTAGGGCTCGCGCGCGGAGGGCGGAGCCACTGCGGTGGCTTGGGGGTTGCTGGTAGGGGAGGGCTGCACGGCTAGATAGGGTTCTGCGACGCTACGGCGAGGGTGCGAACGCGAGCGCGCCAGCACAGAGAGCGTATGACGGATTGTCCGGCGCGTATAGGCAACGGCAGCGCAGAGGGGCATGTCTAGGAGGTACAGGGGCTCACCGAGAGTGTGTCGGTGGTGGCGGATCAGGTCGGCGAGCAGCAGGGCGACGGTGATGCAGAGGCCCAGCAGATTAGGGTTTCGGGGTCGGTGTCGCGATGTTCTTCGGCCCCGGTCCTTCTCCACCTCGACGGCGAGTACAGGACGATGCAGGGGACCCTCCTCGATCTCCCAGGCCACTTCACGGACGCTCGGCTCGACTGGATCAACGGGACGTGGATGGAGACCGACGGTGGCCGGCGAGAGAGGGTGGCCGGTGGTGGAATAGACGGAGAGGAAGGGGCGGTCTGGGGTAGATCTGGGAGAGGTAGAGGAGAGTTGGGAGATGGTAAAGCAGAGGGGGAGCGGGAGATGCCGTGGGGAGGTGGGGTAGATGGAAAAGGTGGCCTCGGTGCCACCTTTCTCTCCTCCCTCCTTCACGTGCTCGGTCGGAGCAGGGCAGGGCAGGTGAGCAGCTGGCAGGTGGGGGCAAGGTGAGGCCAGGGAGGCAGGGGGAGGCTCGGGCTGGTGGGACCTGCAGGCAGAGAGAGAGCTCGAGGGAGAGAGGGAGCCCGGGTTGGAGCTAGGATTGGTAGCTAGGTGGCTCGGGCTAGGGTTGGTAGCTAGGCAAGTGTGGTTAGGGTAGAGGTTTGGAGAGAGAGGAGCTAGAGAGAGAGGGGTTTTAGGGTTTTGCTAGAGAGGGGGCTCGGCATAGGTGAAAAGAAGAGGGTGAGGTAGGGCTAGGATTAGAGTTAGAATTTTTGGATGCTTGCATGCACCAAAAATAGATCCAACAAGAACATGTGGAATAGGTGTAGGGTTTAGCAAACTCAAACTAGATCAAACCAAAAGAGAAGGAGAGAAAGAGAGAGAGAGATTGAGTGGTTCTCTTTTGACAAGATCAAGCATGCTCATGACAAGCTCAAGCAAGATATAGCCAAAAGTGAGAAGAGAAGAAAAGGTGGTGAGGGTAATGATGGAGATAGATGTGGTTTTAGGGTTAGATCTTGCATGCATCAAGCATAAGAGGGTAGAGAGAGATATGGGGAAAAGATCCACTCAAAATTCCAATAAAAACCAAAAGACAAGCAAATGGTGGTACTTGCATGGGCCATGCATAAATAATTAATACCAAGCTTATTTTTGTGAAAACAAGATTATTTACATGGCATTATTCTTATGCATTCCCAAAGTTGGAATTAAGCCAAGCAAAAGAATAGAGAGCTTGTTTACCACATGGATTAAATAAAAGATCATGCATGAATATAAGGTGGCCAAGCTTGTGTGTATGTGCCACTAGCCAACATGAACCACAATGGTATTACTACATGAGCTTATATTCATATTTAATCCATATGAAAGCTTGACAAGGGGTTCCACTCACAAGGCATGCAAAGGTGGCCATGTGGCTCTCATAAACCAATAATGTGAAAACAATATTGTGCATATATGAGAGCATGTGGAGATAGAGTTGGATCCATCCCAACCCACATGAGCTAGAGGTAAAACCAAATAAAGTGCAAAGCTCATATTTAGTTGGATGGTGGAATTATAAGGTGGTGAAAGAAAGGTGGTGGAATTAATAAAAGATATGCCCCCAACTCAAATTGGGCATTTAAACAATATATCAAGAACCAAATACAATATCAAGAGGCAAATACAATTAATAATGCATACGAGAGAAGAACCAAATCAAAAGGGTTTATATGATGCTCAAATGCAAGGTGGCATCATGACATGAGCATGATATAATGATGATGCAACAATTATATGTTTGAAGTAGCCAGTATATTACTAATCCAAGTAGCATTACAATTGTTAGACAATTGGGATGCTACAAAGAAGCATTGTATTCAACATCCAAAACATAGAAATCAACGGGGACATAGGAATCATTAACCATAATAAGAACATCATTAAGACTCCCCATGAGTTTCTTTTTAGCATTAGCATCAAGTGGGACATTCAAATAACAATCTTCAAGAGGAGGCAAATCAAGCATATCATAAATCCTTCTAGGAATAATAGAAACACTACTATCAAGATCACACAAAGCTTTGAAATCAAAGTCGTTCACTTTCATATTAATGATGGGTTCCCAACCATCTTCTTGTTTTATAGGAATAGAAGCTTTATGTTTCATCTTTTCTTCTTTAATCTTTATGAGAGCATCAGTAATGTGTTTTGTAAAAGCCATGTTCATAGCACTAGCATTAGGACTTTTAGCAAGCTTTTGTAGGAACTTAATAACTTCAGAGATGTTGCGACCATCAAGATCAAAATCAACCTTATCATTTAAAGTAGTAGAACTATTACTAGCCTCAACACTGGTGTTGGTAATAGTAGAAACACTAATGTTTCTAGCAATTTCATCTTCTCTTTCCCACTTAGCATGTAATTCAGCTAATAGTCTAACATTTTCATCTATTCTTACTTGTATGGCATTAGTAGCTGCAAAGGGATTCTCATTAGTTTTAGGTTTACCAGCCATTTTATTAATCAATTAAGATTGAGCTTCAGACAAAGATGATATATTTCTTTCAGCATTAGAGAGTTTCAATTGTAAACTAGGAATTTCCCTATTTAGACTCTCAAGTTGATGGCTAATGTTCTTCAAAATGATAGATTGTTCCTCCATAGTTTTAGTAAATAGTTTATTTTGCTCATATTGCATTTGCATGAAGTTTTTAGTGGCTCTTTTAACTTCTAAAATTATTCCTTCACTAGGTAATTCAGGTTTACCATTATAGCCATAAGTATTACTAAGAGGGTAGTGCCTATAATTGTTGTTACCAAAATTGTTCCTATTAGCATTATTACCATAAGCATTGTTGACAAAGTTGTTATTTTTTATGAAGTTCACATCAACTTGCTCTTCTTGAGCAACCAAAGAGGCTAAAGGAACATTATTTGGATCAATATGGGCTTTTCCATTAACAAGCATAGACATAATAATATCAATCTTATCACTCAAGGAGGAAGTTTCTTCAACAGAATTTACCTTCTTACCTTGTGGAGCTCTCTCAGTATGCCATTCAGAATAATTAACCATCAGATTATCCAATAGTTTTGTTGCAGCACCCAAAGTGATGGTCATAAAGGTACCTCCAGCAGCTGAATCCAATAGGTTCCTTGAAGAATAGTTCAATCCTACATAAAAAGTTTGGATGATCATCCAAGCAGTCAGTCCATGAGTGGGACAATTCTTTACCAAAGATTTCATTCTTTCCCAAGCTTGAGCAACATGCTCATTATCAAGTTGTATAAACTTCATTATTTCACTTCTCATGGATATAATCTCTGCAGGAGGATAGTATTTCCCAATAAAAGCATCTTTGCACTTAGTCCAAGAATCAATACTATTCCTAGTTAAGGAATTCTACCATTCTTTAGCTTTTCCTCTCAAAGAGAAAGGAAACAATTTCAGTTTAATAATATCACCATCTATATCGTTATGCTTTTGCATCTCACAAAGTTCAACAAAGTTATTTAGATGGGAAGCAACATCTTCATTACCAATACCAGAAAATTGTTCTCTCATAACAAGATTGAGCAAAGCAGGTTTTATCTCAAAGAAAGTATTTTCAGCCATAGGTGGAGCAATAGGAGTGCTCATAAAATCATTGTTGTTGGTGCTAGTGAAGTCACACAACTTGGTGTTTTCAAGAGTAGTCATTTTTTTGGGTTTTCAAATAAGAAAGCAAAACAAGTAAAAATAATTGTTTTTGTGTTTTTTGAAGAACAAAACAAGCAAACAAAGCAAAATAAGCTAAGCAAAACAAAAACAACAAAGTAAAGAGATTGGTTATGAGGGACTCTCCTTGTGAAGATGTCCTTGACTCCCCGGCAACGGCGCCAGAAAAATGCTTGATGGCTCAATGCACGGCGCACAGAAAAATGCTTGATGGCGGTGTTGATGTAGAGCTCATTGGGAACCCCAAGAGGAAGGTATGATGAGCACATCAGCAAGTTTCCCTCAGTTACGAAACCAAGGTTTAATCAAACCATTAGGAGCAAGGAAACACCTCAAAGGTGTTACTAGCTAAGCTTTGGCAGGGCGAAATACCGGTGCTAGTAGCAACGTGGAGACCTGCACAACACAACCACAGAACTTTGTCCCCAACTTGCGATGAGGTTGTCAATCTGACCGTGTTTTGCGAAAAACAAAGGATTAAACGTATCGAATGGAAAGAAGTAAAAGTTTGCAGAAAGTAAACACAAAGCAGAAACAATTTATAGATTGTATGTAAAGTAAAGGACCGGGATCGATAGTTCACTAGAGGTGGCTCTCCGTAGATAGATAACATGCTGGGTGAACAAATTACAGCGGGGCAATTGACAAACACCGAGAAAGCAATACATGCATATACTAATCATCTTTACTCCTCTGAGACTTGATTGGGTATTCCAACATAATATATAGACCGCCATCCAACTGCATCTATGACTAATAATCCACCTTCAGGGTATCATCCAAACCCCCTCCAGTATTAAGTTGCAAGCAACAAATTATTGCTTTATGAACTGCGTGTAAAGTAAACAATACAATTGTTCTATGAACAAAGGATTGTTGTTTTCTCCCTAGTAGCAACAGCACATCTAGTACCTTAGAGATTTCTGTCACTTCCCCAGATTACCAGAGGCATCAACCCACTATCGAGCATAAATACTAACTCTTGGATTTGCTAGCATCTACTTGTCCAAGATAGCTACTAAAAACTGAAAGCATGCAATATCTCGAATAACAAAGACATGATAGAATCAATAACCAATCTGAAATACCATCTCAATATCCATCGGATCCCTGCAAACCCAACATGTATGAACTACAAATAGATGATCTTGATCATGAACGGAGCTCACAAGATCTAAACATGAAAGCACAAAGGAGGAGAAACCAGCCATCTAGCTACTACATGGATCCGTCGTCCAAGGATGAACTACTCACGCATCACACCGGAGGCTTGCATGGTGATGAAGAAGGCCTGCAGGGTGAATTCCCCTCTCCGGCAGGGTGCCGGGAAGAGCTTCAGATCCCCCCGATCTAGGGACAGAGACGATGACGGCTACAGACTCTTTCGTGGATTTTTTGATCGTGTCCTTAGGGTTTTCGTCCCGAGGCCAACTTATAGGCGGAAGGAGAGGCCGAGGGGGTGCTGGGGGCGGCCAGACCACCCCCTGGCGCGGGTCAGGCCTGGCCGCGTGGCTAGGTGGTGTGGCCGGTCCCCATCCCTTCTCCGTCTCGTATTCTGGCACTTGATCCCTTCCGGAAAATAGGCACTTTGGCTTTTGTCCTGTCTAATTCCGAGAATATTCATTTTCTGACTTTTCTGGAACCAAAAACAACAGAAAACAGGCAGCTGGCACTGTGGCTCTTGTTAATAGGTTAGTCCAAGAAATCATATGAAAAGTACTCCAAAGTTGGAACAAAACACAAGAATGTGGATAAAACCAATCATGGAACATCAAAAATTATAGATGCATTTGCAATGTATCACATGGCATGACAAAGCATAGGCCACAGTAAAAAACGAGCTCTTTTTACCACAAAAGTATGAACTTTCCTACTCTTTTCCAAACCAAACCAAACCAAACTAATTGCAAACCAAAGTGTGAAAGAGGGGTTCCAACCAACTTATTCAGAAAACTAAGCAAACCAAGCAAACTAAAAACCAAAGCAAAAACGAAAAAGAAGACGCTCCAAGAAAAACACAATTGTGCATGAAACAATAAAAACGAAGCGTTTGGAAGAAACCTGGGATTTTTATTGATGAAGAAGGGGATGCCTTGGGCATACCCAAGCTTTGACGCTTGTACTTCTTGGATATTTCTTGGGGTGACACTCGTGGCATCCCCAAGCTTGAGCTTTAGTCCATCCTTCATCTCATTACTCGTTCCTTCCATACACCTGAAATTTTTTCTTCATACAAAACTTCACACAATCTCATTAGCAACATTAGTGCACTTAAGATAAATAAGTCTCAAGGTTCAGTTCTAACACCAAATAAACTTCCATTAGAACACTAGCTACTGTAGCACATCCCTCAAAAAGCTCAATTCCCCAAAAGAACTCAAGAAGCAAATGCAGAAAATGGCAGAAATCTATCAAAACAGACCAGTAGGTAAAGATGAATTTTTTCGAAGACCTTCTATTGCCCAAATCAAAAAGTGTTGAACTAACGAAAGTTAGATACAACCTGGGGCAGAAGCAGAAAACATCACAGCTCAATCCGACATACAGAGCTCTCTCAGGAATTTTTACGATGAAGCACAAAAATCGATTTCGGGACAGCAACTTTCCCAATCATTACTTCAGTCTCATTAGAGGTTACTCTTGGCAGAAGAAGCAAATAAAAAGGATAAGGAGAGGTTATTACATACGTAATAACTTTCAAGACTCATCTAAAACTCTTGGGTTATCTCCCAACAAGTACTTTTCTTTAATGCCTTTAAGTTAGGGATAAGAAGCAAAGAAAGAATCAAGTGTTCTCAAATGAAGAAGCATTAAGATCAATACCAGAAATATTTTCAACAAGGCAAGGTATATCATCCAAACAAGTTCTAGAAGATCCTCTATCAATGCTCTTAGGTTCACTATTCTCATCAAAGGGGTTTGAAGGAACAATCCAATCAAGATTCTTTTCTATGGCATCATGTATTGCTACTAGTTTGAAGGGTATTGGTATCTTAGGTTCCTCCCCATTAGGTTCGGTTTTGTTCATCTTTTCTCGTGTACCAACAACATCTACACATGAGCCTAGCATATTGAAACGTTCAAAGACTTTTCTAGCTTCTTTGGCAACATTATAGAACTCCTTAAACAAAGTTTCTAGAATAAAATCCCTCTTTTTAGGGTCTTCAATTTCTTTAAGCTTAAGAAACATTACTTGCATTAAGGGGTTGAGGTTAACAAACCGAGATTCTAACATGTGAATTAAAGAAGCTGCAGCAATCTCACAGTCTGGAGAAATTTCTACAAGGGATCTATCCTCAGTATCTTCATGTTTGCTAACATGATTAAAGAATTCTTCAATATTATCTTTCCCAATTATAGAACTACTACCAATTGAAAGGTCTTTCAAGGTGAAAGTAGGGATCAACATGGTGAGCTAAGGAAGAGGTGACAACTAAAGGAGACTTAATTTTTTTGTGTTTTTGATAAAGAAACCAAACTAGTAAAACTAATTTTTTTTGTGTTTTTGAAGAACAAAACAAGGAATCAAGGCAAAAAGAAACCAAGAAAAACAAAAACAACAAAGTAAAGAGATTGGTTATGAGGGACTCCCCTTGTGAAGATGTCCTTGACTCCCCGGCAACGGCGCCAGAAAATTGCTTGATGGCTCAATGCACGGTGCCCAAAAAAGTGTTGATGGCTCGTGGTTGACGTAGAGCTCGTTGGGAACCCCAAGAGGAAGGTATGATGAGCACAGCAGCAAGTTTCCCTCAGTTATGAAACCAAGGTTTAATCGAACCAGTAGGAGCAAGGAAACACCTCAAAGGTGTTACTAGCTGAGCTTTGGCAGGGCGCACTACCGGTGCTAGTAGCAACGTGGAGACCTGCACAACACAACCACAGAACTTTGTTCCCAACTTGCGATGAGGTTGTCAATCTCACCGTGTTTTGCAGAAAACAAAGGATTAAACATATCGAATGGAAAGAAGTTAAAGTTTGCAGAAAGTAAACACAAAGCAGTAAAAGATTGTAGATTGAATATAAAAGACAAGGACCGGGATCCATAGTTCACTAGAGGTGGCTCTCCTTAGATAGATAACATGCTGGGTGAACAAATTACAGCGGGGCAATTGACAAACACCGAGAAAGCAATACATGCATATACTAATCATCTTGACTCCTTTGCTTTGATTGGGCAATACAACATAATACATAGACCGCCATCCAACTGCATCTATGACTAATAATCCACCTTCAGGTTATCATCCGAACCCCCTCCAGTATGAAGTTGCAAGCAACAGATTATTGCTTTACGAACTGCGTGTAAGGTAAATAATACGATTGTCCTATGAACAAAGGATTGTTGTTTTCTCCCTAGTAGCAACAGCACATCTAGTACCTTAGAGATTTCTGTCACTTCCCCAGATTACCAGAGGCATGAACCCACTATCGCGCATAAATACTAACTCTTGGAGTTGCTAGCATCTACTTGGCCAAGATAGCTACTAACAACGGAAAGCATGCAAGATCTCAAATAACAAATACATGATAGAATCAATAATCTATCTGAAATAGCATCTCAATATCCATCGGATCCCCGCAAACACAACATGTATGGATTACAAATAGATGATCTTGATCATGAACGGAGCTCACAAGATCTAAACATGAAAGCACAAAGGAGGAGAAACCAGCCATCTAGCTACTACATGGATCTGTAGTCTAAGGATGAACTACTCACGCATCACACTGGAGGCTTGCATGGTGATGAAGAAGGCCTCCGGGGTGAATTCCCCTCTCCGGAAGGGTGCCAGGAAGAGCTTCAGATCCCTCCCGATCTAGGGATGGAGATGACGGTGGCTAAAGACTCTTTCGTGGATTTTTGATCGGGTACTTAGGGTTTTCGTCCCGAGGGCAATATATAGGCGGAAGGAGAGGACAAGGGGGTGCCAGGGCTGGCCTCACCACCCCCTGGCGCGGGCCAGGCTGGGCCGCACGGCCAGGTGTGTGGTGGCCCCCTGGTCCCTCTCCGTCTCGTATTCTGGCACTTGATCCCTTCCAGAAAAATAGGCACTTTGGCTTTTGTCCCATCCAATTCCGAGAATATTCATTTTCTGACTTTCCTGGAACCAAAAACAACAGAAAACAGGAAGCTGGCACTGTGGCTCTTGTTAATAGGTTAGTCCAAGAAATCATATGAAAAGTACTCCAAAGTTGGAACAAAACACAGGAAAGTGGATAAAACCAAGTATGGAACATCAAAAATTATAGATACATTTGAAATGTATCAGGCGCCGATCATGGGGAGGGGTACCCCCTCCTCCTAAAAAAGCCCACCCCTATCACCCTTCTTCCTCACACCTCCTCGTGAAGGATCTCTCTCCTCCTCTAGTATTATTTCCCCATGGTCTCGGATTAGCGAGATACATGTTCCTGGTGGCATTTCGTCTAGAAGGAGTTGCTGCTTCCGCTGCATCACTGGAGCGAGGAGGCGGAGGTTATTCGGTGGCCTTAACGTGTGTGCGAGTGCGGATGCGCTGCTAGTTTGTTGCGCTAGGACTTCCACACGATCTGGAGATCGGCAAGCGAACGACTACATCATCCACGAGTTCCTACTCATTAATAAAACTTTGTTGTCTTCGAGGGTAAGTTCTCCATGGATGTATATCCACCTGTTGCTTGTATCTAATAGATAGATCTTGGCGTATAGTTCCCATCGTAGGAATTATTTGTTTTCTATGCTGCGAACCCCTTCAGTGGTATTAGAGCATGATCTATGCGTAGATGCTTTGCACGGGTAGAACATATAAGAGTATGTGGGTGGTGATGATCATGTTATTGCTTCTGTTATGTACTTTGGATATTGGTGACATAGTGGGATCAAGCGGCCCGAACCAACCTTACATGTCATCGCACATGAGACCAGTTCCACGACTGACATGAAACTAGTTTTGCATAAGTGGCTGGCGGGTTTCTGTCTCTCCTACTATAGTCAATATCTGATTTACAACGAGTTACTAATAATTTGGTTATCATCGTTGTGGTTCCATGTTCGTAGGTAAGAATGGTTCTATCTTCGAAAGCCCTAATGGCACGTAAAACATGCAATTGATAAATTAGAGGCGTCAAGTTTAGATCATTGTTGGGCTTGTGTCACGATATGGTAATATTGTGAGTTGATGTGTAGTTTATACCCGTACAACACACTTAACGTCTAAGTTCCATAGACCTTGGCCTTACAACAAAGGAATGATAAAGATCATATCACGATGCAAATGATAGTGATCAAATGCAAGAACCATATCATTTCGCTTTACACATATAATGTTTGCATCTTATATTGCTAGTTTGGTGTTTTAGTAGCGTTATAAGATGATCCCTCATTTAAATATCAAGATAAAAATTGTGTTCTTCCTTAAGTATACACCGTTTATGTTTTGCCACTTCAAGACATCATGTGATGATCGGGTGCAATTGAATCCACGATCATATTTCGAGTGTAAGACAGTTTTACACACGTGAGTACTAAGGTTCTTACTTGGTGAGCCTAGCATGTATAGACATGGCCTCGAAACACAGACCGAAAGGTTAATCATGAGTCATATAGTTGATATGATGCCCATATAGATGCTCGCCTTTGAAGATATACCGACTCACGTGATGATCGGACTTGGTGTAGTGAATTTGGTTCATGTAATCACCAAAAAGACACGAGGGATGTTGTTTTTGAGTGGGAGTTTAGTTGAACTCAATCTATCATAAACTTAGTCTAAATAAACTTTACAATTTGTGTTGTAGATGGCACCACCTGCTTTTAATTTCAATGTGTTCATGGAGAAAGAGAAACTTGCTATGAATGGTAGCAACTTCACCAACTGGGCTATGAATATGAGGATTCTCCTCTCTGCTGCTAGTCCCCTGATGACAATATGTGCAAGAAGTGCCGCTAGGACCCCCACAATATGTGACTCGTCAGGAGGACCACAACTTAGTTCATTGTGGCATACTATATGGGCTAGAGCCAGAACTTCGACAACGTTTCGAAAATGGCAATGCTTTTGATACCATCGGTGAACTGAAAATGATTTTCGTTACCCATGCTGCCGTAGAGAGTTAAAATGTTTCAGAAAAGTTCTTTAGCTGCACGATGGAAGAGAATGGCTCCGTAAACGAGCACGTACTGAAAATGTCTGGGTACACCGATAAGCTTGTGTCCTTGGGAATAACGATTCCCATTGACTTAGGCATACATCGTGTTCTCCAATCTCTGCCACCTAGCTACAAGAGCTTCGTGATGAACCATAACATGAAAGGCATGAAGAAGACTGTCCCCGAGCTTCTCTCAATTCTTAAGACTGCAAAAGTGGAGATTAGGAAAGAGCATCAAGTGTTGATGGTCAATAGGACCAATGGTTTCAAGAAAGACATAAGGGTAAACAGAAGGGAAAGAAAGGGCGGCAAATCTATTGTTGTGCCTGAAAAGAAATCCCAGGCTGGCCCTAAGTCTGATATCAAGTGCTACAATTGTAAGGGGACTGGCCATTGGAAGCACAACTGCCCCAAGTACTTGGTAGACAAAAAGACTGTCAAGGCAAACAAAGGTATATATGATATACATGTTATTGATGTGTACTTGACTAGTACTCGCAGTAGCACCTGGGTATTTGATACTAGATCGGTTGCTAAGATATGTAACTTGAATCAGGGGCTGCGGAACAAGCGACCACTAGCTAGGGGTGAGGTCAAGATGCATGTCAACAATGGATCAAGAGTTGATGTGATCACCGTCAGAATGCTGCCTCTCCACCTACCATCGGGATTAGTTATAAACTTTAATAATTGTTATTTGGTGCCTACACTGAGCATGAACATTATATCCGGATCTTATTTGATGCGATGTGGTTATTCGTTTAAATCCGAAAACAATGGTTTTTCGATTTATATGAATGATATCTTTTATGGTCATGCACCTATGATGAATGTTTTATTTCTATTAAATCTCGATAATAGTGTTACATATTCATAATGTTGATGCTAACAGAATTAAACTTGATAACGATATATCTGCATATATGTGGCACTACCGTTTAGGTCATATTGGTGTTAAACGCATGAAGAAACTCCATTCCGATGGACATTTGGAATCACTTGATTTTGAATCATTTGATACATGTGAGCCATGCCTTATGGGCAAGATGACTAGAACGCCGTTTTCGGGTTTAATGGAATGGGCGACAGATTTATTGGAAATCATACATACTGATGTATGCGGTCAAATGAGTGTGTCAGCATGAGGTGGATATCATTATTTTGTTACTTTCACAGATGATTTTTGTAGATACGGGTATATCTATTTGATCAAACATAAGTCTAGAACCTTTCAAAAGTTCAAGGAATTTCAGAATGAAGTGGAAAATCATCGTAATAGAAAGATCAAACTTCTGCAGTCTGACCGTGGAGGTGAGTATCTAAGTTACGAGTTTAGCACACACGTGAAAGAGTGTGGAATAGTTTCACAACTCACACCTACCGGAACACCACAACATAATGGTGTGTCGGAACGTCGTAATCGTACTCTATTGGATATGGTTCGATCTATGATGTCTCTGACTGACTTGCCACTATCATTTTGGGGTTATGCACTGGAAACCGCTACATTCACTTTAAATCGAGCACTGTCTAAATCCATTGAAACAACACCATATGAATTATGGTTTGGAAACAAACCTAAGCTGCCATTTCTTAAAGTTTGGGGATGCGATGTTTATGTGAAGAAACTTCAACCGGATAAACTCGAACCCAAAGCAGAAAAATGCGTCTTTATAGGATACCCTAAAGAAACAATTGGGTATTCCTTCTATCACAGATCCAAGGGCAAGGTTTTCGTTGCCAAGAATGGATCCTTTCTAGAGCAATAGTTTCTCACGAAAGGTGTGAGTAGTCGAAAGGTAGAACTCAAAGAGGTTATTGAACCTTCTCTTCATGAAATAGCGTGTGGCACAACACCGGAAGTTGTTCCAGAGTTGACTTCACCAAATGAAGAAGGAACTAATGATAATGATCATGAAACTCTGAAAGAGGACACTACTAAACCTCGTAGGACATTTGCAGCTCCTCAACTGTACAAGAATTCTGCTGTGAATTTCATGGTTAATGAAATGGATGACCCTGCGACGTATGAAGAAGCAATGATGAGCCCGGATTCCAACAAATGGCTAGAAGCCATGAAATCCGAGATGGAATCCATGTACGAAAACCAGGTTTGGACCTTGGTGGACTTACCTCACGATCGAAAGGCCGTTGAGAATAAATGGATTTTCAAAAGAAAAATGGATGCTGATCGTAATTTAACTGTCTATAAAGCTCGACTTGTCGCAAAAGGGTTTCGAAAAATTCAAGGAGATGACTATGATGAGACATTCTCTCCCATAGCAATGCTAAAGTCATTTAGGATTATGTTAGCAATTTTTGCATATTTTGATTATGAAATATGGCAAATGGATGTCAAAACTGCGTTCCTCAATGGTAATATTGAAGAAGAGTTGTATATGATACAACCAAAGGGGTTTGTCGATCCGAAGGATGCTAACAAGGTGTGCAAGCTTCAGCGATCCATCTATGGACTAAAGCAAGCATCACGAAGTTGGAATCTTTGCTTTGATGAGGTGATCAAAGAGTTTGGATTTGTCAAACTTATGGAGAGGCTTGTATTTACAAGAAAGTGAGTGGGAGTAATGTGGCATTTCTGATATTATATGTCGATGACATATTATTGATCGGAAATGATATAGATCTTTTAAACAATGTTAAAAGTTATCTAAACAGCAAATTTTCTATGAAGGACCTTGGTGAAGCGTCATATATATTAGGCATAAAGATCTATAGAGATAGATCGAGACGCCTAATAGGGCTATCGCAAAGGACATACCTTGATAAGATTTTAAAGAAGTTTAATATGGAGGAAAGTAAGAAGGGGTTCTTACCTATGTTGCAAGACAAGACATTGAATAAGACTCAAAGTTCGGCTACGGCGGAATAAAGAGAGATAATGGATAAGATCCCCTATGCCTCAGCCATAGGCTCTATAATGTATACCATGCTATGTACAAGACCGGATGTGGCACATGCTATTAGTTTGACTAGTAGGTACCAATCTAATCCAGGTTTGGAACACTGGATAACGGTCAAGAATATCCTTAAGTACTTGAGAAGAACTAAGGAAATGTTTCTTGTATACGGAGGTGAAGAAGAGCTAGTGGCTAATTGTTATGTCGATGCTAGATTTGACACTGATCCGGATGACTCTAATTCTCAATCCAGATACGTATTTCTCATTAACAGAGCAGCAGTTAGTTGGAGGAGCTCCAGACAACCTGTGGTAACAAGGTCAACAACGGAGGAGGAATATATTGTTGCTTGAGAAGCAGCACAGGAAGAAGTTTGGATGAAGGAGTTCATTACCGAACTGGGTGTGGTTCCTAGTGAGTTGGATCCAATGGTGATCTATTGTGACAACAATGGAGCCATATCCAACACAAAGGAACCAAGGTCTCACAAGAATTCCAAGCATATTAAGCGCCGGCTTTACTCCATCCATGAGCATGTCAACGATGGAGATATAAAGATTTGTAAAGTACATACGGATCTCAATGTAGCAGACCCGTTGACTAAAACTCTCCCTAGAGCAAAACATGATCAACACCAGAACTCCATGGGTGTTAGATTTATCACCATGTAACTAGATTATTGTCTCTAGTGCAAGTGGGAGACTGAAGGGAATATGCCCTGAGAGGCAATAATAAAGTTGTTATTCTACATATTCCAAGTATATGATAGATGTTTATTTTGCATGCTATAATTGTATTAATTTGGAAACATTAATACATGTATGTTTAATAAACAAAAGGAAAGTTCCTAGTTATGCCTCTCTTATAAACTAGCTCGTTGATTAACAAGATGATCAAGGTTTCCTGATCATGGACATTGGATGTTGTTAATAACGAGGTCACAACATTAGTGGAATGATGTGATGAAAAATGATCCGAAGTATAGCATTATGATCAAAGTCATTGTGTTTATATTGGTATAACATCTAACGAAGTAATACTAGTCCTTAGACCATGAGATCATGTTAATCACTAACACTAGAAGCGTATCTTGATAACATCAAACATCACACCGTGAAAGGGTGATTATAAAGGTGGGTTCAGTACTATGAAAGTGTTATGTAGAGGCTCATGGATCAAGAGTGGGATTTGTCCATCCTGATGACAGATAGATATACTCTGGGCCCTCTCGGTCATATCACATTTGTTAGCTTGCAAGCAAGTGGTAAGATCACTAGAATGTTATATCACGGGAACAAGAAAAGAGTAAATGTCGGTAACGAGATCAAACTAGGTATGGAGATACCGATGATCGAATCTCAGAAATGTAATATATCGCGAGACAAAGGGATTTAGTTACTTAGCGTTAAAGGTTCTCACGATCACAGAAGTCGCGTAGAATGTGTAGGAGTTAGTATGGATCTCTAGGTCCTGCTTCTGATTATTGATCTGAGAGGGGTCTCGATCATGTCTGCATTATTCATGAACCATAGAGTGACACACTTAAGGGACACCAACACCATTTGGAGCAAATATGTTTCATACGAATGAATTGCAAATCGCTGGAATTATTTCAATACACACCGAAACTGTTTCGGGTGAAATTGCTGAAATTGGTTCTGCATGTAATATTGGAATGTTGCAGGGTTTTTATGTGAATGTTTGTTAATTAAATTAATTAACAAAATTCTGAATAAAATTAATAAAAGAGTTTTATTAAATGAGAGAGCATTAAATTAGGAGAAATTTAATGCATTTAAAGTGGAGACTTTAAAAGAGAATTTTAAGGGGCATTTTAATGTGGAGGGCGTTACCACCACATGAATGGGGGAGGTGAGGGGTCACCCCCATCGGGCGCCTAACATGGGGAGGGGTACCCCCTCCTCCTAAAAAAGGCCACCCCTCTCACCCTTCTTCCTCACACCTCCTCGTGAAGGATCTCTCTTCCCACCTAGTATTATTCCCCCATGGTCTCGGATTAGCGAGATACATGTTCTCGATGGCATTTCGTATGGAAGGAGTTGCTTCTTCTGCTGCATCGCTGGAGGGAGGAGGCGAAGGTTGTTCTGTGGCCTGAACGTGTGTGCGAGTGCGGATGCGCTGGTGGTTTGTGGTGCTAGGACTTCCACACGATCTTGAGATGGCACACGAATGACTACATCATCCATGAGCTCCTACTCGTTAACAAAACTTTTTTGTTTTCTATGCTGCGAACCCCTTCAGATTTAATGAGAAGGAAGAGTAATTAAAACAATTATTATTCCATTTCAGCCATTTAAGAAAATGGGTAAAAAGAAATAATAAAACTCTACAAAAATTCTTATTTTTGAAGTGGAAAGATAGGATATGACATATAGTCCTAAAATGTGCTTAAAGTTAGACGTGTGATTTGTAGAAAAACAAACTTGCCTTTATAGAGTGGGTTTTGGAGGTTTTGTCCATTAAAGAAATTAAATAGGTTTTGGTCCATAATAATTATGGATGATATTTGATAAATGTTTATAATAAAGGTAGATGATTTACACAAGGTGTCTCTAGCATTTGCAACCTTGGGTGTTGAGAATCAAAGTTGATTTTGGTGGAAAACATGACATTAAGGATCTAGGGTAATGTTATTTTATTACCTTCAAAACCTTGTAGGATCTTGGAGCTCAAAGATCCCGTTGGGGCATGGAATATATGGATGCATAGACCAAGCGATGTAGGTCACCATGGTACAAGAAGTTGAGCTTGATCATGCTTGAGTTATCCAAGGATTGATTTCAATCTATGAATAAAGTAAGCCTGTCAAAGCAGATTATCAGATAGCCTTAAAAACCTTGTGGGTTTTTTAAGCCCAAGGATCCATTTGGAACTAGGGAAGTAGGTATTTCTAGAACTTTATGAGTATAACACAACCATGCAAAGATTTTTTCCAAAGAAGGTAGGATGAAGGTGTGAGCTTCTGACCAAGTAGGCTAGTTGATAAGATTTGCAGGAAATATTATTTTCTTGCCTACTCAAACCATCAAGAACAAGTGGGTTGGAGGATGATCTAGCCAAGGTAAAAAGTGGGCTTTGGTATTACTTATGATGGTCTACAATATTTTTGAATTGCATTTCGAAGAATACACAAGGGTTAGAAATGGGGGAGACTCCAAGATGGCATCTTGATAATATTTCCAGACTTAGCCATATTTTAGCAGATTTGGGGTTTTTGAATAGAGTATAAGAGGGGATGTTTTTGATTGTTATCAAGGTAGCAAAGCATCATCAAATGTACGATGTTTAAGTGTAGCTTTAGTAGAATATATTCATGCTGTATATTGGTCTTCATTGGCTTGGAAGCTTCTAGAATGGATCAATTCAAAATTGATCTGGTTAAGGGTTTTAGATGATCTCTTAGTAGATATAGCTCAGATCTATCTTTGTATTCTTGCTTAGGGTTGTGATCTTAAAGTGTATGGATCCTAGTGGATGAGCTCCTAGAGTATCTCACACTACTTCCTAAGCAAACAATTCAAAAAGCCGATCAAGGCAAATCCTTAGGCATCAGATAAAGGCAATTCATCTTAACAAGAAACCCAAGCTATTACTAGAGTTAACATCAAGCCTAACTTTAGGTAAGGATTTGTATTTTAAGAGGTTGGAGTTTGAAAAAGATAAGGTCCTTGGTACATCTACCAAGAGTAGAGTTCAAAAGTTTTATAAAAAGGTTTTAGAGAAACCTAGAGGTAAGAGTATTTTGAAGGTTCTGTCTTGAAAACATAAGGAGATTATATCTTATATATCCCCATAATTTTGGCAATGAAAGCTACTAAAATTGTTTGGTTTGCAACTGCATCTTGGCTCAGGTTTTTGGAATACCGGAACATTTGAGAATATGAAAAATAAGCCAAGGAAGTTTTTGTGAAATAGCTTTTGTCAATTGTGGTGCGGTAAGAAGTATATCATCTCCTATACATTCAGATGCATAAGCACAATCAAACAAACAAGCAAACACTATATCTAGCAACAAGAAAAAGTTTTTGTTCCCCCTGATTTTTGCAATCTGGACAACTAATCAGGGTCGCTGAAATTGGGATGTTACATTTGTTCTTTTAATAAACCACATAGATCAACTAGAATTATTGCATGTGTGTTCTTTTCCTAAACCACATTAGTCCAATAGTGACATTGCATGTGTGTTCTTTTCCTAAACCACATTGATCGACTTGTGAAATTGCATGTGTGTTGTTTTCCTAAACCACATTGATCCACTTGAGTCACTGCATGTGTGCTCTATTCCTAAATCATATTGATCCACTAGAGTCACTGCATGTGTGTTCTTTTCCTAAACCACATGGATCCACTAGAGTCATTGAATGTGTGTTTTCCTAAACCACATTGATCCACGTGTGACATTGCATGTGTGTTCTTTTCCTAAACCACATGGATCCACTAGAGTCACTACATGTGTGTTCTTTTACTAAACCACATGGATCCACTGGTGACATTCCATGTGTGTTCTTTTCCTAAACCACATTGATCCACTAGAGTCTATACATTTTTTTTCTTTGACTAAACCACATTGATCTACTAGAGTAACTGCATGTGTATTCTTTTCCTAAACCACATAGATCCACTAGAGTCACTACATGTGTGTTCTTTTCATAAACCACATGGATCCACAAGTGACATTGCATCTATGTTCTTTTCCTAAACCACATTGATCCACCAGAGTCACTACATGAGTGTTCTTTTCCTAAACCACATTGATCCACTTGAGTCATTGCATGTGTGTTCCTTTCCTAAACCACTTTGATCCACTTGAATCACTTCATATGTGTTCTTTTCCTAAACCACATGGATCCACTGGAGTCACTGCATGTGTGTTATTTTCCTAAAGCACATTGGTCCACTACAATAATTGCATGTGTGTTCTTTTCCTAAACCACATTGATCCACTAGAGTGACTTCATCTGTGTTCTTTTCCTAATCTACATTGATCCACTAGAGTCATTGCATGTGTGTTCTTTTCCTAAACTACATTGATCCACTACAATCATTGCATGTGTGTTCTTTTCCTAAACCACATTGATCCACTAGAGTCACTGCATGTGTTTTCATTCCTCAACCACATTGATCCACTAGAGTCACTCCATGTGTGTTCTTTTCCTAAACAACATGGATCAACTATAGTCAGTACATCTGTGTTCTTTTCCTAAACCATGTTGATCCACTGGAGTTACTGCACGTGTGTTCTTTTCCTAGACCACATGGATCCAGTAGGGTCACTGCATGTGTGTTCTTTTCCTAAACCACATTGATCCACTAGAGCCATTGCATGTTTTTTCTTTTTCCTAAACCACATTGATCCACTAGAGTCACTTCATGTGTGTTATTTTCCTAAACCACATTGATTCACTAGAGTCACTACATGTGTGTTCTTTTCCTAAACCCCATCGGTCCAGTGGAGTCATTGCATGTGTGTTCTTTTCCTAAACCACATTGATCCACTAGAGTCACTACACGTGTGTTCTTTTTCTAAACCACATGGATTCACTAGAATCACTTCATGTTTTTTCTTTTCCTAAACCACATTAATTCACTACAGTTATTGCATGTGTGTTCTTTTCCTAAACCACATTGATCCACTCAGAGTCACTACATGTGTGTTCTTTTCATAATCACATTAATCCACTGCAGTCATTGCATGTGTGTTATTTTCCTAAACCACATTGACCCACTAGAGTCACTTCATGTGTGTTATTTTCCTAAACCACGTTGATCCACTGGAGTCATTGCATGTGTGTTCTTTTCCTAAACCACATCGATCCACTTGAGTCACTTCATGTGTGTTATTTTCCTAAGCCACATTGATCCACTATAGTCATTGCATGTGTGTTCTTTTCCTAAACCAAATTGATCCACTATAGTCACTAGATGTGATTTCTTTTCTTAAACCACATTTCTCCACTAGAGTGACTACATGTGTGTTCTTTTCCTAAACCACATGGATCGACTAGAGTCACTGCATATGTGTTCTTTTACTAAACCACATGGATCCACTAGTGACATTACATGTGTGTTCTTTTCCTAAACCACATAGATCCACTAGAGTCACTGGATATGTGTTGTTTTCCTAAACCACATTGATCCAATGGTGAAATTGCATGTGTGTTCTTTTCCTAAACCACATTGATCCACTCGAGTCACTGCATGTGTGTTATTTTCCTAAAGCACATTGATCCACTACAATAATAGCATGTGTGTTCTTTTCCTAAACCACAATGATCCACTACAGTGACTTCATTTTTGTTCTTTTCCTAATCCACATTGATCCACTAGAGTCATTGCATGTGTGTTCTTTTCCTAAACTACATTGATCCACTGCAATCATTGCATTTGTGTTCTTTCCCTAAACCACATTGATCCACTAGAGTCACTGCATGTGTTTGCATTCCTCAACCACATTGATCCACTAGGGTCACTCCGTGTGTGTTCTTTTCCTAAACAACATGGATCAACTATAGTCACAACATCTGTGTTCTTTTCCTAAACCATGTTGATACACTGGAGTTACTGCACGTGTGTTCTTTTCCTAAACCACATGGATCCAGTAGGGTCACAGCATGTGTGTTCTTTTCCTAAACCACATTGATCCACTAGAGTCACTGCATGTGTTTTCTTTTTCCTAAACCACATTGATCCACTAGAGTCACTTCATGTGTGTTATTTTCCTAAACCACATTGCTTGAGTAGAGTCACAACATGTGTGTTCTTTTCCTAAACCCCATTGGTCCAGTGGAGTCATTGCATGTGTGTTCTTTTCCTAAACCACATTGATCCACTAGAGTCACTACATGTGTGTTCTTTTCCTAAATCACATGGATCCACTAGAGTCACTTCATGTTTTTTCCTTTCTTAAACCACGTTAATCCACTATAGTTATTGCATGTGTGTTGTTTTCCTAAACCACATTGATCCACTCAGAGTCACTGCATGGGTGTCCTTTTCATAATCCACATTGATCCACTGGAGTCATTGCATGTGTGTTCTTTTCCTAAACCACATTGACCCATTAGACTCACTTCATGTGTGTTATTTTCCTAAACCACGTTGATCCACTGGAGTCATTGCATGTGTGTTCTTTTCCTAAACCACATCGATCCACTTGAGTCACTTCATGTGTGTTATTTTCCTAAGCCACATTGATCCACTATAGTCATTGCATGTGTGTTCTTTTCCTAAACCAAATTGATCCACTAGAGTCACTACATGTGATTTCTTTTCGTAAACCACATTGATCCACTAGAGTCACTACATGTGTGTTCTTTTCCTAAACCACATGGATCCACTAGAGTCATTGAATGTGTGTTTTCCTAACCCACATTGATCCACGTGTGACATTGCATGTGTGTTCTTTTCCTAAACCACATGGATCCACTAGAGTCACTACATGTGTGTTCTTTTACTAAACCACATGGATCCACCGGTGACATTCCATGTGGGTTCTTTTCCTAAACCACATTGATCCACTAGAGTCTCTACATTTGTTTTCTTTTACGAAACCACATTGATCTACTAGAGTAATTGCATGTGTGTTCTTTTCCTAAACCACATAGATCCACTAGAGTCACTACATGTGTGTTCTTTTCATAAACCACATGGATCCACTAGTGACATTGCATATGTGTTCTTTTCCTAAACCACATTGATCCACCAGAGTCACTACATGTGTGTTCTTTTCCTAAACCACATTGATCCACTTGAGTCATTGCATGTGTGTTCCTTTCCTAAACCACTTTGATCCACTTGAGTCACTTCATATGTGTTCTTTTCCTAAAACACATGGATCCACTAGAGTCGCTGCATGTGTGTTATTTTCCTAAAGCACATTGGTCCACTACAATAATTGCATGTGTGTTCTTTTCCTAAACCACATTGATCCACAAGAGTGACTTTATGTGTGTTATTTTCCTAATCCACATTGATCCACTAGAGTCATTGCATGTGTGTTCTTTTCCTAAACTACATTGATCCACTACAATCATTGCATGTGTGTTCTTTTCCTAAACCACATTGATCCACTAGAGTCACTGCATGTGTTTTCATTCCTCAACCACATTGATCCACTAGAGTCACTCCATTTGTGTTCTTTTCCTAAACAACATGGATCAACTATAGTCACTACATCTGTGTTCTTTTCCTAAACCATGTTGATCCACTGGAGTTACTACATGTGTGTTCTTTTACTAAACCACATGGATCCAGTAGGGTCACTACATGTGTGTTCTTTTCCTAAACCACATTGATCCACTAGAGTCATTGCATGTTTTTTCTTTTTCCTAAACCACATTGATCCACTAGAGTCACTTCATGTGTGTTATTTTCCTAAACCACATTGATTCACTTGAGTCACTACATGTGTGTTCTTTTCCTAAACCCCATCGGTCCAGTGGAGTCATTGCATGTGTGTTCTTTTCCTAAACCACATTGATCCACTGGAGTCACTACATGTGTGTTCTTTTCCTAAACCACATGGATCCACTAGAGTCACTTCATGTTTTTTTCTATTCCTAAACCACATTAATCCACTACAGTTATTGCATGTGTGTTCTTTTCCTAAACCACATTGATCCACTCAAAGTCGCTGCATGTGTGTTCTTTTCATAATCCACATTGATCCACTGCAGTCATTGCATGTGTGTTCTTTTCCTAAACCATATTGACCCACTAGAGTCACTTCATGTGTGTTATTTTCCTAAACCACGTTGATCCACTAGAGTCATTGCATGTGGGTTCTTTTCCTAAACCACGTCGATCCACTTGAGTCACTTCATGTGTGTTATTTTCCTAAGCCACATTGATCCACTATAGTCATTGCATGTGTGTTCTTTTCCTAAACCAAATTGATCCACTATAGTCACTACATGTGATTTCTTTTCTTAAACCACATTGCTCCACTAGAGTCACTACATGTGTGTTCTTTTCCTAAACCACATGGATCGACTAGAGTCACTGCATATGTGTTCTTTTACTAAACCACATGGATCCGCTAGTGACATTACATGTGTGTTCTTTTCCTAAACCACATAGATCCACTAGAGTCACTGGATGTGTGTTGTTTTCCTAAACCACATTGATCCAATGGTGAAATTGCATGTGTGTTCTTTTCCTAAAACACATTGATCCACTCGAGTCACTGCATGTGTGTTATTTTCCTAAAGGACATTGATCCACTACAATAATAGCATGTGTGTTCTTTTCCTAAACAACATTGATCCACTAGAGTGACTTCATTTGTGTTCTTTTCCTAATCCACATTGATCCACTAGAGTCATTGCATGTGTGTTCTTTTCCTAAACTACATTGATCCACTACAATCATTGCATGTGTGTTCTTTCCCTAAACCACATTGATCCACTAGAGTCACTGCATGTGTTTTCATTCCTCAACCACATTGATCCACTAGAGTCACTCCATGTGTGTTCTTTTCCAAAACAACATGGATCAACTATAGTCACAACATCTGTGTTCTTTTCCTAAACCATGTTGATACACTGGAGTTACTGCACGTGTGTTATTTTCCTAAACCACATGGATCCAGTAGGGTCACAGCATGTGTGTTCTTTTCCTAAACCACATTGATCCACTAGAGTCACTGCATGTGTTTTCTTTTTCCTAAACCACATTGATCCACTAGAGTCACTTCATGTGTGTTATTTTCCTGAACCACATTGCTTGACTAGAGTCACAACATGTGTGTTCTTTTCCTAAACCCCATTGGTCTAGTGGAGTCATTGCATGTGTGTTCTTTTCCTAAACCACATTGATCCACTAGAGTCACTACATGTGTGTTCTTTTCCTAAATCACATGGATCCACTACAGTCACTTCATGTTTTTTCTTTTCTTAAACCACGTTAATCCACTACAGTTATTGCATGTGTGTTGTTTTCCTAAACCACATTGATCCACTCAGAGTCACTGCATGGGTGTCCTTTTCATAATCCACATTGATCCACTGGAGTCATTGCATGTGTGTTCTTTTCCTAAACCACATTGACCCACTAGAGTCACTTCATGTGTGTTATTTTCCTAAACCACGTTGATCCACTGGAGTCATTGCATGTGTGTTCTTTTCCTAAACCACATCGATCCACTTGAGTCACTTCATGTGTGTTATTTTCCTAAGCCACATTGATCCACTATAGTCATTGCATGTGTGTTCTTTTCCTAAACCAAATTGATCCACTAGAGTCACTACATGTGATTTCTTTTCGTAAACCACATTGATCCACTAGAGTCACTACATGTGTGTTCTTTTCCTAAACCACATGGATCCACTAGAGTCATTGAATGTGTGTTTTCCTAAACCACATTGATCCACGTGTGACATTGCATGTGTGTTCTTTTCCTAAACCACATGGATCCAGTAGAGTCACTACATGTGTGTTCTTTTACTAAACCACATGGATCCACCGGTGACATTCCATGTGGGTTCTTTTCCTAAACCACATTGATCCACTAGAGTCTCTACATTTGTTTTCTTTTACGAAACCACATTGATCTACTAGAGTAATTGCATGTGTGTTCTTTTCCTAAACCACATAGATCCACTAGAGTCACTACATGTGTGTTCTTTTCATAAACCACATGGATCCACTAGTGACATTGCATCTGTGTTCTTTTCCTAAACCACATTGATCCACCAGAGTCACTACATGTGTGTTCTTTTCCTAAACCACATTGATCCACTTGAGTCATTGCATGTGTGTTCCTTTCCTAAACCACTTTGATCCACTTGAGTCACTTCATATGTGTTCTTTTCCTAAAACACATGGATCCACTAGAGTCGCTGCATGTGTGTTATTTTCCTAAAGCACATTGGTCCACTACAATAATTGCATGTGTGTTCTTTTCCTAAACCACATTGATCCACCAGAGTGACTTTATGTGTGTTCTTTTCCTAATCCACATTGATCCACTAGAGTCATTGCATGTGTGTTCTTTGCCTAAACTACATTGATCCACTACAATCATTGCATGTGTGTTCTTTTCCTAAACCACATTGATCCACTAGAGTCACTGCATGTGTTTTCATTCCTCAACCACATTGATCCACTAGAGTCACTCCATGTGTGTTATTTTCCTAAACAACATGGATCAACTATAGTCACTACATCTGTGTTCTTTTCCTAAACCATGTTGATCCACTGGAGTTACTACATGTGTGTTCTTTTCCTAAACCACATGGATCCAGTAGGGTCACTACATGTGTGTTCTTTTCCTAAACCACATTGATCCACTAGAGTCATTGCATGTTTTTTCTTTTTCCTAAACCACATTGATCCACTAGAGTCACTTCATGTGTGTTATTTTCCTAAACCACATTGATTCACTTGAGTCACTACATGTGTGTTCTTTTCCTAAACCCCATCGGTCCAGTGGAGTCATTGCATGTTTGTTCTTTTCCTAAACCACATTGATCCACTAGAGTCACTACATGTGTGTTCTTTTCCTAAACCACATGGATCCACTAGAGTCACTTCATGTTTTTTCTTTTCTTAAACCACGTTAATCCACTACAGTTATTGCATGTGTGTTGTTTTCCTAAACCACATTGATCCACTCAGAGTCACTGCATGGGTGTCCTTTTCATAATCCACATTCATCCACTGGAGTCATTGCATGTGTGTTCTTTTCCTAAACCACATTGACCCACTAGAGTCACTTCATGTGTGTTATTTTCCTAAACCACGTTGATCCACTGGAGTCATTGCATGTGTGTTCTTTTCCTAAACCACATCGATCCACTTGAGTCACTTCATGTGTGTTATTTTCCTAAGCCACATTGATCCACTATAGTCATTGCATGTGTGTTCTTTTCCTAAACCAAATTGATCCACTAGAGTCACTACATGTGATTTCTTTTCGTAAACCACATTGATCCACTAGAGTCACTACATGTGTGTTCTTTTCCTAAACCACATGGATCCACTAGAGTCATTGAATGTGTGTTTTCCTAAACCACATTGATCCACGTGTGACATTGCATGTGTGTTCTTTTCCTAAACCACATGGATCCAGTAGAGTCACTACATGTGTGTTCTTTTACTAAACCACATGGATCCACCGGTGACATTCCATGTGGGTTCTTTTCCTAAACCACATTGATCCACTAGAGTCTCTACATTTGTTTTCTTTTACGAAACCACATTGATCTACTAGAGTAATTGCATGTGTGTTCTTTTCCTAAACCACATAGATCCACTAGAGTCACTACATGTGTGTTCTTTTCATAAACCACATGGATCCACTAGTGACATTGCATCTGTGTTCTTTTCCTAAACCACATTGATCCACCAGAGTCACTACATGTGTGTTCTTTTCCTAAACCACATTGATCCACTTGAGTCATTGCATGTGTGTTCCTTTCCTAAACCACTTTGATCCACTTGAGTCACTTCATATGTGTTCTTTTCCTAAAACACATGGATCCACTAGAGTTGCTGCATGTGTGTTATTTTCCTAAAGCACATTGGTCCACTACAATAATTGCATGTGTGTTCTTTTCCTAAACCACATTGATCCACAAGAGTGACTTTATGTGTGTTCTTTTCCTAATCCACATTGATCCACTAGAGTCATTGCATGTGTGTTCTTTGCCTAAACTACATTGATCCACTACAATCATTGCATGTGTGTTCTTTTCCTAAACCACATTGATCCACTAGAGTCACTGCATGTGTTTTCATTCCTCAACCACATTGATCCACTAGAGTCACTCCATGTGTGTTATTTTCCTAAACAACATGGATCAACTATAGTCACTACATCTGTGTTCTTTTCCTAAACCATGTTGATCCACTGGAGTTACTACATGTGTGTTCTTTTCCTAAACCACATGGATCCAGTAGGGTCACTACATGTGTGTTCTTTTCCTAAACCACATTGATCCACTAGAGTCATTGCATGTTTTTTCTTTTTCCTAAACCACATTGATCCACTAGAGTCACTTCATGTGTGTTATTTTCCTAAACCACATTGATTCACTTGAGTCACTACATGTGTGTTCTTTTCCTAAACCCCATCGGTCCAGTGGAGTCATTGCATGTTTGTTCTTTTCCTAAACCACATTGATCCACTAGAGTCACTACATGTGTGTTCTTTTCCTAAACCACATGGATCCACTAGAGTCACTTCATGTTTTTTTCATTTCCTAAACCACATTAATCCACTACAGTTATTGCATGTGTGTTCTTTTCCTAAACCAAATTGATCAACTATAGTCACTACATGTGATTTCTTTTCTTAAACCACATTGCTCCACTAGAGTCACTACATGTGTGTTCTTTTCCTAAACCACATGGATCGACTAGAGTCACTGCATATGTGTTCTTTTACTAAACCACATGGATCCACTAGTGACATTACATGTGTGTTCTTTTCCTAAACCACATAGATCCACTAGAGTCACTGGATGTGTGTTGTTTTCCTAAACCACATTGATCCCATGGTGAAATTGCATGTGTGTTCTTTTCCTAAACCACATTGATCCACTCGAGTCACTGCATGTGTGTTATTTTCCTAAAGCACATTGATCCACTACAATAATAGCATGTGTGTTCTTTTCCTAAACCACATTGATCCACTAGAGTGACTTCATTTGTGTTCTTTTCCTAATCCACATTGATCCACTAGATTCATTGCATGTGTGTTCTTTTCCTAAACTACATTGATCCACTACAATCATTGCATGTGTGTTCTTTCCCTAAACCACATTGATCCACTAGAGTCACTGCATGTGTTTTCATTCCTCAACCACATTGATCCACTAGAGTCACTCCATGTGTGTTCTTTTTCAAAACAACATGGATCAACTATAGTCACAACATATGTGTTCTTTTCCTAAACCATGTTGATACACTGGAGTTACTGCACGTGTGTTCTTTTCCTAAACCACATGGATCCAGTAGGGTCACAGCATGTGTGTTCTTTTCCTAAACCACATTGATCCACTAGAGTCACTGCATGTGTTTTCTTTTTCCTAAACCACATTGATCCACTAGAGTCACTTCATGTGTGTTATTTTCCTAAACCACATTGCTTGACTAGAGTCACAACATGTGTGTTCTTTTCCTAAACCCCATTGGTCCAGTGGAGTCATTGCATGTGTGTTCTTTTCCTAAACCACATTGATCCACTATAGTCACTACATGTGTGTTCTTTTCCTAAATCACATGGTTCCACTAGAGTCACTTCATGTTTTTTCCTTTCTTAAACCACGTTAATCCACTACAGTTATTGCATGTGTGTTGTTTTCCTAAACCACATTGATCCACTCAGAGTCACTGCATGGGTGTCCTTTTCATAATCCACATTGATCCACTGGAGTCATTGCATGTGTGTTCTTTTCCTAAACCACATTGACCCACTAGAGTCACTTCATGTGTGTTATTTTCCTAAACAACGTTGATCCACTGGAGTCATTGCATGTGTGTTCTTTTTCTAAACCACATCGATCCACTTGAGTCACTTCATGTGTGTTATTTTCCTAAGCCACATTGATCCACTATAGTCATTGCATGTGTGTTCTTTTCCTAAACCAAATTGATCCACTAGAGTCACTACATGTGATTTCTTTTCGTAAACCACATTGATCCATTAGAGTCACTACATGTGTGTTCTTTTCCTAAACCACATGGATCCACTAGAGTCATTGAATGTGTGTTTTCCTAAACCACATTGATCCACGTGTGACATTGCATGTGTGTTCTTTTCCTAAACCACATGGATCCACTAGAGTCACTACATGTGTGTTCTTTTACTAAACCACATGGATCCACCGGTGACATTCCATGTGGGTTCTTTTCCTAAACCACATTGATCCACAAGAGTCTCTACATTTGTTTTCTTTTACTAAACAACATTGATCTACTAGAGTAATTGCATGTGTGTTCTTTTCCTAAACCACATAGATCCACTAGAGTCACTACATGTGTGTTCTTTTCATAAACCACATGGATCCACTAGTGACATTGCATCTGTGTTCTTTTCCTAAACCACATTGATCCACCAGAGTCACTACATGTGTGTTCTTTTCCTAAACCACATTGATCCACTTGAGTCATTGCATGTGTGTTCCTTTCCTAAACCACTTTGATCCACTTGAGTCACTTCATATGTGTTCTTTTCCTAAAACACATGGATCCACTAGAGTCGCTGCATGTGTGTTATTTTCCTAAAGCACATTGGTCCACTACAATAATTGCATGTGTGTTCTTTTCCTAAACCACATTGATCCACAAGAGTGACTTTATGTGTGTTCTTTTCCTAATCCACATTGATCCACTAGAGTCATTGCATGTGTGTTCTTTTCCTAAACTACATTGATCCACTACAATCATTGCATGTGTGTTCTTTTCCTAAACCACATTGATCCACTAGAGTCACTGCATGTGTTTTCATTCCTCAACCACATTGATCCACTAGAGTCACTCCATGTGTGTACTTTTCCTAAACAACATGGATCAACTATAGTCACTACATCTGTGTTCTTTTCCTAAACCATGTTGATCCACTGGAGTTACTACACGTGTGTTCTTTTCCTCAACCACATGGATCCAGTAGGGTCACTACATGTGTGTTCTTTTCCTAAACCACATTGATCCACTAGAGTCATTGCATGTTTTTTATTTTTCCTAAACCACATTGATCCACTAGAGTCACTTCATGTGTGTTATTTTCCTAAACCACATTAATTCACTTGAGTCACTACATGTGTGTTCTTTTCCTAAACCCCATCGATCTAGTGGAGTCATTCCATGTTTGTTCTTTTCCTAAACCACATTGATCCACTAGAGTCACTACATGTGTGTTCTTTTCCTAAACCACATGGATCCACTAGAGTCACTTCATGTTTTTTTCTTTTCCTAAACCACATTAATCCACTACAGTTATTGCATGTGTGTTCTTTTCCTAAACCACATTGATCCACTCAGAGTCACTGCATGTGTGTTCTTTTCATAATCCACATTGATCCACTGCAGTCATTGCATGTGTGTTCTTTTCCTAAACCACATTGACCCACTAGAGTCACTGCATATGTGTTCTTTTACTAAACCACATGGATCCACTAGTGACATTACATGTGTGTTCTTTTCCTAAACCACATAGATCCACTAGAGTCACTGGATGTGTGTTGTTTTCCTAAACCACATTGATCCAATGGTGAAATTGCATGTGTGTTCTTTTCCTAAACCACATTGATCCACTCGAGTCACTGCATGTGTGTTTTTTTCCTAAAGCACATTGATCAACTACAATAATAGCATGTGTGTTCTTTTCCTAAACCACATTGATCCACTAGAGTGACTTCATTTGTGTTCTTTTCGTAATCCACATTGATCCACTAGATTCATTGCATGTGTGTTCTTTTCCTAAACTACATTGATCCACTACAATCATTGCATGTGTGTTCTTTCCCTAAACCACATTGATCCACTAGAGTCACTGCATGTGTTTTCATTCCTCAACCACATTGATCCACTAGAGTCACTCCATGTGTGTTCTTTTCCAAAATAACATGGATCAACTATAGTCACAACATATGTGTTCTTTTCCTAAACCATGTTGATACACTGGAGTTACTGCACGTGTGTTCTTTTCCTAAACCACATGGATCCAGTAGGGTCACAGCATGTGTGTTCTTTTCCTAAACCACATTGATCCACTAGAGTCACTGCATGTGTTTTCTTTTTCCTAAACCACATTGATCCACTAGAGTCACTTCATGTGTGTTATTTTCCTAAACCACATTGCTTGACTAGAGTCACAACATGTGTGTTCTTTTCCTAAACCGCATTGGTCCAGTGGAGTCATTGCATGTGTGTTCTTTTCCTAAACCACATTGATCCACTAGAGTCACTACATGTGTGTTCTTTTCCTAAATCACATGGATCCACTAGAGTCACTTCATGTTTTTTCCTTTCTTAAACCACGTTAATCCACTATAGTTATTGCATGTGTGTTGTTTTCCTAAACCACATCGATCCACTCAGAGTCACTGCATGGGTGTCCTTTTCATAATCCACATTGATCCACTGGAGTCATTGCATGTGTGTTCTTTTCCTAAACCACATTGACCCACTAGAGTCACTTCATGTGTGTTATTTTCCTAAACCACGTTGATCCACTGGAGTCATTGCATGTGTGTTCTTTTCCTAAACCACATCGATCCACTTGAGTCACTTCATGTGTGTTATTTTCCTATGCCACATTGATCCACTATAGTCATTGCATGTGTGTTCTTTTCCTAAACCAAATTGATCCACTACAGTCACTACATGTGATTTCTTTTCGTAAACCACATTGATCCATTAGAGTCACTACATGTGTGTTCTTTTCCTAAACCACATGGATCCACTAGAGTCATTGAATGTGTGTTTTCCTAAACCACATTGATCCACGTGTGACATTGCATGTGTGTTCTTTTCCTAAACCACATGGATCCACTAGAGTCACTACATGTGTGTTCTTTTACTAAACCACATGGATCCACCGGTGACATTCCATGTGGGTTCTTTTCCTAAACCACATTGATCCACTAGAGTCTCTACATTTGTTTTCTTTTCCTAAACAACATTGATCTACTAGAGTAATTGCATGTGTGTTCTTTTCCTAAACCACATAGATCCACTAGAGTCACTACATGTGTGTTCTTTTCATAAACCACATGGATCCACTAGTGACATTGCATCTGTGTTTTTTTCCTAAACCACATTGATCCACCAGAGTCACTACATGTGTGTTCTTTTCCTAAACCACATTGATCCACTTGAGTCATTGCATGTGTGTTCCTTTCCTAAACCACTTTGATCCACTTGAGTCACTTCATATCTGTTCTTTTCCTAAAACACATGGATCCACTAGAGTCACTGCATGTGTGTTATTTTCCTAAAGCACATTGGTCCACTACAATAATTGCATGTGTGTTCTTTTCCTAAACCACATTGATCCACAAGAGTGACTTTATGTGTGTTCTTTTCCTAATCCACATTGATCCACTAGAGTCATTGCATGTGTGTTCTTTTCCTAAACTACATTGATCCACTACAATCATTGCATGTGTGTTCTTTTCCTAAACCACATTGATCCACTAGAGTCACTGCATGTGTTTTCATTCCTCAACCACATTGATCCACTAGAGTCACTCCATGTGTGTACTTTTCCTAAACAACATGGATCAACTATAGTCACTACATCTGTGTTCTTTTCCTAAACCATGTTGATCCACTGGAGTTACTACACGTGTGTTCTTTTCCTCAACCACATGGATCCAGTAGGGTCACTACATGTGTGTTCTTTTCCTAAACCACATTGATCCACTAGAGTCATTGCATGTTTTTTCTTTTTCCCAAACCACATTGATCCACTAGAGTCACTTCATGTGTGTTATTTTCCTAAACCACATTGATTCACTTGAGTCACTACATGTGTGTTCTTTTCCTAAACCCCATCGATCTAGTGGAGTCATTCCATGTTTGTTCTTTTCCTAAACCACATTGATCCACTAGAGTCAATACATGTGTGTTCTTTTCCTAAACCACATGGATCCACTAGAGTAACTTCATGTTTTTTTCTTTTCCTAAACCACATTAATCCACTACAGTTATTGCATGTGTGTTCTTTTCCTAAACCACATTGATCCACTCAGAGTCACTGCATGTGTGTTCTTTTCATAATCCACATTGATCCACTGCAGTCATTGCATGTGTGTTCTTTTCCTAAACCACATTGACCCACTAGAGTCACTACATATGTGTTCTTTTACTAAACCACATGGATCCACTAGTGACATTACATGTGTGTTCTTTTCCTAAACCACATAGATCCACTAGAGTCACTGGATGTGTGTTGTTTTCCTAAACCACATTGATCCAATGGTGAAATTGCATGTGTGTTCTTTTCCTAAACCACATTGATCCACTCGAGTCACTGCATGTGTGTTATTTTCCTAAAGCACATTGATCCACTACAATAATAGCATGTGTGTTCTTTTCCTAAACCACATTGATCCACTAGAGTGACTTCATTTGTGTTCTTTTCCTAATCCACATTGATCCACTAGATTCATTGCATGTGTGTTCTTTTCCTAAACTACATTGATCCACTACAATCATTGCATGTGTGTTCTTTCCCTAAACCACATTGATCCACTAGAGTCACTGCATGTGTTTTCATTCCTCAACCACATTCATCCACTAGAGTCACTCCATGTGTGTTCTTTTCCAAAACAACATGGATCAACTATAGTCACAACATATGTGTTCTTTTCCTAAACCATGTTGATACACTGGAGTTACTGCACGTGTGTTCTTTTCCTAAACCACATGGATCCAGTAGGGTCACAGCATGTGTGTTCTTTTCCTAAACCACATTGATCCACTAGAGTCACTGCATGTGTTTTCTTTTTCCTAAACCACATTGATCCACTAGAGTCACTTCATGTGTGTTATTTTCCTAAACCACATTGCTTGACTAGAGTCACAACATGTGTGTTCTTTTCCTAAACCCCATTGGCCGAGTGGAGTCATTGCATGTGTGTTCTTTTCCTAAACCACATTGATCCACTATAGTCACTAGATGTGTGTTCTTTTCCTAAATCACATGGTTCCACTAGAGTCACTTCATGTTTTTTCCTTTCTTAAACCACGTTAATCCACTACAGTTATTGCATGTGTGTTGTTTTCCTAAACCACATTGATCCACTCAGAGTCACTGCATGGGTGTCCTTTTCATAATCCACATTGATCCACTGGAGTCATTGCATGTGTGTTCTTTTCCTAAACCACATTGACCCACTAGAGTCACTTCATGTGTGTTATTTTCCTAAACCACGTTGATCCACTAGAGTCATTGCATGTGTGTTCTTTTCCTAAACCACATCGATCCACTTGAGTCACTTCATGTGTGTTATTTTCCTAAGCCACATTGATCCACTATAGTCATTGCATGTGTGTTCTTTTCCTAAACCAAATTGATCCACTAGAGTCACTACATGTGATTTCTTTTCGTAAACCACATTGATCCATTAGAGTCACTACATGTGTGTTCTTTTCCTAAACCACATGGATCCACTAGAGTCATTGAATGTGTGTTTTCCTAAACCACATTGATCCACGTGTGACATTGCATGTGTGTTCTTTTCCTAAACCACATGGATCCACTAGAGTCACTACATGTGTGTTCTTTTACTAAACCACATGGATCCACCGGTGACATTCCATGTGGGTTCTTTTCCTAAACCACATTGATCCACTAGAGTCTCTACATTTGTTTTCTTTTACTAAACAACATTGATCTACTAGAGTAATTGCATGTGTGTTCTTTTCCTAAACCACATAGATCCACTAGAGTCACTACATGTGTGTTCTTTTCATAAACCACATGGATCCACTAGTGACATTGCATCTGTGTTCTTTTCCTAAACCACATTGATCCACCAGAGTCACTACATGTGTGTTCTTTTCCTAAACCACATTGATCCACTTGAGTCATTGCATGTGTGTTCCTTTCCGAAACCACTTTGATCCACTTGAGTCACTTCATATGTGTTCTTTTCCTAAAACACATGGATCCACTAGAGTCACTGCATGTGTGTTATTTTCCTAAAGCACATTGGTCCACTACAATAATTGCATGTGTGTTCTTTTCCTAAACCACATTGATCCACAAGAGTGACTTTATGTGTGTTCTTTTCCTAATCCACATTGATCCACTAGAGTCATTGCATGTGTGTTCTTTTCCTAAACTACATTGATCCACTACAATCATTGCATGTGTGTTCTTTTCCTAAACCACATTGATCCACTAGAGTCACTGCATGTGTTTTCATTCCTCAACCACATTGATCCACTAGAGTCACTCCATGTGTGTACTTTTCCTAAACAACATGGATCAACTATAGTCACTACATCTGTGTTCTTTTCCTAAACCATGTTGATCCACTGGAGTTACTACACGTGTGTTCTTTTCCTCAACCACATGGATCCAGTAGGGTCACTACATGTGTGTTCTTTTCCTAAACCACATTGATCCACTAGAGTCATTGCATGTTTTTTCTTTTTCCTAAACCACATTGATCCACTAGAGTCACTTCATGTGTGTTATTTTCCTAAACCACATTGATTCACTTGAGTCACTACATGTGTGTTCTTTTCCTAAACCCCATCGATCTAGTGGAGTCATTCCATGTTTGCTCTTTTCCTAAACCACATTGATCCACTAGAGTCACTACATGTGTGTTCTTTTCCTAAACCACATGGATCCACTAGAGTCACTTCAAGTTTTTTTCTTTTCCTAAACCACATTAATCCACTACAGTTATTGCATGTGTGTTCTTTTCCTAAACCACATTGATCCACTCAGAGTCACTGCATGTGTGTTCTTTTCATAATCCACATTGATCCACTGCAGTCATTGCATGTGTGTTCTTTTCCTAAACCACATTGACCCACTAGAGTCACTGCATATGTGTTCTTTTACTAAACCACATGGATCCACTAGTGACATTACATGTGTGTTCTTTTCCTAAACCACATAGATCCACTAGAGTCACTAGATGTGTGTTGTTTTCCTAAACCACATTGATCCAATGGTGAAATTGAATGTGTGTTCTTTTCCTAAACCACATTGATCCACTCGAGTCACTGCATGTGTGTTATTTTCCTAAAGCACATTGATCCACTACAATAATAGCATGTGTGTTCTTTTCCTAAACCACATTGATCCACTAGAGTGACTTCATTTGTGTTCTTTTCGTAATCCACATTGATCCACTAGATTCATTGCATGTGTGTTCTTTTCCTAAACTACATTGATCCACTACAATCATTGCATGTGTGTTCTTTCCCTAAACCACATTGATCCACTAGAGTCACTGCATGTGTTTTCATTCCTCAACCACATTGATCCACTAGAGTCACTCCATGTGTGTTCTTTTCCAAAACAACATGGATCAACTATAGTCACAACATATGTGTTCTTTTCCTAAACCATGTTGATGCACTGGAGTTACTGCACGTGTGTTCTTTTCCTAAACCACATGGATCCAGTAGGGTCACAGCATGTGTGTTCTTTTCCTAAACCACATTGATCCACTAGAGTCACTGCATGTGTTTTCTTTTTCCTAAACCACATTGATCCACTAGAGTCACTTCATGTGTGTTATTTTCCTAAACCACATTGCTTGACTAGAGTCACAACATGTGTGTTCTTTTCCTAAACCCCATTGGTCCAGTGGAGTCATTGCATGTGTGTTCTTTTCCTAAACCACATTGGTCGACTAGAGTCACTACATGTGTGTTCTTTTCCTAAATCACATGGATCCACTAGAGTCACTTCATGTTTTTTCCTTTCTTAAACCACGTTAATCCACTACAGTTATTGCATGTGTGTTGTTTTCCTAAACCACATTGATCCACTCAGAGTCACTGCATGGGTGTCCTTTTCATAATCCACATTGATCCACTGGAGTCATTGCATGTGTGTTCTTTTCCTAAACCACATTGACCCACTAGAGTCACTTCATGTGTGTTATTTTCCTAAACCACGTTGATCCACTGGAGTCATTGCATGTGTGTTCTTTTCCTAAACCACATCGATCCACTTGAGTCACTTCATGTGTGTTATTTTCCTATGCCACATTGATCCACTATAGTCATTTCATGTGTGTTCTTTTCCTAAACCAAATTGATCCACTAGAGTCACTACATGTGATTTCTTTTCGTAAACCACATTGATCCATTAGAGTCACTACATGTGTGTTCTTTTCCTAAACCACATGGATCCACTAGAGTCATTGAATGTGTGTTTTCCTAAACCACATTGATCCACGTGTGACATTGCATGTGTGTTCTTTTCCTAAACCACATGGATCCACTAGAGTCACTACATGTGTGTTCTTTTACTAAACCACATGGATCCACCGGTGACATTCCATGTGGGTTCTTTTCCTAAACCACATTGATCCACTAGAGTCTCTACATTTGTTTTCTTTTCCTAAACAACATTGATCTACTAGAGTAATTGCATGTGTGTTCTTTTCCTAAACCACATAGATCCACTAGAGTCACTACATGTGTGTTCTTTTCATAAACCACATGGATCCACTAGTGACATTGCATCCGTGTTCTTTTCCTAAACCACATTGATCCACCAGAGTCACTACATGTGTGTTCTTTTCCTAAACCACATTGATCCACTTGAGTCATTGCATGTGTGTTCCTTTCCTAAACCACTTTGATCCACTTGAGTCACTTCATATGTGTTCTTTTCCTAAAACACATGGATCCACTAGAGTCACTGCATGTGTGTTATTTTCCTAAAGCACATTGGTCCACTACAATAATTGCATGTGTGTTCTTTTCCTAAACCACATTGATCCACAAGAGTGACTTTATGTGTGTTCTTTTCCTAATCCACATTGATCCACTAGAGTCATTGCATGTGTGTTCTTTTCCTAAACTACATTGATCCACTACAATCATTGCATGCGTGTTCTTTTCCTAAACCACATTGATCCACTAGAGTCACTGCATGTGTTTTCATTCCTCAACCACATTGATCCACTAGAGTCACTCCATGTGTGTACTTTTCCTAAACAACATGGATCAACTATAGTCACTACATCTGTGTTCTTTTCATAAACCATGTTGATCCACTGGAGTTACTACACGTGTGTTCTTTTCCTCAACCACATGGATCCAGTAGGGTCACTACATGTGTGTTCTTTTCCTAAACCACATTGATCCACTAGAGTCATTGCATGTTTTTTCTTTTTCCTAAACCACATTGATCCACTAGAGTCACTTCATGTGTGTTATTTTCCTAAACCACATTGATTCACTTGAGTCACTACATGTGTGTCCTTTTCCTAAACCCCATCGGTCTAGTGGAGTCATTGCATGTTTGTTCTTTTCCTAAACCACATTGATCCACTAGAGTCACTACATGTGTGTTCTTTTCCTAAACCACATGGATCCACTAGAGTCACTTCATGTTTTTTTCTTTTCCTAAACCACATTAATCCACTACAGTTATTGCATGTGTGTTCTTTTCCTAAACCACATTGATCCACTCAGAGTCACTGCATGTGTGTTCTTTTCATAATCCACATTGATCCACTGCAGTCATTGCATGTGTGTTCTTTTCCTAAACCACATTGACCCACTAGAGTCACTTCATGTGTTTTATTTTCCTAAACCACGTTGATCCACTGGAGTCATTGCATGTGGGTTCTTTTCCTAAACCACATCGATCCACTTGAGTCACTTCATGTGTGTTATTTTCCTAAGCCACATTGATCCACTATAGTCATTACATGTGTGTTCTTTTCCTAAACCAAATTGATCAACTATAGTCACTACATGTGATTTCTTTTCTTAAACCACATTGCTCCACTAGAGTCACTACATGTGTGTTCTTTTCCTAAACCACATGGATCGACTAGAGTCACTGCATATGTGTTCTTTTACTAAACCACATGGATCCACTAGTGACATTACATGTGTGTTCTTTTCCTAAACCACATAGATCCACTAGAGTCACTGGATGTGTGTTGTTTTCCTAAACCACATTGATCCAATGGTGAAATTGCATGTGTGTTCTTTTCCTAAACCACATTGATCCACTCGAGTCACTGCATGTGTGTTATTTTCCTAAAGCACATTGATCCACTACAATAATAGCATGTGTGTTCTTTTCCTAAACCACATTGATCCACTAGAGTGACTTCATTTGTGTTCTTTTCCTAATCCACATTGATCCACTAGAGTCATTGCATGTGTGTTCTTTTCCTAAACTACATTGATCCACTACAATCATTGCATGTGTGCTCTTTCCCTAAACCACATTGATCCACTAGAGTCACTGCATGTGTTTTTATTCCTCAACCACATTGATCCACTAGAGTCACTCCATGTGTGTTCTTTTCCTAAACAACATGGATCAACTATAGTCACAACATCTGTGTTCTTTTCCTAAACCATGTTGATACACTGGAGTTACTGCACGTGTGTTCTTTTCCTAAACCACATGGATCCAGTAGGGTCACAGCATGTGTGTTCTTTTCCTAAACCACACTGATCCACTAGAGTCACTGCATGTGTTTTCTTTTTCCTAAACCACATTGATCCACTAGAGTCACTTCATGTGTGTTATTTTCCTAAACCACATTGCTTGACTAGAGTCACAACATGTGTGTTCTTTTCCTAAACCCCATTGGTCCAGTGGAGTCATTGCATGTGTGTTCTTTTCCTAAACCACATTGATCCACTAGAGTCACTACATGTGTGTTCTTTTCCTAAATCACATGGATCCACTAGAGTCACTTCATGTTTTTTTCTTTTCTTAAACCACGTTAATCCACTACAGTTATTGCATGTGTGTTCTTTTCCTAAACCACATTGATCCACTCAGAGTCACTGCATGGGTGTCCTTTTCATAATCCACATTGATCCACTGGAGTCATTGCATGTGTGTTCTTTTCCTAAACCACATTGACCCACTAGAGTCACTTCATGTGTGTTATTTTCCTAAACCACGTTGATCCACTAGAGTCATTGCATGTGTGTTCTTTTCCTAAACCACATCGATCCACTTGAGTCACTGCATGTGTGTTATTTTCCAAAACCACATTGATCCACTAGAGTCACTACATGTGTGTTCTCTTCCTAAACCCCAATATCCAGTGGAGTCATTGCATATTTGTTCTTTTCCAAAACAACATTGATCCACTAGAGTCACTACATGTGTGTTCTTTTCCTAAACCACATGGATAAACTAGAGTCACTACATGTCTGTTATTTTTTTAAACCACATTGGTCCAGTGGAGTCATTGCATGTGTGTTCTTTTCCTAAACCACATGGATCCACTAGTGACATTGCATCTATGTTCTTTTCCTAAACCACATAGATACACTAGAGTCACTACATGTGTGTTCTTTTTCTAAACCCCATTGATCCAATGGTTACATTGCATCTGTGTTCTTTTCCTAAACCACATGGATCGACTAGAGTCACTGCAGGTGTTTTCTTTTCCTAAACCACATGGATTCACTAGAGTCACTTCATGTGTGTTATTTTCCTAAACCACATTGATTGATTAGAGTCACAACATGTGTGTTCTTTTCCTAAACCACATTGGTCCAGTGGAGTCATTGCATGTGTGTTCTTTTCCTAAACCACATTGATCCACTAGAGTCACTACATGTGTGTTCTTTTCCTAAATCACATGGATCCACTAGAGTCACTTCATGTTTTTTCTTTTCCTAAACCACGTTAATCCACTACAGTTATTGCATGTGTGTTCTTTTCCTAAACCACATTGATCCACTCAGAGTCGCTGCATGGGTGTCGTTTTCATAATCCACATTGATCCACTAGAGTCATTGAATGTGTGTTCTTTTCCTAAACCACATTGACCCACTAGAGTCACTTCATGTGTGTTATTTTCCTAAACCACGTTGATCCACTGGAGTCATTGCATGTGTGTTCTTTTCCTAAACCACATCGATCCACTTGAGTCACTTCATGTGTGTTATTTTCCTAAGCCACATTGATCCACTATAGTCATTGCATGTGTGTTCTTTTCCTAAACCAAATTGATCCACTAGAGTCACTACATGTGATTTCTTTTCCTAAACCACATTGTTCCACTAGAGTCACTACATGTGTTTTGTTTTCCTAAACCACATTGATCGACTAGAGTCACTTCATGTGTGTTATTTTCCTAAACCACATTGCTTGACTAGAGTCACTACATGTGTGTTCTTTTCCTAAACCCCAATATCCGGTGGAGTCATTGCATGTGTGTTCTTTTCCAAAACCACATTGATCCACTAGAGTCACTACATGTGTGTTCTTTTCCTAAACCACATGGATCCACTAGAGTCACTACATGTCTGTGATTTTCCTAAACCACATTAATCCAGTAGAATCACTACAAGTGTGTTCTTTTCCTAAACAACATGGACCCACTAGAGTCACTACATGTGTTCTTTTCCTAAACCACATGGATCCACTAATGACATTGCATTTGTGTTCTTTTCCTAAATCACATAGATCCACTAGAGTCAATACATGTGTGTTATTTTCCTAAACCACATTGATCCAATGGTTACATTGCATGTGTGTTCTTTTCCTAAACCACATGGATCGACTAGAGTCATTGCAGGTGTTGTCTTTTCCTAAACCACATGGATCCCCTAGTGACATTGTATGGTTGTTCTTTTCCTAAACCACATTGATCCACCATAGTCACTACATGTGTGTTCTTTTCCTAAATCACATTGATCCACTACAGTCATTTCATGTGTGTTCTTTTCCTAAACCACATGGATCCACTAGAGTCACTTCATATGTGTTCTTTTCCTAAACCACATTGATCCACTACAGTCATTTCATGTGTGTTCTTTTCCTAAACAACATTGATCCACATGAGTCACTACATGTGTGTTCTTTTCCTAATCCACATTGATCCACTAGAGTCATTGCATGTGTGTTCTTTTCCTAAACAACATTGATCCAAAACAATTATTGCATGTGTGTTCTTTTCCGAAACCACATTGACCCATTGGAGTCAGTTCATGTGTGTTCTTTTCGTAAACCACATTGATCCACTAGAGTCATTGCATGTGTGTTATTTTCCTATACCATATTGATCTACTGGAGTCACTGCATGTGTGTTCTTTTCCTAAACCACAGTGATTCAGTGGAGTCACAACATGTGTGTTCTTTTCCTAAACAACATTGATCCACTACAATCATTGCATGTGTGTTCTGTTCCTAAAAAACATTGACCCATTGGAGTCAGTTCATGTGTGTTCTTTCGTAAACCACATTGATCCACTAGAGTCATTGCATGTGTGTTATTTTCCTAAATCACATGGATCCACTTGAGTCGTTGCATTTGTGTTCTTTTCCTAAACCACATTGATCCACTAGAGTCACTGCATGTATGTACTTTTCTTAAACCAAATGGTTCCACTAGTGACATTGCATGCGTGTACTTTTCCTAAACCACATTGATCCACTAGAGTCACTACATATGTGTTCCTTTCGTAAACCACATTGATCCACTGGAATCATTGCATTTGTGTTCTTTTCCTGAACCACATGGATCCACTTGAGTCATTGCATTTGTGTTCTTTTCCTAAACCACATTGATCCACTAGAGTCACTGCATGCGTGTTATTTTCCTAAACCACATTGATCCACTAGAGTCATTGCATATGTGTTCTTTTCCTAAACCACATGGATCCACTAGAGTCATTGCAAGTGTGTTCTTTTCCTAAACCACATGGATCCACTAATGACAGTGCATGTGTGTTATTTTCCTAAACCACATTGATCTACCAAAGTCATTGCATGTGTGTTCTTTTACTAGAACACGTGGATCCACTGGTAACATGTGATGTGTGTTCTATTCCTAAACGACATTGCTCCACTAAAGTCACTTCATGTGTCTTGTTTTCCTAAACCACATGGATCCACTAGAGTCATTGCATGTATGTTCTTTTTCTAAACCACATTGATCCACTAGATTCACTCCATATCTTTTCTTTTCCTAAACGACATGGATCCACTTGTGCCATTGCATGTGTGTTCTTTTCCTAAACCACATTGATCCACTAGAGTCATTGCATGTGTGTTCTTTTCCTAAACCACATTGATCCACTGCAGTCACTACATGTGTGTTCTTTTCCTAAACCACATTTATCCACTAGAGTCACTGCATGTGTGTTCTTTTCCTAAACCACGTGGATCCACTAGAGTCATTGCATGTGTTATTTTTCCTAAACCACATTGATGCACTAGATTCATTGCATGCGTGTTCTTTTCCTAAGCCACATTGATCCACTAGAGTCACTGCATGTGTTTTCTTTTCCTAAATCACATTGATCGACTAAAATCACTGCATGTGTGTTATTTTCCAAAACCACATTGATCCACTAGAGTCACTACATGTGTGTTCTCTTCCTAAAACCCAATATCCAGTGGAGTCATTGCATGTTTGTTCTTTTCCAAAACAACATTGATCCACTAGAGTCACTACATGTGTGTTCTTTTCCTAAACCACATGGATAAACTAGAGTCACTACATGTCTGTTATTTTTTTAAACCACATTGGTCCAGTGGAGTCATTGCATGTGTGTTCTTTTCCTAAACCACATGGATCCACTAGTGACATTGCATCTGTGTTCTTTTCCTAAACCACATAGATCCACTAGAGTCACTACATGTGTGTTCTTTTTCTAAACCCCATTGATCCAATGGTTACATTGCATCTGTGTTCTTTTCCTGAACCACATGGATCGACTAGAGTCACTGCAGGTGTTTTCTTTTCCTAAACCACATGGATCCCCTAGTGACATTGCATGTTTGTTCTTTTCCTAAACCACATTGATCCACCATAGTCAATACATGTGTGTTCTTTTCCTAAATCACATTGATCCACTACAGTCATTTCATGTGTCTTCTTTTCCTAAACCACATGGATCCACTAGAGTCACTTCATATGTGTTCTTTTCCTAAACCACATTGATTCACTACAGTCATTTCATGTGTGTTCTTTTCCTAAACAACATTGATCCACTTGAGTCACTACATGTGTGTTCTTTTCCTAATCCACATTGATCCATAGAGTCATTGCATGTGTGTTCTTTTCCTAAGCAACATTGATCCACTACAATCATTGCATGTCTGTTCTTTTCCTAAACCACATTGACCCATTGGAGTATATCATGTGTGTTCTTTTTGTAAACACATTGATCCACTAGAGTCATTGCATGTGTGTTATTTTCCTATACCATATTGATCTACTGGAGTCATTGCATGTGTGTTCTTTTCCTAAACCACATTGATTCAGTGGAGTCACAACATGTGTGTTCTTTTCCTAAACCACATTGATCCACTAGTGTCATTGCATGTGTGTTCTTTTCCTAAACCACATTGATCCACTAGAGTCACTACATGTGTATTCTTTTCCTAAACCACATGGTTCCACTAGTGACATTGCATGTGTGTACTTTTCATAAACCACATTCATCCACTAGAGTCACTGGATGTGTGTTCTTTTCGTAAACCACATTGATCCACTAGAGTCATTCCATTTTGTTATTTTCCTAAACCACATGGATCCACTTGAGTCATTGCATTTGTGTTCTTTTCCTAAACCACATTCATCCACTAGAGTCACTACATGCGTGTTATTTTACTAAACCACGTTGATCCACTAGAGTCATTGCATATGTGTTCTTTTCCTAAACCACATGGATCCACTAGAGTCATTGCATGTGCGTTCTTTTCCTAAACCACATGGATCCACTGATGACAGTGCTTGTGTGTTCTTTTCCTAAACCACATTGATCTAACTAAGTCATTGCATGTGTGTTGTTTTACTAAACCACATGGATCCACTGGTGACATGTCATGTGTGTTCTATTCCTAAACGACATTGATCCACTAGAGTCACTTCATGTGTCTTCTTTTCCTATACCACATGGATCCACTAGAGTCATTGCATGTATGTTCTTTCTCTAAACCACATTGAACCACTAGATTCACACCATATCTTTTCTTTTCCTAAACGACATGGATCCACTAGTGCCATTCATGTGTGTTCTTTTCCTAAACCACATCGACCCACTAGAGTCATTGCATGTGTGTTCTTTTCCTAAACCACATTGATCCACTGGAGTCACTACATGTGTGTTCTTTTCCTAAACCACATTGATCCACTAGAGTCACTGCATGTGTGTCCTTTTCCTAAACCAAATTGATCCAATAGAGTCACTACATGTGTTTTCTTTTCCTAAACCACATTGATCCACTAGAGTCACTTCATGTGTGTTCTTTTCCTAAACCACATTGATCGACTAAAGTCACTACACATGTGTTATTTTCCTAAACCACATTCACCCACTAGAGTCACTACATGTGTGTTCTTTTCCTAAACCCCAATATCCAGTGGAGTCATTGCGTGCGTGTTCTTAACAAAAACCACATTGATCCACTAGAGTCACTACATGTGTGTTCTTTTCCCAAACCACATGGATCCACTAGAGTCACTACATGTCTGTTATTTTCCTAACCCACATTGATCCAGTAGAATCACTACATGTGTTTTCTTTTCCTAAACAACATTGATCCACCAGAGTCAATACATGTGTGTTCTTTTCCTAAACCACATGGATCCACTGGAGTCACTACATGGTTGTTATTTTCCTAAACCACATTGATACACTCAGAGTCACTTCATGTGTGTTCTTTTCCTAATCCACATTGATCCACTTGAGTCATTGCATGTCTTTTCATAAAGCACATTGACCCACTAGAGTCACTTTATGTGTGTTCTTTTCCTAAACCACATTGATCCACTAGAGTCATTGCATGTGTGTTCTTTTTCTAAACCACATTTATCCACTAGAGTCATTGGATGTGTCTTATTTTGCTAAACCACATTGATCCACTACAATCATTGCATGTGTGTTCTTTTCCTAAACCACATTGATCCACTGATGACAGTGCTTGTGTGTTCTTTTCCTAAACCACATTGATCTACCAAAGTCATTGCATGTGTGTTCTTTTACTAAACCACATGGATCCACTGGTGACATGTCATGTGTGTTCTATTCCTAAACGACATTGATCCACTGGAGTCACTTCATGTGTCTTCTTTTCCTAAACCACATGGATCCACTAGAGTCATTGCATGTATGTTCTTTTTCTAAACCACATTGAACCACTAGATTCACTCCATATATTTTATTTTCCTAAACGACATGGATCCACTAGTGACATTGCATGTGTGTTCTTTTCCTAAACCACATCGATCAACTAGAGTCATTGCATGTGTGTTCTTTTCCTAAACCACATTGATCCACTAGAGTCATTGCATGTGTGTTCTTTTCCTAAACCACATTGATCCACTAGAGTCACTGCATGTGTGTTCTTTTCCTAAACCACATTGATCCACTAGAGTCATTGCATGTGTTATTTTTCCTAAACCACATTGATCCACTAGATTCATTGCATGTGTGTTCTTTTCCTAAGCCACATTAATCCACTAGAGTCACTTCATGTGTTTTCTTTTCCTAAACAACATTGATCGAATAAAGTCACTGCACGTGTGTTATTTTCCTAAACCACATTCATCCACTAGAGTCACTACATGTGTGTTCTTTTCCTAAACCCCAATATCCAATGGAGTCATTGCATGCGTGTTCTTAACCGAAACCACATTGATCCACTAGAGTCACTACATGTGTGTTCTTTTCCCAAACCACATGGATCCACTAGAGTCACTACATGTGTGTTATTTTCCTAAACCACATTGATCCACTAGAATCACTACATGTGTTTTCTTTTCCTAAACAACATGGATCCACCAGAGTCAATACATGTGTGTTCTTTTCCTAAACCACATGGATCCACTGGAGTCACTACATGGTTGTTATTTTCCTAAACCACATTGATACGCTCAGAGTCACTTCATGTGTGTTCTTTTCCTAATCCACATTGATCCACTTGAGTCATTGCATGTCTTTTCATAAAGCACATTGACCCACTAGAGTCACTTTATGTGTGTTCTTTTCCTAAACCACATTGATCCACTGGAGTCATTGCATGTGTGTTCTTTTTCTAAACCACATTTATCCACTAGAGTCATTGCATGTGTCTTATTTTGCTAAACCACATTGATCCACTACAATCATTGCATGTGTGTTCTTTTCCTAAACCACATGGATCCACTGATGACAGTGCTTGTGTGTTCTTTTCCTAAACCACATTGATCTACCAAAGTCATTGCATGTGTGTTCTTTTACTAAACCACATGGATCCACTGGTGACATGTCATGTGTGTTCTATTCCTAAACGACATTGATCCACTGGAGTCACTTCATGTGTCTTCTTTTCCTAAACCACATGGATCCACTAGAGTCATTGCATGTATGTTCTTTTTCTAAACCACATTGAACCACTAGATTCACTCCATATATTTTATTTTCCTAAACGACATGGATCCACTAGTGACATTGCATGTGTGTTCTTTTCCTAAACCACATCGATCCACTAGAGTCATTGCATGTGTGTTCTTTTCCTAAACCACATTGATCCACTAGAGTCATTGCATGTGTGTTCTTTTCCTAAACCACATTGATCCACTAGAGTCACTGCATGTGTGTTCTTTTCCTAAACCACATTGATCCACTAGAGTCATTGCATGTGTTATTTTTCCTAAACCACATTGATCCACTAGATTCATTGGATGTGTGTTCTTTTCCTAAGCCACATTAATCCACTAGAGTCACTGCATGTGTTTTCTTTTCCTAAACTACATTGATCGAATAAAGTCACTGCACGTGTGTTATTTTCCTAAACCACATTCATCCACTAGAGTCACTACATGTGTGTTCTTTTCCTAAACCCCAATATCCAATGGAGTCATTGCATGCGTGTTCTTAACCGAAACCACATTGATCCACTAGAGTCACTACATGTGTGTTCTTTTCCCAAACCACATGGATCCACTAGAGTCACTACATGTGTGTTATTTTCCTAAACCACATTGATCCACTAGAATCACTACATGTGTTTTCTTTTCCTAAACAACATGGATCCACTAGAGTCAATACATGTGTGTTCTTTTCCTAAACCACATGGATCCACTGGAGTCACTACATGTTTGTTCTTTTCCTAAACCACATTGATACACTAAGAGTCACTCCATGTGTGTTCTTTTCCTAATCCACATTGATCCACTTGAGTCATTGCATGTCTTTTCATAAAGCACATTGACCCACTAGAGTCACTTTATGTGTGTTCTTTTCCTAAACCAAAATTATCCACTGGAGTCGTTGCATGTGTGTTCTTTTTCTAAACCACATTGATCCACTAGAGTCATTGCATGTGTCTTATTTTTCTAAACCACATTGATCCACTACAATCATTGCATGTGTGTTCTTTTCCTAAACCACATTGATCCACTAGAGTCACTACATGTGTTTTGTTTTTGTAAACCACATTGATCCACTAGAGTCACTACATATGTGTTCTTTTCCTAAACCACAAGGATCCACAAGAGTCACTGCATATGTGTTCTTTTACTAAACCACATGGATCCACTAGTGACATTGTGTGTTTGTTCTTTTCCTAAACCATATAGATCCACTAGAGTCACTGGTTGTGTGTTGTTTTCCTCAACCACATTGATCCAATGGTGACATTGCATGTTTGTTCTTTCCCTAACCCACATTGATCCACTACAGTCATTTCATGTGTGTTCTTTTCCTAAACCACATTGATCCACTAGAGTCACTGCATTTGTGTGTTCTTTTCCTAATCAACATTGATCCACTAGATTCATTGCACGTGTGTTCTTTTCCTAAAGGACATTGATCCACTACAATCATTGCATGTGTGTTCTTTTCCTAAACCAAATTGACCCACTGGAGTCACTTCATGTGTGATCTTTTCCTAAACCACATTGATCCACTAGAGTCACTACATGTGTTTTTTTCCTAAACCACATGGATCCACTAGAGTCACTGCATGTGTGTCCTTTTCCTAAACCAAATTGATCCAATAGAGTTACTACATGTGTTTTCTTTTCCTAAACCCCATCGGTCCAGTGGAGTCATTGCATGTGTGTTATTTTCCTAAACCACATTCATCCACTAGAGTCACTACATGTGTGTTCTTTTCCTAAACCCCAATATCCAATGGAGTCATTGCATGCGTGTTCTTAACCGAAACCACATTAATCCACTAGAGTCACTACATGTGTGTTCTTTCCCCAAACCACATGGATCCACTAGAGTCACTACATGTGTGTTATTTTCCTAAACCATATTGATCCACTAGAATCACTACATGTGTTTTCTTTTCCTAAACAACATGGATCCACTAGAGTCAATACATGTGTGTTCTTTTCCTAAACCACATGGATCCACTGGAGTCACTACATGTTTGTTCTTTTCCTAAACTACATTGATACACTAAGAGTCACTCCATGTGTGTTCTTTTCCTAATCCACATTGATCCACTTGAGTCATTGCATGTCTTTTCATAAAGCACATTGACCCACTAGAGTCACTTTATGTGTGTTCTTTTCCTAAACCACATTGATCCACTGGAGTCGTTGCATGTGTGTTCTTTTTCTAAACCACATTGATCCACTAGAGTCATTGCATGTGTCTTATTTTGCTAAACCACATTGATCCACTACAATCATTGCATGTGTGTTCTTTTCCTAAACCACATTGATCCACTAGAGTCACTACATGTGTTTTGTTTTTGTAAACCACATTGATCCACTAGAGTCACTACATATGTGTTCTTTTCCTAAACCACAAGGATCCACAAGAGTCACTGCATATGTGTTCTTTTACTAAACCACATGGATCCACTAGTGATATTGTGTGTTTGTTCTTTTCCTAAACCATATAGATCCACTAGAGTCACTGGTTGTGTGTTGTTTTCCTCAACCACATTGATCCAATGGTGACATTGCATGTTTGTTCTTTCCCTAACCCACATTGATCCACTACAGTCATTTCATGTGTGTTCTTTTCCTAAACCACATTGATCCACTAGAGTCACTGCATTTGTGTGTTCTTTTCCTAACCAACATTGATCCACTAGATTCATTGCACGTGTGTTCTTTTCCTAAAGGACATTGATCCACTACAATCATTGCATGTGTGTTCTTTTCCTAAACCAAATTGAACCACTGGAGTCACTTCATGTGTGATCTTTTCCTAAACCACATTGATCAACTAGAGTCACTACATGTGTTTTTTTCCTAAACCACATGGATCCACTAGAGTCACTGCATGTGTGTCCTTTTCCTAAACCAAATTGATCCAATAGAGTTACTACATGTGTTTTCTTTTCCTAAACCACATTGATCCACTAGAGTCACTTCATGTGTGTTATTTTCCTAAACCACATTAATCCACTAGAATCACTTGATGTGTGTTCTTTTCCTAAACCCCATTGGTCGAGTGGAGTCATTGCATGTGTGTTCTTTTCTAAACCAAATTGATCCACTAGAGTCACTGCATGTGTGTCCTTTTCCTAAACCACATGGATTCACTGGAGTCACTGCATGTTTGTTCTTTTCCTAAACCACATTGATCCCCTATAGTCATTGCATGTGTGTTCTTTTCCTAAACCACATTGATACACTGAGAGTCACTACATGTGTGTTCTTTTCCTAATCCACATTGATCCACTAGAGTCATTGCATCTCTTTTCCTAAACCACATTGACCCACTAGAGTCACTTTATGTGTGTTCTTTTCCTAAACCACGTTGATCCACTAGAGTCACTACATGTATGTTCTTTTACTAAACCACATTGATCCACTAGTGACATTGCATGTGTGTTGTTTTCCTAAACCACATTGATCCACTACAATCATTGCATGTGTGTTATTTTCGTAAACCACATTGATCCACTAGAGTCACTACATTAAGACCTACTGGATGTGTGTTGTTTTTGTGGGGCCCCCAGATTAATCCTCCGAGAATCCCTGTTATGCATACAACCACGATCCCATGATCAGTTAGTCGTGGCACATAACCGACAAGTATCAAAGTAAACATCCAATACATAACGAATTCATGTCCTACCTTATGTGCCATTATGGCTACATGGATCAACATCAGCGGAACTTCATTAAGCGTAGAGCCCGATCCATGCCTTAACCTACAGGCAACTGACTAGGAGAACGTCCTAGCTCGTATAGTCGTCCACTTCACCTTCTTCTCGATATCTGACCAAGTTAATAGCCAGGGACAATGCCAGTGAGTACTTTGAATGTACTCGCAAACCACCTTAATAGAATAATAAAACAGGAGGATATGCAATATGGCTATGGCAGTAGGTGGGCTCCAATGGAGGTTCTTTTCTCAAATAGTTTCTCTTGTAGATATAGCATCTACATAACTTTGTTGAAAACTTTTGTAAAACATTTTGGAAACCTTTTTGAAAAGTTTTGGAAACACTAGGATTGGGGTACCCATTTGTTCCTGTCTTCAGGTTGTCCCACGACCAAACTCCTTTCTCCCCCTTCCAACCAACCCATGGTCAAAACCTTTCTCCTTTACGACCATCCCATGGTCAAAACATTTCCAAATCCATTTCTTTTCTGAAATCCTTTTTTAAAAAAAAACCAACACCGATCTACAGAAGTTTGTCCAACCCGTCCATAACCGCGAACACGGCTATTCGAATAGATTTACACTCTGCAGAGGTTGCACACTTTACCCACACCATCCGGGTACACTACCATGATCTACACCGACTGTGGGTCGAGTAATCGATCAAGACTCTCCGGATGCCCACTCCAATATAAGTGGCTACGGATTGTTATATACCCCTATAGTAGTTGCGAGGCAGCTTAGACCAGAGTAGACAAACATCAAATCCAACCCTGTCCCATTCCAGAGTAATGTGGTTGCACAGGTTAAGTTGTTATAGCTAAACTGCAAAGAACCGGGTGCGTTTTCATAAACCTTTTTCCTCCGGTTTTTCTCCAGCATTTTGTAAAAAAAAACCTTTTTCTTTCTCAACATCTCTTGGGAGGTCTCACCTCACCAAAGTTTTATCATAAAACCTTTAGCAAAACTTTTTCAGGGGTTTTCCCATCCTCTAGTTTTTGCTTCGGCTAAAATGGGGTCTCCAAGGGGTATGGTGTGTTAGACCATCTACCATACTAGGGAAAAGTAGGGATCAACGAGAGGGTTGTACTTAGTAGTACCATTGAGTAATGGTTTGGAGGAGCCAAGCCACTACCGGATATACAACACCATATAGTAAAACAATGCAGTTTTCATAAGACAGTAGATAAAACATGCATACGTAAAACAGTAGGACCAGGCTTATGAGCAAGAAGGTGGCTTGCCTGAGATCAGCAATATGGCACAATTGTACCTGGACATCTTCTTAGAATACCCAATAATATACAATAATAACCATCTTTTCTTCTGATCTCCGAGATAATCGCAACTATCATCGTCAGGGAGCACACATGCAAACAAGCAAGAGCACAATCAACACAAGGCATACAAGCAACAATACATACAGCAAGCAATGAATAATACAAGTTTACAAATCAGTAGGTCTTAGGAAGAATGGATTTAATAAGATTGGTCTTGTCTTGGAAACATGGAAGAAAATCCCTTAGGATTTATAGCCGAGGAACTACCTAAGAGGGGCTTTGGACCAAGGACATATTTTGTATGATACCATTGTGTAAAAATGATACCAACAGCTAGGAGTTGATAAAATGAAACCAACAAAAGTTGTTTCACTATTTTATCACTTTTCTTTAATTTCTTATGAATATTCTAGTGATAAAATCTCTAGTTTAAGGAAATAATTCACCAGAAATGTTCTGGAGCTCCAAAAATTATTTCCATGGATGTTCAGGTAGAGTTTGATGTACTGAATAGCTGAGAGTTGGAATCACTCCAGAATAATTACAAGAATGCCCTCAGGAAATTCCCAAAGGCATATCTAGAGTTGTTTTGTCTTCTTCACCAAATTAAATCTACAGAAGCTTTTGATTTGATTCCAAGAACACATGGTATGAATCTATAGTACCTTTATGTATAAATTGGAATCAACCTTTTTGGAGCTGTGTACTTACTGTGATGATTTATCTAGTGATAACACTATGGACAAAAATGTTTAATTCATTAGAAATCCTCACAAGCTCAATAATTCTTGATCTCCTGGATTTAGATATAAGTGGATGTAACACATCATAGAGAGTTGGAATGAGGTCCATACCATTTAAGGAATGAGGTCCATACCATTTAAGAAATGTTTAGCACTAATAGTTTTTGTTATTTTAACTATAGAAAAACTACTGTTCACCTTGGCATAAGGCATATGCTAATTGATTGGTATATCAATTACCTTCCAGTAGAACTTTGATTCATCCCAAATGGATATGTACAACTCCCTGAGGAATTTATTAGTGCAAAAGACAACTTTTAGTGGATTAATTGCCAATAAATAAAGAAAATTATTTTTTGGCAAAATACCAGTTCTACATGTTGCACAAAACACACATGAACATGGTAAAAAAATTATTTGGACAAAATACCCCATTTTTCATTTTATTCTCTATTTAAACTAACCAGGTATATTAACAGATCTGAAAAAGGAATTATAAAAGAAAAAGGGGAAAGAGATATGGGCCACGCTCTGGGCGGAAACGGGTCGTGACCGCGCTGGCCGGCCCAGCTTGGCATCACGGCACGCGGGAGGAGGTGGTTCGAACCGGACAGGCAGGACCCAGTGGTCAGCGGGGGAGGGCGGTCGAAGCGGTATGGGAGATTCCTGGTTGTTGGATTAAGACAGAACCAACGACATCGGGTCGTCGTCCTTCTAGCGCTGCTCGCTATGGGGATAGAACCCTAGCTGGAGGATGGCGGCGCGGGGAGCTCACCTGCGGTCCTGGGAGGTGACGGGGAGGGTGTAGGAAGATGCGGTCGACAACGGGGAGCTCGGGGAGGGTAGGCATCGACCTGCTCCATGATGGAACGGTGCTCCCGCGACAGCGACTGAAGGGAGGGCGACGAAGCTCGACGGCGGCATCAATAGGGACTGCCCTGGGACAAAATAAGAATAGGGTCAGGTAGAGGAGAACTAGGAGATTTTAGAACGGTGAAATGCAGAGGAGAGGGAGCTGGCAGGAGAGTACCATGAGCAGATCCTGGAAACGACCGAGAGGCGAAACTCTCCTTCTCCCGCGACATGCAGAGGCATGGGCTCGGTGAGGGAGCTTTTGGCGAGCGACATGAGGGCTTTGGAGGGGAGCTAAGGCGCTGGGGAAGGTCTAAGCATACCATTCTCGTGCATGCGAGCAAGAACGCGGGAGGAGTTCTTCACCCTTTTCATGGCGAGGGTAAGCCGATGGAGATATAAGGGGGAGTGGGGATGGTTCTCTAGTGTCCCGGGAAGGAAATGGGTGAGCAGGGAGGGTTGGAGTGGCCTGGGGCTTATTTAACTTGAGGAGATGGGTGTGTGGTGCACAAAGTGCACAAAGGGCTAGGGCTGGGTCCATGGCTTGCTCATTGGCTAAGCTGGGTGGTGGAGAGAGTCGTAGTGGGGTTCTGGGTCATGGCAGAGAATAGAGAGTGAGAGGGTTCTTGCTGCCAAAGTTTAAAGGCTAGGCTAAGTTGCTTGTCTCTCTCTCTTAGTTCCAAACATTAGAGACAAAGAGGAAATGGGTGCTACAGGGGTATGTTACAGTGATCACGACCAGAGAGGAGGGGTGGTGTGCTGGACAAGCTTGGAGGGTCAGGTTTGTGAACGTTTTGTTGGAGATATGCCCAAGAGGCAATAATAAAGTGGTTATTATTATATCTTTATGTTTATGATAAATGTTTACATCCCATGCTATAATTGTATTAACCGTAAACTCTAATACATGTGTGTTTTGTAAACATAAAAGAGTCCCTAGTAAGCCTCTTGTTAAGCTAGCTTGTTGATTAATGGATGATCATGGTTTCCTGATCATGAACATTGGATGTCGTTAATAACAAGATCATATCATTAGGAGAATGATGTGATGGACACACACCCATAGTAAGCATAGCATAAGATCAAGTCATTAAGTTCGTTTTGCTACAAGCTTTCAAATGCATAGTAACCTAATCCTTCGACCATGAGGTTATATTAATCACCATCACCGGATGGGTACTTTGATGACATCAAACACCGCTTCGTAACTGGGCGGTTATAAAGGTGTCAATGGGTATTCTGAAAGTATGTGTTGAAGCGCATATACCAAGATTGGGATTTGTCCATCCATATGACGGATAGATATACTCTAGGCCCTCTCGGTGGAGTGTCATCTAGATAGCTTGCAAGCATGTGACTGGGTCACAAGGGATGACATAACATGGAACGAGTAAAGAGTACTTGTCAGTAACGAGTTAGAACTAGGTATGGAGATACCAACGATCAAACCTCGGATAAGTAGAATATCGTGTGACAAAGGGAATTGGTTTCGTATGTTAATGGTTCTATCGATCACAAAGTCATCGTTGAATATGTGGGAGCCGTTATGGATCTCCAGATCCCGCTGATGGTTATTGATCGGAGAGGTGTCTTCATCATGTCTGCATATTCACGAACCGTAGGGTGACACACTTAAGGTTCGAAGTTGTTTTAAGTAGATATGGAATATGCGTTGGAGACCGAATGTTGTTCGGAGTCTCGGATTGGATCCGGGACATCACGAGGAGATCTGGAATGGCCCGGAGAATAAGATTCATATATTGGGGATCATTTTATAAGTTAGGAAATGTTCCGGAGTGTTTGTATGGAGATTCTAGAAGGTTTCAAAATGTTCTGGAAGGTTCTAGAAGAGTTCTTGGTGTTTGCTTGAAAACCAAGAAAGGGTCAAAGGAAACCTTGTGGGGCGAGACACGGATTCGTGGGGGAGGAGGACTCCTCCCCCCTTCCCAACCCGCCGGCCATAGGAGGGGAGTCCTACTAGGACTCCCCCTCCCTAGGCGCGCCTCCCTCTTTTAAATAGAAGGGAGGGGGCGCCCCCTCCTAGACCTCTCTCATAACAAGCTCTAGTCGCCGCCTCTCTCCTCTACCTTCGCTCTGCTCCGGCTTAGGCGAAGCCCTGCAGAATTCTCTACTCCACCACCACCACCACACCGTCGTGCTGCTGGGATTCCGTGGAGAAGATCTACTACCTCCGCTGCTCGCTGGAACGGGGAGAGGAAGGTCTTCTTCGACTCCGCACGTGTGACCGTCTGCGGAAGCGCTGCCGGAACACGACGCCGGAAGGATCGTCCACACGATCTTGAGATCGGCAAGTGATCGACTACATCATCCACGAGATCTAATCTCGTAACACTTTCGGTTATACAAGGGTTAGTACCGATCTATCTCGTTTCTCATGTCTAATAGATTAGATCTTGGCTTTTATCTAGATTAGATCGGGGTTTTGTTCGTTCTGGTGGTAGAAATTTTTTGTTTTCCATGCTACGAACCCATCAGTGGTATCAGAGCCTTGTCTATGCATAGATCTGTTGCACGAGTAGAACACAATGAGGTTGTGGGCGTTGATGCTTGGGTCGTCTTTTTCTATGTGTGTACTTTGCATCTTGCGGTATGGTGGGATGAAGCGGCTCGGGCTAACATTACATGTCATCGTACATGAGACTTGCTCCACGCTTGACGTGCAACTCGTTTTGCACAAGTGGCTTTGCGGGTGTCTGTCTGTCCCATCATAGTATAGATCAAATCTACACTTTGCACTTGATAGCACTTGTATCAACGTTGTGGTTCAGTTTCGTAGGTAAGATCCATTCTTAGTCGAAAGCCCCAAGCCACGTAAAACTTGCAAAGAAAAATTAGAGGCGTCTAACTTGTTTTTGCAGGGGTTTTGTGATGTGATATGGCCATCATGTGATCGTGATTGTATTTGATGTATGCAATGATCCTTGTTGTAATATGGCAACCGGCAGAAGCCTAATGGTTGTCTTTAATTCTGTTAAGACCTGCGTGTCTATTCATCTTGTAATAGCTTTGTTCCAAGTAGTTGTAATAGTTGTTAGTGATGATGGGCAACCATGAAGCGGCGCCGCGGACCTTGATGCAATGCTGGTGATGATGGAGATCATGTCCGTGCTTTGGAGATGGAGATCGAAGGCATAAGAAGAAAGGGCCATATCATATCACACTAATTATGAATTGCCTGTGATGTTAATCCTTTATGCATCTTGTATTGCTTAGATCGCGACAGTAGCATTATAAGATGATCCCTCTCACTAAATATCAAGTAATAAAGTGTTCGTCCTTAGTAGGCACCGTTGCTAAGACTCGTCGTTTCGAAGCATCTCGTGATGATCGGGTGTGATAGATTCTACATGTGCATACGACGGGTGCAAGCCAGATTTGCACATGCGGATACTAAGGTTAACCTTGACGAGCCTAGCATGTACAGACATGGTCTCGGAACACGGAATACCGAAAGGTAAAGCATGAGTCATATGGATGATATGATGAACATGTTGATTGTTCGCCTTTAAAGCTACATCATCTCACGTGATGATCGGACTTGGTGTAGTGGATTTGGTTCGTGTAATCACTAAAACAACTCGAGGGATGTTGTTTTGAGTGGGAGTTCGTTTGTAATTTGGATTAGTCAAACTCAATTTATCATAAACACAATCAAAGTGAATTTGCATAGTTTGTTGTAGTCATTGGCATCCGTTCACCACTTTACGCTTAGTTATAGTTGAGATAGTAGAACTATAGAAATTCTGGATATTTGCTTTACGAACTAGTATCGTATTGTTTTTAAGTGTCAATCTAAAAGTTTAAAAGTCCTGTTGCAAACTTTCAGCAAACTCCGTTTACCCTGTGAAGTTTAATAAACAGTATTAAATCAAGAGTAACAATTCCAGTGTTAGTATCTAATGTATCATGTTTGCCTCCATGATTCTTGATACTCAAAAGATTGTTTTTAATATCAAGTTTATCTAAGAGCTGAAAGCAAAGTTTCAGAAACCATCATATGTGAAAGGTATTGCGATATCTAAAACAATGTATTGGTTACAACATGATAGAGTATATGTCCTCATATTTGATGAGAATTTGTGAAGGTTGGAGACGCTAGTCGTCCTAATCCTCCAAAAGGTTTTGGAAAAGAAACATTATACTCGCAATTCACCTTTATAAGCTATAGCAGCTTGATCATGAAAGTTGTCATGATAAGGATGAATATAAGATGTAAGTAAAATGTTTACTACACTAAAAGATTACTAAAGAATGGAATTTTGAAAGAATGCCAAACATTTGATGAAGGTGATCCACTTCAAAGTGCAAGTCCAAAGGTATTAGTATTTGACTATACACACTTTGTACTATGTGTCATGTGAATGACACCACTATTGATGTTGATAGATTCTTTTAAAAGAAAAGGAATTGTTGAAAGAGAATCTATAAAATATTTGCCAGAAAAGAAAAGATTGGAGATATCCAACTTAGGTATATAGAAGATACATGTTATGGCTGTATTCCTTGGTTGTTAAACAATATGGTTCTGCGGTATTGGATACCGAATTGGTTGGTATGAAGTGTCATACAGGACAACACAATTCATGAACTGCAATGGCCTAAGTAACTAGTAAGAGAATATGTGATGATGTTCATCGAAAACAAACAAAGGGTTGTTGTGTTGCTCGTTAACATCAAAGCTTACCTTCAAGATTTGTTTCAATAATTGTTATTTTGATCAGGTATTATGACGACAAAAGGTTGTTCAAATAATTACCGTATTCCATAATAGATGGATGATATACAAGTCTGGTTGGAGAAATAACGACCATAAAACTAATGCTAAAATGTCGCAAGACAAATGATTGAAAGATCACTTGTGAAGTGACATCACCGTTTAAATTATATTAGGGATACATGAAGAAACTCCATGTTGATGGATTTTTGGAGTCTTTGATTTTGATCAAATGACGCTTGTGATACTTTCCTGGAGATAATTAAAACTCCGTTCGTAGGCCAAAAGAGGAACGGACGACTAACTGATTGGAATTTGTACATATTGATGTATATAGTGCATTATGTGTAGTCATGGGCGATGGATTTCAACTTCATATGTTTTCTCCGAAGATTTGAGTGACTATATGTATATACTTACTCAATAAGGAAGAAGCATGAAACATTTGAAAATGTTCAAAGACTTTCAAGATGAAGTGGAAAATAATTGTAATAAGAAAAAAAAATATGATTGGATCATAAAGATGTTTGAGTTACAAGTTTAGCAAAACACCTAAGATTTGAGGAATCGTTCCATGGATTTGCATTTCCCAAAACACCATAGGAGTATGGAGTGTTCAAGATATGTAATGAAACCTTGTTTGACATGGTAAGATCAAAGGTGTCATTTATAAAACTGCCATTATATTTTAAAGATTAAAGCATTAGTGACTACCGCTTTTACACTGAAAAGAGCTCCATCGTGATCCGTTGAAATGACACCATATAAGTCATGGTTTGGGATAAAACCCAGGTTGTCCTTTCTTCAATTTTTTGTATGCTAGGCATAAGTAAAATGTTTACAACCAAAGTCGGATGAGCATGTCTTTGTAGGTTATTTCGAATAACCATTGGGTATTCCTCCATAACACCAAAAACAAAAGTGTTTGTCATTTAGAATGTCGAGTTTCTTGAGAAGGAATTTTTGGTGAAAAGTTAAGTGGGAGGACAATAGAACTTTGACAAGGTTGTTGAACCTTGGCAAATATGTGCTGAGTTGCGCAGCATCGTAAAGTGTCCCGGAGGCAGCAACAATGCTCATGGCTCACGTGCCTCAAAGGTTGTGGTCACGGAGATCTAAGTTACTATTGAACTGTAACTACCTCGGTGAATTACGCTCCTAGTACAAGCCTGGATGATCAGAAATGGTTGAAATAGTACGGTGGGGCCCAAATGCCACTCACAGGTAGACCTTTCGGCCGTCCCAACCATTTCCAAACATCGGGACAAGAACGGGCGGCGTAATCGGTAGGCGAAGGGATCAACTACATACACAAATGAGTATGTATGCAAGCCACCATACAATAGTACATCAGAGCCATTCCATCTAAAAAGAAAGGAAATATAGCAACGCCATACGGCAAGATCCAAATATCCTAGATAGATATAATAGTTTAGGATATCTCCTCATACATCAATCAACAGAGTATCAAGCGGAAGCGGAAGACAAAATCCGAGTACGGATAAGAAGCAAATCGGCATAAGCTGCCCCATAAATAAGCACATCCCGCCCACAGATCTCTCGAATCCCCGTTCCGGGAATCTCTACACCGAATGATCGTTGCCCACATCGTCCGTCTCTTCCACCCAGTATCCATCTTGCGAGTGTACCTGTCCATCTGAACCAATAATTTATCGTGTGAGACCCTAGGGGTACTCAGCAAGTCTTTATGCCTCTAAAGGGGACACAACCTGGGGTGACGCAATTGCAGCAAAAGATAAACCCTAGCAAGTCTATAGATACTCGCTAACCATCCGCCTAACCAGAGATAGACGGATGTCCGTGAATTAATAACAACAGTTATAACAGTTATAACGGTAATATCCACAGATCCATCCTCCTCCTCGCTTACCGACGATGAAGCGGACGAACAACCCCCCATCCGTTGGCAGTTTTATTATCCATTCCGTGAGTGTTGCACTATTTACTAGTCAGGTACCTAGTCTAGTCAAATTAAAAGCGGTACTTTAGTTATGCTTGTCTATGATCGAGAAACTGTGCTCCAAGTTGTCCATAACCGCGGACACGGCTTTCAGAAAGTTTTACCCTGCAGGGGTGCACAAATAGCAACACACACTCGATATGCCTCGGAAAAACCAAATCAAAACCCAACGAGGCAGTCACGACAAAGCGATCACAGGATTCAGAAATATTTTAGGGGGGCACCCCATTGAGCTACCCGCAACGAAGTTAGATGACTCCGAGACGGCCTCAAGGTTTGCGCCAATGGCTGTGAACGACTGGGAACCCGAAAATGTGACTGGGCTTGTCGACACCGCGAAAACACTCCGCTTTCCTAAACAGTACAGTGTGCTCCTCGCACAATTTTAAATAAAGCGGTAAGCATGGCATGAGTACAGGATAGTAAATAAAACCTCAAACTAGTTTGTGGCCCTCAAGAAATAAGAATGAATCAAGCTCTGGCTCAGGGGGGTTCATAAGCCTCCCGGATGTGGATAGCGCGAATATTCAAGGAACAGGAATCAAGTACTCGGGGTCCTACGGGACACAAGTGAGCCTGAAAAACCAAATAGCGAATATGGCTCACCGATGCCACTTTCATTAGTTATCCCATTACTAATCAGGTTGAGTTGTTTAGGTACCTCGTTTTCCATCAGACACTCACAAACCCTACACATGCTGTTCTACGACTCGCTTGGCTCAAACAACTCCTGTAGTAATGGCTCATGGGATGGAGGAACAAGCTTCGGTGGGGTTTAAAAGTAAAAGCTATGCAATACTTGGGATTCAATTTAATGCAATCGCGACTCAATGATGCAAGAATAAGAAAGAGGCAATAGGTACTATATGTATGCAAGCATGTGGTAGTGCTTGCCTGGCAGCTCAGTTGAAGCAAGTGATGGATCTGGGTAGTGCTCCTGGTTCTCTTGATATATCCCCTGCTCAGCGTCTATTCGGAGAAGAACCAAACAAACAAGGGCCAACATAAATGAAGTGCACAAGCATATGAATAAAATGCGACAAGCAAACAATCATGCCATGATGAATGATGCACAATTTGCATGGCAATAAGGTAGCATGGCATGGGTGAGGTGTGGAATACAATAATAAAGCATTTTATTTAGTTTTGGCCCCATTTTATTCTCATATTAGTTGCTGTATACATTATATTTATATGATGCATGCTTCAAATCAAACCACGAAATGCATAAACAGAAAGGTCTCGTCGAGCTAATCATTTTAGACATATTAATTATTAAATTTGGCCTTATAAATCAAAAGTTATTAATTTATTAAGGTAAAAGGGCAATTTAATGTAATTTAAATAAACTTGGAATTTTAATTGTTCAAAATAGATTTTGAATGGCATATTTGAATTCCTCACATTTTTCTGAGTTGAAAACATATATTATTTGTTTAATTTGGACTTATATTTTAATAGTTATATTAAAACAGAAATAAAATTGAATTTGAATAATTAGAAAAAGATTTGAATTTAAAACAGATTTGCAGAATTACTTTTGTTACTCAGGTTTAGCCAGACACAGACGCTGACGGGTGGGCCGCTCTGCTGACTGGGACTTCACAGCGCAGAAAACTTTTTACACCGCAGCTGCTGCCAGACACAGAGGCCGACAGGTGGGGCTAGCGGCCACGGGGTCCACGCGACAGAAGCGAACGGGGCAGGCGCTGACAGGTGGGGCCAAGGGGGAGCGCGGGTTGAGTTTTCTAGAGGCCAGGGGGTTCTTTGCAAAGCGGGCACTACGGCTGACGGTGGGCCCAAAAGGTACCGCGGGTTGATGCATAAAGAAAGGCAGGGGGTTTTCGGCAAAATGTCGCCCGCGACACTGTGCTTCTTCCTCTGAATCTGTCTGTCGACAGATAGGTGCACAGCAGCGGCACGCGGCGCACGGGGCTCGAACTAGGGACCTGCGGGCGCGCGCTGGGGTGGCGAACCAGTGCGGCTAGCGGCGGGTTGGTGCTAGGAGGGCGAGCAGGGCCTAGCTAGGGTTTAGCGCGACGCGGGGAGCGAGTCGACGCTGCGCTCGCCGGCGCACAGAGCGTGCACGACGAAACGTCCGGCGAATCTAGCACGAGACGGCGACGACGAGGATGTCTGGGGGGTTGGGGAGCTCACCGGGAGTGTGTCGACGTGGTCGGTTCGGCTTGAGGCGCTGGCGATCGACGAGGACGCAGACAGACGACCGGCTAGGGTTTCGCGTCGGCCTCGCGCTGGTTCTGGCGGTTCCGGCGCTTCTCCTCCGCGACTGCGAGTTCAAGACGATGCAGGGGAGCCTCCTGGTACTCCTCGACCACTCCACGGACTGCCTGCGCGTCTGGATCGACGGGGTGCGGTGGACGCCGACGGTGGTGTGGCGGTGGTGAGGTATGGCAGGGAGAGGGGAGCGTCCTAGGGTGGATCTGGGGATGGTCTGGCGAGGCAGAGAGGCAGGAGATAAGCAGAGGGAGGGAGAGGCTGCCGTGGGGAGCAGGTGGATGTAAAAGGTGGCTCGGCCACCTTTTTCCTCCTCTCCTCGAGCACGTGCTCGGGTCGGCAGGGGCAGGGCAGGCAGGGGGTGGCTACCAGGTGGGGACGGCAGGGTGAGGGCAGGGAGGCAGGGGGAGGCTCAGGTGCTCCTTGGCAGAGAGAGAGGGAGCTAGAGAGAGGAGGGGGTAGCCTTGGGTAGGTTAGAGCTAGGCTCGGGTTTGAGCTAGGTTGGGAGCTAGGGTTGGGGTGGTCAGGTGGGGCGAGCTGGGTGGGGCCAGGGTGACCATGTGGTGAGAGAGGAGAGAGGGGGATTAGGGAGGAGCTAGGGTTTAGCTTAAAAGGGGGGGTGTGAGGTTAGGTTAGATGGGGTGGTGATTAGAGGGAACTTAGATAGAGGGTTAGAGAGAGAGGGGGTGAGAGCTAGGGTTTTAGGAGTATGCATGCTCCAAACTAGATCAAGCAAGATCAAGCTAGAACTAGACAAGGAAAAGAGAGGGTGAGGTGGTTTAAGCATGATCAAATAAGATCAAGCTAAAAGAGAGGGATAGAGAGAGGGAGATGATCCACCCAAAACCAAAAGAACCAAATACTATAAATAGGTGGCACTTGCATGGCCCATGCAAAACATTTAATGCCACGTTGATTCTTGTGAAAACAATATTATTAAACATGGCATTGTTCATTTGCATTTCCAAAGGTGGAATAAATCCAAGCAAAAGAAAAGAAAGGATGTCCCATGTGGAGTAGATGGAGATGACCATTTTGATATACAATGGGACTTGCTAGTGTGTATATGCCACTAGATGATTAATAGTCCCAAAAATATCCCAACATGAGTTTCATTCCTTATTAATCCATATGGAAGCTAGGGAAAAGGGGTCCACTCACAAGGCATGCAAAGGTGGCCATGTGGCTCTCATATATCAATAATGTGAAAACAACATGATGCCAAGATGAGAGCATGTGGCAAAGAATTGGATCCATCCCAACCCACATGAGCTAGAAGTAAAACCAGTAAATGCCAAGCTCATATTTAGTTGGATGGTGGAATTATAAGGTGGTGAAAGAAAGGTGGTAGAGTTAATAAAAGATATGCCCCCAACTCAACTTGGGCATTAAACAATATATCAAGAACCAAATACAATATCAAGAGGCAAATACAATTAATGATGCATATGCGACAAGATCCAAAACACAAAGGGGTTTTATATGATGCTCAAATGCAAGGAGGCATGATGACATGAGCATGATATAATGATGATGCAACAATTATATAGTTGAAGTAGCCATTATATCTAGACTAGGCTAGTAGCATTGCAATTGTTAGACAATTGGGATGCTACAACTCTCCCCCACTAAACAAGAATCTCGCCCCGAGATTCCTAGGAAAAGGAAAACAACACAAGGAGAGACGGGTGTTCGAACGAAGGTGACCCTCACGTTCCCAAGTTGATGAACAACGGAATGGTGTGACCACCACACCTTGCAAAACTTGCTAGACTTGTTGTGAGTCTTGTGTTTTGCTTGAGAAACAACGGTTAGAAGATATGAAGGACTGTCGTGAGACAAGAAGGATAGGATGGACATAGCTCCGGTTTTCTCAAGAAACAAGATAAGAGAAAAGAACCACTTGTGAAAGAAAGGACAAGATGATGTATCCTGGATAAAGAAAGACACCGTTAGGATTAAAGATTTACCGATACTAGAGAGGATGAATCTTTGTCTCGCCGGAAGAAAAGAGCTAGATTGGAGAGGTTTGAACCACTATGACAATAGCATCGTACCTTCTATCGGATTGAGATATGAAGTTCGGAAACAATATTGCCTTAAAACAATATAGTCCCTTGATATCAATCGAAAGATTTAGATGGACATCGTCCACGCCGGTAAGAACCAAGGGTCACGCAATTTGAGGTGCGCGGATATAACTTCCAGAGACGGATGTGAAGGTAGATCATGGTGGAATCCCGAGAAGCAAAGAATATGGAGGATCTGGAGTTTATTGTAGAGATACTTATTGCTTTCTTTAGCCTTGAGGCTAACGCAATAGATTCGCGGCTGATGGCATCAACCATAATTGGCTTTAGCACAGAAAAAGAATTGATGAAACAGAGAGAGAGATAGTTTCCTTCCATCTTGTTTGGGGATGTCAAGCACCGGTAGAAAGACGAGGACAGAAAAGAGTTTGCGTTTGTTTCCACCAGATAATTGAAGATTTGCTCCGTGTAGGAAAAGACGAGATCACCAACAAGAGATTATTGATTACTTTCTTCGAGGGAGCACTCCGGAAAAACAAGGACGAAGGTAAAAGTATCGAGGGATAAAGGCCACTTCTAACTTCCGTGGAATGAGTGAAATCATATTAATTTACCAATTCAATGTACAAGAGCGGATGATAAGAGTAGTGGTATGGTAGCTACTCCATCCCGCACTCAAAGCATTACTCCGCACATGAATAAGAAAACCATGCAACCCAACTACCGAAACAGACTGCAGGTATTGATAAGAAGAGCTTATGGAACTCCGTTAGAAAACAGGGATAGATACAAACGATTCGCCGGATTCATAGATAGATAAAGATGATGATGTTGTCGTCATGGCTGAAGTACCAAGCCACCGGAAAGATCTGAAGGAAGATTACGGAGAACAACTGCAAGATTCAACAGCTACAGAAAAGATAGCACCAACTTGAACAGAAGGAACACAAGGTCTGGAAGGTCTTCATGGCCTCCGGTGGATTGAGCATAGCCGATAGAGCGAGAGGGTTTCAAGAGATTACTTAACGAGATAGAGGTGAAAAGAACTCCCTGTTGTTCTTGAAAAGATTGGGAGAGATTTAGAATTGAAGCGATCTATATAGCAGAAGGACGTGGCCGAGATAGGTGACTTCAAAAAGTCAGGATTCACGCTTTGAGACTTTGCACACAGGCAGTGCTCACGAAGCTTGAGAGAAAGGGACACAGATGACCTTCCAGGTCCTTCCATTGATATCGAATAGGCAAGCATATTATCAACATATACCACCATGGATTAACAGGATATTCCCAGAATATCAAGTTCAAGAGGCGGAAGAAACGAACAAATGCTCGAAACACTTTCTGAGCTCAACGCTCTTAGAAAGATCAATATTAAGAGCACGGGTTCGTGTTGAAGAAGATGCACTAGAAGAATAGATTATCTGGTCCTTCGGAAGAAAAAGAGATGTCACCTGGTTCACATTGTCGATCGGATCACCGGTTACAAAGATAAAGAGATCTTGGATAAAGGAACGATGATAACTCATACCTCAAGCAAAGCTACCAGAGATGAAAAGATGCAATTCCCTCGTGTGAAAGAGAATTTTGCAGATATGGGGTTCAAAAAGATGTGCAGCATGATGGATAGATGATAGACCGCTGTAGTGCTTTGAAAAACTCCGGATTGCCAAAGATGCTTGAATAAGCATAGATATGATCACGGTGTACTCAAAATCACAGGAAATAACCTTATCCTCCAGATGGTGACGGTTGATAGCATTTTCCCATATTCCAATCGACACTTTCCATGAGTGGAATATAGCTATGCCGAGAACCAAATTACAATCATCAGCATCGGATCGACACATGTTATGTAATTAGCCCAAGAGAATTGTTGATGAAACGAAACTCCAGGATTAAGCACCGGTGACAAAAGAATGAGTTAGCATGGACATGCTGATAAAAGGAAGATAGATAATGTTTCACACACAACTGAAAAGGAGTGTGGAAACACAGATATATCAAAGAAAAATTTTCCGCATTTTTCGGCATTAAAATACCAATATATGCGCAAAATCACTTAGCAGATATAGATTAGCAACTGATGTTTCACAGAATATGGAGTTGCTAGAAGGAAGGACACCCTTAAGAAGATGGCACCGGTTAACAAGAAGTCAGATAGATCGCGCCGGTTTGCAAAAGCCTGTTAGTATGGAATGTACCAACAGTTGATAACCAAAGGCAGATAAGAAAACAAGTTGGATGCAACAGATAGACAAGGAATTACACACACACACACTCACACTTTCTATGGTACTACGGAAACCCAGAACACGTGAATCCTAGTTTGAATTTTAAGAAGAGGATTGAAAACGTTTCACTTACTTACCAGAAAAGGGTGGTGGGTGGGTAAGAAGAAAAATGGAAGCAGTCCTACTCTCGCGTTTTGTTTTTCCCTAGTATACATAACTACCAAAAATATTTGCTAGATAGACAACGACCATTTGGCTGAGACCCTGAAGGTCGGGATGGCTCTAATACCAATTGTAACTACCTCGGTGAATTACGCTCCTAGTACAAGCCTAGATGATCAGAAATGGTTGAAATAGTACGGTGGGGCCCAAATGCCACTCACAGGTAGACCTTTCGGCCGTCCCAACCATTTCCAAACATCGGGACAAGAACGGGCGGCGTAATCGGCAGGCGAAGGGATCAACTACATACACAAATGACTATGTATGCAAGCCACCATACAATAGTACATCAGAGCCATTCCATCTAAAAAGAAAGGAAATATAGCAACGCCATACGGCAAGATCCAAATATCCTATATAGATATAATAGTTTAGGATATCTCCTCATACATCAATCAACAGAGTATGAAGCGGAAGCGGAAGACAAAATCCGAGTACGGATAAGAAGCAAATCGGCATAAGATGCCCCATAAATAAGCACATCCCGCCCACAGATCTCTCGGATCCCCGTTCCCGGAATCTCTACACCGAATGATCGTTGCCCACATCGTTCGTCTCTTCCACCCAGTATCCATCTTGCGAGTGTACCTGTCCATCTGAACCAATAATTTATCGTGTGAGACCCTAGGGGTACTCAGCAAGTCTTTATGCCTCTAAAGGGGACACAACCTGGGGTGACGCAATTGCAGCAAAAGATAAACCCTAGCAATTCTATAGATACTCGCTAACCATCCGCCTAACCAGAGATAGACGGATGTCCGTGAATTAATAACAACAGTTATAACAGTTATAACGGTAATATCCACAGATCCATCCTCCTCCTCGCTTACCGACGAGGAAGCGGACGAACAACCCCCCATCCGTTGGCAGTTTTATTATCCATTCCGTGAGTGTTGCACTATTTACTAGTCAGGTACCTAGTCTAGTCAAATTAAAAGCGGTACTTTAGTTATGCTTGTCTATGATCGAGAAACTGTGCTCCAAGTCGTCCATAACCGCGGACACGGCTTTCAGAAAGTTTTACCCTGCAGGGGTGCGCAAATAGCAACACACACTCGATATGCCTCGGAAAAACCAAATCAAAACCCAACGAGGCAGTCACGACAAAGCGATCACAGGATTCAGAAATATTTCAGGGGGCCACCCCATTGAGCTACCCGCAACGAAGTTAGCTGACTCCGAGACGGCCTCAAGGTTTGCCCCAATGGCTGTGAACGACTGGGAACCCGAAAATATGACTAGGCTTGTCGACACCGCGAAAACACTCCGCTTTCCTAAACAGTACAGTGTGCTCCTCGCACAATTTTAAATAAAGCGGTAAGCATGGAATGAGTACAGGATAGTAAATAAAACCTCAAACTAGTTTGTGGCCCTCAAGAAATAAGAATGAATCAAGCTCTGGCTCAGGGGGGTTCATAAGCCTCCCGGATGTGGATAGCGCGAATATTCAAGGAACAGGAACCAAGTACTCGGGGTCCTACGGGACACAAGTGAGCCTGAAAAACCAAATAGCGAATATGGCTCACCGATGCCACTTTCATTAGTTATCCCATTACTAATCAGGTTGATTTGTTTAGGTACCTCGTTTTCCATCAGACACTCACAAACCCTACACATGCTGTTTTACGACTCGCATGGCTCAAACAACTCCTGTAGTAATGGCTCATGGGATGGAGGAACAAGCTTCGGTGGGGTTTAAAAGTAAAAGCTATGCAATACTTGGGATTCAATTTAATGCAATCGCGACTCAATGATGCAAGAATAAGAAAGAGGCAATAGGTACTATATGTATGCAAGCATGTGGTAGTGCTTGCCTGGCAGCTCAGTTGAAGCAAGTGATGGATCTGGGTAGTGCTCCTGGTTCTCTTGATATATCCCCTGCTCAGCGTCTATTCGGAGAAGAACCAAACAAACAAGGGCCAACATAAATGAAGTGCACAAGCATATGAATAAAATGCGACAAGCAAACAATCATACCATGATGAATGATGCACAATTTGCATGGCAATAAGGTAGCATGGCATGGGTGAGGTGTGGAATACAATAATAAAGCATTTTATTTAGTTTTGGCCCCATTTTATTCTCATATTAGTTGCTGTATACATTATATTTATATGATGCATGCTTCAAATCAAACCATGGAATGCATAAACAGAAAGGTCTCGTCGAGCTAATCATTTTAGACATATTAATTATTAAATTTGGCCTTATAAATCAAAAGTTATTAATTTATTAAGGTAAAAGGGCAATTTAATGTAATTTAAATAAACTTGGAATTTTAATTGTTCAAAATAGATTTTGAATGACATATTTGAATTCCTCACATTTTTCTGAGTTGAAAACATATATTATTTGTTTAAATTGGACTTATATTTTAATAGTTATATTAAAACAGAAATAAAATTGAATTTGAATAATTAGAAAAAGATTTGAATTTAAAACAGATTTGCAGAATTACTTTTGTTACTCAGGTTTAGCCAGACACAGACGCTGACGGGTGGGCCGCTCTGCTGACTGGGACTTCACAGCGCAGAAAACTTTTTACACCGCAGCTGCTGCCAGACACAGAGGCCGACAGGTGGGGCTAGCGGCCACGGGGTCCACGCGACAGAAGCGAGCGGGGCAGGCGCTGACAGGTGGGGCCAAGGGGGAGCGCGGGTTGAGTTTTCTAGGGGCCAGGGGGTTCTTTGCAAAGCGGGCACTACGACTGACGGTGGGCCCAAAAGGTACCGCGGGTTGATGCATAAAGAAAGGCAGGGGGTTTTCGGCAAAACGTCGCCCACGACACTGTGCTTCTTCCTCTGAATCTGTCTGTCGACAGATCGGTGCACAGCAGCGGCACTCGGCGCGCGGGGCTCGAACCAGGGACCTGCGGGCGCGCGCTGGGGTGGCAAACCAGTGCGGCTAGCGGCGGGTTGGTGCTAGGAGGGCGAGCGGGGCCTAGCTAGGGTTTAGCGCGACGCGGGGAGCGAGCCGACGCTGCGCTCGCCGGCGCACAGAGCGTGCACGACGAAACGTCCGGCGAATCTAGCGCGAGACAGCGACGACGAGGATGTCTGGGGGGTTGGGGAGCTCACCGGGAGTGTGTTGACGTGGTCGGTTCGGCTTGAGGGGCTGGCGATCGACGAGGACGTAGACAGACGACCGGCTAGGGTTTCGCGTCGGCCTCGCGCTGGTTCTGGCGGTTCCGGCGCTTCTCCTCCGCGACTGCGAGTTCAAGATGATGCAGGGGAGCCTCCTGGTACTCCTCGACCACTCCACGGACTACCTGCGCGTCTAGATCGACGGGGTGCGGTGGAGGCCGACGGTGGTGTAGCCGGCGATGGTGTGGCGGTGGTGAGGGACGGCAGGGAGAGGGGAGCGTCCTGGGGTGGATCTGGGGATGGTCTGGCGAGGCAGAGAGGCAGGAGATAAGCACAGGGAGGGAGAGGCTACCGTGGGAAGCAGGTGGATGTAAAAGGTGGCTCGTCCACCTTTTTCCTCCTCTCCTCGAGCACGTGCTCGGGTCGGTAGGGGCAGGGCAGGCAGGGGGTGGCTACCAGGTGGGGACGGCAGGGTGAGGGCAGGGAGGCAGGGGGAGGCTCGGGTGCTCCTTGGCAGAGAGAGAGGGAGCTAGAGAGAGGAGGGGGTAGCCTCGAGTAGGTTAGAGCTAGGCTCGGGTTTGAGCTAGGTTGGGAGCTAGGGTTGGTGTGGTCAGGTGGGGCGAGCTGGGTGGGGCCAGGGTGACCATGTGGTGAGAGAGGAGAGAGGGGGATTAGGGAGGAGCTAGGGTTTAGCTTAAAAGGGGGGTGTGAGGTTAGGTTAGATGGGGTGGTGATTAGAGGGAACTTAGATAGAGGGTTAGAGAGAGAGGGGGTGAGAGCTAGGGTTTTAGGAGTATGCATGCTCCAAACTAGATCAAGCAAGATCAAGCTAGAACTAGACAAGGAAAAGAGAGGGTGAGGTGGTTTAAGCATGATCAAATAATATCAAGCTAAAAGAGAGGGATAGAGAGAGGGAGATGATCCACCCAAAACCAAAAGAACCAAATACTAGAAATAGGTGGCACTTGCATGGCCCATGCAAAACATTTAATGCCATGTTGATTCTTATGAAAACAATATTATTAAACATGGCATTGTTCATTTGCATTTCCAAAGGTGGAATAAATCCAAGCAAAAGAAAAGAAAGGATGTCCCATGTGGAGTAGATGGAGATGACCATTTTGATATACAATGGGACTTGCTAGTGTGTATATGCCACTAGATGATTAATAGTCCCAAAAATATCCCAACATGAGTTTCATTCCTTATTAATCCATATGGAAGCTAGGGAAAAGGGGTCCACTCACAAGGCATGCAAAGGTTGATATGTGGCTCTCATATATCAATAATGTGAAAACAACATGATGCCAAGATGAGAGCATGTGGCAAAGAATTGGATCCATCCCAACCCACATGAGCTAGAAGTAAAACCGGTAAATGCCAAGCTCATATTTAGTTGGATGGTGGAATTATAAGGTGGTGAAAGAAAGGTGGTGGAGTTAATAAAAGATATGCCCCCAACTCAACTTGGGCATTAAACAATATATCAAGAACCAAATACAATATCAAGAGGCAAATACAATTAATGATGCATATGAGACAAGATCCAAAACACAAAGGGGTTTTATATGATGCTCAAATGCAAGGAGGCATGATGACATGAGCATGATATAATGATGAGGCAACAATTATATAGTTGAAGTAGCCATTATATCTAGACTAGGCTAGTAGCATTGCAATTGTGGTCATGGAGATCTAAGTTACTATTGAACCAAGTAGGTCGGGTAAGTAATCAAATGCCAAGATTTGAGAGTTAAATCATTGTTGTTTGACAATGATGAACCGACTACATGCAAAGAAGAAATGATGGGCCCTGACTTCGTTAAGTGGGTTGAAGCCATAAAATCCGTGATAATTCCATACACGAGAAATCAAGCTTTGAATTTGAAAGACCCTCTGGAAAGGTGCAAGACCTTACAGTCGTATATGGATCTATAAAGAAATAGACATGGATGTTTCACATCTATGAAATAATCGACATGTCGGAAAGAGTTTACGACAATGTTCAAGGAATTTACTATGATAAGATTTGATCTTTCATAGCGATATTTAGTCTGGATGGATTAATGTAGCAACCACTACATATATTTTGGTATATGGTAGTTGAACAAACAAAACAAGTTCTTCTAATAGAATGGTTACCTAGGATGTGTCCATGACATGATCCAAAGGGTTTTGTTAATTCAAAGGATGCTAAAAGAGTATGCAAAGCTTCAATGGTTGAAGTGAGCATCGCGGAGTTGGAATCTTCACCGTGATGAAACCGTCAAAGGGTTTAATTTCGTCAGAGACGATGAAGATGTTTGCATTTTGCAAGAAATTAAGTGGGAGCGCTAAGACATATTTCTAAATACATTATGTGAAAGACATATTGTTGATTGGAAATGATGTATCTTTTATTGACACAGGTTAAGAATTTCATTTCGATGAAAGACTTAGGCATAACCCAAGAATTATGCATCAATGTCTATATGGATAGATTGAGGCGCTAATATGGTTTTGCCAAATGTACATAGATAAGATGTTGAATGAGTTCAATATGGAAACAACAAGAAAGGGTCTTGATGCACGGAAAGGACTGAATCAAGATTCAGGTATGTTGACACGAGATTCAAGTGTTTTGACACTTGGTGAAATCACAAGAATATTTTGATCAATCTTTGAGATGTACACATCCAGATATGTCCTATGCTCTAAATGTTATGAGCATATACCAGAATGACTCATTAGATGATCATTGGACAATAGTAGGGATATTCCTATGATCTTTGGAAGAACTAATAATATATTATTTATATAATGGTGACAAATAGTTCATTGTAAATTGTTACATTGATACTAGTTTTGTCACAAATTAAGTTTATCTCAATTTAAACTATGGGTAGCACAATGTAATGGAAAGGAAGTTCCATAACGGATTTGGTTGAGTACCAAAGTTAAAGCATTGTGACAGATACTACAACAAAAGGCTAAGTATATGACTGCTATTGTAACAGCAAATGAGGGCATTTGTGTCAAGTAGTTTGTTATCAAACTAGGTGTGGTTCATAGAAGGATAATACTATGAAGATATATTGTACGACAATTGTATCAACATGATTTAATCCCAAGAAACTAAATGTCTCACCAAAGGACCAAATTTATACAATGCGATCTCATTGGAGAATGAGTAATGCGTGGAGACACAAGGACATGCAAATACACACGGACCTGGAAGTGTCAGATCCGAAGATTATGTTTACCACTAGCAATAGTGTCTATACAACACCAGAAAGCCATAGGTGTTGAGTGCACAAGTTTTTAACTAGATTATTGACTCTAGTGCAAGTGGGAGATTGTTGGAGATATGCCCAAGAGGCAATAATAAAGTGGTTATTATTATATTTTTATGTTTATGATAAATGTTTACATCCCATGCTATAATTGTATTAACCGGAAACTCTAATACATGTGTGTTTTGTAAACATAAAAGAGTCCCTAGTAAGCCTCTTGTTAAGCTAGCTTGTTGATTAATGGATGATCATGGTTTCCTGATCATGGACATGGGATGTCGTTAATAACAAGATCATATCATTAGGAGAATGATGTGATGGACACACACCCATAGTAAGCATAGCATAAGATCAAGTCATTAAGTTCGTTTTGCTACAAGCTTTCAAATTCATAGTAACCTAATCCTTCGACCATGAGGTTATGTTAATCACCATCACCGGATGGGTACTTTGATGACACCAAACGCCGCTTCGTAACTGGGCGGTTATAAAGGTGTCATTGGGTATTCTGAAAGTATGTGTTGAAGCGCATAGACCAAGATTGGGATTTGTCCATCCATATGACGGATAGATATACTCTAGGCCCTCTCGGTGTAATGTCATCTAGATAGCTTGCAAGCATGTGACTGGGTCACAAAGGATGACATAACATGGAACGAGTAAAGAGTACTTATCAGTAACGAGTTAGAACTAGGTATGGAGATACCAACGATCAAACATCGGATAAGTAGAATATCGTGTGACAAAGGGAATTGGTTTCGTATTTTAATGGTTTTATCGATCACAAAGTCATCGTTGAATATGTGGGAGCCGTTATGGATCTCCAGATCCCGCTAATGGTTATTGATCGGAGAGGTGTCTTCATCATTTCTGCATATTCACGAACCGTAGGGTGACACACTTAAGGTTCGAAGTTGTTTTAAGTAGATATGGAATATGCGTTGGAGACCGAATGTTGTTCGGAGTCTCGGATTGGATCCGGGACATCACGAGGAGATCTGGAATGGTCCGGAGAATAAGATCCATATATTGGGGATCATTTTCTAAGTTAGGAAATGTTCCGGAGTGTTTGCATGGAGATTCTAGAAGGTTTCGGATTGTTCTGGAAGGTTCTAGAAGAGTTCTTGGTGTTTGCTTGAAAACCAAGAAAGGGTCAAAGGAAACCTTGTGGGGCGAGACACGGATTCATGGGGGAGGAGGACTCCTCCCCCCTTCCCAACCCGCCGGCCATAGGAGGGGAGTCCTACTAGGACTCCCCCTCCCCAGGCGCGCCTCCCTCTTTTAAATAGAAGGGAGGGGGTGCCCCCTCCTAGACCTCTCCCATAACAAGCTCTAGTCGCCGCCTCTCTCCTCTACCTTCGCTCTGCTCCGGCTTAGGCGAAGCCCTGCAGAATTCTCTACTCCACCACCACCGCCACACCGTCGTGCTGCTGGGATTCCGTGGAGAAGATCTACTACCTCCGCTGCTCGCTGGAACGGGGAGAGGAAGGTATGCTTCGACTCCGCACGTGTGACCGTCTGCGGAAGCGTTGCCGGAACACGGCACCGGAAGGATCGTCCACACGATCTTGAGATCCGCAAGTGATCGACTACATCATCCACGAGATCTAATCTCGTAACGCTTTCGGTTCTACAAGGGTTAGTACCGATCTATCTCGTTGCTCATGTCTAATAGATTAGATCTTGGCTTTTATCTAGATTAGATCTGGGTTTTGTTCGTTCTTGCGGTAGAAATTTTTTGTTTTCCATGCTACGAACCCATCAGGTTTGACTTAGTTTTGATCCTAGTTTGAAATAATTTCAAATCTGCCATATAGAATGATCATGGTCACGTTCTGCACATTTGATCTTCGCAACGTGATTTAATGGTACTGGTAGATGGGTAGGGTCACTATACATGTCTTTGATTTATTTGGGAATTTTATGAATTGCTTTGATCCCCTTTTTATTAATTCTCAAAAAAGTTCTAAATGGGATTTATTGAGATCATTTGAGATTTTTGGATTGGACATGATGGAGTTTTGATGTGAGATGGTCCCAAATGAGAATACACGTTTAGGGGAATTTTCCCATGTTGGGGGATACCCCCGGGTAGGGTACCAAGACACACATGCCAATGTCGGAGCTCTACTAGCCATATAAGAAACAATGTGTTCTTGGAATATGTTGGGGGGATACCCCCAGGTAGGGTCACGCCGGGGTATAAAGGCCGAGTTAGCCGAGGTACGGCAAGGTCAAAGCAAGTGCTGGCCGAGTCACCTCAAGGCTGGCCGAATCAGGGAGTAACCTAGACCGGAGGATGACCACCTAACTGGGTTCCGGCCGACTTATGTCGTATGCCGGCAGGATTTATATATGTTGTATGCAGGTACCCACGGAGCTGGATTAACCAGGCACGATCCGGGTTATATCAGGCTTGCAAGAGAAGGAAGGTATCTCGCTGGTCAAAAGGAGGTCTCTATATGCTGGAGCATGAGCGAAGCGGACAGAGGGAAGGACCATCGAGGCGTGGCCAACAAGGGTGACGTTGCCTGTGTCGGATGACGCTGGCGCTGCAGAGGCTCACGTAGCCTCTACATGGCTTACGATGGGGAAAAGTGACCCAGTCGGTTTGCTATTTTGGGAGGAGGCATATTCCCAGGAATATGCCTCCACGTATGCCCTAATCGGAGACCTAGCCTCCCATATATAAGGAGGGCTAGGGCCTCTGTAGAAAGGGTTGAGTTTTGCTTGGTGGAAAGTTAGTTGATTGGTATCTGAGTAGTGGGTTTCTGAGAGCAAAGTAGTGTTGAGAGTAAGAGAGTACCTTCTTCCTCCTCTTCCCCATACAGCTCAAGGAGCACTTGCAACTCATCTAGCTTGAAGAATACAAAGCATCTGTGTGTGGAATCACCACACTATCCCTCTTTGGATTCCTCTAGTGCTTCTTGTCCCCACCTTTAGCCTATCCATGGCATCTGCCGTGACACCACCACGACAGTTGGCGCCCACCGCAGGGCTAGCGGCGCTAGCGGGAGTGAAGATCCGGACGGGAAATCTCATCGGCAACAGCGAGCGCATCGTCTCCGGGCTCGTTCAGCGCTTTGGAGCGCTGGACTTCGTCAGCGACAATGCTGGCTGCTTCGGCAAACGACCGCTTCTGCGCAACAGCCTCTTCGTCAAGCTTGGCGCGCACAAGATCTATGTGGCCGTCAATGTGTCGTGTGTTCACCTGCGGCACGTCGTTGAGGGAGGCGAGCCACCCCTTAGCACGGTTCACAGGGCGCGCATCACTCGCTCCCCTGACCGTGCCAAGGTGATGATGACAGCGCCTAGCGCTGGCGCGAGCAAGGATCCGGCACTAGATCCAAGGTAACACCCAAGGCACCAAGGAAAAGTAGAGGTTCTCCACTAGAGAGGCCAGAGAACATGCTGCGGCAGGCGATAGATAGCCTAGAGAGCCCCATAGCACCTGCTGTAGATCCAGCTCAGGCAGAGGCCGAGTTAGAGGAAACTAGGCAGAAAATACTAGAGGGTGCGAAAAAGATTGCCGCGGCTCAGCAGTCGTTGAACATGACACTGCGCGATTACGCAAGAGCAAATAAGGTAGATGCTGTAAAAGTAAAGGGGAAAAACCTCATCCGTGAAATGAACAAAGAGGGTGATACTAGAGTTGAGGAATCAGAGAACTTTCTGTCCGCGGGGCTGCCGAAGTACAGTACCCGACAAAGAACCTCAGAGCAGCAGATGTAGCTGCATCCGAGTTAGAGGGTTTGACGGGTGAAGCCCGGCAAAGACAGCAAGAAAGGGTCAATGAGTTAGTTCGGATCGCTAATAGACAAAATGAAGAGTTGCTCAGGGCTAACCCGGCAAGGTTTGAGGCATCCAAAGCTATTCATTCAGCTGTAGGTAACCCGGAGAAATCAGGTGGAGCTGCATCATCCCCTCATGGATACCCAAGAAGAGAGGAATTGGTAACCTTGGCGAGGAGAAACAAACAAATAGTCCCCTATGACCCGGCAAGGGCAAGGAAAGGAAAAGCAGTGCAGGGAAATTATGATCGACGAAGTGTCAGCCGAGGTGAGGCTGGCCGAGGTAACCGTGACAAAGGCAATGCCGGTCAGGGAAACGCTATAAATGGCAATGCCTGACAGCGCAACTCGGCGGGTGCAGGGCAACCGCAGCAGCGGAATATACCATGGCAAGAGAGAAGTGTCGGCCAAGGTATGCAACTGAGAGGCGCTCCACGAGAGCAAGACAGATACAATGATGGTGATTCGGAAATGGTGAACGCGGGATACCCTAGGCCGGACTATCACGTGATAGGGTCAAGATTGGGAAGCAGGGACTTGATGCCTGACGATGCCAGGTTAAAACTGGATCGACTTTATAGGTCGGAGCAAATTGAGTGTCAAGGTCCTCCGGGTCCGGTGTGCTTTGGGCCCCGGATCATGACAGAACCTCCGATACCTAACTTCCAACTACCCAGAGGCACAAAAACATATGACGGCAGCACCAAGCCGGAGGATTGGTTGATCAACTACGCTACGGAACTGAAAATTGCTACAGGCAACTTGAGATGGGATGTGAGATATGTACCTCAGATGCTGGAGGGGCCAGGAAGGGTATGGCTAAACAATTTGCCACCCGGAAGTATCAACCGTTGGATTGATTTTGAGGAAATGTTTGTCAGTAACTTCTCGAGCACGTATCAGAGGCTGAATAGGCCACAAACCTTAGCAATGTGCAAACAGAGACCAAATGAAATAGACAGGGAGTTCCTGACCCGTTTGTGCACTGTGAGAAGCTCATGTGAGGGCGTGATCGAGTCATAGGCAATAGCTTGGTTTGCACAAGGGTATAGATATGCAAGCATGTTGTGGCAAAGGCTACAAAGGGATATGCCAACTACACTGGTAGAGAAGATCCGGATTGCTGATTCATATGCCTTGGGTGATCCGACTCAACCTAGGCTTGTCTCAAACAAGTCAAATGAGGAGTACTACCAGCGAGATGGAGCCGGATCATCCTGGCAGAATGATTACCGGGGTAAGAGAAGAGATGATAAACCGGATTACAGGTATAGTTGGCAACAAGTTGCTGCTGTAAATCAAGATCAACCCGGAGTAGGGAGTAATCAACGTCAGAAAACTGGAGGGCAACAATGGACTCCGAGAAATGATGGCAAGAAAACTTGGACACCAGAGCAAAAGAAACAGTGGGAAGAAAAGAAAGACCGACCGAGGTATACGTATGAGGCAATGCTGGATCAGCCGTGCAAATTTCACACGCCAAATCCGAGTAACCCGGCGGGTCACACAACTCGGCAATGTGAGTGGATGAGGAAAATAGAACAAGGTGGTTCGGGGAATGCTCAGGCACCTCGGAACAATCAACCTCGGCAGGAGTTACCCCGGCAGCAATTGCTCTCCGAAGCAAACACGCAACAGTTAATGTTGCCACCACCTTCGTCGAGGTATGAAAATCATGAGAGAAGGGATGAAGTGCATCAGGTGGAAAATCAGCATCAGCCAGATCAAAGATACCCCGAAAACGAGGGGAGAAATGAATACAGAGAGCATCACCAGAGTTACTGTGTGTTTACCACAGAGCAAACAGATAGAAGGAGCTTGCAACACAGACACATGGAAGTGAATGTGGTTATGCCGACAGTGAAAAGTATATGCCTTGGTCAGATCAGGAAATTACCTGGAATATCAAGGATCATCCCAAGCTTATGCCGAGTAGTGGTTCATATGCAATAGTGCTGGACCCAAAGTTCATCAGACCCAATATCAATGTGAGATTTTCTAAGGTGCTAATTGACAATGGAAGCAGCATTAATATCATGTATGTGGATACCATGCGCAAGTTGGGTATCTCGGAGAACATGCTCCAGATAACAAGGACAACTTTCCATGGTATTGTGCCAGGCATTTCCTGTGAACCCATTGGCAAGGTCCGGGTTGACGTATTGTTCGGCACACGAGATAACTACCGGACCGAGAATTTGGAGTTTGAAGTTGTGAACTTGGAAAGCGCATATCACGCGTTACTCAGCAGGCCATCCCTGAACAAATTCATGGCAAGTTGTCACATCAGTTACCTGAAGATGAAGTTGCCTGGGCCGAATGGGGTAATTACCATAGCAGGAGATTTCTGACGTTCCATTGAGTGTGCGTCGGCCGGGTCTAACCTAGCCAAGTCATTGGTGATCGCACAAGAAAAGAGAAAGATCCAGGAAGTGGCGGCATTGGCTCAATCCACACAACAGTATATGCTGGCGCTGAGTAACCCGCATGGAAGTGTCTCATTTCTAGCAACAAAGGATATAAAGAAAGTGCCTGTTGATGATTTATTCCCAGAGCGCACCGTAAGAATTGGTGTCGGATTAACTGACAAATAGGAAAGCGAGCTCGTCAACTTCCTCCGTGAGAATCGGGATATCTTTGCTTGGTCTACACAGGACTTGCAAGGTGTTCCGAGGGAGTTGGCTGAGCACTCTTTGAATGTGAGACCCGGAGCAAAGCCGGTGAAGCAACCTCTCCAACGCTTCGCCAAAGATAGGAGAAAGGTCATTGGAGATGAGATATCTCGGCTCCTCGCAGCCAGGTTTATCATGGAAGTGCTTTACCCGGATTGGCTATCTAATCCGGTGATTGTGGATAAGAAGAAAGATGATCCGAATGTGGCAGTGGTTTGGCGTATGTGCATCGACTACACGAACCTGAATAAGGCGTGTCCAAAAGATCCATTCCCATTGCCAAGGATAGATCAGGTCATAGATTCTACTGGTGGGTGTGAACTGTTGTCATTCATAGATGCATATTCTGGTTTCCACCAGATACCTCTGATCCCAAGTGATCAAATAAAAACTGCGTTTATCACCCCATACGGGGCTTATTGCTATCGCAACATGCCTTTTGGTTTACATAATGCAGGGGAAACGTACCAAAGATGTATGCAAAAATGTTTGCACGATCAAATTGGTAGAAATGTGCAAGTATATGTGGATGATGTGGTTATAAAAACCAAGGAAAGCAAAACGCTCCTTGACGATATTAGACAAACATTCGTGAACCTAGGGAGATTCCGGATGAAGCTTAACCCGAAGAAGTGTACCTTTGGTGTCCCGGCTGGAAAATTACTCGGATTTCTTGTCTCTAGCCGAGGTATCGAAGTTAACCCAACAAAAATCCGAGCCATAGAACGAATGGAATTGCCGAAGTGTCTTAATGATGTCTAGAAGTTCACTGGTTGCCTGGCATCCTTAAGTCGGTTCATATGTCGGTTGGGAGAAAAGGCGTTACCTCTCTATCAACTAATGAAAAAATTAGACAAATTCGTATGGACACTGCAGACCAATGAAGCCTTCAGTCAGCTAAAGAAAATGTTAGCCACTGCACCAGTATTAGCCTCTCCACTATCAAAAGAGCCAATGTTGCTCTATGTAGCCACAACCAACCGAGTTGTAAGTGTAGTAATAGTGGTAGAGCGCAATGAAGAGCGTAAGTAGGTGCAGAGGCCAGTCTATTACTTGAGCGAAGTATTATTAGCATTAAAGTAGAACTATCCTCACTATCAAAAAATGGCATATGGTGTATATATGGCAGCAAAGAAGCTGAAACACTATTTTGAAGAACACCCCATTAAAGTGATATGTGAAGCCCCCATATCCGAGATAATGAGCAATAGGGATGCAAGCGGCCGAATCGCAAAATGGGCAATTGAGCTGGCCCCTTATGCTCCGCAATACGACAGGAGAGATGCAATCAAGTCTCAGGCTGTGGCTGACTTTTTCGTAGATTGGGCCGAGATGCAGTATGAGCCACCATTGCCAGATCCGAACTACTGGGGAATGGATTTTGACGGATCAAAAACGAAAACCGGGTTAGGCGCCGGAGTTGTGCTAACCTCGCCCAAGAAGGACCAGCTAAAGTATGTGCTGCAGATCCATTTCGTAGCATCAAACAATGTTGCAGAATATGAAGCACTTGTGCATGGGCTCAAAGTGGCAAAAGAAATTGGAATACGTCGGATCCAATGCTTTGGCTACTCAGGTTTGGTGGTTCAGCAAGTCTCGGGGATATGGGATGCCTTGGATGAAAACATGGCATTGTACAGATTTCATGTGCAGAAAATATCAGGATATTTCGAGGGATGCGAATTCCATCATGTACCCCGGCTAGAAAATGAGGCTGCCGACGTACTGTCGAAACTCGGATCCACCCAACAAGCGAATCCTCCAGGTGTAGCACTGGAGCACCTCAGAAAGCCATCTATCAGGCCACCCCCAGAATCCGATTCAATCTATATCCCGGAAAATCCGGAGTCCGGAGCTGTACCCATGGACATTGATGTGGGAAGTGCTTCAGGAGACCCGGGGATTGCTTCGGCAAACCCGGGGACTGCGCAACCTAACCCAGCAGAGGTTATGCCGATAGATCGAATGGAAGTGGACAAGGATGTGTTTCCAGTGCGAGCCGTACCTACTTGGGCATTGCCTATATTCCAATTCCTGAAGGATGGATCCTTGCCAGATGATGAAGTGCTTTCAAGGCAAGTTCAGAGGCGTGCAAAGGCATACACGATTATCAATGCCAATCTATACAAGAGGAGCGTCACAAATGTCCTGCAACGGTGTGTTGACCCGGAAGAAGGGCTTGACATCATCCGAGATATACATCAAGGGGAATGTGGGCATCACGCCTCATCCAGAGCATTAGTGGCGAAAGCTTTCTGACATGGGTTCTACTGGCCAAGTGCCTTGGAACAAGCAGAATATCTAGTAAGAAAATGCAATGGCTGTCAGAGGTATGCTACCAAGACACACATGCCAATGTCGGAGCTCAAGACCATACAAATTACCTGGCCATTTGTCGTATGGTGTCTGAATATGGTTGACTAATATCTTGGTTATGGTGGACAAGTTTACGAAGTGGATTGAAGTGAAGCCAATAAGAAAATGTGATGGAGCTAAGGCCGTAACATTCCTTAAAGATATCATTCTGAGATATGGCTATCCTCACGGTATCATAATAGATAATGGCACAAATTTTGCTGAAGGAGCATTTGCACGATTCTGCCGAGATAAGAAGATTCGGCTGGACGTTGCCTCGGTAGCCCACCTCGCATCAAACAGACAAGTGGAAAGATCAAACGGATTAGTATTATCCGGGATAAAACCCGGCTCATTGAGCCGCTGCAAAGATCAGCGGGGTGCTCGATAGAAGAACTACCAGCGTTACTGTGGAGTTTAAGAACAACTCCGAATTGATCAACAGGCTATACGCCATTCTTTCTGGTATATGGGGCAGAAGCTGTATTACCAGCCGACATAGAGCATGATTCGCCCAGAGTCACCCAATACACAGAATCCGAAGTGCGTGAAGCCCGACAAAATGATGTTGATCTGCTGGAAGAAGCGAGAGAATTGGCATTGTCCAGATCGCCATATATCAGCAAAATCTCTGACGCTATCATAGCCGGAAAGTTAACTCCCGAGTCTTTCGGGAAGGTGATCTGGTACTCCGGTTGGTACAACATACTGCTGTCATGCATAAGTTATCCCCCCATGGGAAGGGCCATTCATTGTGAGCAAAGCATTGCACAATGACTCGTATTATCTCATCAATGCAAAACCACAGGAGAAGAACAAGGCGGACAGGTCCGGCGAGGAATCTAAGCATCCATGGAATGTAGCTCTACTCGTCCATTCTACACTTAACAAAGAAGTGTGTGTATCTGATTCTTCTCATATGTCGGTATGTATGCCGGAAATGAGTTTATCAATGAAATCTTGGCACCTCGAGCAGTAACTCGGGGACTGCCTTAGTGATATTTACTGTTTGAGCACCAAAAACTCAACTCTTCGACTTGCTGCTGTCTTTTCACAAGATTTGGCTTCATGGCAAGCAAGAGAACAAGTTTAGAATTGTGTAGCACACGAAAAGCGACTAAGGAAAAGAACTTAATCGAGACGACATTTGTTATTCGGACTAACCTTACGCTTACTTTATATTTACTTTGCTGAGTTATTTTGAGCTAGTCCTCAAGTTTCCAAGTATTGTTAAGTCAATTTTTGAAACTCGGACTCGTAAGTCATAAAACCGAATCAAGGTAGACACGAGCCGAGTCAAGAAATTGGAGAAACAAGAAAATGAAATTGGGTACTACGCCCAAGTTAATCCGGCGCGAGCAACTTAGTAGCAAAATATAATCAGTGTGCTTAATACATTTGCACCCGGCATACCGGGGATCTGATAAACTTCAAAGTGTTTGTTGGTGATCAAGGAGCAGCAGGAGGAGGTAACTCGGTGCCAGCAGGTGGAACTTCAGCCTCAGCTTCAGTGTCATCTTCGTTCTCTTTGAATTCCGAGGCTTCGTCCTCTTCCTCCTCACCCGAACCATCTTCGACATATTCGTCGTCAACAGCGCCAAGGAAGCTTGGTCCCTCGTTCCATTGATGGATGGGGGCATACTGAATGATGCTATGGGCGCAAGCCTTGCGCTGAGCTATCCAATATGGGTCATTGGACCACCTTGATCCGGTGCGCATGCGCTCGAGAAGCTTTAGGTTTATTTTCTCATACCATGTGAGCACATAGTGGAGGACGGTTTCAGCTCCGGCGCGTCTGGCGGATTCCCTCTAGAGGTCAAGTTGAGTCTTGCACTCCATTAACTTGTTAATCAGAGCAGTGGACCCCTCAGGAGTGTCTTCATCAGGCCAAAAGGCATTGAAGATCCGGACTGCTACATCCAGGATATCCTTACCATAGTTCTTCACAATCTCGACGCGAGAAGATAAGCTGACTAGTAGGTCCTCCATGTCATAAGGAATGTTTTCAGCGCCATAACTATTTGGGTTACCCCTCTTCTGGCGGAACTTGGCAACGGCAGTGGCTGCAATGGCATCACCCTCCGGAAATTTGTCTGAGAACAAGACAAGTGAAATAGGTAAAGGAGGTTGACTTGAAGAGATTGATGCCGACTGAAGGAAAAGAACTTACGAGAAATATGGCTGTGGATCCAGGCAGCTCCTTGGTGTAGTTGTCAGTCCTCTTCTAGAGTTGCACAAATTCAGTGTTCGCCGACTCAAGCTTAACATCGGCCTCCTTCAGTAGTTCTTGATCTTTGGCAATTTGGAGGTTGAGACGTTCTCGCTCTTTAGTGAAATCTTGGCCAGCTTTATCCATCTCGGTTTTGTGGAGTGCCTTGAGTTTTTTCATTTCTGCCTTGATCTTGGCAATCTCATCATCTTTGGTCCGGAGGAGGGCAAGATCATCGTCCTGCTTCTTGAGTTCGGCCTGATGCTGCCCTGCTTGTTCGAGAAAATGCAGCATCATATCAGGCACGGGCACAATATCTTCAAGAGATGCTGAAACAGTTTGTTGACCCGGCAAAACCGAGGTATGAATATTTGCCGAGCTCAGGAGAAGGGAAAGAGAGCACAGAAGTTAAGTACCCGAAGTGACTTACCTTTTATCTGGTCCAAGTTCTTCCTCATGAGGGTGTTTTCGACCTCCACTCCAGCTGCACAAATTTGAATGAGAGATTAGTTCGGCGAGAAAAGACTCATGAAGATAGAAAAAAGTCAAAGTGAAAACTTACCCCTTTTCTCGAACTCATCGAGAAGTGTAGAATGCTTCGAGCGCAGCGCCTTGTGTGTATCCAAGAATTGCTGAAAATCAGCACTACGGCGATTGGTGGTGACCTGAGAAAAGCAAAGATGACTTGATCATGTGCATATTCGAAGTGTACAAGATCCGGGCCAATTGGAACTTAACCCGGCTCTAGGTGTGTGCATATTCGAAGTGTACAAGATCCGGGACAAGTGGAACTTAACTCGTCTCTAGGTGTGTGCATATTCGAAGTGTACAAGATCCGGGACAAGTGGAACTTAACCCGGCTCTACGTGTGTGCATATTCGAAGTGTACAAGATCCGGGCCAAGTGGAACTTAACCCGACTCTAGGTATGAGCATATTCGAAATGTACAAGATCCGGGCCAAGTGGAACTTAACCAGGCTCTAGGTGTGTGTGCATATTCGAAGTGTACAAGATCCGGGCCAAGTGGAACTTAACCCGGCTCTAGGTGTGTGCATATTCAAAATGTACAAGATCTGGGCCAAGTGGAACTTAAACCGGCTCTAGGTGTGTGCATATTCGAAGTATACAAGATCTAGGCCAAGTGAAACTTAACCCGGCTCTAGGTGTGTGCATATTCGAAGTTACTAGGGAGCTACGCTAATTCACTAAGGAGCATCCGGCCGAGTAACAAGTTACTCCCCCGGAGGTTCGATGACTAATAGTTATATGACTAAGCACTATTATATGTTAAAGAAAAGACGAAGTAGCGTACGTCCATCATCCGGCCGGCAAGGTTGATAGCATTGGCAACTGTGTTCATCTGCACCACAAACTCGGCAGGCCCAAATTTCTCCGAGAGATCATCGTTATTGATGAACTCCGCCATGTTGCAGTTATTGACAAACTCGATTAGGGCCGGAGGATAGCGCTCTCCGCTAAGCATGTGGGGCGCGATCAAACCCTTGGCATGGGCCTCTCTCCTCTCAACTTGGGCAGCAGCGGGGCTAGTGTGCAAACCAAGTTGCGCATCAGCTCACCTGGCGAAGGTGTCTTTCTTCGGTGGGGTCTTCTTCGGAAGCATGGACGCGAGTGTACACTGTCCAGCCTCGATAGATGCTGCCCTGGCGGGATCAGAAGTTTTCTTCGCCTTAGGCTGCTCCTGAGAAGTTGAAGTTTGAGCCGCGGATTTGGTCTTGGGAGATTCCTTGGTGCTAACTGGGCCTTCTCGCCGAGTCTTGGAAGACTTAGACGAGGCGGATGGAGTTGGTGCTGCTGCTGATACTTGTGCTGCTGCTATTGGTGTTGGTGCTGGTGCTGGTTTTGGCGGGGGTGCTATGGGTACCCCGGAGGTAGCAGGTTGTGACTGAGCCGAAGTGGAACTGGGAGCATCTGCTGCCTCGGCAGAGCCACATCCCCCTGCTCCAAGGTTGCCCTTCTCTAGACGAGGTGGGCTAGAACCCGGAGCAGCCGCTGAACCCTCCTGAATGGGGCTCAGCAGGCGTGAATCATCGCCACGAGGGGGAGAAGGGCTATGCCGGAGGGGCGAAGCGATGCTGGATCCGCTCTGAGGAACCTCCACAACAGCCCTACCGAATGAAACAACGAATAATAAGTTACCACAGAAGAAAAGCAGAAAGCAAAGGATTAGACGGAGATAAAGGTGACTTACTCGTCAGAAGTTAATGGCTCCTTGGGTTTCCGAGCTCTCCGAGCTGTGGCCTTAGTAGTAGGCTTGGTGTCTGCGGACTTCTTTTGCCTCTTGGTTGGCTTAGAAGGTCCAGAGGAAGAAGCAGAAGAGGCTCCCCTTTTCTTTGACGCGGCCGGGACAGGCTCGCCTATGGCGAGGGGAGGATCTTCGTGGATCTGCCCACCCAGGTTAGCTGATGCTGGAAAGGCATAAGAAAGGGGGACAGCGTCAAATGCTTCCATCACCTGAACGTCGGAATCATCTTCATCATCAGGCCAATCTCTTAAAGAAGAGAAGTTACCGGTGGGTCGCTTGGTCGCATCGGGGAACGGCAGGAACATCTCCTGATCCGGCTCCTCCTCGTCCGGGGCATCTCGATCATTCGACCATTTGAGAGAAGGCTCGGTGCCATCCTCGAGGGTTTGCTGAAGAAACAACTAAGAAGAAAATACAAAGGAATCAAACAACAACCTCCCACATATGATATAACTCGGAAAAAGATTGGATCACGAGATTTACCGCAGGAGGAAGCCTGTCTTGGCAGAAATGTTCAATTCCCCACTCCCACTCAGCGGAGAAGTTTTTGTCAGTTGTAAAGAGGGCCTTGACCCGGCGGAATATCTCTGTGTTGCTAAGTTCAAATGAGGAAGTCCGGTTGTGGTCAAGACGCCAGCTCATATGGCACAGTTTATGTATGTGTTTCTGGAGAGGGGAGATCCGGCTGCGGTGGAAAGTGATCATCGCGTCCTCGTTGCGCAACCCCGTGTCCTTCAGCTCCTGGAATCGTTTTGACTTGATTCGCCAACATGGTGGGTTTCTTGGAAACCTGGTCCCAGAGATCCGAATTAGGGGGACCCGGAACGTAGGGGCATAGCCGAATCAGATCTTCGTTCGTTCCATTTATGACATAGACGAAGGTCCGGGCCCAGTCCTTACAGGAATCGAGCCCTACAACCCGAGGAAAGACGGATTGTTTCCGGGGACAGATAGAAGAAGCACCGAACCGCGTAAGTTGTTTGTCCTCTAGGTCAAGCTCCTTATTCGGAATCACATTCCGGCATAGACCGAAAAACCGGATCCATAGCTCTTTTGTGGGCCACAATCCGACATACCCCTCTATGGTGGAGGCAAAGGAAGAAAGGGAGGTGATGGCATTCGCCGGAAGGTGGAGCGGTTGAAGCTTATAGATGTTGAGCCAATCGTGGAAGAAATCGCTAACGGGGAGGCCGAACACGCGCTGGAAATGGGAGAGGAACACCTCGAACTCACCGGGATTGGGTGAGGGTGCGAGCTCCTCGGAGACAAGCCGGGCAACGACGCCCTCTGGGATGCGGCGCGTGCGGTAGAGCTAGTCGAGGTCGTCCTGGCACACCCAGGAGCCAGCCCAGGCGCCGGGTTCGGCGTTCTCCGCCTCCTCCTCCATCTCTGCCTCCGCGACGACGAGCTCTTCCTCTGTCATATCTAGGTCGCTGGCCTCACGGGCCCTATCGGAGGTGGGGGGTAGTACCTTGGATTGGCGCAGACCCATGGCGGTGGAGCAGTGCGGGAGCGGCAGCAAGGCAGGAGCAGGGAACGGTGCGACGGCGCCGCTGTCGCTGGGAGGAAGAAAAATAAGAAGAGGCAGAGGGGCGCAAGAATGGGAAAAATACCAAGGGCGCGCCCCTCCCCTATTTAACCACGCCCAGGCTGGGGTAGTGGGATCGTGCGGTGCGGCGAGGCCACATGGTGTGGCCATGTATTTGCCGGGTTATCCAATCACAGACAAGCCACAGGAAGGGCCAAAGGGCGCAGGAGATCCCACGACACGACATGGTGATACATTTAGCGAGGAGGCAGACACGATGTGACGTGTGCAACAGTAACACCTGACATTAACTGCAGCAGTAACTGGCGCATGCCCTTAAAATGAGGCAAATTAATGATTACCCTCCACGTGGGGAAGCGTACGAGAGAAGGAAGAATAACCCGGATAACTATGGGATGACCCGGCCAGCGAGCGAAAACTCGGAATGTGCCAAGGGAGGAGCTAGCCAATGAAATCCGGGCTATGAGGTAACTCGGAAAAGGGAGCCAAAGGCTCGGTAAATTTGAACCTGCTGTGGCCTTAGCGGCTAAGGCTGCTAAGACCGCACCAGCTTCGGGGACTAATGTTGGGGGGATACCCCTGTGTAGGGTCACATTGGGGTATAAAGGTCGAGTTAGCCGAGGTACGGCAAGGTCAAAGCAAGTGCTGGCCGAGTCACCTCAAGGCTGGCCGAATCACGCAGTAACCCGGACCGGAGAATGTCCACCTAACTGGGTTCCGGCCGACTTATGTCATATGCCGGCAGGATTTATATATGTTGTATGCAGGTACCCACGGAGCCGGATTAACTAGGCACGATCCGGGTTATATCAGGCTTGCAAGAGAAGGAAGGTATCTCGCTCGTCAAAAGGAGGTCTCTGTACGCTGGAGGCTGAGCAAAGCGGATAGAGGGAAGGACCACCGAGGCATGGCTGACAAGGGTGACGTTGCCTGTGTCGGATGACGCTGGCGCCGTAGAGGCTCACGTAACCTCTGCATGGCTGACGATGGGGAAAAGTGACCCGGTCGGTTTGCTATTTTGGGAGGAGGCATATTCCTAGGAATATGCCTCCACGTATGCCCTAATTGGAGACCCAGCCTCCCCTGTATAAGGAGGGCTAGGGCCTCTGTAGAAAGGGTTGAGTTTTACTTGGTTGAAGGTTAGTTGATTGGCATCTGAGTAGTGGGTTCCTAAGAGCAAAGTAGTGGTGAGAGTAAGAGAGTTCCTTCTTCCTCCTCTTCCCCATACAGCTCAAGGTGCACTTGTAACTCATATAGCTTGAAGAATACAAAGCATATATGTGTGGAATCACCACATTATCCCTCCCTGGATTCCTCTAGTGCATCTTGTCCCCACCTTTAGCCTATCCACGGCATCTGCCGTGACACCACCACGACATCCCGAGATTTTTTGTGTCTTAAAAGTATTTAAAACAATTACTACTCCATTTTTATCATTTAAGAAAATAGGCAAAAAAGAAATAATAAAGGATCTCAAAAAAATTTATTTTTGAGAGAGGAATGTAGGGTATTATATATGGACCTCAGATGAGCCAAAAGTTGGAGAGGTGTTTTGGCAAAATCCAAACTTTACATTGGGAAAGAAGTTTTGGAGATTTTGTCTATTAAAGGAATTAAATAGATTTGGTCTATAATAAATATGGATAAAATTTGGTAAATCTTGGTGATCAAGGTAGATGATGTAGACAAGGTGTTACAAGCATTTTTAACCTTGGGATTTGAGAAGTCAAGGTGGTTTTGGTGGAAAACAAGGAAAAAGGGATCTGGGGTAAAGTTCTTATCATACCAACAAAACCTTGCTGGATCTTGGAGCTCAAGGCTCCCATTGGGGCATGGGATATATGGATGTATAGACCAAGTGATGTAGATCATAATGGTGTAGGGGTTTGAGCTTGATCCTGCTTGAGATCACCAAGACAAGCTTTCGAACTTTGAATAAAATAAGCCTACCAAAGCAGATTATCAACTAGCCTTCAAAACCTTGTGGGTTTAAGAAGCACAGAGATCCACTTGGAACAACTGAAGTAGATATTGATAAACCTATATGAGTATAACACAACCATGCAAAGAGTTGGTCCATCGAAGGTGGGATGCTGGTGTGAGCTTCTGTCAAAGTAGGCATGTCGACTAGATTTGCAGAAATAGTTATTTCTTGCCTGCAAAACTATCAAGAAAAAGTGGGTTGGGGAATGATCTAACCAAGGGCAAGAGTGGGCCTTGGTAGTCCTTAGGATTTTAAAAAAGATGGTTCAATTGCATTTTCAAATATTCATAAGGGTTGAGAAAAGGAGGCATTCAAAAAGGTGATGTTGAAACAAATTCCAGACTTAGCCAAATTTGGAAGATCTAGGGTTTTTGACTAGATTAAGAGAGGGGAGGCTTTTGATGGGTATCAAGGTACCAAAGCATCGTCAAGTGTGTGAGGTTGAAGAGTATATTGAGTAGAAAGTATCCTTGCTTGATACTGGTCTTCATTGACTTGGAAGCTTCTAGAATTAGATCACTTCAGAGCTGATCTGGTTAAGGGTTTTAGATGATCACCTAGTAGCTAGGGATTAGATCCATCTTTGTACTCGTGCTTAGGATTTGGGGGTTTCAAGTATCTTGATCCTAGTGATGACCTCCTATGGTGGCACACTTAGCTCCTTAAGCGAACAAGTCAAACAGCAGATCAAAGCAAGTCATCAGACAACAGATCAAGCCACTTCATCTTACCTGATCAAGGCAACTCATCTTACAAACAAAGCAAACCTACGACTAGGGTTACCATCAAGCCTGGCTTGAGGGAAGATTTGGTATTTTGAAAAGGTTGGAGTTTGAATACGATAAGAGTCCTTGGTAACTCTACCAAGAGTAGAATTCAAAAGCTTTAAAAAGAGGTTTTGGGAAACCTAGAGATACGAAGAGTTGAGGTTCGGTCTATAAAACATAAGGACATTATAATAGGTTGCTCTCCATAGTTTAGGGAAATAGAAGCTACTAAAAAGGGTGGAGGTTGTAAAGGTATCTTGGCTCGGGTTTTGAAATGCCAGAACAGTTGGGAATATGTAAAATGAGCCAGGACAGTTTGGTTAAATAGCTTTTGTCAACTTATGTTGAGGTAAGGAGTATATCTTATAATACACATTCATAAGCATAAACATATTCAAACAACAGGCAAACATTTCACCATTAAACAAGAAAAAGTTTTTGTTCCCCCTGATTTTTGCATTTTGGACAACTAATCAGGGTTGCTGAAATTCGGATGTTACAGGTTTCCTCAACCACATTGATCCAATGGTGACATTGCATGTGTGTTCTTTTCCTAAACCACATTGATCCACTACAGTCATTTCATGTGTGTTCTTTTCCTAAACCACATTGATCCACTAGAGTCACTTCATGTGTGTTCTTTTCCTACTCCACATTGATCCACTAGAGTCATTGCATGTGTCTTCTTTTCCTAAACGACATTGATCCACTACAATCATTGCATGTGTGTTCTTTTCCTAAACCACATTGACCCATTAGAGTCACTTCATGTGTGTTCTTTTCCTAAACCACATTGATCCACTTGAGTCATTGCATGTGTGTTATTTTCCTAGACCACATTGATCCACTCGAGTTATTGCATGTGTGTTCTTTTCCTAAACCACATTGATCCACTTGAGTCACTTCATGTGTGTTCTTTTCCTAAACCACATTGATCCAGTAGAGTCACTTCATGTGTGTTCTTTTCCTAAACCACATGGTTCCACTAGTGACATTGCATGTGTGTACTTTTCCTAAACCACATTGATCCACTAGAGTCACTACATGTGTGGTCTTTTCATAAACCATATTGATCCACTAGAGTCATTGCATTTGTCTTCTTTTCCTAAACCTCATGGATCCAATTGAGTCATTGCATTTGTGTTCTTTTCCTAAACCACATTGATCCACTAGAGACATTGCATGCGTGTTATTTCACTAAACCACGTTGATCCACTAGAGTCATTGCATATGTGTTCGTTTCCTAAACCACATGGATCCACTAGAGTCATTGCATGTGTGTTCTTTTCCTAAACCACATGGATCCACTGATGACATTGCATGTGTGTTCTTTTCCTAAACCACATTTATCTATCAAAGTCATTGCATGTGTGTTCTTTTACTAAACCACATGGATGCACTGGTGACATGTCATGTGTGTTCTTTTCCTAAACAACATTGATCCACTAGAGTCACCTCATGTGTGTTCTTTTCCCAAACCACATGGATCCACTAGAGTCATTGCATGTATGTTCTTTTTCTAAACCATATTGATCCACTAGATTGACTCCATATCTTTTCTTTTCCTAAACGACATGGATCCACTAGTTCCATTGCATGTGTGTTGTTTTCCTAAACCACATTTATCCACTAGAGTCATTGTATGTGTGTTCTTTTCCTAAACCGCATTGATCCACGGGAGTCACTACATTTGTGTTCTTTTCCTAAACCACATTGATTTACTAGAGTCATTGCATGTGTGTTCTTTTCCTAAACCACATGGATCCACTGGTTACATTTCATGTCTATTCTTTTCCTAAACCACATTGATCCACTAGAGTCACTACATGTGTGTTCTTTTCCTAAACCAGATTGATCCACTAGAGTAATTGCATGTGTTATTTTTCCTAAACCATATCGATCCACTAGATTCATAGCATGTGTGTTCTTTTCCTAAGCCACATTGTTCCACTAGAGTCATTGCTTGTGTGTTCTTTTCCTAAACCACATTGATGCACCAGAGTCATTACATGTGTTTTTTCCTAAACCACATGGATCCACTAGGGTCACTACATGTGTTTACTTTTCCTAAACCACATCGATCCACTAGAGTCACTGCATTTGTGTGTTATTTTCGTAAACCACATTGATCCACCAGAGTCATTGCATTTGTCTTGTTTTCCTAAACCACATGGATCCACTTGAGTCATTACATTTGTGTTCTTTTCCTTAACCACATTGATCCACTAGATTCACTTCATGAGTGTTATTTTACTAAACCACGTTGATCCACTAGACTCATTGCATATGTGTTCTTTTCCTAAACCACATGGATCCACTAGAGTCATTGCATGTGTGTTCTTTCCCTAAACCACATGGATCCACTGATGACATTGCATGTGTGTTCTTTTCCTAAACCACATTGATCTACCGAAGTCATTGCATGTGTGGTCTTTTACTAAACCACATGGATCCACTAGTGACATGTCATGTGTGTTCTTTTTCTAAATGACATTGATCCACTAGAGTCACTTCATGTGTTTTCTTTTCCTAAACCACATGGATCCACTAGAGTCATTGCATGTATGTTATTTTTCTAAATCACATTGATCCACTAGATTCACTCCATATCTTTTCTTTTCCTAAACGACATGGATCCACTAGTGCCATTGCATGTGTGTTCTTTTCCTAAACCACATTGATCCACTAGAGTCATCGCATGTGTGTTCTTTTCCTAAACCACATTGATCCTCTGGAGTCACTACACGTGTGTTCTTTTCCTAAACCACATTGATCCACTAGAGTCATTGCATGTGTGTTCTTTTCCTAAACCACATGGATCCACTAGTGACATTTCATGTCTATTCTTTTCCTAAACCACATTGATCCACTTTTCACTGCATGTGTGTTCTTTTCCTAGACCACATTGATCCACTAGAGTCATTGCATGTGTTATTTTTCCTGAACCACATTAATTCACTAGATTCATTGCATGTGTGTTCTTTTCCTAAGCCACATTGTTCCACTAGAGTCATTGCATGTGTGTTTTTTCCTAAACCACAATTATCCACTAGAGTCATTACATGTGTGTATTTTCCTAAACCACATGGATCCACTAGAGTCATTGCATGTGTGTTCTTTTCCTAAACCACATTTATCCACTAGAGTCCCTACATGTGTTTTCTTTTCCTAAACCACATTGATCCACTAGAGTCACTCCATGTGTTTTATTTTCCTAAACCACATTGATCCACTAGAGTCACTACATGTGTGTTCTTTCCCTAAACCCCATTGGTCCAGTGGAGTCATTGCATGTGTGTTCTTTTCCTAAACCACATTGATCCACTAGAGTCCCTACATGTGTTTTCTTTTCCTAAACCACATGGATCCACTGGAGTCACTTCATGTTTGTTCTTTTCCTAAACCACATTGATCCACTACAGCCATTGCATGTGTGTTCTTTTCCTAAACCACATTGATACACTCAAAGTCACTACATGTGTGTTCTTTTCCTAATCCACATTGATACACTAGAGTCATTGCATGTCTTCTCCTAAATCACATTGACCCACTCGAGTCACTTTATGTGTGTTCTTTTCCTCAACCACATTGATCCACTGGAGTCATTGCATGTGTGTTCTTTTCCTAAACCACATTGATCCACTGGAGTCATTGCATGTGTGTTATTTTCCTAAAACACATTGATCCACTACAATCATTGCATGTGTGTTCTTTTCCTAAACCACATTGATCCACTAGAGTCACTACATGTGATTTCTTTTCCTAAACCACATTGATCCACTAGAGTCACTACATGTGTGGTCTTTTCCTAAACCACATGGATCCACAAGAGTCACTGCATATGTGTTCTTTTACTAAACCACATGGATCCACTAGTGACATTGCATGTGTGTTCTTTTCCTAAACCACATAGATCTACTAGAGTCACTGGACGTGTGTTGTTTTCCTCAACCACAATGATCCAATGGTGACATTGCATGACCACATTGATCCACTTGTGACATTACATGTGTGTTCTTTTACTAAACCACATTGATCTACCGAAGTCAATGCATGTGTGTTCTTTTACTAAACCACATGGATCCACAAGTGACATCTCATGTGTGTTCTTTTCCTAAACGACATTGATCCACTAGAGTCACTGCATGTGTTTTCTTTTCCTAAGCCACATGGATCCACTAGAGTCATTGCATGTATGTTATTTTTCTAAACCACATTGATCCACTAGATTCACTCTATATCTTTTCTTTTCCTAAACGACATGGATCCACTAGTGCCATTGCATGTGTTTTCTTTTCCTAAACCACATTGATCCACTAGAGTCATCGCATGTGTGTCCTTTTCCTAAACCACATTGATCCTCTGGAGTCACTACATGTGTGTTCTTTTCCTAAACCACATTGATCCACTAGAGTCATTGCATGTGTGTTCTTTTCCTAAACCACATGGATCCACTTGTGACATTTCATGTATATTCTTTTCCTAAACCACATTGATCCACTTGTCACTGCATGTGTGTTCTTTTCCTAAACCACATTGATCCACTACAGTCATTGCATGTGTTATTTTCCCGAACCACATTGATTCACTAGATTCATTGCATGTGTGTTCTTTTCCTAAGCCACATTACTCCACTAGAGTCATTGCATGTGTGTTTTTTTCCTAAACCACATTGATCCACTAGAGTCATTACATGTGTGTATTTTTCCTAAACCACATGGATCCACTAGAGTCATTGCATGTGTGTTCTTTTCCTAAACCACATTGGTCCACTAGAGTCACTACATGTTTTTTCTTTTCCTAAACCACACTGATCCACTAGAGTCACTGCATGTGTCTTATTTTGCTAAACCACATTGATCCACTAGAGTCACTACATGTGTGTTCTTTTCCTAAACCCGATTGGTCCAGTGGAGTCATTGCATGTGTCTTCTTTTCCTAAACCACATTGATCCACTAGAGTCACTGCATGTGTGTTCTTTTCCTAAACCACATGGATCCACTGGAGTCACTACATGTTTGTTCTTTTCCTAAACCACATTGATCCACTACAGTCATTGCATGTGTGTTCTTTTCCTAAACCACATTGATACACTTAGAGTCACTACATGTGTGTTCTTTTCCTAATCCACATTGATCCACTTGAGTCATATATTTTTTTAATTAGTGTAGTATGTTAATTAGTGTAGTATGTTAATTAGTGTATACAGTAGTGTAATATAAAGTGTATTTTTTATTTTTTTAGTAGTATATATTAGTGTAGTATGTTAATTAGTGTAGTATATATTTTTATTTTTTAGTAGTATATAGTAGTGTAATATAAAGTGTATTTTTATTTTTTTAGTAGTATATATTAGTGTAGTATATTTTTTTATTTTTTAGTAGTATATAGTAGTGTAATATAAAGTGTATTTTTTATTTTTTTAGTACTACATATTAGTGTAGTATATTTTTTATTTTTTAGTAGTATATAGTAGTGTAATATAAAGTGTATTTTTTTATTTTTTTAGTAGTATATATTAGTGTAGTATGTTAATTAGTTTATTATATAATATGTTAGTGTAGTATATAGTATGATGGTGCTCGCGGGCCCCCGCACTTAGGGTTAGGGTGGCAGTGCTCGCAGGCCCCGCACTTAGGGTTAGGGTGGTAGTGCTCGCGGGCCTCGCACTTAGGGTTAGGGTGGTAGTGCTCGCGGGGCCCCGCACTTAGGGTTACGGTGGTAGTGCTCGCGGGAAGTCGGACTTAGGGTTAGGGTGGTGGTGCTCGCGGGCCCCCGGACTTAGGGTTAGGGTGGTAGTGCTCGCGGGCCCCACACTTAGGGTTAGGGTGGTAGTGCTCGCGGGGCCCCGCACTTAGGGTTAGGGTGGTAGTGCTCGCGGGCAGCCGGACTTAGGGTTAGGGTGGTAATGCTCGTGGGCCCCGCACTTAGGGTTAGGGTGGTAGTGCTCGCGGGGCCTCGCACTTAGGGTTAGGGTGGTAGTGCTCACGGGCAGCCGTACTTAGGGTTAGGGTGGTGGTGCTCTCGGCCCCCCGGACTTAGGGTTAGGGTGGTAGTGCTCGCGGGCAGCTGGACTTAGGGTTAGGGTGGTGGTGCTCGCGGGCCCCCGAACTTAGGGTTAATGTGGTATTGCTCGCGGGCCCCCAGAATTAGGGTTGTAGCAAATTGCATGTTCATATTATTGTTTTTTATGCAACAATATTGAATGAAAAATGTTATTGTGTGCATTTTGTAGAAAACTATGGATCCAATCTAGAGAGACCTGGCACAGGAAGAAATTCTCGAGGATATGATCAACGACACCCCCCATGTTGATCCACCCGAATCTCCATCGATTTATCTGAACCCCTCCGGTGAGGGAGAGGAGGTCGACCGAAATGATCAAGGAGAAGCGGACGACTCCGGTGGTGGAGAAGCCGATGGCTCCGGTGGTGGAGAAGCCTCCGGCGAGGTATATATATGAAGTCTGGTGATCAGTAGATCCATTAACTGAGTTGTATATATATATAAAAATTGACGAATGGTTCTTCTCTTAGGCCTCCACATCGAGCAAAAAATATTCCAAACGAGGCCCGGCCAAAAAGTTGGACGCATCTACGCGTTATACAATTACACGGGTATCATCACGGGGTGAACCGGTGGAACCCGAAAAGGCTAAAACTGTATTTAAACAACAATGCGGAGTTATGGTTAGGGATCGCATCCCCATCACCGTTCGAGAGTGGAATAAGACCAAAGGGGCGAAAGAGGGTGAGTATGTCTCCGACAGGTGCAAAGAGGGTCTTTGCAATGACCTCATGACACATTTCACCCTGCCAGAATGTGAGGATAATGCCGACACAGCTGCATTGAGGAAGAAAGTCAAGCAGTGGACTCTTACGAAGATGGCCGAACTATTCAAGAACTGGAAGAAAGCGTTATGGCAAAAGTATCAGAAGACGAAGAAGACTCCTAAATTTGAATGATATCTAACGAAGCAGCAGGCTAACTGGGATGCATTTGTGAAGTACAAGGAGTCACAACCTGTTATGGAAATGTCGGAAAAAAACAAGAAAAATGCCGCGATGAAGAAATATCACCATCACCTGGGGCCAGGGGCTACGCGGCTACCATGCCAAAGTGGGATGCTAAAGAGGATGAGTTGCTTGCTAAAGGGATCACTCCAGAACCAATACGCGAAGAATGGGATCTGAGGGCAAGGAATTGGTTCCTTGGGCATGGGAGTGAGTATGACGAATGTACATGGGAACTTATTTGTAGTGACGGGATTAGGATACCCCGGGATACATGGCAAAAAGTGGTGAAGGAGATTAAAGCGGGGACAACAAAGTTCCGTCCCGATAGAGAGAAAGACTTGCTGACAAAGGTCCTCGGGAATGACGAACGTGGAGGACGTGTACGAGGCCTTGGCCCTAGTTATACGTGGGAGGTGGGGTTTCCCAAAGACAGAGATACTTATAGGAGCCGAGAGAGAGCAAAGAGGCGACGGCAGGAGGAGGAGGGAGACAAGTTCACCGAGTTGATAGGAACACTTCGAATGCATCAGCAACAGATTGACGAACTTCGAGGAGCAGCGCGCCTGCAAGATCCTATACTCAATATTACCACCGTCCCATCTCAGCGGAAAAGCAGCGTGGCTGAATTGGAGGTCCCTTCTGACGATGCACGTATGGTAGATGGCGGTCCCGGCTACCCCGTGGATGGAATCAAGGAGCAGGCATCTTGTGAGCTCCATCAGAAGGTGAAGAACCTATCCATCAAGGTGGCGGTCGGATGTGCTTTACCTTGTCCACCTGGCGCACGCTGGCATGGCCGTGAGATTCCAGCTAGCTAAGCTAAAGTTGGTGTGGATGAAATCGCAATGGGGTGGGACTCAATGGATCTTGACATCCCTGGACCTGAAGGTGAAAGGACACTCGGAGAAGTACTGGGTGGTATCATTCTATGGGACAAGAACAACATCAAGCTTCCAGGCTGGACGCCAAAGCCAACACCGCCTCCGAGTGGTCGCGTGTCACCTTCACCTCCATCACCTCCAAGAAGACCACCCCATGACTACGACAACCACAACCCGAGTCCATCTCGATCTCCGCTGCAGCCTCCGATTAGAACTAAACGACGCAGGAGCCCAAAACGACAAATGTCGCCCCTCCCAAGAGTACCTCATAAGAATCTTTCTATCAGACCTTACGATCATACTGACGAGGAAACCGACATGATCGTAAATGCCGAATGTGTTGCGTAGATTCAAAAGAAGAAACCCGAGCACGCCCCGGTATACACCGAGAAGCAAAAAGCGTATGCACTTCCTTTTCTAAACACAAAATCGCAATATGACTTGCACCATAAGCAAGATGACTATCAACGCACACTTCAGAAGGAAGTGAAGAAGAGCAAATCAAGTAGAAGTGCAAGCGGTAGCAAATCATCAAGTCAAAGTGCAACCGGGAAAAGAAAGGACGTCCCGTAGCTCGGGGAACACGCCAAAAAATCGACCCCACCCCTCAAGGTGGTATCCTATGACACCCCCCAGCAGGATATGGAAGAAGCTAAGAATCTTGCGGCCGCTATGAATGTGACTGTTGAGGAATTGCTAGGTTCCTAGGACGACAAGTTACCCAAGGCTCAGGTAGTCCCTACATATGTCCCAGGGAAGCCTCTGGTCAGCTTTGAGCAGTTCCAACAACTGCCAACACAAATGCGGAGTTTACATAAATGGTACTTGACTGCCGTAAAGGAGGAGAGAATAATGATCGTGGCGAAAGTCCCATATGACTACTACTTCCGAGAAGAAGAGGTCCATGTTGAGTTTCCAGAACTCTTCCAGTTATACACTTTCGACGCCATCGACAAAAGTCTCATGAGTTGCTATTGTCTATAAGTTGTTGAATTCATTGTCTATATATAAGCTGTTCATTTTTTTCAGTCGTTGAGTTCATTGCATGTAATTATCCTAATGATATCCTTTTGTACACTATTATTATGCAGAATGAAGATCATGGAATGTAAAAGAAGGTCAATCTTCAGTGTTGGGTTCATTGACCCAGATAAAATACATTGTCGGACGCTAAAGGAAAAACCCGAGGAAACACAGGAAAACCTTCTAAGGTTTCTAACAGAGCAAAATTTCTGTGACCACATACTGTTTCCTTATAATTTTGCGTGAGTGTCTTACTCTATTGTACACATTCTCTTTTGCTTACTCGATGTTAAGTGTAATTGATGAGTTACTGATGTATACATAAACATGTACAGTTTCCACTGGATTCTCATGGACATTCAACTTGATAAGGGAAGAGTTGAAGTCATGGACCCATTAAAGAGACCCCTGGAACAGTTTAGTGACATGCAGGACATGCTCCAGAGGTCATTTTTGCGCTAGAACGGTCTCTTTCGTTGATTTCCTGAGATATCACGTAATAAATAACTCATTCATTTTCTTTACCGGGTAGGGTTTGGAACCAGTTCAAGAGTGCGGTTACGAGTGACTTTACTGAGAAGCTGACATTTAAGCCGGTCTCGGTAAGTAGTAGGCGCATCTCTTTACTTCTAGTTTCAATACAATTATGATGCATGATTATTATTTTGATTGAATTCTATTCTCGTAAAGTGCGCGAGGCAGCCACAGGGGACGAATCTATGTGGATTCTACGTTTGCGAGTTCATTCACACGTTTACCAGTGAGCTGAATGATTATAGAGTCGATGTAAGCAATACATTCATAACATTATTTTTATTACCGTCACTTTTTGTTATCATGATTGATATTCATATTGATCTCCTTTTCTTATATAGTTCGAGAAAATGCGGGATCAGCTCCTACCACAGCAACGCGTAGTAGCAATTGCTGAAGCACTGGCAGGATTCTTGATGAACGAGATGATAGATGACACCGGAGAATTTAGTGTGAATAGGCGCCGATGATCCCCGACCGTGTAATTGAATAGACGGGCTCTAGTCCCGATAATTGTGATCTCCATTTGCAACTATCATGTATATATTTGTATGCTTGACCTTAAGAGAAGTTATCTTATGTATGCACGAACATGTACGGTATGTGGTAGCGTAGAAAACTATTTTGAAATGAAAAAAAGAATACAAATTAAATTCTCTGCCGTGGCAGAGAAAGTGCCTAAAATACTGCCGCGGCAGAGAACCATTTGTCCTGGTTCGTAATACGAACCGGGACTAATGGGGGGGCACCCAGCGCCCACAGAGACAGCCATGTGGATGCCCATTGGTCCCGGCTCGTAAGAGGGCCGGTACTAATGGGTGGGCCTTTAGTACCGCCGTTCCAGTCCTGGTTACCAGGACCGGGACTAAAGCCCCTTACGGGCCGGGACTGGAGGCCCGTTTTCCACTAGTGCACATTGATACACTCAAAGTTACTACATGTGTGTTCTTTTCCTAATCCACATTGATACACTAGAGTCATTGCATGTCCTCTCCTAACTCACATTGACACACTAGAGTCACTTTATGTGTGTTCATTTCCTCAACCACATTGATCCATCGGAGTCATTGCATGTGTGTTCTTTTCCTAAACCACATTGATCCACTAGAGTCATTGCATGTGTGTTATTTTCCTAAACCACATTGATCCACTACAATCATGGCATGTGTGTTCTTTTCCTAAACCACGTTGATCCACTAGAGTCACTACATGTGATTTCTTTTCCTAAACCACATTGATCCACTAGAGTCACTACATGTGTGTTCTTTTCCTAAACCACATGGATCCACAAGAGTCACTGCATATGTGTTCTTTTACTAAACCACATGGATCCACTAGTGACATTGCATGTGTGTTCTTTTCCTAAACCACATAGATCCAATAGAGTCACTGGATGTGTGTTGTTTTCCTCAACCACAATGCTCCAATGGTGACATTGCATGACCACATTGATCCACTTGTGACATTACAAGTGTGTTCTTTTCCTAAACCACATTGATCCACTAGAGTCATTGCATGTGTGTTCTATTCCTAAATCACATTGATCCACTAGAGTCACTTCATGTGTGTTCTTTTCCTAAACCCCAATATCCAGTGGAGTCATTGCATGTGTGTTCTTTTCCAAAGCCACATTGATCCACTAGAGTCACTACATGTGTGTTCTTTTCCTAAACCACATGGATCCACTAGAGTCACTATATGTCTGTTATTTTCCTAAACCACATTAATCCACTAGAATCACTACATGTCTGTTCTTTTCCTAAACAACATGGATCCACTAGAGTCAGTGAATGTTTGTTATTTTCCTAAACCACATGGATCCACTAGTGGCATTGCATTAGTGTTCTTTTCCTAAACCACATAGATCCACTAGAGTTAATACATGTGTGTTCTTTTCCTAAACCACATTGATCCAATGGTGTCATTGCATGTGTGTTCTTTTCCTAAACCACATTCATCCACTAGGGTCACTGCATATGTGTTCTATTCCTAAATCACATTGATCCACTAGAGTCATTGCATGTGTGTTCTTTTTCTAAACCACATGGATCCACTAGAGTCATTGCGTGTGTGTTTTCCTAAACCACATTGATCCACTAGGGACATTGTATGTGTGTTCTTTTCCTAAACAACATTGATCCACTAGAGTCATTACATGTGTGTTCTTTTCCTAAACCACATGGATCCACTGGTGAGATTCCATGTGTGTTGTTTTTCTCAACCACATTGATCCACTAGAGTCACTGCATGTGTTTTCTTTTCCGAAACTAGATTGATCCACTAGAGTCACTTCATGTGTGTTCTTTTCCTAAACCACATGGATCCACTAGAGTCACTACATGTGTTTTCTTTTCTGAAACCACATTGATCCACTAGAGTCACTACATGTGAGTTATTTTCCTAAACCACATTGATCCACTAGAGTCACTATAGGTGTGTTCTTTTCCTAAACCCTATTGATCCAGTGGAGTCATTGCATGTGTGTTCTTTTCCTAAACCACATTGATCCACTAGAGACACTACATGTGTGTTCTTTTCCTAAACCACATGGATCCACTAGAGTCACTACATGTCTGTTATTTTTGTTAACCACATTGATCCACTAGTGACATTGCATGTGTGTTATTTTACTAAACCACGTGGATCCACTTGTGACATTTCATGTGAGTTCTTTTCCTAAATGACATTGATCCACTAGAGTCACTTCATGTGTGTTCTTTTCCTAAACCACATGGATCCACTAGAGTCATTGCATTTATGTTCTTTTTCTAAACCACATTGATCCACTAGATTCACTCCATATCTTTTCTTTTCTTAAACGACATGGATCCACTAGTGCCATTGCATGTGTGTTCTTTTCCTAAACCAAATTGATCCCCTAGAGTCATTTCATGTGTGTTCTTTTCCTAAACCACATTGATCCACTGGAGTCACTACATGTGTGTTCTTTTCCTAAACCACATTGATCCACTAGAGTCATTGCATGTGTGTTCTTTTCCTAAACCACATGGATCCACTGGTGACATTTCATGTATATTCTTCTCCTAAACCACATTGATCCACTAGAGTCACTCATGTGTGTTCTTTTCCTAAACCACATTGATCCACTAGAGTCATTGCATGTGTTATTTTTCCTAAAGCGCATTTATCCACTAGATTCATTGCATGTGTGTTCTTATCCTAAGCCACATTGTTCCACTAGAGTCATTGCATGTGTGTTCTTTTCCTAAACCACATTGATCCACTAGAGTCACTACATGTGTGTTTTTTCCTAAACCACTTGGATCCACTAGAGTCACTACATGTGTGTTCTTTTCCTAAACCACATTGATCAACTAGAGTCACTATATGTGTTTTGTTTTCCTAAACCACATTGATCCACTAGAGGCACTGCATGTGTGTTATTTTCCTAAACCACATTTATCCACTAGAGTCACTACATGTGTTCTTTTCCTAAACCCCATTGGTCCAGTGGAGTCATTGCATGTGTGTTCTTTTCCTAAACCACATTGATCCACTAGAGTCACTACATGTGTGTTCTTTTCCTAAACCACATGGATCCACTGGAGTCACTACATGTTTGTTCTTTTCGTAAACCACATTGATCCACTACAGTCATTGCATGTGTCTTCTTTTCCTAAACCAGATTGATACACTCAGAGACACTACATGTGTGTTCTTTTCCTAATCCACATGGATCCACCGGATTCATTGTATGTCTTTTCCTAAACCACATTGACCCACTCGAGTCACTTTATGTGTGTTCTTTTCCTAAACCACATTGATCCACTCGAGTCATTGCATGTGTGTTCTATTCCTAAATCAAATTGATCCACTAGAGTCACTTCACGTGTGTTCTTTTCCTGAACCACATGGATCCACTAGAGTCATTGCATGTGTGTTTTCCTAAACCACATTGATCCACTGGTGACATTGCATGAGTGTTCTTTTCCTAAACCACATTGATCCACTAGAGTCATTGCATGTGTGTTCTTTTCCTAAACCACATGGATCCACAGGTGACATTCCATGTGTGTTGTTTTCCTAAACCACATTGATACACTAGAGTCACTACATGTGTGTTCTTTTCCTAAACCACATGGATCCACTAGAGTCACTATATGTCTATTATTTTCCTAAACCACATTGATCCACTGGAATCACTACATGTGTGTTCTTTTCCTAAACAACATGGATCCACTAGAGTCACTGCATGTGTGATCTTTTCCTAAACCACATGGATCCACTAGTGACAATGCATTTGTGTTCTTTTCCTAAACCATATAGATCCACTAGAGTCAATACATGTGTGTTCTTTTCCTAAACCACATTGATCCAATGGTGTCATTGCATGTGTGTTATTTTCCTAATCCACATTGATCCACTTGTGACATTGCATGTGTGTTCTTTTCCTAAACCACATTGATCCACTAGAGTCACTGCATGTGTGTTCTATTCCTAAATCTCATTGATCCACTAGAGTCACTGCATGTGTGTTCTTTTTCTAAACCACATGGATCCCCTAGAGTCATTGCGTGTGTCTTTTCCTAAACCACATTGATCCACTAGTGACATTGCATGTGTGTTCTTTTCCTAAACAACATTGATCCACTAGAGTCATTACATGTGTGTTCTTTTCCTAAACCACATGGATCCACTCGTGAGATTCCATGTGTCTTTTTTTCCTAAACCACATTGATCCACTAGAGTCACTTCATGTGTTTTCTTTTCCTAAACTAGATTGATCCACTAGAGTCACTGCATTTGTGTTCTTTTCCTAAACCACATGGACCCACTAGAGTCACTTCATGTGTTCTTTTCCGAAACCACATTGATCCACTCGAGTCACTGCATGTGATTTATTTTCCTAAACCACATTGATCCACTAGAGTCACTACAGGTGTGTTCTTTTCCTAAACCCCATTGATCCAGTGGAGTTATTGCATGTGTGTTCTTTTCCTAAACCACATTGATCCACTAGAGACACTACATGTGTGTTCTTTTCATAAACCACATGGATCCACTAGAGTCACTACATGTCTGTTATTTTCCTTAACCACATTTTTTTTGACTCAGGACTGTGAGGCAAAGAGCCCCACAACAAATTTATTAAACTCAAAGCAACAAGAACAAAGTAATTACAAAATTTAAAAAAAGTACAAAGGGTAACACCAACACTATATCACCACACCTATATCATAACTCAAGGTAATCCATTGATGCAATATAGCAGCTTGTCCTTGTGCTTAGCTTTGATCCTGTATTGCAGCATGGTCATATCATGGATGAATTTACCTTTCTAACTAGCAAACATAGCCATAGTGTTGTTGAATATTTTCCCATTTCTGAGAAGCCAGATATTATAACATGCAGTGATAAGCACTTCCATGAAAAACGGTTTACCAAAGCTTTGCTTAGTAGATGCCACCACCGCCTGAATACTATCATTAGACTGCCAGGTTATTTGCAAATAATTCCAGATACGAATACTGAAATTGCATTCAAAAAACAAGTGGGCACGATCCTCATATTTCCGTAGAGGACAAAGCACACAATGTGTGTCCGAAGTCACATTCCAATGTCTACGTTGTTGTAAATCTCTGGTGTTTAGTCTGTCAGATAGAAGCAGCCAGGCAAAAACCTTGGTTTTCATTGTGCATTTTGATTTCTAGAGCCATTTGAATACACAGGGAACAACAATATGCTTATGAATAAGACGATAGAACTGACGAGGGGTATAAAACTCCCCCCACTGATAGGACCAAACATCCAGCTGACCAGTTCTAGGATGGGATTCGAGCATCACTTGCAATTCCTGCAGCTCCTTGAACGCCCTACTCAAAAGTGGGAGATAAAATAGACTCATAAAATCATCATTATCCAAGACCTGTGCTACAGAGAGCTGATCATTTAAGACATAAGAGAAAAGACATGGGAATCTCAGGTTTAAAGGTTTATTGTCTCCTTGCATAATCCAATTATCAATCCAAAAAAGAAAGGTGTTCCCAGAACCGAAAGTGATTGCAGCCACACCTCTGAAATTATCGACTTGCTTAAGTACATCACGCCACCAAAACGATCCACACATCTTTTCTGCATGCGGGACCTTCCCCTGATAGTGAGCATACCAGATAAGATTGACCGAAGGTATATCCTTATGATTATAAAACTTGTCTAGAAATTTAATCAAAAGAGCAGCATTCTGTTTCTGAAAGTTAACAATCCCAAGACCACCACTTGACTTAGGCTGGAAAATTAGATCCCATGCAGCAAGAGATTGCTTAGGCTCATCAATCTTATCTCTCCATAAACACTGTCTAAGAATTCTGTCCAGTTGTTTGGTCAGACCAATTGGCAGTTGTAAGGTGCAGAGAAAGTGTAATGGCATGGAAGCCAAAGTTGAATTAATCAATTGTAGTCTGGCCCCTCTAGATAAAAAACTTGAGCTAGCAGACAACTTTCTTTCAAGTCTACAAACCAGAGGCACGAGTTCACTAATTGTTGGCCTAGTAGTGCCAAGAGGCAGTCCCAGATAAGTGAAAGGCATATTACCACATATACAACCAAATTCAGAGGTGATCTGTAGCATGACATCATGAGACACATTAATGGGTACCATCATAGATTTATCAAAATTAATATCCAGACCAGTGGATATACTGAATTTATTCAGAACCTCTTTAAGCTCTTTCAATTGTTTTAAATCAGCTGGCATAATCAAGAGTGTGTCATCAGCATACTGTAAGATAGGGAAATCCTCATCATAAGTTTCAATTGGTCTAGATATAATTCCCTGTCTGGATAAATCATTTACTACAGACTGCAAGAGATCAAACCCAAAAGAGTAAAGCAAAGGCGATAAGGGGTCACCCTGTCTGACTCGTCTTTTGCAAACAAACCATTTACCTAGAACCCCATTTAGAAGGATGGATGATGTACCAAAAGATAGAAGCCTTTTGATCCATAACAACCACAAATCATTAAATCCCTTGTGCTTCATTATTTATAAAATTGCCTCATGCTCAATTGTATCAAAAGCTTTAGCAAAGTCTAGCTTGATAATGACAATAGGATTTTTGGATAGTTGACATAAATAAATATATTCCATAGACCAGGCTAGATAGTCATGTATTGATCTAGATCTCAAAAAACCATACTGGTTCTTATGTAAACATTTAAGAATGGCCTCTTGTAGTCTATTGGAAGCAAGCTTAGTTAAAAACTTTAAGAACACAATTGTCAAGGAAATTGGCCTGAAATCATTAACATTTACAGGAACTTGCTTCTTGGGCACCAGAGTAATATAGGAACCATTAATATTTTCCAAATTAAGTGTTCCTTCCTGAAATTCTTTAGCAAGGATATAAAAATCCTCCTGGGCAATTGACCAACTTTTTTAAGGAATAATCCATTGAATCCATCTGGGCCAGGTGCTCTGTCAGTTGGCATGGCTTTTATCACATCATCCATTTCAGTTTTTGTAAAAGGTACAGTCAAATCCTGCAAACCATCTACTTTTGGCAGTAAAGTTTGCAGATCAAATTGCATGTCAATGCCTTTAGACTGACCCATCCTCTGCTTATAGCTAGACCTTAACAAACTTGCCATGGCTTGGTGATCATTCACATCGTTTCCATCAGCATCCTTAAGCATAGCAATCACATTTCTATGGTATATTTCTGTGTCCATAGCATGAAAGAACTTCGTATTCTCTTCCCCTTGTTTAATCCATCTAATAGAGCAACGCTTTTTCCAATATCTGCTTTCAGCTAGAAGTAAATCCTCCAAGTGTAGCTTTACAATTTGACGGAAATTAAATTCGGAAGTGTACGGAGCCATGTTTTCTTCCAAATTATCTAGAATTAGGATAACTTCATTCCACCTTTTAATTAGATACTTCAACTGGGATAGATTAGTCTGCCAATTTTTAAGTTCATATCTTAGGCTTTTAAGCTTATAAACCACCCTAGCTGAAATGTGTGGTTTTTGAGAACCTCTCTTCCATGAATTTTACACACAATCGTTAAAGCCCGACATTTATACCCAGTAATTTTCAAATCTAAATAGATTAGACTTGGGGATCATTGTATCCATGACAACCACACAGGGAAGGTGATCAGAACCAGTATGGGCTAAAGGCAGTACAATAGAATTAGGATAATCAGAAATCCAATTAGAGCTAGTAAAAACTAGTCAAGTTGTTCTAGCAAAGGTGAGCGTTGCATATTAGACCAAGTGAATGAACGTCCTTTTAGTGGCAATTCCAGTAAACCAAGATGACCAATTATTTCATTGAATAAGAACATGTCATTAGTATCTCCTCCAGGTCTATTACGATTATCTTGTGATCTTATAAAATTGAAATCACCAAGCAGTAACCAATTCTTAGTCATAGGAATTTTTAGATCATATAGCCAAGCCACAAAATTATGTCTCTCAATACCCTGGCATGGTCCATAAACACAAACCAGAACCCAGGCAACATTGTTATGCAAAGAAGTAAATCTGACCATAACACCAAATTGCTGTGTATCCATCAGCACACCAGAAAACACTAAGGAATTCCAAAGGACTAGAATTCCTCTAGAAGCTCCCCTTGAAGGAGAGAAGACAAAATAATCAAATTTTTAGGAGCAAATTTTCTAATGAATCTCCAGTCAATATTCTCACATTTTTGTTTCTTGTAAACATAATATATCACAAGCACACTCTTCAATCTTAGATCTCACATCCCTCTGTCTATTTTTTGCATTTATCCCTCTAACATTCCAACACAGGATTCTCCAACTTCTTTTGGATAAGTTACTCATTAAAACAGTAATATAGTTTTAAAGGATAACTCAATGCATAACACTGAATATAAAGGATCAAGTACTGGTACTGCCAAAAGATAACACACCATAATACACAAAGTACTACTGACAAGCAGACCCCAATACACTGATAAAATAAGGTACAACATCCATCCAACAATGGTTCAGCAACTGACCCATAGACTAAAGCACAGACTGAAGCATAGAGACAAATAACAGAGGACACATGATGGAAAACATCAAACTGACTCAAAACCCAGCATACCCCAACTAGAACACAACACCTCACATATAACCATGAACAATCTTCAGTCATCATCAGAACCCTTGCATTGGTGAGAAGAAGAAGGCCTAGCCTCAAGCTGATCCTTGGTGAGTTTTGTTGGATCAATACCTAGCTCCCTTCCAACTCTCTGCATAACTGAAATTGGAGTAATGGGAATCTTCAGCTCATCTTGGTCATTGTCCTCTGATTGCTTATGTTTGCCTTCTTGCTCCTCTTTGTCCAATTCCACTAATAGCAGTTTGGATCTGCATTTTTTCTTAGGCCTGGTAACAGACCCCAAGACTAGTTTTGGCCTACAGCCATCAGATTATAGGCAGCTGCGAGTAAATCGACATTTTGCCGATTTTACCAAAGGGGTTTTTCCTTTCCTATATTTAGGTTTCCTAACAGATGTAGGTGAGGCCGAGAACACTGGAGCAACCAAATCCACAACATTGTTTTCAAAAGACAGAGTCCTTGCCACAACTCACTCTTTTGGGATCACAACCTTACTCCTCTGATTCACAGACTGAGGCACCTTGAAATCAAATTGGCCAAGAACATCAGGATCAAAAGCAACTGCCCATGATCTTATTATCAGAGTAAACAGAGATAGTTGCAGAGATAGTTGAACATGTCTAGCCATTATAGATGGCAAGAGTAGATCAAACAGCCTCTTCCATTGCAATTCCGGAGGTAAAACAGGCCCAAAAACAGTTGTCACACATCCAACGTGCAACACATTGAAAGTGATGTGACCAGCAAAGTGTTGATGTAACACATCATTTGTGGACCCAGAGTTCACAGAAAGGTCCAGAACCATCGACTCCTATTCATCATCTTCATCAACGTGTTGTCCCTCATCCTCTTGACCTGCATTATGATGGTGTTGGGCATGGTTGTCAGGTACAGCATCCCAGCCTACCTCGGGATACTAAGGCCCAACTAACAGGTTATTATTGGGATGTAAATTGCCAGGAAAAGGATGAGGGTTTCCATCAAATATCATCTGATCCTCATCAGCAGGTAACTCATCCGCAAAATCTGCAGAGAGAATATAAATAACAGCAATCCAAGTAACTTTAACTCCTCCTACTGAAGAAAATTTCCCAAAGACTACATCCCGTGGTACTAGTTGTGGAGATGGAAAAGAGGCATAAACTAGGGTACGCTCCAGGATGGGATCATTATTGTTCCAAAAGTGAAATTGCCCAAACGTAGAAACTGCATTAGCAATGTCAATATTGTTGCGGTAATCTGGGGGGATTCCTAAAATCATTAACCAGCCCCTACGAAAACCATGAGTAGCACGGTAGTTCTCCTCAGCATTATCCACATGCAGAAAATGGACCACTCTGTTTACAATCTGATAATTTCCATGCTGAACCAGGGCATTGGCAGAGTTTGGACCGCCTAACTAAAATACCCCCACTCCAAACAGGCTAGGCTGGGCGTCAATGACATTACGTTGGAGTGGTCCAACAAGAAAGTTCTGTACCTGATTATGCCAAAGAGCAGCAGTCTGAGGTGGTGGGCGGGGTTCCACCATAGCAATGCAGAACGATTGATGTTGCGCCAGCGGATCTTGTGCAGCATAGTAGTACGTCCTCGGAAGCCTCGTACCACCACCATCAATAATATCATGGCCCCAAGGTAGCCATGGCAGAGGATCAATAACAAACACCGCCATTGTTGAGATTGGCTCGGCCTGCGGCAAAGAAAGGGAAACACTAGTTGTAGCAGAAAGACTAGGGTTAGAGACAGGCGTTAAGTTCAGCAGCGACGGGATCCTCTAGTTAAGAGGGACAGAAGTTGTATTAGAAGCCAAAACGACAACTGTAGCAGACACAGATCCGGTAGTATCCTGAAGGCCCTTTACACCTTTTGGTACCCACTTTTTGTACAACAAGGCTTTCCTATTTAAACAATGTCTTTTAATATGTCCGTAACTGAAACAAGATCGACATTTGACGTCATTAAGACACATATTAGTTTGATGACTCATACTTAAGAAGCGACCACAAGTCCAGACTTGATATGCCATATCATCAATCAACCTTTCAAAAGCCTCATCATGATCGCCGAACTCACTCGTCAACCCTGTCTGTCTAGGGTGATGCAAGGGAGACTGATCAGTATGACTTATCAAACTGTCAACTGAGCCAGGAATAGAACAATCCACTTCCTTAATCAGATTATCAGAACTAGAATTGCACCCAGAATTCTGACTAGAGGAATGCAGATTACCAAATTTAATAGAGTTGGAAGTGTTGGCCAATATATCAGCAGGTAAAATCACACTAGGAGTACTAGAGTGAGAGTAACCCTGACATGCAGAATAACATAAAGACTCTGAGAAAACCAGTTTCTTATTAGGAGCTTTTCCAGAGTTCAAAATGGACTTGGGCTTGAAGCTATTGATAACAGCCAGACCTCTACGGACATAAATCTTTGATGGACTAACCACCGTCCATTCTTCATCAGATTCTTTTTTCCACAACTTAAATTCCCTCATCCAATTTGGTCCACCTTGACTCCAGTAAGCAACCAACTTACTGGAGACACAGAAAGAGAACACTCTATCTCTTATTAGAATAACTCGCAGCTCACTGGCAAACCCTCCAAGAATGGATTCAAGCATAATTCCCACCAGAAATTTATCCATTCTAAAAGCAGCTCAGCCAAAAGAAACCACAAGGGTGAAAAATCCAGAGTCCTCAGTTGGATGAACACTCACATTAAACTTCTTATGTACATCCTTGGCAAAATTACAACCATGCGAGAAGTCAAGCCCAAGTAAAAAACCAGAATAACCTGATAGAGATCGAACACAAGCTGGGACATGGCCAAGAAGATTATTCGTTGACCCAGCCAATGAGAGTGCCTTTCCCATTCTGACTACATGCGAATTGAACTGTAGTTTATTCCCAATCATAAAGTAATCAATCCTTTGAACAAATTTTTGGGCAATAGCAATACCTTTAGCATTATGCAACACTAACCAATTATTCCTGGCCCAAAGAACTAAAGAACCGTCATAGGACTTCATACGATCACGATCAAGATCGTGCAAAGTAGAGTACGTAATCTAACAACATTTACAGATAGTTTCTAGATCCGAAAAACCAAGAAGATTTGAGTCTGACGTAGGGGTACAATCCACTTGGCCCAAAGCAGATCCAACATTCAGAGAGATATCACTAGACGTGATCAGGAATAGGTCGCATATCGGAGTAATAGTGCAAGGGCCTACCGTAGCCACATGATCAGGGAAAATTACCTCGACACCTAGAGAGATCAACTCATTCTCGTGCAGATTCCTTCCAACAATGCTCACACCTTTGATATTGGTAAGCGAAATCCAATGAGCCTAGATGCAGATGAAACCCTCCTTGAAATCTGAACCAGATGCGGTGAACATCACCCTCCATTGCTACGTCGGTGGTAGCATGATCAAGGAAAAAACGGGACAGACGTATAGAGGAGAGGGTGATCGGATCAGAATCCGAGTAGGCTCACCGGAGAGGGAGATCGTCAGCGAAGAGGTTTAGGAGGCGACTAAGGCAGGAGGGGGTGGGAGGCGGGGCATTGGAGGTGATCATCATCATCGCTTCTCCATCGACCATCCATGTTTCCCCCATCTATGAGTGAGTATTGATCCACTAGTGACATTGCATGTGTGTTCTTTTCCTAAACCAGATTGATCCACTAGAGTCACTTCATGCGTGTTCTTTTCATGTGTGTTACTTTACTAAACCACATGGATCCACTGGTGACATTTCATGTGTGTTCTTTTTGTAAACGACATTGATCCACTAGAGTCACTTCATGCGTGTTCTTTTCCTAAAACACGTGGATCCACTAGAGTCATTGCATGTGTGTTCTTTTTCTAAACCACATGGAGCCACTGGTGATATTTCATGCGTGTTCTTTTTGTAAACAACATTGATCCACTAGAGTCACTTCATGTGTGTTCTTTTCCTAAACCACATGGATCCACGAGAGTCATTGCATGTATGTTCTTTTTCTAAACCACATCGATCCACTAGATTCACTCCATATCTTTTCTTTTCCTAAACGACATGGATCCACTAGTTCCATTGCATGTGTGTTCTTTTCCTAAACCACATTAATCCACTAGAGTCATTGCATGTGTTATTTTTCCTAAACCACATTTATCCACTAAGTTCATTGCATGTGTGTTCTTTTCCTAAGCCACATTGTTCCACTAGAGTCATTGCATCGGTGTTCTTTTCCTAAACCACATTGATCCACTAGAGTCACTACATGTGTGTTTTTTTCCTAAACGACATGGATCCACTAGAGTCACTGTATGTGCGTTCTTTTCCTAAACCACATTGATCCACTAGAGTCACTACATGTGTTTTCTTTTCCTAAGCCACATTGACCCACTAGATTCACTACATGTGTGTTATTTTCCTAAACCACATAGATCCACTAGAGTCACTGGATGTGTGTTGTTTTCCTCAACCACATTGTTCCAATGGTGACACTGCATTTGTGTTCTTTTCCTAAACCACATTGATCCACTTGTGACATTACATGTGTGTTCTTTTCCTAAACCACATTGATCCACTAGAGTCATTGCATGTGTGTTCTATTCGTAAATCACATTGATCCACTAGAGTCATTTCATGTCTGTTCTTTTCCTGAACCACATGGATCCACTAGAGTCATTGCATGTGTGTTTTCCTAAACCACATTGATCCACTAGTGACATTGCATGTGTGTTCTTTTCCTAAACCACATTGATCCACTAGAGTCATTGCATGTGTGTTCTTTTCGTAAACCACATGGATCCACTGGTGACATTCCATGTGTGTTGTTTTCCTAAACCACATTGATACACTAGAGTCACTACATGTGTGTTATTTTCCTAAACCACATGGGTCCACTAGAGTCACTATATGTCTGTTATTTTCCTAAACCACATTGATCCATTAGAACCACTACATGTGTGTTCTTTTGCTAAACCACATGGATCCACTAGTGACATTGCATTTGTGTTCTTTTCCTAAACCACATTCATCCACTAGAGTCACTACATGTGTGTTCTTTTCCTAAACCACATTGATCCACAAGAGTCACTGCATATGTGTTCTTTTACTAAACCACATGGATCCACTAGTGACATTGCATGTGTGTTCTTTTCCTAAACCACATAGATCCACTAGAGTCACTGGATGTGTGTTGTTTTCCTCAACCACATTGATCCAATGGTGACATTACATGTGTGTTCTTTTCCTAAACCACATTTATCCACTTGTGACATTACATGTGTGTTCTTTTCCTAAACCACATTGATCCACTGGAGTCACTGCATGTGTGTTCTATTCCTAAATCACATTGATCCACTAGAGTCACTTCATGTGTGTTCTTTTCCTGAACCACATGGATCCACTAGAGTCATTGCTTGTGTGTTTTCCTAAACCACATTGATCCACTAGTGACATTGCATGTGTGTTCTTTTCCTAAACCACATTGATCCACTAGAGTCATTGCATGTGTGTTCTTTTCCTAAACCACATGGATCCATTGGTGACATTCCATGTGAGTTGTTTTCCTAAACCACATTGATACACTAGAGTCACTACATGTGTGTTCTTTTCCTAAACCACATGGATCCACTAGAGTCACTATATGTCTGATATTTTCCTAAACCACATTGATCCACTAGAATCACTACATGTGTGTTCTTTTCCTAAACAACATGGATCCACTAGATTCAGTACATGTGTGTTCTTTTCCTAAACCACATGGATCCACTAGTGACATTGCATTTGTGTTCTTTTCCTAAACCACATAGATCCACTAGAGTGAATACATGTGTGTTCTTTTCCTAAACCACATTGATCCAATGGTGTCATTGCATGTGTGTTCTTTTCCTAAACCACATTGATCCACTTGTGACATTGCATGTGTGTTCTTTTCCTAAACCACATGGATCCACGAGAGTCATTGCATGTATGTTCTTTTTCTAAACCACATCGATCCACTAGATTCACTCCATATCTTTTCTTTTCCTAAACGACATGGATCCACTAGTTCCATTGCATGTGTGTTCTTTTCCTAAACCACATTAATCCACTAGAGTCATTGCATGTGTTATTTTTCCTAAACCACATTTATCCACTAAGTTCATTGCATGTGTGTTCTTTTCCTAAGCCACATTGTTCCACTAGAGTCATTGCATCGGTGTTCTTTTCCTAAACCACATTGATCCACTAGAGTCACTACATGTGTGTTTTTTTCCTAAACGACATGGATCCACTAGAGTCACTGTATGTGCGTTCTTTTCCTAAACCACATTGATCCACTAGAGTCACTACATGTGTTTTCTTTTCCTAAGCCACATTGACCCACTAGATTCACTACATGTGTGTTATTTTCCTAAACCACATAGATCCACTAGAGTCACTGGATGTGTGTTGTTTTCCTCAACCACATTGTTCCAATGGTGACACTGCATTTGTGTTCTTTTCCTAAACCACATTGATCCACTTGTGACATTACATGTGTGTTCTTTTCCTAAACCACATTGATCCACTAGAGTCATTGCATGTGTGCTCTATTCGTAAATCACATTGATCCACTAGAGTCATTTCATGTCTGTTCTTTTCCTGAACCACATGGATCCACTAGAGTCATTGCATGTGTGTTTTCCTAAACCACATTGATCCACTAGTGACATTGCATGTGTGTTCTTTTCCTAAACCACATTGATCCACTAGAGTCATTGCATGTGTGTTCTTTTCGTAAACCACATGGATCCACTGGTGACATTCCATGTGTGTTGTTTTCCTAAACCACATTGATACACTAGAGTCACTACATGTGTGTTATTTTCCTAAACCACATGGGTCCACTAGAGTCACTATATGTCTGTTATTTTCCTAAACCACATTGATCCATTAGAACCACTACATGTGTGTTCTTTTGCTAAACCACATGGATCCACTAGTGACATTGCATTTGTGTTCTTTTCCTAAACCACATTCATCCACTAGAGTCACTACATGTGTGTTCTTTTCCTAAACCACATTGATCCACAAGAGTCACTGCATATGTGTTCTTTTACTAAACCACATGGATCCACTAGTGACATTGCATGTGTGTTCTTTTCCTAAACCACATAGATCCACTAGAGTCACTGGATGTGTGTTGTTTTCCTCAACCACATTGATCCAATGGTGACATTACATGTGTGTTCTTTTCCTAAACCACATTTATCCACTTGTGACATTACATGTGTGTTCTTTTCCTAAACCACATTGATCCACTGGAGTCATTGCATGTGTGTTCTATTCCTAAATCACATTGATCCACTAGAGTCACTTCATGTGTGTTCTTTTCCTGAACCACATGGATCCACTAGAGTCATTGCTTGTGTGTTTTCCTAAACCACATTGATCCACTAGTGACATTGCATGTGTGTTCTTTTCCTAAACCACATTGATCCACTAGAGTCATTGCATGTGTGTTCTTTTCCTAAACCACATGGATCCATTGGTGACATTCCATGTGAGTTGTTTTCCTAAACCACATTGATACACTAGAGTCACTACATGTGTGTTCTTTTCCTAAACCACATGGATCCACTAGAGTCACTATATGTCTGATATTTTCCTAAACCACATTGATCCACTAGAATCACTACATGTGTGTTCTTTTCCTAAACAACATGGATCCACTAGATTCAGTACATGTGTGTTCTTTTCCTAAACCACATGGATCCACTAGTGACATTGCATTTGTGTTCTTTTCCTAAACCACATAGATCCACTAGAGTGAATACATGTGTGTTCTTTTCCTAAACCACATTGATCCAATGGTGTCATTGCATGTGTGTTCTTTTCCTAAACCACATTGATCCACTTGTGACATTGCATGTGTGTTCTTTTCCTAAACCACATTGTTCCACTAGAGTCACTGCATGTGTGTTCTATTCGTAAATCACATTGATCCACTAGAGTCACTTCATGTGTGTTCTTTTTCTAAACCACATGGATCCGCTAGAGTCATTGCGTGTGTTTTTTCCTAAACCACATTGATCCACTAGTGACATTGCATGTGTGTTTTTTCCTAAACAACATTGATCCACTAGAGTCATTACAGGTGTGTTCTTTTCCTAAACCACATTGATCCACTAGAGTCACTGCATGTGTGTTCTTTTCCTAAACCACATGGATCTGCTGGAGTCACTGCATGTTTGTTCTTTTCCTAAACCACATTGATCCACTACAGTCATTGCATGTGTGTTCTTTTCCTAAACTACATTGATACACTCAGAGTCACTACATGTGTGTTCTTTTCCTAATCCACATTGATCCACTGGAGTCATTGCATGTCTTTTCCTAAACCACAATGACCCACTCGAGTCACTTTATGTGTGTTCTTTTGCTAAACCACATTGATCCACTAGAGTCATTGCATGTGGGTTGTTTTCCTAAACCACATTGATCCACTAGAGTCATTGCATGTGTGTTATTTTCCTAGACCACATTGATCCACTACAATCATTGCATGTGTATTCTTTTCCTAAACCACATTGATCCACTAGCGTCACTACGTGTGATTTCTTTTCCTAAATCACATTCATCCACTAGAGTCACTACATGTGTGTTCTTTTCCTAAACCACATCGATCAACAAGAGTCACTGCATATGTGTTCTTTTACTAAACCACATCGATCCACTAGTGACATTGCATGTGTGTTCTTTTCCTAAACCACATAGATCCACTAGAGTCACTGGATGTGTGTTGTTTTCCTCAACCACATTGATCCAATGGTGACATTACATGTGTGTTCTTTTCCTAAACCACATATATCCACTAGAGTCATTGCATGTGTGTTCTATTCCTAAATCACATTGGTCCACTAGAGTCACTTCATCTGTGTTCTTTTCCTGAACCACATGGATCCACTAGAGTCATTGCATGTGTTTTTTCCTAAACCACATTGATCCACTATTGACATTGCATGTGTGTTGTTTTCCTAAACCACATTGATGCACTAGAGTCATTGCATGTGTGTTCTTTTCCTAAACCACATGGATCCACTGGTGACATTCCATGTGTGTTGTTTTCCTAAACCACATTGATACACTAGAGTCACTCCATGTGTGTTCTTTTCCTAAACCACATGGATCCACTAGAGTCACTATATGTCTGTTATTTTCCTAAACCACATTGATCAACTAGAATCACTACATGTGTGTTCTTTTCCTAAACAGCATGGATCCACTAGAGTCACTACATGTGTATTCTTTTCCTAAACCACATGGATCCACTAGTGACATGGCATTTGTGTTCTTTTCCTAAACCACATAGATCCACTAGAGTCAATACATGTGTGTTCTTTTCCTAAACCACATTGATCCAATGGTGTCATTGCATGTGTGTTCTTTTACTAAACCACATTGATCCACTTGTGAAATTGCATGTCTGTTCTTTTCCTAAACCACATTGATCCACTAGAGTCATTGCATGTGTGTTCTATTCGTAAATCACGTTGATCCACTAGAGTCACTTCATATGTGTTCTTTTTCTAAACCACATGGATCCACTAGAGTCATTGCGTGTGTTTTTTCCTAAACCACATTGATCCACTAGTGACATTGCATGTGTGTTTTTTCCTAAACAACATTGATCCACTAGAGTCATTACAGGTGTGTTCTTTTCCTAAACCACATTGATCCACTAGAGTCACTGCATGTGTGTTCTTTTCCTAAACCACATGGATCTGCTGGAGTCACTGCATGTTTGTTCTTTTCCTAAACCACATTGATCCACTACAGTCATTGCATGTGTGTTCTTTTCCTAAACTACATTGATACACTCAGAGTCACTACATGTGTGTTCTTTTCCTAATCCACATTGATCCACTGGAGTCATTGCATGTCTTTTCCTAAACCACAATGACCCACTCGAGTCACTTTATGTGTGTTCTTTTGCTAAACCACATTGATCCACTAGAGTCATTGCATGTGGGTTGTTTTCCTAAACCACATTGATCCACTAGAGTCATTGCATGTGTGTTATTTTCCTAGACCACATTGATCCACTACAATCATTGCATGTGTATTCTTTTCCTAAACCACATTGATCCACTAGCGTCACTACGTGTGATTTCTTTTCCTAAATCACATTCATCCACTAGAGTCACTACATGTGTGTTCTTTTCCTAAACCACATCGATCAACAAGAGTCACTGCATATGTGTTCTTTTACTAAACCACATCGATCCACTAGTGACATTGCATGTGTGTTCTTTTCCTAAACCACATAGATCCACTAGAGTCACTGGATGTGTGTTGTTTTCCTCAACCACATTGATCCAATGGTGACATTACATGTGTGTTCTTTTCCTAAACCACATATATCCACTAGAGTCATTGCATGTGTGTTCTATTCCTAAATCACATTGGTCCACTAGAGTCACTTCATCTGTGTTCTTTTCCTGAACCACATGGATCCACTAGAGTCATTGCATGTGTTTTTTCCTAAACCACATTGATCCACTATTGACATTGCATGTGTGTTGTTTTCCTAAACCACATTGATGCACTAGAGTCATTGCATGTGTGTTCTTTTCCTAAACCACATGGATCCACTGGTGACATTCCATGTGTGTTGTTTTCCTAAACCACATTGATACACTAGAGTCACTCCATGTGTGTTCTTTTCCTAAACCACATGGATCCACTAGAGTCACTATATGTCTGTTATTTTCCTAAACCACATTGATCAACTAGAATCACTACATGTGTGTTCTTTTCCTAAACAGCATGGATCCACTAGAGTCACTACATGTGTATTCTTTTCCTAAACCACATGGATCCACTAGTGACATGGCATTTGTGTTCTTTTCCTAAACCACATAGATCCACTAGAGTCAATACATGTGTGTTCTTTTCCTAAACCACATTGATCCAATGGTGTCATTGCATGTGTGTTCTTTTACTAAACCACATTGATCCACTTGTGAAATTGCATGTCTGTTCTTTTCCTAAACCACATTGATCCACTAGAGTCATTGCATGTGTGTTCTATTCGTAAATCACGTTGATCCACTAGAGTCACTTCATATGTGTTCTTTTTCTAAACCACATGGATCCACTAGAGTCATTGCGTGTGTTTTTTCCTAAACCACATTGATCCACTAGTGACATTGCATGTGTATTTTTCCTAAACAACATTGATCCACTAGAGTCATTACAGGTGTGTTCTTTTCCTAAACCACATTGATCCACTACAGTCACTGCATGTGTGTTCTTTTCCTAAACCACATGGATCCACTGGAGTCACTTCATGTTTGTTCTTTTCCAAAACCACATTGATCCACTACAGTCATTGCATGTGTGTTCTTTTCCTAAACCACATTGATACACTCAGAGTCACTGCATGTATGTTCTTTTCCTAATCCACATTGATCCATAGGAGTCATTTCATGTCTTTTCCTAAACCACAATTACCCACTCGAGTCACTTTATGTGTGTTCTTTTGCTAAACCACATTGATCCACTGGAGTCATTGCATGTGTGTTGTTTTCCTAAACCACATTGATCCACTAGAGTCATTGCATGTGTGATATTTTCCTAGACCACATTGATCCACTACAATCATTGCATGTGTATTCTTTTCCTAAACCACATTGATCCACTAGAGTCACTACATGTGATTTGTTTTCCTAAATCACATTGATACACTAGAGTCACTACATGTGTGTTCTTTTCCTAAACCACATCGATCCACAAGAGTCACTGCATATGTGTTCTTTTACTAAACCACATGGATCCACTAGTGACATTGCATGTGTGTTCTTTTCCTAAACCACATAGATCCACGAGAGTCACTGGATGTGTGTTGTTTTCCTCAACGACATTGATCCAATGGTGACATTACATGTGTGTTCTTTTCCTAAACCACATTTATCCACTTGTGACATTACATGTGTGTTCTTTTCCTAAACCACATTGATCCACTAGAGTCATTGCATGTGTGTTCTATTCCTAAATCACATTGATCCACTAGAGTCACTTCATGTGTGTTCTTTTCCTGAACCACATGGATCCACTAGAGTCATTGCATGTCTGTTTTCCTAAACCACATTGATCCACTAGTGACATTGCATGTGTGTTCTTTTCCTAAACCACATTGATCCACTAGAGTCATTGCATGTGTGTTCTTTTCCTAAACCACATTGATCCACTTGTGACATTCCATGTGTGATGTTTTCCTAAACCAGATTGATACACTAGAGTCACTGCATGTGTGTTCTTTTCCTAAACCACATGGATCCACTAGAGTCACTATATGTCTGTTATTTTCCAAAACCACATTGATCCACTAGAATCACTACATGTGTGTTCTTTTCCTAAACAACATGGATCCACTAGAGTCACTAGATGTGTATTCTTTTCCTAAACCACATGGATCCACTAGTGACATGGCATTTGTGTTCTTTTCCTAAACCACATAGATCCACTAGAGTCAATACATGTGTGTTCTTTTCCTTAACCACATTGATCCAATGGTGTCATTGCATGTGTGTTCTTTTCCTAAACCACATTGATCCACTTGTGAAATTGCATGTCTGTTCTTTTCCTAAACCACATTGATCCACTAGAGTCACTGCATGTGTGTTCTATTCGTAAATCACATTGATCCACTAGAGTCACTGCATATGTGTTCTTTTTCTAAACCACATGGATCCACTAGAGTCATTGCGTGTGTTTTTTCTTAAACCACATTGATCCACTAGTGACACTGCATGTGTATTTTTCCTAAACAACATTGATCCACTAGAGTCATTACAGGTGTGTTCTTTTCCTAAACCACATTGATCCACTACAGTCACTGCATGTCTGTTCTTTTCCTAAACCACATTGATCCACTACAGTCACTGCATGTGTGTTGTTTTCCTAAACCACATTGATGCACTAGAGTCATTGCATGTGTGTTCTTTTCCTAAACCACATGGATCCACTGGTGACATTCCATGTGTGTTGTTTTCCTAAACCACATTGATACACTAGAGTCACTCCATGTGTGTTCTTTTCCTAAACCACATGGATCCACTAGAGTCACTATATGTCTGTTATTTTCCTAAACCACATTGATCCACTAGAATCACTACATGTGTGTTCTTTTCCTAAACAGCATGGATCCACTAGAGTCACTACATGTGTATTCTTTTCCTAAACCACATGGATCCACTAGTGACATGGCATTTGTGTTCTTTTCCTAAACCACATAGATCCACTAGAGTCAATACATGTGTGTTCTTTTCCTAAACCACATTGATCCAATGGTGTCATTGCATGTGTGTTCTTTTACTAAACCACATTGATCCACTTGTGAAATTGCATGTCTGTTCTTTTCCTAAACCACATTGATCCACTAGAGTCATTGCATGTGTGTTCTATTCGTAAATCACATTGATCCACTAGAGTCACTTCATATGTGTTCTTTTTCTAAACCACATGGATCCACTAGAGTCATTGCGTGTGTTTTTTCCTAAACCACATTGATCCACTAGTGACATTGCATGTGTATTTTTCCTAAACAACATTGATCCACTAGAGTCATTACAGGTGTGTTCTTTTCCTAAACCACATTGATCCACTACAGTCACTGCATGTGTGTTCTTTTCCTAAACCACATGGATCCACTGGAGTCACTTCATGTTTGTTCTTTTCCAAAACCACATTGATCCACTACAGTCATTGCATGTGTGTTCTTTTCCTAAACCACATTGATACACTCAGAGTCACCGCATGTATGTTCTTTTCCTAATCCACATTGATCCATAGGAGTCATTGCATGTCTTTTCCTAAACCACAATTACCCACTCGAGTCACTTTATGTGTGTTCTTTTGCTAAACCACATTGATCCACTGGAGTCATTGCATGTGTGTTGTTTTCCTAAACCACATTGATCCACTAGAGTCATTGCATGTGTGATATTTTCCTAGACCACATTGATCCACTACAATCATTGCATGTGTATTCTTTTCCTAAACCACATTGATCCACTAGAGTCACTACATGTGATTTGTTTTCCTAAATCACATTGATACACTAGAGTCACTACATGTGTGTTCTTTTCCTAAACCACATCGATCCACAAGAGTCACTGCATATGTGTTCTTTTACTAAACCACATGGATCCACTAGTGACATTGCATGTGTGTTCTTTTCCTAAACCACATAGATCCACGAGAGTCACTGGATGTGTGTTGTTTTCCTCAACCACATTGATCCAATGGTGACATTACATGTGTGTTCTTTTCCTAAACCACATTTATCCACTTGTGACATTACATGTGTGTTCTTTTCCTAAACTACATTGATCCACTAGAGTCATTGCATGTGTGTTCTATTCCTAAATCACATTGATCCACTAGGGTCACTTCATGTGTGTTCTTTTCCTGAACCACATGGATCCACTAGAGTCATTGCATGTCTGTTTTCCTAAACCACATTGATCCACTAGTGACATTGCATGTGTGTTCTTTTCCTAAACCACATTGATCCACTAGAGTCATTGCATGTGTGTTCTTTTCCTAAACCACATTGATCCACTTGTGACATTCCATGTGTGATGTTTTCCTAAACCAGATTGATACACTAGAGTCACTGCATGTGTGTTCTTTTCCTAAACCACATGGATCCACTACAGTCACTATATGTCTGTTATTTTCCAAAACCACATTGATCCACTAGAATCACTACATGTGTGTTCTTTTCCTAAACAACATGGATCCACTAGAGTCACTGCATGTGTGTTCTTTTCCTAATCCACATGGATCCACTAGTGACATTGCATTTGTGTTCTTTTTCTAAACCACATAGATCCACTAGAGTCAATACATGTGTGTTCTTTTCCTAAACCACATTGATCCAATGGTGTCATTGCATGTGTGTTCTTTTCCTAAACCACATTGATCCACTTGTGATATTGCATGTGTGTTCTTTTCCTAAACCACATTGATCCACTAGAGTCACTGCATGTGTGTTCTATTCGTAAATCACATTGACCCACTAGAGTCACTGCATGTGTGTTGTTTTTCTAAACCACATGGATCCGCTAGAGTCATTGCGTGTCTTTTTTCCTAAACCACATTTATCCACTACTGACATTGCATGTGTGTTTTTTCCTAAACAACATTGATCCACTAGAGTCATTACAGGTGTGTTCTTTTCCTAAACCACATTGATCCACTACAGTCACTGCATGTGTGTTCTTTTCCTAAACCACATGGATCCACTGGAGTCACTTCATGTTTGTTCTTTTCCTAAACTACATTGATCCACTACAGTCATTGCATGTGTGTTCTTTTCCTAAACCACATTGATACACTCAGAGTCACTGCATGTGTGTTCTTTTCCTAATCCACATTGATCCACTGGACTCATTGCATGTCTTTTCCTAAACCACAATGACCCACTCGAGTCACTTTATGTGTGTTCTTTTGCTAAACCACATTGATCCATTGGAGTCATTGCATGTGTGTTGTTTTCCTAAACCACATTGATCCACTAGAGTCATTGCATGTGTGTTATTTTCCTAGACCACATTGATACACTAGAATCATTGCATGTGTATTCTTTTCCTAAACCACATTGATCCACTAGAGTCACTACATGTGATTTGTTTTCCTAAATCACATTGATACACTAGAGTCACTACATGTGTGTTCTTTTCCTAAACCACATCGATCCACAAGAGTCACTGCATATGTGTTCTTTTACTAAACCACATGGATCCACTAGTGACATTGCATGTGTGTTCTTTTCCTAAACCACATAGATCCACGAGAGTCACTGGATGTGTGTTGTTTTCCTCAACCACATTGATCCAATGGTGACATTACATGTGTGTTCTTTTCCTAAACCACATTTATCCACTTGTGACATTACATGTGTGTTCTTTTCCTAAACCACATTGATCCACTAGAGTCATTGCATGTGTGTTCTATTCCTAAATCACATTGATCCACTAGAGTCACTTCATGTGTGTTCTTTTCCTGAACCACATGGATCCACTAGAGTCATTGCATGTCTGTTTTCCTAAACCACATTGATCCACTAGTGACATTGCATGTGTGTTCTTTTCCTAAACCACATTGATCCACTAGAGTCATTGCATGTGTGTTCTTTTCCTAAACCACATTGATCCACTTGTGACATTCCATGTGTGATGTTTTCCTAAACCAGATTGATACACTAGAGTCACTGCATGTGTGTTCTTTTCCTAAACCACATGGATCCACTACAGTCACTATATGTCTGTTATTTTCCAAAACCACATTGATCCACTAGAATCACTACATGTGTGTTCTTTTCCTAAACAACATGGATCCACTAGAGTCACTACATGTGTGTTCTTTTCCTAATCCACATGGATCCACTAGTGACATTGCATTTGTGTTCTTTTTCTAAACCACATAGATCCACTAGAGTCAATACATGTGTGTTCTTTTCCTAAACCACATTGATCCAATGGTGTCATTGCATGTGTGTTCTTTTCCTAAACCACATTGATCCACTTGTGATATTGCATGTGTGTTCTTTTCCTAAACCACATTGATCCACTAGAGTCACTGCATGTGTGTTCTATTCGTAAATCACATTGACCCACTAGAGTCACTGCATGTGTGTTGTTTTTCTAAACCACATGGATCCGCTAGAGTCATTGCGTGTCTTTTTTCCTAAACCACATTTATCCACTACTGACATTGCATGTGTGTTTTTTCCTAAGCAACATTGATCCACTAGAGTCATTACAGGTGTGTTCTTTTCCTAAACCACATTGATCCACTACAGTCACTGCATGTGTGTTCTTTTCCTAAACCACATGGATCCACTGGAGTCACTTCATGTTTGTTCTTTTCCTAAACTACATTGATCCACTACAGTCATTGCATGTGTGTTCTTTTCCTAAACCACATTGATACACTCAGAGTCACTGCATGTGTGTTCTTTTCCTAATCCACATGGATCCACTGGAGTCACTTCATGTTTGTTCTTTTCCTAAACTACATTGATCCACTACAGTCATTGCATGTGTGTTCTTTTCCTAAACCACATTGATACACTCAGAGTCACTGCATGTGTGTTCTTTTCCTAATCCACATTGATCCACTGGACTCATTGCATGTCTTTTCCTAAACCACAATGACCCACTCGAGTCACTTTATGTGTGTTCTTTTGCTAAACCACATTGATCCATTGGAGTCATTGCATGTGTGTTGTTTTCCTAAACCACATTGATCCACTAGAGTCATTGCATGTGTGTTATTTTCCTAGACCACATTGATACACTAGAATCATTGCATGTGTATTCTTTTCCTAAACCACATTGATCCACTAGAGCCACTACATGTGATTTCTTTTCCTAAATCACATTGATCCACTAGAGTCACTACATGTGTGTTCTTTTCCTAATCCACATCAATCCACAAGAGTCACTGCATATGTGTTCTTTTACTAAACCACATGGATCCACTAGTGACATTGCATGTGTGTTCTTTTCCTAAACCACATAGATCCACTAGAGTCACTGATGTGTGTTGTTTTCCTCAACCACATTGATCCAATGGTGACATTACATGTGTGTTATTTTCTTAAACCACATTTATCCACTTGTGACATTACATGTGTGTTCTTTTCCTAAACCACATTGATCCACTAGAGTCATTGCATGTGTGTTCTATTCCTAAATCACATTGATCCACTAGAGTCACTTCATGTGTGTTGTTTTCCTGAACCACATGGATCCACTAGAGTCATTGCATGTGTGTTTTCCTAAACCACATTGATCTACTAGTGACATTTCATGTGTGTTCTTTTCCTAAACCACATTGATCCACTAGAGTCATTGCATGTGTGTTCTTTTCCTAAACCACATGGATCCACTGGTGATATTCCATGTGTGTTATTTTCCTAAACCACATTGATACACTAGAGTCACTACATGTGTGTTCTTTTCCTAAACCACATGGATCCACAAGAGTCACTATATGTCTGTTATTTTCCTAAACCACATTGATCCACTAGAATCACCACATGTGTGTTCTTTTCCTAAACAACATGGATCCACTAGAGTCACTACATGTGTGTTCTTTTCCTAAACCACATGGATCCACTAGTGACATTGCATTTGTGTTCTTTTCCTAAACCACATAGATCCACTAGAGTCAATACATGTGTTTTCTTTTCCTAAACCACATTGATCCAATGGTGTCATTGCATGTGTGTTCTTTTCCTAAACCACATTGATCCACTTGTGACATTAGATGTGTGTTCTTTTCCTAAACCACATTGTTCCACTACAGTCACTCCATGTGTGTTCTATTCGTAAATCACATTGATCCACTAGAGTCACTTCATGTGTGTTCTTTTCCTAAACCACATGGATCCACTTGAGTTACTGCATGTTTGTTCTGTTCCTAAACCACATTAATCCACTACAATCATTGCATGTGTGTTCTTTTCCTAAACCACATTGATACACTCAGAGTCACTGCATGTGTGTTCTTTTCCTAATCCACATTGTTCCACAGCAGTCATTGCATGTCTTTTCCTAAACCACAATTACCCACTCGAGTCACTTTATGTGTGTTCTTTTGCTAAACCACATTGATCCACTGGAGTCATTGCATGTGTGTTGTTTTCCTAAACCACATTGATCCACCAGAGTCATTGCATGTGTGTTATTTTCCTAGACCACATTGATCCACTACAATCATTGCATGTGTATTCTTTTCCTAAACCACATTGATCCACTAGAGTCACTACATGTGATTTGTTTTCCTAAATCACATTGATCCACTAGAGTCACTACATGTGTGTTCTTTGCCTAAACCACATCGATCCACAAGAGTCACTGCATATGTGTTCTTTTACTAAACCACATGGATCCACTAATGACATTCCATGTGTGTTCTTATCGTAAACCACATAGATCCACTAGAGTCACTGGATGTGTGTTGTTTTCCTGAACCACATTGATCCAATGGTGACATTACATGTGCGTTCTTTTCCTAAACCACATTTATCCACCTGTGACATTACATGTGTGTTCTTTTCCTAAACCACATTGATCCACTAGAGTCATTGCATGTGTGTTCTATTCCTAAATCACATTGATCCACTAGAGTCACCTCATGTGTGTTCTTTTCCTGAACCACATGGATCCACTAGAGTCATTGCATGTGTGTTTTCCTAAACCACATTGATCCACTAGTGACATTGCATGTGTGTTCTTTTCCTAAACCACATTGATCCACTAGAGTCATTGCATGTGTGTTCTTTTCCTAAACCACATGGATCCACTGGTGACATTCCATGTGTGTTGTTTTCCTAAACCACATTGATACACTAGAGTCACTACATGTGTGTTCTTTTCCTAAACCACATGGATCCACTAGAGTCACTATATGTCTGTTATTTTCCTAAACCACATTGATCCACTAGAATCACTACATGTGTGTTCTTTTCCTAAACAACATGGATCCACTAGAGTCACTACATGTGTGTTCTTTTCCTAAACCACATGGATCCACTAGTGACATTGCATTTGTGTTCTTTTCCTAAACCACATAAATCCATTAGAGTCGATACATGTGTGTTCTTTTCCTAAACCACATTGATCCAATGGTGTCATTGCATGTGTGTTCTTTTCCTAAACCACATTGATCCACTTGTGACATTACATGTGTGTTCTTTTCCTAAACCACATTGATCCACTAGAGTCACTTCATGTGTGTTCTATTCATAAATCACATTGACCCACAAGAGTCACTACATGTGTGTTCTTTTTCTAAACCACATGGATCCGCTAGAGTCATTGCGTGTGTTTTTTCCTAAACCACATTGATCCACTAGTGACATTGCATGTGTGTTTTTTCCTAAACAACATTGATCCACTAGAGTCATTACAGGTGTGTTTTTTCCTAAACCACATTGATCCACTAGAGTCACTGCATGTGTGTTCTTTTCCTAAACCACATGGATCCACTGAAGTCACTACATGTTTGTTCTTTTCCTAAACCACATTGATCCACTACAGTCATTGCATGTGTGTTCTTTTCCTAAACCACATTGATACACTCAGAGTCACTGCATGTATGTTCTTTTCCTAATCCACATTGATCCATTGGAGTCATTGCATGTCTTTTCCTAAACCACAATGACCCACTCAAGTCACTTTATATGTGTTCTTTTCCTAAACCACATTGATCCACTGGAGTCATTGCATGTGTGTTGTTTTCCTAAACCACATTGATCCACTACAATCATTGCATGTGTATTCTTTTCCTAAACCACATTGATCCACTAGAGCCACTACATGTGATTTCTTTTCCGAAATCACATTGATCCACTAGAGTCACTACATGTGTGCTCTTCTCGTAAACCACATCGATCCACAAGAGTCACTGCATATGTGTTCTTTTACTAAACTGCATGAATCCACTAGTGACATTGCATGTGTGTTCTTTTCCTAAACCACATAGATCCACTAGAGTCACTGATTGTGTGTTGTTTTCCTCAACCACATTGATCCAATGGTGACATTACATGTGTGTTCTTTTCCTAAACCACATTTATCCACTTGTGACATTCCATGTGTGTTCTTTTCCTAAACCACATTGATCCACTAGAGTCATTGCATGTGTGTTCTATTCCTAAATCACATGGATCCACTAGAGTCACTTCATGTGTGTTCTTTTCCTGAATCACATGGATCCACTAGAGTAATTGCATGTGTGTTTTCCTAAACCACATTGATCCACTAGTGACATTGCATGTGTGTTCTTTTCCTAAACCACATTGATCAACTAGAGTCATTGCATGTGTGTTCTTTTCCTAAACCACATAGATCCACTGGTGACATTCTAGGTGTGTTGTTTTCCTAAACCACATTGATACACTAGAGTCACTACATGTGTGTTCTTTTCCTAAACCACATGGATCCACTAGAGTCACTATATGTCTGTTATTTTCCTAAACCACATTGATCCACTAGAGTAACTACATGTGTGTTCTTTTCCTAAACCACATGGATCCACTAAAGTCACTATATGTCTGTTATTTTCCTAAACCACATTGATCCACTAGAATCACTACATGTGTGTTCTTTTCCTAAACAACATGGATCCACTAGAGTCACTACATGTGTGTTCTTTTCCTAAACCACATGGATCCACTAGTGACATTGCATTTGTGTTCTTTTCCTAAACCACGTAGATCCACTAGAGTCAATACATGTGTGTTCTTTTTCTAAACCACATTGATCCAATGGTGTCATTGCATGTTTGTGCTTTTCCTAAACCACATTGATCCACTTGTGACATTGCATGTGTGTTCTTTTACTATACCACATTGTTCCAGTAGAGTCACTGCATGTGTGTTCTATTCGTAAATCACATTGATCCACTAGAGTCACTGCATGTGTGTTCTTTTTCTAAACCACATGGATCCGCTAGAGTCATTGCGTGTGTTTTTTCTTAAACAACATTGATCCACTAGAGTCATTACAGGTGTGTACTTTTCCTAAACCACATTCATCTACTAGAGTCACTGCATGTGTGTTCTTTTCCTAAACCACATGGATCCACTTGAGTCACTGCATGTTGGTTCTTTTCCTAAACCACATTAATCCACTACAGTCATTGCATGTGTGTTCTTATCCTAAACCACATTGATCCACTTGAGTCACTGTATTTGTGTTCTATTCGTAAATCACATTGATCCACTAGAGTCACTGCATGTGTGTTCTTTTTCTAAACCACATGGATCCGCTAGAGTCATTGCGTGTGTTTTTTCCTAAACCACATTGATCCACTAGTGACATTGCATGTGTGTTTTTTCCTAAACAACATTGATCCACTAGAGTCATTACATGTGTGTTCTTTTCCTAAAACACATGGATCCACTAGTGAGATTCCATGTGTGTTGCTTTCCTAAACCACATTGATCCACTAGAGTCACTGCATGTGTTTTATTTTCCTCAACCAGATTGATCCAGTAGAGTCACTACATGTGTGTTCTTTTCCTAAACCACATTGATCCACTAGAGTCACTATAGGTATGTTCTTTTCCTAAACCCCATTGATCCAGTGGAGTCATTGCATGTGTGTACTTTTCCTAAACCACATTGATCCACTACAGACACTGCATGTGTGTTCTTTTCCAAAACCACATGGATCCACTAGAGTCACTACATGTCTGTTACTTTCCTTAACCACATTGATCCAATAGTGACATTGCATGTGTGTTCTTTTCCTAAACCACATTGATCTACCGAAGTCATTGCATGTGTGTTATTTTACTAAACAACATGGATCTACTAGTGACATTTCATGTGTGTTATTTTCCTAAACCACATGGATCCACTAGAATCATTGCATGTATGTTCTTTTTCTAAACAACATTGACCCACTAGATTCACTCCATATCTTTTGTTTTCCTAAACGACATGGATCCACTAGTGCCATTGCATGTGTGTTCTTTTCCTAAACAACATTGATCCACTAGAGTGATTGCATGTGTGTTCTTTTCCTAAACCACATTGATCCACTAGAGTCACTACATGCGTGTTCTTTTCCTAAACCAAATTGATCCACTAGAGTCATTGCATGTGCGTTCTTTTCCTAAACCACATGGATCCACTAGTGACATTTCATGTCTATTCTTTTCCTAAACCACATTTATCGACTAGATTCATTGCATGTGTGTTCTTTTCCTAAGCCACATTGTTCCACTAGAGTCATTGCATCTGTGTTCTTTTCCTAAACCACATTGATCCACTAGAGTCACTACATGTGTTTTTTTCCTAAACCACATGGATCCAGTAGAGTCACTACATGTGTGCTCTTTTCGTAAACCACATCGATCCACAAGAGTCACTGCATATGTGTTATTTTACTAAACCGCATGAATCCACTAGTGACATTGCATGTGTGTTCTTTTCCTAAACCACATAGATCCACTAGAGTCACTGATTGTGTGTTGTTTTCCTCAACCACATTGATCCAATGGTGACATTACATGTGTGTTCTTTTCCTAAACCACATTTATCCACTTGTGACATTCCATGTGTGTTCTTTTCCTAAACCACATTGATCCACTAGAGTCATTGCATGTGTGTTCTATTCCTAAATCACATGGATCCACTAGAGTCACTTCATGTGTGTTCTTTTCCTGAATCACATGGATCCACTAGAGTCATTGCATGTGTGTTTTCCTAAACCACATTGATCCACTAGTGACATTGCATGTGTGTTCTTTTCCTAAACCACATTGATCAACTAGAGTCATTGCATGTGTGTTCTTTTCCTAAACCACATAGATCCACTGGTTACATTCCAGGTGTGTTGTTTTCCTAAACCACATTGATACACTAGAGTCACTACATGTGTGTTCTTTTCCTAAACCACATGGATCCACTAGAGTCACTATATGTCTGTTATTTTCCTAAACCACATTGATCCACTAGAGTCACTACATGTGTGTTCTTTTCCTAAACCACATCGATCCACTAGTGACATTGCATTTGTGTTCTTTTCCTAAACCACATAGATCCACTAGAGTCAATACATGTGTGTTCTTTTTCTAAACCACATTGATCCAATGGTGTCATTGCATGTTTTTGCTTTTCCTAAACCACATTGATCCACTTGTGACATTGCATGTGTGTTCTTTTCCTATACCACATTGTTCCAGTAGAGTCACTGCATGTGTGTTATATTCGTAAATCACATTGATCCACTAGAGTCACTGCATGTGTGTTCTTTTTCTAAACCACATGGATCCGCTAGAGTCATTGCGTGTGTTTTTTCTTAAACAACATTGATCCACTAGAGTCATTACAGGTGTGTACTTTTCCTAAACCACATTCATCTACTAGAGTCACTGCATGTGTGTTCTTTTCCTAAACCACATGGATCCACTTGAGTCACTGCATGTTGGTTCTTTTCCTAAACCACATTAATCCACTACAGTCATTGCATGTGTGTTCTTATCCTAAACCACATTGATCCACTTGAGTCACTGTATTTGTGTTCTATTCGTAAATCACATTGATCCACTAGAGTCACTGCATGTTTGTTCTTTTTCTAAACCACATGGATCCGCTAGAGTCATTGCGTGTGTTTTTTCCTAAACCACATTGATCCACTAGTGACATTGCATGTGTGTTTTTTCCTAAACAACATTGATCCACTAGAGTCATTACATGTGTGTTCTTTTCCTAAAACACATGGATCCACTAGTGAGATTCCATGTGTGTTGCTTTCCTAAACCACATTGATCCACTAGAGTCACTGCATGTGTTTTATTTTCCTCAACCAGATTGATCCAGTAGAGTCACTACATGTGTGTTCTTTTCCTAAACCACATTGATCCACTAGAGTCACTATAGGTATGTTCTTTTCCTAAACCCCATTGATCCAGTGGAGTCATTGCATGTGTGTACTTTTCCTAAACCACATTGATCCACTACAGACACTGCATGTGTGTTCTTTTCCGAAACCACATGGATCCACTAGAGTCACTACATGTCTGTTACTTTCCTTAACCACATTGATCCAATAGTGACATTGCATGTGTGTTCTTTTCCTAAACCACATTGATCTACCGAAGTCATTGCATGTGTGTTATTTTACTAAACAACATGGATCTACTAGTGACATTTCATGTGTGTTATTTTCCTAAACCACATGGATCCACTAGAATCATTGCATGTATGTTCTTTTTCTAAACAACATTGACCCACTAGATTCACTCCATATCTTTTGTTTTCCTAAACGACATGGATCCACTAGTGCCATTGCATGTGTGTTCTTTTCCTAAACAACATTGATCCACTAGAGTGATTGCATGTGTGTTCTTTTCCTAAACCACATTGATCCACTAGAGTCACTACATGCGTGTTCTTTTCCTAAACCAAATTGATCCACTAGAGTCATTGCATGTGCGTTCTTTTCCTAAACCACATGGATCCACTAGTGACATTTCATGTCTATTCTTTTCCTAAACCACATTTATCGACTAGATTCATTGCATGTGTGTTCTTTTCCTAAGCCACATTGTTCCACTAGAGTCATTGCATCTGTGTTCTTTTCCTAAACCACATTGATCCACTAGAGTCACTACATGTGTTTTTTTCCTAAACCACATGGATCCAGTAGAGTCACTACATGTGTGCTCTTTTCGTAAACCACATCGATCCACAAGAGTCACTGCATATGTGTTATTTTACTAAACCGCATGAATCCACTAGTGACATTGCATGTGTGTTCTTTTCCTAAACCACATAGATCCACTAGAGTCACTGATTGTGTGTTGTTTTCCTCAACCACATTGATCCAATGGTGACATTACATGTGTGTTCTTTTCCTAAACCACATTTATCCACTTGTGACATTCCATGTGTGTTCTTTTCCTAAACCACATTGATCCACTAGAGTCATTGCATGTGTGTTCTATTCCTAAATCACATGGATCCACTAGAGTCACTTCATGTGTGTTCTTTTCCTGAATCACATGGATCCACTAGAGTCATTGCATGTGTGTTTTCCTAAACCACATTGATCCACTAGTGACATTGCATGTGTGTTCTTTTCCTAAACCACATTGATCAACTAGAGTCATTGCATGTGTGTTCTTTTCCTAAACCACATAGATCCACTGGTTACATTCCAGGTGTGTTGTTTTCCTAAACCACATTGATACACTAGAGTCACTACATGTGTGTTCTTTTCCTAAACCACATGGATCCACTAGAGTCACTATATGTCTGTTATTTTCCTAAACCACATTGATCCACTAGAGTCACTACATGTGTGTTCTTTTCCTAAACCACATCGATCCACTAGTGACATTGCATTTGTGTTCTTTTCCTAAACCACATAGATCCACTAGAGTCAATACATGTGTGTTCTTTTTCTAAACCACATTGATCCAATGGTGTCATTGCATGTTTTTGCTTTTCCTAAACCACATTGATCCACTTGTGACATTGCATGTGTGTTCTTTTCCTATACCACATTGTTCCAGTAGAGTCACTGCATGTGTGTTCTATTCGTAAATCACATTGATCCACTAGAGTCACTGCATGTGTGTTCTTTTTCTAAACCACATGGATCCGCTAGAGTCATTGCGTGTGTTTTTTCCTAAAAAACATTGATCCACTAGAGTCATTACAGGTGTGTACTTTTCCTAAACCACATTCATCCACTAGAGTCACTACATGTGTGTTATTTTCCTAAACCACATTGATCCACTAGAGTCAATACATGTGTTCTTTTCCTAAACCCCATTGGTCCAGTGGAGTCATTGCATGTGTGTTCTTTTCCTAAACCACATAGATCCACTAGAGTCACTGGATGTGTGTTGTTTTCCTCAACCACATTGTTCCAATGGTGACATTGCATGTGTGTTCTTTTCCTAAACCACATTGATCCACTTGTGACATTACATGTGTGTTCTTTTCCTAAACCACATTGATCATCTGGAGTCATTGCATGTGTGTTCTATTCGTAAATCACATTGATCCACTAGAGTCACTTCATGTCTGTTCTTTTCCTGAACCACATGGATCCACTAGAGTCATTGCATGTGTGTTTTCCTAAACCACATTGATCTACTAGTGTCACTTCATTGTGTGTTCTTTTCCTAAACCACATGGATCCACTAGAATCATTGCATGTATGTTCTTTTTCTAAACCACATTGACCCACTAGATTCACTCCATATCTTTTCTTTTCCTAAACGACATGGATCCACTAGTGCCATTGCATGTGTGTTCTTTTCCTAAACAACATTGATCCACTAGAGTCATTGCATGTGTGTTCTTTTCCTAAACCACATTGATCCACTAGAGTCACTACCTGCGTGTTCTTTTCCTAAACCACATTGATCCACTAGAGTCATTGCATGTGTGTTCTTTTCCTAAACCACATGGATCCACTAGTGACATTTCATGTCTATTATTTTCCTAAACCACATTTATCCACTAGATTCATTGCATGTGTGTTCTTTTCCTAAGCCACATTGTTCCACTAGAGTCATTGCATCTGTGTTCTTTTCCTAAACCACATTGATCCACTAGAGTCACTACATGTGTGTTTTTTTCCTAAACCACATGGATCCAGTAGAGTCACTGCATGTGTGTTCTTTTCCTAAACCACATTAATCCACTAGAGTCACTACATGTGTTTTCTTTTCCTAAACCACATTGATCCACTAGAGTCACTACATGTGTGTTATTTTCCTAAACCACATTGTTCCACTAGAGTCACTACATGTGTTCTTTTCCTAAACCCCATTGGTCCAGTGGAGTCATTGCATGTGTGTTCTTTTCCTAAACCACATAGATCCACTAGAGTCACTGGATGTGTGTTGTTTTCCTCAACCACATTGTTCCAATGGTCACATTGCATGTGTGTTCTTTTCCTAAACCACATTGATCCACTTGTGACATTACATGTGTGTTCTTTTCCTAAACCACATTGATCATCTTGAGTCATTGCATGTGTGTTCTATTCGTAAATCACATTGATCCACTAGAGTCACTTCATGTCTGTTTTTTTCCTGAACCACATGGATCCACTAGAGTCATTGCATGTGTGTTTTCCTAAACCACATTGATCTACTAGTGACATTGCATGTGTGTTCTTTTCCTAAACAACATTGATCCACTAGAGTCATTACATGTGTGTTCTTTTCCTAAACCACTTGGATCCACTGGTGATATTCCATGTGTGTTGTTTTCCTAAACCACATTGATCCACTAGAGTCACTGCATGTGTTTTCTTTTCCTAAACCAGATTGATCCACTAGAGTCACTGCATGTGTGTTCTTTTCCTAAACCACATGGATCCACTAGAGTCACTTCATGTTTTCTTTTCTAAAACCACATTGATCCACTAGAGTCACTTGATGTCTGTAATTTTCCTAAACCACATTGATCCACTAGAGTCACTACAGGTGTGTTCTTTTCCTAAACCCCATTGATCCAGTGGAGTCATTGCATGTATGTTCTTTTCATAAACAACATTGGTCCACTAGAGAGACTACATGTGTGTTGTTTTCCTAAACCACATGGATCCACTAGAGTCACTACATGTATGTTATTTTCCTTAACCACATTGATCCAATAGTGACATTGCATGTGTGTTCTTTTCCTAAACCACATTGATCTACCGAAGTCATTCCATGTGTGTTATTTTACTAAACCACATGGATCCACTGGTGACATTTCATGTGTGTTCTTTTCCTAAACAACATCGATCCACTAGTGTCACTTCATGTGTGTTCTTTTCCTAAACCACATGGATCCACTAGAATCATTGCATGTATGTTCTTTTCTAAACCACATTGATCCACTAGATTCACTCCATATCTTTTATTTTCCTAAACGACATGGATCCACTAGCGCCATTCCATGTGTGTTCTTTTCCTAAACCACATTGATCCACTAGAGTCATTGCATGTGTGTTCTTTTCCTAAACCACATTGATCCACTGGAGTCACTGGATGTGTGTTCTTTTCCTAAACCACATTGATCCACTAGAGTCATTGCATGTGTGTTCTTTTCCTAAACCACATGGATCCTCTAGTGACATTTCATATCTATCCTTTTCCTAAACCACATTGATCCACTAGAGTCAGTGCATGTGTGTTCTTTTCCTAAACCACATTGATCCACTAGAGTCATTGCATGTGTGTTCTTTTCCTAAACCACATTGATCCCCTAGAGTCACTACATGTCTGTTTTTTTCCTAAACCACATGGATCCACTAGAGTCACTGCATGTGTGTTCTTTTCCTAAACCACATTGATCCACTAGAGTCACTACATGTGTTTTCTTATCCTAAACCACATTGATCCACTAGAGTCACTGCATGTGTGTTATTTTCCTAAACCACATTGATCCACTAGTGTCACTACATGTGTTATTTTCCTAAACCCCATTGGTCTAGTGGAGTCATTGCATGTGTGTTCTTTTCCTAAACCACATAGATCCACTAGAGTCACTGGAAGTGTGTTGTTTTCCTCAACCACATTGTTCCAATGGTGACATTGCATGTGTGTTCTTTTCCTAAACCACATTGATCCACTTGTGACATTACATGTGTGTTCTTTTCCTAAACCACATTGATCATCTTGAGTCATTGCATGTGTGTTCTATTCGTAAATCACATTGATCCACTAGAGTCACTTCATGTCTGTTCTTTTCCTGAACCACATGGATCCACTAGAGTCATTGCATGTGTGTTTTCCTAAACCACATTGATCTACTAGTGACATTGCATGTGTGTTCTTTTCCTAAACAACATTGATCCACTAGAGTCATTACATGTGTGTTCTTTTCCTAAACCACTTGGATCCACTGGTGATATTCCATGTGTGTTGTTTTCCTAACCCACATTGATCCACTAGAGTCACTGCATGTGTTTTCTTTTCCTAAACCAGATTGATCCACTAGAGTCACTGCATGTGTGTTCTTTTCCTAAACCACATGGATCCACTAGAGTCACTTCATGTGTTTTCTTTTCTAAAACCACATTGATCCACTAGAGTCACTTGATGTCTGTAATTTTCCTAAACCACATTGATCCACTAGAGTCACTACAGGTGTGTTCTTTTCCTAAACCCCATTGATCCAGTGGAGTCATTGCATGTATGTTCTTTTCATAAACAACATTGATCCACTAGAGAGACTACATGTGTGTTGTTTTCCTAAACCACATGGATCCACTAGAGTCACTACATGTATGTTATTTTCCTTAACCACATTGATCCAATAGTGACATTGCATGTGTGTTCTTTTCCTAAACCACATTGATCTACCGAAGTCATTGCATGTGTGTTATTTTACTAAACCACATGGATCTACCGAAGTCATTGCATGTGTGTTTTCCTAAACCACATTGATCTACTAGTGACATTGCATATGTGTTCTTTTCCTAAACAACATTGATCCACTAGAGTCATTACATGTGTGTTCTTTTCCTAAACCACATGGATCCACTGGTGAGATTCCATGTGTGTTGTTTTCCTAAACCACATTGATCCACTAGAGTCACTTCATGTGTTTTATTTTCCTAAACCAGATTGATCCACTAGAGTCACTGCATGTTTGTTCTTTTCCTAAACCACATGGATCCACTAGAGTCACTACATGTGTTTTCTTTTCTGAAACCACATTGATCCACTAGAGTCACTGCATGTCTGTAATTTTCCTAAACCACATTGATCCACTAGAGTCACTACAGGTGTGTTCTTTTCCTAAACCCCATTGATCCAGTAGAGTCATTGCATGTGTGTTCTTTTGGTAAACAACATTGATCCACTAGAGGGACTACATGTGTGTTCTTTTCCTAAACCACATGGATCCACTAGAGTCACTACATGTCTATCATTTTCCTTAGCCACATTGATCAACTAGTGGCATTGCATGTGTGTTCTTTTCCTAAACCACATTGATCTACCGAAGTCATTGCATGTGTGTTAGTTTACTAAACCACATGGATCCACTAGTGACATTTCATGTGTGTTCTTTTCCTAAACGACATTGATCCACTAGAGTCACTTCATGTGTGTTATTTTCCTAAACCACATGGATCCACTAGAGTCATTGCATGTATGTTAGTTTTTCTAAACCACATTGATCCACTAGATTCACTCCATATCTTTTCTTTTCTTAAACGACATGGATCCACTAGTGCCATTGCATGTGTGTTCTTTTCCTAAACCACATTGATCCACTAGAGTCATTGCATGTGTGTTCTTTTCCTAAACCACATGGATCCACCGGTGACATTTCATGTCTATTATTTTCCTAAACCACATTGATCCACTAGAGTCAGTGCATGTGTGTTCTTTTCCGAAACCACATGGACCCACTAGAGTCATTGCGTGTGTTATTTTTCCTAAACCACATTTATCCACTATATTCATTGCATGTAGCTCTTTTCTTAAGCCACATTGTTCCACTAGATTCATTGCATGTGTGTTCTTTTCCTAAACCACGTTGATCCACTAGAGTCACTACATGTGTGTTTTTTCCTAAACCACATGGATCCACTAGAGTCACTGCATGTGTGTTCTTTTCCGAAACCACATTGATCCACTAGAGTCATTGCATGTGTGTTATTTTCCTAAACCACATTGATCCGCTAGAGTCACTACATGTGATCTTTTCCGAAACCCCATTGGTCCAGTGGAGTCATGCTTGTGTGTTCTTTTCCTAAACCACATTAATCCACTAGAGTCACTTCATGTCTGTTCTTTTTCCTAAACCACATGGATCCACTAGAGTCACTTCAAGTTTGTTCTTTTCCTAAACCACATTGATCCACTACAGTAATTGCATGTGTGTTCTTTTCCTAAACCACATTGATACACTCAGAGTCACTGCATGTGTTCTCTTTTCCTAATCCACATTGATCCACTCGAGTCATTCCATGTCTTTTCCTAAACCACATTGACCCACCCGAGTCACTTTATGTGTGTTCTTTTCCTAAACCACATTGATCCACTAGAGTCATTGCATGTGTGTTGTTTTCCTAAACCACATTAATCCACTAGAGTCATTGCATGTGTGTTATTTTACTAAACCACATTGATCCACTACAATCATTGCATGTGTGTTGTTTTCCTAAACCACATTGATCCACTAGAGTCACTACATGTGATTTCTTTTCCTAATCCACATTGATCCACTAGAGTCACTACATGTGTGTTCTTTTCCTAAACCACGTGGATCCACAAGAGTAACTGCATATTGATACATTGCAAATGTATCTATAATTTTTGATGCTCCATGCTTGGTTTTATCCACTTTCTTGTGTTTTGTCCACACTTTGGAGTACTTTTCTTATGAGTTCTTGGACTAACCTATTAACAAGAGCCATAGTGCCAGCTGCCTGTTTTCTGCTGTTTTTGGTTCCAGGAAAGTCAGAAAATGAATATTCTCGGAATTGGACGGGACAAAAGCCAAAGTTCCCATTTTTCCAGAAGACTCTAGGAGCCAGAATACGAGACGGAGGAGGGCCAGGGGCTGGCCACACCCCCCCAGGAACGGGCTGGGCCTAGCCGCGCCAGGGCATGATGTGGTGGCCCCAGGCACCCCCTCGGTCTCCCTCTTCGCCTATAAGAAGCCTTCTGACCTAAAAACTCCGGGGGGTTCGATGTTTTTCCATGAAAAGTTCGGTTGCGCCGCCGCCACCGAAGGGGAGATTCGGGGGACAGAAAGTCTCTGTTCCGGCACCCTGCCGGGACGGGGAAGTGCCCCCGGAACCATCTCCATCGATCTCCATCATCATCTTCATCGACCATCCATGTTTCCCCCATCTATGAGTGAGTAATCCCCCGCTGTAGGCTATGGGGATGGTAGGGATTGGATGAGATCGTTCATGTAATGGCATCAGATTGTTAGGGCATGGCGCCTAGTATCTTTTATTAGTGCTTTATGACTTTGTTGCGACTTGTTGTGCTTAATGCTTGTAACTAGGGCCTGAGTGCCATGATTTCAGATCTGAACTTATTATTGATTCATTATGATAGTATTGTTCTTGGTCTTATCTACAAGTTGTATACACACGTCGTTGTCCGGAACCAATGGCCCCGAAGTGACAAAATCGGGATAACCGGAAGGGAAAGGCTTTGATGTGAGGATCACATGTGTTCAAGGATTGTCAATGCTTTGCTCCGGTGCTCTATTAAAAGGAGCACCTTAATTGCCAGTAGTTACCTAGAGGCCCCGCTGCAAACGGGCTGGCAAGACAAAAGATGTTGTGCAAGTTCTCATTGCGAGCACGTATGACTATATATGGAACACATGCCTAGGATTGTCTAGTACTTGGGTGCTTTATCTTATTTATCTGCAATTGCCCTATGTTCTGATTGCTATGTGAATTGTCTTGTCCATGCAACGCCCTTCCATCCATCCCTATGCCTACCGCACTCGAATCCCACTGTTTACTGCTTTTGTTACTACTGTCTTTGATCTACTACTGCTGTTACTCTACTATTCCTACTACAAAACTGTTGCTACTGATAACCTGCTATGAGCAAGATTGTTTCCAGGTGCAGCTGAATTGACAACTCAGCTGTTAAGGCTTATAAATATTCTTTGGCTACCCTTGTGTCGAATCAATAAATTGGGTTTCACTCCCTCGAAAATACTGCGATACACCCCCTATACTTGTGGGTCATCAAGACTATTTTCTGGCGCCGTTGCCGGGGAGCATAGCTTTATTTATCAAGTCCACTTGGATTCACTATTGATCAAGCTAAGTTTATTTTCTCCTTTTTTGCTTGTTTCTTTATCAAAAATACAAATAAAATTTAGTTCCTACTCTAGTTGTTATTTTCGTTGGTGTGTTATTGTCTTGTTTTGTCATGCTTGTTGTCAATGGTTGGTTTCTTTGAAACTGAAGCTTATTGGCAAGGTGGGTTCACGGAAGATCAAAAATATTATTATAAGGAACACCGCTTGTCACAAAAAGGGAAACACTTATGGGAACAAATTGATAGATTGTATACCATTGCTAGAAACGTGTGCTCTACTTATAATGTTACTTATTGCTGTGATGAATCTCGTTGCAGAAAGAGGTATAAACACCTCCCTTTTCAATGTGAGTATAATGATAATGATACCATATCTTCTTATGCTAAAGGAATTTATGACTTTTATGATGCAGAACAAATTGAAGAATTTATTGCTTGGAAGGGTGCTTTTGAACTTACTAGTTTGCTTGAAAATATTGATGATTCACCTTATAAGTATGAGGTTTATGGTATACTTAAATTTTGCTTTGATAATTACAAGGATGAAAATGTCCCTATTCTTGAGTATTTTAATAGATGCTCTCCACAAATGGAAGAGACTAATGCCTTGTAGGATCCTATCGAAGAAGAAATTGATGAACCTGAAATCTCATTATACGAAAAAGAGGAGGAGAGTGATGAACAAAAGGAGGAAGAATGGATTAGCTACCCATGCCTACCTTCTAATGAGAGTAACTCTTTATCCCTTACATTATTTGATTGTCCTCCATGCTTACTAAAGGAGGATGAATGTTATGTTCCCGAGGTTTCTTTTGAAAATGTTTATAATAAAGCCCTAGTGCTTGTAGATCATGAAGAGCATGCTTTATGTGATAGTTATATTGTAGAGTTTATTCATGAGGCTATTGAAAATTATTATGAGAGAGGAAAATATGGTGGTAGAAGTTTTCATGGTATTGAAACACCTCTCTATGTGCTGAAAGTTTTGAAGTTACTCTTGTTTCATCTTCCTACACCTGTCACTTTGTTCTTTGCGAATTTATTTGCTTACACGATTCCTATGCATAGGAAGTGGGTTAGACTTAAATGTGTTTTGAATTTGCTTCTTGATGCTCTCTTTTACTTCAACTCTTATTTGTTATGAGAGCATCCTCTCAAACTTTTATGCCTGAAGATGATAATATGTCTACTATTCTTGGGAGACCTTTTCTTAAATACTGCGGGAGCTATTATTAATTGTAATCAAGGGAAGGTGACCTTTAATGTCAATGACAAGGAACATACTATCTATTTCCCCAAGAATATTTATAGACTTATGGTTTTGAATTAAATTGAACATGTTGAGGGCATTCAAGTTGGAGAAATATATTGTCCCATACCAAGAGAAAAATTTGAAACTATTATGATTGCAACCATTGCTATCAAGGTTGAGGTAACATAATCATTAGTGGACTACAAAGTTTTGTCTCATATGAAATTGTTTTGGTAACAAGACCTCATCAACCTTGTTAAAAAAAGGATTTCATTGAACAAAACAATGTTTTCACCGTGATTATCTCCGCTTACTTCTATTCTATCCATTTTAGTTTTTGCTTATGCCTAACTCAAAGGCGTTAAAGAAAAGTACTTGTTGGGAGATAACCCAAGATTTTTAGATGAGTCTTGGAAGTTATTACCTCTGTAATAACCTCTCCTTATCCTTTTTATTTGGTTTTTGTGCCAAGAGTAACCTCTAATGAGAGTGAAATAATGATTGGGAAAGTTGTTGTCCCGAAACAGATTTTTGTGCTTCACCGTAAAAATTCCTGAGAGAGGTTTGTATGTCGCATTGAGCTGTAATTTTCTGTGATTCTGCCCCAGGTTGTTATCTAACTTTCGTTAGTTCAAAACTTTTTGATTTGAGCAACAGAAGGTCTTCTAAAAAATTCGTCTTTACCTGCTGGTCTGTTTTGACAGATTTCTGCCATTTTCTGCATTTGCTTCTTGTTAGTTCCTTTTTTAGTTCTTTTGGGGAATTGAGCTTTTTGAGGGAAGTGCTACAGTAGCTAGTGTTTTAATAGAAGTTTATTTGGTGTTAGAACTTAACCTTAAGACTTATTTATCTTGAGTGCACTAATGTTGCTAATAAAGATTGTGTGAAGTTTTGTATGAAGAAAAATTTCAGGTGTATGGAAGGAATGAGTAATGAGATGAAGGATGGACTAAAGCTCAAGCTTGGGGATGCCACGCGTGTCACCCCAAGAAATATCCAAGAAGTACAAGCGTCAAAGCTTGGGGATGCCCAAGGCATCCCCTTCTTCATCAAGAAAAATCCCAGGTTTCTTCCAAATGCTTCATTTTTATTGTTTCATGCACAGTTGTGTTGTTCTTGGAGCGTCTTCTTTTTCGTTTTTAGTTTTCTTGGTTTGCTTAGTTTGCTGAATAAATTGGTTGGACCTCCTCTTTCATGTATTGGTGTTCAAAAGTTTGGTTTGGTATGGAAAAGAGTAGGAAAGCTCATGCTTAAGTGGTAAAGAGAGCTTGTTTTTGACTGTGGCCTTTGCTTTGTCATGCCATTCTTGATATTGTTTTGGCTTTATGCTTAGTATTCTTTGATGTAGCATTACTTGTTATAAACAATTGAGATTGCTTAATGTGCCTTGGATGAATCATGCGTTGTTTTAGCATATTAAAGCATAGTATAGTGGTATTCTCCTTTGATGCTTTATTTGGGTTGACTTGGCACATGCTGACACCATGTTATGACTATCTCAAGTCACCATAAGCCTTTATGATCCTTTAGTTTTCAACTTGTAGTATCACTTTATGCTTTGATCAATGATGTTTTGTCGCTCTGCATGATTATGGCCATTATTGCTCTCTCGTTTCTCGCTCCCTTACTATTGCTAGCCTTCACTTTCACTGAGTATGTTTTACTCAAGTTTCCAACTCCCTAAACCAAATATTGCCAAAGTGTCCACCATACCTACCTATTAGCATCATTTGCTACTTCTGTGCATATTCAATATGCCTTGTTTTCTTCTGAATAAAATGTTTTCTTGTGATGAGAAAGTTAGTTAGTAAAGCTCTCACGAACTTGATGGCACAGTTTATTTCCTGCACTTAATAAACCTGAACCATTGTGAACTCTCCATGAAAGTTATATGCTTGCTAATTATATACTGGGGATTAGCAGAACCGTGCTATCATGGTGAACGCTTTCAACACTCGTAAATATATACCCAGTTGATACCTTGCTCTTTTGTTTGCGGATGTCGTCGGTGTGAAATAAAAGGGGAGCTTGTAAGTCCATGGAGTTATGTATGTGTGTTAGAGAAACTCCTGGGCCGCTGTTTAATCCATGCTGACATGGTGGAAACCTGCAGCGTAACCATAATGATATCTATGAAGCATTCTTCTTATAAAAAAAGAGAGATAGCTATTGAGAAAAAGAAAAAAAAGAGATTTAGGAAAAGAGGAAAGAGAGAAAAAAGCACCATTTTCCCATGGTAAATAAAAAGATTGCTGAGATACTCATTGTCTGCTTGCCTTGTCATTTTGATATGGGGATTCTTCCGTATCATCAGGCAAGGGGTACCCCATTGGCGGTTCTCTATGATACGCACATACTTACGATGACAAGAACTTACCGGTAACTAAAGTTGAGTAGCATGAGGAGCGACCCTCGTACTCAAGGGACTTGGGATTTTCAGTTTATAGTCTGTCAAGCATATAACTCAGATTGGACCTCACTTTCACCTTCACCACATTAAAGATGCTTATGATAGGGGCAATGAGAGCTCAAAGCTAATGAGTACCATACTTTCAGCATTTGGAAGCCTTTCAAAATTATTCAAAACCTTTTCTTCTACTTGTTGAGTATCCACATATTCTATGAGCACTTTCTTGAGAGCATAGTGGCCATTCTTAGTTCTATGTGCATTGTCCCAAGACTTGTTGATTGATGCATACCTTGATATTGCTTGTTTTAAACTATTTTGTATCTAGTCACTCTTGTAAACTTCGAAGGTGTCCTTTGCATTTATGTTTGCTACTCTATGAGGGACAAGATGAATGCCACTATGCTATGTTTTCTTTATGTGAAACAAACAAACGTCTTGCAAAGCATTGTTATTCATGAATCTTTTGTTTGTGACTTTTCATGTTGCAACTTAGTTGCTATTTATTATTTCTAGAACTTTGTCTTTCATGTTATGATTGAAGTATTATGATCCCAGTTTTGAATGTTTTACAAATGCTTTTATCAAGTTTATGATGGTGCATGTCACCTCAAAAATTATTCTTTCTTTTTTATCACTTACCTACTCGTGGACGAGCAGGAGTTAAGCTTGGGGATGTTGATACATTGCAAATGTATCTATAATTTTTGATGCTCCATGCTCGGTTTTATCCACTTTCTTGTGTTTTGTCCACACTTTGGAGTACTTTTCTTATGATTTCTTGGACTAACCTATTAACAAGAGCCACAGTGCCAGCTGCCTGTTTTCTGCTGTTTTTGGTTCTAGGAATATTCTCGGAATTGGACGGGACAAATGCCAAAGTGCCTATTTTTCCAGAAGACTCCAGGAGCCAGAATACGAGACGGAAGAGGGCCAGGGGCTGGCCACACCCCCCAGGGCATGGTGTGGTGGCCCCAGGCACCCCCTCGGTCAACCTCTTCGCCTATAAGAAGCCTTCTGACATAAAAACTCCGGGGGGTTTGACGTTTTTCCACGAAAAGTTCTGTTGCGCCGCCGCCACCGAAGGGGAGATTCGGGGGACAGAAAGTCTCTGTTCCGGCACCCTGCCGGGACGGGGAAGTGCCCCCAGAGCCATCTCCATCAATCTCCATCATCATCTTCATCGACCAACCATGTTTCCCCCATCTATGAGTGATTAATCCCCCGTTGTAGGCTATGGGGATGGTAGGGATTGGATGAGATCGTTCATGTAATGGCATCAGATTGTTAGGGCATGGTGCCTAGTATCTTTTATTAGTGCTTTATGACTGTTGCGACTTGTTGTGCTTAATGCTTGTGACTAGGGCCCAAGTGCCATGATTTCAGATCTGAACATATTATTTATTCATTATGATAGTATTGTTCTTGGTCTTATCTACAAGTTGTATACACACGTCGTTGTCCGGAACCTATGGCCCCGAAGTGACAGAAATCGGGATAACCGGAAGGGAAAGGCTTTGATGTGAGGATCACATGTGTTCACGGAGTGTTAATGCTTTGCTCCGGTGCTCTATTAAAAGGAGCACCTTAATTGCTAGTAGTTCCCTAGAGGCCCCGTTGCAAGTTCTCATTGCGAGCATGTATGACTATATATGGAACACATGCCTAGGATTTTCTAGTACTTGGGTGCTTTATCTTATTTATCTGCAATTGCCCTATGTTCTGATTGCTATGTGAATTGTCTTGTCCATGCAACGCCCATCCATCCATCCCTATGCCTACCGCACTCGAATCCCACTGTTTACTGCTTTTGTTACTACTGTCTTTGCTTTACTACTGCTGTAACTCTACTATTCCTACTACAAAATTGTTGCTACTGATAAACTGCTGTGAGCAAGATTGTTTCCAGGTGCAGCTGAATTGACAACTCATTTGTTAAGGCTTATAAATATTCTTTGGCTCCCCTTGTGTCGAATCAATAAATTGGCTTTCACTTCCCTCGAAAATACTACGATACACCCCCTATACTTGTGGGTCATCACATATGTGTTCTTTTACTAAAGCACATGGATCCACTAGTGACATTTCATGTGTGTTCTTTTCCTAAACCACATAGATCCACTAGAGTCACTGAATGTATGTTGTTTTCCACAACCACATTGATCCAACGGTGACATTACATGTGTGTTCTTTTCCTAAACCACATTGATCCACCTGTGACATTACATGTCTGTTATTTTCTAAACGACATTGATCGACTAGAGTCATTGTATGTGTGTTCTATTCCTAAATCACATTGATCCACTAGAGTCACTTCATGTGTGTTCTTTTCTTGAACCACATGGATCAACTAGAGTCATTGCATGTGTGTTTTCCTAAACCACATTGATCCACTTGTGGCATTGCATGTGTGTTCTTTTCCTAAACCACATTGATCCACTAGACTCATTGCATGTGTGTTCTTTTGCTAAACCACATGGATCCACTGGTGACATTCCATGTGTGTTGTTTTCCTAAACCACATTGATACACTAGAGTCACTGCATGTGTTTTCTTTTCTTAAACCACATTGATCCACTACAGTAACTTCATGTGTTTTTTCCTAAACCACATTGATCCACTAGTCACTACACGTGTGTACTTTTCCTAAACCACAATATCTAATGGAGTCATTGCATGTGTGTTCTTTTCCAAAACCACATTGAACCACTAGAGTCACTACATGTGTGTTCTTTTCCTAAACCACATGGATCCACTAGAGTCACTATATGTCTGTTATTTTCCTAAACCACATTGATCCACTAGAATCACTACATGTGTGTTCTTTTCCTAAACAACATGGATCCACTAGAGTCATTGCATGAGTGTTCTTTTCCTAGACCGCATGGATCCACTAATCACATTGCATTTGTGTTCTTTTCCTAAACCACATAGATACACTAGAGTCACTACATGTGTGTTCTTTTCCTAAACCACATTTATCCAATGGTGTCATTGCATGTGTATTCTTTTCCAAATCCACATTGATCCACTTGTGACATTGCATGTGTGTTCTTTTCCTAAACCACATTGATCCACTAGAGTCACTGCATGTGTGTTCTATTCCTAAATAACATTGATCCACTAGAGTCACTACGTCTATGTTCTTTTCCTAAACTACATGGATCCACTAGAGTCATTGCGTGTGTGTTTTCCTAAACCACATTGATCCACTAGAATCACTACATGTGTGTTATTCTCCTAAACAACATTTATCCACTAGAGTCATTACATGTGTGTTCTTTTCCTAAACCAGATGGATCCACTGGTGACATTCCATGCGTGTTGTTTTCCTAAACCACATTGATCCACTAGAGTCACTTCATGTGTTTTCTTTTCCTAAACCAAATTGATCCACTAGAGTCATGATACATTGCAAATGTATCTATAATTTTTGATGTCGCATGCTTGGTTTTATCTACTTTCTTGTGTTTTGTCCACACTTTGGACTAACCTATTAGCAAGAGCCACAGTGCCAGCTGCCTGTTTTCTGCTGTTGGACGGGACAAAAGCCAAAGTCATTAATTTACCGAGGGACACCTGGAGCCAGAATACGAGAGGGAGAGGAGCTGGGGCCCGGCTACACCACCTGGCCACGCGGCCAGGCCTGGCTCGTGCTAGGTGGTGGTCTGGCCGCCCCAGGCACCCCCTCGGCCTCTCCTTCCTCCTATATATTACCCCTGATAAGGAAACCCTAAGTACCCGATCAAAAATCCAGGAAAGAGTCTGTAGCCGCCGTCATCTCCATCCCTAGATCGGGAGGGATCTGAAGCTCTTCCTGGCACCCTGTCGGAGAGGGGAATTCACCTAGGAGGCCTTCTTCATCACCATGCAAGCCTCCGGTGTGATACGTGAGTAGTAGATCTCTGGACTATAAGTCCATGTAGAAGCTAGATGGTTGGTTGTCCTCGTTTGTGCTATCATGTTTAGATCTTGTGAGCTTCGTTCATGATCAAGATCATCTATTTGTAATTCTGCATGTTGTGTTTGCTGGGATCCAATGGATATTGAGATGCTATTTCAGATTGATTATTGATTCTATCATGTCTTTGTTATTTGTGATCTTGCATGCTTTCCGTTGTTAGTAGCTATCTTGGCCAAGTAGATGCTAGCAACTCCAAGAGTTAGTATTTATGCTCGATAGTGGGTTCATGACTCTAGTAATCTGGGGAAGTGACAGAAATCTCTAAGGTACTAGATGTGTTGTTGCTACAAGGGAGAAAACAACAATCCTTTGTTCATAGAACAATCGTATTGTTTAATTTACACGCAATTCTTAATGCAATTATCCGTTGCTTGCAACTTAATACTGGAGGGGGTTCGGATGATAACCTGGAGGTGAATTATTAGTTTAGATACTGTTGGATGGCGGTCTATGTATAATGTTGTAATGCCCAAACAAATCTCAAAGGAGTGAAGATGATTAGTATATGCTTGTATGCTTTCTCGATGTTTGCCAATTGCCCCGCTGTAATTTGTTCACCCAGCATGTTATCTATCTTAAGGAGAGCCACCTCTAGTGAACTATGGACCCCGTTCCTTTCTTTTACTTTCAATCTACAATCAACTGTTTAATGCTTTGTGTTTACTTTCTGCAAACTATTACTTTCTTCCATACGATACGTCTAATCCTTTGTTTTCAGCAAAACAGGTGAGATTGATAACCTCATCACAAGTTGGGGACAGAGTTTTGTGGTTGTGTTGTGCAGGTCTCCATGTTGCTACTAACACCGGTAGTGCGCCCTGCCAAGGCTCAGCTAGCAACACATTTGGGGTGTTTCCTTGCTCCTACCGGATTGACAACCTTGGTTTCATAACGAGGGAAAACTTGATGATGTGCTAACCATACCTTCCTCTTGGGGTTCCCCAACGAGCTTGATATATTTTGGGCCATCAAGTCACTCCATGTGTGTTCTTGTCCTAAACCACATGGATCCACTAGAGTCACTTCATGTGTTTTCTTTTCATAAACCACATTGATCCACTAGAGTCACTGCATGTGTGTTATTTTCCTAAACCACATTGATCCACTAGAGAGTCAATACAGGTATGTTCTTTTCCTAAATCCCATTGATCAAGTGGAGTCAGTGCATGTGTGTTCTTTTCATAAACCACATTGATCCACTAGAGTCACTACATGTGTGTTCTTTTCCTAAAACACATGGATCCACTAGAGTCACTACATGTCTGTTATTTTCCTAAACCACATTGATCCACTAGTGACATTGCATTTGTGATCTATTCCTAAGCAACATGGATCCACTAGAGTCACTGCATGTGTGTTCTTTTCCTAAACCACATTGATCCACCATAGTCACTACATGTGTGTTCTTTTCCTAAACCACATTGATCCACAGGAGTCATTGCATGTGTATCCTTGTCCTAAACCACATTGATCCACTAGAGTCACTGCATGTGTGTTCTTTTCCTAAACCACATGGATCCACTTGAGTCACTTCATGTGTGTTATTTTCCTGAACCACATTGATCCACTAGAGTCATTGCATGTGTGTTCTTTTCCTAAACCACATTGATCCACTAGAGTCACTTCATGTGTATGTTTTTCCTAATCCACATTGATCCACTAGATTCATTGCATGTGTGTTTTTTCCTAAATGACATTGATCCACTATAATCATTGCATGTGTGTTCTTTTCCTAAACCACATTGACCCACTAGAGTCACTTCATGTGTGTTCTTTTCCTAAACCACATTGATCCACTGGAGTCATTACATGTCTGTTATTTTCCTAGACCACATTGATCCACTGGAGTCATTGCATGTGTGTTCTTGTCCTAAACCACATGGATCCACTAGAGTCACTTCATGTGTTTTCTTTTCCTAAACCACATTGATCCACTAGAGTCACTGCATGTATGTTATTTTCCTAAACCACATTGGTCCACTAGTGACATTGCATTTGTGATCTATTCCTAAGCAACATGGATCCACTAGAGTCACTGCATGTGTGTTCTTTTCCTAAACCACATTAATCCAATGGTGACATTGCATGTGTGTTCTTTTCCTAAACCACATTAATCCACTTGTGACATTGCATGTGTGCTCTTTTCCTAAACCACATTGATCCACAAGAGTCACATCATGTGTGTCATATTCCTAAATCACATTGATCCACTAGAGTCACTGCATGTGTGTTGTTTTCCTAAACCACATGGATCCACTAGAGTCATTGCGTGTGTGTTTTCCTAAACCAAATTGATCCACTAGTGACATTGCATGTGTGTTCTTTTCCTAAACAACATTGATCCACTAGAGTCATTACATGTGTGTTCTTTTCCTAAACCACATGGATCCACTTGTGACATTCCATGTGTGTTGTTTTTCTAAACCACATTGATCGACTAGAGTCATTGCATGTGTTTTCTTTTCCTATACCAGATTGATCCACTAGAGTCACTACATGTGTGTTGTTTTCCTAAACCACATGGATCTACTAGAGTCACTACAGGTGTGTTCTTTTCCTAAACCACATGGATCCCCTAGTGACATTGCTTGTGTGTTCTTTTCCTAAACCACATTGATCCACCATAGTCACTACATGTGTGTTCTTTTCCTAAACCACATTGATCCACTAGAGTCCCTTCATGTGTGTTCTTTTCCGAAACCACATGGATCGACTTGAGTCACTTCATGTGTTTTTTTCCTGAACCACATTGATCCACTAGAGTCATTGCATGTGTGTTCTTTCCCTAAACCACATTGATCCACTGGAGTCACTTCATGTGTGTTCTTTTCCTAATCCACATTGATCCACTAGAGTCATTGCATGTGTTTTTTTTCCTAAATGACATCGATCCACTATAATCATTGCATGTGTGTTCTTTTCCTAAACCACATTGACCCACTAGAGTCACTTCATGTGTGTTCTTTTCCTAAACCACATTGATCCACTGGAGTCATTACATGTGTGTTATTTTCCTAGACCACATTGATCCACTAGAGTCATTGCATGTGTGTTCTTTTCCTAAACCATATTGATCCACTAAAGTCACTACATGTGTGTTCTTTTCAGAAACCATATTGATCACTAGTGTCATTGCATGTGTGTTGTTTTCCTAAACCACATTGATCCACTAGAGTCACTGCATGTGTGTTCTTTTCCTAAACCACATGGTTCCACTAGTGACATTGCATGTGTGTACTTTTCCTAAACCACATTGATCCACTAGAGTCACTACATGTGTGTTATTTTCCTAAACCACATGGATCCACTAGAGTCACTTCATGTGTGTTCTTTTCCTAAATCACATTGATCTACTAGAGTCACTGCATGTGTGTTCTTTTCCTAAACCACATGGATCCACTAGAGTCATTGCGTGTGTGTTTTCCTAAACCACATTGATCCACTAGTGACATTGCATGTGTGTTCTTTTCCTGAACAACATTGATCCACTAGAGTCATTACATTTGTGTTCTTTTCCTAAACCACATGGATCCACTGGTGACATTCCATGTGTGTTGTTTTTCTAAACCACATTGATCGACTAGAGTCACTGCATGTGTTTTCTTTTCCTATACCAGATTGATCCACTAGAGTCACTACATGTGTGTTGTTTTCCTAAACCACATGGATCCACTAGAGTCACTACAGGTGTGTTCTTTTCCTAAACCACATGGATCCCCTAGTGACATTGCTTGTGTGTTCTTTTCCTAAACCACATTGATCAACCATAGACACTACATGTGTGTTCTTTTCCTAAACCACATTGATCCACAGGAGTCATTGCATGTGTGTTCTTTTCCTAAACCACATTGATCCACTAGAGTCACTACATGTGTGTTCTTTTCCTAAACCACATTGATCCACTGGAGTCACTTCATGTGTGTTATTTTCCTAAACCACATTGATCCACTAGAGTCATTGCATGTGTGTTCTTTTCCTAAACCACATTGATCCACTTGAGTCACTGCATGTGTGTTCTTTTCCTAATCCACATTGATCCACTAGAGTCATTGCATGTGTGTTTTTTCCTAAACGACATTGATCCACTACAATCATTGCATGTGTGTTCTTTTCCTAAACCACATTGACCCACTGGAGTCACTTCATGTGTGTTCTTTTCCTAAACTAGATTGATCCACTGGAGTCACTGCATGTGTGTTATTTAGCTAGACCACATTGATCCCCTGGAGTCATTGCATGTGTGTTCTTTTCCTAAACCATGTTGATCCACTTGAGTCACTACATGTGTGTTCTTTTCCTAAACCACATTGATCCACTAGTGTCAGTGCATGTGTGTTCTTTTCCTAAACCACATTGATTCAGTAGAGTCACTGCATGTTTGTTCTTTTCCTAAACCACATGGTTCTACTAGTGAGATTGCATGTGTGTACTTTTCCTAAACCACATTGATCCACTAGAGTCACTGCATGTGTGTTCTTTTCCTAAACCACATGGATCCACTAGAGTCACATCATGTGTGTTCTTTTCCTAAACAACGTTGATCCACTAGAGTCACTGCATGTGTGTTCTTTTCCTAAACCACATGGATCCATGGGCTTGTTCGTCTGCGGTACCAAAGTTGGCAGGCCAGCGCATGGCGATATCTAAGTTGCCTGAAATTACCGCGTTTCAAAAAGTTGGGCCGCCAACTACCGAGAGGGGCCATTTCGAGGCAAACTCGTCTCACCCCTGCCAAATCCAAACATGCCGTGAAACTGCCTCGGAAGTAGACGGTCGGGACCCACATGTCGGTTATCTGTCCGTGACGCGGGCGCCAACGCGGCAAGCACGTAGGCGAAACGAGATACTAAAGGAGCATCGTGCGTTGACCAAATTCACAAATCCACTCCTTTCCTCCTTTCGCATGAACCCTAGCATCGGCGGCGTCGAAATCCCCTCTCCAACCAGAATGATATCTTCGGGCATTTGACTTCTGGCGCCAAGTTGCTGCCCCTACTCGCTGCTACCGAGCTCTAATGCCTAATGCCGTGCCAGCCGTTGCGACGATCTGGCCCGCCTCTACCGCCGACGAGCTGAGCAGCGCGAAGGATGGCAGATCCATTTGCCGAGGAAGAAGTACTTCTGGCTAATTTCGGGTGAGCTACTCTTCTCTTTGCTATTCGCACTACCTATAACTGCTAGCTGGCTATTGGCATTACAGAGATATATCAAACATAGAATTGTTTGCTAGCACGACGGTGACAAACAATTCTTATCTTTTGTCTCCAATTTTCTGTCAACTAGGATCTCCGCTGAACCCAAATACACGGTTCTGGTGAGCATCTGTGGCTACCTTGTTAACTTAGCACATGGGAAGAGCACGTGGAAACAGGCTCAGAGTCTGAAGATGGAAGTAGCGCATGTGCAGTTATGCACTGTCCCTGGTTTCATTGCTGCTGTGCGTGAACTTACTGAAATGAGGCCAGAGCAGACTGCACGGTTCAGCATCGTTGATGAACGAGGCTTCAGGGTTCCTATAGGGTGCGACAGTCAGCTAATTGGGTTAATGAAACAACATGTTAGGCTTCGCGTGGTTACGCTGGTGTGTAACATAGTGGATGAGGAAGCTCCTGCTACTGGGAGTCGCCCAGCTATTATTGGACATGGAGGTCTAACTCGAACCCCTGCTGTTGTTGAGAAAAATGTGGTTCCTCATCCGCAACATGCTTCTGTCAGGCAACCTCCTCGTAGGAGTCCCCGTATTGCCGCTGTGGAAAACTCTGCTCTGGAATCTGCTGGTACTGGTCGTCCCCGTCCCCGTGCCCATGTTGCTGCGGCTGGTGCTCACCCAATCCATGCCGCTATTGAGCAAACTAAGGCGTCCGGAGGCTGCCCCGCCGTTGTTGCCAAGACCGCCGCCTTGTGTGCTGCTCCTCCTCGAAATTGTCCTCAAGATGTGCGAACCCGTGCTCTAGAATCTGCTGGTACTGGTCGTCCTCGTGTTGTTGTTGATCTGGACGCTGTTGAGCAAACTAAGGCTTCCGGAGGCTGCCCCACTGCTGTTGCAAAGGCTGAACCATTCTCTCCTCCTCGAACCCGTGCTCGGGTTCAGTGAGCTGCTGGTCTGAAGCCAGCTCATGGTCTGGACTCTACTAGCACTTGATACACTTCTGTTGTGGGAACTGCTCCTGATCGTCGAGGTGGCATGGCAGAAGCTGATCCTATTATGGCTGCCGTTAGAAGGGGCCCTGCCTGTCCACCATGTAATGTAGCTCCCGCTGCTAAGGGCCCTCGCCTTGCTCCTGGTCATGGTACTTCCACAGAGGTTAATCCAGCTAACGATGACGCTGGTGATGGCGGCGGTGGCATTGGGGCTGGGTCTGATGGTGCCGCTCCATCTCTCGAACCTCTCGGAGGTTTCTATCCTGAAGAACCTGATGATGGCAAAGTAATCGTTCGTGTCGGTGTCACGAATTATACTGCAAAATTAGATGATGGCACAGAAAAATTCTATGACGAGTTTGATGTAATCCTTGGCAGATACAACCCTGAAGTGGTAGAGTTATCTGACCTAATGGCATCGTTACATGTGAAGGTGTTGTGGGGGTCCTTTATATTATGGTTATAGGAGCAAAAAGGCTATCGATGTGAAAGATACCAGGGATTTAGTCGCACCGTTTACAAGGAAACATTATAGAGATGAAGTTTACTTCTAGTTGGTAGTGCTCAGGGTTGGAGAGGAATTGGAACTCGACAATAGAGATGATGGACTTTTAGAAGGCATGCATGACCTGATCCATGGCATCACTGGGGCTGGTGCGACTGATGGTGGCTTCGAACAGAGGAGAGTCTTACAGAGGAGCGTCATAAAGAGGAGCAGGAAGAGCATCCCCAGAAAGGGCACCCCGAAGAAGAACGTCGCCAAGGAGACCATGCCAGAGAACAGGACGCCCAAGAGTCGCACGACAAAAGGCACCATGCCGCAGAGTACACCCCTGAGATCCAGTCAAAATTCCACACCGAACGGTAGCAGCAAAAACGCTAAGAGGGCTAGCACGATGGTGAACACTCCTTGGAGTGGTAGCAAAGAGGCGAAGATGGCCAGCACAGAGGCTACCACACCCAGTGGGAGCAGAAAAAACACTAATTTGGAGCGGAACACGCCGCTGTTAGGGAATTATGCTAGCACGAAGGAGAACACGCCCAATAGTAGCAGCAAAAGGGCTAATTTGGAGCGGAAAACCCCACTGAGGTCACACAATAATGCCAGCACGAAGGAGAAGACGCCCAATAGTAGCAGCAAAAGGGCTAATTTGGAGCGGAACACGCCACTGGGGTCAGGCAATAATGCCAGCACGAAGGAGAACACGCCCAATAGTAACAGCAAAAGGGCTAATTCGAAGAAGAACACGGCGCAGAGGTTGGGCAATAATGCCAGCACCCTGGAGCCAACACCCGTGAGGGGAGGTAGTAAGGAGATCACACCCAAGAGCGGCAGCAAAAGGCCTAGTTCGATGGGGAATGGAACGCGGATGTCAAGCCCTACTGATATCGTCAGGAAAGATTACATCAGGAAGGAGGATGTACACAGGAAGATCAAGAGGGTTCTGTACACTCAAGATGAAAATGATTATGACTATTGTTTGTCCACTGAAGTACTTGGGATGCGTGCAAACGTAAGACCACCCCATGTGGTTGCAGCACAACCAACCGAGTGTCTTGGAGAAAATAGAGTTGCCGGTGAGGTGGACTGGGGCAATGTTCCTGTCCATCCGGGTGGAGACGATGGTGCAGCCCCACCCATGGGAGTCAATATGATGTGTGCAGTACTAGGCATTAGAGACGATGGCAAAGATTCTGAATTAGATGAAGAAGCATGCACTGTAGAGGATCAAGAATCTGGTGATGATGAAATAGACGAGGAACTTAACAATGAGGGTGGTATTCTAGTCGATGATTTGGGTGTGGAAGTAGAAGAAATGACACATGACCACGAGTATCCTATAATTTCGGTTGGTACCGAGTTCAGGAGCATGCATGAGTTCAGGATGTCGTTCCGGCATTTTTTTATCAAGGGGGAGTTCGACGTTTATCGACTGAAGAACTCTGCCGAGAGGTATGAGGCTGTTTGCAAGTTAACATGGATGAATGGATGGGCCGAGGTACATTGTCCATGGAGGATCACAGCAAGATCCTTACCTGCGTCGACTGCAATTAGGGTATTGGGGAAATGAATGCTTCAAACCATTAGAACTCTCTTTCTCTCTCTTTTCACTCTATAACTAGAATTGATGTGCGATATCTTTCTGGCAACTAGTTGACTCCGCTTATCTTTTAAATGAATCTGTGTTGCAGGTGAACAGAATGGGCCCTGCACACATGTGTCCGACAGGAAGCAAACTGAAATCCTCAATGGCTGGTACGGAGTGGGTGGCTATGCAATCTATGTCCATACTAAAGGATAACCCTAAGGAGACCGCGAACAATATTCAGACTAGCCTCGGTTCTTAATACAACATTGTCCTTCTGTATTACACGGTTTGGAAAGGTAAAGAGAAAGCTCTGGGGGTCTTGCATGGGGATTGGACCAATAGCTTTAGGATGTTGTACAACTTCAAGGCGGAGGTACAAGCTAGGTGTCCATGGAGTGTTGTGGAGATTGACACCGAATGAGAAGGTGGTAAAATATATTTCAAAAGATTTTTCATGGCGCTTAAACCTTGCATCGATGGATTCAAGGGCGGCTATAGGCCGTATCTGAGTGTAGACAGCATTGTCCTAACTGGCAGATGGAAAGGCTGCCTGCCATCTGCCACATCACTTGATGGTCACAACTGGATGTTCCCAGTGGCATTCGGGTTGTTTGAAACAGAAACGGAGGAAAACTGGGTCTGGTTTATGAGGCAACTCAAGAGATCAATAGGCCACATGGATCCATTGGCTATATCCGCGGATGCATGCAAAGGGCTGACGAATGCAGTGAAGGAGGTGTTCCCGCGAGCTGAAGGTAGAGAATGCCATGCCCATCTGATGCTCAACTTGTACTCACACTATGCAGGCAGCGTATTTCGTTACATGTTTCCTGCTGCTAGAGTTTACAAACCTAGTAGCAGCGATTATTTTATGAGCAAGATTTTTGCCGAAGCCCCTGAACTTCCATAGTACTTAGCCATCCATCATTCATAGCTATGGAAGAGGAGTCAATTCAACCCTAACATCATAGTTGATTACATAAACAACAACCTTGCAGAATGCCTGAATAACTGGGTGAAGGACATAAAAGTTCTTCATGTTCATATCTTGATGGACAGCATACGTGGTATGATCATGAAGCTGTTAAATATAAGGAGAGAGATCGGTAGGAGACTTAGAGGACATATGCTACCGCCAGTTGTACAGCAACTGCACACAAGAGAAGCCGAGGACTTGCTCATCTTAAGGTTCTCCCGTCAACCAACAGAAGCTGTGAGGTGAAGAAAAGAATGCACCTTCTTAGAGTGGCAGCATACCGGGAAACCTTGCGACCACACCTTGGCCTTCTTGGTGAAGAAAAGAACTCTACCACGTTTGGATCAGTATTTGTCAGACTACTACTCTATGGAAAAGTTCAGAGCTGCGTACGCTGGATCCGTCGAGCCATGTACAGACCTATCTCAGTGGCCTCAAGTCCAACTATCTTTCGAGCTTTTCCAGCCAGTTACAAAAAGGGGCAGAGGAAGACCCTAGGTGAATAGGTTTAAGAATTTTCTCGAGAAGAAGGGTTCGGCTTTCTGTGCTACAAAGAAGGGCAAAAACAGATGCAAGACCTGCCATCTTATAGGCCATAGAGCAGCTGGATGTCCCCTTAATGCTCCCAAACCTAGGTATGAGATGGTACATTCACACAAAAAAATTGTTTATAGTCTATAGATATAAGGTAGTAATCCATGTACTGTTTTTTGTAGGAAGCGCAAGGTAAGAAACAAGACAGCCGACTAAGTGATTTTGCTGCGGGAACAAAACCAAAACGAGTGGAGTGATGATGCCGGACAAGATTCTGGTGCTGATTGGCCTGACGTCCCTCGGCCCGGAGATGCAGGGTACATGAAGGTAAGAAAATTGGCACCCAGGAAGAGGAAGAAGGCAGGAGATGAAGAAGCCAGTGGACATGAAGGAAAGAGGAAGAAAGTTGGCACCCAAGCAGAGAAAGAGGGCTAGCAGTGTAGCAGCCTAATGATGTATTGAACTTGAACCTATATATGTAGTTCGGTTAAACTCTGGAGCTATGTGCGTGGAACTTGTCAGGCGAAACAATCTGCCTCTCGTACTCGGAGTAAAATGTATCGCGACTTTAGGATTTGATACGGCCGAGGCCACTAGTTGAATCCAAAACTGTGACTATGCCACTACTATCTAAACAATCACGATAGCTGAGCGGTTAAATCCTCTCCAAAATCGATGGGTGTTAGTGGCACATACATGATTTTTTTATAGGCGCTTAATAAATCCCTGCAATTGGCATTACACTTATGATAAGTTTCTGGGCTGGAAAACAATTTCTTAAGCTGGCCGCTAAACTCCACAAAGCAGCAACTTATTTCAGCTGCTGGACAACGACATGGCAACATAAACTGCAAATGCAATAGATAATTCCCAGAAAATGAGGAAATTGTGTCCACTATCTGGCCTAATCTTGAGCCCCTATGTCTCACCACCTCCCTGCCCCTACCTCCCCTGCACCTGGCGAAGCTCCCGGATCTCTCGCTCCATCACACGAATCTCCTCTTTCTTGTCCCACACAGCATCACGCAGATCCTGAACAAGCTCTTTGTGAAAACCTGTCAGTGGCTTTTCGATCCGCACAAACTTGTCACAGCCAGTCCCCCTCCCTTCCTGCATAGTAGATCGAAGGAAACAAAAAAAAGAATTACATTACGCTTTTCGGATCCGGGTTACCATTATACCTACAGTAGGAACTTACCACTCTGATGCTGCAGTTGCTGAATTTTCCTGCATTATTTTCGTCGGTCCACGAAATCCATCTCGGCATCTTCTCACCACACAAACACAGCATATCGGGGTAGTAATCGTAGGGCGCCCTCCGATACCTGATGGGGGCACCCGCCTGACGGTGTTGAGCCGACCCTGATTCAGCCCAAGACGAACTGCACGAGCTGCGAGCCATGAGCGAGGGGAGCGAGGGCAGAAGAAAGAGGAGCCTTTGGATGTCAGGGTAGTGGTGAAGCGTGATTTATCCCTACTTAATAACTCGGGCAGAATCCTACCGTCCACATTCGGCTGACAGGTGGGGGACCTAGCGTGTGGACTTGTCAAAAGAAACTCGCGCCTTCGTGGTTCAAAAGCCATGTCGCGCGCATTGGACGAAATTTTTTGGTACCTTGCCCGCGTACATATCACTGGGAGGTCTTGCTCAGGAACCAGACACGCCTGGCCCACAATCTTACTCCCTCCTAGGAACTTGTCATGGCTCGCGCCGGTAGATCCATCCGTTCCACCGCTTCTGGTAGGGCTCGCCACAGCGGATCCACCCCAAGTTCCTACCATCGCAGTATCAAATGGCCATGGTTTCTTGAGAGGAGCGATGACGCTACGTATGCGAGCTTGCCCCCTCCTACCTATAGAAGGACTGATGCGGCGTCGAGCTCGAGCAGGAGCCGCCAGGCGCGACGGTGCTCGGTCCATGCCAACCCCGTCACCTTCGTCATTGTTGATTCTGATGTGGAGGGCGACGGGGACGAAGCTGTGCAAAGCGCCATTGTTGCCTCCTTGGCGAAGGGCAAGCCACGGGCGGGAGTGGATGTTGCCAGGAAGGGCACGACGGTGTCACCAATCGAGGTGGACTCCGACGATAGCTGTGTGATGTGGGGTTTAGATGTTGTTTAGGATGGTTGCAATATTGGTTGTGTTTAATGCGAGTACAATTATTGTAATGTGTTTGTCGAGCTATATTAAGAAATATGTGCAATAGCAGCCGGTGAGTGCTTCCACTTTAGAAATTGTGTCTGTGCCATTTGCATGTTGCATTATCAACGTAGATTATTTGTAAACAATCCAATGAAAATCATCAGATTAAAACCATCGGACGGGAGTGGCGGGATGGAAGAGAAGTTGGGACAGTGGCTTCGAGGGGAAGGACACTGGTAGGTGGGCCCTCGGAACACATGACACTGACATGCGGGAGCGGGAGCACACGGTATTTCCGGTCTGTCTAGAGCAAGCGGACTTTGCAACATGACAATAGCAAGCTGATTGGACCAATATAATAACTCGTCGAAGTATTAAGGAGTACTGAAAACTACAACTGGGTTACATTCACACAACACGTATGCTCTAAGCACGTGAGAAGCATCGCTTAAGTCTAACAGTAACGACAGCACAAGTACTACATTTGTCTGTCGGTCTTCTCGATACAAATGTAGAAATGCATCTGCTTGTTCGGTCCAGCACCGACAAGGTACTGAGATGGCACGCATAGGATCGACCTTAGGTCCACATACTCCACCTCCCACGGCGTCGGGCAGCTCGGCGCCTCGGCTAGCACAAGAATGCTATCCGACGACGGCGGTTGGGCGTTCGCCCACATGCGTACCGTGTATATGGGCCAGGCACACGAGACCGACCTGACGCATACGGCACCCACGACGGTGGGCCCGGCTCTAGTTCCCGGAACACCGGTGGTGATGGTCAGGACGAAAACAGAGCCGTCACCCCCTAGAAAATTAGCAGGCAACGTGCCGAGTCAGTGAACGACACCTGCTCTTGGAGAAGTTGGGCTTGCCCGTACGAGATCCTAATCACTTCGATCAAGTGCCCATCTGCAAGGTCGATGACGAGCTCTGCCGGCGGGCCGGTGTAGTTGCAGCCCGGCTCCGTGCAGGCGCACGCGCTGTGCGGGCACGCGAGCTCGTGGAGCGGGAGCTCGCGGTAGGAGTAACGGCGAAAGCATCCTGGGCGGGAGCACATGAGCGGGAACACCGCTGCGAAGTTGCGCGCGAGGATCTCTAGATTCTTGGGCTCCCACATCTGCCATAACTGAAGTTCGTCGAGAAATCGGAAAAAAATCAGCAGTTAGATTGGCGAATAGCAGGAATGTGTAGGATAAGTTTAAAAGCTTGTAAAATGATTTCTTACCATGAAGGTAGCAACCGGAGAATTGGTGGATGTCGTCGGCTTGTGGCTATGGCAGGATGGAAATGAAGTTGGGAAAGTGGCTTCGAGGGGAAGGAAGAGAAGTACGGGGAGGAAGAGAAGTAACGGGGATGTGACACTGGGATATGGCCCACTGAACTTGTGAGTCATAACACTTGCAACATGCCAATTTGTCCAGAGCAAGCATGGCCAATCATGCCGCAGAACAGCCTACTCGAGGATCACTCTCGCGAAGACCATCCCAATCGTCCAAGCGCCCCAATCAAACGGTATGTAACAATCATCAAGCAGAACAATTGTGCTATGGCGTGCCTTCTAGAAGACTCAGTCTAACGGTGGATCCATTGGGGGGCAGTGCTAGTTTTAGTGTAAGAACAAGCATGAAATGACTCAAATGGATCCATGTGTGGTTTGTGGAAATAATACATATGCAATGACTCTAGTGGTTGATCCATGTGTGGTTTGTGGAAATAACACACATGCAATGACTCTAGTGGGTCCACATGTGTGGTTTGTGGAAAGAACACACATGCAATGACTCTGGTTGATCCATATGTGGTTTTTGGAAAGAACACACATGTAATGACTCTAGTGGTGGATCCATGTGTGGTTTGTGGAAAAGAACACACATGCAATGACTCTAGTGCTGGTTTGTGGTTTTAGTATAAGAACAAACATGCAAAGACTCTAGTGGTTGATCCATGTGTGGTTTGTGGAAAGAACACACATGCAATGACTCTAATGGTGGATCCATGTGTGGTTTGTGGAAAGAACTCACATGCAATGACCACAGGTGGATCCATGTGTGGTTTGTGGAAAAGAACACACATGCAATGACTCTAGTACTGGTTTGTGGTTTTAGTACAAGAACACACATGCAATGACTCTAGTGGTTGATCCATGTTTGGTTTGTGGAAATAACACTCATGCAATGACCACTGGTGGATCCATGTTGGTTTTAGTGTAAGAAATAAAATGCAATGACTCTAGTACTGCTTTGTGGTTTTAGCATAAGAACACACATGCAATGACTCTAGTGGTTGATCCATGTGTGGTTTGTGGAAATAACACACATGCAATGACCAGCGGGTGCATCCATGTGTGGTTTGTGGCAAGAACACACATGCAATAACTATAGTGGTTGATCCATGTGTGGTTTATGGAAAGAACACACATGCAATGACCACTGGTGGATCCGTGTGTGGTTTGTGGAAAAGAACACGCATGCAATGACTCTAGTGGTTGATCCATGTTTGTTTGTGGAAATAACACACATGCAATGACTCTAGTGGTTGATCCATGTGTGGTTTGTGAAAAGAACACACATGCAATGACCCTGGGTGATCCATGTGTGGTTTTTCGAAATAACACACACGCAATGACTCTAGTGGTTGATCTATGTGTGGTTTGTGGAAAGAGCACACATGCAATGACCACTGGTGGATCCATGTGTGGTTTGTGGAAAAGAACACATATGTAATGACTCTAGTGGTTGATCCATGTTTGTTTGTGGAAATAACACACATGCAATCACTCTAGTGGTTGATCCATGTGTGGTTTGTGAAAATAACACACATGCAATGACTCTAGTGGTTGATCCATGTGTGGTTTGTGAAAATAACACACATGGAATGACTCTAGTGTTGGTTTTAGTCTAAGAACACACATGCAATGACTCTAGTGGTTGATCCATGTGTGGTTTGTGGAAATAACACACATGCAATGACTAGTGGTTGATCCATATGTGGTTTGTGGAAAGAACACACATGCAATGACCACCGGTGGATCCATGTCTGGTTTGTGGAAAAGAACACACATGCAATAACTCTAGTGCTGGTTTGTGGTTTTAGTATAGGAACAAACATGCAATGACTCTAGTGGTTGATCCATGTATGATTTGTGGAAAGAACACACATGCAATGACTCTGGTTGATCCATGTGTGGTTTTTGGAGTGAACACACATGCAATGACTAGTGGTTGATCCATATGTGGTTTGTGGAAAGAACACACATGCAATGACCACTGGTGGATCCATGTGTGGTTTGTGGAAAAGAACACACATGCAATGACTCTAGTGCTGGTTTGTGGTTTTAGTATAAGAACACACATGCAATGATTCTAATGGTTGATCCATGTGTGGTTTGTGGAAAGAACACACATGCAATGAATCTAGTGTATCCATGTGTGGTTTGTGGAAATAACACACCTGCAATGACCACTAGTCGATCCATGTGAGGTTTGTGGAAAAGAACACACATGCAATGACTCTAGTGGTTGATCCATGTGTGGTTTGTGGAAAGAACACACATGCAATGACCACTGGTGGATCCATGTGTGGTTTGTGGAAAAGAACACACATGCGATGACTCTAGTACTGGTTTGTGGTTTTAATATAAGAACACACATGTAATGACTCTAGTGGTTGATCCATGTGTGGTTTGTGGAAATAACACACATGCAATGACTCTAGTGGTTGATCCATGTGTGGTTTGTGGAAAGAACACACATGCAATGACCACTGGTGGATCCATGTCTGGTTTGTGGAAAAGAACACACATGCAATGACTCTAGTGGTTGATCCATGTTTGTTTGTGGAAGTAACACACATGCAATGACTCTAGTGGTTGATCCATGTGTGGTTTGTGAAAAGAACACACCTGCAATGACTCTAGTGTTGGTTTTAGTATAAGAACACACATGCAATGACTCTAGTGGTTGATCCATGTTTGTTTGTGGAAATAACACATATGTAATGACTCTAGTGGTTGATCCATGTGTGGTTTGTGAAAAGAACACACATGCAATGACTCTGGTTGATCCATGTGTGGTTTGTGGAAATAACACACATGCAATGACTCTAGTGGTTAATCCATGTGTGGTTTGTGGAAAGAACACACATTCAATGACCAATGGTGGATCCATGTGTGGTTTGTGGAAAAGAGCACACATGCAATGACTCTAGTGCTGGTTTGTGATTTTAGTATAAGGACAAACATGCAATGACTCTAGTGGTTGATCCATGTGTGGTTTGAGGAAAGAACACACATGCAATGACTCTGGTTGATCCATGTGTGGTTTGTGGAAAGAACACACATGCAATGACCACTGGTGGATCCATGTGTGGTTTGTGGAAAAGAACACACATGCGATGACTCTAGTACTGGTTTGTGGTTTTAGTATAAGAACACACATGTAATGACTCTAGTGGTTGATCCATGTGTGGTTTGTGGAAATAACACACATGCAATGACTCTAGTGGTTGATCCATGTGTGGTTTGTGGAAAGAACACACATGCAATGACCACTGGTGGATCCATGTCTGGTTTGTGGAAAAGAACACACATGCAATGACTCTAGTGGTTGATCCATGTTTGTTTGTGGAAATAACACACATGCAATGAATCTAGTGGTTGATCCATGTGTGGTTTGTGAAAAGAACACACCTGCAATGACTCTAGTGTTGGTTTTAGTATAAGAACACACATGCAATGACTCTAGTGGTTGATCCATGTTTGTTTGTGGAAATAACACACATGTAATGACTCTAGTGGTTCATCCATGTGTGGTTTGTGAAAAGAACACACATGCAACGACTCTGGTTGATCCATGTGTGGTTTGTGGAAATAACACACATGCAATGACTCTAGTGGTTAATCCATGTGTGGTTTGTGGAAAGAACACACATGCAATGACCACTGGTGGACCCATGTGTGGTTTGTGGAAAAGAACACACATGCAATGACTCTAGTGGTTGATTCATGTTTTTTTGTGGAAATAACACACATGCAATGACTCTAGTGGTTGATCCATGTGTGGTTTGTGAAAACAACACACATGCAATGACTCTAGTGGTTGTTTTAGTATAAGAACACACATGCAATGACTCTGGTGGTTGATCCATGTGTGGTTTGTGGAAATAACACACATGCAATGACTAGTGGTTGATCCATATGTGGTTTGTCGAAAGAACACACATGCAATGACCACTGGTGGATCCATGTTTGGTTTGTGGAAAAGAACACACATGCAATGACTCTAGTGCTGGTTTGTGGTTTTAGTATAAGAACAAACATGCAATGACTCTAGTGGTTGATCCATGTGTGGTTTGTGGAAAGAACACACATGCAATGACTAGTGGTTGATCCATATGTGGTTTGTGGAAAGAACACACATGCAATGACCACTAGTGGATCCATGTGTGGTTTGTGGAAAAGAACACACATGCAATGACTCTAGTGCTGGTTTGTGGTTTTAGTATAAGAACACACATGCAGTGACTCTAGTGGTTTATCCATGTGTGGTTTGTGGAAAGAACACACATGCAATGACTCTGGTTGATCCATGTGTGGTTTGTGGAAAGAACACACATGCAATGACCACTGGTGGAGCCATGTGTGGTTTGTGGAAAAGAACACACATGCAATGACTCTAGTACTGGTTTGTGGTTTTACTATAAGAACACACATGCAATGACTCTAGTGGTTGATCCATTGGTTTGTGGAAATAACACACATGCAATGACTCTAGTGGGTCCACATGTGTGGTTTGTGGAAAGAACACACATGCAATGACTCTGGTTGATCCATATGTGGTTTTTGGAAAGAACACACATGCAATGACTCTAGTGGTGGATCCATGTGTGGTTTGTGGAAAAGGACACACATGCAATGACTCTAGTGCTGGTTTGTGGTTTTAGTATAAGAACAAACATGCAATGACTCTAGTGGTTGATCCATGTGTGGTTTGTGGAAATAACACACATGTAATGACTCTAGTGGTGGATCCATGTGTGGTTTGTGGAAAGAACACACATGCAATGACCACTGGTGGATCCATGTGTGGTTTGTGGAAAAGAACACACATGCAATGACTCTAGTACTGGTTTGTGGTTTTAGTATAAGAACACACATGAAATGACTCTAGTACTGGTTTGTGGTTTTAGTATAAGAACACACATGCAATGACTCTAGTGGTTGATCCATGTGTGGTTTGTGGAAATAACACACATGCAATGACCATTGGTGGATCCATGTGTGGTTTGTGGAAAGACAACACATGCAATGACTATAGTGGTTGATCCATGTGTGGTTTGTGGAAAGAACACACATGCAATGACCACTGGTGGATCCATGTGTGGTTTGTGGAAAAGAACACACATGCAATGACTCTAGTGGTTGATCCATGTTTGTTTGTGGAAATAACACACATGCAATGACTCTAGTGGTTGATCCATGTGTGTTTTGTGAAAAGAACACACATGCAATGACCCTGGTTGATCCATGTGTGGTTTTTGGAAATAACACACATGCAATGACTCTAGTGGTTGATCCATGTGTGGTCTGTGGAAAGAGCAGACATGCAATGACCACTGGTGGATCCATGTGTGGTTTGTGGAAAAGACCACACATGTAATGACTCTAGTGTATGATCCATGTTTGTTTGTGGAAATAACACACATGCAATGAATCTAGTGGTTGATCCACGTGTGGTTTGTGAAAATAACACACATGCAATGACTCTAGTGTTGGTTTTAGTCTAAGAACACACATGCAATGACTCTAGTGGTTGATCCATGTGTGGTTTGTGTAAATAACACACATGCAATGACTAGTGGTTGATCCATATGTGGTTTATGGAAAGAAACCACATGCAATGACTCTGGTTGATCCATGTGTGGTTTGTGGAAAGAACACACATGCAATGACCACTCGTGGATCCATGTGTGGTTTGTGGAAAAGAACACACATGCGATGACTCTAGTACTGGTTTGTGGTTTTAGTATAAGAACACACATGTAATGACTCTAGTGGTTGATCCATGTGTGGTTTGTGGAAATAACACACATGCAATGACTCTAGTGGTTGATCCATGTGTGGTTTGTGGAAAGAACACACATGCAATGACCACTGGTGGATCCATGTCTGGTTTGTGGAAAAGAACACACATGCAATGACTCTAGTGGTTGATCCATGTTTGTTTGTGGAAATAACACACATGCAATGACTCTAGTGGTTGATCCATGTGTGGTTTGTGAAAAGAACACACCTGCAATGACTCTAGTGTTGGTTTTAGTATAAGAACACACATGCAATGACTCTAGTGGTTGATCCATGTTTGTTTGTGGAAATAACACACATGTAATGACTCTAGTGGTTGATCCATGTGTGGTTTGTGAAAAGAACACACATGCAATGACTCTGGTTGATCCATGTGTGGTTTGTGGAAATAACACACATGCAATGACTCTAGTGGTTAATCCATGTGTGGTTTGTGGAAAGAACACACATGCAATGACCACTGGTGGACCCATGTGTGGTTTGTGGAAAAGAACACACATGCAATGACTCTAGTGGTTGATCCATGTTTTTTGTGGAAATAACACACATGCAATGACTCTAGTGGTTGATCCATGTGTGGTTTGTGAAAACAACACACATGCAATGACTCTAGTGGTTGTTTTAGTATAAGAACACACATGCAATGACTCTGGTGGTTGATCCATGTGTGGTTTGTGGAAATAACACACATGCAATGACTAGTGGTTTATCCATATGTGGTTTGTCGAAAGAACACAAATGCAATGACCACTGGTGGATCCATGTTTGGTTTGTGGAAAAGAACACACATGCAATGACTCTAGTGCTAGTTTGTGGTTTTAGTATAAGAACAAACATGCAATGACTCTAGTGGTTGATCCATGTGTGGTTTGTGGAAAGAACACACATGCAATGACTAGTGGTTGATCCATATGTGGTTTGTGGAAAGAACACACATGCAATGACCACTAGTGGATCCATGTGTGGTTTGTGGAAAAGAACACACATGTAATGACTCTAGTGCTGGTTTGTGGTTTTAGTATAAGAACACACATGCAATGAGTCTAGTGGTTTATCCATGTGTGGTTTGTGGAAAGAACACACATGCAATGACTCTGGTTGATCCATGTGTGGTTTGTGGAAAGAACACACATGCAATGACCACTGGTGGAGCCATGTGTGGTTTGTGGAAAAGAACACACATGCAATGACTCTAGTACTGGTTTGTGGTTTTACTATAAGAACACACATGCAATGACTCTAGTGGTTGATCCATTGGTTTGTGGAAATAACACACATGCAATGACTCTAGTGGGTCCACATGTTTGGTTTGTGGAAAGAACACACATGCAATGACTCTGGTTGATCCATATGTGGTTTTTGGAAAGAACACACATGCAATGACTCTAGTGGTGGATCCATGTGTGGTTTGTGGAAAAGGACACACATGCAATGACTCTAGTGCTGGTTTGTGGTTTTAGTATAAGAACAAACATGCAATGACTCTAGTGGTTGATCCATGTGTGGTTTGTGGAAATAACACACATGTAATGACTCTAGTGGTGGATCCATGTGTGGTTTGTAGAAAGAACACACATGCAATGACCACTGGTGGATCCATGTGTGGTTTGTGGAAAAGAACACACATGCAATGACTCTAGTACTGGTTTGTGGTTTTAGTATAAGAACACACATGCAATGACTCTAGTGGTTGATCCATGTGTGGTTTGTGGAAATAACACACATGCAATGACCATTGGTGGATCCATGTGTGGTTTCTGGAAAGAGAACACATGCAATGACTATAGTGGTTGATCCATGTGTGGTTTGTGGAAAGAACACACATGCAATGACCACTAGTGGATCCATGTGTGGTTTGTGGAAAAGAACACACATGCAATGACTCTAGTGGTTGATCCATGTTTGTTTGTGGAAATAACACACATGCAATGACTCTAGTGGTTGATCCATGTGTGTTTTGTGAAAATAACACACATGCAATGACCCTGGTTGATCCATGTGTGGTTTTTCGAAATAACACACATGTAATGACTCTAGTGGTTGATCCATGTGTGGTTTGTGGAAAGAGCAGACAGGCAATGACCACTGGTGGATCCATGTGTGGTTTGTGGAAAAGAACACACATGTAATGACTCTAGTGGTTGATCCATGTTTGTTTGTGGAAATAACACACATGCAAGGACTCTAGTGGTTGATCCATGTGTGGTTTGTGAAAATAACACACATGCAATGACTCTAGTGTTGGTTTAGTCTAAGAACACACATGCAATGACTCTAGTGGTTCATCCATGTGTGGTTTGTGGAAATAACACACATGCAATGACTAGTGGTTGATCCATATGTGGTTTATGGAAAGAAAACACATGCAATGACCACTGGTGGATCCATGTGTGGTTTGTGGAAAAGAACACATATGCAATGACTCTAGTGCTGTTTTGTGGTTTTAGTATAAGAACAAACATGCAATGACTCTAGTGGTTGATCCATGTATGATTTGTGGAAAGAACACACATGCAATGACTCTGGTTGATCCATGTGTGGTTTGTGGAGTGAACACACATGCAATGATGTAAAGACCCAAACCTGGCTTGGTTTGAATCCCTGTGATTACAGTACTAGTCCCTGGATCGAATAGCTAGCACCCACAGTTTAAGATGTAATATCAAGATACAAAGGTCATATTACATCACATGATCCAGAATATAAATACTTTATTACATACTCATATCCATAGGCTATCTTATTACAAAGCAGCAGAATACAAGTAAAGCATGGAGTCCTTCATCTTCATGTGCGACAGGCAAACATGTTGGGTGCAGACTCATAACCTCTATCATCAATCCATACTCATCAATAGAATAACCTGCAACATGATAGGTTGCAGCCACAAAGGGTCAATACTTTGAATGTATTGGCAAGTGTCACAAGTTTGTGAATATAAGTTGGACTATCACTACATGCACATTTGGCTAAGTAGATCTTAGGCTCATTTGCAGAAAGCAATATGGTTTTATCCTATGTTTGCAAAAATAGTTTTGATCTTTCAGTAACTTTCTGAACTCGTTGGCAAACTCCAAGTTCTTCTAATCTCTTGATGTCACCATTAAGTTTTACTTTGAGAAATTAGAATGTCGAGATCTTCCATAGCTTCAGGCCTTAGTTGCTCAGAGTTGTCCATAACCGGGGACACGGCTAAGTACTTAGAATTTAATCTTCTGCAGAAGTTGTACACTTTACCCACAAGACACAATCTCGTCTTGACGCCACCAGTGGCCGCTGGATTAGTACTCACCAAGATGGAGTACCGGCAGATCGAGAATGTGACAAAGTCTTTCCATAGAAGTCCTCCCAATACATAATGCCAGCACATCTACCAGGCACCAATGCAAGGATAAACCTCCAATGCATAATTCCAGTTAACCTAAATAGGTACCAATGCATGGGTCTCCCACTATGTAATTGACTAGGCCAGATCCCATTTGGCATGTGGTTGTACACGAAAGCCACTGTACGAGAAACATGTTCAATCTCTAAGTTCTTGGGTGGTGTTCTCCTAGTGCACACACGAAAGAGATAGCCATAAACATGGTTCCCTTTGTTGCCACCTTATTCTCAACTGAGTATCCACACTCCACCCAGGTGATTCATTGAGTCCTTGTTTTATTATATAAAACATATATTTTTTCCAACACTTCATATAATCACAATATGGTATATTCCACCCCGAATCTATAGCAGGGCTAAGCATACTACAACTACAATATTTCCACTAAGGGATCTATAAAGGATATCCTAATAGGATATAGCATAGCATAGTATCATAGTAGTCCTATCATGCATACTACAAAAAATCCACTAAGTGAAATGAAAATAGTAGGACATGGATGATAGTGCCACTTGCCTTAGTAGTTGGTGGTGTTGGTACACTCTTTGCAGTAACACACTTGACAATCCACACAATCTATCAAACAAAACAAACAAGACAAAACATGCACAAAGTCAACACTAATGGCGATACAAAAATCATGCAAAATATGCAAGCATGTAAGATGGCAATTTTTATTGTACAAATTGTTATAACCAAGGTCTTGAACACTACTAAGTGTTTTCTGAACAATTTATAATTGCAAGATTACAAATGCAACCATTTGTGCAATTGTAACAATTAGCAATAATTTCTATCATTTGGAAAGGCTAGACTCACTAAATAATTCCCATGCTATTAGGCATAGCCAACCAAATCTATATTTTGGTCTCACTGGACAGAGGGTTCAATTTGCAATCCATAGCAAAAAGATTCACCCGAAAATAATTTACAAAACAATTTTTATGGGTAAAATACTCCTAAAAAGGTTCTGCCTAAAACTTCTATTTTACAGAATCTAAAGGGTGAAATAAGGCCTCAGCAGTGAAGCTCTCATTTTTCTGAATCCATAGACACCAAATTTGTATTTTTCTGATTTGTGGATCAAAAGTTATTGAATTTCTAAGTTTAATACAAATCTGTCTATTTTTCTATTTAAACAAAATAGTCTGGCGACGTGGCGTGTTCTTATTGGCGGTACCGGTTCGGGTGGATCGACTGCTGCAGGCCGTTGGATCTTAAGTGGCAACGGGCGATCCAGATTAGCCCGTACCGTTTCGCTAAGTGATCTATCTAAGCCGTTGGATTAAGATCAAACGGTGCTCAGCGTGTCGACCACAGACTGGCGGCGCTGGCGACGATGCGCGGCGGCGACGCGTCAGACGGGTGGTGCTCCGGTGGTTCTAGAGGGGCAGGGAGACCATGGACTATTACCAGCGATCGCCGCGGTCGAGGTGGTCTCGGGGATGCTCGTGGTCGATGAAGGGGCGCTCAGATTCGCCAGGAATTCCTCGCCGGAGTACTTGCCAACGGTGGAGGTCACAGGCACGAGATGGTGGCATCGATCTGGTACTCGAGCAGACACGTAAAAGGGTTAGGGGAATGCGCCTGGTTTTGCACTGTCTAGCAATGGCCAAAAAGAAGCGGCGGGAACTAAGCCCTTACCGGAAAAACCATCGGACGGTGGCGGCAGAGGGAGCTCGCCAGACTTGGTCCGTGTGGTCAACCTGGAGCACGAGAAGGCACATAGCCAGGGTTAAAACACGCGCCAGGACATGGAGAAGCTAACATGACAGAGGGGAAGGTGCGGGGCAGTGAGTTCTTGCCGGAATCCTCGCCAGAGTTCGTCGGTGGCCGCAGTGGTTCGAGCTCGATTCTGAGCAGCCTAGTGGCTCCGGGGTTGTGGGGCTTGAGGGAAAACGGAGAGGAGGGAGTGGCGGTTAATAGGCAGGGCTCGGAGTGGAGAATTAATTGCGCAAATGCACAAATTCGAGCCGATTTGGAAACGGCAGAGGGAGGGAGAGGGGTTGTTCGTCGCGGTGGAAGAAGCTGAGGTGGCAGGTGACGTGGGCTTGGGGTCGAGCCGTTAGTGAGGGGGGTGAAGAGGGGGACGGTGAGAAAAGAGGGGGAAAGGGGAGTGCCGGGTGGGCTTAGTGGGCTAGCGTTTGGGCCGAGTTGTTGCTTCTGTTTCCTACAGTTTTTCTTTTTCTGTTTTCTTAAATATCTTTTGATTTAATGATCCAATTTGAATCAAACAAATTTCTAAAAATTTGTAAAACTCAAATTAGGTTTTTAGGGCATTATAGAACAAATTTACTTTCTAACTCAAATTTTTCTAACCAAATTTATTCACTTTGGATTTTATAGCTAATATTGCCTTTATTAAATATATTCTCAAACTAATTCATATCTTTTTATCCATGGCTCCAAATTGCATGAAACCAATTTCTATTGTTTTATTATTTTGTCCTTTATCTTTTGAGCCCTCATAGGAGTTATTTTGTGTAATATAAATATGGAGTATATCCATAGTATTGTGTTGTTCTTAGTGTTAACAAATAATTAGAGTTTTAGGGTTTGAGATATTTTTAACTTCTCTTAGGTTTTTAAAATGCAACCAAGGCAAGATGCTCGTGCATGCTTCATGAATTGGGATTTTTTAAAACATGCACACCACTTACAAACAAAAACCATTTTATTTGGCTTGGGTTTTGGAGGCATTATATTAAATGTTCCAAAAGTTTTTGTTCCTTCTGAATTTCAAAGAACTTGGTTCTTCATTTTGTTTAAAATTTTCACATTTCAAAATTTGGAAAATTTTGGGATGTGACAGACTACCACCCTTAAAAGGAATCTCGTCCCGAGATTCGAGAAGGCTAGAAAGAATAGGTTGGTTTTAGGATACTTGGGTGCTACCACCCTTAAAAGGAAACTTTGTTGGGTTGCATTTGATTCACTTGGCTAAGGGTCCAAAAGATTGACATCCAAAGGTTGTTAACATTTTCCCATCTTGTGATTCTTATATACCACTGAATTGAGTTAGCTTACCTTCCACACCATCTAGTTCTTCAAGGGTTCCATACATGTTGATGTGGTTCACATGTCCTTTCTGGGTCACATTGGAATTGCTCCCATTAGAGTCTCCAACATTCTCATTCTTCTTCTTCTTCTTCTCAGGACAGTTTGCTACAAAGTGTCCAAGTTGCTTACAACTGTAACACTTCAACTGGCTAATGTCTTTCTTGGGATCATTATGTTGATTCTGACCAAGGTTATCTCCATTGTTAGTACCATTCACATTGTTACTACCACTTCCATTATTGATGTGATGATTCTGGTGATGGTGATTATGTCCATTTCCTTCATGCTGATGTGATCCAGAATTTCCATTGTCCTTTCTGAATGAACGCATCTTCTGTGATGATCCTGAGTGATATTTGTCAAAGCTATGCTTCGTCTTCCTATTCTCAACTTTGTTCTTCTTACTCTCTAAAATTATAGCTTTGTCACACAGTGATTGATAAGTTGGAACATAAGCAACTGATAATTGCATGGAAAGTTCATCATTCAATCCATCTAGGAACTTTTCCTTCCTCTTAGCATCTATATCAGTATCGCCTGGAGCATAACGTGATAGATTGTTGAATTCCTCAATATATTCAGCAACGCTGTGGTGATGTTGTTTAAGGTTGTGAAACTCCTTCTTCTTCAGACTCATCACACCTGAAGAGATATGATTAGTGTGAAAACCATCTTCAAATATTTCCCAAGCCACTTCTTTAATGGGGTGAGTGACTTGAAAGTTGTCCCACCACGTAGCTGCAGGGCCTTCAAGCAAGTGCGCTGCAAATCTCACTTTCTCAGCATCAGAGCATCCAACAGCACTAGGTCTTTGTTCACTGAACGTAACCAGTCATCAGCTACCATTGGATCAGAAGTACCAGAGAACTTTGCAGGTCTCAACCTCAGAAATCTAGTGAGCATATCCAGAGGTGGTGGATTGTTGTTGTTATTGTCGTTGTTCTGATTCTGATTGTTGATGGTTGCCATGAATTGTGTCATCATCTGCATTAACTGAGTCTGTGCAGTCATCATCTGTTGCATCTCATTTTCTTTGTTGTTGTTGTCTCCATTGTTATCATGGTCGTTGGCGCGTCTTGGAGGCATCTGTTGGTTTAATAGGGATAAGTAAGGATAGATAAACAGATAGATAGATAGGTTTAAGGGAGTTCTAACACACTCAACCCAAAACAAACCAGTTTAATCAAAACATTCATCAAGCAACCAATCACTTAGCAACTTAACTCATTATAGAAGAAAACAAAAAGTTTTCTTGAAACAAGCAACCTAGTATGGTCATACCACATAGGTCGGCATGATCCATATGCTAACACGATATCGATAACTCGAACATGATAATTGGTAGGCAATCTAATGTCTCATGGTTCGCACTATGATAACATTAGTGGGAGCTCTCTTTCGAGTTCGGCAATCATCGGTGAAGTGTCCTATCTTCCGGCAGCGATGGCAAAACACTTTTGTCATGTCTCGAGTACTTTTTCTTGAAGTGTTGTTGTGGTTTTCTTGCACTTCCTTCTCTAGGCATTCATCGATATTGTGTCCTTCTTTCTTGCATTTGGAGCAGGTGATATGGCTAAGGTTTTCTTCTTTCTTCCCAAGAGCTTGATACATTCCATCCTTCACTTGTTCTTTCACTTGTTGCACTATGAAGTCGAGATGGCACTTGGCAGGAATGTGGTTGGTTCCTTCACATAGGTAACAAGTAACTTGAGATGTGGGGCATTCTCCAACTGGATGGTTGTGATCACAAAAGGGACATTGATCTTGATGCTCCTTAGAGGTGTGGCCTACTTCTCCACATATTTTGCAAGCTCGAGGACTTGTCACAACTTGTATCTTGATCTCCTCGTTGGCATGATCCATCTTCAAAGTCCTTGGAGAAAGCAAAGGCTGGTCCTCTACAGGTATGAAGGAGAAGAGACTCAGTAAAGAATGATAAAGGTATACGAGAAAATCTAATAAGTATAAAAACATAAGTTCATTCCTAACAAGGGGTTTGTTCAATTCCTAGGGTTACGAACCTACAGGCAACACAGTGCTCTGATACCATCTATAAAGACCCAAACCTGGCTTGGTTTGAATCCCTATGATTACAGTACTAGTCCTTGGATCGAATAGCTAGCACCCACAGTTTAAGATGTAATATCAAGATACAAAGGTCATATTACATTGCATGATCCAGAATATAAATACTTTATTACATACTCATAGCCATAGGCTATCTTATTACAAAGCAGCAGAATACAAGTAAAGCATGGAGTCCTTCACCTTCATGTGCCACAGGCAAACATGTTGGGTGCAGACTCATAACCTCTATCATCAATCCATACTCATCAATAGAATAACCTGCAACATGATAGATTGCAGCCACAAAGGGTCAATACTTTGAATGTATTGGCAAGTGTCACAAGTTTGTGAATATAAGTTGGACTATCACTACATGCACATTTGGCTAAGTAGATCTTAGGCTCATTTGCAGAAAGCAATATGGTTTTATCCTATGTTTGCAAAAATAGTTTTGATCTTTCAATAACTTTCTGAACTCCTTGGCAAACTCCAAGTTCTTCTAATCTCTTGATGTCACCATTAAGTTTTACTTTGAGAAATTAGAATGTCGAGATCTTCCATAGCTTCAGGCTTAGTTGCTCAGAGTTGTCCATAACCGGGGACACGTCTAAGTACTTAGAATTTAATCTTCTACAAAAGTTGTACACTTTACCCACAAGACACAATCTCGTCTTGATGCCACCAGTGGCCGCTGGATTAGTACTCACCAAGATGGAGTACCGGCAGATCGAGGATGTGACAAAGTATTTCCATAGAAGTCCTCCCAATACATAATGCCAGCATATCTACCAGGCACCAATGCAAGGATAAACCTCCAATGCATAATTCCAGTTAACCTAAATAGGTACCAATGCATGGGTCTCCCACTATGTAATTGACTAGGCCAGATCCCATTTGGCATGTGGTTGTACACGAAAGCCACTGTACGAGAAACATGTTCAATCTCTAAGTTCTTGGGTGGTGTTCTCCTAGTGCACACACGAAAGAGATAGCCATAGACATCGTTCCCTTTGTTGCCACCTTATTCTCAACTGAGTATCCACACTCCACCCAGGTGATTCATTGAGTCCTTGTTTTATTATATAAAACATATATTTTTTTTCCAACACTTCATATAATCACAATATGGTATATTCCACCCCGAATCTATAGCAGGGCTAAGCATACTACAACTACAATATTTCCACTAAGGGATCTATAAAGGATATCCTAATAGGATATAGCATAGCATAGTATCATAGTAGTCCTATCATGCATACTACAAAAAATCCACTAAGTGAAATGAAAAATAGTAGGACATGGATGATAGTGCCACTTGCCTTAGTAGTTGGTGGTGTTGGTACACTCTTTGCAGTAACACACTTGACAATCCACACAATCTATCAAACAAAACAAACAAGACAAAACATGCACAAAGTCAACACTAATGGCAATACAAAAATCATGCAAAATATGCAAGCATGTAAGATGGCAATTTTTATTGTACAAATTGTTATAACCAAGGTCTTGAACACTACTAAGTGTTTTCTGAACAATTTATAATTGCAAGATTACAAATGCAACCATTTGTGCAATTGTAACAATTAGCAATAATTTCTATCATTTGGAAAGGCTAGACTCACTAAATAATTCCCATGCTATTAGGCATAGCCAACCAAATCTATATTTTGGTCTCACTGGACAGAGGGTTCAATTTGCAATCCATAGCAAAAAAGATTCACCCGAAAATAATTTACAAAACAATTTTTATGGGTAAAATACTCCTAAAAAGGTTCTGCCTAAAACTTCTATTTTACAGAATCTAAAGGGTGAAATAAGGCCTCAGTAGTGAATCTCTCATTTTTCTGAATCCATAGACACCAAATTTGTATTTTTCTGATTTGTGGATCAAAAGCTATTGAATTTCTAAGTTTAATACAAATCTGTCTATTTTTCTATTTAAACAAAATAGTCTGGCGACATGGCGTGCTCTTATTGGCCGGTACCGGTTCAGGTGGATCGACTGCTGCGGGCCGTTGGATTTTAAGTGGCAACGGGCGATCCAGATTAGACCGTACCGTTTCGCTAAGTGATCTATCTAAGCCGTTGGATTAAGATCAGATGGTGCTCAGCGTGTCGACCATAGACTGGCGGCGCTGGCGACGGTGCGCGGCGGCGACGCGTCGGACGGGTGGTGCTCCGGTGGTTCTAGAGGGGCAGGGAGACCATGGACTATTACCAGCGATCGCCGCGGTCGAGGTGGTCTCGGGGATGCTCGTGGTCAATGAAGGGGCGCTCAGATTCGCCGAGAATTCCTCGACAGAGTACTTGTCGACGGCGGAGGTCACGGACACGAGATGGTGGCGTCGATCTGGTACTCGAGCAGACACGTAAAAGGGTTAGGGGAATGCGCCTGGTTTTGCACTGTCTAGCAGTGGCCAAAAAGAAGTGGCGGGAACTAAGCCCTTACCGGAAAAACCGTCGGGCGGTGGCGGCAGAGGGAGCTCGCCGGACTTGGTCCGTGTCGTCGACCTGGAGCACAAGAAGGCACATAGCCGGGGTTAAAACACGCGCCAGGACATGGAGAATCTAACATGACAGAGGGGAAGGTCCGGGGCACTGGGTTCTTGCCGGAATCCTCGCCGGAGTTCATCGGTGGCCAAAGTGGTTCGAGCTCGATTCCGAGCAGCCTAGTGGCTCCGGGGTTCTGGCGCTTGAGGGAAAACGGAGAGGAGGGAGTGGAGGTTAAGAGGCAGGGCTCGGAGTGGAGAATTAATTGCGCAAACGCACGAACTCGAGCCGATTTGGAAACGGCAGAGGGAGGGAGAGGGGCTGTTCGTCGCGGTGGAAGAAGCTGAGGTGGCAGGTGACGTGGGCGGGGGTCGAGCCGTCAGTGAGGGGGGTGAAGAGGGGGACGGAGAGAAACAGAGGGGGAAAGGGGTGCCGGGTGGGCTTAGTGGGCTAGGGTTTGGGCCGAGCTGTTGCTTCTGTTTTTTTTCCTACAGTTTTTCTTTTTCTGTTTTCTTAAATATCTTTTGATTTAATGATCCAACTTGAATCAAACAAATTTCTAAAAATTTGTAAAACTCAAATTAGGTTTTTAGGGCATTATAGAACACATTTACGTTCTAACTCAAATTTTTCTAACCAAATTTATTCACTTTGGTTTTAATAGCTAATATTGCCTTTATTAAATATATTCTCAAAATAATTCATATCTTTTTATCCATGGCTCCAAATTGGATGAAACCAATTTCTATTGTTTTATTATTTTGTCCTTTATCTTTTTAGCCCTCATAGGAGTTATTTTGTATAATATAATAGGGAGTATATCCATAGTATTGTGTTGTCCTTACTGTTAACAAATAATTAGAGTTTTAGGGTTTGAGATATTTTTCACTTCTCTTAGGTTTTTAAAATGCAACCAAGGCAAGATGCTCATGCATGCTTCATGAATTGGGATTTTTTAAAACATGCACACCACTTACAAACAAAAACCATTTTATTTGGCCTGGGTTTTGGAGGCATTATATTAAATGTTCCAAAACTTTTTGTTCCTTCTGAATTTCAAAGAACTTGGTTCTTCATTTTGTTTAAAATTTTCACATTTCAAAATTTGGAAAATTTTGGGATGTGACAAATGACTAGTGGTTGATCCATATGTGGTTTGTGGAAAGAACACACATGCAATGACCACTGGTGGATCCTTGTGTGGTTTGTGGAAAAGAACACACATGCAATGACTCTAGTGCTCGTTTGTGGTTTTAGTATAAGAACACACATGAAATGATTCTAATGGTTGATCCATGTGTGGTTTGTGGAAATAACACACATGCAATGACTCTAGTGTATCCATGTGTGGTTTGTGGAAAGAACACACATGCAATGACCACTAGTGGATCCATGTGTGGTTTGTGGAAAAGAACACACATGCAATGACTCTAGTGGTTGATCCATGTGTGATTTGTGGAAAGAACACACATGCAATGACTCTAGTTGATCCATGTGTGGTTTGTGGAAAGAACACACATTCAATGAACACTGGTGGATCCATGTGTGGTTTGTGGAAAGAACACACATGCAATGACCACTGGTGGATCCTTGTGTGGTTTGTGGAAATTAACACACATGCAATGACTCTAGTGGTTGATCCATGTGTGGTTTGTGGAAATAACACACATGCAATGACTCTAGTGGTTGATCCATGTGTGGTTTGTGGAAAGAACACACATGCAATGACCACTGGTGGATCCATGTGTGGTTTGTGGAAAAGAACACACATGCAATTACTCTAGTGGTTGATCCATGTTTGTTTGTGGAAATAACACACATCCAAATACTCTAGTGGTTGATCCATGTGTGGTTTGTGGAAAGAACACGCATGCAATGACCACTGGTGGATCCATGTTGGTTTTAGTGTAAGAACACACATGCAATGACTCTAGTACTGGTTTGTGGTTTTAGTATAAGAACACACATGCAATGACTCTAGTGGTTGATCCATGTGTGGTTTTTGGAAAGAACACACATGCAATGACTCTGGTTGATCCATGTGCGGTTTCTAGAAAGAACACACATGCAATGACCACTGGTGGATCCATGTGTGGTTTGTGGAAAAGAACACACATGCAATGACTCTAGTGGTTGATCCATGCGTGGTTTGTGGAAAGAACACACATGCAATGACTCTGGTTGATCCATGTGTGGTTTGTGGAAAGAACACGCAATCAATGACCACTGGTGGATCCATGTGTGGTTTGTGGAAAGAACACACATGCAATGACCACTGGTGGATCCATGTGTGGTTTGTGGAAATTAACACACATGCAATGACTCTAGTGGTTGATCCATGTGTGGTTTATGGAAATAACACACATGCAATGACTCTAGTGGTTGATCCATGTGTGGTTTGTGGAAATAACACACATGCAATGACCACTAGTGGATCCATGTGTGGTTTGTGGAAACGAACACACATGCAATGACTCTAGTGGTTGATCCATGTTTGTTTGTGGAAATAACACACATGCAATGACTCTAGTGGTTGATCCATGTGTGGTTTGTGGAAATAACACACATGCAATGACTCTAGTGGTTGATCCATGTGTGGTTTGTGAAAAGAACACACCTGCCATGACTCTAGTGTTGGTTTTAGTATAAGAACACACATGCAATGACTCTAGTGGTTGATCCATGTTTGTTTGTGGAAATAACACACATCCAATGACTCTAGTGGTTGATCCATGTGTGGTTTGTGGAAAGAACACGCATGCAATGACCACTGGTGGATCCATGTTGGTTTTAGTGTAAGAACACACATGCAATGACTCTAGTACTGGTTTGTGGTTTTAGTATAAGAACACACATGCAATGACTCTAGTGGTTGATCCATGTGTGGTTTGTGGAAATAACACACATGCAATGACCACTGGTGGATCCATGTGTGGTTTGTGGAAAGAACACACATGCAATGACTCTAGGGGTTGATCCATGTGTGGTTTGTGGAAAGAACACAAATGCAATGACCACTGGTGGATCCATGTGTGGTTTGTGGAAAAGAACACAGATGCAATGAATCTAGTGGTTGATCCATGTTTATTTGTGGAAATAACACACATGCAATGAATCTAAAGGTTGATCCATGTGTAGTTTGTGAAAAGAACACACATGCAATGACTCTGGTTGATCCATGTGTGGTTTGTGGAAATAACACACATGAAATGACTCTAGTGGTTGATCCATGTGTTGTTTGTGGAAATAACACACATGCAATGACTCTAGTGGTTTATCCATGTGTGGTTTGTGGAAAGAATAGACATGCAATGACCACTGGTGGTCCCATGTGTGGTTTGTGGAAAAGAACACACATGCAATGACTCTAGTGGTTGATCCATGTTTGTTTGTGGAAATAACACACATGGAATGACTCTAGTGGTTGATCCATGTGTGGTTTGTGAAAAGAACACTCATGCAATGACTCTAGTGTTGGTTTTAGTATAAGAACACACATGCAATGACTGTAGTGGTTAATCCATGTGTGGTTTGTGGAAATAACACACGTGCAATGACTATTGGTTGATCCATATGTGGTTTGTGGAAAGAACACACATGCAATGACCACTGGTGGATCCATGTGTGGTTTTTGGAAAAGAACACACATGCAATGACTCTAGTGCTGGTTTGTGGTTTTAGTATAAGAACAAACATGCAATGACTCTAGTGGTTGATCCATGTGTGGTTTGGGGAAAGAACACACATGCAATGACTCTGGTTGATCCATGTGTGGTTTGTGGAAAGAACACACATGCAATGACCACTGGTGGATCCATGTGTGGTTTGTGGAAAAGAACACACATGCAATGACTCTAGTACTGGTTTGTGGTTTTAGTATAAGAACACACATGCAATGACTCTAGTGGTTGATCCATGTGTGGTTTGTGGAAAGAACACACATGCAATGACTCTGGTTGATCCATGTGTGGTTTGTGGAGAGAACACATGCAATGACTAGTGGTTGATCCATATATGGTTTGTTGAAAAGAACACACATGCAATGACTCTAGTACTGGTTTGTGGTTTTAGTATAAGAACACACATGCAATGACTCTAGTGGCTGATCCATGTGTGGTTTGTGGAAAGAACACACATGCAATGACCACTGGTGGATCCATGTCTGGTTTGTGGAAAAGAACACACATGCAATGACTCTAGTGGTTGATCCATGTTTGTTTGTGGAAATAACACACATGCAATGACTCTAGTGGTTGATCCATGTGCGGTTTGTGAAAAAAAACACCTACAATGACTCTAGTGTTGGTTTTAGTATAAGAACACACATGCAATGACTCTAGTGGTTGATCTTGGTTTGTTTGTGGAAATAACACACATGTAATGACTCTAGTGGTTGATCCATGTGTGGTTTGTGAAAAGAACACACATGCAATAACACTGGTTGATCCATCTGTGGTTTGTGGAAATAACACACATGCAATGACTCTAGTGGTTAATCCATGTGTGGTTTGTGGAAAGAACACACATGCAATGACCACTGGTGGACCCATGTTTGGTTTGTGGAAAAGAACACACATGAAATGACTCTAGTGGTTGATCCATGTTTGTTTGTGGAAATAACACACATGCAATGACTCTAGTGGTTGATCCATGTGTGGTTTGTGAAAATAACACACATGCAATGACTCTAGTGGTTGTTTTAGTATAAGAACACACATGCAATGACTCTAGTGTTTGATCCATGTGTGGTTTGTGGAAATAACACACATGCAATGACTAGTGGTTGATCCATATGTGGTTTGTGGAAAGAACACACATGCAATGACCACTGGTTGATCCATGTGTGGTTTGTGGAAAAGAACACACATGCAATGACTCTAGTGCTGGTTTGTGGTTTTAGTATAAGAACAAACATGCAATGGCTCTAGTGGTTGATCCATGTGTGGTTTGTGGAAAGAACACACATGCAATGACTAGTGGTTGATCCATATGTGGTTTGTGGAAAGAACACACATGCAATGACCACTGGTGGATCCATGTGTGGTTTGTGGAAAAGAACATACATGCAATGACTCTAGTGCAGGTTTGTGGTTTTAGTATAAGAACACACATGCAATGACTCTGGTGGTTGATCCATGTGTGGTTTTTGGAAAGAACACACATGCAATGACTCTGGTTGATCCATGTGTGGTTTCTGGAAAGAACACACATGCAATGACCACTGGTGGATCCATGTGTGGTTTGTGGAAAAGAACACACATGCAATGACTCTAGTGGTTGATCCATGTGTGGTTTGTGGAAAGAACACACATGCAATGACTCTGGTTGATCCATGTGTGGTTTGTGGAAAGAACACACATTCAATGACCACTGGTGGATCCATGTGTGGTTTGTGGAAAGAACACACATGCAATGACCACTGGTGGATCCATGTGTGGTTTGTGGAAATTAACACACATGCAATGACTCTAGTGGTTGATCCATGTGTGGTTTGTGGAAATAACACACATGCAATGACTCTAGTGGTTGATCCATGTGTGGTTTGTGGAAAGAACACACATGCAATGACCACTGGTGGATCCATGTGTGGTTTATGGAAAAGAACACACATGCAATGACTCTAGTGGTTGATCCATGTTTGTTTATGGAAATAAAACACATCCAATTAATCTAGTGGTTGATCCATGTGTGGTTTGTGGAAAGAACACGCATGCAATGACCACTGGTGGATCCATGTTGGTTTTAGTGTAAGAGCACACATGCAATGGTTCTAGTACTGGTTTGTGGTTTTAGTATAAGAACACACATGCAATGACTCTAGTGGTTGATCCATGTGTGGTTTGTGGAAATAACACACATGCAATGACCACTGGTGGATCCATGTGTGGTTTGTGGAAAGAACACACATGCAATGACTCTAGGGTTTGATCCATGTGTGGTTTGTGGAAATAACACACATGCAATGACCACTGGTGGATCCATGTGTGGTTTGTGGAAAAGAACACACATGCAATGAATCTAGTGGTTGATCCATGTTTATTTGTGGAAGTAACACACATGCAATGAATCTAGTGGTTGATCGATGTGTGGTTTGTGAAAAGAACACACATGCAATGACTCTGGTTGATCCATGTGTGGTTTGTGGAAATCACACACATGAAATGACTCTAGTGGTTGATCCATGTGTGGTTTGTGGAAAGAACACACACGCAATGACCACTGTTGGACCCATGTGTGGTTTGTGGAAAAGAACACACATGCAATGACTCTAGTGGTTGATCCATGTTTGTTTGTGGAAATTGTTGGAGATATACCCAAGAGGCAATAATAAAGTGGTTATTATCATATCTTCGTATTTATGATAAATGTTTACATACCATGCTATAATTGTATTAACAGGAAACATTAATACTTGTGTGATTTGTAAACATAAAAGAGTCCCTAGTAAAGCCTCTTGTTAAACTAGCTTGTTGGTTAATATATGATCATTGTTTCCTGATCATGAACATAGAGATGTTATTAACAACAGGGTCATATCATTAGGAGAATGATGTGATGGACATACTCCTATAGTTAAGCGTAGCATAAAGATCAAGTCATTTTAATAGTTCAATTGCTATATGCTTTCTGATACATAGTTATCTAATTCCTTCGACCATGAGATCATGCATATCACCTTTACCGGATGGATGCTTTGATGTCATCAAACACCACACCGTAACAGGGTGGCTATAAAGGTGGTATTGAGTGTTCGGAAAGTATTGGTTGAAACACATGGATCAAGAGTGGGATTTGTCCATCCATATGACGGATAGATATTCTCTGGGCCCTCTCGGTGAAATGTCATCCAATTAGCTTGCAAGCATGTGACTGGGTCACAAGGGATCACATATCACGGGAACGAGAAAAGAGTACTTATCAGTAACGAGGTTGAACTAGGTATGCAGAGATACCGACGATCATAACCTCGGATAAGTAACATATCGTGAGACAAAGGGAAATTGGTATCGTATGTAAGTGGTTCATTCGATCGCAAAGTAATCGTAGAAATATGTGGGAGCCATATGAATTTCCAGATTCCTCTATTGGTTATTGTTCGGAGAAGTGTCTCGATCATGTCCGCATAATTCACGAACCGTAGGGAGACACACTTAAGGATTCGACGTTGTTTGAGTAGTTATGGTATTATGAGAAAGAGACCGAATGTTGTTCGGAGTCTCGGATGGGATCCGGGATATCACGAGGAGATCCGGAATGGTCCGGAGAATAAGATTCATATAAGGAAAGTCCCGTTTCGGAGTTGGGGAATGGTTCCGGTGTTTTCATCGGGAACATTCTAGAAGGTCCCGGAATGTCCGGCACTCCGGAGGGGGAAGGGTACATGAATGTGTCATTACATATTGGAATGATTGCATCATATACTAAGTGTTCTCGCTGTCCAAAATAAAGGGTTTATTTAAATCCTAAATTGAAAAGTCAAACGGCTAGTTTGAAAGTCAAACGGCAAGTTTTTGGAAAGTGGAAAGAGGAGGAAAAGAGGGAAACCGAGTTGGAGAGGGAGACCTCCTCCAACCGGCGGCCAACTCCAATGCCGAGTTGGGGAGGGACTCCACTCCCTCCCCCTGGCGCGCCAGCCCCCTCCCACCTATATAAGGAGGGGCAGGGCTCCCCTCCTTACACACACAAGTTTCCACCTCTAATCTCCGGTTTAGAGCCGTTTTGGTTTAGAGCTTCTAATTGCTTTAGCCAGCGGTTTAGAGCCTTCTAATTGGTGTGTCTAATTACTAGACCACTAATAGCCTCTCTCATAAGCTCCACCATACTCGCACCGGCTTAAGGCGAAGCCCTGCGGGATTTCCCCTCTACTTCCGGTACCACGCCGTTGTGCTGCCGGAATCGCGAGGAGAGTGCTACAACCTCCGCTGCCTGCTGGAACAAGGGAGAGGAAGGTCTTCGTCGAGTACCGAACGTGTGACCGACTGCGGGAGCGCTGCTGGAACGTGGCGCCGGAAGGATCGTCTACGCGATCTTGAGATCGGAAAGAGTACGACTACATCACCCACGAGAATCTGCTCTCGTTAAACACTTTGGAATCTTCGAGGGTGAGTTATTCCATCGACTCGTTGCTACAATCTAGTAGATAGATCTTGGCTTGTTTGTTTGTATGCGATAGAAAATTTTTGTTTTCCATGCTACGAACCCCTACAGTGGTATCAGAGCCGTGTCTATATGTAGATCTGTTGCACGAGTAGAACACAATGGTCATTGTGGGCGTTGATGCTTTTATTGTCGATTGCTTCTTGTGTACTTTGTATCTTGCGGTATGTTGGGATGAAGCGGCCCGGGCTAACCTTACATGACATCGTTCATGAGACTTGCTCCACGCTTGACATGCAACTTGTATTGCATAAGTGGCTTTGCGGGTGCCTGTTTCTCCTAGCATAGTTAAGATCCAATTTACAACGGGTGATTAACAATACTAGTATCAATGTTGTGGTTCTTGTTCGTAAGTTAGAACGACACTTATTGAAAGCCCCAAACCACGTAAAACATGCAAAGAAAGTAGAGACGTCTAACTTTGTTTTGCAGGGGTGTGCAGTGATGTGATATGGCCATGATTGTGATTATATTTGATGTATGCAATGTTCCTTATTGTAAGTTGGCAACCGGCAGGAGCCATATGGTTGTCTTTAATTTCTGTTAAGACCTGCGTGTCTATTCAAAATAGTTGTAATAGTTGATGCTGGTGGACGACAACCATGAAGAAGCATCATTGACCTTGATGCTATGCCGGTGATGATGGAGATCATGTTCGTGCTTGAAGATGGAGATCGAAAGCACAAAGAAGAAAGGCCATATCATATCACATATTATGAATTGCATGTGATGTTAATCCTTTATGCATCTTGTATTGCTTAGTAGACGACGGTAGCATTATAAGATGATCCCTCATACACATAAATTTCAAGTTCTAAAGTGTTCACCCTTAGTATGCACCGTTGCCAAAGCTTGCTACTTCGAAGCACCACGTGATGATCGGGTGTCTTTGATTCCGCGGGTGAATACAACGTAAGCAAGCCAGATTTGCTTATGCGGTAGCTAAGGTTTGATCTTGACGAGCCTAGCATGTACAGACATGGCCTCAGGAACACGGATCACCGAAAGGTAAAGCATGAGTCATATAGTAGATATGATGAACATGTTGATTGTTCGCCATTGAAGCTACATCAACTCTCGTGATGATCGGTTTTGATGTGGTGGATTTGGTTCGTGTGATCACTAAAACAATGTGAGGGATATTGTTTTGAGTGGGAGTTCACCTAGATTAATTTAATTATTAATTAGAACTCAATTTATCATAAACTAAATCAAAGTGAATTTGCATAGTTGTTGTAGTCATTGGCATCCGTTTACCACCTTGCGCTTAGTTATAATTGAGATGATAGAACTATAGAATTCTGGTTAGTTACTTTACGAACTGGTATCGTATTGTTTTGAAGTGTTAATCTAAAGTTTAAAAGTCCTATTGCAAACTTTCAGTAAGTTCCGGTTACTCCATGAAGTTTAATAATTAGTATTAAATCAAGAGTAACAATTCCAAATGTTAGTATATAAGTATCATGTTTGTCTCCATGATTCTTGATATTCAAAGGATTCTCTTAATATCAAGGTTATCTAGGATCTGAAAGAGTTGTTTCAGAAACCATGATGTGTGGAAGATATTGTGATATCTGAAACGAAGTTTTGGTTGCAACATGATAGAGTATAATATGGCAAAAGTCATGTTCTCATATTTGATGAGAGTTTGCAAAAAGGTTGGAGACACTTGTTGTCCTAATCCTCCAAAAGGTTTTGGATAGCAACATTATACTCATAATTCATCGTTATAAGCTAAAAGTAGCTTGATCATGGATGATTCCATGATAAGGGTGAATATTTGATGTATGTAAAATGTTTACTACACCAAGAGATTACTAAAGAAAGGAATTTGAAAGAATACCAAACATTTGATGATGGTGATCTACTTCAAAGTGCAAGTCCAAAGACATTGGTATTTAATTATACACACTTTGGACTATATGTCATATGTATGACTCCACTATTGATGTTGATAGATTCTTTCAAACAGAAAAGGAAATATTGAAAGAGAATATCATAAATATATGGCAGAAAAGAAAAGACTAGAATTGTTCAGTTTAAGTATATAGATGATATACATGGTATGGAAATATTCTTTGCTTATTAAACAATGTGGTTCTTCAGTATTTGATACTGAATTTGTTGGTGTGAATCGTCATACGAAACAACACAATTCATGAACTACAATGGCCTAAAGAATATGTGATGATGTTCATCGAGAACAAAATAAAGGGTTATTGTGTTGCTCGTTAAACATCAAAGCTTGCCTTCAAGATTTGTTTTATCAGGTATTATGAGAACAAAAGGGTTGTTCAAATAATTTCCGTAATCCATAAAAGATGGATGATTCACAAATCTCGTTGGAGAAATCACATCCATAAAACTAGTGCTAAAATGTCGAAAGACAAATTGATTGAAAGATCACTTAGGAAGTGACATCGCTGTTTGAATTATATTGGAAAGATAACATGAAGAAACTCCATGTGGATGGAATTTTGGAGTCTTCTGATTTTTGATCAAATGACGCTTGTGAAACTTTCCTAGAGATAATTAAAACTTCGTTCATAGGCCAAAAGGGAACGAATGACTAGCTTATTGGAACTTGTACATATTGTTGTATGAAATCCATTATGTGTAGTCAAGAGCGATGGATTTCAACTTCATATGCTTTCTCCGAAAATTTGAGTGAATATATGAATATTTACTTAATAAGGATGAAGTGTGAAATATTTGAAGAGTTCAAAGACTTTCAAGATGAAGTGCAAAATCATTGTAACAAGAATATAAATAGTTTATGATAAGATCATAAAGGAAGATATTTGAGTTACAAGTTTAACATAATACCTAAGATTTAAGGAATCGTTCCGTGGATTTGCATTTTCCCGAAACACCATAAGTGTATGGAGCGTTCGAGATATGTAATTAAACCTTGTTTGACATGGTAAGATCAAAGGTATAATTTATAAAACTGCCATTATATTTTAAAGATTAAAAGCTTTAGGGATTACCGTTTTTCCACTGAAAAGAGCTCCATCGTAATCCGTTGAAATGACACCATATAAAGTTATGGTTTGGGATAAAACCCAAGTTGTCCTTTCTTAAACATTGGTATGCTATGCATAAGAAAGATGTTTTGCAACCAAAGTCGGATGAACCTGTCTTTGTATGACTATTAAGTATTCCTCCATAAACACCGGAGACAAAAGTGTTTGTTGCTTAGAACGTCAAGTTTCTTTTGGAAGGAATTTTTCGTGAAAAGTTAAGTGGGAGGACAATAGAACTTTGATAAGGTTAAAAGAACCTTAGCTGTATGTGCAAAGTTGCGAAGCGCCGAAAAGTGTTCCGGAGGCGGCAACAATGCTCATGGCTCACGTGCCTCAAATGTTGTGGTCACGGAGATCTAAGTTCCTATTGAAACAAGTAGATCGGGTAAACAATCAAATACCAAGATTTGAGGGTTGAATCATTATTTAAGAATAATGAACCGACTACATGCAAAGAAGCGATGATGGGCCCTGACTCCGTCAAATGGCTTGAAGCCATAAAATCCGTGATAGTTCCATACACGAGAAATCAAGTTTTGAACTTGAAGGACCCTCGAGAAAGGTGTAAGACCTTACAGTTGTGTCTGGATCTATAAAGAAATAGACATGGATGTTTTACATCTATGAAATAGTCGACATGTTGAGAAAGAGTTCACAACAATGTTCAAAGGTTGACTATGACAAGATTTGATCTGTCATAGTGATATTTAGTCTAGACGGATTAATGTAGCAACCACTACATATAATTTGTTATATGGTAGTTGAATAAACAAAACAAGTTCTTCTAATAGAATCGTTACCTAGGACATGTGCATAACACGGTCCATAGGGTTTTGTTAATTCAAGGGATGCTAAAAGCATATGCAAACTTCAATGGTTAGAGTAAGCATAGCGGAGTTGGAATCTTCACTATGATGAAACTGTTAAAAGAGTTTAATTTCATCGGAGACAATGAAGATGCTTGCATTTGCAAGAAATTAAGTGGGAGCGCTAAAGACATATTTCTAATACATTATGTGGAGGACATATTGTTGATTAGAAATGATGTATCTTTTATTAACACATATTAAGAATTTCATCCTGATGAAAGACTTAGGCAAAACCCAAATATTTGGCATCAATAGACGCTAATATGGTTGTGCCAGAAGTACATAGACAAGATATTGAATGAGTTCAACATAGAAACTACAAGAGAGGTTCTTGTCGCACAGAAAGGATTGGAAGAGTTCAATGTTGATGATATATTCAAGTGTATTGACATTTGGTAAGTGAAACAAAGATTCAAGTATAGATTGATACTTGATGTATGAAATCACAAAGAGTGTTTATATCAATCATACTGTGGTATGTACAAATCCAGATATGTCCTATGCTCTAAAAGTTATGAGCATATACCAGAATGATTCATAAGATGATCATTGGACGATAGTAAGGATATTCTTATGATCTTTTGGAAGAACTAAGAGTATATTATTTGTAGAAGTGACAAATAGATGGTTAGTTCATTGTAAAAGTACTACATTGATACTAGTTTTGTCACAGAGTACAAATTAAGTTTATCTCAATCTAAATTAAGGGTGGCACAATATAATGGAAAGTGAGTTCCATAATGGATTTGGATGATTTCCAAAGTTAAGACATTGTGACAGATACTTCAACAAAAGGCTAAGTATATGACTGCTATTATAGCAGCAAAAGAGGGCATTTGTGTCAAGTAGTTTGTTATCAAACTAGGTGTAGTTCACAGCGGGATAATACTATGAAGATATATTGTGCGACAATATTATCAACATGTTTTAACCCCAAAGAACTAAAGGTCACACCGAAAGACCAAATTATACAAAGCCATCTCATTAGAGAATGAGTGATGCGTAGAGACGCAAAGACATGCAATTACACACGGACCTGGAAGTGTCAGATCCGGAGATCAGTTGACCACTAGCAATCGTGTACATACAACACCGGAAAGCCATAGGTGTTATATACACAAAGGTTTGAAACTAGATTATTGACTCTAGTGCAAGTGGGAGACTGTTGGAGATATACCCAAGAGGCAATAATAAAGTGGTTATTATCATATCTTCGTATTTATGATAAATGTTTACATACCATGCTATAATTGTATTAACAGGAAACATTAATACTTGTGTGATTTGTAAACATAAAAGAGTCCCTAGTAAAGCCTCTTGTTAAACTAGCTTGTTGGTTAATATATGATCATTGTTTCCTGATCATGAACATAGAGATGTTATTAACAACAGGGTCATATCATTAGGAGAATGATGTGATGGACATACTCCTATAGTTAAGCGTAGCATAAAGATCAAGTCATTTTAATAGTTCAATTGCTATATGCTTTCTGATACATAGTTATCTAATTCCTTCGACCATGAGATCATGCATATCACCTTTACCGGATGGATGCTTTGATGTCATCAAACACCACACCGTAACAGGGTGGCTATAAAGGTGGTATTGAGTGTTCGGAAAGTATTGGTTGAAACACATGGATCAAGAGTGGGATTTGTCCATCCATATGACGGATAGATATTCTCTGGGCCCTCTCGGTGAAATGTCATCCAATTAGCTTGCAAGCATGTGACTGGGTCACAAGGGATCACATATCACGGGAACGAGAAAAGAGTACTTATCAGTAACGAGGTTGAACTAGGTATGCAGAGATACCGACGATCATAACCTCGGATAAGTAACATATCGTGAGACAAAGGGAAATTGGTATCGTATGTAAGTGGTTCATTCGATCGCAAAGTAATCGTAGAAATATGTGGGAGCCATATGAATTTCCAGATTCCTCTATTGGTTATTGTTCGGAGAAGTGTCTCGATCATGTCCGCATAATTCACGAACCGTAGGGAGACACACTTAAGGATTCGACGTTGTTTGAGTAGTTATGGTATTATGAGAAAGAGACCGAATGTTGTTCGGAGTCTCGGATGGGATCCGGGATATCACGAGGAGATCCGGAATGGTCCGGAGAATAAGATTCATATAAGGAAAGTCCCGTTTCGGAGTTGGGGAATGGTTCCGGTGTTTTCATCGGGAACATTCTAGAAGGTCCCGGAATGTCCGGCACTCCGGAGGGGGAAGGGTACATGAATGTGTCATTACATATTGGAATGATTGCATCATATACTAAGTGTTCTCGCTGTCCAAAATAAAGGGTTTATTTAAATCCTAAATTGAAAAGTCAAACGGCTAGTTTGAAAGTCAAACGGCAAGTTTTTGGAAAGTGGAAAGAGGAGGAAAAGAGGGAAACCGAGTTGGAGAGGGAGACCTCCTCCAACCGGCGGCCAACTCCAATGCCGAGTTGGGGAGGGACTCCACTCCCTCCCCCTGGCGCGCCAGCCCCCTCCCACCTATATAAGGAGGGGCAGGGCTCCCCTCCTTACACACACAAGTTTCCACCTCTAATCTCCGGTTTAGAGCCGTTTTGGTTTAGAGCTTCTAATTGCTTTAGCCAGCGGTTTAGAGCCTTCTAATTGGTGTGTCTAATTACTAGACCACTAATAGCCTCTCTCATAAGCTCCACCATACTCGCACCGGCTTAAGGCGAAGCCCTGCGGGATTTCCCCTCTACTTCCGGTACCACGCCGTTGTGCTGCCGGAATCGCGAGGAGAGTGCTACAACCTCCGCTGCCTGCTGGAACAAGGGAGAGGAAGGTCTTCGTCGAGTACCGAACGTGTGACCGACTGCGGGAGCGCTGCTGGAACGTGGCGCCGGAAGGATCGTCTACGCGATCTTGAGATCGGAAAGAGTACGACTACATCACCCACGAGAATCTGCTCTCGTTAAACACTTTGGAATCTTCGAGGGTGAGTTATTCCATCGACTCGTTGCTACAATCTAGTAGATAGATCTTGGCTTGTTTGTTTGTATGCGATAGAAAATTTTTGTTTTCCATGCTACGAACCCCTACAGAAATAGCACACATGCAATGACTCTAGTGGTTGATCCATGTGTGGTTTGTGAAAAGAACACACATGCAATGACTCTAGTGTTGGTTTTAGTATAAGAACACACATGCAATGACTCTAGTGGTTGATCCATGTGTGGTTTGTGGAAAGAACACACATGCAATGACCACTGGTGGATCCATGTCTGGTTTGTGGAAAAGAACACACATGCAATGACTCTAGTGGTTGATCCATGTTTGTTTGTGGAAATAACACACATGCAATTACTCTAGTGGTTGATCCATGTGCGGTTTGTGAAAAGAACACACCTGCAATGACTCTAGTGTTGGTTTTAGTATAAGAACACACATCAAATGACTCTAGTGGTTGATCCAGGTTTGTTAGTGGAAATAACACACATGCAATGACTCTAGTTGTTAATCCATGTGAGGTTTGTGAAAAGAACACACATGCAATGACCACTGGTGGACCCATGTGTGGTTTGTGGAAAAGAACACACATGCAATGACTCTAGTGGTTGATGCATGTTTGTTTGTGGAAATAACACACATGCAATGACTCTAGTGGTTGATCCATGTGTGGTTTGTGAAAATAACACACATGCAATGACTCTAGTGGTTGTTTTAGTATAAGAACACACATGCAATGACTCTAGTGGTAGATCCATGTGTGGTTTGTGGAAATAACACACATGCAATGACTAGTGGTTGATCCATATGTGGTTTGTGGAAACAACACACATGCAATGACCACTGGTTGATCCATGTGTGGTTTGTGTAAAAGAACACACATGCAATGACTCTAGTGCTGGTTTGTGGTTTTAGTATAAGAACAAACATGCAATGACTCTAGTGGTTGATCCTTGTGTGGTTTGTGGAAAGAACACACATGCAATGACTAGTGGTTGATCCATATGTGGTTTGTGGAAAGAACACACATGCAATGACCACTGGTGGATCCATGTGTGGTTTGTGGAAAACAACATACATGCAATGACTCTAGTGCTTGTTTGTGGTTTTAGTATAAGAACACACATGCAATGACTCTAGTGGTTGATCCATGTGTGGTTTTTGGAAAGAACACACATGCAATGACTCTGGTTGATCCATGTGTGGTTTCTGGAAAGAACACACATGCAATGACCGCTGGTGGATCCATGTGTGGTTTTTAGAAAAGAACACACATGCAATGACTCTAGTACTGGTTTGTGGTTTTAGTATAAGAACACACATGCAGTGACTCTAGTGGTTGATCCATGTGTGGTTTGTGGAAATAACACACGTGCAATGACTCTAGGGGTTAATCCATGTGTGGTTTGTGGAAAGAACACACATGCAATGACCACTGGTGGATCCATGTGTGGTTTGTGGAAAAGAACACACATGCAATGACTCTAGTAGTTGAGCCATGTTTGTTTGTGGAAATAACACACATGCAATGACTCTAGTGGTTGATCCATGTGTGGTTTGTGGAAAGAGCACACATGCAATGATCACTGGTGGATCCATGTTGGTTTTAGTGTAAGAACACACATGCAATGACTCTAGTACTGGTTTTAGTATAAGAACACACATGCAATGACTCTAGTGGTTGATCCATGTTTGTTTGTAGAAATAACACACATGTAATGACTCTAGTGGTTGATCCATGTGTGGTTTGTGAAAAGAACACACGTGCAATGACTCTGGTTGATCCATGTGTGGTTTGTGGAAATAACACACATGCAATGACTCTAGTGGTTAATCCATGTGTTGTTTGTGGAAAGAACACACATGCAATGACCACTAGGGGATCCATGTGTGGTTTGTGGAAATAACACATATGCAATGACTCTAGTGGTTGATCCATGTGTGGTTTGTGGAAATAACACACATGCAATGACTCTAGTGGTTGATCCATGTGTGGTTTGTGGAAATAACATGCATGCAATGACTAGTGGTTGATCCATATGTGGTTTGTGGAAAGAACACACATGCAATGACCACTGGTGGATCCGTGTGTGGTTCGTGGAAAAGAACACACATGCAATGACTCTAGTGTTGGTTTGTGGTTTTAGTATAAGGACAAAGATGCAATGATTCTAGTGGTTGATCCATGTGTGGTTTGGGGAAAGAACACACATGCAATGACTCTGGTTGATCCATGTGTGGTTTGTGGAAAGAACACACATGCAATGACCACTGGTGGATCCATGTTTGGTTTGTGGAAAAGAACACACATGCAATGACTCTAGTACTGGTTTGTGGTTTTAGTATAAGAACACACATGCAATGACTCTAGTGGTTGATCCATGTGTTGTTTGTGGAAATAACACACATGCAATGACTCTAGTGGTTTATCCATGTGTGGTTTGTGGAAATAACACACATGCAATGACCACTGGTGGACCCATGTGTGGTTTGTGGAAAAGAACACACATGCAATGACTCTAGTGGTTGATCCATGTTTGTTTGTGGAAATAACACACATGCAATGACTCTAGTGGTTGATCCATGTGTGGTTTGTGAAAAGAACACACCTGCAATGACTCTAGTGTTGGTTTTAGTATAAGAACACACATGCAATGACTCTAGTGGTTGATCCATGTTTGTTTGTGGAAATAACACACATCCAATGACTCTAGTGGTTGATCCATGTGTGGTTTGTGGAAAGAACACGCATGCAATGACCACTGGTGGATCCATGTTGGTTTTAGTGTAAGAGCACACATGCAATGGTTCTAGTACTGGTTTGTGGTTTTAGTATAAGAACACACATGCAATGACTCTAGTGGTTGATCCATGTGTGGTTTGTGGAAATAACACACATGCAATGACCACTGGTGGATCCATGTGTGGTTTGTGGAAAGAACACACATGCAATGACTCTAGGGTTTGATCCATGTGTGGTTTGTGGAAATAACACACATGCAATGACCACTGGTGGATCCATGTGTGGTTTGTGGAAAAGAACACACATGCAATGAATCTAGTGGTTGATCCATGTTTATTTGTGGAAATAACACACATGCAATGAATCTAGTGGTTGATCGATGTGTGGTTTGTGAAAAGAACACACATGCAATGACTCTGGTTGATCCATGTGTGGTTTGTGGAAATCACACACATGAAATGACTCTAGTGGTTGATCCATGTGTGGTTTGTGGAAAGAACACACACGCAATGACCACTGTTGGACCCAAGTGTGGTTTGTGTAAAAGAACACACATACAATGACTCTAGTGGTTGATCCATGTTTGTTTGTGGAAATAGCACACATGCAATGACTCTAGTGGTTGATCCATGTGTGGTTTGTGAAAAGAACACACATGCAATGACTCTAGTGTTGGTTTTAGTATAAGAACACACATGCAATGACTCTAGTGGTTGATCCATGTGTGGTTTGTGGAAAGAACACACATGCAATGACCACTGGTGGATCCATGTCTGGTTTGTGGAAAAGAACACACATGCAATGACTCTAGTGGTTAATCCATGTTTGTTTGTGGAAATAACACACATGCAATTACTCTAGTGGTTGATCCATGTGCGGTTTGTGAAAAGAACACACCTGCAATGACTCTAGTGTTGGTTTTAGTATAAGAACACACATCAAATGACTCTAGTGGTTGATCCAGGTTTGTTAGTGGAAATAACACACATGCAATGACTCTAGTTGTTAATCCATGTGAGGTTTGTGAAAAGAACACACATGCAATGACCACTGGTGGACCCATGTGTGGTTTGTGGAAAAGAACACACATGCAATGACTCTAGTGGTTGATGCATGTTTGTTTGTGTAAATAACACACATGCAATGACTCTAGTGGTTGATCCATGTGTGGTTTGTGAAAATAACACACATGCAATGACTCTAGTGGTTGTTTTAGTATAAGAACACACATGCAATGACTCTAGTGGTAGATCCATGTGTGGTTTGTGGAAATAACACACATGCAATGACTAGTGGTTTATCCATATGTGGTTTGTGGAAAGAACACACATGCAATGGCCACTAGTTGATCCATGTGTGGTTTGTGTAAAAGAACACACATGCAATGACTCTAGTGCTGGTTTGTGGTTTTAGTATAAGAACAAACATGCAATGACTCTAGTGGTTGATCCTTGTGTGGTTTGTGGAAAGAACACACATGCAATGACTAGTGGTTGATCCATATGTGGTTTGTGGAAAGAACACACATGCAATGACCACTGGTGGATCCATGTGTGGTTTGTGGAAAACAACATACATGCAATGACTCTAGTGCTTGTTTGTGGTTTTAGTATAAGAACACACATGCAATGACTCTAGTGGTTGATCCATGTGTGGTTTTTGGAAAGAACACACATGCAATGACTCTGGTTGATCCATGTGTGGTTTCTGGAAAGAACACACATGCAATGACCACTGGTGGATCCATGTGTGGTTTTTAGAAATGAACACACATGCAATGACTCTAGTACTGGTTTGTGGTTTTAGTATAAGAACACACATGCAGTGACTCTAGTGGTTGATCCATGTGTGGTTTGTGGAAATAACACACGTGCAATGACTCTAGGGGTTGATCCATGTGTGGTTTGTGGAAAGAACACACATGCAATGACCACTGGTGGATCCATGTGTGGTTTGTGGAAAAGAACACACATGCAATGACTCTAGTAGTTGAGCCATGTTTGTTTGTGGAAATAACACACATGCAATGACTCTAGTGGTTGAGCCATGTGTGGTTTGTGGAAATAGCACACATGCAATGACCACTGGTGGATCCATGTTGGTTTTAGTGTAAGAACACACATGCAATGACTCTAGTACTGGTTTTAGTATAAGAACACACATGCAATGACTCTAGTGGTTGATCCATGTTTGTTTGTAGAAATAACACACATGTAATGACTCTAGTGGTTGATCCATGTGTGGTTTGTGAAAAGAACACACGTGCAATGACTCTGGTTGATCCATGTGTGGTTTGTGGAAATAACACACATGCAATGACTCTAGTGGTTAATCCATGTGTTGTTTGTGGAAAGAACACACATGCAATGACCACTAGTGGATCCATGTGTGGTTTGTGGAAATAACACATATGCAATGACTCTAGTGGTTGATCCATGTGTGGTTTGTGGAAATAACACACATGCAATGACTCTAGTGGTTGATCCATGTGTGGTTTGTGGAAATAACATGCATGCAATGACTAGTGGTTGATCCATATGTGGTTTGTGGAAAGAACACACATGCAATGACCACTGGTGGATCCGTGTGTGGTTCGTGGAAAAGAACACACATGCAATGACTCTAGTGTTGGTTTGTGGTTTTAGTATAAGGACAAACATGCAATGATTCTAGTGGTTGATCCATGTGTGGTTTGGGGAAAGAACACACATGCAATGACTCTGGTTGATCCATGTGTGGTTTGTGGAAAGAACACACATGCAATGACCACTGGTGGATCCATGTTTGGTTTGTGGAAAAGAACACACATGCAATGACTCTAGTACTGGTTTGTGGTTTTAGTATAAGAACACACATGCAATCACTCTAGTGGTTGATCCATGTGTTGTTTGTGGAAATAACACACATGCAATGACTCTAGTGGTTTATCCATGTGTGGTTTGTGGAAAGAACACACATGCAATGACCACTGGTGGACCCATGTGTGGTTTGTCGAAAAGAACACACATGCAATGACTCTAGTGGTTGATCCATGTTTGTTTGTGGAAATAACACACATGCAATGACTCTAGTGGTTGATCCATGTGTGGTTTGTGAAAAGAACACACATGCAATGACTCTAGTGTTGGTTTTAGTATAAGAACACACATGCAATGACTCTAGTGGTTGATCCATGTTTGTTTGTGGAAATAACACACATGTAATGACTCTAGTGGTTGATCCATGTGTGGTTTGTGGAAAGAACACACATGCAATGACTAGTGGTTTATCCATATGTGGTTTCTGGAAAGAACACACATGCAATGACCACTGGTGGATCCATGTGTGGTTTTTGGAAAAGAACATACATGCAATGACTCTAGTGCTGGTTTGTGGTTTTAGTATAAGAACACACATGCAATGACTCTAGTGGTTGATCCATGTGTGGTTTGTGGAAAGAACACACATGCAATGACTAGTGGGTTATCCATATGTGGTTTGTGGAAAGAACACACATGCAATGACCACTGGTGGATCCATGTGTGGTTTGTGGAAAAGAACACACATGCAATGACTCTAGTACTGGTTTGTGGTTTTAGTATAAGAACACACATGCAATGACTCTAGTGGTTGATCCATGTGTGGTTTGTCGAAATAACACACATGCAATGACTCTAGTGGTTGATCCATGTGTGGTTTGTGGAAAGAACACACATGCAATGACGCTGGTGGATCCATGTGTGGTTTGTGGAAAAGAACACACATGCAATGGCTCTAGTGGTTGATCCATGTGCGGTTTGTGAAAAGAACACACCTGCAATGACTCTAGTGTTGGTTTTAGTATAAGAACATACATCAAATGACTCTAGTGGTTGATCCAGGTTTGTTTGTGGAAATAACACACATGTAATGACTCTAGTGCTTGAGCCATGTGTGGTTTGTGAAAAGAACACACATGCAATAACTCTGGTTGATCCATGTGTGGTTTGTGGAAATAACACACATGCAATGACTCTAGTGGTTAATCCATGTGTGGTTTGTGGAAAGAACACACATGCAATGACCACTAGTGGACCCATGTGTGGTTTGTGGAAAAGAACACACATGCAATGACTCTAGTGGTTGATCCATGTTTGTTTGTGGAAATAACACACATGCAATGACTCTAGTGGTTGATCCATGTGTGGTTTGTGCAAATAACACACATGCAATGACTCTAGTGGTTGTTTTAGTATAAAACACACATGCAGTGACTCTGGTGGTTGATCCATGTGTGGTTTGTGGAAATAACACACATGCAATGACTAGTGGTTGATCCATATGTGGTTTGTGGAAAGAGCACACATGCAATGACCACTGGTTGATCCATGTGTGGTTTGTGGAAAAGAACACACATGCAATGACTCTAGTGCTGGTTTGTGGTTTTAGTATAAGAACAAACATGCAATGACTCTAGTGGTTGATCCATGTGTGGTTTGTGGAAAGAACACACATGCAATGACTAGTTGTTGATCCATATGTGGTTTGTGGAAAGAACACACATGCAATGACCACTGGTGGATCCATGTGTGGTTTGTGGAAAAGAACATACATGCAATGACTCTAGTGCTTGTTTGTGGTTTTAGTATAAGAACACACATGCAATGACTCTAGTGGTTGATCCATGTGTGGTTTTTGGAAAGAACACACATGCAATGACTCTGGTTGATCCAGGTGTGGTTTCTGGAAAGAACACACATGCAATGACCACTGGTGGATCCATGTGTGGTTTTTGGAAAAGAACACACATGCAATGACTCTAGTACTGGTTTGTGGTTTTAGTATAAGAACACACATGCAGTGACTCTAGTGGTTGGTCCATGTGTGGTTTGTGGAAATAACACACGTGTAATGACTCTAGGGGTTGATCCATGTGCGGTTTGTGGAAAGAACACACATGCAATGACCACTGGTGGATCCATGTGTGGTTTGTGGAAAAGAACACACATGCAATGACTCTTGTAGTTGAGCCATGTTTGTTTGTGGAAATAACACACATGCAATGACTGTAGTGGTTGAGCCATGTGTGGTTTGTGGAAAGAACACACATGCAATAACCACTGGTGGATCCATGTTGGTTTTAGTGTAAGAACACACATGCAATGACTCTAGTACTGGTTTGTGGTTTTAGTATAAGAACACACATGCAATGACTCTAGTGGTTGATCCATGTGTGGTTTGTGGAAATAACACACATGCAATGACTCTAGTGGTTGATCCATGTGTGGTTTGTGGAAATAACACACATGCAATGACTAGTGGTTGATCCATATGTGGTTTGTGGAAAGAACACATATGCAATGACCACTGGTGGATCCATGTGTGGTGTGTGGAAAAGAACACACATGCAATGACTCTAGTGCTGGTTTATTCTAGTGGTTGATCCATGTGTGGTTTGGGGAAAGAACACACATGCAATGACTCTGGTTGATCCATGTGTGGTTTGTGGAAAGAACACACATGCAATGACCACTGGTGGATCCATGTGTGGTTTGTGGAAAAGAACACACATGCAATGACTCTAGTACTGGTTTGTGGTTTTAGTATAAGAACACACATGCAATGACTCTAGTGGTTGATCCATGTGTTGTTTGTGGAAATAACACACATGCAATGACTCTAGTGGTTTATCCATGTGTGGTTTGTGGAAAGAACACACATGTAATGACCACTGGTGGACCCATGTGTGGTTTGTCGAAAAGAACACACATGCAATGGCTCTAGTGGTTGATCCACGTTTGTTTGTGGAAATAACACACATGCAATGACTCTAGTGGTTGATCCATGTGTGGTTTGTCAAAAGAACACACATGCAATGACTCTAGTGTTGGTTTAATATAAGAACACACATGCAATGACTCTAGTGGTTGATCCATGTTTGTTTGTGGAAATAACACACATGTAATGACTCCAGTGGTTGATCCACGTGTGGTTTGTGGAAAGAACACACATGCAATGACTAGTGGTTTATCCATGTGTGGTTTGTGGAAAGAACACACATGCAACGACCACTGGTGGATCCATGTGTGGGTTTTGGAAAAGAACATACATGCAATGACTCTAGTGCTGGTTTGTGGTTTTAGTATAAGAACACACATGCAATGACTCTAGTGGTTGATCCATGTGTGTTTTGTGGAAAGAACACACATGCAATGACTAGTGGTTGATCCATATGTGGTTTGTGGAAAGAACACACATGCAATGACCACTGGTGGATCCATGTGTGGTTTGTGGAAAAGAACACACATGTAATGACTCTAGTACTGGTTTGTGGTTTTAGTATAAGAACACACATGCAATGACTCTAGTGGTTGATCCATGTGTGGTTTGTGGAAATAACACACATGCAATGACTCTAGTGGTTGATCCATGTGTGGTTTGTGGAAAGAACACACATGCAATGACCACTGGTGGATCCATGTGTGGTTTATGGAAAAGAACACACATGCAATGACTCTAGTAGTTGAGCCATGTTTGTTTGTGGAAATAACACACATGCAATGACTCTAGTGGTTGATCCATGTGTGGTTTGTGGAAAGAACACACATGCAATGACCACTGGTGGATCCATGTTGGTTTTAGTGTAAGAACACACATGCAATGACTCTAGTACTGGTTTGTGGTTTTAGTATAAGAACACACATGCAATGACTCTAGTGGTTGATCCATGTGTGGTTTGTGGAAATAACACACATGCAATGACTCTAGTGGTTGATCCATGTGTGGTTTGTGGAAAGAACACACATGCAATGACGCTGGTGGATCCATGTGTGGTTTGTGGAAAAGAACACACATGCAATGACTCTAGTGGTTGATCCATGTGCGGTTTGTGAAAAGAACACACCTGCAATGACTCTAGTGTTGGTTTTAGTATAAGAACACACATCAAATGACTCTAGTGGTTGATCCAGGTTTGTTTGTGGAAATAACACACATGTAATTACTCTAGTGGTTGAGCCATGTGTGGTTTGTGGAAATAACACACATGCAATGACTCTGGTTGATCCATGTGTGGTTTGTGGAAATAACACACATGCAATGACTCTAGTGGTTAATCCATGTGTGGTTTGTGGAAAGAACACACATGCAATGACCACTGGTGGACCCATGTGTGGTTTATGGAAAAGAACACACATGCAATGACTCTAGTGGTTGATCCATGTTTGTTTGTGGAAATAACACACATGCAATGACTCTAGTGGTTGATCCATGTGTGGTTTGTGAAAATAACACACATGCAATGACTCTAGTGGTTGTTTTAGTATAAGAACACACATGCAATGACTCTGGTGGTTGATCCATGTGTGGTTTTTGGAAATAACACACATGCAATGACTAGTGGTTGATCCATATGTGGTTTTTGGAAAGAACACACATGCAGTGACCACTGGTTGATCCATGTGTGGTTTGTGGAAAAGAACACACATGCAATGACTCTAGTGCTGGTTTGTGGTTTTAGTATAAGAACAAACATGCAATGACTAGTGGTTGATCCATATGTGGTTTGTGGAAAGAACACACATGCAATGACCACTGGTGGATCCATGTGTGGTTTGTGGAAAAGAACATACATGCAATGACTCTAGTGCTTGTTTGTGGTTTTAGTATAAGAACACACATGCAATGACTCTAGTGGTTGATCCATGTGTGGTTTTTGGAAAGAACACACATGCAATGACTCTGGTTGATCCATGTGTGGTTTCTGGAAAGAACACACATGCAATGACCACTGGTGGATCCATGTGTGGTTTTTGGAAAAGAACACACATGCAATGACTCTAGTACTGGTTTGTGGTTTTAGTATAAGAACACACATGCAGTGACTCTAGTGGTTGGTCCATGTGTGGTTTGTGGAAATAACACACGTGCAATGACTCTAGGGGTTGATCCATGTGTGGTTTGTGGAAAGAACACACATGCAATGACCACTGGTGGATCCATGTGTGGTTTGTGGAAAAGAACACACATGCAATGACTCTAGTAGTTGAGCCATGTTTGTTTGTGGAAATAACACACATGCAATGACTCTAGTGGTTGAGCCATGTGTGGTTTGTGGAAAGAACACACATGCAATGACCAATGGTGGATCCATGTTGGTTTTAGTGTAAGAACACACATGCAATGACTCTAGTACTGGTTTGTGGTTTTAGTATAAGAACACACATGCAATGACTCTAGTGGTTGATCCATGTGTGGTTTGTGGAAATAACACACATGCAATGACTCTAGTGGTTGATCCATGTGTGGTTTGTGGAAATAACACACATGCAATGACTAGTGGTTGATCCATATGTGGTTTGCGGAAAGAACACACATGCAATGACCACTGGTGGATCCATGTGTGGTTTCTGGAAAAGAACACACATGCAATGACTCTAGTGCTGGTTTATTCTAGTGGTTGATCCATGTGTGTTTTGGGGAAAGAACACACATGCAATGACTCTGGTTGATCCATGTGTGGTTTGTGGAAAGAACACACATGCAATGACTCTAGTGGTTAATCCATGTGTGGTTTGTGGAAAGAACACACATGCAATGACCACTGGTGGACCCATGTGTGGTTTATGGAAAAGAACACACATGCAATGACTCTAGTGGTTGATCCATGTTTGTTTGTGGAAATAACACACATGCAATGACTCTAGTGGTTGATCCATGTGTGGTTTGTGAAAATAACACACATGCAATGACTCTAGTGGTTGTTTTAGTATAAGAACACACATGCAATGACTCTGGTGGTTGATCCATGTGTGGTTTTTGGAAATAACACACATGCAATGACTAGTGGTTGATCCATATGTGGTTTTTGGAAAGAACACACATGCAGTGACCACTGGTTGATCCATGTGTGGTTTGTGGAAAAGAACACACATGCAATGACTCTAGTGCTGGTTTGTGGTTTTAGTATAAGAACAAACATGCAATGACTAGTGGTTGATCCATATGTGGTTTGTGGAAAGAACACACATGCAATGACCACTGGTGGATCCATGTGTGGTTTGTGGAAAAGAACATACATGCAATGACTCTAGTGCTTGTTTGTGGTTTTAGTATAAGAACACACATGCAATGACTCTAGTGGTTGATCCATGTGTGGTTTTTGGAAAGAACACACATGCAATGACTCTGGTTGATCCATGTGTGGTTTCTGGAAAGAACACACATGCAATGACCACTGGTGGATCCATGTGTGGTTTTTGGAAAAGAACACACATGCAATGACTCTAGTACTGGTTTGTGGTTTTAGTATAAGAACACACATGCAGTGACTCTAGTGGTTGGTCCATGTGTGGTTTGTGGAAATAACACACGTGCAATGACTCTAGGGGTTGATCCATGTGTGGTTTGTGGAAAGAACACACATGCAATGACCACTGGTGGATCCATGTGTGGTTTGTGGAAAAGAACACACATGCAATGACTCTAGTAGTTGAGCCATGTTTGTTTGTGGAAATAACACACATGCAATGACTCTAGTGGTTGAGCCATGTGTGGTTTGTGGAAAGAACACACATGCAATGACCAATGGTGGATCCATGTTGGTTTTAGTGTAAGAACACACATGCAATGACTCTAGTACTGGTTTGTGGTTTTAGTATAAGAACACACATGCAATGACTCTAGTGGTTGATCCATGTGTGGTTTGTGGAAATAACACACATGCAATGACTCTAGTGGTTGATCCATGTGTGGTTTGTGGAAATAACACACATGCAATGACTAGTGGTTGATCCATATGTGGTTTGCGGAAAGAACACACATGCAATGACCACTGGTGGATCCATGTGTGGTTTCTGGAAAAGAACACACATGCAATGACTCTAGTGCTGGTTTATTCTAGTGGTTGATCCATGTGTGGTTTGGGGAAAGAACACACATGCAATGACTCTGGTTGATCCATGTGTGGTTTGTGGAAAGAACACACATGCAATGACCACTGGTGGATCCATGTGTGGTTTGTGGAAAAGAACACACATGCAATGACTCTAGTACTGGTTTGTGGTTTTAGTATAAGAACACACATGTAATGATTATAGTGGTTGATCCATGTGTTGTTTGTGGAAATAACACACATGCAATGACTCTAGTGGTTTATCCATGTGTGGTTTGAGGAAAGAACACACATGCAATGACCACTAGTGGACCCATGTGTGGTTTGTGGAAAAGAACACACATGCAATGGATCTAGTGGTTGATCCACGTTTGTTTGTGGAAATAACACACATGCAATGACTCTAGTGGTTGATCCATGTGTGGTTTGTGAAAAGAACACACATGCAATGACTCTAGTGTTGGTTTTAGTATAAGAACACACATGCAATGACTCTAGTGGTTGATCCATGTTTGTTTGTGGAAATAACACACATGTAATGACTCTAGTGGTTGATCCATGTGTGGTTTGTGGAAAGAACACACATGCAATGACTAGTGGTTTATCCATGTGTGGTTTGTGGAAAGAACACACATGCAATGACCATTGGTGGATCCATGTGTGGGTTTTGGAAAAGAACATACATGCCATCACTCTAGTGCTGGTTTGTGGTTTTAGTATAAGAACACACATGCAATGACTCTAGTGGTTGATCCATGTGTGTTTTGTGGAAAGAACACACATGCAATGACTAGTGGTTGATCCATATGTGGTTTGTGGAAAGAACACACATGCAATGACTCTAGTGGTTGATCCATGTGTGGTTTGTGGAAATAACACACATGCAATGACTCTAGTACTGGTTTGTGGTTTTAGTATAAGAACACACATGCAATGACTCTAGTGGTTGATCCATGTGTGGTTTGTGGAAAGAACACACATGCAATGACTAGTGGTTGATCCATATGTGGTTTGTGGAAAGAACACACATGCAATGACCACTGGTGGATCCATGTGTCGTTTGTGGAAAAGAACATACATGCAATGACTCTACTGCTTGTTTGTGGTTTTAGTATAAGAACACACATGCAATGACTCTAGTGGTTGATCCATGTGTGGTTTTTGGAAAGAACACACATGCAATAACTCTGGTTGATCCATGTGTGGTTTCTGGAAAGAACACACATGCAATGACCACTGGTGGATCCATGTGTGGTTTTTGGAAAAGACACACATGCAATGACTCTAGTACTGGTTTGTGGTTTTAGTATAAGAACACACATGCAGTGACTCTAGTGGTTGGTCCATGTGTGGTTTCTGGAAATAACACACGTGCAATGACTCTAGGGGTTGATCCATGTGTGGTTTGTGGAAAGAACACACATGCAATGACCACTGGTGGATCCATGTATGGTTTGTGGAAAATAACACACATGCAATGACTCTAGTAGTTGAGCCATGTTTGTTTGTGGAAATAACACACATGCAATGACTCTAGTGGTTGAGCCATGTGTGGTTTGTGGAAAGAACACACATGCAATGACCACTGGTGGATCCATGTTGGTTTTAGTGTAAGAACACACATGCAATGACTCTAGTACTGGTTTGTGGTTTTAGTATAAGAACACACATGCAATGACTCTAGTGGTTGATCCATGTGTGGTTTGTGGAAATAACACACATGCAATGACTCTTGTGGTTGATCCATGTGTGGTTTGTGGAAATAACACACATGCAATGACTAGTGGTTGATCCATATGTGGTTTGTGGAAAGAACACACATGCAATGACCACTGGTGGATCCATGTGTGGTTTGTGGAAAAGAACACACATGCAATGACTCTAGTGCTGGTTTATTCTAGTGGTTGATCCATGTGTGGTTTGGGAAAAGAACACACATGCAATGACTCTGGTTGATCCATGTGTGGTTTGTGGAAAGAACACACATGCAATGACCACTGGTGGATCCATGTGTGGTTTGTGGAAAAGAACACACATGCAATGACTCTAGTACTGGTTTGTGGTTTTAGTATAAGAACACACATGCAATGACTATAGTGGTTGATCCATGTGTTGTTTGTGGAAATAACACACATGCAATGACTCTAGTGGTTTATCCATGTGTGGTTTGTGGAAAGAACACACATGCTATGACCACTTGTGGACCCATGTGTGGTTTGTGGAAAAGAACACACATGCAATGGCTCTAGTGGTTGATCCACGTTTGTTTGTGGAAATAACACACATGCAATGACTCTAGTGGTTGATCCATGTGTGGTTTGTGAAAAAACACACATGCAATGACTCTAGTGTTGGTTTTAGTATAAGAACACAAATGCAATGACTCTAGTGGTTGATCCATGTTTGTTTGTGGAAATAACACACATGTAATGACTCTAGTGGTTGATCCATGTGTGGTTTGTGGAAAGAACACACATGCAATGACTAGTGGTTTATCCATGTGTGGTTTGTGTAAAGAACACACATGCAATGACCACTGGTGGATCCATGTGTGGGTTTTGGAAAAGAACATACATGCCATGACTCTAGTGCTGGTTTGTGGTTTTAGTATAAGAACACACATGCAATGACTCTAGTGGTTGATCCATGTGTGTTTTGTGGAAACAAAACACATGCAATGACTAGTGCTTGATCCATATGTGGTTTGTGGAAAGAACACACATGCAATGACCACTGGTGGATCCATGTGTGGTTTGTGGAAAAGAACACACATGCAATGACTCTAGTACTGGTTTGTGGTTTTAGTATAAGAACACACATGCAATGACTCTAGTGGTTGATCCATGTGTTGTTTGTGGAAATAACACACATGCAATGACTCTAGTGGTTGATCCATGTGTGGTTTGTGGAAATAACACACATGCAATGACTAGTGGTTGATCCATATGTGGTTTGTGGAAAGAACACACATGCAATGACCACTGGTGGATCCATGTGTGGTTTCTGGAAAAGAACACACATGCAATGACTCTAGTGCTGGTTTATTCTAGTGGTTGATCCATGTGTGGTTTGGGGAAAGAACACACATGCAATGACTCTGGTTGATCCATGTGTGGTTTGTGGAAAGAACACACATGCAATGACCACTGGTGGATCCATGTGTGGTTTGTGGAAAAGAACACACATGCAATGACTCTAGTACTGGTTTGTGGTTTTAGTATAAGAACACACATGTAATGACTATAGTGGTTGATCCATGTGTTGTTTGTGGAAATAACACACATGCAATGACTCTAGTGGTTTATCCATGTGTGGTTTGTGGAAAGAACACACATGCAATGACCACTGGTGGACCCATGTGTGGTTTGTGGAAAAGAACACACATGCAATGGATCTAGTGGTTGATCCACGTTTGTTTGTGGAAATAACACACATGCAATGACTCTAGTGGTTGATCCATGTGTGGTTTGTGAAAAGAACACACATGCAATGACTCTAGTGTTGGTTTTAGTATAAGAACACACATGCAATGACTCTAGTGGTTGATCCATGTTTGTTTGTGGAAATAACACACATGTAATGACTCTAGTGGTTGATCCATGTGTGGTTTGTGGAAAGAACACACATGCAATGACTAGTGGTTTATCCATGTCTGGTTTGTGGAAAGAACACACATGCAATGACCATTGGTGGATCCATGTGTGGGTTTTGGAAAAGAACATACATGCCATCACTCTAGTGCTGGTTTGTGGTTTTAGTATAAGAACACACATGCAATGACTCTAGTGGTTGATCCATGTGTGTTTTGTGGAAAGAACACACATGCAATGACTAGTGGTTGATCCATATGTGGTTTGTGGAAAGAACACACATGCAATGACTCTAGTGGTTGATCCATGTGTGGTTTGTGGAAATAACACACATGCAATGACTCTAGTACTGGTTTGTGGTTTTAGTATAAGAACACACATGCAATGACTCTAGTGGTTGATCCATGAGTGGTTTGTGGAAAGAACACACATGCAATGACTAGTGGTTGATCCATATGTGGTTTGTGGAAAGAACACACATGCAATGACCACTGGTGGATCCATGTGTCGTTTGTGGAAAAGAACATACATGCAATGACTCTAGTGCTTGTTTGTGGTTTTAGTATAAGAACACACATGCAATGACTCTAGTGGTTGATCCATGTGTGGTTTTTGGAAAGAACACACATGCAATAACTCTGGTTGATCCATGTGTGGTTTCTGGAAAGAACACACATGCAATGACCACTGGTGGATCCATGTGTGGTTTTTGGAAAAGAACACACATGCAATGACTCTAGTACTGGTTTGTGGTTTTAGTATAAGAACACACATGCAGTGACTCTAGTGGTTGGTCCATGTGTGGTTTCTGGAAATAACACACGTGCAATGACTCCAGGGGTTGATCCATGTGTGGTTTGTGGAAAGAACACACATGCAATGACCACTGGTGGATCCATGTATGGTTTGTGGAAAATAACACACATGCAATGACTCTAGTAGTTGAGCCATGTTTGTTTGTGGAAATAACACACATGCAATGACTCTAGTGGTTGAGCCATGTGTGGTTTGTGGAAAGAACACACATGCAATGACCACTGGTGGATCCATGTTGGTTTTAGTGTAAGAACACACATGCAATGACTCTAGTACTGGTTTGTGGTTTTAGTATAAGAACACACATGCAATGACTCTAGTGGTTGATCCATGTGTGGTTTGTGGAAATAACACACATGCAATGACTCTTGTGGTTGATCCATGTGTGGTTTGTGGAAATAACACACATGCAATGACTAGTGGTTGATCCATATGTGGTTTGTGGAAAGAACACACATGCAATGACCACTGGTGGATCCATGTGTGGTTTGTGGAAAAGAACACACATGCAATGACTCTAGTGCTGGTTTATTCTAGTGGTTGATCCATGTGTGGTTTGGGGAAAGAACACACATGCAATGACTCTGGTTGATCCATGTGTGGTTTGTGGAAAGAACACACATGCAATGACCACTGGTGGATCCATGTGTGGTTTGTGGAAAAGAAAACACATGCAATGACTCTAGTACTGGTTTGTGGTTTTAGTATAAGAACACACATGCAATGACTATAGTGGTTGATCCATGTGTTGTTTGTGGAAATAACACACATGCAATGACTCTAGTGGTTTATCCATGTGTGGTTTGTGGAAAGAACACACATGCTATGACCACTTGTGGACCCATGTGTGGTTTGTGGAAAAGAACACACATGCAATGGCTCTAGTGGTTGATCCACGTTTGTTTGTGGAAATAACACACATGCAATGACTCTAGTGGTTGATCCATGTGTGGTTTGTGAAAAAACACACATGCAATGACTCTAGTGTTGGTTTTAGTATAAGAACACAAATGCAATGACTCTAGTGGTTGATCCATGTTTGTTTGTGGAAATAACACACATGTAATGACTCTAGTGGTTGATCCATGTGTGGTTTGTGGAAAGAACACACATGCAATGACTAGTGGTTTATCCATGTGTGGTTTGTGTAAAGAACACACATGCAATGACCACTGGTGGATGCATGTGTGGGTTTTGGAAAAGAACATACATGCCATGACTCTAGTGCTGGTTTGTGGTTTTAGTATAAGAACACACATGCAATGACTCTAGTGGTTGATCCATGTGTGTTTTGTGGAAACAAAACACATGCAATGACTAGTGGTTGATCCATATGTGGTTTGTGGAAAGAACACACATGCAATGACCACTGGTGGATCCATGTGTGGTTTGTGGAAAAGAACACACATGCAATGACTCTAGTACTGGTTTGTGGTTTTAGTATAAGAACACACATGCAATGACTCTAGTGGTTGATCCATGTGTGGTTTGTGGAAATAACACACATGGAATGACTCTAGTGGTTGATCCATGTGTGGTTTGTGGAAAGAACACACATGCAATGACCACTAGTGGATCCATGTCTGGTTTGTGGAAAAGAACACACATGCAATGTCTCTAGTGGTTGATCCATGTTTGTTTGTGGAAATAACACACATGCAATGACTCTAGTGGTTGATCCATGTGTGGTTTGTGAAAAGAACACACCTGCAATGACTCTAGTGTTGGTTTTAGTATAAGAACACACATGCAATGACTCTAGTGGTTGATCCATGTTTCTTTGTGGAAATAACACACATGTAATGACTCTAGTGGTTGATACATGTGTGGTTTGTGGAAATAACACACATGCAATGACTCTAGTGGTTAATCCATGTGTGGTTTGTGGAAAGAACACACATGCAATGACCACTGGTGGACCCATGCGTGGTTTGTGGAAAAGAACACACATGCAATGACTCTAGTAGTTGATCCATGTTTGTTTGTGGAAATAACACATATGCAATGACTCTAGTGGTTGATCCATGTGTGGTTTGTGAAAAGAACACACATGCAATGACCGCTGGTGGATCCATGTGTGGTTTGTGGAAAAGAACACACATGCAATGACTCTAGTAGTTGATCCATGTTTGTTTGTGGAAATAACACACATGCAATGACTCTAGTGGTTGATCCATGTGTGTTTTGTGGAAAGAACACACATGCAATGACTCTGGTTGATCCATGTGTGGTTTCTGGAGAGAACACACATGCAATGACCACTGGTGGATCCATGTGTGGTTTGTGGAAAAGAACATACATGCAATGACTCTAGTGCTTGTTTGTGGTTTTAGTATAAGAACACACATGCAATGACTCTAGTGGTTGATCCATGTGTGGTTTTTGGAAAGAACAACACATGCAATGACTCTGGTTGATCCATGTGTGGTTTCTGGAAAGAACACACATGCAATGACCACTGGTGGATCCATGTGTGGTTTTTGGAAAAGAACACACATGCAATGACTCTAGTACTGTTTTGTGGTTTTAGTATAAGAACACACATGCAGTGACTCTAGTGGTTGGTACATGTGTGGTTTGTGGAAATAACACACGTGCAATGACTCTAGGGGTTGATCCATGTGTGGTTTGTGGAAAGAACACACATGCAATGACCACTGGTGGATCCATGTGTGGTTTGTGGAAAATAACACACATGCAATGACTCTAGTAGTTGAGCCATGTTTGTTTGTGGAAATAACACACATGCAATGACTCTAGTGGTTGAGCCATGTGTGGTTTGTGGAAAGAACACACATGCAATGACCACTGGTGGATCCATGTTGGTTTTAGTGTAAGAACACACATGCAATGACTCTAGTACTGGTTTGTGGTTTTAGTATAAGAACACACATGCAATGACTCTAGTGGTTGATCCATGTGTGGTTTGTGGAAATAACACACATGCAATGACTCTAGTGGTTGATCCATGTGTGGTTTGTGGAAATAACACACATGCAATGACTAGTGGTTGATCCATATGTGGTTTGTGGAAAGAACACACATGCAATGACCACTGGTGGATCCATGTGTCGTTTATGGAAAAGAACACACATGCAATGACTCTAGTGCTGGTTTATTCTAGTGGTTGATCCATGTGTGGTTTGGGGAAAGAACACACATGCAATGACTCTGGTTGATCCATGTGTGGTTTGTGGAAAGAACACACATGCAATGACCACTGGTGGATCCATGTGTGGTTTGTGGAAAAGAACACACATGCAATGACTATAGTACTGGTTTGTGGTTTTAGTATAAGAACACACATGCAATGACTATAGTGGTTGATCCATGTGTTGTTTGTGGAAATAACACACATGCAATGACTCTAGTGGTTTATCCATGTGTGGTTTGTGGAAAGAACACACATGCAATGACCACTGGTGGACCCATGTGTGGTTTGTGGAAAAGAACACACATGCAATGGCTCTAGTGGTTGATCCACGTTTGTTTGTGGAAATAACACACATGCAATGACTCTAGTGGTTGATCCATGTGTGGTTTGTGAAAAGAACACACATGCAATGACTCTAGTGTTGGTTTTAGTATAAGAACACACATGCAATGACTCTAGTGTTGGTTTTAGTATAAGAACACACATGTAATGACTCTAGTGGTTGATCCATGTGTGGTTTGTGGAAAGAACACACATGCAATGACTAGTGGTTTATCCATGTGTGGTTTGTGGAAAGAACACACATGCAATGACCACTGGTAGATCCATGTGTGGGTTTTGGAAAAGAACATACATGCCATGACTCTAGTGCTGGTTTGTGGTTTTAGTATAAGAACACACATGCAATGACTCTAGTGGTTGATCCATGTGTGTTTTGTGGAAAGAACACACATGCAATGACTAGTGGTTGATCCATATGTGTTTTGTGGAAAGAACACACATGCAATGACCACTGGTGGATCCATGTGTGGTTTGTGGAAAAGAACACACATGCAATGACTCTAGTACTGGTTTATGGTTTTAGTATAAGAATACACATGCAATGACTCTAGTGGTTGATCCATGTGTGGTTTGTGGAAATAACACACATGCAATGACTCTAGTGGTTGATCCATGTGTGGTTTGTGGAAAGAACACACATGCAATGACCACTAGTGGATCCATGTCTGGTTTGTGGAAAAGAACACACATGCAATGACTCTAGTGGTTGATCCATGTTTGTTTGTGGAAATAACACACATGCAATGACTCTAGTGGTTGATCCATGTGTGCTTTGTCAAAAGAACACACCTGCAATGACTCTAGTGTTGGTTTTAGTATAAGAACACACATGCAATGACTCTAGTGGTTGATCCATGTTTCTTTGTGGAAATAACACACATGTAATGACTCTAGTGGTTGATCCATGTGTGGTTTGTGGAAATAACACACATGCAATGACTCTAGTGGTTAATCCATGTGTGGTTTGTGGAAAGAACACACATGCAATGACCACTGGTGGACCCATGCGTGGTTTGTGGAAAAAAACACACATGCAATGACTCTAGTAGTTGATCCATGTTTGTTTGTGGAATTAACACACATGCAATGACTCTAGTGGTTGATCCATGTGTGGTTTGTGGAAAGAACACACATGCAATGACCGCTGGTGGATCCATGTGTGGTTTGTGGAAAAGAACACACATGCAAAGACTCTAGTAGTTGATCCTTGTTTGTTTGTGGAAGTAACACACATCAATGACTCTAGTGGTTGATCCATGTGTGGTTTGTGGAAAGAACACACATGCAATGACTCTGGTTGATCCATGTGTGGTTTCTGGAGAGAACACACATGCAATGACGACTGGTGGATCCGTGTGTGGTTTGTGGAAAAGAACACACATGCAATGACTCTAGTACTGGTTTGTGGTTTTAGTATAAGAACACACATGCAATGACTCTAGTGGTTGATCCATGTGTGGTTTGTAGAAAGAACACACATGCAATGACCACTGGCGGATCCATGTCTGGTTTGTGGAAAAGAACACACATGCAATGACTCTAGTGGTTGATCCATGTTTGTTTGTGTAAATAACACACATGCAATGACTCTAGTGGTTGATCCATGTGTGGTTTGTGAAAAGAACACACCTGCAATGACTCTAGTGTTGGTTTTAGTATAAGAACACACATGCAATGACTCTAGTGGTTGATCCATGTTTGTTTGTGGAAATAACACACATGTAATGACTCTAGTAGTTGATCCATGTGTGGTTTGTGGAAAGAACACACATGCAATGACTAGTGGTTTATCCATATGTGGTTTGTGGAAAGAACACACATGCAATGACCACTGGTGGATCCATGTGTGGTTTGTGGAAAAGAACATACATGCAATGACTCTAGTGCTGGTTTGTGGTTTAGTATAAGAACACACATGCAATGACTCTAGTGGTTGATCCATGTGTGGTTTGTGGAAAGAACACACATGCAATGACCACTGGTTGATCCATGTGTGGTTTGTGGAAAAGAACACACATGCAATGACTCTAGTGCTGGTTTGTGGTTTTAGTATAAGGACAAACATGCAATGATTCTAGTGGTTGATCCATATGTGGTTTGTGGAAAGAACACACATGCAATGACCACTGGTGGATCCATGTGTGGTTTGTGGAAAAGAACACACATGCAATGACTCTAGTACTGGTTTGTGGTTTTAGTACAAGAACACACATGCAATGACTCTAGTGGTTGATCCATGTGTGGTTTGTGGAAATAACACACATGCAATGACTAGTGGTTTATCCATGTGTGGTTTGTGTAAAGAACACACATGCAATGACCACTGGTGGATGCATGTGTGGGTTTTGGAAAAGAACATACATGCCATGACTCTAGTGCTGGTTTGTGGTTTTAGTATAAGAACACACATGCAATGACTCTAGTGGTTGATCCATGTGTGTTTTGTGGAAACAAAACACATGCAATGACTAGTGGTTGATCCATATGTGGTTTGTGGAAAGAACACACATGCAATGACCACTGGTGGATCCATGTGTGGTTTGTGGAAAAGAACACACATGCAATGACTCTAGTACTGGTTTGTGGTTTTAGTATAAGAACACACATGCAATGACTCTAGTGGTTGATCCATGTGTGGTTTGTGGAAATAACACACATGGAATGACTCTAGTGGTTGATCCATGTGTGGTTTGTGGAAAGAACACACATGCAATGACCACTAGTGGATCCATGTCTGGTTTGTGGAAAAGAACACACATGCAATGTCTCTAGTGGTTGATCCATGTTTGTTTGTGGAAATAACACACATGCAATGACTCTAGTGGTTGATCCATGTGTGGTTTGTGAAAAGAACACACCTGCAATAACTCTAGTGTTGGTTTTAGTATAAGAACACACATGCAATGACTCTAGTGGTTGATCCATGTTTCTTTGTGGAAATAACACACATGTAATGACTCTAGTGGTTGATACATGTGTGGTTTGTGGAAATAACACAGATGCAATGACTCTAGTGGTTAATCCATGTGTGGTTTGTGGAAAGAACACACATGCAATGACCACTGGTGGACCCATGCGTGGTTTGTGGAAAAGAACACACATGCAATGACTCTAGTAGTTGATCCATGTTTGTTTGTGGAAATAACACATATGCAATGACTCTAGTGGTTGATCCATGTGTGGTTTGTGGAAAGAACACACATGCAATGACAGCTGGTGGATCCATGTGTGGTTTGTGGAAAAGAACACACATGCAATGACTCTAGTAGTTGATCCATGTTTGTTTGTGGAAATAACACACATGCAATGACTCTAGTGGTTGATCCATGTGTGTTTTGTGGAAAGAACACACATGCAATGACTCTGGTTGATCCATGTGTGGTTTCTGGAGAGAACACACATGCAATGACCACTGGTGGATCCATGTGTGGTTTGTGGAAAAGAACATACATGCAATGACTCTAGTGCTTGTTTGTGGTTTTAGTATAAGAACACACATGCAATGACTCTAGTGGTTGATCCATGTGTGGTTTTTGGAAAGAACAACACATGCAATGACTCTGGTTGATCCATGTGTGGTTTCTGGAAAGAACACACATGCAATGACCACTGGTGGATCCATGTGTGGTTTTTGGAAAAGAACACACATGCAATGACTCTAGTACTGTTTTGTGGTTTTAGTATAAGAACACACATGCAGTGACTCTAGTGGTTGGTACATGTGTGGTTTGTGGAAATAACACACGTGCAATGACTCTAGGGGTTGATCCATGTGTGGTTTGTGGAAAGAACACACATGCAATGACCACTGGTGGATCCATGTGTGGTTTGTGGAAAATAACACACATGCAATGACTCTAGTAGTTGAGCCATGTTTGTTTGTGGAAATAACACACATGCAATGACTCTAGTGGTTGAGCCATGTGTGGTTTGTGGAAAGAACACACATGCAATGACCACTGGTGGATCCATGTTGGTTTTAGTGTAAGAACACACATGCAATGACTCTAGTACTGGTTTGTGGTTTTAGTATAAGAACACACATGCAATGACTCTAGTGGTTGATCCATGTGTGGTTTATGGAAATAACACACATGCAATGACTCTAGTGGTTGATCCATGTGTGGTTTGTGGAAATAACACACATGCAATGACTAGTGGTTGATCCATATGTGGTTTGTGGAAAGAACACACATGCAATGACCACTGGTGGATCCATGTGTCGTTTATGGAAAAGAACACACATGCAATGACTCTAGTGCTGGTTTATTCTAGTGGTTGATCCATGTGTGGTTTGGGGAAAGAACACACATGCAATGACTCTGGTTGATCCATGTGTGGTTTGTGGAAAGAACACACATGCAATGACCACTGGTGGATCCATGTGTGGTTTGTGGAAAAGAACACACATGCAATGACTATAGTACTGGTTTGTGGTTTTAGTATAAGAACACACATGCAATGACTATAGTGGTTGATCCATGTGTTGTTTGTGGAAATAACACACATGCATTGACTCTAGTGGTTTATCCATGTGTGGTTTGTGGAAAGAACACACATGCAATGACCACTGGTGGACCCATGTGTGGTTTGTGGAAAAGAACACACATGCAATGGCTCTAGTGGTTGATCCACGTTTGTTTGTGGAAATAGCACACATGCAATGACTCTAGTGGTTGATCCATGTGTGGTTTGTGAAAAGAACACACATGCAATGACTCTAGTGTTGGTTTTAGTATAAGAACACACATGCAATGACTCTAGTGTTGGTTTTAGTATAAGAACACACATGCAATGACTCTAGTGGTTGATCCATGTTTGTTTGTGGAAATAACACACATGTAATGACTCTAGTGGTTGATCCATGTGTGGTTTGTGGAAAGAACACACATGCAATGACTAGTGGTTTATCCATGTGTGGTTTGTGGAAAGAACACACATGCAATGACCACTGGTAGATCCATGTGTGGGTTTTGGAAAAGAACATACATGCCATGACTCTAGTGCTGGTTTGTGGTTTTAGTATAAGAACACACATGCAATGACTCTAGTGGTTGATCCATGTGTGTTTTGTGGAAAGAACACACATGCAATGACTAGTGGTTGATCCATATGTGGTTTGTGGAAAGAACACACATGCAATGACCACTGGTGGATCCATGTGTGGTTTGTGGAAAAGAACACACATGCAATGACTCTAGTACTGGTTTATGGTTTTAGTATAAGAACACACATGCAATGACTCTAGTGGTTGATCCATGTGTGGTTTGTGGAAATAACACACATGCAATGACTCTAGTGGTTGATCCATGTGTGGTTTGTGGAAAGAACACACATGCAATGACCACTAGTGGATCCATGTCTGGTTTGTGGAAAAGAACACACATGCAATGACTCTAGTGGTTGATCCATGTTTGTTTGTGGAAATAACACACATGCAATGACTCTAGTGGTTGATCCATGTGTGCTTTGTCAAAAGAACACACCTGCAATGACTCTAGTGTTGGTTTTAGTATAAGAACACACATGCAATGACTCTAGTGGTTGATCCATGTTTCTTTGTGGAAATAACACACATGTAATGACTCTAGTGGTTGATCCATGTGTGGTTTGTGGAAATAACACACATGCAATGACTCTAGTGGTTAATCCATGTGTGGTTTGTGGAAAGAACACACATGCAATGACCACTGGTGGACCCATGCGTGGTTTGTGGAAAAGAACACACATGCAATGACTCTAGTAGTTGATCCATGTTTGTTTGTGGAAATAACACACATGCAATGACTCTAGTGGTTGATCCATGTGTGGTTTGTGGAAAGAACACACATGCAATGACCGCTGGTGGATCCATGTGTGGTTTGTGGAAAAGAACACACATGCAAAGACTCTAGTAGTTGATCCTTGTTTGTTTGTGGAAGTAACACACATCAATGACTCTAGTGGTTGATCCATGTGTGGTTTGTGGAAAGAACACACATGCAATGACTCTGGTTGATCCATGTGTGGTTTCTGGAGAGAACACACATGCAATGACGACTGGTGGATCCGTGTGTGGTTTGTGGAAAAGAACACACATGCAATGACTCTAGTACTGGTTTGTGGTTTTAGTATAAGAACACACATGCAATGACTCTAGTGGTTGATCCATGTGTGGTTTGTAGAAAGAACACACATGCAATGACCACTGGCGGATCCATGTCTGGTTTGTGGAAAAGAACACACATGCAATGACTCTAGTGGTTGATCCATGTTTGTTTGTGTAAATAACACACATGCAATGACTCTAGTGGTTGATCCATGTGTGGTTTGTGAAAAGAACACACCTGCAATGACTCTAGTGTTGGTTTTAGTATAAGAACACACATGCAATGACTCTAGTGGTTGATCCATGTTTGTTTGTGGAAATAACACACATGTAATGACTCTAGTAGTTGATCCATGTGTGGTTTGTGGAAAGAACACACATGCAATGACTAGTGGTTTATCCATATGTGGTTTGTGGAAAGAACACACATGCAATGACCACTGGTGGATCCATGTGTGGTTTGTGGAAAAGAACATACATGCAATGACTCTAGTGCTGGTTTGTGGTTTAGTATAAGAACACACATGCAATGACTCTAGTGGTTGATCCATGTGTGGTTTGTGGAAAGAACACACATGCAATGACCACTGGTTGATCCATGTGTGGTTTGTGGAAAAGAACACACATGCAATGACTCTAGTGCTGGTTTGTGGTTTTAGTATAAGGACAAACATGCAATGATTCTAGTGGTTGATCCATATGTGGTTTGTGGAAAGAACACACATGCAATGACCACTGGTGGATCCATGTGTGGTTTGTGGAAAAGAACACACATGCAATGACTCTAGTACTGGTTTGTGGTTTTAGTACAAGAACACACATGCAATGACTCTAGTGGTTGATCCATGTGTGGTTTGTGGAAATAACACACATGCAATGACTCTAGTGGTTAATCCATGTGTGGTTTGTGGAAATAACACACATGCAATGACCGCTGGTGGATCCATGTGTGGTTTGTGGAAAAGAACACACATGCAATGACTCTAGTAGTTGATCCATGTTTGTTTGTGGAAATAACACACATGCAATGACTCTCGTGGTTGAGCCATGTGTGGTTTGTGGAAAGAACACACATGCAATGACCACTGGTGGATCCATGTTGGTTTAGTGTAAGAACACACATGCAATGACTCTAGTACTGGTTTGTGATTTTAGTATAAGAACACACATGCAATGACTCTAGTGGTTGATCCATGTGTGGTTTGTGGAAAGAACACACATGCAATGACTCTGGTTGAGCCATGTGTGGTTTGTGGAAAGAACACACATGCAATGACCACTGGTGGATCCATGTTGGTTTAGTGTAAGAACACACATGCAATGACTCTAGTGGTTGATCCATGTTTGTTTGTGGAAATAACACACATGCAATGACTCTAGTGGTTGATCCATGTGCGGTTTGTGAAAAGAACACACCTGCAATGACTCTAGTGTTGGTTTTAGTATAAGAACACACATGCAATGACTCTAGTGGTTGATCCAGGTTTGTTTGTGGAAATAACACACATGTAATGACTCTAGTGGTTGATCCATGTATGGTTTGTGAAAAGAACACACATGCAATGACTCTGGTTGATCCATGTGTGGTTTGTGGAAATAACACACATGCAATGACCACTGGTAGATCCATGTGTGGGTTTTGGAAAAGAACATACATGCCATGACTCTAGTGCTGGTTTGTGGTTTTAGTATAAGAACACACATGCAATGACTCTAGTGGTTGATCCATGTGTGTTTTGTGGAAAGAACACACATGCAATGACTAGTGGTTGATCCATATGTGGTTTGTGGAAAGAACACACATGCAATGACCACTGGTGGATCCATGTGTGGTTTGTGGAAAAGAACACACATGCAATGACTCTAGTACTGGTTTATGGTTTTAGTATAAGAACACACATGCAATGACTCTAGTGGTTGATCCATGTGTGGTTTGTGGAAATAACACACATGCAATGACTCTAGTGGTTGATCCATGTGTGGTTTGTGGAAAGAACACACATGCAATGACCACTAGTGGATCCATGTCTGGTTTGTGGAAAAGAACACACATGCAATGACTCTAGTGGTTGATCCATGTTTGTTTGTGGAAATAACACACATGCAATGACTCTAGTGGTTGATCCATGTGTGCTTTGTCAAAAGAACACACCTGCAATGACTCTAGTGTTGGTTTTAGTATAAGAACACACATGCAATGACTCTAGTGGTTGATCCATGTTTCTTTGTGGAAATAACACACATGTAATGACTCTAGTGGTTGATCCATGTGTGGTTTGTGGAAATAACACACATGCAATGACTCTAGTGGTTAATCCATGTGTGGTTTGTGGAAAGAACACACATGCAATGACCACTGGTGGACCCATGCGTGGTTTGTGGAAAAGAACACACATGCAATGACTCTAGTAGTTGATCCATGTTTGTTTGTGGAAATAACACACATGCAATGACTCTAGTGGTTGATCCATGTGTGGTTTGTGGAAAGAACACACATGCAATGACCGCTGGTGGATCCATGTGTGGTTTGTGGAAAAGAACACACATGCAAAGACTCTAGTAGTTGATCCTTGTTTGTTTGTGGAAGTAACACACATCAATGACTCTAGTGGTTGATCCATGTGTGGTTTGTGGAAAGAACACACATGCAATGACTCTGGTTGATCCATGTGTGGTTTCTGGAGAGAACACACATGCAATGACGACTGGTGGATCCGTGTGTGGTTTGTGGAAAAGAACACACATGCAATGACTCTAGTACTGGTTTGTGATTTTAGTATAAGAACACACATGCAATGACTCTAGTGGTTGATCCATGTGTGGTTTGTGGAAATAACACACATGCAATGACTCTAGTGGTTGATCCATGTGTGGTTTGTGGAAATAACACACATGCAATGACTAGTGGTTGATCCATATGTGGTTTGTGGAAAGAACACACATGCAATGACCACTGGTGGATCCATGTGTCGTTTATGGAAAAGAACACACATGCAATGACTCTAGTGCTGGTTTATTCTAGTGGTTGATCCATGTGTGGTTTGGGGAAAGAACACACATGCAATGACTCTGGTTGATCCATGTGTGGTTTGTGGAAAGAACACACATGCAATGACCACTGGTGGATCCATGTGTGGTTTGTGGAAAAGAACACACATGCAATGACTATAGTACTGGTTTGTGGTTTTAGTATAAGAACACACATGCAATGACTATAGTGGTTGATCCATGTGTTGTTTGTGGAAATAACACACATGCATTGACTCTAGTGGTTTATCCATGTGTGGTTTGTGGAAAGAACACACATGCAATGACCACTGGTGGACCCATGTGTGGTTTGTGGAAAAGAACACACATGCAATGGCTCTAGTGGTTGATCCACGTTTGTTTGTGGAAATAGCACACATGCAATGACTCTAGTGGTTGATCCATGTGTGGTTTGTGAAAAGAACACACATGCAATGACTCTAGTGTTGGTTTTAGTATAAGAACACACATGCAATGACTCTAGTGTTGGTTTTAGTATAAGAACACACATGCAATGACTCTAGTGGTTGATCCATGTTTGTTTGTGGAAATAACACACATGTAATGACTCTAGTGGTTGATCCATGTGTGGTTTGTGGAAAGAACACACATGCAATGACTAGTGGTTTATCCATGTGTGGTTTGTGGAAAGAACACACATGCAATGACCACTGGTAGATCCATGTGTGGGTTTTGGAAAAGAACATACATGCCATGACTCTAGTGCTGGTTTGTGGTTTTAGTATAAGAACACACATGCAATGACTCTAGTGGTTGATCCATGTGTGTTTTGTGGAAAGAACACACATGCAATGACTAGTGGTTGATCCATATGTGGTTTGTGGAAAGAACACACATGCAATGACCACTGGTGGATCCATGTGTGGTTTGTGGAAAAGAACACACATGCAATGACTCTAGTACTGGTTTATGGTTTTAGTATAAGAACACACATGCAATGACTCTAGTGGTTGATCCATGTGTGGTTTGTGGAAATAACACACATGCAATGACTCTAGTGGTTGATCCATGTGTGGTTTGTGGAAAGAACACACATGCAATGACCACTAGTGGATCCATGTCTGGTTTGTGGAAAAGAACACACATGCAATGACTCTAGTGGTTGATCCATGTTTGTTTGTGGAAATAACACACATGCAATGACTCTAGTGGTTGATCCATGTGTGCTTTGTCAAAAGAACACACCTGCAATGACTCTAGTGTTGGTTTTAGTATAAGAACACACATGCAATGACTCTAGTGGTTGATCCATGTTTCTTTGTGGAAATAACACACATGTAATGACTCTAGTGGTTGATCCATGTGTGGTTTGTGGAAATAACACACATGCAATGACTCTAGTGGTTAATCCATGTGTGGTTTGTGGAAAGAACACACATGCAATGACCACTGGTGGACCCATGCGTGGTTTGTGGAAAAGAACACACATGCAATGACTCTAGTAGTTGATCCATGTTTGTTTGTGGAAATAACACACATGCAATGACTCTAGTGGTTGATCCATGTGTGGTTTGTGGAAAGAACACACATGCAATGACCGCTGGTGGATCCATGTGTGGTTTGTGGAAAAGAACACACATGCAAAGACTCTAGTAGTTGATCCTTGTTTGTTTGTGGAAGTAACACACATCAATGACTCTAGTGGTTGATCCATGTGTGGTTTGTGGAAAGAACACACATGCAATGACTCTGGTTGATCCATGTGTGGTTTCTGGAGAGAACACACATGCAATGACGACTGGTGGATCCGTGTGTGGTTTGTGGAAAAGAACACACATGCAATGACTCTAGTACTGGTTTGTGGTTTTAGTATAAGAACACACATGCAATGACTCTAGTGGTTGATCCATGTGTGGTTTGTAGAAAGAACACACATGCAATGACCACTGGCGGATCCATGTCTGGTTTGTGGAAAAGAACACACATGCAATGACTCTAGTGGTTGATCCATGTTTGTTTGTGTAAATAACACACATGCAATGACTCTAGTGGTTGATCCATGTGTGGTTTGTGAAAAGAACACACCTGCAATGACTCTAGTGTTGGTTTTAGTATAAGAACACACATGCAATGACTCTAGTGGTTGATCCATGTTTGTTTGTGGAAATAACACACATGTAATGACTCTAGTAGTTGATCCATGTGTGGTTTGTGGAAAGAACACACATGCAATGACTAGTGGTTTATCCATATGTGGTTTGTGGAAAGAACACACATGCAATGACCACTGGTGGATCCATGTGTGGTTTGTGGAAAAGAACATACATGCAATGACTCTAGTGCTGGTTTGTGGTTTAGTATAAGAACACACATGCAATGACTCTAGTGGTTGATCCATGTGTGGTTTGTGGAAAGAACACACATGCAATGACCACTGGTTGATCCATGTGTGGTTTGTGGAAAAGAACACACATGCAATGACTCTAGTGCTGGTTTGTGGTTTTAGTATAAGGACAAACATGCAATGATTCTAGTGGTTGATCCATATGTGGTTTGTGGAAAGAACACACATGCAATGACCACTGGTGGATCCATGTGTGGTTTGTGGAAAAGAACACACATGCAATGACTCTAGTACTGGTTTGTGGTTTTAGTACAAGAACACACATGCAATGACTCTAGTGGTTGATCCATGTGTGGTTTGTGGAAATAACACACATGCAATGACTCTAGTGGTTAATCCATGTGTGGTTTGTGGAAATAACACACATGCAATGACCGCTGGTGGATCCATGTGTGGTTTGTGGAAAAGAACACACATGCAATGACTCTAGTAGTTGATCCATGTTTGTTTGTGGAAATAACACACATGCAATGACTCTCGTGGTTGAGCCATGTGTGGTTTGTGGAAAGAACACACATGCAATGACCACTGGTGGATCCATGTTGGTTTAGTGTAAGAACACACATGCAATGACTCTAGTACTGGTTTGTGATTTTAGTATAAGAACACACATGCAATGACTCTAGTGGTTGATCCATGTGTGGTTTGTGGAAAGAACACACATGCAATGACTCTGGTTGAGCCATGTGTGGTTTGTGGAAAGAACACACATGCAATGACCACTGGTGGATCCATGTTGGTTTAGTGTAAGAACACACATGCAATGACTCTAGTGGTTGATCCATGTTTGTTTGTGGAAATAACACACATGCAATGACTCTAGTGGTTGATCCATGTGCGGTTTGTGAAAAGAACACACCTGCAATGACTCTAGTGTTGGTTTTAGTATAAGAACACACATGCAATGACTCTAGTGGTTGATCCAGGTTTGTTTGTGGAAATAACACACATGTAATGACTCTAGTGGTTGATCCATGTATGGTTTGTGAAAAGAACACACATGCAATGACTCTGGTTGATCCATGTGTGGTTTGTGGAAATAACACACATGCAATGACCACTGGTAGATCCATGTGTGGGTTTTGGAAAAGAACATACATGCCATGACTCTAGTGCTGGTTTGTGGTTTTAGTATAAGAACACACATGCAATGACTCTAGTGGTTGATCCATGTGTGTTTTGTGGAAAGAACACACATGCAATGACTAGTGGTTGATCCATATGTGGTTTGTGGAAAGAACACACATGCAATGACCACTGGTGGATCCATGTGTGGTTTGTGGAAAAGAACACACATGCAATGACTCTAGTACTGGTTTATGGTTTTAGTATAAGAACACACATGCAATGACTCTAGTGGTTGATCCATGTGTGGTTTGTGGAAATAACACACATGCAATGACTCTAGTGGTTGATCCATGTGTGGTTTGTGGAAAGAACACACATGCAATGACCACTAGTGGATCCATGTCTGGTTTGTGGAAAAGAACACACATGCAATGACTCTAGTGGTTGATCCATGTTTGTTTGTGGAAATAACACACATGCAATGACTCTAGTGGTTGATCCATGTGTGCTTTGTCAAAAGAACACACCTGCAATGACTCTAGTGTTGGTTTTAGTATAAGAACACACATGCAATGACTCTAGTGGTTGATCCATGTTTCTTTGTGGAAATAACACACATGTAATGACTCTAGTGGTTGATCCATGTGTGGTTTGTGGAAATAACACACATGCAATGACTCTAGTGGTTAATCCATGTGTGGTTTGTGGAAAGAACACACATGCAATGACCACTGGTGGACCCATGCGTGGTTTGTGGAAAAGAACACACATGCAATGACTCTAGTAGTTGATCCATGTTTGTTTGTGGAAATAACACACATGCAATGACTCTAGTGGTTGATCCATGTGTGGTTTGTGGAAAGAACACACATGCAATGACCGCTGGTGGATCCATGTGTGGTTTGTGGAAAAGAACACACATGCAAAGACTCTAGTAGTTGATCCTTGTTTGTTTGTGGAAGTAACACACATCAATGACTCTAGTGGTTGATCCATGTGTGGTTTGTGGAAAGAACACACATGCAATGACTCTGGTTGATCCATGTGTGGTTTCTGGAGAGAACACACATGCAATGACGACTGGTGGATCCGTGTGTGGTTTGTGGAAAAGAACACACATGCAATGACTCTAGTACTGGTTTGTGGTTTTAGTATAAGAACACACATGCAATGACTCTAGTGGTTGATCCATGTGTGGTTTGTAGAAAGAACACACATGCAATGACCACTGGCGGATCCATGTCTGGTTTGTGGAAAAGAACACACATGCAATGACTCTAGTGGTTGATCCATGTTTGTTTGTGTAAATAACACACATGCAATGACTCTAGTGGTTGATCCATGTGTGGTTTGTGAAAAGAACACACCTGCAATGACTCTAGTGTTGGTTTTAGTATAAGAACACACATGCAATGACTCTAGTGGTTGATCCATGTTTGTTTGTGGAAATAACACACATGTAATGACTCTAGTAGTTGATCCATGTGTGGTTTGTGGAAAGAACACACATGCAATGACTAGTGGTTTATCCATATGTGGTTTGTGGAAAGAACACACATGCAATGACCACTGGTGGATCCATGTGTGGTTTGTGGAAAAGAACATACATGCAATGACTCTAGTGCTGGTTTGTGGTTTAGTATAAGAACACACATGCAATGACTCTAGTGGTTGATCCATGTGTGGTTTGTGGAAAGAACACACATGCAATGACCACTGGTTGATCCATGTGTGGTTTGTGGAAAAGAACACACATGCAATGACTCTAGTGCTGGTTTGTGGTTTTAGTATAAGGACAAACATGCAATGATTCTAGTGGTTGATCCATATGTGGTTTGTGGAAAGAACACACATGCAATGACCACTGGTGGATCCATGTGTGGTTTGTGGAAAAGAACACACATGCAATGACTCTAGTACTGGTTTGTGGTTTTAGTACAAGAACACACATGCAATGACTCTAGTGGTTGATCCATGTGTGGTTTGTGGAAATAACACACATGCAATGACTCTAGTGGTTAATCCATGTGTGGTTTGTGGAAATAACACACATGCAATGACCGCTGGTGGATCCATGTGTGGTTTGTGGAAAAGAACACACATGCAATGACTCTAGTAGTTGATCCATGTTTGTTTGTGGAAATAACACACATGCAATGACTCTCGTGGTTGAGCCATGTGTGGTTTGTGGAAAGAACACACATGCAATGACCACTGGTGGATCCATGTTGGTTTAGTGTAAGAACACACATGCAATGACTCTAGTACTGGTTTGTGATTTTAGTATAAGAACACACATGCAATGACTCTAGTGGTTGATCCATGTGTGGTTTGTGGAAAGAACACACATGCAATGACTCTGGTTGAGCCATGTGTGGTTTGTGGAAAGAACACACATGCAATGACCACTGGTGGATCCATGTTGGTTTAGTGTAAGAACACACATGCAATGACTCTAGTACTGGTTTGTGATTTTAGTATAAGAACACACATGCAATGACTCTAGTGGTTGATCCATGTGTGGTTTGTGGAAATAACACACATGCAATGACTCTAGTGGTTGATCCATGTGTGGTTTGTGGAAATAACACACATGCAATGACTAGTGCTTGATCCATATGTGGTTTGTGGAAAGAACACACATGCAATGACCACTGGTGGATCCATGTGTGGTTTGTTGAAAAGAACACACATGCAATGACTCTAGTGCTGGTTTGTGGTTTTAGTATAAGGACAAACATGCAATGATTTTAGTGGTTGATCCATGTGTGGTTTGGGGAAAGAACACACATGCAATGACTCTGGTTGATCCATGTGTGGTTTGTGGAAAGGACACACATGCAATGACCACTAGTGGATCCATGTGTGGTTTGTGGAAAAGAACACACATGCAATGACTCTAGTACTGGTTTGTGGTTTTAGTATAAGAACACACATGCAATGACTCTAGTGGTTTATCCATGTGTGGTTTGTGGAAATAACACACATGCAATGACTCTAGTGGTTGATCCATGTGTGGTTTGTGGAAAGAACACACATGCAATGACCACTAGTGGATCCATGTCTGGTTTGTGGAAAAGAACACACATGCAATGACTCTAGTGGTTGATCCATGTTTGTTTGTGGAAATAACACACATGCAATGACTCTAGTGGTTGATCCATGTGTGGTTTGTGAAAAGAACACACCTGCAATGACTAGTGTTGGTTTTAGTATAAGAACACACATGCAATGACTCTAGTGGTTGATCCATGTTTCTTTGTGGAAATAACACACATGTAATGACTCTAGTGGTTGATCCATGTGTGGTTTGTGAAAAGAACACACCTGCAATGACTCTGTTGATCCATGTGTGGTTTGTGGAAATAACACACATGCAATGACTCTAGTGGTTAATCCATGTGTGGTTCGTGGAAAGAACACACATGCAATGACCACTGGTGGAGCCATGTGTGGTTTGTGGAAAAGAACACACATGCAATGACTCTAGTGGTTGATCCATGTTTGTTTGTGGAAATAACACACATGCAATGACTCTAGTGGTTGATCCATGTGTGGTTTGTGGAAAGAACACACATGCAATGACTCTGGTTGATCCATGTGTGGTTTCTGGAGAGAACACACATGCAATGACCACTAGTGGATCCATGTGTGGTTTGTGGAAAAGAACACGCATGCAATGACTCTAGTACTGGTTTGTGGTTTTAGTATAAGAACACACATGCAATGACTCTAGTGGTTGATCCATGTGTGGTTTGTGGAAACAACACACATGCAATGACCGCTGGTGGATCCATGTGTGGTTTGTGGAAAAGAACACACATGCAATGACTCTTGTAGTTGATCCATGTTTGTTTGTGGAAATAACACACATGCACTGACTCTAGTGGTTGAGCCATGTGTGGTTCGTGGAAAGAACACACATGCAATGACCACTGGTAGATCCATGTTGGTTTTAGTGTAAGAACACACATGCAATGACTCTAGTACTGGTTTGTGGTTTTAGTATAAGAACACACATGAAATGACTCTACTGGTTGATCCATGTGTGGTTTGTGGAAATAACACACGTGCAATGACTCTAGGGGTTGATCCATGTGTGGTTTGTGGAAAGAACACACATGCAATGACCACTGGTGGATCCATGTGTGGTTTGTGGAAAAGAACACACATGCAATGACTCTAGTGGTTGATCCATGTGTGGTTTGTGGAAATAGCACACATGCAATGACTAGTGGTTGATCCATATGTGGTTTGTGGAAAGAACACACATGCAATGACCACTGGTTGATCCATGTGTGGTTTGTGGAAAAGAACACACATGCAATGACTCTAGTGCTGGTTTGTGGTTTTAGTATAAGGACAAACATGCAATGATTCTAGTGATTGATCCATGTGTGGTTTGGGGAAAGAACACACATGCAATGACTCTGGTTGATCCATGTGTGGTTTGTGGAAAGAACACACATGCAATGACCACTGGTGGATCCATGTGTGGTTTGTGGAAAAGAACACACATGCAATGACTCGAGTACTGGTTTGTGGTTTTAGTATAAGAACACACATGCAATGATTCTAGTGGTTGATCCATGTGTGGTTTGTGGAAATAACACACATGCAATGACTCTAGTGGTTGATCCATGTGTGGTTTGTGGAAAGAACACACATGCAATGACCGCTGGTGGATCCATGTGTGGTTTGTGGAAAAGAACACACATGCAATGACTCTAGTAGTTGATCCATGTTTGTTTGTGGAAATAACACACATGCAATGACTCTAGTGGTTGAGCCATGTGTGGTTTGTGGAAAGAACACACATGCAATGACCACTGGTGGATCCATGTTGGTTTAGTGTAAGAACACACATGCAATGACTCTAGTACTGGTTTGTGATTTTAGTATAAGAACACACATGCAATGCCTCTAGTGGTTGATCCATGTGTGGTTTGTGGAAATAACACACATGCAATGACTCTAGTGGTTGATCCATGTGTGGTTTGTGGAAATAACACACATGCAATGACTAGTGCTTGATCCATATGTGGTTTGTGGAAAGAATACACATGCAATGACCACTGGTGGATCCATGTGTGGTTTGTGGAAAAGAACACACATGCAATGACTCTAGTGCTGGTTTGTGGTTTTAGTATAAGGACAAACATGCAATGATTTTAGTGGTTGATCCATGTGTGGTTTGGGGAAAGAACACACATGCAATGACTCTGGTTGATCCATGTGTGGTTTGTGGAATGGACACACATGCAATGACCACTGGTGGATCCATGTGTGGTTTGTGGAAAAGAACACACATGCAATGACTCTAGTACTGGTTTGTGGTTTTAGTATAAGAACACATATGCAATGACTCTAGTGGTTGATCCATGTGTGGTTGGTGGAAATAACACACATGCAATGACTCTAGTGGTTGATCCATGTGTGGTTTGTGGAAACAACACACATGCAATGACCGCTGGTGGATCCATGTGTGGTTTGTGGAAAAGAACACACATGCAATGACTCTAGTAGTTGATCCATGTTTGTTTGTGTTAATAACACACATGCAATGACTCTAGTGGTTGAGCCATGTGTGGTTTGTGGAAAGAACACACATGCAATGACCACTGGTGGATCCATGTTGGTTTAGTGTAAGAACACACATGCAATGACTCTAGTACTGGTTTGTGATTTTAGTATAAGAACACACATGCAATGACTCTAGTGGTTGATCCATGTGTGGTTTGTGGAAATAACACACATGCAATGACTCTAGTGGTTGAGCCATGTGTGGATTGTGGAAATAACACACATGCAATGACTAGTGCTTGATCCATATGTGGTTTGTGGAAAGAACACACATGCAATGACCACTGGTGGATCCATGTGTGGTTTGTGGAAAAGAACACACATGCAATGACTCTAGTGCTGGTTTGTGGTTTTAGTATAAGGACACACATTCAATGATTTTAGTGGTTGATCCATGTGTGGTTTGGGGAAAGAACTCACATGCAATGACTCTGGTTGATCCATGTGTGGTTTGTGGAAAGGACACACATGCAATGACCACTTGTGGATCCATGTGTGGTTTGTGGAAAAGAACACACATGCAATGACTGTAGTACTGGTTTGTGGTTTTAGTATAAGAACACACATGCAATGACTCTAGTGGTTGATCCATGTGTGGGTTGTGGAAATAACACACATGCAATGACTCTAGTGGTTGATCCATGTGTGGTTTGTGGAAAGAACACACATGCAATGACCACTAGTGGATCCATGTCTGGTTTGTGGAAAAGAACACTCATGCAATGACTCTAGTGGTTGATCCATGTTTGTTTGTGGAAATAACACACATGCAATGACTCTAGTGGTTGATCCATGTGTGGTTTGTGAAAAGAACACACGTGCAATGACTCTAGTGTTTGTTTTAGTATAAGAACACACATGCAATGACTCTAGTGGTTGATCCATGTGTGGTTTGTGGAAAGAACACACATGCAATGACCACTGGCGGATCCATGTCTGGTTTGTGGAAAAGAACACACATACAATGACTCTAGTGGTTGATCGATGTTTGTTTGTGGAAATAACACACATGGAATGACTCTAGTGGTTGATCCATGTGTGGTTTGTGAAAAGAACACACCTGCAATGACTCTAGTGTTGGTTTTAGTGTAAGAACACACATGCAATGACTCTAGTGATTGATCCATGTTTGTTTGTGGAAGTAACACACATGTAATGACTCTAGTGGTTGATCCATGTGTGGTTTGTGGAAGGAAGACACATGCAATGACTAGTGGTTTATCCATATGTGGTTTGTGGAAAGAACACACATGCAATGACCACTGGTGGATCCATGTGTGGTTTGTGGAAAAGAACATACATGCAATGACTCTAGTGCTGGTTTGTGGTTTTAGTATAAGAACACACATGCAATGACTCTAGTGGTTGACCCATGTGTGGTTTGTGGAAAGAACACACATGCAATGACTAGTGGTTAATCCATATGTGGTTTGTGGAAAGAACACACATGCAATGACCACTGGTGGATCCATGTGTGGTTTGTGGAAAAGAACACACATGCAATGACTCTAGTACTGGTTTGTGGTTTTAGTATAAGAACACACATGCAATGACTCTAGTAGTTGATCCATGTGTGGTTTGTGGAAATAACACACATGCAATGACTCTAGTGGTTGATCCATGTGTGGTTTGTGGAAAGAACACACATGCAATGACCGCTGGTGGATCCATGTGTGGTTTGTGGAAAAGAACACACTTGCAATGACTCTAGTAGTTGATCCATGTTTGTTTGTGGAAATAACACACATGCAATAACTCTAGAGGTTGAGCCATGTGTGGTTTGGGGAAAGAACACACATGCAATGACTCTGGTTGATCCATGTGTGGTTTGTGGAAAGGACACACATGCAATGACCACTGGTGGATCCATGTGTGGTTTGTGGAAAAGAACACACATGCAATGACTCTAGTACTGGTTTGTGGTTTTAGTATAAGAACACAGATGCAATGACTCTAGTGGTTGATCCATGTGTGGTTGGTGGAAATAACACACATGCAATGACTCTAGTGGTTGATCCATGTGTGGTTTGTGGAAACAACACACATGCAATGACCGCTGGTGGATCCATGTGTGGTTTGTGGAAAAGAACACACATGCAATGACTCTAGTAGTTGATCCATGTTTGTTTGTGTTAATAACACACATGCAATGACTCTAGTGGTTGAGCCATGTGTGGTTTGTGGAAAGAACACAGATGCAATGACCACTGGTGGATCCATGTTGGTTTAGTGTAAGAACACACATGCAATGACTCTAGTACTGGTTTGTGATTTTAGTATAAGAACACACATGCAATGACTCTAGTGGTTGATCCATGTGTGGTTTGTGGAAATAACACACATGCAATGACTCTAGTGGTTGAGCCATGTGTGGTTTGTGGAAATAACACACATGCAATGACTAGTGCTTGATCCATATGTGGTTTGTGGAAAGAACACACATGCAATGACCACTGGTGGATCCATGTGTGGTTTGTGGAAAAGAACACACATGCAATGACTCTAGTGCTGGTTTGTGGTTTTAGTATAAGGACACACATTCAATGATTTTAGTGGTTGATCCATGTGTGATTTGGGGAAAGAACTCACATGCAATGACTCTGGTTGATCCATGTGTGGTTTGTGGAAAGGACACACATGCAATGACCACTGGTGGATCCATGTGTGTTTGTGGAAAAGAACACACATGCAATGACTGTAGTACTGGTTTGTGGTTTTAGTATAAGAACACACATGCAATGACTCTAGTGGTTGATCCATGTGTGGGTTGTGGAAATAACACACATGCAATGACTCTAGTGGTTGATCCATGTGTGGTTTGTGGAAAGAACACACATGCAATGACCACTAGTGGATCCATGTCTGGTTTGTGGAAAAGAACACTCATGCAATGACTCTAGTGGTTGATCCATGTTTGTTTGTGGAAATAACACACATGCAATGACTCTAGTGGTTGATCCATGTGTGGTTTGTGAAAAGAACACACGTGCAATGACTCTAGTGTTTGTTTTAGTATAAGAACACACATGCAATGACTCTAGTGGTTGATCCATGTGTGGTTTGTGGAAAGAACACACATGCAATGACCACTGGCGGATCCATGTCTGGTTTGTGGAAATGAACACACATGCAATGACTCTAGTGGTTGATCCATGTTTGTTTGTGGAAATAACACACATGGAATGACTCTAGTGGTTGATCCATGTGTGTTTTGTGAAAAGAACACACCTACAATGACTCTAGTGTTGGTTTTAGTATAAGAACACACATGCAATGACTCTAGTGATTGATCCATGTTTGTTTGTGGAAGTAACACACATGTAATGACTCTAGTGGTTGATCCATGTGTGGTTTGTGGAAGGAACACACATGCAATGACTAGTGGTTTATCCATATGTGGTTTGTGGAAAGAACACACATGCAATGACCACTGGTGGATCCATGTGTGGTTTGTGGAAAAGAACATACATGCAATGACTCTAGTGCTGTTTTGTGGTTTTAGTATAAGAACACACATGCAATGACTCTAGTGGTTGACCCATGTGTGGTTTGTGGAAAGAACACACATGCAATGACTAGTGGTTAATCCATATGTGGTTTGTGGAAAGAACACACATGCAATGACCACTGGTGGATCCATGTGTGGTTTGTGGAAAAGAACACACATGCAATGACTCTAGTACTGGTTTGTGGTTTTAGTATAAGAACACACATGCAATGACTCTAGTAGTTGATCCATGTGTGGTTTGTGGAAATAACACACATGCAATGACTCTAGTGGTTGATCCATGTGTGGTTTGTGGAAAGAACACACATGCAATGACTCTAGTGGTTGAGCCATGTGTGGTTTGTGGAAAGAACACACATGCAATGACCACTGGTGGATCCATGTTGGTTTAGTGTAAGAACACACATGCAATGACTCTAGTACTGGTTTGTGATTTTAGTATAAGAACACACATGCAATGACTCTAGTGGTTGATCCATGTGTGGTTTGTGGAAATAACACACATGCAATGACTCTAGTGGTTGAGCCATGTGTGGATTGTGGAAATAACACACATGCAATGACTAGTGCTTGATCCATATGTGGTTTGTGGAAAGAACACACATGCAATGACCACTGGTGGATCCATGTGTGGTTTGTGGAAAAGAACACACATGCAATGACTCTAGTGCTGGTTTGTGGTTTTAGTATAAGGACACACATTCAATGATTTTAGTGGTTGATCCATGTGTGGTTTGGGGAAAGAACTCACATGCAATGACTCTGGTTGATCCATGTGTGGTTTGTGGAAAGGACACACATGCAATGACCACTTGTGGATCCATGTGTGGTTTGTGGAAAAGAACACACATGCAATGACTGTAGTACTGGTTTGTGGTTTTAGTATAAGAACACACATGCAATGACTCTAGTGGTTGATCCATGTGTGGGTTGTGGAAATAACACACATGCAATGACTCTAGTGGTTGATCCATGTGTGGTTTGTGGAAAGAACACACATGCAATGACCACTAGTAGATCCATGTCTGGTTTGTGGAAAAGAACACTCATGCAATGACTCTAGTGGTTGATCCATGTTTGTTTGTGGAAATAACACACATGCAATGACTCTAGTGGTTGATCCATGTGTGGTTTGTGAAAAGAACACACGTGCAATGACTCTAGTGTTTGTTTTAGTATAAGAACACACATGCAATGACTCTAGTGGTTGATCCATGTGTGGTTTGTGGAAAGAACACACATGCAATGACCACTGGCGGATCCATGTCTGGTTTGTGGAAAAGAACACACATGCAATGACTCTAGTGGTTGATCCATGTTTGTTTGTGGAAATAACACACATGGAATGACTCTAGTGGTTGATCCATGTGTGGTTTGTGAAAAGAACACACCTGCAATGACTCTAGTGTTGGTTTTAGTGTAAGAACACACATGCAATGACTCTAGTGATTGATCCATGTTTGTTTGTGGAAGTAACACACATGTAATGACTCTAGTGGTTGATCCATGTGTGGTTTGTGGAAGGAACACACATGCAATGACTAGTGGTTTATCCATATGTGGTTTGTGGAAAGAACACACATGCAATGACCACTGGTGGATCCATGTGTGGTTTGTGGAAAAGAACATACATGCAATGACTCTAGTGCTGGTTTGTGGTTTTAGTATAAGAACACACATGCAATGACTCTAGTGGTTGACCCATGTGTGGTTTGTAGAAAGAACACACATGCAATGACTAGTGGTTAATCCATATGTGGTTTGTGGAAAGAACACACATGCAATGACCACTGGTGGATCCATGTGTGGTTTGTGGAAAAGAACACACATGCAATGACTCTAGTACTGGTTTGTGGTTTTAGTATAAGAACACACATGCAATGACTCTAGTAGTTGATCCATGTGTGGTTTGTGGAAATAACACACATGCAATGACTCTAGTGGTTGATCCATGTGTGGTTTGTGGAAAGAACACACATGCAATGACCGCTGGTGGATCCATGTGTGGTTTGTGGAAAAGAACACACATGCAATGACTCTAGTAGTTGATCCATGTTTGTTTGTGGAAATAACACACATGCAATAACTCTAGAGGTTGAGCCATGTGTGGTTTGGGGAAAGAACACACATGCAATGACTCTGGTTGATCCATGTGTGGTTTGTGGAAAGGACACACATGCAATGACCACTGGTGGATCCATGTGTGGTTTGTGGAAAAGAACACACATGCAATGACTCTAGTACTGGTTTGTGGTTTTAGTATAAGAACACAGATGCAATGACTCTAGTGGTTGATCCATGTGTGGTTGGTGGAAATAACACACATGCAATGACTCTAGTGGTTGATCCATGTGTGGTTTGTGGAAACAACACACATGCAATGACCGCTGGTGGATCCATGTGTGGTTTGTGGAAAAGAACACACATGCAATGACTCTAGTAGTTGATCCATGTTTGTTTGTGTTAATAACACACATGCAATGACTCTAGTGGTTGAGCCATGTGTGGTTTGTGGAAAGAACACACATGCAATGACCACTGGTGGATCCATGTTGGTTTAGTGTAAGAACACACATGCAATGAGTCTAGTACTGGTTTGTGATTTTAGTATAAGAACACACATGCAATGACTCTAGTGGTTGATCCATGTGTGGTTTGTGGAAATAACACACATGCAATGACTCTAGTGGTTGATCCATGTGTGGTTTGTGGAAATAACACACATGCAATGACTAGTGCTTGATCCATATGTGGTTTGTGGAAAGAACACACATGCAATGACCACTGGTGGATCCATGTGTGGTTTGTGGAAAAGAACACACATGCAATGACTCTAGTGCTGGTTTGTGGTTTTAGTATAAGGACACACATTCAATGATTTTAGTGGTTGATCCATGTGTGGTTTGGGGAAAGAACTCACATGCAATGACTCTGGTTGATCCATGTGTGGTTTGTGGAAAGGACACACATGCAATGACCACTGGTGGATCCATGTGTGTTTGTGGAAAAGAACACACATGCAATGACTGTAGTACTGGTTTGTGGTTTTAGTATAAGAACACACATGCAATGACTCTAGTGGTTGATCCATGTGTGGGTTGTGGAAATAACACACATGCAATGACTCTAGTGGTTGATCCATGTGTGGTTTGTGGAAAGAACACACATGCAATGACCACTAGTGGATCCATGTCTGGTTTGTGGAAAAGAACACTCATGCAATGACTCTAGTGGTTGATCCATGTTTGTTTGTGGAAATAACACACATGCAATGACTCTAGTGGTTGATCCATGTGTGGTTTGTGAAAAGAACACACGTGCAATGACTCTAGTGTTTGTTTTAGTATAAGAACACACATGCAATGACTCTAGTGGTTGATCCATGTGTGGTTTGTGGAAAGAACACACATGCAATGACCACTGGCGGATCCATGTCTGGTTTGTGGAAAAGAACACACATGCAATGACTCTAGTGGTTGATCCATGTTTGTTTGTGGAAATAACACACATGGAATGACTCTAGTGGTTGATCCATGTGTGGTTTGTGAAAAGAACACACCTGCAATGACTCTAGTGTTGGTTTTAGTATAAGAACACACATGCAATGACTCTAGTGATTGATCCATGTTTGTTTGTGGAAGTAACACACATGTAATGACTCTAGTGGTTGATCCATGTGTGGTTTGTGGAAGGAACACACATGCAATGACTAGTGGTTTATCCATATGTGGTTTGTGGAAAGAACACACATGCAATGACCACTGGTGGATCCATGTGTGTATGTGGAAAAGAACATACATGCAATGACTCTAGTGCTGTTTTGTGGTTTTAGTATAAGAACACACATGCATTGACTCTAGTGGTTGACCCATGTGTGGTTTGTGGAAAGAACACACATGCAATGACTAGTGGTTAATCCATATGTGGTTTGTGGAAAGAACACACATGCAATGACCACTGGTGGATCCATGTGTGGTTTGTGGAAAAGAACACACATGCAATGACTCTAGTACTGGTTTGTGGTTTTAGTATAAGAACACACATGCAATGACTCTAGTAGTTGATCCATGTGTGGTTTGTGGAAATAACACACATGCAATGACTCTAGTGGTTGATCCATGTGTGGTTTGTGGAAAGAACACACATGCAATGACCGCTGGTGGATCCATGTGTGGTTTGTGGAAAAGAACACACATGCAATGACTCTAGTAGTTGATCCATGTTTGTTTGTGGAAATAACACACATGCAATAACTCTAGTGGTTGAGCCATGTGTGGTTTGTGGAAAGAACACACATGCAATGACCACTGGTGGATCCATGTTGGTTTAGTGTAAGAACACACATGCAATGACTCTAGTACTGGTTTGTGATTTTAGTATAAGAACACACATGCAATGACTCTAGTGGTTGATCCATGTGTGGTTTGTGGAAATAACACACATGCAATGACTCTAGTGGTTGATCCATGTGTGGTTTGTGGAAATAACACACATGCAATGACTCTAGTGGTTGATCCATGTGTGGTTTGTGGAAAGAACACACATGCAATGACCACTAGTGGATCCATGTCTGGTTTGTGGAAAAGAACACACATGCAATGACTCTAGTGGTTGATCCATGTTTGTTTGTCGAAATAACACACATGCAATGACTCTAGTGGTTGATCCATGTGTGGTTGTGAAAAGAACACACCTGCAATGACTCTAGTGTTGGTTTTAGTATAAGAACACACATGCAATGACTCTAGTGGTTGATCCATGTTTCTTTGTGGAAATAACACACATGTAATGACTCTAGTGGTTGATCCATGTGTGGTTTGTGAAAAGAACACACATGCAATGACTCTGTTGATCCATGTGTGGTTTGTGGAAATAACACACATGCAATGACTCTAGTGGTTAATCCATGTGTGGTTTGTGGAAAGAACACACATGCAATGACCACTGGTGGACCCATGTGTGGTTTGTGGAAAAGAACACACATGCAATGACTCTAGTGGTTGATCTATGTTTGTTTGTGGAAATAACACACATGCAATGACTCTAGTGGTTGATCCATGTGTGGTTTGTGGAAAGAACACACATGCAATGACTCTGGTTGATCCATGTGTGGTTTCTGGAGAGAACACAAATGCATTGACCACAGGTGGATCCATGTGTGGTTTGTGGAAAAGAACACACATGCAATGACTCTAGTACTGGTTTGTGGTTTTAGTATAAGAACACACATGCAATGACTCTAGTGGTTGATCCATGTGTGGTTTGTGGAAAGAACACACATGCAATGACCACTGGCGGATCCATGTCTGGTTTGTGGAAAAGAACACACATGCAATGACTCTAGTGGTTGATCCATGTTTGTTTGTGGAAATAACACACATGCAATGACTCTAGTGGTTGATCCATGTGTGGTTTGTGAAAAGAACACACCTGCAATGACTCTAGTGTTGGTTTTAGTATAAGAACACACATGCAATGACTCTAGTGGTTGATCCATGTTTGTTTGTGGAAATAACACACATGTAATGACTCTAGTGGTTGATCCATGTGTGGTTTGTGGAAAGAACACACATTCAATGACTAGTGGTTTATCCATATGTGGTTTGTGGAAAGAACACACATGCAATGACCACTGGTGGATCCATGTGTGGTTGGTGGAAAAGAACATACATGCAATGACTCTAGTGCTGGTTTGTGGTTTTAGTATAAGAACACACATGCAATGACTCTAGTGGTTGATCCATGTGTGGTTTGTGGAAAGAACACACATGCAATGACTAGTGGTTGATCCATATGTGGTTTGTGGAAAGAACACACATGCAATGACCACTGGTAGATCCATGTGTGGTTTGTGGAAAAGAACACACATGCAATGACTCTAGTACTGGATTGTGGTTTTAGTATAAGAACACACATGCAATGACTCTAGTGGTTGATCCATGTGTGGTTTGTGGAAATAACACACATGCAATGTCTCTAGTGGTTGATCTATGTGTGGTTTGTGGAAAGAACACACATGCAATAACCGTTGGTGGATCCATGTGTGGTTTGTGGAAAAGAACACACATGCAATGACTCTAGTAGTTGATCCATGTTTGTTTGTGGAAATAACACACATGCAATGACTCTAGTGGTTGAGCCATGTGTGGTTTGTGGAAAGAACACACATGCAATGACCACTAGTGGATCCATGTTGGTTTAGTGTAAGAACACACATGCAATGACTCTAGTACTGGTTTGTGATTTTAGTATAAGAACACACATGCAATGACTCTAGTGGTTGATCCATGTGTGGTTTGTGGAAATAACACACATGCAATGACTCTAGCGGTTGATCCATGTGTGGTTTGTGGAAATAACACACATGCAATGACTAGTGCTTGATCCATAAGTGGTTTGTGGAAAGAACACACATGCAATGACCTCTGGTGGATCCATGTGTGGTTTGTGGAAAAGAACACACATGCAATGACTCTAGTGGTTGATCCATGTGTGGTTTGTGGAAATAACACACATGCAATGACTAGTGCTTGATCCATATGTGGTTTGTGGAAAGAACACACATGCAATGACCACTGGTGGATCCATGTGTGGTTTGTGGAAAAGAACACACATGCAATGACTCTAGTACTGGTTTGTGGTTTTAGTATAAGAACACACATGCAATGACTCTAGTGGTTGATCCATGTGTGGTTTGTGGAAATAACACACATGCAATGTCTCTAGTGGTTGATCTATGTGTGGTTTGTGGAAAGAACACACATGCAATAACCGTTGGTGGATCCATGTGTGGTTTGTGGAAAAGAACACACATACAATGACTCTAGTAGTTGATCCATGTTTGTTTGTGGAAATAACACACATGCAATGACTCTAGTGGTTGAGCCATGTGTGGTTTGTGGAAAGAACACACATGCAATGACCACTGGTGGATCCATGTTGGTTTAGTGTAAGAACACACATGCAATGACTCTAGTACTGGTTTGTGATTTTAGTATAAGAACACACATGCAATGACTCTAGTGGTTGATCCATGTGTGGTTTGTGGAAATAACACACATGCAATGACTCTAGCGGTTGATCCATGTGTGGTTTGTGGAAATAACACACATGCAATGACTAGTGCTTGATCCATATGTGGTTTGTGGAAAGAACACACATGCAATGACCACTGGTGGATCCATGTGTGGTTTGTGGAAAAGAACACACATGCAATGACTCTAGTGCTGGTTTGTGGTTTTAGTATAAGGACAAACATGCAATGATTTTAGTGGTTGATCCATGTGTGGTTTGGGGAAAGAACACACATGCAATGACTCTGGTTGATCCATGTGTGCTTTGTGGAAAGGACACACATGCAATGACCACTGGTGGATCCATGTGTGGTTTGTGGAAAAGAACACACATGCAATGACTCTAGTACTGGTTTGTGGTTTTAGTATAAGAACACACATGCAATGACTCTAGTGATTGATCCATGTGTGGTTTGTGGAAATCACACACATGCAATGACTCTAGTGGTTGATCCATGTGTGGTTTGTGGAAAGAACACACATGCAATGACCACTGGTGGATCCATGTCTGGTTTGTGGAAAAGAACACACATGCAATGACTCTAGTGGTTGATCCATGTTTGTTTGTGGAAATAACACAGATGCAATGACTCTAGTGGTTGATCCATGTGTGGTTTGTGAAAAGAACACACATGCAATGACTCTAGCGTTGGTTTTAGTATAAGAACACACATGCAATGACTCTAGTGGTTGATCCATGTTTGTTTGTGGAAATAACACACATGTAATGACTCTAGTGGTTGATCCATGTGTGGTTTGTGTAAAGAACACACATGCAATGACTAGTGGTTTATCCATATGTGGTTTGTGGAAAGAACACACATGCAATGACCACTGGTGGATCCATGTGTGGTTTGTGGAAAAGAACATACATGCAATGACTCTAGTGCTGGTTTGTGGTTTTAGTATAAGAACACACATGCAATGACTCTAGTGGTTGATCCATGTGTGGTTTGTGGAAAGAACACACATGCAATGACTAGTGGTTGATCCATATGTGGTTTGTGGAAAGAACACACATGCAATGACCACTGGTGGATCCATGTGTGGTTTGTGGAAAAGAACACACATGCAATGACTCTAGTACTGGTTTGTGGTTTTAGTATAAGAACACACATGCAATGACTCTAGTGGTTGATCCATGTGTGGTTTGTGGAAATAACACACATGCAATGACTCTAGTGGTTGATCCATGTGTGGTTTGTGGAAAGAACACACATGCAATGACCGTTGGTGGATCCATGTGTGGTTTGTGGAAAAGAACACACATGCAATGACTCTAGTAGTTGATCCATGTTTGTTTGTGGAAATAACACACATGCAATGACTCTAGTGGTTGAGCCATGTGTGGTTTGTGGAAAGAACACACATGCAATGACCACTGGTGGATCCATGTTGGTTTAGTGTAAGAACACACATGCAATGACTCTAGTACTAGTTTGTGATTTTAGTATAAGAACACACATGCAATGACTCTAGTGGTTGATCCATGTGTGGTTTGTGGAATGAACACACATGCAATGACTCTGGTTGAGCCATGTGTGGTTTGTGGAAAGAACACACATGCAATGACCACTGGTGGATCCATGTTGGTTTAGTGTAAGAACACACATGCAATGACTCTAGTACTGGTTTGTGATTTTAGTATAAGAACACACATGCAATGACTCTAGTGGTTGATCCATGTGTGGTTTGTGGAAATAACACACATGCAATGACTCTAGTGGTTGATCCATGTGTGGTTTGTGGAAATAACACACATGCAATAACTAGTGCTTGATCCATATGTGGTTTGTGGAAAGAACACACATGCAATGACCACTGGTGGATCCATGTGTGGTTTGTTGAAAAGAACACACATGCAATGACTCTAGTGCTGGTTTGTGGTTTTAGTATAAGGACAAACATGCAATGATTTTAGTGGTTGATCCATGTGTGGTTTGGGGAAAGAACACACATGCAATGACTCTGGTTGATCCATGTGTGGTTTGTGGAAAGGACACACATGCAATGACCACTGGTGGATCCATTTGTGGTTTGTGGAAAAGAACACACATGCAATGACTCTAGTACTGGTTTGTGGTTTTAGTATAAGAACACACATGCAATGACTCTAGTGGTTGATCCATGTGTGTTTTGTGGAAATAACACACATGCAATGACTCTAGTGGTTGATCCATGTGTGGTTTGTGGAAAGAACACACATGCAATGACCACTAGTGGATCCAAGTCTGGTTTGTGGAAAAGAACACACATGCAATGTCTCTAGTGGTTGATCCATGTTTGTTTGTGGAAATAACACGCATGCAATGACTCTAGTGGTTGATCCATGTGTGGTTTGTGAAAAGAACACACCTGCAATGACTCTAGTGTTGGTTTTAGTATAAGAACACACATGCAATGACTCTAGTGGTTGATCCATGTTTCTTTGTGGAAATAACACACATGTAATGACTCTAGTGGTTGATCCATGTGTGGTTTGTGAAAAGAACACACATGCAATGACTCTGTTGATCCATGTGTGTTTTGTGGAAATAACACACACGCAATGACTCTAGTGGTTAATCCATGTGTGGTTTATCGAAAGAACACACATGCAATGACCACTGGTGGATCCATGTGTGGTTTGTGGAAAAGAACACACATGTAATGACTCTAGTACTGGTTTGTGGTTTTAGTATAAGAACACACATGCAATGACTCTAGTGGTTGATCCATGTGTGGTTTGTGGAAATAACACACATGCAATGACTCTAGTGGTTGATCTATGTGTGGTTTGTGGAAAGAACACACATGCAATGACCGTTGGTGGATCCATGTGTGGTTTGTGGAAAAGAACACACATGCAATGACTCTAGTAGTTGATCCATGTTTGTTTGTGGAAATAACACACATGCAATGACTCTAGTGGTTGAGCCATGTGTGGTTTGTGGAAAGAACACACATGCAATGACCACTGGTGGATCCATGTTGGTTTAGTGTAAGAACACACATGCAATGACTCTAGTACTGGTTTGTGATTTTAGTATAAGAACACACATGCAATGACTCTAGTGGTTGATCCATGTGTGGTTTGTGGAAATAACACACATGCAATGACTCTAGCGGTTGATCCATGTGTGGTTTGTGGAAATAACACACATGCAATGACTCTAGTGGTTGAGCCATGTGTGGTTTGTGGAAAGAACACACATGCAATGACCACTAGTGGATCCATGTTGGTTTAGTGTAAGAACACACATACAATGACTCTAGTACTGGTTTGTGATTTTAGTATAAGAACACACATGCAATGACTCTAGTGGTTGATCCATGTGTGGTTTGTGGAAATAACACACATGCAATGACTCTAGCGGTTGATCCATGTGTGGTTTGTGGAAATAACACACATGCAATGACTAGTGCTTGATCCATAAGTGGTTTGTGGAAAGAACACACATGCAATGACCTCTGGTGGATCCATGTGTGGTTTGTGGAAAAGAACACACATGCAATGACTCTAGTGGTTGATCCATGTGTGGTTTGTGGAAATAACACACATGCAATGACTAGTGCTTGATCCATATGTGGTTTGTGGAAAGAACACACATGCAATGACCACTGGTGGATCCATGTGTGGTTTGTGGAAAAGAACACACATGCAATGACTCTAGTACTGGTTTGTGGTTTTAGTATAAGAACACACATGCAATGACTCTAGTGGTTGATCCATGTGTGGTTTGTGGAAATAACACACATGCAATGTCTCTAGTGGTTGATCTATGTGTGGTTTGTGGAAAGAACACACATGCAATAACCGTTGGTGGATCCATGTGTGGTTTGTGGAAAAGAACACACATACAATGACTCTAGTAGTTGATCCATGTTTGTTTGTGGAAATAACACACATGCAATGACTCTAGTGGTTGAGCCATGTGTGGTTTGTGGAAAGAACACACATGCAATGACCACTGGTGGATCCATGTTGGTTTAGTGTAAGAACACACATGCAATGACTCTAGTACTGGTTTGTGATTTTAGTATAAGAACACACATGCAATGACTCTAGTGGTTGATCCATGTGTGGTTTGTGGAAATAACACACATGCAATGACTCTAGCGGTTGATCCATGTGTGGTTTGTGGAAATAACACACATGCAATGACTAGTGCTTGATCCATATGTGGTTTGTGGAAAGAACACACATGCAATGACCACTGGTGGATCCATGTGTGGTTTGTGGAAAAGAACACACATGCAATGACTCTAGTGCTGGTTTGTGGTTTTAGTATAAGGACAAACATGCAATGATTTTAGTGGTTGATCCATGTGTGGTTTGGGGAAAGAACACACATGCAATGACTCTGGTTGATCCATGTGTGCTTTGTGGAAAGGACACACATGCAATGACCACTGGTGGATCCATGTGTGGTTTGTGGAAAAGAACACACATGCAATGACTCTAGTACTGGTTTGTGGTTTTAGTATAAGAACACACATGCAATGACTCTAGTGATTGATCCATGTGTGGTTTGTGGAAATCACACACATGCAATGACTCTAGTGGTTGATCCATGTGTGGTTTGTGGAAAGAACACACATGCAATGACCACTGGTGGATCCATGTCTGGTTTGTGGAAAAGAACACACATGCAATGACTCTAGTGGTTGATCCATGTTTGTTTGTGGAAATAACACAGATGCAATGACTCTAGTGGTTGATCCATGTGTGGTTTGTGAAAAGAACACACATGCAATGACTCTAGCGTTGGTTTTAGTATAAGAACACACATGCAATGACTCTAGTGGTTGATCCATGTTTGTTTGTGGAAATAACACACATGTAATGACTCTAGTGGTTGATCCATGTGTGGTTTGTGTAAAGAACACACATGCAATGACTAGTGGTTTATCCATATGTGGTTTGTGGAAAGAACACACATGCAATGACCACTGGTGGATCCATGTGTGGTTTGTGGAAAAGAACATACATGCAATGACTCTAGTGCTGGTTTGTGGTTTTAGTATAAGAACACACATGCAATGACTCTAGTGGTTGATCCATGTGTGGTTTGTGGAAAGAACACACATGCAATGACTAGTGGTTGATCCATATGTGGTTTGTGGAAAGAACACACATGCAATGACCACTGGTGGATCCATGTGTGGTTTGTGGAAAAGAACACACATGCAATGACTCTAGTACTGGTTTGTGGTTTTAGTATAAGAACACACATGCAATGACTCTAGTGGTTGATCCATGTGTGGTTTGTGGAAATAACACACATGCAATGACTCTAGTGGTTGATCCATGTGTGGTTTGTGGAAAGAACACACATGCAATGACCGTTGGTGGATCCATGTGTGGTTTGTGGAAAAGAACACACATGCAATGACTCTAGTAGTTGATCCATGTTTGTTTGTGGAAATAACACACATGCAATGACTCTAGTGGTTGAGCCATGTGTGGTTTGTGGAAAGAACACACATGCAATGACCACTGGTGGATCCATGTTGGTTTAGTGTAAGAACACACATGCAATGACTCTAGTACTAGTTTGTGATTTTAGTATAAGAACACACATGCAATGACTCTAGTGGTTGATCCATGTGTGGTTTGTGGAATGAACACACATGCAATGACTCTGGTTGAGCCATGTGTGGTTTGTGGAAAGAACACACATGCAATGACCACTGGTGGATCCATGTTGGTTTAGTGTAAGAACACACATGCAATGACTCTAGTACTGGTTTGTGATTTTAGTATAAGAACACACATGCAATGACTCTAGTGGTTGATCCATGTGTGGTTTGTGGAAATAACACACATGCAATGACTCTAGTGGTTGATCCATGTGTGGTTTGTGGAAATAACACACATGCAATAACTAGTGCTTGATCCATATGTGGTTTGTGGAAAGAACACACATGCAATGACCACTGGTGGATCCATGTGTGGTTTGTTGAAAAGAACACACATGCAATGACTCTAGTGCTGGTTTGTGGTTTTAGTATAAGGACAAACATGCAATGATTTTAGTGGTTGATCCATGTGTGGTTTGGGGAAAGAACACACATGCAATGACTCTGGTTGATCCATGTGTGGTTTGTGGAAAGGACACACATGCAATGACCACTGGTGGATCCATTTGTGGTTTGTGGAAAAGAACACACATGCAATGACTCTAGTACTGGTTTGTGGTTTTAGTATAAGAACACACATGCAATGACTCTAGTGGTTGATCCATGTGTGTTTTGTGGAAATAACACACATGCAATGACTCTAGTGGTTGATCCATGTGTGGTTTGTGGAAAGAACACACATGCAATGACCACTAGTGGATCCAAGTCTGGTTTGTGGAAAAGAACACACATGCAATGTCTCTAGTGGTTGATCCATGTTTGTTTGTGGAAATAACACGCATGCAATGACTCTAGTGGTTGATCCATGTGTGGTTTGTGAAAAGAACACACCTGCAATGACTCTAGTGTTGGTTTTAGTATAAGAACACACATGCAATGACTCTAGTGGTTGATCCATGTTTCTTTGTGGAAATAACACACATGTAATGACTCTAGTGGTTGATCCATGTGTGGTTTGTGAAAAGAACACACATGCAATGACTCTGTTGATCCATGTGTGTTTTGTGGAAATAACACACACACAATGACTCTAGTGGTTAATCCATGTGTGGTTTATCGAAAGAACACACATGCAATGACCACTGGTGGATCCATGTGTGGTTTGTGGAAAAGAACACACATGTAATGACTCTAGTACTGGTTTGTGGTTTTAGTATAAGAACACACATGCAATGACTCTAGTGGTTGATCCATGTGTGGTTTGTGGAAATAACACACATGCAATGACTCTAGTGGTTGATCTATGTGTGGTTTGTGGAAAGAACACACATGCAATGACCGTTGGTGGATCCATGTGTGGTTTGTGGAAAAGAACACACATGCAATGACTCTAGTAGTTGATCCATGTTTGTTTGTGGAAATAACACACATGCAATGACTCTAGTGGTTGAGCCATGTGTGGTTTGTGGAAAGAACACACATGCAATGACCACTGGTGGATCCATGTTGGTTTAGTGTAAGAACACACATGCAATGACTCTAGTACTGGTTTGTGATTTTAGTATAAGAACACACATGCAATGACTCTAGTGGTTGATCCATGTGTGGTTTGTGGAAATAACACACATGCAATGACTCTAGCGGTTGATCCATGTGTGGTTTGTGGAAATAACACACATGCAATGACTAGTGCTGATCCATATGTGGTTTGTGGAAAGAACACACATGCAATGATCACTGGTGGATCCATGTGTGGTTTGTGGAAAAGAACACACATGAAATGACTCTAGTGCTGGTTTATGGTTTTAGTATAAGGACAAACATGCAATGATTTTAGTGGTTGATCCATGTGTGGTTTGGGGAAAGGACACACATGCAGTGACTCTGGTTGATCCATGTGTGGTCTGTGGAAAGGACACACATGCAATGACCACTGGTGGATCCATGTGTGGTTTGTGGAAAAGAACACACATGCAATGACTCTAGTGATTGATCCATGTGTGGTTTGTGGAAATAACACACATGCAATGACTCTAGTGGTTGATCCATGTGTGGTTTGTGGAAAGAACACACATGCAATGACCACTGGTGGATCCATGTTGGTTTGTGGAAAAGAACACACATGCAATGACTCTAGTGGTTGATCCATGTTTGTTTGTGGAAATAACACACATGCAATGACTCTAGTGGTTGATCCATGTGTGGTTTGTGAAAAGAACACACCTGCAATGACTCTAGTGTTGGTTTTAGTATAAGAACACACATGCAATGACTCTAGTGGTTGATCCATGTTTGTTTGTGGAAATAACACATATGTAATGACTCTAGTGGTTGATCCATGTGTGGTTTGTGGAAAGAACACACATGCAATGACTAGTGGTTTATCCATATGTGGTTTGTGGAAACAACACACATGCAATGACCACTGGTGGATCCATGTGTGGTTTGTGGAAAAGAACATACATGCAATGACTCTAGTGCTGGTTTGTGGTTTTAGTATAAGAACACACATGCAATGACTCTAGTGGTTGATCCATGTGTGGTTTGTGGAAAGAACACACATGCAATGACTAGTGGTTGATCCATATGTGGTTTGTGGAAAGAACACACATGCAATGACCACTGGTGGATCCATGTGTGGTTTGTGGAAAAGAACACACATGCAATGACTCTAGTACTGGTTTGTGGTTTTAGTATAAGAACACACATGCAATGACTCTAGTGGTTGATCCATGTGTGGTTTGTGGAAATAACACACATGCAATGACTCTAGTGGTTGATCCATGTGTGGTTTGTGGAAAGAACACATATGCAATGACCGTTGGTGGATCCATGTGTGGTTTGTGGAAAAGAACACACATGCAATGACTCTATTAGTTGATCCATGTTTGTTTGTGGAAATAACACACATGCAATGACTCTACTGGTTGAGCCATGTGTGGTTTGTGGAAAGAACACACATGCAATGACCACTGGTGGATCCATGTTGGTTTAGTGTAAGAACACACATGCAATGACTCTAGTACTGGTTTGTGATTTTAGTATAAGAACAAACATGCAATGACTCTAGTGGTTGATCCATGTGTGGTTTGTGGAAAGAACACACATGCAATGACTCTGGTTGAGCCATGTGTGGTTTGTGGAAAGAACACACATGCAATGACCAGTGGTGGATCCATGTTGGTTTAGTGTAAGAACACACATGCAATGACTCTAGTACTGGTTTGTGATTTTAGTATAAGAACACACATGCAATGACTCTAGTGGTTGATCCATTTGTGGTTTGTGGAAATAACACACATGCAATGACTCTAGTGGTTGATCCATGTGTGGTTTGTGGAAATAACACACATGCAATAACTAGTGCTTGATCCATATGTGGTTTGTGGAAAGAACACACATGCAATGACCACTGGTGGATCCATGTGTGGTTTGTTGAAAAGAACACACATGCAATGACTCTAGTGCTGGTTTGTGGTTTTAGTATAAGGACAAACATGCAATGATTTTAGTGGTTGATCCATGTGTGGTTTGGGGAAAGAACACACATGCAATGACTCTGGTTGATCCATGTGTGGTTTGTGGAAAGGACACACATATAATGACCACTGGTGGATCCATGTGTGGTTTGTGGAAAAGAACACACATGCAATGACTCTAGTGGTTGATCCATGTTTGTTTGTGGAAATAACACACATGCAATGACTCTAGTGGTTGATCCATGTGTGGTTTGTGAAAAGAACACACCTGCAATGACTCTAGTGTTGGTTTTAGTATAAGAACACACATGCAATGACTCTAGTGGTTGATCCATGTTTGTTTGTGGAAATAACACACATGTAATGACTCTAGTGGTTGATCCATGTGTGGTTTGTGGAAAGAACACACATGCAATGACTAGTGGTTTATCCATATGTGGTTTGTGGAAACTACACACATGCAATGACCACTGGTGGATCCATGTGTGGTTTGTGGAAAAGAACATACATGCAATGACTCTAGTGCTGGTTTGTGGTTTTAGTATAAGAACACACATGCAATGACTCTAGTGGTTGATCCATGTGTGGTTTGTGGAAAGAACACACATGCAATGACTAGTGGTTGATCCATATGTGGTTTGTGGAAAGAACACACATGCAATGACCACTGGTGGATCCATGTGTGGTTTGTGGAAAAGAACACACATGCAATGACTCTAGTACTGGTTTGTGGTTTTAGTATAAGAACACACATGCAATGACTCTAGTGGTTGATCCATGTGTGGTTTGTGGAAATAACACACATGCAATGACTCTAGTGGTTGATCCATGTGTGGTTTGTGGAAAGAACACATATGCAATGACCGTTGGTGGATCCATGTGTGGTTTGTGGAAAAGAACACACATGCAATGACTCTATTAGTTGACCAATGTTTGTTTGTGGAAATAACACACATGCAATGACTCTACTGGTTGAGCCATGTGTGGTTTGTGGAAAGAACACACATGCAATGACCACTGGTGGATCCATGTTGGTTTAGTGTAAGAACACACATGCAATGACTCTAGTACTGGTTTGTGATTTTAGTATAAGAACAAACATGCAATGACTCTAGTGGTTGATCCATGTGTGGTTTGTGGAAAGAACACACATGCAATGACTCTGGTTGAGCCATGTGTGGTTTGTGGAAAGAACACACATGCAATGACCACTGGTGGATCCATGTTGGTTTAGTGTAAGAACACACATGCAATGACTCTAGTACTGGTTTGTGATTTTAGTATAAGAACACACATGCAATGACTCTAGTGGTTGATCCATTTGTGGTTTGTGGAAATAACACACATGCAATGACTCTAGTGGTTGATCCATGTGTGGTTTGTGGAAATAACACACATGCAATAACTAGTGCTTGATCCATATGTGGTTTGTGGAAAGAACACACATGCAATGACCACTGGTGGATCCATGTGTGGTTTGTTGAAAAGAACACACATGCAATGACTCTAGTGCTGGTTTGTGGTTTTAGTATAAGGACAAACATGCAATGATTTTAGTGGTTGATCCATGTGTGGTTTGGGGAAAGAACACACATGCAATGACTCTGGTTGATCCATGTGTGGTTTGTGGAAAGGACACACATATAATGACCACTGGTGGATCCATGTGTGGTTTGTGGAAAAGAACACACATGCAATGACTCTAGTACTGGTTTGTGGTTTTAGTATAAAAACACACATGCAATGACTCTAGTGGTTGATCCATGTGTGGTTTGTGGAAATAACACACACATGCAATGACTCTGGTTGATCCATGTGTGGTTTGTGGAAAGGACACACATATAATGACCACTGGTGGATCCATGTGTGGTTTGTGGAAAAGAACACACATGCAATGACTCTAGTACTGGTTTGTGGTTTTAGTATAAAAACACACATGCAATGACTCTAGTGGTTGATCCATGTGTGGTTTGTGGAAATAACACACATGCAATGACTCTAGTGGTTGATCCATGTGTGGTTTGTGGAAAGAACACACATGCAATGACCACTAGTGGATCCATGTCTGGTTTGTGGAAAAGGACACACATGCAATGTCTCTAGTGGTTGATCCATGTTTGTTTGTGGAAATAACACACATGCAATGACTCTAGTGGTTGATCCATGTGTGGTTTGTGAAAAGAACACACCTGCAATGACTCTAGTGTTGGTTTTAGTATAAGAACACACATGCAATGACTCTAGTGGTTGATCCATGTTTCTTTGTGGAAATAACACACATGTAATGACTCTAGTGGTTGATCCATGTGTGGTTTGTGGAAAGAACACACATGCAATGACTAGTGGTTTATCCATATGTGGTTTGTGGAAACAACACACATGCAATGACCACTGGTGGATCCATGTGTGGTTTGTGGAAAAGAACATACATGCAATGACTCTAGTGCTGGTTTGTGGTTTTAGTATAAGAACACACATGCAATGACTCTAGTGGTTGATCCATGTGTGGTTTGTGGAAAGAACACACATGCAATGACTAGTGGTTGATCCATATGTGGTTTGTGGAAAGAACACACATGCAATGACCACTGGTGGATCCATGTGTGGTTTGTGGAAAAGAACACACATGCAATGACTCTAGTACTGGTTTGTGGTTTTAGTATAAGAACACACATGCAATGACTCTAGTGGTTGATCCATGTGTGGTTTGTGGAAATAAAACACATGCAATGACTCTAGTGTTTGATCCATGTGTGGTTTGTGGAAAGAACACATATGCAATGACCGTTGGTGGATCCATGTGTGGTTTGTGGAAAAGAACACACATGCAATGACTCTATTAGTTGATCCATGTTTGTTTGTGGAAATAACACACATGCAATGACTCTACTGGTTGAGCCATGTGTGGTTTGTGGAAAGAACACACATGCAATGACCACTGGTGGATCCATGTTGGTTTAGTGTAAGAACACACATGCAATGACTCTAGTACTGGTTTGTGATTTTAGTATAAGAACAAACATGCAATGACTCTAGTGGTTGATCCATGTGTGGTTTGTGGAAAGAACACACATGCAATGACTCTGGTTGAGCCATGTGTGGTTTGTGGAAAGAACACACATGCAATGACCACTGGTGGATCCATGTTGGTTTAGTGTAAGAACACACATGCAATGACTCTAGTACTGGTTTGTGATTTTAGTATAAGAACACACATGCAATGACTCTAGTGGTTGATCCATTTGTGGTTTGTGGAAATAACACACATGCAATGACTCTAGTGGTTGATCCATGTGTGGTTTGTGGAAATAACACACATGCAATAACTAGTGCTTGATCCATATGTGGTTTGTGGAAAGAACACACATGCAATGACCACTGGTGGATCCATGTGTGGTTTGTTGAAAAGAACACACATGCAATGACTCTAGTGCTGGTTTGTGGTTTTAGTATAAGGACAAACATGCAATGATTTTAGTGGTTGATCCATGTGTGGTTTGGGGAAAGAACACACATGCATTGACTCTGGTTGATCCATGTGTGGTTTGTGGAAAGGACACACATATAATGACCACTAGTGGATCCATGTGTGGTTTGTGGAAAAGAACACACATGCAATGACTCTAGTACTGGTTTGTGGTTTTAGTATAAAAACACACATGCAATGACTCTAGTGGTTGATCCATGTGTGGTTTGTGGAAATAACACACACATGCAATGACTCTGGTTGATCCATGTGTGGTTTGTGGAAAGGACACACATATAATGACCACTGGTGGATCCATGTGTGGTTTGTGGAAAAGAACACACATGCAATGACTCTAGTACTGGTTTGTGGTTTTAGTATAAAAACACACATGCAATGACTCTAGTGGTTAATCCATGTGTGGTTTGTGGAAATAACACACATGCAATGACTCTAGTGGTTGATCCATGTGTGGTTTGTGGAAAGAACACACATGCAATGACCACTAGTGGATCCATGTCTGGTTTGTGGAAAAGAACACACATGCAATGTCTCTAGTGGTTGATCCATGTTTGTTTGTGGAAATAACACACATGCAATGACTCTAGTGGTTGATCCATGTGTGGTTTGTGAAAAGAACACACCTGCAATGACTCTAGTGTTGGTTTTAGTATAAGAACACACATGCAATGACTCTAGTGGTTGATCCATGTTTCTTTGTGGAAATAACACACATGTAATGACTCTAGTGGTTGATCCATGTGTGGTTTGTGGAAAGAACACACATGCAATGACTAGTGGTTTATCCATATGTGGTTTGTGGAAACAACACACATGCAATGACCACTGGTGGATCCATGTGTGGTTTGTGGAAAAGAACATACATGCAATGACTCTAGTGCTGGTTTGTGGTTTTAGTATAAGAACACACATGCAATGACTCTAGTGGTTGATCCATGTGTGGTTTGTGGAAAGAACACACATGCAATGACTAGTGGTTGATCCATATGTGGTTTGTGGAAAGAACACACATGCAATGACCACTGGTGGATCCATGTGTGGTTTGTGGAAAAGAACACACATGCAATGACTCTAGTACTGGTTTGTGGTTTTAGTATAAGAACACACATGCAATGACTCTAGTGGTTGATCCATGTGTGGTTTGTGGAAATAACACACATGCAATGACTCTAGTGGTTGATCCATGTGTGGTTTGTGGAAAGAACACATATGCAATGACCGTTGGTGGATCCATGTGTGGTTTGTGGAAAAGAACACACATGCAATGACTCTATTAGTTGATCCATGTTTGTTTGTGGAAATAACACACATGCAATGACTCTACTGGTTGAGCCATGTGTGGTTTGTGGAAAGAACACACATGCAATGACCACTGGTGGATCCATGTTGGTTTAGTGTAAGAACACACATGCAATGACTCTAGTACTGGTTTGTGATTTTAGTATAAGAACAAACATGCAATGACTCTAGTGGTTGATCCATGTGTGGTTTGTGGAAAGAACACACATGCAATGACTCTGGTTGAGCCATGTGTGGTTTGTGGAAAGAACACACATGCAATGACCACTGGTGGATCCATGTTGGTTTAGTGTAAGAACACACATGCAATGACTCTAGTACTGGTTTGTGATTTTAGTATAAGAACACACATGCAATGACTCTAGTGGTTGATCCATTTGTGGTTTGTGGAAATAACACACATGCAATGACTCTAGTGGTTGATCCATGTGTGGTTTGTGGAAATAACACACATGCAATAACTAGTGCTTGATCCATATGTGGTTTGTGGAAAGAACACACATGCAATGACCACTGGTGGATCCATGTGTGGTTTGTTGAAAAGAACACACATGCAATGACTCTAGTGCTGGTTTGTGGTTTTAGTATAAGGACAAACATGCAATGATTTTAGTGGTTGATCCATGTGTGGTTTGGGGAAAGAACACACATGCATTGACTCTGGTTGATCCATGTGTGGTTTGTGGAAAGGACACACATATAATGACCACTGGTGGATCCATGTGTGGTTTGTGGAAAAGAACACACATGCAATGACTCTAGTACTGGTTTGTGGTTTTAGTATAAAAACACACATGCAATGACTCTAGTGGTTGATCCATGTGTGGTTTGTGGAAATAACACACACATGCAATGACTCTGGTTGATCCATGTGTGGTTTGTGGAAAGGACACACATATAATGACCACTAGTGGATCCATGTCTGGTTTGTGGAAAAGAACACACATGCAATGACTCTAGTACTGGTTTGTGGTTTTAGTATAAAAACACACATGCAATGACTCTAGTGGTTGATCCATGTGTGGTTTGTGGAAATAACACACATGCAATGACTCTAGTGGTTGATCCATGTGTGGTTTGTGGAAAGAACACACATGCAATGACCACTAGTGGATCCATGTCTGGTTTGTGGAAAAGAACACACATGCAATGTCTCTAGTGGTTGATCCATGTTTGTTTGTGGAAATAACACACATGCAATGACTCTAGTGGTTGATCCATGTGTGGTTTGTGAAAAGAACACACCTGCAATGACTCTAGTGTTGGTTTTAGTATAAGAACACACATGCAATGACTCTAGTGGTTGATCCATGTTTCTTTGTGGAAATAACACACATGTAATGACTCTAGTGGTTGATCCATGTGTGGTTTGTGGAAAGAACACACATGCAATGACTAGTGGTTTATCCATATGTGGTTTGTGGAAACAACACACATGCAATGACCACTGGTGGATCCATGTGTGGTTTGTGGAAAAGAACATACATGCAATGACTCTAGTGCTGGTTTGTGGTTTTAGTATAAGAACACACATGCAATGACTCTAGTGGTTGATCCATGTGTGGTTTGTGGAAAGAACACACATGCAATGACTAGTGGTTGATCCATATGTGGTTTGTGGAAAGAACACACATGCAATGACCACTGGTGGATCCATGTGTGGTTTGTGGAAAAGAACACACATGCAATGACTCTAGTACTGGTTTGTGGTTTTAGTATAAGAACACACATGCAATGACTCTAGTGGTTGATCCATGTGTGGTTTGTGGAAATAACACACATGCAATGACTCTAGTGGTTGATCCATGTGTGGTTTGTGGAAAGAACACATATGCAATGACCGTTGGTGGATCCATGTGTGGTTTGTGGAAAAGAACACACATGCAATGACTCTATTAGTTGATCCATGTTTGTTTGTGGAAATAACACACATGCAATGACTCTACTGGTTGAGCCATGTGTGGTTTGTGGAAAGAACACACATGCAATGACCACTGGTGGATCCATGTTGGTTTAGTGTAAGAACACACATGCAATGACTCTAGTACTGGTTTGTGATTTTAGTATAAGAACAAACATGCAATGACTCTAGTGGTTGATCCATGTGTGGTTTGTGGAAAGAACACACATGCAATGACTCTGGTTGAGCCATGTGTGGTTTGTGGAAAGAACACACATGCAATGACCACTGGTGGATCCATGTTGGTTTAGTGTAAGAACACACATGCAATGACTCTAGTACTGGTTTGTGATTTTAGTATAAGAACACACATGCAATGACTCTAGTGGTTGATCCATTTGTGGTTTGTGGAAATAACACACATGCAATGACTCTAGTGGTTGATCCATGTGTGGTTTGTGGAAATAACACACATGCAATAACTAGTGCTTGATCCATATGTGGTTTGTGGAAAGAACACACATGCAATGACCACTGGTGGATCCATGTGTGGTTTGTTGAAAAGAACACACATGCAATGACTCTAGTGCTGGTTTGTGGTTTTAGTATAAGGACAAACATGCAATGATTTTAGTGGTTGATCCATGTGTGGTTTGGGGAAAGAACACACATGCAATGACTCTGGTTGATCCATGTGTGGTTTGTGGAAAGGACACACATATAATGACCACTGGTGGATCCATGTGTGGTTTGTGGAAAAGAACACACATGCAATGACTCTAGTACTGGTTTGTAGTTTTAGTATAAAAACACACATGCAATGACTCTAGTGGTTGATCCATGTGTGGTTTGTGGAAATAACACACATGCAATGACTCTAGTGGTTGATCCATGTGTGGTTTGTGGAAAGAACACAGATGCAATGACCACTAGTGGATCCATGTCTGGTTTGTGGAAAAGAACACACATGCAATGTCTCTAGTGGTTGATCCATGTTTGTTTGTGGAAATAACACACATGCAATGACTCTAGTGGTTGATCCATGTGTGGTTTGTGAAAAGAACACACCTGCAATGACTCTAGTGTTGGTTTTAGTATAAGAACACACATGCAATGACTCTAGTGGTTGATCCATGTTTCTTTGTGGAAATAACACACATGTAATGACTCTAGTGGTTGATCCATGTGTGGTTTGTGGAAAGAACACCCATGCAATGGCTCTGTTGATCCATGTGTGGTTTGTGGAAATAACACACACGCAATGACTCTAGTGGTTAATCCATGTGTGGTTTGTGGAAAGAACACACATGCAATGACCACTGGTGGACCCATGTGTGGTTTGTGGAAAAGAACACACATGCAATGACTCTAGTGGTTGATCCATATTCTTTTGTGGAAATAACACACATGCAATGACTCTAGTGGTTGATCCATGTGTGGTTTGTGGAAAGAACACACATGCAATGACTCTGGTTGATCCATGTGTGGTTTCTAGAGAGAACACACATGCAATGACCACAGGTGGATCCATGTGTGGTTTGTGGAAAAGAACACACATGCAATGACTCTAGTACTGGTTTGTGGTTTTAGTATAAGAACACACATGCAATGACTCTAGTGGTTGATCCATGTGTGGTTTGTGGAAAGAACACACATGCAATGACCACTGGTGGATCCATGTCTGGTTTGTGGAAAAGAACACACATGCAATGACTCTAGTGGTTGATCCATGTTTGTTTGTGGAAATAACACACATGCAATGACTCTAGTGGTTGATCCATGTGTGGTTTGTGAAAAGAACACACCTGCAATGACTCTAGTGTTGGTTTTAGTATAAGAACACACATGCAATGACTCTAGTAGTTGATCCATGTTTGTTTGTGGAAATAACACACATGTAATTACTCTAGTGGTTGATCCATGTGTGGTTTGTGGAAAGAACACACATGCAATGACCACTGGTGGATCCATGTGTGGTTTGTGGAAAAGAACATACATGCAATGACTCTAGTGCTGGTTTGTGGTTTTAGTATAAGAACACACATGCAATGACTCTAGTGGTTGATCCATGTGTGGTTTGTGGAAAGAACACACATGCAATGACTAGTGGTTGATCCATATGTGGTTTGTGGAAAGAACACACATGCAATGACCACTGGTGGATCCATGTGTGGTTTGCGGAAGAGAACACACATGCAATGACTCTAGTACTGGTTTGTGGTTTTAGTATAAGAACACACATGCAATGACTCTAGTGGTTGATCCATGTGTGGTTTGTGGAAATAACACACATGCAATGACTCTACTGGTTGATCTATGTGTGGTTTGTGGAAAGAACACACATGCAATGACCGTTGGTGGATCCATGTGTGGTTTGTGGAAAAGAACACACATGCAATGACTCTAGTAGTTAATCCATGTTTGTTTGTGGAAATAACACACATGCAATGACTCTAGTGGTTGAGCCATGTGTGGTTTGTGGAAAGAACACACATGCAATGACCACTGGTGGATCCATGTTGGTTTAGTGTAAGAACACACATGCAATGACTCTAGTACTGGTTTGTGATTTTAGTATAAGAACACACATGCAATGACTCTAGTGGTTGATCCATGTGTGGTTTGTGGAAATAACACACATGAAATGACTCTAGTGGTTGATCCATGTGTGGTTTGTGGAAATAACACACATGCAATGACTAGTGCTTGATCCATATGTGGTTTGTGGAAAGAACACACATGCAATGACCACTGGTGGATCCATGTGTGGTTTGTGGAAAAGAACACACATGCAATGACTCGAGTGCTGGTTTGTGCTTTTAGTATAAGGACAAACATGCAATGATTTTAGTGGTTGATCCATGTGTGGTTTGGGGAAAGAACACACATGCAATGACTCTGGTTCATCCATGTGTGGTTTGTGGAAAGGACACACATGCAATGACCACTGGTGGATCCATGTGTGGTTTGTGGAAAAGAACACACATGCAATGACTCTAGTACTGGTTTGTGGTTTTAGTATAAGAACACACATGCAATGACTCTAGTGATTGATCCATGTGTGGTTTGTGGAAATAACACACATGCAATGACTCTAGTGGTTGATCCATGTGTGGTTTGTGAAAAGAACACACCTGCAATGACTCTAGTGTTGGTTTTAGTATAAGAACACACATGCAATGACTCTAGTGGTTGATCCATGTTTGTTTGTGGAAATAACACACATGTAATGACTCTAGTGGTTGATCCATGTGTGGTTTATGGAAAGAACACACATGCAATGACCACTGGTGGATCCATGTGTGGTTTGTGGAAAAGAACATACATGCAATGACTCTAGTGCTGGTTTGTGGTTTTAGTATAAGAACACACATGCAATGACTCTAGTGGTTGATCCATGTGTGGTTTGCGGAAAGAACACACATGCAATGACTAGTGGTTGATCCATATGTGGTTTGTGGAAAGAACACACATGCAATGACCACTGGTGTATCCATGTGTGGTTTGTGGAAAAGAACACACATGCAATGACTCTAGTGGTTGATCCATGTTTGTTTGTGGAAATAACACACATGCAATGACTCTAGTGGTTGAGCCATGTGTGGTTTGTGGAAAGAACACACATGCAATGACCACTGGTGGATCCATGTTGGTTTAGTGTAAGAACACACATGCAATGACTCTAGTACTGGTTTGTGATTTTAGTATAAGAACACATATGCAATGACTCTAGTGGTTGATCCATGTGTGGTTTGTGGAAAGAACACACATGCAATGACTCTAGTGGTTGAGCCATGTGTGGTTTGTGGAAAGAACACACATGCAATGACCACTGGTGGATCCATGTTGGTTTAGTGTAAGAACACACATGCAATGACTCTAGTACTGGTTTGTGATTTTAGTATAAGAACACACATGCAATGACTCTAGTGGTTGATCCATGTGTGGTTTGTGGAAATAACACACATGCAATGACTCTAGTGGTTGATCCATGTGTGGTTTGTGGAAATAACACACATGCAATAACTAGTGCTTGATCCATATGTGGTTTGTGGAAAGAACACACATGTAATGACCACTGGTGGATCCATGTGTGGTTTGTTGAAAAGAACACACATGCAATGACTCTAGTGCTGGTTTGTGGTTTTAGTATAAGGACAAACATGCAATGATTTTAGTGGTTGATCCATGTGTGGTTTGGGGAAAGAACACACATGCATTGACTCTGGTTGATCCATGTGTGGTTTGTGGAAAGGACACACATGCAATGACCACTGGTGGATCCATGTGTGGTTTGTGGAAACGAACACACATGCAATGACTCTAGTACTGGTTTGTGGTTTTAGTATAAGAACACACATGCAATGACTCTAGTGATTGATCCATGTGTGGTTTGTGGAAATAACACACATGCAATGACTCTAGTGGTTGATCCATGTGTGGTTTGAGGAAAGAACACACATGCAATGACCACTGGTGGATCCATGTCTGGTTTGTGGAAAAGAACACACATGCAATGACTCTAGTGGTTGATCCATGTTTGTTTGTGGAAATAACACACATGCAATGACTCTAGTGGTTGATCCATGTGTGGTTTGTGAAAAGAACACACCTGCAATGACTCTAGTGGTTGATCCATGTGTGGTTTGCGGAAAGAACACACATGCAATGACTAGTGGTTGATCCATATGTGGTTTGTGGAAAGAACACACATGCAATGACCACTGGTGGATCCATGTGTGGTTTGTGGAAAAGAACACACATGCAATGACTCTAGTGGTTGATCCATGTTTGTTTGTGGAAATAACACACATGCAATGACTCTAGTGGTTGAGCCATGTGTGGTTTGTGGAAAGAACACACATGCAATGACCACTGGTGGATCCATGTTGGTTTAGTGTAAGAACACACATGCAATGACTCTAGTACTGGTTTGTGATTTTAGTATAAGAACACATATGCAATGACTCTAGTGGTTGATCCATGTGTGGTTTGTGGAAAGAACACACATGCAATGACTCTAGTGGTTGAGCCATGTGTGGTTTGTGGAAAGAACACACATGCAATGACCACTAGTGGATCCATGTTGGTTTAGTGTAAGAACACACATGCAATGACTCTAGTACTGGTTTGTGATTTTAGTATAAGAACACACATGCAATGACTCTAGTGGTTGATCCATGTGTGGTTTGTGGAAATAACACACATGCAATGACTCTAGTGGTTGATCCATGTGTGGTTTGTGGAAATAACACACATGCAATAACTAGTGCTTGATCCATATGTGGTTTGTGGAAAGAACACACATGTAATGACCACTGGTGGATCCATGTGTGGTTTGTTGAAAAGAACACACATGCAATGACTCTAGTGCTGGTTTGTGGTTTTAGTATAAGGACAAACATGCAATGATTTTAGTGGTTGATCCATGTGTGGTTTGGGGAAAGAACACACATGCAATGACTCTGGTTGATCCATGTGTGGTTTGTGGAAAGGACACACATGCAATGACCACTGGTGGATCCATGTGTGGTTTGTGGAAACGAACACACATGCAATGACTCTAGTACTGGTTTGTGGTTTTAGTATAAGAACACACATGCAATGACTCTAGTGATTGATCCATGTGTGGTTTGTGGAAATAACACACATGAAATGACTCTAGTGGTTGATCCATGTGTGGTTTGAGGAAAGAACACACATGCAATGACCACTGGTGGATCCATGTCTGGTTTGTGGAAAAGAACACACATGCAATGACTCTAGTGGTTGATCCATGTTTGTTTGTGGAAATAACACACATGCAATGACTCTAGTGGTTGATCCATGTGTGTATTGTGAAAAGAACACACCTGCAATGACTCTAGTGTTGGTTTTAGTATAAGAACACACATGCAATGACTCTAGTGGTTGATCCATGTTTGTTTGTGGAAATAACACACATGTAATGACTCTAGTGGTTGATCCATGTGTGGTTTGTGGAAAGAACACACATGCAATGACCACTGGTGGATCCATGTGTGGTTTGTGGAAAAGAACATACATGCAATGACTCTAGTGCTAGTTTGTGGTTTTAGTATAAGAACACACATGCAATGACTCTAGTGGTTGATCCATGTGTGGTTTGTGGAAAGAACACACATGCAATGACTAGTGGTTGATCCATATGTGGTTTGTGGAAAGAACACACATGCAATGACCACTGGTGGATCCATGTGTGGTTTGTGGAAAAGAACACACATGCAATGACTCTAGTACTGGTTTGTGGTTTTAGTATAAGAACACACATGCAATGACTCTATTGGTTGATCCATGTGTGGTTTGTGGAAATAACACACATGCAATGACTCTAGTGGTTGATCCATGTGTGGTTTGTGGAAAGAACACACATGCAATGACCGCTGGTGGATCCATGTGTGGTTTGTGGAAAAGAACACACATGCAATGACTCTATTAGTTGATCCATGTTTGTTTGTGGAAATAACACACATGCAATGACTCTAGTGGTTGAGCCATGTGTGGTTTGTGGAAAGAACACACATGCAATGACCACTGGTGGATCCATGTTGGTTTAGTGTAAGAACACACATGCAATGACTCTAGTACTGGTTTGTGATTTTAGTATAAGAACACATATGCAATGACTCTAGTGGTTGATCCATGTGTGGTTTGTGGAAAGAACACACATGCAATGACTCTAGTGGTTGAGCCATGTGTGGTTTGTGGAAAGAACACACATGCAATGACCACTGGTGGATCCATGTTGGTTTAGTGTAAGAACACACATGCAATGACTCTAGTACTGGTTTGTGATTTTAGTATAAGAACACACATGCAATGACTCTAGTGGTTGATCCATGTGTGGTTTGTGGAAATAACACACATGCAATGACTCTAGTGGTTGATCCATGTGTGGTTTGTGGAAATAACACACATGCAATAACTAGTGCTTGATCCATATGTGGTTTGTGGAAAGAACACACATGTAATGACCACTGGTGGATCCATGTGTGGTTTGTTGAAAAGAACACACATGCAATGACTCTAGTGCTGGTTTGTGGTTTTAGTATAAGGACAAACATGCAATGATTTTAGTGGTTGATCCATGTGTGGTTTGGGGAAAGAACACACATGCAATGACTCTGGTTGATCCATGTGTGGTTTGTGGAAAGAACACACATGCAATGACTAGTGGTTGATCCATATGTGGTTTGTGGAAAGAACACACATGCAATGACCACTGGTGGATCCATGTGTGGTTTGTGGAAAAGAACACACATGCAATGACTCTAGTACTGGTTTGTGGTTTTAGTATAAGAACACACATGCAATGACTCTAGTGGTTGATCCATGTGTGGTTTGTGGAAATAACACACATGCAATGACTCTAGTGGTTGATCCATGTGTGGTTTGTGGAAAGAACACACATGCAATGACCGCTGGTGGATCCATGTGTGGTTTGTGGAAAAGAACACACATGCAATGACTCTAGTAGTTGATCCATGTTTGTTTGTGGAAATAACACACATGCAATGACTCTAGTGGTTGAGCCATGTGTGGTTTGTGGAAAGAACACACATGCAATGACCACTGGTGGATCCATGTTGGTTTAGTGTAAGAACACACATGCAATGACTCTAGTACTGGTTTGTGATTTTAGTATAAGAACACATATGCAATGACTCTAGTGGTTGATCCATGTGTGGTTTGTGGAAAGAACACACATGCAATGACTCTAGTGGTTGAGCCATGTGTGGTTTGTGGAAAGAACACACATGCAATGACCACTGGTGGATCCATGTTGGTTTAGTGTAAGAACACACATGCAATGACTCTAGTACTGGTTTGTGATTTTAGTATAAGAACACACATGCAATGACTCTAGTGGTTGATCCATGTGTGGTTTGTGGAAATAACACACATGCAATGACTCTAGTGGTTGATCCATGTGTGGTTTGTGGAAATAACACACATGCAATAACTAGTGCTTGATCCATATGTGGTTTGTGGAAAGAACACACATGTAATGACCACTGGTGGATCCATGTGTGGTTTGTTGAAAAGAACACACATGCAATGACTCTAGTGCTGGTTTGTGGTTTTAGTATAAGGACAAACATGCAATGATTTTAGTGGTTGATCCATGTGTGGTTTGGGGAAAGAACACACATGCAATGACTCTGGTTGATCCATGTGTGGTTTGTGGAAAGGACACACATGCAATGACCACTGGTGGATCCATGTGTGGTTTGTGGAAAAGAACACACATGCAATGACTCTAGTACTAGTTTGTGGTTTTAGTATAAGAACACACATGCAATGACTCTAGTGATTGATCCATGTGTGGTTTGTGGAAATAACACACATGCAATGACTCTAGTGGTTGATCCATGTGTGGTTTGAGGAAAGAACACACATGCAATGACCACTGGTGGATCCATGTCTGGTTTGTGGAAAAGAACACACATGCAATGACTCTAGTGGTTGATCCATGTTTGTTTGTGGAAATAACACACATGCAATGACTCTAGTGGTTGATCCATGTGTGGTTTGTGAAAAGAACACACCTGCAATGACTCTAGTGTTGGTTTTAGTATAAGAACACACATGCAATGACTCTAGTGGTTGATCCATGTTTGTTTGTGGAAATAACACACATGTAATGACTCTAGTGGTTGATCCATGTGTGGTTTGTGGAAAGAACACACATGCAATGACCACTGGTGGATCCATGTGTGGTTTGTGGAAAAGAACATACATGCAATGACTCTAGTGCTGGTTTGTGGTTTTAGTATAAGAACACACATGCAATGACTCTAGTGGTTGATCCATGTGTGGTTTGTGGAAATAACACACATGCAATGACTCTAGTGGTTGATCCATGTGTGGTTTGTGGAAAAGAACACACATGCAATGACTCTAGTAGTTGATCCATGTTTGTTTGTGGAAATAACACACATGCAATGACTCTAGTGGTTGAGCCATGTGTGGTTTGTGGAAAGAACACACATGCAATGACCACTGGTGGATCCATGTTGGTTTAGTGTAAGAACACACATGCAATGACTCTAGTACTGGTTTGTGATTTTAGTATAAGAACACATATGCAATGACTCTAGTGGTTGATCCATGTGTGGTTTGTGGAAAGAACACACATGCAATGACTCTAGTGGTTGAGCCATGTGTGGTTTGTGGAAAGAACACACATGCAATGACCACTGGTGGATCCATGTTGGTTTAGTGTAAGAACACACATGCAATGACTCTAGTACTGGTTTGTGATTTTAGTATAAGAACACACATGCAATGACTCTAGTGGTTGATCCATGTGTGGTTTGTGGAAATAACACACATGCAATGACTCTAGTGGTTGATCCATGTGTGGTTTGTGGAAATAACACACATGCAATAACTAGTGCTTGATCCATATGTGGTTTGTGGAAAGAACACACATGTAATGACCACTGGTGGATCCATGTGTGGTTTGTTGAAAAGAACACACATGCAATGACTCTAGTGCTGGTTTGTGGTTTTAGTATAAGGACAAACATGCAATGATTTTAGTGGTTGATCCATGTGTGGTTTGGGGAAAGAACACACATGCAATGACTCTGGTTGATCCATGTGTGGTTTGTGGAAAGAACACACATGCAATGACTAGTGGTTGATCCATATGTGGTTTGTGGAAAGAACACACATGCAATGACCACTAGTGGATCCATGTGTGGTTTGTGGAAAAGAACACACATGCAATGACTCTAGTGCTGGTTTGTGGTTTTAGTATAAGAACACACATGCAATGACTCTAGTGGTTGATCCATGTGTGGTTTGTGGAAATAACACACATGCAATGACTCTAGTGGTTGATCCATGTGTGGTTTGTGGAAAGAACACACATGCAATGACCGCTGGTGGATCCATGTGTGGTTTGTGGAAAAGAACACACATGCAATGACTCTAGTAGTTGATCCATGTTTGTTTGTGGAAATAACACACATGCAATGACTCTAGTGGTTGAGCCATGTGTGGTTTGTGGAAAGAACACACATGCAATGACCACTGGTGGATCCATGTTGGTTTAGTGTAAGAACACACATGCAATGACTCTAGTACTGGTTTGTGATTTTAGTATAAGAACACATATGCAATGACTCTAGTGGTTGATCCATGTGTGGTTTGTGGAAAGAACACACATGCAATGACTCTAGTGGTTGAGCCATGTGTGGTTTGTGGAAAGAACACACATGCAATGACCACTGGTGGATCCATGTTGGTTTAGTGTAAGAACACACATGCAATGACTCTAGTACTGGTTTGTGATTTTAGTATAAGAACACACATGCAATGACTCTAGTGGTTGATCCATGTGTGGTTTGTGGAAATAACACACATGCAATGACTCTAGTGGTTGATCCATGTGTGGTTTGTGGAAATAACACACATGCAATAACTAGTGCTTGATCCATATGTGGTTTGTGGAAAGAACACACATGTAATGACCACTGGTGGATCCATGTGTGGTTTGTTGAAAAGAACACACATGCAATGACTCTAGTGCTGGTTTGTGGTTTTAGTATAAGGACAAACATGCAATGATTTTAGTGGTTGATCCATGTGTGGTTTGGGGAAAGAACACACATGCAATGACTCTGGTTGATCCATGTGTGGTTTGTGGAAAGGACACACATGCAATGACCACTGGTGGATCCATGTGTGGTTTGTGGAAAAGAACACACATGCAATGACTCTAGTACTGGTTTGTGGTTTTAGTATAAGAACACACATGCAATGACTCTAGTGATTGATCCATGTGTGGTTTGTGGAAATAACACACATGCAATGACTCTAGTGGTTGATCCATGTGTGGTTTGACGAAAGAACACACATGCAATGACCACTGGTGGATCCATGTCTGGTTTGTGGAAAAGAACACACATGCAATGACTCTAGTGGTTGATCCATGTTTGTTTGTGGAAATAACACACATGCAATGACTCTAGTGGTTGATCCATGTGTGGTTTGTGAAAAGAACACACCTGCAATGACTCTAGTGTTGGTTTTAGTATAAGAACACACATGCAATGACTCTAGTGGTTGATCCATGTTTGTTTGTGGAAATAACACACATGTAATGACTCTAGTGGTTGATCCATGTGTGGTTTGTGGAAAGAACACACATGCAATGACCACTGGTGGATCCATGTGTGGTTTGTTGAAAAGAACATACATGCAATGACTCTAGTGCTGGTTTGTGGTTTTAGTATAAGAACACACATGCAATGACTCTAGTGGTTGATCCATGTGTGGTTTGTGGAAAGAACACACATGCAATGACTAGTGGTTGATCCATATGTGGTTTGTGGAAAGAACACACATGCAATGACCACTGGTGGATCCATGTGTGGTTTGTGGAAAAGAACACACATGCAATGACTCTAGTACTGGTTTGTGGTTTTAGTATAAGAACACACATGCAATGACTCTAGTGGTTGATCCATGTGTGGTTTGTGGAAATAACACACATGCAATGACTCTAGTGGTTGATCCATGTGTGGTTTGTGGAAAGAACACACATGCAATGACCGCTGGTGGATCCATGTGTGGTTTGTGGAAAAGAACACACATGCAATGACTCTAGTAGTTGATCCATGTTTGTTTGTGGAAATAACACACATGCAATGACTCTAGTGGTTGAGCCATGTGTGGTTTGTGGAAAGAACACACATGCAATGACCACTGGTGGATCCATGTTGGTTTAGTGTAAGAACACACATGCAATGACTCTAGTACTGGTTTGTGATTTTAGTATAAGAACACACATGCAATGACTCTAGTGGTTGATCCATGTGTGGTTTGTGGAAAGAACACACATGCAATGACTCTAGTGGTTGAGCCATGTGTGGTTTGTGGAAAGAACACACATGCAATGACCACTGGTGGATCCATGTTGGTTTAGTGTAAGAACACACATGCAATGACTCTAGTACTGGTTTGTGATTTTAGTATAAGAACACACGTGCAATGACTCTAGTGGTTGATCCATGTGTGGTTTGTGGAAATAACACACATGCAATGACTCTAGTGGTTGATCCATGTGTGGTTTGTGGAAATAACACACATGCAATAACTAGTGCTTGATCCATATGTGGTTTGTGGAAAGAACACACATGCAATGACCACTGGTGGATCCATGTGTGGTTTGTTGAAAAGAACACACATGCAATGACTCTAGTGCTGGTTTGTGGTTTTAGTATAACGACAAACATGCAATGATTTTAGTGGTTGATCCATGTGTGGTTTGGGGAAAGAACACACATGCAATGACTCTGGTTGATCCATGTGTGGTTTGTGGAAAGGACACACATGCAATGACCACTGGTGGATCCATGTGTGGTTTGTGGAAAAGAACACACATGCAATGACTCTAGTACTGGTTTGTGGTTTTAGTATAAGAACACACATGCAATGACTCTAGTGGTTGATCCATGTGTGGTTTGTGGAAATAATACACATGCAATGACTCTAGTGGTTGATCCATGTGTGGTTTATGAAAAGAACACACCTGCAATGACTCTAGTGTTGGTTTTAGTATAAGAACACACATGCAATGACTCTAGTGGTTGATCCATGTTTCTTTGTGGAAATAACACACATGTAATGACTCTAGTGGTTGATCCATGTGTGGTTTGTGAAAAGAACACACATGCAATGACTCTGTTGATCCATGTGTGGTTTGTGGAAATAACACACATGCAATGACTCTAGTGGTTAATCCATGTGTGGTTTGTGGAAAGAACACACATGCAATGACCACTGGTGGACCCATGTGTGGTTTGTGGAAAAGAACACACATGCAATGACTCTAGTGGTTGATCCAAGATTGTTTGTGGAAATAACACACATGCAATGACTCTAGTGGTTGATCCATGTGTGGTTTCTGGAAAGAACACACATGCAATGACTCTGGTTGATCCATGTGTGGTTTCTGGAGAGAACACACATGCAATGACCACTGGTGGATCCATGTGTGGTTTGTGGAAAAGAACACACATGCAATGACTCTAGTACTGGTTTGTGGTTTTAGTATAAGAACACACATGCAATGACTCTAGTGGTTGATCCATGTGTGGTTTGTGTAAATAACACACATGCAATGACCACTGGCGGATCCATGTCTGGTTTGTGGAAAAGAACACACATGCAATGACTCTAGTGGTTGATCCATGTTTGTTTGTGGAAATAACACACATGCAATGACTCTAGTGGTTGATCCATGTGTGGTTTGTGAAAAGAACACACCTGCAATGACTCTAGTGTTGGTTTTAGTATAAGAACACACATGCAATGACTCTAGTGGTTGATCCATGTTTGTTTGTGGAAATAACACACATGCAATGACTCTAGTGGTTGATCCATGTGTGGTTTGTGGAAATAACACACATGCAATAACTAGTGCTTGATCCATATGTGGTTTGTGGAAAGAACACACATGCAATGACCACTGGTGGATCCATGTGTGGTTTGTTGAAAAGAACACACATGCAATGAATCTAGTGCTGGTTTGTGGTTTTAGTATAAGGACAAACATGCAATGATTTTAGTGGTTGATCCATGTGTGGTTTGGGGAAAGAACACACATGCAATGACTCTGGTTGATCCATGTGTGGTTTGTGGAAAGGACACACATGCAATGACCACTGGTGGATCCATGTGTGGTTTGTGGAAAGAACACACATGCAATGACTAGTGGTTTATCCATATGTGGTTTGTGTAAAGAACACACATGCAATGACCACTGGTGGATCCATGTGTGGTTTGTGGAAAAGAACATACATGCAATGACTCTAGTGCTAGTTTGTGGTTTTAGTATAAGAACACACATGCAATGACTCTAGTGGTTGATCCATGTGTGGTTTGTGGAAAGAACACACATGCAATGACTAGTGGTTGATCCATATGTGGTTTGTGGAAAGAACACACATGCAATGACCACTGGTGGATCCATGTGTGGTTTGTGGAAAAGAACACACATGCAATGACTCTAGTACTGGTTTGTGGTTTTAGTATAAGAACACACATGCAATGACTCTAGTGGTTGATCCATGTGTGGTTTGTGGAAATAACACACATGCAATGAATCTAGTGGTTGATCCATGTGTGGTTTGTGGAAAGAACACACATGCAATGACCACTGGTGGATCCATGTGTGGTTTGTGGAAAAGAACACACATGCAATGACTCTAGTAGTTGATCCATGTTTGTTCGTGGAAATAACACACATGCAATGACTCTAGTGGTTGAGCCATGTGTGGTTTGTGGAAAGAACACACATGCAATGACCACTGGTGGATCCATGTTGGTTTAGTGTAAGAACACACATGCAATGACTCTAGTACTGGTTTGTAATTTTAGTATAAGAACACACATGCAATGCCTCTAGTGGTTGATCCATGTGTGGTTTGTGGAAATAACACACATGCAATGACTCTAGTGGTTGATCCATGTGTGGTTTGTGGAAATAACACACATGCAATGACTAGTGCTTGATCCATATGTGGTTTGTGGAAAGAACACACATGCAATGACCACTGGTGGATCCATGTGTGGTTTGTGGAAAAGAACACACATGCAATGACTCTAGTGCTGGTTTGTGGTTTTAGTATAAGGACAAACATGCAATGATTTTAGTGGTTGATCCATGTGTGGTTTGGGGAAAGAACACACATGCAATGACTCTAGGTGATCCATGTGTGGTTTGTGGAACGGACACACATGCAATGACCACTGGTGGATCCATGTGTTGTTTGTGGAAAAGAACATACATGCAATGACTCTAGTGCTGGTTTGTGGTTTTAGTATAAGAACACACATGCAATGACTCTAGTGGTTGATCCATGTGTGGTTTGTGGAAAGAACACACATGCAATGACTAGTGGTTGATCCATATGTGGTTTGTGGAAAGAACACACATGCAATGACCACTGGTGGATCCATGTGTGGTTTGTGGAAAAGAACACACATGCAATGACTCTAGTACTGGTTTGTGGTTTTAGTATAAGAACACACATGCAATGACTCTAGTGGTTGATCCATGTGTGGTTTGTGGAAATAACACACATGCAATGAATCTAGTGGTTGATCCATGTGTGGTTTATGGAAAGAACACACATGCAATGACCACTGGTGGAACCATGTGTGGTTTGTGGAAAAGAACACACATGCAATGACTCTAGTAGTTGATCCATGTTTGTTTGTGGAAATAACACACATGCAATGACTCTAGTGGTTGAGCCATGTGTGGTTTGTGGAAAGAACACACATGCAATGACCACTGGTGGATCCATGTTGGTTTAGTGTAAGAACACACATGCAATGACTCTAGTACTGGTTTGTAATTTTAGTATAAGAACACACATGCAATGCCTCTAGTGGTTGATCCATGTGTGGTTTGTGGAAATAACACACATGCAATGACTCTAGTGGTTGATCCATGTGTGGTTTGTGGAAATAACACACATGCAATGACTAGTGCTTGATCCATATGTGGTTTGTGGAAAGAACACACATGCAATGACCACTGGTGGATCCATGTGTGGTTTGTGGAAAAGAACACACATGCAATGACTCTAGTGCTGGTTTGTGGTTTTAGTATAAGGACAAACATGCAATGATTTTAGTGGTTGATCCATGTGTGGTTTGGGGAAAGAACACACATGCAATGACTCTAGGTGATCCATGTGTGGTTTGTGGAACGGACACACATGCAATGACCACTGGTGGATCCATGTGTTGTTTGTGGAAAAGAACACACATGCAATGACTCTAGTACTGGTTTGTGGTTTTAGTATAATAACACACATGCAATGACTCTAGTGGTTGATCCATGTGTGGTTTGTGGAAATAACACACATGCAATGACTCTAGTGGTTGATCCATGTGTGGTTTGTGGAAAGAACACACATACAATGACCACTAGTGGATCCATGTCTGGTTTGTGGAAAAGAACACACATGCAATGACTCTAGTGGTTGATCCATGTTTGTTTGTGGAAATAACACACATGCAATGACTCTAGTGATTGATCCATGTGTGGTTTGTGAAAAGAACACACCTGCAATGACTCTAGTGTTGGTTTTAGTATAAGAACACACATGCAATGACTCTAGTGGTTGATCCATGTGTGGTTTGTGGAAAGAACACACATGCAATGACCACTGGCGGATCCATGTCTGGTTTGTGGAAAAGAACACACATGCAATGACTCTAGTGGTTGATCCATGTTTGTTTGTGGAAATAACACACATGCAATGACTCTAGTGGTTGATCCATGTGTGGTTGGTGGAAAGAACACACATGCAATGACCACTGGTGGATCCATGTTGGTTTAGTGTAAGAACACACATGCAATGACTCTAGTACTGGTTTGTGATTTTATTATAAGAACACACATGCAATGACTCTAGTGGTTGATCCATGTGTGGTTTGTGGAAATAACACACATGCAATGACTCTAGTGGTTGATCCATGTGTGGTTTGTGGAAATAACACACATGCAATGACTAGTGCTTGATCCATATGTGGTTTGTGGAAAGAACACACATGCAATGACCACTGGTCGATCCATGTGTGGTTTGTGGAAAAGAACAGACATGCAATGACTCTAGTGCTGATTTGTGGTTTTAGTATAAGGACAAATATGCAATTATTTTAGTGGTTGATCCATGTGCGGTTTGGGGAAAGAACACACATGCAATGACTCTGGTTGATCCATGTGTGGTTTGTGGAAAGGACACACATGCAATGACCACTGGTGGATCCATGTGTGGTTTGTGGAAAAGAACACACATGCAATGACTCTAGTACTGGTTTGTGGTTTTAGTATAAGAACACAAATGCAATGACTCGAGTGATTGATCCATGTGTGGTTTGTGGAAATAACACACATGCAATGACTCTAGTGGTTGATCCATGTGTGTTTTGTGGAAACAACACACATGCAATGACCGCTGGTGGATCCATGTGTGGTTTGTGGAAAAGAACACACATGCAATGACTCTAGTGGTTGATCCATGTTTGTTTGTGGAAATAACACACATGCAATGACTCTAGTGGTTGATCCATGTGTGGTTTGTGAAAAGAACACACCTGCAATGACTCTAGTGTTGGTTTTAGTATAAGAACACACATTCAATGACTCTAGTGGTTGATCCATGTTTCTTTGTGGAAATAACACACATGTAATGACTCTTGTGGTTGATCCATGTGTGGTTTGTGAAAAGAACACACATGCAATGACTCTGTTGATCCATGTGTGGTTTGTGGAAGTAACACACATGCAATGACTCTAGTGGTTAATCCATGTGTGGTTTGTGGAAAGAACACACATGCAATGACTCTGGTTGATCCATGTGTGGTTTCTGGAAAGAACACACATGCAATGACCACTGGTGGATCCATGTGTGGTTTGTGGAAAAGAACACACATGCAATGACTCTAGTACTGGTTTGTGGTTTTAGTATAAGAACACACATGCAATGACTCTAGTGGTTGATCCATGTGTGGTTTGTGGAAATAACACACATGCAATGACTCTAGTGGTTGATCCATGTGTGGTTTGTGGAAAGAACACACATGCAATGACCGCTGGTGGATATATGTGTGGTTTGTGGAAAAGAACACACATGCAATGACTCTAGTAGTTGATCCATGTTTGTTTGTGGAAATAACACACATGCAATGACTCTAGTGGTTGAGCCATGTGTGGTTCGTGGAAAGAACACACATGCAATGACCACTGGTGGATCCATGTTGGTTTTAGTGTAAGAACACACATGCAATGACTCTAGTACTGGTTTGTGGTTTTAGTATAAGAACACACATGCAATGACTCTAGTGGTTGATCCATGTGTGGTTTATGGAAATAACACACATGCAATGACTAGTGGTTGATCCATATGTGGTTTGTGGAAAGAGCACACATGCAATGACCACTGGTTGATCCATGTGTGGTTTGTGGAAAAGAACACACATGCAATGACTCTAGTGCTGGTTTGTGGTTTTAGTATAAGGATAAACATGCAATGATTCTAGTGATTGATCCATGTGTGGTTTGGGGAAAGAACACACATGCAATGACTCTGGTTGATCCATGTGTGGTTTGTGGAAAGAACACACATGCAATGACCACTGGTGGATCCATGTGTGGTTTGTGGAAAAGAACAAACATGCAATGACTCTAGTACTGGTCTGTGGTTTTAGTATAAGAACACACATGCAATGACTCTAGTGGTTGATCCATGTGTGGTTTGTGGAAATAAAACACATGCAATGACTCTAGTGGTTGATCCATGTGTGGTTTGTGGAAAGAAAACACATGCAGTGACCACTGGTGGATCCATGTCTGGTTTGTGGAAAAGAACACACATGCAATGACTCTAGTGGTTGATCCATGTTTGTTTGTGGAAATAACACACATGCAATGACTCTAGTGGTTGATCCATGTGTGGTTTGTGAAAAGAACACACCTGCAATGACTCTAGTGTTGGTTTTAGTATAAGAACACACATGCAATGACTCTAGTGGTTGATCCATGTTTGTTTGTGGAAATAACACACATGTAATGACTCTAGTGGTTGATCCATGTGTGGTTTGTGGAAAGAACACACATGCAATGACTAGTGGTTTATCCATATGTGGTTTGTGGAAAGAACACACATGCAATGACCACTGGTGGATCCATGTGTGGTTTGTGGAAAAGAACATACATGCAATGACTCTAGTGCTGGTTTGTGGTTTTAGTATAAGAACACACATGCAATGACTCTAGTGGTTGATCCATGTGTGGTTTGTGGAAAGAACACACATGCAATGACTAGTGGTTGATCCATATGTGGTTTGTGGAAAGAACACACATGCAATGACCACTGGTGGATCCATGTGTGGTTTGTGGAAAAGAACACACATGCAACGACTCTAGTACTGGTTTGTGGTTTTAGTATAAGAACACACATGCAATGACTCTAGTGGTTGATCCATGTGTGGTTTGTGGAAATAACACACATGCAATGACTCTAGTGGTTGATCCATGTGTGGTTTGTGGAAAGAACACACATGCAATGACCGCTGGTGGATCCATGTGTCGTTTGTGGAAAAGAACACACATGCAATGACTCTAGTAGTTGATCCATGTTTGTTTGTGGAAATAACACACATGCAATGACTCTACTGGTTGATCCATGTGTGGTTTGTGTAAAGAACACACATGCAATGACCACTGGTGGATCCATGTTGGTTTAGTGTAAGAACACAAATGCAATGACTCTAGTACTGGTTTGTGATTTTAGTATAAGAACACACATGCAATGACTCTAGTGGTTGATCCATGTGTGGTTTGTGGAAATAACACACATGCAATGACTCTAGTGGTTGATCCATGTGTGGTTTGTGGAAATAACACACATGCAATGACTAGTGCTTGATCCATATGTGGTTTGTGGAAAGAACACACATGCAATGACCATTGGTGGATCCATGTGTGGTTTCTGGAAAAGAACACACATGCAATGACTCTAGTGCTGGTTTGTGGTTTTAGTATAAGGACAAACATGCAATGATTTTAGTGGTTGATCCATGTGTGGTTTGGGGAAAGAACACACATGCAATGACTCTGGTTGATCCATGTGTGGTTTGTGGAAAGGACACACATGCAATGACCACTGGTGGATCCATGTGTGGTTTGTGGAAAAGAACACACATGCAATGGCTCTAGTACTGGTTTGTGGTTTTCGTATAAGAACACACATGCAATGACTCTATTGGTTGATCCATGGGCGGTTTGTGGAAATAACACACATGCAATGACTCTAGTGGTTGATCCATGTGTGGTTTGTGGAAAGAACACACATGCAATGACCACTAGTGGATCCATGTCTGGTTTGTGGAAAAGAACACACATGCAATGACTCTAGTGGTTGATCCATGTTTGTTTGTGGAAATAACACACATGCAATGACTCTAGTGGTTGATCCATGTGTGGTTAGTGAAAAGAACACAGCTGCAATGACTCTAGTGTTGGTTTTAGTATAAGAACACACATGCAATGACTCTAGTGGTTGATCCATGTTTCTTTGTGGAAATAACACACATGTAATGACTCTAGTGGTTGATCCATGTGTGGTTTGTGAAAAGAACACACATGCAATGACTCTGTTGATCCATGTGTGGTTTGTGGAAATAACACACATGCAATGACTCTGGTTGATCAATGTGTGGTTTGTGGAAATAACACACATGCAATGACTCTAGTGGTTAATCCATGTGTGGTTTGTGGAAAGAACACACATGCAATGACCACTGGTGGACCCATGTGTGGTTTGTGGAAAAGAACACACGTGCAATGACTCTAGTGGTTGATCCATGTTTGTTTGTGGAAATAAAACACGTGCAATGACTCTAGTGGTTGATCCATGTGTGGTTTGTGGAAAGAACACACATGCAATGACTCTGGTTGATCCATGTGAGGTTTCTGGAGAGAACACACATGCAATGACCACTGGTGGATCCATGTGTGGTTTGGGGAAAGAACACACATGCAATGACTCTGGTTGATCCATGTGTGGTTTGTGGAAAGGACACACATGCAATGACCACTAGTGGATCCATGTGTGGTTTGTGGAAAAGAACGCACATGCAATGACTCTAGTACTGGTTTGTGGTTTTAGTATAAGAACACACATGCAATGACTCTAGTAGTTGATCCATGTGTGGTTTGTGGAAATAACACACATGCAATGACTCTAGTGGTTGATCCATGTGTGGTTTGTGGAAATAACACACATGCAATGACTAGTGCTTGATCCATATGTGGTTTGTGGAAAGAACACACATGCAATGACCATTGGTGGATCCATGTGTGGTTTGTGGAAAAGAACACACATGCAGTGACTCTAGTGCTGGTTTGTGGTTTTAGTATAAGGACAAACATGCAATGATTTTAGTGGTTGATCCATGTGTGGTTTGGGGAAAGAACACACATGCAATGACTCTGGTTGATCCATGTGTGGTTTGTGGAAAGGACACACATGCAATGACCACTGGTGGATCCATGTGTGGTTTGTGGAAAAGAACACACATGCAATGACTCTAGTACTGGTTTGTGGTTTTCGTATAAGAACACACATGCAATGACTCTAGTGGTTGATCCATGTGCGGTTTGTGGAAATAACACACATGCAATGACTCTAGTGGTTGATCCATGTGTGGTTTGTGGAAAGAACACACATGCAATGACCACTAGTGGATCCATGTCTGGTTTGTGGAAAAGAACACACATGCAATGACTCTAGTGGTTGATCCATGTTTGTTTGTGGAAATAACACACATGCAATGACTCTAGTGGTTGATCCATGTGTGGTTTGTGAAAAGAACACAGCTGCAATGACTCTAGTGTTGGTTTTAGTATAAGAACACACATGCAATGACTCTAGTGGTTGATCCATGTTTTTTTGTGGAAATAACACACATGTAATGACTCTAGTGGTTGATCCATGTGTGGTTTGTGAAAATAACACACATGCAATAACTCTGTTGATCCATGTGTGGTTTGTGGAAATAACACACATGCAATGACTCTGGTTGATCAATGTGTGGTTTGTGGAAATAACACACATGCAATGACTCTAGTGGTTAATCCATGTGTGGTTTGTGGAAAGAACACACATGCAATGACCACTGGTGGACCCATGTGTGGTTTGTGGAAAAGAACACACGTGCAATGACTCTAGTGGTTGATCCATGTTTGTTTGTGGAAATAAAACACATGCAATGACTCTAGTGGTTGATCCATGTGTGGTTTGGGGAAAGAACACACATGCAATGACTCTGGTTGATCCATGTGTGGTTTTTGGAAAGGACACACATGCAATGATCACTGGTGGATCCATGTGTGGTTTGTGGAAAAGAACACACATGCAATGACTCTAGTACTGGTTTGTGGTTTTAGTATAAGAACACACATGCAATGACTCTAGTGGTTGATCCATGTGCGGTTTGTGGAAATAACACACATGCAATGACCCTAGTGGTTGATCCATGTGTGGTTTGTGGAAAGAACACACATGCAATGACCACTAGTGGATCCATGTCTGGTTTGTGGAAAAGAACACACATGCAATGACTCTAGTGGTTGATCCATGTTTGTTTGTGGAATTAACACACATGCAATGACTCTAGTGGTTGATCCATGTGTGGTTTGTGAAAAGAACACACCTGCAATGACTCTAGTGTTGGTTTTAGTATAAGAACACACATGCACTGACTCTAGTGGTTGATCCATGTTTCTTTGTCAAAATAACACACATGTAATGACTCTAGTGGTTGATCCATGTGTGGTTTGTGAAAAGAACACACATGCAATGACTCTGTTGATCCATGTGTGGTTTGTGGAAATAACACACATGCAATGACTCTGGTTGATCCATGTGTGGTTTGTGGAAATAACACACATGCAATGACTCTAGTGGTTAATCCATGTGTGGTTTGTGGAAAGAACACACATGCAATGACCACTGGTGGACCCATATGTGGTTTGTGGAAAAGAACACACATGAAATGACTCTAGTGGTTGATCCATGTTTGTTTGTGGAAATAAAACACATGCAATGACTCTAGTGGTTGATCCATGTGTGGTTTGTGGAAAGAACACACATGCAATGACTCTGGTTGATCCATGTGTGGTTTCTGGAGAGAACACACATGCAATGACCACTGGTGGATCCATGTGTGGTTTGTGGAAAAGAACACACATGCAATGACTCTAGTACTGGTTTGTGGTTTTAGTATAAGAACACACATGCAATGACTCTAGTGGTTGATCCATCTGTGGTTTGTGGAAAGAACACACATGCAATGACCACTGGTGGATCCATGTATTGTTTGTGGAAAAGAACACACATGCAATGACTCTAGTGGTTGATCCATGTTTGTTTGTGGAAATAACACACATGCAATGACTCTAGTGGTTGATCCATGTGCGGTTTGTGAAAAGAACACACCTGCAATGACTCTAGTGTTGGTTTTAGTATAAGAACACACATGCAATGACTCTAGTGGTTGATCCAGGTTTGTTTGTGGAAATAACACACATGTAATGACTCTAGTGGTTGATCCATGTATGGTTTGTGAAAAGAACACACATGCAATGACTCTGGTTGATCCATGTGTGGTTTGTGGAAATAACACACATGCAATGACTCTAGTGGTTAATCCATGTGTGGTTTGTGGAAAGAACACACATGCAATGACCACTGGTGGACCCATGTGTGGTTTGTGGAAAAGAACACACATGCAATGACTCTAGTGGTTGATCCATGTTTGTTTGTGGAAATAACACACATGCAATGACTCTAGTTGTTGATCGATGTCTGGTTTGTGAAAATAACACACATGCAATGACTCTAGTGGTTGTTTTAGTATAAGAACACACATGCAATCACTCTAGTGGTTGATCCATGTGTGGTTTGTGGAAATAACCACATGCAATGACTAGTGGTTGATCCATATGTGGTTTGTGGAAAGAACACACATGCAATGACCACTGGTTGATCCATGTGTGGTTTGTGGAAAAGAACACACATGCAATGACTCTAGTGCTGGTTTGTGGTTTTAGTATAAGAACAAACATGCAATGACTCTAGTGGCTGATCCATGTGTGGTTTGTGGAAAGAACACACATGCAATGACTAGTGGTTGATCCATATGTGGTTTGTGGAAAGAACCCACATGCAATGACCACTGGTGGATCCATGTGTGGTTTGTGGAAAAGAACATACATGCAATGACTCTAGTGCTGGTTTGTGGTTTTAGTATAAGAACACACATGCAATGACTCTAGTGGTTGATCCATGTGTGGTTTTTGGAAAGAACACACATGCAATGACTCTGGTTGATCCATGTGTGGTTTCTGGAAAGAACACACATGCAATGACCACTGGTGGATCCATGTGTGGTTTGTGGAAAAGAACACACATGCAATGACTCTAGTACTGGTTTGTGGTTTTAGTATAAGAACACACATGCAATGACTCTGGTGGTTGATCCATGTGTGGTTTGTGGAAATAACACACATGCAATGACTCTAGTGGTTGATCCATGTGTGGTTTGTGGAAAGAACACACATGCAATGACCGCTGGTGGATCCATGTGTGGTTTGTGGAAAAGAACACACATGCAATGACTCTAGTAGTTGATCCATGTTTGTTTGTGGAAATAACACACATGCAATGACTCTAGTGGTTGAGCCATGTGTGGTTCGTGGAAAGAACACACATGCAATGACCACTGGTGGATCCATGTTAGTTTTAGTGTAAGAACACACATACAATGACTCTAGTACTGGTTTGTGGTTTTAGTATAAGAACACACATGCAATGACTCTAGTGGTTGATCCATGTGTGGTTTCTGGAAATAACACACATGCAATGACTCTAGTGGTTGATCCATGTGTGGTTTGTGGAAATAACACACATGCAATGACTAGTGGTTGATCCATATGTGGTTTGTGGAAAGAACACACATGCAATGACCACTGGTTGATCCATGTGTGGTTTGTGGAAAAGAACACACATGCAATGACTTTAGTGCTGGTTTGTGGTTTTAGTATAAGGACAAACATGCAATGATTCTAGTGATTGATCCATGTGTGGTTTGGGGAAAGAACACACATGCAATGACCCTGGTTGATCCATGTGTGGTTTGTCGAAAGAACACACATGCAATGACCACTGGTGGATCCATGTGTGGTTTGTGGAAAAGAACACACATGCAATGACTCTATTACTGGTTTGTGGTTTTAGTATAAGAACACACATGCAATGACTCTAGTGGTTGATCCATGTGTGGTTTGTGGAAATAAAACACATGCAATGACTCTAGTGGTTGATCCATGTGTGGTTTGTGGAAAGAAAACACATGCAGTGACCACTGGTGGATCCATGTCTGGTTTGTGGAAAAGAACACACATGCAATGACTCTAGTGGTTGATCCATGTTTGTTTGTGGAAATAACACACATGCAATGACTCTAGTGGTTGATCCATGTCTGGTTTGTGAAAAGAACACACCTGCAATGACTCTAGTGTTGGTTTTAGTATAAGAACACACATGCAATGACTCTAGTGGTTGATCCATGTTTGTTTGTGGAAATAACACACATGTAATGACTCTAGTGGTTGATCCATGTGTGGTTTGTGGAAAGAACACACATGCAATGACTAGTGGTTTATCCATATGTGGTTTGTGGAAAGAACACACATGCAATGACCACTGGTGGATCCATGTGTGGTTTGTGGAAAAGAACATACATGTAATGACTCTAGTGATGGTTTGTGGTTTTAGTATAAGAACACACATGCAATGACTCTAGTGGTTGATCCATCTGTGGTTTGTGGAAAGAACACACATGCAATGACCACTGGTGGATCCATGTATTGTTTGTGGAAAAGAACACACATGCAATGACTCTAGTGGTTGATCCATGTTTGTTTGTGGAAATAACACACATGCAATGACTGTAGTGGTTGATCCATGTGCGGTTTGTGAAAAGAACACACCTGCAATGACTCTAGTGTTGGTTTTAGTATAAGAACACACATGCAATGACTCTAGTGGTTGATCCAGGTTTGTTTGTGGAAATAACACACATGTAATGACTCTAGTGGTTGATCCATGTATGGTTTGTGAAAAGAACACACATGCAATGACTCTGGTTGATCCATGTGTGGTTTGTGGAAATAACACACATGCAATGACTCTAGTGGTTAATCCGTGTGTGGTTTGTGGAAAGAACACACATGCAATGACCACTGGTGGACCCATGTGTGGTTTGTGGAAAAGAACACACATGCAATGACTCTAGTGGTTGATCCATGTTTGTTTGTGGAAATAACACACATGCAATGACTCTAGTTGTTGATCGATGTCTGGTTTGTGAAAATAACACACATGCAATGACTCTAGTGGTTGTTTTAGTATAAGAACACACATGCAATGACTCTAGTGGTTGATCCATGTGTGGTTTGTGGAAATAACCACATGCAATGACTAGTGGTTGATCCATATGTGGTTTGTGGAAAGAACACACATGCAATGACCACTGGTTGATCCATGTGTGGTTTGTGGAAAAGAACACACATGCAATGACTCTAGTGCTGGTTTGTGGTTTTAGTATAAGAACAAACATGCAATGACTCTAGTGGCTGATCCATGTGTGGTTTGTGGAAAGAACACACATGCAATGACTAGTGGTTGATCCATATGTCGTTTGTGGAAAGAACCCACATGCAATGACCACTGGTGGATCCATGTGTGGTTTGTGGAAAAGAACATACATGCAATGACACTAGTGCTGGTTTGTGGTTTTAGTATAAGAACACACATGCAATGACTCTAGTGGTTGATCCATGTGTGGTTTTTGGAAAGAACACACATGCAATGAGTCTGGTTGATCCATGTGTGGTTTCTGGAAAGAACACACATGCAATGACCACTGGTGGATCCATGTGTAGTTTGTGGAAAAGAACACACATGCAATGACTCTAGTACTGGTTTGTGGTTTTAGTATAAGAACACACATGCAATGACTCTGGTGGTTGATCTATGTGTGGTTTGTGGAAATGACACACATGCAATGACTCTAGTGGTTGATCCATGTGTGGTTTGTGGAAAGAACACACATGCAATGACCGCTGGTGGATCCATGTGTGGTTTGTGGAAAAGAACACACATGCAATGACTCTAGTAGTTGATCCATGTTTGTTTGTGGAAATAACACACATGCAATGACTCTAGTGGTTGAGCCATGTGTGGTTCGTGGAAAGAACACACATGCAATGACCACTGGTGGATCCATGTTGGTTTTAGTGTAAGAACACACATGCAATGACTCTAGTACTGGTTTGTGGTTTTAGTATAAGAACACACATGCAATGACTCTAGTGGTTGATCCATGTGTGGTTTCTGGAAATAACACACATGCAATGACTCTAGTGGTTGATCCATGTGTGGTTTGTGGAAATAACACACATGCAATGACTGGTGGTTGATCCATATGTGGTTTGTGGAAAGAACACACATGCAATGACCACTGGTTGATCCATGTGTGGTTTGTGGAAAAGAACACACATGCAATGACTCTAGTGCTGGTTTGTGGTTTTAGTATAAGGACAAACATGCAATGATTCTAGTGATTGATCCATGTGTGGTTTGGGGAAAGAACACACATGCAATGACCCTGGTTGATCCATGTGTGGTTTGTGGAAAGAACACACATGCAATGACCACTGGTGGATCCATGTGTGGTTTGTGGAAAAGAACACACATGCAATGACTCTATTACTGGTTTGTGGTTTTAGTATAAGAACACACATGCAATGACTCTAGTGGTTGATCCATGTGTGGTTTGTGGAAATAAAACACATGCAATGACTCTAGTGGTTGATCCATGTGTGGTTTGTGGAAAGAAAACACATGCAGTGACCACTGGTGGATCCATGTCTGGTTTGTGGAAAAGAACACACATGCAATGACTCTAGTGGTTGATCCATGTTTGTTTGTGGAAATAACACACATGCAATGACTCTAGTGGTTGATCCATGTGTGGTTTGTGAAAAGAACACACCTGCAATGACTCTAGTGTTGGTTTTAGTATAAGAACACACATGCAATGACTCTAGTGGTTGATCCATGTTTGTTTGTGGAAATAACACACATCTAATGACTCTAGTGGTTGATCCATGTGTGGTTTGTGGAAAGAACACACATGCAATGACTAGTGGTTTATCCATATGTGGTTTGTGGAAAGAACACACATGCAATGACCACTGGTGGATCCATGTGTGGTTTGTGGAAAAGAACATACATGTAATGACTCTAGTGATGGTTTGTGGTTTTAGTATAAGAACACACATGCAATGACTCTAGTGGTTGATCCATGTGTGGTTTGTGGAAATAAAACACATGCAATGACTCTAGTGGTTGATCCATGTGTGGTTTGTGGAAAGAAAACACATGCAGTGACCACTGGTGGATCCATGTCTGGTTTGTGGAAAATAACACACATGCAATGACTCTAGTGGTTGATCCATGTTTGTTTGTGGAAATAACACACATGCAATGGCTCTAGTGGTTGATCCATGTGTGGTTTGTGAAAAGAACACACCTGCAATGACTCTAGTGTTGGTTTTAGTATAAGAACACACATGCAATTACTCTAGTGGTTGATCCATGTTTGTTTGTGGAAATGACACACATGTAATGACTCTAGTGGTTGATCCATGTGTGGTTTGTGGAAAGAACACACATGCAATGACTAGTGGTTTATCCATATGTGGTTTGTGGAAAGAACACACATGCAATGACCACTGGTGGATCCATGTGTGGTTTGTGGAAAAGAACATACATGTAATGACTCTAGTGATGGTTTGTGGTTTTAGTATAAGAACACACATGCAATGACTCTAGTGGTTGATCCATGTGTGGTTTGTGGAAAGAACACACATGCAATGACTAGTGGTTGATCCATATGTGGTTTGTGGAAAGAACACACATGCAATGACCACTGGTGGATCCACGTGTGGTTTGTGGAAAAGAACACACATGCAATGACTCTAGTACTGGTTTGTGGTTTTAGTATAAGAACACACATGCAATGACTCTAGTGGTTGATCCATGTGTGGTTTGTGGAAATAACACACATGCAATGACTCTAGTGGTTGATCCATGTGTGGTTTGTGGAAAGAACACACATGCAATGACCGCTGGTGGATCCATGTGTGGTTTGTGGAAAAGAACACACATGCAATGACTCTAGTAGTTGATCCATGTTTGTTTGTGGAAATAACACACATGCAATGACTCTAGTGGTTGAGCCATGTGTGGTTTGTGGAAATAAAACACATGCAATGACCACTGGTTGATCCATGTGTGGTTTGTGGAAAAGAACACACATGCAATGACTCTAGTGCTGGTTTGTGGTTTTAGTATAAGGACAAACATGCAATGATTCTAGTGATTGATCCATGTGTGGTTTGGGGAAATAACACACATGCAATGACCCTGGTTGATCCATGTGTGGTTTGTGGAAAGAGCACACATGCAATGACCACTGGTGGATCCATGTTTGGTTTGTGGAAAAGAACACACATGCAATGACTCTATTACTGGTTTGTGGTTTTAGTATAAGAACACACATGCAATGACTCTAGTGGTTGATCCATGTGTGGTTTGTGGAAATAAAACACATGCAATGACTCTAGTGGTTGATCCATGTGTGGTTTGTGGAAAGAAAACACATGCAGTGACCACTGGTGGATCAATGTCTGGTTTGTGGAAAAGAACACACATGCAATGACTCTAGTGGTTGATCCATGTTTGTTTGTGGAAATAACACACATGCAATGACTCTAGTGGTTGATCCATGTGTGGTTTGTGAAAAGAACACACCTGCAATGACTCTAGTGTTGGTTTTAGTATAAGAACACACATGCAATGACTCTAGTGGTTGATCCATGTTTGTTTGTGGAAATAACACACATGTAATGACTCTAGTGGTTGATCCATGTGTGGTTTGTGGAAAGAACACACATGCAATGACTAGTGGTTTATCCATATGTGGTTTGTGGAAATAACACACATGCAATGACTCTACTGGTTGATCCATGTGTGGTTTGTGGAAAGAACACACATGCAATGACCGCTGGTGGATCCATGTGTGGTTTGTGGAAAAGAACACACATGCAATGACTCTAGTAGTTGATCCATGTTTGTTTGTGGAAATAACACACATGCAATGACCCTAGTGGTTGAGCCATGTGTGGTTTGTGGAAAGAACACACATGCAATGACCACTGGTGGATCCATGTTGGTTTAGTGTAAGAACACAAATGCAATGACTCTACTACTGGTTTGTGATTTTAGTATAAGAACACACATGCAATGACTCTAGTGGTTGATCCATGTGTGGTTTGTGGAAATAACACACATGCAATGACTCTAGTGGTTGATCCATGTGTGGTTTGTGGAAAGAACACACATGCAATGACCGCTGGTGGATCCATGTGTGGTTTGTGGAAAAGAACACACATGCAATGACTCTATTACTGGTTTGTGGTTTTAGTATAAGAACACACATGCAATGACTCTAGTGGTTGATCCATGTGTGGTTTGTGGAAATAAAACACATGCAATGACTCTAGTGGTTGATCCATGTGTGGTTTGTGGAAAGAAAACACATGCAGTGACCACTGGTGGATCCATGTCTGGTTTGTGGAAAAGAACACACATGCAATGACTCTAGTGGTTGATCCATGTTTGTTTGTGGAAATAACACACATGCAATGACTCTAGTGGTTGATCCATGTGTGGTTTGTGAAAAGAACACACCTGCAATGACTCTAGTGTTGGTTTTAGTATAAGAACACACATGCAATGACTCTAGTGGTTGATCCATGTTTGTTTGTGGAAATAACACACATCTAATGACTCTAGTGGTTGATCCATGTGTGGTTTGTGGAAAGAACACACATGCAATGACTAGTGGTTTATCCATATGTGGTTTGTGGAAAGAACACACATGCAATGACCACTGGTGGATCCATGTGTGGTTTGTGGAAAAGAACATACATGTAATGACTCTAGTGATGGTTTGTGGTTTTAGTATAAGAACACACATGCAATGACTCTAGTGGTTGATCCATGTGTGGTTTGTGGAAATAAAACACATGCAATGACTCTAGTGGTTGATCCATGTGTGGTTTGTGGAAAGAAAACACATGCAGTGACCACTGGTGGATCCATGTCTGGTTTGTGGAAAAGAACACACATGCAATGACTCTAGTGGTTGATCCATGTTTGTTTGTGGAAATAACACACATGCAATGGCTCTAGTGGTTGATCCATGTGTGGTTTGTGAAAAGAACACACCTGCAATGACTCTAGTGTTGGTTTTAGTATAAGAACACACATGCAATGACTCTAGTGGTTGATCCATGTTTGTTTGTGGAAATGACACACATGTAATGACTCTAGTGGTTGATCCATGTGTGGTTTGTGGAAAGAACACACATGCAATGACTAGTGGTTTATCCATATGTGGTTTGTGGAAAGAACACACATGCAATGACCACTGGTGGATCCATGTGTGGTTTGTGGAAAAGAACATACATGTAATGACTCTAGTGATGGTTTGTGGTTTTAGTATAAGAACACACATGCAATGACTCTAGTGGTTGATCCATGTGTGGTTTGTGGAAAGAACACACATGCAATGACTAGTGGTTGATCCATATGTGGTTTGTGGAAAGAACACACATGCAATGACCACTGGTGGATCCACGTGTGGTTTGTGGAAAAGAACACACATGCAATGACTCTAGTACTGGTTTGTGGTTTTAGTATAAGAACACACATGCAATGACTCTAGTGGTTGATCCATGTGTGGTTTGTGGAAATAACACACATGCAATGACTCTAGTGGTTGATCCATGTGTGGTTTGTGGAAAGAACACACATGCAATGACCGCTGGTGGATCCATGTGTGGTTTGTGGAAAAGAACACACATGCAATGACTCTAGTAGTTGATCCATGTTTGTTTGTGGAAATAACACACATGCAATGACTCTAGTGGTTGAGCCATGTGTGGTTTGTGGAAATAAAACACATGCAATGACCACTGGTTGATCCATGTGTGGTTTGTGGAAAAGAACACACATGCAATGACTCTAGTGCTGGTTTGTGGTTTTAGTATAAGGACAAACATGCAATGATTCTAGTGATTGATCCATGTGTGGTTTGGGGAAATAACACACATGCAATGACCCTGGTTGATCCATGTGTGGTTTGTGGAAAGAACAGACATGCAATGACCACTGGTGGATCCATGTGTGGTTTGTGGAAAAGAACACACATGCAATGACTCTATTACTGGTTTGTGGTTTTAGTATAAGAACACACATGCAATGACTCTAGTGGTTGATCCATGTGTGGTTTGTGGAAATAAAACACATGCAATGACTCTAGTGGTTGATCCATGTGTGGTTTGTGGAAAGAAAACACATGCAGTGACCACTGGTGGATCAATGTCTGGTTTGTGGAAAAGAACACACATGCAATGACTCTAGTGGTTGATCCATGTTTGTTTGTGGAAATAACACACATGCAATGACTCTAGTGGTTGATCCATGTGTGGTTTGTGAAAAGAACACACCTGCAATGACTCTAGTGTTGGTTTTAGTATAAGAACACACATGCAATGACTCTAGTGGTTGATCCATGTTTGTTTGTGGAAATAACACACATGTAATGACTCTAGTGGTTGATCCATGTGTGGTTTGTGGAAAGAACACACATGCAATGACTAGTGGTTTATCCATATGTGGTTTGTGGAAATAACACACATGAAATGACTCTACTGGTTGATCCATGTGTGGTTTGTGGAAAGAACACACATGCAATGACCGCTGGTGGATCCATGTGTGGTTTGTGGAAAAGAACACACATGCAATGACTCTAGTAGTTGATCCATGTTTGTTTGTGGAAATAACACACATGCAATGACCCTAGTGGTTGAGCCATGTGTGGTTTGTGGAAAGAACACACATGCAATGACCACTGGTGGATCCATGTTGGTTTAGTGTAAGAACACAAATGCAATGACTCTACTACTGGTTTGTGATTTTAGTATAAGAACACACATGCAATGACTCTAGTGGTTGATCCATGTGTGGTTTGTGGAAATAACACACATGCAATGACTCTAGTGGTTGATCCATGTGTGGTTTATGGAAATAACACACATGCAATGACTAGTGCTTGATCCATATGTGGTTTGTGGAAAGAACACACATGCAATGACCACTGGTGGATCCATGTGTGGTTTGTGGAAAAGAACACACATGCAATGACTCTAGTGCTGGTTTGTGGTTTTAGTATAAGGACAAACATGCAATGATTTTAGTGGTTGATCCATGTGTGGTTTGGGGAAAGAACACACATGCAATGACTCTGGTTGATCCATGTGTGGTTTGTGGAAAGGACACACATGCAATGACCACTGGTGGATCCATGTGTGGTTTGTGGAAAAGAACACACATGCAATGACTCTAGTACTGGTTTGTGGTTTTAGTATAAGAATACACATGCAATAACTCTAGTGATTGATCCATGTGTGGTTTGTGGAAATAACACACATGCAATGACTCTAGTGGTTGATCCATGTGTGGTTTGTGGAAAGAACACACATGCAATGACCACTGGTGGATCCATGTCTGGTTTTTGGAAAAGAACACACATGCAATGAGTCTAGTGGTTGATCCATGTTTGTTTGTGGAAATAACACACATTCAATGACTCTAGTGGTTGATCCATGTGTGGTTTGTGAAAAGAACACACCTGCAATTACTCTAGTGTTGGTTTTAGTATAAGAACACACATGCAATGACTCTAGTGGTTGATGCATGTTTGTTTGTGGAAATAACACACATGTAGTGACTCTAGTGGTTGATCCATGTGTGGTTTGTGAAAAGAACACACATGCAATGACTCTGGTTGATCCATGTGTGGTTTGTGGAAATAACACACATGCAATGACTCTAGTGGTTAATCCATGTGTGGTTTGTGGAAACAACACACATGCAATGACCACTGGTGGACCCATGTGTGGTTTGTGGAAAAGAACACACATGCAATGACTCTAGTGGTTGATCCATGTTTGTTTGTGGAAATAACACACATGCAATGACTCTAGTGGTTGATCCATGCGTGGTTTGTGAAAATAACACACATGCAATGACTCTAGTGGTTGTTTTAGTATAAGAACACACATGCAATGACTCTGGTGGTTGATCCATGTGTGGTTTGTGGAAATAACACACATGCAATGACTCTAGTGGTTGATCCATGTGTGGTTTGTGGAAATAACACACATGCAATGACTCTAGTGGTTGATCCATGTGTGGTTTGTGGAAAAGAACACACATGCAATGACTCTAGTGTTGGTTTGTGGTTTTAGTATAAGAACAAACATGCAATGACTCTAGTGGTTGATCCATGTGTGGTTTGTGGAAAGAACACACATGCAATGACTAGTGGTTTATCCATATGTGGTTTGTGGAAAGAACACACATGCAATGACCACTGGTGGATCCATGTGTGGTTTGTGGAAAAGAACACACATGCAATGACTCTAGTGCTGGTTTGTGGTTTTAGTATAAGAACACACATGCAATGACTCTAGTGGTTGATCCATGTGTGGTTTGTGGAAAGAACACACATGCAATGACTCTGGTTGATCCATGTGTGGTTTGTGGAAAGAACACACATGCAATGACCACTAGTGGATCCATGTGTGGTTTGTAGAAAAGAACAAACATGCAATGACTCTAGTACTGGTTTGTGGTTTTAGTATAAGAACACACATGCAATAACTCTAGTGGTTGATCCATGTGTGGTTTGTGGAAATAACACACATGCAATGACTCTAGTGGTTGATCCATGTGTGGTTTGTGGAAAGAACACACATGCAATGACCGCTGGTGGATCCATGTGTGGTTTGTGGAAAAGAACACACATGCAATGACTCTAGTAGTTGATCCAAGTTTGTTTGTGGAAATAACACACATGCAATGACTCTAGTGGTTGAGCCATGTGTGGTTTGTGGAAAGAACACACATGCAATGACCACTGGTGGATCCATGTTGGTTTAGTGTAAGAACACACATGCAATGACTCTAGTACTGGTTTGTGATTTTAGTATAAGAACACACATGCAATGACTCTAGTGGTTGATCCATGTGTGGTTTGTGGAAATAACACACATGCAATGACTCTAGCGGTTGATCCATGTGTGGTTTGTGGAAATAACACACATGCAATGACTAGTGCTGATCCATATGTGGTTTGTGGAAAGAACACACATGCAATGATCACTGGTGGATCCATGTGTGGTTTGTGGAAAAGAACACACATGAAATGACTCTAGTGCTGGTTTATGGTTTTAGTATAAGGACAAACATGCAATGATTTTAGTGGTTGATCCATGTGTGGTTTGGGGAAAGGACACACATGCAATGACTCTGGTTGATCCATGTGTGGTCTGTGGAAAGGACACACATGCAATGACCACTGGTGGATCCATGTGTGGTTTGTGGAAAAGAACACACATGCAATGACTCTAGTGATTGATCCATGTGTGGTTTGTGGAAATAACACACATGCAATGACTCTAGTGGTTGATCCATGTGTGGTTTGTGGAAAGAACACACATGCAATGACCACTGGTGGATCCATGTTGGTTTGTGGAAAAGAACACACATGCAATGACTCTAGTGGTTGATCCATGTTTGTTTGTGGAAATAACACACATGCAATGACTGTAGTGGTTGATCCATGTGCGGTTTGTGAAAAGAACACACCTGCAATGACTCTAGTGTTGGTTTTAGTATAAGAACACACATGCAATGACTCTAGTGGTTGATCCAGGTTTGTTTGTGGAAATAACACACATGTAATGACTCTAGTGGTTGATCCATGTATGGTTTGTGAAAAGAACACACATGCAATGACTCTGGTTGATCCATGTGTGGTTTGTGGAAATAACACACATGCAATGACTCTAGTGGTTAATCCATGTGTGGTTTGTGGAAAGAACACACATGCAATGACCACTGGTGGACCCATGTGTGGTTTGTGGAAAAGAACACACATGCAATGACTCTAGTGGTTGATCCATGTTTGTTTGTGGAAATAACACACATGCAATGACTCTAGTTGTTGATCGATGTCTGGTTTGTGAAAATAACACACATGAAATGACTCTAGTGCTGGTTTATGGTTTTAGTATAAGGACAAACATGCAATGATTTTAGTGGTTGATCCATGTGTGGTTTGGGGAAAGGACACACATGCAATGACTCTGGTTGATCCATGTGTGGTCTGTGGAAAGGACACACATGCAATGACCACTGGTGGATCCATGTGTGGTTTGTGGAAAAGAACACACATGCAATGACTCTAGTGATTGATCCATGTGTGGTTTGTGGAAATAACACACATGCAATGACTCTAGTGGTTGATCCATGTGTGGTTTGTGGAAAGAACACACATGCAATGACCACTGGTGGATCCATGTTGGTTTGTGGAAAAGAACACACATGCAATGACTCTAGTGGTTGATCCATGTTTGTTTGTGGAAATAACACACATGCAATGACTGTAGTGGTTGATCCATGTGCGGTTTGTGAAAAGAACACACCTGCAATGACTCTAGTGTTGGTTTTAGTATAAGAACACACATGCAATGACTCTAGTGGTTGATCCAGGTTTGTTTGTGGAAATAACACACATGTAATGACTCTAGTAGTTGATCCATGTATGGTTTGTGAAAAGAACACACATGCAATGACTCTGGTTGATCCATGTGTGGTTTGTGGAAATAACACACATGCAATGACTCTAGTGGTTAATCCATGTGTGGTTTGTGGAAAGAACACACATGCAATGACCACTGGTGGACCCATGTGTGGTTTGTGGAAAAGAACACACATGCAATGACTCTAGTGGTTGATCCATGTTTGTTTGTGGAAATAACACACATGCAATGACTCTAGTTGTTGATCGATGTCTGGTTTGTGAAAATAACACACATGCAATGACTCTAGTGGTTGTTTTAGTATAAGAACACACATGCAATGACTCTAGTGGTTGATCCATGTGTGGTTTGTGGAAATAACCACATGCAATGACTAGTGGTTCATCCATATGTGGTTTGTGGAAAGAACACACATGCAATGACCACTGGTTGATCCATGTGTGGTTTGTGGAAAAGAACACACATGCAATGACTCTAGTGCTGGTTTGTGGTTTTAGTATAAGAACAAACATGCAATGAATCTAGTGGCTGATCCATGTGTGGTTTGTGGAAAGAACACACATGCAATGACTAGTGGTTGATCCATATGTCGTTTGTGGAAAGAACCCACATGCAATGACCACTGGTGGATCCATGTGTGGTTTGTGGAAAAGAACATACATGCAATGACTCTAGTGCTGGTTTGTGGTTTTAGTATAAGAACACACATGCAATGACTCTAGTGGTTGATCCATGTGTGGTTTTTGGAAAGAACACACATGCAATGACTCTGGTTGATCCATGTGTGGTTTCTGGAAAGAACACACATGCAATGACCACTGGTGGATCCATGTGTGGTTTGTGGAAAAGAACACACATGCAATGACTCTAGTACTGGTTTGTGGTTTTAGTATAAGAACACACATGCAATGACTCTGGTGGTTGATCTATGTGTGGTTTGTGGAAATAACACACATGCAATGACTCTAGTGGTTGATCCATGTGTGGTTTGTGGAAAGAACACACATGCAATGACTGCTGGTGGATCCATGTGTGGTTTGTGGAAAAGAACACACATGCAATGACTCTAGTAGTTGATCCATGTTTGTTTGTGGAAATAACACACATGCAATGACTCTAGTGGTTGAGCCATGTGTGGTTCGTGGAAAGAACACACATGCAATGACCACTGGTGGATCCATGTTGGTTTTAGTGTAAGAACACACATGCAATGACTCTAGTACTGGTTTGTGGTTTTAGTATAAGAACACACATGCAATGACTCTAGTGGTTGATCCATGTGTGGTTTCTGGAAATAACACACATGCAATGACTCTAGTGGTTGATCCATGTGTGGTTTGTGGAAATAACACACATGCAATGACTGGTGGTTGATCCATATGTGGTTTGTGGAAAGAACACACATGCAATGACCACTGGTTGATCCATGTGTGGTTTGTGGAAAAGAACACACATGCAATGACTCTAGTGCTGGTTTGTGGTTTTAGTATAAGGACAAACATGCAATGATTCTAGTGATTGATCCATGTGTGGTTTGGGGAAAGAACACACATGCAATGACCCTGGTTGATCCATGTGTGGTTTGTGGAAAGAACACACATGCAATGACCACTGGTGGATCCATGTGTGGTTTGTGGAAAAGAACACACATGCAATGACTCTATTACTGGTTTGTGGTTTTAGTATAAGAACACACATGCAATGACTCTAGTGGTTGATCCATGTGTGGTTTGTGGAAATAAAACACATGCAATGACTCTAGTGGTTGATCCATGTGTGGTTTGTGGAAAGAAAACACATGCAGTGACCACTGGTGGATCCATGTCTGGTTTGTGGAAAAGAACACACATGCAATGACTCTAGTGGTTGATCCATGTTTGTTTGTGGAAATAACACACATGCAATGACTCTAGTGGTTGATCCATGTGTGGTTTGTGAAAAGAACACACCTGCAATGACTCTAGTGTTGGTTTTAGTATAAGAACACACATGCAATGACTCTAGTGGTTGATCCATGTTTGTTTGTGGAAATAACACACATCTAATGACTCTAGTGGTTGATCCATGTGTGGTTTGTGGAAATAACACACATGCAGTGACTAGTGGTTTATCCATATGTGGTTTGTGGAAAGAACACACATGCAATGACCACTGGTGGATCCATGTGTGGTTTGTGGAAAAGAACATACATGTAATGACTCTAGTGATGGTTTGTGGTTTTAGTATAAGAACACACATGCAATGACTCTAGTGGTTGATCCATGTGTGGTTTGTGGAAATAAAACACATGCAATGACTCTAGTGGTTGATCCATGTGTGGTTTGTGGAAAGAAAACACATGCAGTGACCACTGGTGGATCCATGTCTGGTTTGTGGAAAAGAACACACATGCAATGACTCTAGTGGTTGATCCATGTTTGTTTGTGGAAATAACACACATGCAATGGCTCTAGTGGTTGATCCATGTGTGGTTTGTGAAAATAACACACCTTCAATGACTCTAGTGTTGGTTTTAGTATAAGAACACACATGCAATGACTCTAGTGGTTGATCCATGTTTGTTTGTGGAAATGACACACATGTAATGACTCTAGTGGTTGATCCATGTGTGGTTTGTGGAAAGAACACACATGCAATGACTAGTGGTTTATCCATATGTGGTTTGTGGAAAGAACACACATGCAATGACCACTGGTGGATCCATGTGTGGTTTGTGGAAAAGAACATACATGTAATGACTCTAGTGATGGTTTGTGGTTTTAGTATAAGAACACACATGCAATGACTCTAGTGGTTGATCCATGTGTGGTTTGTGGAAAGAACACACATGCAATGACTAGTGGTTGATCCATATGTGGTTTGTGGAAAGAACACACATGCAATGACCACTGGTGGATCCACGTGTGGTTTGTGGAAAAGAACACACATGCAATGACTCTAGTACTGGTTTGTGGTTTTAGTATAAGAACACACATGCAATGACTCTAGTGGTTGATCCATGTGTGGTTTGTGGAAATAACACACATGCAATGACTCTAGTGGTTGATCCATGTGTGGTTTGTGGAAAGAACACACATGCAATGACCGCTGGTGGATCCATGTGTGGTTTGTGGAAAAGAACACACATGCAATGACTCTAGTAGTTGATCTATGTTTGTTTGTGGAAATAACACACATGCAATGACTCTAGTGGTTGAGCCATGTGTGGTTTGTGGAAATAAAACACATGCAATGACCACTGGTTGATCCATGTGTGGTTTGTGGAAAAGAACACACATGCAATGACTCTAGTGCTGGTTTGTGGTTTTAGTATAAGGACAAACATGCAATGATTCTAGTGATTGATCCATGTGTGGTTTGGGGAAATAACACACATGCAATGACCCTGGTTGATCCATGTGTGGTTTGTGGAAAGAACACACATGCAATGACCACTGGTGGATCCATGTGTGGTTTGTGGAAAAGAACACACATGCAATGACTCTATTACTGGTTTGTGGTTTTAGTATAAGAACACACATGCAATGACTCTAGTGGTTGATCCATGTGTGGTTTGTGGAAATAAAACACATGCAATGACTCTAGTGGTTGATCCATGTGTGGTTTGTGGAAAGAAAACACATGCAGTGACCACTGGTGGATCAATGTCTAGTTTGTGGAAAAGAACACACATGCAATGACTCTAGTGGTTGATCCATGTTTGTTTGTGGAAATAACACACATGCAATGACTCTAGTGGTTGATCCATGTGTGGTTTGTGAAAAGAACACACCTGCAATGACTCTAGTGTTGGTTTTAGTATAAGAACACACATGCAATGACTCTAGTGGTTGATCCATGTTTGTTTGTGGAAATAACACACATGTAATGACTCTAGTGGTTGATCCATGTGTGGTTTGTGGAAAGAACACACATGCAATGACTAGTGGTTTATCCATATGTGGTTTGTGGAAATAACACACATGCAATGACTCTACTAGTTGATCCATGTGTGGTTTGTGGAAAGAACACACATGCAATGACCGCTGGTGGATCCATGTGTGGTTTGTGGAAAAGAACACACATGCAATGACTCTAGTAGTTGATCCATGTTTGTTTGTGGAAATAACACATATGCAATGACCCTAGTGGTTGAGCCATGTGTGGTTTGTGGAAAGAACACACATGCAATGACCACTGGTGGATCCATGTTGGTTTAGTGTAAGAACACAAATACAATGACTCTACTACTGGTTTGTGATTTTAGTATAAGAACACACATGCAATGGCTCTAGTGGTTGATCCATGTGTGGTTTGTGGAAATAGCACACATGCAATGACTCTAGTGGTTGATCCATGTGTGGTTTATGGAAATAACACACATGCAATGACTAGTTCTTGATCCATATGTGGTTTGTGGAAAGAACACACATGCAATGACCACTGGTGGATCCATGTGTGGTTTGTGGAAAAGAACACACATGCAATGACTCTAGTGCTGGTTTGTGGTTTTAGTATAAGGACAAACATGCAATGATTTTAGTGGTTGATCCATGTGTGGTTTGGGGAAAGAACACACATGCAATGACTCTGGTTGATCCATGTGTGGTTTGTGGAAAGGACACACATGCAATGACCACTGGTGGATCCATGTGTGGTTTGTGGAAAAGAACACACATGCAATGACTCTAGTACTGGTTTGTGGTTTTAGTATAAGAATACACATGCAATAACTCTAGTGATTGATCCATGTGTGGTTTGTGGAAATAACACACATGCAATGACTCTAGTGGTTGACCCATGTGTGGTTTGTGGAAAGAACACACATGCAATGACCACTGGTGGATCCATGTCTGGTTTTTGGAAAAGAACACACATGCAATGAGTCTAGTGGTTGATCCATGTTTGTTTGTGGAAATAACACACATGCAATGACTCTAGTGGTTGATCCATGTGTGGTTTGTGAAAAGAACACACCTGCAATGACTCTAGTGTTGGTTTTAGTATAAGAACACACATGCAATGACTCTAGTGGTTGATGCATGTTTGTTTGTGGAAATAACACACATGTTATGACTCTAGTGGTTGATCCATGTGTGGTTTGTGAAAAGAACACACATGCAATGACTCTGGTTGATCCATGTGTGGTTTGTGGAAATAACACACATGCAATGACTCTAGTGGTTAATCCATGTGTGGTTTGTGGAAACAACACACATGCAATGACCACTGGTGGACCCATGTGTGGTTTGTGGAAAAGAACACACATGCAATGACTCTAGTGGTTGATCCATGTTTGTTTGTGGAAATAACACACATGCAATGACTCTAGTGGTTGATCCATGTGTGGTTTGTGAAAATAACACACATGCAATGACTCTAGTGGTTGTTTTAGTATAAGAACACACATGCAATGACTCTGGTGGTTGATCCATGTGTGGTTTGTGGAAATAACACACATGCAATGACTCTAGTGGTTGATCCATGTGTGGTTTGTGGAAATAACACACATGCAATGACTCTAGTGGTTGATCCATGTGTGGTTTGTGGAAAAGAACACACATGCAATGACTCTAGTGCTGGTTTGTGGTTTTAGTATAAGAACAAACATGCAATGACTCTAGTGGTTGATCCATGTGTGGTTTGTGGAAAGAACACACATGCAATGACCACTGGTGGATCCATGTGTGGTTTGTGGAAAAGAACACACATGCAATGACTCTAGTGCTGGTTTGTGGTTTTAGTATAAGAACACACATGCAATGACTCTAGTGGTTGATCCATGTGTGGTTTGTGGAAAGAACACACATGCAATGACTCTGGTTGATCCATGTGTGGTTTGTGGAAAGAACACACATGCAATGACCACTAGTGGATCCATGTGTGGTTTGTAGAAAAGAACACACATGCAATGACTCTAGTACTGGTTTGTGGTTTTAGTATAAGAACACACATGCAATGACTCTAGTGGTTGATCCATGTGTGGTTTGTGGAAATAACACACATGCAATGACTCTAGTGGGTGATCCATGTGTGGTTTGTGGAAAGAACACACATGCAATGACCGCTGGTGGATCCATGTGTGGTTTGTGGAAAAGAACACACATGCAATGACTCTAGTAGTTGATCCAAGTTTGTTTGTGGAAATAACACACATGCAATGACTCTAGTGGTTGAGCCATGTGTGGTTTGTGGAAATAACACACATGCAATGACCACTGGTGGATCCATGTTGGTTTTAGTGTAAGAACACACATGCAATGACTCTAGTAGTGGTTTGTGGTTTTAGTATAAGAACACACATGCAATGACTCTAGTGGTTGATCCATGTGTGGTTTGGGGAAATAACACACATGCAATGACTCTAGTGGTTGATCCATGTGTGGTTTGTGGAAATAACACACATGCAATGACTAGTGGTTGATCCATATGTGGTTTGTGGAAAGAACACACATGCAATGACCACTGGTGGATCCATGTGTGGTTTGTGGAAAAGAACACACATGCAATGACTCTGGTGCTGGTTTGTGGTTTTAGTATAAGGACAAACATGCAATGACACTAGTGGTTGATCCATGTGTGGTTTGGGGAAAGAACACACATGCAATGACTCTGGTTGATCCATGTGTGGTTTGTGGAAAGAACACACATGCAATGACCACTGGTGGATCCATGTGTGGTTTGTGGAAAAGAACACACATGCAATGCCTCTAGTACTGGTTTGTGGTTTTAGTATAAGAACACACATGCAATGACTCTAGTGGTTGATCCATGTGTGGTTTGTGGAAAGAAAACACATGCAGTGACCACTGGTGGATCCATGTCTGGTTTGTGGAAAAGAACACACATGCAATGACTCTAGTGGTTGATCCATGTTTGTTTGTGGAAATAACACACATGCAATGACTCTAGTGGTTGATCCATGTGTGGTTTGTGAAAAGAACACACCTGCAATGACTCTAGTGTTGGTTTTAGTATGAGAACACACATGCAATGACTCTAGTGGTTGAACCATGTTTGTTTGAGGAAATAACACACATGTAATGACTCTAGTGGTTGATCCATGTGTGGTTTTTGAAAAGAACACACATGCAATGACTCTGGTTGATCCATGTCTGGTTTGTGGAAATAACGCACATGCAATGACTCTAGTGGTTAATCCATGTGTGGTTTGTGGAAAGAACACACATGCAATGACCACTGGTGGACCCATGTGTGGTTTGTGGAAAAGAACACACATGCAATGACTCTAGTGGTTGATCCATGTTTGTTTGTGGAAATAACACACATTCAATGACTCTAGTGGTTGATCCATGTGTGGTTTGTGAAAATAACACACATGCAATGACTCTAGTGGTTGTTTTAGTATAAGAACACACGTGCAATGACTCTGGTGGTTGATCCATGTGTGGTTTGTGGAAATAACACACATGCAATGACTAGTGGTTGATCCATATGTGGTTTGTGGAAAGAACACACATGCAATGACCACTGGTGGATCCATGTGTGGTTTGTGGAAAAGAACACACATACATTGACTCTAGTGCTGGTATGTGGTTTTAGTATAAGAACACACATGCAATGACTCTAGTGGTTGATCCAGGTTTGTTTGTGGAAATAACACACATGTAATGACTCTAGTGGTTGATCCATGTATGGTTTGTGAAAAGAACACACATGCAATGACTCTGGTTGATCCATGTGTGGTTTGTGGAAATAACACACATGCAATGACTCTAGTGGTTAATCCATGTGTGGTTTGTGGAAAGAACACACATGCAATGACCACTGGTGGACCCATGTGTGGTTTGTGGAAAAGAACACACATGCAATGACTCTAGTGGTTGATCCATGTTTGTTTGTGGAAATAACACACATGCAATGACTCTAGTTGTTGATCGATGTCTGGTTTGTGAAAATAACACACATGCAATGACTCTAGTGGTTGTTTTAGTATAAGAACACACATGCAATGACTCTAGTGGTTGATCCATGTGTGGTTTGTGGAAATAACCACATGCAATGACTAGTGGTTGATCCATATGTGGTTTGTGGAAAGAACACACATGCAATGACCACTGGTTGATCCATGTGTGGTTTGTGGAAAAGAACACACATGCAATGACTCTAGTGCTGGTTTGTGGTTTTAGTATAAGAACAAACATGCAATGACTCTAGTGGCTGATCCATGTGTGGTTTGTGGAAAGAACACACATGCAATGACTAGTGGTTGATCCATATGTCGTTTGTGGAAAGAACCCACATGCAATGACCACTGGTGGATCCATGTGTGGTTTGTGGAAAAGAACATACATGCAATGAATCTAGTGCTGGTTTGTGGTTTTAGTATAAGAACACACATGCAATGACTCTAGTGGTTGATCCATGTGTGGTTTTTGGAAAGAACACACATGCAATGACTCTGGTTGATCCATGTGTGGTTTCTGGAAAGAACACACATGCAATGACCACTGGTGGATCCATGTGTGGTTTGTGGAAAAGAACACACATGCAATGACTCTAGTACTGGTTTGTGGTTTTAGTATAAGAACACACATGCAATGACTCTGGTGGTTGATCTATGTGTGGTTTGTGGAAATAACACACATGCAATGACTCTAGTGGTTGATCCATGTGTGGTTTGTGGAAAGAACACACATGCAATGACCGCTGGTGGATCCATGTGTGGTTTGTGGAAAAGAACACACATGCAATGACTCTAGTAGTTGATCCATGTTTGTTTGTGGAAATAACACACATGCAATGACTCTAGTGGTTGAGCCATGTGTGGTTCGTGGAAAGAACACACATGCAATGACCACTGGTGGATCCATGTTGGTTTTAGTGTAAGAACACACATGCAATGACTCTAGTACTGGTTTGTGGTTTTAGTATAAGAACACACATGCAATGACTCTAGTGGTTGATCCATGTGTGGTTTCTGGAAATAACACACATGCAATGACTCTAGTGGTTGATCCATGTGTGGTTTGTGGAAATAACACACATGCAATGACTGGTGGTTGATCCATATGTGGTTTGTGGAAAGAACACACATGCAATGACCACTGGTTGATCCATGTGTGGTTTGTGGAAAAGAACACACATGCAATGACTCTAGTGCTGGTTTGTGGTTTTAGTATAAGGACAAACATGCAATGATTCTAGTGATTGATCCATGTGTGGTTTGGGGAAAGAACACACATGCAATGACCCTGGTTGATCCATGTGTGGTTTGTCGAAAGAACACACATGCAATGACCACTGGTGGATCCATGTGTGGTTTGTGGAAAAGAACACACATGCAATGACTCTATTACTGGTTTGTGGTTTTAGTATAAGAACACACATGCAATGACTCTAGTGGTTGATCCATGTGTGGTTTGTGGAAATAAAACACATGCAATGACTCTAGTGGTTGATCCATGTGTGGTTTGTGGAAAGAAAACACATGCAGTGACCACTGGTGGATCCATGTCTGGTTTGTGGAAAAGAACACACATGCAATGACTCTAGTGGTTGATCCATGTTTGTTTGTGGAAATAACACACATGCAATGACTCTAGTGGTTGATCCATGTGTGGTTTGTGAAAAGAACACACCTGCAATGACTCTAGTGTTGGTTTTAGTATAAGAACACACATGCAATGACTCTAGTGGTTGATCCATGTTTGTTTGTGGAAATAACACACATCTAATGACTCTAGTGGTTGATCCATGTGTGGTTTGTGGAAAGAACACACATGCAATGACTAGTGGTTTATCCATATGTGGTTTGTGGAAAGAACACACATGCAATGACCACAGGTGGATCCATGTGTGGTTTGTGGAAAAGAACATACATGTAATGACTCTAGTGATGGTTTGTGGTTTTAGTATAAGAACACACATGCAATGACTCTAGTGGTTGATCCATGTGTGGTTTGTGGAAATAAAACACATGCAATGACTCTAGTGGTTGATCCATGTGTGGTTTGTGGAAAGAAAACACATGCAGTGACCACTGGTGGATCCATGTCTGGTTTGTGGAAAAGAACACACATGCAATGACTCTAGTGGTTGATCCATGTTTGTTTGTGGAAATAACACACATGCAATGGCTCTAGTGGTTGATCCATGTGTGGTTTGTGAAAAGAACACACCTGCAATGACTCTAGTGTTGGTTTTAGTATAAGAACACACATGCAATGACTCTAGTGGTTGATCCATGTTTGTTTGTGGAAATGACACACATGTAATGACTCTAGTGGTTGATCCATGTGTGGTTTGTGGAAAGAACACACATGCAATGACTAGTGGTTTATCCATATGTGGTTTGTGGAAAGAACACACATGCAATGACCACTGGTGGATCCATGTGTGGTTTGTGGAAAAGAACATACATGTAATGACTCTAGTGATGGTTTGTGGTTTTAGTATAAGAACACACATGCAATGACTCTAGTGGTTGATCCATGTGTGGTTTGTGGAAAGAACACACATGCAATGACTAGTGGTTGATCCATATGTGGTTTGTGGAAAGAACACACATGCAATGACCACTGGTGGATCCACGTGTGGTTTGTGGAAAAGAACACACATGCAATGACTCTAGTACTGGTTTGTGGTTTTAGTATAAGAACACACATGCAATGACTCTAGTGGTTGATCCATGTGTGGTTTGTGGAAATAACACACATGCAATGACTCTAGTGGTTGATCCATGTGTGGTTTGTGGAAAGAACACACATGCAATGACCGCTGGTGGATCCATGTGTGGTTTGTGGAAAAGAACACACATGCAATGACTCTAGTAGTTGATCTATGTTTGTTTGTGGAAATAACACACATGCAATGACTCTAGTGGTTGAGCCATGTGTGGTTTGTGGAAATAAAACACATGCAATGACCACTGGTTGATCCATGTGTGGTTTGTGGAAAAGAACACACATGCAATGACTCTAGTGCTGGTTTGTGGTTTTAGTATAAGGACAAACATGCAATGATTCTAGTGATTGATCCATGTGTGTTTTGGGGAAATAACACACATGCAATGACCCTGGTTGATCCATGTGTGGTTTGTGGAAAGAACACACATGCAATGACCACTGGTGGATCCATGTGTGGTTTGTGGAAAAGAACACACATGCAATGACTCTATTACTGGTTTGTGGTTTTAGTATAAGAACACACATGCAATGACTCTAGTGGTTGATCCATGTGTGGTTTGTGGAAATAAAACACATGCAATGACTCTAGTGGTTGATCCATGTGTGGTTTGTGGAAAGAAAACACATGCAGTGACCACTGGTGGATCAATGTCTGGTTTGTGGAAAAGAACACACATGCAATGACTCTAGTGGTTGATCCATGTTTGTTTGTGGAAATAACACACATGCAATGACTCTAGTGGTTGATCCATGTGTGGTTTGTGAAAAGAACACACCTGCAATGACTCTAGTGTTAGTTTTAGTATAAGAACACACATGCAATGACTCTAGTGGTTGATCCATGTTTGTTTGTGGAAATAACACACATGTAATGACTCTAGTGGTTGATCCATGTGTGGTTTGTGGAAAGAACACACATGCAATGACTAGTGGTTTATCCATATGTGGTTTTTGGAAATAACACACATGCAATGACTCTACTGGTTGATCCATGTGTGGTTTGTGGAAAGAACACACATGCAATGACCGCTGGTGGATCCATGTGTGGTTTGTGGAAAAGAACACACATGCAATGACTCTAGTAGTTGATCCATGTTTGTTTGTGGAAATAACACACATGCAATGACCCTAGTGGTTGAGCCATGTGTGGTTTGTGGAAAGAACACACATGCAATGACCACTGGTGGATCCATGTTGGTTTAGTGTAAGAACACAAATGCAATGACTCTACTACTGGTTTGTGATTTTAGTATAAGAACACACATGCAATGACTCTAGTGGTTGATCCATGTGTGGTTTGTGGAAATAACACACATGCAATGACTCTAGTGGTTGATCCATGTGTGGTTTATGGAAATAACACACATGCAATGACTAGTGCTTGATCCATATGTGGTTTGTGGAAAGAACACACATGCAATGACCACTGGTGGATCCATGTGTGGTTTGTGGAAAAGAACACACATGCAATGACTCTAGTGCTGGTTTGTGGTTTTAGTATAAGGACAAACATGCAATGATTTTAGTGGTTGATCCATGTGTGGTTTGGGGAAAGAACACACATGCAATGACTCTGGTTGATCCATGTGTGGTTTGTGGAAAGGACACACATGCAATGACCACTGGTGGATCCATGTGCGGTTTGTGGAAAAGAACACACATGCAATGACTCTAGTACTGGTTTGTGGTTTTAGTATAAGAATACACATGCAATAACTCTAGTGATTGATCCATGTGTGGTTTGTGGAAATAACACACATGCAATGACTCTAGTGGTTGATCCATGTGTGGTTTGTGGAAAGAACACACATGCAATGACTCTAGTAGTTGATCTATGTTTGTTTGTGGAAATAACACACATGCAATGACTCTAGTGGTTGAGCCATGTGTGGTTTGTGGAAATAAAACACATGCAATGACCACTGGTTGATCCATGTGTGGTTTGTGGAAAAGAACACACATGCAATGACTCTAGTGCTGGTTTGTGGTTTTAGTATAAGGACAAACATGCAATGATTCTAGTGATTGATCCATGTGTGTTTTGGGGAAATAACACACATGCAATGACCCTGGTTGATCCATGTGTGGTTTGTGGAAAGAACACACATGCAATGACCACTGGTGGATCCATGTGTGGTTTGTGGAAAAGAACACACATGCAATGACTCTATTACTGGTTTGTGGTTTTAGTATAAGAACACACATGCAATGACTCTAGTGGTTGATCCATGTGTGGTTTGTGGAAATAAAACACATGCAATGACTCTAGTGGTTGATCCATGTGTGGTTTGTGGAAAGAAAACACATGCAGTGACCACTGGTGGATCAATGTCTGGTTTGTGGAAAAGAACACACATGCAATGACTCTAGTGGTTGATCCATGTTTGTTTGTGGAAATAACACACATGCAATGACTCTAGTGGTTGATCCATGTGTGGTTTGTGAAAAGAACACACCTGCAATGACTCTAGTGTTAGTTTTAGTATAAGAACACACATGCAATGACTCTAGTGGTTGATCCATGTTTGTTTGTGGAAATAACACACATGTAATGACTCTAGTGGTTGATCCATGTGTGGTTTGTGGAAAGAACACACATGCAATGACTAGTGGTTTATCCATATGTGGTTTTTGGAAATAACACACATGCAATGACTCTACTGGTTGATCCATGTGTGGTTTGTGGAAAGAACACACATGCAATGACCGCTGGTGGATCCATGTGTGGTTTGTGGAAAAGAACACACATGCAATGACTCTAGTAGTTGATCCATGTTTGTTTGTGGAAATAACACACATGCAATGACCCTAGTGGTTGAGCCATGTGTGGTTTGTGGAAAGAACACACATGCAATGACCACTGGTGGATCCATGTTGGTTTAGTGTAAGAACACAAATGCAATGACTCTACTACTGGTTTGTGATTTTAGTATAAGAACACACATGCAATGACTCTAGTGGTTGATCCATGTGTGGTTTGTGGAAATAACACACATGCAATGACTCTAGTGGTTGATCCATGTGTGGTTTATGGAAATAACACACATGCAATGACTAGTGCTTGATCCATATGTGGTTTGTGGAAAGAACACACATGCAATGACCACTGGTGGATCCATGTGTGGTTTGTGGAAAAGAACACACATGCAATGACTCTAGTGCTGGTTTGTGGTTTTAGTATAAGGACAAACATGCAATGATTTTAGTGGTTGATCCATGTGTGGTTTGGGGAAAGAACACACATGCAATGACTCTGGTTGATCCATGTGTGGTTTGTGGAAAGGACACACATGCAATGACCACTGGTGGATCCATGTGCGGTTTGTGGAAAAGAACACACATGCAATGACTCTAGTACTGGTTTGTGGTTTTAGTATAAGAATACACATGCAATAACTCTAGTGATTGATCCATGTGTGGTTTGTGGAAATAACACACATGCAATGACTCTAGTGGTTGATCCATGTGTGGTTTGTGGAAAGAACACACATGCAATGACCACTGGTGGATCCATGTCTGGTTTTTGGAAAAGAACACACATGCAATGAGTCTAGTGGTTGATCCATGTTTGTTTGTGGAAATAACACACATGCAATGACTCTAGTGGTTGATCCATGTGTGGTTTGTGAAAAGAACACACCTGCAATGACTCTAGTGTTGGTTTTAGTATAAGAACACACATGCAATGACTCTAGTGGTTGATGCATGTTTGTTTGTGGAAATAACACACATGTAATGACTCTAGTGGTTGATCCATGTGTGGTTTGTGGAAATAACACACATGCAATGACTCTAGTGGTTAATCCATGTGTGGTTTGTGGAAACAACACACATGCAATGACCACTGGTGGACCCATGTGTGGTTTGTGGAAAAGAACACACATGCAATGACTCTAGTGGTTGATCCATGTTTGTTTGTGGAAATAACACACATGCAATGACTCTAGTGGTTGATCCATGTGTGGTTTGTGAAAATAACACACATGCAATGACTCTAGTGGTTGTTTTAGTATAAGAACACACATGCAATGACTCAGGTGGTTGATCCATGTGTGGTTTGTGGAAATAACACACATGCAATGACTCTAGTGGTTGATCCATGTGTGGTTTGTGGAAATAACACACATGCAATGACTCTAGTGGTTGATCCATGTGTGGTTTGTGGAAAAGAACACACATGCAATGACTCTAGTGCTGGTTTGTGGTTTTAGTATAAGAACAAACATGCAATGACTCTAGTGGTTGATCCATGTGTGGTTTGTGGAAAGAACACACATGCAATGACCACTAGTGGATCCATGCGTGGTTTGTGGAAAAGAACACACATGCAATGACTCTAGTAGTTGATCCATGTTTGTTTGTGGAAATAACACATATGCAATGACTCTAGTGGTTGATCCATGTGTGGTTTGTGGAAAGAACACACATGCAATGACCGCTGGTGGATCCATGTGTGGTTTGTGGAAAAGAACACACATGCAATGACTCTAGTAGTTGATCCAAGTTTGTTTGTGGAAATAACACACATGCAATGACTCTAGTGGTTGAGCCATGTGTGGTTTGTGGAAAGAACACACATGCAATGACCACTGGTGGATCCATGTTGGTTTTAGTGTAAGAACACACATGCAATGACTCTAGTAGTGGTTTGTGGTTTTAGTATAAGAACACACATGCAATGACTCTAGTGGTTGATCCATGTGTGGTTTGGGGAAATAACACACATGCAATGACTCTAGTGGTTGATCCATGTGTGGTTTGTGGAAATAACACACATGCAATGACTAGTGGTTGATCCATATGTGGTTTGTGGAAAGAACACACATGCAATGACCACTGGTGGATCCATGTGTGGTTTGTGGAAAAGAACACACATGCAATGACTCTGGTGCTGGTTTGTGGTTTTAGTATAAGGACAAACATGCAATGACCCTAGTGGTTGATCCATGTGTGGTTTGGGGAAAGAACACACATGCAATGACTCTGGTTGATCCATGTGTGGTTTGTGGAAAGAACACACATGCAATGACCACTGGTGGATCCATGTGTGGTTTGTGGAAAAGAACACACATGCAATGCCTCTAGTACTGGTTTGTGGTTTTAGTATAAGAACACACATGCAATGACTCTAGTGGTTGATCCATGTGTGGTTTGTGGAAAGAAAACACATGCAGTGACCACTGGTGGATCCATGTCTGGTTTGTGGAAAAGAACACACATGCAATGACTCTAGTGGTTGATCCATGTTTGTTTGTGGAAATAACACACATGCAATGACTCTAGTGGTTGATCCATGTGTGGTTTGTGAAAAGAACACACCTGCAATGACTCTAGTGTTGGTTTTAGTATAAGAACACACATGCAATGACTCTAGTGGTTGAACCATGTTTGTTTGAGGAAATAACACACATGTAATGACTCTAGTGGTTGATCCATGTGTGGTTTTTGAAAAGAACACACATGCAATGACTCTGGTTGATCCATGTCTGGTTTGTGGAAATAACGCACATGCAATGACTCTAGTGGTTAATCCATGTGTGGTTTGTGGAAAGAACACACATGCAATGACCACTGGTGGACCCATGTGTGGTTTGTGGAAAAGAACACACATGCAATGACTCTAGTGGTTGATCCATGTTTGTTTGTGGAAATAACACACATGCAATGACTCTAGTGGTTGATCCATGTGTGGTTTGTGAAAATAACACACATGCAATGACTCTAGTGGTTGTTTTAGTATAAGAACACACGTGCAATGACTCTGGTGGTTGATCCATGTGTGGTTTGTGGAAATAACACACATGCAATGACTAGTGGTTGATCCATATGTGGTTTGTGGAAAGAACACACATGCAATGACCACTGGTGGATCCATGTGTGGTTTGTGGAAAAGAACACACATACATTGACTCTAGTGCTGGTATGTGGTTTTAGTATAAGTACAAACATGCAATGACTCTAGTGGTTGATCCATGTGTGGTTTGTGGAAAGAACACGCATGCAATGACTACTGGTTGATCCATATGTGGTTTGTGGAAAGAACACACATGCAATGACCACTGGTGGATCCATGTGTGGTTTGTGGAAAAGAACACACATGCAATGACTCTAGTGCTGGTTTGTGGTTTTAGTATAAGAACACACATGCAATGACTCTAGTGGTTGATCCATGTGTCGTTTGTGGAAAGAACACACATGCAATGACTCCGGTTGATCCATGTGTGGTTTGTGGAAAGAACACACATGCAATGACCACTAGTGGATCCATGTGTGGTTTGTGGGAAAGAACACACATGCAATGACTCTAGTACTGGTTTGTGGTTTTATTATAAGAACACACATGCAATGACTCTAGTGGTTGATCCATGTGTGGTTTGTGGAAATAACACACATGCAATGACTCTAGTGGTTGATCCATGTGTGGTTTGTGGAAAGAACACACATGCAATGACCGCTGGTGGATCCATGTGTGGTTTGTGGAAAAGAACACACATGCAATGACTCTAGTAGTTGATCCATGTTTGTTTGTGGAAATAACACACATGCAATGACTCTAGTGGTTGAGCTATGTGTGGTTTGTGGAAAGAACACACATGCAATGACCACTGGTGGATCCATGTTGGTTTTAGTGTAAGAACACACATGCAATGACTCTAGTAGTGGTTTGTGGTTTTAGTATAAGAACACACATGCAATGACTCTAGTGGTTGATCCATGTGTGGTTTGGGGAAATAACACACATGCAATGACTCTAGTGGTTGATCCATGTGTGGTTTGTGGAAATAACACACATGCAATGACTAGTGGTTGATCCATATGTGGTTTGTGGAAAGAACACACATGCAATGACCACTGGTGGATCCATGTGTGGTTTGTGGAAAAGAACACACATGCAATGACTCTGGTGCTGGTTTGTGGTTTTAGTATAAGGACAAACATGCAATGACCCTAGTGGTTGATCCATGTGTGGTTTGGGGAAAGAACACACATGCAATGACTCTGGTTGATCCATGTGTGGTTTGTGGAAAGAACACACATGCAATGACCACTGGTGGATCCATGTGTGGTTTGTGGAAAAGAACACACATGCAATGCCTCTAGTACTGGTTTGTGGTTTTAGTATAAGAACACACATGCAATGACTCTAGTGGTTGATCCATGTGTGGTTTGTGGAAAGAAAACACATGCAGTGACCACTGGTGGATCCATGTCTGGTTTGTGGAAAAGAACACACATGCAATGACTCTAGTGGTTGATCCATGTTTGTTTGTGGAAATAACACACATGCAATGACTCTAGTGGTTGATCCATGTGTGGTTTGTGAAAAGAACACACCTGCAATGACTCTAGTGTTGGTTTTAGTATAAGAACACACATGCAATGACTCTAGTGGTTGAACCATGTTTGTTTGAGGAAATAACACACATGTAATGACTCTAGTGGTTGATCCATGTGTGGTTTTTGAAAAGAACACACATGCAATGACTCTGGTTGATCCATGTCTGGTTTGTGGAAATAACGCACATGCAATGACTCTAGTGGTTAATCCATGTGTGGTTTGTGGAAAGAACACACATGCAATGACCACTGGTGGACCCATGTGTGGTTTGTGGAAAAGAACACACATGCAATGACTCTAGTGGTTGATCCATGTTTGTTTGTGGAAATAACACACATGCAATGACTCTAGTGGTTGATCCATGTGTGGTTTGTGAAAATAACACACATGCAATGACTCTAGTGGTTGTTTTAGTATAAGAACACACGTGCAATGACTCTGGTGGTTGATCCATGTGTGGTTTGTGGAAATAACACACATGCAATGACTAGTGGTTGATCCATATGTGGTTTGTGGAAAGAACACACATGCAATGACCACTGGTGGATCCATGTGTGGTTTGTGGAAAAGAACACACATACATTGACTCTAGTGCTGGTATGTGGTTTTAGTATAAGTACAAACATGCAATGACTCTAGTGGTTGATCCATGTGTGGTTTGTGGAAAGAACACGCATGCAATGACTACTGGTTGATCCATATGTGGTTTGTGGAAAGAACACACATGCAATGACCACTGGTGGATCCATGTGTGGTTTGTGGAAAAGAACACACATGCAATGACTCTAGTGCTGGTTTGTGGTTTTAGTATAAGAACACACATGCAATGACTCTAGTGGTTGATCCATGTGTCGTTTGTGGAAAGAACACACATGCAATGACTCCGGTTGATCCATGTGTGGTTTGTGGAAAGAACACACATGCAATGACCACTAGTGGATCCATGTGTGGTTTGTGGGAAAGAACACACATGCAATGACTCTAGTACTGGTTTGTGGTTTTATTATAAGAACACACATGCAATGACTCTAGTGGTTGATCCATGTGTGGTTTGTGGAAATAACACACATGCAATGACTCTAGTGGTTGATCCATGTGTGGTTTGTGGAAAGAACACACATGCAATGACCGCTGGTGGATCCATGTGTGGTTTGTGGAAAAGAACACACATGCAATGACTCTAGTAGTTGATCCATGTTTGTTTGTGGAAATAACACACATGCAATGACTCTAGTGGTTGAGCTATGTGTGGTTTGTGGAAAGAACACACATGCAATGACCACTGGTGGATCCATGTTGGTTTTAGTGTAAGAACACACATGCAATGACTCTAGTAGTGGTTTGTGGTTTTAGTATAAGAACACACATGCAATGACTCTAGTGGTTGATCCATGTGTGGTTTGGGGAAATAACACACATGCAATGACTCTAGTGGTTGATCCATGTGTGGTTTGTGGAAATAAGACACATGCAATGACTAGTGGTTGATCCATATGTGGTTTGTGTAAAGAACACACATGCAATGACCACTGGTGGATCCATGTGTGGTTTGTGGAAAAGAACACACATGCAATGACTCTAGTGCTGGTTTGTGGTTTTAGTATAAGGACAAACATGCAATGACTCTAGTGGTTGATCCATGTGTGGTTTGGGGAAAGAACACACATGCAATGACTCTGGTTAATCCATGTGTGGTTTGTGGAAAGAACACACATGCAATGACCACTGGTGGATCCATGTGTGGTTTGTGGAAAAGAACACACATGCAATGCCTCTAGTACTGGTTTGTGGTTTTAGTATAAGAACACACATGCAATGACTCTAGTGGTTGATCCATGTGTGGTTTGTGGAAATAACACACATGCAATGACTCTAGTGGTTGATCCATGTGTGGTTTGTGGAAAGAACACACATGCAATGACTCTAGTGGTTGATCCATGTCTGGTTTGTGGAAAAGAACACACATGCAATGGCTCTAGTGGTTGATCCATGTTTGTTTGTGGAAATAACACACATGCAATGACTCTAGTGGTTGATCCATGTGTGGTTTTTGAAAATAACACACCTGCAATGACTCTAGTGTTGGTTTTAGTATAAGAACACACATGCAATGACTCTAGTGGTTGATCCATGTTTGTTTGTGGAAATAACACACATGTAATGACTCTAGTGGTTGATCCATGTGTGGTTTTTGAAAAGAACAGACATGCAATGACTCTGGTTGATCCATGTGTGGTTTGTGGAAATAACGCACATGCAATGACTCTAGTGGTTAATCCATGTGTGTTTTGTGGAAAGAACACACATGCAATGACCACTGGTGGACCCATGTGTGGTTTGTGGAAAAGAACACACATGCAATGACTCTAGTGGTTGATCCATGTTTGTTTGTGGAAATAACACACATGCAATGACTCTAGTGGTTGATCCATGTGTGGTTTGTGAAAATAACACACATGCAATGACTCTAGTGGTTGTTTTAGTATAAGAACACACGTGCAATGACTCTGGTGGTTGATCCATATGTGGTTTGTGGAAATAACACACATGCAATGAATAGTGGTTGATCCATATGTGGTTTGTGGAAAGAACACACATGCAATGACCACTGGTGGATCCATGTGTGGTTTGTGGAAAAGAACACACATACAATGACTCTAGTGCTGATATGTGGTTTTAGTATAAGAACAAACATGCAATGACTCTAGTGGTTGATCCATGTGTGGTTTGTGCAAAGAACACGCATGCAATGACTACTGGTTGATCCATATGTGGTTTGTGGAAAGAACACACAGGCAATGACCACTGGTGGATCCATGTGTGGTTTGTGGAAAAGAACACACATGCAATGACTCTAGTGCTGGTTTGTGGTTTTAGTATAAGAACACACATGCAATGACTCTAGTGGTTGATCCATGTGTGGTTTGTGGAAAGAACACACATGCAATGACTCTGGTTGATCCATGTGTGGTTTGTGGAAAGAACACACATGCAATGACCACTAGTGGATCCATGTGTGGTTTGTGGAAAAGAACACACATGCAATGACTCTAGTAGTGGTTTGTGGTTTTAGTATAAGAACACACATGCAATGACTCTAGTGGTTGATCCATGTGTGGTTTGTGGAAATAACACACATGCAATTACTCTAGTGGTTGATCCATGTGTGGTTTGTGGAAAGAACACACATGCAATGACAGCTGGTGGATCCATGTGTGGTTTGTGGAAAAGAACACACATGCAATGACTCTAGTAGTTGATCCATGTTTGTTTGTGGAAATAACACACATGCAATGACTCTAGTGGTTGAGCCATGTGTGGTTTGTGGAAAGAACACACATGCAATGACCACTGGTGGATCCATGTTGGTTTTAGTGTAAGAACACACATGCAATAACTCAAGTAGTGGTTTGTGGTTTTAGTATAAGAACACACATGCAATGACTCTAGTGGTTGATCCATGTGTGGTTTGTGGAAATAACACACATGCAATGACTCCAGTGGTTGATCCATGTGTGGTTTGTGGAAATAACACACATGCAATGACTAGTGGTTGATCCATATGTGGTTTGTGGAAAGAACACACATGCAATGACCACTGGTGGATCCATGTGTGGTTTGTGGAAAAGAACACACATGCAATGACTCTAGTGCTGGTTTGTGGTTTTAGTATAAGGACAAACATGCAATGACTCTAGTGGTTGATCCATGTGTGGTTTGGGGAAAGAACACACATGCAATGACTCTGGTTGATCCATGTGTGGTTTGTGGAAAGAACACACATGCAATGACCATTGGTGGATCCATGTGTGGTTTGTGGAGAAGAACACACATGCAATGCCTCTAGTACTGGTTTGTGGTTTTAGTATAAGAACACACATGCAATGACTCTAGTGGTTGATCCATGTGTGGTTTGTGGAAATAACACACATGCAATGACTCTAGTGGTTGATCCATGTGTGGTTTGTGGAAAGAACACACATGCAATGACTCTAGTGGTTGATCCATGTCTGGTTTGTGGAAAAGAACACACATGCAATGACTCTAGTGGTTGATCCATGTTTGTTTGTGGAAATAACACACATGCAATGACTCTAGTGGTTGATCCATGTGTGGTTTGTGAAAAGAACACACCTGCAATGACTCTAGTGTTGGTTTTCGTATAAGAACACATATGCAATGACTCTAGTGGTTATCCATGTTTGTTTGTGGAAATAACACACATGTAATGACTCTAGTGGTTGATCTATGTGTGGTTTTTGAAAAGAACACACATGCAATGACTCTGGTTGATGCATGTGTGGTTTGTGGAAAAGAACACACATGCAATGAGTCTAGTGGTTGATCCATGTTTGTTTGTGGAAATAACACACATGCAATGACTCTAGTGGTTGATCCATGTGTGGTTTGTGAAAATAACACACATGCAATGACTCTGGTTGATGCATGTGTGGTTTGTGGAAATAACGCACATGCAATGACTCTAGTGGTTAATCCATGTGTGGTTTGTGGAAAGAACACACATGCAATGACCACTGGTGGACCCATGTGTGGTTTGTGGAAATAACACACATGCAATGACTCTAGTGGTTGATCCATATGTGGTTTTTGGAAAGAACACACATGCAATGACCACTGGTGGATCCATGTGTGGTTTGTGGAAAAGAACACACATGCAATGACTCTAGTGCTGGTTTGTGGTTTTAGTAGAAGAACACACATGCAATGAATCTAGTGGTTGATCCATGTGTGGTTTGCGAAAAGAACACACATGCAATGACTCTGGTTGATCCATGTGTGGTTTGTGGAAAGAACACACATGCAATGACCACTGGTGGATCCATGTGTGGTTTGTGGAAAAGAACACACATGCAATGACTCTAGTACTGGTTTGTGGTTTTAGTATAAGAACACACATGCAATGACTCTAGTGGTTGATCCATGTGTGGTTTGTGGAAATAACACACATGCAATGACTCTAGTGGTCGATCCATGTTAGTTTGTGGAAATAACACACATGCACCGACTCTAGTGGTTGATCCATGTGTGGTTTGTGGAAATAACACACATGCAATGACTAGTGGTTGATCCATATGTGGTTTGTGGAAAGAACACACATGCAATGACCACTGGTGGATCCATGTGTGGTTTGTGGAAAAGAACACACATGCAATGACTCTAGTGCTGGTTTGTGGTTTTAGTATAAGAACAAACATGCAATGACTCTAGTGGTTGATTTATGTGTTGTTTGTGGAAAGAACACACATGCAATGACTAGTCGTTGATCCATATGTGGTTTGTGGAAAGAACACACATGCAATGACCACTGGTGGATCCATGTGAGGTTTGTGGAAAAGAACACACATGCAATGACTGTAGTGCTGGTTTGTGGTTTTAGTATAAGAACACACATGCAATAACTCTAGTGGTTGATCCATGTGTGGTTTGTGGAAAGAACACACATGCAATGACTATGGTTGATCCATGTGTGGTTTGTGGAAAGAACACACATGCAATGACCACTGGTGGATCCATGTCTGGTTTGTGGAAAAGAACACACATGCAATGACTCTAGTGGTTGATCCATATGTGATTTGTGGAAATAACACACATGCAATGACTCTAGTGGTTGATCCATGTGTGGTTTGTGGAAATAACACACATGCAATGACTCTAGTGGTTGATCCATGTGTGGTTTGTGGAAAGAACACACATGCAATGACCATTGGTGGATCCATATCTGGTTTGTGGAAAAGGACACACATGCAATGACTCTAGTGGTTGATCCATGTTTATTTGTGGAAATAACACACATGCAATGACTCTAGTGGTTGATCCATGTGTGGTTTGTGAAAAGGACACACCTGCAATGACTCTAGTGTTGGTTTTAGTATAAGAACACACATGCAATGACTCTAGTGGTTGATCCATGTTTGTTTGTGGAAATAACACACATGTAATGACTCTAGTGGTTGATCCATGTGTGGTTTGTGAAAAGAACACACGTGCAATGACTCTGGTTGATCCATGTGTGGTTTGTGGAAATAACACACATGCAATGACTCTAGTTGTTAATCCATGTGTTGTTTGTGGAAAGAACACACATGCAATGACCACTAGTGGATCCATGTGTGGTTTGTGGAAATAACACATATGCAATGACTCTAGTGGTTGATCCATGTGTGGTTTGTGGAAATAACACACATGAAATGACTGTAATGGGTCCACATGTGGTTTGTGGAACGAACACACATGCAATGACCACTGGTTGATCCATAAGTTATTTGTGGAAAAGAACACACATGTAATGAGTCTAGTGGATCCATGTGTGGTTTGTGGAAAAGAACAAACATGCAATGACTCTAGTGCTTGATCCATGTGTGGTTTGTGGAAAGAACACACATGCAATGACTACTAGTTGATCCATATGTGGTTTGTGGAAAGAACACACATGCAATGACCACTGGTGGATCCGTGTGTGGTTTGTGGAAAAGAACACACATGCAATGACTCTAGTGCTGGTTTGTGGTTTTTGTATAAGAACACACATGCAATCACTCTAGTGGTTGATCCATGTGTGGTTTGTGGAAAGAACACACATGCAATGACTCTGGTTGATCCATGTGTGGTTTGTGGACAGAACACACATGCAATGACCACTAGTGGATCCATGTGTGGTTTGTGGGAAAGAACACACATGCAATGACTCTAGTACTGGTTTGTGGTTTTAGTATAAGAACACACATGAAATGACTCTAGTGGTTGATCCATGTGTGGTTTGTGGAAATAACACACATGCAATGACTCTAGTGGTTGATCCATGTGTGTTTTGTGGAAAGAACACACATGCAATGACCGCTGGTGGATCCATGTGTGGTTTGTGGAAATGAACACACATGCAATGACTCTAGTAGTTGATCCATGTTTGTTTGTGGAAATAACACACATGCAATGACTCTAGTGGTTGAGCTATGTGTGGTTTGTGGAAAGAACACACATGCAATGACCACTGGTGGATCCATGTTGGTTTTAGTGTAAGAACACACATGCAATGACTCTAGTAGTGGTTTGTGGTTTTAGTATAAGAACACACATGCAATGACTCTAGTGGTTGATCCATGTGTGGTTTGGGGAAATAACACACATGCAATGACTCTAGTGGTTGATCCATGTGTGGTTTGTGGAAATAAGACACATGCAATGACTAGTAGTTGATCCATATGTGGTTTGTGGAAAGAACACACATGCAATGACCACTGGTGGATCCATGTGTGGTTTGTGGAAAAGAACACACATGCAATGACTCTAGTGCTGGTTTGTGGTTTTAGTATAAGAACACACATGCAATGACTCTAGTGGTTGATCCATGTGTGGTTTGTGGAAATAACACACATGCAATGACTCTAGTGGTTGATCCATGTGTGGTTTGTGGAAAGAACACACATGCAATGACCGCTGGTGGATCCATGTGTGGTTTGTGGAAATGAACACACATGCAATGACTCTAGTAGTTGATCCATGTTTGTTTGTGGAAATAACACACATGCAATGACTCTAGTGGTTGAGCTATGTGTGGTTTGTGGAAAGAACACACATGCAATGACCACTGGTGGATCCATGTTGGTTTTAGTGTAAGAACACACATGCAATGACTCTAGTAGTGGTTTGTGGTTTTAGTATAAGAACACACATGCAATGACTCTAGTGGTTGATCCATGTGTGGTTTGGGGAAATAACACACATGCAATGACTCTAGTGGTTGATCCATGTGTGGTTTGTGGAAATAAGACACATGCAATGACTAGTGGTTGATCCATATGTGGTTTGTGGAAAGAACACACATGCAATGACCACTGGTGGATCCATGTGTGGTTTGTGGAAAAGAACACACATGCAATGACTCTAGTGCTGGTTTGTGGTTTTAGTATAAGGACAAACATGCAATGACTCTAGTGGTTGATCCATGTGTGGTTTGGGGAAAGAACACACATGCAATGACTCTGGTTAATCCATGTGTGGTTTGTGGAAAGAACACACATGCAATGACCACTGGTGGATCCATGTGTGGTTTGTGGAAAAGAACACACATGCAATGCCTCTAGTACTGGTTTGTGGTTTTAGTATAAGAACACACATGCAGTGACTCTAGTGGTTGATCCATGTGTGGTTTGTGGAAATAACACACATGCAATGACTCTAGTGGTTGATCCATGTGTGGTTTGTGGAAAGAACACACATGCAATGACTCTAGTGGTTGATCCATGTCTGGTTTGTGGAAAAGAATACACATGCAATGACTCTAGTGGTTGATCCATGTTTGTTTGTGGAAATAACACACATGCAATGACTCTAGTGGTTGATCCATGTGTGTTTTGTGAAAAGAACACACCTGCAATGACTCTAGTGTTGGTTTAGTATAAGAACACACATGCAATGACTCTAGTGGTTGATCCATGTTTGTTTGTGGAAATAACACACATGTAATGACTCTAGTGGTTGATCCATGTGTGGTTTTTGAAAAGAACATACATGCAATGACTCTGGTTGATCCATGTGTGGTTTGTGGAAATAACGCACATGCAATGACTCTAGTGGTTAATCCATGTGTGGTTTGTGGAAAGAACACACATGCAATGACCACTGGTGGACCCATGTGTGGTTTGTGGAAAAGAACACACATGCAATGACTCTAGTGGTTGATCCATGTTTGTTTGTAGAAATAACACACATGCAATGACTCTAGTGGTTGATCCATGTGTGGTTTGTGAAAATAACACACATGCAATGACTCTAGTGGTTGTTTTAGTATAAGAACACACGTGCAATGACTCTGGTGGTTGATCCATATGTGGTTTGTGGAAATAACACACATGCAATGAATAGTGGTTGATCCATATGTGGTTTGTGGAAAGAACACACATGCAATGACCACTGGTGGATCCATGTGTGGTTTGTGGAAAAGAACACACATACAATGACTCTAGTGCTGATATGTGGTTTTAGTATAAGAACAAACATGCAATGACTCTAGTGGTTGATCCATGTGTGGTTTGTGCAAAGAACACGCATGCAACGACTACTGGTTGATCCATATGTGGTTTGTGGAAAGAGCACACAGGCAATGACCACTGGTGGATCCATGTGTGGTTTGTGGAAAAGAACACACATGCAATGACTCTAGTGCTGGTTTGTGGTTTTAGTATAAGAACACACATGCAATGACTCTAGTGGTTGATCCATGTGTGGTTTGTGGAAAGAACACACATGCAATGACTCTGGTTGATCCATGTGTGGTTTGTGGAAAGAACACACATGCAATGACCACTAGTGGATCCATGTGTGGTTTGTGGAAAAGAACACACATGCAATGACTCTAGTAGTGGTTTGTGGTTTTAGTATAAGAACACACATGCAATGACTCTAGTGGTTGATCCATGTGTGGTTTGTGGAAATAACACACATGCAATGACTCTAGTGGTTGATCCATGTGTGGTTTGTGGAAAGAACACACATGCAATGACAGCTGGTGGATCCATGTGTGGTTTATGGAAAAGAACACACATGCAATGACTCTAGTAGCTGATCCATGTTTGTTTGTGGAAATAACACACATGCAATGACTCTAGTGGTTGAGCCATGTGTGGTTTGTGGAAAGAACACACATGCAATGACCACTGGTGGATCCATGTTGGTTTTAGTGTAAGAACACACATGCAATGACTCAAGTAGTGGTTTGTGGTTTTAGTATAAGAACACACATGCAATGACTCTAGTGGTTGATCCATGTGTGGTTTGTGGAAATAACACACATGCAATGACTCCAGTGGTTGATCCATGTGTGGTTTGTGGAAATAACACACATGCAATGACTAGTGGTTGATCCATATGTGGTTTGTGGAAAGAACACACATGCAATGACCACTGGTGGATCCATGTGTGGTTTGTGGAAAAGAACACACATGCAATGACTCTAGTGCTGGTTTGTGGTTTTAGTATAAGGACAAACATGCAATGACTCTAGTGGTTGATCCATGTGTGGTTTGGGGAAAGAACACACATGCAATGACTCTGGTTGATCCATGTGTGGTTTGTGGAAAGAACACACATACAATGACCACTGGTGGATCCATGTGTGGTTTGTGGAGAAGAACACACATGCAATGCCTCTAGTACTGGTTTGTGGTTTTAGTATAAGAACACACATGCAATGACTCTAGTGGTTGATCCATGTGTGGTTTGTGGAAATAACACACATGCAATGACTCTAGTGGTTGATCCATGTGTGGTTTGTGGAAAGAACACACATGCAATGACTCTAGTGGTTGATCCATGTCTGGTTTGTGGAAAAGAACACACATGCAATGACTCTAGTGGTTGATCCATGTTTGTTTGTGGAAATAACACACATGCAATGACTCTAGTGGTTGATCCATGTGTGGTTTGTGAAAAGAACACACCTGCAATGACTCTAGTGTTGGTTTTCGTATAAGAACACACATGCAATGACTCTAGTGGTTATCCATGTTTGTTTGTGGAAATAACACACATGTAATGACTCTAGTGGTTGATCTATGTGTGGTTTTTGAAAAGAACACACATGCAATGACTCTGGTTGATGCATGTGTGGTTTGTGGAAAAGAACACACATGCAATGAGTCTAGTGGTTGATCCATGTTTGTTTGTGGAAATAACACACATGCAATGACTCTAGTGGTTGATCCATGTGTGGTTTGTGAAAATAACACACATGCAATGACTCTGGTTGATGCATGTGTGGTTTGTGGAAATAACGCACATGCAATGACTCTAGTGGTTAATCCATGTGTGGTTTGTGGAAAGAACACACATGCAATGACCACTGGTGGACCCATGTGTGGTTTGTGGAAATAACACACATGCAATGACTCTAGTGGTTGATCCATATGTGGTTTTTGGAAAGAACACACATGCAATGACCACTGGTGGATCCATGTGTGGTTTGTGGAAAAGAACACACATGCAATGACTCTAGTGCTGGTTTGTGGTTTTAGTATAAGAACACACATGCAATGACTCTAGTGGTTGATCCATGTGTGGTTTGTGAAAAGAACACACATGCAATGACTCTGGTTGATCCATGTGTGGTTTGTGGAAAGAACACACATGCAATGACCACTGGTGGATCCATGTGTGGTTTGTGGAAAAGAACACACATGCAATGACTCTAGTACTGGTTTGTGGTTTTAGTATAAGAACACACATGCAATGACTCTAGTGGTTGATCCATGTGTGGTTTGTGGAAATAACACACATGCAATGACTCTAGTGGTCGATCCATGTTAGTTTGTGGAAATAACACACATGCACCGACTCTAGTGGTTGATCCATGTGTGGTTTGTGGAAATAACACACATGCAATGACTAGTGGTTGATCCATATGTGGTTTGTGGAAAGAACACACATGCAATGACCACTGGTGGATCCATGTGTGGTTTGTGGAAAAGAACACACATGCAATGACTCTAGTGCTGGTTTGTGGTTTTAGTATAAGAACAAACATGCAATGACTCTAGTGGTTGATCTATGTGTTGTTTGTGGAAAGAACACACATGCAATGACTAGTCGTTGATCCATATGTGGTTTGTGGAAAGAACACACATGCAATGACCACTGGTGGATCCATGTGAGGTTTGTGGAAAAGAACACACATGCAATGACTGTAGTGCTGGTTTGTGGTTTTAGTATAAGAACACACATGCAATAACTCTAGTGGTTGATCCATGTGTGGTTTGTGGAAAGAACACACATGCAATGACTATGGTTGATCCATGTGTGGTTTGTGGAAAGAACACACATGCAATGACCACTGGTGGATCCATGTCTGGTTTGTGGAAAAGAACACACATGCAATGACTCTAGTGGTTGATCCATATGTGATTTGTGGAAATAACACACATGCAATGACTCTAGTGGTTGATCCATGTGTGGTTTGTGGAAATAACACACATGCAATGACTCTAGTGGTTGATCCATGTGTGGTTTGTGGAAAGAACACACATGCAATGACCATTGGTGGATCCATATCTGGTTTGTGGAAAAGGACACACATGCAATGACTCTAGTGGTTGATCCATGTTTATTTGTGGAAATAACACACATGCAATGACTCTAGTGGTTGATCCATGTGTGGTTTGTGAAAAGGACACACCTGCAATGACTCTAGTGTTGGTTTTAGTATAAGAACACACATGCAATGACTCTAGTGGTTGATCCATGTTTGTTTGTGGAAATAACACACATGTAATGACTCTAGTGGTTGATCCATGTGTGGTTTGTGAAAAGAACACACGTGCAATGAATCTGGTTGATCCATGTGTGGTTTGTGGAAATAACACACATGCAATGACTCTAGTTGTTAATCCATGTGTTGTTTGTGGAAAGAACACACATGCAATGACCACTAGTGGATCCATGTGTGGTTTGTGGAAATAACACATATGCAATGACTCTAGTGGTTGATCCATGTGTGGTTTGTGGAAATAACACACATGAAATGACTGTAATGGGTCCACATGTGGTTTGTGGAACGAACACACATGCAATGACCACTGGTTGATCCATAAGTTATTTGTGGAAAAGAACACACATGTAATGAGTCTAGTGGATCCATGTGTGGTTTGTGGAAAAGAACAAACATGCAATGACTCTAGTGCTTGATCCATGTGTGGTTTGTGGCAAGAACACACATGCAATGACTACTAGTTGATCCATATGTGGTTTGTGGAAAGAACACACATGCAATGACCACTGGTGGATCCGTGTGTGGTTTGTGGAAAAGAACACACATGCAATGACTCTAGTGCTGGTTTGTGGTTTTAGTATAAGAACACACATGCAATCACTCTAGTGGTTGATCCATGTGTGGTTTGTGGAAAGAACACACATGCAATGACTCTGGTATATCCATGTGTGGTTTGTGGACAGAACACACATGCAATGACCACTAGTGGATCCATGTGTGGTTTGTGGGAAAGAACACACATGCAATGACTCTAGTACTGGTTTGTGGTTTTAGTATAAGAACACACATGCAATGACTCTAGTGGTTGATCCATGTGTGGTTTGTGGAAATAACACACATGCAATGACTCTAGTGGTTGATCCATGTGTGTTTTGTGGAAAGAACACACATGCAATGACCGCTGGTGGATCCATGTGTGGTTTGTGGAAAAGAACACACATGCAATGACTCTAGTAGTTGATCCATGTTTGTTTGTGGAAATAACACACATGCAATGACTCTAGTGGTTGAGCTATGTGTGGTTTGTGGAAAGAACACACATGCAATGACCACTGGTGGATCCATGTTGGTTTTAGTGTAAGAACACACATGCAATGACTCTAGTAGTGGTTTGTGGTTTTAGTATAAGAACACACATGCAATGACTCTAGTGGTTGATCCATGTGTGGTTTGGGGAAATAACACACATGCAATGACTCTAGTGGTTGATCCATGTGTGGTTTGTGGAAATAAGACACATGCAATGACTAGTGGTTGATCCATATGTGGTTTGTGGAAAGAACAGACATGCAATGACCACTGGTGGATCCATGTGTGGTTTGTGGAAAAGAACACACATGCAATGACTCTAGTGCTGGTTTGTGGTTTTAGTATAAGGACAATCATGCAATGACTCTAGTGGTTGATCCATGTGTGGTTTGGGGAAAGAACACACATGCAATGACTCTGGTTGATCCATGTGTGGTTTGTGGAAAGAACACACATGCAATGACCACTGGTGGATCCATGTGTGGTTTGTGGAAAAGAACACACATGCAATGACTCTAGTACTGGTTTGTGGTTTTAGTATAAGAACACACATGCAATGACTCTAGTGGTTGATCCATGTGTGGTTTGTGGAAATAACACACATGCAATGACTCTAGTGGTTGATCCATGTGTGGTTTGTGGAAAGAACACACATGCAATGACTCTAGTGGTTGATCCATGTCTGGTTTGTGGAAAAGAACACACATGCAATGACTCTAGTGGTTGATCCATGTTTGTTTGTGGAAATAACACACATGCAATGACTCTAGTGGTTGATCCATGTGTGGTTTGTGAAAAGAACACACCTGCAATGACTCTAGTGTTGGTTTTCGTATAAGAACACACATGCAATGACTCTAGTGGTTATCCATGTTTGTTTGTGGAAATAACACACATGTAATGACTCTAGTGGTTGATCTATGTGTGGTTTTTGAAAAGAACACACATGCAATGACTCTGGTTGATGCATGTGTGGTTTGTGGAAAAGAACACACATGCAATGAGTCTAGTGGTTGATCCATGTTTGTTTGTGGAAATAACACACATGCAATGACTCTAGTGGTTGATCCATGTGTGGTTTGTGAAAATAACACACATGCAATGACTCTGGTTGATGCATGTGTGGTTTGTGGACATAACGCACATGCAATGACTCTAGTGGTTAATCCATGTGTGGTTTGTGGAAAGAACACACATGCAATGACCACTGGTGGACCCATGTGTGGTTTGTGGAAATAACACACATGCAATGACTCTAGTGGTTGATCCATATGTGGTTTTTGGAAAGAACACACATGCAATGACCACTGGTGGATCCATGTGTGGTTTGTGGAAAAGAACACACATGCAATGACTCTAGTGCTGGTTTGTGGTTTTAGTATAAGAACACACATGCAATGACTCTAGTGGTTGATCCATGTGTGGTTTGCGAAAAGAACACACATGCAATGACTCTGGTTGATCCATGTGTGGTTTGTGGAAAGAACACACATGCAATGACCACTGGTGGATCCATGTGTGGTTTGTGGAAAAGAACACACATGCAATGACTCTAGTACTGGTTTGTGGTTTTAGTATAAGAACACACATGCAATGACTCTAGTGGTTGATCCATGTGTGGTTTGTGGAAATAACACACATGCAATGACTCTAGTGGTCGATCCATGTTAGTTTGTGGAAATAACACACATGCACCGACTCTAGTGGTTGATCCATGTGTGGTTTGTGGAAATAACACACATGCAATGACTAGTGGTTGATCCATATGTGGTTTGTGGAAAGAACACACATGCAATGACCACTGGTGGATCCATGTGTGGTTTGTGGAAAAGAACACACATGCAATGACTCTAGTGCTGGTTTGTGGTTTTAGTATAAGAACAAACATGCAATGACTCTAGTGGTTGATCTATGTCTTGTTTGTGGAAAGAACACACATGCAATGACTAGTCGTTGATCCATATGTGGTTTGTGGAAAGAACACACATGCAATGACCACTGGTGGATCCATGTGAGGTTTGTGGAAAAGAACACACATGCAATGACTGTAGTGCTGGTTTGTGGTTTTAGTATAAGAACACACATGCAATAACTCTAGTGGTTGATCCATGTGTGGTTTGTGGAAAGAACACACATGCAATGACTATGGTTGATCCATGTGTGGTTTGTGGAAAGAACACACATGCAATGACCACTGGTGGATCCATGTCTGGTTTGTGGAAAAGAACACACATGCAATGACTCTAGTGGTTGATCCATATGTGATTTGTGGAAATAACACACATGCAATGACTCTAGTGGTTGATCCATGTGTGGTTTGTGGAAATAGCACACATGCAATGACTCTAGTGGTTGATCCATGTGTGGTTTGTGGAAAGAACACACATGCAATGACCATTGGTGGATCCATATCTGGTTTGTGGAAAAGGACACACATGCAATGACTCTAGTGGTTGATCCATGTTTATTTGTGGAAATAACACACATGCAATGACTCTAGTGGTTGATCCATGTGTGGTTTGTGAAAAGGACACACCTGCAATGACTCTAGTGTTGGTTTTAGTATAAGAACACACATGCAATGACTCTAGTGGTTGATCCATGTTTGTTTGTGGAAATAACACACATTTAATGACTCTAGTGGTTGATCCATGTGTGGTTTGTGAAAAGAACACACGTGCAATGACTCTGGTTGATCCATGTGTGGTTTGTGGAAATAACACACATGCAATGACTCTAGTTGTTAATCCATGTGTTGTTTGTGGAAAGAACACACATGCAATGACCACTAGTGGATCCATGTGTGGTTTGTGGAAATAACACATATGCAATGACTCTAGTGGTTGATCCATGTGTGGTTTGTGGAAATAACACACATGAAATGACTGTAATGGGTCCACATGTGGTTTGTGGAACGAACACACATGCAATGACCACTGGTTGATCCATAAGTTATTTGTGGAAAAGAACACACATGTAATGAGTCTAGTGGATCCATGTGTGGTTTGTGGAAAAGAACAAACATGCAATGACTCTAGTGCTTGATCCATGTGTGGTTTGTGGAAAGAACACACATGCAATGACTACTAGTTGATCCATATGTGGTTTGTGGAAAGAACACACATGCAATGACCACTGGTGGATCCGTGTGTGGTTTGTGGAAAAGAACACACATGCAATGACTCTAGTGCTGGTTTGTGGTTTTTGTATAAGAACACACATGCAATCACTCTAGTGGTTGATCCATGTGTGGTTTGTGGAAAGAACACACATGCAATGACTCTGGTTGATCCATGTGTGGTTTGTGGACAGAACACACATGCAATGACCACTAGTGGATCCATGTGTGGTTTGTGGGAAAGAACACACATGCAATGACTCTAGTACTGGTTTGTGGTTTTAGTATAAGAACACACATGCAATGACTCTAGTGGTTGATCCATGTGTGGTTTGTGGAAATAACACACATGCAATGACTCTAGTGGTTGATCCATGTGTGTTTTGTGGAAAGAACACACATGCAATGACCGCTGGTGGATCCATGTGTGTTTTGTGGAAAAGAACACACATGCAATGACTCTAGTAGTTGATCCATGTTTGTTTGTGGAAATAACACACATGCAATGACTCTAGTGGTTGAGCTATGTGTGGTTTGTGGAAAGAACACACATGCAATGACCACTGGTGGATCCATGTTGGTTTTAGTGTAAGAACACACATGCAATGACTCTAGTAGTGGTTTGTGGTTTTAGTATAAGAACACACATGCAATGACTCTAGTGGTTGATCCATGTGTGGTTTGGGGAAATAACACACATGCAATGACTCTAGTGGTTGATCCATGTGTGGTTTGTGGAAATAAGACACATGCAATGACTAGTGGTTGATCCATATGTGGTTTGTGGAAAGAACAGACATGCAATGACCACTGGTGGATCCATGTGTGGTTTGTGGAAAAGAACACACATGCAATGACTCTAGTGCTGGTTTGTGGTTTTAGTATAAGGACAAACATGCAATGACTCTAGTGGTTGATCCATGTGTGGTTTGGGGAAAGAACACACATGCAATGACTCTGGTTGATCCATGTGTGGTTTGTGGAAAGAACACACATGCAATGACCACTGGTGGATCCATGTGTGCTTTGTGGAAAAGAACACACATGCAATGACTCTAGTACTGGTTTGTGGTTTTAGTATAAGAACACACATGCAATGACTCTAGTGGTTGATCCATGTGTGGTTTGTGGAAATAACACACATGCAATGACTCTAGTGGTTGATCCATGTGTGGTTTGTGGAAAGAACACACATGCAATGACTCTAGTGGTTGATACATGTCTGGTTTGTGGAAAAGAACACACATGCAATGACTCTAGTGGTTGATCCATGTTTGTTTGTGGAAATAACACACATGCAATGACTCTAGTGGTTGATCCATGTGTGGTTTGTGAAAAGAACACACCTGCAATGACTCTAGTGTTGGTTTTAGTATAAGAACACACATGCAATGACTCTAGTGGTTGATCCATGTTTGTTTGTGGAAATAACACACATGTAATGACTCTAGTGGTTGATCCATGTGTGGTTTTTGAAAAGAACAGACATGCAATGACTCTGGTTGATCCATGTGTGGTTTGTGGAAATAACGCACATGCAATGACTCTAGTGGTTAATCCATGTGTGGTTTGTGGAAAGAACACACATGCAATGAGCACTGGTGGACCCATGGGTGGTTTGTGGAAAAGAACACACATGCAATGACTCTAGTGGTTGATCCATGTTTGTTTGTGGAAATAACAAACATGCAATGACTCTAGTGTTTGATCCATGTGTGGTTTGTGAAAATAACACACATGCAATGACTCTAGTGGTTGTTTGAGTATAAGAACACACGTGCAATGACTCTGGTGGTTGATCCATATGTGGTTTGTGGAAATAACACACATGCAATGACTAGTGGTTGATCCATATGTGGTTTGTGGAAAGAACACACATGCAATGACCACTGGTGGATCCATGTGTGGTTTGTGGAAAAGAACACACATACAATGACTCTAGTGCTGGTATGTGGTTTTAGTATAAGAACAAACATGCAATGACTCTAGTGGTTGATCCATGTGTGGTTTGTGCAAAGAACACGCATGCAATGACTACTAGTTGATCCATATGTGGTTTGTGGAAAGAACACACAGGCAATGACCACTGGTGGATCCATGTGTGGTTTGTGGAAAAGAACACACATGCAATGACTCTAGTGCTGGTTTGTGGTTTTAGTATAAGAACACACATGCAATGACTCTAGTGGTTGATCCATGTGTGGTTTGTGGAAAGAACACACATGCAATGACTCTGGTTGATCCATGTGTGGTTTCTGGAAAGAACACACATGCAATGATCACTAGTGGATCCATGTGTGGTTTGTGGAAAAGAACACACGTGCAATGACTCTGGTAGTGGTTTGTGGTTTTAGTATAAGAACACACATGCAATGACTCTAGTGGTTGATCCATGTGTGGTTTGTGGAAATAATACACATGCAATGACTCTAGTGGTTGATCCATGTGTGGTTTGTGGAAAGAACACACATGCAATGACAGCTGGTGGATCCATGTGTGGTTTGTGGAAAAGAACACACATGCAATGACTCTAGTAGTTGATCCATGTTTGTTTGTGGAAATAACACACATGCAATGACTCTAGTGGTTGAGCCATGTGTGGTTTGTGGAAAGAACACACATGCAATGACCACTGGTGGATCCATGTTGGTTTTAGTGTAAGAACACACATGCAATGACTCAAGTAGTGGTTTGTGGTTTTAGTATAAGAACACACATGCAATGACTCTAGTGGTTGATCCATGTGTGGTTTGTGGAAATAACACACATGCAATGACTCTAGTGGTTGATCCATGTGTGGTTTGTGGAAATAACACACATGCAATGACTAGTGGTTGATCCATATGTGGTTTGTGGAAAGAACACACATGCAATGACCACTGGTGGATCCATGTGTGGTTTGTGGAAAAGAACACACATGCAATGACTCTAGTGCTGGTTTGTGGTTTTAGTATAAGGACAAACATGCAATGACTCTAGTGGTTGATCCATGTGTGGTTTGGGGAAAGAACACACATGCAATGACTCTGGTTGATCCATGTGTGGTTTGTGGAAAGAACACATATGCAATGACCACTGGTGGATCCATGTGTGGTTTGTGGAGAAGAACACACATGCAATGCCTCTAGTACTGGTTTGTGGTTTTAGTATAAGAACACACATGCAATGACTCTAGTGGTTGATCCATGTGTGGTTTGTGGAAATAACACACATGCAATGACTCTAGTGGTTGATCCATGTGTGGTTTGTGGAAAGAACACACATGCAATGACTCTAGTGGTTGATCCATGTCTGGTTTGTGGAAAAGAACACACATGCAATGACTCTAGTGGTTGATCCATGTTTGTTTGTGGAAATAACACACATGCAATGACTCTAGTGGTTGATCCATGTGTGGTTTGTGAAAAGAACACACCTGCAATGACTCTAGTGTTGGTTTTCGTATAAGAACACACATGCAATGACTCTAGTGGTTGATCCATGTTTGTTTGTGGAAATAACACACATGTAATGACTCTAGTGGTTGATCTATGTGTGGTTTTTGAAAATAACACACATGCAATGACTCTGGTTGATGCATGTGTGGTTTGTGGAAATAACGCACATGCAATGACTCTAGTGGTTAATCCATGTGTGGTTTGTGGAAAGAACACACATGCAATGACCACTGGTGGACCCATGTGTGGTTTGTGGAAATAACACACATGCAATGACTCTAGTGGTTGATCCATATGTGGTTTGTGGAACGAACACACATGCAATGACCACTGGTGGATCCATGTGTGGTTTGTGGAAAAGAACACACATGCAATGACTCTAGTGCTGGTTTGTGGTTTTAGTATAAGAACACACATGCAATGACTCTAGTGGTTGATCCATGTGTGGTTTGCGAAAAGAACACACATGCAATGACTCTGGTTGATCCATGTGTGGTTTGTGGAAAGAACACACATGCAATGACCACTGGTGGATCCATGTGTGGTTTGTGGAAAAGAACACACATGCAATGACTCTAGTACTGGTTTGTGGTTTTAGTATAAGAACACACATGCAATGACTCTAGTGGTTGATCCATGTGTGGTTTGTGGAAATAACACACATGCAATGACTCTAGTGTTCGATCCATGTTTGTTTGTGGAAATAACACACATGCACCGTGTAACTACCTCGGTGAATTACGCTCCTAGTACAAGCCTGGATGTTCAGAAATGGTTGAAATAGTACGGTGGGGCCCAAATGCCACACACAGGTAGACCTTTCGGCTGTCCCAACCATTTCCAAACATCGGGACAAGAACGGGCGGCGTAATCGGCAGGCGAAGGGATCAACTACATACACAAGTGAGTATGTATGCAAGCCACCATACAACAGTACATCAGAGTCATCCCATCTAAAAAGAAAGGAAATATAGCAACGCCATACGGCAAGATCCAAATATCCTAGATAGATATAATAGTTTAGGATATCTCCTCATACATCAATCAACAGAGTATCAAGCGGAAGCGGAAGACAAAGTCCGAGTACGGATAAGAAGCAAATCGGCATAAGATGCCCCATAAATAAGCAGACCCCGCCCACAGATCTCACGGATCCCCGTTCCCGGAATCTCTACACCGAATGATCGTTGCCCACATCGTCCGTCTCTTCCACCAAGTATCCATCTTGCGAGTGTACCTGTTCATCTGAACCAATAATTTATCGTGTGAGACCCTAGGGGTACTCAGCAAGTCTTTATGCCTCTAAAGGGGACACAACATGGGGTGACGCAATTGCAGCAAAAGATAAACCCTAGCAATTCTATAGATACTCGCTAACCATCCGCCTAACCAGAGATAGTCGGATGTCCGTGAATTAATAACAACAGTTATAACAGTTATAACGGTAATCTCCACAGATCCATCCTCCTCCTCGCTTACCGACGAGGAAGCGGACGAACAACCCCCCCCCATCCGTTGGCAGTTTTATTATCCATTCCGTGAGTATTGCACTATTTACTAGTCAGGTACCTAGTCTAGTCAAATTAAAAGCGGTACTTTAGTTATTCTTGTCTATGATCGAGAAACTGTGCTCCAAGTCGTCCATAACCGCGGACACAGCTTTCAGAAAGTTTTTACCCTGCAGGGGTGCACAAATAGCAACACACACTCGATATGCCTCGGAAAAACCAAATCAAAACCAACGAGGCAGTCACGACAAAGCGATCACAGGATTCAGAAATATTTCAGGGGGCCACCCCATTGAGCTACCCGCAGCGAAGTTAGCTGACTCCGAGACGGTCTCAAGGTTTGTGGAGCCGGCTGTAAACGACTGGGAACCCGAAAGTGTGACTGGGCTTGTCGATACAGCGAAAACGGGTCACGGACCTAAACAGTACAGTGTGCAGTACCTCGCACAATTTAAATTAAAGCAGTAAAGCATGGCATAAGTACAGGATAGTGAATAAAACCTCAAACTAGTTTGTGGCCCTCAAGAAATAAGAATGAATCAAGCTCTGGCTCAGGGGGGTCCATAAGGCCTCCCGGATGTGGATAGCGCGAATAATCTTGGAACAGGAATCAAGTACTCGGGGTCTTACGGGACACAAGTGAGCCTGAAAAACCAAATAGCGAATATGGCTCACCGATGCCACTTTCATTAGTTATCCCATTACTACTCAGGTTAAGTTGTTTAGGTACCTCGTTGTCCATCAGACACTCACATACCCTACACATGCTGTTCTACGACTCGCATGGCTCAAACAACTCCTGTAGTAATGGCTCATGGGATGGAGGAACAAGCTTCGGTGGGGTTCAAAAGTAAAGGCTATGCAATACTTGGGATTCAATTTAATGCAATCGCGACTCAATGATGCAAGAATAAGATAGAGGCAATAGGTACTATATGTCTGCAAGCATGTGGTAGTGCTTGCCTGGCAGCTCAGTTGAAGCGAGAGAAGGATCTGGGTGGTACTCCTGGGTGTCTTGATAAATCCCCTGCTCAGCGTCTATTCGAAGAAGAACCAAACAAACAAGGGCCAACATAAATAAAGTGCACAAGCATATGAATAAAATGCGACAAGCAAACAATCATGCCATGATGAATGATGCACAATTTGCATGGCAAGGAAGTAGCATGGCATAGGTGAAGTGTGGAACACAAGAATAAACATTTTTATTTAGTTTTGGCCCCATGTTATGCCCATAATAGTTTCTGTACACTTTATATTTATATGATGCATGCTTCAAAACAACCCATGGAATGCATAAACAGAAAGGTCTCGTCGAGCTAATCATTTTAGACATATCATTTGTTAAATTTGGATTTATAAATCAAAAGTTATTAATTATTTAAGAAAAAGGGGCATTTATTGTAATTTAAATAAACTTGGAAATTTAAGTGTTCAAAATATATTTTGGATTGCATATTTGAAATCCTCACATTTTTCTGATTTGAAAACATATATTATTTGTATTATTTGGAATTATATTATAAAAGTTATTTTAAAACAGAAATAAATTTGAATTTGAATTAATTTGGAAAAGATTTGAATTTAAAACAGAAACAGGTAAATACTTTTGTTACTCAGGATTAGCTAGACACAGACGCTGACGGGTGGGCCTCTCTGCTGACTGGACCAAACGCGCACTGAGGAGGTTTCCTCACCGCGAGCTGACCCAGCCAAAGCGAATGACAGGTGGGCCTTCGACCGCGCGGTCCACGCGGCAGAGGCGAGCGGGCCAGGAGCTGACAGGTGGGGCTTCCGCTGGAGCGTGGGTTGAGAAGTAAAAACTCCAGGAGCCTTTCTGCAAAACTCCACGGAGACAGACAAGTGGGTCCTGAGGGCCACGGGTTGAGGAGCAAAAAGGTGGGGGGGTATCTGCAAGAGCGCCTCCGCTACTGTTTTTCTTCCCACTCTGCCTCGAGCAACAGATCGTGCGCGGCGCGGCGGGGATCGAACTCGCGACCGGGGACGAGCGCGCAGAGGGCAGAGCCACTGCGGTGGCCTGGGGTAGCTGTTAGGGAAGTGGTCTAGGCCTAGATAGGGTTCTGCACGGAGCGCGAGCGTGCAGACGCCAGCGAGCGGCGGCGCGCGCAGGCTGCTTGTCGAAACGCTCGGCGCGTCCAGGAAGCGACAGGCGGAGGGGGGTTGTCTAGGAGTGAGTACTGCTCACCGCGGGGACGTTGGCATGGTTGGATCTGGTGGGGGCGCAGCAGGTCGGCGACGTAGCTTGCGGCCGGCGAGAGCTAGGGTTTGGGCTCGGCGTCGTCGGTGTCCAGCGAGGCTGGCCTTCTCCTCCTCGTCCGCGGGTACAGGGGCGTCGCTGGCGCTCGGCGCGTCCTTCCTCGACGCCCAACAACCACGCACGCCTCCTCGAACAGCAGGTGCACGCCGAAACCGACGGTGGCCAGCGTCGGGTTAGGTGGTGGTGGAGAGGGAGAGGGAGGTGAGGCAGGGCCTCTGGGGTGGTTATGGCGAGGAGAGAGGGGGGTGAGGCAGTAGATAAGGTCGGGGGCAGGTAGATGGCGTGGGGGAGGGGAAGGTGGCGATAAAGGTGGCCTCGGCCACCTCTGTCCTCTCCCTCACGTGCTTGGTCGGGGCAGTAGCAGGGGAGGCTGCAGGTGGGGTAGGGCGAGGCCAGGGAGGCAGGGCAGGCTCGGCTAGAGGGGCCCCTAGGGCAGGAGAAAGAGAGGAAGAAAGGAGAGGGGGTAGGCTCGGGTTGGGGTGGTGTAGCTCGGGTTGGAGCTCTACGGTAGGAGGGATGGGGTGGCTCGGCTAAGGTTTGGTTAGATGGGGTAGGAGGGTAGAGCATGTGGGGGTCGAGCTAGGGTTAGCTAGAGAGGGGTGGACTTAGGGTTTAGGTGAGAGGGGAAAGATGAGAGAGAGAGGGAAGGTGGAGATGTGGTTTGATGGAAACAAGATCAACTAGATCAAGCCCAAAGGAAAAGATAGAGATAGAGATGATTCACTAAAGATGCAAATAAAAATCCAAAGGACAAGCGAAAGGTGGTACTTGCATGGGCCATGCAAAACATTTAATGCCATGTTGATACTTGTGAAAACAATATTATTTCATGGCATTATTATTATGCATCCCAAATTATGGAGTAAGGCCCAAGCAAAGGAATTTAGAAGAATTCCAAGTGGAGTATATGGAGATGATCACATTGGATTATATTTGGGGCTTGCTAGTGTGTATATGCCACTAGGTATTTAATAAGCCCCCAAAAAAAATACCCCAACATGATGATAACCCCAAAACCTCACATATGGAAGCTAGGAAAAGGTTCCACTCACAAGGCATGCAAAGGTGGCCATGTGGCTCTCATGTTTCAATATTGTGAAACAGCATGATGCTAAGATGAGGGCATGTGGTAAAAGAATTGGATCCATCCCAACCCACATGAGCTAGAGGTAAACTCAAATAAAGTGCAAAGCTCATATTTAGTTGGATGGTGGAATTATAAGGTGGTGGAAGAAAAGGTGGTGGAGTTAATAAGAGATATGCCCCCAACTCAACTTGGGCATCAAACAATATATCAAGAACCAAATACAATATCAAGAGGCAAATACAATTAATAATGCATATGAGATAAGAACCAAAAGGAAAAGAGTTTTATATGATGCTCAAATGCAAGGTGGCATGATGACATGATCATGATATAATGATGATGCAACAATTATATGTTTGAAGTAGCCATTATATTACTAGACCAAGTAGCATTACAATTGTTTGACAATTGGGATGCTACAACTCTCCCCCACTAAACAGGAATCTCGCCCCGAGATTCTAGGAAGAAGAAGACACAAAGAGGGTAGGATACTTGGCACGGAGCTCATCTTCACGTTCCCAAGTGGCTTCATCAACGGAATGGTGCGACCACTGCACCTTGCAGAACTTGATGGACTTGTTGCGAGTCCTTCTTTCTGCGACTTCAAGGATTTTTGTGGGGTGTTCTCGATAAGACATGTCTTCTTGAAGATTGATAAGCTCATGGTCCACGGTCCTGCAGGGATCCTTGAAGCACTTCTTGAGCTGAGAGATGTGGAAAACATCATGGACTTTGAGTTTTTTCCGGGAGCTCAAGAGCATAAGCAACTTCTCCTCTTCTTCCACGAATTTTGAAAGGACCGATGTATCTAGGAGCCAGCTTCCCTTTGATACCAAAGCGGTGCGTGCCTCTCATGGGAGTGACACGAAGGTAAACGAGATCACCAGGGACATACTCCATGTCCGTGTGCTTCCTGTCATAATTGCTCTTCTGGCGACTTTGAGCAATCCTCAGATTTTCCAGAATGATGTGAACCTTCTCCTCCGCTTGAGTCACAATGTCAGGGCCAAACAAGATCCTTTCACCTGCACCCGACCAACCAATCGGAGTTCTGCATTTGCGACCATAGAGAGCCTCAAATGGTGCCATCTTTAGACTTTTCTGGAAGCTGTTGTTGTACGAGAATTCAGCATAAGGAAGACATTCTTCCCACTTCATGCCAAAAGAGATGACGCAAGCACAAAGCATATCCTCCAGAATCTGATTGATCCTTTCAACTTGTCCTTGCGACTGAGGGTGGTAGGCTGTGCTGAAGTTCAACTTTGTTCCCAAAGCATTTTGGAAACTCTCCCAGAACTTGGAAGTGAAGATACTTCCACGGTCTGAACTGATCTCGAGAGGAACCCCATACAGAGAGACAATTCTGTTGATATAGAGCTCCGCCAACTGAATTGCAGAAATGGTTTCCTTGACGGGGAAGAAGTGAGCCACTTTAGAAAGCCTGTCAATGACAACAAAGATTGCATTGTTGCCCTTCTGCGACCTAGGAAAACCAGTGATGAAGTCCATCTCTACTTTCTCCCATTTCCATTCCGGGGGTTTCAATGGCTGTAGAAGACCGGAAGGTTTCTGATGAATAGCTTTCACTCTGCGGCAGACATCACACTCCGAGACATACTTGGCACAATACCTTTTCAAACCAGGCCACCAATATTGTGTTTTCAAGTCCATGTACATCTTTGTGCTGCCAGGGTGGATAGAAAGAACAGAATCATGCGCCTCCTTGAGAACTTGCTCTCTCAAACCCGGGTAGTTCGGAACAAACATCCGATGTTCAAAGAAGAGCGTGCCTTGATCATCGACGTGAAAAGACTCATACTTCGGAAGCTGAAGCCTAGAGATGATCTTTCTTGTGTACGGATCACCAAGCTGAGAAGAGCGAATCTTTTCTTCTAAGAGAGGTGTTGCTAGAAGGTTCTGGAGATACCCTTGTTCCACAATTTCCAGGTTGAGCTGACGGAATTCCTCGCACAAGAGAGGCTGTTGTTCTTCCATCATGAGGTTGTTGACATAAGCTTTGCGGCTGAGCACATCTGCCATGACATTAGCTTTTCCCGGAGTGTAGTTGATGGTCAAATAGAAGTCATTGATTGCTTCAATCCATCTCCTTTGCCTAAGGTTGAGATCAGGCTGAGTAAAGATATACTTCAGACTCTTGTGATCAGAAAAGATCTCACAACGGTTGCCAAGCAAGTAGTGTCTCCATACTTTCAAAGCAAAGACAACTGCTGCGAGCTCGAGGTCATGTGTAGGATAGTTGATCTCATGCGTCTTCAACTGACGAGAGGCATAAGCAACAACTTGTTTTTCTTGCATAAGGACCGCACCCAATCCATGCAAAGAGGCGTCACAGAAGATCTGGAACGGCTTGGATGTATCCGGAGGAACCAAGACTGGTGTGGAAGTGAGCTTCTCTTTGAGTGTCTCAAAGCTTTCTTGACATGCAGGAGTCCAAAGGTATTTCTTGCCTTTCTTGAGAAGATCGGTAAGAGGCTTCGCTATCTTCGAAAAGTTCTGAACGAAGCGACGGCAATAACTAGCCAAACCAAGGAAACTCCGCACTTCCTTGACATTGACAGGAGGAAGCCATTCAACAATTGTCTTCACAGTTTCCGGATTGACTGCAATGCCCTTGGCAGAGATGACATGACCAAGATAGGTAACTTGAGGCAGCCAAAACTCACACTTGGAGAACTTTGCATACAAGCGGTTCTCACGAAGCTTGCTTAGGACACACAGAAGGTGTTCTTCATGCTCTTCTTGTGACTTAGAATAGACTAGGATGTCATCCAGATAGACCACAACGAACTTATCAAGATACTCCATGAAAACCGAGTTCATGAGCCTCGAGAAGGTGGCAGGTGCGTTGGTGAGACCGAAAGACATGACCGTGTACTCATACAGGCCATAGCGGGTGGTGAAAGCTGTCTTAGGAACATCTTCCTTGCGAATCTTGATTTGGTGATAACCACTCCTCAAGTCCAGCTTAGAGAAAACCACAGCTCCAGCTAGTTGATCAAAGAGATCATTAATCCGCGGAAGGGGATATTTATTCTTGATGGTTTTAGCATTGAGAGCCCGATAGTCAACACAAAGTCTATCAGTCTGGTCTCGCTTCTTCACAAAGAGAGTAGGGCTACCCCAAGAAGAAGTACTGTGCTGAATGAAACCCAACTTCTCTTGTTCATCAAGCTGACGTTTGAGTTCAGCCAACTCAGCAGGACCCATCTTATAAGGCCGCTTGGAGATAGGAGCGGTACCAGGTTCAAGCTCAATAACAAACTCAACCTGACGTTCTGGAGGCATACCTGGCAACTCTTCAGGAAAGACATCTGGGAACTCACAGACCACCGGAACACTCTGAATAGCTTCCATAGCATCAACATTCAGAGCCGCCAGAGAGAAAAGCTGGAAAGCAGGAGTCAGACTTGGAGAATGGACTATATGGCCTTCAGGAATCTTGAGAGAAACCGAGCGTTCAGCACAATCAATCACAGCTGCATTCGCTGTCAACCAATCCATGCCCAAGATGACATCAATGTCAGAATTGCCCAGAAGGATTAAGGACGCCGAGAACGAAGAGCCACCAATCTCAATTTGATTGCCATGGCTGATATGAGCAGCCCTCATGTTTGAACCAGGAGATTGTACCACCAGACGATGTGATAAAGGAACCTTATCCAGATCCTGCTCTTGTGCAAACTTATGCGAAACAAAAGAATGCGAAGCACCAAAATCAAACAAAACTCTTGCAGGAACTGAGTTTACGGGAAGCATACCCATCACAACTCCAGGTGCATGCTCAGCTTGAGTGGCGTTGATGCAGTTGGCACGAGCGACAGTAGACCCGGGCTTGGTGTTGATGTTGAGAGCCCGAGGTGGTGGTGCACAAACCAAAGGAGAGCTTGCCGCAGATCTTGGAGGTGGTGGAGGGAGAGCCTTGTTCTTCATCGGACAGTTCCATTGTTGATGCCCAGAGTCTCCACAAGTGTAACAAGCACCAGGTGGACGTGGAGCAACGTAGCTAGGGACTCCGCCAGGCGCTCCAGGGTAGTGGTGGTTGTAGCCCCTGGGAGCAGCAGTGAGGAACTTTGGTGGCCTTGCCGCGTAGCTTGAAGGTCTTGGTGGAGCCGGGAGCGACGGTGGGGTGTTAGGAACCCAGACACGACGCTTAGAAGGAGCTGACATAGCTGAAGAGCTTGCTGCATCACGGCTGTGCTTCTTTGACTCGTCAAACACTTGCCTACTTGCCTCTTCCTGCAGAGCTGTATGCTGAAGTTCCAGAAAAGACGCCGGCCTTGCATGTGTGATTGCATACTTAATTGATGCATTGAGCCCTTGCCTGAACCTCTTTTGCTTCTTCTTGTCATCAGAGATCTCATCGCCACCATAACGAGAAAGGTTCATGAAGTTCCTGATGTAGGTGTTTACATTATCATTGCCCTGCTTGAGGTTGAGAAACACTTCCTTCATACTCTCCATGACAATTTCTGACAGATACTGCTCCTTGAAAGCTCCAGTGAACTGTCCCCAAGTAGGCTGAAAACCAGTGCAGTTTGCCTTCAGGTAATTCTCCCACCACAGAGCTGCATCTCCCTTCAGAAGGTGAGTAGCACACTTTACCCAATCTTGCTCAGGAACATCAGCAGTTGCCAGTAACCTTGACATCTCACGCAACCAATCATCAGCATCAAGTGGTTGATCAGAAACATCAAACTGGCGAGGGTTGAACTTCAGGAAGCTCTTGATGTCTCCTCGCTTGGGAGGTGGAGGTAGCGGCACAAACTCGTTCCTCCTGACACTTTCCTCAAAGCGCTGCTGGTTCTGCTGCATTGCTGCCAAGGCATTGGCGATGCTTGACAACGCTGCCCCCAGTTCAGGTTGTATGTCCTCCTCAGAACAGCGTGGTGGTGCCATCCTGTTATTGATATAACACACAAGTCAGTACTATGATGGAGAATAATAATAATCCAAAATAGTACCAAGATGGAATTACTCAAGATTAAAGGATACAGTTTACTAAGATGATATTAAAATATCAACAAAGTTCAAAGCACCTAGAAGATATTAAGCATATCGCACACGACTGAAAAGGAGTGTGGTACACAAATATATCAAAGAAAAATTTTCCACAAATTTCGGCATTAAAATACCAATAGATGCGCAAAATCTCTTAACGAATCAAGATTAGTGACTCTACCAATCCAATATACAAGAGCAAATGATAAAAGTAGTGGTATGGTCGCGACTCCATCCCGCACTCAAACCATTACTCCGCACATGAATAAGTAAAACACATATCTCAACACCTTCTTCTCACGACGAACCTAAAGATTAGCAACTACGGAAACGAACACCACAAAGAAGATAACGTCGGATAACAAAGAGTAAGATAGATCGCGTCGGTATACAACGAATCAGATAGATCGCGTCGGTTTCCAAAAGCCTGTCGGTATGGAATGTACCCACAGTTGATAACCAAAAGGCCGATAAAGATAACAACTTGGATGCAACAGATAGACAAAGATTTCACACACACACACACACACACAACCTATGGTACTACGGAATCCCAGAACACGTGAATCCTAGTTTGAATTTAAGAAGAGGATTGAAAACGTTACACTTCCTTACCAGAAAAGGGTGGGTGGGTGGGTAAGAAGAAAAGTGGAAGCATTCCTACTCTCGCGTTTTGTTTTTCCCTAATATACATAACTACCAAAAATATTTGCTAGACATACAACGACCATTTGGCTGAGACCCTGAAGGGCGGGATGGCTCTGATACCAATTGTAACTACCTCGGTGAATTACACTCCTAGTACCAGCCTGGATGTTCAGAAATGGTTGAAATAGTACGGTGGGGCCCAAATGCCACTCACAGGTAGACCTTTCGGCCGTCCCAACCATTTCCAAACATCGGGACAAGAACGGGCGGCATAATCGACAGGCGAAGGGATCAACTACATACACAAGTGAGTATGTATGCAAGCCACCATACAACAGTACATCAGAGTCATCCCATCTAAAAAGAAAGGAAATATAGCAACGCCATACGGCAAGATCCAAATATCCTAGATAGATATAATAGTTTAGGATATCTCCTCATACATCAATCAACAGAGTATCAAGAGGAAGCGGAAGACAAAGTCCGAGTACGGATAAGAAGCAAATCGGCATAATATGCCCCATAAATAAGCAGATCCCGCCCACAGATCTCACGGATCCCCGTTCCCGGAATCTCTACACCGAATGATCGTTGCCCACATCGTCCGTCTCTTCCACCCAGTATCCATCTTTCGAGTGTACCTGTTCATCTGAACCAATAATTTATCGTGTGAGACCCTAGGGGTACTCAGCAAGTCTTTATGCCTCTAAAGGAGACACAACCTGGGGTGACGCAATTGCAGCAAAAGATAAACCCTAGCAATTCTATAGATACTCGCTAACCATCCGCCTAACCAGAGATAGTCGGATGTCCGTGAATTAATAACAACAGTTATAACAGTTATAACAGTAATCTCCACATATCCATCCTCCTCCTCGCTTACCGACGAGGAAGCGGACGAACAACCCCCCCATCTGTTGGCAGTTTTATTATCCATTCCGTGAGTATTGCACTATTTACTAGTCAGGTACCTAGTCTAGTCAAATTAAAAGCAGTACTTTAGTTATTCTTGTCTATGATCGAGAAACTGTGCTCCAAGTCGTCCATAACCGCGGACACGGCTTTCAGAAAGTTTTTACCCTGCAGGGGTGCACAAATAGCAACACACACTCGATATGCCTCGGAAAAACCAAATCAAAACCAACGAGGCAGTCACGACAAAGCGATCACAGGATTCAGAAATATTTCAGGGGGCCACCCCATTGAGCTACCCGCAACGAAGTTAGCTGACTCCGAGACGGTCTCAAGGTTTGTGGAGCCGGCTGTAAACGACTGGGAACCCGAAAGTGTGACTGGGCTTGTCGATACAGCGAAAACGGGTCACGGACCTAAACAGTACAGTGTGTAGTACCTCGCACAATTTAAATTAAAGCAGTAAAGCATGGCATAAGTATAGGATAGTGAATAAAACTTCAAACTAGTTTGTGGCCCTCAAGAAATAAGAATGAATCAAGCTCTGGCTCAGGGGGGTCCATAAGGCCTCCCGGATGTGGATAGCGCGAATAATCTTGGAACAGGAATCAAGTACTCGGGGTCTTACGGGACACAAGTGAGCCTGAAAAACCAAATAGCGAATATGGCTCACCGATGCCACTTTCATTAGTTATCCCATTACTACTCAGGTTAAGTTTTTTAGGTACCTCGTTGTCCATCAGACACTCACATACCCTACACATGCTGTTCTACGACTCGCATGGCTCAAACAACTCCTGTAGTAATGGCTCATGGGATGGAGGAACAAGCTTCAGTGGGGTTCAAAAGTAAAGGCTATGCAATACTTGGGATTCAATTTAATGCAATCGCGACTCAATGATGCAAGAATAAGATAGAGGCAATAGGTACTATATGTCTGCAAGCATGTGGTAGTGCTTGCCTGGCAGCTCAGTTGATGCGAGAGAAGGATCTGGGTGGTACTCCTGGGTGTCTTGATAAATCCCCTGCTCAGCGTCTATTCAAAGAAGAACCAAACAAACAAGGGCCAACATAAATAAAGTGCACAAGCATATGAATAAAATGCGACAAGCAAACAATCATGCCATGATGAATGATGCACAATTTGCATGGCAAGGAAGTAGCATGGCATAGGTGAAGTGTGGAACACAAGAATAAACATTTTTATTTAGTTTTGGCCCCATGTTATGCCCATAATAGTTGCTGTACACTTTATATTTATATGATGCATGCTTCAAAACAACCCATGGAATGCATAAACAGAAAGGTCTCGTCGAGCTAATCATTTTAGACATATCATTTGTTAAATTTGGATTTATAAATCAAAAGTTATTAATTATTTAAGAAAAAGGGGCATTTATTGTAATTTAAATAAACTTGGAAATTTAAGTGTTCAAAATATATTTTGGATTGCATATTTGAAATCCTCACATTTTTCTGATTTGAAAACATATATTATTTGTATTATTTGGAATTATATTTTAAAAGTTATTTTAAAACAGAAATAAATTTGAATTTGAATTAATTTGGAAAAGATTTGAATTTAAAACAGAAACAGGTAAATACTTTTGTTACTCAGGATTATCTAGACACAGACGCTGATGGGTGGGCCTCTCTGCTGACTGGACCAAACGCGCACTGAGGAGGTTTCCTCACCGCGAGCTGACCCAGCCAAAGCGAATGACAGGTGGGCCTTCGACCGCGCGGTCCACGCGGCAGAGGCGAGCGGGCCAGGAGCTGACAGGTGGGGCTTCCGCTGGAGCGCGGGTTGAGAAGTAAAAACTCCAGGAGCCTTTCTGCAAAACGCCACGGAGACAGACAAGTGGGTCCTGAGGGCCGCAGGTTGAGGAGCAAAAAGGTGGGGGGGTATCTGCAAGAGCGCCTCCGCTACTGTTTTTCTTCCCACTCTGCCTCGAGCAACAGATCGTGCGCGACGCGGCGGGGATCGAACTCGCGACCGGGGGCGAGTGCGCAGAGGGCGGAGCCACTGCGGTGGCCTGGGGTAGCTGTTAGGGAAGTGGTCTAGGCCTAGATAGGGTTCTGCACGGAGCGCGAGCGTGCAGACTCCAGCGAGCGGCGGCGCGCGCAGGCTGCTTGTCGAAACGCTCGGCGCGTCCAGGAAGCGACAGGCGGAGGGGGGTTGTCTAGGAGGGAGTACTGCTCACCGCGGGGACGTTGGCGTGGTTGGATCTGGTGGGGGCGCAGCAGGTCGGCGACGTAGCTGGCGGCCGGCGAGAGCTAGGGTTTGGGCTCGGCGTCGTCGGTGTCCAGCAAGGCTGGCCTTCTCCTCCTCGTCCGCGGGTACAGGGGCGTCGCTGGCGCTCGGCGCTTCCTTCCTCGACGCCCAATAACCACGCATGCCTCCTCGAACAGCAGGTGCACGCCGAAACCGACGGTGGCCGGCGTCGGGTTAGGTGGTGGTGGAGAGGGAGAGGGAGGTGAGGCAGGGCCTCTGGGGTGGTTATGGCGAGGCAGAGAGGGGGGTGAGGCAGTAGATAAGGCCGGGGGCAGGTAGATGGCGTGGGGGAGGGGAAGGTGGCGATAAAGGTGGCCTCGGCCACCTCTGTCCTCTCCCTCACGTGCTTGGTCGGGGCAGTAGCAGGGGAGACTGCAGGTGGGGTAGGGCGAGGCCAGGGAGGCAGGGCAGGCTCGGCTAGAGGGGCCCCTAGGGCAGGATAAAGAGAGGAAGAAAGGAGAGGGGGTAGGCTCGGGTTGGGGTGGTGTAGCTCGGGTTGGAGCTCTAGGGTAGGAGGGATGGGGTGGCTCGGCTAGGGTTTGGTTAGATGGGGTAGGAGGGTAGAGCATGTGGGGGTCGAGCTAGGGTTAGCTAGAGAGGGGTGGACTTAGGGTTTAGGTGAGAGGGGAAAGATGAGAGAGAGAGGGAAGGTGGAGATGTGGTTTGATGGAAACAAGATCAACTAGATCAAGCCCAAAGGAAAAGATAGAGATAGAGATGATTCACTAAAGATGCAAATAAAAATCCAAAGGACAAGCGAAAGGTGGTACTTGCATGGGCCATGCAAAACATTTAAAGCCATGTTGATACTTGTGAAAACAATATTATTTCATGGCATTATTATTATGCATCCCAAATTATGGAGTAAGGCCCAAGCAAAGGAATTTAGAAGAATTCCAAGTGGAGTATATGGAGATGATCACATTGGATTATATTTGGGGCTTGCTGTAGGGGTTCGTAGCATGGAAAACAAAATTTTCTATCGCATACAAACAAACAAGCCAAGATCTATCTACTAGATTGTAGCAACGAGTCGATAGAGGAACTCACCCTCGAAGATTCCAAAGTGTTTAACGAGAGCAGATTCTCGTGGGTGATGTAGTCGTACTCTTTCCGATCTCAAGATCGTGTAGACGATCCTTCCAGCGCCGCGTTCCCGCAGCGCTCCCGCAGTCGGTCACACGTTCGGTACTCGACGAAGACCTTCCTCTCCCTTGTTCCAGCAGGCAGCGGAGGTTGTAGCACTCTCCTCGTGATTCCGGCAGCACAACGGCGTGGTACCGGAGGTAGAGGGGAAATCCCGCAGGGCTTCGCCTTAAGCCGGTGCGAGTATGGTGGAGCTTATGAGAGAGGCTATTAGTGGTCTAGTAATTAGACACACCAATTAGAAGGCTCTAAACCAATTAGAAGGCTCTAAACCGAATAGCTCTAAACCGGGGTCTAGATCTAGGGTTTAGTTTAGAGGATAGGAAACTTGTGTGTCTAGGAGGGGAGCCCTGCCCCTCCTTATATAGATGGGAGGGGGTGGGCGCGCCAGGGGAGGGAGGGAGTCCCTCCCCAACTCGGCCTTGGGCTGGGCGCCGGCCTGGAGGAGTCCAACTCCTCCTCCAGGTTGGTTCCAACTCCTCTTGCTTGTTTCCCACAGTTTCTTGTTTTTGGCAGTTTGACTTTCAAACTGGACATTTGACTTTTCTGTTTTAGGATTCAATTTAATCCTATATTTGGGACAGCAAGAACACTTAGTACATGATGCAATCATTCCAATATGTAATGACACATTCATGTACCCCTTCCCCCCCGGAGTGCCGGACAATCCGGAACCTTCTAGAACATTCCCGATGAAAACACCGGAATCATTCCCGAACTCCGAAACGGGACTTTCCTTATATGAATCTTATTCTCCGGACCATTCCGGATCACCTCGTGATATCCCGGATCCCATCCGAGACTCCGAACAACATTCGGTCTCTTTCTCATAATACCATAACTACTCAAACAACGTCGAATCCTTAAGTGTGTCTCCCTACGGTTCGTGAATTATGCGGACATGATCGAGACACTTCTCCGAACAATAACCAATAGAGGAATCTGGAAATTCATATGGCTCCCACATATTTCTACGATTACTTTGCGATCGAATGAACCACTTACATACGATACCAATTTCCCTTTGTCTCACGATATGTTACTTATCCGAGGTTATGATCGTCGGTATCTCTGCATACCTAGTTCAACCTCGTTACTGATAAGTACTCTTTTCTCGTTCCCGTGATATGTGATCCCTTGTGACCATGTCACATGCTTGCAAGCTAATTGGATGACATTCCACCGAGAGGGCCCAGAGTATATCTATCCGTCATATGGATGGACAAATCCCACTCTTGATCCATGTGTTTCAACCAATACTTTCCGAACACTCAATGCCACTTTTATAGCCACCCTGTTACGGTGTGGTGTTTGATGTCATCAAAGCATCCATCCGGTAAAGGTGATATGCACGATCTCATGGTCGAAGGAATTAGGTTACTATGTATCAGAAAGCATATAGCAATTGAACTATTGAAATGACTTGATCTTTATGCTACGCTTATCTATAGGAGTATGTCCATCACATCATTCTCCTAATGATATGATCCTGTTGTTAATAACATCTCTATGTTCATGATCAGGAAACCATGATCATATATTAACCAACAAGCTAGTTTAACAAGAGGCTTTACTAGGGACTCTTATTTTAGTTTACAAATCACACAAGTATTAATGTTTCCGGTTAATACAATTATAGCATGGTATGTAAACATTTATCATAAGTGTGAAGACATGATAATAACCACTTTATTATTGCCTCTTGGGCATATCTCCAACAGTCTCCCACTTGCACTAGAGTCAATAATCTAGTTTCGAACCTTTGTGTATTCAACACCTATGGCTTTACGGTGTTGTATGTACACGATTGCTAGTGGTCAACTGATCTCCGGATCTGACACTTCCAGGTCCGTGTGTAATTGCATGTCTTTGCGTCTCTACGCATCACTCATTCTCTAATGAGATGGCTTTGCATAAATTTGGTCTTTCGGTGTGACCTTTAGCTCTTTGGGGTTAAAACATGTTGATAATATTGTCGTACAATATATCTTCATAGTATTATCCCACTGTGAACTACACCTAGTTTGATAACAAACTACTTGACACAAATGTCCTCTTTTGCTGCTATAATAGCAGTCATATACTTAGCCTTTTGTTGTAGTATCTGTCACAATGTCTTAACTTTGGAACTCATCCAAATCCATTATGGAACTCACTATCCATTATATTGTGCCACCCTTAGTTTAGATTGAGATAAACTTAATTTGTACTTTTGTGACAAAGCTAGTATCAATGTAGTACTTTTACAATGAACTAACCATCTATTTGTCACTTCTACAAATATTATACTCTTAGTTCTTCCAAAAGATCATAAGAATATCCTTACTATTGTCCAATGATCATCTTACGAATCATTCTGGTATATGCTCACAACATTTAGAGCATAGGACATATCTGGATTTGTACATATCACAGTATGATATAAATACTCTTTGTGATTTTATACATCAAGTATCAATCTATACTTGATTATTTGTTTCACTTTACCAAATGTCAATACACTTGAATATATCATCAACATTGAACTTATTCAATCCTTTCTGTGCGACAAGAACCTCTCTTGTAGTTTCTATATTGAACTCATTCAATATCTTGTCTATGTATTTCTGGCACAACCATATTAGCGTCTATTGATGCCAAATATTTAGGTTTTGCCTAAGTCTTTCATCGGGATGAAATTCTTAATATGTGTTAATAAAAGATACATTATTTCCAATCAACAATATGTCTTCCACATAACATATTAGAAACATGTCTTAGTGCTCCCACTTAATTTCTTGCAAATGCAAGCATCTCCATCGTCTCTGATGAACTTTTAAACTCCTTTAACAGTTTCATCACAGTGAAGATTCCAACTCCGCTATGCTTACTTCAACCATTGAAGTTTGCATATGCTTTTAGCATCCTTTGAATTAACAAAACCCTTTGGACCGTGTCATGCACACGTCCTAGGTAACCATTCTATTAGAAGAACTTGTTTTGTTTATTCTACTACCACATAACAAATTATATGTATTGGTTGCTACATTAATCCGTCTAGACTAAAAATCGTTATGAAAGATCAAATCTTGTCATATACAACTTGTTGTGAACTCTTTCCCAACATGTCGACTATTTCATAGATGTAAAACATCCATGTCTATTTTTTCATAGATCCAGACACAACTGTAAGGTCTTACACCTTTCTCGAGGGTCCTTCAAGTTCAAAACTTGATTTCTCGTGTATGGAACTATCACGGATTTTATGGCTTCAAGCCATTTGACGGAGTCAGGGCCCATCATCGCTTCTTTGTATGTAGTCGGTTCATTATTCTCAAATAATGTCTCAACCCTCAAATCTTGGTATTTGATTGTTCATCCGACCTACTTGTTTCAATAGGAACTTAGATCTCCGTGACCACAACCTTTGAGGTACGTGAACCATGAGCATTGTTGCTGCCTCCGAAACACTTTTCGGCGCTACGCAACTCTGCACATATAGCTAAGGTTCTTTTAACCTTATCAAAGTTTCTATTGTCCTCCCACTTAACTTTTCACGAAAAATTTCTTCTCAAAGAAACTTGACGTTCTAAGCAACAAACACTTTTGTCTCTGATGTTATGGAGGAGTACTTAACAGTTATTCGAAATAACATACAAAGACAGGTTCATCCGACTTTGGTTGCAAACATCTTTCTTATGCATAGCATACCAATGTTTAAGAAAGGACAACTTGGGTTTTATCCCAAACCATAACTTTATATGGTGTCAATTCAACGGATTATGATGAAGCTCTTTTTAGTGGAAAAACGGTAATCCCTAAAGCTTTTAATCTTTAAAATATAATGGCAGTTTTATAAATTATACCTTTGATCTTACCATGTCAAACAAGGTTTAATTACATATCTCGAACGCTCCATACACTTATGGTGTTTCGGGAAAATGCAAATCCACGGAACGATTCCTTAAATCTTAGGTATTATGCTAAACTTGTAACTCAAATATCTTCCTTTATGATCTTATCATAAACTATTTATATTCTTGTTACAATGATTTTGCACTTCATCTTGAAAATCTTTCGAACTTTTCAAATATTTCACACTTCATCCTTATTAAGTAAATATTCATATATTCACTCAAATTTTCGGAGAAAGCATATGAAGTTGAAATCCATCGCTCTTGACTACACATAATGGACTTCGTACAACAATATGCACAAGTTCCAATAAGCTAGTCTTTCGTTCCCTTTTGGCCTATGAACGAAGTTTTAATTATCTCTAGGAAAATTTCACAAACCGTCATTTGATCAAAAATCAAAAGACTCCAAAATTCCATCCACATGGAGTTTCTTCATGTTTTCTTTCCAATATAATTTAAACGGCGATGTCACTTCCTAAGTAATCCTTCAATCAATTTGTCTTTCGACAATTTTAGCATTAGTTTTATGGATGTGATTTCTCCAACGAGATTTGTGAATCATCCATCTTTTATGGATTACGGCAATTATTTGAACAACCCTTTTGTTCTCATAATACCTGATAAAACAAATCTTTGAAGGCAAGCATTGATGTTTTAACGAGCAATAAAATAACCCTTTATTTGTTCTCGATGAACATCATCACCTATTCTTTTGCTAGTTACTTAGGCCATTGTAGTTCATGAATTGTGTTGTTTCGTATGACGATTCACACCAACAAATTCAGTATCAAATACTTAAGAACCACATTGTTTAATAAGCAAAGAATATAGCCATAACACATATATCATCTATATACTTAAACTGAACAATTCTAGTCTTTTCTTTTCTGCCATATACTTATGAGATTCTCTTTCAGTATTTCCTTTTCTGTTTGAAAGAATCTATCAACATCAATAGTGGAGTCATACATATGACATATAGTCCAAAGCGTGTATAATTAAATACCAATGTCTTTGGACTTGCACTTTGAAGTAGATCACCATCATCAAATATTTGGTGTTCTTTCAAATTCCTTTCTTTAGTAATCTCTTGGTGTAGTAAACATTTTACCTACATCAAATATTCACCCTTATCATGGAATCGTCCATGATCAAGCTACTTTTAGCTTATAACAATGAATTATGAGTATAATGTTGCTATCCAAAACCTTTTGGAGGATTAAGACAACAAGTGTCTCCAACCTTTTTGCAAATTTTCATCAAATATGAGAACATGACTTTTGCCATATTATACTCTATCATGTTGCAACCAAAACTTCGTTTCAGATATCACAATATCTTCCACACATCATGGTTTCTGAAACAACTCTTTCAGATCCTAGATAACCTTGATATTAAGGGAATCCTTTGAATATCAAGAATCATGGATACAAACATGATACTTATATACTAACACTTGGAATTGTTACTCTTGATTTAATACTAATTATTAAACTTCATGGAGTAACCGGAACTTACTGAAAGTTTGCAATAGGACTTTTAAACTTTAGATTAACACTTCAAAACAATACGATACCAGTTCGTAAAGTAACTAACCAGAATTCTATAGTTCTATCATCTCAATTATAACTAAGCGCAAGGTGGTAAACGGATGCCAATGACTACAACAACTATGCAAATTCACTTTGATTTAGTTTATGATAAATTGAGTTCTAATTAAATTAATCTAGGTGAACTCCCACTCAAAACAATATCCCTCACATTGTTTTAGTGATCACACGAACCAAATCCACCACATCAAAACCGATCATCACGTGAGTTGATGTAGCTTCAATGGCGAACAATCAACATGTTCATCATATCTACTATATGACTCATGCTCTGCCTTTCGACAATCCGTGTTCCTGAGGCCATGTCTGTACATGCTAGGCTCGTCAAGATCAAACCTTAGCTACCGCATAAGCAAATCTGGCTTGCTTACGTTGTATTCACCCGCGGAATCAAAGACACCCGATCATCACGTGGTGCTTCGAAGCAGCAAGCTTTGGCAACGGTGCATACTAAGGGTGAACACTTTAGAACTTGAAATTTATGTGTATAAGGGATCATCTTATAATGCTACCGTCGTCTACTAAGCAATACAAGATGCATAAAGGATTAACATCACATGCAATTCATAATATGTGATATGATATGGCCTTTCTTCTTTGTGCTTTCGATCTCCATCTTCAAGCACGGACATGATCTCCATCATCACCGGCATAGCATCAAGGTCAATGATGCTTCTTCATGGTTGTCGTCCACCAGCTTCAACTATTACAACTATTTTGAATAGACACGCAGGTCTTAACAGAAATTAAAGACAACCATATGGCTCCTGCCGGTTGCCAACTTACAATAAGGAACATTGCATACATCAAATATAATCACAATCATGGCCATATCACATCACTGCACACCCCTGCAAAACAAAGTTAGACGTCTCTACTTTCTTTGCATGTTTTACGTGGTTTGGGGCTGTTAATAAGTGTCGCTCTAACTTACGAACATGAACCACAACTTTGATACTAGTATTGTTAATCACCCGTTGTAAATTGGATCTTAACTATGCTAGGAGAAACAGGCACCCGCAAAGCCACTTATGCAATACAAGTTGCATGTCAAGCGTGGAGCAAGTCTCATGAACGATGTCATGTAAGGTTAGCCCGGGCCGCTTCATCCCAACATACCGCAAGATGCAAAGTACACAAGAAGCAATCGACAATAAAAGCATCAACGCCCACAATGACCATTGTGTTCTACTCGTGCAACAGATCTACATATAGATACGGCTCTGATACCACTGTAGGGGTTCGTAGCATGGAAAACAAAATTTTCTATCGCATACAAACAAACAAGCCAAGATCTATCTACTAGATTGTAGCAACGAGTCGATAGAGGAACTCACCCTCGAAGATTCCAAAGTGTTTAACGAGAGCAGATTCTCGTGGGTGATGTAGTCGTACTCTTTCCGATCTCAAGATCGTGTAGACGATCCTTCCAGCGCCGCGTTCCCGCAGCGCTCCCGCAGTCGGTCACACGTTCGGTACTCGACGAAGACCTTCCTCTCCCTTGTTCCAGCAGGCAGCGGAGGTTGTAGCACTCTCCTCGTGATTCCGGCAGCACAACGGCGTGGTACCGGAGGTAGAGGGGAAATCCCGCAGGGCTTCGCCTTAAGCCGGTGCGAGTATGGTGGAGCTTATGAGAGAGGCTATTAGTGGTCTAGTAATTAGACACACCAATTAGAAGGCTCTAAACCAATTAGAAGGCTCTAAACCGAATAGCTCTAAACCGGGGTCTAGATCTAGGGTTTAGTTTAGAGGATAGGAAACTTGTGTGTCTAGGAGGGGAGCCCTGCCCCTCCTTATATAGATGGGAGGGGGTGGGCGCGCCAGGGGAGGGAGGGAGTCCCTCCCCAACTCGGCCTTGGGCTGGGCGCCGGCCTGGAGGAGTCCAACTCCTCCTCCAGGTTGGTTCCAACTCCTCTTGCTTGTTTCCCACAGTTTCTTGTTTTTGGCAGTTTGACTTTCAAACTGGACATTTGACTTTTCTGTTTTAGGATTCAATTTAATCCTATATTTGGGACAGCAAGAACACTTAGTACATGATGCAATCATTCCAATATGTAATGACACATTCATGTACCCCTTCCCCCCCGGAGTGCCGGACAATCCGGAACCTTCTAGAACATTCCCGATGAAAACACCGGAATCATTCCCGAACTCCGAAACGGGACTTTCCTTATATGAATCTTATTCTCCGGACCATTCCGGATCACCTCGTGATATCCCGGATCCCATCCGAGACTCCGAACAACATTCGGTCTCTTTCTCATAATACCATAACTACTCAAACAACGTCGAATCCTTAAGTGTGTCTCCCTACGGTTCGTGAATTATGCGGACATGATCGAGACACTTCTCCGAACAATAACCAATAGAGGAATCTGGAAATTCATATGGCTCCCACATATTTCTACGATTACTTTGCGATCGAATGAACCACTTACATACGATACCAATTTCCCTTTGTCTCACGATATGTTACTTATCCGAGGTTATGATCGTCGGTATCTCTGCATACCTAGTTCAACCTCGTTACTGATAAGTACTCTTTTCTCGTTCCCGTGATATGTGATCCCTTGTGACCATGTCACATGCTTGCAAGCTAATTGGATGACATTCCACCGAGAGGGCCCAGAGTATATCTATCCGTCATATGGATGGACAAATCCCACTCTTGATCCATGTGTTTCAACCAATACTTTCCGAACACTCAATGCCACTTTTATAGCCACCCTGTTACGGTGTGGTGTTTGATGTCATCAAAGCATCCATCCGGTAAAGGTGATATGCACGATCTCATGGTCGAAGGAATTAGGTTACTATGTATCAGAAAGCATATAGCAATTGAACTATTGAAATGACTTGATCTTTATGCTACGCTTATCTATAGGAGTATGTCCATCACATCATTCTCCTAATGATATGATCCTGTTGTTAATAACATCTCTATGTTCATGATCAGGAAACCATGATCATATATTAACCAACAAGCTAGTTTAACAAGAGGCTTTACTAGGGACTCTTATTTTAGTTTACAAATCACACAAGTATTAATGTTTCCGGTTAATACAATTATAGCATGGTATGTAAACATTTATCATAAGTGTGAAGACATGATAATAACCACTTTATTATTGCCTCTTGGGCATATCTCCAACACTTGCTAGTGTGTATATGCCACTAGGTATTTAATAAGCCCCCAAAAAAATACCCCAACATGATGATAACCCCAAAACCTCACATATGGAAGCTAGGAAAAGGTTCCACTCACAAGGCATGCAAAGGTGGCCATGTGGCTCTCATGTTTCAATATTGTGAAACAACATGATGCTAAGATGAGAGCATGTGGTAAAAGAATTGGATCCATCCCAACCCACATGAGCTAGAGGTAAACTCAAATAAAGTGCAAAGCTCATATTTAGTTGGATGGTGGAATTATAAGGTGGTGAAAGAAAAGGTGGTGGAGTTAATAAGAGATATGCCCCCAACTAAACTTGGGCATCAAAAAATATATCAAGAACCAAATACAATATCAAGAGGCAAATACAATTAATAATGCATATGAGATAAGAACCAAAAGCAAAAGAGTTTTATATGATGCTCAAATACAAGGTGGCATGATGACATGAGCATGATATAATGATGATGCAACAATTATATGTTTGAAGTAGCCATTATATTACTAGACCAAGTAGCATTACAATTGTTAGACAATTGGGATGCTACACACCGACTCTAGTGGTTGATCCATGTGTGGTTTGTGGAAATAACACACATGCAATGACTAGTGGTTGATCCATATGTGGTTTGTGGAAAGAACACACATGCAATGACCACTGGTGGATCCATGTGTGGTTTGTGGAAAAGAACACACATGCAATGACTCTAGTGCTGGTTTGTGGTTTTAGTATAAGAACACACATGCAATGACTCTAGTGGTTGATCCATGTGTTGTTTGTGGAAAGAACACACATGCAATGACTCTGGTTGATCCATGTGTGGTTTGTGGAAAGAACACACATGCAATGACCACTAGTGGATCCATGTGTGGTTTGTGGAAAAGAACACACATGCAATGACTCTAGTAGTGGTTTGTGGTTTTAGTATAAGAACACACATGCAATGACTCTAGTGGTTGATCCATGTGTGGTTTGTGGAAATAACACACATGCAATGACTCTAGTGGTTGATCCATGTGTGGTTTGTGGAAAGAACACACATGCAATGACATCTGGTGGATCCATGTGTGGTTTGTGGAAAAGAACACACATGCAATGACTCTAGTAGTTGATCCATGTTTGTTTGTGGAAATAACACACATGCAATGACTCTAGTGGTTGAGCCATGTGTGGTTTGTGGAAAGAAAACACATGCAATGACCACTGGTGGATCCATGTTGGTTTTAGTGTAAGAACACACATGCAATGACTCAAGTAGTGTTTGTGGTTTTAGTATAAGAACCCACATGCAATGACTCTAGTGGTTGATCCATGTGTGGTTTGTGGAAATAACACACATGCAATGACTCTAGTGGTTGATCCATGTGTGGTTTGTGGAAATAACACACATGCAATGACTAGTGGTTTATCCATATGTGGTTTGTGGAAAGAACACACATGCAATGACCACTGGTGGATCCATGTGTGGTTTTTGGAAAAGAACACACATGCAATGACTCTAGTGCTGGTTTGTGGTTTTAGTATAAGGACAAACATGCAATGACTCTAGTGGTTGATCCATGTGTGGTTTGGGGAAAGAACACACATGCAATGACTCTGGTTGATCCATGTGTGGTTTCTGGAAAGAACACACATGCAATGACCACTGGTGGATCCATGTGTGGTTTGTGGAGAAGAACACACATGCAATGCCTCTAGTACTGGTTTGTGGTTTAGTATAAGAACACACATGCAATGACTCTAGTGGTTGATCCATGTGTGGTTTGTGGAAATAACACACATGCAATGACTCTAGTGGTTGATCCATGTGTGGTTTGTGGAAAGAACACACATGCAATGACTCTAGTGGTTGATCCATGTCTGGTTTGTGGAAAAGAACACACATGCAATGACTCTAGTGGTTGATCCATGTTTTTTGTGGAAATAACACACATGCAATGACTCTAGTGGTTGATCCATGTGTGGTTTGTGAAAAGAACACACATGCAATGACTCTAGTGTTGGTTTTCGTATAAGAACACACATGCAATGACTCTAGTGGTTGATCCATGTTTGTTTGTGGAAATAACACACATGTAATGACTCTAGTGGTTGATCTATGTGTGGTTTTTGAAAAGAACACACATGCAATGACTCTGGTTGATGCATGTGTGGTTTGTGGAAATAACTCACATGCAATGACTCTAGTGGTTAATCCATGTGTGGTTTGTGGAAAGAACACACATGCAATGACCACTGGTGGACCCATGTGTGGTTTGTGGAAATAACACACATGCAATGACTCTAGTGGTTGATCCATATGTGGTTTGTGGAAAGAACACACATGCAATGACATCTGGTGGATCCATGTGTGGTTTGTGGAAAAGAACACACAAGCAATGACTCTAGTGCTGGTTTGTGGTATTAGTATAAGAACACACATGCAATGACTCTAGTGGTTGATCCATGTGTGGTTTGCGAAAAGAACACACATGCAATGACTCTGGTTGATCCATGTGTGGTTTGTGGAAAGAACACACATGCAATGACCACTGGTGGATCCATGTGTGGTTTGTGGAAAAGAACACACATGCAATGACTCTAGTACTGGTTTGTGGTTTTAGTATAAGAACACACATGCAATGACTCTAGTGGTTAATCCATGTGTGGTTTGTGGAAACAACACACATGCAATGACTCTAGTGTTCGATCCATGTTTGTTTGTGGAAATAACACATATGCACCGACTCTAGTGGTTGATCCATGTGTGGTTTGTGGAAATAACACACATGCAATGACTAGTGGTTGATCCATATGTGGTTTGTGGAAAGAACACACATGCAATGACCACTGGTGGATCCATGTGTGGTTTGTGGAAAAGAACACACATGCAATGACTCTAGTGCTGGTTTGTGGTTTTAGTATAAGAACAAACATGCAATGACTCTAGTGGTTGATCTATGTGTTGTTTGTGGAAAGAACACACATGCAATGACTAGTCGTTGATCCATATGTGGTTTGTGGAAAGAACACACATGCAATGACCACTGGTGGATCCATGTGAGGTTTGTGGAAAAGAACACACATGCAATGACTCTAGTGCTGGTTTATGGTTTTAGTATAAGAACACACATCCAATAACTCTAGTGGTTGATCCATGTGTGGTTTGTGGAAAGAACACACATGCAATGACTCTGGTTGATCCATGTGTGGTTTGTGGAAAGAACACACATGCAATGACCACTGGTGGATCCATGTCTGGTTTGTGGAAAAGAACACACATGCAATGACTCTAGTGGTTGATCCATATGTGATTTGTGGAAATAACACACATGCAATGACTCTAGTGGTTGATCCATGTGTGGTTTGTGGAAATAACACACATGCAATGACTCTAGTGGTTGATCCATGTGTGGTTTGTGGAAATAACACACATGCAATGACCATTGGTGGATCCATATCTGGTTTGTGGAAAAGGACACACATGCAATGACTCTAGTGGTTGATCCATGTTTATTTGTGGAAATAACACACATGCAATGACTCTAGTGGTTGATCCATGTGTGGTTTGTGAAAAGGACACACCTGCAATGACTCTAGTGTTGGTTTTAGTATAAGAACACACACGCAATGACTCTAGTGGTTGATCCATGTTTGTTTGTGGAAATAACACACATGTAATGACTCTAGTGGTTGATCCATGTGTGGTTTGTGAAAAGAACACACGTGCAATGACTCTGGTTGATCCATGTGTGGTTTGTGGAAATAACACACATGCAATGACTCTAGTGGTTAATCCATGTGTTGTTTGTGGAAAGAACACACATGCAATGACCACTAGTGGATCCATGTGTGGTTTGTGGAAATAACACATATGCAATGACTCTAGTGGTTGATCCATGTGTGGTTTGTGGAAATAACACACATGAAATGACTGTAATGGGTCCACATGTGGTTTGTGGAACGAACACACATGCAATGACCACTGGTTGATCCATAAGTTGTTTGTGGAAAAGAACACACATGTAATGAGTCTAGTGGATCCATGTGTGGTTTGTGGAAAAGAACAAACATGAAATGACTCTAGTGCTTGATCCATGTGTGGTTTGTGGAAAGAACACACATGCAATGACTCTGGTTGATCCATGTGTGGTTTGTGGAAAGAACACACATGCAATGACCACTAGTGGATCCATGTGTGGTTTGTGGAAAAGAACACACATGCAATGACTGTAGTGCTGGTTTGTGGTTTTAGTATAAGAACACACATGCAATGACTCTAGTGGTTGATCTATGTGTGGTGTGTGGAAAGAACACACATGCAATGACAACTAGTGGATCCATGTGTGGTTTGTGGAAAAGAACACACATGCAATGACTCTAGTACTGGTTTGTGGTTTTAGTATAAGAACACACATGCAATGAGTCTAGTGGTTGATCCATGTGTGGTTTGTGGAAATAACACACATGCAATGACTCTAGTGGTTGATCCATGTGTGGTTTGTGGAAAGAACACACATGCAATGACCGCTGGTGGATCCATGGGTGGTTTGTGGAAAAGAACACACATGCAATGACTCTAGTAGTTGATCCATGTTTGTTTGTGGAAATAACACACATGCAATGACTCTAGTGGTTGATCCATGTGTGGTTTGTGGAACGAACACACATGCAATGACCACTGGTGGATCCATGTTGGTTTTAGTGTAAGAACACACATGCAATGACTCTAGTACTGGTTTGTGGTTTTAGTATAAGAACACACATGCAATGACTCTAGTGGTTGATCCATGTGTGGTTTGTGGAAATAACACACATGCAATGACCACTGGTGGATCCATGTGTGGTTTGTGGAAAGAACACACATGCAATGACTCGAGTGGTTGATCCATGTGTGGTTTGTGGAAAGAACACAAATGCAATGACCACTGGTGGATCCATGTGTGGTTTGTGGAAAAGAACACACATGCAATGACTCTAGTGGTTGATCCATGTTTGTTTGTGGAAATAACACACATGCAATTACTCTAGTGGTTGATCCATGTGTGGTTTGTGAAAAGAACACACCTGCAATGACTCTAGTGTTGGTTTTAGTATAAGAACACACATGCAATGACTAGTGGTTGATCCATATGTGGTTTGTGGAAAGAACACACATGCAATGACCACTGGTGGATCCATGTGTGGTTTGTGGAAAAGAACACACATGCAATGACTCTAGTGCTGGTTTGTGGTTTTAGTATAAGAACAAACATGCAATGACTCTAGTGGTTGATCCATGTGTGGTTTGTGGAAAGAACACACATGCAATGACTAGTGGTTGATCCATATGTGGTTTGTGGAAAGAACACACATGCAATGACCACTAGTGGATCCATGTGTGGTTTGTGGAAAATAACACACATGCAATGACTCTAGTGCTGGTTTGTGGTTTTAGTATAAGGACACACATGCAATGACTCTAGTGGTTCATCCATGTGTGGATTGTGGAAAGAACACACATGCAATGACTCTGGTTGATCCATGTGTGGTTTGTGGAAAGAACACACATGCAATGATCACTGGTGGATCCATGTGTGGTTTGTGGAAAACAACACACATGCAATGACTCTAGTGATGGTTTGTGGTTTTAGTATAAGAACACACATGCAATGACTCTAGTGGTTGATCCATGTGTGGTTTGTGGAAAGAACACACATGCAATGACTCTGGTTGATCCATGTGTGGTTTGTGGAAAGAACACACCTGCAATGACCATTGCTGGATCCATGTGTGGTTTGTGGAAAAGAACACACATGGAATGACTCTAGTACTGGTTTGTGGTTTTAGTATAAGAACACACATGAAATGACTCTAGTGGTTGATCCATGTGTGGTTTGTGGAAATAACACACATGCAATGACTCTAGTGGTTGATCCATGTGTGGTTTGTGGAAAGAACACACATGCAATGACTCTGGTTGATCCATGTGTGGTTTGTGGAAAGAACACACATGCAATGAAAACTGGTTGATCCATGTGTGGTTTGTGGAAAAGAATACACATGCAATGACTCTAGTATTAGTTTGTGGTTTTAGTATAAGAACACACATGCAATGACTCTAGTGGTTGATCCATGTGTGGTTTGTGGAAATAACACACATGGAATGACTCTAGTGGTTGATCCATGTGTGGTTTGTGGAAAGAACACACATGCAATGACCGCTGGTGGATCCATGTGTGGTTTGTGGAAAAGAACACACATGCAATGACTCTAGTAGTTGATCCATGTTTGTTTGTGGAAATAACACACATGCACTGACTCTAGTGGTTGATCCATGTGTGGTTTGTGGAAAGAACACACATGCAATGATCACTGGTGGATCCATGTGTGGTTTGTGGAAAAGAACACACATGCATTGACTCTAGTACTGGTTTGTGGTTTTAGTATAAGAACACACATGCAATGACTCTAGTGGTTGATCCATGTGTGATTTGGGGAAATAACACACATGCAATGACTCTAGTGGTTGATCCATGTGTGGTTTGTGGAAATAACACACATGCAATGACTCTAGTGGTTGATCCATGTGTGGTTTGTGGAAAGAACACACATGCAATGACCACTGGTGGATCCATGTCTGGTTTGTGGAAAAGAACACACATGCAATGACTCTAGTGGTTGATCCATGTTTGTTTGTGGAAATAACACACATGCAATGACTCTAGTGGTTGATCCATGTGTGGTTTGTGAAAAGAACACACCTACAATGACTCTAGTGTTGGTTTTAGTATAAGAACACACATGTAATGACTCTAGTGGTTGATCCATGTGTGGTTTGTGGAAATAACACATATGCAATGACTCTAGTGGTTGATCCATGTGTGGTTTGTGGAAATAACACACATGCAATGACTGTAATGGGTCCACATGTGGTTTGTGGAAAGAACACACATGCAATGACCAGTGGTTGATCCATAAGTTGTTTGTGGAAAAGAACACACATGCAATGAGTCTAGTGGATCCATGTGTGGTTTGTGGAAAAGAACAAACAAGCAATGCCTCTAGTGTTGATCCATGTGTGGTTTATGGAAAGAACACACATGCAGTGACTCTGTATGATCCATGTGTGGTTTGTGGAAAGAACACACATGCAATGACCACTGGTGGATCCATGTGTGGTTTGTGGAAAAGAACACACATGCAATGACTCTAGTGGTTCATCCATGTGTGGATTGTGGAAAGAACACACATGCAATGACTCTGGTTGATCCATGTGTGGTTTGTGGAAAGAACACACATGCAATGATCACTGGTGGATCCATGTGTGGTTTGTGGAAAACAACACACATGCAATGACTCTAGTACTGGTTTGTGGTTTTAGTATAAGAACACACATGCAATGACTCTAGTGGTTGATCCATGTGTGGTTTGTGGAAAGAACACACATGCAATGACTCTGGTTGATCCATGTCTGGTTTGTGGAAAGAACACACATGCAATGACCATTGGTGGATCCATGTGTGGTTTGTGGAAAATAACACACATGGAATGACTGTAGTACTGGTTTGTGGTTTTAGTATAAGAACACACATGAAATGACTCTAGTAGTTGATCCATGTGTGGTTTGGGGAAATAACACACATGCAATGACTCTAGTGGTTGATCCATGTGTGGTTTGTGGAAAGAACACACATGCAATGACTCTGGTTGATCCATGTGTGGTTTGTGGAAACAACACACATGCAATGAAAACTGGTTGATCCATGTGTGGTTTGTGGAAAAGAACACACATGCAATGACTCTAGTATTAGTTTGTGGTTTTAGTATAAGAACACACATGCAATGACTCTAGTGGTTGATCCATGTGTGGTTTGTGGAAATAACACACATGGAATGACTCTAGTGGTTGATCCATGTGTGGTTTGTGGAAAGAACACACATGCAATGACCGCTGGTGGATCCATGTGTGGTTTGTGGAAAAGAACACACATGCAATGACTCTAGTAGTTGATCCATGTTTGTTTGTGGAAATAACACACATGCAATGACAATAGTAGTTGATCCATGTGTGGTTTGTGGAAAGAACACACATGCAATGACCACTGGTGGATCCATGTGTGGTTTGTGGAAAAGAACACACATGCAATGACTCTAGTACTGGTTTGTGGTTTTAGTATAAGAACACACATGCAATGACTCTAGTGGTTGATCCATGTGTGATTTGGGGAAATAACACACATGCAATGACTCTAGTGGTTGATCCATGTGTGGTTTGTGGAAATAACACACATGCAATGACTCTAGTGGTTGATCCATGTGTGGTTTGTGGAAAGAACACACATGCAATGACCACTGGTGGATCCATGTCTGGTTTGTGGAAAAGAACACACATGCAATGACTCTAGTGGTTGATCCATGTTTGTTTGTGGAAATAACACACATGCAATGACTCTAGTGGTTGATCCATGTGTGGTTTGTGAAAAGAACACACCTACAATGACTCTAGTGTTGGTTTTAGTATAAGAACACACATGTAATGACTCTAGTGGTCGATCCATGTTTGTTTGTGGAAATAACACACATGTAATGACTCTAGTGGTTGATCCATGTGTGGTTTGTGAAAAGAACACACATGCAATGACTCTGGTTGATCCATGTGTGGTTTGTGGAAATAACACACATGCAATGACTATAGTGGTTAATCCATGTGTTGTTTGTGGAAAGAACACACATGCAATGACCACTATTGGACCCATGTGTGTTTGTGCAAAAGAACACACATCCAATGACTCTAGTGGTTGATCCATGCTTGTTTGTGGAAATAACACACATGCAATGACTCTAGTGGTTGATCCATGTGTGGTTTGTGAAAATAACACACATGCAATGACTCTAGTGGTTGATCCATGTGTGGTTTGTGGAAAGAACACACATGCAATGACCACTGGCGGATCCATGTGTGGTTTGTGAAAATAACACACATGCAATGACTCTAGTGGTTGTTTTAGTATAAGAACAAACATGCAATGACTCTAGTGGTTGATCCATGTGTGGTTTGTGGAAAGAACACACATGCAATGACTAGTGGTTGATCCATATCTGGTTTGTGGAAAGAACACACATGCAATGACCACTAGTGGATCCATGTGTGGTTTGTGGAAAATAAGACAAATGCAATGACTCTAGTGCTGGTTTGTGGTTTTAGTATAAGAACACACATGCAATGACTCTAGTGGTTGATCCATGTGTTGTTTGTCGAAAGAACACACATGCAATGACTCTGATTGATCCATGTGTGGTTTGTGGAAATAACACACATGCAATGGCCACTGGTGGATCCATGTGTGGTTTGTGGAAAAGAACACACATGCAATGAGTCTAGTGCTGGTTTGTGGTTTTAGTATAAGAACACACATGCAATGACTCTAGTGGTTGATCCATGTGTGGTTTGTGGAAAGAACACACATTCAATGACTCTGGTTGATCCATGTGTGGTTTGTGGAAAGAACACACATGCAATGACCACTAGTGGATCCATGTGTGGTTTGTGGAAAAGAACACACATGCAATGACTCTAGTACTGGTTTGTGGTTTTAGTATAAGAACACACATGCAATGACTCTAGTGGTTGATCCATGTGTGGTTTGTGGAAATAACACACATGCAATGACTCTAGTGGTTGATCCATGTGTGGTTTGTGGAAAGAACACACATGCAATGACCGCTGGTGGATCCATGTGTGGTTTATGGAAAAGAACACACATGCAATGACTCTAGTAGTTGATCCATGTTTGTTTGTGGAAATAACACACATGCAATGACTCTAGTGGTTGATCCATGTGTGGTTTGTGGAAAGAACACACATGCAATGACCACTGGTGGATCCATGTTGGTTTTAGTGTAAGAACACACATGCAATGACTCTAGTACTGGTTTGTGGTTTTAGTATAAGAACACACATGCAATGACTCTAGTGGTTGATCCATGTGTGGTTTGTGGAAATAACACACATGCAATGACCACTGGTGGATCCATGTGTGGTTTGAGGAAAGAACACACATGCAATGACTCTAGTGGTTGATCCATGTGTGGTTTGTGGAAAGAACACACATGCACTGACCACTGGTGGATCCATGTGTGGTTTGTGGAAAAGAACACACATGCAATGACTCTAGTGGTTGATCCATGTTTGTTTGTGGAAATAACACACATGCAATAACTCTAGTGGTTGATCCATGTGTGGTTTGTGAAAAGAACACACCTGCAATGACTCTAGTGTTGGTTTTAGTATAAGAACACACATGCAATGACTGGTGGTTGATCCATATGTGGTTTGTGGAAAGAACACACATGCAATGACCACTGGTGGATCCATGTGTGGTTTGTGGAAAAGAACACACATGCAATGACTCTAGTGCTGGTTTGTGGTTTTAGTATAAGAATAAACATGCAATGACTCTAGTGGTTGATCCATGTGTGGTTTGTGGAAAGAACACACATGCAATGACTAGTGGTTCATCCATATGTGGTTTGTGGAAAGAACACACATGCAATGACCACTAGTGGATCCATGTGTGGTTTGTGGAAAATAACACACATGCAATGACTCTAGTGCTGGTTTGTGGTTTTAGTATAAGAACACACATGCAATGACTCTAGTGGTTGATCCATGTGTGGTTTGTGGAAAGAACACACATGCAATGACTCTGGTTGATCCATGTGTGGTTTGTGGAAAGAACACACATGCAATGACCACTGGTGGATCCATGTGTGGTTTGTGGAAAAGTACACACATGCAATGACTCTAGTACTGGTTTGTGGTTTTAGTATAAGAACACACATGCAATGACTCTAGTGGTTGATCCATGTATGGTTTGTGGAAAGAACACACATGCAATGACTCTGGTTGATCCATGTGTGGTTTGTGGAAAGAACACACATGCAATGACCACTGGTGGATCCATGTGTGGTTTGTGGAAAATAAGACACATGGAATGACTCTAGTACTCGTTTGTGGTTTTAGTATAAGAACACACATGCAATGACTCTAGTGGTTGATCCATGTGTGGTTTGTGGAAATAACACACATGCAATGACTCTAGTGGTTGATCCATGTGTGGTTTGTGGAAAGAACACACATGCAATGAGTCTGGTTGATCCATGTGTGGTTTGTGGAAAGAACACACATGCAATGACCACTGGTTGATCCATGTGTGGTTTGTGGAAAAGAACACACATGCAATGACTCTAGTATTAGTTTGTGGTTTTAGTATAAGAATGCACATGCAATGACTCTAGTGGTTGATCCATGTGTGGTTTGTGGAAATAACACACATGGAATGACTCTAGTGGTTGATCCATGTGTGGTTTGTGGAAAGAACACACATGCAATGACTCTAGTATTAGTTTGTGGTTTTAGTATAAGAACACACATGCAATGACTCTAGTGGTTGATCCATGTGTGGTTTGTGGAAATAACACTCATGGAATGACTCTAGTGGTTGATCCATGTGTGATTTGTGGAAAGAACACACATGCAATGACCGCTGGTGGATCCATGTGTGGTTTGTGGAAAAGAACACACATGCAATGACTCTAGTAGTTGATCCATGTTTGTTTGTGGAAATAACACACATGCAATGACTCTAGTGGTTGATCCATGTGTGGTTTGTGGAAAGAACACACATGCAATGACCACTGGTGGATCCATGTGTGGTTTGTGGAAAAGAACACACATGCAATGACTCTAGTACTGGTTTCTGGTTTTAGTATAAGAACACACATGCAATGACTCTAGTGGTTGATCCATGTGTGATTTGTGGAAATAACACACATGCAATGACTCTACTGGTTGATCCATGTGTGGTTTGTGGAAATAACACACACGCAATGACTCTAGTGGTTGATCCATGTGTGGTTTGTGGAAAGAACACACATGCAATGACCACTGGGGGATCCATGTCTGGTTTGTGGAAAAGAACACACATGCAATGACCACTGGTGGATCCATGTTGGGTTTAGTGTAAGAACACACATGCAATGACTCTAGTACTGGTTTGTGGTTTTAGTATAAGAACACACATGCAATGACTCTAGTGGTTGATCCATGTGTGGTTTGTGGAAATAACACACATGCAATGACCACTGGTGGATCCATGTGTGGTTTGTGGAAAGAACACACATGCAATGACTCTAGTGGTTGATCCATGTGTGGTTTGTGGAAAGAACACACATGCAATGACCACTGGTGGATCCATGTGTGGTTTGTGGAAAAGAACACACATGCAATGACTCTAGTGGTTGATCCATGTTTGTTTGTGGAAATAACACACATGCAATGACTCTAGTGGGTTATCCATGTGTGGTTTGTTAAAAGAACACACCTGCAATGACTCTAGTGTTGTTTTAGTATAAGAACACACATGCAATGACTAGTGGTTGATCCATATGTGGTTTGTGGAAAGAACACACATGCAATGACCACTGGTGGATCCATGTGTGGTTTGTGGAAGAGAATACACATGCAATGACTCTAGTGCTGGTTTGTGGTTTTAGTATAAGAACAAACATGCAATGACTCTAGTGGTTGATCCATGTGTGGTTTGTGGAAAGAACACACATGCAATGACTAGTGGTACATCCATATGTGGTTTGTGGAAAGAACACACATGCAATGACCACTAGTGGATCTATGTGTGGTTTGTGGAAAATAACACACATGCAATGACTCTAGTGCTGGTTTGTGGTTTTAGTATAAGAACACACATGCAATGACTCTAGTGGTTGATACATGTGTGGTTTGTGGAAAGATCACACATGCAATGACTCTGGTTGATCCACGTGTGGTTTGTGGAAAGAACACACATGCAATGACCACTGGTGGATCCATGTGTGGTTTGTGGAAAAGAACACACATGCAATGACTCTAGTACTGGTTTGTGGTTTTAGTATAAGAACACACATGCAATGACTCTAGTGGTTCATCCATGTGTGGTTTGTGGAAAGAACACACATGCAATGACTCTGGTTGATCCATGTGTGGTTTGTGGAAAGAACACACATGCAATGACCACTGGTGGATCCATGTGTGGTTTGTGGAAAAGAACACACATGGAATGACTCTAGTACTGGTTTGTGGTTTTAGTATAAGAACACACATGCAATGACTCTAGTGGTTGATCCATGTGTGATTTGTGGAAATAACACACATGCAATGACTCTAGTGGTTGATCCATGTGTGGTTTGTGGAAAGAACACACATGCAATGACTCTGGTTGATCCATGTGTGGTTTGTGGAAAGAACACACATGCAATGACCACTGGTTGATCCATGTGTGGTTTGTGGAAAAGAACACACATGCAATGACTCTAGTATTAGTTTGTGGTTTTAGTATAAGAACACACATGCAATGACTCTAGTGGTTGATCCATGTGTGGTTTGTGGAAATAACACACATGGAATGACTCTAGTGGTTGATCCATGTGTGGTTTGTGGAAAGAACACACATGTAATGACCGCTGGTGGATCCATGTGTGGTTTGTGGAAAAGAACACACATGCAATGACTCTAGTAGTTGATCCATGTTTGTTTGTGGAAATAACACACATGCAATGACTCTAGTGGTTGATCCATGTGTGGTTTGTGGAAAGAACACACATGCAATGACCACTGGTGGATCCATGTGTGGTTTGTGGAAAAGAACACACATGCAATGACTCTAGTACTGGTTTGTGGTTTTAGTATAAGAACGCACATGCAATGACTCTAGTACTGGTTTGTTGTTTTAGTATAAGAACACACATGCAATGAATCTAGTGGTTGATCCATGTGTGATTTGTGGAAATAACACACATGCAATGACTCTAGTGGTTGATCCATGTGTGGTTTGTGGAAAGAACCACATGCAATGACCACTAGTGGATCCATGTCTGGTTTGTGGAAAAGAACACACATGCAATGACTCTAGTGGTTGATCCATGTTTGTTTGTGGAAATAACACACTTCCAATGACTCTAGTGGTTGATCCATGTGTGGTTTGTGAAAAGAACACACCTGCAATGACTCTAGTTGATCCATGTGTGGTTTGTGGAAATAACACACATGCAATGACTAGTGGTGGATCCATGTGTGGTTTGTGGAAAGAACACACATCCAATGACCACTGGTGGATCCATGTGTGGTTTGTGGAAAAGAACACACATGCAATGACTCTAGTGCTGGTTTGTGGTTTTAGTATAAGAAGAAATATGCAATGACTCTGGTGGTTGATCCATGTGTGGTTTCTGGAAAGAACACACATGCAATGACTAGTGGTTGATCCATATGTGGTTTGTGGAAAGAACACACATGCAATGACCACTGGTGGATCTATGTGTGGTTTGTGGAAAATAACACACATGCAATGACTCTAGTGCTGGTTTGTGGTTTTAGTATAAGAACACACATGAAATGACTCTAGTGGTTGATCCATGTGTGGTTTGTGGAAAGAACACACATGCAATGACTCTAGTGGTTGATCCATGTGTGGTTTGTGGAAAGAACACACATGCAATGACTTTGGTTGATCCATGTGTGGTTTGTAGAAAGAACACACATGCAATGACTCTGGTTGATCCATGTGTGGTTTGTGGAAAGAACACACATTCAATGACCACTGGTGGATCCATGTGTGGTTTGTGGAAAAGAACACACATGGAATGGCTCTAGTACTGGTTTGTGGTTTTGGTATAAGAACACACATGCAATGACTCTAGTGGTTGATCCATGTGTGATTTGTGGAAATAACACACATGCAATGACTCTAGTGGTTGATCCATCTGTGGTTTGTGGAAAGAACACACATGCAATGACCACTGGTGGATCCATGTGTGGTTTGTGGAAAAGAACACACATGCAATGACTCTAGTAGTTGATCCATGTTTCTTTGTGGAAATAACACACATGCAATGACTCTAGTGGGTTATCCATGTGTGGTTTGTGGAAAGAACACACATGTAATGACCACTGGTGGATCCATGTTGGTTTTAGTGTAAGAACACACATGCAATGACTCTACTACTGATTTGTGGTTTTAGTATAAGAACACACTTGCAATGACTCTAGTGGTTGATCCATGTGTGGTTTGTGGAAATAACACACATGCAATGACCATTGCTGGATCCATGTGTGGTTTGTGGCAAGAACACACATGCAATGACTCTAGTGGTTGATCCATGTGTGGTTTGTGGAAAGAACACACATGCAATGACCAGTGTTGGATCCATGTGAGGTTTGTGGAAAAGAACACACATGCAATGACTCTAAGGGATGATACATGTTTGTTTGTGGAAATAACACACATGCAATGACTCTAGTGGTTGATGCATGTGTGGTTTGTGAAAAGAACACACATGCAATGACTCTGGTTGATCCATGTGTGGTTTGTAGAAATAACACACATGCAATGACTCAAGTGGTTGATCCACATGTGGTTTGTGGAAAGAACACACATGCAATGACCACTGGTGGATCCATGTGTAATTTGTGGAAAAGAACACACATGCAATGACTGTAGTGGTTGATCCATGTTTGTTTGTGGAAATAACACACATGCAATGACTCTAGTGGTTGATCCATGTGTGGTTTGTGAAAAGAACACACATGCAATGACTCTAGTGTTGGTTTTAGTATAAGATCACACATGCAATGACTCTAGTGGTTGATCCATGTGTGGTTTGTGGAAATAACACACATGCAATGACTTGTGGTTGATCCATATGTGGTTTGTGGAAAGAACACACATGCAATGACCACTGGTGGATCCATCTGTGGTTTGTGGAAAAGAACACACATGCAATGACTCTAGTGCTGGTTTGTGGTTTTAGTATAAGAAAAAACATGCAATGCCTCTAGTGGTTGATCCATGTGTGGTTTGTGGAAAGAACACACATGCAATGACTCTGGTTGATCCATGTGTGGTTTGTGGAAAGAACACACATGCAATGACCACTGGTGGATCCATGTGTGGTTTGTGGAAAAGAACACACATGCAATAACTCTAGTACTGGTTTGTGGTTTTAGTATAAGAACACACATGCAATGACTCTAGTGGTTGATCCATGTGTGGTTTGTGGAAATAACACACATGCAATGACTATAGTGGTTTATCCATGTGTGGTTTGTGGAAAGAACACACATGCAATGACCACTGCTGGATCCATGTGTGGTTTGTGGAAAAGAACACACATGCAATGACTCTAGTACTGGTTTGTGGTTTTAGTATAAGAACACACATGCAATGACTCTAGTGGTTCATCCATGTGTGGTTTGTGGAAATAACACACATGCAATGACTCTAGTGGTTGATCCATGTGTGGTTTGTGGAAAGAACACGCATGCAATGACCACTGGTGGATCCATGTGTGGTTTGTGGAAAAGAACACACATGCAATGACTCTAGTGGTTGATCCATGTTTATTTGTGGAAATAACACAAATGCAATGACTCTAGTGGTTGATCCATGTGTGGTTTGTGAAAAGAACACACATGCAATGACTCTGGTTGATCCATGTGTGGTTTGTAGAAATAACACACATGCAATGACTCAAGTGGTTGATCCACATGTGGTTTATGGACAGAACACACATGCAATTACCACTGGTGGATCCATGTGTGGTTTGTGGAAAAGAACACACATGCAATGACTCTAGTGGTTGATCCATGTTTGTTTGTGGAAGTAACACACATGCAATGACTCTAGTGGTTGATCCATGTGTGATTTGTGAAAAGAACACACATGCAATGACTCGAGTGTTGGTTTTAGTATAATAACACACATGCAATGACCACTGGTGGATCCATGTGTGGTTTGTGGAAAATAACACACATGAAATGACTCTAGTGCTGGTTTGTGGTTTCAGTATAAGAACACACTTGCAATGACTCTAATGGATGATCCATGTGTGGTTTGTGGAAAGAACACACATGCAATGACTCTAGTGGTTGATCCATGTGTGGTTTGTGGAAAGAACACACATGCAATGACTTTGGTTGATCCATGTGTGGTTTGTGGAAAGAACACACATGCAATGACTCTGGTTGATCCATGTGTGGTTTGTGGAAAGAACACACATGCAATGACCACTAGTGGATCCATGTGTGGTTTGTGGAAAAGAACACACATGGAATGGCTCTAGTACTGGTTTGTGGTTTTGGTATAAGAACACACATGCAATGACTCTAGTGGTTGATCCATGTGTGATTTATGGAAATAACACACATGCATTGACTCTAGTGGTTGATCCATGTGTGGTTTGTGGAAAGAACACACATGCAATGACCACTGGTGGATCCATGTGTGGTTTGTGGAAAAGAACACACATGCAATGACTCTAGTAGTTGATCCATGTTTCTTTGTGGAAATAACACACATGCAATGACTCTGGTGGTTGATCCATGTGTGGTTTGTGGAAAGAACACACATGTAATGACCACTGGTGGATCCATGTTGGTTTTAGTGTAAGAACACACATGCAATGACTCTACTACTGATTTGTGGTTTTAGTATAAGAACACACTTGCAATGACTCTAGTGGTTGATCCATGTGTGGTTTGTGGAAATAACACACATGCAATGACCACTGCTGGATCCATGTGTGGTTTGTGGAAAGAACACACATGCAATGACTCAAGTGGTTGATCCACATGTGGTTTGTGGAAAGAACACACATGCAATGACCACTGGTGGATCCATGTGTAATTTGTGGAAAAGAACACACATGCAATGACTGTAGTGGTTGATCCATGTTTGTTTGTGGAAATAACACACATGCAATGACTCTAGTGGTTGATCCATGTGTGGTTTGTGAAAAGAACACACATGCAATGACTCTAGTGTTGGTTTTAGTATAAGATCACACATGCAATGACTCTAGTGGTTGATCCATGTGTGGTTTGTGGAAATAACACACATGCAATGACTTGTGGTTGATCCATATGTGGTTTGTGGAAAGAACACACATGCAATGACCACTGGTGGATCCATCTGTGGTTTGTGGAAAAGAACACACATGCAATGACTCTAGTGCTGGTTTGTGGTTTTAGTATAAGAAAAAACATGCAATGCCTCTAGTGGTTGATCCATGTGTGGTTTGTGGAAAGAACACACATGCAATGACTCTGGTTGATCCATGTGTGGTTTGTGGAAAGAACACACATGCAATGACCACTGGTGGATCCATGTGTGGTTTGTGGAAAAGAACACACATGCAATAACTCTAGTACTGGTTTGTGGTTTTAGTATAAGAACACACATGCAATGACTCTAGTGGTTGATCCATGTGTGGTTTGTGGAAATAACACACATGCAATGACTATAGTGGTTTATCCATGTGTGGTTTGTGGAAAGAACACACATGCAATGACCACTGCTGGATCCATGTGTGGTTTGTGGAAAAGAACACACATGCAATGACTCTAGTACTGGTTTGTGGTTTTAGTATAAGAACACACATGCAATGACTCTAGTGGTTCATCCATGTGTGGTTTGTGGAAATAACACACATGCAATGACTCTAGTGGTTGATCCATGTGTGGTTTGTGGAAAGAACACGCATGCAATGACCACTGGTGGATCCATGTGTGGTTTGTGGAAAAGAACACACATGCAATGACTCTAGTGGTTGATCCATGTTTATTTGTGGAAATAACACAAATGCAATGACTCTAGTGGTTGATCCATGTGTGGTTTGTGAAAAGAACACACATGCAATGACTCTGGTTGATCCATGTGTGGTTTGTAGAAATAACACACATGCAATGACTCAAGTGGTTGATCCACATGTGGTTTATGGACAGAACACACATGCAATTACCACTGGTGGATCCATGTGTGGTTTGTGGAAAAGAACACACATGCAATGACTCTAGTGGTTGATCCATGTTTGTTTGTGGAAGTAACACACATGCAATGACTCTAGTGGTTGATCCATGTGTGATTTGTGAAAAGAACACACATGCAATGACTCGAGTGTTGGTTTTAGTATAATAACACACATGCAATGACCACTGGTGGATCCATGTGTGGTTTGTGGAAAATAACACACATGAAATGACTCTAGTGCTGGTTTGTGGTTTCAGTATAAGAACACACTTGCAATGACTCTAATGGATGATCCATGTGTGGTTTGTGGAAAGAACACACATGCAATGACTCTAGTGGTTGATCCATGTGTGGTTTGTGGAAAGAACACACATGCAATGACTTTGGTTGATCCATGTGTGGTTTGTGGAAAGAACACACATGCAATGACTCTGGTTGATCCATGTGTGGTTTGTGGAAAGAACACACATGCAATGACCACTAGTGGATCCATGTGTGGTTTGTGGAAAAGAACACACATGGAATGGCTCTAGTACTGGTTTGTGGTTTTGGTATAAGAACACACATGCAATGACTCTAGTGGTTGATCCATGTGTGATTTATGGAAATAACACACATGCATTGACTCTAGTGGTTGATCCATGTGTGGTTTGTGGAAAGAACACACATGCAATGACCACTGGTGGATCCATGTGTGGTTTGTGGAAAAGAACACACATGCAATGACTCTAGTAGTTGATCCATGTTTCTTTGTGGAAATAACACACATGCAATGACTCTGGTGGTTGATCCATGTGTGGTTTGTGGAAAGAACACACATGTAATGACCACTGGTGGATCCATGTTGGTTTTAGTGTAAGAACACACATGCAATGACTCTACTACTGATTTGTGGTTTTAGTATAAGAACACACTTGCAATGACTCTAGTGGTTGATCCATGTGTGGTTTGTGGAAATAACACACATGCAATGACCACTGCTGGATCCATGTGTGGTTTGTGGAAAGAACACACATGCAATGACTCTAGTGGTTGATCCATGTGTGGTTTGTGGAAAGAACACACATGCAATGACCAGTGTTGGATCCATGTGAGGTTTGTGGAAAAGAACACACATGCAATGACTCTAAGGGATGATCCATGTTTGTTTGTGGAAATAACACACATGCAATGACTCTAGTGGTTGATCCATGTGTGGTTTGTGAAAAGAACACACATGCAATGACTCTGGTTGATCCATGTGTGGTTTGTAGAAATAACACACATGCAATGACTCAAGTGGTTGATCCACATGTGGTTTGTGGAAAGAACACACATGCAATGACCACTGGTGGATCCATGTGTGGTTTGTGGAAAAGAACACACATGCAATGACTGTAGTGGTTGATCCATGTTTGTTTGTGGAAATAACACACATGCAATGACTCTAGTGGTTGATCCATGTGTGGTTTGTGAAAAGAACACACATGCAATGACAATAGTGTTGGTTTTAGTATAAGATCACACATGCAATGACTCTAGTGGTTGATCCATGTGTGGTTTGTGGAAATAACACACATGCAATGACTTGTGGTTGATCCATATGTGGTTTGTGGAAAGAACACACATGCAATGACCACTGGTGGATCCATATGTGGTTTGTGGAAAAGAACACACATGCAATGACTCTAGTGCTGGTTTGTGGTTTTAGTATAAGAACAAACATGCAATGACTCTAGTGGTTGATCCATGTGTGGTTTGTGGAAAGAACACACATGCAATGACTCTGGTTGATCCATGTGTGGTTTGTGGAAAGAACACACATGCAATGACCACTGGTGGATCCATGTGTGGTTTGTGGAAAAGAACACACATGCAATGCCTCTAGTACTGGTTTGTGGTTTTAGTATAATAACACACATGCAATGACTCTAGTGGTTGATCCATGTGTGGTTTGTGGAAATAACACACATGCAATGACTATAGTGGTTGATCCATGTGTGGTTTGTGGAAAGAACACACATGCAATGACCAATGGTGGATCCATGTGTGGTTTGTGGAAAAGAACACACTTGCAATGACTCTAGTGGTTCATCCATGTGTGGTTTGTGGAAATAACACACATGCAATGACTCTAGTGGTTGATCCATGTGTGGTTTGTGGAAAGAACACGCATGCAATGACCACTGGTGGATCCATGTGTGGTTTGTGGAAAAGAACACACATGCAATGACTCTAGTGGTTGATCCATGTTTGTTTGTGGAAATAACACACATGCAATTACTCTAGTGGTTGATCCATGTGTGGTTTGTGAAAAGAACACACATGCAATGACTCTGGTTGATCCATGTGTGGTTTGTAGAAATAACACACATGCAATGACTCAAGTGGTTGATCCACATGTGGTTTGTGGACAGAACACACATGCAATGACCACTGGTGGATCCATGTGTGGTTTGTGGAAAAGAACACACATGCAATGACTCTAGTGGTTGATCCATGTTTGTTTGTGGAAGTAACACACATGCAATGACTCTAGTGGTTGATCCATGTGTGGTTTGTAAAAAGAACACACATGCAATGACTCGAGTGTTGGTTTTAGTATAAGAACACACATGCAATGACCACTGGTGGATCCATGTGTGGTTTGTGGAAAATAACACATATGCAATGACTCTAGTGCTGGTTTGTGGTTTTAGTATAAGAACACACATGCAATGACTCTAGTGGATGATCCATGTGTGGTTTGTGGAAAGAACACACATGCAATGACTCTAGTGGTTGATCCATGTGTGGTTTGTGGAAAGAACACACATGCAATGACTTTGGTTGATCCATGTGTGGTTTGTGGAAAGAACACACATGCAATGACTCTGGTTGATCCATGTGTGGTTTGTGGAAAGAACACACATGCAATGACCACTGGTGGATCCATGTGTGGTTTGTGGAAAAGAACACACATGGAATGGCCCTAGTACTGGTTTGTGGTTGTGGTATAAGAACACACATGCAATGACTCTAGTGGTTGATCCATGTGTGATTTGTGGAAATAACACACATGCAATGACTCTAGTGGTTGATCCTTGTGTGGTTTGTGGAAAGAACACACATGCAATGACCACTGGTGGATCCATGTGTGGTTTGTGGAAAAGAACACACATGCAATGACTCTAGTAGTTGATCCATGTTTCTTTGTGGAAATAACACACATGCAATGACTCTGGTGCTTGATCCATGTGTGGTTTGTGGAAAGAACACACATGTAATGACCACTGGTGGATCCATGTTGGTTTTAGTGTAAGAACACACATGCAATGACTCTACTACTGATTTGTGGTTTTAGTATAAGAACACACTTGCAATGACTCTAGTGGTTGATCCATGTGTGGTTTGTGGAAATAACACACATGCAATGACCACTGCTGGATCCATGTGTGGTTTGTGGAAAGAACACACATGCAATGACTCTAGTGGTTGATCCATGTGTTGTTTGTGGAAAGAACACACATGCAATGACCAGTGTTGGATCCATGTGAGGTTTGTGGAAAAGAACACACATGCAATGACTCTAAGGGATGATCCATGTTTGTTTGTGGAAATAACACACATGCAATGACTCTAGTGGTTGATCAATGTGTGGTTTGTGAAAAGAACACACATGCAATGACTCTGGTTGATCCATGTGTGGTTTGTAGAAATAACACACATGCAATGACTCAAGTGGTTGATCCACATGTGGTTTGTGGAAAGAACACACATGCAATGACCACTGGTGGATCCATGTGTGGTTTGTGGAAAAGAACACACATGCAATGGCTGTAGTGGTTGATCCATGTTTGTTTGTGGAAATAACACACATGCAATGACTCTAGTGGTTGATCCATGTGTGGTTTGTGAAAGGAACACACATGCAATGACTCTAGTGTTGGTTTTAGTATAAGATCACACATGCAATGATTCTAGTGGTTGATCCATGTGTGGTTTGTGGAAATAACACACATGCAATGACTTGTGGTTGATCCATATGTGGTTTGTGGAAAGAACACACATGCAATGACCACTGGTGGATCCATATGTGGTTTGTGGAAAAGAACACACATGCAATGACTCTAGTGCTGGTTTGTGGTTTTAGTATAAGAACAAACATGCCATTACTCTAGTGGTTGATCCATGTGTGGTTTGTGGAAAGAACACACATGCAATGACTCTGGTTGATCCATGTGTGTTTTGTGGAAAGAACATACATGCAATGACCACTGGTGGATCCATGTGTGGTTTGTGGAAAAGAACACACATGCAATGACTCTAGTACTGGTTTGTGGTTTTAGTATAAGAACACACATGCAATGACTCTAGTGGTTGATCCATGTGTGGTTTGTGGAAATAACACACATGCAATGACTATAGTGGTTGATCCATATGTGGTTTGTGGAAAGAACACACATGCAATGACCACTGGTGGATCCATGTGTGGTTTGTGCAAAAGAACACACATGCAATGACTCTAGTACTGGTTTGTGGTTTTAGTATAAGAACACACATGCAATGACTCTAGTGGTTCATCCATGTGTGGTTTGTGGAAATAACACACATGCAATGACTCTAGTGGTTGATCCATGTGTGGTTTGTGGAAAGAACACGCATGCAATGACCACTGGTGGATCCATGTGTGGTTTGAGGAAAAGAACACACATGCAATGACTCTAGTGGTTGATCCATGTTTGTTTGTGGAAATAACACACATGCAATTACTCTAGTGGTTGATCCATGTGTGGTTTGTGAAAAGAACACACATGCAATGACTCTGGTTGATCCATGTGTGGTTTGTAGAAATAACACACATGCAATGACTCAAGTGGTTGATCCACATGTGGTTTGTGGACAGAACACACATGCAATGACCACTGGTGGATCCATGTGTGGTTTGTGGAAAAGAACACACATGCAATGACTCTAGTGGTTGATCCATGTTTGTTTGTGGAAGTAACACACCTGCAATGACTCTAGTGGTTGATCCATGTGTGGTTTGTGAAAAGAACACACATGCAATGATACGAGTGTTGGTTTTAGTATAAGAACACACATGCAATGACCCTGGTGGATCCATGTGTGGTTTGTGGAAAATAACACACATGCAATGACTCTAGTGCTGGTTTGTGGTTTTAGTATAAGAACACACATGCAATGACTCTAGTAGATGATCCATGTGTGGTTTGTGGAAAGAACACACATGCAATGACTCTAGTGGTTGATCCATGTGTGGTTTGTGGAAAGAACACACATGCAATGACTTTGGTTGATTCATGTGTGGTTTGTGGAAAGAACACACATGCAATGCCTCTGGTTGATCCATGTGTGGTTTGTGGAAAGAACACACATGCAATGACCACTGGTGGATCCATGTGTGGTTTGTGGAAAAGAACACACATGAAATGGCCCTAGTACTAGTTTGTGGTTTTGGTATAAGAACACACATGCAATGACTCTAGTGGTTGATCCATGTGTGATTTGTGGAAATAACACACATGCAATGACTCTAGTGGTTGATCCATGTGTGGTTTGTGGAAAGAACACACATGCAATGACCACTGGTGGGTCCATGTGTGGTTTGTGGAAAAGAACACACATGCAATGACTCTAGTAGTTGATCCATGTTTCTTTGTGGAAATAACACACATGCAATGACTCTGGTGGTTGATCCATGTGTGGTTTGTGGAAAGAACACACATGTAATGACCACTGGTGGATCCATGTTGGTTTTAGTGTAAGAACTCACATGCAATGACTCTACTACTGATTTGTGGTTTTAGTATAAGAACACACTTGCAATGACTCTAGTGGTTGATCCATGTGTGGTTTGATGAAATAACACACATGCAATGACCACTACTGGATCCATGTGTGGTTTGTGGAAAGAACACACATGCAATGACTCTAGTGGTTGATCCATGTGTGGTTTGTGGAAAGAACACACATGCAATGACCAGTGTTGGATCCATGTGAGGTTTGTGGAAAAGAACACACATGCAATGACTCTAAGGGATGATCCATGTTTGTTTGTGGAAATAACACACATGCAATGACTCTAGTGGTTGATCCATGTGTGGTTTGTGAAAAGAACACACATGCAATGACTCTGGTTGATCCATGTGTGATTTGTAGAAATAACACACATGCAATGACTCAAGTGGTTGATCCACATGTGGTTTGTGGAAACAAGACACATGCAATGACCACTGGTGGATCCATGTGTGGTTTGTGGAAAAGAACACACATGCAATGACTGTAGTGGTTGATCCATGTTTGTTTGTGGAAATAACACACATGCAATGACTCTAGTGGTTGATCCATGTGTGGTTCGTGAAAAGAACACACATGCAATGACTCTAGTGTTGGTTTTAGTATAAGATCACACATGCAATGACTCTAGTGGTTGATCCATGTGTGGTTTGTGGAAATAACACACATGCAATGACTTGTGGTTGATCCATATGTGGTTTGTGGAAAGAACACACATGCAATGACCACTGGTGGATCCATATGTGGTTTGCGGAAAAGAACACAAATGCAATGACTCTAGTGCTGGTTTGTGGTTTTAGTATAAGAACAAACATGCAATGACTCTAGTGGTTGATCCATGTGTGGTTTGTGGAAAGAACACACATGCAATGACTCTGGTTGATCCATGTGTGGTTTGTGGAAAGAACACACATGCAATGACCACTGGTGGATCCATGTGTGGTTTGTGGAAAATAACACACATGCAATGACTCTAGTACTGGTTTGTGGTTTTAGTATAAGAACACACATGCAATGACTCTAGTGGTTCATCCATGTGTGGTTTGTGGAAATAACACACATGCAATGACTCTAGTGGTTGATCCATGTGTGGTTTGTGGAAAGAAAACGCATGCAATGACCACTGGTGGTTCCATGTGTGGTTTGTGGAAAAGAACACACATGCAATGACTCTAGTGGTTGATCCATGTTTGTTTGTGGACAGAACACACATGCAATGACCACTGGTGGATCCATGTGTGGTTTGTGGAAAAGAACACACATGCAATGACTCTAGTGGTTGATCCATGTTTGTTTGTGGAAATAACACACATGCAATGAGTCTAGTGGTTGATCCATGTGTGGTTTGTGAAAAGAACACACATGCAATGACTCTAGTGTTGGTTTTAGTATAAGAACACACATGCAATGACTCTAGTGTTGGTTTTAGTATAAGAACACACATGCAATGACTCTAGTGGTTGATCCATGTGTGATTTGTGGAAATAACACACATGCAATGACTCTAGTGGTTGATCCATGTGTGGTTTGTGGAAAGAACACACATGCAATGACCACTGGTGGATCCATGTGTGGTTTGTGGAAAAGAACACACATGCAATGACTCTAGTAGTTGATCCATGTTTCTTTGTGGAAATAACACACATGCAATGACTCTGGTGGTTGATCCATGTGTGGTTTGTGGAAAGAACACACATGTAATGACCACTGGTGGATCCATGTTGGTTTTAGTGTAAGAACACACATGCAATGACTCTACTACTGATTTGTGGTTTTAGTATAAGAACACACTTGCAATGACTCTAGTGGTTGATCCATGTGTGGTTTGTGGAAATAACACACATGCAATGACCACTACTGGATGCATGTGTGGTTTGTGGAAAGAACACACATGCAATGACTCTAGTGGTTGATCCATGTGTGGTTTGTGGAAAGAACACACATGGAATGACCAGTGTTGGATCCATGTGAGGTTTGTGGAAAAGAACACACATGCAAGGACTCTAAGGGATGATCCATGTTTGTTTCTGGAAATAACACACATGCAATGACTCTAGTGGTTGATCCATGTGTGGTTTGTGAAAAGAACACACATGCAATGACTCTGGTTGATCCATGTGTGATTGGTAGAAATAACACACATGCAATGACTCAAGTGGTTGATCCACATGTGGTTTGTGGAAACAAGACACATGCAATGACCACTGGTGGATCCATGTGTGGTTTGTGGAAAAGAACACACATGCAATGAGTGTAGTGGTTGATCCATGTTTGTTTGTGGAAATAACACACATGCAATGACTCTAGTGGTTGATCCATGTGTGGTTCGTGAAAAGATACACATGCAATGACTCTAGTGTTGGTTTTAGTATAAGATCACACATGCAATGACTCTAGTGGTTGATCCATGTGTGGTTTGTGGAAATAGCACACATGCAATGACTTGTGGTGGATCCATATGTGGTTTGCGGAAAGAACACAAATGCAATGACTCTAGTGTTGGTTTGTGGTTTTAGTATAAGAACAAACATGCAATGACTCTAGTGGTTGATCCATGTGTGGTTTGTGGAAAGAACACACATGCAATGACTCTGGTTGATCCATGTGTGGTTTGTGGAAAGAACACACATGCAATGACCACTGGTGGATCCATGTGTGGTTTGTGGAAAATAACACACATGCAATGACTCTAGTACTGGTTTGTGGTTTTAGTATAAGAACACACATGCAATGACTCTAGTGGTTCATCCATGTGTGGTTTGTGGAAATAACACACATGCAATGACTCTAGTGGTTGATCCATGTGTGGTTTGTGGAAAGAACACGCATGCAATGACCACTGGTGGATCCATGTGTGGTTTGTGGAAAAGAACACACATGCAATGACTCTAGTGGTTGATCCATGTTTGTTTGTGGAAATAACACACATGCAATGACTCTAGTGGTTGATCCATGTGTGGTTTGTGAAAAGAACACATGCAATGACTCTGGTTGATCCATGTGTGGTTTGTAGAAATAACACACATGCAATGACTTAAGTGGTTGATCCACATGTGGTTTGTGGACAGAACACACATGCAATGACCACTGGTGGATCCATGTGTGGTTTGTGGAAAAGAACACACATGCAATAACTCTAGTGGTTGATCCATGTTTGTTTGTGGAAATAACACACATGCAATGAGTCTAGTGGTTGATCCATGTGTGGTTTGTGAAAAGAACACACATGCAATGACTCTAGTGTTGGTTTTAGTATAAGAACACACATGCAATGACTCTAGTGGTTGATCCATGTGTGGTTTGTGGAAATAACACACTTGCAATGATTAGTGGTTGATCCATATGTGGGTTATGGAAAGAACACACATGCAATGACCATTGGTGGATCCATATGTGGTTTGTGGAAAAGAACACACATGCAATGACTCTAGTGCTGGTTTGTGGTTTTAGTATAAGAACAAACATGCAATGACTCTAGTGGTTGATCCATGTGTGGTTTGTGGAAAGAACACATATGCAATGACTCTGGTTGATCTATGTGTGTTTTGTGGAAAGAACACACATGCAATGGCCACTGGTGGAACCATGTGTGGTTTGTGAAAAAGAACACACATGCAATGATTCTAGTACTGGTTTGTGGTTTTAGTATAAGAACACACATGCAATGACTCTAGTGGTTCATCCATGTGTGGTTTGTGGAAATAACACCACATGCAATGACTCTAGTGGTTGATCCATGTGTGGTTTGTGGAAAGAACACACATGCAATGACCACTGGTGGATCCATGTGTGGTTTGTGGAAAAGAACACACATGCAATGACTCTAGTGCTGGTTTGTGGTTTTAGTATAAGAACAAACATGCAATGACTCTAGTGGTTGATCCATGTGTGGTTTGTGGAAAGAACACATATGCAATGACTCTGGTTGATCTATGTGTGGTTTGTGGAAAGAACACACATGCAATGACCACTGGCGGATCCATGTGTGGTTTGTGGAAAAGAACACACATGCAATGACTCTAGTACTGGTTTGTGGTTTTAGTATAAGAACACACATGCAATGACTCTAGTGGTTCATCCATGTGTGGTTTGTGGAAATAACACACATGCAATGACTCTAGTGGTTGATCCATGTGTGGTTTGTGGAAAGAACAAGCATGCAATGACCACTGGTGGATCCATGTGTGGTTTGTGGAAAAGAACACACATGCAATGACTCTAGTGGTTGATCCATGTTTGTTTGTGGAAATAACACACATGCAATTACTCTAGTGGTTGATCCATGTGTGGTTTGTGAAAAGAACACACATGCAATGACTCTGGTTGATCCATGTGTGGTTTGTAGAAATAACACACATGCAATGACTCAAGTGGTTGATCCACATGTGGTTTGTGGACAGAACACACATGCAATGACCACTGGTGGATCCATGTGTGGTTTGTGGAAAAGAACACACATGCAATGACTCTAGTGGTTGATCCATGTTTGTTTGTGGAAGTAACACACCTGCAATGACTCTAGTGGTTGATCCATGTGTGGTTTGTGAAAAGAACACACATGCAATGACACGAGTGTTGGTTTTAGTATAAGAACACACATGCAATGACCACTGGTGGATCCATGTGTGGTTTGTGGAAAATAACACACATGCAATGACTTTAGTGCTGGTTTGTGGTTTTAGTATAAGAACACACATGCAATGACTCTAGTAGATGATCCATGTGTGGTTTGTGGAAAGAACACAAATGCAATGACTCTAGTGGTTGATCCATGTGTGGTTTGTGGAAAGAACACACATGCAATGACTTTGGTTGATTCATGTGTGGTTTGTGGAAAGAACACACATGCAATGCCTCTGGTTGATCCATGTGTGGTTTGTGGAAAGAACACACATGCAATGACCACTGGTGGATCCATGTGTGGTTTGTGGAAAAGAACACACATGAAATGGCCCTAGTACTAGTTTGTGGTTTTGGTATAAGAACACACATGCAATGACTCTAGTGGTTGATCCATGTGTGATTTGTGGAAATAACACACATGCAATGACTCTAGTGGTTGATCCATGTGTGGTTTGTGGAAAGAACACACATGCAATGACCACTGGTGGATCCATGTGTGGTTTGTGGAAAAGAACACACATGCAATGACTCTAGTAGTTGATCCATGTTTCTTTGTGGAAATAACACACATGCAATGACTCTGGTGGTTGATCCATGTGTGGTTTGTGGAAAGAACACACATGTAATGACCACTGGTGGATCCATGTTGGTTTTAGTGTAAGAACTCACATGCAATGACTCTACTACTGATTTGTGGTTTTAGTATAAGAACACACTTGCAATGACTCTAGTGGTTGATCCATGTGTGGTTTGTGGAAATAACACACATGCAATGACCACTACTGGATCCATGTGTGGTTTGTGGAAAGAACACACATGCAATGACTCTAGTGGTTGATCCATGTGTGGTTTGTGGAAAGAACACACATGCAATGACCAGTGTTGGATCCATGTGAGGTTTGTGGAAAAGAACACACGTGCAATGACTCTAAGGGATGATCCATGTTTGTTTGTGGAAATAACACACATGCAATGACTCTAGTGGTTGATCCATGTGTAGTTTGTGAAAAGAACACACATGCAATGACTCTGGTTGATCCATGTGTGATTTGTAGAAATAACACACATGCAATGACTCAAGTGGTTGATCCACATGTGGTTTGTGGAAACAAGACACATGCAATGACCACTGGTGGATCCATGTGTGGTTTGTGGAAAAGAACACACATGCAATGACTGTAGTGGTTGATCCATGTTTGTTTGTGGAAATAACACACATGCAATGACTCTAGTGGTTGATCCATGTGTGGTTCGTGAAAAGAACACACATGCAATGACTCTAGTGTTGGTTTTAGTATAAGATCACACATGCAATGACTCTAGTGGTTGATCCATGTGTGGTTTGTGGAAATAACACACATGCAATGACTTGTGGTTGATCCATATGTGGTTTGTGGAAAGAACACACATGCAATGACCACTGGTGGATCCATATGTGGTTTGCGGAAAAGAACACAAATGCAATGACTCTAGTGCTGGTTTGTGGTTTTAGTATAAGAACAAACATGCAATGACTCTAGTGGTTGATCCATGTGTGGTTTGTGGAAAGAACACACATGCAATGACTCTGGTTGATCCATGTGTGGTTTGTGGAAAGAACACACATGCAATGACCACTGGTGGATCCATGTGTGGTTTGTGGAAAATAACACACATGCAATGACTCTAGTACTGGTTTGTGGTTTTAGTATAAGAACACACATGCAATGACTCTAGTGGTTCATCCATGTGTGGTTTGTGGAAATAACACACATGCAATGACTCTAGTGGTTGATCCATGTGTGGTTTGTGGAAAGAAAACGCATGCAATGACCACTGGTGGATCCATGTGTGGTTTGTGGAAAAGAACACACATGCAATGACTCTAGTGGTTGATCCATGTTTGTTTGTGGAAATAACACACATGCAATGACTCTAGTGGTTGATCCATGTGTGGTTTGTGAAAAGAACACATGCAATGACTCTGGTTGATCCATGTGTGGTTTGTAGAAATAACACACATGCAATGACTTAAGTGGTTGATCCGCATGTGGTTTGTGGATAGAACACACATGCAATGACCACTGGTGGTTCCATGTGTGGTTTGTGGAAAAGAACACACATGCAATGACTCTAGTGGTTGATCCATGTTTGTTTGTGGACAGAACACACATGCAATGACCACTGGTGGATCCATGTGTGGTTTGTGGAAAAGAACACACATGCAATGACTCTAGTGGTTGATCCATGTTTGTTTGTGGAAATAACACACATGCAATGAGTCTAGTGGTTGATCCATGTGTGGTTTGTGAAAAGAACACACATGCAATGACTCTAGTGTTGGTTTTAGTATAAGAACACACATGCAATGACTCTAGTGTTGGTTTTAGTATAAGAACACACATGCAATGACTCTAGTGGTTGATCCATGTGTGATTTGTGGAAATAACACACATGCAATGACTCTAGTGGTTGATCCATGTGTGGTTTGTGGAAAGAACACACATGCAATGACCACTGGTGGATCCATGTGTGCTTTGTGGAAAAGAACACACATGCAATGACTCTAGTAGTTGATCCATGTTTCTTTGTGGAAATAACACACATGCAATGACTCTGGTGGTTGATCCATGTGTGGTTTGTGGAAAGAACACACATGTAATGACCACTGGTGGATCCATGTTGGTTTTAGTGTAAGAACACACATGCAATGACTCTACTACTGATTTGTGGTTTTAGTATAAGAACACACTTGCAATGACTCTAGTGGTTGATCCATGTGTGGTTTGTGGAAATAACACACATGCAATGACCACTACTGGATCCATGTGTGGTTTGTGGAAAGAACACACATGCAATGACTCTAGTGGTTGATCCATGTGTGGTTTGTGGAAAGAACACACATGGAATGACCAGTGTTGGATCCATGTGAGGTTTGTGGAAAAGAACACACATGCAAGGACTCTAAGGGATGATCCATGTTTGTTTGTGGAAATAACACACATGCAATGACTCTAGTGGTTGATCCATGTGTGGTTTGTGAAAAGAACACACATGCAATGACTCTGGTTGATCCATGTGTGATTTGTAGAAATAACACACATGCAATGACTCAAGTGGTTGATCCACATGTGGTTTGTGGAAACAAGACACATGCAATGACCACTGGTGGATCCATGTGTGGTTTGTGGAAAAGAACACACATGCAATGAGTGTAGTGGTTGATCCATGTTTGTTTGTGGAAATAACACACATGCAATGACTCTAGTGGTTGATCCATGTGTGGTTCGTGAAAAGAACACACATGCAATGACTCTAGTGTTGGTTTTAGTATAAGATCACACATGCAATGACTCTAGTGGTTGATCCATGTGTGGTTTGTGGAAATAGCACACATGCAATGACTTGTGGTGGATCCATATGTGGTTTGCGGAAAAGAACACAAATGCAATGACTCTAGTGTTGGTTTGTGGTTTTAGTATAAGAACAAACATGCAATGACCCTAGTGGTTGATCCATGTGTGGTTTGTGGAAAGAACACACATGCAATGACTCTGGTTGATCCATGTGTGGTTTGTGGAAAGAACACACATGCAATGACCACTGGTGGATCCATGTGTGGTTTGTGGAAAATAACACACATGCAATGACTCTAGTACTGGTTTGTGGTTTTAGTATAAGAACACACATGCAATGACTCTAGTGGTTCATCCATGTGTGGTTTGTGGAAATAACACACATGCAATGACTCTAGTGGTTGATCCATGTGTGGTTTGTGGAAAGAACACGCATGCAATGACCACTGGTGGATCCATGTGTGGTTTGTGGAAAAGAACACACATGCAATGACTCTAGTGGTTGATCCATGTTTGTTTGTGGAAATAACACACATGCAATGACTCTAGTGGTTGATCCATGTGTGGTTTGTGAAAAGAACACATGCAATGACTCTGGTTGATCCATGTGTGGTTTGTAGAAATAACACACATGCAATGACTTAAGTGGTTGATCCACATGTGGTTTGTGGACAGAACACACATGCAATGACCACTGGTGGATCCATGTGTGGTTTGTGGAAAAGAACACACATGCAATAACTCTAGTGGTTGATCCATGTTTGTTTGTGGAAATAACACACATGCAATGAGTCTAGTGGTTGATCCATGTGTGGTTTGTGAAAAGAACACACATGCAATGACTCTAGTGTTGGTTTTAGTATAAGAACACACATGCAATGACTCTAGTGGTTGATCCATGTGTGGTTTGTGGAAATAACACACTTGCAATGATTAGTGGTTGATCCATATGTGGGTTATGGAAAGAACACACATGCAATGACCATTGGTGGATCCATATGTGGTTTGTGGAAAAGAACACACATGCAATGACTCTAGTGCTGGTTTGTGGTTTTAGTATAAGAACAAACATGCAATGACTCTAGTGGTTGATCCATGTGTGGTTTGTGGAAAGAACACATATGCAATGACTCTGGTTGATCTATGTGTGTTTTGTGGAAAGAACACACATGCAATGACCACTGGTGGAACCATGTGTGGTTTGTGAAAAAGAACACACATGCAATGATTCTAGTACTGGTTTGTGGTTTTAGTATAAGAACACACATGCAATGACTCTAGTGGTTCATCCATGTGTGGTTTGTGGAAATAACACCACATGCAATGACTCTAGTGGTTGATCCATGTGTGGTTTGTGGAAAGAACACACATGCAATGACCACTGGTGGATCCATGTGTGGTTTGTGGAAAAGAACACACATGCAATGACTCTAGTGCTGGTTTGTGGTTTTAGTATAAGAACAAACATGCAATGACTCTAGTGGTTGATCCATGTGTGGTTTGTGGAAAGAACACATATGCAATGACTCTGGTTGATCTATGTGTGGTTTGTGGAAAGAACACACATGCAATGACCACTGGCGGATCCATGTGTGGTTTGTGGAAAAGAACACACATGCAATGACTCTAGTACTGGTTTGTGGTTTTAGTATAAGAACACACATGCAATGACTCTAGTGGTTGATCCATGTGTGGTTTGTGGAAATAACACACATGCAATGACTCTAGTGGTTGATCCATGTGTGGTTTGTGGAAAGAACACACATGCAATGACCACTGGTGGATCCATGTGTGGTTTGTGGAAAAGAACACACGTGCAATGACTCTCGTACTGGTTTGTGGTTTTAGTATAAGAACACACATGCAATGACTCTAGTGGTTGATCCATGTGTGGTTTGTGGAAAGAACACACATGCAATGACCACTGGTGGATCCATGTGTGGTTTGTGGAAAAGAACACACATGCAATTACTCTAGTGGTTGATCCATGTTTGTTTGTGGAAATAACACACATGCAATGACTCTAGTGGTTGATCCATGTGTGGTTTGTGAAAAAAACACCTTCAATGACTCTAGTGTTGGTTTTAGTATAAGAACACACATGCAATGACTCTAGTGGTTGATCAATGTGTGGTTTGTGTAAATAACACAGATGCAATGACTCTAGTGGTTCAACCATGTGCGGTTTGTAGAAATAACACACATGCAATGACTCTAGTGGTTGATCCACGTGTGGTTTGTGGAAAGAACACACATGCAATGACCACTGGTGGATCCATGTGTGTTTGTGGAAAAGAACACACATGCAATGACTCTAGTTGTTGATCCATGTTTGTTTGTGGAAATAACACACATGCAATGACTCTAGTGGTTGATCCATGTGTGGTTTGTGAAAAGAACACACATGCAATGACTCTAGTGTTGGTTTTAGTATAAGAACACACATGCAATGACTCTAGTGGTTGATCCATGTGTGGTTTGTGGAAATAACACACATGCAATGACTAGTGGTTGATCCATATGTGGTTTGTGGAAATAACACACATGCAATGACCACTGGTGGATCCATGTGTGGTTTGTGGAAAAGAACACACATGCAATGACTCTAGTGCTGGTTTGTGGTTTTAGTATAAGAACAAACATGCAATAACTCTAGTGGTTGATCCATGTGTGGTTTGTGGAAAGAACACACATGCAATGACCACTGGTGGATCCATGTGTGGTTTGTGGAAAAGAACACACATGCAACGACTCTAGTACTGGTTTGTGGTTTTAGTATAAGAACAGACATGCAATGACTCTAGTGGTTGATCCATGTGTGGTTTGTGGAAATAACACACATGCAATGACTCTAGTGGTTGATCCATGTGTGGTTTGTGGAAATAAGACACATGCAATGACCATTGGTGGATCCATGTGTGGTTTGTGGAAAAGAACACACATGCAATGACTATAGTGGTTAATCCATGTTTGTTTGTCGAAATAACACACATGCAATGACTCTACTGGTTGATCCATGTGTGGTTTGTGAAAAGAACACACCTGCAATGACTCTAGTGTTGGTTTTAGTATAAGAAAACACATGCAATGGCTCTAGTGGTTGATCCATGTGTGGTTTGTGGAAATAACACATATGCAATCACTCTAGTGGTTGATCCATGTGTGGTTTGTGGAAATAACACACATGCAATGACTAGTGGTTGATCCATATATGGTTTGTGGAAAGAACACACACGCAATGACCACTGGTGGATCCATATGAGGTTTGTGGAAAAGAACACACATGCAATGACTCTAGTGCTGGTTTGTGGTTTTAGTATAAGAACAAACATGCAATGACTCTAGTGGTTGATCCATGTGTGGTTTGTGGAAAAGAACACACATGCAATGACTCTAGTGGTTGATCCATGTTTGTTTGTGGAAATAACACACATGCAATGACTCTAGTGGTTGATCCATGTGTGGTTTGTGAAAAGAACACATGCAATGACTCTGGTTGATCCATGTGTGGTTTGTAGAAATAACACACATGCAATGACTTAAGTGGTTGATCCACATGTGGTTTGTGGACAGAACACACATGCAATGACCACTGGTGGATCCATGTGTGGTTTGTGGAAAAGAACACACATGCAATAACTCTAGTGGTTGATCCATGTTTGTTTGTGGAAATAACACACATGCAATGAGTCTAGTGGTTGATCCATGTGTGGTTTGTGAAAAGAACACACATGCAATGACTCTAGTGTTGGTTTTAGTATAAGAACACACATGCAATGACTCTAGTGGTTGATCCATGTGTGGTTTGTGGAAATAACACACTTGCAATGATTAGTGGTTGATCCATATGTGGGTTATGGAAAGAACACACATGCAATGACCATTGGTGGATCCATATGTGGTTTGTGGAAAAGAACACACATGCAATGACTCTAGTGCTGGTTTGTGGTTTTAGTATAAGAACAAACATGCAATGACTCTAGTGGTTGATCCATGTGTGGTTTGTGGAAAGAACACATATGCAATGACTCTGGTTGATCTATGTGTGTTTTGTGGAAAGAACACACATGCAATGACCACTGGTGGAACCATGTGTGGTTTGTGAACAAGAACACACATGCAATGATTCTAGTACTGGTTTGTGGTTTTAGTATAAGAACACACATGCAATGACTCTAGTGGTTCATCCATGTGTGGTTTGTGGAAATAACACCACATGCAATGACTCTAGTGGTTGATCCATGTGTGGTTTGTGGAAAGAACACACATGCAATGACCACTGGTGGATCCATGTGTGGTTTGTGGAAAAGAACACACATGCAATGACTCTAGTGCTGGTTTGTGGTTTTAGTATAAGAACAAACATGCAATGACTCTAGTGGTTGATCCATGTGTGGTTTGTGGAAAGAACACATATGCAATGACTCTGGTTGATCTATGTGTGGTTTGTGGAAAGAACACACATGCAATGACCACTGGCGGATCCATGTGTGGTTTGTGGAAAAGAACACACATGCAATGACTCTAGTACTGGTTTGTGGTTTTAGTATAAGAACACACATGCAATGACTCTAGTGGTTGATCCATGTGTGGTTTGTGGAAATAACACACATGCAATGACTCTAGTGGTTGATCCATGTGTGGTTTGTGGAAAGAACACACATGCAATGACCACTGGTGGATCCATGTGTGGTTTGTGGAAAAGAACACACGTGCAATGACTCTCGTACTGGTTTGTGGTTTTAGTATAAGAACACACATGCAATGACTCTAGTGGTTGATCCATGTGTGGTTTGTGGAAAGAACACACATGCAATGACCACTGGTGGATCCATGTGTGGTTTGTGGAAAAGAACACACATGCAATTACTCTAGTGGTTGATCCATGTTTGTTTGTGGAAATAACACACATGCAATGACTCTAGTGGTTGATCCATGTGTGGTTTGTGAAAAAAACACCTTCAATGACTCTAGTGTTGGTTTTAGTATAAGAACACACATGCAATGACTCTAGTGGTTGATCAATGTGTGGTTTGTGTAAATAACACAGATGCAATGACTCTAGTGGTTCAACCATGTGCGGTTTGTAGAAATAACACACATGCAATGACTCTAGTGGTTGATCCACGTGTGGTTTGTGGAAAGAACACACATGCAATGACCACTGGTGGATCCATGTGTGTTTGTGGAAAAGAACACACATGCAATGACTCTAGTTGTTGATCCATGTTTGTTTGTGGAAATAACACACATGCAATGACTCTAGTGGTTGATCCATGTGTGGTTTGTGAAAAGAACACACATGCAATGACTCTAGTGTTGGTTTTAGTATAAGAACACACATGCAATGACTCTAGTGGTTGATCCATGTGTGGTTTGTGGAAATAACACACATGCAATGACTAGTGGTTGATCCATATGTGGTTTGTGGAAATAACACACATGCAATGACCACTGGTGGATCCATGTGTGGTTTGTGGAAAAGAACACACATGCAATGACTCTAGTGCTGGTTTGTGGTTTTAGTATAAGAACACACATGCAATGACTCTAGTGGTTCATCCATGTGTGGTTTGTGGAAATAACACACATGCAATGACTCTAGTGGTTGATCCATGTGTGGTTTGTGGAAAGAACACGCATGCAATGACCACTGGTGGATCCATGTGTGGTTTGTGGAAAAGAACACACATGCAATGACTCTAGTGGTTGATCCATGTTTGTTTGTGGAAATAACACACATGCAATGACTCTAGTGGTTGATCCATGTGTGGTTTGTGGAAAGAACACACATGCAATGACTCTGGTTGATCCATGTGTGGTTTGTGGAAAGAACACACATGCAATGACCACTGGTGGATCTATGTGTGGTTTGTGGAAAAGAACACACATGCAATGACTCTAGTACTGGTTTGTGGTTTTAGTATAAGAACACACATGCAATGACTCTAGTGGTTCATCCATGTGTGGTTTGTGGAAATAACACACATGCAATGACTCTAGTGGTTGATCCATGTGTGGTTTGTGGAAAGAACACGCATGCAATGACCACTGGTGGATCCATGTGTGGTTTGTGGAAAAGAACACACATGCAATGACTCTAGTGGTTGATCCATGTTTGTTTGTGGAAATAACACACATGCAATGACTCTAGTGGTTGATCCATGTGTGGTTTGTGAAAAGAACACATGCAATGACTCTGGTTGATCCATGTGTGGTTTGTAGAAATAACACACATGCAATGACTTAAGTGGTTGATCCACATGTGGTTTGTGGACAGAACACACATGCAATGACCACTGGTGGATCCATGTGTGGTTTGTGGAAAAGAACACACATGCAATAACTCTAGTGGTTGATCCATGTTTGTTTGTGGAAATAACACACATGCAATGAGTCTAGTGGTTGATCCATGTGTGGTTTGTGAAAAGAACACACATGCAATGACTCTAGTGTTGGTTTTAGTATAAGAACACACATGCAATGACTCTAGTGGTTGATCCATGTGTGGTTTGTGGAAATAACACACTTGCAATGATTAGTGGTTGATCCATATGTGGGTTATGGAAAGAACACACATGCAATGACCATTGGTGGATCCATATGTGGTTTGTGGAAAAGAACACACATGCAATGACTCTAGTGCTGGTTTGTGGTTTTAGTATAAGAACAAACATGCAATGACTCTAGTGGTTGATCCATGTGTGGTTTGTGGAAAGAACACATATGCAATGACTCTGGTTGATCTATGTGTGTTTTGTGGAAAGAACACACATGCAATGACCACTGGTGGAACCATGTGTGGTTTGTGAAAAAGAACACACATGCAATGATTCTAGTACTGGTTTGTGGTTTTAGTATAAGAACACACATGCAATGACTCTAGTGGTTCATCCATGTGTGGTTTGTGGAAATAACACCACATGCAATGACTCTAGTGGTTGATCCATGTGTGGTTTGTGGAAAGAACAGACATGCAATGACCACTGGTGGATCCATGTGTGGTTTGTGGAAAAGAACACACATGCAATGACTCTAGTGCTGGTTTGTGGTTTTAGTATAAGAACAAACATGCAATGACTCTAGTGGTTGATCCATGTGTGGTTTGTGGAAAGAACACATATGCAATGACTCTGGTTGATCTATGTGTGGTTTGTGGAAAGAACACACATGCAATGACCACTGGCGGATCCATGTGTGGTTTGTGGAAAAGAACACACATGCAATGACTCTAGTACTGGTTTGTGGTTTTAGTATAAGAACACACATGCAATGACTCTAGTGGTTGATCCATGTGTGGTTTGTGGAAATAACACACATGCAATGACTCTAGTGGTTGATCCATGTGTGGTTTGTGGAAAGAACACACATGCAATGACCACTGGTGGATCCATGTGTGGTTTGTGGAAAAGAACACACGTGCAATGACTCTCGTACTGGTTTGTGGTTTTAGTATAAGAACACACATGCAATGACTCTAGTGGTTGATCCATGTGTGGTTTGTGGAAAGAACACACATGCAATGACCACTGGTGGATCCATGTGTGGTTTGTGGAAAAGAACACACATGCAATTACTCTAGTGGTTGATCCATGTTTGTTTGTGGAAATAACACACATGCAATGACTCTAGTGGTTGATCCATGTGTGGTTTGTGAAAAAAACACCTTCAATGACTCTAGTGTTGGTTTTAGTATAAGAACACACATGCAATGACTCTAGTGGTTGATCAATGTGTGGTTTGTGTAAATAACACAGATGCAATGACTCTAGTGGTTCAACCATGTGCGGTTTGTAGAAATAACACACATGCAATGACTCTAGTGGTTGATCCACGTGTGGTTTGTGGAAAGAACACACATGCAATGACCACTGGTGGATCCATGTGTGTTTGTGGAAAAGAACACACATGCAATGACTCTAGTTGTTGATCCATGTTTGTTTGTGGAAATAACACACATGCAATGACTCTAGTGGTTGATCCATGTGTGGTTTGTGAAAAGAACACACATGCAATGACTCTAGTGTTGGTTTTAGTATAAGAACACACATGCAATGACTCTAGTGGTTGATCCATGTGTGGTTTGTGGAAATAACACACATGCAATGACTAGTGGTTGATCCATATGTGGTTTGTGGAAATAACACACATGCAATGACCACTGGTGGATCCATGTGTGGTTTGTGGAAAAGAACACACATGCAATGACTCTAGTGCTGGTTTGTGGTTTTAGTATAAGAACAAACATGCAATAACTCTAGTGGTTGATCCATGTGTGGTTTGTGGAAAGAACACACATGCAATGACCACTGGTGGATCCATGTGTGGTTTGTGGAAAAGAACACACATGCAACGACTCTAGTACTGGTTTGTGGTTTTAGTATAAGAACAGACATGCAATGACTCTAGTGGTTGATCCATGTGTGGTTTGTGGAAATAACACACATGCAATGACTCTAGTGGTTGATCCATGTGTGGTTTGTGGAAATAAGACACATGCAATGACCATTGGTGGATCCATGTGTGGTTTGTGGAAAAGAACACACATGCAATGACTATAGTGGTTAATCCATGTTTGTTTGTCGAAATAACACACATGCAATGACTCTACTGGTTGATCCATGTGTGGTTTGTGAAAAGAACACACCTGCAATGACTCTAGTGTTGGTTTTAGTATAAGAAAACACATGCAATGGCTCTAGTGGTTGATCCATGTGTGGTTTGTGGAAATAACACATATGCAATCACTCTAGTGGTTGATCCATGTGTGGTTTGTGGAAATAACACACATGCAATGACTAGTGGTTGATCCATATATGGTTTGTGGAAAGAACACACACGCAATGACCACTGGTGGATCCATATGAGGTTTGTGGAAAAGAACACACATGCAATGACTCTAGTGCTGGTTTGTGGTTTTAGTATAAGAACAAACATGCAATGACTCTAGTGGTTGATCCATGTGTGGTTTGTGGAAAAGAACACACATGCAATGACTCTAGTGGTTGATCCATGTTTGTTTGTGGAAATAACACACATGCAATGACTCTAGTGGTTGATCCATGTGTGGTTTGTGAAAAGAACACATGCAATGACTCTGGTTGATCCATGTGTGGTTTGTAGAAATAACACACATGCAATGACTTAAGTGGTTGATCCACATGTGGTTTGTGGACAGAACACACATGCAATGACCACTGGTGGATCCATGTGTGGTTTGTGGAAAAGAACACACATGCAATAACTCTAGTGGTTGATCCATGTTTGTTTGTGGAAATAACACACATGCAATGAGTCTAGTGGTTGATCCATGTGTGGTTTGTGAAAAGAACACACATGCAATGACTCTAGTGTTGGTTTTAGTATAAGAACACACATGCAATGACTCTAGTGGTTGATCCATGTGTGGTTTGTGGAAATAACACACTTGCAATGATTAGTGGTTGATCCATATGTGGGTTATGGAAAGAACACACATGCAATGACCATTGGTGGATCCATATGTGGTTTGTGGAAAAGAACACACATGCAATGACTCTAGTGCTGGTTTGTGGTTTTAGTATAAGAACAAACATGCAATGACTCTAGTGGTTGATCCATGTGTGGTTTGTGGAAAGAACACATATGCAATGACTCTGGTTGATCTATGTGTGTTTTGTGGAAAGAACACACATGCAATGACCACTGGTGGAACCATGTGTGGTTTGTGAACAAGAACACACATGCAATGATTCTAGTACTGGTTTGTGGTTTTAGTATAAGAACACACATGCAATGACTCTAGTGGTTCATCCATGTGTGGTTTGTGGAAATAACACCACATGCAATGACTCTAGTGGTTGATCCATGTGTGGTTTGTGGAAAGAACACACATGCAATGACCACTGGTGGATCCATGTGTGGTTTGTGGAAAAGAACACACATGCAATGACTCTAGTGCTGGTTTGTGGTTTTAGTATAAGAACAAACATGCAATGACTCTAGTGGTTGATCCATGTGTGGTTTGTGGAAAGAACACATATGCAATGACTCTGGTTGATCTATGTGTGGTTTGTGGAAAGAACACACATGCAATGACCACTGGCGGATCCATGTGTGGTTTGTGGAAAAGAACACACATGCAATGACTCTAGTACTGGTTTGTGGTTTTAGTATAAGAACACACATGCAATGACTCTAGTGGTTGATCCATGTGTGGTTTGTGGAAATAACACACATGCAATGACTCTAGTGGTTGATCCATGTGTGGTTTGTGGAAAGAACACACATGCAATGACCACTGGTGGATCCATGTGTGGTTTGTGGAAAAGAACACACGTGCAATGACTCTCGTACTGGTTTGTGGTTTTAGTATAAGAACACACATGCAATGACTCTAGTGGTTGATCCATGTGTGGTTTGTGGAAAGAACACACATGCAATGACCACTGGTGGATCCATGTGTGGTTTGTGGAAAAGAACACACATGCAATTACTCTAGTGGTTGATCCATGTTTGTTTGTGGAAATAACACACATGCAATGACTCTAGTGGTTGATCCATGTGTGGTTTGTGAAAAAAACACCTTCAATGACTCTAGTGTTGGTTTTAGTATAAGAACACACATGCAATGACTCTAGTGGTTGATCAATGTGTGGTTTGTGTAAATAACACAGATGCAATGACTCTAGTGGTTCAACCATGTGCGGTTTGTAGAAATAACACACATGCAATGACTCTAGTGGTTGATCCACGTGTGGTTTGTGGAAAGAACACACATGCAATGACCACTGGTGGATCCATGTGTGTTTGTGGAAAAGAACACACATGCAATGACTCTAGTTGTTGATCCATGTTTGTTTGTGGAAATAACACACATGCAATGACTCTAGTGGTTGATCCATGTGTGGTTTGTGAAAAGAACACACATGCAATGACTCTAGTGTTGGTTTTAGTATAAGAACACACATGCAATGACTCTAGTGGTTGATCCATGTGTGGTTTGTGGAAATAACACACATGCAATGACTAGTGGTTGATCCATATGTGGTTTGTGGAAATAACACACATGCAATGACCACTGGTGGATCCATGTGTGGTTTGTGGAAAAGAACACACATGCAATGACTCTAGTGCTGGTTTGTGGTTTTAGTATAAGAACAAACATGCAATAACTCTAGTGGTTGATCCATGTGTGGTTTGTGGAAAGAACACACATGCAATGACCACTGGTGGATCCATGTGTGGTTTGTGGAAAAGAACACACATGCAACGACTCTAGTACTGGTTTGTGGTTTTAGTATAAGAACACACATGCAATGACTCTAGTGGTTGATCCATGTGTGGTTTGTGGAAATAACACACATGCAATGACTCTAGTGGTTGATCCATGTGTGGTTTGTGGAAATAAGACACATGCAATGACCATTGGTGGATCCATGTGTGGTTTGTGGAAAAGAACACACATGCAATGACTATAGTGGTTAATCCATGTTTGTTTGTCGAAATAACACACATGCAATGACTCTACTGGTTGATCCATGTGTGGTTTGTGAAAAGAACACACCTGCAATGACTCTAGTGTTGGTTTTAGTATAAGAAAACAAATGCAATGGCTCTAGTGGTTGATCCATGTGTGCTTTGTGGAAATAACACATATGCAATCACTCTAGTGGTTGATCCATGTGTGGTTTGTGGAAATAACACACATGCAATGACTAGTGGTTGATCCATATATGGTTTGTGGAAAGAACACACACGCAATGACCACTGGTGGATCCATATGAGGTTTGTGGAAAAGAACACACATGCAATGACTCTAGTGCTGGTTTGTGGTTTTAGTATAAGAACAAACATGCAATGACTCTAGTGGTTGATCCATGTGTGGTTTGTGGAAAGAACACACATGCAATGACTCTGGTTGATCCATGTGTGGTTTGTGGAAAGAACACACATGCAATGACCACTGGTGGATCCATGTGTGGTTTGTGGATAAGAACACACATGCAATGACTCTAGTACTGGTTTGTGGTTTTAGTATAAGAACACACATGAAATGACTCTAGTGGTTGATCCATGTGTGGTTTGTGGAAATAACACACATGCAATGACTCTAGTGGTTGATCCATGTGTGGTTTGTGGAAAGAACACACATGCAATGACCACTGGTGGATCCATGTGTGGTTTGTGGAAAAAAGAACACACATGCAATGACTCTAGTGGTTGATCCATGTGTGGTTTGTGAAAAGAACACACCTGCAATGACTCTAGTGTTGGTTTTAGTATAAGAACACACATGCAATGACTCTAGTGGTTGATCCATGTGTGGTTTGTGGAAATAACACATATGCAATGACTCTATTCGTTGATCCATGTGTGGTTTGTAGAAATAACACACATGCAATGACTCTAGTGGTTGATCCACATGTGGTTTGTGGAAAGAACACACATGCAATGACCACTGGTGGATCCATGTGTGTTTGTGGAAAAGAACACACATGCAATGACTCTAGTGGTTGATCCATGTTTGTATGTGGAAATAACACACATGCAATGACTCTAGTGGTTGATCCATGTGTGGTTTGTGAAAACAACACACCTGCAATGACTCTAGTGTTGGTTTTAGTATAAGAACACACATGCAATGGCTCGAGTGGTTGATCCATGTGTGGTTTGTGGAAATAACACATATGCAATCACTCTAGTGGTTGATCCATGTGTGGTTTGTGGAAATAACATAGATGCAATGACTAGTGGTTGATCCATATGTGGTTTGTGGAAATAACACACATGCAATGACCACTGGTGGATCCATGTGTGGTTTGTGGAAAAGAACACACATGCAATGACTCTAGTGCTGGTTTGTGGTTTTAGTATAAGAACAAACATGCAATGACTCTAGTGGTTGATCCATGTGTGGTTTGTGGAAATAACACACATGCAATGACTCTAGTGGTTGATCCATGTGTGGTTTGTGGAAAGAACACACATGCAATGACCACTGGTGGATCCATGTGAGGTTTGTGGAAAAGAACAGACATGCAATGACTCTACTGGTTGATCCATGTTTATTTGTGGAAATAACACACATGCAATGACTCTAGTGGTTGATCCGTGTGTGGTTTGTGAAAATAACACACCTGCAATGACTCTAGTGTTGGTTTTAGTATAAGAACACACATGCAATGACTCTAGTGGTTGATCCATGTGTGGTTTGTGGAAATAACACATATGCAATGACTCTAGTGGTTGATCCATGTGTGGTTTATGGAAATAACACACATGCAATGACTTTAATGGGTTCACATGTGGTTTGTCGAAAGAACACACATGCAATGACCACTGGTTGATCCATAAGTTGTTTGTGGAAAAGAACACACATGCAATGAGTCTAGTGGATCCATGTGTGGTTTGTGGAAAAGAACAAACATGCATGCCTCTAGTGATTAATCCATGTGTGGTTTGTGGAAAGAACACACATGCAATGACTCTGGTTGATCCATGTGTGGTCTGTGGAAAGAACACACATGCAATGACCACTGGTGGATCCATGTGTGGTTTGTGGAAAAGAACACACATGCAATGACTCTAGTGGTTGATCCATGTTTGTTTGTGGAAATAACACACATGCAATGACTCTAGTGGTTGATCCATGTGTGGTTTGTGAAAAGAACACACATGCAATGACTCTGGTTGATCCATGTGTGGTTTGTCGAAATAACACACATGTAATGACTCTAGTGGTTGATCCACATGTGGTTTGTGGAAAGAACACACATGCAATGACCACTGGTGGATCCATGTGTGGTTTGTGGAAAAGAACACACATGCAATAACTCTAGTGGTTGATCCATGTTTGTTTGTGGAAATAACACACGTGCAATGACTCTAGTGGTTGGTCCATGTGTGGTTTGTGAAAAGAACACACATGCAATGACTCTAGTGTTGGTTTTAGTATAAGAACACACATGCAATGACTCTAGTGGTTGATCCATGTGTGGTTTGTGGAAATAACACACATGCAATGACTAGTTGTTGATCCGTCTGTGGTTTGTGGAAAGAACACACATGCAATGACCACTGGTGGATCCATATGTGGTTTGTGGAAAAGAACACACATGCAATGACTCTAGTGCTGGTTTGTGGTTTTAGTATAAGAACAAACATGCAATAACTCTACTGGTTGATCCATGTGTGGTTTGTGGAAAGAACACACATGCAATGACCACTGGTAGATCCATGTGTGGTTTGTGGAAAAGAACACACATGCAATGACTCTAGTACTGGTTTGTGGTTTTAGTATAAGAACACACATGCAATGACTCTAGTGGTTGATCCATGTGTGGTTTGTGGAAATAACACACATGCAATGACTCTAGTGGTTGATCCATGTGTGGTTTGTGGAAATAACACAAATGCAATGACCATTGGTGGATCCATGTGTGGTTTGTGGAAAAGAACACACATGCAATGACTCTAGTGGTTGATCCATGTTTGTTTGTGGAAATAACACACATGCAATGACTCTAGTGGTTGATCCATGTGTGGTTTGTGAAAAGAACACACCTGCAATGACTCTAGTGTTGGTTTTAGTATAAGAACACACATGCAATGGCTCTAGTGGTTGATCCATGTGTGGTTTGTGGAAATAACACATATGCAATCACTCTAGTGGTTGATCCATGTGTGGTTTGTAAAAATAACACACATGCAATGACTACTGGTTGATCCATATGTGGTTGGTGGAAAGAACACACACGCAATGACCACTGGTGGATCCATATGTGGTTTGTGGAAAAGAACACACATGCAATGACTCTAGTGCTAGTTTGTGGTTTTAGTATAAGAACAAACATGCAATGACTCTAGTGGTTGATCCATGTGTGGTTTGTGGAAAGAACACACATGCAATGACTCTGGTTGATCCATGTGTGGTTTGTGGAAAGAACACACATGCAATGACCACTGGTGGATCTATGTGTGGTTTGTGGAAAAGAACACACATGCAATGACTCTAGTACTGGTTTGTGGTTTTAGTATAAGAACACACATGCAATGACTCTAGTGGTTGATCCATGTGTGGTTTGTGGAAATAACACACATGCAATGACTCTAGTGGTTAATCCATGTGTTGTTTGTGGAAATAACACACATGCAATGACCATTGGTGGATCCATGTGTGGTTTGTGGAAAAGAACACACATGCAATGACTCTAGTGGTTGATCCATGTTTGTTTGTGGAAATAACACACATGCAATGACTCTAGTGGTTGATCCATTTGTGGTTTGTGAAAAGAGCACACCTGCAATGACTCTAGTGTTGGTTTTAGTATAAGAACACACATGCAATGGCTCTAGTGGTTGATCCATGTTTGGTTTGTGGAAATAACACATATGCAATGACTAGTGGTTGATCCATGTGTGGTTTGTGGAAATAACACACATGCAATGACTAGTGGTTGATCCATATGTGGTTTGTGGAAATAACACACACGCAATGACCACTGGTGGATCCATATGTGGTTTGTGGAAAAGAACACACATGCAATGACTCTAGTGCTGGTTTGTGGTTTTAGTATAAGAACAAACATGCAATGACTCTAGTGGTTGATCCATGTGTGGTTTGTGGAAAGAACACACATGCAATGACTCTGGTCGATCCATGTGTGGTTTGTGGAAAGAACACACATGCAATGACCACTGGTAGATCCATGTGTGGTTTGTGGAAAAGAACACACATGCAATGACTCTAGTACTGGTTTGTGGTTTTAGTATAAGAACACACATGCAATGACTCTAGTGGTTGATCCATGTGTGGTTTGTGGAAATAACACACATGCAATGACTCTAGTGGTTGATCCATGTGTGGTTTGTGGAAAGAACACACATGCAATGACCACTGGTGGATCCATGTGTGGTTTGTGGAAAAAAGAAGACACATGCAATGACTCTAGTGGTTGATCCATGTTTTTTTGTGGAAATAACACACATGCAATGACTCTAGTGGTTGATCCATGTGTGGTTTGTGGAAAGAACACACATCCAATGACCACTGGTGGATCCATGTTGGTTTTAGTGTAAGAACACACATGCAATGACTCTAGTACTGGTTTGTGGTTTTAGTATAAGAACACACATGCAATGACTCTAGTGGTTGATCCATGTGTGGTTTGTGGAAATAACACACATGCAATGACCACTGGTGGATCCATGTGTGGTTTGAGGAAAGAACACACATGCAATGACTCTAGTGGTTGATCCATGTGTGGTTTGTGGAAAGAACACACATGCACTGACCACTGGTGGATCCATGTGTGGTTTGTGGAAAAGAACACACATGCAATGACTCTAGTGGTTGATCCATGTTTGTTTGTGGAAATAACACACATGCAATAACTCTAGTGGTTGATCCATGTGTGGTTTGTGGAAAAGAACACAGCTGCAATGACTCTAGTGTTGGTTTTAGTATAAGAACACATATGAAATGACTCTAGTGGTTGATCCATGTGTGGTTTGTGGAAATAACACATATTCAATGACTCTAGTCGTTGATCCATGTGTGGTTCGTAGAAATAACACACATGCAATGACTCTAGTGGTTGATCCACGTGTGGTTTGTGGAAAGAACACACATGCAATGACCACTGGTGGATCCATGTGTGTTTGTGGAAAATAACACACATGCAATGACTCTAGTGGTTGATCCATGTTTGTTTGTGGAAATAACACACATGCAATGACTCTAGTGGTTGATCCATGTGTGGTTTGTGCAAAGAACACACATGCAATGACTCTAGTGTTGGTTTTAGTATAAGAACACACATGCAATGACTCTAGTGGTTGATCCATGTGTGGTTTGTGGTAATAACACACATTCAATGATTAGTGGTAGATCCATCTGTGGTTTGTGGAAAGAACACACATGCAATGACCACTGGTGGATCCATGCGTGGTTTGTGGAAAAGAACACACATGCAATGACTCTAGTGCTGGTTTGTGCTTTTAGTATAAGAACAAACATGCAATGACTCTAGTGGTTTATCCATGTGTGGTTTGTGGAAAGAACACACATGCAATGACTATGGTCGATCCATGTGTGGTTTGTGGAAAGAACACACATGCAATGACCACTGGTGGATCCATTTGTGGTTTGTGGAAAAGAACACACATGCAATGAATCTATTACTGGTTTGTGGTTTTAGTATAAGAACACACATGCAATGACTCTAGTGGTTGATCCATGTGTGGTTTGTGGAAATAACACACATGCAATTACTCTAGTGGTTGATCCATGTGTGGTTTGTGGAAAGAACACACATGCAATGACCACTGGTGGATCCATGTGTGGTTTGTGGAAAAGAACAGACATGCAATGACTCTAGTGTTTGATCCATGTTTGTTTGTGGAAATAACACACATGCAATGACTCTAGTAGTTGATCGATGTGTGGTTTGTGAAAAGAACACACCTGCAATGACTCTAGTGTTGGTTTTAGTATAAGAACACACATGCAATGACTCTAGTGGTTGATCCATTTGTGGTTTGTGGAAATAACACATATGCAATGACTCTAGTGGTTGATCCATGTGTGGTTTGTGGAAATAACACACATGCAATGACTGTAATGGGTCCACATGTGGTTTGTGGAAAGAAGACACATGCAATGACCACTGGTTGATCCATAAGTTGTTTGTGGAAAAGAACACACATGCAATGAGTCTAGTGGATCCATGTGTGGTTTGTGGAAAGAACACACATGCAATGACCACTAGTGGATCCATGTGTGGTTTGTGGAAAAGAACACACATGCAATGACTCTAGTGGTTGATCCATGTTTGTTTGTGGAAATAACACACATCCAATGACTGTAGTGGTTGATCCATGTGTGGTTTCTGAAAAGAACACACATGCAATGACTCTGGTTGATCCATGTGTGGTTTGTAGAAATAACACACATGCAATGACCCTACTAGTTGATCCATGTGTGGTTTGTGGAAAGAACACACATGCAATGACCACTGGTGGATCCATGTGTGGTTTGTGGAAAAGAACACACATGCAATGACTCTAGTGGTTGATCCATGTTTGTTTGTGGAAATAACACTCGGGCAATGACTCTAGTGGTTGATCCATGTGTGGTTTGTGAAAAGAACACACATGCAATGACTAGTGGTTGATCCATATGTGGTTTGTGGAAAGAACACACAGGCAATGACCACTGGTGGATCCCTATGTGGTTTGTGGAAAAGAACACACATGCAATGACTCTAGTGCTGGTTTGTGTTTTTAGTATAAGAACAAACATGCAATGACTCTAGTGGTTGATCCATGTGTGGTTTGTGGAAACAACACACATGCAATGACTCTGGTTGATCCATGTGTGGTTTGTGGAAAGAACACACATGCAATGACCACTGGTGGATCCATGTGTGGTTTGTGGAAAAGAACACACATGCAATGACTCTAGTACTGGTTTGTGGTTTTAGTATAAGAACACACATTCAATGACTCTAGTGGTTGATCCATGTGTGGTTTGTGGAAATAACACACATGCAATGACTCTAGTGGTTGATCCATGTGTGGTTTGTGGAAAGAACACACATGCAATGACGCTGGTGGATCCATGTGTGGTTTGTGGAAAAGAACACACATGCAATGACTCTAGTGGTTGATCCATGTTTGTTTGTGGAAATAACACACATGCAATGACTCTAGTGGTTGATCCATGTGTGGTTTGTGAAAAGAACACACCTGCAATGACTCTAGTGTTGGTTTTAGTATAAGAACACACATGCAATGGCTCTAGTGGTTGATCCATGTTTGGTTTGTGGAAATAACATATATGCAATCACTCTAGTGGTTGATCCATGTGTGGTTTGTGGAAATAACACACATGCAATGACTAGTGGTTGATCCATATGTGGTTTGTGGAAATAACACACACGCAATGACCACTGGTGGATCCATATGTGGTTTGTGGAAAAGAACACACATGCAATGACTCTAGTGCTGGTTTGTGGTTTTAGTATAAGAACAAACATGCAATGACTCTAGTGGTTGATCCATGTGTGGTTTGTGGAAAGAACACACATGCAATGACTCTGGTCGATCCATGTGTGGTTTGTGGAAAGAACACACATGCAATGACCACTGGTGGATCCATGTGTGGTTTGTGGAAAAGAGCACACATGCAATGACTCTAGTACTGGTTTGTGGTTTTAGTATAAGAACACACATGCAATGACTCTAGTGGTTGATCCATGTGTGGTTTGTGGAAATAACACACATGGAATGACTCTAGTGGTTGATCCATGTGTGGTTTGTGGAAAGAACACACATGCAATGACCACTGGTGGATCCATGTGTGGTTTGTGGAAAAAGAAGACACATGCAATGACTCTAGTGGTTGATCCATGTTTTTTTGTGGAAATAACACACATGCAATGACTCTAGTGGTTGATCCATGTGTGGTTTGTGAAAAGAACACACCTGCAATGACTCTAGTGTTGGTTTTAATATAATAACACACATTAAATGACTCTAGTGGTTGATCCATGTGTGGTTTGTGGAAATAACACATATGCAATGACTCTAGTCGTTGATCCATGTGTGGTTTGTAGAAATAACACACATGCAGTGACTCTAGTGGTTGATCCACGTGTGGTTTGTGGAAAGAACACACATGCAATGACCACTGGTGGATCCATGTGTGTTTGTGGAAAATAACACACATGCAATGACTCTAGTGGTTGATCCATGTTTTTTTGTGGAAATAACACACATGCAATGACTCTAGTGGTTGATCCATGTGTGGTTTGTGCAAAGAACACACATGCAATGACTCTAGTGTTGGTTTTAGTATAAGAACACACATGCAATGACTCTAGTGGTTGATCCATTTGTGGTTTGTGGTAATAACACACATTCAATGACTAGTGGTAGATCCATCTGTGGTTTGTGGAAAGAACACACATGCAATGACCACTAGTGGATCCATGCGTGGTTTGTGGAAAAGAACACACATGCAATGACTCTAGTGCTGGTTTGTGCTTTTAGTATAAGAACAAACATGCAATGACTCTAGTGGTTTATCCATGTGTGGTTTGTGGAAAGAACACACATGCAATGACTATGGTCGATCCATGTGTGGTTTGTGGAAAGAACACACATGCAATGACCACTGTTGGATCCGTTTGTGGTTTGTGGAAAAGAACACACATGCAATGACTCTAGTACTGGTTTGTGGTTTTAGTATAAGAACACACATTCAATGACTCTAGTGGTTGATCCATGTGTGGTTTGTGGAAATAACACACATGCAATTACTCTAGTGGTTGATCCATGTGTGGTTTGTGGAAAGAACACACATGCAATGACCACTGGTGGATCCATGTGTGGTTTGTGGAAAAGAACAGACATGCAATGACTCTAGTGTTTGATCCATGTTTGTTTGTGGAAATAACACACATGCAATGACTCTAGTAGTTGATCGATGTGTGGTTTGTGAAAAGAACACACCTGCAATGACTCTAGTGTTGGTTTTAGTATAAGAACACACATGCAATGACTCTAGTGGTTGATCCATTTGTGGTTTGTGGAAATAACACATATGCAATGACTCTAGTGGTTGATCCATGTGTGGTTTGTGGAAATAACACACATGCAATGACTGTAATGGGTCCACATGTGGTTTGTGGAAAGAAGACACATGCAATGACCACTGGTTGATCCATAAGTTGTTTGTGGAAAAGAACACACATGCAATGAGTCTAGTGGATCCATGTGTGGTTTGTGGAAAGAACACACATGCAATGACCACTAGTGGATCCATGTGTGGTTTGTGGAAAAGAACACACATGCAATGACTCTAGTGGTTGATCCATGTTTGTTTGTGGAAATAACACACATGCAATGACTCTAGTGGTTGATCCATGTGTGGTTTGTGAAAAGAACACACATGAAATGACTCTGGTTGATCCATGTGTGGTTTATAGAAATAACACACATGCAATGACCCTACTAGTTGATCCATGTGTGGTTTGTGGAAAGAACACACATGCAATGACCACTGGTGGATCCATGTGTGGTTTGTGGAAAAGAACACACATGCAATGACTCTAGTGGTTGATCCATGTTTGTTTGTGGAAATAACACACGTGCAATGACTCTAGTGGTTGATCCATGTGTGGTTTGTGAAAAGAACACACATGCAATGACTAGTGGTTGATCCATATGTGGTTTGTGGAAAGAAGACACACGCAATGACCACTGGTGGATCCCTATGTGGTTTGTGGAAAAGAACACACATGCAATGACTCTAGTGCTGGTTTGTGTTTTTAGTATAAGAACAAATATGCAATGACTCTAGTGGTTGATCCATGTGTGGTTTGTGGAAACAACACACATGCAATGACTCTGGTTGATCCATGTGTGGTTTGTGGAAAGAACACACATGCAATGACCACTCGTGGATCCATGTGTGGTTTGTGGAAAAGAACACACATGCAATGACTCTAGTACTGGTTTGTGGTTTTAGTATAAGAACACACATGCAATGACTCTAGTGGTTGATCCATGTGTGGTTTGTGGAAATAACACACATGCAATGACTCTAGTGGTTAATCCATGTGTGGTTTGTGGAAAGAACACAGATGCAATGACCACTGGTGGATCCATGTCTGGTTTGTGGAAAAGAACACACATGCAATGACTCTAGTGGTTGATCCATGTGTGGTTTGTGGAAATAACACACATGCAATGACTAGTGGTTGATCCATATGTGGTTTGTGGAAATAACACACACGCAATGACCACTGGTGGATCCATATGTGGTTTGTGGAAAAGAACACACATGCAATGACTCTAGTGCTGGTTTGTGGTTTTAGTATAAGAACACACATGCAATGACCACTGGTGGATCCATGTGTGGTTTGTGGAAAAGAACACACATGCAATGACTCTGGTCGATCCATGTGTGGTTTGTGGAAAGAACACACATGCAATGACCACTGGTGGATCCATGTGTGGTTTGTGGAAAAGAGCACACATGCAATGACTCTAGTACTGGTTTGTGGTTTTAGTATAAGAACACACATGCAATGACTCTAGTGGTTGATCCATGTGTGGTTTGTGGAAATAACACACATGGAATGACTCTAGTGGTTGATCCATGTGTGGTTTGTGGAAAGAACACACATGCAATGACCACTGGTGGATCCATGTGTGGTTTGTGGAAAAAGAAGACACATGCAATGACTCTAGTGGTTGATCCATGTTTTTTTGTGGAAATAACACACATGCAATGACTCTAGTGGTTGATCCATGTGTGGTTTGTGAAAAGAACACACCTGCAATGACTCTAGTGTTGGTTTTAATATAATAACACACATCAAATGACTCTAGTGGTTGATCCATGTGTGGTTTGTGGAAATAACACATATGCAATGACTCTAGTCGTTGATCCATGTGTGGTTTGTAGAAATAACACACATGCAGTGACTCTAGTGGTTGATCCACGTGTGGTTTGTGGAAAGAACACACATGCAATGACCACTGGTGGATCCATGTGTGTTTGTGGAAAATAACACACATGCAATGACTCTAGTGGTTGATCCATGTTTGTTTGTGGAAATAACACACATGCAATGACTCTAGTGGTTGATCCATGTGTGGTTTGTGCAAAGAACACACATGCAATGACTCTAGTGTTGGTTTTAGTATAAGAACACACATGCAATGACTCTAGTGGTTGATCCATTTGTGGTTTGTGGTAATAACACACATTCAATGACTAGTGGTAGATCCATCTGTGGTTTGTGGAAAGAACACACATGCAATGACCACTAGTGGATCCATGCGTGGTTTGTGGAAAAGAACACACATGCAATGACTCTAGTGCTGGTTTGTGCTTTTAGTATAAGAACAAACATGCAATGACTCTAGTGGTTTATCCATGTGTGGTTTGTGGAAAGAACACACATGCAATGACTATGGTCGATCCATGTGTGGTTTGTGGAAAGAACACACATGCAATGACCACTGTTGGATCCGTTTGTGGTTTGTGGAAAAGAACACACATGCAATGACTCTAGTACTGGTTTGTGGTTTTAGTATAAGAACACACATTCAATGACTCTAGTGGTTGATCCATGTGTGGTTTGTGGAAATAACACACATGCAATTACTCTAGTGGTTGATCCATGTGTGGTTTGTGGAAAGAACACACATGCAATGACCACTGGTGGATCCATGTGTGGTTTGTGGAAAAGAACAGACATGCAATGACTCTAGTGTTTGATCCATGTTTGTTTGTGGAAATAACACACATGCAATGACTCTAGTAGTTGATCGATGTGTGGTTTGTGAAAAGAACACACCTGCAATGACTCTAGTGTTGGTTTTAGTATAAGAACACACATGCAATGACTCTAGTGGTTGATCCATTTGTGGTTTGTGGAAATAACACATATGCAATGACTCTAGTGGTTGATCCATGTGTGGTTTGTGGAAATAACACACATGCAATGACTGTAATGGGTCCACATGTGGTTTGTGGAAAGAAGACACATGCAATGGCCACTGGTTGATCCATAAGTTGTTTGTGGAAAAGAACACACATGCAATGAGTCTAGTGGATCCATGTGTGGTTTGTGGAAAGAACACACATGCAATGACCACTAGTGGATCCATGTGTGGTTTGTGGAAAAGAACACACATGCAATGACTCTAGTGGTTGATCCATGTTTGTTTGTGGAAATAACACACATGCAATGACTCTAGTGGTTGATCCATGTGTGGTTTGTGAAAAGAACACACATGAAATGACTCTGGTTGATCCATGTGTGGTTTGTAGAAATAACACACATGCAATGACCCTACTAGTTGATCCATGTGTGGTTTGTGGAAAGAACACACATGCAATGACCACTGGTGGATCCATGTGTGGTTTGTGGAAAAGAACACACATGCAATGACTCTAGTGGTTGATCCATGTTTGTTTGTGGAAATAACACATGTGCAATGACTCTAGTGGTTGATCCATGTGTGGTTTGTGAAAAGAACACACATGCAATGACTAGTGGTTGATCCATATGTGGTTTGTGGAAAGAAGACACACGCAATGACCACTGGTGGATCCCTATGTGGTTTGTGGAAAAGAACACACATGCAATGACTCTAGTGCTGGTTTGTGTTTTTAGTATAAGAACAAATATGCAATGACTCTAGTGGTTGATCCATGTGTGGTTTGTGGAAACAACACACATGCAATGACTCTGGTTGATCCATGTGTGGTTTGTGGAAAGAACACACATGCAATGACCACTCGTGGATCCATGTGTGGTTTGTGGAAAAGAACACACATGCAATGACTCTAGTACTGGTTTGTGGTTTTAGTATAAGAACACACATGCAATGACTCTAGTGGTTGATCCATGTGTGGTTTGTGGAAATAACACACATGCAATGACTCTAGTGGTTAATCCATGTGTGGTTTGTGGAAAGAACACAGATGCAATGACCACTGGTGGATCCATGTCTGGTTTGTGGAAAAGAACACACATGCAATGACTCTAGTGGTTGATCCATGTGTGGTTTGTGGAAATAACACACATGCAATGACTAGTGGTTGATCCATATGTGGTTTGTGGAAATAACACACACGCAATGACCACTGGTGGATCCATATGTGGTTTGTGGAAAAGAACACACATGCAATGACTCTAGTGCTGGTTTGTGGTTTTAGTATAAGAACAAACATGCAATGACTCTAGTGGTTGATCCATGTGTGGTTTGTGGAAAGAACACACATGCAATGACTCTGGTCGATCCATGTGTGGTTTGTGGAAAGAACACACATGCAATGACCACTGGTGGATCCATGTGTGGTTTGTGGAAAAGAACACACATGCAATGACTCTAGTACTGGTTTGTGGTTTTAGTATAAGAACACACATGCAATGACTCTAGTGGTTGATCCATGTGTGGTTTGTGGAAATAACACACATGGAATGACTCTAGTGGTTGATCCATGTGTGGTTTGTGGAAAGAACACACATGCAATGACCACTGGTGGATCCATGTGTGGTTTGTGGAAAAAAGAAGACACATGCAATGACTCTAGTGGTTGATCCATGTTTTTTTGTGGAAATAACACACATGCAATGACTCTAGTGGTTGATCCATGTGTGGTTTGTGAAAAGAACACACCTGCAATGACTCTAGTGTTGGTTTTAGTATAAGAACACACATGAAATGACTCTAGTGGTTGATCCATGTGTGGTTTGTGGAAATAACACATATGCAATGACTCTAGTCGTTGATCCATGTGTGGTTTGTAGAAATAACACACATGCAATGACTCTAGTGGTTATTCCACGTGTGGTTTGTGGAAAGAACACACATGCAATGACCACTGGTGGATCCATGTGTGTTTGTGGAAAATAACACACATGCAATGACTCTAGTGGTTGATCCATGTTTGTTTGTGGAAATAACACACATGCAATGACTCTAGTGGTTGATCCATGTGTGGTTTGTGCAAAGAACACACATGCAATGACTCTAGTGTTGGTTTTAGTATAAGAATACACATGCAATGACTCTAGTGGTTGATCCATGTGTGGTTTGTGGTAATAACACACATTCAATGACTAGTGGTAGATCCATCTGTGGTTTGTGGAAAGAACACACATGCAATGACCACTGGTGCATCCATGCGTGGTTTGTGGAAAAGAACACACATGCAATGACTCTAGTGCTGGTTTGTGCTTTTAGTATAAGAACAAACATGCAATGACTCTAGTGGTTTATCCATATGTCGTTTGTGGAAAGAACACACATGCAATGACTATGGTCGATCCATGTGTGGTTTGTGGAAAGAACACACATGCAATGACCACTGGTGGATCCATTTGTGGTTTGTGGAAAAGAACACACATGCAATGACTCTAGTACTGGTTTGTGGTTTTAGTATAAGAACACACATGCAATGACTCTAGTGGTTGATCCATGTGTGGTTTGTGGAAATAACACACATGCAATTACTCTAGTGGTTGATCCATGTGTGGTTTGTGGAAAGAACACACATGCAATGACCACTGGTGGATCCATGTGTGGTTTGTGGAAAAGAACAGACATGCAATGACTCTAGTGTTTGATCCATGTATGTTTGTGGAAATAACACACATGCAATGACTCTAGTAGTTGATCGATGTGCGGTTTGTGAAAAGAACACACCTGCAATGACTCTAGTGTTGGTTTTAGTATAAGAACACACATGCAATGACTCTAGTGGTTGATCCATTTGTGGTTTGTGGAAATAACACATATGCAATGACTCTAGTGGTTGATCCATGTGTGGTTTGTGGAAATAACACACATGCAATGACTGTAATGGGTCCACATGTGGTTTGTGGAAAGAAGACACATGCAATGGCCACTGGTTGATCCATAAGTTGTTTGTGGAAAAGAACACACATGCAATGAGTCTAGTGGATCCATGTGTGGTTTGTGGAAAGAACACACATGCAATGACCACTAGTGGATCCATGTGTGGTTTGTGGAAAAGAACACACATGCAATGACTCTAGTGGTTGATCCATGTTTGTTTGTGGAAATAACACACATGCAATGACTCTAGTGGTTGATCCATGTGTGGTTTGTGAAAAGAACACACATGCAATGACTCTGGTTGATCCATGTGTGGTTTGTAGAAATAACACACATGCAATGACCCTACTAGTTGATCCATGTGTGGTTTGTGGAAAGAACACACATGCAATGACCACTGGTGGATCCATGTGTGGTTTGTGGAAAAGAACACACATGCAATGACTCTAGTGGTTGATCCATGTTTGTTTGTGGAAATAACACAGGGGCAATGACTCTAGTGGTTGATCCATGTGTGGTTTGTGAAAACAACACACATGCAATGACTAGTGGTTGATCCATATGTGGTTTGTGGAAAGAAGACACACGCAATGACCACTGGTGGATCCCTATGTGGTTTGTGGAAAAGAACACACATGCAATGACTCTAGTGCTGGTTTGTGTTTTTAGTATAAGAACAAATATGCAATGACTCTAGTGGTTGATCCATGTGTGGTTTGTGGAAACAACACACATGCAATGACTCTGGTTGATCCATGTGTGGTTTGTGGAAAGAACACACATGCAATGACCACTCGTGGATCCATGTGTGGTTTGTGGAAAAGAACACACATGCAATGACTCTAGTACTGGTTTGTGGTTTTAGTATAAGAACACACATGCAATGACTCTAGTGGTTGATCCATGTGTGGTTTGTGGAAATAACACACATGCAATGACTCTAGTGGTTAATCCATGTGTGGTTTGTGGAAAGAACACAGATGCACTGACCACTGGTGGATCCATGTCTGGTTTGTGGAAAAGAACACACATGCAATGACTCTAGTGGTTGATCCATGTTTGTTTCTGGAAATAACACACATGCAATGACTCTAGTGGTTGATCCATGTGTGGTTTGTGAAAAGAACACACCTGCAATGATTCTAGTGTTGGTTTTAGTATAAGAACACACATGCAATGACTCTAGTGGTTGATCCATGTGTGGTTTGTGTAAATAACACATATGCAATGACTCTAGTGGTTGATCCATGTGTGGTTTGTAGAAATAACACACATGCAATGACTCTAGTGGTTGATCCACGTGTGGTTTGTGGAAAGAACACGCATGCAATGACCACTGGTGGATCCATGTGTGTTTGTGGAAAAGAACACACATGCAATTACTCTAGTGGTTGATCCATGTTTGTTTGCGGAAATAACACACATGCAATGACGCTAGTGGTTGATCCATGTGTGGTTTGTGAAAAGAACACACATGCAATGAATCTAGTGTTGGTTTTAGTATAAGAACACACATGCAATGACTCTAGTGGTTGATCCATGTATGGTTTGTGGTAATAACACACATTCAATGACTAGTGGTAGATCCATATGTGATTTGTGGAAAGAACACACATGCAATGACCACTGGTGGATCCATGTGTGGTTTGTGGAAAAGAACACACATGCAATGACTCTAGTGATGGTTTGTGGTTTTAGTATAAGAACAAACATGCAATGACTCTAGTGGTTGATCCATGTGTCGTTTGTGGAAAGAACACACATGCAATGACTGTGGTTGATCCATGTGTGGTTTGTGGAAAGAACACACATGCAATGACCACTGGTAGATCCATGTGTGGTTTGTGGAAAAGAACACACATGCAATGACTCTAGTACTGGTTTGTGGTTTTAGTATAAGAACACACATGCAATGCCTCTAGTGGTTGATCCATGTGTTGTTTGTGGAAATAACACACATGCAATTACTCTAGTGGTTGATCCAGGTGTGGTTTGTGGAAAGAACACACATGCAATGACCACTGGTGGATCCATGTGTGGTTTGTGGAAAAGAACAGACATGCAATTGTTGGAGATTTGCCCAAGAGACAATAATAAAGTGGTTATTATTATATCTTTATGTTTATGATAAATGTTTACATCCCATGCTATAATTGTATTAACCGGAAACATTAATACTTGTGTGTTTTGTAAACATAAAAGAGTCCCTAGTAAGCCTCTTGTTGAACTAGCTCGTTGATTAAATGATGATCCTGGTTTCCTGATCATGGACATTTTATGTCATTAATAACAAGGTTATATCATTAGGAGAATGATGTGATGGACACACACCCATAGTAAGCGTAGCATAAGATCAAGTCATTAAGTTTGTATTGCTGTAAGCTTTTAAATACATAGTAACCTAGTCCTTTGACCATGAGGTTATGTTAATCACCATCACCGGATGGGTACTTTGATGACATCAAACGCCGCTTCGTAACTGGGCGGTTATAAAGGTGTCATTGGGTATTCTGAAAGTATGTGTTGAAGCGCATAGACCAAGATTGGGATTTGTCCATCCATATGACGGATAGATATACTCTGGGCCCTCTCGGTGGAATGTCATCTAGATAGCTTGCAAGCATGTGACTGGGTCACAAGGGATGACATAACATGGAACGAGTAAAGAGTACTTATCAGTAACGAGTTAGAACTAGGTATGGAGATACCGACGATCAAACCTCAGATAAGTAGAATATCGTGTGACAAAGGGAATTGGTTTCGTATGTTAATGGTTCTATCGATCACAAAGTCATCGTTGAGTATGTGGGAGCTGTTATGGATCTCCAGATCCCGCTGATGGTTATTGATCGGAGAGGTGTCTTCATCATGTCTGCATATTCACGAACCGTAGGGTGACACACTTAAGGTTCGAAGTTGTTTTAAGTAGATATGGAATATGCGTTGGAGACCGAATGATGTTCGGAGTCCGGAATGGATCCGGGACATCACGAGGAGATCTGGAATGGTCTGGAGAATAAGATTCATATATTGGGGATCATTTTCTAAGTTAGGAAATGTTCCGGAGTGTTTGTATGGAGATTCTAGAAGGTTTCGGAATGTTCTGGAAGGTTCTAGAGGATTTCTTGGAGTTTACTTGAAAACCAAGAAAGGGATCGAGGAGTCCAAGTGGGGCAAGACACGGATTCGTGGGGGAGGAGGACTCCTCCCCCTTCCCACCGCCGGCCCTAGGAGGGGATTCCTACTAGGACTCCCCCTCCCCAGGCACGCCTCCCTCCCTTAAATAGAAGGGAGGGGGCGCCCCCTCTTGGCCCTCTCTCAAAACACCCAATCTCTGCCGCCTCTCTCCTCCACCTTTCTTCTGCACAGGCATAGGCGAAGCCCTGCAGAATTCTATACTCCACCACCACCACCACGCCGTCGTGCTGTTGGGATTCCGTGGAGAAGATCTACTACCTCCGCCGCTCGCTGGAACAGGGAGAGGAAGGTCTGCTTCGACTCCGCACGTGTGACCGTCTGCGGAAGTGCTGCCGGAACACGGCGCCGGAAGGATCGTCACACGATCTTGAGATCGTCAAGTGATCGACTACATCATCCACGAGATCTAATCTCGTAACGCTTTCGGTTCTACGAGGGTTAGTACCGATCTATCTCGTTGCTCATGTCTAATAGATTAGATCTTGGCTTTTATCTAGATTAGATCTGGGTTTTGTTCGTTCTTGCGGTAGAAATTTTTTGTTTTCCATGCTACGAACTCATCAGTGGTATCAGAGCCTTGTCTATGCGTAGATCTATTGCACGAGTAGAACACAATGAGGTTGTGGGCGTTGGTGCTCATGCCGTCTTTTGCTATTTGTGTACTTTGCATCTTGCGGTATGGTGGGATGAAGCGGCTCGGGCTAACATTACATGTCATCGCACATGAGACTTGCTCCACCCTTGACGTGCAACTCGTTTTGCACAAGTGGCTTTGCGGGTGTCTGTCTCTCCCATCATAGTATAGATCAAATCTACACTTTGAACTTGATAGCACTTGTATCAACGTTGTGGTTCAGTTTCGTAGGTAAGATCCATTCTTAGTCGAAAGCCCCAAGCCACGTAAAACTTGCAATGAAAATTAGAGGCGTCTAACTTGTTTTTGCAGGGGTTTTGTGATGTGATATGGCCATCATGTGATTGTGATTATATTTGATGTATGCAATGATCCTTGTTGTAATATGGCAACCGGCAGGAGCCTAATGGTTGTCTTTAATTCTGTTAAGACCTGCGTGTCTATTCATCTTGTAATAGCTTTATTCCAAGTAGTTGTAATAGTTGCTAGTGATGATGGACAGCCATGAAGCGGCGCCACTGACCTTGACGCAATGCTGGTGATGATGGAGATCATGTCCGTGCTTTGGAGATGGAGATCAAAGGCATAAGAAGAAAGGGCCATATCATATCACACTAATTATGAATTGCCTGTGATGTTAATCCTTTATGCATCTTGTATTGCTTAGATCACGACGGTAGCATTATAAGATGATCCCTCTCACTAAATATCAAGTAATAAAGTGTTCGTCCTTAGTAGGCACCGTTGCTAAGACTCGTCGTTTCGAAGCATCTCGTGATGATCGGGTGTGATAGATTCTACGTGTGCATACGACGGGTGCAAGCCAGATTTGCACATGCGGATACTAAGGTTAACCTTGACGAGCCTAGCATGTACAGACATGGTCTTGGAACACGGAATACCGAAAGGTAAAGCATGAGTCATATGGATGATATGATGAACATGTTGATTGTTCGCCTTTGAAGCTACATCATCTCACGTGATGATCGGACTTGGTGTAGTGGGTTTGGTTCGTGTAATCACTAAAACAACTAGAGGGATGTTGTTTTGAGTGGGAGTTTATTTGTAATTTGGATTAGTCAAACTCAATTTATCATAAACACAATCAAAGTGAATTTTCATAGTTTGTTGTAGTCATTGGCATCCGTTCACCACCTTACGCTTAGTTATAGTTGAGATAGTAGAACTATAGAAATTCTGGATATTTGCTTTACGAACTGGTATTGTATTGTTTTGAGTGTCAATCTAAAGTTTAAAAGTCATATTGCAAACTTTCAGCAAACTCCATTTACTCTGTGAAGTTTAATAAACAGTATTAAATCAAGAGTAACAATTCCAGTGTTAGTATCTAATGTATCATGTTTGCCTCCATGATTCTTGATACTCAAAAGATTGTTTTTAATATCAAGTTTATCTAAGAGCTGAAAGCAATGATTCAGAAACCATCATATGTGAAAGGTATTGTGATATCTAAAACAATGTGTTGGTTACAACATGATAGAGTATATGTCCTCATATTTGATGAGAATTTGTGAAGGTTGGAGACGCTAGTCGTCCTAATCCTCCAAAAAGGTTTTGGAAAAGAAACATTATACTCGCAATTCACCTTTATAAGCTATAGCAGCTTGATCATGAAAGTTGTCATGATAAGGATGAATAGAAGATGTAAGTAAAATGTTTACTACACTAAAAGGTTACTAAAGAATGGAATTTTGAAAGAATGCCAAACATTTGATGAAGGTGATCCACTTCAAAGTGCAAGTCCAAAGGTATTAGTATTTGACTATACACACTTTGTACTATGTGTCATGTGAATGACACCACTATTGATGTTGATAGACTGTTTTAAAAGAAAAGGAATTGTTGAAAGAGAATCTATAAAATACTTGGCAGAAAAGAAAAGATTAGAGATATCCAACTTAGGTATATAGAAGATACATGTTATGGCTGTATTCCTTGGTTGTTAAACAATGTGGTTCTGCGGTATTGGATACCGAATTGGTTGATATGAAGTGTCATACAGGACAACACAATTCATGAACTGCAATGGCCTAAATAACTAGCAAGAGAATATGTGATGATGTTCATCGAAAACAAACAAAGGGTTGTTGTGTTTCTCGTTAACATCAAAGCTTGCCTTCAAGATTTGTCTCAATAATTGTTATTTTGATCAGGTATTATGACGACAAAAGGTTGTTCAAATAATTGCCGTATTCCATAATAGATGGATGATATACAAGTCTAGTTGGAGAAATAATGACCATAAAACTAATGCTAAAATGTCGCAAGACAAATGATTGAAAGATCACTTGCGAAGTGACATCGCCGTTTAAATTATATTGAAAGGGATACATGAAGAAACTCCCCGTTGATGGATTTTTGGAGTCTTTTATTTTGATCAAAAGACGCTTGTGATACTTTCCTGGAGATAATTAAAACTCCGTTCGTAGGCCAAAAAGAGGAACGGACGACTAACTGATTGGAATTTGTACATATTGATGTATATAGTCCATTATGTGTAGTCGTGGGCGATGGATTTCAACTTCATATGCTTTCTCCGAAGATTTGAGTGAGTATATGTATATAGTTACTCAATAAGGAAGAAGTATGAAACATTTGAAAATGTTTAAAGACTTTCAAGATGAAGTGGAAAATCATTGTAACAAGAAAATAAAATTTTATGACTGGATCATAAAGAAAGATGTTTGAGTTACAAGTTTAGCAAAACACCTAAGATTTGAGGAATCGTTCCATGGATTTGCATTTCCCAAAACACCATAGGAGTATGAAGTGTTCAAGATATGTAATGAAACCTTGTTTGACATGGTAAGATCAAAGGTGTCATTTATAAAACTGCCATTATATTTTAAAGATTAAAGCTTTCATGACTATCGCTTTTACACTGAAAAGAGCTCCATCGTGATCCGTTGAAATGACACCATATAAGTCATGGTTTGGGATAAAACCCAGGTTGTCCTTTCTTAAAATTTTGGTATGCTAGGCATAAGTAAAATGTTTACAACCAAAGACGGATGAGCATGTCTTTGTGGGTTATTTCGAATAACCATTGGGTATTCCTCCATAACACCGAAGACAAAAGTGTTTGTCGCTTAAAACGTCAAGTTTCTTGAGAAGGAATTTTTCGTGAAAAGTTAAGTGGGAGGACAATAGAACTTTGATAAGGTTGTTGAACCTTGGCTAATATGTGCTGAGTTGAGCAACATCGGTGAGTGTCCCGGAGGCAGCAACAATGCTCATGGCTCACATGCCTCAAAGGTTGTGGTCACGGAGATCTAAGTTCCTATTGAACCAAGTAGGTCGGGTAAGTAATCAAATGCCAAGATTTGAGAGTTAAATCTTTGTTGTTTGACAATGATGAACCGACTATATGCAAAGAAGAAATGATGGGCCCTGACTTCGTTAAGTGGCTTGAAGCCATAAAATCCGTGATAATTCCATACACGAGAAATCAAGCTTTGAATTTGAAAGACCCTCTGGAAAGGTGCAAGACCTTACAGTCGTATATGGATCTATAAAGAAATAGACATGGATGTTTCACATCTATGAAATAGTCGACATGTCGGAAAGAGTTTACGACAATGTTCAAGGAATTGACTACGATAAGATTTGATCTTTCATAGCGATATGTAGTCTGGACAGATTAATGTAGCAACCACTACATATATTTTAGTATATGGTAGTTGAACAAACAAAACAAGTTCTTCTAATAGAATGGTTACCTAGGACATGTACATGACACGATCCAAAGGGTTTTGTTAATTCAAAGGATGCTAAAAGAGTATGCAAAACTTCAATGGTTGAAGTGAGCATCGCGGAGTTGGAATCTTCACCGTGATGAAACCGTTAAAAGGTTTAATTTCATCAGAGACGATGAAGATGTTTGCATTTTGCAAGAAATTAAGTGGGAGCGCTAAGACATATTTCTAATACATTATGTGAAAGACATATTGTTGATTAGAAATGATGTATCTTTTATTGACACAGGTTAAGAATTTCATTTCGATGAAAGACTTAGGCATAACCCAAGAATTAGGCATCAATGTCTATATGGATAGATTGAAGCACTAATATGGTTTTGCCAAATGTACATAGATAAGATGTTGAATGAGTTCAATATGGAAACAACAAGAAAGGTTCTTGACGCACGGAAAGGACTGAATCAAGATTCAAGTGTGTTGACACGAGATTCAAGTGTTTTGATACTTGGTGAAATCACAAGAATATCTTGATCAATCTTTGAGATGTACACATCCAGATATGTCCTATGCTCTAAATGTTATGAGCATATACCAGAATAACTCATAAGATGATCATTGGACAACAGTAGGGATATTCCTTTGATCTTTGGAAGAACTAAGAATATATTATTTATATAGTGGTGACAAATAGTTCATTGTAAATTGTTGCATTGATACTAGTTTTGTCACAAATTAAGTTTATCTCAATTTAAACTATGGGTGGCACAATGTAATGGAAAGGAAGTTCCATAACGGATTTGATTGAGTACCAAAGTTAAAACATTATGACAGATACTACAACAAAAGGCTAAGTATATGACTGGTATTGTAGCAGCAAATGAGGGCATTTGCGTCAAGTAGTTTGTTATCAAACTAGATGTGGTTCATAGCGGGATAATACTATGAAGATACATTGTATGATAATTGTATCAACATGATTTAAATCCCAAGGAACTAAAGGTCTCACCAAAGGACAAAATTTATACAATGCCATCTCATTGGAGAATGAGTAATGCGTAGAAACGCAAGGACATGGAAATACACATGGACCTGGAAGTGTCAGATCCGAAGATTATGTATACCACTAGCAATAGTGTCTATACAATACCAGAAAGCCATAGGTGTTGAATGCACAAATTTTTAACTAGATTATTGACTCTAGTGCAAGTGGGAGACTGTTGGAGATATGCCCAAGAGGCAATAATAAAGTGGTTATTATTATATCTTTATGTTTATGATAAATTTTTACATCCCATGCTATAATTGTATTAACCGGAAACATTAATACTTGTGTGTTTTGTAAACATAAAAGAGTCCCTAGTAAGCCTCTTGTTGAACTAGCTTGTTGATTAAATGATGATCATGGTTTCTTGATCATGGACAATGGATGTCATTAATAACAAGGTTATATCATTAGGAGAATGATGTGATGGACACACACCCATAGTAAGCGTAGCATAAGATCAAGTCATTAAGTTCGTATTGCTGTAAGCTTTCAAATACATAGTAACCTAATCCTTCGACCATGAGGTTATGTTAATCACCATCACCGGATGGGTACTTTGATGACATCAAATGCCGCTTCGTAACTGGGCGGTTATAAAGGTGTCATTGGGTATTCTGAAAGTATGTGTTGAAGCGCATAGACCAAGATTGGGATTTGTCCATCCATATGACGGATAGATATACTCTGGGCCCTCTCGGTGGAATGTCATCTAGATAGCTTGCAAGCATGTGACTAGATCACAAGGGATGACATAACATGGAACGAGTAAAGAGTACTTATCAGTAACGAGTTAGAACTAGGTATGGAGATACCGACGATCAAACCTCGGATAAGTAGAATATCGTGTGACAAAGGGAATTGGTTTCATATGTTAATGGTTCTATCGATCACAAAGTCATCGTTGAGTATGTGGGAGCTGTTATGGATCTCCAGATCCCGCTGATGGTTATTGATCGGAGAGGTGTCTTCATCATGTCTGCATATTCACGAACCGTAGGGTGACACACTTAAGGTTCGAAGTTGTTTTAAGTAGATATGGAATATGTGTTGGAGACCGAATGATGTTCGGAGTCTCGGAATGGATCCGGGACATCACGAGGAGATCCAAAATGGTCCGGAGAATAAGATTCATATATTGGGATCATTTTCTAAGTTAGGAAATGTTCCGGAGTGTTTGTATGGAGATTCTAGAAGGTTTCGGAATGTTCTGGAAGGTTCTAGAGGATATCTTGGAGTTTACTTGAAAACCAAGAAAGGGATCAAGGAGTCCAAGTGGGGCAAGACACGGATTCGTGGGGGAGGAGGACTCCTCCCCCCTTCCCACCGCCGGCCCTAGGAGGGGAGTCCTACTAGGACTCTCCTCCCCAGGCGCGCCTCCCTCCCTTAAATAGAAGGGAGGGGGCGCCCCCTCTTGGCCCTCTCTCAGAACACCCAATCTCTGCCGCCTCTCTCCTCCACCTTTCTTCTGCACAGGCATAGGCGAAGCCCTGCAGAATTCTATACTCCACCACCACCATCACGCCGTCGTGCTGTTGGGCTTCCGTGGAGAAGATCTACTACCTCCGCTGCTCGCTGGAAGGGAGAAAGGAAGGTCTGCTTTGACTCCGCACGTGTGACCGTCTGCGGAAGTACTGCCGGAACGCGGCGCCGGAAGGATCGTCCACACGATCTTGAGATCGACAAGTGATCGACTACATCATCCACGAGATCTAATCTCGTAACGCTTTCGGTTCTACGAGGGTTAGTACCGATCTATCTCGTTGCTCATGTCTAATAGATTAGATCTTGGCTTTTATCTAGATTAGATCTGGGTTTTGTTCATTCTTGTGGTAGAAAATTTTTGTTTTCCATGCTACGAACCCATCAGCAATGACTCTAGTGGTTGATCCATGTTTGTTTGTGGAAATAACACACATGCAATGACTCTAGTAGTTGATCCATGTGTGGTTTGTGAAAAGAACACACCTGCAATGACTCTAGTGTTGGTTTTAGTATAAGAACACACATGCAATGACTCTAGTGGTTGATCCATGTGTGGTTTGTGGAAATAACACATATGCAATGACTCTAGTGGTTGATCCATGTGTGGTTTGTGGAAATAACACACATGCAATGACTGTAATGGGTCCACATGTGGTTTGTGGAAAGAACACACATGCAATGACCAGTGGTTGATCCATAAGTTGTTTGTGGAAAAGAACACACATGCAATGAGTCTAGTGGATCCATGTGTGGTTTGTGGAAAAGAACAAACAAGCAATGCCTCTAGTGGTTGATCCATGTGTGGTTTATGGAAAGAACACACATGCAGTGACTCTGTATGATCCATGTGTGGTTTGTGGAAAGAACACACATGCAATGACCACTGGTGGATCCATGTGTGGTTTGTGGAAAAGAACACACATGGAATGACTCTAGTGGTTGATCCATGGTTGTTTGTGGAAATAACACACATGCAATGACTCTGGTTGATCCATGTGTAGTTTGTAGAAATAACACACATGCAATGACTCTAGTGGTTGATCCACGTGTGGTTTGTGGAAAGAACACACATGCAATGCCCACTGGTGGATCCATTTGTGGTTTGTGGAAAAGAACACACATGCAATGACTCTAGTGGTTGATCCATGTTTGTTTGTGGAAATAACACACGTGCAATGACTCTAGTGGTTGATCCATGTGTGGTTTGTCAAAAGAACACACATGCAATGACACTTGTGTTGGTTTTAGTATAAGAACACACATGCAATGACTCTAGTGGTTGATCCATGTGTGGTTTGTGGAAATAACACACATGCAATGACTAGTGGTTGATCCATATGTGGTTTGTGGAAACAACACACATGCAATGACCACTTGTGGATCCATATGTGGTTTGTGGAAAAGAACACACATGCAATGACTCTAGTGCTGGTTTGTGGTTTTAGTATAATAACAAACATGCAATGACTCTAGTGGTTAATCCATGTGTGGTTTGTGGAAAGAACACACATGCAATGACTCTGGTTGATCCATGTGTGGTTTGTGGAAAGAACACACATGCAATGACCACTGGTGGATCCATGTGTGGTTTGTGGAAAAGAACACACATGCAATGACTCTAGTACTGGTTTGTGGTTTTAGTATAAGAACACACATGCAATGACTCTAGTGGTTGATCCATGTGTGGTTTGTGGGAATAACACACATGCAATGAATCTAGTGGTTGATCCATGTGTGGTTTGGGGAAAGAACACACATGCAATGACCACTGGTGGATCCATGTGTGGTTTGTGGAAAAGAACACACATGCAATGACTCTAGTGGTTGATCCATGTTTGTTTGTGGAAATAACACACACGCAATGACTCTAGTGGTTGATCCATGTGTGGTTTGTGAAAAGAACACACCTGCAATGACTAGTGGTTGATCCATATGTGGTTTGTGGAAAGAACACCCATTAAATGACCAATGGTGGATCCATGTGTGGTTTGTGGAAAAGAACACACATGCAATGACTCTAGTGGTTGATCCATGTTTGTTTGTGGAAATAACACACACGCAATGACTCTAGTGGTTGATCCATGTGTGGTTTGTGAAAAGAACACACCTGCAATGACTCTAGTGTTGGTTTTAGTATAAGAACACACATGCAATGACTCTAGTGGTTGATCCATGTGTGGTTTGTGGAAATAACACACATGCAATGACTAGTGGTTGATCCATATGTGGTTTGTGCAAACAACACACATGCAATGACCACTTGTGGATCCATATGTGGTTTGTGGAAAAGAACACACATGCAATGACTCTAGTGCTGGTTTGTGGTTTTAGTATAATAACAAACATGCAATGACTCTAGTGGTTGATCCATGTGTGGTTTGTGTAAAGAACACACATGCAATGACTCTGGTTGATCCATGTGTGGTTTGTGTAAAGAACACACATGCAATGACCACTGGTGGATCCATGTGTGGTTTGTGGAAAAGAACACACATGCAATGACTCTAGTACCGGTTTGTGGTTTTAGTATAATAACACACATGCAATGACTCTAGTGGTTGATACATGTGTGGTTTGTGAAAATAACACACATGCAATGAATCTAGTGGTTGATCCATGTGTGGTTTCTGGAAAGAACACACATGCAATGACCACTGGTGGATCCATGTGTGGTTTGTGGAGAAGAACACACATTCAATGACTCTAGTGGTTGATCCATGTTTGTTTGTGGAAATAACACACACGCAATGACTCTAGTGGTTGATCCATGTGTGGTTTGTGAAAAGAACACACCTGCAATGACTAGTGGTTGATCCATATGTGGTTTGTGGAAAGAACACACATGCAATGACCACTGGTGGATCCATGTGTGGTTTGTGGAAAAGAACACACATGCAATGACTCTAGTGGTTGATCCATGTTTGTTTGTGGAAATAACACACACGCAATGACTCTAGTGGTTGATCCATGTGTGGTTTGTGAAAAGAACACACCTACAATGACTCTAGTGTTGGTTTTAGTATAAGAACACACATGCAATGACTCTAGTGGTTGATCCGTGAATGGTTTATGGAAATAACACATATGCAATCACTCTAGTGGTTGATCCATGTGTGGTTTGTAGAAATGACACACATGCAATGACTCTAGTGGTTGATCCACGTGTGGTTTGTGGAAAGAACACACATGCAATGACCACTGGTGGATCCATGTGTGGTTTGTGGAAAAGAAAACACATGCAATGACTCTAGTGGTTGATCCATGTTTGTTTGTGCAAATAACACACATGCAATGACTCTAGTGGTTGATTCATGTGTGGTTTGTGAAAAGGACACACATGTTATGACTCTAGTGTTGGTTTTAGTATAAGAACACACATGCAATGACTCTAGTGGTTGATCCATGTGTGGTTTGTGGAAATAACACACATGCAATGACTAGTGGTTGATCCATATGTGGTTTGTGGAAACAACACAAATGCAATGACCACTTGTGGATCCATATGTGGTTTGTGGAAAAGAACACACATGCAATGACTCTAGTGCTGGTTTGTGGTTTTAGTATAACAACAAACATGCAATGACTCTAGTGGTTAATCCATGTGTGGTTTGTGGAAAGAACACACATGCAATGACTCTGGTTGATCCATGTGTGGTTTGTGGAAAGAACACACATGCAATGACCACTGGTGGATCCATGTGTGGTTTGTGGAAAAAAACACACATGCAATGACTCTAGTACTGGTTTGTGGTTTTAGTATAAGAACACACATGCAATGACTCTAGTGGTTGATCCATGTGTGGTTTGTGGGAATAACACACATGCAATGAATCTAGTGGTTGATCCATGTGTGGTTTGGGGAAAGAACACACATGCAATGACCACTGGTGGATCCATGTGTGGTTTGTGGAAAAGAACACACATGCAATGACTCTAGTGGTTGATCCATGTTTGTTTGTGGAAATAACACACACGCAATGACTCTAGTGGTTGATCCATGTGTGGTTTGTGAAAAGAACACACCTGCAATGACTAGTGGTTGATCCATATGTGGTTTGTGGAAAGAACACCCATGCAATGACCACTGGTGGATCCATGTGTGGTTTGTGGAAAAGAACACACATGCAATGACTCTAGTGGTTGATCCATGTTTGTTTGTGGAAATAACACACACGCAATGACTCTAGTGGTTGATCCATGTGTGGTTTGTGAAAAGAACACACCTGCAATGACTCTAGTGTTGGTTTTAGTATAAGAACACACATGCAATGACTCTAGTGGTTGATCCATGTGTGGTTTGTGGAAATAACACACATGCAATGACTAGTGGTTGATCCATATGTGGTTTGTGCAAACAACACACATGCAATGACCACTTGTGGATCCATATGTGGTTTGTGGAAAAGAACACACATGCAATGACTCTAGTGCTGGTTTGTGGTTTTAGTATAATAACAAACATGCAATGACTCTAGTGGTTGATCCATGTGTGGTTTGTGTAAAGAACACACATGCAATGACTCTGGTTGATCCATGTGTGGTTTGTGTAAAGAACACACATGCAATGACCACTGGTGGATCCATGTGTGGTTTGTGGAAAAGAACACACATGCAATGACTCTAGTACCGGTTTGTGGTTTTAGTATAATAACACACATGCAATGACTCTAGTGGTTGATACATGTGTGGTTTGTGAAAATAACACACATGCAATGAATCTAGTGGTTGATCCATGTGTGGTTTCTGGAAAGAACACACATGCAATGACCACTGGTGGATCCATGTGTGGTTTGTGGAGAAGAACACACATTCAATGACTCTACTGGTTGATCCATGTTTGTTTGTGGAAATAACACACACGCAATGACTCTAGTGGTTGATCCATGTGTGGTTTGTGAAAAGAACACACCTGCAATGACTAGTGGTTGATCCATATGTGGTTTGTGGAAAGAACACACATGCAATGACCACTGGTGGATCCATGTGTGGTTTGTGGAAAAGAACACACATGCAATGACTCTAGTGGTTGATCCATGTTTGTTTGTGGAAATAACACACACGCAATGACTCTAGTGGTTGATCCATGTGTGGTTTGTGAAAAGAACACACCTGCAATGACTCTAGTGTTGGTTTTAGTATAAGAACACACATGCAATGACTCTAGTGGTTGATCCGTGAATGGTTTATGGAAATAACACATATGCAATCACTCTAGTGGTTGATCCATGTGTGGTTTGTAGAAATGACACACATGCAATGACTCTAGTGGTTGATCCACGTGTGGTTTGTGGAAAGAACACACATGCAATGACCACTGGTGGATCCATGTGTGGTTTGTGGAAAAGAAAACACATGCAATGACTCTAGTGGTTGATCCATGTTTGTTTGTGCAAATAACACACATGCAATGACTCTAGTGGTTGATTCATGTGTGGTTTGTGAAAAGGACACACATGTTATGACTCTAGTGTTGGTTTTAGTATAAGAACACACATGCAATGACTCTAGTGGTTGATCCATGTGTGGTTTGTGGAAATAACACACATGCAATGACTAGTGGTTGATCCATATGTGGTTTGTGGAAAGAACACACATGCAATGACCACTGGTGGATCCATGTATGGTTTGTGGAAAGAACACACATGCAATGACTCTAGTGCTGGTTTGTGGTTTTAGTATAAGAACAAACATGCAATGACTCTAGTGGTTGATCCATGTGTGGTTTGTGAAAAGAACACACCTGCAATGACTCTAGTGTTGGTTTTAGTATAAGAACACACATGCAATGACTCTAGTGGTTGATCCATGTGTGGTTTGTGGAAATAACACACATGCAATGACTAGTGGTTGATCCATATGTGGTTTGTGGAAACAACACACATGCAATGACCACTTGTGGATCCATGTGTGGTTTGTGGAAAAGAACACACATGCAATGACTCTAGTGCTGGTTTGTGGTTTTAGTAAAATAACAAACATGCAATGACTCTAGTGGTTGATCCATGTGTGGTTTGTGTAAAGAACACACATGCAATGACTCTGGTTGATCCATGTGTGGTTTGTGGAAAGAACACACATGCAATGACCACTGGTGGATCCATGTGTGGTTTGTGGAAAAGAACACACATGCAATGACTCTAGTACTGGTTTGTGGTTTTAGTATAAGAACACACATGCAATGACTCTAGTGGTTGATACATGTGTGGTTTGTGGAAATAACACACATGCAATGAATCTAGTGGTTGATCCATGTGTGGTTTGTGGAAAGAACACACATGCAATGACCACTGGTGGATCCATGTGTGGTTTGTGGAGAAGAACACACATTCAATGACTCTAGTGGTTGATCCATGTTTGTTTGTGGAAATAACACACACGCAATGACTCTAGTGGTTGATCCATGTGTGGTTTGTGAAAAGAACACACCTGCAATGACTAGTGGTTGATCCATATGTGGTTTGTGGAAAGAACACACATGCAATGACCACTGGTGGATCCAATTGTGGTTTGTGGAAAAGAACACACATGCAATGAATCTAGTGGTTGATCCATGTTTGTTTGTGGAAATAACACACACGCAATGACTCTAGTGGTTGATCCATGTGTGTTTTGTGAAAAGAACACACCTGCAATGACTCTTGTGTTGGTTTTAGTATAAGAACACACATGCAATGACTCTAGTGGTTGATCCATGAATGGTTTATGGAAATAACACATATGCAATCACTCTAGTGGTTGATCCATGTGTGGTTTGTAGAAATGACACACATGCAATGACTCTAGTGGTTGATCCACGTGTGGTTTGTGGAAAGAACACACATGCAATGACCACTGGTGGATCCATGTGTGGTTTGTGGAAAAGAACACACATGCAATGACTCTAGTGGTTGATCCATGTTTGTTTGTGCAAATAACACACATGCAATGATTCTAGTGGTTGATTCATGTGTGGTTTGTGAAAAGGACACACATGCTATGACTCTAGTGTTGGTTTTAGTATAAGAACACACATGCAATGACTCTAGTGGTTGATCCATGTGTGGTTTGTGGAAATAACACACATGCAATGACTAGTGGTTGATCCATATGTGGTTTGTGGAAAGAACACACATGCAATGACCACTGGTGGATCCATGTATGGTTTGTGGAAAGAACACACATGCAATGACTCTAGTGCTGGTTTGTGGTTTTAGTATAAGAACAAACATGCAATGACTCTAGTGGTTGATCCATGTGTGGTTTGTTAAAAGAACACACCTGCAATGACTCTAGTGTTGGTTTTAGTATAAGAACACACATGCAATGACTCTAGTGGTTGATCCATGTGTGGTTTGTGGAAATAACACACATGCAATGACTCTAGTGGTTGATCCATGTGTGGTTTGTGGAAATAACACACATGCAATGACTAGTGGTTGATCCATATGTGGTTTGTGGAAAGAACACACATGCAATGACCACTGGTGGATCCATGTATGGTTTGTGGAAAGAACACACATGCAATGACTCTAGTGCTGGTTTGTGGTTTTAGTATAAGAACAAACATGCAATGACTCTAGTGGTTGATCCATGTGTGGTTTGTGAAAAGAACACACCTGCAATTACTCTAGTGTTGGTTTTAGTATAAGAACACACATGCAATGACTCTAGTGGTTGATCCATGTGTGGTTTGTGGTAATAACACACATGCAATGACTAGTGGTTGATCCATATGTGGTTTGTGGAAACAACACACATGCAATGACCACTGGTGGATCCATGTGTGGTTTGTGGAAAAGAACACACATGCAATGACTCTAGTGGGTTATCCATGTTTGTTTGTGGAAATAACACACATGCAATGACTCTAGTGGTTGATCCATGTGTGGTTTGTGAAAAGAACATACCTGCAATGACTCTAGTATTGGTTTTAGTATAAGAACACACATGCAATGACTCTAGTGGTTGATCCATGTGTGGTTTGTGGAAATAACACATATGCAATGACTCTGGTTGATCCATGTGTGGTTTGTGTAAAGAACACACATGCAATGACCACTGGTGGATCCATGTGTGGTTTGTGGAAAAGAACACACATGCAATGACTCTAGTACTGGTTTGTGGTTTTAGTATAAGAACACACATGCAATGACTCTAGTGGTTGATACATGTGTGGTTTGTGAAAATAACACACATGCAATGAATCTAGCGGTTGATCCATGTGTGGTTTGTGGAAAGAACACACATGCAATGACCACTGGTGGATCCATGTGTGGTTTGTGGAGAAGAACACACATTCAATGACTCTAGTGGTTGATCCATGTTTGTTAGTGGAAATAACACACACGCAATGACTCTAGTGGTTGATCCATGTGTGGTTTGTGAAAAGAACACACCTGCAATGACTAGTGGTTGATCCATATGTGGTTTGTGGAAAGAACACACATGCAATGACCACTGGTGGATCCATGTGTGGTTTGTGGAAAAGAACACACATGCAATGACTCTAGTGGTTGATCCATGTTTGTTTGTGGAAATAACACACACGCAATGACTCTAGTGGTTGATCCATGTGTGGTTTGTGAAAAGAACACACCTGCAATGACTCTAGTGTTGGTTTTAGTATAAGAACACACATGCAATGACTCTAGTGGTTGATCCGTGAATGGTTTATGGAAATAACACATATGCAATCACTCTAGTGGTTGATCCATGTGTCGTTTGTAGAAATGACACACATGCAATGACTCTAGTGGTTGATCCACGTGTGGTTTGTGGAAAGAACACACATGCAATGACCACTGGTGGATCCATGTGTGGTTTGTGGAAAAGAAAACACATGCAATGACTCTAGTGGTTGATCCATGTTTGTTTGGGCAAATAACACACATGCAATGACTCTAGTGGTTGATTCATGTGTGGTTTGTGAAAAGGACACACATGCTATGACTCTAGTGTTGGTTTTAGTATAAGAACACACATGCAATGACTCTAGTGGTTGATCCATGTGTGGTTTGTGGAAATAACACACATGCAATGACTAGTGGTTGATCCATATGTGGTTTGTGGAAAGAACACACATGCAATGACCACTAGTGGATCCATGTATGGTTTGTGGAAAGAACACACATGCAATGACTCTAGTGCTGGTTTGTGGTTTTAGTATAAGAACAAACATGCAATGACTCTAGTGGTTGATCCATGTGTGGTTTGTGAAAAGAACACACCTGCAATGACTCTAGTGTTGGTTTTAGTATAAGAACACACATGCAATGACTCTAGTGGTTGATCCATGTGTGGTTTGTGGAAATAACACACACGCAATGACTCTAGTGGTTGATCCATGTGTGGTTTGTGAAAAGAACACACCTGCAATGACTCTAGTGTTGGTTTTAGTATAAGAACACACATGCAATGACTCTAGTGGTTGATCCATAAATGGTTTATGGAAATAACACATATGCAATCACTCTAGTGGTTGATCCATGTGTGGTTTGTAGAAATGACACACATGCAATGACTCTAGTGGTTGATCCACGTGTGGTTTGTGGAAAGAACACACATGCAATGACCACTGGTGGATCCATGTGTGGTTTGTGGAAAAGAACACACATGCAATGACTCTAGTGGTTGATCCATGTTTGTTTGTGCAAATAACACACATGCAATGACTCTAGTGGTTGATTCATGTGTGGTTTGTGAAAAGGACACACATGCTATGACTCTAGTGTTGGTTTTAGTATAAGAACACACATGCAATGACTCTAGTGGTTGATCCATGTGTGGTTTGTGGAAATAACACACATGCAATGACTAGTGGTTGATCCATCTGTGGTTTGTGGAAAGAACACACATGCAATGACCACTGGTGGATCCATGTATGGTTTGTGGAAAGAACACACATGCAATGACTCTAGTGCTGGTTTGTGGTTTTAGTATAAGAACAAACATGCAATGACTCTAGTGGTTGATCCATGTGTGGTTTGTTAAAAGAACACACCTGCAATGACTCTAGTGTTGGTTTTAGTATAAGAACACACATGCAATGACTCTAGTGGTTGATCCATGTGTGGTTTGTGGAAATAACACACATGCAATGACTCTAGTGGTTGATCCATGTGTGGTTTGTGGAAATAACACACATGCAATGACTAGTGGTTGATCCATATGTGGTTTGTGGAAAGAACACACATGCAATGACCACTGGTGGATCCATGTATGGTTTGTGGAAAGAACACACATGCAATGACTCTAGTGTTGGTTTGTGGTTTTAGTATAAGAACAAACATGCAATGACTCTAGTGGTTGATCCATGTGTGGTTTGTTAAAAGAACACACCTGCAATGACTCTAGTGTTGGTTTTAGTATAAGAACACACATGCAATGACTCTAGTGGTTGATCCATGTGTGGTTTGTGGAAATAACACACATGCAATGACTCTAGTGGTTGATCCATGTGTGGTTTGTGGAAATAACACACATGCAATGACTAGTGGTTGATCCATATGTGGTTTGTGGAAAGAACACACATGCAATGACCACTGGTGGATCCATGTATGGTTTGTGGAAAGAACACACATGCAATGACTCTAGTGCTGGTTTGTGGTTTTAGTATAAGAACAAACATGCAATGACTCTAGTGGTTGATCCATGTGTGGTTTGTGAAAAGAACACACCTGCAATTACTCTAGTGTTGGTTTTAGTATAAGAACACACATGCAATGACTCTAGTGGTTGATCCATGTGTGGTTTGTTGTAATAACACACATGCAATGACTAGTGGTTGATCCATATGTGGTTTGTGGAAACAACACACATGCAATGACCACTGGTGGATCCATGTGTGGTTTGTGGAAAAGAACACACATGCAATGACTCTAGTGGGTTATCCATGTTTGTTTGTGGAAATAACACACATGCAATGACTCTAGTGGTTGATCCATGTGTGGTTTGTGAAAAGAACATACCTGCAATGACTCTAGTATTGGTTTTAGTATAAGAACACACATGCAATGACTCTAGTGGTTGATCCATGTGTGGTTTGTGGAAATAACACATATGCAATGACTCTGGTTGATCCATGTGTGGTTTGTGTAAAGAACACACATGCAATGACCACTGGTGGATCCATGTGTGGTTTGTGGAAAAGAACACACATGCAATGACTCTAGTACTGGTTTGTGGTTTTAGTATAAGAACACACATGCAATGACTCTAGTGGTTGATACATGTGTGGTTTGTGAAAATAACACACATGCAATGAATCTAGCGGTTGATCCATGTGTGGTTTGTGGAAAGAACACACATGCAATGACCACTGGTGGATCCATGTGTGGTTTGTGGAGAAGAACACACATTCAATGACTCTAGTGGTTGATCCATGTTTGTTAGTGGAAATAACACACACGCAATGACTCTAGTGGTTGATCCATGTGTGGTTTGTGAAAAGAACACACCTGCAATGACTAGTGGTTGATCCATATGTGGTTTGTGGAAAGAACACACATGCAATGACCACTGGTGGATCCATGTGTGGTTTGTGGAAAAGAACACACATGCAATGACTCTAGTGGTTGATCCATGTTTGTTTGTGGAAATAACACACACGCAATGACTCTAGTGGTTGATCCATGTGTGGTTTGTGAAAAGAACACACCTGCAATGACTCTAGTGTTGGTTTTAGTATAAGAACACACATGCAATGACTCTAGTGGTTGATCCGTGAATGGTTTATGGAAATAACACATATGCAATCACTCTAGTGGTTGATCCATGTGTCGTTTGTAGAAATGACACACATGCAATGACTCTAGTGGTTGATCCACGTGTGGTTTGTGGAAAGAACACACATGCAATGACCACTGGTGGATCCATGTGTGGTTTGTGGAAAAGAAAACACATGCAATGACTCTAGTGGTTGATCCATGTTTGTTTGGGCAAATAACACACATGCAATGACTCTAGTGGTTGATTCATGTGTGGTTTGTGAAATGGACACACATGCTATGACTCTAGTGTTGGTTTTAGTATAAGAACACACATGCAATGACTCTAGTGGTTGATCCATGTGTGGTTTGTGGAAATAACACACATGCAATGACTAGTGGTTGATCCATATGTGGTTTGTGGAAAGAACACACATGCAATGACCACTAGTGGATCCATGTATGGTTTGTGGAAAGAACACACATGCAATGACTCTAGTGCTGGTTTGTGGTTTTAGTATAAGAACAAACATGCAATGACTCTAGTGGTTGATCCATGTGTGGTTTGTGAAAAGAACACACCTGCAATGACTCTAGTGTTGGTTTTAGTATAAGAACACACATGCAATGACTCTAGTGGTTGATCCATGTGTGGTTTGTGGAAATAACACACACGCAATGACTCTAGTGGTTGATCCATGTGTGGTTTGTGAAAAGAACACACCTGCAATGACTCTAGTGTTGGTTTTAGTATAAGAACACACATGCAATGACTCTAGTGGTTGATCCATAAATGGTTTATGGAAATAACACATATGCAATCACTCTAGTGGTTGATCCATGTGTGGTTTGTAGAAATGACACACATGCAATGACTCTAGTGGTTGATCCACATGTGGTTTGTGGAAAGAACACACATGCAATGACCACTGGTGGATCCATGTGTGGTTTGTGGAAAAGAACACACATGCAATGACTCTAGTGGTTGATCCATGTTTGTTTGTGCAAATAACACACATGCAATGACTCTAGTGGTTGATTCATGTGTGGTTTGTGAAAAGGACACACATGCTATGACTCTAGTGTTGGTTTTAGTATAAGAACACACATGCAATGACTCTAGTGGTTGATCCATGTGTGGTTTGTGGAAATAACACACATGCAATGACTAGTGGTTGATCCATCTGTGGTTTGTGGAAAGAACACACATGCAATGACCACTGGTGGATCCATGTATGGTTTGTGGAAAGAACACACATGCAATGACTCTAGTGCTGGTTTGTGGTTTTAGTATAAGAACAAACATGCAATGACTCTAGTGGTTGATCCATGTGTGGTTTGTTAAAAGAACACACCTGCAATGACTCTAGTGTTGGTTTTAGTATAAGAACACACATGCAATGACTCTAGTGGTTGATCCATGTGTGGTTTGTGGAAATAACACACATGCAATGACTCTAGTGGTTGATCCATGTGTGGTTTGTGGAAATAACACACATGCAATGACTAGTGGTTGATCCATATGTGGTTTGTGGAAAGAACACACATGCAATGACCACTGGTGGATCCATGTATGGTTTGTGGAAAGAACACACATGCAATGACTCTAGTGCTGGTTTGTGGTTTTAGTATAAGAACAAACATGCAATGACTCTAGTGGTTGATCCATGTGTGGTTTGTGAAAAGAACACACCTGCAATGACTCTAGTGTTGGTTTTAGTATAAGAACACACATGCAATGACTCTAGTGGTTGATCCATGTGTGGTTTGTTGTAATAACACACATGCAATGACTAGTGGTTGATCCATATGTGGTTTGTGGAAACAACACACATGCAATGACCACTGGTGGATCCATGTGTGGTTTGTGGAAAAGAACACACATGCAATGACTCTAGTGGGTTATCCATGTTTGTTTGTGGAAATAACACACATGCAATGACTCTAGTGGTTGATCCATGTGTGGTTTGTGAAAAGAACATACCTGCAATGACTCTAGTATTGGTTTTAGTATAAGAACACACATGCAATGACTCTAGTGGTTGATCCATGTGTGGTTTGTGGAAATAACACATATGCAATGACTCTGGTTGATCCATGTGTGGTTTGTGTAAAGAACACACATGCAATGACCACTGGTGGATCCATGTGTGGTTTGTGGAAAAGAACACACATGCAATGACTCTAGTACTGGTTTGTGGTTTTAGTATAAGAACACACATGCAATGACTCTAGTGGTTGATACATGTGTGGTTTGTGAAAATAACACACATGCAATGAATCTAGCGGTTGATCCATGTGTGGTTTGTGGAAAGAACACACATGCAATGACCACTGGTGGATCCATGTGTGGTTTGTGGAGAAGAACACACATTCAATGACTCTAGTGGTTGATCCATGTTTGTTAGTGGAAATAACACACACGCAATGACTCTAGTGGTTGATCCATGTGTGGTTTGTGAAAAGAACACACCTGCAATGACTAGTGGTTGATCCATATGTGGTTTGTGGAAAGAACACACATGCAATGACCACTGGTGGATCCATGTGTGGTTTGTGGAAAAGAACACACATGCAATGACTCTAGTGGTTGATCCATGTTTGTTTGTGGAAATAACACACACGCAATGACTCTAGTGGTTGATCCATGTGTGGTTTGTGAAAAGAACACACCTGCAATGACTCTAGTGTTGGTTTTAGTATAAGAACACACATGCAATGACTCTAGTGGTTGATCCGTGAATGGTTTATGGAAATAACACATATGCAATCACTCTAGTGGTTGATCCATGTGTCGTTTGTAGAAATGACACACATGCAATGACTCTAGTGGTTGATCCACGTGTGGTTTGTGGAAAGAACACACATGCAATGACCACTGGTGGATCCATGTGTGGTTTGTGGAAAAGAAAACACATGCAATGACTCTAGTGGTTGATCCATGTTTGTTTGGGCAAATAACACACATGCAATGACTCTAGTGGTTGATTCATGTGTGGTTTGTGAAATGGACACACATGCTATGACTCTAGTGTTGGTTTTAGTATAAGAACACACATGCAATGACTCTAGTGGTTGATCCATGTGTGGTTTGTGGAAATAACACACATGCAATGACTAGTGGTTGATCCATATGTGGTTTGTGGAAAGAACACACATGCAATGACCACTAGTGGATCCATGTATGGTTTGTGGAAAGAACACACATGCAATGACTCTAGTGCTGGTTTGTGGTTTTAGTATAAGAACAAACATGCAATGACTCTAGTGGTTGATCCATGTGTGGTTTGTGAAAAGAACACACCTGCAATGACTCTAGTGTTGGTTTTAGTATAAGAACACACATGCAATGACTCTAGTGGTTGATCCATGTGTGGTTTGTGGAAATAACACACACGCAATGACTCTAGTGGTTGATCCATGTGTGGTTTGTGAAAAGAACACACCTGCAATGACTCTAGTGTTGGTTTTAGTATAAGAACACACATGCAATGACTCTAGTGGTTGATCCATAAATGGTTTATGGAAATAACACATATGCAATCACTCTAGTGGTTGATCCATGTGTGGTTTGTAGAAATGACACACATGCAATGACTCTAGTGGTTGATCCACATGTGGTTTGTGGAAAGAACACACATGCAATGACCACTGGTGGATCCATGTGTGGTTTGTGGAAAAGAACACACATGCAATGACTCTAGTGGTTGATCCATGTTTGTTTGTGCAAATAACACACATGCAATGACTCTAGTGGTTGATTCATGTGTGGTTTGTGAAAAGGACACACATGCTATGACTCTAGTGTTGGTTTTAGTATAAGAACACACATGCAATGACTCTAGTGGTTGATCCATGTGTGGTTTGTGGAAATAACACACATGCAATGACTAGTGGTTGATCCATCTGTGGTTTGTGGAAAGAACACACATGCAATGACCACTGGTGGATCCATGTATGGTTTGTGGAAAGAACACACATGCAATGACTCTAGTGCTGGTTTGTGGTTTTAGTATAAGAACAAACATGCAATGACTCTAGTGGTTGATCCATGTGTGGTTTGTTAAAAGAACACACCTACAATGACTCTAGTGTTGGTTTTAGTATAAGAACACACATGCAATGACTCTAGTGGTTGATCCATGTGTGGTTTGTGGAAATAACACACATGCAATGACTCTAGTGGTTGATCCATGTGTGGTTTGTGGAAATAACACACATGCAATGACTAGTGGTTGATCCATATGTGGTTTGTGGAAAGAACACACATGCAATGACCACTGGTGGATCCATGTATGGTTTGTGGAAAGAACACACATGCAATGACTCTAGTGCTGGTTTGTGGTTTTAGTATAAGAACAAACATGCAATGACTCTAGTGGTTGATCCATGTGTGGTTTGTGAAAAGAACACACCTGCAATGACTCTAGTGTTGGTTTTAGTATAAGAACACACATGCAATGACTCTAGTGGTTGATCCATGTGTGGTTTGTGGTAATAACACACATGCAATGACTAGTGGTTGATCCATATGTGGTTTGTGGAAACAACACACATGCAATGACCACTGGTGGATCCATGTGTGGTTTGTGGAAAAGAACACACATGCAATGACTCTAGTGGGTTATCCATGTTTGTTTATGGAAATAACACACATGTAATGACTCTAGTGGTTGATCCATGTGTGGTTTGTGAAAAGAACATACCTGCAATGACTCTAGTATTGGTTTTAGTATAAGAACACACATGCAATGACTCTAGTGGTTGATCCATGTGTGGTTTGTGGAAGTAACACATATGCAATGACTCTGGTTGATCCATGTGTGGTTTGTGTAAAGAACACACATGCAATGACCACTGGTGGATCCATGTGTGGTTTGTGGAAAAGAACACACATGCAATGACTCTAGTACTGGTTTGTGGTTTTAGTATAAGAACACCCATGCAATGAGTCTAGTGGTTGATCCATGTGTGGTTTGTGGAAAGAACACACATGCAATGACCACTGGTGGATCCATGTATGGTTTGTGGAAAGAACACACATGCAATGACTCTAGTGCTGGTTTGTGGTTTTAGTATAAGAACAAACATGCAATGACTCTAGTGGTTGATCCATGTGTGGTTTGTGAAAAGAACACACCTGCAATGACTCTAGTGTTGGTTTTAGTATAAGAACACACATGCAATGACTCTAGTGGTTGATCCATGAATGGTTTATGGAAATAACACATATGCAATCACTCTAGTGGTTGATTCATGTGTGGTTTGTAGAAATGACACACATGCAATGACTCTAGTGGTTGATCCACGTGTGGTTTGTGGAAAGAACACACATGCAATGACCACTGGTGGATCCATGTGTGGTTTGTGGAAAAGAACACACATGCAATGACTCTAGTGGTTGATCCATGTTTGTTTGTGCAAATAACACACATGCAATGACTCTAGTGGTTGATTCATGTGTGGTTTGTGAAAAGGACACACATGCTATGACTCTAGTGTTGGTTTTAGTATAAGAACACACATGCAATGACTCTAGTGGTTGATCCATGTGTGGTTTGTGGAAATAACACACATGCAATGACTAGTGGTTGATCCATATGTGGTTTGTGGAAAGAACACACATGCAATGACCACTGGTGGATCCATGTATGGTTTGTGGAAAGAACACACATGCAATGACTCTAGTGCTGGTTTGTGGTTTTAGTATAAGAACAAACATGCAATGACTCTAGTGGTTGATCCATGTGTGGTTTGTTAAAAGAACACACCTGCAATGACTCTAGTGTTGGTTTTAGTATAAGAACACACATGCAATGACTCTAGTGGTTGATCCATGTGTGGTTTGTGGAAATAACACACATGCAATGACTCTAGTGGTTGATCCATGTGTGGTTTGTGGAAATAACACACATGCAATGACTAGTGGTTGATCCATATGTGGTTTGTGGAAAGAACACACATGCAATGACCACTGGTGGATCCATGTATGGTTTGTGGAAAGAACACACATGCAATGACTCTAGTGCTGGTTTGTGGTTTTAGTATAAGAACAAACATGCAATGACTCTAGTGGTTGATCCATGTGTGGTTTGTGAAAAGAACACACCTGCAATGACTCTAGTGTTGGTTTTAGTATTAGAACACACATGCAATGACTCTAGTGGTTGATCCATGTGTGGTTTGTGGTAATAACACACATGCAATGACTAGTGGTTGATCCATATGTGGTTTGTGGAAACAACACACATGCAATGACCACTTGTGGATCCATGTGTGGTTTGTGGAAAAGAACACACATGCAATGACTCTAGTGCTGGTTTGTGGTTTTAGTAAAATAACAAACATGCAATGACTCTAGTGGTTGATCCATGTGTGGTTTGTGTAAAGAACACACATGCAATGACTCTGGTTGATCCATGTGTGGTTTGTGGAAAGAACACACATGCAATGACCACTGGTGGATCCATGTGTGGTTTGTGGAAAAGAACACACATGCAATGACTCTAGTACTGGTTTGTGGTTTTAGTATAAGAACACACATGCAATGACTCTAGTACTGGTTTGTGGTTTTAGTATAAGAACACACATGCAATGACTCTAGTGGTTGATACATGTGTGGTTTGTGGAAATAACACACATGCAATGAATCTAGTGGTTGATCCATGTGTGGTTTGTGGAAAGAACACACATGCAATGACCACTGGTGGATCCATGTGTGGTTTGTGGAGAAGAACACACATTCAATGACTCTAGTGGTTGATCCATGTTTGTTTGTGGAAATAACACACACGCAATGACTCAAGTGGTTGATCCATGTGTGGTTTGTGAAAAGAACACACCTGCAATGACTAGTGGTTGATCCATATGTGGTTTGTGGAAAGAACACACATGCAATGACCACTGGTGGATCCAATTGTGGTTTGTGGAAAAGAACACACATGCAATGACTCTAGTGGTTGATCCATGTTTGTTTGTGGAAATAACACACACGCAATGACTCTAGTGGTTGATACATGTGTGGTTTGTGAAAAGAACACACCTGCAATGACTCTAGTGTTGGTTTTAGTATAAGAACACACATGCAATGACTCTAGTGGTTGATCCATGAATGGTTTATGGAAATAACACATATGCAATCACTCTAGTGGTTGATCCATGTGTGGTTTGTAGAAATGACACACATGCAATGACTCTAGTGGTTGATCCACGTGTGGTTTGTGGAAAGAACACACATGCAATGACCACTGGTGGATCCATGTGTGGTTTGTGGAAAAGAACACACATGCAATGACTCTAGTGGTTGATCCATGTTTGTTTGTGCAAATAACACACATGCAATGACTCTAGTGGTTGATTCATGTGTGGTTTGTGAAAAGGACACACATGCTATGACTCTAGTGTTTGTTTTAGTATAAGAACACACATGCAATGACTCTAGTGGTTGATCCATGTGTGGTTTGTGGAAATAACACACATGCAATGACTAGTGGTTGATCCATATGTGGTTTGTGGAAAGAACACACATGCAATGACCACTGGTGGATCCATGTATGGTTTGTGGAAAGAACACACATGCAATGACTCTAGTGCTGGTTTGTGGTTTTAGTATAAGAACAAACATGCAATGACTCTAGTGGTTGGTCCATGTGTGGTTTGTGGAAAGAACACACATGCAATGACTCTGGTTGATCCATGTGTGGTTTGTGGAAAGAACACACATGCAATGACCACTGGTGGATCCGTGTGTGGTTTGTGGAAAAGAACACACATGCAATGACTCTAGTACTGGTTTGTGGTTTTAGTATAAGAACACACATGCAATGACTCTAGTGGTTGATCCATGTGTGGTTTATGGAAATAACACACATGCAATGACTCTAGTGGTTGATCCATGTGTGGTTTGTGGAAAGAACGCACATGCAATGAATCTAGTCGTTGATCCATGTTTGTTTGTGGAAATAACACACATGCAATGACTCTAGTGGTTGATCCATGTGTGGTTTGTGGAAAAGAACACACATGCAATGACTCTAGTGGTTGATCCATGTGTGGTTTGTGGAAATAACACATATGCAATGACTCTAGTGGTTGATCCATGTGTGGTTTGTGGAAATAACACACATGCAATGACTCTAGTGGTTGATCCATGTGTGGTTTGTGGAAAGAACGCACATGCAATGAATCTAGTGGTTGATCCATGTTTGTTTGTGGAAAGAACACACATGCAATGACTCTAGTGGTTGATCCATGTGTGGTTTGTGAAAAGAACACACATGCAATGACTCTATTGGTTGATCCATGTGTGGTTTGTGGAAATAAGACACATGCAATGACTAGTGGTTGATCCATATGTGGTCCGTGGAAAGAACACACATGCAATGACCACTCGTGGATCCATGTGTGGTTTGTGGAAAAGCACACACATGCAATGACTCTAGTACTAGTTTGTGGTCTTAGTATAAAAACACACATGCAATGACTCTAGTGGTTGATCCATGTGTGGTTTGTGGTAATAACATGCATTCAATGACTAGTGGTAGATCCATCCGTGGTTTGTGGAAAGAACACACATGCAATGACCACTGGTGGATCCATGTGTGGTTTGTGGAAAAGAACACACATGCAATGACTCTAGTGGTTGATCCATGTTTGTTTGTGGAAATAACACACATGCAATGACTCTAGTGGTTGATCCATGTGTGGTTTGTGAAAAAAAACACCTGCAATGACTCTAGTTTTGGTTTTAGTATAAGAACACACATGCAATGACTCTAGTGGTTGGTATATGTATGGTTTGTGGAAATAACACATGTGCAATGACTCTACTGGTTGATCCATGTGTGTTTTGTGGAAATAACACACATGCAATGACTCTAGTGGTTGATCCATGTGTGGTTTGTGGAAAGAACGCACATGCAATGACCACAGCTGGATCCATGTGTAGTTTGTGGAAAAGAACACACATGCAATGAATCTAGTGGTTGATCCATGTTTGTTTGTGGAGAGAACACACATGCAATGATTCTAGTTTTTGATCCATGTGTGGTTTGTGAAAAGAACACACATGCAATGACTCTAGTGTTTGTTTTAGTATAAGAACACACATGCAATGACTCTATTGGTTGATCCATGTGTTGTTTGTGAAAAGAACACACATGCAATGACTCTAGTACTGGTTTGTGGTTTTAGTAACACACATGCAATGACTCTAGTGGTTGATCCATGTGTGGTTTATGGAAATAACACACATGCAGTGACTCTAGTGGTTGATCCATGTGTGGTTTGTGGAAAGAACACACATGCAATGACCACTGGTGGATCGATGTGTGGTTTGTGGAAAAGAACACACATGCAATGACTCTATTGGTTGATCCATGTGTGGTTTGTGGAAATAACACACATGCAATGACTAGTGGTTGATCCATATGTGGTCCGTGGAAAGAACACACATGCAATGACCACTGGTGGATCCATGTGTGGTTTGTGGAAAAGCACACACATGCAATGACTTTAGTACTAGTTTGTGGTTTTAGTATAAGAACACACATGCAATGACTCTAGTGGTTGATCCATGTGTGGTTTGTGGAAAGAACACACATGCAATGACTCTGGTTGATCCATGTGTGGTTTGTGGAAAGAACACACATGCAATGACCACTGGAGGATCCATGTGTGGTTTGAGGAAAAGAACACACATGCAATGACTCTAGTACTGGTTTGTGGTTTTAGTATAATAACACACATGCAATGACTCTACTGGTTGATCCATGTGTGGTTTGTGGAAATAACACACATGCAATGACTCTAGTGGTTTATCCATGTGTGGTTTGTCGAAAGAACACACATGCAATGACCACTGGTGGATCTATGTGTGGTTTGTGGAAAAGAACACACATGCAATGACTCTAGTGGTTGATCCATGTTTGTTTGTGGAAATAACACACATGCAATGACTCTAGTGGTTGATCCATGTGTGGTTTGTGAAAAGAACATACCTGCAATGACTCTAGTGTTGGTTTTAGTATAAGAACACACATGCAATGACTCTAGTGGTTGATCCATGTGTGGTTTGTGGAAATAACACATATGCAATGACTCTAGTGGTTAATCCATGTGTGTTTTGTGGAAATAACACACATGCAATGACTGTAATGGGTCCACATGTGGTTTGTGGAAAGAACACACATGCAATGACCACTGGTTGATCCATAAGTTGTTTGTGGAAAAGAACACACATGCAATGAGTCTAGTGGATCCATGTGTGGTTTGTGGAAAAGAACAAACATGCAATGAATCTAGTGGTTGATCCATGTGTGGTTTGTGGAAAGAACACACATGCAATGACTCTGGTTGATCCATGCGTGGTTTGTGGAAAGAACACACAAGCAATGACCACTGGTGGATCCATGTATGGTTTGTGGAAATAACACACATGCAATGGCACTAGTACTGGTTTGTGGTTTTAGTATAAGAACACACATGCAATGACTCTAGTGGTTGATCCATGTGTAGTTTGTGGAAATAACACACATGCAATGACCACTGGTGGATCCATGTGTGGTTTGTGGAAAAGAACACACATGCAGTGACTCTAGTGGTTGATCCATGTTTGTTTGTGGAAATAACACACATGCAATGACTCTAGTGGTTGATCCATGTGTGGTTTGTGGAAATAACACACATGCAATGACTAGTGGTTGATCCATATGTGGTTTGTGGAAAGAACACACATGCAATGACCACTGGTGGATCCATCTATGGTTTGTGGAAAGAACACACATGCAATGAATCTAGTGCTGGTTTGTGGTTTTAGTATAAGAACAAACATGAAATGACTCTAGTGGTTGATCCATGTGTGGTTTATGGAAATAACACACATGCAATGACTCTAGTGGTTGATCCATGTGTGGTTTGTGGAAAGAACACACATGCAATGACCACTGGTGGATCCATGTGTGGTTTATGGAAAAGAACACACATGCAATGACTCTAGTGGTTGATCCATGTTTGTTTGTGGAAATAACATATATGCAATGACTCTAGTGGTTGATCCATGTGTGGTTTGTGAAAAAAAACACCTGCAATGACTCTAGTTTTGGTTTTAGTATAAGAACACACATGCAATGACTCTAGTGGTTGACCCATGTGTGGTTTGTGGAAATAACACATATGCAATCACTCTAGTGGTTGATCCATGTGTGTTTTGTGGAAATAACACACATGCAATGACTCTAGTGGTTGATCCATGTGTGTATTGTGGAAAGAACGCACATGCAATAACCACTGCTGGATCCATGTGTGGTTTGTGGAAAAGAACACACATGCAATGAATCTAGTGGTTGATCCATGTTTGTTTGTGGAAAGAACACACATGCAATGATTCTAGTTGTTGATCCATGTGTGGTTTGTGAAAAGAACACACATGCAATGACTTTAGTGTTTGTTTTAGTATAAGAACACACATGCAATGACTCTATTGGTTGATCCATGTGTGGTTTGTGAAAAGAACACACATGTAATGACTCTAGTACTGGTTTGTGGTTTTAGTAACACACATGCAATGACTCTAGTGGTTGATCCATGTGTGGTTTGTGGAAATAACACACATGCAGTGACTCTAGTGGTTGATCCATGTGTGGTTTGTGGAAAGAACACACATGCAATGACCACTGGTGGATCCATGTGTGGTTTGTGGAAAAGAACACACATGCAATGACTCTATTGGTTGATCCATGTGTGGTTTGTGGAAATAACACACATGCAATGACTAGTGGTTGATCCATATGTGGTCCGTGGAAAGAACACGCATGCAATGACCACTGGTGGATCCATGTGTGGTTTGTGGAAAAGCACACACATGCAATGACTTTAGTACTAGTTTGTGGTTTTAGTATAAGAACACACATGCAATTACTCTAGTGGTTGATCCATGTGTGGTTTGTGGAAAGAACACACATGCAATGACTCTGGTTGAACCATGTGTGGTTTGTGGAAAGAACACACATGCAATGACCACTGGTGGATCCATGTGTGGTTTGTGGAAAAGAACACACATGCAATGACTCTAGTACTGGTTTTTGGTTTTAGTATAATAACACACATGCAATGACTCTACTGGTTGATCCATGTGTGGTTTGTGGAAATAACACACACGCAATGACTCTAGTGGTTGATCCATGTGTGGTTTGTCGAAAGAACACACATGCAATGACCACTGGTGGATCCATGTGTGGTTTGTGGAAAAGAACACACATGCAATGACTCTAGTGGGTTATCCATGTTTGTTTGTGGAAATAACACACATGCAATGACTCTAGTGGTTGATCCATGTGTGGTTTGTGAAAAGAACATACCTGCAATGACTCTAGTATTGGTTTTAGTATAAGAACACACATGCAATGACTCTAGTGGTTGATCCATGTGTGGTTTGTGGAAATAACACATATGCAATGACTCTAGTGGTTAATCCATGTGTGGTTCGTGGAAATAACACACATGCAATGACTGTAATGGGTCCACATGTGGTTTGTGGAAAGAACACACATGCAATGACCACTGGTTGATCCATAAGTTGTTTGTGGAAAAGAACACACATGCAATGAGTCTAGTGGATCCATGTGTGGTTTGTGGAAAAGAACAAACATGCAATGAATCTAGTGGTTGATCCATGTGTGGTTTGTGGAAAGAACACACATGCAATGACTCTGGTTGATCCATGCGTGGTTTGTGGAAAGAACACACATGCAATGACCACTGGTGGATCCATGTATGGTTTGTGGAAATAACACACATGCAATGACACTAGTACTGGTTTGTGGTTTTAGTATAAGAACACACATGCAATGACTCTAGTGGTTGATCCATGTGTAGTTTGTGGAAATAACACACATGCAATGACCACTGGTGGATCCATGTGTGGTTTGTGGAAAAGAACACACATGCAGTGACTATAGTGGTTGATCCATGTTTGTTTGTGGAAATAACACACATGCAATGACTCTAGTGGTTGATCCATGTGTGGTTTGTGGAAATAACACACATGCAATGACTAGTGGTTGATCCATATGTGGTTTGTGGAAAGAACACACATGCAATGACCACTGGTGGATCCATATATGGTTTGTGGAAAGAACACACATGCAATGACTCTAGTGCTGGTTTGTGGTTTTAGTATAAGAACAAACATGCAATGACTCTAGTGGTTGATCCATGTGTGGTTTATGGAAATAACACACATGCAATGACTCTAGTGGTTGATCCATGTGTGGTTTGTGGAAAGAACACACATGCAATGACCACTGGTGGATCCATGTGTGGTTTATGGAAAAGAACACACATGCGATGACTCTAGTGGTTGATCCATGTTTGTTTGTGGAAATAACACACATGCAATGACTCTAGTGGTTGATCCATGTGTGGTTTGTGAAAAAAAACACCTGCAATGACTCTAGTTTTGGTTTTAGTATAAGAACACACATGCAATGACTCTAGTGGTTGACCCATGTGTGGTTTGTGGAAATAACACATATGCAATCACTCTAGTGGTTGATCCATGTGTGTTTTGTGGAAATAACACACATGCAATGACTCTAGTGGTTGATCCATGTGTGTATTGTGGAAAGAACGCACATGCAATGACCACTGCTGGATCCATGTGTGGTTTGTGGAAAAGAACACACATGCAATGAATCTAGTGGTTGATCCATGTTTGTTTGTGGAAAGAACACACATGCAATGATTCTAGTTGTTGATCCATGTGTGGTTTGTGAAAAGAACACACATGCAATGACTTTAGTGTTTGTTTTAGTATAAGAACACACATGCAATGACTCTATTGGTTGATCCATGTGTGGTTTGTGAAAAGAACACACATGTAATGACTCTAGTACTGGTTTGTGGTTTTAGTAACACACATGCAATGACTCTGGTGGTTGATCCATGTGTGGTTTGTGGAAATAACACACATGCAGTGACTCTAGTGGTTGATCCATGTGTGGTTTGTGGAAAGAACACACATGCAATGACCACTGGTGGATCCATGTGTGGTTTGTGGAAAAGAACACACATGCAATGACTCTATTGGTTGATCCATGTGTGGTTTGTGGAAATAACACACATGCAATGACTAGTGGTTGATCCATATGTGGTCCGTGGAAAGAAAACGCATGCAATGACCACTGGTGGATCCATGTGTGGTTTGTGGAAAAGCACACACATGCAATGACTTTAGTACTAGTTTGTGGTTTTAGTATAAGAACACACATGCAATTACTCTAGTGGTTGATCCATGTGTGGTTTGTGGAAAGAACACACATGCAATGACTCTGGTTGAACCATGTGTGGTTTGTGGAAAGAACACACATGCAATGACCACTTGTGGATCCATGTGTGGTTTGTGGAAAAGAACACACATGCAATGACTCTAGTACTGGTTTGTGGTTTTAGTATAATAACACACATGCAATGACTCTACTGGTTGATCCATGTGTGGTTTGTGGAAATAACACACGTGCAATGACTCTAGTGGTTTATCCATGTGTGGTTTGTCGAAAGAACACACATGCAATGACCACTGGTGGATCTATTTGTGGTTTGTGGAAAAGAACACACATGCAATGACTCTAGTGGTTGATCCATGTTTGTTTGTGGAAATAACACACATGCAATGACTCTAGTGGTTGATCCATGTGTGGTTTGTGAAAAGAACATACCTGCAATGACTCTAGTGTTGGTTTTAGTATAAGAACACACATGCAATGACTCTTGTGGTTGATCCATGTGTGGTTTGTGGAAATAACACATATGCAATGACTCTAGTGGTTAATCCATGTGTGGTTTGTGGAAATAACACACATGCAATGACTGTAATGGGTCCACATGTGGTTTGTGGAAAGAACACACATGCAATGACCACTGGTTGATCCATAAGTTGTTTGTGGAAAAGAACACACATGCAATGAGTCTAGTGGATCCATGTGTGGTTTGTGGAAAAGAACAAACATGCAATGAATCTAGTGGTTGATCCATGTGTGGTTTGTGGAAAGAACACACATGCAATGACCACTGGTGGATCCATGTATGGTTTGTCGAAATAACACACATGCAATGACACTAGTACTGGTTTGTGGTTTTAGTATAAGAACACACATGAATGACTCTAGTGGTTGATCCATGTGTAGTTTGTCAAAATAACACACATGCAATGACCACTGGTGGATGCATGTGTGGTTTGTGGAAAAGAACACACATGCAGTGACTCTAGTGGTTGATCCATGTTTGTTTGTGGAAATAACACACATGCAATGAATCTAGTGGTTGATCCATGTGTGTTTTGTGGAAAGAACACACATGTAATGACCACTGGTGGATCCATGTTGGTTTTAGTGTAAGAACACACATGCAATGACTCTAGTACTGGTTTGTGGTTTTAGTATAAGAACACACATGCAATGACTCTAGTGGTTGATCCATGTGTGGTTTGTGGAAATAACACACATGCAATGACCACTGGTGGATCCATGTGCGGTTTGTGGATAGAACACACATGCAATGACTCTAGTGGTTGATCCATGTGTGGTTTGTGGAAAGAACACACATGCAATGACCACTGGTGGATCCATGTGTGGTTTGAGGAAAAGAACACACATGCAGTGACTCTAGTGGTTGATCCATGTTTGTTTGTGGAAATAACACACATGCAATGACTCTAGTGGTTGATCCATGTGTGGTTTGTGGAAATAACACACATGCAATGACTAGTGGTTGATCCATATGTGGTTTGTGGAAACAACACACATGCAATGACTCTGGTTGATCCATGTGTGGTTTGTCGAAAGAACACACATGCAATGACCACTGGTGGATCTATGTGTGGTTTGTGGAAAAGAACACACATGCAATGACTCTAGTGGTTGATCCATGTTTGTTTGTGGAAATAACACACATGCAATGACTCTAGTGGTTGATCCATGTGTGGTTTTTGAAAAGAACATACCTGCAATGACTCTAGTGTTGGTTTTAGTATAAGAACACACATGCAATGACTCTTGTGGTTGATCCATGTGTGGTTTGTGGAAATAACACATATGCAATGACTCTAGTGGTTAATCCATGTGTGGTTTGTGGAAATAACACACATGCAATGACTGTAATGGGTCCACATGTGGTTTGTGGAAAGAACACACATGCAATGACCACTGGTTGATCCATAAGTTGTTTGTGGAAAAGAACACACATGCAATGAGTCTAGTGGATCCATGTGTGGTTTGTGGAAAAGAACAAACATGCAATGAATCTAGTGGTTGATCCATGTGTGGTTTGTGGAAAGAACACACATGCAATGACCACTGGTGGATCCATGTATGGTTTGTGGAAATAACACACATGCAATGACACTAGTACTGGTTTGTGGTTTTAGTATAAGAACACACATGCAATGACTCTAGTGGTTGATCCATGTGTAGTTTGTCAAAATAACACACATGCAATGACCACTGGTGGATCCATGTGTGGTTTGTGGAAAAGAACACACATGCAGTGACTCTACTGGTTGATCCATGTTTGTTTGTGGAAATAACACACATGCAATGAATCTAGTGGTTGATCCATGTGTGTTTTGTGGAAAGAACACACATGCAATGACCACTGGTGGATCCATGTTGGTTTTTGTGTAAGAACACACATGCAATGACTCTAGTACTGGTTTGTGGTTTTAGTATAAGAACACACATGCAATGACTCTAGTGGTTGATCCATGTGTGGTTTGTGGAAATAACACACATGCAATGACCACTGGTGGATCCATGTGCGGTTTGTGGATAGAACACACATGCAATGACTCTAGTGGTTGATCCATGTGTGGTTTGTGGAAAGAACACACATGCAATGACCACTGGTGGATCCATGTGTGGTTTGAGGAAAAGAACACACATGCAGTGACTCTAGTGGTTGATCCATGTTTGTTTGTGGAAATAACACACATGCAATGACTCTAGTGGTTGATCCATGTGTGGTTTGTGGAAATAACACACATGCAATGACTAGTGGTTGATCCATATGTGGTTTGTCGAAACAACACACATGCAATGACTCTGGTTGATCCATGTGTGGTTTGTGGAAAGAACACACATGCAATGACCACTGGTGGATCCATGTGTGGTTTGTGGAAAAGAACACACATGCAATGACTCTAGTACTGGTTTGTGGTTTTAGTATAAGAACACACATGCAATGACTCTAGTGGTTGATCCATGTGTGGTTTATGGAAATAACACAGATGCAATGACTCTAGTGGTTGATCCATGTGTGGTTTGTGGAAAGAACACACATGCAATGACCACTGGTGGATCCATGTGTGGTTTGTGGAAAAGAACACACATGCAATGACTCTAGTACTGGTTTGTGGTTTTACTATAAGAACACACATGCAATGACTCTAGTGGTTGATCCATGTGTGGTTTATGGAAATAACACACATGCAATGACTCTAGTGGTTGATCCATGTGTGGTTTGTGGAAAGAACACACATGCAATGACCACTGGTGGATCCATGTGTGGTTTGTGGAAAAGAACACACATGCAATGACTCTAGTGTTTGTTTTAGTATAAGAACACACATGCAATGACTCTATTGGTTGATCCATGTGTGGTTTTTGAAAAGAACACACATGCAATGACTCTAGTACTGGTTTGTGGTTTTAGTAACACACATGCAATGACTCTAGTGGTTGATCCATGTGTGGTTTGTGGAAATAACACACATGCAGTGACTCTAGTGGTTGTTCCATGTGTGGTTTGTGGAAAGAACAGACATGCAATGACCACTGGTGGATCCATGTGTGGTTTGTGGAAAAGAACACACATGCAATGACTCTATTGGTTGATCCATGTGTGGTTTGTGGAAATAACACACATGCAATGACTAGTGGTTGATCCATATGTGGTCCGTGGAAAGAACACACATGCAATGACCACTGGTGGATCCATGTGTGGTTTGTGGAAAAGCACACACATGCAATGACTTTAGTACTAGTTTGTGGTTTTAGTATAAGAACACACATGCAATGACTCTAGTGGTTGATCCATGTGTGGTTTGTGGAAAGAACACACATGCAATGACTCTGGTTGATCCATGTGTGGTTTGTGGAAAGAACACACATGCAATGACCACTGGAGGATCCATGTGTGGTTTGTGGAAAAGAACACACATGCAATGACTCTAGTACTGGTTTGTGGTTTTAGTATAATAACACACATGCAATGACTCTACTGGTTGATCCATGTGTGGTTTGTGGAAATAACACACATGCAATGACTCTAGTGGTTTATCCATGTGTGGTTTGTCGAAAGAACACACATGCAATGACCACTGGTGGATCTATGTGTGGTTTGTGGAAAAGAACACACATGCAATGACTCTAGTGGTTGATCCATGTTTGTTTGTGGAAATAACACACATGCAATGACTCTAGTGGTTGATCCATGTGTGGTTTGTGAAAAGAACATACCTGCAATGACTCTAGTGTTGGTTTTAGTATAAGAACACACATGCAATGACTCTAGTGGTTGATCCATGTGTGGTTTGTGCAAATAACACATATGCAATGACTCTAGTGGTTAATCCATGTGTGGTTTGTGGAAATAACACACATGCAATGACTGTAATGGGTCCACATGTGGTTTGTGGAAAGAACACACATGCAATGACCACTGGTTGATCCATAAGTTGTTTGTGGAAAAGAACACACATGCAATGAGTCTAGTGGATCCATGTGTGGTTTGTGGAAAAGAACAAACATGCAATGAATCTAGTGGTTGATCCATGTGTGGTTTGTGGAAAGAACACACATGCAATGACCACTGGTGGATCCATGTATGGTTTGTCGAAATAACACACATGCAATGACACTAGTACTGGTTTGTGGTTTTAGTATAAGAACACACATGAATGACTCTAGTGGTTGATCCATGTGTAGTTTGTCAAAATAACACACATGCAATGACCACTGGTGGATGCATGTGTGGTTTGTGGAAAAGAACACACATGCAGTGACTCTAGTGGTTGATCCATGTTTGTTTGTGGAAATAACACACATGCAATGAATCTAGTGGTTGATCCATGTGTGTTTTGTGGAAAGAACACACATGTAATGACCACTGGTGGATCCATGTTGGTTTTAGTGTAAGAACACACATGCAATGACTCTAGTACTGGTTTGTGGTTTTAGTATAAGAACACACATGCAATGACTCTAGTGGTTGATCCATGTGTGGTTTGTGGAAATAACACACATGCAATGACCACTGGTGGATCCATGTGCGGTTTGTGGATAGAACACACATGCAATGACTCTAGTGGTTGATCCATGTGTGGTTTGTGGAAAGAACACACATGCAATGACCACTGGTGGATCCATGTGTGGTTTGAGGAAAAGAACACACATGCAGTGACTCTAGTGGTTGATCCATGTTTGTTTGTGGAAATAACACACATGCAATGACTCTAGTGGTTGATCCATGTGTGGTTTGTGGAAATAACACACATGCAATGACTAGTGGTTGATCCATATGTGGTTTGTGGAAACAACACACATGCAATGACTCTGGTTGATCCATGTGTGGTTTGTCGAAAGAACACACATGCAATGACCACTGGTGGATCTATGTGTGGTTTGTGGAAAAGAACACACATGCAATGACTCTAGTGGTTGATCCATGTTTGTTTGTGGAAATAACACACATGCAATGACTCTAGTGGTTGATCCATGTGTGGTTTTTGAAAAGAACATACCTGCAATGACTCTAGTGTTGGTTTTAGTATAAGAACACACATGCAATGACTCTTGTGGTTGATCCATGTGTGGTTTGTGGAAATAACACATATGCAATGACTATAGTGGTTAATCCATGTGTGGTTTGTGGAAATAACACACATGCAATGACTGTAATGGGTCCACATGTGGTTTGTGGAAAGAACACACATGCAATGACCACTGGTTGATCCATAAGTTGTTTGTGGAAAAGAACACACATGCAATGAGTCTAGTGGATCCATGTGTGGTTTGTGGAAAAGAACAAACATGCAATGAATCTAGTGGTTGATCCATGTGTGGTTTGTGGAAAGAACACACATGCAATGACCACTGGTGGATCCATGTATGGTTTGTGGAAATAACACACATGCAATGACACTAGTACTGGTTTGTGGTTTTAGTATAAGAACACACATGCAATGACTCTAGTGGTTGATCCATGTGTAGTTTGTCAAAATAACACACATGCAATGACCACTGGTGGATCCATGTGTGGTTTGTGGAAAAGAACACACATGCAGTGACTCTACTGGTTGATCCATGTTTGTTTGTGGAAATAACACACATGCAATGAATCTAGTGGTTGATCCATGTGTGTTTTGTGGAAAGAACACACATGCAATGACCACTGGTGGATCCATGTTGGTTTTTGTGTAAGAACACACATGCAATGACTCTAGTACTGGTTTGTGGTTTTAGTATAAGAACACACATGCAATGACTCTAGTGGTTGATGCATGTGTGGTTTGTGGAAATAACACACATGCAATGACCACTGGTGGATCCATGTGCGGTTTGTGGATAGAACACACATGCAATGACTCTAGTGGTTGATCCATGTGTGGTTTGTGGAAAGAACACACATGCAATGACCACTTGTGGATCCATGTGTGGTTTGAGGAAAAGAACACACATGCAGTGACTCTAGTGGTTGATCCATGTTTGTTTGTGGAAATAACACACATGCAATGACTCTAGTGGTTGATCCATGTGTGGTTTGTGGAAATAACACACATGCAATGACTAGTGGTTGATCCATATGTGGTTTGTCGAAACAACACACATGCAATGACTCTGGTTGATCCATGTGTGGTTTGTGGAAAGAACACACATGCAATGACCACTGGTGGATCCATGTGTGGTTTGTGGAAAAGAACACACATGCAATGACTCTAGTACTGGTTTGTGGTTTTAGTATAAGAACACACATGCAATGACTCTAGTGGTTGATCCATGTGTGGTTTATGGAAATAACACAGATGCAATGACTCTAGTGGTTGATCCATGTGTGGTTTGTGGAAAGAACACACATGCAATGACCACTGGTGGATCCATGTGTGGTTTGTGGAAAAGAACACACATGCAATGACTCTAGTACTGGTTTGTGGTTTTACTATAAGAACACACATGCAATGACTCTAGTGGTTGATCCATGTGTGGTTTATGGAAATAACACACATGCAATGACTCTAGTGGTTGATCCATGTGTGGTTTGTGGAAAGAACACACATGCAATGACCACTGGTGGATCCATGTGTGGTTTGTGGAAAAGAACACACATGCAATGACTCTAGTGTTTGTTTTAGTATAAGAACACACATGCAATGACTCTATTGGTTGATCCATGTGTGGTTTGTGAAAAGAACACACATGCAATGACTCTAGTACTGGTTTGTGGTTTTAGTAACACACATGCAATGACTCTAGTGGTTGATCCATGTGTGGTTTGTGGAAATAACACACATGCAGTGACTCTAGTGGTTGTTCCATGTGTGGTTTGTGGAAAGAACACACATGCAATGACCACTGGTGGATCCATGTGTGGTTTGTGGAAAAGAACACACATGCAATGACTCTATTGGTTGATCCATGTGTGGTTTGTGGAAATAACACACATGCAATGACTAGTGGTTGATCCATATGTGGTCCGTGGAAAGAACACACATGCAATGACCACTGGTGGATCCATGTGTGGTTTGTGGAAAAGCACACACATGCAATGACTTTAGTACTAGTTTGTGGTTTTAGTATAAGAACACACATGCAATGACTCTAGTGGTTGATCCATGTGTGGTTTGTGGAAAGAACACACATGCAATGACTCTGGTTGATCCATGTGTGGTTTGTGGAAAGAACACACATGCAATGACCACTGGAGGATCCATGTGTGGTTTGTGGAAAAGAACACACATGCAATGACTCTAGTACTGGTTTGTGGTTTTAGTATAATAACACACATGCAATGACTCTACTGGTTGATCCATGTGTGGTTTGTGGAAATAACACACATGCAATGACTCTAGTGGTTTATCCATGTGTGGTTTGTCGAAAGAACACACATGCAATGACCACTGGTGGATCTATGTGTGGTTTGTGGAAAAGAACACACATGCAATGACTCTAGTGGTTGATCCATGTTTGTTTGTGGAAATAACACACATGCAATGACTCTAGTGGTTGATCCATGTGTGGTTTGTGAAAAGAACATACCTGCAATGACTCTAGTGTTGGTTTTAGTATAAGAACACACATGCAATGACTCTAGTGGTTGATCCATGTGTGGTTTGTGCAAATAACACATATGCAATGACTCTAGTGGTTAATCCATGTGTGGTTTGTGGAAATAACACACATGCAATGACTGTAATGGGTCCACATGTGGTTTGTGGAAAGAACACACATGCAATGACCACTGGTTGATCCATAAGTTGTTTGTGGAAAAGAACACACATGCAATGAGTCTAGTGGATCCATGTGTGGTTTGTGGAAAAGAACAAACATGCAATGAATCTAGTGGTTGATCCATGTGTGGTTTGTGGAAAGAACACACATGCAATGACTCTGGTTGATCCATGCGTGGTTTGTGGAAAGAACACACATGCAATGACCACTGGTGGATCCATGTATGGTTTGTGGAAATAACACACATGCAATGACACTAGTGCTGGTTTGTGGTTTTAGTATAAGAACACACATGCAATGACTCTAGTGGTTGATCCATGTGTAGTTTGTGGAAATAACACACATGCAATGACCACTGGTGGATCCATGTGTGGTTTGTGGAAAAGAACACACATGCAGTGAATCTAGTGGTTGATCCATGTTTGTTTGTGGAAATAACACACATGCAATGACTCTAGTGGTTGATCCATGTGTGGTTTGTGGAAATAACACACATGCAATGACTAGTGGTTGATCCATATGTGGTTTGTGGAAAGAACACACATGCAATGACCACTGGTGGATCCATGTATGGTTTGTGGAAAGAACACACATGCAATGACTCTAGTGCTGGTTTGTGGTTTTAGTATAAGAACAAGATTGCAATGACTCTAGTGGTTGATCCATGTGTGGTTTATGGAAATAACACACATGCAATGACTCTAGTGGTTGATCCATGTGTGGTTTGTGGAAAGAACACACATGCAATGACCACTGGTGGATCCATGTGTGGTTTATGGAAAAGAACACACATGCAATGACTCTAGTGGTTGATCCATGTTTGTTTGTGGAAATAACACACATGCAATGACTCTAGTGGTTGATCCATGTGTGGTTTGTGAAAAAAAAACACCTACAATGACTCTAGTTTTGGTTTTAGTATAAGAACACACATGCAATGACTCTAGTGGTTGACCCATGTGTGGTTTGTGGAAATAACACATATGCAATCACTCTAGTGGTTGATCCATGTGTGTTTTGTGGAAATAACACACATGCAATGACTCTAGTGGTTGATCCATGTGTGTATTGTGGAAAGAACGCACATGCAATGACCACTGCTGGATCCATGTGTGGTTTGTGGAAAAGAACACACATGCAATGAATCTAGTGGTTGATCCATGTTTGTTTGTGGAAAGAACAAACATGCAATGATTCTAGTTGTTGATCCATGTGTGGTTTGTGAAAAGAACACACATGCAATGACTCTAGTGTTTGTTTTAGTATAAGAACACACATGCAATGACTCTATTGGTTGATCCATGTTTGGTTTGTGAAAAGAACACACATGTAATGACTCTAGTACTGGTTTGTGGTTTTAGTAACACACATGCAATGACTCTAGTGGTTGATCCATGTGTGGTTTGTGGAAATAACACACATGCAGTGACTCTAGTGGTTGATCCATGTGTGGTTTGTGGAAAGAACACACATGCAATGACCACTGGTGGATCCATGTGTGGTTTGTGGAAAAGAACACACATGCAATGACTCTATTGGTTGATCCATGTGTGGTTTGTGGAAATAACACACATGCAATGACTAGTGGTTGATCCATATGTGGTCCATGGAAAGAACACGCATGCAATGACCACTGGTGGATCCATGTGTGGTTTGTGGAAAAGCACACACATGCAATGACTTTAGTACTAGTTTGTGGTTTTAGTATAAGAACACACATGCAATTACTCTAGTGGTTGATCCATGTGTGGTTTGTGGAAAGAACACACATGCAATGACTCTGGTTGAACCATGTGTGGTTTGTGGAAAGAACACACATGCAATGACCACTGGTGGATCCATGTGTGGTTTGTGGAAAAGAACACACATGCAATGACTCTAGTACTGGTTTGTGGTTTTAGTACAATAACACACATGCAATGACTCTACTGGTTGATCCATGTGTGGTTTGTGGAAATAACACACATGCAATGACTCTAGTGGTTGATCCATGTGTGGTTTGTCGAAAGAACACACATGCAATGACCACTGGTGGATCCATGTGTGGTTTGTGGAAAAGAACACACATGCAATGAATCTAGTGGGTTATCCATGTTTGTTTGTGGAAATAACACACATGCAATGACTCTAGTGGTTGATCCATGTGTGGTTTGTGAAAAGAACATACCTGCAATGACTCTAGTATTGGTTTTAGTATAAGAACACACATGCAATGACTCTAGTGGTTGATCCATGTGTGGTTTGTGGAAATAACACATATGCAATGACTCTAGTGGTTAATCCATGTGTGGTTTGTGGAAATAACACACATGCAATGACTGTAATGGGTCCACATGTGGTTTGTGGAAAGAACACACATGCAATGACCACTGGTTGATCCATAAGTTGTTTGTGGAAAAGAACACACATGCAATGAGTCTAGTGGATCCATGTGTGGTTTGTGGAAAAGAACAAACATGCAATGAATCTAGTGGTTGATCCATGTGTGGTTTGTGGAAAGAACACACATGCAATGACTCTGGTTGATCCATGCGTGGTTTGTGGAAAGAACACACATGCAATGACCACTGGTGGATCCATGTATGGTTTGTGGAAATAACACACATGGAATGACACTAGTACTGGTTTGTGGTTTTAGTATAAGAACACACATGCAATGACTCTAGTGGTTGATCCATGTGTAGTTTGTGGAAATAACACACATGCAATGAATCTAGTGGTTGATCCATGTGTGGTTTGTGGAAAGAACACACATGCAATGACCACTGGTGGATCCATGTTGGTTTTAGTGTAAGAACACACATGCAATGACTCTAGTACTGGTTTGTGGTTTTAGTATAAGAACACACATGCAATGACTCTAGTGGTTGATCCATGTGTGGTTTGTAGAAATAACACACATGCAATGACCACTGGTGGATCCATGTGCGGTTTGTGGATAGAACACACATGCAATGACTCTAGTGGTTGATCCATGTGTGGTTTGTGGAAAGAACACACATGCAATGACCACTGGTGGATCCATGTGTGGTTTGAGGAAAAGAACACACATGCAGTGACTCTAGTGGTTGATCCATGTTTGTTTGTGGAAATAACACACATGCAATGACTCTAGTGGTTGAACCATGTGTGGTTTGTGGAAATAACTCACATGCAATGACTAGTGGTTGATCCATGTGTGGTTTGTGGAAAGAACACACATGCAATGACCACTGGTGGATCCATGTATGGTTTGTGGAAAGAACACACATGCAATGACTCTAGTGCTGGTTTGTGGTTTTAGGATAAGAACAAACATGCAATGACTCTAGTAGTTGGTCCATGTGTGGTTTGTGGAAATAACACACATGCAATGACTCTGGTTGATCCATGTGTGGTTTGTGGAAAGAACACACATGCAATGACCACTGGTGGATCCATGTGTGGTTTGTGGAAAAGAACACACATGCAATGACTCTAGTACTGGTTTGTGGTTTTAGTATAAGAACACACATGCAATGACTCTAGTGGTTGATCCATGTGTGGTTTATGGAAATAACACACATGCAATGACTCTAGTGGTTGATCCATGTGTGGTTTGTGGAAAAAACACATGCAATGACCACTGGTGGATCCATGTGTGGTTTGTGGAAAAGAACACACATGCAATGACTCTAGTGGTTGATCCATGTTTGTTTGTGGAAATAACACACATGCAATGACTCTAGTGGTTGATCCATGTGTGGTTTGTGAAAAAAAACACCTGCAATGACTCTAGTTTTGGTTTTAGTATAAGAACACACATGCAATGACTCTAGTGGTTGATCCATGTGTGGTTTGCGGAAATAACACATATGCAATCACTCTAGTGGTTGATCCATGTGTGGTTTGTAGAAATGACACACATGCAATGACTCTAGTGGTTGATCCACGTGTGGTTTGTGGAAAGAACACACATGCAATGACTCTAGTGGTTGATCCATGTGTGTTTTGTAGAAATGACACACATGCAATCACTCTAGTGGTTGATCCATGTGTGGTTTGTGGCAAGAACACACATGCAATGACTCTAGTGGTTGATCCACGTGTGGTTTGTGGAAATAACACATATGCAATCACTCTAGTGGTTGATCCATGTGTGTTTTGTGGAAATAACACACATGCAATGACTATAGTGGTTGATCCATGTGTGGTTTGTGGAAAGAACGCACATGCAATGACCACTGCTGGATCCATGTGTGGTTTATGGAAAAGAACACACATGCAATGAATCTAGTGGTTGATCCATGTTTGTTTGTGGAAAGAACACACATGCAATGATTCTAGTTGTTGATCCATGTGTGGTTTGTGAAAAGAACACACATGCAATGACTCTAGTGTTCGTTTTAGTATAAGAACACACATGCAATGACTCTATTGGTTGATCCATGTGTGGTTTGTGAAAAGAACACACATGCAATGACTCTAGTACTGGTTTGTGGTTTTAGTAACACACATGCAATGACTCTAGTGGTTGATCCATGTGTGGTTTGTGGAAATAACACATGCAGTGACTCTAGTGGTTGATCCATGTGTGGTTTGTGGAAACAACACACATGCAATGACCACTGGTCGATCCATGTGTGGTTTGTGGAAAAGAACACACATGCAATGACTCTATTGGTTGATCCATGTGTGGTTTGTGGAAATAACACACATGCAATGAATAGTGATTGATCCATATGTGGTCCGTGGAAAGAACACACATGCAATGACCACTGGTGGATCCATGTGTGGTTATGTGGAAAAGCACACACATGCAATGACTTTAGTACTAGTTTGTGGTTTTAGTATAAGAACACACATGCAATGACTCTAGTGGTTGATCCATGTGTGGTTTGTGGAAAGAACACACATGCAATGACTCTGGTTGATCCATGTGTGGTTTGTGGAAAGAACACACATGCAATGACCACTGGTGGATCCATGTGTGGTTTGTGGAAAAGAACACACATGCAATGACTCTAGTGGTTGATCCATGTTTGTTTGTGGAAATAACACACATGCAATGACTCTAGTGGTTGATCCATGTGTGGTTTGTGAAAAGAACATACCTGCAATGACTCTAGTGTTGGTTTTAGTATAAGAACACACATGCAATGACTCTAGTGGTTGATCCATGTGTGGTTTGTGGAAATAACACATATGCAATGACTCTAGTGGTTAATCCATGTGTGGTTTGTGGAAATAACACACCTGCAATGACTCTAGTGTTGGTTTTAGTATAAGAACACACATGCAATGACTCTAGTGGTTGATCCATGTGTGGTTTATGGAAATAACACACATGCAATGACTCTAGTGGTTGATCCATGTGTGGTTTGTGGAAAGAACACACATGCAATGACCACTGGTGGATCCATGTGTGGTTTGTGGAAAAGAACACACTGTAGGGGTTCGTAGCATGGAAAACAAAAATTTTCTACCGCATACAAACAAACAAGCCAAGATCTATCTACTAGATTGTAGCAACGAGTCGATGGAATAACTTACCCTCGAAGATTCCAAAGCGGTTAACGAGAGCAGATTCTCGTGGGTGATGTAGTCGTACTCTTTCCGATCTCAAGATCGCGTAGACGATCCTTCCAGTGCCGCGTTCCCGCAGCGCTCCCGCAGTCGGTCACACGTTCGGTACTCGACGAAGACCTTCCTCTCCCTTGTTCCAGCAGGCAGCGGAGGTTGTAGCACTCTCCTCGTGATTCCGGCAGCACAACGGCGTGGTACCGGAAGTAGAGGGGAGATCCCGCAGGGCTTTGCCTTAAGCCGGTGCGAGTATGGTGGAGCTTATGAGAGAGGCTATTAGTGGTCTAGTAATTAGACACACCAATTAGAGGGCTCTAAACCAATTAGAAGGCTCTAAACCGAAATAGCTCTAAACCGGGGTTTAGGTCTAGGGTTTAGATTAGAGGATAGGAACTTGTGTGTGTAAGGAGGGGAGCCCTGCCCCTCCTTATATAGGTGGGAGGGGGCTGGCGCGCCAGGGGGAGGGAGTGGAGTCCCTCCCCAACTCGGCATTGGAGTTGGCCGCCGGTTGGAGGAGGTCTCCCTCTCCAACTCGGTTTCCCTCTTTTCCTCCTCTTTCCACTTTCCAAAAACTTGCCGTTTGACTTTCAAACTAGCCGTTTGACTTTTCAATTTAGGATTTAAATAAACCCTTTATTTTGGACAGCGAGAACACTTAGTATATGATGCAATCATTCCAATATGTAATGACACATTCATGTACCCTTCCCCCTCCGGAGTGCCGGACATTCCGGGACCTTCTAGAATGTTCCCGATGAAAACACCGGAACCATTCCCCAACTCCGAAACGGGACTTTCCTTATATGAATCTTATTCTCCGGACCATTCCGGATCTCCTCGTGATATCCCGGATCCCATCCGAGACTCCGAACAACATTCGGTCTCTTTCTCATAATACCATAACTACTCAAACAACGTCGAATCCTTAAGTGTGTCTCCCTACGGTTCGTGAATTATGCGGACATGATCGAGACACTTCTCCGAACAATAACCAATAGAGGAATCTGGAAATTCATATGGCTCCCACATATTTCTACGATTACTTTGCGATCGAATGAACCACTTACATACGATACCAATTTCCCTTTGTCTCACGATATGTTACTTATCCGAGGTTATGATCGTCGGTATCTCTGCATACCTAGTTCAACCTCGTTACTGATAAGTACTCTTTTCTCGTTCCCGTGATATGTGATCCCTTGTGACCAAGTCACATGCTTGCAAGCCAATTGGATGACATTTCACCGAGAGGGCCCAGAGTATATCTATCCGTCATATGGATGGACAAATCCCACTCTTGATCCATGTGTTTCAACCAATACTTTCCGAACACTCAATGCCACTTTTATAGCCACCCTGTTACGGTGTGGTGTTTGATGTCATCAAAGCATCCATCCGGTAAAGGTGATATGCATGATCTCATGGTCGAAGGAATTAGGTTACTATGTATCAGAAAGCATATAGCAATTGAACTATTGAAATGACTTGATCTTTATGCTACGCTTATCTATAGGAGTATGTCCATCACATCATTCTCCTAATGATATGACCCTGTTGTTAATAACATCTCTATGTTCATGATCAGGAAACAATGATCATATATTAACCAACAAGCTAGTTTAACAAGAGGCTTTACTAGGGACTCTTTTATGTTTACAAATCACACAAGTATTAATGTTTCCTGTTAATACAATTATAGCATGGTATGTAAACATTTATCATAAATACGAAGATATGATAATAACCACTTTATTATTGCCTCTTGGGTATATCTCCAACAGTCTCCCACTTGCACTAGAGTCAATAATCTAGTTTCGAACCTTTGTGTATATAACACCTATGGCTTTCCGGTGTTGTATGTACACGATTGCTAGTGGTCAACTGATCTCCGGATCTGACACTTCCAGGTCCGTGTGTAATTGCATGTCTTTGCGTCTCTACGCATCACTCATTCTCTAATGAGATGGCTTTGTATAAATTTGGTCTTTCGGTGTGACCTTTAGCTCTTTGGGTTTAAAACATGTTGATAATATTGTCGCACAATATATCTTCATAGTATTATCCCACTGTGAACTACACCTAGTTTGATAACAAACTACTTGACACAAATGCCCTCTTTTGCTGCTATAATAGCAGTCATATACTTAGCCTTTTGTTGTAGTATCTGTCACAATGTCTTAACTTTGGAAATCATCCAAATCCATTATGGAACTCACTTTCCATTATATTGTGCCACCCTTAATTTAGATTGAGATAAACTTAATTTGTACTTTGTGACAAAACTAGTATCAATGTAGTACTCTTACAATGAACTAACCATCTATTTGTCACTTCTACAAATATTATACTCTTAGTTCTTTCAAAAAGATCATAAGAATATCCTTACTATTGTCCAATGATCATCTTACGAATCATTCTGGTATATGCTCACAACATTTAGAGCATAGGACATATCTGGATTTGTACATATCACAGTATGATTGATATAAATACTTTTTGTGATTTCATACATCAAGTATCAATCTATACTTGATTATTCGTTTCACTTTACCAAATGTCAATACACTTGAATATATCATCAACATTGAACTCATTCAATCCTTTCTGTGCGACAAGAACCTCTCTTGTAGTTTCTATATTGAACTCATTCAATATCTTGTCTATGTACTTCTGGCACAACCATATTAGCGTCTATTGATGCCAAATATTTGGGTTTTGCCTAAGTCTTTCATCGGGATGAAATTCTTAATATGTGTTAATAAAATATACATTATTTCCAATCAACAATATGTCTTCCACATAATGTATTAGAAACATGTCTTAGCGCTCCCACTTAATTTCTTGCAAATGCAAGCATCTTCATTGTCTCTGATGAAATTAAACCCTTTTAACAGTTTCATCATAGTGAAGATTCCAACTCCGCTATGCTCACTCTAACCATTGAAGTTTGCATATGCTTTTAGCATCCTTTGAATTAACAAAACCCTATGGACCGTGTTATGCACATGTCCTAGGTAACGATTCTATTAGAAGAACTTGTTTTGTTTATTCAACTACCATATAACAAATTATATGTAGTGGTTGCTACATTAATCCGTCTAGACTAAATATCACTATGACAGATCAAATCTTGTCATAGTCAACCTTTGAACATTGTTGTGAACTCTTTCTCAACATGTCGACTATTTCATAGATGTAAAACATCCATGTCTATTTCTTTATAGATCCAGACACAACTGTAAGGTCTTACACCTTTCTCGAGGGTCCTTCAAGTTCAAAACTTGATTTCTCGTGTATGGAACTATCACGGATTTTATGGCTTCAAGCCATTTGACGGAGTCAGGGCCCATCATCGCTTCTTTGCATGTAGTCGGTTCATTATTCTTAAATAATGATTCAACCCTCAAATCTTGGTATTTTATTGTTTACCCGATCTACTTGTTTCAATAGGAACTTAGATCTCCGTGACCACAACATTTGAGGCACGTGAGCCATGAGCATTGTTGCCGCCTCCGGAACACTTTTCGGCGCTTCGCAACTTTGCACATACAGCTAAGGTTCTTTTAACCTTATCAAAGTTCTATTGTCCTCCCACTTAACTTTTCACGAAAAATTCCTTCCAAAAGAAACTTGACGTTCTAAGCAACAAACACTTTTGTCTCCGGTGTTTATGGAGGAATACTTAATAGTCATACAAAGACAGGTTCATCCGACTTTGGTTGCAAAACATCTTTCTTATGCATAGCATACCAATGTTTAAGAAAGGACAACTTGGGTTTTATCCCAAACCATAACTTTATATGGTGTCATTTCAACGGATTACGATGGAGCTCTTTTCAGTGGAAAAACGGTAATCCCTAAAGCTTTTAATCTTTAAAATATAATGGCAGTTTTATAAATTATACCTTTGATCTTACCATGTCAAACAAGGTTTAATTACATATCTCGAACGCTCCATACACTTATGGTGTTTCGGGAAAATGCAAATCCACGGAACGATTCCTTAAATCTTAGGTATTATGCTAAACTTGTAACTCAAATATCTTCCTTTATGATCTTATCATAAACTATTTATATTCTTGTTACAATGATTTTGCACTTCATCTTGAAAGTCTTTGAACTCTTCAAATATTTCACACTTCATCCTTATTAAGTAAATATTCATATATTCACTCAAATTTTCGGAGAAAGCATATGAAGTTGAAATCCATCGCTCTTGACTACACATAATGGATTTCATACAACAATATGTACAAGTTCCAATAAGCTAGTCATTCGTTCCCTTTTGGCCTATGAACGAAGTTTTAATTATCTCTAGGAAAGTTTCACAAGCGTCATTTGATCAAAAATCAGAAGACTCCAAAATTCCATCCACATGGAGTTTCTTCATGTTATCTTTCCAATATAATTCAAACAGCGATGTCACTTCCTAAGTGATCTTTCAATCAATTTGTCTTTCGACATTTTAGCACTAGTTTTATGGATGTGATTTCTCCAACGAGATTTGTGAATCATCCATCTTTTATGGATTACGGAAATTATTTGAACAACCCTTTTGTTCTCATAATACCTGATAAAACAAATCTTGAAGGCAAGCTTTGATGTTTAACGAGCAACACAATAACCCTTTATTTTGTTCTCGATGAACATCATCACATATTCTTTTGCTAGTTACTTAGGCCATTGTAGTTCATGAATTGTGTTGTTTCGTATGACGATTCACACCAACAAATTCAGTATCAAATACTGAAGAACCACATTGTTTAATAAGCAAAGAATATTTCCATACCATGTATATCATCTATATACTTAAACTGAACAATTCTAGTCTTTTCTTTTCTGCCATATATTTATGATATTCTCTTTCAATATTTCCTTTTCTGTTTGAAAGAATCTATCAACATCAATAGTGGAGTCATACATATGACATATAGTCCAAAGTGTGTATAATTAAATACCAATGTCTTTGGACTTGCACTTTGAAGTAGATCACCATCATCAAATGTTTGGTATTCTTTCAAATTCCTTTCTTTAGTAATCTCTTGGTGTAGTAAACATTTTACATACATCAAATATTCACCCTTATCATGGAATCATCCATGATCAAGCTACTTTTAGCTTATAACGATGAATTATGAGTATAATGTTGCTATCCAAAACCTTTTGGAGGATTAGGACAACAAGTGTCTCCAACCTTTTTGCAAACTCTCATCAAATATGAGAACATGACTTTTGCCATATTATACTCTATCATGTTGCAACCAAAACTTCGTTTCAGATATCACAATATCTTCCACACATCATGGTTTCTGAAACAACTCTTTCAGATCCTAGATAACCTTGATATTAAGTGAATCCTTTGAATATCAAGAATCATGGAGACAAACATGATACTTATATACTAACATTTGGAATTGTTACTCTTGATTTAATACTAATTATTAAACTTCATGGAGTAACCGGAACTTACTGAAAGTTTGCAATAGGACTTTTAAACTTTAGATTAACACTTCAAAACAATACGATACCAGTTCGTAAAGTAACTAACCAGAATTCTATAGTTCTATCATCTCAATTATAACTAAGCGCAAGGTGGTAAACGGATGCCAATGACTACAACAACTATGCAAATTCACTTTGATTTAGTTTATGATAAATTGAGTTCTAATTAATAATTAAATTAATCTAGGTGAACTCCCACTCAAAACAATATCCCTCACATTGTTTTAGTGATCACACGAACCAAATCCACCACATCAAAACCGATCATCACGAGAGTTGATGTAGCTTCAATGGCGAACAATCAACATGTTCATCATATCTACTATATGACTCATGCTTTACCTTTCGGTGATCCGTGTTCCTGAGGCCATGTCTGTACATGCTAGGCTCGTCAAGATCAAACCTTAGCTACCGCATAAGCAAATCTGGCTTGCTTACGTTGTATTCACCCGCGGAATCAAAGACACCCGATCATCACGTGGTGCTTCGAAGTAGCAAGCTTTGGCAACGGTGCATACTAAGGGTGAACACTTTAGAACTTGAAATTTATGTGTATGAGGGATCATCTTATAATGCTACCGTCGACTACTAAGCAATACAAGATGCATAAAGGATTAACATCACATGCAATTCATAATATGTGATATGATATGGCCTTTCTTCTTTGTGCTTTCGATCTCCATCTTCAAGCACGAACATGATCTCCATCATCACCGGCATAGCATCAAGGTCAATGATGCTTCTTCATGGTTGTCGTCCACCAGCATCAACTATTACAACTATTTTGAATAGACACGCAGGTCTTAACAGAAATTAAAGACAACCATATGGCTCCTGCCGGTTGCCAACTTACAATAAGGAACATTGCATACATCAAATATAATCACAATCATGGCCATATCACATCACTGCACACCCCTGCAAAACAAAGTTAGACGTCTCTACTTTCTTTGCATGTTTTACGTGGTTTGGGGCTTTCAATAAGTGTCGTTCTAACTTACGAACAAGAACCACAACATTGATACTAGTATTGTTAATCACCCGTTGTAAATTGGATCTTAACTATGCTAGGAGAAACAGGCACCCGCAAAGCCACTTATGCAATACAAGTTGCATGTCAAGCGTGGAGCAAGTCTCATGAACGATGTCATGTAAGGTTAGCCCGGGCCGCTTCATCCCAACATACCGCAAGATACAAAGTACACAAGAAGCAATCGACAATAAAAGCATCAACGCCCACAATGACCATTGTGTTCTACTCGTGCAACAGATCTACATATAGACACGGCTCTGATACCACTGTAGGGGTTCGTAGCATGGAAAACAAAAATTTTCTACCGCATACAAACAAACAAGCCAAGATCTATCTACTAGATTGTAGCAACGAGTCGATGGAATAACTTACCCTCGAAGATTCCAAAGCGGTTAACGAGAGCAGATTCTCGTGGGTGATGTAGTCGTACTCTTTCCGATCTCAAGATCGCGTAGACGATCCTTCCAGTGCCGCGTTCCCGCAGCGCTCCCGCAGTCGGTCACACGTTCGGTACTCGACGAAGACCTTCCTCTCCCTTGTTCCAGCAGGCAGCGGAGGTTGTAGCACTCTCCTCGTGATTCCGGCAGCACAACGGCGTGGTACCGGAAGTAGAGGGGAGATCCCGCAGGGCTTTGCCTTAAGCCGGTGCGAGTATGGTGGAGCTTATGAGAGAGGCTATTAGTGGTCTAGTAATTAGACACACCAATTAGAGGGCTCTAAACCAATTAGAAGGCTCTAAACCGAAATAGCTCTAAACCGGGGTTTAGGTCTAGGGTTTAGATTAGAGGATAGGAACTTGTGTGTGTAAGGAGGGGAGCCCTGCCCCTCCTTATATAGGTGGGAGGGGGCTGGCGCGCCAGGGGGAGGGAGTGGAGTCCCTCCCCAACTCGGCATTGGAGTTGGCCGCCGGTTGGAGGAGGTCTCCCTCTCCAACTCGGTTTCCCTCTTTTCCTCCTCTTTCCACTTTCCAAAAACTTGCCGTTTGACTTTCAAACTAGCCGTTTGACTTTTCAATTTAGGATTTAAATAAACCCTTTATTTTGGACAGCGAGAACACTTAGTATATGATGCAATCATTCCAATATGTAATGACACATTCATGTACCCTTCCCCCTCCGGAGTGCCGGACATTCCGGGACCTTCTAGAATGTTCCCGATGAAAACACCGGAACCATTCCCCAACTCCGAAACGGGACTTTCCTTATATGAATCTTATTCTCCGGACCATTCCGGATCTCCTCGTGATATCCCGGATCCCATCCGAGACTCCGAACAACATTCGGTCTCTTTCTCATAATACCATAACTACTCAAACAACGTCGAATCCTTAAGTGTGTCTCCCTACGGTTCGTGAATTATGCGGACATGATCGAGACACTTCTCCGAACAATAACCAATAGAGGAATCTGGAAATTCATATGGCTCCCACATATTTCTACGATTACTTTGCGATCGAATGAACCACTTACATACGATACCAATTTCCCTTTGTCTCACGATATGTTACTTATCCGAGGTTATGATCGTCGGTATCTCTGCATACCTAGTTCAACCTCGTTACTGATAAGTACTCTTTTCTCGTTCCCGTGATATGTGATCCCTTGTGACCAAGTCACATGCTTGCAAGCCAATTGGATGACATTTCACCGAGAGGGCCCAGAGTATATCTATCCGTCATATGGATGGACAAATCCCACTCTTGATCCATGTGTTTCAACCAATACTTTCCGAACACTCAATGCCACTTTTATAGCCACCCTGTTACGGTGTGGTGTTTGATGTCATCAAAGCATCCATCCGGTAAAGGTGATATGCATGATCTCATGGTCGAAGGAATTAGGTTACTATGTATCAGAAAGCATATAGCAATTGAACTATTGAAATGACTTGATCTTTATGCTACGCTTATCTATAGGAGTATGTCCATCACATCATTCTCCTAATGATATGACCCTGTTGTTAATAACATCTCTATGTTCATGATCAGGAAACAATGATCATATATTAACCAACAAGCTAGTTTAACAAGAGGCTTTACTAGGGACTCTTTTATGTTTACAAATCACACAAGTATTAATGTTTCCTGTTAATACAATTATAGCATGGTATGTAAACATTTATCATAAATACGAAGATATGATAATAACCACTTTATTATTGCCTCTTGGGTATATCTCCAACACACACATGCAATGACTCTAGTAGTGGTTTCTGGTTTTAGTATAATAACACACATGCAATGACTCTAGGGGTTGATCCATGTGTGGTTTGTGGAAATAACACACATGCAATGACTCTAGTGGTTGATCCATGTGTGGTTTGTCGAAAGAACACACATGCAATGACCACTGGTGGATCCATGTGTGGTTTGTGGAAAAGAACACACATGCAATGACTCTAGTGGTTGATCCATGTTTGTTTGTGGAAATAACACACATGCAATGACTCTAGTGGTTGATCCATGTGTGGTTTGTGAAAAGAACATACCTGCAATGACTCTAGTGTTGGTTTTAGTATAAGAACACACATGCAATGACTCTAGTGGTTGATCCATGTGTGGTTTGTGGAAATAACACATATGCAATGACTCTAGTGGTTAATCCATGTGTGGTTTGTGGAAATAACACACCTGCAATGACTCTAGTGTTGGTTTTAGTATAAGAACACACATGCAATGACTCTAGTGGTTGATCCATGTGTGGTTTATGGAAATAACACACATGCAATGACTCTAGTGGTTGATCCATGTGTGGTTTGTGGAAAGAACACACATGCAATGACCACTGGTGGATCCATGTGTGGTTTGTGGAAAAGAACACACATGCAATGACTCTAGTAGTTGATCCATGTTTGTTTGTGGAAATAACACACATGCAATGACTCTAGTGGTTGATCCATGTGTGGTTTGTGAAAAAAAACACTTGGAATGACTCTAGTTTTGGTTTTAGTATAAGAACACACATGCAATGACTCTAGTGGTTGATCCATGTGTGGTTTGTGGAAATAACACATATGAAATCACTCTAGTGGTTGATCCATGTGTGTTTTGTGGAAATAACACACATGCAATGACTATAGTGGTTGATCCATGTGTGGTTTGTGGAAAGAACGCACATGCAATGACCACTTCTGGATCCATGTGTGGTTTGTGGAAAAGAACACACATGCAATGAATCTAGTGGTTGATCCATGTTTGTTTGTGGAAAGAACACACATGCAATGATTCTAGTTGTTGATCCATGTGTGGTTTGTGAAAAGAACACACATGCAATGACTCTAGTGTTTGTTTTAGTATAAGAACACACATGCAATGACTCTATTGGTTGATCCATGTGTGGTTTGTGAAAAGAACACACATGCAATGACTCTAGTACTGGTTTGTGGTTTTAGTAACACACATGCAATGACTCTAGTGGTTGATCCGTGTGTGGTTTGTGGAAATAACACATGCAGTGACTCTAGTGGTTGATCCATGTGTGGTTTGTGGATAGAACACACATGCAATGACCACTGGTGGATCCATGTGTGGTTTGTGGAAAAGAACACACATGCAATGACTCTATTGGTTGATCCATGTGTGGTTTGTGGAAATAACACACATGCAATGACTAGTGGTTGATCCATATGTGGTCCGTGGAAAGAACACACATGCAATGACCACTGGTGGATCCATGTGTGGTTATGTGGAAAAGCACACACATGCAATGACTTTAGTACTAGTTTGTGGTTTTAGTATAAGAACACACATGCAATGACTCTAGTGGTTGATCCATGTGTGGTTTGTGGAAAGAACACACATGCAATGACTCTGGTTGATCCATGTGTGGTTTGTGGAAAGAACACACATGCAATGACCACTGGTGGATCCATGTGTGGTTTGTGGAAAAGAACACACATGCAATGACTCTAGTACTGGTTTCTGGTTTTAGTATAATAACACACATGCAATGACTCTAGTGGTTGATCCATGTGTGGTTTGTGGAAATAACACACATGCAATGACTCTAGTGGTTGATCCATGTGTGGTTTGTCGAAAGAACACACATGCAATGACCACTGGTGGATCCATGTGTGGTTTGTTGAAAAGAACACACATGCAATGACTCTAGTGGTTGATCCATGTTTGTTTGTGGAAATAACACACATGCAATGACTCTAGTGGTTGATCCATGTGTGGTTTGTGAAAAGAACATACCTTTAATGACTCTAGTGTTGGTTTTAGTATAAGAACACACATGCAATGACTCTAGTGGTTGATCCATGTGTGGTTTGTGGAAATAACACATATGCAATGACTCTAGTGGTTAATCCATGTGTGGTTTGTGGAAATAACACACATGCAATGACTGTAATGGGTCCACATGTGGTTTGTGGAAAGAACACACATGCAATGACCACTGGTGGATCCATGTATGGTTTGTGGAAATAACACACATGCAATGACACTAGTACTGGTTTGTGGTTTTAGTATAAGAACACACATGCAATGACTCTAGTGGTTGATCCATGTGTAGTTTGTGGAAATAACACACATGCAATGAATCTAGTGGTTGATCCATGTGTGGTTTGTGGAAAGAACACACATGCAATGACCACTGGTGGATCCATGTTGGTTTTAGTGTAAGAACACACATGCAATGACTCTAGTACTGGTTTGTGGTTTTAGTATAAGAACACACATGCAATGACTCTAGTGGTTGATCCATGTGTGGTTTGTGGAAATAACACACATGCAATGACCACTGGTGGATCCATGTGCGGTTTGTGGATAGAACACACATGCAATGACTCTAGTGGTTGATCCATGTGTGGTTTGTGGAAAGAACACACATGCAATGACCACTGGTGGATCCATGTGTGGTTTGTGGAAAAGAACACACATGAAGTGACTCTAGTGGTTGATCCTTGTTTGTTTGTGGAAATAACACACATGCAATGACTCTAGTGGTTGATCCATATGTGGTTTGTGGAAAGAACACACATGCAATGACTCTGGTTGATCCATGTGTGGTTTGTGGAAAGAACACACATGCAATGACCACTGGTGGATCCATGTGTGGTTTGTGGAAAAGAAGACACATGCAATGACTCTAGTACTGGTTTGTGGTTTTAGTATAAGAACACACATGCAATGACTCTAGTTGTTGATCCATGTGTGGTTTGTGGAAATAACACACATGCAATGACTCTAGTGGTTGATCCATGTTTGGTTTGTGGAAAGAACACACATGCAATGACCACTGGTGGATCCATGTGTGGTTTGTGGAAAAGAACACACATGCAATGACTCTAGTGGTTGATCCATGTTTGTTTGTGGAAATAACACACATGCAATGACTCTAGTGGTTGATCCATGTGTGGTTTGTGAAAAGAGCACTCCTGCAATGATCTAGTGTTGGTTTTAGTATTAGAACACACATGCAATGACTCTAGTGGTTGATCCATGTGTGGTTTGTGGAAATAACACATATGCAATGACTCTAGTGGTTAATCCATGTGTGGTTTGTGGAAATAACACACATGCAATGACTGTAATGGGTCCACATGTGGTTTGTGGAAAGAACACACATGCAATGACCACTGGTTGATCCATATGTGGTTTGTGGAAAGAACACACAGGCAATGACCACTGGTGGATCCATATGTGGTTTGTGGAAAAGAACACACATGCAATGACTCTTGTGCTGGTTTGTGGTTTTAGTATAAGAACAAACATGCAATGACTCTAGTGGTTGATCCATGTGTGGTTTGTGGAAAGAACACACATGCAATGACTCTGGTTGATCCATGTGTGGTTTGTGGAAAGAACACACGTGGAATGACCACTGGTGCATCCATGTGTGGTTTGTGGTAAAGAACACACATGCAATGACTCTAGTACTGGTTTGTGGTTTTAGTATAAGAACACACATGCAATGACTCTAGTGGTTGATCCATGTGTGGTTTGTTGAAATAACACACATGCAATGAATCTAGTGGTTGATCCATGTGTGGTTTGTGGAAAGAACACACATGCAATGACCACTGGTGGATCCATGTGCGGTTTGTCGAAAAGAACACACATGCAATGACTCTAGTGGTTGCTCCATGTTTGTTTGTGTAAATAACACACATGCAATGACTCTAGTGGTTGATCCATGTGTGGTTTGTGAAAAGAACACACCTGCAATGACTCTAGTGTTGGTTTTAGTATAAGAACACACATGCAATGACTCTAGTGGTTGATCCATGTGTGGTTTGTGGAAATAACACATATGCAATCACTCTAGTGGTTGATTCATGTGTGGTTTTAGAAATGACACACATGCAATGACTCTAGTGGTCGATCCACGTGTGGTTTGTGGAAAGAACACACATGCAATGACCACTGGTGGATCCATGTGCGGTTTGTGGCAAAGAACACACATGCAATGACTAGTGGTTGATCCATGTGTGGTTTGTGCAAATAACACACATGCAATGACCACTGGTGGATCCATGTGTGGTTTGTGGAAAAGAACACACATGCAATGACTCTAGTGGTTGATCCATGTTTGTTTGTGGAAATAACACACGTGCAATGACTCTAGTGGTTGATTCATGTGTGGTTTGTGAAAAGGACACACATGCTATGACTCTACTGTTGGTTTTAGTATAAGAACACACATGCAATGACTAGTGGTTGATCCATGTGTGGTTTGTGGAAATAACACACATGAAATGACTAGTGGTTGATCCATATGTGGTTTGTGGAAAGAAAACACACATGCAATGACCACTGGTGGATCCATGGATGGTTTGTGGAAAAGAACACACATGCAATGACTCTAGTGCTGGTTTGTGGTTTTAGTATAAGAACAAACATGCAATGACTCTAGTGGTTGATCCATGTGTGGTTTGTGGAAAGAACACACATGCAATGACTCTGGTTGATCCATGTGTGGTTTGTGGAAAGAACACACATGCAATGACCACTGGTGGATCCATGTGTGGTTTGTGGAAAAGAACACACATGCAATGACTCTAGTACTGGTTTGTGGTTTTAGTATAAGAACACACATGCAATGACTCTAGTGGTTGATCCATCTGTGTGGTTTATGGAAATAACACACATGCAATGACTCCAGTGGTTGATCCATGTGTGGTTTGTGGAAAGAACACACATGCAATGACCACTGGTGGATCCACGTGTGGTTTCTGGAAAAGAACACACATGCAATGACTCTAGTGGTTCATCCATGTTTTTTTGTGGAAATAACACACATGCAATGACTCTAGTGGTTGATCCATGTGTGGTTTGTGAAAAAAACCTGCAATGACTCTAGTGTTGGTTTTAGTATAAGAACACACATGCAATGACTCTAGTGGTTGATCCATGTGTGGTTTGTGGAAATAACACATATGCAATGACTCTAGTGGTTGATCCATGTGTGGTTTGTGGAAATGACACACATACAATGACTCTAGTGGTTGATGCATGTGTGGTTTGTGGAAAGAACGCACATGCAATGAATCTAGTGGTTGATCCATGTTTGTTTGTGGAAAGAACACACATGCAATGACTCTAGTGGTTGATCCATGTGTGGTTTGTGAAAAGAACACACATGCAATGACTCTATTGGTTGATCCATGTGTGGTTTGTGGAAATAAGACACATGCAATGACTAGTGGTTGATCCATATGTGGTCCGTGGAAAGAACACACATGCAATGACCACTGGTGGATCCATGTGTGGTTTGTGGAAAAGCACGCACATGCAATGACTCTAGTACTAGTTTGTGGTTTTAGTATAAAAACACACATGCAATGACTCTAGTGGTTGATCCATGTGTGGTTTGTGGTAATAACACGCATTCAATGACTAGTGGTAGATCCATCTGTGGTTTGTGGAAAGAACACACATGCAATGACCACTGGTGGATCCATGTGTGGTTTGTGGAAAAGAACACACATGCAAGGACTCTAGTGGTTGATCCATGTTTGTTTGTGGAAATAACACACATGCAATGACTCTAGTGGTTGATCCATGTGTGGTTTGTGAAAAGAACACACCTGCAATGACTCTAGTGTTGGTTTTAGTATAAGAACACACATGCAATGACTCTAGTGGTTGATCCATGTATGGTTTGTGGAAATAGCACATATGCAATGACTCTAGTGGTTAATCCATGTGTGGTTTGTGGAAATAACACACATGCAATGACTGTAATGTGTCCACATGTGGTTTGTGGAAAGAACACACATGCAATGACCACTGGTGGATCCATATGTGGTTTGTGGAAAAGAACACACATGCAATGACTCTTGTGCTGGTTTGTGGTTTTAGTATAAGAACAAACATGCAATGACTCTAGTGGTTGATCCATGTGTGGTTTGTAGAAAGAACACACATGCAATGACTCTGGTTGATCCATGTGTGGTTTGTGGAAAGAACACACATGCAATGACCACTGGTGGATCCATGTGTGGTTTGTGGAAATGAACACACATGCAATGACTCTAGTACTGGTTTGTGGTTTTAGTATAAGAACACACATGCAATGACTCTAGTGGTTGATCCATTTGTGGTTTATGGAAATAACACACATGCAATGAATCTAGTGGTTGATCCATGTGTGGTTTGTGGAAAGAACACACATCCAATGACCACTGGTGGATCCATGTGTGGTTTGTGGAAAAGAACACACATGCAATGACTCTAGTGGTTGATCCATGTTTGTTTGTGGAAATAACACACATGCAATGACTCTAGTGGTTAATCCATGTGTGGTTTGTGAAAAGAACACACCTGCAATGACTCTTGTGTAGGTTTTAGTATAAGAACACACATGCAATGACTCTAGTGGTTGATCCATGTGTGGTTTGTGGAAATAACACATATGCAATCACTCTAGTGGTTGATCCATGTGTGGTTTGTAGAAATGACACACATGCAATGACTCTAGTGGTTGATCTACGTGTGGTTTGTGGAAAGAACACACATGCAATGACTCTAGTGGTTGATCCATGTGTGGTTTGTGGAAAGAACACACATGCAATGACCACTGCTGGATCCATGTGTGGTTTGTGGAAAAGAACACACATGCAATGAATCTAGTGGTTGATCCATGTTTGTTTGTGGAAAGAACACACATGCAATGACTCTAGTGGTTGATCCATGTGTGGTTTGTGAAAAGAACACACATGCAATGACTCTATTGGTTGATCCATGTGTGGTTTGTGGAAATAAGACACATGCAATGACTAGTGGTTGATCCATATGTGGTCCGTGGAAAGAACACACATGCAATGACCACTGGTGGATCCATGTGTGGTTTGTGGAAAAGCACACACATGCAATGACTCTAGTACTAGTTTGTGGTTTTAGTATAAAAACACACATGCAATGACTCTAGTGGTTGATCCATGTGTGGTTTGTGGTAATAACACGCATTCAATGACTAGTGGTAGATCCATCTGTGGTTTGTGGAAAGAACACACATGCAATGACCACTGGTGGATCCATGTGTGGTTTGTGGAAAAGAACACACATGCAATGACTCTAGTGGTTGATCCATGTTTGTTTGTGGAAATAACACACATGTAATGACTCTAGTTGTTGATCCATGTGTGGTTTGTGGAAAGAACACACCTGCAATGACTCTAGTGTTGGTTTTAGTATAAGAACACACATGCAATGACTCTAGTGGTTGATCCATGTGTGGTTTGTGGAAATAACACATATGCAATGACTCTAGTGGTTAATCCATGTGTGGTTTGTGGAAATAACACACATGCAATGACTGTAATGGGTCCACATGTGGTTTGTGGAAAGAACACACATGCAATGACTACTGGTTGATCCATATGTGGTTTGCGGAAAGAACACACATGCAATGACCACTGGTGGATCCATATGTGGTTTGTGGAAAAGAACACACATGCAATGACTCTTGTGCTGGTTTGTGGTTTTAGTATAAGAACAAACATGCAATGACTCTAGTGGTTGATCCATGTGTGGTTTGTGGAAAGAACACACATGCAATGACTCTGGTTGATCCATGTGTGGTTTGTGGAAAGAACGCACATGCAATGACCACAGGTGGATCCATGTGTGGTTTGTGGAAATGAACTCACATGCAATGACTCTAGTACTGGTTTGTGGTTTTAGTATAAGAACACACATGCAATGACTCTAGTGGTTGATCCATGTGTGGTTTATGGAAATAACACACATGCAATGGATCTAGTGGTTGATCCATGTGTGGTTTGTGGAAAGAACACACATGCAATGACCACTGGTGGATCCATGTGTTTTTTGTGGAAAAGAACTCACATGCAATGACTCTAGTGGTTGATCCATGTTTGTTTGTGGAAATAACACACATGCAATGACTCTAGTGGTTGATCCATGTGTGGTTTGTGAAAAGAACACACCTGCAATGACTCTTGTGTAGGTTTTAGTATAAGAACACACATGCAATGACTCTAGTGGTTGATCCATGTGTGGTTTGTGGAAATAACACATATGCAATCACTCTAGTGGTTGATCCATGTGTGGTTTTTAGAAATGACACACATGCAATGACTCTAGTGGTTGATCCACGTGTGGTTTGTGGAAAGAACACACATGCAATGACCACTGGTGGATCCATGTGTGGTTTGTGTAAAAGAACACACATGCAATGACTCTAGTACTGATTTGTGGTTTTAGTATAAGAACACACATGCAATGACTCTAGTGGTTGATCCATGTGTGGTTTATGGAAATAACACACATGCAATGACTCTAGTGGTTGATCCATGTGTGGTTTGTGGAAAGAACACACATGCAATGACCACTGGTGGATCCATGTGTGTTTTGTGGAAAAGAACACACATGCAATGACTCTAGTGGTTGATCCATGTTTGTTTGTGGAAATAACACACATGCAATGACTCTAGTGGTTGATCCATGTGTGATTTGTGAAAAGAACACACCTGCAATGAATCTTGTGTAGGTTTTAGTATAAGAACACACATGCAATGACTCTAGTGGTTGATCCATGTGTGGTTTGTGGAAATAACACATATGCAATCACTCTAGTGGTTGATCCATGTGTGGTTTGTAGAAATGACACACATGCAATGACTCTAGTGGTTGATCCACGAGTGGTTTGTTGAAAGAACACACATGCAATGACCACTGGTGGATCCATGTGTGGTTTGTGTAAAAGAACACACATGCAATGACTCTAGTGGTTGATCCACGTGTGGTTTGTGGAAAGAACACACATGGAATGACCACTGGTGGATCCATGTGTGGTTTGTGGAAAAGAACACACATGCAATGACTCTAGCGGTTGATCCATGTTTGTTTGTGGAAATAACACACGTGCAATGACTCTAGTGGTTGATTCATGTGTGGTTTGTGAAAAGGACACACATGATATGACTCTAGTGTTGGTTTTAGTATAAGAACACACGTGCAATGACTCTAGTGGTTGATCCATGTGTGGTTTGTGGAAATAACACATATGCAATCACTCTAGTGGTTGATCCATGTGTGGTTTGTAGAAATGACACACATGCAATGACTCTAGTGGTTGATCCACGTGTGGTTTGTGGAAAGAACACGCATGCAATGACCACTGGTGGATCCATGTGTGGTTTGTGGAAAAGAACACACATGCAATGACTCTAGTGGTTGATCCACGTGTGGTTTGTGGAAAGAACACACATGCAATGACCACTGGTGGATCCATGTGTGGTTTGTGGAAAAGAACACACATGCAATGACTCTAGTAGTTGATCCATGTTTGTTTGTGGAAATAACACACGTGCAATGACTCTAGTGGTTGATTCATGTGTGGTTTGTGAAAAGGACACACATGGTATGACTCTAGTGTTGGTTTTAGTATAAGAACACACATGCAATGACTCTAGTGGTTGATCCAGGTGTGGTTTGTGGAAATAACACACATGCAATTACTAGTGGTTGATCCATATGTGGTTTGTGGAAAGAACACACATGCAATGACCACTGGTGGATCCATGTATGGTTTGTGGAAAAGAACACACATGCAATGACTCTAGTGCTGGTTTGTGGTTTTAGTATAAGAACAAACATGCAATGACTCTAGTGGTTGATCCATGTGTGGTTTGTGGAAAGAACACACATGCAATGACTCTGGTTGATCCATGTGTGGTTTGTGGAAATAACACACATGCAATGACCACTGGTGGATCCATGTGTGGTTTGTGGAAAAGAACACACATGCAATGACTCTAGTACTGGTTTGTGGTTTTAGTATAAGAACACACATGCAATGACTCTAGTGGTTGATCCATGTGTGTGGTTTATGGAAATAACACACATGCAATGACTCTAGTGGTTGATCCATGTGTGGTTTGTGGAAAGAACACACATGCATTGACCACTGGTGGATCCATGTGTGGTTTGTGGAAAAGAACACACATGCAATGACTCTAGTGGTTGATCCATGTTTGTTTGTGGAAATAACACACATGCAATGACTCTAGTGGTTGATCCATGTGTGGTTTGTGAAAAAAAAAACCTGCAATGACTCTAGTGTTGGTTTTAGTATAAGAACACACATGCAATGACTCTAGTGGTTGATCCATGTGTGGTTTGTGGAAATAACACATATGCAATCACTCTAGTGGTTGATCCATGTGTGGTTTGTGGAAATAACACACATGCAATGACTCTAGTGGTTGATCCATGTGTGGTTTGTGGAAAGAACGCACATGCAATGACCACTGCTGGACCCATGTGTGGTTTGTGGAAAAGAACACACATGCAATGAATCTAGTGGTTGATACAAGTTTGTTTGTGGAAAGAACACACATGCAATGACTCTAGTGGTTGATCCATGTGTGGTTTGTGAAAAGAACACACATGCAATGACTCTATTGGTTGATCCATGTGTGGTTTGTGGAAATAAGACACATGCAATGACTAGTGATTGATCCATATGTGGTCCGTGGAAAGAACACACATGCAATGACCACTGGTGGATCCATGTGTGGTTTGTGGAAAAGCACACATATGCAATGACTCTAGTACTAGTTTGTGGTTTTAGTATAAGAACACACATGCAATTACTCTAGTGGTTGATCCATGTGTGGTTTGTGGAAAGAACACACATGCAATGACCCTGGTTGATCCATGTGTGGTTTGTGGAAAGAACACACATGCAATGACCACTGGTGGATCCATGTGTGGTTTGTGGAAAAGAACACACATGCAATGACTCTAGTACTGGTTTGTGGTTTTAGTATAAGAACACACATGCAATGACTCTAGTGGTTGATCCATGTGTGGTTTATGGAAATAACACACATGCAATGACTCTAGTGGTTGATCCATGTGTGGTTTGTGGAAAGAACACACATGCAATGACCACTGGTGGATCCATGTGTGGTTTGTGGAAAAGAACACACATGCAATGACTCTAGTGGTTGATCCATGTTTGTTTGTGGAAATTACACACATGCAATGACTCTAGTGGTTGATCCATGTGTGGTTTGTGAAAAGAACACACCTGCAATGACTGTAGTGTTGGTTTTAGTATAAGAACAGACATGCAATGACTCTAGTGGTTGATCCATGTGTGGTTTGTGGAAATAACACATATGCAATCACTCTAGTGGTTGATCCATGTGTGGTTTGTAGAAATGACACACATGCAATGACTCTAGTGGTTGATCCACGTGTGGTTTGTGGAAAGAACACACATGCAATGACCACTGGTGGATCCATGTGTGGTTTGTGGAAAAGAACACACATGCAATGACTCTAGTGGTTGATCCACGTGTGGTTTCTGGAAAGAACACACATGCAATGACCACTGGTGGATCCATGTGTGGTTTGTGGAAAAGAACACACATGCAATGACTCTAGTGGTTGATCCATGTTTGTTTGTGAAAATAACACACGTGCAATGACTCTAGTGGTTGATTCATGTGTGGTTTGTGAAAAGGACACACATGCTATGACTCTAGTGTTGGTTTTAGTATAAGAACACACATGCAATGACTCTAGTGGTTGATCCATGTGTGGTTTGTGGAATTAACACACATGCAATGACTAGTGGTTGATCCATATGTGGTTTGTGGAAAGAACACACATGCAATGACCACTGGTGGATCCATGTATGGTTTGTGGAAAAGAACACACATGCAATGACTCTAGTGCTGGTTTGTGGTTTTAGTATAAGAACAAACATGCAATGACTCTAGTGGTTGATCCATGTGTGGTTTGTGGAAAGAACACACATGCAATGACTCTGGTTGATCCATGTGTGGTTTGTGGAAAGAACACACATGCAATGACCACTGGTGGATCCATGTGTGGTTTGTGGAAAAGAACAAACATGCAATGACTCTAGTACTGGTTTGTGGTTTTAGTATAAGAACACACATGCAATGACTCTAGTGGTTGATCCATGTGTGTGGTTTATGGAAATAACACATATGCAATGACTCTAGTGGTTGATCCATGTGTGGTTTGTGGAAAGAACACATATGCAATGACCACTGGTGGATGCATGTGTGGTTTGTGGAAAATAACACACATGCAATGACTCTAGTGGTTGATCCATGTTTATTTGTGGAAATAACACACATGCAATGACTCTAGTGGTTGATCCATGTGTGGTTTGTGAAAAAAAAACTGCAATGACTCTAGTGTTGGTTTTAGTATAAGAACACACATGCAATGACTCTAGTGGTTGATCCAAGTGTGGTTTGTGGAAATAACACATATGCAATCATTCTAGTGGTTGATCCATGTGTGGTTTGTGGAAATAACACACATGCAATGACTCTAGTGGTTGATCCATGTGTGGTTTGTGGAAAGAGCGCACATGCAATGACCACTGCTGGATCCATCTGTGGTTTGTGGAAAAGAACACACATGCAATGAATCTAGTGGTTGATCCATGTTTGTTTGTGGAAAGAAGACACATGCAATGACTCTAGTGGTTGATCCATGTGTGGTTTGTGAAAATAACACACATGCAATGACTCTATTGGTTGATCCATGTGTGGTTTGTGGAAATAAGACACATGCAATGACTAGTGGTTGATCCATATGTGGTCCGTGGAAAGAACACACATGCAATGACCACTGGTGGATCCATGTGTGGTTTGTGGAAAAGCACACACATGCAATGACTCTAGTACTACTTTGTGGTTTTAGTATAAGAACACACATGCAATGACTCTAATGGTTGATCCATGTGTGGTTTGTGGAAATAACACACATGCAATGACTCTAGTGGTTGATCCATGTGTGGTTTGTGGAAAGAACACACATGCAATGACCACTGGTGGATCCATGTGTGGTTTGTGGAAAAGAACACACATGCAATGACTCTAGTGGTTGATCCATGTTTGTTTGTGGAAATAACACACATGCAATGACTCTAGTGGTTGATCCATGTGTGGTTTGTGAAAAGAACACACCTACAATGACTCTAGTGTTGGTTTTAGTATAAGAACACACATGCAATGACTCTAGTGGTTGATCCATGTGTGGTTTGTGGAAATAACACATATGCAATGACTCTAGTGGTTAATCCATGTGTGGTTTGTGGAAATAACACACATGCAATAACTGTAATGGGTCCACATGTGGTTTGTGGAAAGAACACACATGCAATGACCACTGGTTGATCCATATGTGGTTTGTGGAAAGAACACACATGCAATGACCCCTGGTGGACCCATATGTGGTTTGTGGAAAAGAACATACATGCAATGACTCTTGTGCATGTTTGTGGTTTTAGTATAAGAACAAACATGCAATGACTCTAGTGGTTGATCCATGTGTGGTTTGTGGAAAGAACACACATGCAATGACTCTGCTTGATCCATGTGTGGTTTGTGGAAAGAACACACATGAAATGACCAGTGGTGGATCCATGTGTGGTTTGTGGAAAAGCACACACATGCAATGACTCTAGTACTAGTTTGTGGTTTTAGTATAAGAACACACATGCAATGACTCTAGTGGTTAATCCATGTGTGGTTTGTGGAAAGAACACACATGCAATGACTCTGGTTGATCCATGTGTGGTTTGTGGAAATAACACACATGCAATGACTAGTGGTTGATCCATATGTGGTTTGTGGAAAGAACACACATGCAATGACCACTGGTGGATCCATGTATGGTTTGTGGAAAAGAACACACATGCAATGACTCTAGTGGTGGTTTGTGGTTTTAGTATAAGAACAAACATGCAATGACTCTAGTGGTTGATCCATGTGTGTGGTTTATGGAAATAACACACATGCAATGACTCTAGTTGATCCATATGTGGTTTGTGGAAAGAACACACATGCAATGACCACTGGTTGATCCATATGTGGTTTGTGGAAAGAACACACATGCAATGACCCCTGGTGGACCCATATGTGGTTTGTGGAAAAGAACATACATGCAATGACTCTTGTGCATGTTTGTGGTTTTAGTATAAGAACAAACATGCAATGACTCTAGTGGTTGATCCATGTGTGGTTTGTGGCAAGAACACACATGCAATGACTCCGCTTGATCCATGTGTGGTTTGTGGAAAGAACACACATGAAATGACCAGTGGTGGATCCATGTGTGGTTTGTGGAAAAGAACATACATGCAATGACTCTAGTACTGGTTTGTGGTTTTAGTATAGGAACACACATGCAATGATTCTAGTGGTTGATCCATATGTGGTTTGTGGAAATAACACACATGCAATGAATCTAGTGGTTGATCCATGTGTGGTTTTTGGAAAGAACACACATGCAATGACCACTGGTGGATCCATGTGTGTTTGTGGAAAAGAACACACATGCAATGACTCTAGTGGTTGATCCATGTTTGTTTGTGGAAATAACACACATGAAATGACTCTAGTGGTTGATCCATGTGTGGTTTGTGAAAAGAACACACCTGCAATGACTCTAGTGTTGGTTTTAGTATAAGAACACACATGCAATGACTCTAGTGGTTGATCCATGTGTGGTTTGTGGAAATAACACATATGCAATCACTCTAGTGGTTGATCCATGTGTGGTTTGTAGAAATGACACACATGCAATGACTCTAGTGGTTGATCCACGTGTGGTTTGTGGAAAGAACACACATGCAATGACCACTGGTGGATCCATGTGTGGTTTGTGGAAAAGAACACACATGCAATGACTCTAGTGGTTGATCCACGTGTGGTTTGTGGAAAGAACACACATGCAATGACCACTGGTGGATCCATGTGTGGTTTGTGGAAAAGAACACACATGCAATGACTCTAGTGGTTGATCCATGTTTGTTTGTGGAAATAACACACGTGCAATGACTCTAGTGGTTGATTGATGTGTGGTTTGTGAAAAGGACACACATGCTACGACTCTAGTGTTGGTTTTAGTATAAGAACACACATGCAATGACTCTAGTGGTTGATCCATGTGTGGTTTGTGGAAATAACACACATGCAATGACTAGTGGTTGATCCATATGTGGTTTGTGGAAAGAACACACATGCAATGACCACTGGTGGATCCATGTATGGTTTGTGGAAAAGAACACACATGCAATGACCACTGGTGGATCCATGTGTGGTTTGTGGAAAAGAACAAACATGCAATGACTCTAGTACTGGTTTGTGGTTTTAGTATAAGAACACACATGCAATGACTCTAGTGGTTGATCCATGTGTGTGGTTTATGGAAATAACACACATGCAATGACTCTAGTGGTTGATCCATGTGTGGTTTGTGGAAAGAACACAGATGCAATGACCACTGGTGGATGCATGTGTGGTTTGTGGAAAATAACACACATGCAATGACTCTAGTGGTTGATCCATGTTTGTTTGTGGAAATAACACACATGCAATGACTCTAGTGGTTGATCCATGTGTGGTTTGTGAAAAAAAACCTACATGCAATGACCACTGCTGGATCCATGTCTGGTTTGTGGAAAAGAACACACATGCAATGAATCTAGTGGTTGATCCATGTTTGTTTGTGGAAAGAACACACATGCAATGACTCTAGTGGTTGATCCATGTGTGGTTTGTGAAAAGAACACACATGCAATGACTCTATTGGTTGATCCATGTGTGGTTTGTGGAAATAAGACACATGCAATGACTAGTGGTTGATCCATATGTGGTCCGTGTAAAGAACACACATGCAATGACCACTGGTGGATCCATGTGTGGTTTGTGGAAAAGCACACACATGCAATGACTCTAGTACTAGTTTGTGGTTTTAGTATAAGAACACACATGCAATGACTCTAGTGGTTAATCCATGTGTGGTTTGTGGAAAGAACACACATGCAATGACTCTGGTTGATCCATGTGTGGTTTGTGGAAATAACACACATGCAATGACTAGTGGTTGATCCATATGTGGTTTGTGGAAAGAACACACATGCAATGACCACTGGTGGATCCATGTATGGTTTGTGGAAAAGAACACACATGCAATGACTCTAGTGGTGGTTTGTGGTTTTAGTATAAGAACAAACATGCAATGACTCTAGTGGTTGATCCATGTGTGTGGTTTATGGAAATAACACACATGCAATGACTCTAGTTGATCCATGTGTGGTTTGTGGAAAGAACACACATGCAATGACCACTGGTGGATCCACGTGTGGTATGTGGAAAAGAACACACATGCAACGACTCTAGTACTGGTTTGTGGTTTTAGTATAAGAACATACATGCAATGACTAGTGGTTGATCCATGTGTGGTTTATGGAAATAACACACATGCAATGACTCTAGTGGTTGATCCATGTGTGGTTTGTGGAAAGAACACACATGCAATGACCACTTGTGGATCCATGTGTGGTTTGTGGAAAAGAACACACATGCAATGACTCTAGTGTTGGTTTTAGTATAAGAACACACATGCAATGACTCTAGTGGTTGATCCATGTGTGGTTTGTGGAAATAACACATATGCAATGACTCTAGTGGTTAATCCATGTGTGGTTTGTGGAAATAACACACATGCAATCACTGTAATGGGTCCACATGTGGTTTGTGGAAAGAACATACATGCAATGACCACTGGTTGATCCATAAGTTGTTTGTGGAAAAGAACACACATGCAATGAGTCTAGTGGATCCATGTGTGGTTTGTGGAAAAGAACAAACATGCAATGACTCTAGTGGTTGATCGATGTGTGGTTTGTGGAAAGAACACACATGCAATGACTCTGGTTGATCCATGCGTGGTTGGTGGAAAGAACACACATGCAATGACGACTGGTGGATCCATGTATGGTTTGTGGAAATAACACACATGCAATGACTCTAGTACTGGTTTGCGGTTTTAGTATAAGAACACACATGCAATGACTCTAGTGGTTGATCCATGTGTGGTTTGTGGAAATAACACACATGCAATGAATCTAGTGGTTGATCCATGTGTGGTTTCTGGAAAGAACACACATGCAATGACCACTGGTGGATCCATGTTGGTTTTAGTGTAAGAACACACATGCAATGACTCTAGTACTGGTTTGTGGTTTTAGTATAAGAACACACATGCAATTATTCTAGTGGTTGATCCATGTGTGGTTTGTGGAAATAACACACATGCAATGACCACTGGTGGATCCGTGTGTGGTTTGTGGAAAGAACACACATGCAATGACTCTAGTGGTTGATCCATGTGTGGTTTGTGGAAAGAACACACATGCAATGACCACTGGTGGATCCATGTGTGGTTTGTGGAAAAGAACACACATGCAATGACTCTAGTACTAGTTTGTGGTTTTAGTATAAGAACACACACGTAATGATTCTAGTGGTTGATCCATGTGTGGTTTGTGGAAATAACACACATGCAATGACTCTAGTGGTTGATCCATGTGTGGTGGAAAGAACACACATGCAATGACAACTGGTGGATCCATGTGTGGTTTGTGGAAAAGAACACACATGCAATGACTCTAGTGGTTGATCCATGTTTGTTTGTGGAAATAACACACATGCAATGACTCTAGTGGTTGATCCATGTGTGATTATGGAAGGAACGCACATGAAATGACCACTGGTGGATCCATGTTGGTTTTAGTGTAAGAACACACATGCAATGACTCTAGTACTGGTTTGTGATTTTAGTATAAGAACACGCATGCAATGACTCTAGTGGTTGATCCATGTGTGGTTTGTGGAAATAACACACATGCAATGACCACTAGTGGATCCATGTGTGGTTTGTGGAAAGAACACACATGCAATGACTCTAGTGGTTGATCCATGTGTGGTTTGTGGAAAGAACACACATGCAATGACCACTGGTGGATCCATGTGTGGTTTGTTGAAAAGAACACACATGCAATGACTCTAGTGGTTGATCCATGTTTGTTTGTGGAAATAACACACATGCAATGACTCTAGTGGTTGATCCATGTGTGGTTTGTGAAAAGAATACACATGCAATGACTCTAGTGTTGGTTTTAGTATAAGAACACACATGCAATGACTCTAGTGGTTGATCCATGTGTCGTTTGTGGAAATAACACACATGCAATGACTAGTGGTTGATCCATATGTGGTTTGTGGAAAGAACACACATGCAATTACCACTGGTGGATCGATGTGTGGTTTGTGGAAAAGAACGCACATGCAATGACTCTAGTGCTGGTTTGTGGTTTTAGTATAAGAACAGACATGCAATGACTCTAGTGGTTGATCCATGTGTGATTTGTGGAAAGAACACACATGCAATGAATCTGGTTGATCCATGTGTGGTTTGTGGAAAGAACACACATGCAATGACTAGTGGTTGATCCATATGTGGTTTGCGGAAAGAACACACATGCAATGACCACTGGTGGATCCATGTGTGGTTTGTGGAAAAGAACACACATGCAATGACTCTAGTGTTGGTTTGTGGTTTTAGTATAAGAACACACATGCAATGACTCTTGTGGTTGATCCATGTGTAGTTTGTGGAAAGAACACACATGCAATGACTCTGGTTGATCCGTGTGTGGTTTGTGGAACGAACACACATGCAATGACCACTGGTGGATCCATGTGTGGTTTGTGGAAAAGAACACACATGCAATGACTCTAGTACTGGTTTGTGGTTTTAGTATAAGAACACACGTGCAATGACTCTAGTGGTTGATCCATGTGTGGTTTGTGGAAATAACACACATGCAATGACTCTGGTTGATCAATGTGTGGTTTGTGGAAAGAACACACATGCAATGACCACTGGTGGATCCACGTGTGGTTTGTGGAAAAGAACACACATGCAATGACTCTAGTACTGGTTTGTGGTTTTAGTATAAGAACACACACGTAATGACTCTAGTGGTTGATCCATGTGTGGTTTGTGGAAATAACACACATGCAATGACTCTAGTGGTTGATCCATGTGTGGTTTGTGGAAAGAATACACATGCAATGACAACTGGTGGATCCATGTGTGGTTTGTGGAAAAGAACACACATGCAATGACTCCAGTGGTTGATCCATGTTTGTTTGTGGAAATAACACACATGCAATGACTCTAGTGGTTGATCCATGTGTGATTATGGAAAGAACACACATGCAATGACCACTGGTGGATCCATGTTGGTTTTAGTGTAAGAACACACATGCAATGACTCTAGTACTGGTTTGTGATTTTAGTATAAGAACACCCATGCAATGAGTCTAGTGGTTGATCCATGTGTGGTTTGTGGAAATAACACACATGCAATGACCACTAGTGGATCCATGTGTGGTTTGTGGAAAAGAACACACATGCAATGACTCTAGTGGTTGATCCATGTTTGTTTGTGGAAATAACACACATGCAATGACTCTAGTGGTTGATCCATGTGTGATTATGGAAGGAACACACATGAAATGACCACTGGTGGATCCATGTTGGTTTTAGTGTAAGAACACACATGCAATGACTATAGTACTGGTTTGTGATTTTAGTATAAGAACACGCATGCAATGACTCTAGTGGTTGATCCATGTGTGGTTTGTGGAAATAACACACATGCAATGACTAGTGGTTGATCCATATGTGGTTTGTGGAAAGAACACACATGCAATTACCACTGGTGGATCGATGTGTGGTTTGTGGAAAAGAACACACATGCAATGACTCTAGTGCTGGTTTGTGGTTTTAGTATAAGAACAGACATGCAATGACTCTAGTGGTTGATCCATGTGTGATTTGTGGAAAGAACACACATGCAATGAATCTGGTTGATCCATGTGTGGTTTGTGGAAAGAACACACATGCAATGACTAGTGGTTGATCCATATGTGGTTTGTGGAAAGAACACACATGCAATGACCACTGGTGGATCCATGTGTGGTTTGTGGAAAAGAACACACATGCAATGACTCTAGTGTTGGTTTGTGGTTTTAGTATAAGAACACACATGCAATGACTCTAGTGGTTGATCCATGTGTAGTTTGTGGAAAGAACACACATGCAATGTCTCTGGTTGATCCATGTGTGGTTTGTGGAAAGAACACACATGCAATGACCACTGGTGGATCCATGTGTGGTTTGTGGAAAAGAACACACATGCAATGTCTCTAGTATTGGTTTGTGGTTTTAGTATAAGAACACACATGCAATGACTCTAGTGGTTGATCCATGTGTGGTTTGTGGAAATAACACACATGCAATGACCACTGGTTGATCCATATGTGGTTTGTGGAAAGAACACACATGCAATGACCACTGGTGGATCCATATGTGGTTTGTGGAAAAGAACACACATGCAATGACTCTAGTACTGGTTTGTGGTTTTAGTATAAGAACACACACGTAATGATTCTAGTGGTTGATCCATGTGTGGTTTGTGGAAATAACACACATGCAATGACTCTAGTGGTTGATCCATGTGTGGTGGAAAGAACACACATGCAATGACAACTGGTGGATCCATGTGTGGTTTGTGGAAAAGAACACACATGCAATGACTCTAGTGGTTGATCCATGTTTGTTTGTGGAAATAACACACATGCAATGACTCTAGTGGTTGATCCATGTGTGATTATGGAAGGAACACACATGAAATGACCACTGGTGGATCCATGTTGGTTTTAGTGTAAGAACACACATGCAATGACTCTAGTACTGGTTTGTGATTTTAGTATAAGAACACGCATGCAATGACTCTAGTGGTTGATCCATGTGTGGTTTGTGGAAATAACACACATGCAATGACCACTAGTGGATCCATGTGTGGTTTGTGGAAAGAACACACATGCAATGACTCTAGTGGTTGATCCATGTGTGGTTTGAGGAAAGAACACACATGCAATGACCACTGGTGGATCCATGTGTGGTTTGTTGAAAAGAACACACATGCAATGACTCTAGTGGTTGATCCATGTTTGTTTGTGGAAATAACACACATGCAATGACTCTAGTGGTTGATCCATGTGTGGTTTGTGAAAAGAATACACATGCAATGACTCTAGTGTTGGTTTTAGTATAAGAACACACATGCAATGACTCTAGTGGTTGATCCATGTGTCGTTTGTGGAAATAACACACATGCAATGACTAGTGGTTGATCCATATGTGGTTTGTGGAAAGAACACACATGCAATTACCACTGGTGGATCGATGTGTGGTTTGTGGAAAAGAACGCACATGCAATGACTCTAGTGCTGGTTTGTGGTTTTAGTATAAGAACAGACATGCAATGACTCTTGTGGTTGATCCATGTGTGATTTGTGGAAAGAACACACATGCAATGAATCTGGTTGATCCATGTGTGGTTTGTGGAAAGAACACACATGCAATGACTAGTGGTTGATCCATATGTGGTTTGTGGAAAGAACACACATGCAATGACCACTGGTGGATCCATGTGTGGTTTGTGGAAAAGAACACACATGCAATGACTCTAGTGTTGGTTTGTGGTTTTAGTATAAGAACACACATGCAATGACTCTAGTGGTTGATCCATGTGTAGTTTGTGGAAAGAACACACATGCAATGACTCTGGTTGATCCGTGTGTGGTTTGTGGAACGAACACACATGCAATGACCACTGGTGGATCCATGTGTGGTTTGTGGAAAAGAACACACATGCAATGACTCTAGTACTGGTTTGTGGTTTTAGTATAAGAACACACATGCAATGACTCTAGTGGTTGATCCATGTGTGGTTTGTGGAAATAACACACATGCAATGACTCTGGTTGATCAATGTGTGGTTTGTGGAAAGAACACACATGCAATGACCACTGGTGGATCCACGTGTGGTTTGTGGAAAAGAACACACATGCAATGACTCTAGTACTGGTTTGTGGTTTTAGTATAAGAACACACACGTAATGACTCTAGTGGTTGATCCATGTGTGGTTTGTGGAAATAACACACATGCAATGACTCTAGTGGTTGATCCATGTGTGGTTTGTGGAAAGAATACACATGCAATGACAACTGGTGGATCCATGTGTGGTTTGTGGAAAAGAACACACATGCAATGACTCCAGTGGTTGATCCATGTTTGTTTGTGGAAATAACACACATGCAATGACTCTAGTGGTTGATCCATGTGTGATTATGGAAAGAACACACATGCAATGACCACTGGTGGATCCATGTTGGTTTTAGTGTAAGAACACACATGCAATGACTCTAGTACTGGTTTGTGATTTTAGTATAAGAACACCCATGCAATGAGTCTAGTGGTTGATCCATGTGTGGTTTGTGGAAATAACACACATGCAATGACCACTAGTGGATCCATGTGTGGTTTGTGGAAAAGAACACACATGCAATGACTCTAGTGGTTGATCCATGTTTGTTTGTGGAAATAACACACATGCAATGACTCTAGTGGTTGATCCATGTGTGATTATGGAAGGAACACACATGAAATGACCACTGGTGGATCCATGTTGGTTTTAGTGTAAGAACACACATGCAATGACTATAGTACTGGTTTGTGATTTTAGTATAAGAACACGCATGCAATGATTCTAGTGGTTGATCCATGTGTGGTTTGTGGAAATAACACACATGCAATGACCACTAGTGGATCCATGTGTGGTTTGTGGAAAGAACACACATGCAATGACTCTAGTGGTTGATCCATGTGTGGTTTGTGGAAAGAACACACATGCAATGACCACTGGTGGATCCATGTGTGCTTTGTTGAAAAGAACACACATGCAATGACTCTAGTGGTTGATCCATGTTTGTTTGTGGAAATAACACACATGCAATGACTCTAGTGGTTGATCCATGTGTGGTTTGTGAAAAGAATACACATGCAATGACTCTAGTGTTGGTTTTAGTATAAAAACACACATGCAATGACTCTAGTGGTTGATCCATGTGTGGTTTGTGGAAAGAACACACATGCAATTACCACTGGTGGATCGATGTGTGGTTTGTGGAAAAGAACACACATGCAATGACTCTAGTGTTGGTTTGTGGTTTTAGTATAAGAACACACATGCAATGACTCTAGTGGTTGATCCATGTGTAGTTTGTGGAAAGAACACACATGCAATGACTCTGGTTGATCCGTGTGTGGTTTGTGGAACGAACACACATGCAATGACCACTGGTGGATCCATGTGTGGTTTGTGGAAAAGAACACACATGCAATGACTCTAGTACTGGTTTGTGGTTTTAGTATAAGAACACACATGCAATGACTCTAGTGGTTGATCCATGTGTGGTTTGTGGAAATAACACACATGCAATGACTCTTGTTGATCAATGTGTGGTTTGTGGAAAGAACACACATGCAATGACCACTGGTGGATCCACGTGTGGTTTGTGGAAAAGAACACACATGCAATGACTCTAGTACTGGTTTGTGGTTTTAGTATAAGAACACACACGTAATGACTCTAGTGGTTGATCCATGTGTGGTTTGTGGAAATAACACACATGCAATGACTCTAGTGGTTGATCCATGTGTGGTTTGTGGAAAGAATACACATGCAATGACAACTGGTGGATCCATGTGTGGTTTGTGGAAAAGAACACACATGCAATGACTCCAGTGGTTGATCCATGTTTGTTTGTGGAAATAACACACATGCAATGACTCTAGTGGTTGATCCATGTGTGATTATGGAAAGAACACACATGCAATGACCACTGGTGGATCCATGTTGGTTTTAGTGTAAGAACACACATGCAATGACTCTAGTACTGGTTTGTGATTTTAGTATAAGAACACCCATGCAATGAGTCTAGTGGTTGATCCATGTGTGGTTTGTGGAAATAACACACATGCAATGACCACTAGTGGATCCATGTGTGGTTTGTGGAAAAGAACACACATGCAATGACTCTAGTGGTTGATCCATGTTTGTTTGTGGAAATAACACACATGCAATGACTCTAGTGGTTGATCCATGTGTGATTATGGAAGGAACACACATGAAATGACCACTGGTGGATCCATGTTGGTTTTAGTGTAAGAACACACATGCAATGACTATAGTACTGGTTTGTGATTTTAGTATAAGAACACGCATGCAATGATTCTAGTGGTTGATCCATGTGTGGTTTGTGGAAATAACACACATGCAATGACCACTAGTGGATCCATGTGTGGTTTGTGGAAAGAACACACATGCAATGACTCTAGTGGTTGATCCATGTGTGGTTTGTGGAAAGAACACACATGCAATGACCACTGGTGGATCCATGTGTGCTTTGTTGAAAAGAACACACATGCAATGACTCTAGTGGTTGATCCATGTTTGTTTGTGGAAATAACACACATGCAATGACTCTAGTGGTTGATCCATGTGTGGTTTGTGAAAAGAATACACATGCAATGACTCTAGTGTTGGTTTTAGTATAAAAACACACATGCAATGACTCTAGTGGTTGATCCATGTGTGGTTTGTGGAAAGAACACACATGCAATTACCACTGGTGGATCGATGTGTGGTTTGTGGAAAAGAACACACATGCAATGACTCTAGTGTTGGTTTGTGGTTTTAGTATAAGAACAGACATGCAATGACTCTAGTGGTTGATCCATGTGTGATTTGTGGAAAGAACACACATGCAATGAATCTGGTTGATCCATGTGTGGTTTGTGGAAAGAACACACATGCAATGACTAGTGGTTGATCCATATGTGGTTTGTGGAAAGAACACACATGCAATGACCACTGGTGGATCCATGTGTGGTTTGTGGAAAAGAACACACATGCAATGACTCTAGTGTTGGTTTGTGGTTTTAGTATAAGAACACACATGCAATGACTCTAGTGGTTGATCCATGTGTAGTTTGTGGAAAGAACACACATGCAATGACTCTGGTTGATCCATGTGTGGTTTGTGGAAAGAACACACATGCAATGACCACTGGTGGATCCATGTGTGGTTTGTGGAAAAGAACACACATGCAATGACTCTAGTACTGGTTTGTGGTTTTAGTATAAGAACACACATGCAATGACTCTAGTGGTTGATCCATGTGTGGTTTGTGGAAATAACACACATGCAATGACCACTGGTTGATCCATATGTGGTTTGTGGAAAGAACACACATGCAATGACCACTGGTGGATCCATATGTGGTTTGTGGAAAAGAACACACATGCAATGACTCCAGTACTGGTTTGTGGTTTTAGTATAAGAACACACACGTAATGATTCTAGTGGTTGATCCATGTGTGGTTTGTGGAAATAACACACATGCAATGACTCTAGTGGTTGATCCATGTGTGGTTTGTGGAAAGAACATACATGCAATGACAACTGGTGGATCCATGTGTGGTTTGTAGAAAAGAACACACATGCAATGACTCTAGTGGTTGATCCATGTTTGTTTGTGGAAATAACACACATGCAATGACTCTAGTGGTTGATCCATGTGTGATTATGGAAGGAACACACATGAAATGACCACTGGTGGATCCATGTTGGTTTTAGTGTAAGAACACACATGCAATGACTCTAGTACTGGTTTGTGATTTTAGTATAAGAACACGCATGCAATGACTCTAGTGGTTGATCCATGTGTGGTTTGTGGAAATAACACACATGCAATGACCACTAGTGGATCCATGTGTGGTTTGTGGAAAGAACACACATGCAATGACTCTAGTGGTTGATCCATGTGTGGTTTGTGGAAAGAACACACATGCAATGACCACTGGTGGATCCATGTGTGGTTTGTTGAAAAGAACACACATGCAATGACTCTAGTGGTTGATCCATGTGTGGTTTGTGGAAATAACACACATGCAATGACTAGTGGTTGATCCATATGTGGTTTGTGGAAAGAACACACATGCAATTACCACTGGTGGATCGATGTGTGGTTTGTGGAAAAGAACGCACATGCAATGACTCTAGTGCTGGTTTGTGGTTTTAGTATAAGAACAGACATGCAATGACTCTAGTGGTTGATCCATGTGTGATTTGTGGAAAGAACACACATGCAATGAATCTGGTTGATCCATGTGTGGTTTGTGGAAAGAACACACATGCAATGACTAGTGGTTGATCCATATGTGGTTTGCGGAAAGAACACACATGCAATGACCACTGGTGGATCCATGTGTGGTTTGTGGAAAAGAACACACATGCAATGACTCTAGTGTTGGTTTGTGGTTTTAGTATAAGAACACACATGCAATGACTCTAGTGGTTGATCCATGTGTAGTTTCTGGAAAGAACACACATGCAATGACCACTGGTGGATCCATGTGTGGTTTGTGGAAAAGAACACACATGCAATGACTCTAGTGGTTGATCCATGTTTGTTTGTGGAAATAACACACATGCAATGACTCTAGTGGTTGATCCATGTGTGGTTTGTGAAGATAACACACGTGCAATGACTCTAGTGTTGGTTTTAGTATAAGAACACACATGCACTGACTCTAGTGGTTGATCCATGTGTGGTTTGTGGAAATAACACGCATGCAATGAGTAGAGGTTGATCCATATGTGGTTTGTGGAAAGAACACACATGCAATAACCACTGCTAGATCCATGTGTGGTTTGTGGAAAAGAACACACATGCAATGACTCTAGTGCTGGTTTGTGGTTTTAGTATAAGAACAAACATGCAATGACTCTAGTGGTAGATCCATGTGTGGTTTGTGGAAAGAACACACATGCAATGACTCTGGTTGATCCATGTGTGGTTTGTGGAAAGAACACACATGTAATGACCACTGGTGGATCCATGTGTGGTTTGTGGTAAAGAACACACATGCAATGACTCTAGTACTGGTTTGTGGTTTTATTATGATAACACACATGCAATGACTCTAGTGGTTGATCCATGTGTGGTTTGTGGAAAGAACACACATGCAATGACTCTGGATGATCCATATGTGGTTTGTGGAAAGAACACACATGCAATGACCACTGGTGGATCCATGTGTGGTTTGTGGAAAAGAACACACATGCAATGACTCTAATACTGGTTTGTGGTTTTAGTATAAGAACACACATGCAATGACTCTAGTACTGGTCTGTGGTTTTAGTATAAGAACACACATGCAATGACTCTAGTGGTTGATCCATGTGTGGTTTGTGGAAATAACACACATGCAATGACTCTAGTGGTTGATCCATGTGTGGTTTGTGGAAAGAACACACATGCAATGACCACTGGTGGATCCATGTTGGTTTTAGTATAAGAACACACATGCAATGACTCTAGTGGTTGATCCATGTTTGTTTGTGGTTTTAGTATAAGAACAAACACTGTCTCTCTCTCTCTCTCGTACAAGCCCAAACATGTTCCCACTCTGTCTTCTACGCCCTGATTGGTTGTCACAGCTGTCATGCGGATCGTGCACACCAACCGTTGATCCTGTGTGATCCAACGAGGGTCGTTGCACACGTCGTGCCCTTCACAGGACAGCGCGAGACAGAACAGACGTCTCCCTCAACGAGACTTCTACAAGAAGGAACACGATGCCGTCCATGGAAAAAGTTGTCGAGTGGTCATGTCATGTTTTATCTAGTCTGCAAGGCTACAAGTCTACTACACGGGAACTGGTCATCCACGGACCACCGGCTATACCATTTTTACTATGCAGCGCTCCTGCACTCTCACTTCCGTCAGGCCCCTACCACACAAACCTTCCACGCGGAAGCCACAACTGGAAGAGCTGTCAACCGGGGCCCTCGAGGAGGCCTAAACGTCCCCGCATTAAAAACCCAGCCTATCGGGTCCTCCATTCGCACTCATCCACTACTCTCTTCCCTATCCATTAAAACACCACAATCTTGAACGTACTTGCACGAACCTTCTCCATGAAACCAGTGCGTGGGGGTGAGTGTCTGGGCATCGCCGCCGGGGTGGTGCTTCACGCGACAAATCTGGAGGAGCATCACGCAGCACAGGCCGAGGAGGACGTGCAGTTCAACCCCTTGGGGGACCATGTGCACGACGGTGCTGACGACTTCGGAGGCACCAATGAGGGCGTGGAGTTCGACGAACATGCTCCGCTCGTGTACCCGGAGGTACATCTATTTCTACATGTTTCATATTTTCTGCTCGAGCTTAATCTATCCAGGCGTCATAAAAAAATCTAGTCCTAATGATTAAATGCAACTTACGAACCAGTACATGGAGAGATCTAGTCTGTTCTGAATGAATCCACATTATTTATTTATTAATAAGTTACCAAGAACACAAACCACATTAATTTAGGAGCGAGCTGGGGAGACGGCTTTAATGAACTGCTGAACCTGTATAGACATGTTATTGCATCAAAAGTAACTTGGAATGGTGTAAGGAATATATATTTATTACTTTGCTCATTTCAGTTTGTATTCCATACATTACAGGTGTATTCAAGTGAGATGGACTCTAACAAGGAGACCAGGGACAACAAGAGCCGCCATTTCATGAAGAAGCTCAAGAGCGGGATAATCCCTTTCCACACTCGACTTGGGGAGCTAAGGTGCCCTTTCTGTAAGAAAGGAGTCAACCCGAGGATTGCCAGCTTGATTCCGCATGCGGTTGGCATCGGTAAAAGCCCGGCTAGTGAACACAAGTCGGCGACCAAGGCTAAGCACGTTGCTTATGGCAAGTTCCTGAGGGAGTATGTCAAGAACGGCCTAATGTCCCCTTACTCAGGAATCAACAACTCCTAGCCGACCAAACCCGTCACTGTGTTGGCCTGGACACTAATAATATTTAGTTCTCTTACCATATCTAGACCCTTAAACTATGTGGATTTCTATTTTCGTACCCTTCAAAATATATTCAAGTTAATCTGTTAATGTTGTTAAAGTTCCGGTGGCATACTCGTTATTTTGCATGGATAGAGGGGTGCCCCCGATAGATATAAGGGTTATCCTGTCCGCTAGATCATAGAGGATCAACGGTTGGTGGGCAAAACTGAGTACAACTAAATCACCATGGTTAGACACGAGGGAAAAAACGTGACTCACGGTACGCGTGTGCGGTGCATGGGGCGGTAGCGGACACGTGTGGCCGTGCACGGTAGTGCAACGAAACGCCGCTTCCCTTCTCCTTTAATAGAGGCCTCCCCACTCCCACTCCCACTCATCACGCACTTGCTCACTCAACCGTTTCCACTGTCCCATCACCTTCTACAAACGCCCAACAAAACCCCAACCATGCCGGCGATGGAGAAGATCGGCGCGGTTGCCATCGGTGCCTCCAAGGCAGCCGATGAGGAGCCCCCCGTCCCTGTCCCCACATCCGCCGTTGCCTCCGGTGAGGAGGCCCCTGCCGGTCTCGGACAGATCCCGCTCGGCTGGGACCCCTACGAGGAGGTTTTCTACATAAGGCCGAAGAACCCCTACGACACCAGCATCGCCGACCCGTGGTCTGAGGTAAACAGGGTTTTCTCCCCTTCCCTTGTTCTTCCCCCGTTCCCATCGTTGGATGCTAGATCATATGTTATTAGGGCTCGGTTGTTCGTATTTTTTACAGTAGCTAATCCTATTGTGTTAGATCTCGATTTTCAATGAATCGCCTTGTTCGTAGTTGGGATCGGTATTTGATTTGGTTTGAGATTTGGGGAATAATCGGGAGATCTCATTCGGTTAATTTATGCAAAAAATCAATCCCGATAATCAAAGTATCTCAATCATGTCCTTATTTCACTCTTCTGTTTTTTCCAACAGGAGGATAGCAGCGACCTCCGCAGCGACGACGAGTCACAGGACACCAAGACTCGTCATGTGCTGAGGAGGCTGAAGTCCGGTCAGTACAACAACTTCTTCGCCAGCGACGTGTACAGGTGCCCCTTCTGCCCTACCAGGAGGCTCCACGGCACGGACGTCAACTCCCTCGTGAAGCATGCCGAGGACGTGAGGACCTGCAAAGAGTCCGTGAACATCCACGGCTTCAGGGCCAAGCACCAGGCGCTCGGTCTTCACCTCCGCAACCTCTAGAAGGTGGCTATCGAGGAGGTCGCATGCCCCCGATCAGACCCAAGGTGCCCAAGGTCAAGGGGCTGGGCAGCAAGAAGTGGAGGAGGCGCCAGAGGGAGGAGGCAGATGCCCTCCTGCCAGAGTCCATGAGGGGCCACTGATCAGCTGCTACTGCTGCTGTAAAGCAGCTTCTTTTGTCTTGTCTGTGTTGAAGCAGTCCGCTGCTACTGCTGCTGAGCAGCCTAATTGTCGAACCTCGTTAAGTACCATACTATATAACCTATATTAGCTGCTTTATCTACATCTGCTCTATTTACTGAATTTATTTATGGTGTTGGTTTGTTATGCTGCTCTAGATTTGCTACCAGATTGGGGTAAAACGATCGCAAAAGGAACAATGAATGAAGAGAGAAGCTGCTCTAGATTCCCTACCTTTTTGGACAAAAAAAACACAACTGTTAGAGAGAGAGGGGAAAAGGTGCTCTTTAAAAAGGCCACTTTAGGCGTCATGGTGCACGTAACGGCCAAGCCTTTGACCAGATGGCACCCCCCTCCGAGCGCATGTGAGGGCTTCGGAATATCGAGAGGGCAAAAGTGGGGACAAACAAGACACAATGTTTCTATAGCTAAATCTGACAAAAAGCTGAATTTGGCTTTACCATGCAATTTGGCCAGAGCTCCACAATGTAGCTATTCTAAATCTCTAAACTATGTGGTGCGTTGAAACCTAATGCTTTTCCACCGACACGTGTGTTGGAAAGTTGCTTGATAGTGCATGCTTACACAAGTGGCCTACAGAGAAACTTATAGAAGCATGGGCAAACGAGCTTCATTTTGGCAAATTCGGGACAAGCTTTGCGCAATCGGCAGGCCTGATCGGCTGGGCGGCTGCCCCGGGGTGTAGGGATGCTAGGTCCATGTCTATGCTTACACTTCTTAAACTTGTACACTTCCTTCTGTCCTGTCATGTTACATCGTGTTAGCAACGCGCACCCGCTGCGGATCGGCAACGGGACGGTGGTCTACGTGACCGGTCTCTGCCACGCCAAAGCCACGTCGCACACCTGTCCCATCGCCTACCGGGACGGACGCCGAATTTAATCGCTAGGATTGGAAACCATCGGTGCTCGCCCGGTCAAACTTGCTTCCGCATGGGTATAACCGGAATATTGGTAAACGGAATTTAAGCATCGCCTTCTGTCTCCTCAGCACATCACTGTGCAAAAATCCCCAACTCATTCCTTCCACCGGCGCCGCCACCGCAAGAACCATCGACGCTGCCGCAGGCACCGCCTCCGCCTGGCCATACCACCGCAACAGATCACTCCACCTCCACGCCCAGTCCCAGCCACCGCTACCGAAACTAGGCCACCACCGTCGCATTAGCTGCTGCCATGGACGCAGAGTACGGCGTGTTCGGCGATGGGAGCGACTACGCCGACGAGTACACCATCACTGCCCATGGCATCACCAAGCTGACGGTCGTCCACACAAATGCGTCAGCGGAGGTGGCCAAGTTCATCACAATGTATGAGCGGTGGCTACAAGATCCGATGGACAGGTACAAGATCGTCGACCTTGACCTCGAGTATACCAGAGATAGGAAGAGGATGGCGCTTTTGCAGCTGTCCATGCGCAACCAGTGCCTACTATATCACGTATGTAGGGCCAAATCTGTATGCCCGGAGCTTCGCGAGTTCCTACACAGGAGGGAGATCTACTTTGCCAGCGTCGACATCAAGAACGACACTCCGAAGCTAGAACCGGATCTCCTTGTTCTACCCGGATGGCGGTACGGGGAAAGCCGGCATGGCTAGACTCTCTTCCGACATCATCGACCACGAGTACGCCGGCATGAAAATCGAGTTCCCGAAGCACCTGCACGAGCAATGGGAGTGGATGCACCTGGATTACGATGCGATCAAGTACGCAGCCAGGGACGCGTATGTCTGCTACGAGATGCTCAACATGATCTGGCGGGTGGGTGAGTGTGTTGTTTACCACTACTAGTTTCGCATTTTGTTCCTAGTTTTATCTCGCCTGTATTTTCTAAGCATTATGTGTAAGAACCAAGCTCGTATGATCCCTGTGCTATTAGCTACTTAACCTGTATGAATTACATTCCCCCTTTTGTATGCTCAACATTCATTCTTACAAATTCTGTCTATGCCATTTGCATGCGGTAGAATCTAGGACTGACATGCATAAGGTGTGATACAGTCATAAGTCATAACCAAACCTAGATTATAGAGGAGGATACAGTCATAAACCAGATTATAGTTTGACAAAGGTAATACACAGCAGTTCGTAATTGCTCACATAGTGTAATTATGAAATAACATGTTTTCATAAACACAACAATCATGCACTAATAGTCTACATCCCAGCCTATTGGAGAAGGCAACCGATCCCAGGATGCCTTTGGTCGCTTGCCCCGGTTTGTAGATTCATCTACGATCCGGCATCTGGGACAAACAACCTGCCTTGCTGGTGGTTCAATGATGCAATGCCTGGAACGAGATTTTACAATCTGACGGTACAGCTCATGGCTAACATACCCGTCAATTGCATCGTACTTCAGATTAGGTTCAGAAAGTGGCTTTCCTCCCAGTAATCGTGCCCTAAACGCCTCCACGAACATCTCGGCAATCTGTCCTTCATGTCAGTGTACCACGGGTCTATGAGTTCGGAGGCAAGAGCGGCCATCCCGGTCTTGCTGTCCTTCGTCCCTAGGATCCAGTAAATTTCCTAGATGTCCACTCTGCACTCCTTTGGGATTCTAATGTTGACAGTCAGGCTTTCAAGCAGTTTACTGTCATTCGTGATGTCAACGCTGGTAAATGTTATGTGCTGGTTCACGAGAAAGTCATGAAACATATCCCTAATGCTTTCGCCCCACCTGCATGAAAATGAATTCAGACAAATAATATAGCAATAACTTCTACAAACAGACGGTTCAGGAACAAAAAGACAGCAAAGTCTACCAGATCCCGTCAGCCCCCTTCTCGCAAAAAGGCTGGTATACGAGGACGTTCCCCTTCATGGAGAGTTACACCACGGCGATCCTACGGCAATCACGACTGTACTCGAGGTCGAGACCTACGAACCTGTTTTCTTCGAACTGCAGCCAACTCGTGAAATTATTCAGAGTGTTCCTCACCATCCAAGGGTCGGTGGTGTAGACGACATCGATCTTCTTCCTGCCATGTACTTCGATGTCGAAGTGTGTAGTTTCTTGCCTGCCGTCGTTTCGGACGTCCGGAGCATCCATGACTACAGGTAAGAGGGAAAGGATACGGAGGAAGAGGGTGATGCGGTGGTGGAGGAAATGGATGAGGCCGTGGAGGAGAAAGACGATGAGGCCATGGAGGAGGAAATGAGACGGAGAAGTGAAAGATTGGAACCGGCCTTACCAATATATGGAATGGTGCATGACCGTTCGTAGTAGGGTGAAGGTGGCGAAAAACGGCGGTTTTACACGTCGACGCTAGCACTTCCTAAAATTTGTTCTGCGCCACTTGCATGCGGTGGAATCAATTCAAACGTAGGCACGTTTACGCGTGCCGACCTTCACTCACTGAAAGGCGAGCAGCACATTTCCCTTTTACGATTTATTTTTTCACTTCCTTAGACGGTTCCGGTGCCCGCCCTCAATAATTACGCCCCCTCGTTCTTTTCTCCCACGCGGACGAGAACCGGCGGTGGCGGCGGTTCGTTGCAGACTCGTTCCCCACTCAAACAACTGCCCCCATCGCTGATTCCACCCCCTCTCGAATCCATCCGCCTCCTCATCACAACGCCTCCATTAATCCACCGGATTCCAGACTCCATTTGTCGCTATGGGTAGAGCTTGGGGTAGCAGCAGGCTGAAGCGAAAGGCATGTGACGACGACGCGGATGGCCAGGGCGACCGCTACCGCGAGGATTGGGGATGGCCAAACCTTAGCGCCGCGAACATGCACAGGATCGCCTCGGAGTTGGACATCATCTCAGCCAGCCACCTCGCTCGCTGCATCCCTGGCTACCGCGTGACGATGCGGAACATGGACGAACAACCGTTCGGCACACCAGACCTTCTTTACCCTGATAACAGCAAATGGCTAGATGACCGCGATGGCCTCGTAAGTTCCAGTATCTAGCTTATTCGTTCAGTCATATCATTGATTCATATGTGCTGAACTCTCATCGGAATCCTATGTTCCTTTCGTCGAACATGTTGTGTGCACGCGCGGTTTGAACAAATCGAACCATTTAAGACTATTCTGTACAGCGGAAGCTCTGCTCGTACCTGATATTCTGGTATTTTCGTAGTGACACAGTCTTACTTTAGGTGATAGACGAGTTGTCAATTTCGATTTTGCAATGGAATGCCTACTAGGTGATATTCTATTTCCTAAAATAAAAACAAACAGATTAGACGATTTAAGGCTGTTATGCCCCGAGCTATTTAATTATGATCATCGTCAGGAGGATGTTCTGGGGGGCTCTCCTCCTACTCCATGTATTGAGTATCTTCGTAGTGACACAGGCACAATTTAGGCGATATCTGAGGAGACACTCGTATTTAGGCGATGTTTTGTGTACTTTAATATAACGGTCTAGTTGTCAAATTGTATGTGCAATGGAATCCATGCTAGGTGATTGTACCAACTGACAACAAACTCTGCAGAATATTCATGCAAAACTGATGCTGCTGGATAAGTGGTCGAAATCAGTAGTGGTGAATATCAAGGAAGAAGAAGAGACGGAAATGAGAGATGACCAGAACTGGGTGGGTGGCAACGGCGAGTGGCTAGTCCTTTTATCCCATGATGGGAGTACTTGGACTCTAAAAAATTGATACAGATTGAAGAGACTTGCAGTGCCATGTTTGAAGGGTGTCGGCATTACTGCATTCAACAGCGGGTGGCCGCCGCACATTTCCGAATTCGCTTACAGGTTCAACATGGCAGAACTTGAGCTCGTGAAGGTACAGCGCCCACATAGACCGCGGGAGGGGGCATGGAAGAACTGGGAGTACGACCCCTTAGCTGTGTTCGACAAGGCAATCGCATTCATTAGATGCCCAGAAGACAAGGAATGGACAGTCTTGCGCGACGACTTTCTGCGGCCGGAGAAGTATGTCGACGCTGTCTTCACCTACAGCTACTCTTCGTACAGACCGCAACGCATTTATGTGGTCACTGAACCTAGCGGCGACGTGCGTGTTTGGGAGCCGTCCAATTGGGGTGAGTCATGGTGTCATATAGCATGTAAAATCCCATTCAAAATTCTGCTTACTGACTGTTAGTAACATGTAGGTACCCACGTAGCCCCGCGCATAATTCCAGCTCCGATCATCGAAGATGCAGTAGCAGATGCTCAACTTGGGACACGACGCTAGTTCCTGGCACCTCTCGGAGACAACACGGAACAACATGCTGAACTCTTGTGGATTCATATCAGGGGAGCACTAAACAGTGTTGGTGATACAATAGAACATATCAGAGACACAACTGCATGTGTGTTCTATTCCTAAATCACATTGATCCACTAGAGTCACTGCATGTGTGTTCTTTTCCTAGGCCACATGGATCCACTAGAGTCATTGCATGTGTGTTTTCCTAAACCACATTGATCCACTTGTGACACTGCATGTGTGTTCTTTTCCTAAACCACATTGATCCACTAGAGTCATTGCATGTGTGTTCTTTTCCTAAACCACATGGATCCACTGGTGACATTCCATGTGTGTTGTTTTCCTAAACCACATAGATCCACTAGAGTCTCTGCATGTGTTTTCTTTTCCTAAACCGCATTAATCCACTAGAGTCACTACATGTGTGTTCTTTTGTTGAACCACTGGAACCACTAGAGTCCCTGCATGTGTGTTCTTTTCCTAAGCGACATGACTCCACTAGTGACATTGCATGTGTGTTCTTTTCCTAAACCACATTGATCCACCAGAGTCACTTCATGTGTGTTCTTTTCCTAAACCACATTGTGCCACTTGAGTCATTGCATGTGTATTACTTTCCTATACCACATTGATCCACTAGAGTCACTTCATTTGTGTTCTTTTCCTAAACCACATGGATCCACTGGAGTCACTGCATGTGTGTTCTTTTCGTAAACCGCATTGATCCAGTACAGTCATTGCATGTGTGTTCTTTTCCTAAACCACATTGATCCACTATAGTCATTGCATGTGTGTTCTTTTTCCTAAACCACATTAATCCGCTATAGTAACTCCATGTGTGTTCTTTTCCTAAACCACATTGATCCACTACAGTTATTGCATGTGTGTTATTTTCCTAAACCACATTGATCCACTAGAGTCACTGCATGTGTTTTCTTTTTCCTAAACCACATTGATCCACTATAGTCACTACATGTGTGCTCTTTTCCTAAACAACATGGATCAACTAGAGTCACCGCATGTGTGTTCTTTTCCTAAACCAGATGGATCCACTAGTGACATTGCATTTGTGGTCTTTTCCTAAACCACATGGATCCACTAGAGTCACTTCATGTGTGTTCTTTTCCTAAACCAAATTGATCCAATGGTTACATTGCATGTGTGTTCTTTTCCTAAACCACATTGATCCAATCATAAAATTGCATGTGCGCTCTATTCTTATACCACATTGATCCACTTGAGTCACGCCATGTGTTTTCTATTCCTAAATCACATTGATCGACTAGAGTCACTGCATGTGAGTTCTTTTCCTAAACCACATGGATCCACTAGAGTCATTGCATGTGTGATTTCCTAAACCACATTGATCCACTTGTGACACTGCATGTGTGTCCTTTTCATAAACCACATTGATCCACGAGAGTCATTGCATGTGTGTTCTTTTCCTAAACCACATGGATCCACTGGTGACATTCCATGAGTGTTGTTTTCCTAAACCACATTGATCCACTAGAGTCTCTACATGTGTTTTCTTTTCCAAAACCACATTAATCCACTATAGTCACTGCATGTGTGTTGTTTTCCTAAACCACATGGATCCAGTAGAGTCCATTCATGTGTGTTCTTTTCATAAACCACATGGATCCACTACTGACATTGCATGTGTGTTCTTTTCCTAAACCACATTGATCCAGTACAGTCATTACATGTGTGTTCTTTTCCTAAACCACATTGATCCACTAGAGTCACTTCATGTGTGTTCTTTTCCTAATCCACATTGATCCACTAGAGTCATTGCATGTGTGTTATTTTCCTAAACCACATTGATCCACTACAGTCATTGCGTGTGTGTTCTTTGCCTAAACCACATTAATCCGCTAGAGTCACTTCATGTGTGTTCTTTTCCTAATCCACATTGATCCACCATAGTTATTGCATGTGTGTTATTTTCCAAAACCACATTGATCCACAAGAGTCACTACATGTGTTTTCTTTTTCCTAAACCACATTGATCCACTATAGTCACTACATGTGTGTTCTTTTCGTAAACAAGATGGATCAACTAGAGTCAGTTCATGTGTGTTCTTTTCCTAAACCACATGGATCCACTACTGACATTGCATTTTTGTTCTTTTCCTAAACCACATAGTTCCACTAGAGTCAGTTAATGTGGGTTATTTTACTAAACTACATTGATCGAATGGTGAGATTGCATGTGTATTCTTTTACTAAACCACATTGATCCACTTATGAAATTGCATGTGTGTTCTTTTCTTATACCACATTTATCCACTTGAGTCATTGCATGTGTGTTCTATTCCTAGATCAGATTGATCCACTAGAGTCACTGCATGAGTGTTCTTTTCCTAAACCACATGGATCCACTAGAGTCATTGCATCTGTGTTTTCCTAAACCACATTGATCCATTATAGTCACTTCATGTGTGTTCTTTTCCTAAACCACATGGATCCACTAGTCATTGCATGTGTTATTTCCTAAACCACATTCATCGACTTGTGACACTGCATGTGTGTTCTTTTCCTAAACCACATTGATCCACTAGAGTCATTGCATGTGTGTTCTTTTCCTAAACCACATGGATCCACTGGTGACATTCCATGTGTGTTCTTTTCCTAAACCAAATAGATCCACTAGACTGTCTGCATGTCTTTTCCTTTCCTAAACCACATGGATCCACTAGTGACATTGCATGTGTGTTCTTTTCCTAAACCACATTGATCCACCAGAGTCACTTCATGTGTGTTCTTTTCCTAAACCACATTGATCCACTTGAGTCATTGCATGTGTATTACTTTCCTATACCACATTGATCCACTGGAGTCACTTCATTTGTGTTCTTTTCCTAAACCACATGGATCCACTAGAGTCACTTCATGTGTGTTCTTTTCCTAAACCGCATTGATCCTGTACAGTCATTGCATGTGTGTTCTTTTCCTATACCACATTGATCCACTAGAGTCACTTCATGTGTGTTCTTTTCCTAATCCACATTGATCCACTACAGTCATTGCTTGCGTGTTCTCTTCCAAAACCACATTGATCCACTACAGTCATTGCATGTGTGTTCATTTTCCTAAACCACATTAATCCGTTGGGGTCACTCCATGTGTGTTCTTTTCCTAAGCCACATTGATCCACTACAGTTATTGCATGTGTGTTATTTTCCTAAACCACATTGATCCACTAGAGTCACTTCATGTGTTTTCTTTTTCCTAAACCACGTTGATCCACTATAGTCACTACATGTGTGTTCTTTTCCTAAACAACATGGATCAACTAGAGTCACCGCATGTGTGTTCTTTTCCTAAACCAGATGGATCCACTAGTGACATTGCATTTGTGGTCTTTTCCTAAACCACATAGATCCACTAGAGTCACTTCATGTGTGTTCTTTTCCTAAACCAAATTGATCCAATGGTTAGATTGCATGTGTGTTCTTTTCCTAAACCACATTCATCCAATTATGAAATTGCATGTGTGTTCTTTTATTATACCACATTGATCCACTTGAGTCACTCCATGTGTGTTCTTTTATTATACCACATTGATCCACTTGAGTCACTCCATGTGTTTTTTCCTAAACCACATTGATCCACTTGTGACACTGCATGTGTGTTCTTTTCCTAAACCACATTGATCCACTAGAGCATTGCATGTGTGTTCTTTTCCTAAACCACATGGATCCACTGGTGACATTCCATGTGTGTTGTTTTCCTAAACCACATTGATCCACTAGAGTCTCTGCATGTGTTTTCTTTTCCTAAACCACATTGATCCACTATAGTCACTTCATGTGTGTTCTTTTGTTGAACCACATGGATCCACTAGAGTCCATTCATGTGTGTTCTTTTCCTAAACCACATGGATCCACTACTGACATTGCATGTGGGTTCTTTTCCTAAACAACATTGATCCACCAGAGTCACTACATGTGTGTTCTTTTCCTAAACCACATTGATCCACTTGAGCCTTTGTATGTGTGTTCCTTTCCTATACCACATTGATCCACTGGAGTCACTGCATGTGTGTTCTTTTCCTAAACCACATGGATCCACTTGAGTCACTGCATGTGTGTTCTTTTCCTAAACCACATTAATCCACTACAGTCATTGCATGTGTATTACTTTCCTATACCACATTGATCCACTAGAGTCACTTCATTTGTGTTCTTTTCCTAACCCACATGGATCCACTGGAGTCACTGCATGTGTGTTCTTTTCCTAAACCGCATTTATCCAGTACAGTCATTGCATGTGTGTTCTTTTCCTAAACCACATTGATCCACTACAGTCATTGCATGTGTGTTCTTTTTCCTAAACCACATTAATCCGCTAGAGTCACTCCATGTGTGTTCTTTTCCTAAACCACATTGATCCACTACAGTTATTGCATGTGTGTTATTTTCCTAAACCACATTGATCCACTAGAGTCACTGCATGTGTTTTCTTTTTCCTAAACCACATTGATCCACTATAGTCACTACATGTGTGCTCTTTTCCTAAACAACATGGATCAACTAGAGTCACCGAATGTGTGTTCTTTTCCTAAACCAGATGGATCCACTAGTGACATTGCATTTGTGGTCTTTTCCTAAACCACATAGATCCACTAGAGTCACTTCATGTGTGTTCTTTTCCTAAACCAAATTGATCCAATGGTTACATTGCATGTGTGTTCTTTTCCTAAACCACATTGATCCAATCATGAAATTGCATGTGCGCTCTTTTCTTATACCACATTGATCCACTTGAGTCATGCCATGTGTTTTCTATTCCTAAATCACATTGATCGACTAGAGTCACTGCATGTGAGTTCTTTTCCTAAACCACATGGATCCACTAGAGTCATTGCATGTGTGATTTCCTAAACCACATTGATCCACTTGTGACACTGCATGTGTGTCCTTTTCATAAACCACATTGATCCACGAGAGTCATTGCATGTGTGTTCTTTTCCTAAACCACATGGATCCACTGGTGACATTCCATGAGTGTTGTTTTCCTAAACCACATTGATCCACTAGAGTCTCTGCATGCGTTTTCTTTTCCAAAACCACAATAATCCACTATAGTCACTGCATGTGTGTTCTTTACCTAAACCACATGGATCCAGTAGAGTCCATTCATGTGTGTTCTTTTCATAAACCACATGGATCCACTACTGACATTGCATGTGTGTTCTTTTCCTAAACCACATTGATCCAGTACAGTCATTGCATGTGTGTTCTTTTCCTAAACCACATTGATCCACTAGAGTCACTTCATGTATGTTCTTTTCCTAATCCACATTGATCCACTAGAGTCATTGCATGTGTGTTATTTTCCTAAACCACATTGATCCACTACAGTCATTGCGTGTGTGTTCTTTGACTAAACCACATTAATCCGCTAGAGTCACTTCATGTGTGTTCTTTTCCTAAACCACATTGATCCACCATAGTTATTGCATGTGTGTTATTTTCCTAAACCAGATTGATCCACTAGAGTCACTACATGTGTTTTGTTTTTCCTAAACCACATTGATCCACTATAGTCACTACATGTGTGTTCTTTTCGTAAACAAGATGGATCAACTAGAGTCAGTTCATGTGTGTTCTTTTCCTAAACCACATGGATCCACTACTGACATTGCATTTGTGTTCTTTTCCTAAACCACATAGTTCCACTAGAGTCAGTTAATGTGGGTTATTTTACTAAACCACATTGATCGAATGGTGAGATTGCATGTGTATTCTTTTACTAAACCACATTGATCCACTTATGAAATTGCATGTGTGTTCTTTTCTTATACCACATTTATCCACTTGAGTCATTGCATGTGTATTCTATTCCTAGATCACATTGATCCACTAGAGTCACTGCATGTGTGTTCTTTTCCTAAACCACATGGATCCACTAGTCATTGCATGTGTGTTTTCCTAAACCACATCCATCGACTTGTGACACTGCATGTGTGTTCTTTTCCTAAACCACATTGATCCACTAGAGTCATTGCATGTGTGTTCTTTTCCTAAACCACATGGATCCACTGGTGACATTCCATGTGTGTTCTTTTCCTAAACCAAATAGATCCACTAGACTGTCTGCATGTCTTTTCTTTTCCTAAACCACATGGATCCACTAGTGACATTGCATGTGTGTTCTTTTCCTAAACCACATTGATCCACCAGAGTCACTGCATGTGTGTTCTTTTCCTAAACCACATTGATCCACTTGAGTCATTGCATGTGTATTACTTTCCTATACCACATTGATCCACTGGAGTCACTTCATTTGTGTTCTTTTCCTAAACCACATGGATCCACTAGAGTCACTTGATGTGTGTTCTTTTCCTAAACCGCATTGATCCAGTACAGTCATTGCATGTGTGTTCTTTTCCTATACCACATTGATCCACTAGAGTCACTTCATGTTTGTTCTTTTCCTAATCCACATTCATCCACTACAGTCATTGCTTGCGTGTTCTCTTCCAAAACCACATTGATCCACTACAGTCATTGCATGTGTGTTCATTTTTCTAAACCACATTAATCCGTTGGGGTCACTCCATGTGTGTTCTTTTCCTAAGCCACATTGATCCACTACAGTTATTGCATGTGTGTTATTTTCCTAAACCACATTGATCCACTAGAGTCACTTCATGTGTTTTCTTTTTCCTAAACCACGTTGATCCACTATAGTCACTACATGTGTGTTCTTTTCTTATACCACATTGATCCACTTGAGTCACTCCATGTGTGTTCTTTTATTATACCACATTGATCCACTTGAGTCACACCATGTGTTTTTTCCTAAACCACATTGATCCACTTGTGACACTGCATGTGTGTTCTTTTCCTAAACCACATTGATCCACTAGAGCATTGCATTTGTGTTATTTTCCTAAACCACATGGATCCACTGGTGACATTCCATGTGTGTTGTTTTCCTAAACCACATTGATCCACTAGAGTCTCTGCATGTGTTTTCTTTTCCTAAACCACATTGATCCATTATAGTCACTTCATGTGTGTTCTTTTCCTAAACCACATGGATCCACTAGAGTCCATTCATGTGTGTTCTTTTCCTAAACCACATGGATCCACTACTGACATTGCATGTGGGTTCTTTTCCTAAACAACATTGATCCACCAGAGTCACTACATGTGTGTTCTTTTCCTAAACCACATTGATCCACTTGAGCCTTTGTATGTGTGTTCCTTTCCTATACCACATTGATCCACTGGAGTCACTGCATGTGTGTTCTTTTCCTAAACCACATGGATCCACTTGAGTCATTGCATGTGTGTTCTTTTCCTAAACCACATTAATCCACTATAGTCATTGCATGTGTGTTCTTTTCCAAAACCACGTTGATCCACTAGAGTCACTTCACGTGTGTTCTATTCCTAATCCACATTGATCCAATGGTGACATTGCATGTGTTTTCTTTTCCTAAACCACATTGATCCACTATAGTAATTGCAGGTGTGTTCTTTTCCTAAACCACATTGATCCGCTAGAGTCACTACATGTGTATTCTTTTCCTAAACCACATTGATCCACTACAGTTATTACATGTGTGTTCTTTTCCTAAACCACATTGATCCACTAGAGTCACTGCATGTGTTTTCTTTTTTGTAAACCATATTGATCCACTATAGTCACTACATGTGTGTTCTTTTCCTAAACAACATTGATCAACTACAGTCACTGCATGTGTGTTCTTTTCCTAAACCACATGGATCCACTAGTGACAATGCATTTGTGTTCCTCTCCTAAACCACATAGATCCACTAGAGTCACTTCATTTGTGCTCTTTTCCTAAGCCACATTGATCCAATGGTGACATTGCATGTGTGTTCTTTTCCTAAACCACATTGATCCACTTGTGAAATTGCATTTGTGTTCTTTTCCTAAAACACATTGATCCACCGGAGTCACTGCATGTGTGTTCTATTAGTAAATCACATTGATCCACTAGAGTCACTGCATGTGTGTTCTTTTCCTAAACCACATGGATCCACTAGAGTCATTGCATGTGTGTTTTCCTAAACCACATTGATCCACTTATGACACTGCATGTGTGTTATTTTCCTAAACCACATTGATCCACTAGAGTCATTGCATGTGTGTTCTTTTCCTAAACCACATGGATCCACTTGTGACATTCCATATGTGTTGTTTTCCTAAACCACATTGATCCACGAGTCTCTGCATGTGTTTTGTTTTCCTAAACCACATTGATCGACTAGACTCAGTGCATGTGTGTTCTTTTGCTAAACCACATGGATCCACTAGAGTCCCTGCATGTGTGTTCTTTTCCTAAACCACATGGATCCACTAGTGACATTGCATGTGTGTTCTTTTCCTAAACCACAATGATCCACCAGAGTCACTTCATGTGTGTTCTTTTCCTAAACCACATTGATCCACTTGAGTCATTGTATGTGTGTTCCTTTCATATACCACGTTGATCCACTAGAGTCACTAAATGTGTGTTCTTTTCATAAACCACATGGATCCACTTGAGTCATTTCATGTGTGTTCTTTTCCTAAACCACATTGATCCACTACAGTCATTGCATGTGTGTTCTTTTCCTAAACCACAGTGATACACTAGAGTCACTTCATGTGTGTTCTATTCCTAATCCACATTGATCCACTAGAGTCATTGCATGTGTGTTCTTTTCGTAAACCACATTGATCCACTACAGTAATTGCATGTATGTTATTTTCATAAACCACATTTATCCGCTAGAGTCACTGCATGTGTATTCTTTTCCTAAACCACATTGATCCACTACAGTTATTACATGTGTGTTCTTTTCCTAAACCACATTGATCCACTAGAGTCACTACGTGTGTTTTCTTTTTCGTAAACCATATTGATCCACTATAGTCACTACATGTGTGTTCTTTTCCTAAACAAAATGGATCAACTACAGTCACTGCATGTGTGTTCTTTTCCTAAACCACATGGATCCACTAGTGACATTGCATTTGTGTTCTTTTCCTAAACCACATAGATCTACTAGAGTCACTTCATTTGTGCTCTTTTCCTAAGCCACATTGATCCAATGGTGACATTGCATGTGTGTTCTCTTCCTAAACCACATTGATCCACTTGTGAAATTGCATTTGCGTTCTTTTCCTAAAACACATTGATCCACCGGAGTCACTGCATGTGTGTTCTATTAGTAAATCACATTGATCCACTAGAGTCACTTCATGTGTGTTCTTTTCCTAAACCACATGGATCCACTAGAGTCATTGCATTTGTGTTTTTGTAAACCAAATTTATCCACTTGTGACACTGCATGTGTGTTCTTTTCCTAAACCACATTGATCCACTGGATTCATTGCATGTGTGTTCTTTTCCTAAACCACATTGATCCACTTATGACATTCCATGTGTGTTGTTTTCCTAAACCACATTGATCCACTAGAGTCTCTGCATGTGTTTTATTTTCCTAAACCACATTGATCGAATAGAGTCACTTCATGCGTGTTCTTTTCCTAAACCAGATCGATCCACTTCAGTCATTGCATGTGTGATCTTTTCCTAAACCACATTGATCCACTATAGTCATTGCATGTGTGTTCTTTTTCCTAAACCACATTAATCCGCTGGAGTCACTCCATGTGTGTTCTTTTCCTAAACCACATTGATCCACTACAGTTATTGCATGTGTGTTATTTTCCTAAACCACATTGATCCACTAGAGTCACTGCATGTGTTTTCTTTTTGCTAAACCACATTGATCCACTATAGTAACTACATGTGTGTTCTTTTCCTAAACAACATGGATCAACTAGAGTCACCGCATGTGTGTTCTTTTCATAAACCACATGGATCCACTAGTGACATTGCATTTGTGATCTTTTCCTAAACCACATAGATCCACTAGAGTCACTTTATGTGTGTTCTTTTCCTAAACCAAATTGATCCAATGGTTACAATGCATGTGTGTTCTTTTCCTAAACCACATTGATCCAATTATGAAATTGCATGTGTGTTATTTTCATATACCACATTGATCCACTTGAGTCACTCCATGTGTGTGATATACCTAAATCACATTGATCGACTATAGTCACTGCATGTGAGTTCTTTTCCTAAACCACATGGATCCACTAGAGTCATTGCATGTGTGTTTTCCTAAACCACATTGATATACTTGTGACACTACACGTGTCTTCTTTTCCTAAACCACATTGATCCACTAGAGTCATTGCATGTGTGTTCTTTTCCTAAACCACATGGATCCACTGGTGACATTCCATGTGTGTTGTTTTCCTAAACCACATTGATCCACTAGAGTCTCTGCATGTGTTTTATTTTCCTAAACCACATTGATCCACTATAGTCACTGGATGTGTGTTCTTTTCCTAAACCACATGGATCCACTAGAGTCCATTCATGTGTGTTCTTTTCCTAAACAACATGGATCCACTACTGACATTGCGTGTTTGTTCTTTTCCTAAACCACATTGATCCACCAGAGTCACTACATGTGTGTTCTTTTCCTAAACCACATTGATCCACTTGAATCATTGTATGTGTGTTCCTTTCCTATACCAAGTTGACCCACTAGAGTCACTGCATGTGTGTTCTTTTCCTAAACCACATTGATCCACCAGAGTCACTACATGTGTGTTTTTTTCCTAAACCACATTGATCCACTTGAGTCATTGTATGTGTGTTCCTTTCCTATACCACGTTGATCCACTAGAGTCACTGCATGTGTGTTCTTTTCCTAAACCACATGGATCCACTTGAGTCACTACATGTGTGTTCTTTTCCTAAACCACATTGATCCACTACAGTCATTGCATGTCTGTTCTTTTCCTAATCCATAGTGATACACTAGAGTCACTTCATGTGTGTTCTATTCCTAATCCACATTGATCCACTAGAGTCATTGCATGTGTGTTCTTTTCCTAAACCACATTGATCCACTACAGTAATTGCATGTCTGTTCTTTTCCTAAACCACATTGATCCGCTGGAGTCACTACAAGTGTATTCTTTTCCTAAACCACATTGATCCACTACAGTTATTACATGTGTGTTCTTTTCCTAAACCAGATTGATCCACTAGAGTCACTGCATGTGTTTTCTTTTTCGTAAACCATATTGATACACTATAGTCACTACATGTGTGTTATTTTCCTAAACAACATGGATCAACTAGAGTCGCTGCATGTGTGTTCTTTTCCTAAACTACATGGATCCACTAGTGACATTGCATTTGTGTTCTTTTCCAAAACCACATAGATCCACTAGAGTCACTTCATTTGTGTTCTTTTCCTAAACCACATTGATCCAATGGTGACATTGCATGTGTGTTCTTTTCCTAAACCACATTGATCCACTTGTGAAATTGCATTTGTGTTCTTTTCCTAAAACACATTGATCCACTAGAGTCACTACATGTGTGTTCTATTCCTTAATCACATTGATCCACTACAGTCACTGCATGTGTGTTCTTTTCCTAAACCACATGGATCCACTAGATTCATTGCATGTGTGTTTTCCTAAACCACATTGATCCACTTGTGACACTACATGTGTGTTATTTTCCTAAACCACATTGATCCACTAGAGTCATTGCATGTGTGTTCTCTTCCTAAACCACATGGATCCACTTGTGACATTCCATGTGTGTTGTTTTCCTAAACCACATTGATCCACTAGAGTCCCTACATGTGTGTTCTTTTCCTAAACCACATGGATCCACTAGTGACATTGCATGTGTGTTCTTTTCCTAAACCACATTCATCCACCAGAGTCACTTCATGTGTGTTCTTGTCCTAAACCACATTGATCCACTTGAGTCATTGTATGTGTGTTCCTTTCCTATACCACGTTGATCCACTAGAGTCACTTCATGTGTGTTCTTTTCCTAAACCACATGGATCCACTTGAGTCCCTTCATGTGTGTTCTTTTCGTAAACCACATTGATCCACTACAGTCATTGCATGTGTGTTCTTTTCCTAAACCATAGTGATACACTAGAGTCACTTCATGTGTGTTCTGTTCCTAATCCACACTGATCCACTGGAGTCATTGCATGTGTGTTCTTTTCCTAAACCATATTGATCCACTATAGTCATTGAATGTGTGTTCTTTTCCTAAACCACATTGATCCGCTTGAGTGACTGTATGTGTATTCTTTACCTAAACCACATTGATCCACTACAGTTATTACATGTGTGTTCTTTTCCTAAACCACATTGATCCACTAGAGTCACTTTATGTGTGTTCTTTTCTTAACCAAATTGATCCAATGGTTACAATGCATGTGTGTTCCTTTCCTAAACCACATTGATCCAAAATTGCATGTGTGTTCTTTTCTTATACCTCATTGATCCACTTGAGTCACTCCACGTGTGTTCTATTCCTAAATCACATTGATCGACTAGAGTCACTGCATGTGAGTTCTTTTCCTAAACCACATGGATCCACTAGAGTCATTGCATGTGTGTTTTCCTAAACCACATTGATCCACTTGTGACACTGCATGTGTCTTCTTTTCCTAAACCACATTGATCCACTAGAGTCAATGCATGGGTGTTCTTTTCCTAAACCACATGGATCCACTGGTGACATTCCATGTGTGTTGTTTTCCTAATCCACATTGATCCACTAGAATCTCTGCATGTGTTTTCTTTTCCTAAACCACATTGATCCACTATAGTCACTGCATGTGTGTTCTTTTCCTAAACCACATGGATCCACTAGAGTCCATTGATGTTTGTTCTTTTCCTAAACAACATGGATCCACTACTGACATTGCATGTGTGTTCTTTTCCTAAACCACATTGATCCACCAGAGTCACTACATGTGTGTTCTTTTCCTAAACCACATTGATCCACTTGAGTCATTGTATGTGTGTTCCGTTCCTATACCACGTTGATCCACTGGAGTCACTGCATGTGTGTTCTTTTCCTAAACCACATGGATCCACTTGAGTCACTACATGTGTGTTCTTTTCCTAAACCACATTGATCCACTACAGTCATTGCATGTGTGTTCTTTTCCTAATCCACAGTGATACACTAGAGTCACTTCATGTGTGTTCTATTCCTAATCCACATTGATCCACTTGAGTCAATGCATGTGTGTCCTTTTCCTAAACCACATTGATCCACTACAGTAATTGCATGTGTGTTCTTTTCCTAAACCACATTGATCCGCTTGAGTCACTGCATGTGTATTCTTTTCCTAAACCACATTGATCCACTACAGTTATTACATGTGTGTTCTTTTCCAAAACCACATTGATCCACTAGAGTCACCACATGTGTTTTCTTTTTCGTAAACCATATTGATCCACTATAGTCACTACATGTGTGTTCTTTTCCTAAACAACATGGATCAACTAGAGTCGCTGCATGTCTGTTCTTTTCCTAAACCACATGGATCCACTATTGACATTGTATTTGTGTTCTTTTCCTAAACCACATAGATCCACTAGAGTCACTTCATTTGTGTTCTTTTCCTAAACCACATTGATCCAATGGTGACATTGCATGTGTTTTCTTTTCCTAAACCACATTGATCCACTTGTGAAATTGCATTTGTGTTCTTTTCCTAAAACACATTGATCCACTAGAGTCACTACATGTGTGTTCTATTCCTAAATCACATTGATCCACTAGAGTCACTGCATGTGTATTCTTTTCCTAAACCACATGGATCCACTAGAGTCATTGCATGTGTGTTTTTCTAAACCACATTGATCCACTTGTGACACTGCATGTGTGTTCTTTTCCTAAACCACATTGATCCACTAGAGTCATTGCATGTGTGTTCTTCTAAACCACATTGATCCACTTGTGACACTGCATGTGTGTTCTTTTCCTAAACCACATTGATCCACTAGAGTCATTGCATGTGTGTTCTTTTCCTAAACCACATGGATCCACTTGTGACATTCCATGTGTGTTGTTTTCCTAAACCACATTGATCCACTAGAGTCTCTACATGTGTTTTATTTTCCTAAACCACATTGATCGACTACAGTCACTGCATGCGTGTTCTTTTCCTAAACCACATGGATCCACTAGAGTCCCTGAATGTGTGGTCTTTTCCTAAACCACATAGATCCACTAGTGACATTGCATGTGTGTTCTTTTCCTAAACCACATTGATCCACCAGAGTCACTGCATGTGTGTTCTTTTCCTAAACCATATTGATCCACTTGAGTCATTGTATATGTGTTCCATTCCTATACTACGTTGATCCACTGGAGTCACTGCATGTGTGTTCTTTTCCTAAACCACATAGATCCACTTGAGTCACTTCATGTGTGTTCTTTTCCTAAACCACATTGATCCACTACAGTCATTGCACGTGTTTTTTTCCTAAACCACATTGATACACGAGAGTCACTTCATGTGTGTTCTATTCCTAATCCACATGGATCCATTGGAGTCATTGCATGTGTGTTCTTTTCCTAAACCATATTGATCCACTACAGTCATTGCATGTGTGTTCTTTTCCTAAACCACATCGATCCGCTTGAGTGACCGCATGTGTATTCTTTACCTAAACCACATTGATCCACTACAGTTATTACACGTGTGTTCTTTTCCTAAACCACATTGATCCACTAGAGTCACTGCATGTGTTTTCTTTTTCGTAGACCATATTGATCCACTATAGTCACTACATGTGTGTTCTTTTCCTAAACAACATGGATCAACTAGAGTCATTTCATGTGTGTTGTTTTCCTAAACCACATGGATCCACTAGAGTCACTTCATTTGTGTTCTTTTCCTAAACCACATTCATCCAATGGTGACATTGCATGTGTGTTCTATTCCTAAACCACATTGATCCACTTGTGAAATTGCATTTGTGTTCTTTTCCTAAAACACATTGATCCACTAGAGTCACTGCATGTGTGTTTTATTCCAAAATCACATTGATCCACTAGAGTCATTGCATGTGTGTTCTTTTCCTAAACCACATGGATCCACTAGAGTCATTGCATGTGTGTTTTCCTGAACCACATTGATCCACTTGTGACACTGCATGTGTGTTCTTTTCCTAAACACATTGATCCACTAGAGTCATTGCATATGTGTTCTTTTTCTAAACCACATGGATCCACTAGTGACATTCCATGTGTGTTGTTTTCCTAAACCACATTGATCCACTAGAGTCTCTGCATGTGTTTTCTTTTCCTAAACCACATTGATCCACTAGAGTCACTTCATGTGTGTTCTTTTCCTAAACCACATGGATCCACTAGTGACATTGCATGTGTGTTCTTTTCCTAAACGACATTCATCCACCAGAGTCACGGTACGTGTGTTATTTTCCTAAACAACATTGATACACTTGAGTCATTGTATGTGTGTTCCTTTCCTATACCATGTTGATCCACTAGAGTCACTGCATGTGTGTTCTTTTCCTGAACCACATGGATCCACTTGAGTCACTACATGTATGTTATTTTCCTAAACCACATTGATCCACTACAGTCAATGCATGTGTGTTCTTTTCCTAAACCACATTGATACACTGGAGTCACTTCATGTGGGTTCTATTCCTAATCCATATTGATCCACTAGAGTCATTGCATGTGTGTTCTTTTCCTAAACCACATTGATCCACTACAGTTATTGCATGTGTGTTCTTTTCCTAAACCACATTGATCCACTGAAGTCACTGCATGTGTATTGTTTTCCTAAACCACAATGATCCACTACAGTTAATACATGTGTGTTCTTTTCCTAAACCACATTGATCCACAAGAGTCACTGAATGTGTTTTATTTTTCCTAAACCATATTGATCCACTATAGTCACTACATGTGTGTTCTTTTCCTAAACAACATGGATCAACTAGAGTCACTGCGTGTGTGTTCTTTTCCTAAACCACATGGATCTAATGGTTACATTGCATGTGTGTTCTTTTCCTAAACCACATTGATCCACTTGTGAAATTGCATTTGTGTTCTTTTCCTAAAACACATTGATCCACTGGAGTCACTACATGTGTGTTCTATTCCTAAATCACATTGATCCACTAGAGTCATTGCATTTGTGTTTTCCTAGACCACATTGATCCACTTGTGAAATTGCATTTGTGTTCTTTTCCTAAAACACATTGATCCACTAGAGTCACTGCATGTGTGTTCTTTTCCTAAACCACACTAAACCACATGGATCCACTAGAGTCATTGTATGTGTTTTTTCCTAAACCACATTGATCCACTAGTGACATTGCATGTGTGTTCTTTTCCTAAACCACATGGATCCACTGGTGAGATTCCATGGGATTTTTCCTAAACCACATTGATCCACTGGTGACATTGCATGTGTGTTCTTTTCCTAAACCACATGGATCCACTGGTGAGATTCCATGGGATTTTTCCTAAACCACATTGATCCACTAGTCACTACATGTGTGTTCTTTTCCTAATCCACATGGATTCACTAGTGACATTGCATGTGTGTTCTTTTCCTGAACCACATTGATCCACCAGAGTCACTGCATATGTGTTCTTTTCCTAAACCACATTGATCCACTTGAGTCATTGTGTGTGTGTTCCTTTCCTATACCACATTGATCCACTGGAGTCACTGCATGTGTGTTCTTTTCCTAAACCACATGGATTCACTTGAGTCACTTCATGTGTGTTCTTTTCCTAAACCACATTGATCCACTACATTCATTGGATGTGTGTTCTTTTCCTAAACCACATTGATACACTAGAGTCACTTCATGTGTGTTCTATTGCTAATCCACATTGATCCACTAGAGTCAATGCATGTGTGTTCTTTTCCTAAACCACATTGATCCACTACAGTCATTGCATGTGTGTTCTTTTCCTAAACCACATTGATTCACTGTAGTCACTGCATGTGTATTCTTTTCCTAAACCACGTTGATCCACTATAGTTATTACATGTGTGTTCTTTTCCTAAACCACATTGATCCACTAGAGTCACTTCATGTGATCTCTTTTTCCTAAACTATATTGATCCACTATAGTCACTACATGTGTGTTCTTTTCCTAAACAACATGGATCAACTAGAGTCACTACATGTGTGTTCTTTTCCTAAACAACATGGATCCACTAGTGACATTGCATTTGTCTTCTTTTCCTAAACCACATTGATCCAATGGTGACATTGCATGTGTGTTCTTTTCCTAAACCACATTGATCCACGAGAGTCATTCCATGTGTGTTCTTTTCCTAAACCACATTGATCCACTATAGTCATTGCATGTGTGTTCTTTTCCTAAACCACATTGATCCGCTGGAGTCACTGCATGTGTATTCTTTTCCTAAACCATGTTGATCCACTACAGTTATTACATGTGTGTTCTTTTCCTAAACCACATTGATCCACTACAGTCACTTCATGTGTTTTCTTTTTCCTAAACCATATTGATCCACTATAGTCACTACATGTGTATTCTTTTCCTAAACAACATGGATCAACTAGAGTCACTACATGTCTATTCTTTTCCTAAACCACATGGATCCACTAGTGACATGGCATTTGTCTTCTTTTCCTAAACCACATTGATCCAATCGTGACATTGCACGTGTGTTCTTTTCCTAAGCCACATTGATCCAGTTGTGAAATTGCATTTGTGTTCTTTTCCTAAAACACATTGATCCACTGGAGTCACTGCATGTGTGTTCTATTCCTAAATAACATTGATCCACGAGAGTCATTGCACGTGTGTTCTTGTCCTAAACCACATGGATCCACTAGAGTCCCTGCATGTGTGTTTTCCTAAACCACATTGATCCACTGGTGACATTGCATGTGTGTTCTTTTCCTAAACCACATTGATCCACGAGAGTCATTGCATGTGTGTTCTTTTCCTAAACCACATGGATCAAATGTTGACATTCCACGCGTTTTTTTCATAAACCACATTTATCCACTAGAGTCACTGCATGTGTTTTCTTTTCCTAAACCACATTGATCCTCTAGAGTCACTACATTTGTGTTCTTTTCCTAAACCACATGGATCAACTAGAGTCACTTCATGTGTGTTCTTTCCTAAACCACATGGATCCACTAGTGACTGTGCATGTGTGTTCTTTTCCTAAACCAAATGATCCACCAGAGGCACAACATGTGTGTTCATTTCCTAAACCACATTGATCCACTAGAGTCATTGCATGGGTGTTCTTTTCCTAAACCACATTGATCCACAAGAGTCACTTCATAAGTGTTCTTTTCCAAAGCCACATGGATCCACAATAGTCACTACATATGTGTTCTTTTCCTAAACCACATTGATCCAATACAGTCATTGCATGTGTTTTCTTTTCCTAAACCAGATTGATCCACTAGAATCACTACATGTGTGTTCTTTTCCTAATCCATATTGATCGACTGGAGTTATTGCATGTGTGTTCTTTTTCTAAACTACATGGATCCACTGGTGACATTCCATGTCTTTTTCCTAAACCACATTTATCCACTAGAGTCACTGCATGTGTTTTCTTTTCCTAAACCACACTGATCCACTAGAGTCACTACATGTGTGTTCTTTTCCTAAACCACATGGATCAACTAGAGTCACTGAATGTGTGTTCTTTTCCTAAACCACATGGATCCACTAGTGACATTGCATGGGTGTTCTTTTCCTAAACCACATTGATCCACGAGAGTCATTGCATGTGTGTTCTTTTCCTAAACCACATGGATCAACTGGTGACATTCCATGTGTTTTTTTCCTAAACCACATTTATCCCCTAGAGTCACTGCATGTGTTTTCTTTTCATAAACCACATTGATCCACTAGAGTCACTACATGTGTGTCCTTTTCCTAAACCACAGGGATCAACTAGAGTCACTGCATGTGTGTTCTTTCCTAAACCACATGGATCCACTAGTGACATTGCATGTGTCTTCTTTTTCTAAACCAAATGATCCACTAGAGTCACAACATGTGTGTTCATTTCCTAAACCACATTGATCCACTAGAGTCATTGCATGGGTGTTCTTTTCCTAAACCACATTGATCCACTAGAGTCACTTCATAAGTGTTCTTTTCCAAAGCCACATGGATCCACAATAGTCACTACATATGTGTTCTTTTCCTAAACCACATTGATCCAATAAAGTCATTGCATGTGTTTTCTTTTCCTAAACCAGATTGATCAACTAGAATCACTACATGTGTGTTCTTTTCCTAATCCATATTGATCGACTGGAGTCACTGCATGTGTGTTCTTTTCCTAAACCACATGGATCCACTAGTGACATTGCATGTGTGTTCTTTTCCTAAACCACATTGATCCACCAGAGTTACAACATGTGTGTTCTTTTCCTAAACCACATTGATCCACTCGAGTCATTGCATGGGTGTTCTTTTCCTAAACCACATTGACCCACTAGAGTCACTTCATGTGTGTTCTTTTCCAAAACCACATGGATCCACTAGAGTCACTACATATGTGTTCTTTTCCTAAACCAGATTGATCCACTGCAGTCATTGCACGTGTGTTCTTTTCCTAAACCACATTGATCCACTATAATCATTACATGTGTTCTTTTCCTAATCCATATTGATCCACTGGAGTCATTGTATGTGTGTTCTTTTCCTAAACCACATTGACCCACTAGAGTCACTTCATGTGTGTTCTTTTCCTAAACCACATTCATCCACTTGAATCATTATGTGTGTGTTCTTTTCCTAAATCACATTGATCCACTAGAGTCACTACATGTGTGTTGTTTTCCTAAAACACATTTACCCGCTATAGTCATTGCATGTGTGTTCGTTTCCTAAACCACATTGATCCACTAGAGTCACTACATGTGTTTTCTTTTCCTAAACCACATTGATCTACTAGAGTCACTAAATATGTGTTCTTTTCCTAAACCACATGGATCCACTAGAGTCACTGCATATGTGTTCTTTTCCTAAACCACATGGATCGACTAGTGACATTGCATGTGTGTTCTTTTCCTAAACCACATAGATCAACTAGTCACTTGATGTGTGTTCTTTTCCTAAACCACATTGATACAATGGTGACATTGCATCTGTGTTCTTTTCCTAAACCATATTGGTCCACTTGTGACATTGCATGTGTGTTCTTTTCGTAAACCACATTGATCCACTGGAGTCACTTCATGTGTGTTCTATTCCTAAATCACATTGATCCACTAGAGTCACTGCATGTGTGTTCTTTTCCTAAACCACATGGATCCATTAGAGTCATTGCATGTGTTTTCCTAAACCGCATTGATCCACTTGTAACATTGCATGTGTGTTCTTTTCCTAAACCACATTGATCCACTAGAGTCATTACATGTTTGTTGTGGGCCCCCCGGATTAACCCTTCGAGAATCCATGTTATGCATACACCACGATCCCATGATCAGTTAGTCGTAGCACATAACCAACAAGTATCAAAGTAAACATCCCTTACTTAAGCGGATACACGTCAAACCTTACATGCCACTATGGATACATCAATAATCATCAGCGAAACTTCATCAAGCCATGCCTTAACCTATAGGCAACTGACTGGGAGAACGTCCTAGCTCGCATAGTCATCAACGTCACCTTCTTCTTGATATGTGACCATGTTAATAGCCAGGGACAATGCCAGTGAGTACTTTGAATGTACTCGCAAACCACCTTAAGATAATAAAGATAAGAGGATATGCAATATAGCTGTGGTAGTAGGAGGGATCCATGAGAGGTTCTTTTCTAAAATATTTTCTCTTGTAGATACGGCATCTCCATATCTTTGTTAAAAACTTCTGTAAAACATTCTGGAAACCTCTTGAAAAGTTTGAAAACACTAGGAATGGGGTCCCCCATTTGTTCCTTCCTTCCGGTCATCCCATGACCAACCTTTGTCCTTCCTTTCCAACCATCCCATGGTAATTTTACCAAGATTTAATGAGAAGGAAAAGTAATTAAAACAATTATTATTCCATTTTAGCCATTTAAGAAAATGGGCAAAAAGAAATAATAAAACTCAACAAATATACTTATTTTCGAAGTGGAAAGATAGGATATGACATATAGTCCTAAAATGTGCTTAAAGTTGGAGGTGTGATTTGGAGAAAAACAAACTTGCCTTTATAGAGAGGGTTTTGGAGGTTTTGTTCATTAAAGAAATTAAATAGGTTTTGGTTCATAATAATTATGGATAATATTTGATAAATATTAATAATCAAGGTAGATAATTTACACAAGGTGTATCTAGCATTTGCAACCTTGGGTGTTGATAATCAAAGTTGATTTTGGTGGAAACATGAGATTAAGGATCTAAGGTAATGTTATTTTTATTACCTTCAAAACCTTGTTGGATCTTGAAGCTCAAAGCTCCCCTTGGGGCATGAAATATATGGATGGATATACCAAGTTATGTAGGTCACCATGGTACAAGAAGTTGAGCTTTATCATGCTTGAGTTCTCCATGGATTGATTTCAAACTGTGAATAAAATAAGCCTGCCAAAGCAGATTATCAGATAGCCTTCAAAACCTTGTGGGTTTTGAAGCCCAAGGATCCATTTGTAACAAGGGAAGTAGGTATTTATATACCTTTATGAGTACAACACAACCATGCAAAGAGTTGGTCCAAATAAGGTATGATGAAGGTGTGAGCTTCTGACCAAGTAGGCTAGTTGATAAGATTTGCAGGAAATGTTATTTTCTTGCCCGCAAAACCATCAAGAACAAGTGGATTGGAGGATGATATAGCCAAGATAAAAAGTGGGCCTTGGTAGTACTTATGATGGTCTACAATATGTTTCAATTGGATTTCAAAGAATACACAAGGGTTAGAAATGGGGGAGACTCCAAACTGGCATCTTGATAACATTTCCAGACTTAAGCCATATTTTAGCTGATTTGGGGTTTTTGACTAGAGTATAAGAGGGGATGTTTTTGATTGTTTGCAAGGTACCAAAGCATCATCAAATGTAAGATTTTGAAGTTAATCTTGAGTAGAATATATCCATGCTTGATATTGGTCTTCATTGGCTTGGAAGCTTCTAGAATGGATCACTTCGGAATTGATCTGGTTAAGGGTTTTAGATGATCTCTTAGTGGCTATAGCTCATATCCATATTTGTATTCTTTCTTAGGGTTGTGATCTTAAAGTGCCTCGATCCTAGTGGATGAGCTCCTAGAGTATCTCAGACTACTTCCTAAGCAAACAATTCAAAAAGCAGATCAAGGCAAATCCTTAGCCAGTAGATCAAGGCAATTCATCTTAACAAGCAACCCAAGCTATTATTAGAGTTACCATCAAGCCTAACTTGAGGTAAGGATGTGTAAGAGGTTGGAGTTTGAACAAGGTAAGGTCGTTGGTACATCTACCAAAACTAGAGTTCAAAAGTTTTATAAAAAGGTTTTAGAGAAACCTAGAGGTAAGAGTATTTTGAAGCTTCTGTCTTGAAAACATAAGGAGATTATATCTTATAGATCCCCATAATTTTGTCAATGGAAGATACTAATTTTTTTTGGTTTGCAACTGCATCTTGGCTCAGGTTTTTGGAATGCCAGAACATTTGAGAATATGAAAAATAAGCCAAGGCAGTTTTTTGTGAAATAGCTGTTGTCAACTGTGGTGAGGTAAGAAGTATATCATGTACTATACATTCAGATGCATAAGCACAAACAAACAAACAAGCAAACACTATATCACGCAACAAGCATTTTTTTTTTGTTCCCCCCTGATTTTTGCAATCTAGACAACTAATCAGGGTTGCTGAAATTGGGATGTTAAAGACCTTTCCCCCTTAAAAGAATCTCGTCCCGAGATTCGGGAGAGTATGGTTAGTGGATTTGTGTCGGGTTAGTACTATTTGTTTCAATCATTCTAGTTTATGGGCTTTGACCTTGCGCGTGGTTACTGTATTCGTAGAGTGGAACTTCAGTCTTCTTTGATGCACGGAGAGTTGAGCAGGCTTTAGTCTTGGTTGCTATGGATGATCTTCCTTCTATAAGGATTTACGGATCTTCTCTTACGGGCTTATCGTATCCTAGTTTACGTCTCTGGGTCTAACTTTTGCGGTTGCTTTTGCCATATGGTTATTCTATTTTGTGGGAAAGACGTAGTCTTTACCGCGTAGGGTTGAACTAGGGTGGCTCAGAGTTAACGCAGTCCTTCCTTCTTCGAATCGCTAGATGAGGTTTGAAGACTATCGCGAATCTTCCCGCTGGAGTGGAAATCTTCAGATGACGTCTGCCAATTGGGTCCTATGAGGCTCATATACTACTGTTATTCGTACTTAGCCTATCGAGACAGTTGAATTAGTAGATCGTCTAGGAAGGTTAGAGCTAATGGGGTTAGTGCTTCAGTGGTCCTTCAGGCGGGTCTTCAGCAGGAGTAGTAGAGAGTCTTCGTACAATCTTTAGTTATCTTATCATGTAATAGCTCGTGAGTTGATGCTTGGCGAGAAGATGTCAGATGTGGAAACCTTTCTGAAGTATCTCTCAATAGATAGTCTTCGAGGTTTGAGTTGGGAAAGACACGGTCTTTCCACCTTAGAGCTTCGCTAAGGTCCATTCGAGGGTGGTGCCGATCTTCTGTCTTGGAGTGTTGGCAGGATGCTGGAGAAGGCTATATCTCCTTGGGTCTTGAGTTGAGGTCCTCGAGTGTCGTTCTATTGTGTGAACCTTGTCGTGGGTGGTTTCCTAACGAAGGTTTGAAGGGGTTAGCTTAGGGCAAGTTAGCGGTTAACAACTCTTCTTGCTACTATTCGGTCAAGGTAGGGTAGCTAACTTCGTAGAAAACATATTCACTTGAACTCTTTGCATTGCTTTTGCTCGATGGTAGAGTAAACTTGGTGTCTTCATGCATCCTTGTCTTCAGGGATTTGAAGTATTTTGGCCTTCTCGTGAGGAACTTCCTATTGGTTGGACCGAGTGATCAATTTCTAGTGAGTCTCTCGGAGATGTAGGAAGTTCTAATATACCGAAGGTTAGGGGAGTCAGGTCTTCACTTTTTGTCTTGGTTAGCAAGTCTTGGGGTTTCTTGTGGGTAGTGAAGATCCTTTGGTGGTAGACTTCCAGCTTCAATGGGACTCCGGTTATTGTTGGTCGATGAATGATGGTGTGTAGTGTCGATGACGAGTCTTGAGAAGTGAGTTTGACAAAGTGTGCCATCCTGATACGAAAAAGTCTTCATGGGTTTTCTAACCTGATGAAGTCGAACTCAGGGTTCTAGCGATGCTTTTCCTCTCCTGTCTCCCAAGGTTAGTCTAGGTTCTTGTTAACGACAACTAACATGGGGGTGGGAGTTACTTGGTGGGTCTTGATCCTTTCAACACATTCGACTAGGGTCAGACAGGCCAAAACATTCATACGAGGTAAATCGGGCGATGGGATCGCAGTGTTCTTCGTAGACAGCACACATCAAGCAACACAGTAAGCACTTAGGCAAGCAAACACGGCCTACTATTGGGACCAAGGAGTTAACTACTCGTGATATAGGGGAATCCTATCTTAGGACTATTTATCCTAGAGATCACGGTATTGATGTCTGGTTCAGTATCTTGCGAATGAAGCCTTCGTCGTGTCTTCGGATGCTTCTCGATAGTGCAGTACTTGATTTCTTCTAGTTATGGGGATTCCGCTTGTAGGGCGATCTCGTAGTCTCCTTGTGTTTGCTGGTAGTTGCTTCTCTTCATCTTGTCTTCATCGTCTTCACTGGGTTCTAGGTCGTAGTTATTTGAAATCTTTAGATTTGAATTTTTGGACGAGAATAAGAAGTAGAACTTTTCTGAAAGATTTTGAGAAAGTAGTTTTCGAAATCCTGTGTTTCCAAAATAGGTTTCCTGTCTAACGGCCATGCTAACTAAGGTTCTCCTATAGTCAGGATGGCTCTGATACCAAGTCTGTGGGCCCCCCGGATTAACCCTCTGAGAATCCCTGTTATGCATACACCATGATCCCATGATCGGTTAGTCATGGAACATAACCGACAAGTATCAAAGTAAACATCCCTTACTTAAGAGGTTACATGCCATTATGGCTACATCAATAATCATCAGCGGAACTTCATCAAGCGTAGCGCCCGAGCCATGCCTAACCTACAGGCAACTGACTGGGAGAACGTCCTAGCTCGCATAGTATCAACATCACCTTCTTCTTGATATCTGGCCAAGTTAATAGCCAGGGACAATGCTAGTGAGTACTTTAAATGTACTCGCAAACCACCTTAAGATAATAAAAATAAGAGGATATGCAATATAGCTGTGGTAGTAGGAGGGCTCCATGGGAGGTTCTTTTATAAAATATTTTCTCTTGTAGATATAGCATCTCCATATCTTTGTTAAAAACTTTTTTAAAACATTCTGGAAACCTCTTGAAAAGTTTTAAAACACAAGGAATGGGGTCCCCCATTTGTTCCTTCTTTCTGGTCTTCCCATGACCAACCTTTCTCCTTCCTTTCCGACCATCCCATGGTCAAAACATTTCCAAAGCCTTTGCTTTTTTGATATCCTTTTTGAAAACAAAACTAGCACCGCTCTACAACAGCCTTTCCAACCGTCGATGACCGCGGACATGGCTATTGGAATAGAATTGCACTCTGCATAGGTTGTACACTTTTCCCACACCATCCGGGTACCCTGCCCTGATCCAGCATGGACCGTGGGTCGAGTAACCGGTCAAGACCTTCAGAATGGCCAACCAGTATAAGTTCCTACCCTATGAGTCATTCCTCTAGACACCGGGAAGTCGGGTATTGAGGACCAACTAGAGCGCCTTTTCCGCTACACAAAGTGTGCGCTTTCAATGAGAAGCTCATAGTAATGCCTGGCGGCCCATTGACCGTTCGTATCTTCTCTTGGTCGATGTTTTGTGGACCATTACAGGAGAAGACCCAGCCTCCAGGGATCTCCATCCCCTATAGTAGTTGTGAGACAACTAATACCAGAGTAAGCAATCTTCGAGTCCAACCCGTTCCCATATAGGAGTAATGTGGTTACACGGGTTAATTATTCTAGCAAACTACAAAGAACCGGGTGCATTTTCATAAACATTTTTTCCTCCTCTTTCTTTCAGTAGTTTTTAAAACGAAACCCTTTTTCCTTTCTCAAACTTCTCTTGGTAAGTCCCACTTACCAAGGTTTTCACATAAATCACTTTTGTAAACTTTTCCCGTGGGTCCTCCCATCCTACAGTTTTGCTTCGGCTAAAATGGGGTCTCCAAAGGGGTATGGTGTCATACACCATCTATCATACTAGGGACAAGTGGGTGCCATCAAGCGGGTTGTACTTAGCAGTACCAAGGTGTAATGGGTTGGAGGAGCCAAGCCACTACCATGTATACATCATCATGTAGTAAAACAGTGTAGTTTGCATAAATAGTAGATAAAACATGCATAAGTAAAACAGTAGGACAAGGCTTATGCACAAGAAGGTAGCTTGCTTGTGATCAGCAATATTGTAATATGTCCCTGGACTTCTTCTTTGAATACCCAAGAATACCAAAGCCAATAATAATAAAATACCTCTTCTTGTTGCCAGTACAAATGCAACTATCGCCGTCATCGAGTATACATGCAAACAAGCAATGCCACAATCAAAAATAGGCATACAAGTATAAATACATACAGCAAGAAATGAACAATACAAGTTTATAATTCAGGAGGTTTTGTGTAGTTGGATTTAGGCAAGTGGGAATGCTTGAAGAGCAATTATGGGTTTTCTTTAATGAATTTTGGAGGCCAAAAATACTTGCTTAAGGGTTTTTAAACCAAGGTTAGGTTCTGTATGATTTTAATCTACAAAGATGATATCACTAGATAGGTATTGATCAAATGAAACCAACAAATGTGGTTTCACTAAATTATTAATTTTCAGTGATTTATAATTATTTTTCTAGTGATAGAAACTCTAGTTTTAGGAAATAATTCATCAGAAAAGTTCTGGAGCTCCAAAATTTATTTCCTTGTATGGTTAAGAAGATTTGATGGACTGGTCCACTCAGAGTTGGAATCATGTAAAATTATTTACAAGAATGCTCCTAGAAAATTCCCAAAGGCAGTTCTTGAAGGTTTTTGTCTTTTTAACAAGATTTAAATTACAAGGTCTTTTGATACGATTCCGAAGACACATGTGAGGTACTTTGAATACCTTTCTACAAAAATTTGAATCAACCTTTTTGGAGTTACAGAACTACTGAGGTGATTTTATTACTGAATTAACTCTATACACAACAGTTTAATTCCTAGTAAATCAACAACGGCTCAAAAAAATTGGGCTCCTGGGGTTTGATATATATTAGTATGCATGTCTCCTGGGAATTTGAAGTAGGTCAATACCTATCTTGGTTCGACCTAGATAAATTCCTAAAGCCATATTGTGATTGTTTTTGTTATTTTTACTATGGGCATAATAGGAAGCAACTAACTATGGGGCCAGTGTGACATTCATTGTATGACTCATATCTTGTGGTAAACAAAGGATTCAATTCAGTTAGATTTGTAAATATTACAGAAAGATTTATTTTGTGGAAAGGATACATCTAGGGGCTGGGATTACTCTATTTATTTTAGACCACCACTTGACCAAACAGGGGTACTGCATGTTAGATAAGTCATGCATGCATATGGAAAAAATTATATTTTGGCTTATAAAGTCATTTTCCATTTTCAAACAGATTTAAACCAAGTAGTGAATTTAAAGGGTCTGGAAAAAGGGAAATTAGAAAAGAAAAGGGGCATTGCCACGGGCGAGCCGCAACACTGCGGATTGGGCAGAGCCACGCTGAGCCGGCCCATGGGGCGATGCCATGCGTGCGGGAGGGAGGCCGGTTAAAATGGCCAGGAGGGCCCGCGCATCAGCTATACCGCGCGGCGAAGAGGTAAGAGCGAGCGTGGACCGTTAGATATAGTCACATCTGACGGCGAGGGGTTATCTCCTTTCTCTATCTCAGCCACAACGGGAGGAAACCCTAGGGACGGCGGTACTTGCCGAGGAAGCTTACCCAGGGGTGGAGGCAGTCTAGAAGTTGCGGGAAGAGAGGCGACACTTCATGGTGAGTCCGGCAATGGGCGGCATGACTAGATTTGGTGCTGGGACAAGGATCTACACATCCCCGCTGGCAAGGCTCCAAGAGCGACTTGCCAAAGCTTCCTATACTTCTGCATGTTGGTGAGGAGATGTCGAGGAGGTCCAGGGAGGCTTCCGTGGCCAGTGATGGCTCTTGGTGGGGTTGCAGATGATCGGAAAATGTCGGGCTCACCGGAGGTGCTATCTTTGGGCATGTCTTAGTGGTGGCGCATCCAATGTTCCTACATACAAATGAGGGCACAGGAGTGTTGATTAGAGCAGGTAGGTCAGATAGATGTGTAGGGAGGCAGAGGGGATGGTCTGGCTCGACGATGAACCTCGAGGGAGGCCGAGAAGGAAACTTATCCTTTTCCATGGCGATGGAGAGTCAGGGGAGGGATATGGATCCCGGGGGAGGTAGGTGGAGGTGTACTGGTGGAATGGGGGAGGGTATATAGGGAGGAAAAGCCTCTGGACATTTAAATCAATGTGGTTCGGTGTGGAGTGGATTAGGTCCATATGAGGGGGAGGGAGGGATGTTGCTTGGGTACTGGTCGAAGAGGCGGTCGAGGTGGTCGTGTTGGGGACCTGTGAGCTGCATAGGGCACAGCGAGAGAGGTGGGGGTGCTCCGAAGGCATTAAAGAGGCTAGACGTGAGTTGGCCTATGTCTCCTTCCCATATAAACACATATGTCAAGATCTAGGGCTAGCTATAGTGGATGCTATAGTGTAGATCAACCAGAGATGGTGTGGTAGTTGCTTTGGAGTTCAGATGCCAGGTTTGGTGAGGTTTAATGGATGAGTTTGAAAGATTTTAAATATTGGCCAAACTATTGGATCATGAGGCAACTCTTGATTTATGAGAAGGTCAAGTTAGGGAAGTGATACTAGTTGATAGGTATGGTAATGGTACACCTCCAATATTTATTTGGAAATTTTCTAGATATTTTATATCCTTTTTATATATACTATTCAAAAAAAATGCTGAAAATCTTTTCAGGGTTCGATTTCTGATTTTTTAATTGGACCAGATAAGTTTTTGTTTTGATATGGTCCCAAATGTGCATTCACACTTTGGAGGATTTTACCAAGATTTTGAAGGGAATATGCCGTGAGAGGCAATAATAATGTTGTTATTATACATATTCCAAGTATATGATAGATGTTTATTTTGCATGCTATAATTGTATTAATTTGGAAATTTTAATACATGTGTGTTTAATAAACAAAAGGAAAGTTCCTAGTTATGCGTCTCTTATAAACTAGCTCGTTGATTAACAAGATGATCAAGGTTTCCTGATCATGGACATTGGATATTGTTAATCACGAGGTCACAACATTAGTGGAATGATGTGATGAACATTCATCCGAAGTATAGCATTATGATCAAAGTCATTGTGTTTATATTGCTATAACATCTAACGAAGTAATACTAGTCCTTAGACCATGAGATCATGATAATCACTAACACTAGAAGAGTATCTTGATAACATCAAACGTCACACTATGAAAGGGTGATTATAAAGGTGGGTTCAGTACTACGAAAGTGTTTTTTAGAGGCTCATGGATCAAGCGTGGGATTTGTCCATCCCGATGACGGATAGATATACTCTAGGCCCTCTCGGTGATATCACATTGGTTAGCTTGCAAGCAAGTGATAAGATCACTAGAATGTTATATGACGGGAACGAGAAAAGAGTACATGTCGGTAACGAGATCAAACTAGGTATAGAGATACCGATGATCGAATCTCGGACATGTAATATATCGCGAGACAAAGGGATTTAGTTACTTAGCGTTAAAGGTTCTCACGATCACAAAAGTCATCGTAGAATGTGTAGGAGTTAGTATGGATCTCTAGGTCCCGCTTCTGATTATTGATCTGAGAGGGGTCTCGATCATGTTTGCATTATTCACGAACCGCAGGGTGACACACTTAAGGGACACCAGCACCATTTGCAGCAAATATGTTTCACACGAATGAATTGCAAAGCGCTGGAATTATTGAAATAGACACCAAAACTGTTTTGGGTGAAATTGCTGAAATTGGTTCTGCATGTAATATTGGAATATTGTAGGGGGTTTTACATGAATGTTTTTTAATTAAAGTAATTAACAGAATTCTGAATAAAATTAATAAAAGAGTTTTATTAAATGAGAGAGCATTAAATTTGGAGAGCATTAAGTTAAACAATACGATTGTTCTATGAACAAAGGATTGTTGTTTTCTCCCTAGTAGCAATAGCACATCTAGTACCTTAGAGATTTCTGTCACTTCCCCAGATTACCAGAGGCATGAACCCACTATCGAGCATAAATACTAACTCTTGGCCAACATAGCTACTAACAACGGAAAGCATGCAAGATCTCAAATAACAAAGACATGATAGAATCAGTAATCAGTCTGAAATAGCATCTCAATATCCATCGAATCCCCGCAAACACAACATGTATGGATTATAAATAGATGATCTTGTTCATGAACACAACTCACAAGATCTAAACATGAAAGCACAAAGGAGGAGAAACCAGCCATCTAGCTACTACATGGATCCGTAGTCTAACGATGAACTACTCACGCATCACACCGGAGGCTTGCATGGTGATGAAGAAGGCCACTAGGGTGAATTCCCCTCTCCGGCAGGGTACCGAGAAGAGCTTCAGATCCCCCCGATCTAGGTATAGAGACGATGGCGGCTACAGACTCTTTCGTGGATTTTTTGATCGGGTCCTTAGGGTTTCCATCCCAAGGGCAACTTATAGGTGGCAGGAGAGGCCGAGGGGGTGTTGGGGGCGGCCAGACCACCCCTTGGCGCGGGCCAGGCCTAGCCGCGCGGCCAGGTGGTGTGGCCGGCCCCCATCCCTTCTCCGTCTCGTATTCTGGCACTTGATCCCTTCCAGAGAAATAGGCACTTTGGCTTTTGTCCCGTCCAATTCCGAGAATATTCATTTTCTGACTTTTCCGGAACCAAAAACAACAGAAAACAGGCAGCTGGCACTGTGGCTCTTGTTAATAGGTTAGTCCAAGAAATCATAATAAAAGTACTCCAAAGTTGGAACAAAACACAAGAAAGTGGATAAAACCAAGCATGGAACATCAAAAATTATAGATACATTTGCAATGTATCAGCATCCCCAAGCTTAACTCCTGCTCGTCCTCGCGTAGGTAAGTGATAAAAAGAAATAATTTTTGAGGTGACATGCACCATCAAAAACTTGATCAAAGTATTTGCAAAACTCAAAGCTAGGATCAAAGTACTTCAATCATAACATGAAAGAAAAAGTTCTAGCAATAAGCAAAGAAACTATGATACAACATGAAAAGCCACAAAAAAAAGATTCATGAATAACATGCTTTGCAAGACGTTTGTTTGTTTCACATAAAGAAAACATGGCATAAAAGTATCCAGCTTGTCCCTCAATAGAGTAGCAAATATAAATGCATAGGACACCTTCAAAGTTCATAAGAGTGACTAGATACAATAGTTTCAAACAAGCAATAACAAGTTATGCATCAATCAACTAGTCTTGGGACAATGCACATAGAACTAAGAATGGCCACTATGCTCTCAAAGTAGGTGCATAAAGTTAGAAGGTGGATACTCAATATAATGGTGGAAGAAAGACCTTTTGTAAAAGGAAGTAGGGATTCAAGTCTCATAAAGAGCTTCCAAAAATTATGGTACTTATAGATTTCAGCTCTCATTGCCCCTATCATAAGCATCTTGAAGGTGATTAAGTTTAAAGTGACACAACTAAGAGGATATGCTTGACAAGTTATAAACCAAAATCTCATGCCCCTTAATTACGAAGACCGATCCTCATGCTACTCAACTTCAGTCACGAGTAAGCTCTTGTCATTGTAAGTATATGTGTATCATTAAGAACCGCCAACGGGGTACCCCTTTCACATGATACGGGAGCTTTCCTATAATCAAAATGAGAAGGCAAGCAGACAATGAGCATCTCAGCAATCTTTTTATTTGCTATTTGCATAGGTTTTTATTGAGGATGCTTCATAGAGTGCTCACTATGGTGATGCTGACAATTTCCACCATGATTAGGCATGGCTTAGGCTAGAAGCCCAGGCGTTTCTCTAACACATATACAAACTCCATGATCTTACAAGTTCCACTTTTATTTCACACCGCGGGGATCCGTAAGCAAAAGAACATAATATCAACGGGGTACAAAGTACAAGTGCAATGTTGAAAGTGTTCCCCATGGTACATGGTTCTGCTAATTTCAACTTATAAAGCACAAGCATATACCCAATGGTTCAAGTTTATTAGAGGCAAAAGTAAAGTGTGTCATCAAGTTCGTGAAAGCTTTAATCACTAGTTTTCTCATAACAAGTGGAAGGTAAACAAAAGCATGAATATACTTGGAATAACATAAGATAGTAGTTAGGTATGGTGGACTCTTTGGAATAACTTGGTTTAGGGAGTTGCATGCATGAGTGGAACTCATACTTTGTTGTGGAGGCTAGCAAAAGACTGGGAGCAACAAACTAAGAGAGCAATAATGGCCATAATCATGCAGAGCGACAAAACATCATTGATCAAAGCATAAAGTGATACTACAAGTTGAAAACTAAAGGACCATAAAGGCTGTGGTGACTTGTGACAGTCATAACATGGTGTGAGCATGCGCCAAGTCAACCCAAATAAAGCATCAAAGGAGAATACCACTATACTATGCTTTAATATGATAAAACAACGCATGATTCATCCAAGGCACATTAAGTAATCTCAATTATTTATAACAAGTCATGCTACAGCAAATAATACTAAGCATAAAGCCAAAAGAATATCAAGCATGGCATGACAAAGCATAGCCACAGTCGAGCTCTTTTTACCACAAAAGTATGAACTTTCCTACTCTTTTCCAAACGAAACCAAACTATTTGCACACCAAAGTGTGAAAGAGGGGGTCCAACCAACTTATTCAGAAAACTAAGCAAACCAAGCAAACTATAAACCAAAACAAAAAAGAAAAATAAGACGCTCCAAGAGAAACACAACTGTGCACGAAACAATAAAAATGAAGCGTTTGGAAGAAACCTGGAATTTTTATTGATGAAGAAGGGGATGCCTTGGGCATCCCCAAGCTTTGACGCTTGTACTTCTTGGATATTTCTTGGGGTGACACGCATGGCATCCCCAAGCTTGAGATTTAGTCCATCCTTCATCTCATTACTCATTCCTTCCATACACCTGAAATTTTTCCTTCATACAAAACTTCACACAATCTCATTAGCAACATTAGTGCACTTAAGATAAATAAGTCTCAAGGTTCAGTTGTAACACCAAATAAACTTCCATTAGAACACTAGCTACTGTAGCACTTCCCTCAAAAAGATCAATTCCCCAAAGAACTCAAGAAGGAACTAACAAGAAGCAAATGCTGAAAATGGCAGAAATCTGTCAAAACAAACCAGCAGGTAAAGACGAATTTTTTCGAAGACCTTCTGATGCTCAAATAAAAAAGTGTTGAACTAACGAAAGTTAGATAACAACCTAGGGCAGAAGCAGAAAACATTACAATGCAATCCAATATACAGAGCTCTCTCAGGAATTTTTACGGTGAAGCACAAAAATCTGTTTCAGGACAGCAACTTTCCCAATCATTACTTCACTCTCATTAGAGGTTACTCTTGGCAGAAGAAGCAAATAAAAAGGATAAGGAGAGGTTATTACAGAAGTAATAACTTCCAAGACTCATCTAAAACTCTTGGGTTATCTCCCAACAAGTACTTTTCTTTAACGCCTTTAAGTTAGGCATAAGAAGCAAAGAAAGAATCAAGTGTTCTCAAATGAAGAAGCATTAAGATCAATACCAAAAATATTTTCAACAAGGCAAGGTATATCATCCAAACAAGTTCTAGAAGATCCTCTCTCAATGCTCTTAGGTTCACTATTCTCATTAAAGGGGTTTGAAGGAACAATCCAATCAAGATTCTTTTCTATGGCATCATGTATTGCTACTAGTTTGAAGGGTATTGGTATCTTAGGTTCCTCCCCATTAGGTTCGGTTTTGTTCATCTTTTCTCGTGTACCAACAAAATCTACACATGAGCCTAGCATATTGAAACGTTCAAAGACTTTTCTAGCTTCTTTGGCAACATCATAGAACTCCTTAAACAAAGTTTCTAGAATAAAATCCCTCTTTTCATGGTCTTGAATTTCTTTAAGCTTAAGAAACATTACTTGCATTAAGGGGTTGAGGTTAACAAACCTAGCTTCTAACATGTGAATTAAAGAAGCTACAGCAATCTCATATCCTCAGTATCTTCATGTTTGCTAACATGATTAAAGAATTCTTCAATATTATCTTTCCCAATTATAGAACTACTACCAATTGCAAGGTCTTTCAAGGTGAAAGTAGGGATCAACATGGTGAGCTAAGGAAGAGGTGACAACTAAAGGAGACTTAATTTTTTTGTGTTTTTGATAAAGAAATCAAACTAGTAAAACTAATTTTTTTTGTGTTTTTGAAGAACAAAACAAGCAAACAAGGCAAAAAGAAACCAAGCAAAACAAAAACAACAAAGTAAAGAGATTGGTTATGAGGGACTCCCGTTGTGAAGATGTCCTTGACTCCCCGGCAACGGCGCCAGAAAATCGCTTGATGGCTCAATGCACGGCGCCCAGAAAAGTGTTGATGGCTCGTGGTTGATGTAGAGCTCGTTGGGAACCCCAAGAGGAAGGTATGATGAGCACAGCAGCAAGTTTCCCCCAGTTATGAAACCAAGGTTTAATCGAACCAGTAGGAGCAAGCAAACACCTCAAAGGTGTTACTAGCTGAGCTTTGGCACGACGCACTACCGGTGCTAGTAGCAACATGGAGACCTGCACAACACAACCACAAAACTTTGTCCCCAACTTGCGATGAGGTTGTCAATCTCACCGTGTTTTGCGGAAAACAAAGGATTAAATGTATCGAATGGAAAGAAGTAAAAGTTTGCAGAAAGTAAACACAAAGCAGTAAAAGATTGTAGATTGAATATAAAAGACAAGGACCGGGATCCATAGTTCACTAGAGGTGGCTCTCCTTAGATAGATAACATGCTGGGTGAACAAATTACAACGGGGCAATTGACAAACACCGAGAAAGCAATACATGCATATAATAATCATCTTGACTCCTTTGAGACTTGATTGGGCAATACAACATAATACATAGACCGCCATCCAACTGCATCTATGACTAATAATCCACCTTCAGATTATCATCCGAACCCCCTCCAGTATTAAGTTGTAAGCAACAGATTATTGCTTTACGAACTGTGTGTGAGGTAAACAATACGATTGTTCTATGAACAAAGGATTGTTGTTTTCTCCCTAGTAGCAACAGCACATCTAGTACCTTAGAGATTTCTGTCACTTCCCTAGATTACCAGAGGCATGAACCCACTATCGAGCATAAATACTAACTCTTGGAGTTGCTAGCATCTACTTGACCAAGATAGCTACTAACAACGGAAAGCATGCAAGGTCTCAAATAACAAAGACATGATAGAATCAATAATCAATCTGAAATAGCATCTCAATATCCATCGGATCCCTGCAAACACAACATGTATGGATTACAAATAGATGATATTGATCATGAACGGAGCTCACAAGATCTAAACATGAAAGCATAAAGGAGGAGAAACCAGCCATATAGCTACTATATGGATCCGTAGTCCAAGGATGAACTACTCACGCATCACACCGGAGGCTTGCATGGTGATGAAGAAGGACTCTGGGGTGAATTCCCCTCTCCGGTAGGGTGCCGAGAAGAGCTTCAGATCCCTCCCGATCTAGGGATGGAGATTACGGTGGCTATAGACTCTTTCGTGGATTTTTGATTGGATACTTAGGGTTTTCGTCCTGAGGGCAATACATAGGCGGAAGGAGAGGCCAAGAGGGTGCCAGGGCTGGCCTTACCACCCCCTGGCGTGGGCTAGGCTGGGCCGCACGGCCAGGTGGTGTGGTGGCCCCCTAGTCCCTCTCCGTCTCGTATTCTGGCACTTGATCCCTTCTGGAAAAATAGGCACTTTGGCTTTTGTCCCGTCCAATTTCGATAATATTCATTTACTGACTTTCCTGGAATCAAAAACAGCAGAAAATAGGCAGCTGGCACTGTGGCTCTTGTTAATAGGTTAGTCCAAGAAATCATATGAAAAGTACTCCAAAGTTGGAACAAAACACAAGAAAGTGGATAAAACCAAGCATGGAACATCAAAAATTATAGATACATTTGCAATGTATCAGGCGCCGACCATGGGGAGGGGTACCCCCCTCCTCCTAAAAAAGGCCACCCCTCTCACCCTTCTTCCTCACACCTCCTCGTGAAGGATCTCTCTCCTCCTCTAGTATTATTCCCCCATGGTCTCGGATTAGCGAGATACATGTTCCTGGTGGCATTTCGTCTAGAAGGAGTTGCTCTTCCGCTGCATCACTAGAGCGAGGAGGCGGAGGTTGTTCGGTGGCCTGAACGTGTGTGCGAGTGCGGATGCGCTGCTGGTTTGCTGCGCTAGGACTTCCACACGATCTTGAGATCGGCAAGCGAACGACTACATCATCCACGAGTTCCTACTCATTAATAAAACTTTGTTGTCTTTGAGGGTAAGTTATCCATGGATGTATATCCACCCGTTTCTTGTATCTAATAGATAGATCTTGGCGTATAGTTCCCATCGTAGGAATTTTTTGTTTTCTATGCTGCGAACCCCTTCAGTGGTATTAGAGCCTGATCTATGCGTAGATGCTTTGCACGGGTAGAACATATAAGAGTATGTGGGTGGTGATGATCATGTTATTGCTTCTGTTATGTACTTTGGATATTGGTGACATAGTGGGATCAAGTGGCTCGGACCAACCTTACATGTCATCGCACATGAGACCGGTTCCACGACTGACATGCAACTAGTTTTGCATAAGTGGCTGGCGGGTTTCTGTCTCTCCTACTATGGTCAATATCTGATTTACAACGAGTTGCTAATAATTTGGTTATCATCGTTGTGGTTCCATGTTCATAGGTAAGAACGGTTCTATCTTCAAAAGCCCTAATGTCACGTAAAACTTGCAATTGATAAATTAGAGGTGTCCAGTTTAGATCATTGTTGGGCTTGTGTCATGATATGGTAATATTGTGAGTTGATCTATAGTTTATACCCTTACAACACACTTAACGTCTATGTTCCATAGACGTTGGCCTTACACACAAATGAATGATAAAGATCATATCACGATGCAAATGATAGTGATCAAATGCAAGAACCATATCATTTCGCTTTACACATATGATGTTTGCATCTTATATTACTAGTTTGGCATTTTAGTAGCGTTATAAGATGATACCTCATTTAAATATCAAGATAAAAATTGTGTTCTTCCTTAAGTATGCACCGTTTATGTTTTGCCACTTCAAGACATCACGTGATGATCGGGTGTAATTGAATCCACGATCATATTTCGAGTGTAAGATAGTTTTACACACGTGGGTACTAAGGTTCTTACTTGGTGAGCCTAGCATGTATAGACATGGCCTCGGAACACAGATCGAAAGGTTAATCATGAGTCATATAGTTGATATGATGCCCATATAGATGCTCGCCTTTGAAGCTATAGTGACTCACGTGATGATCGGACTTGGTGTAGTGAATTTGGTTCATGTAATCACCAAAAAGACACGAGGGATGTTTTTTTTAGTGGGAGTTTAGTTGAACTCAATCTATCATAAACTTAGTCTAAATAAACTTTACAATTTGTGTTGTAGATGGCACCACCTGCTTTTAATTTCAATGTGTTCATGGAGAAAGAGAAACTTGCTGCGAATGATAGCAACTTCACCAACTTGGCTATGAATATGAGGATTCTCCTCTCTGCTGCTAGTCGCCTGATGACGATATGTGCAAGAAGCGCCGCTAGGACCCCCACAATATGTGACTCGTCAGGAGGACCACAACTTAGTTCATTATGGCATACTATATGGGCTAGAGCCAGAACTTCGACAACGTTTCGAAAATGGCAATACTTTTGATACCATCGGTGAACTGAAAATGATTTTCGATACCCATGCTGCCATAGAGAGTTAAAATGCTTCAGAAAAGTTCTTTAGTTGCATGAAGGAAGAGAATAGCTCCGTAAGTGAGCACGTACTCAAAATGTCTAGGTACATCAATAAGCCTGTGTCCTTGGGAATAATGATTCCCATTGACTTAGGAATACATCGTGTTCTCCAATCTCTGCCACCTAGCTACAAGACCTTCGTGATGAACTATAACATGCAAGGCATGAAGAAGACTGTCCCTGAGCTTCTCTCAATGCTTAAGACTGGAAAAGTGGAGATTAGGAAAGAGCATCAAGTGTTGATGGTCAATAGGACCAACGGTTTCAAGAAAGACAAGAAGGGTAAACAGAAGGGAAAGAAGGGCGGCAAATCTGTTGCTGTGCCTGAAAAGAAATCCCAGGCTGTCCCTAAGTCTGATACCGAGTGCTACTATTGTAAGGGACTGGCCATTGGAAGCACAACTGCCCCAAGTACTTGGCAAACAAAAAGACTGTCAAGGCAAACAAAGGTATATATGATATACATGCTATTGATGTGTACTTGACTAGTACTCGCAGTAGCACCTATGTATTTGATACTGGATCGGTTGCTAATATATGTAACTCGAATCAGGGGCTGCGGAACAAGCGACCGCTAGCTAGGGGTGAGGTTAAGATGCATGTCAACAATGGATCAAGAGTTGATGTGATCACCGTCAGAATGCTGCCTCTCCACCTACCATCAGGATTAGTTAGAAACTTTAATAATTGTTATTTGGTGCCTACACTGTGCATGAACATTATATCCGGATCTTGTTTGATGCGATGTGGTTATTCATTTAAATCCGAAAACAATGGTTTTTCGATTTATATGAATGATATCTTTTATGGTCATGCACCTATGATGAATGGTTTATTTCTATTAACTATCGATAATAGTGTTACATATTCATAATGTTGATGCTAACAGAATTAAACTTGATAACAATATATCTGCATATATGTGGCACTACCGTTTAGGTCATATGGTGTTAAACGCATGAACAAACTCCATTCTGATGGACTTTTGGAATCACTTGATTTTTAATCATTTGATACATGTGAGCCATGCCTTATGGGCAAGATGACTAGAACACCGTTTTCGGGTTTAATGGAATGGGCGAAAGATTTATTGGAAATCATACATACTGATGTATGCGGTCAAATGAGTGTGTCGGCGTGAGGTGGATATCATTATTTTGTTACTTTCACGGATGATTTTTGTAGATACGGGTATATCTATTTGATGAAACATAAGTCTGGAACCTTTCAAAAGTTTAAGGAATTTCAGAATGAAGTGGAAAATCATCGTAATAGAAAGATCAAACTTCTGCGGTCTAACCGTGGAGGTGAGTATCTAAGTTACGGTTTTAGCACACACGTGAAAGAGTGTGGAATAGTTTCACAACTCACACCTACCGGAACACCACAACATAATGGTGTGTCGAAACGTTGTAATCATACTCTATTGGATATGGTTCGATCTATGATGTCTCTGACTGACTTGCCACTGTCATTTTGGGGTTATGCACTAGAAACCGCTACATTCACTTTAAATCTGGCACTGTCTAAATCCATTGAAACGACACCGTATGAATTATGGTTTGGAAACAAACCTAAGCTGTCATTTCTTAAAGTTTGGGGATGCGATGTTTATGTGAAGAAACTTCAACCGGATAAACTCGAACCCAAAGCAGAAAAATGCGTCTTTATAGGATACCCTAAAGAAACAATTGGGTATTCCTTCTATCATAGATCCAAGGGCAAGGTTTTCGTTGCCAAGAATGGATCCTTTCTAGAGGAAGAGTTTCTCACGAAAGGTGTGAGTAGTCGAAAGGTAGAACTCGAAGAGGTTATTGAACCTTCTCTTCATGAAATAGCGAGTGGCACAACCCTGGAAGTTGTTCCAGAGTTGACTTCACCAAATGAAGAAGGAACTAATGATAATGATCATGAAACTCCGAAAGAGGACACTACTAAACCTCCCAGGACATGTGCAGCTCCTGAACTGTACAAGAATCCTGTTGTGAATTTCATGGTTAATGAAATGGATGACCCTGCGACGTATGAAGAAGCAATGATGAGCCCGGATTCCAACAAATGGCTAGAAGCCATGAAATCTGAGATGGAATCCATGTACGAAAACCAGGTTTGGACCTTGGTGGACTTACCTCACGACCGAAAGGCCGTTGATAATAAATGGATTTTCAAAAGAAAAAAGGGTGCTGATGGTAATGTAACTGTCTATAAAGCTCGACTTGTCACAAAAGGGTTTCGAAAAATTCAAGGAGATGACTATGATGAGACATTCTCTCCCATAGCAATGCTAAAGTCATTTAGGATTATGTTAGCAATTGTTGCATATTTTGATTATGAAATATGGCAGATGGATGTCAAAACTGCGTTCCTCAATGGTAATATTGAAGAAGAGTTGTATATGATACAACCAAAGGGGTTTGTCGATCCGAAGGATGCTAACAAGGTGTTCAAGCTTCAGCGATCCATCTATAGACTGAAGCAAGCATCACGGAGTTGGAATCTCCGCTTTGATGAGGTGATCAAAGAGTTTGGATTTGTCAAACTTCTGGAGAGGCTTGTATTTACAAGAAAGTGAGTGGGAGCAATGTGGCATTTCTCATATTATATGTCGATGACATATTATTGATAAGAAATGATATAGATCTTTTAAACAGTGTTAAGAAGTTATCTAAACAGCAAATTTTCTATGAAGGACCTTGGTGAAGCGTCATATATATTAGGCATAAAGATCTATAGAGATAGATCGAGACGCCTAATAGGGCTATCGCAAAGTACATACCTTGATAAGATTTTAAAGAAGTTTAATATGGAGGAAAGTAAGAAGGGGTTCTTACCTATGTTGCAAGGCAAGACATTGAGTAAGACTCAAAGTCCGGCTATGGCGGAAGAAAGAGAGATAATGAATAAGATCCCCTATGCGTCAGCCATAGGCTCTATAATGTACGCCATGCTATGTACAAGACCGAATGTGGCACATGCTATTAGTTTGACTAGTAGGTACCAATCTGATCCAGGTTTGGAACACTAGATAGCGGTCAAGAATATCCTTAAGTACTTGAGAAGAACTAAGGAAATGTTTCTTGTATACAAAGGTGAAGAAGAGCTAGTGGCTAATTGTTATGTCGGCGCTAGATTTGACACTGATCCGGATGACTCTAAGTCTCAATCGAAATACGTATTTCACATTAACGGAGCAGCAATTAGTTGGAGGAGCTCCAAACAACCTGTGGTAACAAGGTCAACAACAGAGGCGGAATATATTGCTGCTTGAGAAGCAGCACAGGAAGAAGTTTGGATGAAGGAGTTCATCACCGAACTAGGTGTGGTTCCTAGTGTGTTGGATCCAATGGTGATCTATTGTGACAACAATGGAGCCATAGCCAACACAAAGGAACCACGGTCTCACGAGAATTCCAAGCATATTAAGCGCCGGTTTTACTCCATCCATGAGCATGTCAACGATGGAGATATAAAGATTTGTAAAGTACATACGTATCTCAATGTAGCAGATCCGTTGACTAAAACTCTCCCTAGAGCAAAACATGATCAACACCAGAACTCCATGGGTGTTAGATTTATCACCATGTAACTAGATTATTGTCTCTAGTGCAAGTGGGAGACTGAAGGGAATATGCCCCGAGAGGCAATAATAAAGTTGTTATTATACATATTCCAAGTATATGATAGATGTTTATTTTGCACGCTATAATTGTATTAATTTGGAAACATTAATACATGTATGTTTAATAAACAAAAGGAAAGTTCCTAGTTATGCCTCTCTTATAAACTAGCTCGTTGATTAACAAGATGATCAAGGTTTCCTGATCATGGACATTGGATGTTGTTAATAACGAGGTCACAACATTAGTGGAATGATGTGATGAACAATGATCCGAAGTATAGCATTATGGTCAAAGTCATTGTGTTTATATTGCTATAACATCTAACGAAGTAATACTAGTCCTTAGACCATGAGATCATGTTAATCACTAACACTAGAAGAGTATCTTGATAACATCAAACGTCACACCGTGAAAGGGTGATTATAAGGGTGGGTTCAGTACTATGAAAGTGTTATGTAGAGGCTCATGGATCAAGAGTGGGATTTGTCCATCCTGATGACGGATAGAAATACTCTGGGCCCTCTCGGTCATATCACATTTGTTAGCTTGCAAGCAAGTGGTAAGATCACTAGAATGTTATATCACAGGAACAAGAAAAGAGTAAATGTCGGTAACGATATCAAACTAGGTATGGATATACCGATGATCGAATCTCAGAAATGTAATATATCGCCAGACAAAGGGATTTAGTTACTTAGCGTTAAAGGTTCTCACGATCACAGAAGTCGTCGTAGAATGTGTAGGAGTTAGTATGGATCTCTAGGTCCCGCTTCTGATTATTGATCTGAGAGGGGTCTCGATCATGTCTGCATTATTCATGAACCATAGAGTGACACACTTAAGGGACACCAGCACCATTTGGAGCTAATATGTTTCATACGAATGAATTGCAAATCGCTGGAATTATTTCAATACACACCGAAACTGTTTCGGGTGAAATTGCCAAAATTGGTTCTGCATGTAATATTGGAATATTGCAGGGGGTTTTATGTGAATGTTTGTTAATTCAAGTAATTAACAAAATTCTGAATAAAATTAATAACAGAGTTTTATTAAATGCGAGAGCATTAAATTTGGAGAAATTTAATGCATCTAAAGTGGAGACTTTAAAAGAGAATGTGACGGGGCATTTTAATGTGGAGGGGGTTACCACCACATGAATGGGGGAGGTGAGGGGTCACCCCCATCAGGAGCCGAACATGGGGAGGGGTATCCCCCTCCTAAAAAAGGCCACCCCTCTCACCCTTCTTCCTCACACCTCCTCGTGAAGGGTCTCTCTCCCCCTCTAGTATTATTCCCCCATGGTCTCGGATTAGCGAGATACATGTTCCCGATGGCATTTCGTCTGGAAGGAGTTGCTGCTTCCGCTGCATCGCTGGAGCGAGGAGGTGGAGGTTGTTCTGTGGCCTGAACGTGTGTGCGAGTGTGGATGTGCTGATGGTTTGTGGTGCTAGGACTTCCAGACGATCTTGAGATGGCACGCGAATGACTACATCATCCACGAGCTCCTACTCGTTAAATTTTTTTTTTGTTTTCTGTGCTGCGAACCCCTTCAGATTTAATGAGAAGGAAAAGTAATTAAAACAATTATTATTCCATTTCAGCCATTTAAGAAAATGGAAAAAGAAATAATAAAACTCTACAAAAATTCTTATTTTTGAAGTGCAAAGATAGGATATGACATATAGTCCTAAAATGTGCTTAAAGATAGAGGTGTGATTTGGAGAAAAACAAACTTGCCTCTATAGAGTGGGTTTTGGAGGTTTTGTCCATTAAAGAAATTAAATAGGTTTTGGTCCATAATAATTATGGATGATATTTGATAAATGTTTATAATAAAGGTAAATGATTTACACAAGGTGTATCTAGCATTTGCAACCTTGGGTGTTGAGAATCAAAGTTGATTTTGGTGGAAAACATGACATTAAGGATCTAGGGTAATGTTATTTTATTACCTTCAAAACCTTGTAGGATCTTGGAGTTCAAAGATCCCCTTAGGGCACGGAATATATGGATGCATAGACCAAGTGATGTAGGTCACCATGGTACAAGAAGTTGATCTTGATCATGCTTGAGTTCTCCAAGGATTGATTTCAAACTATGAATAAAATAAGCCTGCCAAAGCAGATTATCAGTTAGCCTTAAAAACCTTCTGGGTTTTTTAAGCCCAGGGATCCATTTGGAACAAGGGAAGTAGGTATTTCTAGAACTTTATGAGTATAACACAACCATGCAAAGATTTGGTCCAAAGAAGGTAGGATGAAGGTGTGAGCTTCTGACCAAGTAGGGTAGTTGATAAGATTTGCAGGAAATATTATTTTCTTGCCTACAAAACCATCAAGAACAAGTGGGTTGGAGGATGATCTAGCCAAGGTAAAAAGTGGGCTTTGGTAGTACTTATGATGGTCTACAATCTTTTTGAATTGCATTTCGAAGAATACAAAAGGGTTAGAAATGGGGGAGACTCCAAGATGGCATCTTGATAACATTTCCAGACTTAGCCATATTTTAGCAGATTTGGGGTTTTTGACTAGAGTATAAGAGGGGATGTTTTTGATTGTTAGCAAGGTTGAAAAGCATCATCAAATGTATGATGTTTAAGTGTAGCTTTAGTAGAATATATGCATGCTTTATAATGGTCTTCATTGGCTTGGAAGCTTCTAGAATGGATCACTTCAGAATTGATCTGGTTAAGGGTTTTAGATGATCTCTTAGTGGATATAGCTCAGATCTATCTTTGTATTCTTTCTTAGGGTTGTGATCTTAAAGTGTATGGATCCTAGTGGATGAGATCCTAGAGTATCTCACACTACTTCCTACGCAAACAATTCAAAAAGCAGAACAAGGCAAATCCTTAGACATCAGATAAAGGCAATTCATCTTAATAAGAAACCCAAGCTATTACTAGAGTTACCATCAAGCCTAATTTAGGTAAGGATTTGTATTTTAAGAGGTTGGAGTTTGAAAATAATAAGGTCCTTGGTACATCTACCAAGAGTAGAGTTCCAAAGTTTTATAAAAAGGTTTTAGAGAAACCTAGAGGTAAGAGTATTTTGAAGGTTTTGTCTTGAAAACATAAGGAGATTATATCTTATATATCCCCATAATTTTGGCAATGGAAGCTACTAAAATTGTTTGGTTTGCAACTACATCTTGGCTCAGGTTTTTGGAATGCCGGAACATTTGAGAATATAAAAATAAGCCAAGGCAGTTTTTGTGAAATAGCTTTTGTCAATTGTGGTGCGGTAAGAAGTATATCATCTCCTATACATTCAGATGCATAAGCACAATCAAACAAACAAGCAAACACTATATTTGGCAACAAGAAAAAGTTTTTGTTCCCCCCTGATTTTTGCAATCTGGACAACCAATCAGGGTCGTTGAAATTGGGATGTTACATTTGTTCTTTTCCTAAACCACATAGATCAACTAGAATTATTGCATGTGTGTTCTTTTCCTAAACCACATTAGTCCAATAATGACATTGCATCTGTGTTCTTTTCCTAAACCACATTGATCCACTTGTGAAATTGCATGTGTGTTGTTTTCCTAAACCACATTGATCCACATGAGTCACTGCATTTGTGCTCTATTCTAAATCACATTGATCCACTAGAGTCACTGCATGTGTGTTCTTTTCCTAAACCACACGGATCCACTAGAGTCATTGAATGTGTGTTTTCCTAAACCACATTGATCCACGTGTGACATTGCATGTGTGTTATTTTCCTCAACCACATGGATCCACTAGAGTCACTGCATGTGTGTTCTTTTACTAAACTACATGGATCCACCGGTGACATTCCATGTGTGTTGTTTTCCTAAACCACATTGATCCACTAGAGTCTCTACATTTGTTTTCTTTTCCTAAACCACATTGATCTACTAGAGTAACTGCATGTGTGTTCTTTTCCTAAACCACATAGATCCACTAGAGTCACTACATGTGTGTTCTTTTCCTAAACCACATGGATCCACTAGTGACATTGCATCTGTGTTCTTTTCCTAAACCACATTGATCCACCAGAGTCACTACATGTGTGTTCTTTTCCTAAACCACATTGATCCACTTGAGTCATTTCATGTGTGTTCCTTTCCTAAACCACTTTGATCCACTTGAGTCACTGCATATGTGTTCTTTTACTAAACCACATGGATCCACTGGAGTCACTGCATGTGTGTTATTTTCCTAAAGCACATTGATCCACTACAATAATTGCATGTGTGTTCTTTTCCTAAACCACATTTATCCACTAGAGTGACTTCATGTGTGTTCTTTTCCTAATCCACATTGATCCACTAGAGTCATTGCATGTGTGTTCTTTTCCGAAACTACATTGATCCACTACAATCATTGCGTGTGTGTTCTTTTCCTAAACCACATTGATCCACTAGAGTCACTGCATGTGTTTTCATTCCTCAACCACATTTATCCACTAGAGTCACTCCATGTGTGTTCTTTTCCTAAACAACATGGATCAATTATAGTCACTACATTTGTGTTCTTGTTCTAAACGATGTTGATCCACTGGAGTTACTGCACGTGTGTTCTTTTCCTAAACCACATGGATCCAGTAGGTTCACTGCATGTGTGTTCTTTTCCTAAAGCACATTGATCCACTAGAGTCACTGCATGTGTTTTCTTTTTCCTAAACCACATTGATCCACTAGAGTCACTTATTGTGTGTTATTTTCCTAAACCACATTGATTCACTAGAGTCACTACATGTCTGTTCTTTTCCTAAACCCCATCGGTCCAGTGGAGTCATTCCATGTGTGTTCTTTTCCGAAACCCCATTGGTCCAGTGGAGTCATTGCATGTGTGTTCTTTTCCTAAACCACATTGATCCACTAGAGTCACTACATGTGTGTTCTTTTCCTAAACCCCATTGATCTAGTGGAGTCACTGCATTTTTTTCCTAAACCACATTAATCCACTACAGTTATTGCATGTGTGTTCTTTTCCTAAACCACATGGATCCACTGATGACAGTGCATGTATGTTATTTTCCTAAACCACATTGAGCTACCAAAGTCATTGCATGTGTGTTCTTTTACTAGACCACATGGATCCACTGGTGACATGTCATGTGTGTTCTATTCCTAAACGACATTGATCTACTAAAGTCACTTCATGTGTCTTCTTTTCCTAAAACACATGGATCCACTAGAGTCATTGCATGTATGTTCTTTTTCTAAACCACATTGATCCACTAGATTCACTCCATATCTTTTCTTTTCCTAAACGACATGGATCCACTAGTGCCATTGCATGTGTGTTCTTTTCATAAACCACATTGATCCACTAGAGTCATTGCATGTGTGCTCTTTTCCTAAACCACATTGATCCACTGGAGTCACTACATGTGTGTTCTTTTCCTAAACCACATTTATCCACTAGAGTCATTGCATGCATGTTCTTTCCCTAAACCACATGGATCCACTAGTGACATGTCATGTCTATTCTTTTCCTAAACCACACGAACCCACTAGAGGCACTGCATGTGTGTTCTTTTTCTAAACCACATTGATCCACTAGAGTCATTGCATGCATTATTTTTCCTAAACCACATTGATGCACTAGATTCATTGCATGTGTGTTCTTTTCCTAAGCCACATTGATCCACTAGAGTCACTACATGTGTTTTCTGTTCCTAAATCACACTGATCGACTAATGTCACTGCATATGTGTTATTTTCCTAAACCACATAGATCCACTAGAGTCACTACATGAGTGTTCTTTTCCTAAACCCCAATATCCAGTGGAGTGATTGCATGTTTGTTCTTTTCCAAAACCACATTGATCCACTAGAGTCCCTACATGTGTGTTCTTTTCCAAAACCACATGGATAAACTAGAGTCACTACATGTCTGTTAATTCCCTAAACCACATTGGTCTAGTGGAGTTATTGCATCTGTGTTCTTTTCCTAAACCACATAGATCCACTAGAGTCACTACATGTGTGTTCTTTTCCTAAACAACATTGATCGAATGGTTACATTGCATGTGTGTTCTTTTCCTAAACCACATGGATCGACTAGAGTCACTGCAGGTGTTTTCTTTTCCGAAACCACATGGATCCCCTAGTGACATTGCATGTTTGTTCTTTTCCTAAACCACATTGATCCACCATAGTCACTACATGTGTGTTCTTTTCCTAAATCACATTGATCCACTACAGTCATTTCATGTGTATTCTTTTCCTAAACCACATGGATCCACTGGAGTCACTTCATATGTGTTCTTTTCCTAAACCACATTGATCCACTACAGTCATTTCATGTGTGTTCTTTTCCTAAACAACATTGTTCCACATGAGTCACTACATGTGTGTTCTTTTCCTAATCCACATTGATCCACTAGAGTCATTGCATGTGTGTTCTTTTTCTAAACAACATTGATCCACTACAATCATTGCATGTGTGTTCTTTTCCTAAACCACATTGACCCATTGGAGTCAGTTCATGTGTGTTCTTTTCATAAACCACATTGATCCACTTGAGTCATAGCATGTGTGTTATTTTCCTAGACAACATTGATCTACTAGAGTCATTGCATGTGTGTTCTTTTCCTAAACCACATTGATCCACTAGAGTCACTGCATGTATGTACTTTTCCTAAACCACATGGTTCCACTAGTGGCATTGCATGTGTGTACTTTTCCTAAACCACATTGATCCACTAGACTCACTGCATATGTGTTCCTTTCGTAAACCACATTGATCCACTAGAGTCATTGCATTTGTGTTCTTTTCCTGAACCACATGGATCCACTTGAGTCATTGCATTTGTGTTCTTTTCCTAAACCACATTGATCCACTAGAGTCACTGCATGCGTGTTATTTTACTAAACCACGTTGATCCACTAGAGTCATTGCATATGTGTTCTTTTCCTAAACCACATGGATCCACTAGAGTCATTGCATGTGTGTTCTTCTCCTAAACCACATGGATCCACTGATGACAGTGCATGTGTGTTCTTTTCCTAAACCACATTGATCTACCAAAGTCATTGCATGTGTGTTCTTTTACTAGAACACATGGATCCACTGGTGACATGTCATGTGTGTTCTATTCCTAAACGACATTGATCCACTGGAGTCACTTCATGTGTCTTCTTTTCCTAAACCACATGGATCCACTAGAGTCATTGCATGTATGTTCTTTTTTTAAACCACATTGAACCACTAGATTCACTCCATATCTTTTCATTTCCTAAACGACATGGATCCACTAGTGCCATTGCATGTGTGTTCTTTTCCCAAACCACATCGATCCACTAGAGTCATTGCATGTGTGTTCTTTTCCTAAACCACATTGATCCACTGGAGTCACTACATGTGTGTTCTTTTCCTAAACCACATTGATCCACCAGAGTCACTTCATGTGTCTTCATTTCCTAAATCACATGGATCCACTAGAGTCATTGCATGTATGTTCTTTTTGTAAACCACATTGATCCACTAGATTCACTCCATATCTTTTCTTTTCCTGAACGACATGGATCCACTAGTGCCATTGTATGTGTGTTCTTTTCCAAAACCACATTGATCCACTAGAGTCATTGCATGTGTGTTCTTTTCCTAAACCACATTGATCCACTAGAGTCACTACATGTGTGTTATTTTCATAAACCACATTTATCCACTAGAGTCACTACATGTGTGTTCTTTTCCTAAGCCACATTGATCCACTAGAGTCACTGCATGTGTGTTCTTTTCCTAAATCACATTGATCGACTAAAGTTACTGCATGTGTGTTATTTTCCTAAACCACGTTGATTCACTAGAGTCACTACATGTGTGTTCTCTTCCTAAACCCCAATATCCAGTGGAGTCATTGCATGTTTGTTCTTTTCCAAAACCACATTGATCCACTAGAGTCACTACATGTGTGTTCTTTTCCTAAACCACATGGATAAACTAGAGTCACTACATGTCTGTTATTTTCCTAAACCACATTGGTCTAGTGGAGTCATTGCATGTGTGTTCTTTTCCTAAACCACATGGATCCACTAGTGACATTGCATCTGTGTTCTTTTCCTAAACCACATAGATCCACTAGAGTCACTACATGTGTGTTCTTTTCCTAAACCACATTGATCCAATGGTTACATTGCATGTGTGTTCTTTTCCTAAACCACATGGATCGACTAGAGTCACTGCAGGTGTTTTCTTTTACTAAACCACATGGATCCCCTATGCATGTTTGTTCTTTTCCTAAACCACATTGATCCACCATAGTCACTACATGTGTGTTCTTTTCCTAAATCACATTGATCCCCTACAGTCATTTCATGTGTGTTCTTTTCCTAAACCACATGGATCCACTAGAGTCACTTCATATGTGTTCTTTTCCTAAACCACATTGATCCACTACAGTCATTTCATGTGTGTTCTTTTCCTAAACAACATTGATCCACTTGAGTCACTACATGTGTGTTCTTTTCCTAATCCACATTGATCCACTAGAGTCGTTGCATGTGTGTTCTTTTCCTAAACAACATTGATCCACTAGATTCACTCCATATCTTTTCTTTTCCTGAACGACATGGATCCACTAGTGACATTGTATGTGTGTTCTTTTCCTAAACCACAATGATCCACTAGAGTCATTGCATGTGTGTTCTTTTCCTAAACCAGATGGATCCACTGGTGACATTTCATGTCTATTATTTTCCTAAACCACATTGATCCACTAGAGTTAGTGCATGTGTGTTCTTTTCCTAAACCACATTGATCCACTAGAGTCATTGCATGTGTTATTTTTCCTAAACCACATTTATCCACTAGATTCATTGCATGTGTGTTCTTTTCCTAAGACACATTGTTCCACTAGAGTCATTGCATGTGTGTTCTTTTCCTAATCCACATTGATCCACTAGAGTCACTACATGTGTGTTTTTTCCTAAACCACATGGATCCACTAGAGTCACTGCATGTGTGTTCTTTTCCTAAACCACATTAATCCACTAGTCACTACATGTGTTTTCTTTTCCTAAACCACATTGGTCCACTAGATTCACTGCATGTGTGTTATTTTTCTAAACCACATTGATCCACTAGAGTCACTGCATGTTTTTTGTTTTCCTAAATCCCATTGGTCTAGTAGAGACACAGCATGTGTGTTCTTTTCCTAAACCACATGGATCCACTAGAGTCACTACATGTTTGTTCTTTTCCTAAACCACATTGATCCACTACAGTCACTGCGTGTGTGTTCTTTTCCTAAACCACATTGATCCACTAGTGACATTGTATGTGTGTTTTTTCCTAAACAACATTGATCCACTAGAGTCATTACATGTGTGTTCTTTTCCTAAAACACATGGATCCACTGGTGAGATTCCATGTGTGTTGTTTTCCTAAACAACATTGATCCACTAGAGTCACTGCATGTTTTTTGTTTTCCTAAACCAGGTTGATCCACTAGAGCCACTACATGTGTCTTATTTTCCTAAACCACATTGATCCACTAGAGTCACTACATGTATGTTCTTTTCCTAAACCAAATTGATCCAGTGGAGTCATTGCATATGTGTTATTTTCCTGAACCACATTGATCCACTAGAGACACTGCATGTGTGTTCTTTTCCTAAACCACATGGATCCACTAGATTCACTACATGTCTGTTATTTTCCTTAATCACATTGATCCACTAGTGACATTGCATGTGTGTTCTTTTCCTAAACCACATTTATCTACCGAAGTCATTGCATGTGTAGTATTTTACTAAACCACATGGATCCACTGGTGACATTTCATGTGTGTTCTTTTCGTAAACAACATTGATCCACTAGAGTCACTTCATGTGTGTTCTTTTCCTAAACCACATGGATCCACTAGAGTCATTGCATGTATGTTCTTTTTCTAAACCACATTGATCCACTAGATTCACTCCATATCTTTTCTTTTCCTAAACGACATGGATCCACTAGTGCCATTGCATGTGTGTTCTTTTCCTAAACCACATTGATCCACTAGAGTCATTGCATGTGTTATTTTTCCTAAACCACATTTATCCACTAGATTCATTGCATGTGTGTTCTTTTCCTAAGCCACATTGTTCCACTAGAGTCATTGCATGTCTGTTCTTTTCCTAAACCACATGGATCCCCTGGGGACATTTCATGTCTATTCTTTTCCTAAACCACATTAATCCACTAGAGTCAGTGCATGTGTGTTCTTTTCCTAAACCACGTTGATCCACTAGAGTCATTGCATGTGTTATTTTTCCTAAACCACATTTATCCACTAAATTCATTGCATGTGTGTTATTTTCCTAGACCACATTGTTCCACTAGATTCATTGCATGTGTGTTCTTTTCCTAAACCATCTTGATCCACTAGAGTCACTACATGTGATTTCTTTTCCTAAACCACATAGTTCCACGAGAGTCAATACATGTGTGTTCTTTTCCTAAACCACATTGATCCACAAGAGTCACTGCATATGTGTTCTTTTCCTAAACCACATGGATCCACTAGAGTCACTGCATGTGTGTTATTTTCCTAAACCACACTGATCCACTAGAGTCACTACATGTGTTCTTTTCCTAAACCCCATTGGTCCAGTGGAGTCATTGCATGTGTGTTCTTTTCCTAAACCACATAGATCCACTAGAGTCACTAGATGTGTGTTGTTTTCCTCAACCACATTGTTCCAATGGTGACACTTCATGTGTTTTTTTCCTAAACCACATTGATCCACTTGTGACATTATATGTGTGTTCTTTTCCTAAACCACATTGATCCACTGGAGTCATTGCATGTGTGTTCTATTCGTAAATCACATTGATCCACTAGAGTCACTTCATGTCTGTTCTTTTCCTGAACCACATGGATCCACTAGAGTCATTGCATGTGTGTTTTCCTAAACCACATTGATCCACTAGTGACATTGCATGTGTGTTCTTTTCCTAAACCACATTGATCCACTAGAGTCATTGCATGTGTGTTCTTTTCGTAAATGACATGGATCCACTGGTGGCATTCCATGTGTGTTGTTTTCCTAAACCACATTGATACACTAGAGTCACTACATGTGTGTTCTTTTCCTAAACCACATGGATCCACTAGAGTCACTATATGTCTGTTATTTTCCTAAACCACATTGATCCATTAGAATCACTACATGTGTGTTCGTTTCCTAAACCACATGGATCCACTAGTGACATTGCATTTGTGTTCTTTTCCTAAACCACATAGATCCACGAGAGTCAATACATGTGTGTTCTTTTCCTAAACCACATTGATCCACAAGAGTCACTGCATATGTGTTCTTTTCCTAAACCACATGGATCCACTAGAGTCACTGCATGTGTGTTATTTTCCTAAACCACACTGATCCACTAGAGTCACTACATGTGTTCTTTTCCTAAACCCCATTGGTCCAGTGGAGTCATTGCATGTGTGTTCTTTTCCTAAACCACATAGATCCACTAGAGTCACTAGATGTGTGTTGTTTTCCTCAACCACATTGTTCCAATGGTGACACTTCATGTGTTTTTTTCCTAAACCACATTGATCCACTTGTGACATTATATGTGTGTTCTTTTCCTAAACCACATTGATCCACTGGAGTCATTGCATGTGTGTTCTATTCGTAAATTACATTGATCCACTAGAGTCACTTCATGTCTGTTCTTTTCCTGAACCACATGGATCCACTAGAGTCATTGCATGTGTGTTTTCCTAAACCACATTGATCCACTAGTGACATTGCATGTGTGTTCTTTTCCTAATCCACATTGATCCATTAGAGTCATTGCATGTGTGTTCTTTTCGTAAACGACATGGATCCACTGGTGGCATTCCATGTGTGTTGTTTTCCTAAACCACATTGATACACTAGAGTCACTACATGTGTGTTCTTTTCCTAAACCACATGGATCCACTAGAGTCACTATATGTCTGTTATTTTCCTAAACCACATTGATCCATTAGAATCACTACATGTGTGTTCGTTTCCTAAACCACATGGATCCACTAGTGACATTGCATTTGTGTTCTTTTCCTAAACCACATAGATACACGAGAGTCAATACATGTGTGTTCTTTTCCTAAACCACATTGATCCACAAGAGTCACTGCATATGTGTTCTTTTACTAAACCACATGGTTCCACTAGTGACATTGCATGTGTGTTCTTTTCCTAAACCACATAGATCCACTAGAGTCACTGGATGTGTGTTGTTTTCCTCAACCACATTGATCCAATGGTGACATTATATGTGTGTTCTTTTCCTAAACCACATTTATCCACTTGTGACATTACATGTGTGTTCTTTTCCTAAACCACATTGATCCACTGTAGTCATTGCATGTGTGTTCTATTCCTAAATCACATTGATCCACTAGAGTCACTTCATGTGTGTTCTTTTCCTGAACAAGATGGATCCACTAGAGTCATTGCATGTGTGTTTTACTAAACCACATTGATCCACTAGTGACATTGCATGTGTGTTCTTTTCCTAAACCATATTGATCCACTAGAGTCATTGCATGTGTGTTCTTTTCCTAAACCACATGGATTCACTGGTTACATTGAATGTGTTGTTTTCCTAAACCACATTGATACACTAGAGTCACTACATGTGTGTTCTTTTCCTAAACCACATGGATCCACTAGAGTCACTATATGTCTGTTATTTTCCTAAACCACATTGATCCACTAGAATCACTACATGTGTGTTCTTTTCCTAAACAACATGGATCCACTAGAGTCACTACATGTGTTTTCTTTTCCTAAACCACATGGATCCACTAGTAACATTGCATTCGTGTTCTTTTCCTAAACCACATAGATCCACTAGAGTCAAAACATGTGTGTTCTTTTCCTAAACCACATTGATCCAATGGCGTCATTGCATGTGTGTTCTTTTCCTAAACCACATTGATCCACTTGTGACATTGCATGTGTGTTCTTTACCTAAACCACATTGATCCATTAGAGTCACTGCATGTGTGTTCTATTCGTAAATCACATTGATCCACTACAGTCATTGCATGTGTGTTCTTTTCCTAAACTACATTGATACACTCGGATTCACTACATGTGTGTTCTTTTCCTAATCCACATTGATCCACTGGAGTTATTTCATGTCTTCTCCTAAACCACAATGACCCACTCGAGTCACTTTATGTGTGTTCTTTTGCTAAACCACATTGATCCACTGGAGTCATCGCATGTGTCTTGTTTTCCTAAACCACATTGATCCACTAGAGTCATTGCATGTGTGTTATTTTCCTAGACCACATTGATCCACTACAATCATTGCATGTGTATTCTTTTCCTAAACCACATTGATCCACTAGAGTCACTAGATGTGATTTCTTTTCCTAAATCACATTGATCCACTAGAGTCGCTACATGTGTGTTCTTTTCCTAAACCACATCAATCCACAAGAGTCACTGCATATGTGTTCTTTTACTAAACCACATCGATCCACAAGTGACATTGCATGTGTGTTCTTTTCCTAAACCACATAGATCCACTAGAGTCACTGGATGTGTGTTGTTTTCCTCAACCACATCGATCCAATGGTGACATTACATGTGTGTTCATTTCCTAATCCACATTTATCCACTTGTGACATTACATGTGTGTTCTTTTCCTAAGCCACATTGATAGACTTGAGTCATTACATGTGTGTTCTATTCCTAAATCACATTGATCCACTAGAGTCATTTCATGTGTGTTCTTTTCCTGAACCACATGGTTCCACTAGAGTCATTGCATGTGTGTTTTCCTAAACCACATTGATCCACTAGTGACATTGCATGTGTGTTCTTTTCCTAAACCACATTGATCCACTAGAGTCATTGCATGTGTGTTATTTTTGTAAACCACATGGATCCACTGGTGACATTCTGTGTTGTTTTCCTAAACCACATTGATACACTAGAGTCACTACATGTGTGTTCTTTTCTTAAGCCACACGGATCCACTAGAGTCACTATATGTCTGTTATTTTCCTAGCCCACATTGATCCACTACAATCATTGCATGTGTATTCTTTTCCTAAACCACCTTGATCCACTAGAGTCACTACATCTGATTTCTTTTCCTAAACCACATAGATCCACGAGAGTCAATACATGTGTGTTCTTTTCCTAAACCACATTGATCCTCAAGAGTCACTGCATATGTGTTCTTTTACTAAACCACATGGATCCACTAGTGACATTGCATGTGTGTTCTTTTCCTAAACCACATAGATCCACTAGAGTCACTGGATGTGTGTTGTTTTCCTCAACCACATTGATCCAATGGTGACATTACATGTCTGTTCTTTTCCGAAACCACATTTATCCACTTGTGACATTAGATGTGTGTTCTTTTCCTAAACCACATTGATCCACTGGACTCATTGCATGTGTGTTCTATTCCTAAATCACATTGATCCACTAGAGTCACTTCATGTGTGTTCTTTTCCTGAACCACATGGATCCACTAGAGTCATTGCGTGTGTGTTTTCCTAAACCACATTGATCTAGTAGTGACACTGCGTGTGTGTTCTTTTCCTAAACCACATTGATCCACTAGAGTCATTGCATGTGTGTTCTTTTCCTAAACCACATGGATCCACTGGTGACATGCCATGTGTGTTGTTTTCCTAAACCACATTGATACACTAGAGTCACTACATGTGTGTTCTTTTCCTAAACCACATGGATGCACTAGAGTCACTATATGTCTGTTATTTTCCTAAACCACATTGATCCACTAGAATCACTACATGTGTGTTCTTTTCCTAAACAACATGGATCCACTAGAGTCACTACATGTGTGTTCTTTTCCTAAACCACATGGATCCACTAGTGACATTGCATTTGTGTTCTTTTCCTCAACCACATAGATCCACTAGAGTCAATACATGTGTGTTCTTTTCCTAAACCACATTGATCCAATGGTGTCATTGCATGTGTGTTCTTTTCCTAAACTACATTGATCCACTTGTGACATTGCATGTGTGTTCTTTTCCTAAACCACATTGATCTACTAGAGTCATTGCATGTGTGTTCTATTCGTAAATCACATTGATCCACTAGAGTCACTGCATGTGTGTTCTTTTTCTAAACCACATGGATCCGCTAGAGTCATTGCATGTGTTTTTTCCTAAACCACATTGATCCACAACTAAGATTGCATGTGGGTTTTTTCCTAAACAACATTGATCCACTAGAGTCATTACAGGTGTGTTCTTTTCCTAAACCACATTGATCCACTAGAGTCACTGCATGTGTGTTCTTTTCCTAAAACACATGGATCCACTAGAGTCACTGCATGTTTGTTCTTTTCCTAAACCACATTGATCCACTATAGTCATTGCATGTGTGTTCTTTTCCTAAACTACATTGATACATTGAGAGTCACTACATGTGTGTTCTTTTCCTAATCCAGATTGATTCACTGGAGTCATTGCATGTCTTTTCCTAAACCACAATGACCCACTCGAGTCACTTTATGTGTGTTCTTTTGCTAAACCCCATTGATCCACTGGAGTCATTGCATGTGTCTAGTTTTCCTAAACCACATTGATCCACTAGAGTCATTGCATGTGTGTTATTTTCCTAGACCACATTGATCCACTACAATCATTGCATGTGTATTCTTTTCCTAAACAACATTGATCCACTAGAGTCACTACATGTGATTTCTTTTCCTAAATCACATTGATCCACTAGAGTCGCTACATGTGTGTTATTTTCCTAAACCACATCGATCCACAAGAGTCATTGCATATGTGTTCTTTTACTAAACCACATCGATCCACTAGTGACATTGCATGTGTATTCTTTTCCTAAACCACATAAATCCACTAGAGTCACTGGATGTGTGTTGTTTTCCTCAACCACATTGATCCAATGGTGACATTCCATGTGTGTTCTTTTCCTAAACCACATTTATCCACTTGTGACATTACATGTTTGTTCTTTTCCTAAACCACATTGATCCACTGGAGTCATTGCATGTGTGTTCTATTCGTAAATCACATTGATCAACTAGAGTCACTTCATGTGTGTTCTTTTCCTGAACCACTTGGATCCACTAGAGTCATTGCATGTGTGTTTTCCTAAACCACATTGATCCCCTAGTGACATTGCATGTGTGTTCTTTTACTAAACCACATTGATCCACTAGAGTCATTGCATGTGTGTTCTTTTCCTAAACCACATGGATCCTCTTGTGGCATTCCATGTGTGTTGTTTTCCTAAACCACATTGATACACTAGAGTCACTACATGTGTGTTCTTTTTCTAAACCACATGGATCCACTAGAGTCACTATATGTGTGTTCTTTTCCTGAACCACATGGATCCACTAGAATCACTACATGTGTGTTCTTTTCCTAAACAACATGGATCCACTAGAGTCACTACATGTGTGTTCTTTTCCTAAACCACATGGATCCACTAGTGACATTGCATTTGTGTTCTTTTCCTAAACCACATAGATCCACTAGAGTCAATACATGTGTGTTCTTTTCCTAAACCACATTGATCCAATGGTGTCATTGCATGCGTGTTCTTTTCCTCAACCACATTGATCCACTTGTGACATTGCATGTTTTTTTTCCTAAACCACATTGATCCACTAGAGTCACTGCATGGGTGTTCTATTCGTAAATCACATTGATCCACTAGAGTCACTACATGTGTGTTCTTTTTCTAAACCACATGGATCCGCTAGAGTCATTGCGTGTGTTTTTGCTAAACCACATTGATCCACTAGTGACATTGCATGTGTGTTTTTTCCTAAACAACATTGATCCACTAGAGTCATTATAGGTGTGTTCTTTTCCTAAACCACATTGATCCACTAGAGTCACTGCATGTGTGTTCTTTTCCTAAACCACATGGATCCTCTGGAGTCGCTACATGTTTGTTCTTTTCCTAAACCACATTGATCCACTACAGTCATTGCATGTGTGTTCTTTTCCTAAACCACATGGTTCCACTAGAGTCAGTGCATGTGTGTTCTTTTCCTAATCCAGATTGATCCACTGGAGTCATTGCATGTCTTTTCCTAAACCACAATGACCCACTCGAGTCACTTTATGTGTGTTCTTTTGCTAAACCACATTGATCCACTGGAGTCATTGCATGTGTCTAGTTTTCCTAAACCACATTGATCCACTAGAGTCATTGCATGTGTGTTATTTTCCTAGACCACATTGATCCACTACAATCATTGCATGTGTATTCTTTTCCTAAACCACATTGATCCACTAGAGTCACTACATGTGATTTATTTTCCTAAATCACATTGATCCACTAGAGTCGATACATGTGTGTTATTTTCCTAAACCACATCGATCCACAAGAGTCACTGCATATGTGTTCTTTTACTAAACCACATCGATCCACTAGTGACATTGCATGTGTGTTCTTTTCCTAAACCCCATAAATCCACTAGAGTCACTGGATGTGTGTTGTTTTCCTCAACCACATTGATCCAATGGTGACACTCCATGTGTGTTCTTTTCCTAAACCACATTTATCCACTTGTGACATTACATGTGTGTTCTTTTCCTAAACCTCATTGATCCACTGGAGTCATTGCATGTGTGTTCTATTCCTAAATCACATATATCCACTAGAGTCACTTCATGTGTGTTCTTTTCCTAAACCACATGGATCCACTAGAGTCACTGCATTTATGTTTTCCTAAACCACATTGATCCACTCGTGACATTGCATGTGTGTTCTTTTGCTAAACCACATTGATCCACTAGAGTCATTGCATGTGTGTTCTTTTCCTAAACCACATGGATCCACTTGTGACATTCCATGTGTGTTGTTTTCCTAAACCACATTGATACACTAGAGTCACTACATGTGTGTTCTTTTTCTAAACCACATGGATCCACTAGAGTCACTATATGTGTGTTCTTTTCCTGAACCACATGGATCCACTAGAATCACTACATGTGTGTTCTTTTCCTAAACAACATGGACCCACTAGAGTCACTACATGTGTGTTCTTTTCCTAAACCACATGGATCCACTAGTGACATTGCATTTGTGTTCTTTTCCTAAACCACATAGATCCACTAGAGTCAATACATGTGTGTTCTTTTCCTAAACCACATTGATCCAATGGTGTCATTGCATGTGTGTTCTTTTCCTCAACCACATTGATCCACTTGTGACATTGCATGTGTTTTTTTCCTAAACCACATTGATCCACTAGAGTCACTGCATGGGTGTTCTATTCGTAAGTCACATTGATCCACTAGAGTCACTACATGTGTGTTCTTTTTCTAAACCACATGGATCCGCTAGAGTCATTGCGTGTGTTTTTCCTAAACCACATTGATCCACTAGTGACATTGCATGTGTGTTTTTTCCTAAACAACATTGATCCACTAGAGTCATTACAGGTGTGTTCTTTTCCTAAACCACATTGATCCACTAGAGTCACTGCATGTGTGTTCTTTTCCTAAACCACATGGATCCTCTGGAGTCACTACATGTTTGTTCTTTTCCTAAACCACATTGATCCACTATAGTCATTGCATGTGTGTTCTTTTCCTAAACCACATGGTTCCACTAGAGTCAGTGCATGTGTGTTCTTTTCCTAATCCACATTGATCCACTAGAGTCATTCCATGTCTTTTCCTAAACCACAATGACCCACTCGAGTCACTTTATGTGTGTTCTTTTGCTAAACCACATTGATCCACTGGAGTCATTGCATGTGTCTAGTTTTCCTAAACCACATTGATCCACTAGAGTCATTGCATGTGTGTTATTTTCCTAGACCACATTGATCGACTACAATCATTGCATGTGTATTCTTTTCCTAAACCACATTGATCCACTAGAGCCACTACATGTGATTTCTTTTCCTAAATCACATTGATCCACTAGAGTCACTACATGTGTGTTCTTTTCCAAAACCACATCGATCCACAAGAGTCACTACATATGTGTTCTTTTACTAAACCACATGGATCCACTAGTGACATTGCATGTGTGTTCTTTTCCTAGACCACAAAGATCCACTAGAGTCACTGGATGTGTGTTGTTTTCCTCAACCACATTGATCCAATGGTGACATTACATGTGTGTTATTTTCCTAAACCACATTTATCCACTTGTGACATTACATGTGTGTTCTTTTCCTAAACCACATTGATCCACTGGAGTCATTGCATGTGTGTTCTATTCCTAAATCACATTGATCCACTAGAGTCACTTCATGTGTGTTCTTTTCCTGAACCACATGGATCCACTAGAGTCATTGCATTTATGTTTTCTTAAACCACATTGATCCACTCGTGACATTGCATGTGTGTTCTTTTGCTAAACCACATTGATCCACTAGAGTCATTGCATGTGTGTTCTTTTCCTAAACCACATGGATCCACTGGTGACATTCCATGTGTGTTGTTTTCCTGAACCACATTGATACACTAGAGTCACTACATGTGTGTTCTTTTCCTAAACCACATGGATCCACTAGAGTCACTATATGTCTGTTATTTTCCTAATCCACATTGATCCACTAGAATCACTACATGTGTGTTCTTTTCCTAAACAACATGGATCCACTAGATTCACTACATGTGTGTTCTTTTCCTAAACCACATGGATCCACTAGTGACATTACATTTGTGTTCTTTTCCTAAACCACATAGATCCACTAGAGTCAATACATGTGTGTTCTTTCCCTAAACCACATTGATCCAATGGTGTCATTGCATGTGTGTTCTTTTCCTAAACCACATTGATCCACTAGAGTCACTGCATGTGTGTTCTTTTCCTAAACCACATGGATCCTCTGGAGTCACTACATGTTTGTTCTTTTCCTAATCCACATTGATCCACTACAGTCATTGCATGTGTGTTCTTTTCCTAAACCACATGGTTCCACTAGAGTCAGTGCATGTGTGTTCTTTTCCTAATCCACATTGATCCACTAGAGTCATTGCATGTCTTTTCCTAAACCACAATGACCCACTCGAGTCACTTTATGTGTGTTCTTTTGCTAACCACATTGATCCACTGGAGTCATTGCATGTGTCTAGTTTTCCTAAACCACATTGATCCACTAGAGTCATTGCATGTGTGTTATTTTCCTAGACCACATTGATCGACTACAATCATTGCATGTGTATTCTTTTCCTAAACCACATTGATCCACTAGAGCCACTACATGTGATTTCTTTTCCTAAATCACATTGATCCACTAGAGTCACTATATGTGTGTTCTTTTCCTAAACCACATCGATCCACAAGAGTCACTACATATGTGTTCTTTTACTAAACCACATGGATCCACTAGTGACATTGCATGTGTGTTCTTTTCCTAGACCACATAGATCCACTAGAGTCACTGGATGTGTGTTGTTTTCCTCAACCACATTGATCCAATGGTGACATTACATGTGTGTTATTTTCCTAAACCACATTTATCCACTTGTGACATTACATGTGTGTTCTTTTCCTAAACCACATTGATCCACTGGAGTCATTGCATGTGTGTTCTATTCCTAAATCACATATATCCACTAGAGTCACTTCATGTGTGTTCTTTTCCTAAACCACATGGATCCACTAGAGTCATTGCATTTATGTTTTCCTAAACCACATTGATCCACTCGTGACATTGCATGTGTGTTCTTTTGCTAAACCACATTGATCCACTAGAGTCATTGCATGTGTGTTCTTTTCCTAAACCACATGGATCCACTGGTGACATTCCATGTGTGTTGTTTTCCTGAACCACATTGATACACTAGAGTCACTACATGTGTGTTCTTTTCCTAAAACACATGGATCCACTAGAGTCACTATATTCTGTTATTTTCCTAATCCACATTGATCCACTAGAATCACTACATGTGTGTTCTTTTCCTAAACAACATGGATCCACTAGAGTCACTACATGTGTGTTCTTTTCCTAAACCACATGGATCCACTAGTGACATTACATTTGTGTTCTTTTCCTAAACCACATAGATCCACTAGAGTCAATACATGTGTGTTCTTTCCCTAAACCACATTGATCCAATGGTGTCATTGCATGTGTGTTCTTTTCCTAAACCACATTGATCCACTTGTGACATTGCATGTGTGTTCTTTTCCTAAACCACATTGTTCCACTAGAGTCACTACATGTGTGTTCTATTCGTAAATCACATTGGTCCACTAGAGTCACTTCGTGTGTGTTCTTTTTCTAAACCACATGGATCCGCTAGAGTCATTGCGTGTGTTTTTCCTAAACCACATTGATCCACTAGTGACATTGCATGTGTGTTTTTTCGTAAACAACATTGATCCACTAGAGTCATTACATGTGTGTTGTTTTCCTAATCCACATTGATCCACTTGAGTCATTGCATGTCTTTTCCTAAACCACAATGACCCACTCGAGTCAATTTATGTGTGTTCTTTTGCTAAACCACATTGCTCCACTGGAGTCATTGCATGTGTGTTGTTTTCCTAAACCACATTGATCCACTAGAGTCATTGCATGTGTGTTATTTTCCTAGACCACATTGATCCACTACAATCATTGCATGTGTGTTCTATTCGTAAATCACATTGATCCACTAGAGTCACTGCATGTGTGTTCTTTTTCTAAACCACATGGATCCGCTAGAGTGATTGCGTGTGTTTTTCCTAAACCACATTGATCCACTGGTGACATTTCATGTGTGTTTTTTCGTAAACAACATTGATCCACTAGAGTCATTGCATGTGTTATTTTTCCTAAACCACATTTATCCACTAGACTCATTGCATGTGTGTTCTTTTCCTAAGCCACATTGTTCCATTAGAGTCATTGCATCTGTGTTCTTTTCCTAAACCACATTGATCCACTAGAGTCACTACATGTGTGTTTTTTCCTAAACCACATGGATCCACTAGAGTCACTACATGTGTGTTCTTTTCCTAAACCACATTGATCCACTAGAGTCACTACATGTGTTTTGTTTTCCTAAACCACATTGATCCACTAGAGTCACTGCATGTGTGTTATTTTCCTAAACCACACTGATCCACTAGAGTCACTACATGTGTTCTTTTCCTAAATGTGTGTTTTTTTCCTAAACCACATAGATCCACTAGAGTCAGTGGATGTGTCTTGTTTTCCTCAACCACATTGTTCCAATGGTGACAATGCATGTGTGTTCTTTTCCGAAACCACATTGATCCACTTCTGACATTACATGTGTGTTCTTTTGCTAAACCACATTGATCATCTAGAGTCATTGCATGTGTGTTCTATTCGTAAATCACATTGATCCACTAGAGTCACTTCATGTCTATTCTTTTCCTGAACCACATGGATCCACTAGAGTCATTGCATGTGTGTTTTCCTAAACCACATTGATCGACTAGTGACATTGCATGTGTGTTCTTTTCCTAAACAACATTGATCCACTAGAGTCATTACATGTGTGTTCTTTTCCTAAACCACATGGATCCACTGGTGAGATTCCATGTGTGTTGTTTTCCTAAACCACATTGATCCACTAGAGTCACTACATGTGTTTTCTTTTCCTAAACCATATTGATCGACTAGAGTCACTGCATGTGTGTTCTTTTCCTAAACCACATGGATCCACTAGAGTCACTGCATGTGTTTTCTTTTCTGAAACCACATTGATCCACTAGAGACACTGCATGTCTGTAATTTTCCTAAACCACATTGATCCACTAGAGTGACTACAGGTGTGCTCTTTTCCTAAACCCCATTGATCCAGTGGAGTCATTGCATGTGTGTTATTTTCCTAAACAACATTGATCCACTAGAGAGACTACATGTGTGTTCTTTTCCTAAACCACATGGATCCACTAGAGTCACTACATGTCTGTTATTTTCCTTAACCACATTGATCCAATAGTGACATTGCATGTGTGTTCTTTTTCTAAACCACATTGATCTACCGAAGTCATTGCATGTGTGTTATTTTACTAAACCACACGGATCCACTGGTGACATTTCATGTATGTTCTTTTCCTAAACAACATTGATCCACTAGTGTCACTTCATGTGTGTTCTTTTGCTAAACCACATGGGTCCACTAGAATCATTGCATGTATGTTCTTTTTCTAAACATAATTGATCCACTAGATTCACTCCATATCTTTTCTTTTCCTAAACGACATGAATCTACTAGTGCCATTGCATGTGTGTTCTTTTCCTAAACCACATTGATCCACTAGAGTCATTGCATGTGTGTTCTTTTCCTAAACCACATTGATCCACTAGAGTCACTACATGTGTGTTCTATTCCTAAACCACATTGATCCACTAGATTCATTGCATGTGTGTTCTTTTCCTAAACCACATGGATCCACTGGTGACATTTCATGTCTATTCTTTTCCTAAACCACATTGATCCACTAGACTCAGTGCATGTGTGTTCTTTTCCTAAACCACATTGATCCACTAGAGTCATGCATGTGTTATTTTTCCTAAACCACATTTATACACTAGATTCATTGCATGTGTGTTCTTTTCCTAAGCCACATTGTTCCACTAGAGTCATTGCATCCGTGTTCTTTTCCTAAACCACATTGATCCACTAGAGTCACTACATGTGTGCTTTTTTCCTAAACCACATGGATCCACTAGAGTCACTGCATGTGTGTTCTTTTCCTAAACCACATTGATCCACTAGAGTCACTACATGTGTTTTCTTTTCCTAAACCACATTGATCCACTAGAGTCACTGCATGTGTGTTATTTTCCTAAACCACATTGATCCACTAGAGTCACTACATGTGTTCTTTTCCTAAACCCCATTGGTCCAGTGGAGTCATTGCATGTGTGTTCTTTTCCTAAACCACATAGATCCACTAGAGTCACTGGATGTGTGTTGTTTTCCTCAACCACATTAATCCAATGGTGACATTGCATGGGTGTTCTTTTCCTAAACCACATTGATCCACTTGTGACATTACATGTGTGTTCTTTTCCTAAACCACATTGATCATCTGGAGTCATTGCATGCGTGTTCTATTCGTAAATCACATTGATCCACTAGAGTCACTCCATGTCTGTTCTTTTCCTGAACCACATGGATCCACTAGAGTCATTGCATGTGTGTTTTCCTAAACCACATTGATCTACTAGTGACATTGCATGTGTGTTCTTTTCCTAAACAACATTGATCCACTAGAGTCATTACATGTGTGTTCTTTTCCTAAACCACATGGATCCACTGGTGAGATTCCATGTGTGTTGTTTTCCTAAACCACATTGATCCACTAGAGTCACTGCATGTGTTTTCTTTTCCTAAACCAGATTGGTCCACTAGAGTCACTGCATGTGTGTTCTTTTCCTAAACCACATGGATCCACTAGAGTCACTCCATGTGTTTTCTTTTCTGAAACCACATTGATCCACTAGAGACACTGCATGTCTGTAATTTTCCTAAACCACATTGATCCACTATAGTCACTATAGGTGTGTTCTGATGGGTTCGTAGCATGGAAAACAAAAAAAATTCTACCGCAAGAACGAACAAAACCCAGATCTAATCTAGATAAAAGCCAAGATCTAATCTATTAGACATGTGCAATGAGATAGATTTGTACTAACCCTCGTAGATCCGAAAGCGTTACGAGATTGGATCTCGTGGTTAATGTAGCCGATCACTTGCCGATCTCAAGATCGTGTGGACGATCCTTCCGGCGCTGCGTTCCGGCAGCGCTTCCGCAGTCGATCACACGTGCGGAGTCGAAGCAGACCTTCATCTCCCTATTCTAGCGAGTAGCGGAGGTAGTAGATCTTCTCCACGGAATCCCAGCAGCACGACGGTGTGGTGGTGGTGGAGTAGAGAATTCTGCAGGGCTTCGCCTAAGCCTGAGCAGAGGGAAGGAGGAGGAGAGAGGCGGCGGCTAGGGTTTGGAGTGGAGGGGGCAAGGTGGTGGCGCCCCCACTCCTCTATTTAAAGGAGGGAGGCTCCATGGGAGGGGGAGTCCTAGGACTCCCCTCCCTTCCTTGGCCAGCGGATTGGGAGGGGGGACGAGTCCTCCTCCCCCACGACTCCTTGTCTTGCCCCACAAGGAATCCTTCATCCTTTCTTGGTTTTCAAGCAAACTCCAAGAAATCTCCTAGAACCTTCCGGAACATTCTAAAACCTTCTAGAATCCTCATACAAATACTCCGGAACATTTCCTAACTTAGAAAATGATCCCCAATATATGAATCTCATTCTCCGGACAATTTCGGATCTCCTCGTGATGTCCCGGATCCAATCCGAGACTCCGAACAACATTCGGTTTCCAACGCATATTCCATATCTACTTAAAACAACTTCGAACCTTAAGTGTGTCACCCTACGGTTCGTGAATATGCAGACATGATGGAGACACCTCTCTAATCAACAACCATCAGCGGGATCTGGAGATCCATAATGGCTCCCACATACTCAACGATGACTTCGTGATCGATAGAACCATTAACATACGAAACCAATTCCTTTTGTCACGCGATATTCTACTTATCCGAGGTTTGATCATCGGTATCTCCATACCCATACCTAGTCACGAAGCGGTGTTTGATGTCATCAAAGTACCCATCCGGTGATGGTGATTAACATAACCTCATGGTCGAAGGATTAGGTTACTATGCATTTGAAAATTTATAGCAATACGAACTTAATGACTTGATCTTATGCTACGCTTACTATGGGTGTGTGTGTCCATCACATCATTCTCCTAATGATATAACCTTGTTATTAATGACATCCAATGTCCATGATCAGGAAACCATGATCATCATTTAATCAACAAGCTAGTTCCACAAGAGGCTTACTAGGGACTCTTTTATGTTTACAAAACACACATGTATCAGTGTTTCCTTATAATACAATTATAGCATGGGATGTAAACATTCATCATAAACACAAAGATATAATAATAACCACTTTTATTATTGCCTCTTGGGCATATCTCCAACAGTCTCCCACTTGCACTAGAGTCAATAATCTAGATTACATGGTAATATACCTAACACCCATGGTGTTCTGGTGTTGGTCATGCTTTGCTCTAGGGAGAGGTTTAGTCAACGGATCTGCCACATTCAGATCAGTGTGTACTTTGCAAATCTTTATGTCACCATCTCGGACATACTCGCGAATAGCATGGAAACGTAGCTTGATGTGCTTCAGCTTGCTATGTGACCTTGGCTCCTGTGCATTAGCTATGGCACCTGTGTTGTGACAGTAGATGGACATCGGGGCCAACACACTGGGAACCACGCCAAGTTCAGTAATGAACTCCTTCATCCATATGGCTTCTTGTGCAGCCTCCGAAGCAGCTATGTATTCCGATTCAGTTGAAGATTTCGCCACAACGCTTTGCTTGGCACTCCTCCAGCTCACTGCAGCACCATTCAATATAAATACGTATCCAGACTGTGACTTCGAGTCATCTGGATCGGTGTTCCAACTAGCATCAGTGTAACCGTTTACAACAAGTTGTTCATCACCTCCATAAGAAAGAACCATATCCTTAGTCCTATTCAGGTACTTTAGGATATTCTTGACCGCTGTCCAGTGTTCCATTCCAGGATCACTTTGATATTTGCTAGTCAAACTAACAACATGTGCTATATACGGTCTTGTACACAGCATGGCATACATGATAGAACCTATGGCCGAGGCATAGGGAATATTATTCATCTTTTCTCTATCTTCTGCCGTAGCCGGACTTTGAGTCTTACTCAAGGTCTTACCTGACAACATGGGCACGGACCCCTTCTTGCTCTCTTCCATTCTAAACTTCTTTAGAACTTTGTCTAAGTATGTACTTTGTGAAAGCTCTATTAGGCATCTTGATCTATCTCTATAAATCTTGATGCCTAGAATATATGCCGCTTCGCCAAGATCCTTCATTGAAAAACTATTATTCAAATAGGTTTTGACGCTATTAAGAAGTTCTATATCATTCCCAGTCGACAATATGTCATCTACATATAGTACTAGGAATGCTATAGAGCTCCCTCTCACTTTCTTGTAAATACAAGCTTCTCCATAAGTTTGTATAAATCCAAAGTTTTTGATTACTTTATCAAAACGTTGATTCCAACTCCGGGATGCTTGCTTCAGTCCATAAATGGAGCGCTGAAGTTTGCATACCTTGTCAGCATCTTTAGGATCGACAAAACCCTTGGGTTGTACCATATACAACTCTTCCTCAATGTCACCATTAAGGAACGCCGTTTTGACATCCATCTGCCAAATCTCATAATCGAAATATGCAGCAATTGCTAACAAAATCCTCACAGACTTTAGCTTCGCTACTGGTGAGAAAGTCTCATCGTAGTCAAGTACTTGAATTTGTCGGAACCTTTTCGCGACAAGTCGAGCTTTATAGACGGTAACATTACCATCAGCATCTATTTTTCTTTTGAAAATCCATTTGTTCTCGACAGCCTTACGGCCATCCGGTAAATCCACCAAAGTCCACACTTGGTTTTCGTACATGGATCCCATCTCGGATTTCATGGCTTCTAGCCATTTGTCGGAATCTGGGCTCGCCATAGCTTCTTCATACGTCGCAGGGTCATTAGTGTTGTCCACCAACATGACGTTCAAGGCAGAGTCATACCAATCAGGAGTGGTACGAACCCTCGTTGACCTGCGAGGTTCTGTAGTAACTTCGTTCGAAGTTTCATGATCACCATCATGAGCTTCCTCTCCAATTGGTGCAGGCGGCACAAAAACATCTTCCGGTGCTGCGCTACTCTCAACTCCGAGAGAAGGTTCAATAACCTCGTCGAGTTCTACTTTCCTTCCAGTCACTTCTTTCGAGAGAAACTCCTTCTCAAGAAAGGATCCATTCTTGGCAACGAAAACTTTGCCTTCGGATCTATGATAGAAGGTATACCCAATTGTTTCTTTAGGGTATCCTATGAAGACGCATTTCTCCGCTTTGGGTTCAAGCTTATCAGGTTGTAACTTCTTTACATACGCTTCACAACCCCAAACTTTAAGGAACGACAACTTAGGTTTCTTACCAAACCACAATTCGTACGGTGTCGTTTCAACGGATTTAGATGGTGCCCTATTTAAAGTGAATGCGACTGTCTCTAATGCATAGCCCCAAAACGATAGCGGTAAATCTGTAAGATACATCATAGACCAAACCATATCTAAGAGAGTTCGATTACGATGTTCGGACACACCATTATGTTGTGGTGTTCCCGGCGGTGTCAACTACGAAAGTATTCCACATTTCTTTAAATGCATGCCAAACTCATAACTTAGATATTCACCTCCGCGGTCAGAACGCAGAAACTTAATCTTCTTGTTACGATGATTTTCCACTTCACTTTGAAATTCCTTAAACTTCTCAAAAGTTTCGGACTTATGTTTCATAAAGTAGACATACCCATATCTACTTAAGTCATCCGTGAAAGTGAGAACATAACGATATCCACCATGCGATGCTACACTCATTGGACCGCACACATCGGTATGTATTATTTCCAACAAGTCTGTAGCTCGCTCCATTATTCCAGAGAATGGAGTCTTAGTCATTTTTCCCATTAGACATGCTTCGCATCTTTCAAGTGATTCAAAATCAAGTGATTCAAGAAGTCCATCAGAATGGAGTTTCTTCATACGCTTCACTCCAATGTGACCAAGACGACAGTGCCACATGTATGTAGAATTATCATTCAATTTTATTCGTTTAGCATCTATGTTGTGAACATGTGTATCACTACTATCGAGATTCAATAAGAATAAACCATTCATCTCAGGTGCATTACCATAAAAGATATGACTCATATAAATCGAACAACCTTTATTCTCAGACTTAAAAGAGTAACCGTCTCGCAATAAACAAGATCCAAATATAATGTTCATGCTTAACGCAGGCACCAAATAACAATTTTTCAAATTTAAAACTAATCCTGAAGGTATATGTAGAGGGAGCGTGCCGACGGCGATCACATCAACCTTGGAGCCATTTCCAACGCACATCGCCACCTCATCTCTCGCCAGTCTTCGTTTATTCCACAGCTCCTGTTTCGAGTTACAAATATGAGCAACCGAACCAGTATCAAATACCCAGGCACTACTACGATTACCAGTAAGATACACATCAATAACATGTATATCGAATATACATTTCTTCTTGATGTTGCCGTTCTTCAGATCCACCAGGTACTTGGGGCAATTACGCTTCCAGTGACCAGCACCCTTGCAGTAGAAGCATTCAGTTTCAGGCTTAGGACCAGCCTTGGGCTTCTTAGCAGGTGCGGCAGCTTTCTTGCCGTCCTTCTTGAAGTTGCCCTTTTTCTTAGGCTTGCCCTGTTTCTTAAAATTGGTGGTCTTATTGACCATCAACACTTGGTGCTCCTTCTTGATCTCCACTTCAGCAGTTTTCAGCATGGACGATAGTTCAGGCAACGTCTTGTTCATGCAGTGCATATTGTAGTTCATCACAAAATTCTTATAACTCGATGGCAGTGATTGGAGGACATGGTGAATCCCTAACTCATTAGGAATCGTTATCCCCAACTCTTGGAGCTTGTTTGCATGCCCAGACATGGTGAGCACGTGCTCGCTAACGGAGCTTCCCTCTTCCATCTTACAGGTAAAGAACTTTTCGGAGGCCTCATAGCTCTCCACGGCCGCGTGAGTCTCAAAAATGAGCTTGAGCTCCTTAATGATCTCGAACGGGTCATGGTGCTCAAAACGCTTCTAGAGCTCCGTTTCTAAACCGTACATGATGGCACACTGAACTATGGAGTAATGATTTTTCCGAGTGGCGTAAACATTCTTTACGTCATCGGTGGCATCTTCTGCAGGTGGGTCACCTAGCGGTGCTTCGAGCACATAGGTCATCTGACCAGCCCTAAGGACAATCTTCAGACCACGGAGCCAGTCCGTGAAGTTGCTTCCATTGTTCTTAAGATTTTCTTTCTCTAGGAACGCATTGAAATTGATGGAGAGATTCGCCATAATCTACAACAAATTTGCAAGTAGTTTAGACTAACTTTATGATAAATTGAGTTCAATTTTAATTCTTAAATTAACTAGGTGAACTCCCACTCAAAACAACATCCCTCACATTGTCTTAGTGATTACACGAACCAAGTCCACTACACCAAGTCCGATCTTCATGAGAGAAGATGTAGTTTCATTGGCGAACAATCTTCATGTTCATCATATCACTTATATGATTCATGCTCTACCTTTCGGTATTCCGTGTTCCAAGACCATGTCTGTCCATGCTAGGCTCGTCAAGATTAACCTTAGTTTCCGCATGTGCAAATCTGGCTTGCACCCATTGTATGCACACATAGAATCTATCACATCCGATCATCACGAGATGCTTCGAGACGACGAGTCTTAGCAACGGTGCCAACTAAGGACGAACACTTTTATTACTTGATATTTAGTGAGAGGGATCATCTTATAATGCTACCGTCGCGATCTAAGCAATACAGATGCATAAAGGATTAACATCACAGGCAATTCATAATTAGTGTGATATGATATGGCCCTTTCTTCTTATGCTTTTGATCTCCATCCCAAAGCACGGACATGATCTCCATCATCACCAGCATTGCGTCAAGGTCAGTGGCGCCGCTTCATGGTTGTCCATCATCACTAGCAACTATTACAACTACTTGGAATAAAGCTATTACAAGATGAATAGACACGCAGGTCTTAACAGAATTAAAGACAACCATTAGGCTCCTGCCGGTTGCCATATTACAACAAGGATCATTGCATACATAAAATATAATCACAATCACATGATGGCCATATCACATCACAAAACCCCTGCAAAAACAAGTTAGACGTCTCTAATTTTCTTTGCATGTTTTACGTGGTTTGGGGTTTTCAAATAAGAACGGATCTTACCTACGAAACTGAACCACAACGTTGATACAAGTGCTATCAAGTGCAAAGTGTAAATTGGATCTATACTATGGTGGGAGAGACAGACACCCGCAAAGCCACTTGTGCAAAGCAGGTTACACGTCAAGCATGGAGCAAGTCTCATGTGCGATGACATGTAAGGTTAGCCCGAGCCGCTTCATCCCACCATACTGCAAGATGCAAAGTACACAAAGCAAAAGACGGCATGAGCACCAACGCCCACAAAACCATTGTGTTCTACTCGTGCAACAGATCTACACATAGATACGGCTCTGATACCACTGATGGGTTCGTAGCATGGAAAACAAAAAAAATTCTACCACAAGAACGAACAAAACCCAGATCTAATCTAGATAAAAGCCAAGATCTAATCTATTAGACATGTGCAATGAGATAGATCTGTACTAACCCTCGTAGATCCGAAAGCGTTACGAGATTGGATCTCATGGTTGATGTAGTCGATCACTTGCCAATCTCAAGATCGTGTGGACGATCCTTCCGGCGTCTGCGTTCCGGCAACGCTTCCGCAGTCGGTCACACGTGCGGAGTCGAAGCAGACCTTCCTCTCCCCGTTCCAGCGAGCAGCGGAGGTAGTAGATCTTCTCCACGGAATCCCAGCAGCACGACGGTGTGGTGGTGGTGGAGTAGAGAATTCTGCAAGGCTTCGCCTAAGCCTGAGCAGAGGGAAGGAGGAGGAGAGAGGCGGCGGCTAGGGTTTGGAGTGGAGGGGGCAAGGGGGTGTCGCCCCCACTCCTCTATTTAAAGGAGGGAGGCGCCATGGGAGGGGGAGTCCTAGTAGGACTCCCCTCCCTTCTTTGGCCGGCGGATTGGGAGGGGGGAGGAGTCCTCCTCCCCCACGACTCCTTGTCTTGCCCCACAAAGATTCCTTGATCCTTTCTTGGTTTTCAAGCAAACTCCAAGAAATCTCCTAGAACCTTACGGAACATTCCGAAACCTTCTAGAATCCTCATACAAATACTCCGGAACATTTCCTAACTTAGAAAACGATCTCCAATATATGAATCTCATTCTCCGGACAATTCCGGATTTCCTCGTGATGTCCCGGATCCAATCCGAGACTCCGAACAACATTCGGTTTCCAACGCATATTCCATATCTACTTAAAACAACTTCGAACCTTAAGTGTGTCACCCTACGGTTCGTGAATATGCAGACATGATGGAGACACCTCTCTGATCAATAACCATCAGCGGGATCTGGAGATCCATAATGGCTCCCACATACTCAACGATGACTTCGTGATCGATAGAACGATTAACATACGAAACCAATTCCCTTTGTCACGCGATATTCTACTTATCCAAGGTTTGATCGTCGGTATCTCCATACCTAGTTCTACCTCGTTACTGATAAGTACTCTTTACTCGTTCCATGTTATGTCATCCCTTGTGACCTAGTCGCATGCTTGCAAGCTAACTAGATGACATTCCACCGAGAGGGCCCAGAGCATATCTATCTGTCATATGGATGGACAAATCCCAATCTTGGTCCATGCACTTCAACACATACTTTCAGAATACCTAATGACACCTTTATAACCACCCAGTTACAAAGCGGTGTTTGATGTCATCAAAGTACCCATCCGGTGATGGTGATTAACATAACCTCATGGTCGAAGGATTAGGTTACTATGCATTTGAAAGCTTATAGCAATACGAACTTAATGACTTAATCTTATGCTACGCTTACTATGGGTGTGTGTGTCCATCACATCATTCTCCTAATGATATAACCTTGTTATTAATGACATCCAATGTCCATGATAAGGAAACCATGATCATCATTTAATCAACAAGCTAGTTCCACAAGAGGCTTATTAGGGACTCTTTTATGTTTACAAAACACACATGTATCAGTGTTTCCTTATAATACAATTATAGCATGGGATGTAAACATTCATCATAAACACAAAGATATAATAATAACCACTTTTATTATTGCCTCTTGGGCATATCTCCAACATGTTCTTTTCCTAAACCCCATTGATCCAGTGGAGTCATTGCATGTGTGTTATTTTCCTAAACAACATTGATCCACTAGAGAGACTACATGTGTGTTTTTCCTAAACCACATGTATCCACTAGAGTCACTACATGTGTATTATTTTCCTTAACCACATTGATCCAATAGTGGCATTGCATGTGTGTTATTTTCCTAAACCACATTGATCTACCGAAGTCATTGCATGTGTGTTATTTTACTAAACCACATGGATCCACTGGTGAAATTTCATGTGTGTTCTTTTCGTAAACAACATTGATCCACTAGTGTCACTTCATGTGTGTTCTTTTCCTAAACCACATGGATCCACTAGACTCATTGCATGTATGTTCTTTTTCTAAACCACATTGATCCACTAGATTCACTCCATATCTTTTCTTTTCCTAAACGACATGGATCCACTAGTGCCATTGCATGTGTGTTCTTTTCCTAAACCAAATTGATCCACTAGAGTCATTGCATGTGTGTTCTTTTCCTAAACCACATTGATCCACTAGAGTCACTACATGTGTGTTCTTTCCCTAAACCACATTGATCCACTAGAGTCATTGCATGTGTGTTCTTTTCCTAAACCACATGGATCCACTGGTGACATTTCATGTCTATTCTTTTCCTAAACCACATTGATCCACTAGAGTCAGTGCATGTGTGTTCTTTTCCTAAACCACATTGATCCACTAGATTCATTGCATGTGTTATTTTTCCTAAACCACATTTATCCACTAGATTCATTGCATGTGTGTTCTTTTCCTAAGCCACATTGTTCCATTAGAGTCATTGCATCCGTGTTCTTTTCCTAAACCACATTGATCCACTAGAGTCACTACATGTGTGCTTTTTTCCTAAACCACATGGATCCACTAGAGTCACTGCATGTGTTTTCTTTTCCTAAACCACATTGATCCACTAGAGTCACTGCATGTGTGTTATTTTCCTAAACCACATTGATCCACTAGAGTCACTACACGTGTTCTTTTCCTAAACCCCATTGGTCCAGTGGAGTCATTGCATGTGTGTTCTTTTCCTAAACCACATAGATCCACTAGAGTCACTTGATGTGTGTTGTTTTCCTCAACCACATTGTTCCAATGGTGACTTTGCATGTCTGTTCTTTTCCTAAACCACATTGATCCACTTGTGACATTACATGTGTGTTCTTTTCCTAAACCACATTGATCATCTGGAGTCATTGCATGTGTGTTCTATTCGTAAATCACATTGATCCAATAGAGTCACTTCATGTCTATTCTTTTCCTGAACCACATGGATCCACTAGAGTCATTGCATGTGTGTTTTCCTAAATCACATTGATCTATTAGTGACATTGCATGTATATTCTTTTCCTAAACAACATTGATCCACTAGAGTCATTACATGTGTGTTCTTTTCCTAAACCACATGGATCCACAGGTGAGATTCCATGTGTGTTGTTTTCCTAAACCACATTGATCCACTAGAGTCACTGTATGTGTTTTATTTTCCTAAACCAGATTGATCCAGTAGAGTCACTACATGTGTGTTAATTTCCAAAACCACATTGATCCACTAGAGTCACTTCATGTGTTTTCTTTTCTGAAACCACATTGATCCACTAGAGTCACTTCATGTCTGTAATTTTCCTAAACCACATTGATCCACTAGAGTCACTACAGGTGTGTTATTTTCCTAAACCCCATTGATCCAGTGGAGTCATTGCATGTGTGTTATTTTTCCTAAACAACATTGATCCACTAGAGAGATGACATGTGTGTTCTTTTCCTAAACCACATGGATCCACTAGAGTCACTACATGTCTGTTATTTTCCTTAACCACATTGATCCACTAGTGACATTGCATGTGTGTTCTTTTCCTAAACCACATTGATCTACCAAAGTCATTACATGTGTGTTAGTTTACTAAACCACATGGCTCCACTGGTGACATTTCATGTGTGTTCTTTTCCTAAACGACATTGATCCACTAGAGTCACTTCATGTATGTTGTTTTCCTAAACCACATGGATCCACTAGAGTCATTGCATGTATGTTAGTTTTTCGAAACCACATTGATCCACTAGATTCACTCCATATCTTTTCTTTTCCTAAACGACATGGATCCACTAGTGCCATTGCATGTGTGTTCTTTTCCTAAACCACATTGATCCACTAGAGTCATTGCATGTGTGTTCTTTTCCTAAACCACATGGATCCACTGGTGATATTTCATGTCTATTGTTTTCCTAAACCACATTGATCCACTAGAATCAGTGCATGTGTGTTCTTTTCCTAAACCACATGGATCCACTAGAGTCATTGTATGTGTTATTTTTCCTAAACCACATTTATCCACTATATTCATTGGATGTCTGCTCTTTTCTTAAGCCACATTGTTCCACTAGAGTCATTGCATGTGTGTTCTTTTCCTAAACCATGTTGATCCACTTGAGCCACTACATGTGTTTTTTTTCCTAAACCACATGGATCCACTAGAGTCACTGCATGTGTGTTCTTTTCTGAAACCACATTGATCCACTAGAGTCACTGCATGTGTGTTATTTTCCTAAACCACATTGATCCACTAGAGTCACTACATGTGATCTTTTCCTAAACCCCATTGGTCCAGTGGAGTCATTGCATGTATGTTCTTTTCCTAAACCACATTGATCCACTAGAGTCACTTCATGTGTGTTCTTTTCCTAAACCACATGGATCCACTAGAGTCACTGCAAGTTTGTTCTTTTCCTAAACCACATTGATCCACTACAGTCATTGCATGTGTGTTCTTTTCCTAAACCACATTGATATACTCAGAGTCACTACATGTGTGTTCTTTTCCTAATCCACATTGATCCACTCGAGTCATTCTATGTCTTTTCCTAAACCACATTGACCCACTCGAGTCACTTTATGTGTGTTCTTTTCCTAAACCACATTGATCCCCTGGAGTCATTGCATGTGTGTTGTTTTCCTAAACCACATTAATCCACTGGAGTCTTGCATGTGTGTTATTTTCCTAAACCACATCAATCCACTATAATCATTGCATGTGTGTTGTTTCCCTAAACCGCATTGATCCACTAGAGTCACTACATGTGATTTCTTTTCCTAATCCACATTGATCCACTAGAGTCACTACATGTGTGTTCTTTTCCTAAACCACATGGATCCACAAGAGTCACTGCATATTGGTACATTGCAAATGTATCTATAATTTTTGATGCTCCATGCTTGGTTTTATCCACTTTCTTGTGTTTTGTCCACACTTTGGAGTACTTTTCTTATGATTTCTTGGACTAACCTATTAACAAGAGCCACACTGCCAGTTGCCTGTTTTCTGCTGTTTTTGGTTCCAGGAAAGTCAGAAAATGAATATTCTCGGAATTGGACGGGACAAAAGACAAAGTGCCTATTTTTCCAGAAGACTCCAGGAGCCAGAATACGAGACGGAGGAGGGCCAGGGGCTGGCCAACCCCCCCCCCCCCCCCCCCCAGGCGCGGGCTGGGCCTAGCCGCGCCAGGGCATGGTGTGGTGGCCCCAGGCACCCCTCGGTCTCCCTCTTCGCCTATAAGAAGCCTTCTGACCTAAAAACTCTGGGGGGTTCGATGTTTTTCCACGAAAAGTTCTGTTGCGCCGCCGCCACCAAAGGGGAGATTCGGGGGACAGAAAGTCTCTGTTCCGGCACCCTGCCGGGATGGGGAAGTGCCCCCGGAGCCATCTCAATCGATCTCCATCATCATCTTCATCGACCATCCATGTTTTCCCCATCTATGAGTGAGTAATCCCCCGTTGTAGGCTATGGGGATGGTAGGGATTGGATGAGATCGTTCATGTAATGGCATCAGATTGTTAGGGCATGGTGCCTAGTATCTTTTATTAGTGCTTTATGACTTTGTTGCGACTTGTTGTGCTTAATGCTTGTCACTAGGGCCCGAGTGCCATGATTTCAGATCTGAACTTATTATTGATTCATTATGATAGTATTGTTCTTGGTCTTATCTACAAGCTGTATACACACGTCGTTGTCCGGAACCTATGGCCCCGAAGTGACAGAAATCGGGATAACCGGAAGGGAAAGGCTTTGATGTGAGGATCACATGTGTTCGCGGAGTGTTAATTCTTTGCTCCGGTGCTCTATTAAAAGGAGCACCTTAATTGCCAGTAGTTCCCTAGAGGCCCCGCTACAAATGGGTTGGCAGGACAAAAGATGTTGTGCAAGTTCTCATTGCGAGCACGTATGACTATATATGGAACACATGCCTAGGATTGTCTAGTACTTGGGTGCTTTATCTTATTTATCAGCAATTGCCCTATGTTCTGATTGCTATGTGAATTGTCTTGTCCATGCAACGCCCGTACATCCATCCCTATGCCTACCGCACTCGAATCCCACTGTTTACTGCTTTTGTTACTACTGTCTTTGCTTTACTGCTGCTGTTACTCAGTTGTTAAGGCTTATAAATATTCCTACTACAAAACTGTTGCTACTGATAAACTGCTATGAGCAAGATTGTTTCCAGGTGTAGCTGAATTGACAACTCAGTTGTTAAGGCTTATAAATATTCTTTGGCTCCCCTTGTGTTGAATCAATAAATTGGGTTTCACTTCCCTCGAAAATACTGCGATACACCCCCTATACTTGTGGGTCATCAAGACTATTTTTTGGCGATGTTGCCGGGGAGCATAGCTTTATTTATCAAGTCCACTTGGATTCACTATTGTTCAAACTAAGTTCATTTTCTCCTTGTTTGCTTGTTTCTTTATCAAAAATACAGAAAAAAATTAGTTCCTACTCTAGTTGTTATTTTCGTTGGTCTGTTATTGTCTTGTTTTGTCATGCTTGTTGTCAATGGTTGGTTTCTTTGAAACTGAAGCTTATTGGCAAGGTGGGTTCATGGAAGATCAAAAATATTATTATAAGGAACACCGCTTGTCACAAAAAGGGAAACACTTATGGGAACAAATTGATAGATTGTATACCATTGCTAGAAACGTGTGCTCTACTTATAATGTTACTTATTGCTGTGATGAATCTCGTTGCAGAAAGAGGTATAAACACCTCCCTTTTCAATGTGAGTATAATGATAATGATACCATATCTTCTTATGCTAAAGGAATTTATGACTTTTATGATGCGGAACAAATTGAAGAATTTATTGCTTGGAAGGGTGCTTTTGAACTTACTAGTTTGCTTGAAAATATTGATGATTCACCTTATAACTATGAGGTTTATGGTATACTTAAATTTTGCTTTGATAATTACAAGGATGAAAATGGCCCTATTCTTGAGTATTTTAATAGATGCTCTCCACAAATGGAAGATACTAATGCCTTGCAGGATCCTACGGAAGAAGAAATTGATGAACCTGAAATCTCATTAGATGAAAAAGAGGAGGAGAGTGATGAACAAAAGGAGGAAGAATGGATTAGATACCCATGCCTACCTTCTAATGAGAGTAACTCTTTATCCCTTACATTATTTGATTGTCCTCCATGCTTACTAAAGGAGTATGAATGTTATGTTCCCAAGGTTTCTTTTGAAAATGTTTATAATAAAGCCCTAGTGCTTGTAGATCATGAAGAGCATGCTTTATGTGATAGTTATATTGTTGAGTTTATTCATGAGGCTATTGAAAATTATTATGAGAGAGGAAAATATGGTGGTAGAAGTTTTCATGGTATTGAAACACCTCTCTATGTGCTGAAAGTTTTGAAGTTACTCTTGTTTCATCTTCCTACGCCTGTCACTTTGTTCTTTGCGAATTTATTTGCTTACACGATTCCTATGCATAGGAAGTGGGTTAGACTTAAATGTGTTTTGAATTTGCTTCTTGATGCTCTCTTTTACTTCAACTCTTATTTGTTATGAGAGCATCCTATCAAACTTTTATGCCTGAAGAAGATAATATGTCTACTATTCTTGGGAGACCTTTTTCTTAAATACTGCAGTTGCTGTTATTAATTGTAATCAAGGGAAGGTGACCTTCAATGTCAATGACAAGGAACATACTATCTATTTCCCCAAGAAGATTGATATACTTATGGTTTTGAATTCAATTGAACATCTTGAGGGCATTCAAGTTGGAGAAATATATTGTCCCATACCAAGAGAAAATTTTGAAACTATTATGATTGGGACCATTGCTATCAAGGTTGAGGTAACATAATCATTAGTGGAATACAAAGTTTTATCTCATATGAAATTGTTTTGGTAACAAGACCTGATCAACCTTGTTAACAAAAGGATTTCGTTGAACAAAACAATGTTTTCACTGTGATTATCTCCGCTTACTTCTATTCTATCCATTTTAGTTTTTGCTTGTGCCTAACTTAAAGGCGTTAAAGAAAAGTACTTGTTGGGAGATAACCCAAGAGTTTTAGATGAGTCTTGGAAGTTATTACCTCTGTAATAACCTCTCCTTATCCTTTTTATTTGCTTTTTGTGCCAAGAGTAACCTCTAATGAGAGTGAAGTAATGATTGGGAAAGTTGCTGTCCCGAAACAGCTTTTTGTGCTTCACCGTAAACATTCATGAGAGAGCTCTGTATGTCGGATTGAGCTGTAATGTTCTGTGCTTCTGACCCAGGTTGTTATATAACTTTCGTTAGTTCAACACTTTTTGATTTGAGCAATAGAAGGTCTTCTAAAAAATTCGTCTTTACCTGCTGGTCTGTTTTGACAGATTTCTGCCATTTTCTGCATTTGCTTCTTCTTAGTTCCTTTTTTAGTTCTTTTGGGGAATTGAGCTTTTTGAGGGAAGTGCTACAATAGCTAGTGTTTTAATGGAAGTTTATTTTGTGTTAGAACTGAACCTTAAGACTTATTTATCTTGAGTGCACTAATGTTGCTAATAAAGATTGTGTGAAGTTTTGTATGAAGAAAAATTGCAGGTGTATGGAAGGAATGAGTAAGGAGATGAAGGATGGACTAAAGCTCAAGCTTGGGGATGCCACGCGTGTCACCCCAAGAAATATCCAAGAAGTATAAGCATGAAAGCTTGGGGATGCCCAAGGCATCCCCTTCTTCATCAATAAAAATCCCAGGTTTCTTCCAAACGCTTCATTTTTATTGTTTCATGCACAGTTGTGTTGTTCTTGGAGCGTCTTCTTTCTCGTTTTCGTTTTTAGTTTGCTTGGTTTGCTTAGTTTGCTAAATAAATTGGTTGGACCTCCTCTTTCATGTATTGGTGTTCAAATAGTTTGGTTTGGTTTGGAAAAGAGTAGGAAAGCTCATGCTTAAGTGGTAAAGAGAGCTTGTTTTTGACTGTGGCCTTTGCTTTGTCATGCCATGCTTGATATTGTTTTGGCTTTATGCTTAGTATTCTTTGTTGTAGCATGACTTGTTATAAACAATTGAGATTGCTTAATGTGCCTTGGATGAATCATTTGTTGTTTTAGCATATTAAAGCATAGTATAGTGGTATTCTCCTTTGATGCTTTATTTGGGTTGACTTGGCGCATGCTCACACCATGTTATGAATATCTCAAGTCACCATAAGCCTTTATGATCCTTTAGTTTTCAACTTGTAGTATCACTTTATGCTTTGATTAATGATGTTTTGTCGCTCTGCATGATTATGGCCATTATTGCTCTCTCGTTTGTCGCTCCCTTATTATTGCTAGCCTTCACTTTCACTGAGTATGTTTTACTCAAGTTTCCAACTCCCTAAACCAAATATTGCCAAAGTGTCCACCATACCTACCTATTAGCATCATTTTCTACTTCCGTGCATATTCAATATGCCTTGTTTTCTTCTGAATAAAATGTTTGCTTGTTATGAGAAAGTTAGTTAGTAAAGCTCTCACGAACTTGATGGCACACTTTATTTCCTGCACTTAATAAACCTGAACCATTGTGAACTCTCCATGAAAGTTATATGCTTGCTAATTATAGGCTAGGGATTAGCAGAACCGTGCTATCACGGTGAACGCTTTCAACACTTGTAAATATATAACCAGTTGATAACTTGCTCTTTTGTTTGCGGATGTCGTCGGTGTGAAATAAAAGGGGAGCTTGTAAGTCCATGGAGTTATGTATGTGTGTTAGAGAAACGCCTGGGCCGCTGGTCTAATCCATGCTGACATGGTGGAAACCTGCAGCGTAACCATAATGATATCTATGAAGCATTCTTCTTATAAAAAAAGAGAGATAGCTATTGAGAAAAAGAAAAAAAAAGAGATTTATGAAAAGAGGAAAGAGAGAAAAAAGCACCATTTTCCCATGGTAAATAAGAAGATTGTTGAGATACTCATTGTCTGCTTGCCTTGTCATTTCGATATGGGGATTCTTTCGTATCATCGGGCAAGGGGTACCCCGTTGGCGGTTCTCTATGATACGCACATACTTACGATGACAAGAACTTACCGGTAACTAAAGTTGAGTAGCATGAGGAGCGGCCCTCGTACTCAAGGGACTTGGGATTTTCAGTTTATAGTCTATCAAGCATATAACTTAGATTGGACCTCACTTTCACCTTAACCACATTAAAGATGCTTATGATAGGGGCAATGAGAGCTCAAAGCTAATGGGTACCATACTTTCAGCATTTGGAAGCCTTTCAAAATTATTCAAAACCTTTTCTTATACTTGTTGAGTCTCCACATATTCTATGAGCCCTTTCTTGAGAGCATAGTGGCCATTCTTAGTTCTATGTGCATTGTCCCAAGACTTGTTGATTGATGCATACCTTGATATTGCTTGTTTTAAACTATTTTGTATCTAGTCACTCTTGTAAACTTTGAAGGTGTCCTTTGCATTTATGTTTGCTACTCTACGAGGGACAAGCTGAATGCCACTATGCTATGTTTTCTTTATGTGAAACAAACAAACGTCTTGCAAAGCATTGTTATTCATGAATCTTTTGTTTGTGCCTTTTCATGTTGCAACTTAGTTGCTATGTCTTATTGCTAGAACTTTGTCTTTCATGTTATGATTGAAGTTCTATGATCCCAGTTTTGAATGTTTTACAAAAGCTTTGATCAAGTTTATGATGGTGCATGTCACCTCAAAAATTATTCTTTCTTTTTTATCACTTACCTACTCGAGGACGAGCAGGAGTTAAGCTTGGGGATGTTGATACATTGCAAATGTATCTATAATTTTTGATGCTCCATGCTTGGTTTTATCCACTTACTTGTGTTTTGTACACACTTTGGAGTACTTTTCTTATGATTTCTTGGACTAACCTATTAACAAGAGCCACAGTGCCAGCTGCCTGTTTTCTGCTGTTTTTGGTTCCAGGAAAGTCAGAAAATGAATATTCTCAGAATTGGACAAGACAAAAGCCAAAGTGCCTATTTTTCTAGAAGACTCCAGGAGCCAGAATACGAGACAGAGGAGGGCCAGGGGCTGGCCACACCCCCCCAGGCGCGGGCTGGGCCTGACCGCGCCAGGGCATGTTGTGGTGGTCCCAGGCACCCCCTCGGTCTCCCTCTTCGCCTATAAGAAGCCTTCTGACCTAAAAACTCAGGGGGTTCGATGTTTTTCCACAAATAGTTCGGTTGTGCCACCTCCACCGAAGGGGAGATTCGGGGGACAGAAAGTCTCTGTTCTGGCACCCTGTCGGGACGGGGAAGTGACCCCGGAGCCATCACCATCGATCTCCATCATCATCTTCATCGACCATCCATGTTTCCCCATCTATGAATGAGTAATCCCTCGCTGTAGGCTATGGGGATGGTAGGGATTGGATGAGATCGTTCATGTAATGGCATCAGATTGTTTGGGCATGGTGCCTAGTATCTCTTATTAGTGCTTTATGACTTTGTTGCGACTTGTTGTGCTTAATGCTTGTCACTAGGGCCCGAGTGCCATGACTTCAGATCTGAACTTATTATTGATTCATTTTGATAGTATTATTCTTGGTCTTATCTACAAGTTGTATACACACGTCGTTGTCCGGAACCTATGGCCCCGAAGTGACAGAAATCGGGATAACCGGAAGGGAAAGGCTTTGATGTGAGGATCACATGTGTTCACGGAGTGTTAATGCTTTGCTTCGGTGCTCTATTAAAAGGAGCACCTTAATTGCTAGTAGTTCCCTAGAGGCCCTGCTGCAAACGGGCTGGCAGGACAAAAGATGTTGTGCAAGTTCTCATTGTGAGCACGTATGACTATATATGGAACACATGCCTAGGATTGTCTAGTACTTGGGTGCTTTATCTTATTTATCTGCAATTGCCCTATGTTCTGGTTGCTATGTGAATTGTCTTGTCCATGCAACGCCCGTCCATCCATCCCTATGCCTACCGCACTCGAATCCCACTTTTACTGCTTTTGTTACTACTGTCTTTGCTTTACTACTGCTGTTACTCTACTATTCCTACTACAAAACTGTTGCTACTGATAGCTGCTGTGAGCAAGATTGTTTCCAGGTGCAGCTGAATTGAAAATTCAGTTGTTAAGGCTTATAAATATTCTTTGGCTCCCCTTGTGTCGAATCAATAAATTGGGTTTCACTTCCCTCGAAAATACTGCTATACACCCCCTATACTTGTGGGTCATCACATATGTGTTCTTTTACTAAAGCACATGGATTCACTAGTGACATTTCATGTGTGTTCTTTTCCTAAACCACATAGATCCACCAGAGACACTGAATGTGTGTTGTTTTCCTCATCCACATTGATCCAATGGTGACATTGCATGTGTGTTCTTTTCCTAGACCACATTGATCCACTTGTGACATTACATGTGTGTTATTTTCCTAAACCACATTGATCGACTAGAGTCATTGTATGTGTGTTCTATTCCTAAATCACATTGATCCACTAGAGTCACTTCATGTGTGTTCTTTTCCTGAACCACATGGATTAACTAGAGTCATTGCATGTGTGTTTTCCTAAACCACATTGATCCACTTGTGACATTGCATGTGTGTTTTTTCCTAAACCACATTGATCCACGAGAGTCATTGCATGTGTGTTCTTTTCCTAAACCACATGGATCCACTGGTGACATTCCATGTGTGTTGTTTTCCTAAACCACATTGATACACTAGAGTCGCTGCATGTATTTTTTTCTTAAACCACATTGATCCACTACAGTCACTTCATGTGTTTTTTTCCTAAACCACATTGATCCACTAGAGTCACTACACGTGTGTTCTTTTCCTAAACCATAATATCTAGTGGAGTCATTGCATGTGTGTTCTTTTCCAAAACCACATTGAACCACTAGAGTCACTACATGTGTGTTCTTTTCCTAAACCACATGGATCCACTAGAGTTACTATATGTCTATTATTTTCCTAGACCACATTGATCCACTAGAATCACTACATGTGTGTTCTTTTCCTAAACAACATGGATCCACTAGAGTCATTGCATGAGTGTTCTTTTCCTAGACCGCACGGATCCACTAGTCACATTGCATTTGGGTCCTTTTCCTAAACCACAAAGATACACTAGAGTCACTACATGTGTGTTCTTTTCCTAAACCACATTTATCCAATGGTGTCATTGCATGTGTATTCTTTTCCGAAACCACATTGATCCACTTGTGACATTGCATGTGTGTTCTTTTCCTAAACCACATTGATCCACTAGAGTCACTACATGTGTGTTCTATTCCTAAATAACATTGATCCACTAGAGTCACTGCGTCGGTGTTCTTTTCCTAAACCACATGGATCCACTAGAGTTATTGCGTGTGTGTTTTCCTAAACCACATTGATCCACTAGAATCACTACATGTGTGTTATTTTCCTAAACCACATTGATCCACTAGAGTCATTACATGTGTGTTCTTTTCCTAAACCACATGGATCCACTATAATCATTGCATGTGTGTTGTTTTCCTAAACCGCATTGATCCACTAGAGTCACTTCATGTGTTTTCTTTTCCTAAACCAGATTGATCCACTAGAGTCATGAAACATTGCAAATGTATCTATAATTTTTGATGTTTCATGCTTTGTTTTATCTACGTTCTTGTGTTTTGTCCACACTTTGGAGTACTTTTCATATGATTTCTTGGACTAACCTATTAACAAGAGCCACAGTGTCAGCTGCCTGTTTTCTGCTGTTTTTGGTTCCAGGAAAGTCAGAAAATGAATATTCTCGGAATTGGACGGGACAAAAGTCAAAGTCATTAATTTACCGAGGGACACCTGGAGCCAGAATACGAGAGGGAGAGGAGCTGGGGCCCGAGCACACCACCTGGCCACGCGGCTAGGCCTGGCTCGCTCTAGGGGGTGGTATGGCCGCCCTAGGCACCCCCTCGGCCTCTCCTTCCTCCTATATATTGCCCCTGATACGTAAACCCTAAGTACCCGATCAAACATCCACGAAAGAGTCTTTAGCCGCCGTCATCTCCATCCCTAGATCAGGAGGGATCCGAAGCTCTTCCCGGCACCCTGTCGGAGAGGGGAATTCACCCAGGAGGCCTTCTTCACCACCATGCAAGCCTCCGGTGTGATACGTGAGTAGTTCATCTCTGGACTACGAGTCCATGTAGAAGCTAGATGGCTGGTTCTCCTCCTTTGTGCTATCATGTTTAGATCTTGTGAGCTCCGTTCATGATCAAGATCATCTATTTGTAATTCTGCATGTTGTGTTTGCGGGGATCCGATGGATATTGAGATGTTATTTTAGATTGATTATTGATTCTATCATGTCTTTGTTATTTGTGATCTTGCATGCTTTCCATTGTTAGTAGCTATCTTGGCCAAGTAGATGCTAGCAACTCCAAGAGTTAGTATTTATGCTCGATAGTGGGTTCATGCCTATGGTAATCTGGGGAAGTGACAGAAATCTCTAAGGTACTAGATGTGTTGTTGCTACTAGGGAGAAAACAACAATCCTTTGTTCATAGAACAATCGTATTGTTTACTTTACACGCAACTCTTAATGCAATTATCCGTTGCTTGCAACTTAATACTGGAGGGGGTTCGGATGATAACCTGAAGGTGAATTATTAGTCATAGATGCTGTTGGATGGCGGTCTATGTATAATGTTGTAATGCCCAATCAAATCTCAAAGGAGTGAAGATGATTAGTATATGCTTGTATGCTTTCTCGATGTTTGTCAATTGCCCCGCTGTAATTTGTTCACCCAGCATGTTATCTATCTTAAGGAGAGCCACCTCTAGTGAACTATGGACCCCGGTATTTTCTTTTACTTTCAATCTACAATCAACTGTTTACTGCTTTGTGTTTACTTTCTGCAAACTATTACTTTCTTCCATACGATACGTCTAATCCTTTGTTTTCAGCAAAACAGGTGAGATTGATAACCTCATCGCAAGTTGGGGACAGAGTTCTGTGGTTGTGTTGTGGAGGTCTCCACGTTGCCACTAACACCGGTAGTGCGCCCTGCCAAGGCTCAGCTAGCAACACATTTGGGGTGTTTCCTTGCCCCTACTGGATTAACAACCTTGGTTTCATACCGAGGGAAAACTTGATGCTGTGCTAACCATACCTTCCTCTTGGGGTTCCCCGACGAGCTCGATATATTTTGGGCCATCAAGTCACTCCATGTGTGTTCTTGTCCTAAACCACATGGATCCACTAGAGTCACTTCATGTGTTTTCTTTTCCTAAACCACATTGATTCACTAGAGTCACTGCATGTATGTTATTTTCCTAAACCACATTGATCCACTACAGAGTCACTACAGGTGTGTTCTTTTCCTAAATGCCATTGATCAAGTGGAGTCAGTGCATGTGTGTTCTTTTCATAAACCACAATGATCCACTAGAGTCACTACATGTGTGTTCTTTTCCTAAAACACATGGGTCCACTAGATTCACTACATGTGTGTTATTTTCCTAAACCACATTGATCCACTAGTGACATTGCATTTGTGATCTATTCCTAAGCAACATGGATCCACTAGTCAGTGCATGTGTGTTCTTTTCCTAAACCACATTAATCCAATGGTGACATTGCATGTGTGTTCTTTTTCCTAAACCACATTAATCCACTTGTGACATTGCATGTGTGTTCTTTTCCAAAACCACATTGATCCACAAGAGTCACTTCATGTGTGTCATATTCCTAAATCACATTGATCCACTAGAGTCACTGCATGTGTGTTGTTTTCCTAAACCACATGGATCCACTAGAGTCATTGTGTGTGTGTTTTCCTAAACCAGATTGATCCACTAGTGACATTGCATGTGTGTTCTTTTCCTAAACAACATTGATCCACTAGAGTCATTACATGTGTGTTCTTTTCCTAAACCACATGGATCCACTGGTGACATTCCATGTGTGTTGTTTTTCTAAACCACATTGACCGACTAGAGTCACTGCATGTGTTTTCTTTTCCTATACCAGATTGATCCACTAGAGTCACTACATGTGTGTTGTTTTCCTAAACCACATGGATCCACTAGAGTCACTACAGGTGTGTTCTTTTCCTAAACCACATGGATCCCCTAGTGACATTGCTTGTGTGTTCTTTTCCTAAACCACATTGATCCACCATAGTTACTACAAGTGTGTTCTTTTCCTAAACCACATTGATCCACAGGAGTCATTGCATGTTTGTCCTTTTCCTAAACCACATTGATCCACTAGAGTCACTACATGTGTGTTCTTTTACTAAACCACATGGATCCACTTGAGTCACTTCATGTGTGTTATTTTCCTAAACCACATTGATCCACTAGAGTCATTGCATGTGTGTTCTTTTCCTAAACCACATTGATCCACTAGAGTCACTTCATGTGTGTTCTTTTCCTAATCTACATTGATACACTAGAGTCATTGCATGTGTGTTTTTTCCTAAATGACATCGATCCACTATAATCATTGCATGTGTGTTCTTTTCCTAAACCACATTGACCCACTAGAGTCACTTCGTGTGTGTTCTTTTATTAAACCACATTGATCCACTGGAGTCATTACATGTGTGTTATTTTCCTAGACCACATTGATCCACTGGAGTCATTGCATGTGTGTTCTTGTCCTAACCCACATGGATCCACTAGAGTCACTTCATGTGTTTTCTTTTCCTAAACCACATTGATCCACTAGAGTCACTTCATGTATGTTATTTTCCTAAACCACATTGATCCACTAGAGAGTAACTACATGTGTGTTCTTTTCCTAAATCCCATTGATCAAGTGGAGTCAGTGCATGTGTGTTCTTTTCATAAACCACATTGATCCACTAGAGTCACTACATGTGTGTTCTTTTCCTAAAACACATGGATCCACTAGAGTCACTACATGTCTGTTATTTTCCTAAACCACATTGATCCACTAGTGACATTGCATTTGTGATCTATTCATAAGCAACATGGATCCACTAGAGTCACTTCATGTGTGTCATATTCCTAAATCATATTGATCCACAATAGTCACTGCATGTGTGTTGTTTTCCTAAGCCACATGGATCCACTAGAGTCATTGCGTGTGTGTTTTCCTAAACCAGATTGCTCCACTAGTGACATTGCATGTGTGTTGTTTTCCTAAACAACATTGATCCACTAGAGTCATTACATGTGTGTTCTTTTCCTAAACCACATGGATCCACTGGTGACATTCCATGTCTGTTGTTTTTCTAAACCACATTGATCGACTAGAGTCATTGCATGTGTTTTCTTTTCCTATACCAGAATGATCCACTAGAGTCACTACATGTGTGTTGTTTTCCTAAACCACATGGATCCACTAGAGTCACTACAGGTGTGTTCTTTTCCTAAACCACATTGATCCACCATAGTCACTACATGTGTGTTCTTTTCCTAAACCACATTGATCCACAGGAGTCATTGCATGTGTGTCCTTTTCCTAAACCACATTGATCCAGTAGAGTCACTGCATGTGTGTTCTTTTCCTAAACCACATGGATCCACTTGAGTCACTTCATGTGTGTTATTTTCCTGAACCACATTGATCCACTAGAGTAATTGCATGTGTGTTCTTTTCCTAAACCACATTGATCCACTGGAGTCACTTCATGTGTGTTCTTTTCCTAATCCACATTGATCCACTAGAGTCATTGCATGTGTGTTTTTTCCTAAATGACATTGGTCCACTATAATCATTGCATGTTTGTTCTTTTCCTAAACCACATTGACCCACTGGAGTCACTTCATGTGTGTTCTTTTCCTAAACCACATTGATCCACTGGAGTCATTACATGTGTGTTATTTTCCTAGATCACATTTATCCACTGGAGTCATTGCATGTGTGTTCTTTTCCTAAACCATATTGATCCACTGAAGTCACTACATGTGTGTTATTTTCCTAAACCACATTGATCCACTAGAGTCACTACATGTGCATTCTTTTCCTAAACCACATGGTTCCACTAGTGACATTGCATGTGTGTACTTTTCCTAAACCACATTGATCCACTAGAGTCACTTCATGTGTGTTCTTTTCCTAAACCACATGGATCCACTCGAGTCACTTCATGTGTGTTCTTTTCCTAAACCACATTGATCCACTAGAGTCACTGCATATGTGTGTTCTTTTCCTAAACCACATGGATCCACTAGAGTCATTGCGTGTGTGTTTTCCTAAACCACATTGATCCACTAGTGACATTGCATGTGTGTTCTTTTCCTAAACAGCATTGATCCACTAGAGTCATTACATTTGTGTTCTTTTCCTAAACCACATGTATCCACCGGTGACATTCCATGTGTGTTGGTTAAACCACATTGATCGACTAGAGTCACTTCATGTGTTTTCTTTTCCTATACCAGATTGATCCACTAGAGTCACTACATGTGTGTTGTTTTCCTAAACCACATGGATCCACTAGAGTCGCTACAGGTGTGTTCTTTTCCTAAACCACATGGATCCCCTAGTGACATTGCTTGTGTGTTCTTTTCCTAAACCACATTGATCCACCATAGTCACTACATGTGTGTTCTTTTCCTAAACCACATTGATCCACAGGAGTCATTGCATATGTGTTCTTTTCCTAAACCACATTGATCCACTAGAGTCACTACATGTGTGTTCTTTTCCTAAACCACATGGATCCACTAGAGTCATTTCATGTGTGTTATTTTCCTAAACCACATTGATCCACTAGAGTCATTGCATGTGTGTTCTTTTCCTAAACCACATTGATCCACTGGAGTCACTGCATGTGTGTTCTTTTCCTAATCCACATTGATCCACTAGAGTCATTGCATGTGTGTTTTTCCTAAACAACATTGATCCACTACAATCATTGCATGTGTGTTCTTTTCGTAAACCACATTGACCCACTTGAGTCACTTCATGTGTGTTCTTTTCCTAAACCACATTGATCCAGTGGAGTCATTACATGTGTGTTATTTGCCTAGACCACATTGATCCACTAGAGTCATTTCATGTGTGTTGTTTTCCTAAACCATATTGATCCACTTGAGTCACTACATGTGTGTTCTTTTCCTAAACCACATTTATCCACTAGTGTCATTGCATGTGTGTTCTTTTCCGAAACCACATTGATCCACTAGAGTCATTGCATGTGTGTTCTTTCCTAAACCACATGGATCCACTCGAGTCACTTCATGTGTGTTCTTTTCCTAAACCACATTGATCCACTAGAGTCACTGCATGTGTGTTCTTTTCCTAAACCACATGGATCCACTAGAGTCATTGCGTGTGTGTTTTCCTAAACCACATTGATCCACTAGTGACATTGCATGTGTGTTCTGAAGGAAATATGCCCTGAGAGGCAATAATAAAGTTTTTATTATGTATTCCTTGTATATGATAGATGTTTATTTTGCATGCTATAATTGTATTGATAGGAAACATCAATACATGTGTGTTTAATAAACAAAAAGGGTTCCTAGTTATGCCTCTCTTATAGACTAGCTTGTTGATTAACAAGATGATCAAGGTTTCCTGATCATGGACATTGGATGTTGTTCATAACAAGGTCACAACATTTGTGAAATGATGTGATGAACATTCATCCGAAGTATAGCATTACAATCAAGTCATTATGTTTATATTGCTATAACATCATACGAAGTAATCTTTATCCTTAGACCATGAGATCATGTTAATTGCTAACACGGGAAGAGTATCGTGATAACATCAAACGTCACACCGTAACAGGGTGCCTATAAAGATGGGTTCAGTACTACGAAAGTGTTATGTTGAGTCTCATGGATCAAGAGTGGAATTTGTCAATCCAGATGACGGATAGATATACTCTGGGCCCTCTCGGTGATATCACATTAGGATAGCTTGCAAGCAAGTGATGTGATCACTAGAATGTTATATTACGGGAACGAGAAAAGAGTGCATGTCGGTAACGAGATCAAACTAGGTATGGAGATACCGATGATCGAATCTAGGACATGTAATATATCGAGAGACAAAGGGATTTAGTTACAAGCGTTAAAGGTTCTCACGATCACAGGAGTCATCGTTGAATGTGTAGGAGTCAGTACGGATCTCCAGGTCCCGCTACTGATTATATATCGGAGAAGGGTCTCGATCATGTTTGCATTATTCACGATCCATAGGGTGGCACACTTAAGAGTTACCGGACACCATTTTGGAGCACATATGTTTTAGACGAAAGAATTGTAAAGCGCAGGAATTGTTTCAATAGAAACCGGAAATTGTTTCAGGTGAAATTGCAGAAGGTGGTTCTGCATGTGATATTGAAATATTGCAAGGGGCTATATGTGAATGTTTGTTAATTAAAGTAATTAACAAAATTCTGAATAAATTTAATAAAAAGAGTTTTATTAAATGAGAGAGCATTAAATTTGGAGAAATTTAATGCATTTAAAGTGGAGACTTTAAAAGGGAATGTGAAGAGGCATTTTAATGTGGAGGGGTTACCACCACATGAATGGGGGAGGTGAGGGGTCACCCCCCATGCGCTGGCCATGGAGAGAGGGGGCACTCCCCTCCTCCTATAAAAGGCCACCCATTCCCTCCTTCATCCTCACACCTCCTTGTGAAGGATCTCTCTCCCCCTCTAGAATTATTCCCCCATGGTCTCGGATTAGCGAGATACATGTTCCCGGTGGCATTTCGTCTGGAAGGAGTTGCTGCTTCCGCTGGATCACTAGAGCGAGGAGGTGGAGGTTGTCCGGTGGCTTGAACGTGTGTGTGAGCGCGGATGCGCTGCTGAGTTGCGGCGCTCGGACTTCCACACGATCTTGAGATTGGCAAGCATACGACTACATCAACCACGAGTTCCTACTCGTTAACAAAACTCGTTGTCTTTGAGGGTAAGTTCTCCATGGATGTATTTCCACCTGTTGCTCTGTATCTAATAGGTAGATCTTGGCGTATAGTTCTCATGTAGGAAAATTTTTGTTTTCTATGCTGATGACCCAACAGTGGTATCAGAGCTAGGTTTATGCGTAGGTGCTTTGCACGGGTAGTACACATATGTTTATATGTGGATGATGATGATCATGTTATTGCATCTTCTATGTACTTTGGATATTGGTGGCATAGTGGGATGAAGCGGCCCGGACCAACCTTACATGTCATCATACATGAGACCGGTTCCACGACTGACATGCAACTATATTTGCATAAGTGGCTAGCGGGTGTCTGTCTCTCCTACTATAGTCAATATCTGATTTACAACGAGTTGCTAATAACTTGGTTATCCTCGTTGTGGTTCATGTTCGTAGGTAAGACCGGTTCTATCTCCGAAAGCCCTAAGCCACCTAAAACTTGCAATTGATAAATTAGAGGCGTCTAGTTTAGATCGTTGCTGGGCTAGTGTCTTGATATGGTATTGTTGTAAGTAGATGTATGATAGATACTCTTACAACTCACTTAACGTGTAAGTTCCATAGACCTTGGCCTTACACACAAAGGAATGATAGAGATCATACCACGATGCAAATGATAGAGATCAAATGCATGGACCATATCTCCTCACTTCACACATTAGCATCTTATATTGCTAGTTTGGCGCTTTTGGTAGCATTATAAGATGATCCCTCATTTAGATATCAAGATAAAATGTGTTCTTCCTTAAGTATGCACCGTTTTGTGGATCGTGTTTTGAGGCATCACATGATGATCGAGTGTTCTCGACTCTACGCTTTCATACAACGGGTGTAAGACAGTTTTACACACGCAAATACTAAGGTTCTTACTTGACGATCCTAGCATGTACAGACATGGCCTCGAAACACGTACCGAAAGGTTAAGCATGAGTCATATAGTCGATATGATGCCCATATAGATGTTCGCCTTTGAAGCTACACCGACTCACGTGATGATCGGACTTAGTGTAGTGGATTTGGTTCATGTAATCACCAAAAGGACACGAGGGATGTTGTTTTTGAGTGGGAGTTCATTAGTAATTTGGATTAGTTGAACTCAATCTATCATAAACTTAGTCTAAATATATTTTACAAATTCTGTTGTAGATGGCACCACCTGCTTTTAATTTCAATGTGTTCATGGAGAAAGAGAAGCTTGCTGCGAATGGTAGCAACTTCACCAACTAGGCTATGAATTTGACGATTCTCCTCACTGCTGCACAAAAGCAATATGTGCTAGAGGCGCCGCTAGGCCCCCCACCAGCTCCTGATGCCCCTGACGAGGAAAAGAACGTCTATATAACTCGTCAGGAGGACCACAACTTAGTTCATTGCGGCATACTGTATGGGCTAGAGCCACAACTTCGAAAACGTTTCGAAAATGGCAATGCCTTTGATACCATGGGAGAATTGAAAATGATTTTCGATACCCATGCTGCCGTAGAGAGTTATAATGCTTCTGAAAAGTTCTTTAGCTGCATGATGGAAGAGAACAGCTCCGTTAGTGAGCACGTACTCAAAATGTCTGGGTACGCCGATAAGCTTGTGTCCTTGGTAATAACGATTCCCATTGACTTAGGCATACATTGTGTTCTCCAATCTCTGCCACCTAGCTACAAGAGCTTCGTGATGAACTATAATATGCAGGGCATGAAGAAGTATCTTCCCGAGCTTCTGTCAATGCTTAAGACTACAGAACTGGAGATTAGGAAAGAACATCAAGTGTTGATGATCAATAAGACCACCGCTTTCAAGAAGGACAAGAAAGGCAAGCAGAAGGGAAAGAAGGGGGCAAATCTGTTGCCGCGCCTGAAAATAAACCTCTAGCTGGCCCTAAGTCTGACACCGAGTGCTACTATTGCAAGGGGACTGGCCATTGGAAGCGCAACTGCCCCAAGTATTTGGCGGACAAGAAGGCCGGCAAGGCAAACAAATGTATATGTGATATACATGTTATTGATGTGTACTTGACTAGTACGCGCAGTAGCACCTGGGTATTTGATACGGGATCGGTTGCTAATATATGTAACTCGGTTCAGGGGCTACGGAACAAGCGACAACTAGCAAGGGATGAGGTCACGATGCGGGTCGGCAATGGATCAATAGTTGATTTGATCGCCGTCAGAACGCTGCCTCACCATATGCCATCGGGATTAGTTATAAACCTGAATAATTGTTATTTGGTGCCTGCACTGAGCATGAACATTGTATCCGGATCGTGTTTGATGCAAAGTGGTTATTCATTTAAGTCTGAAAACAATGGTTGTTAGATTTATATGAATAATATCTTTTATGGTCATGCACCTGTGTTGAATGGTTTATTTCTGTTGGATCTCGATAGTAGTATTACGCATATTCATAATGTTGATGCTAAAAGGATTAAACTTGATAATGATATATCTACATATATGTGGCACTGCCGTCTAGGTCATATTGGCGTTAAACGCATGAAGAAACTCCATTCTGATGGACTTTTGGAATCACTTGATTTTGAATCATTTGATACATGTGAGCCATGCCTTATGGGCAAGATGACTAGAACGCCGTTTTCCGGTTCAATGGAACGGGCGACAAATTTATTGGAAATTATACATACTGATGTGTGTGGACCAATGAGTGTGTCGGCGCGAGGTGGATATACATATTTTGTTACTTTCACGGATGATTTGAGTAGATACGGGTATATCTATTTGATGAAACATAAGTCTGAAACCTTTGAAAGGTTCAAAGAATTTCAGAATGAAGTGGAAAATCATCATAACAGAAAGATCAAATTTCTGCGGTCCGATCGTGGAGGAGTGTATCTTAGTTACGAGTTTAGCACACATATGAAAGACTGTGGAATAGTTTCACAACTCACGCCTGCCGGAACACCACAACATAATGGTGTGTCAGAATGTCGTAATCATACTTTATTGGATATGGTTCGATCTATGATGTCTCTGACTGACTTGCCACTGTCATTTTGGGGTTATGCACTGGAAACCACTGCATTCACTTTAAATATGGCACCATCTAAATCCGTTGAAAATACACCGTACGAATTATGGTTTGAAAACAAACCTAAGTTGTCATTTCTTAAAGTTTGGGGATGCGATGTTTATGTGAAGAAACTTCAACCGGATAAACTCGAACCCAAAGCGGAAAAATGTGTCTTCATAGGATACCCTAAGGAAACGATTGGGTATACCTTCTATCACAGATCCGAGGGCAAGGTCTTTGTTGCCAAGAATGGATCCTTTCTTGAGAAGGAGTTTGTCGCGAAAGGTGTGAGTAGTCGGAAGGTAGAACTCGAAGAGGTTATTGAACCTTTTCTTCATAAAATGGCGAGTAGCGCAGCTCTAGAAGTTGTTTCGGAGTTGACTTCACCTGATGAACAGACAGCTAATGATAATGATCATGAAACTCCGAAAGAGGACACTACCGAACCTCGCAGGTCAAGCAGGACACGTGCAGCTCCTGAACTGTACGGCAATCCTGTTATGAATTTCATGATTGATGAAATAGATGACCCTGCGATGTATGAAGAAGCGATGATGAGCCCGGATTCCAACAAATGGCTAGAAGCCATGAAATCCGAGATGGAATCCATGTACAAAAACCAGGTTTGGACCTTGGTGGACTTACCTCACGATCGAAAGGCCGTTGAGAATAAATGGATTTTCAAAAGAAAAACGGATGCTGATGGTAATGTAACCATCTATAAGGCTCGACTACGATGAGACATTCTCTCCCGTAGCGATGCTTAATTCGGTTAGGATTATGTTAGCAATTGCTGCATATTTCGATTATGAAATATGGCAGATGGATGTCAAAACTGCGTTCCTCAATGGTAATATTGAAGAAGAGTTGTATATGATACAACCTAAGGGTTTTGTCGATCCTAAGGATGCTGATAAGGTGTGCAAACTTCAGCGATCCATCTATGGACTGAAGCAAGCATCCCGGAGTTGGAATCTCCACTTTGATGAAGTGATCAAAGAGTTTGGATTTGTCCAAACTTATGGAGAGGCTTGTATTTATAAGAAAGTGAGTGGGAGCAATGTGACATTTCTGGTATTATATGTGGATGACATATTATTGATTGGAAATGATATAGATCTTTTAAACAGTGTTAAAAGTTATCTAAACAGCAAATTTTCGATGAAGGACCTTGGTGAAGCTTCATATATATTAGGCATTAAAATCTATAGAGATAGATCAAGACGCCTAATTGGACTATCGTAGAGTACATACCTTGATAAGATATTAAAGAAGTTTAATATGGACGGAAGTAAGAAGGGGTACTTACCTATGTTGCAAGGCAAGACATTGAGTAAGACTCAAAGTCCGGCTACGGTGGAAGAAAGAAAGATAATGGATAAGATCCCCTATGCCTCAGCCATAGGCTCTATAATGTATGCCATGCTATGTACAAGACCGTATGTGGCACATGCTATTAGTTTGACTAGTAGGTACCAATCTGATCCAGGTTCAGAACACTGGATAGCGGTCAAGAATATCCTTAAGTACTTGAGAAGAACTAAGGATATGTTTCTTGTATACGGAGGTGAAGAAGAGCTAGTCGCTAAGTGTTATGTCGATGCTAGCTTTGACACTGATCCGGATGACTCTAAGTCTCAATCCGGATACGTATTTCTCTTGAACGGAGCAGCAGTTAGTTGGAGGAGCTCCAAACAACCTGTGGTGGTTGGATCAACGACGGAGGCGGAATATGTTGCTGCTTCAGAAGCAGCGCAGGAAGCGGTTTGGATGAAGGAGTTCATAACGTAACTAGGTGTGGTTCCTAGTGCGTTGGACCCAATGGTGATCTATTGTGACAATAATGGAGCCATAGCCAATGCCAAGGAACCAAGGTCTCACAAGAATTCCAAGCATATTAAGCGCCGGTTTCACTCCATCCGCGAGCATGTCAAGGATGGAGATATAAAGATTTGTAAAGTGCACACGGACCTGAATGTAGCAGATCCGTTGACTAAAGTACTCCCTAGGGCGAAACATGATCAACACCAGAACTCCATGGGTGTTAGATTTATCACTATATAAACTAGATTATTGTCTCTAGTGCAAGTGGGAGACTAAAGGAAATATGCCCTAAGAGGCAATAATAAAGTTGTTATTATGTATTCCTTGTATATGATAGATGTTTATTTTGCATGCTATAATTGTATTGATAGGAAACATCAATACATGTGTGTTTAATAAACAAAAAGGGTTCCTAGTTATGCCTCTCTTATAGACTAGCTTGTTGATTAACAAGATGATCAAGGTTTCCTGATCATGGACGTTGGATGTTGTTAATAACAAGGTCACAACATTTGTGAAATGATGTGATGAACATTCATTCGAAGTATAGCATTATGATCAAGTAATTATTTTTATATTGCTATAACATCATACAAAGTAATCTTTATCCTTAGACCATGAGATCATGTTAATTACTAACACCGGAAGAGTATCTTGATAACATCAAACGTCACACCGTAACAGGGTGACTATAAAGATGGGTTCAGTACTACGAAGGTGTTATGTTGAGGCTCATGCATCAAGAGTGGAATTTGTCAATCCAGATGACGGATAGATATACTCTGGGCCCTCTCGGTGATATCACATTAGGATAGCTTGCAACCAAGTGATGTGATCACTAGAATGTTATATTACGGGAACGAGGAAAGAGTGCATGTCGGTAACGAGATCAAACTAGGTATGGATATACCGATGATCGAATCTCGGACATGTAATATATCGAGACACAAAGGGATTTAGTTACAAGCGTTAAAGGTTCTCACGATCACAGGAGTCATCGTTGAATGTGTAGGAGTCAGTACGGATCTCCAGGTCCCGCTGCTGATTATTGATCGGAGAAGGGTCTCGATCATGTCTACATTATTCGCGAACCGTAGGGTGGCACACTTAAGAGTTACCGGACACCATTTTGGAGCACATATGTTTTAGACGAAAGAATTGCAAAGCGCAGGAATTGTTTCAATAGAAACCGGAAATTGTTTCGGGTGAAATTGCAGAAGGTGGTTCTGCATGTGATATTGAAATATTGCAAGGGGCTATATGTGGATGTTTTTTAATTAAAGTAATTAACAAAATTCTGAATAAATTTAATAAAAAGAGGTTTATTAAATGAGACAACATTAAATTTGGAGAAATTTAATGCATTTAAAGTGGAGACTTTAAAAGGGAATGTGAAGAGGCATTTTAATGTGGAGGGGTTACCACCACATGAATGGGGGAGGTGAGGGGTCACCCCCCATGCGCCGGCCATGGAGAGAGGGGGCACCCCCCTCCTCCTATAAAAGGCCACCCATTCCCTCCTTCATCCTCACATCTCCTTGTGAAGGATCTCTCTCCCCCTCTAGAATTTTCCCCCATGGTCTCGGATTAGCGAGATACATGTTCCCGATGGCATTTCTTCTGGAAGGAGTTGCTTCTTCCGCTGGATCGCTGGAGCGAGGAGGTGGAGGTTGTCCGATGACTTGAACGTGTGTGCGAGTGCGGATGCGCTGCTGAGTTGCGGCGCTCCGACTTCCACACGATCTTGAGATCGGCAAGCGTACGACTACATCAACCACGAGTTCCTACTCGTTAACAAAACTCGTTGTGTTCGAGGGTAAGTTCTCCATGGATGTATGTCCACCCGTTGCTCTGTATATAGTACATAGATCTTGGCGTATAGTTCTCATCGTAGGAAAATTTTTGTTTTCTATGCTGCGGACCCAACATGTTCTTTTCCTAAACAACATTGATCCACTAGAGTCATTACATGTGTGTTCTTTTCCTAAACCACATGGATCCACTGGTGACATTCCATGTGTGTTGTTTTTGTAAACCACATTGATCGAGCAGAGACACTGCATGAGTTTTCTTTTCCTATACCAGATTGATCCACTAGAGTCACTACATGTGTGTTGTTTCCCTAAACCACATGGATCCACTAGAGTCACTATAGGTGTGTTATTTTCCTAAACCACATGGATCCCCTAGTGACATTGCTTGTGTGTTCTTTTCATAAACCACATTGATCCACCATAGTCACTACATGTGTGTTCTTTTCCTAAACCACATTGATCCACAGGTGTCATTGCATGTGTGTTATTTTCCTAAACCACATTGATCCACTAGAGTCATTGCATGTGTGTTCTTTTCCTAAACCACATTGATCCACTGGAGTCACTTCATGTGTATTCTTTTCCTAAACCACATTGATCCACTAGAGCCACTACATGTGATTTCTTTTCCTAAATCACATTGATCCACTAGAGTCACTACATGTGTGTTCTTTTCCTAAACCACATCGATCCACAAGAGTCACTACATATGTGTTCTTTTACTAAACCACATGGATCCACTAGTGACATTGCATGTGTGTTCTTTTCCTAGACCACATAGATCCACTAGAGTCACTGGATGTGTGTTGTTTTCCTCAACCACATTGATCCAATGGTGACATTACATGTGTGTTCTTTTCCTAAACCACATTGATCCACTGGAGTCACTGCATGTGTGTTCTTTTCCTAATCCACATTGATCCACTAGAGTCATTGCATGTGTGTTTTTTCCTAAACGACATTGATCCACTACAATCATTGCATGAGTGTTCTTTTCCTAAACCACATTGACCCACTAGAGTCACTTCATGTGTGTTCTTTTCCTAAACCAGATTGATCCACTGGAGTCATTACATGTGTGTTATTTTCCTAGACCACATTGATCCACTGGAGTCATTGCATGTGTGTTCTTTTCCTAAACCATATTGATCCACTTGAGTCACTACATGTGTGTTCTTTTCCTAAACCACATTGACCTAGTAGTGTCATTGCATGTGTGTTCTTTTCCTAAACCACATTGATCCACTAGAGTCACTGCATGTGTGTTCTTTTCCTAAACCACAGGTTCCACTAGTGACATTGCATGTGTGTACTTTTCCTAAACCACATTGATCCACTTGACTCACTGCATGTGTGTTCTTTTCCTAAACCACATGGATCCACTGGAGTCACTTCATGTGTGTTCTTTTCCTAAACCACATTGATCCACTAGAGTCAATGCATGTGTGTTGTTTTCCTAAACCACATGGATCCATGGGCTTGTTCGTCTGCGGTACCAAAGTTGGCAGGCCAGCGCATGGCGGTACCTAAGTTGCCTGAAATTACCGCGTTTCGAAAAGTTGGGCTTCCAACTACCGAGAGGGGCCATTTCGAAGCAAACTCGTCTCACCCCTGCCAAATCCAAACATGCCGTGAAACTGCCCCGTGAAGTAGACGGTCGGGACCCACATGTCGGTTATCTGTCCGTGACGCGGGCGCCAACGCGGCAACCACGTAGGCGAAACGAGATTCTAAAGGAGCATCCTGCGTTGATCAAATTCACAAATCCACTCCCTTCCTCCTTTCGCATGAACCCTAGCACCGGCGGCGTCGAAATCCCCTCTGCAACCAGAATGATCTCTTCGGGCATTTGACTTCTGGCACCAAGTTGCTACGCCTACTCGCTGCTACCGAGCTCTAATGCCGAATGCCGTGCCAGCCGTTGCGACGATCTAGCCCGCCTCTACCGCCGACGAGCTGAGCAGCGCGAAGGATGGCAGATCCATTTGCCGAGGAAGAAGTACTTCTGGCTAATTTCGGGTGAGCTACTCTTCTCTTTGCTATTCGCACTACCTATAACTGCTAGCTGGCTATTGGCATTACAGAGATATATCGAACATAGAATTGTTTGCTAGCACGACGGTGACAAACAATTCTTATCTTTTGTCTCCAATTTTCTGTCAACTAGGATCTCCGCTGAACCCAAATACACGGTTCTGGTGAGCATCTGCGGCTACCTCGTTAAATTAGCACATGGGAAGAGCACGCGGAAACAGGCTTAGAGTCTGAAGATGGAAGTAGCGCCTGTGCAGTTATGCACTGTCCCTGGTTTCGTTGCTGCTGTGCGTGAACTTGCTGAAATGAGGCCAGAGCAGACTGCACGGTTCAGCATCGTTGATGAACGAGGCTTCAGGGTTCCTATAGCGTGTGACAGTCAGCTAATTGGGTTGATGAAACAACATGTTAGGATTCGCGTGGTTACGCTGGTGTGTAACATAGTGGATGAGGAAGCTCCTGCTACTGGGAGTCGCCCAGCTATTATTGGACAGGGAGGTCTAACTCGAACCCCTTCTGTTGTTGAGCAAAATGTGGTTCCTCGTCCGCGACATGCTTCTGTCAGGCAACCTCCTCGTAGGAGTCCCCGTATTGCCGTTGTGGAAAACTCTGCTCTAGAATCTGTTGGTACTGGTCGTCCTCGTCCCCGTGCCCGTGTTACTGCGGCTGCTGCTCACCCAATCCATGCCGCTGTTGAGCAAACTAAGGCGTCCGGAGGCTGCCCCGCCGTTGTTGCCAAGACCGCCGCCTTGTGTGCTGCTCCTCCTCGAAACCTTCCTCAAGATGTGCGAACCCATGCTCTAGAATCTGCTGGTACTGGTCGTCCTCGTGTTGTTGTTGATCTAGACGCTATTGACCCAATCCCTCCCACTGTTGAGCAAACTAAGGCTTCCGGAGGCTGCCCCACTGTTGTTGCAAAGACTGAACCATTCTCTCCTCCTCAAACCCGTGCTCGGGTTTAGTGAGCTGCTGGTCTGAAGCCAGCTCATGGTCTGGACTCTGCTAGAACTCGATACACTTCTGTTGTGGGAACTGCTCCTGGTCGTCGAGGTGGCATGGCAGCAGCTGATCCTATTGTGGTTGCCGTTAGAAGGGGCCCTGCCTGTACACCATGTAATGTAGCTCCCGCTGCTAAGGGCCCTCGCCTTGCTCCTGGTCATGGTACTTCCACCGAGGTTGATCCAGCTAACGATGACACTGGTGATGGCGGTGGTGGCATTTGGGCTGGGTCTGATGGTGCCGCTCCATCTCTCGAACCTCTCGGAGGTTTCTATCCTGAAGAACCTGATGATGGCAAAGTAATCGTTCGTGTCGGTGTCGCGGATTATACTGCAAAATTAGATGATGGCACAGAAAAATTCTATGACGAGTTTGATGTAATCCATGGCAGATACGACCCTGAAGTGGTAGAGTTATCTGACCTGATGGCATCGTTACATGTGAAGGTGCTGTGGGGGTCCTCCCAGGAAGCACGTTTGTAAAAAGATACCAGGGATTTAGTCGTACCGTTTACAAGGAAACATTATAGAGGTGAAGTTTACTTCCACTTGGTAGTGCTCACGGTTGGAGAGGAATTGTAACTCGACAATAGAGATGATGGACTTTTAGAAGGCATGCATGATCTGATCCATCGCACCACTAGGGCTGGTGCGACTGAGGGTGGCTTCGAACAGAGGAGAGTCTGACAAAGGAGCGTCATAAAGAGGAGCAGGAAGATCATCCCCAGAAAGGGCACCCCGAAAAAGAACGTCACCAAGGAGACCACGCCAGAGAACAGGACGCCCAAGAGTCGCACGACAAAAGGCACCATGCCGTAGTGTACACCCCTGAGATCTAGTCAAAATGCCACACCGAGCGGTAGCAGCAAAAACGCTAAGAGAGCTAGCACGGTGGTGAACACTCCTAGGAGTGGTAGCAAAGAGGCGAAGATGGCTAGCACAGAGGCTACCTCACCAAGTGGGAGCAGAAAAAACACTAATTTGGAGCGGAACACGCTGCTGTCAGGGAATTATGCCAGCACGAAGGAGGACACGCCCAATAGTAGCAGCAAAAGGGCTAATTTGGAGCGGAACACGCCACTGAGGTCAGGCAATAATGCCAGCACGAAGGAGAAGACGCCCAATAGTAGCAGCAAAAGGGCTAATTTGGAGCGGAACACGCCGCTGGGGTCAGGCAATAATGCCAGCACGAAGGAGAACACGCCCAATATTAGCAGCAAAAGGGCTAATTCGAAGAAGAACACGCCGCAAAGGTCGGGAAATAATGCCAGCACCCTAGAGCCAACACCCGTGAGGGGAGGCAGTAAGGAGATCACACCCAAGAGCGGCAGTAAAAGGCCTAGTTCGATGGGGAATGGAACGCGGATGTCAAGCCCTACTGATACCATCAGGAAAGATTACATGAGGAAGGAGGTTGTACATAGGAAGAGCAAGAGGGTTCTGTACACTCAAGATGAAATTGATTCTGACTGTTGTTTGTCCACTGAAGTACCTGGGAAGCGTGCAAACGTAAGACCACCCCATGTGGTTGCAGCACAACCAACCGAGTGTCTTGGAGAAAACAGAGTTGCCGGTGAGGTGGACTGGGGCAATGTTCCTATCCATTCGGGTGGAGACGATGGTGCAGCCCCACCCATGGGAGTCAATATGATGTGTGCAGTACTAGGCATTAGAGACGATGGCGAAGATTCTGAATTAGATGAAGAAGCAGGCACTATAGAGGATCAAGAAACTAGTGATGATGAAATAGACGAGGAACTTAACGATGAGGCTGGTATTCTAGTCGATGATTTGGGTGTTGAAGTAGAAGAAATGACACATGACCACGAGTATCCTATAATTTCGGACGACACCGAGTTCAGGAGCATGCATGAGTTCAGGATGTCGTTCCGGCATTTTTGTATCAAGGGGGAGTTCGATGTTGATCGACTGAAGAACTCTGCCGAGAGGTATGAGGCTGTTTGCAAGTTAACGCCGATGAATGGACGGGCCGAGGTACATTGTCCATGGAGGATCACAGCAAGATCCTTACCTGCGTCGACTGCAATTAGGGTATTGGGGCAATGAATGCATCAAACCATTAGAACTATCTTTCTCTCTCTTTTCACTCTATAACTACAATTAATGTGTGATATATTTTTGGCAACTAGTCGACTCCGCTTATCTTTTAAATCAATCTGTGTTGCAGGTGAACAGAATGGGCCCTGCACACATGTGTTCGACAGGAAGCAAACTGAAATCCTCAATGGCTGATATGGAGTGGGTGGCTATGCAATCTATGTCCATACTAAAGGATAACCCTAAGGAGACCGCGACGAATATTTAGACTAGCCTCGTTTCTGAATACAACATTGTCCTTCCGTATTACACGGTTTGGAAAGGTAAAGAGAAAGCTCTGGGGGTCTTCCACAGGGATTGGACCAATAGCTTCAGGATGTTGTACAACTTCAAGGCGGAGGTACAAGCTAGGTGTCCGGGGAGTGTTGTGGAGATTGACACCGAATCAGAAGGTGGTAAAATATATTTCAAAAGATTTTTCATGGCGCTTAAACCTTGCATCGATTTCAAGGGCGGCTGTAGGCCGTATCTGAGTGTAGACAACACTTTCCTAATTGGCAAATGGAAAGGCTGCCTGCCATCTGCCACATCACTTGATGGTCACAACTGGGAAACCTTGCGACCACACCTTGGCCTTCTTGGTGAAGAAAAGAACTCTACCACATTTGGATCAGTATTTGTCAGACTATTACTCTATGGAAAAGTTCAGAGCTGCGTACGCTAGATCCGTCGAGCCATGTACAGACCCATCTCAGTGGCCTCAAGTCCAACTATCTTTCGAGCTTTGCCAACCAGTTACAAAAAGGGGCAGAAGAAGACCCCAGGTGAATAGGTTTAAGAATTTTCTCGAGAAGAAGGGTTCGGCTTTCTGTGCTACAAAGAAGGGCAAAAACAGATGCAAGACCTGCCATCTTATAGGCCATAGAGCAGCTGGATGTCCCCTTAATGCTCCCAAACCTAGGTATGAGATGGTACATTCACAACAAAAAAAATTGTTTATAGTCTGTAGATATAAGGTAGTAAACCATGTACTGTTTTTTTTACAGGAAGTGCAAGGTAAGAAACAAGATAGCCGACTCAGTGATTTTGCTGCGGGAAGAAAACCAAAACGAGTGGAGTGATGATGTCGGACAAGATTCTGGTGCTGATTGGCCTGACTTCCCTCGGCCCGGAGATGCAGGGTACGTGAAGGTAAGAAAATTGGCACCCAGGAAGAGGAAGAAGGCAGGAGATGAAGAAGCCAGTGGACGTGAAGGAAAGAGGAAGAAAGTTGGCACCCAAGTAGAGAAAGAGGGCTAGCAGTGTAGCAGCCTAATGATGTATTGAACTTGAACCTATATATGTAGTTTGGTTAAACTCTGGAGCTATGTGCGTGGAACTTGTCAGGCGAAACAATCTGCCTCTCGTACTCGGAGTAAAATGTATCGCGACTTTAGGATTTGATACGGCCGAGGCCACTAGTTGAATCCAAAACTGTGACTGTGCCACTACTATCTGAACAATCGCGATAGCTGAGCGGTTAAATCCTCTCCAAAGTCGATGGTTGTTAGTGGCACATACATGATTTATTTATGGGCGCTTAATAAATCCCTGCTATTGGCATTACACTTATGATAAGTTTCTGGGCTGGAAAACAATTTCTTAAGCTGGCCGCTACACTCCACAATGCAGCAACTTATTTCAGCTGCTGGACAATGATATGGCAAAATAAACTGCAAATGCAACAGATAATGCCCAGATAATGAGGAAATTGTGTCCACTATCTGGCCTAATCTTGAGCCCGTATGTCTCACCACCTCCCTGCCCCTGCCTCCCCTGCACCTGGCGAAGCTCCCGGATCTCTCGCTCCATCGCATGAATCTCCTCTTTCTTGTCCCACACAGCATCACGCAGATCCTGAACAAGCTCTTTGTGAAAACCTGTCAGTGGCTTTTCGATCCACACAAACTTGTCATAGCCAGTCCCCCTCCCTTCCTACGTAGTAGATCGAAGGAAACAAAAGAAGAATTACATTACGCTTTTCGGATCCGGGTTACCATTGTACCTACAGTAGGAACTTACCGCTCTGATGCTATAGTTGCTGAATTTTCCTGCATTATTTTTGTCGGTCCACGAAATCCATCTCGGCATCTTCTCACCACACAAACACAGCATATCGGGGTAGTAATTGTAGGGCGCCCTCCGATACCTGATGGGGGCACCCGCCTGACGGCGTTGAGTCGACCCTGATTCCGCCCGAGACGAACTGCACGAGCTGCGAGCCATGAGCGAGGGGAGCGAGGGCAGAAGAAAGAGGAGCCTTTGGATGTCAGGGTAGTGGTGAAGCGTGATTTATCCCTACTTAATAACTCGAGCAGAATCCTACCGTCCACATTCGGCTGACAGGTGGGGGACCTAGCATGTGTACTTGTCAAAAGAAACTCGCGCCTTCGTGGTTCAAAAGCCCTGTCGCGCGCGTTGGACGAAATTTTTTGGTACCTTGCCCGCGTACATATCACTGGGAGGTCTTTCTCAGGAACCAGACATGCCTGGCCCACAATCTTACTCCCTCCTAGGAACTTGTCATGGCTCGCGCCGGCAGATCCATCCGCTCTACCGCTTCCGGTAGGGCTCGCCGCGGCGGATCCACCCCAAGTTCCTACCGTGGCAGTATCAAATGGCCATGGATTCTTGAGAGGAGCGATGACACTACGTATGCGAGCTCGCCCCCTCCTACCTGTAGAAGGAATGATGCGGCGTCGAGCTCGAGCAGGAGCCGCCAGGCGCGACGGTGCTCAGTCCACGCCAACCCCGTCACCTTCGTCATTGTCGATTCTGATATGGAGGGCGACGGGGACGAAGCTGCGCAGAACGCCATTGTTGCCTCCTTGGCGAAGGGCAAGCCACGGGCGGGAGTGGATGTCACCGAGAAGGGCACAACGGTGTCACCAATCGAGGTGGACTCCGACGACGGTTGTGTGTGTGATGTGGGTTTAGATGTTGTTTAGGATGGTTGCAATTTCGGTTGTGTTTAATGTGAGTACAATTATTGTAATGTGTTTGTCGAGCTATATTAAGAAACGTGTGCAATAGCAGCCGGTGAGTGCTTGCACTTTAGAAATTGTGTTTGTGCCATTTGCATGTTGCATTATCAACGTAGATTACTTGTAAACAATCCAACGAAAATCATCAGATTACAACCATCGGACGGGAGTGGCAGGATGGAAGAGAAGTTGGGACAGTGACTTCGAGGGGAAGGACACTAGCAGGTGGGCCCTCGGAACACGTGACACTGACATGCGGGAGCAGGAGCACATGGTATTGCCGGTATGTCCAGAGCAAGCGGACTTTGCAACGTGACAACAGCAAGCTGATTGGACCAATATAATAACTCGTCGAAGTATTAAGGAGTACTGAAAACTACAACTGGGGTATATTCACACAACACGTATGCTCTAAGAACGTGAGAAGCATCGCTTAAGTCTAACAGTAACGACACCACAAGTACTACATTTGTCTGTCGGTCTTCTCGATACAAATGTAGAAATGCATCTGCTTGTTCAGTCCATCACCGACAAGGTACTGAGATGGCACGCATAGGATCGACCTTAGGTCCACATACTCCACCTCCCGCGGCGTCGGGCAGCTCGGCGCCTCGGCTAGCACAAGAATGCTATCCGACGACGACGGCTGGGCGTTCGCCTAGATGCGCACCGTGTATACGGGTCAGGCGCACAAAACCGACCTGACGCATACGGCACCCACGACGGTGGGCCCGGCTCTGGTTCCTGGAACACCGGCGGTGATGGTTAGGACGAAAACAGAGCCGTCCCCCCTGGAAAATTAGCAGGCGGCATGCTGAGTCAGTGAACGGCACCTGCTCTTGGAGAAGTTGGGCTTGCCCGTACGAGATCCTAATCACTTCGATAAAGTGCCCATCTGCAAGGTAGACGACGAGCTCTGCCGGCGGGCCGGTGTAGTTGCAACCCGGCTCCAAGCAGGCGCATGCGCCGTGCGGGCACGCGAGCTCGTGGAGCGGGAGCTCGCAGTAGGAGTAACGGCGAAAGCATCCTGGGCGGGAGCACACGAGCGGGAACGCCGTGGCGAAGTTGCGCACGAGGATCTCTAGATTCTTGGGCTCCCACATCTGCCACAACTGAAGTTCGTCGAGAAATCGGAAAAAAGATCAACAGTTAGATTGGCGAATAGCAGGAATGTGTAGGATAAGTTCAAAAGCTTGTAAAATGATTTCTTACCATGAAGGTAGCGACCGGAGAATTGGCGGATGTCGTCGGCTTGCGGCTACGGCAGGATGGAAGTGAAGTTGGGAAAGTGGCTTCGAGGGGAAGGAAGAGAAGTACGGGGAGGAAGAGAAGTAACGGGGACGTGACATTGGGATATGGCCCACTGAACTTGTGAGTCGTAACACTTGCAACATGCCAGTTTGTCTAGAGCAAGCGTGGCTAATCATGCCGCAGAATAGCCTACTCGAGGATCACTCTCGCGAAGACCATCCCAATCGACCAAGCGCCCCAATCGAACGGTATGTAACAATCGTCAAGCAGAACAACTGTGTTATAGCGTGCCTTCTAGAAGACTCGGTCTAACGGTGGATCCATTGGAGGGCAGTGCTAGTTTTATTATAAGAACAAGCATGAAATGACTCAAATGGATCCATGTGTGGTTTGCGGAAATAACACACATGAAATGACTCTAGTGGTTGATCCATGTGTGGTTTGTGGAAATAACACACATGCAATGACTCTAGTGGTTGATCCATGTGTGGTTTGTGGAAATAACACACATGCAATGACTCTAGTGGGTCCACATGTGTGGTTTGTGGAAAGAACACACATGCAATGACTCTGGTTGATCCATATGTGGTTTGTGGAAAGAACACACATGCAATGACTCTAGTGGTGGGTCCATGTGTGGTTTGTGGAAACGAACACACATGTAATGACTCTAGTGCTGGTTTGTGGTTTTAGTATAAGAACAAACATGCAATGACTCTAGTGGTTGATCCATGTGTTGTTTGTGGAAAGAACACACATGCAATGACCCTAGTGGTGGATCCATTTGTGGTTTGTGGAAAGAACACACATGCAATGACCACTGGTGGATCCATGTGTGGTTTGTGGAAAAGAACACACATGCAATGACTCTAGTACTGGTTTGTGGTTTTAGTATAAGAACACACATGCAATGACTCTAGTCGTTGATCCATGTGTGGTTTGTGGAAATAACACTCATGCAATGACTCTAGTGGTTGATCCATGTGTGGTTTGTGGAAAGAACACACATGCAATGACCACTGGTGGATTCATGTTGGTTTTAGCGTAAGAACACACATGCAATGACTCTAGTACTGGTTTGTGATTTTAGTATAAAAACACACATGCAATGACTCTAGTGGTTGATCGATGTGTGGTTTGTGGAAATAACACACATGCAATGACCACTGGTGGATCCATGTGTGGTTTGTGGAAAGAACACACATGCAACGACTCTAGTGGTTGATCCATGTGTGGTTTGTGGAAAGAACAAACATGCAATGACCACTGGTGGATCCATGTGTGGTTTGTGGAAAACAACACACATGCAATGACTCTAGTGGTTGATCCATGTTTGTTTGTGGAAATAACACACATGCAATGACTTTAGTGGTTGATCCATGTGTGGTTTGTGAAAAGAACACGCATGCAATGACCCTGGTTGATCCATGTGTGGTTTTTGGAAATAACACACATGCAATGACTCTAGTGGTTGATCCATGTGTGGTTTGTGGAAAGAACACACATGCAATGACCACTGGTGGATCCATGTGTGGTTTGTGGAAAAGAACACACATGCAATGACTAGTGGTTGATCCATGTTTGTTTGTGGAAATAACACACATGCAATGACTCTAGTGGTTGATCCATGTGTGGTTTGTGAAAAGAACACACATGCAATGACTCTAGTGTTGGTTTGTGGTTTTAGTATAAGAACAAACATGCAATCACTCTAGTGGTTGATCCATGTGTGATTTGTGGAAAGAACACACATGTAATGACTCTGGTTGATCCATGTGTGGTTTGTGGAATGAACACACATGCAATGACTAGTGGTTGATCCATATGTGGTTTGTGGAAAGAACACACATCCAATGACCACTGGTGGATCCATGTGTGGTTTGTGGAAAAAAACACACATGCAATGACTCTAGTGCTGGTTTGTGGTTTTAGTATAAGAACACACATGCAATGATTCTAGTTGATCCATGTGTGGTTTGTGGAAAGAACACACATAAAATGACTCTAGTTGATCCATGTGTGGTTTGTGGAAAGAACACACATGCAATGACCACTGGTGGATCCATGTGTGGTTTGTGGAAAAGAACACACATGCAATGACTCTAGTACTGGTTTGTGGTTTTAGTATAAGAACACACATGCAATGACTCTAGTGGTTGATCCATGTTTGTTTGTGGAAATAACACACATGCAATGACTTTAGTGGTTGATCCATGTGTGTTTTGTGAAAAGAACACACATGCAATGACCCTGGTTGATCCATGTGTGGTTTTTGGAAATAACACACATGCAATGACTCTAGTGGTTGATCCATGTGTGGTTTGTGGAAATAACACACATGCAATGACCACTGGTGGATCCGTGTGTGGTTTGTGGAAAAGAACACACATGCAATGACTGGTGGTTGATCCATGTTTGTTTGTGGAAATAACACACATGCAATGACTCTAGTGGTTGATCCATGTGTGGTTTGTGAAAAGAACACACATGCAATGACTCTAGTGTTGGTTTGTGGTTTTAGTATAAGAAGAAACATGCAATCACTCTAGTGGTTGATCCATGTGTGATTTGTGGAAAGAACACACATGCAATGACTCTGGTTGATCCATGTGTGGTTTGTGGAATGAACACACATCCAATGACTAGTGGTTGATCCATATGTGGTTTGTGTAAAGAACACACATCCCATGACCACTGGTGGATCCATGTGTGGTTTGTGGAAAAGAACACACATGCAATGACTCTAGTGCTGGTTTGTGGTTTTAGTATAAGAACACACATGCAATGATTCTAGTGGTTGATCCATGTGTGGTTTGTGGAAAGAACACACATAAAATGACTCTTGTTGATCCATGTGTGGTTTGTGGAAAGAACACACATGCAATGACCACTGGTGGATCCATGTGTGGTTTGTGGAAAAGAACACACATGCAATGACTCTAGTACTGGTTTGTGGTTTTAGTATAAGAACACACATGCAATGACTCTAGTGGTTGATCCATGTGTGGTTTGTGGAAAGAACACACATGCAATGACTCTAGTTGATCCATGTGTCGTTTGTGGAAACAACACACACGCAATGACCACTCGTGGATCCATGTGTGGTTTGTGGAAATGAACACACATGCAATGACTGTAGTACTGGTTTGTGGTTTTAGTATAAGAACACACATGCAATGACTCTAGTGGTTGATCCATGTGTGGTTTGTGGAAATAACACACATGCAATGACTCTAGTGGTTGATCCATGTGTGGTTTGTGGAAAGAACACACGTACAATGACCACTGGTAGATCCATGTGTGGTTTGTGGAAAAGAACACACATGCAATGACTATAGTGGTTGATCCATGTTTGTTTGTGGAAATAACACACATGCAATGACTTTAGTGGTTGATCCATGTATGGTTTGTGAAAAGAACACACATGCAATGACCCTGGTTGATCCATGTGTGGTTTTTGGAAATAACACACATGCAATGACTCTAGTGGTTGATCCATGTGTGGTTTGTGGAAAGAACACACATGCAATGACCACTGGTGGATCCGTGTGTGGTTTGTGGAAAAGAACACACATGCAATGACTGGTGGTTGATCCATGTTTGTTTGTGGAAATAACACACATGCAATGACTCTAGTGGTTGATGCATGTGTGGTTTGTGAAAAGAACACACATGCAATGACTCTAGTGTTGGTTTGTGGTTTTAGTATAAGAAGAAACATCCAATCACTCTAGTGGTTGATCCATGTGTGATTTGTGGAAAGAACACACATGCAATGACTCTGGTTGATCCATGTGTGGTTTGTGGAATGAACACACATCCAATGACTAGTGGTTGATCCATATGTGGTTTGTGGAAAGAACACACATCCCATGACCACTGGTGGATCCATGTGTGGTTTGTGGAAAAGAACACACATGCAATGACTCTAGTGCTGGTTTGTGGTTTTAGTATAAGAACACACATGCAATGATTCTAGTCGTTGATCCATGTGTGGTTTGTGGAAAGAACACACATAAAATGACTCTTGTTGATCCATGTGTGGTTTGTGGAAACACACACATGCAATGACCACTGGTGGATCCATGTGTGGTTTGTGGAAAAGAACACACATGCAATGACTCTAGTGCTGGTTTGTGGTTTTAGTATAAGAACACACATGCAATGATTCTAGTGGTTGATCCATGTGTGGTTTGTGGAAAGAACACACATAAAATGACTCTTGTTGATCCATGTGTGGTTTGTGGAAAGAACACACATGCAATGACCACTGGTGGATCCATGTGTGGTTTGTGGAAAAGAACACACATGCAATGACTCTAGTACTGGTTTGTGGTTTTAGTATAAGAACACACATGCAATGACTCTAGTGGTTGATCCATGTGTGGTTTGTGGAAAGAACACACATGCAATGACTCTAGTTGATCCATGTGTCGTTTGTGGAAACAACACACACGCAATGACCACTCGTGGATCCATGTGTGGTTTGTGGAAATGAACACACATGCAATGACTGTAGTACTGGTTTGTGGTTTTAGTATAAGAACACACATGCAATGACTCTAGTGGTTGATCCATGTGTGGTTTGTGGAAATAACACACATGCAATGACTCTAGTGGTTGATCCATGTGTGGTTTGTGGAAAGAACACACGTACAATGACCACTGGTAGATCCATGTGTGGTTTGTGGAAAAGAACACACATGCAATGACTATAGTGGTTGATCCATGTTTGTTTGTGGAAATAACACACATGCAATGACTTTAGTGGTTGATCCATGTATGGTTTGTGAAAAGAACACACATGCAATGACCCTGGTTGATCCATGTGTGGTTTTTGGAAATAACACACATGCAATGACTCTAGTGGTTGATCCATGTGTGGTTTGTGGAAAGAACACACATGCAATGACCACTGGTGGATCCGTGTGTGGTTTGTGGAAAAGAACACACATGCAATGACTGGTGGTTGATCCATGTTTGTTTGTGGAAATAACACACATGCAATGACTCTAGTGGTTGATGCATGTGTGGTTTGTGAAAAGAACACACATGCAATGACTCTAGTGTTGGTTTGTGGTTTTAGTATAAGAAGAAACATCCAATCACTCTAGTGGTTGATCCATGTGTGATTTGTGGAAAGAACACACATGCAATGACTCTGGTTGATCCATGTGTGGTTTGTGGAATGAACACACATCCAATGACTAGTGGTTGATCCATATGTGGTTTGTGGAAAGAACACACATCCCATGACCACTGGTGGATCCATGTGTGGTTTGTGGAAAAGAACACACATGCAATGACTCTAGTGCTGGTTTGTGGTTTTAGTATAAGAACACACATGCAATGATTCTAGTCGTTGATCCATGTGTGGTTTGTGGAAAGAACACACATAAAATGACTCTTGTTGATCCATGTGTGGTTTGTGGAAACACACACATGCAATGACCACTGGTGGATCCATGTGTGGTTTGTGGAAAAGAACACACATGCAATGACTCTAGTGGTTGATCCATGTGTGGTTTGTGGAAAGAACACACATGCAATGACTCTAGTTGATCCATGTGTCGTTTGTGGAAACAACACACACGCAATGACCACTCGTGGATCCATGTGTGGTTTGTGGAAATGAACACACATGCAATGACTGTAGTACTGGTTTGTGGTTTTAGTATAAGAACACACATGCAATGACTCTAGTGGTTGATCCATGTGTGGTTTGTGGAAATAACACACATGCAATGACTCTAGTGGTTGATCCATGTGTGGTTTGTGGAAAGAACACACATGCAATGACCACTGGTGGATCCATGTGTGGTTTGTGGAAAAGAACACACATGCAATGACTATAGTGGTTGATCCATGTTTGTTTGTGGAAATAACACACATGCAATGACTCTAGTTGTTGATCCATATGTGGTTTGTGGAAAGAACACGCATGCAATGACCACTGGTGGATCCATGTTGGTTTTAGTGTAAGAACACACATGCAATGACTCTAGTACTGGTTTGTGGTTTTAGTATAAGAACACACATGCAATGACTCTAGTGGTTGATCGATGTGTGGTTTGTGGAAAGAACACACATGCAATGACTCTGGTTGATCCATGTGTGGTTTGTGGAAGGAACACACATGCAATGACCACTGGTGGATCCATGTGTGGTTTGTGGAAAACAACACACATGCAATGACTCTAGTGGTTGATCCATGTTTGTTTGTGGAAATAACACACATGCAATGGATTTGGTGGTTGATCCATGTGTGGTTTCTGAAAAGAACACAAATGCAATGATCCTGGTTGATCCATGTGTGGTTTTTGGAAATAACACACATGCAATGACTCTAGTGGTTTATCCATGTGTGGTTTGTGGAAAGAACACACATGCAATGACCACTGGTGGATCCATGTGTGGTTTGTGGAAAAGAACACACATGCAATGACTGGTGGTTGATCCATGTTTGTTTGTGGAAATAACACACATGCAATGGCTCTAGTGGTTGATCCATGTGTGGTTTGTGAAAAGAACACACATGCAATGACTCTAGTGTTGGTTTGTGGTTTTAGTATAAGAACAAACATGCAATCACTCTAGTGGTTGATCCATGTGTGATTTGTGGAAACAACACACATGCAATGACTCTGGTTGATCCATGTGTGGTTTGTGGAATGAACACACATCCAATGACTAGTGGTTGATCCATATGTGGTTTGTGGAAAGAACACACATCCCATGACCACTGGTGGATCCATGTGTGGTTTGTGGAAAAGAACACACATGCAATGACTCTAGTGCTGGTTTGTGGTTTTAGTATAAGAACACACATGCAATGATTCTAGTGGTTGATCCATGTGTGGTTTGTGGAAATAACACACATAAAATGACTCTAGTGGATCCATGTGTGGTTTGTGGAAAACAACACACATGAATGACTCTAGTGGTTGATCCATGTTTGTTTGTGGAAATAACACACATGCAATGACTCTAGTGGGTCCACATGTGTGGTTTGTGGAAAGAACACACATGCAATGACTCTGGTTGATCCATATGTGGTTTGTGGAAAGAACACACATGCAATGACTCTAGTGGTGGGTCCATGTGTGGTTTGTGGAAACGAACACACATGCAATGACTCTAGTGCTGGTTTGTGGTTTTAGTATAAGAACAAACATGCAATGACTCTAGTGGTTGATCCATGTGTGGTTTGTGGAAAGAACACACATGCAATGACCCTAGTGGTGGATCCATTTGTGGTTTGTGGAAAGAACACACATGCAATGACCACTGGTGGATCCATGTGTGGTTTGTGGAAAAGAACACACATGCAATGACTCTAGTACTGGTTTGTGGTTTTAGTATAAGAACACACATGCAATGACTCTAGTCGTTGATCCATGTGTGGTTTGTGGAAATAACACTCATGCAATGACTCTAGTGGTTGATCCATGTGTGGTTTGTGGAAAGAACACACATGCAATGACCACTGGTGGATCCATGTTGGTTTTAGCGTAAGAACACACATGCAATGACTCTAGTACTGGTTTGTGATTTTAGTATAAGAACACACATGCAATGACTCTAGTGTTTGATCGATGTGTGGTTTGTGGAAATAACACACATGCAATGACCACTGGTGGATCCATGTGTGGTTTGTGGAAAGAACACACATGCAACGACTCTAGTGGTTGATCCATGTGTGGTTTGTGGAAAGAACAAACATGCAATGACCACTGGTGGATCCATGTGTGGTTTGTGGAAAACAACACACATGCAATGACTCTAGTGGTTGATCCATGTTTGTTTGTGGAAATAACACACATGCAATGACTTTAGTGGTTGATCCATGTGTGGTTTGTGAAAAGAACACGCATGGAATGACCCTGGTTGATCCATGTGTGGTTTTTGGAAATAACACACATGCAATGACTCTAGTGGTTGATCCATGTGTGGTTTGTGGAAAGAACACACATGCAATGACCACTGGTGGATCCATGTGTGGTTTGTGGAAAAGAACACACATGCAATGACTAGTGGTTGATCCATGTTTGTTTGTGGAAATAACACACATGCAATGACTCTAGTGGTTGATCCATGTGTGGTTTGTGAAAAGAACACACATGCAATGACTCTAGTGTTGGTTTGTGGTTTTAGTATAAGAACAAACATGCAATCACTCTAGTGGTTGATCCATGTGTGATTTGTGGAAAGAACACACATGTAATGACTCTGGTTGATCCATGTGTGGTTTGTGGAATGAACACACATGCAATGACTAGTGGTTGATCCATATGTGGTTTGTGGAAAGAACACACATCCAATGACCACTGGTGGATCCATGTGTGGTTTGTGGAAAAGAACACACATGCAATGACTCTAGTGCTGGTTTGTGGTTTTAGTATAAGAACACACATGCAATGATTCTAGTTGATCCATGTGTGGTTTGTGGAAAGAACACACATAAAATGACTCTAGTTGATCCATGTGTGGTTTGTGGAAAGAACACACATGCAATGACCACTGGTGGATCCATGTGTGGTTTGTGGAAAAGAACACACATGCAATTACTCTAGTACTGGTTTGTGGTTTTAGTATAAGAACACACATGCAATGACTCTAGTGGTTGATCCATGTGTGGTTTGTGGAAAGAACACACATGCAATGACTCTAGTTGATCCATCTGTCGTTTGTGGAAACAACACACATGCAATGACCACTCGTGGATCCATGTGTGGTTTGTGGAAATGAACACACATGCAATGATTGTAGTACTGGTTTCTGGTTTGAGTATAAGAACACACATGTAATGACTCTAGTGGTTGATCCATGTGTGGTTTGTGGAAATAACACACATGCAATGACTCTAGTGGTTGATCCATGTGTGGTTTGTGGAAAGAACACACGTACAATGACCACTGGTAGATCCATGTGTGGTTTGTGGAAAAGAACACACATGCAATGACTATAGTAGTTGATCCATGTTTGTTTGTGGAAATAACACACATGCAATGATTCTAGTGGTTGATCCATGTGTGGTTTGTGGAAATAACACACATAAAATGACTCTAGTGGATCCATGTGTGGTTTGTGGAAAACAACACACATGAATGACTCTAGTGGTTGATCCATGTTTGTTTGTGGAAATAACACACATGCAATGACTTTAGTGGTTGATCCATGTGTGGTTTGTGAAAAGAACACACATGCAATGACCCTGGTTGATCCATGTGTGGTTTTTGGAAATAACACACATGCAATGACTCTAGTGGTTGATCCATGTGTGGTTTGTGAAAAGAACACACATGCAATGACTCTAGTGTTGGTTTGTGGTTTTATTATAAGAAGAAACATGCAATCACTCTAGTGGTTGATCCATGTGTGATTTGTGGAAAGAACACACATGCAATGACTCTGGTTGATCCATGTGTGGTTTGTGGAATGAACACACATCCAATGACTAGTGGTTGATCCATATGTGGTTTGTGGAAAGAACACACATCCCATGACCACTGGTGGATCCATGTGTGGTTTGTGGAAAAGAACACACATGCAATGACTCTAGTGCTGGTTTGTGGTTTTAGTATAAGAACACGCATGCAATGATTCTAGTGGTTGATCCATGTGTGGTTTGTGGAAAGAACACACATAAAATGACTCTTGTTGATCCATGTGTGGTTTGTGGAAAGAACACACATGCAATGACCACTGGTGGATCCATGTGTGGTTTGTGGAAAAGAACACACATGCAATGACTCTAGTACTGGTTTGTGGTTTTAGTATAAGAACACACATGCAATGACTCTAGTGGTTGATCCATGTGTGGTTTGTGGAAATAACACACACGCAATGACCACTCGTGGATCCATGTGTGGTTTGTGGAAATGAACACACATGCAATGACTGTAGTACTGGTTTGTGGTTTTAGTATAAGAACACACATGCAATGACTCTAGTGGTTGATCCATGTGTGGTTTGTGGAAATAACACACATGCAATGACTCTAGTGGTTGATCCATGTGTGGTTTGTGGAAAGAACACACATGCAATGACCACTGGTGGATCCATGTGTGGTTTGTGGAAAAGAACACACATGCAATGACTATAGTGGTTGATCCATGTTTGTTTGTGGAAATAACACACATGCAATGACTCTAGTTGTTGATCCATATGTGGTTTGTGGAAAGAACACGCATGCAATGACCACTGGTGGATCCATGTTGGTTTTAGTGTAAGAACACACATGCAATGACTCTAGTACTGGTTTGTGGTTTTAGTATAAGAACACACATGCAATGACTCTAGTGGTTGATCGCTGTGTGGTTTGTGGAAAGAACACACATGCAATGACTCTGGTTGATCCATGTGTGGTTTGTGGAAGGAACACACATGCAATGACCACTGGTGGATCCATGTGTGGTTTGTGGAAAACAACACACATGCGATGACTCTAGTGGTTGATCCATGTTTGTTTGTGGAAATAACACACATGCAATGGCTTTAGTGGTTGATCCATGTGTGGTTTCTGAAAAGAACACAAATGCAATGATCCTGGTTGATCCATGTGTGGTTTTTGGAAATAACACACATGCAATGACTCTAGTGGTTGGTCCATGTGTGGTTTGTGGAAAGAACACACATGCAATGACCACTGGTGGATCCATGTGTGGTTTGTGGAAAAGAACACACATGCAATGACTGGTGGTTGATCCATGTTTGTTTGTGGAAATAACACACATGCAATGACTCTAGTGGTTGATCCATGCGTGGTTTGTGAAAAGAACACACATGCAATGACTCTAGTGTTGGTTTGTGGTTTTAGTATCAGAACAAACATGCAATCACTCTAGTGGTTGATCCATGTGTGATTTGTGGAAACAACACACATGCAATGACTCTGGTTGATCCATGTGTGGTTTGTGGAATGAACACACATCCAATGACTAGTGGTTGATCCATATGTGGTTTGTGGAAAGAACACACATCCCATGACCACTGGTGGATCCATGTGTGGTTTGTGGAAAAGAACACACATGCAATGACTCTAGTGCTGGTTTGTGGTTTTAGTATAAGAACACACATGCAATGATTCTAGTGGTTGTTCCATGTGTGGTTTGTGGAAATAACACACATAAAATGACTCTAGTGGATCCATGTGTGGTTTGTGGAAAACAACACACATGAATGACTCTAGTGGTTGATCCATGTTTGTTTGTGGAAATAACACACATGCAATGACTTTAGTGGTTGATCCATGTGTGGTTTGTGAAAAGAACACACATGCAATGACCCTGGTTGATCCATGTGTGGTTTTTGGAAATAACACACATGAAATGACTCTAGTGGTTGATCCATGTGTGGTTTGTGGAAAGAACACACATGCAATGACCACTGGTGGATCCGTGTGTGGTTTGTGGAAAAGAACACACATGCAATTACTGGTGGTTGATCCATGTTTGTTTGTGGAAATAACACACATGCAATGACTCTAGTGGTTGATCCATGTGTGGTTTGTGAAAAGAACACACATGCAATGACTCTAGTGTTGGTTTGTGGTTTCAGTATAACAACAAACATGCAATCACTCTAGTGGTTGATCCATGTGTGATTTGTGGAAAGAACACACATGCAATGACTCTGGTTGATCCATGTGTGGTTTGTGGAATGAACACACATCCAATGACTAGTGGTTGATCCATATGTGGTTTGTGGAAAGAACACACATCCCATGACCACTGGTGGATCCATGTGTGGTTTGTGGAAAAGAACACACATGCAATGACTCTAGTGATGGTTTGTGGTTTTAGTATAAGAACACACATGAAATGATTCTAGTGGTTGATCCATGTGTGGTTTGTGGAAAGAACACACATAAAATGACTCTAGTTGATCCATGTGTGGTTTGTGGAAAGAACACACATGCAATGACCACTGGTGGATCCATGTGTGGGTTGTGGAAAAGAACACACATGCAATGACTCTAGTACTGGTTTGTGGTTTTAGAATAAGAACACACATGCAATGACTCTAGTGGTTGATCATTGTGTGGTTTGTGGAAAGAACACACATGCAATGACTCTAGTTGATCCATGTGTCGTTTGTGGAAACAACACACACGCAATGACCACTCTGGATCCATGTGTGGTTTGTGGAAATGAACACACATGCAATGACTGTAGTACTGGTTTGTGGTTTTAGTATAAGAACACACATGCAATGACTCTAGTGGTTGATCCATGTGTGGTTTGTGGAAATAACACACATCCAATGACTCTAGTGGTTGATCCATGTGTGGTTTGTGGAAATAACACACATGCAATGACTCTAGTGGTTGATCCATGTGTGGTTTGTGGAAAGAACACACATGCAATGACCACTGGTGGATCCATGTGTGGTTTGTGGAAAAGAACACACATGCAATGACTGGTGGTTGATCCATGTTTGTTTGTGGAAATAACACACATGCAATGACTCTAGTGGTTGATCCATGCGTGGTTTGTGAAAAGAACACACATGCAATGACTCTAGTGTTGGTTTGTGGTTTTAGTATCAGAACAAACATGCAATCACTCTAGTGGTTGATCCATGTGTGATTTGTGGAAACAACACACATGCAATGACTCTGGTTGATCCATGTGTGGTTTGTGGAATGAACACACATCCAATGACTAGTGGTTGATCCATATGTGGTTTGTGGAAAGAACACACATCCCATGACCACTGGTGGATCCATGTGTGGTTTGTGGAAAAGAACACACATGCAATGACTCTAGTGCTGGTTTGTGGTTTTAGTATAAGAACACACATGCAATGATTCTAGTGGTTGATCCATGTGTGGTTTGTGGAAATAACACACATAAAATGACTCTAGTGGATCCATGTGTGGTTTGTGGAAAACAACACACATGAATGACTCTAGTGGTTGATCCATGTTTGTTTGTGGAAATAACACACATGCAATGACTTTAGTGGTTGATCCATGTGTGGTTTGTGAAAAGAACACACATGCAATGACCCTGGTTGATCCATGTGTGGTTTTTGGAAATAACACACATGAAATGACTCTAGTGGTTGATCCATGTGTGGTTTGTGGAAAGAACACACATGCAATGACCACTGGTGGATCCGTGTGTGGTTTGTGGAAAAGAACACACATGCAATTACTGGTGGTTGATCCATGTTTGTTTGTGGAAATAACACACATGCAATGACTCTAGTGGTTGATCCATGTGTGGTTTGTGAAAAGAACACACATGCAATGACTCTAGTGTTGGTTTGTGGTTTCAGTATAACAACAAACATGCAATCACTCTAGTGGTTGATCCATGTGTGATTTGTGGAAAGAACACACATGCAATGACTCTGGTTGATCCATGTGTGGTTTGTGGAATGAACACACATCCAATGACTAGTGGTTGATCCATATGTGGTTTGTGGAAAGAACACACATCCCATGACCACTGGTGGATCCATGTGTGGTTTGTGGAAAAGAACACACATGCAATGACTCTAGTGATGGTTTGTGGTTTTAGTATAAGAACACACATGAAATGATTCTAGTGGTTGATCCATGTGTGGTTTGTGGAAAGAACACACATAAAATGACTCTAGTTGATCCATGTGTGGTTTGTGGAAAGAACACACATGCAATGACCACTGGTGGATCCATGTGTGGGTTGTGGAAAAGAACACACATGCAATGACTCTAGTACTGGTTTGTGGTTTTAGAATAAGAACACACATGCAATGACTCTAGTGGTTGATCATTGTGTGGTTTGTGGAAAGAACACACATGCAATGACTCTAGTTGATCCATGTGTCGTTTGTGGAAACAACACACACGCAATGACCACTCTGGATCCATGTGTGGTTTGTGGAAATGAACACACATGCAATGACTGTAGTACTGGTTTGTGGTTTTAGTATAAGAACACACATGCAATGACTCTAGTGGTTGATCCATGTGTGGTTTGTGGAAATAACACACATCCAATGACTCTAGTGGTTGATCCATGTGTGGTTTGTGGAAATAACACACATGCAATGACTCTAGTGGTTGATCCATGTGTGGTTTGTGGAAAGAACACACATGCAATGACCACTGGTGGATCCATGTGTGGTTTGTGGAAAAGAACACACATGCAATGACTATAGTGGTTGATCCATGTTTGTTTGTGGAAATAACACACATGCAATGACTCTAGTTGTTGATCCATATGTGGTTTGTGGAAAGAACACGCATGCAATGACCATTGGTGGATCCATGTTGGTTTTAGTGTAAGAACACACATGCAATGACTCTAGTACTGGTTTGTGGTTTTAGTATAAGAACACACATGCAATGACTCTAGTGGTTGATCCATGTGTGGTTTGTGGAAAGAACACACATGCAATGACTCTGGTTGATCCATGTGTGGTTTGTGGAAGGAACACACATGCAATGACCACTGGTGGATCCATGTGTGATTTGTGGAAAACAACACACATGCAATGACTCTAGTGGTTGATCCATGTTTGTTTGTGGAAATAACACACATGCAATGAATTTAGTGGTTGATCCATGTGTGGTTTGTGAAAAGAACACACATGCAATGATCCTGGTTGATCCATGTGTGGTTTTTGGAAATAACACACATGCAATGACTCTAGTGGTTGATCCATGTGTGGTTTGTGGAAAGAACACACATGCAATGACCACTGGTGGATCCATGTGTGGTTTGTGGAAAAGAACACACATGCAATGACTGGTGGTTGATCCATGTTTGTTTGTGGAAATAACACACATGCAATGACTCTAGTGGTTGATCCATGTGTGGTTTGTGAAAAGAACACACATGCAATGACTCTAGTGTTGGTTTGTGGTTTTAGTATAAGAACAAACATGCAATCACTCTAGTGGTCGATCCATGTGTGATTTGTGGAAAGAACACACATGCAATGACTTTGGTTGATCCATGTGTGGTTTGTGGAATGAACACACATCCAATGACTAGTGGTTGATCCATATGTGGTTTGTGGAAAGAACACACATCCCATGACCACTGGTGGATCCATGTGTGGTTTGTGGAAAAGAACACACATGCAATGACTCTAGTGCTGGTTTGTGGTTTTAGTATAAGAACACACATGCAATGATTCTAGTGGTTGATCCATGTGTGGTTTGTGGAAATAACACACATAAAATGACTCTAGTTGATCCATGTGTGGTTTGTGGAAAGAACACACATGCAATGACCACTGGTGGATTCATGTGTGGTTTGTGGAAAAGAACACACATGTAATGACTCTAGTACTGGTTTGTGGTTTTAGTATAAGAACACACATGCAATGACTCTAGTGGTTGATCCATGTGTGGTTTGTGGAAAGAACACACATGCAATGACTCTAGTTGATCCATGTGTGGTTTGTGGAAAGAACGCACATGCAATGACCACTAGTGGATCCATGTGGGGTTTGTGGAAATGAACACACATGCAATGACTGTAGTACTGGTTTGTGGTTTTAGTATAAGAACACACATGCAATGACTCTAGTGGTTGATCCATGTGTGGTTTGTGGAAAGAACACACATGCAATGACTCTGGTTGATCCATGTGTGGTTTGTGGAAAGAACACACATGCAATGACTCTAGTGGTTGATCCATGTTTGTTTGTGGAAATAACACACATGCAATGACTCTAGTGGTTGATCCATATGTGGTTTGTGGAAAGAACACGCATGCAATGACCACTGGTGGATCCATGTTGGTTTTAGTGTAAGAACACACATGCAATGACTCTAGTACTGGTTTGTGGTTTTAGTATAAGAACACACATGCAATGACTCTAGTGGTTGATCCATGTGTGGTTTGTGGAAATAAGACACATGCAATGACCACTGGTGGATCCATGTGTGGTTTGTGGAAAGAACACACATGCAATGACTCTAGGGGTTGATCCATGTGTGGTTTGTGGGAAGAACACACATGCAATGACTCTAGTGGTTGATCCATGTGTGGTTTGTGGAAAGAACACACATGCAATGACTTTAGTGGTTGATCCATGTGTGGTTTGTGAAAAGAACACACATTCAATGACCCTGGTTGATCCATGTGTGGTTTTTGGAAATAACACACATGCAATGACTCTAGTGGTTGATCCATGTGTGGTTTGTGGAAAGAACACACATGCAATGACCACTGGTGGATCCATGTGTGGTTTGTGGAAAAGAACACACATGCAATGACTAGTGGTTGATCCATGTTTGTTTGTGGAAATAACACACATGCAATGACTCTAGTGGTTGATCCATGTGTGGTTTGTGAAAAGAACACACATGCAATGACTCTAGTGTTGGTTTGTGGTTTTAGTATAAGAACAAACATGCAATCACTCTAGTGGTTGATCCATGTGTGATTTGTGGAAAGAACACACATGCAATGACTCTGGTTGATCCATGTGTGGTTTGTGGAATGAACACACATGCAATGACTAGTGGTTAATCCATATGTGGTTTCTGGAAAGAACACACATCCAATGACCACTGGTGGATCCATGTGTGGTTTGTGGAAAAGAACACACATGCAATGACTCTAGTGCTGGTTTGTGGTTTTAGTATAAGAACACACATGCAATGATTCTAGTGGTTGATCCATGTGTGGTTTGTGGAAAGAACACACATAAAATGACTCTAGTTGATCCATGTGTGGTTTGTGGAAAGAACACACATGCAATGACCACTGGTGGATCCATGTGTGGTTTGTGGAAAAGAACACACATGCAATGACCCTAGTACTGGTTTGTGGTTTTAGTATTAGAACACACATTCAATTACTCTAGTGGTTGATCCATGTGTGGTTTGTGGAAAGAACACACATGCAATGACTCTGGTTGATCCATGTGTGGTTTGTGGAAAGAATGCACATGCAATGACCACTAGTGGATCCATGTGGGGTTTGTGGAAATGAACACACATGCAATGACTGTAGTACTGGTTTTTGGTTTTAGTATAAGAACACACATGCAATGACTCTAGTGGTTGATCCATGTGTGGTTTGTGGAAAGAACAAACATGCAATGACTCTGGTTGATCCATGTGTGGTTTGTGGAAAGAACACACATGCAATGACCACTGGTGGATCCATGTGTGGTTTATGGAAAAGAACACACATGCAATGACTCTAGTACTGGTTTGTGGTTTTAGTATAAGAACACACATGCAATGACTCTAGTGGTTGATCCATGTGTGGTTTGTGGAAATAACACACATACAATGACTCTAGTGGTCGATCCATGCGTGGTTTGAGGAAAGAACATACATGCAGTGACCACTGGTGGATCCATGTGTGGTTTGTGGAAAGAACTCACATGCAATGACTCTAGTGGTTGATCCATGTGTGGTTGGTGGAAAGAACACACATACAATGACCACTGGTGGATCCATGTGTGGTTTGTCGAAAAGAACACACATGCAATGACTAGTGGTTGATCCATGTTTGTTTGTGGAAATAACACACATGCAATGACTCTAGTGGTTGATCCATGTGTGGTTTGTGAAAAGAACACACATGCAATGACTCTAGTGTTGGTTTGTGGTTTTAGTATAAGAACAAACATGCAATCACTCTAGTGGTTGATCCATGTCTGATTTGTGGAAAGAACACACATGCAATGACACTGGTTGATCCATGTGTGGTTTGTGGAATGAACACACATGCAATGACTAGTGGTTGATCCATATGTGGTTTGTGGAAAGAACACACATCCAATGACCACTGGTGGTTCCATGTGTGGTTTGTGGAAAAGAACACACATGCAATGATTCTAGTGGTTGATCCATGTGTGGTTTGTGGAAAGAACACACATAAAATGACTCTAGTTGATCCATGTGTGGTTTGTGGAAAGAACACATATGCAATGACCACTGGTGGATCCATGTGTGGTTTGTGGAATAGAACACACATGCAATGACTCTAGTACTGGTTTGTGGTTTTAGTATAAGAACACACATGCAATGACTCTAGTGGTTGATCCATGTGTGCTTTGTGGAAAGAGCACACATCCAATGACTCTGGTTCATCCATGTGTGGTTTGTGGAAAGAACACACATGCAATGACTCTAGTGGGTATCCATGTGTGGTTTGTGGAAATAACACACATGCAATGACTCTAGTGGTTGATCAATGTGTGGTTTGTGGAAAGAACACACATGCAATGACCACTAGTGGATCCATGTGTGGTTTGTGGAAAAGAACACACATGCAATGACTCTAGTGGTTGATCCATGTGTGGTTTGTGGAAAGAACACACATGCAATGACTCTAGTGGTTGATCCATGTGTGGTTTGTGGAAATAACACACATGCAATGACCACTGGTGGATCCATGTGTGTTTGTGGAAAACAACACACATGCAATGACTCTAGTGGTTGATCCATGTTTGTTTGTGGAAATAACACACATGCAATGACTTTAGTGGTTGATCCATGTGTGGTTTGTGAAAAGAACACACATGCAATGACCGTGGTTGATCCATGTGTGGTTTTTGGAAATAACAGACATGCAATGACTCTAGTGGTTGATCCATGTGTGGTTTGTGGAAAGAACACACATGAAATGACCACTGGTGGATCCATGTGTGGTTTGTGGAAAAGAACACACATGCAATGACTAGTGGTTAATCCATGTTTGTTTGTGGAAATAACACACATGCAATGACTCTAGTGGTTGATCCATGTGTGGTTTGTGAAAAGAACACACATGCAATGACTCTAGTGTTGGTTTGTGGTTTTAGTATAAGAACAAACATGCAATAACTCTAGTGGTTGATCCATGTGTGATTTGTGGAAAGAACACACATGCAATGACTCTGGTTGATCCATGTGTGGTTTGTGGAATGAACACACATGCAATGACAAGTGGTTGATCCATATGTGGTTTGTGGAAAGAACACACATCCAATGACCACTGGTGGATCCATGTGTGGTTTGTGGAAAAGAACATACATGCAATGACTCTAGTGCTGGTTTGTGGTTTTAGTATAAGAACACACATGCAATGACTCTAGTGGTTGATCCATGTGTGGTTTGTGGAAATAACACACATGCAATGACCACTGGTGGATCCATGTGTGTTTGTGGAAAACAACACACATGCAATGACTCTAGTGGTTGATCCATGTTTGTTTGTGTAAATAACACACATGCAATGACTTTAGTGGTTGATCCATGTGTGGTTTGTGAAAAGAACACACATGCAATGACCGTGGTTGATCCATGTGTGGTTTTTGGAAATAACAGACATGCAATGACTCTAGTGGTTGATCCATGTGTGGTTTGTGGAAAGAACACACATGCAATGACCACTGGTGGATCCATGTGTGGTTTGTGGAAAAGAACACACATGCAATGACTAGTGGTTAATCCATGTTTGTTTGTGGAAATAACACACATGCAATGACTCTAGTGGTTGATCCATGTGTGGTTTGTGAAAAGAACACACATGCAATGACTCTAGTGTTGGTTTGTGGTTTTAGTATAAGAACAAACATGCAATAACTCTAGTGGTTGATCCATGTGTGATTTGTGGAAAGAACACACATGCAATGACTCTGGTTGATCCATGTGTGGTTTGTGGAATGAACACACATGCAATGACAAGTGGTTGATCCATATGTGGTTTGTGGAAAGAACACACATCCAATGACCACTGGTGGATCCATGTGTGGTTTGTGGAATAGAACATACATGCAATGACTCTAGTGCTGGTTTGTGGTTTTACTATAAGAACACACATACAATGACTCTAGTGGTTGATCCATGTGTGGTTTGTGGAAAGAACACACATTCAATGACTCTGGTTGATCCATGTGTGGTTTGTGGAAAACAACACACATGCAATGACTCTAGTGGTTGATCCATGTTTGTTTGTGGAAATAACACACATACAATGACTCTAGTGGTCGATCCATGTGTGGTTTGAGGAAATAACATACATGCAGTGACCACTGGTGGATCCATGTGTGGTTTGTGGAAAGAACTCACATGCAATGACTCTAGTGGTTGATCCATGTGTGGTTTGTGGAAAGAACACACATGCAATGACCACTGGTGGATCCATGTGTGGTTTGTCGAAAAGAACACACATGCAATGACTAGTGGTTGATCCATGTTTGTTTGTGGAAATAACACACATGCAATGACTCTAGTGGTTGATCCATGTGTGGTTTGTGAAAAGAACACACATGCAATGACTCTAGTGTTGGTTTGTGGTTTTAGTATAAGAACAAACATGCAATCACTCTAGTGGTTGATCCATGTGTGATTTGTGGAAAGAACACACATGCAATGACACTGGTTGATCCATGTGTGGTTTGTGGAATGAACACACATGCAATGACTAGTGGTTGATCCATATGTGGTTTGTGGAAAGAACACACATCCAATGACCACTGGTGGTTCCATGTGTGGTTTGTGGAAAAGAACACACATGCAATGATTCTAGTGGTTGATCCATGATTGGTTTGTGGAAAGAACACACATAAAATGACTCTAGTTGATCCATGTGTGGTTTGTGGAAAGAACACATATGCAATGACCACTGGTGGATCCATGTGTGGTTTGTGGAAAAGAACACACATGCAATGACTCTAGTACTGGTTTGTGGTTTTAGTATAAGAACACACATGCAATGACTCTAGTGGTTGATCCATGTGTGGTTTGTGGAAAGAGCACACATCCAATGACTCTGGTTGATCCATGTGTGGTTTGTGGAAAGAACACACATGCAATGACTCTAGTGGGTATCCATGTGTGGTTTGTGGAAATAACACACATGCAATGACTCTAGTGGTTGATCAATGTGTGGTTTGTGGAAAGAACACACATGCAATGACCACTAGTGGATCCATGTGTGGTTTGTGGAAAAGAACACACATGCAATGACTCTAGTGGTTGATCCATGTGTGGTTTGTGGAAAGAACACACATGCAATGACTCTAGTGGTTGATCCATGTGTGGTTTGTGGAAATAACACACATGCAATGACCACTGGTGGATCCATGTGTGTTTGTGGAAAACAACACACATGCAATGACTCTAGTGGTTGATCCATGTTTGTTTGTGGAAATAACACACATGCAATGACTTTAGTGGTTGATCCATGTGTGGTTTGTGAAAAGAACACACATGCAATGACCGTGGTTGATCCATGTGTGGTTTTTGGAAATAACAGACATGCAATGACTCTAGTGGTTGATCCATGTGTGGTTTGTGGAAAGAACACACATGAAATGACCACTGGTGGATCCATGTGTGGTTTGTGGAAAAGAACACACATGCAATGACTAGTGGTTAATCCATGTTTGTTTGTGGAAATAACACACATGCAATGACTCTAGTGGTTGATCCATGTGTGGTTTGTGAAAAGAACACACATGCAATGACTCTAGTGTTGGTTTGTGGTTTTAGTATAAGAACAAACATGCAATAACTCTAGTGGTTGATCCATGTGTGATTTGTGGAAAGAACACACATGCAATGACTCTGGTTGATCCATGTGTGGTTTGTGGAATGAACACACATGCAATGACAAGTGGTTGATCCATATGTGGTTTGTGGAAAGAACACACATCCAATGACCACTGGTGGATCCATGTGTGGTTTGTGGAAAAGAACATACATGCAATGACTCTAGTGCTGGTTTGTGGTTTTAGTATAAGAACACACATGCAATGACTCTAGTGGTTGATCCATGTGTGGTTTGTGGAAATAACACACATGCAATGACCACTGGTGGATCCATGTGTGTTTGTGGAAAACAACACACATGCAATGACTCTAGTGGTTGATCCATGTTTGTTTGTGTAAATAACACACATGCAATGACTTTAGTGGTTGATCCATGTGTGGTTTGTGAAAAGAACACACATGCAATGACCGTGGTTGATCCATGTGTGGTTTTTGGAAATAACAGACATGCAATGACTCTAGTGGTTGATCCATGTGTGGTTTGTGGAAAGAACACACATGCAATGACCACTGGTGGATCCATGTGTGGTTTGTGGAAAAGAACACACATGCAATGACTAGTGGTTAATCCATGTTTGTTTGTGGAAATAACACACATGCAATGACTCTAGTGGTTGATCCATGTGTGGTTTGTGAAAAGAACACACATGCAATGACTCTAGTGTTGGTTTGTGGTTTTAGTATAAGAACAAACATGCAATAACTCTAGTGGTTGATCCATGTGTGATTTGTGGAAAGAACACACATGCAATGACTCTGGTTCATCCATGTGTGGTTTGTGGAAAGAACACACATGCAATGACAAGTGGTTGATCCATATGTGGTTTGTGGAAAGAACACACATCCAATGACCACTGGTGGATCCATGTGTGGTTTGTGGAATAGAACATACATGCAATGACTCTAGTGCTGGTTTGTGGTTTTACTATAAGAACACACATACAATGACTCTAGTGGTTGATCCATGTGTGGTTTGTGGAAAGAACACACATTCAATGACTCTGGTTGATCCATGTGTGGTTTGTGGAAAACAACACACATGCAATGACTCTAGTGGTTGATCCATGTTTGTTTGTGGAAATAACACACATACAATGACTCTAGTGGTCGATCCATGTGTGGTTTGAGGAAATAACATACATGCAGTGACCACTGGTGGATCCATGTGTGGTTTGTGGAAAGAACTCACATGCAATGACTCTAGTGGTTGATCCATGTGTGGTTTGTGGAAAGAACACACATGCAATGACCACTGGTGGATCCATGTGTGGTTTGTCGAAAAGAACACACATGCAATGACTAGTGGTTGATCCATGTTTGTTTGTGGAAATAACACACATGCAATGACTCTAGTGGTTGATCCATGTGTGGTTTGTGAAAAGAACACACATGCAATGACTCTAGTGTTGGTTTGTGGTTTTAGTATAAGAACAAACATGCAATCACTCTAGTGGTTGATCCATGTGTGATTTGTGGAAAGAACACACATGCAATGACACTGGTTGATCCATGTGTGGTTTGTGGAATGAACACACATGCAATGACTAGTGGTTGATCCATATGTGGTTTGTGGAAAGAACACACATCCAATGACCACTGGTGGTTCCATGTGTGGTTTGTGGAAAAGAACACATATGCAATGATTCTAGTGGTTGATCCATGATTGGTTTGTGGAAAGAACACACATAAAATGACTCTAGTTGATCCATGTGTGGTTTGTGGAAAGAACACATATGCAATGACCACTGGTGGATCCATGTGTGGTTTGTGGAAAAGAACACACATGCAATGACTCTAGTACTGGTTTGTGGTTTTAGTATAAGAACACACATGCAATGACTCTAGTGGTTGATCCATGTGTGGTTTGTGGAAAGAGCACACATCCAATGACTCTGGTTGATCCATGTGTGGTTTGTGGAAAGAACACACATGCAATGACTCTAGTGGGTATCCATGTGTGGTTTGTGGAAATAACACACATGCAATGACTCTAGTACTGGTTTGTGGTTTTAGTATAAGAACACACATGCAATGACTCTAGTGGTTGATCCATGTGTGGTTTGTGGAAATAACACACATACAATGACTCTAGTGGTCGATCCATGCGTGGTTTGAGGAAAGAACATACATGCAGTGACCACTGGTGGATCCATGTGTGGTTTGTGGAAATAACTCACATGCAATGACTCTAGTGGTTGATCCATGTGTGGTTTGTGGAAAGAACACACATACAATGACCACTGGTGGATCCATGTGTGGTTTGTCGAAAAGAACACACATGCAATGACTAGTGGTTGATCCATGTTTGTTTGTGGAAATAACACACATGCAATGACTCTAGTGGTTGATCCATGTGTGGTTTGTGAAAAGAACACACATGCAATGACTCTAGTGTTGGTTTGTGGTTTTAGTATAAGAACAAACATGCAATCACTCTAGTGGTTGATCCATGTCTGATTTGTGGAAAGAACACACATGCAATGACACTGGTTGATCCATGTGTGGTTTGTGGAATGAACACACATGCAATGACTAGTGGTTGATCCATATGTGGTTTGTGGAAAGAACACACATCCAATGACCACTGGTGGTTCCATGTGTGGTTTGTGGAAAAGAACACACATGCAATGATTCTAGTGGTTGATCCATGTGTGGTTTGTGGAAAGAACACACATAAAATGACTCTAGTTGATCCATGTGTGGTTTGTGGAAAGAACACATATGCAATGACCACTGGTGGATCCATGTGTGGTTTGTGGAATAGAACACACATGCAATGACTCTAGTACTGGTTTGTGGTTTTAGTATAAGAACACACATGCAATGACTCTAGTGGTTGATCCATGTGTGCTTTGTGGAAAGAGCACACATCCAATGACTCTGGTTCATCCATGTGTGGTTTGTGGAAAGAACACACATGCAATGACTCTAGTGGGTATCCATGTGTGGTTTGTGGAAATAACACACATGCAATGACTCTAGTGGTTGATCAATGTGTGGTTTGTGGAAAGAACACACATGCAATGACCACTAGTGGATCCATGTGTGGTTTGTGGAAAAGAACACACATGCAATGACTCTAGTGGTTGATCCATGTGTGGTTTGTGGAAAGAACACACATGCAATGACTCTAGTGGTTGATCCATGTGTGGTTTGTGGAAATAACACACATGCAATGACCACTGGTGGATCCATGTGTGTTTGTGGAAAACAACACACATGCAATGACTCTAGTGGTTGATCCATGTTTGTTTGTGGAAATAACACACATGCAATGACTTTAGTGGTTGATCCATGTGTGGTTTGTGAAAAGAACACACATGCAATGACCGTGGTTGATCCATGTGTGGTTTTTGGAAATAACAGACATGCAATGACTCTAGTGGTTGATCCATGTGTGGTTTGTGGAAAGAACACACATGAAATGACCACTGGTGGATCCATGTGTGGTTTGTGGAAAAGAACACACATGCAATGACTAGTGGTTAATCCATGTTTGTTTGTGGAAATAACACACATGCAATGACTCTAGTGGTTGATCCATGTGTGGTTTGTGAAAAGAACACACATGCAATGACTCTAGTGTTGGTTTGTGGTTTTAGTATAAGAACAAACATGCAATAACTCTAGTGGTTGATCCATGTGTGATTTGTGGAAAGAACACACATGCAATGACTCTGGTTGATCCATGTGTGGTTTGTGGAATGAACACACATGCAATGACAAGTGGTTGATCCATATGTGGTTTGTGGAAAGAACACACATCCAATGACCACTGGTGGATCCATGTGTGGTTTGTGGAAAAGAACATACATGCAATGACTCTAGTGCTGGTTTGTGGTTTTAGTATAAGAACACACATGCAATGACTCTAGTGGTTGATCCATGTGTGGTTTGTGGAAATAACACACATGCAATGACCACTGGTGGATCCATGTGTGTTTGTGGAAAACAACACACATGCAATGACTCTAGTGGTTGATCCATGTTTGTTTGTGGAAATAACACACATGCAATGACTTTAGTGGTTGATCCATGTGTGGTTTGTGAAAAGAACACACATGCAATGACCGTGGTTGATCCATGTGTGGTTTTTGGAAATAACAGACATGCAATGACTCTAGTGGTTGATCCATGTGTGGTTTGTGGAAAGAACACACATGCAATGACCACTGGTGGATCCATGTGTGGTTTGGGGAAAAGAACACACATGCAATGACTAGTGGTTAATCCATGTTTGTTTGTGGAAATAACACACATGCAATGACTCTAGTGGTTGATCCATGTGTGGTTTGTGAAAAGAACACACATGCAATGACTCTAGTGTTGGTTTGTGGTTTTAGTATAAGAACAAACATGCAATAAGTCTAGTGGTTGATCCATGTGTGATTTGTGGAAAGAACACACATGCAATGACTCTGGTTGATCCATGTGTGGTTTGTGGAATGAACAAGCATGCAATGACAAGTGGTTGATCCATATGTGGTTTGTGGAAAGAACACACATCCAATGACCACTGGTGGATCCATGTGTGGTTTGTGGAAAAGAACATACATGCAATGACTCTAGTGCTGGTTTGTGGTTTTAGTATAAGAACACACATGCAATGACTCTAGTGGTTGATCCATGTGTGGTTTGTGGAAAGAACACACATTCAATGACTCTGGTTGATCCATGTGTGGTTTGTGGAAAACAACAGACATGCAATGACTCTAGTGGTTGATCCATGTTTGTTTGTGGAAATAACACACATGCAATGACTTTAGTGGTTGATCCATGTGTGGTTTGTGAAAAGAACACACATGCAATGACCCTAGTTGATCCATGTGTGGTTTTTGGAAATAACACACATGCAATGACTCTAGTGGTTGATCCATGTGTGGTTTGTGGAAAGAACACACATGCAATGACCACTGGTGGATCCATGTGTGGTTTGTGGAAAAAAACACACATGCAATGACTCTAGTGGTTGATCCATGTTTGTTTGTGGAAATAACACACATGCAATGACTCTAGTGGTTGATCCATATGTGGTTTATGGAAAGAACACGCATGCAATGACCACTGGTGGATCCATGTTGGTTTTAGTATAAGAACAAACATGCAATCACTCTAGTGGTTGATCCATGTGTGATTTGTGGAAAGAACACACATGCAATGACACTGGTTGATCCATGTGTGGTTTGTGGAATGAACACACATGTAATGACTAGTGGTTGATCCATATGTGGTTTGTGGAAAGAACACACATCCAATGACCACTGGTGGTTCCATGTGTGGTTTGTGGAAAAGAACACACATGCAATGATTCTAGTGGTTGATCCATGTGTGGTTTGTGGAAAGAACACACATGCAATGACTCTAGTGTTGGTTTGTGGTTTTAGTATAAGAACAAACATGCAATAACTCTAGTGGTTGATCCATGTGTGATTTGTGGAAAGAACACACATGCAATGACTCTGGTTGATCCATGTGTGGTTTGTGGAATGAACACACATGCAATGACAAGTGGTTGATCCATATGTGGTTTGTGGAAAGAACACACATCCAATGACCACTGGTGGATCCATGTGTGGTTTGTGGAATAGAACATACATGCAATGACTCTAGTGCTGGTTTGTGGTTTTAGTATAAGAACAAACATACAATGACTCTAGTGGTTGATCCATGTGTGGTTTGTGGAAAGAACACACATTCAATGACTCTGGTTGATCCATGTGTGGTTTGTGGAAAACAACACACATGCAATGACTCTAGTGGTTGATCCATGTTTGTTTGTGGAAATAACACACATACAATGACTCTAGTGGTCGATCCATGTGTGGTTTGAGGAAAGAACATACATGCAGTGACCACTGGTGGATCCATGTGTGGTTTGTGGAAAGAACTCACATGCAATGACTCTAGTGGTTGATCCATGTGTGGTTTGTGGAAAGAACACACATGCAATGACCACTGGTGGATCCATGTGTGGTTTGTCGAAAAGAACACACATGCAATGACTAGTGGTTGATCCATGTTTGTTTGTGGAAATAACACACATGCAATGACTCTAGTGGTTGATCCATGTGTGGTTTGTGAAAAGAACACACATGCAATGACTCTAGTGTTGGTTTGTGGTTTTCGTATAAGAACAAACATGCAATCACTCTAGTGGTTGATCCATGTGTGATTTGTGGAAAGAACACACATGCAATGACACTGGTTGATCCATGTGTGGTTTGTGGAATGAACACACATGCAATGACTAGTGGTTGATCCATATGTGGTTTGTGGAAAGAACACACATCCAATGAGCACTGGTGGTTCCATGTGTGGTTTGTGGAAAAGAACACACATGCAATGATTCTAGTGGTTGATCCATGTGTGGTTTGTGGAAAGAACACACATAAAATGACTCTAGTTGATCCATGTGTGGTTTGTGGAAAGAACACATATGCAATGACCACTGGTGGATCCATGTGTGGTTTGTGGAAAAGAACACACATGCAATGACTCTAGTACTGGTTTGTGGTTTTAGTATAAGAACACACATGCAATGACTCTAGTGGTTGATCCATGTGTGGTTTGTGGAAAGAGCACACATCCAATGACTCTGGTTGATCCATGTGTGGTTTGTGGAAAGAACACACATGCAATGACTCTAGTGGGTATCCATGTGTGGTTTGTGGAAATAACACACATGCAATGACTCTAGTGGTTGATCAATGTGTGGTTTGTGGAAACAACACACATGCAATGACCACTAGTGGATCCATGTGTGGTTTGTGGAAAAGAACACACATGCAATGACTCTAGTGGTTGATCCATGTGTGGTTTGTGGAAAGAACACACATGCAATGACTCTAGTGGTTGATCCATGTGTGGTTTGTGGAAATAACACACATGCAATGACCACTGGTGGATCCATGTGTGTTTGTGGAAAACAACACACATGCAATGACTCTACTGGTTGATCCATGTTTGTTTGTGGAAATAACACACATGCAATGACTTTAGTGGTTGATCCATGTGTGGTTTGTGAAAAGAACACACATGCAATGACCGTGGTTGATCCATGTGTGGTTTTTGGAAATAACAGACATGCAATGACTCTAGTGGTTGATCCATGTGTGGTTTGTGGAAAGAACACACATGCAATGACCACTGGTGGATCCATGTGTGGTTTGTGGAAAAGAACACACATGCAATGACTAGTGGTTAATCCATGTTTGTTTGTGGAAATAACACACATGCAATGACTCTAGTGGTTGATCCATGTGTGGTTTGTGAAAAGAACACACATGCAATGACTCTAGTGTTGGTTTGTGGTTTTAGTATAAGAACAAACATGCAATAACTCTAGTGGTTGATCCATGTGTGATTTGTGGAAAGAACACACATGCAATGACTCTGGTTGATCCATGTGTGGTTTGTGGAATGAACACACATGCAATGACAAGTGGTTGATCCATATGTGGTTTGTGGAAAGAACACACATCCAATGACCACTGGTGGATCCATGTGTGGTTTGTGGAAAAGAACATACATGCAATGACTCTAGTGCTGGTTTGTGGTTTTAGTATAAGAACACACATGCAATGACTCTAGTGGTTGATCCATGTGTGGTTTGTGGAAAGAACACACATTCAATGACTCTGGTTGATCCATGTGTGGTTTGTGGAAAACAACAGACATGCAATGACTCTAGTGGTTGATCCATGTTTGTTTGTGGAAATAACACACATGCAATGACTTTAGTGGTTGATCCATGTGTGGTTTGTGAAAAGAACACACATGCAATGACCCTAGTTGATCCATGTGTGGTTTTTGGAAATAACACACATGCAATGACTCTAGTGGTTGATCCATGTGTGGTTTGTGGAAAGAACACACATGCAATGACCACTGGTGGATCCATGTGTGGTTTGTGGAAAAAAACACACATGCAATGACTCTAGTGGTTGATCCATGTTTGTTTGTGGAAATAACACACATGCAATGACTCTAGTGGTTGATCCATATGTGGTTTATGGAAAGAACACACATGCAATGACCACTGGTGGATCCATGTTGGTTTTAGTATAAGAACAAACATGCAATCACTCTAGTGGTTGATCCATGTGTGATTTGTGGAAAGAACACACATGCAATGACACTGGTTGATCCATGTGTGGTTTGTGGAATGAACACACATGCAATGACTAGTGGTTGATCCATATGTGGTTTGTGGAAAGAACACACATCCAATGACCACTGGTGGTTCCATGTGTGGTTTGTGGAAAAGAACACACATGCAATGATTCTAGTGGTTGATCCATGTGTGGTTTGTGGAAAGAACACACATAAAATGACTCTAGTTGATCCATGTGTGGTTTGTGGAAAGAACACATATGCAATGACCACTGGTGGATCCATGTGTGGTTTGTGGAAAAGAACACACATGCAATGACTCTAGTACTGGTTTGTGGTTTTAGTATAAGAACACACATGCAATGACTCTAGTGGTTGATCCATGTGTGGTTTGTGGAAAGAGCACACATCCAATGACTCTGGTTGATCCATGTGTGGTTTGTGGAAAGAACACACATGCAATGACTCTAGTGGGTATCCATGTGTGGTTTGTGGAAATAACACACATGCAATGACTCTAGTGGTTGATCAATGTGTGGTTTGTGGAAACAACACACATGCAATGACCACTAGTGGATCCATGTGTGGTTTGTGGAAAAGAACACACATGCAATGACTCTAGTGGTTGATCCATGTGTGGTTTGTGGAAAGAACACACATGCAATGACTCTAGTGGTTGATCCATGTGTGGTTTTATGGAAATAACACACATGCAATGACCACTGGTGGATCCATGTGTGTTTGTGGAAAACAACACACATGCAATGACTCTAGTGGTTGATCCATGTTTGTTTGTGGAAATAACACACATGCAATGACTTTAGTGGTTGATCCATGTGTGGTTTGTGAAAAGAACACACATGCAATGACCGTGGTTGATCCATGTGTGGTTTTTGGAAATAACAGACATGCAATGACTCTAGTGGTTGATCCATGTGTGGTTTGTGGAAAGAACACACATGCAATGACCACTGGTGGATCCATGTGTGGTTTGTGGAAAAGAACACACATGCAATGACTAGTGGTTAATCCATGTTTGTTTGTGGAAATAACACACATGCAATGACTCTAGTGGTTGATCCATGTGTGGTTTGTGAAAAGAACACACATGCAATGACTCTAGTGTTGGTTTGTGGTTTTAGTATAAGAACAAACATGCAATAACTCTAGTGGTTGATCCATGTGTGATTTGTGGAAAGAACACACATGCAATGACTCTGGTTGATCCATGTGTGGTTTGTGGAATGAACACACATGCAATGACAAGTGGTTGATCCATATGTGGTTTGTGGAAAGAACACACATCCAATGACCACTGGTGGATCCATGTGTGGTTTGTGGAAAAGAACATACATGCAATGACTCTAGTGCTGGTTTGTGGTTTTAGTATAAGAACACACATGCAATGACTCTAGTGGTTGATCCATGTGTGGTTTGTGGAAAGAACACACATTCAATGACTCTGGTTGATCCATGTGTGGTTTGTGGAAAACAACAGACATGCAATGACTCTAGTGGTTGATCCATGTTTGTTTGTGGAAATAACACACATGCAATGACTTTAGTGGTTGATCCATGTGTGGTTTGTGAAAAGAACACACATGCAATGACCCTAGTTGATCCATGTGTGGTTTTTGGAAATAACACACATGCAATGACTCTAGTGGTTGATCCATGTGTGGTTTGTGGAAAGAACACACATGCAATGACCACTGGTGGATCCATGTGTGGTTTGTGGAAAAAAACACACATGCAATGACTCTAGTGGTTGATCCATGTTTGTTTGTGGAAATAACACACATGCAATGACTCTAGTGGTTGATCCATATGTGGTTTATGGAAAGAACACGCATGCAATGACCACTGGTGGATCCATGTTGGTTTTAGTATAAGAACAAACATGCAATCACTCTAGTGGTTGATCCATGTGTGATTTGTGGAAAGAACACACATGCAATGACACTGGTTGATCCATGTGTGGTTTGTGGAATGAACACACATGCAATGACTAGTGGTTGATCCATATGTGGTTTGTGGAAAGAACACACATCCAATGACCACTGGTGGTTCCATGTGTGGTTTGTGGAAAAGAACACACATGCAATGATTCTAGTGGTTGATCCATGTGTGGTTTGTGGAAAGAACACACATAAAATGACTCTAGTTGATCCATGTGTGGTTTGTGGAAAGAACACATATGCAATGACCACTGGTGGATCCATGTGTGGTTTGTGGAAAAGAACACACATGCAATGACTCTAGTACTGGTTTGTGGTTTTAGTATAAGAACACACATGCAATGACTCTAGTGGTTGATCCATGTGTGGTTTGTGGAAAGAGCACACATCCAATGACTCTGGTTGATCCATGTGTGGTTTGTGGAAAGAACACACATGCAATGACTCTAGTGGGTATCCATGTGTGGTTTGTGGAAATAACACACATGCAATGACTCTAGTGGTTGATCAATGTGTGGTTTGTGGAAACAACACACATGCAATGACCACTAGTGGATCCATGTGTGGTTTGTGGAAAAGAACACACATGCAATGACTCTAGTGGTTGATCCATGTGTGGTTTGTGGAAAGAACACACATGCAATGACTCTAGTGGTTGATCCATGTGTGGTTTGTGGAAATAACACACATGCAATGACCACTGGTGGATCCATGTGTGTTTGTGGAAAACAACACACATGCAATGACTCTAGTGGTTGATCCATGTTTGTTTGTGGAAATAACACACATGCAATGACTTTAGTGGTTGATCCATGTGTGGTTTGTGAAAAGAACACACATGCAATGACCGTGGTTGATCCATGTGTGGTTTTTGGAAATAACAGACATGCAATGACTCTAGTGGTTGATCCATGTGTGGTTTGTGGAAAGAACACACATGCAATGACCACTGGTGGATCCATGTGTGGTTTGTGGAAAAGAACACACATGCAATGACTAGTGGTTAATCCATGTTTGTTTGTGGAAATAACACACATGCAATGACTCTAGTGGTTGATCCATGTGTGGTTTGTGAAAAGAACACACATGCAATGACTCTAGTGTTGGTTTGTGGTTTTAGTATAAGAACAAACATGCAATAACTCTAGTGGTTGATCCATGTGTGATTTGTGGAAAGAACACACATGCAATGACTCTGGTTGATCCATGTGTGGTTTGTGGAATGAACACACATGCAATGACAAGTGGTTGATCCATATGTGGTTTGTGGAAAGAACACACATCCAATGACCACTGGTGGATCCATGTGTGGTTTGTGGAAAAGAACATACATGCAATGACTCTAGTGCTGGTTTGTGGTTTTAGTATAAGAACACACATGCAATGACTCTAGTGGTTGATCCATGTGTGGTTTGTGGAAAGAACACACATTCAATGACTCTGGTTGATCCATGTGTGGTTTGTGGAAAACAACAGACATGCAATGACTCTAGTGGTTGATCCATGTTTGTTTGTGGAAATAACACACATGCAATGACTTTAGTGGTTGATCCATGTGTGGTTTGTGAAAAGAACACACATGCAATGACCCTAGTTGATCCATGTGTGGTTTTTGGAAATAACACACATGCAATGACTCTAGTGGTTGATCCATGTGTGGTTTGTGGAAAGAACACACATGCAATGACCACTGGTGGATCCATGTGTGGTTTGTGGAAAAAAACACACATGCAATGACTCTAGTGGTTGATCCATGTTTGTTTGTGGAAATAACACACATGCAATGACTCTAGTGGTTGATCCATATGTGGTTTATGGAAAGAACACGCATGCAATGACCACTGGTGGATCCATGTTGGTTTTAGTGTAAGAACACACATGCAATGACTCTAGTACTGGTTTGTGGTTTTAGTATAAGAACACACATGCAATGACTCTAGTGGTTGATCCATGTGTGGTTTGTGGAAATAACACACATGCAATGACCACTATTGGATCCATGTGTGGTTTTTGGAAAGAACACACATGCAATGACTCTAGGGGTTGATCCACGTGTGGTTTGTGGAAAGAACACACGTGCAATGACCACTGGTGGATCCATGTGTGGTTTGTGCAAAAGAACACACATGCAATGAATCTAGTGGTTGATCCATGTGTGGTTTGTGAAAAGAACACACATGCAATGAGTCTGGTTGATCCATGTGTGGTTTGTGGAAATAACACACATGCAATGACTCTAGTGGTTGATCCATCTGTGGTTTGTGGAAAGAACACACATGCAATGACCACTGGTGGACCCATGTGTGGTTTGTGGAAAAGAACACACATGCAATGACTCTAGTGGTTGATCCATGTTTGTTTGTGGAAATAACACACATGCAATGACTCTAGTGGTTGATCCATGTGTGGTTTGTGAAAAGAACACACATGCAATGGCTCTTGTGTTGGTTTTAGTATAAGAACACACATGCAATGACTCTAGTGGTTGATCCATGTGTGGTTTGTGGAAATAACACACATGCAATGACCACTGGTGGATCCATGTGTGGTTTGTGGAAAAGAACACACATGCAATGACTCTGGTGGTTGATCCATGTTTGTTTGTGGAAATAACACACGTGCAATGACTCTAGTGGTTGATCCATGTTTTTTTGTGGAAATAACACACATGCAATGACTCTAGTGGTTGATCGATGTGTGGTTTGTGAAAACAACACACATGCAATGACTCTAGTGTTGGTTTTAGTATAAGAACACACATGCAATGACTCTAGTGGTTGATTCATGTGTGGTTTGTCGAAATAACACACATGCAATGACCACTGGTGGATCCATGTGTGGTTTGTGGAAAGAACACACATGCAATGACTCTAGGGGTTGATCCATGTGTGGTTTGTGGAAAGAACACACGTGCAATGACCACTGGTGGATCCATGTGTGGTTTGTGGAAAACAACACACATGCAATGAATCTAGTGGTTGATCCATGTTTGTTTTTGGAAATAACACACATGCAATGACTCTAGTGGTTGATCCATGTGTGGTTTGTGAAAAGAACACACATGCAATGAGTCTGGTTGATCCATGTGTGGTTTGTGGAAATAACACACATGCAATGACTCTAGTGGTTGATCCATGTGTGGTTTGTGGAAAGAACACACATGCAATGACCACTGGTGGACCCATGTGTGGTTTGTGGAAAAGAACACACATGCAATGACTCTAGTGGGTTATCCATGTTTGTTTGTGGAAATAACACACATGCAATGACTCTTGTGGTTGATCCATGTGTGGTTTGTGAAAAGAACACACATGCAATGGCTCTAGTGTTGGTTTTAGTATAAGAACACACATGCAATGACTCTAGTGGTTGATCCATGTGTGGTTTGTGGAAATAACACACATGCAATGACTAGTGGTTGATCCATATCTGGTTTGTGGAAAGAACACACATGCAATGACCACTGGTGGATGCATGTGTGGTTTGTGGAAAAGAACACACATGCAATGACTCTAGTGCTGGTTTGTGGTTTTAGTATAAGAACAAACATGCAATGACTCTAGTGGTTGATCCATGTGTGGTTTGTGGAAAGAACACACATGCAATGACTAGTGGTTGATCCATATGTGGTTTGTGGAAAGAACACACATGCAATGACCACTGGTGGATCCATGTGTGGTTTGTGGAAAAGAACACACATGCAATGACTCTAGTGCTGGTTTGTGGTTTTAGGATAAGAACACAGATGTAATGACTCTAGTGGTTGATCCATGTGTGGTTTGTGGAAAGAACACACATGCAATGACTCTAGTGGTTGATCCATGTTTGTTTGTGGAAATAACACACATGCAATGACTCTAGTGGTTGATCCAGGTGTGGTTTGTGAAAAGAACACACATGCAATGACCCTGGTTGATCCATGTGTGGTTTTTGGAAATAACACACATGCAATGACTCTAGTGGTTGATCCATGTATGGTTTGTGGAAAGAAGACACATGAAATGACCACTGGTGGATCCATGTGTGGTTTGTGGAAAAGCACACACATGCAATGACTCTGTTGGTTGATCCATGTTTGTTTGTGGAAATAACACACGTGCAATAACTCTAGTGGTTGATCCATGTTTTTTTGTGGAAATAACACACATGCAATGACTCTAGTGGTTGATCGATGTGTGGTTTGTGAAAAGAACACACATGCAATGGCTCTAGTGTTGGTTTTAGTATAAGAACACACATGCAATGACTCTAGTGGTTGATTCATGTGTGGTTTGTGGAAATAACACACATGCAATGACTCTAGTGGTTGATCCATGTGTGGTTTGTGGAAAGAACACACATGCAATAACCACTGGTGGATCCATGTGTGGTTTGTGGAAAAGAACACACATGCAATGACTCTAGTGGTTGATTCATGTTTGTTTGCGGAAATAACACACATGCAATGACTAGTGGTTGATCCATGTGTGGTTTGTGGAAAGAAGACGCATGCAATGACCACTAGTGGATCCATGTTGGTTTTAGTGTAAGAACACACATGCAATGACTCTAGTACTGGTTTGTGGTTTTAGTATAAGAACACACAGGCAATGACTCTAGTGGTTGATCCATGTGTGGTTTGTGGAAATAACACACATCCAATGACCATTGGTGGATCCATGTGTGATTTGTGGAAAGAACACACATGCAATGACTATAGGGGGTTGATCCATGTGTGGTTTGTGGAAAGAACACACATGCAATGACCACTGGTGGATCCATGTGTGGTTTGTGGAAAAGAACACAAATGCAATGAATCTAGTGGTTGATCCATGTTTTTTTGTGGAAATAACACACATGCAATGACTCTAGTGGTTGATCCATGTGTGGTTTGTGAAAAGAACAAACATTCAATGACTCTGGTTGATCCATGTGTGGTTTGTGGAAATAACACACATGCAATGACTCTAGTGGTTGATCCATGTGTGGTTTGCGGAAAGAACACACATGCAATGACCACTGGTGGACCCATGTGTGGTTTGTGGAAAAGAACACACATGCAATGACTCTAGTGGTTGATCCATGTTTGTTTGTGGAAATAACACACATGCAATGACTCTAGTGGTTGATCCATGTGTGGTTTGTGAAAAGAACACACATGCAATGACTCTAGTGTTGGTTTTAGTATAAGAACACACATGCAATGACTCTAGTGGTTGATCCATGTGTGGTTTGTGGAAATAACACACATGCAATCACTAGTGGTTGATCCATATGTGCTTTGTGGAAAGAACACACATGCAATGACCACTGGTGGATGCATATGTGGTTTGTGGAAAAGAACACACATGCAATGACTCTAGTGCTGGTTTGTTGTTTTAGTATAAGAACAAACATGCAATGACTCTAGTGGTTGATCCATGTGTGGTTTTTGGAAAGAACACACATGCAATGACTAGTGGTTGATCCATATGTGGTTTGTGGAAAGAACACACGTGCAGTGACCCCTGGTGGATCCATGTGTGGTTTGTGGAAAAGAACACACATGCAATGACTCTAGTGCTGTTTTGTGGTTTTAGTATAAGAACACAGATGTAATGACTCTAGTGGTTGATCCATGTGTGGTTTGTGGAAAGAACACACATTCAATGATTCTGGTTGATCCATGTGTGGTTTGTAGAAAGAACACACATGCAATGACCACTGGTGGATCCTTGTGTGGTTTGTGGAAAAGAACACACATGCAATGACGCTAGTACTGGTTTGAGGTTTTAGTATATGAACACACATGCAATGACTCTAGTGGTTGATCCATGTGTGGTTTGTGGAAAGAACACACATCCAATGACTCTGGTTGATCCATGTGTGGTTTGTGGAAAGAACACACATGCAATGACCACTAGTGGATCCATGTGTGGTTTGTGGAAAAGAACACACATGCAATGACTCTAGTACTGGTTTGTGGTTTTAGTATAAGAACACACATGCCATGACTCTAGTGGTTGATCCATGTGTGGTTTGTGGAAAGAACACACATGCAATAACCACTGGTGGATCCATGTGTGGTTTGTGGAAAAGAACACACATGCAATGACTCTAGTGGTTGATCCATGTTTGTTTGTGGAAATAACACACATGCAATGACTCTAGTGGTTGATCCAGGTGTGGTTTGTGAAAAGAACACACATGCAATGACCCTGGTTGATCCATGTGTGGTTTTTGGAAATAACACACATGCAATGACTCTAGTGGTTGATCCATGTATGGTTTGTGGAAAGAAGACACATGAAATGACCACTGGTGGATCCATGTGTGGTTTGTGGAAAAGCACACACATGCAATGACTCTGTTGGTTGATCCATGTTTGTTTGTGGAAATAACACACGTGCAATAACTCTAGTGGTTGATCCATGTTTTTTTGTGGAAATAACACACATGCAATGACTCTAGTGGTTGATCGATGTGTGGTTTGTGAAAAGAACACACATGCAATGGCTCTAGTGTTGGTTTTAGTATAAGAACACACATGCAATGACTCTAGTGGTTGATTCATGTGTGGTTTGTGGAAATAACACACATGCAATGACTCTAGTGGTTGATCCATGTGTGGTTTGTGGAAAGAACACACATGCAATAACCACTGGTGGATCCATGTGTGGTTTGTGGAAAAGAACACACATGCAATGACTCTAGTGGTTGATTCATGTTTGTTTGCGGAAATAACACACATGCAATGACTAGTGGTTGATCCATGTGTGGTTTGTGGAAAGAAGACGCATGCAATGACCACTAGTGGATCCATGTTGGTTTTAGTGTAAGAACACACATGCAATGACTCTAGTACTGGTTTGTGGTTTTAGTATAAGAACACACAGGCAATGACTCTAGTGGTTGATCCATGTGTGGTTTGTGGAAATAACACACATCCAATGACCATTGGTGGATCCATGTGTGATTTGTGGAAAGAACACACATGCAATGACTATAGGGGGTTGATCCATGTGTGGTTTGTGGAAAGAACACACATGCAATGACCACTGGTGGATCCATGTGTGGTTTGTGGAAAAGAACACAAATGCAATGAATCTAGTGGTTGATCCATGTTTTTTTGTGGAAATAACACACATGCAATGACTCTAGTGGTTGATCCATGTGTGGTTTGTGAAAAGAACAAACATTCAATGACTCTGGTTGATCCATGTGTGGTTTGTGGAAATAACACACATGCAATGACTCTAGTGGTTGATCCATGTGTGGTTTGCGGAAAGAACACACATGCAATGACCACTGGTGGACCCATGTGTGGTTTGTGGAAAAGAACACACATGCAATGACTCTAGTGGTTGATCCATGTTTGTTTGTGGAAATAACACACATGCAATGACTCTAGTGGTTGATCCATGTGTGGTTTGTGAAAAGAACACACATGCAATGACTCTAGTGTTGGTTTTAGTATAAGAACACACATGCAATGACTCTAGTGGTTGATCCATGTGTGGTTTGTGGAAATAACACACATGCAATCACTAGTGGTTGATCCATATGTGCTTTGTGGAAAGAACACACATGCAATGACCACTGGTGGATGCATATGTGGTTTGTGGAAAAGAACACACATGCAATGACTCTAGTGCTGGTTTGTTGTTTTAGTATAAGAACAAACATGCAATGACTCTAGTGGTTGATCCATGTGTGGTTTTTGGAAAGAACACACATGCAATGACTAGTGGTTGATCCATATGTGGTTTGTGGAAAGAACACACGTGCAGTGACCCCTGGTGGATCCATGTGTGGTTTGTGGAAAAGAACACACATGCAATGACTCTAGTGCTGTTTTGTGGTTTTAGTATAAGAACACAGATGTAATGACTCTAGTGGTTGATCCATGTGTGGTTTGTGGAAAGAACACACATTCAATGATTCTGGTTGATCCATGTGTGGTTTGTAGAAAGAACACACATGCAATGACCACTGGTGGATCCTTGTGTGGTTTGTGGAAAAGAACACACATGCAATGACGCTAGTACTGGTTTGAGGTTTTAGTATATGAACACACATGCAATGACTCTAGTGGTTGATCCATGTGTGGTTTGTGGAAAGAACACACATCCAATGACTCTGGTTGATCCATGTGTGGTTTGTGGAAAGAACACACATGCAATGACCACTAGTGGATCCATGTGTGGTTTGTGGAAAAGAACACACATGCAATGACTCTAGTACTGGTTTGTGGTTTTAGTATAAGAACACACATGCCATGACTCTAGTGGTTGATCCATGTGTGGTTTGTGGAAAGAACACACATGCAATAACCACTGGTGGATCCATGTGTGGTTTGTGGAAAAGAACACACATGCAATGACTCTAGTGGTTGATTCATGTTTGTTTGCGGAAATAACACACATGCAATGACTAGTGGTTGATCCATGTGTGGTTTGTGGAAAGAAGACGCATGCAATGACCACAAGTGGATCCATGTTGGTTTTAGTGTAAGAACACACAAGCAATGACTCTAGTACTGGTTTGTGGTTTTAGTATAAGAACACACAGGAAATGACTCTAGTGGTTGATGCATGTGTGGTTTGTGGAAATAACACACATCCAATGACCATTGGTGGATCCATTTGTGATTTGTGGAAAGAACACACATGCAATGACTATAGGGGGTTGATCCATGTGTGGTTTGTGGAAAGAACACACATGCAATGACCACTGGTGGATCCATGTGTGGTGTGTGGAAAAGAACACAAATGCAACGAATCTAGTGGTTGATCCATGTTTTTTTGTGGAAATAACACACATGCAATGACTCTAGTGGTTGATCCATGTGTGGTTTGTGAAAAGAACACACATTCAATGACTCTGGTTGATCCATGTGTGGTTTGTGGAAATAACACACATGCAATGACTCTAGTGGTTGATCCATGTGTGGTTTGCGGAAAGAACACACATGCAATGACCACTGGTGGACCCATGTGTGGTTTGTGGAAAAGAACACACATGCAATGACTCTAGTGGTTGATCCATGTTTGTTTGTGGAAATAACACACATGCAATGACTCTAGTGGTTGATCCATGTGTGGTTTGTGAAAAGAACACACATGCAATGACTCTAGTGTTGGTTTTAGTATAAGAACACACATGCAATGACTCTAGTGGTTGATCCATATGTGGTTTGTGGAAATAACACACATGCAATAACTAGTGGTTGATCCATATGTGCTTTGTGGAAAGAACACACATGCAATGACCACTGGTGGATGCATATGTGGTTTGTGGAAAAGAACACACATGCAATGACTCTAGTGCTGGTTTGTGGTTTTAGTATAAGAACAAACATGCAATGACTCTAGTGGTTGATCCATGTGTGGTTTGTGGAAAGAACACACATGCAATGACTAGTGGTTGATCCATATGTGGTTTGTGGAAAGAACACACGTGCAATGACCCCTGGTGGATCCATGTGTGGTTTGTGGAAAAGAACACACATGCAATGACTCTAGTGCTGTTTTGTGGTTTTAGTATAAGAACACATATGTAATGACTCTAGTGGTTGATCCATGTGTGGTTTGTGGAAAGAACACACATTCAATGATTCTGGTTGATCCATGTGTGGTTTGTAGAAAGAACACACATGCAATAACCACTGGTGGATCCTTGTGTGGTTTGTGGAAAAGAACACACATGCAATGACGCTAGTACTGGTTTGAGGTTTTAGTATAAGAACACACATGCAATGACTCTAGTGGTTGATCCATGTGTGGTTTGTGGAAAGAACACACATCCAATGACTCTGGTTGATCCATGTGTGGTTTGTGGAAAGAACACACATGCAATGACCACTGGTGGATCCATGTGTGGTTTGTGGAAAAGAACACACATGCAATGCCTCTAGTACTGGTTTGTGGTTTTAGTATAAGAACACACATGCAATGACTCTAGTGGTTGATCCATGTGTGGTTTGTGGAAATAACACACATGCAATGACTCTAGTGGTTGATCCATGTGTGGTTTGTGGAAAGAACACACATGCAATGACTCTAGTGGTTGATCCATGTATGGTTTGTGAAAAGAACACACATGCAATGACTCTAGTGTTGGTTTTAGTATAAGAACACACATGCAATGACTCTAGTGGTTGATACATGTGTGGTTTGTGGAAATAACACACATACAATGACTCTAGTGGTTGATCCATGTGTGGTTTGTGGAAAGAACACACATTGAATGACCACTGGTGGATCCATATGTGGTTTGTGGAAAAGAACACACATGCACTGACTCTAGTGGTTGATCCATGTTTGTTTGTGGAAATAACACACATGCAATGACTCTAGTGGTCAATCCATGTGTGGTTTGTGGAAAGAACACGCATGCAATGACCACTGGTGGATCCATGATGGTTTTAGTGTAAGAACACACATGCAATGACTCTAGTACTGGTTTGTGGTTTTAGTATAAGAACACACATGCAAGGACTCTAGTGGTTGATCCATGTGTGGTTTGTGGAAAAGAACACACATGCAATGACTAGTGGTTGATCCATGTTTGTTTGTGGAAATAACACACATGCAATGACTCTAGTGGTTGATCCATGTGTGGTTTATGAAAAGAACACACATGCAATGACTCTAGTGTTGGTTTGTGGTTTTAGTATAAGAACAAACATCCAATCACTCTAGTGGTTGATCCATGTGTGATTTGTGGAAAGAACACACATGCAATGACTCTAGTTGATCCATGTGTGGTTTGTGGAATGAACACACATGCAATGACTAGTGGTTTATCCATATGTGGTTTGTGGAAAGAACACACATCCAATGACCACTGGTGGATCCATGTGTGGTTTGTGGAAAAGAACACACATGCAATGACTCTAGTGCTGGTTTGTGGTTTTAGTATAAGAACAAACATGCAATGACTCTAGTGGTTGATCCATGTGTGGTTTGTGGAAAGAACACACATGCAATGACTAGTGGTTGATCCATATGTGGTTTGTGGAAAGAACACACATGCAATGACCACTGGTGGATCCATGTGTGGTTTGTTGAAAAGAACATACATGCAATGACTCTAGTGCTGGTTTGTGGTTTTAGTATAAGAACACACATGCAATGACTCTAGTGGTTGATCCATGTGTGGTTTGTGGAAAGAACACACATGCAATGACTCTAGTGGTTGATCCATGTGTGGTTTGTGGAAAGAACACACATGCAATGACTCTAGTGGTTGATCCATGTGTGGTTTGTGAAAAGAACACACATGCAATGACCCTGGTTGATCCATGTGTGGTTTTTGGAAATAACACACATGCAATGACTCTAGTGGTTGATCCATGTGTGGTTTGTGGAAAGAACACACATGAAATGACCACTGGTGGATCCATGTGTGGTTTGTGGAAAAGAACACACATGCACTAACTCTAGTGGTTGATCCATGTTTGTTTGTGGAAATAACACACATGCAATGACTCTAGTGGTCAATCCATGTGTGGTTTGTGGAAAGAACACGCATGCAATGACCACTGGTGGATCCATGATGGTTTTAGTGTAAGAACACACATGCAATGACTCTACTACTGGTTTGTGGTTTTAGTATAAGAACACACATGCAAGGACTCTAGTGGTTGATCCATGCGTGGTTTGTGGAAAAGAACACACATGCAATGACTAGTTGTTGATCCATGTTTGTTTGTGGAAATAACACACATGCAATGACTCTAGTGGTTGATCCATGTGTGGTTTGTGAAAAGAACACACATGCAATGACTCTAGTGTTGGTTTGTGGTTTTAGTATAAGAACAAACATGCAATCACTCTAGTGGTTGATCCATGTGTGATTTGTGGAAAGAACACACATGCAATGACTCTAGTTGATCCATGTGTGGTTTGTGGAATGAACACACATGCAATGACTAGTGGTTGATCCATATGTGGTTTGTGGAAAGAACACACATCCAATGACCACTGGTGGATCCATGTGTGGTTTGTGGAAAAGAACACACATGCAATGACTCTAGTGCTGGTTTGTGGTTTTAGTATAAGAACAAACATGCAATGACTCTAGTGGTTGATCCATGTGTGGTTTGTGGAAAGAACACACATGCAATGACTAGTGGTTGATCCATATGTGGTTTGTGGAAAGAACACACATGCAATGACCACTGGTGGATCCATGTGTGGTTTGTGGAAAAGAACACACATGCAATGACTCTAGTGCTGGTTTGTGGTTTTAGGATAAGAACACAGATGTAATGACTCTAGTGGTTGATCCATGTGTGGTTTGTGGAAAGAACACACATGCAATGACTCTAGTGGTTGATCCATGTTTGTTTGTGGAAATAACACACATGCAATGACTCTAGTGGTTGATCCATGTGTGGTTTGTGAAAAGAACACACATGCAATGACCCTGGTTGATCCATGTGTGGTTTTTGGAAATAACACACATGCAATGACTCTAGTGGTTGATCCATGTGTGGTTTGTGGAAAGAACACACATGAAATGACCACTGGTGGATCCATGTGTGGTTTGTGGAAAAGAACACACATGCAATGACTCTAGTACTGGTTTGTGGTTTTAGTATAAGAACACACATGCAATGACTCTAGTGGTTGATCCATGTGTGGTTTGTGGAAATAACACACATGCAATGACTCTAGTGGTTGATCCATGTGTGGTTTGTGGAAAGAACACACATGCAATGACTCTAGTGGTTGATCCATGTATGGTTTATGAAAAGAACACACATGCAATGACTCTAGTGTTGGTTTTAGTATAAGAACACACATGCAATGACTCTAGTGGTTGATACATGTGTGGTTTGTGGAAATAACACACATGCAATGACTCTAGTGGTTGATCCATGTGTGGTTTGTGGAAAGAACACACATTGAATGACCACTGGTGGATCCATATGTGGTTTATGGAAAAGAACACACATGCACTGACTCTAGTGGTTGATCAATGTTTGTTTGTGGAAATAACACACATGCAATGACTCTAGTGGTCAATCCATGTGTGGTTTGTGGAAAGAACACGCATGCAATGACCACTGGTGGATCCATGATGGTTTTAGTGTAAGAACACACATGCAATGACTCTAGTACTGGTTTGTGGTTTTAGTATAAGAACACACATGCAAGGACTCTAGTGGTTGATCCATGTGTGGTTTGTGGAAAAGAATACACATGCAATGACTAGTGGTTGATCCATGTTTGTTTGTGGAAATAACACACATGCAATGACTCTAGTGGTTGATCCATGTGTGGTTTGTGAAAAGAACACACATGCAATGACTCTAGTGTTGGTTTGTGGTTTTAGTATAAGAACAAACATGCAATCACTCTAGTGGTTGATCCATGTGTGATTTGTGGAAAGAACACACATGCAATGACTCTAGTTAATCCATGTGTGGTTTGTGGAATGAACACACATGCAATGACTAGTGGTTTATCAATATGTGGTTTGTTGAAAGAACACACATCCAATGACCACTGGTGGATCCATGTGTGGTTTGTGGAAAAGAACACACATGCAATGACTCTAGTGCTGGTTTGTGGTTTTAGTATAAGAACAAACATGCAATGACTCTAGTGGTTGATCCATGTGTGGTTTGTGGAAAGAACACACATGCAATGACTAGTGGTTGATCCATATGTGGTTTGTGGAAAGAACACACATGCAATGACCACTGGTGGATCCATGTGTGGTTTGTGGAAAAGAACACACATGCAATGACTCTAGTGCTGGTTTGTGGTTTTAGGATAAGAACATAGATGTAACTCTAGTTGTTGATCCATGTGTGGTTTGTGGAAAGAACACACATGCAATGACTCTAGTGGTTGATCCATGTTTGTTTGTGGAAATAACACACATGCAATGACTCTAGTGGTTGATCCATGTGTGGTTTGTGAAAAGAACACACATGCAATGACCCTGGTTGATCCATGTGTGGTTTTTGGAAATAACACACATGCAATGACTCTAGTGGTTGATCCATGTGTGGTTTGTGGAAAGAACACACATGAAATGACCACTGGTGGATCCATGTGTGGTTTGTGGAAAAGAACACACATGCACTGACTCTAGTGGTTGATCCATGTTTGTTTGTGGAAATAACACACATGCAATGACTCTAGTGGTCAATCCATCTGTGGTTTGTGGAAAGAACACGCATGCAATGACCACTGGTGGATCCATGATGGTTTTAGTGTAAGAACACACATGCAATGACTCTAGTACTGGTTTGTGGTTTCAGTATAAGAACACACATGCAAGGACTCTAGTGGTTGATCCATGTGTGGTTTGTGGAAAAGAACACACATGCAATGACTAGTGGTTGATCCATGTTTGTTTGTGGAAATAACACACATGCAATGACTCTAGTGGTTGATCCATGTGTGGTTTGTGAAAAGAACACACATGCAATGACTCTAGTGTTGGTTTGTGGTTTTAGTATAAGAACAAACATGCAATCACTCTAGTGGTTGATCCATGTGTGATTTGTGGAATGAACACACATGCAATGACTCTAGTTGATCCATGTGTGGTTTGTGGAATGAACACACATGCAATGACTAGTGGTTTATCCATATGTGGTTTGTGGAAAGAACACACATCCAATGACCACTGGTGGATCCATGTGTGGTTTGTGGAAAAGAACACACATGCAATGACTCTAGTGCTGGTTTGTGGTTTTAGTATAAGAACAAACATGCAATGACTCTAGTGGTTGATCCATGTGTGGTTTGTGGAAAGAACACACATGCAATGACTAGTGGTTGATCCATATGTGGTTTGTGGAAAGAACACACATGCAATGACCACTGGTGGATCCATGTGTGGTTTGTGGAAAAGAACACACATGCAATGACTCTAGTGCTGGTTTGTGGTTTTAGGATAAGAACACAGATGTAATGACTCTAGTGGTTGATCCATGTGTGGTTTGTGGAAAGAACACAGATGCAATGACTCTAGTGGTTGATCCATGTTTGTTTTTGGAAATAACACACATGCAATGACTCTAGTGGTTGATCCATGTGTGGTTTGTGAAAAGAACACACATGCAATGACCCTGGTTGATCCATGTGTGGTTTTTGGAAATAACACACATGCAATGACTCTAGTGGTTGATCCATGTGTGGTTTGTGGAAAGAACACACAGGAAATGACCACTGGTGGATCCATGTGTGGTTTGTGGAAAAGAACACACATGCAATGACTCTAGTACTGGTTTGTGGTTTTAGTATAAGAACACACATATAATGACTCTAGTGGTTGATCCATGTGTGGTTTGTGGAAATAACACACATGCAATGACTCTAGTGGTTGATCCATGTGTGGTTTGTGGAAAGAACACACATGCAATGACTCTAGTGGTTGATCCATGTATGGTTTATGAAAAGAACACACATGCAATGACTCTAGTGTTGGTTTTAGTATAAGAACACACATGCAATGACTCTAGTGGTTGATACATGTGTGGTTTGTGGAAATAACACACATGCAATGACTCTAGTGGTTGATCCATGTGTGGTTTGTGGAAAGAACACACATTGAATGACCACTGGTGGATCCATATGTGGTTTATGGCAAAGAACACACATGCACTGACTCTAGTGGTTGATCCATGTTTGTTTGTGGAAATAACACACATGCAATGACTCTAGTGGTCAATCCATGTGTGGTTTGTGGAAAGAACACACATGCAATGACCACTGGTGGATCCATGATGGTTTTAGTGTAAGAACACACATGCAATGACTCTAGTACTGGTTTGTGGTTTTAGTATAAGAACACACATGCAAGGACTCTAGTGGTTGATCCATGTGTGGTTTGTGGAAAAGAACACACATGCTATGACTAGTGGTTGATCCATGTTTGTTTGTGGAAATAACACACATGCAATGACTCTAGTGGTTGATCCATGTGTGGTTTGTGAAAATAACACACATGCAATGACTCTAGTGTTGGTTTGTGGTTTTAGTATAAGAACAAACATGCAATCACTCTAGTGGTTGATCCATGTGTGATTTGTGGAAAGAACACACATGCAATGACTCTAGTTGATCCATGTGTGGTTTGTGGAATGAACACACATGCAATGACTAGTGGTTTATCCATATGTGGTTTGTGGAAAGAACACACATCCAATGACCACTGGTGGATCCATGTGTGGTCTGTGGAAAAGAACACACATGCAATGACTCTAGTGCTGGTTTGTGGTTTTAGTATAAGAACAAACATGCAATGACTCTAGTGGTTGATCCATGTGTGGTTTGTGGAAAGAACACACATGCAATGACTAGTGGTTGATCCATATGTGGTTTGTGGAAAGAACACACATGCAATGACCACTGGTGGATCCATGTGTGGTTTGTGGAAAAGAACACACATGCAATGACTCTAGTCCTGGTTTGTGGTTTTAGGATAAGAACACATATGTAACTCTAGTGGTTGATCCATGTGTGGTTTGTGGAAAGAACACACATGCAATGTGTCTAGTGGTTGATCCATGTTTGTTTGTGGAAATAACACACATGCAATGACTCTAGTGGTTGATCCATGTGTGGTTTGTGAAAAGAACACACATGCAATGACCCTGGTTGATCCATGTGTGGTTTTTGGAAATAACACACATGCAATGACTCTAGTGGTTGATCCATGTGTGGTTTGTGGAAAGAACACACATGAAATGACCACTGGTGGATCCATGTGTGGTTTGTGGAAAAGAACACACATGCACTGACTCTAGTGGTTGATCCATGTTTGTTTGTGGAAATAACACACATGCAATGACTCTAGTGGTCAATCCATCTGTGGTTTGTGGAAAGAACACGCATGCAATGACCACTGGTGGATCCATGATGGTTTTAGTGTAAGAACACACATGCAATGACTCTAGTACTGGTTTGTGGTTTTAGTATAAGAACACACATGCAAGGACTCTAGCGGTTGATCCATGTGTGGTTTGTGGAAAAGAACACACATGCAATGACTAGTGGTTGATCCATGTTTGTTTGTGGAAATAACACACATGCAATGACTCTAGTGGTTGATCCATGTGTGGTTTGTGAAAAGAACACACATGCAATGACTCTAGTGTTGGTTTGTGGTTTTAGTATAAGAACAAACATGCAATCACTCTAGTGGTTGATCCATGTGTGATTTGTGGAATGAACACACATGCAATGACTCTAGTTGATCCATGTGTGGTTTGTGGAATGAACACACATGCAATGACTAGTGGTTTATCCATATGTGGTTTGTGGAAAGAACACACATCCAATGACCACTGGTGGATCCATGTGTGGTTTGTGGAAAAGAACACACATGCAATGACTCTAGTGCTGGTTTGTGGTTTTAGTATAAGAACAAACATGCAATGACTCTAGTGGTTGATCCATGTGTGGTTTGTGGAAAGAACACACATGCAATGACTAGTGGTTGATCCATATGTGGTTTGTGGAAAGAACACACATGCAATGACCACTGGTGGATCCATGTGTGGTTTGTGGAAAAGAACACACATGCAATGACTCTAGTGCTGGTTTGTGGTTTTAGGATAAGAACACAGATGTAATGAATCTAGTGGTTGATCCATGTGTGGTTTGTGGAAAGAACACAGATGCAATGACTCTAGTGGTTGATCCATGTTTGTTTTTGGAAATAACACACATGCAATGACTCTAGTGGTTGATCCATGTGTGGTTTGTGAAAAGAACACACATGCAATGACCCTGGTTGATCCATGTGTGGTTTTTGGAAATAACACACATGCAATGACTCTAGTGGTTGATCCATGTGTGGTTTGTGGAAAGAACACACAGGAAATGACCACTGGTGGATCCATGTGTGGTTTGTGGAAAAGAACACACATGCAATGACTCTAGTACTGGTTTGTGGTTTTAGTATAAGAACACACATATAATGACTCTAGTGGTTGATCCATGTGTGGTTTGTGGAAATAACACACATGCAATGACTCTAGTGGTTGATCCATGTGTGGTTTGTGGAAAGAACACACATGCAATGACTCTAGTGGTTGATCCATGTATGGTTTATGAAAAGAACACACATGCAATGACTCTAGTGTTGGTTTTAGTATAAGAACACACATGCAATGACTCTAGTGGTTGATACATGTGTGGTTTGTGGAAATAACACACATGCAATGACTCTAGTGGTTGATCCATGTGTGGTTTGTGGAAAGAACACACATTGAATGACCACTGGTGGATCCATATGTGGTTTATGGCAAAGAACACACATGCACTGACTCTAGTGGTTGATCCATGTTTGTTTGTGGAAATAACACACATGCAATGACTCTAGTGGTCAATCCATGTGTGGTTTGTGGAAAGAACACACATGCAATGACCACTGGTGGATCCATGATGGTTTTAGTGTAAGAACACACATGCAATGACTCTAGTACTGGTTTGTGGTTTTAGTATAAGAACACACATGCAAGGACTCTAGATGTTGATCCATGTGTGGTTTGTGGAAAAGAACACACATGCTATGACTAGTGGTTGATCCATGTTTGTTTGTGGAAATAACACACATGCAATGACTCTAGTGGTTGATCCATGTGTGATTTGTGAAAAGAACACACATGCAATGACTCTAGTGTTGGTTTGTGGTTTTAGTATAAGAACAAACATGCAATCACTCTAGTGGTTGATCCATGTGTGATTTGTGGAAAGAACACACATGCAATGACTCTAGTTGATCCATGTGTGGTTTGTGGAATGAACACACATGCAATGACTAGTGGTTTATCCATATGTGGTTTGTGGAAAGAACACACATCCAATGACCACTGGTGGATCCATGTGTGGTCTGTGGAAAAGAACACACATGCAATGACTCTAGTGCTGGTTTGTGGTTTTAGTATAAGAACAAACATGCAATGACTCTAGTGGTTGATCCATGTGTGGTTTGTGGAAAGAACACACATGCAATGACTAGTGGTTGATCCATATGTGGTTTGTGGAAAGAACACACATGCAATGACCACTGGTGGATCCATGTGTGGTTTGTGGAAAAGAACACACATGCAATGACTCTAGTCCTGGTTTGTGGTTTTAGGATAAGAACACATATGTAACTCTAGTGGTTGATCCATGTGTGGTTTGTGGAAAGAACACACATGCAATGTGTCTAGTGGTTGATCCATGTTTGTTTGTGGAAATAACACACATGCAATGACTCTAGTGGTTGATCCATGTGTGGTTTGTGAAAAGAACACACATGCAATGACCCTGGTTGATCCATGTGTGGTTTTTGGAAATAACACACATGCAATGACTCTAGTGGTTGATCCATGTGTGGTTTGTGGAAAGAACACACATGAAATGACCACTGGTGGATCCATGTGTGGTTTGTGGAAAAGAACACACATGCACTGACTCTAGTGGTTGATCCATGTTTGTTTGTGGAAATAACACACATGCAATGACTCTAGTGGTCAATCCATCTGTGGTTTGTGGAAAGAACACGCATGCAATGACCACTGGTGGATCCATGATGGTTTTAGTGTAAGAACACACATGCAATGACTCTAGTACTGGTTTGTGGTTTTAGTATAAGAACACACATGCAAGGACTCTAGCGGTTGATCCATGTGTGGTTTGTGGAAAAGAACACACATGCAATGACTAGTGGTTGATCCATGTTTGTTTGTGGAAATAACACACATGCAATGACTCTGGTGGTTGATCCATGTGTGGTTTGTGAAAAGAACACACATGCAATGACTCTAGTGTTGGTTTGTGGTTTTAGTATAAGAACAAACATGCAATCACTCTAGTGGTTGATCCATGTGTGATTTGTGGAAAGAACACACATGCAATGACTCTAGTTGATCCATGTGTGGTTTGTGGAATGAACACACATGCAATGACTAGTGGTTTATCCATATGTGGTTTGTGGAAAGAACACACATCCAATGACCACTGGTGGATCCATGTGTGGTTTGTGGAAAAGAACACACATGCAATGACTCTAGTGCTGGTTTGTGGTTATAGTATAAGAACAAACATGCAATGACTCTAGTGGTTGATCCATGTGTGGTTTGTGGAAAGAACACACATGCAATGACTAGTGGTTGATCCATATGTGGTTTGTGGAAAGAACACACATGCAATGACCACTGGTGGATCCATGTGTGGTTTGTGGAAAAGAACACACATGCAATGACTCTAGTGCTGGTTTGTGGTTTTAGGATAAGAACACAGATGTAATGACTCTAGTGGTTGATCCATGTGTGGTTTGTGGAAAGAACACACATGCAATGACTCTAGTGGTTGATCCATGTTTGTTTGTGGAAATAACACACATGCAATGACTCTAGTGGTTGATCCATGTGTGGTTTGGGAAAAGAACACACATGCAATGACCCTGGTTGATCCATGTGTGGTTTTTGGAAATAACACACATGCAATGACTCTAGTGGTTGATCCATGTGTGGTTTGTGGAAAGAACACACATGAAATGACCACTGGTGGATCCATGTGTGGTTTGTGGAAAAGAACACACATGCACTGACTCTAGTGGTTGATCCATGTTTGTTTGTGGAAATAACACACATGCAATGACTCCAGTGGTCAATCCATCTGTGGTTTGTGGAAAGAACACGCATGCCATGACCACTGGTGGATCCATGATGGTTTTAGTGTAAGAACACACATGCAATGACTCTAGTACTGGTTTGTGGTTTTAGTATAAGAACACACATGCAAGGACTCTAGTGGTTGATCCATGTGTGGTTTGTGGAAAAGAACACACATGCAATGACTAGTGGCTGATCCATGTTTGTTTGTGGAAATAACACACATGCAATGACTCTAGTGGTTGATCCATGTGTGGTTTGTGAAAAGAACACACATGCAATGACTCTAGTGTTGGTTTGTGGTTTTAGTATAAGAACAAACATGCAATCACTCTAGTGGTTGATCCATGTGTGATTTGTGGAAAGAACACACATGCAATGACTCTAGTTGATCCATGTGTGGTTTGTGGAATGAACACACATGCAATGACTTGTGGTTTATCCATATGTGGTTTGTGGAAAGAACACACATCCAATGACCACTGGTGGATCCATGTGTGGTTTGTGGAAAAGAACACACATGGAATGACTCTAGTGCTGGTTTGTGGTTTTAGTATAAGAACAAACATGCAATGACTCTAGTGGTTGATCCATGTGTGGTTTGTGGAAAGAACACACATGCAATGACTAGTGGTTGATCCATATGTGGTTTGTGGAAAGAACGCACATGCAATGACCACTGGTGGATCCATGTGTTGTTTGTGGAAAAGAACACACATGCAATGACTCTAGTGCTGGTTTGTGGTTTTAGGATAAGAACACATATGTAATGACTCTAGTGGTTGATCCAGGTGTGGTTTGTGTAAAGAACACACATGCAATGACTCTAGTGGTTGATCCATGTTTGTTTGTGGAAATAACACACATGCAATGACTCTAGTGGTTGATCCATGTGTGGTTTGGGAAAAGAACACACATGCAATGACCCTGGTTGATCCATGTGTGGTTTTTGGAAATAACACACATGCAATGACTCTAGTGGTTGATCCATGTGTGGTTTCTGGAAAGAACACACATGAAATGACCACTGGTGGATCCATGTGTGGTTTGTGGAAAAGAACACACATGCACTGACTCTAGTGGTTGATCCATGTTTGTTTGTGGAAATAACACACATGCAATGACTCTAGTGGTCAATCCATCTGTGGTTTGTGGAAAGAACACGCATGCAATGACCACTGGTGGATCCATGATGGTTTTAGTGTAAGAACACACATGCAATGACTCTAGTACTGGTTTGTGGTTTTAGTATAAGAACACACATGCAAGGACTCTAGTGGTTGATCCATGTGTGGTTTGTGGAAAAGAACACACATGCAATGACTAGTGGTTGATCCATGTTTGTTTGTGGAAATAACACACATGCAATGACTCTAGTGGTTGATCCATGTGTGGTTTGTGAAAAGAACACACATGCAATGACTCTAGTGTTGGTTTGTGGTTTTAGTATAAGAACAAACATGCAATCACTCTAGTGGTTGAACCATGTGTGATTTGTGGAAAGAACACACATGCAATGACTCTAGTTGATCCATGTGTGGTTTGTGGAATGAACACACATGCAATGACTAGTGGTTTATCCATATGTGGTTTGTGGAAAGAACACACATCCAATGACCACTGGTGGATCCATGTGTGGTTTGTGGAAAAGAACACACATGCAATGACTCTAGTGCTGGTTTGTCGTTTTAGTATAAGAACAAACATGCAATGACTCTAGTGGTTGATCCATGTGTGGTTTGTGGAAAGAACACACATGCAATGACTAGTGGTTGATCCATATGTGGTTTGTGGAAAGAACACACATGCAATGACCACTGGTGGATCCATGTGTGGTTTGTGGAAAAGAACACACATGCAATGACTCTAGTGCTGGTTTGTGGTTTTAGGATAAGAACACAGATGTAATGACTCTAGTGGTTGATCCATGTGTGGTTTGTGGAAATAACACACATGCAATGACTCTAGTGGTTGATCCATGTTTGTTTGTGGAAATAACACACATGCAATGACTCTAGTGGTTGATCCATGTGTGGTTTGGGAAAAGAACACACATGCAATGACCCTGGTTGATCCATGTGTGGTTTTTGGAAATAACACACATGCAATGACTCTAGTGGTTGATCCATGTGTGGTTTGTGGAAAGAACACACATGAAATGACCACTGGTGGATCCATGTGTGGTTTGTGGAAAAGAACACACATGCAATGACTCTGTTGGTTGATCCATGTTTGTTTGTGGAAATAACACACGTGCAATGACTCTAGTGGTTGATCCATGTTTTTTTGTGGAAATAACACACATGCAATGACTCTAGTGGTTGATCGATGTGTGGTTTGTGAAAAGAACACACATGCAATGACTCTAGTGTTGGTTTTAGTATAAGAACACACATGCAATGACTCTAGTGGTTGATTCATGTGTGGTTTGTGGAAATAACACACATGCAATGACTCTAGTGGTTGATCCATGTGTGGTTTGTGGAAAGAACACACATGCAATAACCACTGGTGGATCCATGTGTGGTTTGTGGAAAAGAACACACATGCAATGACTCTAGTCGTTGATTCATGTTTGTTTGCGGAAATAACACACATGCAATGACTAGTGGTTGATCCATGTGTGGTTTGTGGAAAGAACACGCATGCAATGACCACTAGTGGATCCATGTTGGTTTTAGTGTAAGAACACACATGCAATGACTCTAGTACTGGTTTATGGTTTTAGTATAAGAACACACATGCAATGACTCTAGTGGTTGATCCATGTGTGGTTTGTGGAAATAACACACATCCAATGACCATTGGTGGATCCATGTGTGATTTGTGGAAAGAACACACATGCAATGACTATAGGGGGTTGATCCATGTGTGGTTTGTGGAAAGAACACACATGCAATGACCACTGGTGGATCCATGTGTGGTTTGTGGAAAAGAACACAAATGCAATGAATCTAGTGGTTGATCCATGTTTTTTTGTGGAAATAACACACATGCAATGACTCTAGTGGTTGATCCATGTGTGGTTTGTGAAAAGAACACACATTCAATGACTCTGGTTGATCCATGTGTGGTTTGTGGAAATAACACACATGCAATGACTCTAGTGGTTGATCCATGTGTGGTTTGCGGAAAGAACACACATGCAATGACCACTGGTGGACCCATGTGTGGTTTGTGGAAAACAACACACATGCAATGACTCTAGTGGTTGATCCATGTTTGTTTGTGGAAATAACACACATGCAATGACTCTAGTGGTTGATCCATGTGTGGTTTGTGAAAAAAACACACATGCAATGACTCTAGTGTTGGTTTTAGTATAAGAACACACATGCAATGACTCTAGTGGTTGATCCATGTGTGGTTTGTGGAAATAACACACATGCAATCACTAGTGGTTGATCCATATGTGCTTTGTGGAAAGAACACACATGCAATGACCACTGGTGGATGCATGTGTGGTTTGTGGAAAAGAACACACATGCAATGACTCTAGTGCTGGTTTGTGGTTTTAGTATAAGAACAAACATGCAATGACTCTAGTGGTTGATCCATGTGTGGTTTGTGGAAAGAACACACATGCAATGACTAGTGGTTGATCCATATGTGGTTTGTGGAAAGAACACATGTGGAATGACCCCTGGTGGATCCATGTGTGGTTTGTGGAAAAGAACACACATGCAATGACTCTAGTGTTGTTTTGTGGTTTTAGTATAAGAACACAGATGTAATGACTCTACTGGTTGATCCATGTGTGGTTTGTGGAAAGAACACACATTTAATGACTCTGGTTGATCCATGTGTGGTTTGTAGAAAGAACACACATGCAATGACCACTGGTGGATCCTTGTGTGGTTTGTGGAAAAGAACACACATGCAATGACGCTAGTACTGGTTTGAGGTTTTAGTATAAGAACACACATGCAATGACTCTAGTGGTTGATCCATGTGTGGTTTGTGGAAAGAACACACATCCAATGACTCTGGTTGATCCATGTGTGGTTTGTGGAAAGAACACACATGCAATGACCACTGGTGCATCCATGTGTGGTTTGTGAAAAAGAACACACATGCAATGACTCTAGTACTAGTTTGTGGTTTTAGTATAAGGACACACATGCAATGACTCTAGTGGTTGATCCATGTGTGGTTTGTGGAAATAACACACATGCAATGACTCTAGTGGTTGATCCATGTGTGGTTTGTGGAAAGAACACACATGCAATGACTCTAGTGGTTGATCCATGTATGGTTTGTGAAAAGAACACACATGCAATGACTCTAGTGTTGGTTTTAGTATAAGAACACACATGCAATGACTCTAGTGGTTGATACATGTGTGGTTTGTGGAAATAACACACATGCAATGACTCTAGTGGTTGATCCATGTGTGGTTTGTGGAAAGAACACACATTGAATGACCACTGGTGGATCCATATGTGGTTTGTGGAAAAGAACACACATGCACTGACTCTAGTGGTTGATCCATGTTTGTTTGTCGAAATAACACACATGCAATGCCTCTAGTGGCCAATCCATGTGTGGTTTGTGCAAAGAACACGCATGCAATGACCATTGGTGGATCCATGATGGTTTTAGTGTAAGAACACACATGCAATGACTCTAGTACTGGTTTGTGGTTTTAGTATAAGAACACACATGCAAAGACTCTAGTGGTTGATCCATGTGTGGTTTGTGGAAAAGAACACACATGCAATGAATAGTGGTTGATCCATGTTTGTTTGTGGAAATAACACACATGCAATGACTCTAGTGGTTGATCCATGTGTGGTTTGTGAAAAGAACACACATGCAATGACTCTAGTGTTTGTTTGTGGTTTTAGTATAAGAACAAACATGCAATCACTCTAGTGGTTGATCCATGTGTGATTTGTGCAAAGAACACACATGCAATGACTCTGGTTGATCCATGTGTGGTTTGTGGAATGAACACACATGCAATGACTAGTGGTTGATCCATATGTGGTTTGTGGAAAGAACACACATCCAATGACCACTGGTGGATCCATGTGTGGTTTGTGGAAAAGAACACACATGCAATGAATCTAGTGCTGGTTTGTGGTTTTAGTATAAGAACATACATGCAATGATTCTAGTGGTTGATCCATGTGTGGTTTGTGGAAAGAACACACATAAAATGACTCTAGTTGATCCATGTGTGGTTTGTGTAAAGAACACACATGCAATGACTAGTGGTTGATCCAAATTTGGTTTGTGGAAAGAACACACATGAAATGACCACTGGTGGATGCATGTGTGGTTTGTGGAAAAGAACACACATGCAATGACTCTAGTGCTGGTTTGTGGTTTTAGTATAAGAACAAACATGCAATGACTCTAGTGGTTGATCCATGTGTGGTTTGTGGAAAGAACACACATGCAATGACTAGTGGTTGATCAATATGTGGTTTGTGGAAAGAACACACATGCAATGACCACTGGTGGATCCATGTGTGGTTTGTGGAAAAGAACACACATGCAATGACTCTAGTGCTGGTTTGTGGTTTTAGTATAAGAACACAAATGTAATGACTCTAGTGGTTGATCCATGTGTGGTTTGTGGAAAGAACACACATGCAATGACTCTAGTGGTTGATCCATGTTTGTTTGTGGAAATAACACACATTCAATGACTCTAGTGGTTGATCCATGTGTGGTTTGTGAAAAGAACACACATGCAATGACCCTGGTTGATCCATGTGTGGTTTTTGGAAATAACACACATGCAATGACTCTAGTGGTTGATCCATGTGTGGTTTGTGGAAAGAACACACATGCAATGACCACTGGTGGATCCATGTGTGGTTTGTGGAAAAGAACACACATGCAATGACTCTGTTGGTTGATCCATGTTTGTTTGTGCAAATAACACACGTGCAATGACTCTAGTGGTTGATCCATGTTTTTTTGTGGAAATAACACACATGCAATGACTCTAGTGGTTGATCGATGTGTGGTTTGTGAAAAGAACACACATGCAATGACTCTAGTGTTGGTTTTAGTTTAAGAACACACATGCAATGACTCTAGTGGTTGATTCATGTGTGGTTTGTGGAAATAACACACATGCAATGACTCTAGTGGTTGATCCATGTGTGGTTTGTGGAAAGAACACACATGCAATAACCACTGGTGGATCCATGTGTGGTTTGTGGAAAAGAACACACATGCAATGACTAGTGGTTGATCCATGTTTGTTTGTGGAAATATAACACATGCAATGACTAGTGGTTGATCCATGTGTGGTTTGTGGAATGAACACGCATGCAATGACCACTAGTGGATCCATGTTGGTTTTAGTGTAAGAACACACATGCAATGACTCTAGTACTGGTTTGTGGTTTTAGTATAAGAACACACATGCAATGACTCTAGTGGTTGATCCATGTGTGGTTTGTGGAAATAACACACATGCAATGACCATTGGTGGATCCATGTGTGATTTGTGGAAAGAACACACATGCAATGACTATAGGGGGTTGATCTATGTGTGGTTTGTGGAAAGAACACACATGCAATAACCACTGGTGGATCCTTGTATGGTTTGTGGAAAAGAACACAAATGCAATGAATCTAGTGGTTGATCCATGTTTTTTTGTGGAAATAACACACATGCAATGACTCTAGTGGTTGATCCATGTGTGGTTTGTGAAAATAACACACATGCAATGACTCTGGTTGATCCATGTGTGGTTTGTGGAAATAACACACATGCAATGACTCTAGTGGTTGATACATGTGTGGTTTGCGGAAAGAACACACATGCAATGACCACTGGTGGACCCATGTGTGGTTTGTGGAAAAGAACACACATGCAATGACTCTAGTGGTTGATCCATGTTTGTTTGTGGAAATAACACACATGCAATGACTCTAGTGGTTGATCCATGTGCGGTTTGTGAAAAGAACACACATGCAATGACTCTACTGTTGGTTTTAGTATAAGAACACACATGCAATGACTCTAGTGGTTGATACATGTGTGGTTTGTGGAAATAACACACATGCAATCACTAGTGGTTGATCCATATGTGCTTTGTGGAAAGAACACACATGCAATGACCACTGGTGGATACATGTGTGGTTTGTGGAAAAGAACACACATGCAATGACTCTAGTGCTGGTTTGTGGTTTTAGTATAAGAACAAACATGCAATGACTCTAGTGGTTGATCCATGTGTGGTTTGTGGAAAGACCACACATGCAATGACTAGTGGTTGATCCATATGTGGTTTGTGGAAAGAACACACGTGCAATGACCCCTGGTGGATCCATGTGTGGTTTGTGGAAAAGAACACACATGCAATGACTCTAGTGCTGTTTTGTGGTTTTAAAATAAGAACACAGATGTAATGACTCTAGTGGTTGATCCATGTGTGGTTTGTGGAAAGGACACACATTCAATGACTCTGGTTGATCCATGTGTGGTTTGTAGAAAGAACACACATGCAATGACCACTGGTGGATCCTTGTGTGGTTTGTGGAAAAGAACACACATGCAATGACGCTAGTACTGGTTTGAGGTTTTAGTATAAGAACACACATGCAATGACTCTAGTGGTTGATCCATGTGTGGTTTGTGGAAAGAACACACATCCAATGACTCTGGTTAATCCATGTGTGGTTTGTGGAAAGAACACACATGCAATGACCACTGGTGGATCCATGTGTGGTTTGTGGAAAAGAACACACATGCAATGACTCTAGTGGTTGATCCATGTGTGGTTTGTGGAAATAACACACATGCAATGACTCTAGTGGTTGATCCATGTGTGGTTTGTGGAAATAACACACATGCAATGACCACTGGTGGAACCATGTGTGTTTGTGGAAAACAACACACATGCAATGACTCTAGTGGTTGATCCATGTTTGTTTGTGGAAATAACACACATGCAATGACACTAGTGGTTGATCCATGTGTGGTTTGTGGAAATAACACACATGCAATGACTAGTGGTTGATCCATATGTGGTTTGTGGAAAGAACACACATGCAATGACCACTGGTGGATGCATGTGTGGTTTGTGTAAAAGAACACACATACAATGACTCTAGTGCTGGTTTGTGGTTTGAGTATAAGAACAAACATGCAATGACTATAGTGGTTGATCCATGTGTGGTTTGTGGAAAGAACACACATGCAATGACTAGTGGTTGATCCATGTGTGGTTTGTGGAAAGAACACACATGCAATGACTAGTGGTTGATACATATGTGGTTTGTGGAAAGAACACACATGCAATGACTCTAGTGGTTGATCCATGTTTGTTTGTGGAAATAACACACATGCAATGACTCTAGTGGTTGATCCATGTGTGGTTTGTGAAAAGAACACACACGCAATGACCCTGGTTGATCCATGTGTGGTTTTTGGAAATAACACACATGCAATGACTCTAGTGGTTGATCCATGTGTGGTTTGTGGAAAGAACACACATGCAATGACCACTGGTGGATCCATGTGTGGTTTGTGGAGAAGAACACACATGCAATGACTAGTGGTTGATCCATGTTTGTTTGTGGAAATAACACACATGCAATGACTCTAGTGGTTGATCCATGTGTGGTTTGTGAAAAGAACACACATGCAATGACTCTAGTGTTGGTTTGTGGTTTTAGTATAAGAACAAACATGCAATCACTCTTGTGGTTGATCCATGTGTGATTTGTGGAAAGAACACACATGCAATGACTCTGGTTGATCCATGTGTGGTTTGTGGAATGGACATACATGCAATGACTAGTGGTTGATCCATATGTGGTTTGTGGAAAGAACACACATCCAATGACCACTGGTGGATCCATGTGTGGTTTGTAGAAAAGAACACACATGCAATGACTCTAGTGCTGGTTTGTGGTTTTAGTATAAGAACACACATGCAATGACTCTAGTGGTTGATCCATGTGTGGTTTGTGGAAAGAACACACATGCAATGACTCTGGTTGATCCATGTGTGGTTTGTGGAAAGAACACACATGCAATGACCACTGGTGGATCCATGTGTGGTTTGTGGAAATGAACACACATGCAATGACTGTAGTTCTGGTTTGTGGTTTTAGTATAAGAACACACATGCAATGACTCTAGTGGTTGATCCATGTGTGGTTTGTGGAAATAACACACATGCAATGACTCTAGTGGTTGATCCATGTGTGGTTTGTGGAAAGAACACACATGCAATGACCACTGGTGGATCCATGTGTGGTTTGTGGAAAAGAACACACATGCAATGACTCTAGTGGTTGATCCATGTTTGTTTGTGGAAATAACACACATGCAATGACTCTAGTGGTTGATCCATATGTGGTTTGTGGAAAGAACACACATGCAATGACCACTGGTGGATCCATGTTGGTTTAATGTAAGAACACACATGCAATGACTCTAGTACTGGTTTGTGGTTTTAGTATAAGAACACACATGCAATGACTCTAGTGGTTGATCCATGTGTGGTTTGTGGAAATAACACACATGCAATGACCACTAGTGGATCCATGTGTGGTTTGTGGAAAGAACACACATGCAATGACTCTAGGGGTTGATCCATGTGTGGTTTTTGGAAAGAACACACGTGCAATGACCACTGGTGGATCCATGTGTGGTTTGTGGAAAAGAACACACATGCAATGAATGTAGTGGTTGATCCATGTTTGTTTGTGGAAATTACACACATGCAATGACTCTAGTGGTTGATCCATGTGTGGTTTGTGAAAAGAACACACATGCAATGAGTCTGGTTGATCCATGTGTGGTTTGTGGAAATAACACACATGCAATGACTCTAGTGGTTGATCCATGTGTGGTTTGTGGAAATAACACACAAGCAATGACCACTAGTGGACCCATGTGTGGTTTGTGGAAAAGAACACACATGCAATGACTCTAGTGGTTGATCTATGTTTGTTTGTGGAAATAACACACATGCAATGACTCTAGTGGTTGATCCATGTGTGGTTTGTGAAAAGATCACACATGCAATGGCTCTAGTGTTGGTTTTAGTATAAGAACACACATGCAATGACTCCAGTGGTTGATCCATGTGTGGTTTGTGGAAATAACACACATGCAATGACTAGTGGTTGATCCATATCTGGTTTGTGGAAAGAACACACATGCAATGAGCACTGGTGGATGCATGTGTGGTTTGTGGAAAAGAACACACATGCAATGACTCTAGTGCTGGTTTGTGGTTTTAGTATAAGAACAAACATGTAATGACTCTAGTGGTTTATCCATGTGTGGTTTGTGGAAAGATCACACATGCAATGACTAGTGGTTGATCCATATGTGGTTTGTGGAAAGAACACACGTGCAATGACCACTGGTGGATCCATGTGTGGTTTGTGGAAAAGAACACACATGCAATGACTCTAGTGCTAGTTTGTGGTTTTAGTATAAGAACACAGATGTAATGACTCTAGTGGTTTATCCATGTGTGGTTTGGGGAAAGAACACACATGCAATGACTCTAGTGGTTGATCCATGTTTGTTTGTGGAAATAACACACATGCAATGACTCTAGTGGTTGATCCATGTGTGGTTTGTGAAAAGAACACGCATGCAATGACCCTGGTTGATCCGTGTGTGGTTTTTGGAAATAACACACATGCAATGACTCTAGTGGTTGATCCATGTGTGGTTTGTGGAAAGAACACACATGCAATGACCACTGGTGGATCCATGTGAGGTTTGTGGAAAAGAACACACATGCAATGACTCTGGTGGTTGATCCATGTTTGTTGGTGGAAATAACACACGTGCAATGACTCTAGTGGTTGATCCATGTTTTTTTGTGGAAATAACACACATGCAATGACTCTAGTGGTTGATCGATGTGTGGTTTGTGAAAAGAACACACATGCAATGACTCTAGTGTTGGTTTTAGTATAAGAACACACATGCAATGACTCTAGTGGTTGATTCATGTGTGGTTTGTGGAAATAACATACATGCAATGACTCTAGTGGTTGATCCATGTGTGGTTTGTGGAAAGAACACACATGCAATAACCACTGGTGGATCCATGTGTGGTTTATGGAAAAGAACACACATGCAATGACTCTAGTGGTTGATCCATGTTTGTTTGTGGAAATAACACACATGCAATGACTAGTGGTTGATCCATGTGTGGTTTGTGGAAAGAACACGCATGCAATGACCACTAGTGGATCCATGTTGGTTTTAGTGTAAGAACACACATGCAATGACTCTAGTACTGGTTTGTGGTTTTAGTATAAGAACACACATGCAATGACTCTAGTGGTTGATCCATGTGTGGTTTGTGGAAATAACACACATGCAATGACCACTGGTGGATCCATGTGTGATTTGTGGAAAGAACACACATGCAATGACTATAGGGGGTTGATCCATGTGTGGTTTGTGGAAAGAACACACATGCAATGACCACTGGTGGATGCATGTGTGGTTTGTGGAAAAGATCACACATGCAATGAATCTAGTGGTTGATCCATGTTTGTTTGTGGAAATAACACACATGCAATGACTCTAGTGGTTGATCCATGTGTGCTTTGTGAAAAGAACACACATGCAATGACTGTGGTTGATCCATGTGTGGTTTGTGGAAATAACACACATGCAATGACTCTAGTGGTTGATCCATGTGTGGTTTGCGGAACACACATGCAATGACCACTGGTGGACCCATGTGTGGTTTGTGGAAAAGAACACACATGCAATGACTCTAGTGGTTGATCCATGTTTGTTTGTGGAAATAACACACATGCAATGACTCTAGTGGTTGATCCATGTGTGGTTTGTGAAAAGAACACACGTGCAATGACTCTAGTGTTGGTTTTAGTATAAGAACACACATGCAATGACTCTAGTGGTTGATCCATTTGTGGTTTGTGGAAATAACACACATGCAATCACTAGTGGTTGATCCATATGTGCTTTTTGGAAAGAACACACATGCAATGACCACTGGTGGATGCATGTGTGGTTTGTGGAAACGAACACACATGCAATGACTCTAGTGCTGGTTTGTGGTTGTAGTATAAGAACAAACATGCAATGACTCTAGTGGTTGATCCATGTGTGGTTTGTGGAAAGAACACACATGCAATGACTAGTGGTTGATCCATATGTCGTTTGTGGAAAGAACACACGTGCAATGACCCCTGGTGGATCCATGTGTGGTTTGTGGAAAAGAGCACACATGCAATGACTCTAGTGCTGGTTTGTGGTTTTAGTATAAGAACACAGATGTAATGACTCTAGTGGTTGATCCATGTGTGGTTTGTGGAAAGAACACACATTCAATGACTCTGGTTGATCCATGTGTGGTTTGTGGAAAGAACACACATGCAATGACCACTGGTGGATCCTTGTGTGGTTTGTGGAAAAGAACACACATGCAATGACGCTAGTATTGGTTTGAGGTTTTAGTATAAGAACACACACGCAATGACTCTAGTGGTTGATCCATGTGTGGTTTGTGGAAAGAACACACATCCAATGACTCTGGTTGATCCATGTGTGGTTTGTGGAAAGAACACACATGCAATGACCACTGGTGGATCCTTGTGTGGTTTGTGGAAAAGAACACACATGCAATGACGCTAGTATTGGTTTGAGGTTTTAGTATAAGAACACACACGCAATGACTCTAGTGGTTGATCCATGTGTGGTTTGTGGAAAGAACACACATCCAATGACTCTGGTTGATCCATGTGTGGTTTGTGGAAAGAACACACATGCAATGACCATTGGTGGATCCATGTGTGGTTTGTGGAAATGAACACACATGCAATGACTGTAGTACTGGTTTGTGGTTTTAGTATAAGAACACACATGCAATGACTCTGGTTGATCCATGTGTGGTTTGTGGAAATAACACACATGCAATGACTCTAGTGGTTGATCCATGTGTGGTTTGCGGAAAGAACACACATGCAATGACCACTGGTGGACCCATGTGTGGTTTGTGGAAAAGAACACACATGCAATGACTCTAGTGGTTGATCCATGTTTGTTTGTGGAAATAACACATATGCAATGACTCTAGTGGTTGATCCATGTTTGGTTTGTGAAAAGAACACACATGCAATGACTCTAGTGTTGGTTTTAGTATCAGAACACACATGCAATGACTCTAGTGGTTGATCCATGTGTGGTTTGTGGAAATAACACACATGCAATCACTAGTGGTTGATCCATATGTGCTTTGTGGAAAGAACACACATGCAATGACCACTGGTGGATCCATGTGTGGTTTGTGGAAAAGAACACACATGCAATGACTCTAGTGCTGGTTTGTGGTTTTAGTATAAGAACAAACATGCAATGACTCTAGTGGTTGATCCATGTGTGGTTTGTGGAAAGAACACACATGCAATGACTAGTGGTTGATCCATTTGTGGTTTGTGGAAAGAACACACGTGCAATGTCCCCTGATGGATCCATGTGTGGTTTGTGGAAAAGAGCACACATGCAATGACTCTAGTGCTGGTTTGTGGTTTTAGTATAAGAACACAGATGTAATTACTCTAGTGGTTGATCCATGTGTGGTTTGTGGAAAGAACACACATTCAATGACTCTGGTTGATCCATGTGTGGTTTGTGGAAAGAACACACATGCAATGACCACTGGTGGATCCTTGTGTGGTTTGTGGAAAACAACACACATGCAATGATGCTAGTACTGGTTTGAGGTTTTAGTATAAGAACACACATGCAATGACTCTAGTGGTTGATCCATGTGTGGTTTGTGGAAAGAACACACATCCAATGACTCTGGTTGATCCATGTGTGGTTTGTGGAAAGAACACACATGCAATGACCACTGGTGGATCCATGTGTGGTTTGTGGAAAAGAACACACATGCAATGACTCTAGTACTGGTTTGTGGTTTTAGTATAAGAACACACATGCAATGACTCTAGTGGTTGATCCATGTGTGGTTTGTGGAAATAACACACATGCAATGACCACTGGTGGATCCATGTGTGGTTTGTGGAAAGAACACACATGCAATGACTCTAGTGGTTGATCCATATATGGTTCGTGAAAAGAACACACATGCAATGACTCTAGTGTTGGTTTTAGTATAAGAACACATATGCAATGACTCTAGTGGTTGATACATGTCTGGTTTGTGGAAATAACACACATGCAATGACTCTAGTGGTTGATCCATGTGTGGTTTGTGGAAAGAACACACATGGAATGACCACTGGTGGATCCATGCGTGGTTTGTGGAAAAGAACACACATGCAATGACTCTAGTGGTTGATCCATGTTTGTTTGTGGAAATAACACACATGCAATGACTCTAGTGGTCAATCCATGTGTGGTTTGTGGAAAGAACACGCATGCAATGACCACTGGTGGATCCATGATGGTTTTAGTGTAAGAACACACATGCAATGACTCTAGTACTGGTTTGTGGTTTCAGTATAAGAACACACATGCAAGGACTCTAGTGGTTGATCCATGTGTGGTTTGTGGAAATAACACACATGCAATGACCACTGGTGGATCCATGTGTGGTTGGTGGAAAGAACACACATGCAATGACTCTAAGGGTTGATCCATGTGTGGTTTGTGGAAAGAACACACATGCAATGACCACTGGTGGATCCATGTGTGGTTTGTGGAAAAGAACACACATGCAATGAATCTAGTGGTTGATCCATGTTTGTTTGTGGAAATAACACACATGTAATGACTCTAGTGGTTTATCCATGTGTGGTTTGTGAAAAGAACACACATGCAATGACTCTGGTTGATCCATGTGTGGTTTGTGGAAATAACACACATGCAATGACTCTAATGGTTGATACATGTGTGGTTTGTGGAAAGAACACACATGCAATGACCACTGGTGGACCCAGGTGTGGTTTGTGGAAAAGAACACACATGCAATGACTCTAGTGGTTGATCCATGTTTCTTTGTCGAAATAACACACATGCAATGACTCTAGTGGTTGACCCATGTGTGGTTTGTGAAAAGAACACACATGCAATGACTCTAGTGTTGGTTTTAGTATAAGAACACACATGTAATGACTCTAGTGGTTGATCCATGCCTGGTTTGTGGAAATAACACACATGCAATGACTAGTGGTTGATCCATATGTGGTTTGTGGAAAGAACACACATGCAATGACCACTGGTGGATGCATGTGTGGTTTGTGGAAAAGAACACACATGCAATGACTCTAGTGCTGGTTTGTGGTTTTAGTATAAGAACAAACATGCAATGACTCTAGTGGTTGATCCATGTGTGGTTTGTGGAAGAACACACATGCAATGACTAGTGGTTGATCCATATGTGGTTTGTGGAAAGAACACACATGCAATGACTCTAGTGGTTGATCCATGTTTGTTTGTGGAAATAACACACATGCAATGACTCTAGTGGTTGATCCATGTGTGGTTTGTGAAAAGAACACACATGCAATGACCCTGGTTGATCCATGTGTGCTTTTTGGAAATAACACACATGCAATGACTCTAGTGGTTGATCCATGTGTGGTTTGTGGAAAGAACACACATGCAATGACTACTGGTGGATCCATGTGTGGTTTGTGGAAAAGAACACACATGCAATGACTCTAGTGGTTGATCCATGTTTGTTTGTGGAAATAACACACATGCAATGACTCTAGTGGTCGATCCATGTGTGGTTTGTGGAAAGAACACGCATGCAATGACCACTGGTGGATCCATGTTGATTTTAGTGTAAGAACACACATGCAATGACTCTAGTACTGGTTTGTGGTTTTAGTATAAGAACACACATGCAATGACTCTAGTGGTTGATCCATGTGTGGTTTGTGGAAATAACACACATGCAATGACCACTGGTGGATACATGTGTGGTTTGTGGAAAGAACACACATGCAATGACTCTAGGGGTTGATCCATGTGTGGTTTGTGGAAAGAACACACATGCAATGACCACTGGTGGATCCATGTGTGGTTTGTGGAAAAGAACACACATGAAATGAATCTAGTGGTTGATCCATGTTTGTTTGTGGAAATAACACACATGCAATGACTCTAGTGGTTGATCCATGTGTGGTTTGTGAAAAGAACACACATGCAATGACTCTGGTTGATCCATGTGTGGTTTGTGGAAATAACACACATGCAATGACTCTAGTTGTTGATCCATGTGTGGTTTGTGGAAAGAACACACATGCAATGACCACTGGTGGACCCATGTGTGGTTTGTGGAAAAGAACACACATGCAATGACTCTACTTGTTGATCCATGTTTGTTTGTCGAAATAACACACATGCAATGACTCTAGTGGTTGATCCATGTGTGGTTTGTGAAACGAACACACATGCAATGACTCTAGTGTTGGTTTTAGTATAAGAACACACATGCAATGACTCTAGTGGTTGATCCATGTGTGGTTTGTGGAAATAACACACATGCAATGACTAGTGGTTGATCCATATGTGGTTTGTGGAAAGAACACACATGCAATGACCACTGGTGGATGCATGTGTGGTTTGTGGAAAAGAACACACATGCAATGACTCTAGTGCTGGTTTGTGGTTTTAGTATAAGAACAAACATGCAATGACTATAGTGGTTGATCCATGTGTGGTTTTTGGAAAGAACACACATGCAATGACTAGTGGTTGATCCATATGTGGTTTGTGGAAAGAACACACATGCAATGACTCTAGTGGTTGATCCATGTTTGTTTGTGGAAATAACACACATGCAATGACTCTTATGGTTGATCCATGTGTGGTTTGTGAAAAGAACAGACATGCAATGACCCTGGTTGATCCATGTGTGGTTTTTGGAAATAACACACATGCAATGACTCTAGTGGTTGATCCATGTGTGGTTTGTGGAAAGAACACACATGCAATGACCACTGGTGGATCCATGTGTGGTTTGTGGAAAAGAACACACATGCAATGACTCTAGTGGTTGATCCATGTTTGTTTTTGGAAATAACACACATGCAATGACTCTAGTGGTTGATCCATGTGTGATTTGTCAAAAGAACACACATGCAATGACTCTAGTGTTGGTTTTAGTATAAGAACACACATGCAATGACTCTAGTGGTTGATCCATGTGTGGTTTGTGGAAATAACACGCATGCAATGACTAGTGGTGGATCCATATGTGGTTTGTGGAAAGAACACACATGCAATGACCACTGGTGGATGCATGTGTGGTTTGTGGAAAAGAACACACATGCAATGACTCTAGTGCTGTTTTGTGGTTTTAGTATAAGAACAAACATGCAGTGACTCTAGTGGTTGATCCATGTGTGGTTTGTGGAAGAACACACATGCAATGACTAGTGGTTGATCCATATGTGGTTTGTGGAAAGAACACACATGCAATGACTCTAGTGGTTGATCCATGTTTGTTTGTGGAAATAACACACATGCAATGACTCTAGTGGTTGATCTATGTGTGGTTTGTGAAAAGAACACACATGCAATGACCCTGGTTGATCCATGTGTGCTTTTTGGAAATAACACACATGCAATGACTCTAGTGGTTGATCCATGTGTGGTTTGTGGAAAGAACACACATGCAATGACCACTAGTGGATCCATGTGTGGTTTGTGGAAAAGAACACACATGCAATGACCCTAGTACTGGTTTGTGGTTTTAGTATAAGAACACACATGCAATGACTCTAGTGGTTGATCCATGTGTGGTTTGTGGAAATAACACACATGCTTTGACCACTGGTGGATACATGTGTGGTTTGTGGAAAGAACACACATGCAATGACTCTAGGGGTTGATCCATGTGTGGTTTGTGGAAAGAACACACATGCAATGACCACTGGTGGATCCATGTGTGGTTTGTGGAAAAGAACACACATGAAATGAATCTAGTGGTTGATCCATGTTTGTTTGTGGAAATAACACACATGCAATGACTCTAGTGGTTGATCCATGTGTGGTTTGTGAAAAGAACACACATGCAATGACTCTGGTTGATCCATGTGTGGTTTGTGGAAATAACACACATGCAATGACTCTAGTTGTTGATCCATGTGTGGTTTGTGGAAAGAACACACATGCAATGACTCTAGTGGTTGATCCATATATGGTTCGTGAAAAGAACACACATGCAATGACTCTAGTGTTGGTTTTAGTATAAGAACACATATGCAATGACTCTAGTGGTTGATACATGTCTGGTTTGTGGAAATAACACACATGCAATGACTCTAGTGGTTGATCCATGTGTGGTTTGTGGAAAGAACACACATGGAATGACCACTGGTGGATCCATGCGTGGTTTGTGGAAAAGAACACACATGCAATGACTCTAGTGGTTGATCCATGTTTGTTTGTGGAAATAACACACATGCAATGACTCTAGTGGTCAATCCATGTGTGGTTTGTGGAAAGAACACGCATGCAATGACCACTGGTGGATCCATGATGGTTTTAGTGTAAGAACACACATGCAATGACTCTAGTACTGGTTTGTGGTTTCAGTATAAGAACACACATGCAAGGACTCTAGTGGTTGATCCATGTGTGGTTTGTGGAAATAACACACATGCAATGACCACTGGTGGATCCATGTGTGGTTGGTGGAAAGAACACACATGCAATGACTCTAAGGGTTGATCCATGTGTGGTTTGTGGAAAGAACACACATGCAATGACCACTGGTGGATCCATGTGTGGTTTGTGGAAAAGAACACACATGCAATGAATCTAGTGGTTGATCCATGTTTGTTTGTGGAAATAACACACATGTAATGACTCTAGTGGTTTATCCATGTGTGGTTTGTGAAAAGAACACACATGCAATGACTCTGGTTGATCCATGTGTGGTTTGTGGAAAAGAACACACATGCAATGACTCTAGTACTGGTTTGTGGTTTTAGTATAAGAACACACATGCAATGACTCTAATGGTTGATACATGTGTGGTTTGTGGAAAGAACACACATGCAATGACCACTGGTGGACCCAGGTGTGGTTTGTGGAAAAGAACACACATGCAATGACTCTAGTGGTTGATCCATGTTTCTTTGTCAAAATAACACACATGCAATGACTATAGTGGTTGACCCATGTGTGGTTTGTGAAAAGAACACACATGCAATGACTCTAGTGTTGGTTTTAGTATAAGAACACACATGTAATGACTCTAGTGGTTGATCCATGCCTGGTTTGTGGAAATAACACACATTCAATGACTAGTGGTTGATCCATATGTGGTTTGTGGAAAGAACACACATGCAATGACCACTGGTGGATGCATGTGTGGTTTGTGGAAAAGAACACACATGCAATGACTCTAGTGCTGGTTTGTGGTTTTAGTATAAGAACAAACATGCAATGACTCTAGTGGTTGATCCATGTGTGGTTTGTGGAAGAACACACATGCAATGACTAGTGGTTGATCCATATGTGGTTTGTGGAAAGAACACACATGCAATGACTCTAGTGGTTGATCCATGTTTGTTTGTGGAAATAACACACATGCAATGACTCTAGTGGTTGATCCATGTGTGGTTTGTGAAAAGAACACACATGCAATGACCCTGGTTGATCCATGTGTGCTTTTTGGAAATAACACACATGCAATGACTCTAGTGGTTGATCCATGTGTGGTTTGTGGAAAGAACACACATGCAATGACTACTGGTGGATCCATGTGTGGTTTGTGGAAAAGAACACACATGCAATGACTCTAGTGGTTGATCCATGTTTGTTTGTGGAAATAACACACATGCAATGACTCTAGTGGTCGATCCATGTGTGGTTTGTGGAAAGAACACGCATGCAATGACCACTGGTGGATCCATGTTGATTTTAGTGTAAGAACACACATGCAATGACTCTAGTACTGGTTTGTGGTTTTAGTATAAGAACACACATGCAATGACTCTAGTGGTTGATCCATGTGTGGTTTGTGGAAATAACACACATGCAATGACCACTGGTGGATACATGTGTGGTTTGTGGAAAGAACACACATGCAATGACTCTAGGGGTTGATCCATGTGTGGTTTGTGGAAAGAACACACATGCAATGACCACTGGTGGATCCATGTGTGGTTTGTGGAAAAGAACACACATGAAATGAATCTAGTGGTTGATCCATGTTTGTTTGTGGAAATAACACACATGCAATGACTCTAGTGGTTGATCCATGTGTGGTTTGTGAAAAGAACACACATGCAATGACTCTGGTTGATCCATGTGTGGTTTGTGGAAATAACACACATGCAATGACTCTAGTTGTTGATCCATGTGTGGTTTGTGGAAAGAACACACATGCAATGACCACTGGTGGACCCATGTGTGGTTTGTGGAAAAGAACACACATGCAATGACTCTACTGGTTGATCCATGTTTGTTTGTCGAAATAACACACATGCAATGACTCTAGTGGTTGATCCATGTGTGGTTTGTGAAACGAACACACATGCAATGACTCTAGTGTTGGTTTTAGTATAAGAACACACATGCAATGACTCTAGTGGTTGATCCATGTGTGGTTTGTGGAAATAACACACATGCAATGACTAGTGGTTGATCCATATGTGGTTTGTGGAAAGAACACACATGCAATGACCACTGGTGGATGCATGTGTGGTTTGTGGAAAAGAACACACATGCAATGACTCTAGTGCTGGTTTGTGGTTTTAGTATAAGAACAAACATGCAATGACTATAGTGGTTGATCCATGTGTGGTTTGTGGAAAGAACACACATGCAATGACTAGTGGTTGATCCATATGTGGTTTGTGGAAAGAACACACATGCAATGACTCTAGTGGTTGATCCATGTTTGTTTGTGGAAATAACACACATGCAATGACTCTTGTGGTTGATCCATGTGTGGTTTGTGAAAAGAACAGACATGCAATGACCCTGGTTGATCCATGTGTGGTTTTTGGAAATAACACACATGCAATGACTCTAGTGGTTGATCCATGTGTGGTTTGTGGAAAGAACACACATGCAATGACCACTGGTGGATCCATGTGTGGTTTGTGGAAAAGAACACACATGCAATGACTCTAGTGGTTGATCCATGTTTGTTTTTGGAAATAACACACATGCAATGACTCTAGTGGTTGATCCATGTGTGATTTGTCAAAAGAACACACATGCAATGACTCTAGTGTTGGTTTTAGTATAAGAACACACATGCAATGACTCTAGTTGTTGATCCATGTGTGGTTTGTGGAAATAACACGCATGCAATGACTAGTGGTTGATCCATATGTGGTTTGTGGAAAGAACACACATGCAATGACCACTGGTGGATGCATGTGTGGTTTGTGGAAAAGAACACACATGCAATGACTCTAGTGCTGTTTTGTGGTTTTAGTATAAGAACAAACATGCAGTGACTCTAGTGGTTGATCCATGTGTGGTTTGTGGAAGAACACACATGCAATGACTAGTGGTTGATCCATATGTGGTTTGTGGAAAGAACACACATGCAATGACTCTAGTGGTTGATCCATGTTTGTTTGTGGAAATAACACACATGCAATGACTCTAGTGGTTGATCTATGTGTGGTTTGTGAAAAGAACACACATGCAATGACCCTGGTTGATCCATGTGTGCTTTTTGGAAATAACACACATGCAATGACTCTAGTGGTTGATCCATGTGTGGTTTGTGGAAAGAACACACATGCAATGACCACTAGTGGATCCATGTGTGGTTTGTGGAAAAGAACACACATGCAATGACCCTAGTACTGGTTTGTGGTTTTAGTATAAGAACACACATGCAATGACTCTAGTGGTTGATCCATGTGTGGTTTGTGGAAATAACACACATGCTTTGACCACTGGTGGATACATGTGTGGTTTGTGGAAAGAACACACATGCAATGACTCTAGGGGTTGATCCATGTGTGGTTTGTGGAAAGAACACACATGCAATGACCACTGGTGGATCCATGTGTGGTTTGTGGAAAAGAACACACATGAAATGAATCTAGTGGTTGATCCATGTTTGTTTGTGGAAATAACACACATGCAATGACTCTAGTGGTTGATCCATGTGTGGTTTGTGAAAAGAACACACATGCAATGACTCTGGTTGATCCATGTGTGGTTTGTGGAAATAACACACATGCAATGACTCTAGTTGTTGATCCATGTGTGGTTTGTGGAAAGAACACACATGCAATGACTCTAGTGGTTGATCCATATATGGTTCGTGAAAAGAACACACATGCAATGACTCTAGTGTTGGTTTTAGTATAAGAACACATATGCAATGACTCTAGTGGTTGATACATGTCTGGTTTGTGGAAATAACACACATGCAATGACTCTAGTGGTTGATCCATGTGTGGTTTGTGGAAAGAACACACATGGAATGACCACTGGTGGATCCATGCGTGGTTTGTGGAAAAGAACACACATGCAATGACTCTAGTGGTTGATCCATGTTTGTTTGTGGAAATAACACACATGCAATGACTCTAGTGGTCAATCCATGTGTGGTTTGTGGAAAGAACACGCATGCAATGACCACTGGTGGATCCATGATGGTTTTAGTGTAAGAACACACATGCAATGACTCTAGTACTGGTTTGTGGTTTCAGTATAAGAACACACATGCAAGGACTCTAGTGGTTGATCCATGTGTGGTTTGTGGAAATAACACACATGCAATGACCACTGGTGGATCCATGTGTGGTTGGTGGAAAGAACACACATGCAATGACTCTAAGGGTTGATCCATGTGTGGTTTGTGGAAAGAACACACATGCAATGACCACTGGTGGATCCATGTGTGGTTTGTGGAAAAGAACACACATGCAATGAATCTAGTGGTTGATCCATGTTTGTTTGTGGAAATAACACACATGTAATGACTCTAGTGGTTTATCCATGTGTGGTTTGTGAAAAGAACACACATGCAATGACTCTGGTTGATCCATGTGTGGTTTGTGGAAAAGAACACACATGCAATGACTCTAGTACTGGTTTGTGGTTTTAGTATAAGAACACACATGCAATGACTCTAATGGTTGATACATGTGTGGTTTGTGGAAAGAACACACATGCAATGACCACTGGTGGACCCAGGTGTGGTTTGTGGAAAAGAACACACATGCAATGACTCTAGTGGTTGATCCATGTTTCTTTGTCAAAATAACACACATGCAATGACTATAGTGGTTGACCCATGTGTGGTTTGTGAAAAGAACACACATGCAATGACTCTAGTGTTGGTTTTAGTATAAGAACACACATGTAATGACTCTAGTGGTTGATCCATGCCTGGTTTGTGGAAATAACACACATTCAATGACTAGTGGTTGATCCATATGTGGTTTGTGGAAAGAACACACATGCAATGACCACTGGTGGATGCATGTGTGGTTTGTGGAAAAGAACACACATGCAATGACTCTAGTGCTGGTTTGTGGTTTTAGTATAAGAACAAACATGCAATGACTCTAGTGGTTGATCCATGTGTGGTTTGTGGAAGAACACACATGCAATGACTAGTGGTTGATCCATATGTGGTTTGTGGAAAGAACACACATGCAATGACTCTAGTGGTTGATCCATGTTTGTTTGTGGAAATAACACACATGCAATGACTCTAGTGGTTGATCCATGTGTGGTTTGTGAAAAGAACACACATGCAATGACCCTGGTTGATCCATGTGTGCTTTTTGGAAATAACACACATGCAATGACTCTAGTGGTTGATCCATGTGTGGTTTGTGGAAAGAACACACATGCAATGACTACTGGTGGATCCATGTGTGGTTTGTGGAAAAGAACACACATGCAATGACTCTAGTGGTTGATCCATGTTTGTTTGTGGAAATAACACACATGCAATGACTCTAGTGGTCGATCCATGTGTGGTTTGTGGAAAGAACACGCATGCAATGACCACTGGTGGATCCATGTTGATTTTAGTGTAAGAACACACATGCAATGACTCTAGTACTGGTTTGTGGTTTTAGTATAAGAACACACATGCAATGACTCTAGTGGTTGATCCATGTGTGGTTTGTGGAAATAACACACATGCAATGACCACTGGTGGATACATGTGTGGTTTGTGGAAAGAACACACATGCAATGACTCTAGGGGTTGATCCATGTGTGGTTTGTGGAAAGAACACACATGCAATGACCACTGGTGGATCCATGTGTGGTTTGTGGAAAAGAACACACATGAAATGAATCTAGTGGTTGATCCATGTTTGTTTGTGGAAATAACACACATGCAATGACTCTAGTGGTTGATCCATGTGTGGTTTGTGAAAAGAACACACATGCAATGACTCTGGTTGATCCATGTGTGGTTTGTGGAAATAACACACATGCAATGACTCTAGTTGTTGATCCATGTGTGGTTTGTGGAAAGAACACACATGCAATGACCACTGGTGGACCCATGTGTGGTTTGTGGAAAAGAACACACATGCAATGACTCTACTGGTTGATCCATGTTTGTTTGTCGAAATAACACACATGCAATGACTCTAGTGGTTGATCCATGTGTGGTTTGTGAAACGAACACACATGCAATGACTCTAGTGTTGGTTTTAGTATAAGAACACACATGCAATGACTCTAGTGGTTGATCCATGTGTGGTTTGTGGAAATAACACACATGCAATGACTAGTGGTTGATCCATATGTGGTTTGTGGAAAGAACACACATGCAATGACCACTGGTGGATGCATGTGTGGTTTGTGGAAAAGAACACACATGCAATGACTCTAGTGCTGGTTTGTGGTTTTAGTATAAGAACAAACATGCAATGACTATAGTGGTTGATCCATGTGTGGTTTGTGGAAAGAACACACATGCAATGACTAGTGGTTGATCCATATGTGGTTTGTGGAAAGAACACACATGCAATGACTCTAGTGGTTGATCCATGTTTGTTTGTGGAAATAACACACATGCAATGACTCTTGTGGTTGATCCATGTGTGGTTTGTGAAAAGAACAGACATGCAATGACCCTGGTTGATCCATGTGTGGTTTTTGGAAATAACACACATGCAATGACTCTAGTGGTTGATCCATGTGTGGTTTGTGGAAAGAACACACATGCAATGACCACTGGTGGATCCATGTGTGGTTTGTGGAAAAGAACACACATGCAATGACTCTAGTGGTTGATCCATGTTTGTTTTTGGAAATAACACACATGCAATGACTCTAGTGGTTGATCCATGTGTGATTTGTCAAAAGAACACACATGCAATGACTCTAGTGTTGGTTTTAGTATAAGAACACACATGCAATGACTCTAGTTGTTGATCCATGTGTGGTTTGTGGAAATAACACGCATGCAATGACTAGTGGTTGATCCATATGTGGTTTGTGGAAAGAACACACATGCAATGACCACTGGTGGATGCATGTGTGGTTTGTGGAAAAGAACACACATGCAATGACTCTAGTGCTGTTTTGTGGTTTTAGTATAAGAACAAACATGCAATGACTCTAGTGGTTGATCCATGTGTGGTTTGTGGAAGAACACACATGCAATGACTAGTGGTTGATCCATATGTGGTTTGTGGAAAGAACACACATGCAATGACTCTAGTGGTTGATCCATGTTTGTTTGTGGAAATAACACACATGCAATGACTCTAGTGGTTGATCCATGTGTGGTTTGTGAAAAGAACACACATGCAATGACCCTGGTTGATCCATGTGTGCTTTTTGGAAATAACACACATGCAATGACTCTAGTGGTTGATCCATGTGTGGTTTGTGGAAAGAACACACATGCAATGACCACTAGTGGATCCATGTGTGGTTTGTGGAAAAGAACACACATGCAATGACCCTAGTACTGGTTTGTGGTTTTAGTATAAGAACACACATGCAATGACTCTAGTGGTTGATCCATGTGTGGTTTGTGGAAATAACACACATGCTTTGACCACTGGTGGATACATGTGTGGTTTTTGGAAAGAACACACATGCAATGACTCTAGGGGTTGATCCATGTGTGGTTTGTGGAAAGAACACACATGCAATGACCACTGGTGGATCCATGTGTGGTTTGTGGAAAAGAACACACATGAAATGAATCTAGTGGTTGATCCATGTTTGTTTGTGGAAATAACACACATGCAATGACTCTAGTGGTTGATCCATGTGTGGTTTGTGAAAAGAACACACATGCAATGACTCTGGTTGATCCATGTGTGGTTTGTGGAAATAACACACATGCAATGACTCTAGTTGTTGATCCATGTGTGGTTTGTGGAAAGAACACACATGCAATGACTCTAGTGGTTGATCCATATATGGTTCGTGAAAAGAACACACATGCAATGACTCTAGTGTTGGTTTTAGTATAAGAACACATATGCAATGACTCTAGTGGTTGATACATGTCTGGTTTGTGGAAATAACACACATGCAATGACTCTAGTGGTTGATCCATGTGTGGTTTGTGGAAAGAACACACATGGAATGACCACTGGTGGATCCATGCGTGGTTTGTGGAAAAGAACACACATGCAATGACTCTAGTGGTTGATCCATGTTTGTTTGTGGAAATAACACACATGCAATGACTCTAGTGGTCAATCCATGTGTGGTTTGTGGAAAGAACACGCATGCAATGACCACTGGTGGATCCATGATGGTTTTAGTGTAAGAACACACATGCAATGACTCTAGTACTGGTTTGTGGTTTCAGTATAAGAACACACATGCAAGGACTCTAGTGGTTGATCCATGTGTGGTTTGTGGAAATAACACACATGCAATGACCACTGGTGGATCCATGTGTGGTTGGTGGAAAGAACACACATGCAATGACTCTAAGGGTTGATCCATGTGTGGTTTGTGGAAAGAACACACATGCAATGACCACTGGTGGATCCATGTGTGGTTTGTGGAAAAGAACACACATGCAATGAATCTAGTGGTTGATCCATGTTTGTTTGTGGAAATAACACACATGTAATGACTCTAGTGGTTTATCCATGTGTGGTTTGTGAAAAGAACACACATGCAATGACTCTGGTTGATCCATGTGTGGTTTGTGGAAATAACACACATGCAATGACTCTAATGGTTGATACATGTGTGGTTTGTGGAAAGAACACACATGCAATGACCACTGGTGGACCCAGGTGTGGTTTGTGGAAAAGAACACACATGCAATGACTCTAGTGGTTGATCCATGTTTCTTTGTCAAAATAACACACATGCAATGACTCTAGTGGTTGACCCATGTGTGGTTTGTGAAAAGAACACACATGCAATGACTCTAGTGTTGGTTTTAGTATAAGAACACACATGTAATGACTCTAGTGGTTGATCCATGCCTGGTTTGTGGAAATAACACACATGCAATGACTAGTGGTTGATCCATATGTGGTTTGTGGAAAGAACACACATGCAATGACCACTGGTGGATGCATGTGTGGTTTGTGGAAAAGAACACACATGCAATGACTCTAGTGCTGGTTTGTGGTTTTAGTATAAGAACAAACATGCAATGACTCTAGTGGTTGATCCATGTGTGGTTTGTGGAAGAACACACATGCAATGACTAGTGGTTGATCCATATGTGGTTTGTGGAAAGAACACACATGCAATGACTCTAGTGGTTGATCCATGTTTGTTTGTGGAAATAACACACATGCAATGACTCTAGTGGTTGATCCATGTGTGGTTTGTGAAAAGAACACACATGCAATGACCCTGGTTGATCCATGTGTGCTTTTTGGAAATAACACACATGCAATGACTCTAGTGGTTGATCCATGTGTGGTTTGTGGAAAGAACACACATGCAATGACTACTGGTGGATCCATGTGTGGTTTGTGGAAAAGAACACACATGCAATGACTCTAGTGGTTGATCCATGTTTGTTTGTGGAAATAACACACATGCAATGACTCTAGTGGTCGATCCATGTGTGGTTTGTGGAAAGAACACGCATGCAATGACCACTGGTGGATCCATGTTGATTTTAGTGTAAGAACACACATGCAATGACTCTAGTACTGGTTTGTGGTTTTAGTATAAGAACACACATGCAATGACTCTAGTGGTTGATCCATGTGTGGTTTGTGGAAATAACACACATGCAATGACCACTGGTGGATACATGTGTGGTTTGTGGAAAGAACACACATGCAATGACTCTAGGGGTTGATCCATGTGTGGTTTGTGGAAAGAACACACATGCAATGACCACTGGTGGATCCATGTGTGGTTTGTGGAAAAGAACACACATGAAATGAATCTAGTGGTTGATCCATGTTTGTTTGTGGAAATAACACACATGCAATGACTCTAGTGGTTGATCCATGTGTGGTTTGTGAAAAGAACACACATGCAATGACTCTGGTTGATCCATGTGTGGTTTGTGGAAATAACACACATGCAATGACTCTAGTTGTTGATCCATGTGTGGTTTGTGGAAAGAACACACATGCAATGACCACTGGTGGACCCATGTGTGGTTTGTGGAAAAGAACACACATGCAATGACTCTACTGGTTGATCCATGTTTGTTTGTCGAAATAACACACATGCAATGACTCTAGTGGTTGATCCATGTGTGGTTTGTGAAACGAACACACATGCAATGACTCTAGTGTTGGTTTTAGTATAAGAACACACATGCAATGACTCTAGTGGTTGATCCATGTGTGGTTTGTGGAAATAACACACATGCAATGACTAGTGGTTGATCCATATGTGGTTTGTGGAAAGAACACACATGCAATGACCACTGGTGGATGCATGTGTGGTTTGTGGAAAAGAACACACATGCAATGACTCTAGTGCTGGTTTGTGGTTTTAGTATAAGAACAAACATGCAATGACTATAGTGGTTGATCCATGTGTGGTTTGTGGAAAGAACACACATGCAATGACTAGTGGTTGATCCATATGTGGTTTGTGGAAAGAACACACATGCAATGACTCTAGTGGTTGATCCATGTTTGTTTGTGGAAATAACACACATGCAATGACTCTTGTGGTTGATCCATGTGTGGTTTGTGAAAAGAACAGACATGCAATGACCCTGGTTGATCCATGTGTGGTTTTTGGAAATAACACACATGCAATGACTCTAGTGGTTGATCCATGTGTGGTTTGTGGAAAGAACACACATGCAATGACCACTGGTGGATCCATGTGTGGTTTGTGGAAAAGAACACACATGCAATGACTCTAGTGGTTGATCCATGTTTGTTTTTGGAAATAACACACATGCAATGACTCTAGTGGTTGATCCATGTGTGATTTGTCAAAAGAACACACATGCAATGACTCTAGTGTTGGTTTTAGTATAAGAACACACATGCAATGACTCTAGTGGTTGATCCATGTGTGGTTTGTGGAAATAACATGCATGCAATGACTAGTGGTTGATCCATATGTGGTTTGTGGAAAGAACACACATGCAATGACCACTGGTGGATGCATGTGTGGTTTGTGGAAAAGAACACACATGCAATGACTCTAGTGCTGTTTTGTGGTTTTAGTATAAGAACAAACATGCAATGACTCTAGTGGTTGATCCATGTGTGGTTTGTGGAAGAACACACATGCAATGACTAGTGGTTGATCCATATGTGGTTTGTGGAAAGAACACACATGCAATGACTCTAGTGGTTGATCCATGTTTGTTTGTGGAAATAACACACATGCAATGACTCTAGTGGTTGATCCATGTGTGGTTTGTGAAAAGAACACACATGCAATGACCCTGGTTGATCCATGTGTGCTTTTTGGAAATAACACACATGCAATGACTCTAGTGGTTGATCCATGTGTGGTTTGTGGAAAGAACACACATGCAATGACCACTAGTGGATCCATGTGTGGTTTGTGGAAAAGAACACACATGCAATGACCCTAGTACTGGTTTGTGGTTTTAGTATAAGAACACACATGCAATGACTCTAGTGGTTGATCCATGTGTGGTTTGTGGAAATAACACACATGCTTTGACCACTGGTGGATACATGTGTGGTTTGTGGAAAGAACACACATGCAATGACTCTAGGGGTTGATCCATGTGTGGTTTGTGGAAAGAACACACATGCAATGACCACTGGTGGATCCATGTGTGGTTTGTGGAAAAGAACACACATGAAATGAATCTAGTGGTTGATCCATGTTTGTTTGTGGAAATAACACACATGCAATGACTCTAGTGGTTGATCCATGTGTGGTTTGTGAAAAGAACACACATGCTATGACTCTGGTTGATCCATGTGTGGTTTGTGGAAATAACACACATGCAATGACTCTAGTTGTTGATCCATGTGTGGTTTGTGGAAAGAACACACATGCAATGACCACTGGTGGACCCATGTGTGGTTTGTGGAAAAGAACACACATGCAATGACTCTAGTGGTTGATCCATGTTTGTTTGTCGAAATAACACACATGCAATGACTCTAGTGGTTGATCCATGTGTGGTTTGTGAAACGAACACACATGCAATGACTCTAGTGTTGGTTTTAGTATAAGAACACACATGCAATGACTCTAGTGGTTGATCCATGTGTGGTTTGTGGAAATAACACACATGCAATGACTAGTGGTTGATCCATATGTGGTTTGTGGAAAGAACACACATGCAATGACCACTGGTGGATGCATGTGTGGTTTGTGGAAAAGAACACACATGCAATGACTCTAGTGCTGGTTTGTGGTTTTAGTATAAGAACAAACATGCAATGACTATAGTGGTTGATCCATGTGTGGTTTGTGGAAAGAACACACATGCAATGACTAGTGGTTGATCCATATGTGGTTTGTGGAAAGAACACACATGCAATGACTCTAGTGGTTGATCCATGTTTGTTTGTGGAAATAACACACATGCAATGACTCTAGTGGTTGATCCATGTGTGGTTTGTGAAAAGAACAGACATGCAATGACCCTGGTTGATCCATGTGTGGTTTCTGGAAATAACACACATGCAATGACTCTAGTGGTTGATCCATGTGTGGTTTGTGGAAAGAACACACATGCAATGACCACTGGTGGATCCATGTGTGGTTTGTGGAAAAGAACACACATGCAATGACTCTAGTGGTTGATCCATGTTTGTTTGTGGAAATAACACACATGAAATGACTCTAGTGGTCGATCCATGTGTGGTTTGTGGAAAGAACACGCATGCAATAACCACTGGTGGATCCATGTTGATTTAGTGTAAGAACACACATGCAATGACTCTAGTACTGGTTTGTGGTTTTAGTATAAGAACACACATGCAATGACTCTAGTGGTTGATCCATGTGTGGTTTGTGGAAATAACACACATGCAATGACCACTGGTGGATACATGTGTGGTTTGTGGAAAGAACACACATGCAATGACTCTAGGGGTTGATCCATGTGTTGTTTGTGGAAAGAACACACATGCAATGACCACTGGTGGATCCATGTGTGGTTTGTGGAAAAGAACACACATGAAATGAATCTAGTGGTTGATCCATGTTTGTTTGTGGAAATAACACACATGCAATGTCTCTAGTGGTTGATCCATGTGTGGTTTGTGAAAAGAACACACATGCAATGACTCTGGTTGATCCATGTGTGGTTTGTGGAAATAACACATATGCAATGACTCTAGTTGTTGATCCATGTGTGGTTTGTGGAAAGAACACACATGCAATGACCACTGGTGGACCCATGTGTGGTTTGTGGAAAAGAACACACATGCAATGACTCTAGTGGTTGATCCATGTTTGTTTGTCGAAATAACACACATGCAATGACTCTAGTGGTTGATCCATGTGTGGTTTGTGAAACGAACACACATGCAATGACTCTAGTTGTTGGTTTTAGTATAAGAACACACATGCAATGACTCTAGTGGTTGATCCATGTGTGGTTTGTGGAAATAACACACATGCAATGACTAGTGGTTGATCCATATGTGGTTTGTGGAAAGAACACACATGCAATGACCACTGGTGGATGCATGTGTGGTTTGTGGAAAAGAACACACATGCAATGACTCTAGTGCTGGGTTGTGGTTTTAGTATAAGAACAAACATGCAATGACTATAGTGGTTGATCCATGTGTGGTTTGTGGAAAGAACACACATGCAATGACTAGTGGTTGATCCATATGTGGTTTGTGGAAAGAACACACATGCAATGACTCTAGTGGTTGATCCATGTTTGTTTGTGGAAATAACACACATGCAATGACTCTAGTGGTTGATCCATGTGTGGTTTGTGAAAAGAACAGACATGCAATGACCCTGGTTGATCCATGTGTGGTTTTTGGAAATAACACACATGCAATGACTCTAGTGGTTGATCCATGTGTGGTTTGTGGAAAGAACACACATGCAATGACCACTGGTGGATCCATGTGTGGTTTGTGGAAAAGAAGACACATGCAATGACTCTAGTGGTTGATCCATGTTTGTTTGTGGAAATAACACACATGCAATGATTCTAGTGGTTGATCCATGTGTGATTTGTCAAAAGAACACACATGCAATGACTCTAGTGTTGGTTTTAGTATAAGAACACACATGCAATGACTCTAGTGGTTGATCCATGTGTGGTTTGTGGAAATAACACACATGCAATTACTCTAGTGGTTGATGCATGTGTGGTTTGTGGAAAGAACACACATGCAATGACCACTGGTGGACCCATGTGTGGTTTGTGGAAAAGAACACACATGCAATGACTCTAGTGGTTGATCCATGTTTCTTTGTCGAAATAACACACATGCAATGACTCTAGTGGTTGATCCATGTGTGGTTTGTGAAAAGAACACACATGCAATGACTCTAGTGTTGGTTTTAGTATAAGAACACACATGTAACGACTCTAGTGGTTGATCCATGTGTGGTTTGTGGAAATAACACACATGCAATGACTAGTGGTTGATCCATATGTGGTTTGTGGAAAGAACACACATGCAATGACCACTGGTGGATGCATGTGTGGTTTGTCGAAAAGAACACACATGCAATGACTCTAGTGCTGGTTTGTGGTTTTAGTATAAGAACAAACATGCAACGACTCTAGTGGTTGATCCATGTGTGGTTTGTGGAAGAACACACATGCAATGACTAGTGGTTGATCCATATGTGGTTTGTGGAAAGAACACAGATGCAATGACTCTAGTGGTTGATCCATGTTTGTTTGTGGAAATAACACACATGCAATGACTCTAGTGGTTGATCCATGTGTGGTTTGTGAAAAGAACACACATGCAATGACCCTGGTTGATCCATGTGTGCTTTTTGGAAATAACACACATGCAATGACTCTAGTGGTTGATCCATGTGTGGTTTGTGGAAAGAACACACATGCAATGACAACTGGTGGACCCATGTGTGGTTTGTGGAAAAGAACACACATGCAATGACTCTAGTGGTTGATCCATGTTTGTTTGTGGAAATAACACACATGCAATGACTCTAGTGGTCGATCCATGTGTGGTTTGTGGAAGGAACACGCATGCAATGACCACTGGTGGATCCATGTTGATTTTAGTGTAAGAACACACATGCAATGACTCTAGTACTGGTTTGTGGTTTTAGTATAAGAACACACATGCAATGACTCTAGTGGTTGATCCATGTGTGGTTTGTGGAAATAACACACATGCAATGACCACTGGTGGATACATGTGTTGTTTGTGGAAAGAACACACATGCAACGACTCTAGGGGTTGATCCATGTGTGGTTTGTGGAAAGAACACACATGCAATGACCACTGGTGGATCCATGTGTGGTTTGTGGAAAAGAACACACATGCAATGAATCTAGTGGTTGATCCATGTTTGTTTGTGGAAATAACACACATGCAATGACTCTAGTGGTTGATCCATGTGTGGTTTGTGAAAAGAACACACATGCAATGACTCTGGTTGATCCATGTGTGGTTTGTGGAAATAACACACATGCAATGACTCTAGTTGTTGATCCATGTGTGGTTTGTGGAAAGAACACACATGCAATGACCACTGGTGGACCCATGTGTGGTTTGTGGAAAAGAACACACATGCAATGACTCTAGTGGTTGATCCATGTTTGTTTCTCGAAATAACACACATGCAATGACTCTAGTGGTTGATCCATGTGTGGTTTGTGAAACGAACACACATGCAATGAATCTAGTGTTGGTTTTAGTATAAGAACACACATGCAATGACTCTAGTGGTTGATCCATGTGTGGTTTGTGGAAATAACACACATGCACTGACTAGTGGTTGATCCATATGTGGTTTGTGGAAAGAACACACATGCAATGACCACTGGTGGATGCATGTGTGGTTTGTGGAAAAGAACACACATGCAATGACTCTAGTGCTGGTTTGTGGTTTTAGTATAAGAACAAACATGCAATGACTATAGTGGTTGATCCATGTGTGGTTTGTGGAAAGAACACACATGCAATGACTAGTGGTTGATCCATATGTGGTTTGTGGAAAGAACACACATGCAATGACTCTAGTGGTTGATCCATGTTTGTTCGTGGAAATAACACACATGCAATGACTCTAGTGGTTGATCCATGTGTGGTTTGTGAAAAGAACAGACATGCAATGACCCTGGTTGATCCATGTGTGGTTTTTGGAAATAACACACATGCAATGACTCTAGTGGTTGATCCATGTGTGGTTTGTGGAAAGAACACACATGCAATGACCACTGGTGGATCCATGTGTGGTTTGTGGAAAAGAACACACATGCAATGACTCTAGTGGTTGATCCATGTTTGTTTGTGGAAATAACACACATGCAATGACTCTAGTGGGTTATCCATGTGTGATTTGTCAAAAGAACACACATGCAATGATTCTAGTGTTGGTTTTAGTATAAGAACACACATGCAATGACTCTAGTGGTTGATCCATGTGTGGTTTGTGGAAATAACACACATGCAATGACTCTAGTGGTTGATGCATGTGTGGTTTGTGGAAAGAACACACATGCAATGACCACTGGTGGACCCATGTGTGGTTTGTCGAAAAGAACACACATGCAATGACTCTAGTGGTTGATCCATGTTTGTTTGTCGAAATAACACACATGCAATGACTCTAGTGTTGGTTTTAGTATAAGAACACACATGTAATGACTCTAGTGGTTGATCCATGTGTGGTTTGTGGAAATAACACACATGCAATGACTAGTGGTTGATCCATATGTGGTTTGTGGAAAGAACACACGTGCATTGACCACTGGTGGATGCATGTGTGGTTTGTGGAAAAGAACACACATGCAATGACTCTAGTGCTGGTTTGTGGTTTTAGTATAAGAACAAACATGCAATGACTCTAGTGGTTGATCCATGTGTGGTTTGTGGAAGAACACACATGCAATGACTAGTGGTTGATCCATATGTGGTTTGTGGAAAGAACACACATGCAATGACTCTAGTGGTTGATCCATGTTTGTTTGTGGAAATAACACACATGCAATGACTCTAGTGGTTGATCCATGTGTGGTTTGTGAAAAGAACACACTTGCAATGACCCTGGTTGATCCATGTGTGGTTTCTGGAAATAACACACATGCAATGACTCTAGTGCTTGATCCATGTGTGGTTTGTGGAAAGAACACACATGCAATGACCACTGGTGGATCCATGTGTGGTTTGTGGAAAAGAACACACATGCAATGACTCTAGTGGTTGATCCATGTTTGTTTGTGGAAAGAACACGCATGCAATAACCACTGGTGGATCCATGTTTCTTTTAGTGTAAGAACACACATGCAATGACTCTAGTACTGGTTTGTGGTTTTAGTATAAGAACACACATGCAATGACGATAGTGGTTGATCCATGTGTGGTTTGTGGAAATAACACACATGCAATGACCACTGGTGGATCCATGTGTGGTTTCTGGAAAGAAAACACATGCAATGACTCTAGGGGTTGATCCATGTTTGGTTTGTGGAAAGAACACACATGCAATGACCACTGGTGGATCCATCTGTGGTTTGAGGAAAAGAACACACATGCAATGAATCTAGTGGTTGATCCAAGTTTTTTTGTGGAAATAACACACATGCAATGACTCTAGTGGTTGATCCATGTGTGGTTTGTGAAAAGAACACACATGCAATGACTCTAGTGGTTGATCCATGTGTGGTTTGTGGAAATAACACACATGCAATGTCTTGTGGTTGATCCATATGTGGTTTGTGGAAAGAACACACATGCAATGACCACTGGTGAATGCATGTGTGGTTTGTGGAAAATAACATACATGCAATGACTCTAGTGGTTTATCCATGTTTCTTTGTCGAAATAACACACATGCAATGACTCTAGTGGTTGATCCATGTGTGGTTTGTGAAAAGAACACACATGCAATGACTCTAGTGTTGGTTTTAGTATAAGAACACACATGTAATGACTCTAGTGGTTGATCCATGTGTGGTTTGTGGAAATAACACACATGCAATGACTAGTGGTTGATCCATATGTGGTTTGTGGAAAGAACACACATGCAATGACCACTGGTGGATGCATGTGTGGTTTGTGGAAAAGAACACACATGCAATGACTCTAGTGCTGGTTTGTGGTTTTAGGATAAGAACAAACATGCAATGACTCTAGTGGTTGATCCATGTGTGGTTTGTGGAAGAACACATATGCAATGACTAGTGGTTGATCCATATGTGGTTTGTGGAAAGAACACACATGCAATGACTCTAGTGGTTGATCCATGTTTGTTTGTGGAAATAACACACATGCAATGACTCTAGTGGTTGATCCATGTGTGGTTTGTGAAAAGAACACACTTGCAATGACCCTGGTTGATCCATGTGTGGTTTTTGGAAATAACACACATGCAATGACTCTAGTGGTTGATCCATGTGTGGTTTGTGGAAAGAACACACATGCAATGACCACTGGTGGATCCATGTGTGGTTTGTGGAAAAGAACACACATGCAATGACTCTAGTGGTTAATCCATGTTTGTTTGTGGAAAGAACACGCATGCAATAACCAGTGGTGGATCCATGTTGGTTTTAGTGTAAGAACACACATGCAATGACTCTAGTATTGGTTTGTGGTTTTAGTATAAGAACACACATGCAATGACTCTAGTGCTGATCCATGTGTGGTTTGTGGAAATAACACACATGCAATGACCACTGGTGGATCCATGTGTGGTTTGTGGAAAGAACACACATGCAATGACTCTAGGGGTTGATCCATGTGTGGTTTGTGGAAAGAACACACATGCAATGACCACTGGTGGATCCATGTGTGGTTTGAGGAAAAGAACACACATGCAATGAATCTAGTGGTTGATCCATGTTTGTTTGTGGAAATAAAACACATGCAATGACTCTAGTGGTTGATCCATGTGTGGTTTGTGAAAAGAACACACATGCAATGACTCTGGTTGATCCATGTGTGGTTTGTGGAAATAACACACATGCAATGACTCTAGTGGTTGATCCATGTGTGGTTTGTGGAAAGAACACACATGCAATGACCACTGGTGGACCCATGTGTGGTTTGTGGAAAAGAACACACATGCAATGACTCTAGTGGTTGATCCATGTTTGTTTGTCGAAATAACACACATGCAATGACTCTAGTGGTTTATCCATGTGTGGTTTGTGAAAAGAACACACATGCAATGACTCTAGTGTTGGTTTTAGTACAAGAACACATATGCAACGACTCTAGTGGTTGATCCATGTGTGGTTTGTGGAAATAACACACATGCAATGACTTGTGGTTGAATCATATGTGGTTTGTGGAAAGAACACACATGCAATGACCACTGGTGGATGCATGTGTGGTTTGTGTAAAAGAACACACATGCAATGACTCTAGTGCTGGTTTGTGGTTTTAGTATAAGAACAAACATGCAATGACTATAGTGGTTGATCCATGTGTGGATTGTGGAAAGAACACACATGCAATGACTAGTGGTTGATCCATATGTGGTTTATGGAAAGAACACACATGCAATGACTCTAGTGGTTGATCCATGTTTGTTTGTGGAAATAACACACATGCAATGACTTTAGTGGTTGATCCATGTGTGGTTTGTGAAAAGAACACACATGCAATGACCCTTGTTGATCCATGTGTGGTTTTTGGAAATAACCCACATGCAATGACTCTAGTGGTTGATCCATGTGTGGTTTGTGGAAAGAACACACATGCAATGACCACTGGTGGATCCATGTGTGGTTTGTGGAAAAAAATACACATGCAATGACCACTGGTGGATCCATCTGTGGTTTGAGGAAAAGAACACACATGCAATGAATCTAGTGGTTGATCCATGTTTTTTTGTGGAAATAACACACATGCAATGACTCTAGTGGTTTATCCATGTGTGGTTTGTTAAAAGAACACACATGCAATGACTCTGGTTGATCCATGTGTGGTTTGTGGAAATAACACACATGCAATGACTCTAGTGGTTGATCCATATGTGGTTTGTGGAAAGAACACACATGCAATGACCACTGGTGGACCTGAAGGGGTTCGTAGCATGGAAAACAAAATTTTTCTATCGCATACAAACAAACAAGCCAAGATCTATCTACTAGATTGTAGCAACGAGTCGATAGTGGAACTCACCCTCGAAGATTCCAAAGCGGTTAACGAGAGCAGATTCTCGTGGGTGATGTAGTCGTACTCTTTCCGATCTCAAGATCGCGTAGACGATCCTTCCGGCGCCACGTTCCAGCAGCGCTCCCGCAGTCGGTCACACGTTCGGTACTCGACGAAGACCTTCCTCTCCCTTGTTCCAGCAGGCAGCGGAGGTTGTAGCACTCTCCTCGCGATTCCGGCAGCACAACGGCGTGGTACCGGAAGTAGAGGGGAGATCCCGCAGGGCTTTGCCTTAAGCCGGTGCGAGTATGGTGGAGCTTATGAGAGAGGCTATTAGTGGTCTAGTAATTAGACACACCAATTAGAAGGCTCTAAACCAATTAGAAGGCTCTAAACCGAAATAGCTCTAAACCGGGGTTTAGGTCTAGGGTTTAGATTAGAGGATAGGAACTTGTGTGTCTAGGAGGGGAGCCCTGCCCCTCCTTATATAGGTGGGAGGGCTGGCCGGCCAAGGGGAGGGAGTGGAGTCCCTCCCCAACTCGGCTTGGGTGGGGCGCCGGCTTGGGGAGGACTCCCTCCCCAACTCGGCTTCACCTCCTCCTCTTTTCCCACTTCCCAAAATTGCCGTTTGACTTTCAAACTAGCCGTTTGACTTTTCAATTTAGGATTTAAATAAACCCTTTATTTTGGACAGCGAGAACACTTAGTATATGGTGCAATCATTCCAATATGTAATGACACATTCATGTACCCTTCCCCTTCCGGAGTGCCGGACAATCCGGAACCTTCTAGAACATCCCCGATGAAAACACCGGAATCATTCCCGAACTCCGAAACGGGACTTTCCTTATATGAATCTTATTCTCCGGACCATTCCGGATCTCCTCGTGATATCCCGGATCCCATCCGAGACTCCGAACAACATTCGGTCTCTTTCTCATAATACCATAACTACTCAAACAACGTCGAATCCTTAAGTGTGTCTCCCTACGGTTCGTGAATTATGCGGACATGATCGAGACACTTCTCCGAACAATAACCAATAGAGGAATCTGGAAATTCATATGGCTCCCACATATTTCTACGATTACTTTGCGATCGAATGAACCACTTACATACGATACCAATTTCCCTTTGTCTCACGATATATTACTTATCCGAGGTTATGATCGTCGGTATCTCTGCATACCTAGTTCAACCTCGTTACTGATAAGTACTCTTTTCTCGTTCCCGTGATATGTGATCCCTTGTGACCAAGTCACATGCTTGCAAGCCAATTGGATGACATTTCACCGAGAGGGCCCAGAGTATATCTATCCGTCATATGGATGGACAAATCCCACTCTTGATCCATGTGTTTCAACCAATACTTTCCGAACACTCAATGCCACCTTTATAGCCACCCAGTTACGGTGTGGTGTTTGATGTTATCAAAGCATCCATCCGGTAAAGGTGATATGCATGATCTCATGGTCGAAGGAATTAGGTTACTATGTATCAGAAAGCATATAGCAATTGAACTATTGAAATGACTTGATCTTTATGCTACGCTTATCTATAGGAGTATGTCCATCACATCATTCTCCTAATGATATGACCCTGTTGTTAATAACATCTCTATGTTCATGATCAGGAAACAATGATCATATATTAACCAACAAGCTAGTTTAACAAGAGGCTTTACTAGGGACTCTTATTTTAGTTTACAAATCACACAAGTATTAATGTTTCCGGTTAATACAATTATAGCATGGTATGTAAACATTTATCATAAGTGTGAAGATATGATAATAACCACTTTATTATTGCCTCTTGGGCATATCTCCAACAGTCTCCCACTTGCACTAGAGTCAATAATCTAGTTTCGAACCTTTGTGTATATAACACCTATGGCTTTCCGGTGTTGTATGTACACGATTGCTAGTGGTCAACTGATCTCCGGATCTGACACTTCCAGGTCCGTGTGTAATTGCATGTCTTTGCGTCTCTACGCATCACTCATTCTCTAATGAGATGGCTTTGTATAAATTTGGTCTTTCGGTGTGACCTTTAGCTCTTTGGGTTTAAAACATGTTGATAATATTGTCGCACAATATATCTTCATAGTATTATCCCACTGTGAACTACACCTAGTTTGATAACAAACTACTTGACACAAATGCCCTCTTTTGCTGCTATAATAGCAGTCATATACTTAGCCTTTTGTTGTAGTATCTGTCACAATGTCTTAACTTTGGAAATCATCCAAATCCATTATGGAACTCACTTTCCATTATATTGTGCCACCCTTAATTTAGATTGAGATAAACTTAATTTGTACTTTGTGACAAAACTAGTATCAATGTAGTACTCTTACAATGAACTAACCATCTATTTGTCACTTCTACAAATATTATACTCTTAGTTCTTTCAAAAAGATCATAAGAATATCCTTACTATTGTCCAATGATCATCTTACGAATCATTCTGGTATATGCTCACAACATTTAGAGCATAGGACATATCTGGATTTGTACATATCACAGTATGATTGATATAAATACTTTTTGTGATTTCATACATCAAGTATCAATCTATACTTGATTATTCGTTTCACTTTACCAAATGTCAATACACTTGAATATATCATCAACATTGAACTCATTCAATCCTTTCTGTGCGACAAGAACCTCTCTTGTAGTTTCTATATTGAACTCATTCAATATCTTGTCTATGTACTTCTGGCACAACCATATTAGCGTCTATTGATGCCAAATATTTGGGTTTTGCCTAAGTCTTTCATCGGGATGAAATTCTTAATATGTGTTAATAAAATATACATTATTTCCAATCAACAATATGTCTTCCACATAATGTATTAGAAACATGTCTTAGCGCTCCCACTTAATTTCTTGCAAATGCAAGCATCTTCATTGTCTCTGATGAAATTAAACCCTTTTAACAGTTTCATCATAGTGAAGATTCCAACTCCGCTATGCTCACTCTAACCATTGAAGTTTGCATATGCTTTTAGCATCCTTTGAATTAACAAAACCCTATGGACCGTGTTATGCACATGTCCTAGGTAACGATTCTATTAGAAGAACTTGTTTTGTTTATTCAACTACCATATAACAAATTATATGTAGTGGTTGCTACATTAATCCGTCTAGACTAAATATCACTATGACAGATCAAATCTTGTCATAGTCAACCTTTGAACATTGTTGTGAACTCTTTCTCAACATGTCGACTATTTCATAGATGTAAAACATCCATGTCTATTTCTTTATAGATCCAGACACAACTGTAAGGTCTTACACCTTTCTCGAGGGTCCTTCAAGTTCAAAACTTGATTTCTCGTGTATGGAACTATCACGGATTTTATGGCTTCAAGCCATTTGACGGAGTCAGGGCCCATCATCGCTTCTTTGCATGTAGTCGGTTCATTATTCTTAAATAATGATTCAACCCTCAAATCTTGGTATTTGATTGTTTACCCGATCTACTTGTTTCAATAGGAACTTAGATCTCCGTGACCACAACATTTGAGGCACGTGAGCCATGAGCATTGTTGCCGCCTCCGGAACACTTTTCGGCGCTTCGCAACTTTGCACATACAGCTAAGGTTCTTTTAACCTTATCAAAGTTCTATTGTCCTCCCACTTAACTTTTCACGAAAAATTCCTTCCAAAAGAAACTTGACGTTCTAAGCAACAAACACTTTTGTCTCCGGTGTTTATGGAGGAATACTTAATAGTCATACAAAGACAGGTTCATCCGACTTTGGTTGCAAAACATCTTTCTTATGCATAGCATACCAATGTTTAAGAAAGGACAACTTGGGTTTTATCCCAAACCATAACTTTATATGGTGTCATTTCAACGGATTACGATGGAGCTCTTTTCAGTGGAAAAACGGTAATCCCTAAAGCTTTTAATCTTTAAAATATAATGGCAGTTTTATAAATTATACCTTTGATCTTACCATGTCAAACAAGGTTTAATTACATATCTCGAACGCTCCATACACTTATGGTGTTTCGGGAAAATGCAAATCCACGGAACGATTCCTTAAATCTTAGGTATTATGCTAAACTTGTAACTCAAATATCTTCCTTTATGATCTTATCATAAACTATTTATATTCTTGTTACAATGATTTTGCACTTCATCTTGAAAGTCTTTGAACTCTTCAAATATTTCACACTTCATCCTTATTAAGTAAATATTCATATATTCACTCAAATTTTCGGAGAAAGCATATGAAGTTGAAATCCATCGCTCTTGACTACACATAATGGATTTCATACAACAATATGTACAAGTTCCAATAAGCTAGTCATTCGTTCCCTTTTGGCCTATGAACGAAGTTTTAATTATCTCTAGGAAAGTTTCACAAGCGTCATTTGATCAAAAATCAGAAGACTCCAAAATTCCATCCACATGGAGTTTCTTCATGTTATCTTTCCAATATAATTCAAACAGCGATGTCACTTCCTAAGTGATCTTTCAATCAATTTGTCTTTCGACATTTTAGCACTAGTTTTATGGATGTGATTTCTCCAACGAGATTTGTGAATCATCCATCTTTTATGGATTACGGAAATTATTTGAACAACCCTTTTGTTCTCATAATACCTGATAAAACAAATCTTGAAGGCAAGCTTTGATGTTTAACGAGCAACACAATAACCCTTTATTTTGTTCTCGATGAACATCATCACATATTCTTTAGGCCATTGTAGTTCATGAATTGTGTTGTTTCGTATGACGATTCACACCAACAAATTCAGTATCAAATACTGAAGAACCACATTGTTTAATAAGCAAAGAATATTTCCATACCATGTATATCATCTATATACTTAAACTGAACAATTCTAGTCTTTTCTTTTCTGCCATATATTTATGATATTCTCTTTCAATATTTCCTTTTCTGTTTGAAAGAATCTATCAACATCAATAGTGGAGTCATACATATGACATATAGTCCAAAGTGTGTATAATTAAATACCAATGTCTTTGGACTTGCACTTTGAAGTAGATCACCATCATCAAAAGTTTGGTATTCTTTCAAATTCCTTTCTTTAGTAATCTCTTGGTGTAGTAAACATTTTACATACATCAAATATTCACCCTTATCATGGAATCATCCATGATCAAGCTACTTTTAGCTTATAACGATGAATTATGAGTATAATGTTGCTATCCAAAACCTTTTGGAGGATTAGGACAACAAGTGTCTCCAACCTTTTTGCAAACTCTCATCAAATATGAGAACATGACTTTTGCCATATTATACTCTATCATGTTGCAACCAAAACTTCGTTTCAGATATCACAATATCTTCCACACATCATGGTTTCTGAAACAACTCTTTCAGATCCTAGATAACCTTGATATTAAGAGAATCCTTTGAATATCAAGAATCATGGAGACAAACATGATACTTATATACTAACATTTGGAATTGTTACTCTTGATTTAATACTAATTATTAAACTTCATGGAGTAACCGGAACTTACTGAAAGTTTGCAATAGGACTTTTAAACTTTAGATTAACACTTCAAAACAATACGATACCAGTTCGTAAAGTAACTAACCAGAATTCTATAGTTCTATCATCTCAATTATAACTAAGCGCAAGGTGGTAAACGGATGCCAATGACTACAACAACTATGCAAATTCACTTTGATTTAGTTTATGATAAATTGAGTTCTAATTAATAATTAAATTAATCTAGGTGAACTCCCACTCAAAACAATATCCCTCACATTGTTTTAGTGATCACACGAACCAAATCCACCACATCAAAACCGATCATCACGAGAGTTGATGTAGCTTCAATGGCGAACAATCAACATGTTCATCATATCTACTATATGACTCATGCTTTACCTTTCGGTGATCCGTGTTCCTGAGGCCATGTCTGTACATGCTAGGCTCGTCAAGATCAAACCTTAGCTACCGCATAAGCAAATCTGGCTTGCTTACGTTGTATTCACCCGCGGAATCAAAGACACCCGATCATCACGTGGTGCTTCGAAGTAGCAAGCTTTGGCAACAGTGCATACTAAGGGTGAACACTTTAGAACTTGAAATTTATGTGTATGAGGGATCATCTTATAATGCTACCGTCGTCTACTAAGCAATACAAGATGCATAAAGGATTAACATCACATGCAATTCATAATATGTGATATGATATGGCCTTTCTTCTTTGTGCTTTCGATCTCCATCTTCAAGCACGAACATGATCTCCATCATCACCGGCATAGCATCAAGGTCAATGATGCTTCTTCATGGTTGTCGTCCACCAGCATCAACTATTACAACTATTTTGAATAGACACGCAGGTCTTAACAGAAATTAAAGACAACCATATGGCTCCTGCCGGTTGCCAACTTACAATAAGGAACATTGCATACATCAAATATAATCACAATCATGGCCATATCACATCACTGCACACCCCTGCAAAACAAAGTTAGACGTCTCTACTTTCTTTGCATGTTTTACGTGGTTTGGGGCTTTCAATAAGTGTCGTTCTAACTTACGAACAAGAACCACAACATTGATACTAGTATTGTTAATCACCCGTTGTAAATTGGATCTTAACTATGCTAGGAGAAACAGGCACCCGCAAAGCCACTTATGCAATACAAGTTGCATGTCAAGCGTGGAGCAAGTCTCATGAACGATGTCATGTAAGGTTAGCCCGGGCCGCTTCATCCCAACATACCGCAAGATACAAAGTACACAAGAAGCAATCGACAATAAAAGCATCAACGCCCACAATGACCATTGTGTTCTACTCGTGCAACAGATCTACATATAGACACGGCTCTGATACCACTGAAGGGGTTCGTAGCATGGAAAACAAAATTTTTCTATCGCATACAAACAAACAAGCCAAGATCTATCTACTAGATTGTAGCAACGAGTCGATAGTGGAACTCACCCTCGAAGATTCCAAAGCGGTTAACGAGAGCAGATTCTCGTGGGTGATGTAGTCGTACTCTTTCCGATCTCAAGATCGCGTAGACGATCCTTCCGGCGCCACGTTCCAGCAGCGCTCCCGCAGTCGGTCACACGTTCGGTACTCGACGAAGACCTTCCTCTCCCTTGTTCCAGCAGGCAGCGGAGGTTGTAGCACTCTCCTCGCGATTCCGGCAGCACAACGGCGTGGTACCGGAAGTAGAGGGGAGATCCCGCAGGGCTTTGCCTTAAGCCGGTGCGAGTATGGTGGAGCTTATGAGAGAGGCTATTAGTGGTCTAGTAATTAGACACACCAATTAGAAGGCTCTAAACCAATTAGAAGGCTCTAAACCGAAATAGCTCTAAACCGGGGTTTAGGTCTAGGGTTTAGATTAGAGGATAGGAACTTGTGTGTCTAGGAGGGGAGCCCTGCCCCTCCTTATATAGGTGGGAGGGCTGGCCGGCCAAGGGGAGGGAGTGGAGTCCCTCCCCAACTCGGCTTGGGTGGGGCGCCGGCTTGGGGAGGACTCCCTCCCCAACTCGGCTTCACCTCCTCCTCTTTTCCCACTTCCCAAAATTGCCGTTTGACTTTCAAACTAGCCGTTTGACTTTTCAATTTAGGATTTAAATAAACCCTTTATTTTGGACAGCGAGAACACTTAGTATATGATGCAATCATTCCAATATGTAATGACACATTCATGTACCCTTCCCCTTCCGGAGTGCCGGACAATCCGGAACCTTCTAGAACATCCCCGATGAAAACACCGGAATCATTCCCGAACTCCGAAACGGGACTTTCCTTATATGAATCTTATTCTCCGGACCATTCCGGATCTCCTCGTGATATCCCGGATCCCATCCGAGACTCCGAACAACATTCGGTCTCTTTCTCATAATACCATAACTACTCAAACAACGTCGAATCCTTAAGTGTGTCTCCCTACGGTTCGTGAATTATGCGGACATGATCGAGACACTTCTCCGAACAATAACCAATAGAGGAATCTGGAAATTCATATGGCTCCCACATATTTCTACGATTACTTTGCGATCGAATGAACCACTTACATACGATACCAATTTCCCTTTGTCTCACGATATATTACTTATCCGAGGTTATGATCGTCGGTATCTCTGCATACCTAGTTCAACCTCGTTACTGATAAGTACTCTTTTCTCGTTCCCGTGATATGTGATCCCTTGTGACCAAGTCACATGCTTGCAAGCCAATTGGATGACATTTCACCGAGAGGGCCCAGAGTATATCTATCCGTCATATGGATGGACAAATCCCACTCTTGATCCATGTGTTTCAACCAATACTTTCCGAACACTCAATGCCACCTTTATAGCCACCCAGTTACGGTGTGGTGTTTGATGTTATCAAAGCATCCATCCGGTAAAGGTGATATGCATGATCTCATGGTCGAAGGAATTAGGTTACTATGTATCAGAAAGCATATAGCAATTGAACTATTGAAATGACTTGATCTTTATGCTACGCTTATCTATAGGAGTATGTCCATCACATCATTCTCCTAATGATATGACCCTGTTGTTAATAACATCTCTATGTTCATGATCAGGAAACAATGATCATATATTAACCAACAAGCTAGTTTAACAAGAGGCTTTACTAGGGACTCTTATTTTAGTTTACAAATCACACAAGTATTAATGTTTCCGGTTAATACAATTATAGCATGGTATGTAAACATTTATCATAAGTGTGAAGATATGATAATAACCACTTTATTATTGCCTCTTGGGCATATCTCCAACAGGACCCATGTGTGGTTTGTGGAAAAGAACACACATGCAATGACTCTAGTGGTTGATCCATGTTTCTTTGACGAAATAACACACATGCAATGACTCTAGTGGTTGATCCATGTGTGGTTTGTGAAAAGAACACACATGCAATGACTCTAGTGTTGGTTTTAGTATCAGAACACACATGTAATGACTCTAGTGGTTGATCCATGTGTGGTTTGTGGAAATAACACACATGCAATGACTAGTGGTTGATCCATATGTGGTTTGTGGAAAGACCACACATGCATTGACCACTGGTGGATGCATGTGTGGTTTGTGGAAAAGAACACACATGCAATGACTCTAGTGCTGGTTTGTGGTTTTAGTATAAGAACAAACATGCAATGACTCTAGTGGTTGATCCATGTGTGGTTTGTGGAAGAACACACATGCAATGACTAGTGGTTGATCCATATGTGGTTTATGGAAAGAACACACATGCAATGACTCTAGTGGTTGATCCATGTTTGTTTGTGGAAATAACACACATGCAATGACTCTAGTGGTTGATCCATGTGTGGTTTGTGAAAAGAACACACTTGCAATGACCCTGGTTGATCCATGTGTGGTTTCTGGAAATAACACACATGCAATGACTCTAGTGGTTGATCCATGTGTGGTTTGTGGAAAGAACACACATGCAATTACCACTGGTGGATCCATGTGTGGTTTGTGGAAAAGAACACACATGCAATGACTCTAGTGGTTGATCCATGTTTGTTTGTGGAAAGAACACGCATGCAATAACCACTGGTGGATCCATGTTTGTTTTAGTGTAAGAACACACATGCAATGACTCTAGTACTGGTTTGTGGTTTTAGTATAAGAACACACATGCAATGACGATAGTGGTTGATCCATGTGTGGTTTGTGGAAATAACACACATGCAATGACCACTGGTGGATCCATGTGTGGTTTCTGGAAAGAAAACACATGCAATGACTCTAGGGGTTGATCCATGTTTGGTTTGTGGAAAGAACACACATGCAATGACCACTGGTGGATCCATCTGTGGTTTGAGGAAAAGAACACACATGCAATGAATCTAGTGGTTGATCCAAGTTTTTTTGTGGAAATAACACACATGCAATGACTCTAGTGGTTGATCCATGTGTGGTTTGTGAAAAGAACACACATGCAATGACTCTAGTGGTTGATCCATGTGTGGTTTGTGGAAATAACACACATGCAATGTCTTGTGGTTGATCCATATGTGGTTTGTGGAAAGAACACACATGCAATGACCACTGGTGAATGCATGTGTGGTTTGTGGAAAATAACACACATGCAATGACTCTAGTGGTTGATCCATGTTTCTTTGTCGAAATAACACACATGCAATGACTCTAGTGGTTGATCCATGTGTGGTTTGTGAAAAGAACACACATGCAATGAATCTAGTGTTGGTTTTAGTATAAGAACACACATGTAATGACTCTAGTGGTTGATCCATATGTGGTTTGTGGAAAGAACACACATGCAATGACCACTGGTGGATGCATGTGTGGTTTGTGGAAAAGAACACACATGCAATGACTCTAGTGCTGGTTTGTGGTTTTAGGATAAGAACAAACATGCAATGACTCTAGTGGTTGATCCATGTGTGGTTTGTGGAAGAACACATATGCAATGACTAGTGGTTGATCCATATGTGGTTTGTGGAAAGAACACACATGCAATGACTCTAGTGGTTGATCCATGTTTGTTTGTGGAAATAACACACATGCAATGACTCTAGTGGTTGATCCATGTGTGGTTTGTGAAAAGAACACACTTGCAATGACCCTGGTTGATCCATGTGTGGTTTTTGGAAATAACACACATGCAATGACTCTAGTGGTTGATCCATGTGTGGTTTGTGGAAAGAACACACATGCAATGACCACTGGTGGATCCATGTGTGGTTTGTGGAAAAGAACACACATGCAATGACTCTAGTGGTTAATCCATGTTTGTTTGTGGAAAGAACACGCATGCAATAACCAGTGGTGGATCCATGTTGGTTTTAGTGTAAGAACACACATGCAATGACTCTAGTACTGGTTTGTGGTTTTAGTATAAGAACACACATGCAATGACTCTAGTGCTGATCCATGTGTGGTTTGTGGAAATAACACACATGCAATGACCACTGGTGGATCCATGTGTGGTTTGTGGAAAGAACACACATGCAATAACTCTAGGGGTTGATCCATGTGTGGTTTGTGGAAAGAACACACATGCAATGACCACTGGTGGATCCATGTGTGGTTTGAGGAAAAGAACACACATGCAATGAATCTAGTGGTTGATCCATGTTTGTTTGTGGAAATAAAACACATGCAATGACTCTAGTGGTTGATCCATGTGTGGTTTGTGAAAAGAACACACATGCAATGACTCTGGTTGATCCATGTGTGGTTTGTGGAAATAACACACATGCAATGACTCTAGTGGTTGATCCATGTGTGGTTTGTGGAAAGAACACACATGCAATGACCACTGGTGGACCCATGTGTGGTTTGTGGAAAAGAACACACATGCAATGACTCTAGTGCTTGATCCATGTTTGTTTGTCGAAATAACACACATGCAATGACTCTAGTGGTTTATCCATGTGTGGTTTGTGAAAAGAACACACATGCAATGACTCTAGTGTTGGTTTTAGTACAAGAACACATATGCAATGACTCTAGTGGTTGATCCATGTGTGGTTTGTGGAAATAACACACATGCAATGACTTGTGGTTGAATCATATGTGGTTTGTGGAAAGAACACACATGCAATGACCACTAGTGGATGCATGTGTGGTTTGTGTAAAAGAACACACATGCAATGACTCTAGTGATGGTTTGTGGTTTTAGTATAAGAACAAACATGCAATGACTATAGTGGTTGATCCATGTGTGGTTTGTGGAAAGAACACACATGCAATGACTAGTGGTTGATCCATATGTGGTTTATGGAAAGAACACACATGCAATGACTCTAGTGGTTGATCCATGTTTGTTTGTGGAAATAACACACATGCAATGACTTTAGTGGTTGATCCATGTGTGGTTTGTGAAAAGAACACACATGCAATGACCCTTGTTGATCCATGTGTGGTTTTTGGAAATAACCCACATGCAATGACTCTAGTGGTTGATCCATGTGTGGTTTGTGGAAAGAACACACATGCAATGACCACTGGTGGATCCATGTGTGGTTTGTGGAAAAAAATACACATGCAATGACTCTAGTGGTTGATCCATGTTTGTTTGTGGAAATAACACACATGCAAAGACTCTAGTGGTTGATCCATGTGTGGTTTGTGAAAAGAACACACATGCAATGACTCTAGTGTTGGTTTTAGTATAAGAACACAAATCCAATGACTCTAGTGGTTGATCCATGTGTGGTTTGTGGAAATAACACACATGCAATGACTCTAGTGGTTGATCCATGTGTAGTTTGTGGAAAGAACACACATGCAATGACCACTGGTGGATCCATGTGTGGTTTGTGGAAAAGAACACACATGCAATGACTCTAGTGGTTGATCCATGTGTGGTTTATGGAAATAACACACATGCAATGACTCTAGTGGTTGATCCATGTTTGTTTGTGGAAATAACACACATGCAATGACTCTAGTGGTTGATCCATGTGTGGTTTGTGAAAAGAACACGCATGCAATGACCCTGGTTGATCCATATGTGGTTTTTGGAAATAACACACATGCAATGACTCTAGTGGTTGATCCATGTGTGGTTTGTGGAAAGAACACACATGCAATGACCACTGGTGGATCCATGTGTGGTTTGAGGAAAAAACACACATGCAATGACTCTAGTGGTTGATCCATGTTTGTTTGTGGAAATAACACACATGCAAAGACTCTAGTGGTTGATCCATGTGTGGTTTGTGAAAAGAACACACATGCAATGACTCTAGTGTTGGTTTTAGTATAAGAACACAAATCCAATGACTCTAGTGGTTGATCCATGTGTGGTTTGTGGAAAGAACACACATGCAATGACCACTGGTGGACCCATGTGTGGTTTGTGGAAAAGAACACACATGCAATGACTCCAGTGGTTGATCCATGTTTGTTTGTCGAAATAACACACATGCAATGACTCTAGTGGTTGATCCATGTGTGGTTTGTGAAAAGAACACACATGCAATGACTCTAGTGTTGGTTTTAGTATAAGAACACACATGCAATGACTCTAGTGGTTGATCCATGTGTGGTTTGTGGAAATAACACACATGCAATGACTTGTGGTTGATCCATATGTGGTTTGTGGAAAGAATACACATGCAATGACCACTGGTGGATGCATGTGTGGTTTGTGGAAAAGAACACACATGCAATGACTCTAGTGCTGGTTTGTGGTTTTAGTATAAGAACAAACATGCAATGACTCTAGTGGTTGATCCATGTGTGGTTTGTGGAAGAACACACATGCAATGACTAGTGGTTGATCCATATGTGGTTTGTGGAAAGAACACACATGCAATGACTCTAGTGGTTGATCCATGTTTGTTTGTGGAAATAACACACATGCAATGACTCTAGTGGTTGATCCATGTGTGGTTTTTGTGAAAAGAACACACATGCAATGACCCTGGTTGATCCATGTGTGGGTTTTGGAAATAACACACATGCAATGACTCTAGTGGTTGATCCATGTGTGGTTTGTGGAAAAAACACACATGCAATGACCACTGGTGGATCCATGTGTGGTTTGTGGAAAAGAACACACATGCAATGACTCTAGTCGTTGATCCATGTTTGTTTGTGGAAATAACACACATGCAATGACTCTAGTGGTTGATCCATGTGTGGTTTGTGAAAAGAACACACATGCAATGACTCTAGTGTTGGTTTTAGTATAAGAACACACATGCAATGACTCTAGTGGTTGATGCATGTGTGGTTTGTGGAAAGAACACACATGCAATGACCACTCGTTGATCCATGTGTGGTTTGTCGAAAGAACACACATGCAATGACCACTGGTTGATGCATGTGTGGTTTGTGGAAAAGAACACACATGCAATGAATCTAGTGCTGGTTTGTGGTTTTAGTATAAGAACAAACATGCAATGACTCTAGTGGTTGATCCATGTGTGGTTTGTGGAAGAACACACATGCAATCTCTAGTGGTTGATCCATGTGTGGTTTGTGGAAAGAACACACATGCAAAGACTCTAGTGGTTGATCCATGTGTGGTTTGTTGAAAGAACACACATGCAATGACTGTAGTACTGGTTTGTGGTTTTAGTATAAGAACACACATGCAATGACTCTAGTGGTTGATCCATGTGTGGTTTGTGGAAAGAACACACATGCAATGACTCTAGTGGTTGATCCATGTTTGTTTGTGGAAATAACACACATGCAATGACTCTAGTGGTTGATCCATGTGTGGTTTGTGAAAATAACACACATGCAATGACCCTAGTTGATCCATGTGTGGTTTTTGGAAATAACACACATGCAATGACTCTAGTGGTTGATCCATGTGTGGTTTGTGGAAAGAACACACATGCAATGACCACTGGTGGATCCATGTGTGGTTTGTGGAAAAGAACACACATGCAATGACTCTAGTGGTTGATCCATGTTTGTTTGTGGAAAGAACACGCATGCAATAACCACTGGTGGATCCATGTTGGTTTTAGTGTAAGAACACACATGCAATGACTCTAGTACTGGTTTGTGGTTTTAGTATAAGAACACACATGCAATGACTCTAGTGCTGATCCATGTGTGGTTTGTGGAAATAACACACATGCAATGACCATTGGTGGATCATGTGTGGTTTGTGGAAAGAACACACATGCAATGACTCTAGGGGTTGATCCATGTGTGGTTTGTGGAAAGAACACACATGCAATGACCACTGGTGGATCCATGTGTGGTTTGAGGAAAAGAACACACATGCAATGAATCTAGTGGTTGATCCATGTTTGTTTGTGGAAATAACACACATGCAATGACTCTAGTGGTTCATCCATGTGTGGTTTGTGAAAAGAACACACATGCAATGACTCTGGTTGATCCGTGTGTGGTTTGTGGAAATAACACACATGCAATGACTCTAGTGGTTGATCCATGTGTGGTTTGTTGAAAGAACACACATGCAATGACCACTGGTGGACCCATGTGTGGTTTGTGGAAAAGAACACACATGCAATGACTCTAGTGGTTGATCCATGTTTGTTTGTCGAAATAACACACATGCAATGACTCTAGTGGTTGATCCATGTGTGGTTTGTGAAAAGAACACACATGCAATGACTCTAGTGTTGGTTTTAGTACAAGAACACACATGCAATGACTCTAGTGGTTGATCCATGTGTGGTTTGTGGAAATAACACACATGCAATGACTAGTGGTTGAATCATATGTGGTTTGTGGAAAGAACACACATGCAATGACCACTGGTGGATGCATGTGTGGTTTGTGTAAAAGAACATACATGCAATGACTCTAGTGCTGGTTTGTGGTTTTAGTATAAGAACAAACATGCAATGACTATAGTGGTTGATCCATGTGTGGTTTGTGGAAAGAACACACATGCAATGACTAGTGGTTGATCCATATGTGGTTTATGGAAAGAACACACATGCAATGACTCTAGTGGTTGATCCATGTTTGTTTGTGGAAATAACACACATGCAATGACTCTAGTGGTTGATCCATGTGTGGTTTGTGAAAAGAACACACATGCAATGACCCTTGTTGATCCATGTGTGGTTTTTGGAAATAACACACATGCAATGACTCTAGTGGTTGATCCATGTGTGGTTTGTGGAAAGAACACACATGCAATGACCACTGGTGGATCCATGTGTGGTTTGTGGAAAAAAACACACATGCAATGACTCTAGTGGTTGATCCATGTTTGTTTGTTGAAATAACACACATGCAAAGACTCTAGTGGTTGATCCATGTGTGGTTTGTGAAAAGAACACACATGCAATGACTCTAGTGTTGGTTTTAGTATAAGAACACAAATCCAATGACTCTAGTGGTTGATCCATGTGTGGTTTGTGGAAATAACACACATGCAATGACTAGTGGTTGAATCATATGTGGTTTGTGGAAAGAACACACATGCAATGACCACTGGTGGATGCATGTGTGGTTTGTGTAAAAAAACACACATGCAATGACGCTAGTACTGGTTTGTGGTTTTAGTATAAGAACACACATGCAATGACTCTAGTGGTTCATCCATGTGTGGTTTGTGAAAACAACACACATGCAATGACTCTAGTTGATCCATGTGTGGTTTGTGGAAATAACACACATGCAATGACTCTAGTGGTTGATCCATGTGTGGTTTGTTGAAAGAACACACATGCAATGACCACTGGTGGACCCATGTGTGGTTTGTGGAAAAGAACACACATGCAATGACTCTAGTGGTTGATCCATGTTTGTTTGTCGAAATAACACACATGCAATGACTCTAGTGGTTGATCCATGTGTGGTTTGTGAAAAGAACACACATGCAATGACTCTAGTGTTGGTTTTAGTACAAGAACACACATGCAATGACTCTAGTGGTTGATCCATGTGTGGTTTGTGGAAATAACACACATGCAATGACTAGTGGTTGAATCATATGTGGTTTGTGGAAAGAACACACATGCAATGACCACTGGTGGATCCATGTGTGGTTTGTGTAAAAGAACACACATGCAATGACTCTAGTGCTGGTTTGTGGTTTTAGTATAAGAACAAACATGCAATGACTATAGTGGTTGATCCATGTGTGGTTTGTGGAAAGAACACACATGCAATGACTAGTGGTTGATCCATATGTGGTTTATGGAAAGAACACACATGCAAAGACTCTAGTGGTTGATCCATGTTTGTTTGTGGAAATAACACACATGCAATGACTCTAGTGGTTGATCCATGTGTGGTTTGTGAAAAGAACACACATGCAATAACCCTTGTTGATCCATGTGTGGTTTTTGGAAATAACACACATGCAATGACTCTAGTGGTTGATCCATGTGTGGTTTGTGGAAAGAACACACATGCAATGACCACTGGTGGATCCATGTGTGGTTTGTGGAAAAAAACACACATGCAATGACTCTAGTGGTTGATCCATGTTTGTTTGTGGAAATAACACACATGCAAAGACTCTAGTGGTTGATCCATGTGTGGTTTGTGAAAAGAACACACATGCAATGACTCTAGTGTTGGTTTTAGTATAAGAACACAAATCCAATGACTCTAGTGGTTGATCCATGTGTGGTTTGTGGAAATAACACACATGCAATGACTAGTGGTTGAATCAGATGTGGTTTGTGGAAAGAACACACATGCAATGACCACTGGTGGATGCATGTGTGGTTTGTGTAAAAGAACACACATGCAATGACTCTAGTGCTGGTTTGTGGTTTTAGTATAAGAACAAACATGCAATGACTATAGTGGTTGATCCATGTGTGGTTTGTGGAAAGAACACACATGCAATGACTAGTGGTTGATCCATATGTGGTTTATGGAAAGAACACACATGCAATGACTCTAGTGGTTGATCCATGTTTGTTTGTGGAAATAACACACATGCAATGACTCTAGTGGTTGATCCATGTGTGGTTTGTGAAAAGAACACACATGCAATGACCCTTGTTGATCCATGTGTGGTTTTTGGAAATAACACACATGCAATGACTCTAGTGGTTGATCCATGTGTGGTTTGTGGAAGGAACACACATGCAATGACCACTGGTGGATCCATGTGTGGTTTGTGGAAAAAAACACACATGCAATGACTCTAGTGGTTGATCCATGTTTGTTTGTGGAAATAACACACATGCAAAGACTCTAGTGGTTGATCCATGTGTGGTTTGTGAAAAGAACACACATGCAATGACTCTAGTGTTGGTTTTAGTATAAGAACAAAAATCCAATGACTCTAGTGGTTGATCCATGTGTGGTTTGTGGAAATAACACACATGCAATGACTCTAGTGGTTGATCCATGTGTGGTTTGTGGAAAGAACACACATGCAATGACCGCTGGTGGATCCATGTGTGGTTTGTGGAAAAGAACACACATGCAATGACTCTAGTGGTTGATCCATGTGTGGTTTATGGAAATAACACACATGCAATGACTCTAGTGGTTGATCCATGTTTGTTTGTGGAAATAACACACATGCAATGACTCTAGTGGTTGATCCATGTGTGGTTTGTGAAAAGAACACGCATGCAATGACCCTGGTTGATCCATATGTGGTTTTTGGAAATAACACACATGCAATGACTCTAGTGGTTGATCCATGTGTGGTTTGTGGAAATAACACACATGCAATGACCACTGGTGGATCCATGTGTGGTTTGTGGAAAAAACACACATGCAATGACTCTAGTGGTTGATCCATGTTTGTTTGTGGAAATAACACACATGCAAAGACTCTAGTGGTTGATCCATGTGTGGTTTGTGAAAAGAACACACATGCAATGACTCTAGTGTTGGTTTTAGTATAAGAACACAAATCCAATGACTCTAGTGGTTGATCCATGTGTGGTTTGTGGAAAGAACACACATGCAATGACCACTGGTGGACCCATGTGTGGTTTGTGGAAAAGAACACACATGCAATGACTCCAGTGGTTGATCCATGTTTGTTTGTCGAAATAACACACATGCAATGACTCTAGTGGTTGATCCATGTGTGGTTTGTGAAAAGAAAACACATGCAATGACTCTAGTGTTGGTTTTAGTATAAGAACACACATGCAATGACTCTAGTGGTTGATCCATGTGTGGTTTGTGGAAATAACACACATGCAATGACTTGTGGTTGATCCATATGTGGTTTGTGGAAAGAACACACATGCAATGACCACTGGTGGATGCATGTGTCGTTTGTGGAAAAGAACACACATGCAATGACTCTAGTGCTGGTTTGTGGTTTTAGTATAAGAACAAACATGCAATGACTCTAGTGGTTGATCCATGTGTGGTTTGTGGAAGAACACACATGCAATGACTAGTGGTTGATCCATATGTGGTTTGTGGAAAGAACACACATGCAATGACTCTAGTGGTTGATCCATGTTTGTTTGTGGAAATAACACACATGCAATGACTCTAGTGGTTGATCCATGTGTGGTTTGTGAAAACAACACACATGCAATAACCCTGGTTGATCCATGTGTGGGTTTTGGAAATAACACACATGCAATGACTCTAGTGGTTGATCCATGTGTGGTTTGTGGAAAGAACACACATGCAATGACCACTGGTGGATCCATGAGTGGTTTGTGGAAAAGAACACACATGCAATGACTCTAGTGGTTGATCCATGTTTGTTTGTGGAAATAACACACATGCAATGACTCTAGTGGTTGATCCATGTGTGGTTTGTGAAAAGAACACACATGCAATGACTCTAGTGTTGGTTTTAGTATAAGAACACACATGCAATGACTCTAGTGGTTGATGCATGTGTGGTTTGTGGAAAGAACACACATGCAATGACCACTGGTGGATCCATGTGTGGTTTGTGGAAAAGAACACACATGCAATGACTCTAGCGGTTGACCCATGTTTGTTTGTGGAAATAACACACATGCAATGACTCTAGTGGTTGATCCATGTGTGGTTTGTGGAAAGAACACGCATGCAATGACCACTGGTGGATCCATGTTGGTTTTAGTGTAGGAACACACATGCAATGACTCTAGTACTGGTTTGTGGTTTTAGTATAAGAACACACATGCAATGACTCTAGTGGTTGATCCATGTGTGGTTTGTGGAAATAACACACATGCAATGACCACTGGTGGATCCATGTGTGGTTTGTGGAAAGAACACACATGCAATGACTCTAGGGGTTGATCCATGTGTGGTTTGTGGAAAGAACACACATGCAATGACCACCGGTGGATCCATGTGTGGTTTGTGGAAAAGAACACACATGCAATGAATCTAGTGGTTGATCCATGTTTTTTTGTGGAAATAACACATATGCAATGACTCTAGTGGTTGATCCAGGTGTGGTTTGTGGAAATAACACACATGCAATGACTCTAGTGGTTGATCCATGTGTGGTTTGTGGAAAGAACACACATGCAATGACCACTGGTGGACCCATGTGTGGTTTGTGGAAAAGAACACACATGCAATGACTCTAGTGGTTGATCCATGTTTGTTTGTGGAACTAACACACATGCAATGACTCTAGTGGTTGATCCATGTGTGGTTTGTGAAAAGAACACACATGCGATGACTTTAGTGTTGGTTTTAGTATAAGAACACACATGCAATGACTCTAGTGGTTGATCCATGCGTGGTTTGTGGAAAGAACACACGTGCAATGACCACTGGTGGAACCATGTGTGGTTTGTGGAAAAGAACACACATGCAATGACTCTAGTGGTTGATCCATGTTTGTTTGTCGAAATAACACACATGCAATGACTCTAGTAGTTGATCCATGTGTGGTTTGTGAAAAGAACACACATGCAATGACTAGTGTTGGTTTTAGTATAAGAACACACATGCAATGACTCTTGTGGTTGATCCATGTGCCGTTTGTGGAAATAACACACATGCAATGACTTGTGGTTGATCCATATGTGGTTTGTGGAAAGAACACACATGCAATGACCACTGGTGGATGCATGTGTGGTTTGTGGAAAAGAACACACATGCAATGACTCTAGTGCTGGTTTGTGCTTTTAGTATAAGAACAAACATGCAATGACTCTAGTGGTTGATCCATGTGTGGTTTGTGGAAGAACACACATGCAATGACTAGTGGTTGATCCATATGTGGTTTGTGGAAAGAACACACATGCAATGACTCTAGTGGTTGATCCATGTTTGTTTGTGGAAATAACACACATGCAATGACTCTAGTGGTTGATCCATGTGTGGTTTGTGAAAACAACACACATGCAATAACCCTGGTTGATCCATGTGTGGGTTTTGGAAATAACACACATGCAATGACTCTAGTGGTTGATCCATGTGTGGTTTATGGAAAGAACACACATGCAATGACCACTCGTGGATCCATGAGTGGTTTGTGGAAAAGAACACACATGCAATGACTCTAGTGGTTGATCCATGTTTGTTTGTGGAAATAACACACATGCAATGACTCTAGTGGTTGATCCATGTGTGGTTTGTGAAAAGAACACACATGCAATGACTCTAGTGTTGGTTTTAGTATAAGAACACACATGCAATGACTCTAGTGGTTGATGCATGTGTGGTTTGTGGAAAGAACACACATGCAATGACCACTGGTGGATCCATGTGTGGTTTGTGGAAAAGAACACACATGCAATGACTCTAGTGGTTGACCCATGTTTGTTTGTGGAAATAACACACATGCAATGACTCTAGTGGTTGATCCATGTGTGGTTTGTGGAAAGAACACGCATGCAATGACCACTGGTGGATCCATGTTGGTTTTAGTGTAGGAACACACATGCAATGACTCTAGTACTGGTTTGTGGTTTTAGTATAAGAACACACATGCAATGACTCTAGTGGTTGATCCATGTGTGGTTTGTGGAAATAACACACATGCAATGACCACTGGTGGATCCATGTGTGGTTTGTGGAAAGAACACACATGCAATGACTCTAGGGGTTGATCCATGTGTGGTTTGTGGAAAGAACACACATGCAATGACCACCGGTGGATCCATGTGTGGTTTGTGGAAAAGAACACACATGCAATGAATCTAGTGGTTGATCCATGTTTTTTTGTGGAAATAACACATATGCAATGACTCTAGTGGTTGATCCAGGTGTGGTTTGTGGAAATAACACACATGCAATGACTCTAGTGGTTGATCCATGTGTGGTTTGTGGAAAGAACACACATGCAATGACCACTGGTGGACCCATGTGTGGTTTGTGGAAAAGAACACACATGCAATGACTCTAGTGGTTGATCCATGTTTGTTTGTGGAACTAACACACATGCAATGACTCTAGTGGTTGATCCATGTGTGGTTTGTGAAAAGAACACACATGCGATGACTCTAGTGTTGGTTTTAGTATAAGAACACACATGCAATGACTCTAGTGGTTGATCCATGCGTGGTTTGTGGAAAGAACACACGTGCAATGACCACTGGTGGAACCATGTGTGGTTTGTGGAAAAGAACACACATGCAATGACTCTAGTGGTTGATCCATGTTTGTTTGTCGAAATAACACACATGCAATGACTCTAGTAGTTGATCCATGTGTGGTTTGTGAAAAGAACACACATGCAATGACTAGTGTTGGTTTTAGTATAAGAACACACATGCAATGACTCTTGTGGTTGATCCATGTGCCGTTTGTGGAAATAACACACATGCAATGACTTGTGGTTGATCCATATGTGGTTTGTGGAAAGAACACACATGCAATGACCACTGGTGGATGCATGTGTGGTTTGTGGAAAAGAACACACATGCAATGACTCTAGTGCTGGTTTGTGGTTTTAGTATAAGAACAAACATGCAATGACTCTAGTGGTTGATCCATGTGTGGTTTGTGGAAGAACACACATGCAATGACTAGTGGTTGATCCATATGTGGTTTGTGGAAAGAACACACATGCAATGACTCTAGTGGTTGATCCATGTTTGTTTGTGGAAATAACACACATGCAATGACTCTAGTGGTTGATCCATGTGTGGTTTGTGTAAAGAACACACATGCAATGACCATGGTTGACACATGTGTGGTTTTTGGAAATAACACACATGCAATGACTCTAGTGGTTGATCCATGTGTGGTTTATGGAAAGAACACACATGCAATGACCACTAGTGGATCCATGTGTGGTTTGTGGAAAAGAACACACCTGCAATGACTCTAGTGGTTGATCCATGTTTGTTTGTGGAAATAACACACATGCAATGACTCTAGTGGTTGATCCATGTGTGGTTTGTGAAAATAACACACATGCAATGACTCTAGTGTTGGTTTTAGTATAACAACACACATGCAATGACTCTAGTGGTTGATCCATGTGTAGTTTGTGGAAAGAACACACATGCAATGACCACTGGTGGATCCACGTGTGGTTTGTGGAAAAGAACACACATGCAATGACTCTAGTGGTTGATCCATGTTTGTTTGTGGAAATAACACACATGCAATGACTCTAGTGGTTGATCCATGTGTCGTTTGTGGAAAGAACACACATGCAATGACCACTGGTGGATCCATGTTGGTTTTAGTGTAAGAACACACATGCAGTGACTCTAGTACTGTTTTGTGGTTTTAGTATAAGAACACACCTACAATGACTCTAGTGGTTGATCCATGTGTGGTTTGTGGAAATAACACACATGCAATGACCACTGGTGGATCCATGTGTGGTTTGTGGAAAGAACACACATGCAATGACTCTAGGGGTTGATCCATGTGTGGTTTGTGGAAAGAACACACATGCAATGACCACTGGTGGATCCATGTGTGGTTTGTGGAAAAGAACACACATGCAATGAATGTAGTGGTTGATCCATGTTTGTTTGTGGAAATAACACACATGCAATGACTCTAGTGGTTGATCCATGTGTGGTTTGTGAAAAGAACACACATGCAATGACTCTGGTTGATCCATGTGTGGTTTGTGGAAATAACACACATGCAATGAATCTAGTGGTTGATCCATGTGTGGTTTGTGAAAAGAACACACATGCAATGACCATTGGTGGACCCATGTGTGGTTTGTTGAAAAGAACACGCATGCAATGACTCTAGTGGTTGATCCATGTTTGTTTGTGGAAATAACACACATGCAATGACTCTAGTGGTTGATCCATGTGTTGTTTGTGAAAAGAACACACATGCAATGACTCTAGTGTTGGTTTTAGTATAAGAACACACATGCAATGACTCTAGTGGTTGATCCATGTGTGGTTTGTGGAAATAACACACATGCAATGACTAGTGGTTGATCCATATGTGGTTTGTGGAAAGAACACACATGCAATGACCACTGGTGGATGCATGTGTGGTTTGTGGAAAAGAACACACATGCAATGACTCTAGTGCTGGTTTGTGGTTTTAGTATAAGAACAAACATGCAATGATTCTAGTTGTTGATCCATGTGTGGTTTGTGGAAAGAAAACACATGCAATGAATAGTGGTTGATCCATATGTGGTTTGTGGAAAGAAACATGCAATGACCACTGGTGGATCCATGTGTGGTTTGTCGAAAAGAACACACATGCAATGACTCTAGTGCTGGTTTGTGGTTTTAGTATAAGAACACAGATGTAATGACTCTAGTGGTTAATCCTTGTGTGGTTTGTGGAAAGAACACACATTCAGTGACTCTGGTTGATCCATGTGTGGTTTGTGGAAGTAACACACATGCAATGACCACTGGTGGATCCATGTGTGGTTTGTGGAAAAGAACACACATGCAATGACGCTAGTACTGGTTTGTGGTTTTAGTATAAGAACACACATGCAATGACTCTAGTGGATGATCCATGTGTGGTTTGTGGAAAGAACACAAGTGCAATGACTCTGGTTGATCCATGTGTGGTTTGTGGAAAGAACACACATGCAATGACCACTGGTTGATCCATGTGTGGTTTGTGGAAAAGAACACACATACAATGACTCTAGTACTGGTTTGTGGTTTTAGTATAAGAACACACATGTAATGACTCTAGTGGTTGATCCATGTGTGGTTTGTGGAAATAACACACATGCAATGACTCTAGTGGTTGATCCATGTGTGGTTTGTGGAAAGAACACACATGAAATGACCACTGGTGGATCCATGTGTGGTTTGTGGAAAAGAACACACATGCAATGACTCTAGTGGTTGATCCATGTTTGTTTGTGGAAATAACACACATGCAATGACTCCAGTGGTTGGTCCATGTGTGCTTTGTGGAAAGAACACACGTGCAATGACCACTGGTGGATCCATGTTGGTTTTAGTGTAAGAACACACATGTAATGACTCTAGTACTGGTTTGTGGTTTTAGTATAAGAACACACATGCAATGACTCTAGTGGTTGATCCATGTGTGGTTTGTGGAAATAACACACATGCAATTACTACTTGTGGATCCATGTGTGGTTTGTGGAAATAACACACATGGAATGCCTCTAGGGGTTGATCCATGTGTGGTTTATGGAAAGAACACACATGCAATGACCACTGGTGGATCCGTCTATGGTTTGTGGAAAAGAACACACATGCAATGAGTCTAGTGGTTGATCCATGTTTGTTTGTGGAAATAACACACATGCAATGACTCTAGTGGTTGATCGATGTGTGGTTTGTGAAAATAACACACATGCAATGACTCTAGTGGTTGATCCATGTGTGGTTTGTGGAAATAACACACATGCAATGACTCTAGTGGTTGATCCATGTGTGGTTTGTGGAAATAACACACATGTAATGACTCTAGTGGTTGATCCATGTGTGGTTTGTGGAAAGAACACACATGCAATGACCACTGGTGGATCCATGTGTCGTTTGTGGAAAAGAACACACATGCAATGACTCTAGTTGTTGATCCATGTTTGTTTGTGGAAATAACACACATGCAATGACTCTAGTGGTTGATCCATGTGTGGTTTGTGGAAAGAACACGCGTGCAATGACCACTGGTGGATCCATGTTGGTTTTAGTGTAAGAACACACATGCAATGACTCTAGTACTGGTTTGTGGTTTTAGTATAAGAACACACATGCAATGACTCTAGTGGTTGATCCATGTGTCGTTTCTGGAAATAACACACATGCAATGACCACTGGTGGATGGTTTGTGGATAGAACACACATGCAATGACTCTAGGGGTTGATCCATGTGTGGTTTGTGGAAAGAACACACATGCAATGACCACTGGTGGATCCATGTGTGGTTTGTGGAAAAGAACACACATGCAATAAATCTAGTGGTTGATCCATGTTTGTTTGTGGAAATAACACACATGCAATGACTCTAGTGGTTGATCCATGTGTGGTTTGTGAAAAGAACACACATGCAATGACTCTGGTTGATCCATGTGTGGTTTGTGGAAATAACACACATGTAATGACTCTTGTGGTTGATCCATGTGTGGTTTGTGGAAAGAACACACATGCAATGACCACTGGTGGACCCATGTGTGGTTTATGGAAAATAACACACATGCAATGACTCTAGTGGTTGATCAATGTTTGTTTGTGGAAATAACACACATGCAATGACTCTAGTGGTTGATCCATGTGTGGTTTGTGGAAAGAACACACATGCAATGACCACTGGTGGACCCATGTGTGGTTTGTGGAAAAGAACACACATGCAATGACTCTAGTGGTTGATCCATGTTTGTTTGTGGAAATAACACACATGCAATGACTCTAGTGGTTGATCCATGTGCGGTTTGTGAAAAGAACACACATGCAATGACTCTACTGTTGGTTTTAGTATAAGAACACACATGCAATGACTCTAGTGGTTGATCCATGTGTGGTTTGTGGAAATAACACACATGCAATCACTAGTGGTTGATCCATATGTGCTTTGTGGAAAGAACACACATGCAATGACCACTGGTGGATGCATGTGTGGTTTGTGGAAAAGAACACACATGCAATGACTCTAGTGCTGGTTTGTGGTTTTAGTATAAGAACAAACATGCAATGACTCTAGTGGTTGATCCATGTGTGGTTTGTGGAAGAACACACATGCAATGACTAGTGGTTGATCCATATGTGGTTTGTGGAAAGAACACACATGCAATGACTCTAGTGGTTGATCCATGTTTGTTTGTGGAAATAACACACATGCAATGACTCTAGTGGTTGATCTATGTGTGGTTTGTGAAAAGAACACACATGCAATGACCCTGGTTGATCCATGTGTGGTTTTTGGAAATAACACACATGCAATGACTCTAGTGGTTGATCCATGTGTGGTTTGTGGAAAGAACACACATGCAATGACCACTCGTGGATCCATGTGTGGTTTGTGGAAAAGAACACACATGCAATGACTCTAGTGGTTGATCCATGTTTGTTTGTGGAAATAACACACATGCAATGACTCTAGTGGTTGATCCATGTGTGGTTTGCGAAAAGAACACACATGCAATGACTCTAGTGTTGGTTTTACTATAAGAACACACATGCAATGACTCTAGTGGTTGATGCACGTGTGGTTTGTGGAAAGAACACACATGCAATGACCACTGGTGGATCCATGTGTGGTTTGTGGAAAAGAACACACATGCAATGACTCTAGTGGTTGATCCATGTTTGTTTGTGGAAATAACACACATGCAATGACTCTAGTGGTTGATCCATGTGTGGTTTGTGGAAACAACACGCATGCAATGACCACTGGTGGACCCATGTTGGTTTTTGTGTAAGAACACACATGCAATGACTCTAGTACTGGTTTGTGGTTTTAGTATAAGAACACACATGCAATGACTCTAGTGGTTGATCCATGTGTGGTTTGTGGAAATAATACACATGCAATGACCACTGGTGGATCCATGTGTGGTTTGTGGAAAGAACACACATGCAATGACTCTAGGGGTTGATCCATGTGTGGTTTGTGGAAAGAACACACATGCAATGACCACTGGTGGATCCATGTATGGTTTGTGGAAAAGAACACACATGCAATGAATCTAGTGGTTGATCCATGTTTGTTTGTGGAAATAACACACATGCAATGACTCTAGTGGTTGATCCATGTGTGGTTTGTGAAAAGAACACACATGCAATGACTCTGGTTGATCCATGTGTGGTTTGTGGAATTAACACACATGCAATGAATCTAGTGGTTGATCCATGTGTGGTTTGTGGAAAGAACACACATGCAATGACCACCGGTGGACCCATGTGTGGTTTGTGGAAAAGAACACACATGCAATGACTCTAGTGGTTGATCCATGTTTGTTTGTGGAACTAACACACATGCAATGACTCTAGTGGTTTATCCATGTGTGGTTTTTGAAAAGAACACACATGCGATGACTCTAGTGTTGGTTTTAGTATAAGAACACACATGCAATGACTCTAGTGGTTGATCCATGCGTGGTTTGTGGAAAGAACACACATGCAATGACCACTGTTGGACCCATGTGTGGTTTGTGGAAAAGAACACACATGCAATGACTCTAGTGGTTGATCCATGTTTGTTTATCGAAATAACACACATGCAATGACTCTAGTGGTTGATCCATGTGTGGTTTGTGAAAAGAACACACATGCAATGACTCTAGTGTTGGTTTTAGTATAAGAACACACATGCAATGACTCTAGTGGTTGATCCATGTCGGGTTTGTGGAAATAACACACATGCAATGACTAGTGGTTGATCCATATGTGGTTTGTGGAAAGAACACACATGCAATGACCACTGGTGGATGCATGTGTGGTTTGTGGAAAAGAACACACATGCAATGACTCTAGTGCTGGTTTGTGGTTTCAGTATAAGAACAAACATGCAATGACTCTAGTGGTTGATCCATGTGTGGTTTGTGGAAGAACACACATGCAATGACTAGTGGTTGATCCATATGTGGTTTGTGGAAAGAACACACATGCAATGACTCTAGTGGGGTGTCCATGTTTGTTTGTGGAAATAACACACATGCAATGACTCTAGTGGTTGATCCATGTGTGGTTTGTGAAAAGAACACACATGCAATGACCCTGGTTGATCCATGTGTGGTTTTTGGAAATAACACACATGCAATGACTCTAGTGGTTGATCCATGTGTGGTTTGTGGAAAAGAACACACATGCAATGACTCTAGTGGTTGATCCATGTTTGTTTGTGGAAATAACACACATGCAATGACTCTAGTGGTTGATCCATGTGTGGTTTGTGAAAAGAACACACATGCAATGACTCTAGTGTTGGTTTTAGTATAACAACACACATGCAATGACTCTAGTGGTTGATCCATGTGTGGTTTGTGGAAAGAACACACATGCAATGACCACTGGTGGATCCATGTGTGGTTTGTGGAATAGAACACACATGCAATGACTCTAGTGGTTGATCCATGTTTGTTTGTGGAAATAACACACATGCAATGACTCTAGTGGCTGATCCATGTGTGGTTTGTGGAAAGAACACACATGCAATGACCACTGGTGGATCCATGTTGGTTTTAGTGTAAGAACACACATGCAATGACTCTAGTACTGGTTTGTGGTTTTAGTATAAGAACACACATGCAATGACTCTGGTTTATCCATGTGTGGTTTGTGGAAATAACACACATGCAATGACTCTAGTGGTTGATCCATGTGTGGTTTGTGGAAAGAACACACATGCAATGACCACTGGTGGACCCATGTGTGGTTTCTGGAAAAGAACACACATGCAATGACTCTAGTGGTTGATCCATGTTTGTTTGTGGAAATAACACACATGCAATGACTCTAGTGGTTGATCCATGTGTGGTTTGTGAAAAGAACACACATGCAATGACTCTAGTGTTGGTTTTAGTATAAGAACACACATGCAATGACTCTAGTGGTTGATCCATGTGTGGTTTGTGGAAAGAACACACATGCAATGACCACTGGTGGACCTATGTGTGGTTTGTGGAAAAGAACACACATGCAATGACTCTAGTGGTTGATCCATGTTTGTTTGTGGTAATAACACACATGCAGTGACTCTAGTGGTTGATCCATGTGTGGTTTGTGAAAAGAACACACATGCAATGACTATAGTGTTGGTTTTAGTATAAGAACACACATGCAATGACTCTAGTGGTTGATCCATGTGTGGTCTGTGGAAATAACACACATGCAATGACTAGTGGTTGATCCATATGTGGTTTGTGGAAAGAACACACATGCAATGACCACTGGTGGATGCATGTGTGGTTTGTGGAAAAGAACACACATGCAATGACTCTAGTGCTGGTTTGTGGTTTTAGTATAAGAACAAACATGCAATAACTCTAGTGGTTGATCCATGTGTGGTTTGTCGAAGAACACACATGCAATGACTAGTGGTTGATCCATATGTGGTTTGTGGAAATAACACACATGCAATGCTTCTAGTGGTTGATCCATGTTTGTTTGTGGAAATAACACACATGCAATGACTCTAGTAGTTGATCCATGTGTGGTTTGTGAAAAGAACACACATGCAATGACCCTGGTTGATCCATGTGTGGTTTTTGGAAATAACACACATGCAATGACTCTAGTGGATGATCCATGTGTGGTTTGTGGAAAGAACACACATGCAATGACCACTGGTGGATCCATGTGTGGTTTGTGGAAAAGAACACACATGCGATGACTCTAGTGGTTGATCCATGTTTGTTTGTGGAAATAACACACATGCAATGACTCTAGTGGTTGATCCATGTGTGGTTTGTGAAAATAATACACATGCAATGACTCTAGTGTTGGTTTTAGTATAAGAACACACATGCAATGACTCTAGTGGTTGATGCATGTGTGGTTTGTGGAAAGAACACACATGCAATGACCACTGGTGGATCCATGTGTCGTTTATGGAAAAGAACACACATGCAATGACTCTATTGGTTGACCCATGTTTGTTTGTGGAAATAACACACATGCAATGACTCTAGTGGTTGATCCATGTGTGGTTTGTGGAAAGAACACGCATGCAATGACCACTGGTGGATCCATGTTGGTTTTAGTGTAAGAACACACATGCAATGACTCTAGTACTGGTTTGTGGTTTTAGTATAAGAACACACATGCAATGATTCTTAGTGGTTGATCCATGTGTGGTTTGTCGAAATAACACACATGCAATGACCACTGGTGGATCCATGTGTGGTTTGTGGAAAGAACACACATGCAATGACTCTAGGGGTTGATCCATGTGTGGTTTGTGGAAAGAACACACATGCAATGACCACTGGTGGATCCATGTGTGGTTTGTGGAAAAGAACACACATGCAATGAATCTAGTGGTTGATCCATGTTTGTTTGTGGAAATAACACACATGCAATGACTCTAGGGGTTGATCCATGTGTGGTTTGTGGAAAGAACACACATGCAATGACCACTGGTGTATCCATGTGTGGTTTGTGGAAAAGAACACACATGCAATGAATGTAGTGGTTGATCCCTGTTTGTTTGTGGAAATAACACACATGCAATGACTCTAGTACTGGTTTGTGGTTTTAGTATAAGAACACACATGCAATGATTCTTAGTGGTTGATCCATGTGTGGTTTGTCGAAATAACACACATGCAATGACCACTGGTGGATCCATGTGTGGTTTGTGGAAAGAACACACATGCAATGACTCTAGGGGTTGATCCATGTGTGGTTTGTGGAAAGAACACACATGCAATGACCACTGGTGGATCCATGTGTGGTTTGTGGAAAAGAACACACATGCAATGAATCTAGTGGTTGATCCATGTTTGTTTGTGGAAATAACACACATGCAATGACTCTAGGGGTTGATCCATGTGTGGTTTGTGGAAAGAACACACATGCAATGACCACTGGTGTATCCATGTGTGGTTTGTGGAAAACAAACACATGCAATGAATGTAGTGGTTGATCCCTGTTTGTTTGTGGAAATAACACACATGCAATGACTCTAGTGGTTGATCCATGTGTGGTTTGTGAAAAGAACACACATGCAATGACTCTGGTTGATCCATGTGTGGTTTGTGGAAATAACACACATGCAATGACTCTAGTGGTTGATCCATGTGTGGTTTGTGGAAAGAACACACATGCAATGACCACTGGTGGACCCATGTGTGGTTTGTGGAAAAGAACACACATGCAATGACTCTAGTGGTTGATCCATGTTTGTTTGTGGAACTAACACACATGCAATGACTCTAGTGGTTGATCCATGTGTGGTTTGTGAAAAGAACACACATGCGATGACTCTAGTGTTGGTTTTAGTATAAGAACACACATGCAATGACTCTAGTGGTTGATCCATGCATGATTTGTGGAAAGAACACACATGCAATGACCACTGGTGGACCCATGTGTGGTTTGTGGAAAAGAACACACATGCAATGACTCTAGTGGTTGATCCATGTTTGTTTGTCGAAATAACACACATGCAATGACTCTAGTGGTTGATCCATGTGTGGTTTGTGAAAAGAACACACATGCAATGACTCTAGTGGTTGATCCATGTGGGGTTTGTGGAAATAACACACATGCAATGACTAGTGGTTGATCCATATGTGGTTTGTGGAAAGAACACACATGCAATGACCACTGGTGGATGCATGTGTGGTTTGTGGAAAAGAACACACATGCAATGACTCTAGTGCTGGTTTGTGGTTTTAGTATAAGAACAAACATGCAATGACTCTAGTGGTTGATCCATGTGTGGTTTGTGGAAGAACACACATGCAATGACTAGTGGTTGATCCATATGTGGTTTGTGGAAATAACACACATGCAATGACTCTAGTGGTTGATCCATGTTTGTTTGTGGAAATAACACACATGCAATGACTCTAGTAGTTGATCCATGTGTGGTTTGTGAAAAGAACACACATGCAATGACCCTGGTTGATCCATGTGTGGTTTTTGGAAATAACACACATGCAATGACTCTAGTGGATGATCCATGTGTGGTTTGTGGAAAGAACACACATGCAATGACCACTGGTGGATCCATGTGTGGTTTGTGGAAAAGAACACACATGCAATGACTCTAGTGGTTGATCCATGTTTGTTTGTGGAAATAACACACATGCAATGACTCTAGTGGTTGATCCATGTGTGGTTTGTGAAAAGAACACACATGCAATGACTCTAGTGTTGGTTTTAGTATAACAACACACATGCAATGACTCTAGTGGTTGATCCATGTGTGGTTTGTGGAAAGAACACACATGCAATGACCACTGGTGGATCCATGTGTGGTTTGTGGAAAAGAACACACATGCAATGACTCTAGTGGTTGATCCATGTTTGTTTGTGGAAATAACACACATGCAATGACTCTAGTGGTTGATCCATGTGTGGTTTGTGGAAAGAACACACATGCAATGACCACTGGTGGATCCATGTTGGTTTTAGTGTAAGAACACACATGCAATAACTCTAGTACTGGTCTGTGGTTTTAGTATAAGAACACACATGCAATGACTCTAGTGGTTGATCCATGTGTGGTTTGTGGAAATAACACACATGCAATGACCACTGGTGGATCCATGTGTGGTTTGTGGAAAGAACACACATGCAATGACTCTAGGGGTTGATCCATGTAGGGTCCCCAACCTTTAATAGGATTGAGCCCCCCTATGTTTACAATGCTAGTCCCTGGATCAATAGCTAGCATCCACAGTTTAGATGTAATATCAAGAAACAAAGGTCATAATATAACTTTATAACCAGGGATAACATAATTTTATTTCTTAAATTTATAGCTCATTTGGCTATTACATTACATTGTAGCGGAATAACTATAATCATGGGGTCCTTCATCTTCAAAGTGCCACAGACAGATGTTGGTTGTAGACTTTGTAATCCTAATCAATCAATCTTCACTAAAAACAATCAAACCTGCAACATACAAGTTACAGCCACAAAGGGTCAATACATTTGAATTGTATTGGCAAGTGATACTATGGTAGTATAGTGGAGTCTATCATCTATATGCATTTGGCTAAGTGGAGTTGAGGCTTGCATTGCTCAAAATAGATTTTTCCTTAACATTTGAAAATACTAAGTTTTGCTTGGCAAAATTATTTTTCCCAATCAAAGATTTCAAGATCCTTGTACCAAGACATCTCTCCATCAAAGATTTTAACTTAGAAATTTGAATGATGAGATTCTTGATTGCTTCCATGTCTTGATGCTCAAATTGTCCTTTACCAGGGACATGGCTAAGTACTTAGGTTTTACACTCTGCAGAGGTGGTGCACTTTCCCCACAAGACTTGGTTTCCCAAGACAAGATCTTTCAGAAGCCTTCGCTTAGACCATCATGGACGCGCTCCAACCTATCAAACACTACCACCCACTGTCCATATGGCTAAGTTCTTGCAACCTATATGATCATGGCAGAGCCCATATTGCCAAGTGGTTGCACTTGAAGCTTCTCAACATTTGACATCTCAAATCTCTTTGTTCCTGGGTGGCCATCCACAAGTGAGATACACAAGCCAAGTCCATGGCCTTGTGAACCATCAACACAAACCATTACTTCCATTCCACCCAGGTAATTCATTTACTTAGTTGTTTTATTAAACAAAACACAAGTCCTCAGACTTAGGATATTTTTCCATAGTGTGAATATATATTCCACCCATGTTTTCTATTAGCTAGGCTAAGCTTGATAGTAATAGGATTCTTAACTTAGGAAAATCCTACTAAGGATTCTTCTACTAGGTTTTCCTTTAGCAAGGTCTATACTTAGCAAAAAATAAAATCCATGCAAGATTTACTTAGCAAAAATACTAATGCATAGTGAAAGTAATGGGATAGAAAGTATGAAGCATCACTTGCCTTTTTGGTAGAGGGTATAAGTTCACTCCTTGTCCTTGCAACAATCACACTCTTCAAGTCACTACCAATCAATCAAGCAAGGCACAAACTCAATCTACTAATCAAGCAAAACAACACACATATGACAAAGTCAAAGTAATGCATGCAAGCATGCCAAGCTTTGTTTTGTTTGAAAAAGTGGTTCCTAGTGGGTCATAGACATTGGAATACACCTAATGGTCATTTTGTAAAGTGGCAAAGTCATTTGCAAAAGGTTTCACTACAAAAACCATTTTCAAAACAAAGTATCATTTTATGTGGTGTAAACATATATTTTTTTTACTGGGGCATTAACCTATAGGGTTCACCCAATATGTTTTCAAATCACAAAACTTGGTGTTTAGGGTCAGTGAGTTTAAAACAAAACATTTTCCAAAGGTTTTCCTCCAAAACCATTTTTAATAAAATAACCACATTTCTATTTGACTAGAAATGGTTTTAAATCAAAGAATCCTTATTTTGTTTCACCAAATGAGTTGTTATTGCAAAACTTGGTGTTTGGGTCAGTAGGTTTGGTCTAAACCATTTTCCCAAAGTTTTTTTTTACTCAAGAACATTTTCGTAAACAAATCAATAGTTTTTAATTAGCTAGAAATGGACTAAACCAATTAATCCGTTCTAAACTTTTCCAAATTCATTTTCCAAAACATAGGTTGGTTCCTAGGGTTAGTAAGGTCACAACAAACCATTTTGTAAAGGTTTTAACCCTAAAAAATCATTTTTAAACAATTTTTTTCTACTCTAAACAAGCTCACAAAAGAAACTAGAAAAACAAGTAAACTAACAGATACTATTTGCTAAACCAAGGGTAGGGTTGGCTAGGGCTTGCTCTCCTGAATCCAACGACATAAAATTTGTAATTTTTGGACGTGTGGATTCAAAGTTATGGATTTTACAAAACTGAACATCAATTAGATCAATTCTGTTTTAAATCAAATGAGCAGAGCCACGTGTCATAATCTTATTCGCCCGCACCGGTTCGCACGGATCAACCTTCCTGGACCGTCAGATCTAAGTGGCTACGCACGGTGCAGATCAAAAGATACCCTTTCGTTCACGTTCTATTACAACACTACGATTAAGATCCTACGGTCGCTACGCGTTTGACCACTAAGTAGCGGCGCTGGCGGCGGCGACTGGCGTCGGAGCGACTGGCGGTGGCGTTGCCGGTGATGCAGGAAGCAAGAGAGGGAAAGGAGATGCTCACCGAGTTCGCCGTGGCGTGGGGAAGCTCAACGTGCCTTCTGTTTGTCGAGGGACGCGTTGGTGTTGCGGGAATTTGTTCGTCGGAGACGAGACAGACGGCGGTTGCTCACAGTCGACGACGGAGGCGATGCTACGGTGTGATCTAGGACACGAAAACGATGGCATTAGTTGCGGAAGAAGTCACTGGTCTTAGGCGCATCATCGAAAAGAAGAGGGGAGGTCAGAACATTACCAAGGAAGTCGCCGGAGGAGAACCAGACGGCGGCGCTGGCTCGAGGAAGACGTTGCCGACGCTGTAGATCACGAGAGGGCAAACCGAGAGTAGGGTCAGATGCGCAAGAGCAAGGCGATGCTGTGTGCGTGAACGAGAGGGCGCGGGGCGGTCGGAAACTACCTGTGGAGCTCGTCGGAGTAAGGTGCAGACGCGGCGGTGCTCAGAGCTTGTCGGAGTCGAGGTTCTAGGGCACCCGCGGTTGAACGGAAGGCACGGACAGAAGCTCCAGGGGCTGGGGAGTGTGTGTGCTTGGTCAATGAGGTAAGGGGAGGTCTGGTTTCGCCGGAATCGTCACCAGAACATCGTCGGACAGTGGCCGGTGTGCGGCGCAATTCGTCCAGCCTGGGGGCAGAGAGAGGGAGTGGTCTGGGGGAAATGGAGGAGAAGGCGCTTGCGTTTAAGTAGGTGTCATCGCAGGGGGAGTAAAGGCCGTGGTTAACGCGAATTCAAACCGCGGCTTCAACGGCAGGAACGGCCGGCGTGATTGACGCGGGAGGGAAGAAAGAGTGAGCTGGAGGGGGAAAATGGGAAGGAGACAGAGGCGATTAATGAGCGAGGTTGCCGTGCGGAATCGACGCTGCGTTATGACGAATTATGCCGGAGGAATCATCGGCAGAATCAGCGAGGAAGAACTGGTTGCGGTGGAAACGACGATGAACAGTGCTGTGGGGCCTTGCTGTCAGCGAGAAAGCGAGAGGGAAGGAGGGTCCACTAGTCATTCACTCTGCGGTTATGTCTTCGGGTGCAAAACGTTTCGTGCGGGAGGAAGAGAAGCTGGTGTGGGGTCGTCTCGTCAGCGAGGAGAGACAGGGAAGATGGGGTCCGCTTGGCAGTGAAAGGAACGGAGTGGGGTGGGGTCCAGTTGTCTCTCTCTGTGCGGGTAAGTTTATGAGTGAGAAAAGAATGCTTCGAGAAGAGAACAGGTGGGCTAGGTGGGCTGCTGTTGGGCTAGTTGGGCCAGATGGTGGGCTGCTCTATTTTTTTCTGTTTCTGAATTCCTTTTTCCCTTTTCTATTTCTATTTTTCTATTTTGAAATTCAACCAACTATTCAAGCATTCAAACAACAATCAAATTGATTCAAACAAACATCAAACTTTTCATTTGAAAACCAAGTCTTTTATTAAAAGATCCAAAATAGTATTTCCAAAATATTTTATTTTCCTTTATTAAATGTTTTATCTTTTTAAATCCCTTTAGGATTTTTTTTGTTCACCAATTGGTATGGGTTTTTGGTAAGGGCTTTATTAGCTTTGGAAATTCAATTTCCTTATCTTATTATATTCATAAGATTTTATTTATGGTTCCAAACTAAGTGAAACCAATCTCTATGGTCTTACTTGATCCTTTGTGAATATTTGTTGATCAAATTTTGTATGGATCAAATCCATGGATTTGGAGATAATTTGGAAATGGTTTTTATTCCATTAGGGCTTAGGGTTTTGGATTTATTTTCCAAGTGTTCAAATTTCCAGATACATTCATTGAGGAGTGCATTTCTCTTGATTTGGATTTGTTGAATTCAAACTTTATCCAAAGTTTGTTCAGGATGGGACTTTAAGTTTCCTTTTAGAAACAAAAGTTTCTTTTCACCCTGATTTTCAACAAATAATTATTTTATTTATTTATTTTTCACATTACAGGATTTGGAAAATCTTGGGATGTGACAGGCTACCACCCTTAAAATAAATCTCGCCCCGAGATTTGGGGAGGCTAGGGTTACAAGCAGGTTCAAAACAACTAGGGTACTACCACCCTTAAAATTTTTCAAACAAAAATTACACATTGTCCTTCTTGGGATCCTGGGAAACTTCTCTAAGCAAACTTTTGCATTGTGCCCTTGGTTTCCATTCTTGACTCATGGGCCAAGGTTGAGTTTCTCCATAGGCTTGTTTAACTTGTTCTTCATCTTTTCTGGACAATTGCTTGCATAATGCCCTGGGTTCTTGCAATTGAAACAGTGGATATCTTGGAGTTCTTTACGTTGCTCTTGTGGACAAGTTGCTACATAATGGCCTGGTTCTTTGCAGTTGTTGCACACTACTTGGTCAATTCCCTTATTCTTCGGGTTCTCTGGGCATCCACTGGGGTAGTGTCCCATTTCCTTACATTTACGACATTGCACAAGGCTCATGTCTTGCTTTGTTTTCTTAGGTTTCTTTAGTCCTTTGAATTGGGTTGTCTTGTTTGGAGGTATGAGTGGTCCTTTTCCTTTGCCATCAACATTCTTGGCATACTTGGACCCTTCTTGTTTCCTTTGTTCAACAATGGCATAGATGGGGCATTGGATAGGGACATGGTCGTTTCCTTCACAAAGGTAACAAGTAGCTTGAGAGGTAGGACATTGTCCAATAGGATGTTTCTCTTCACAGTTGGGGCATTGATCTTCATGCTCCTTGGAAGTATGGTCCTTGTCTCCACAAATAATGCAAGCTGGGTCTCCATCTAGAATAACATTCTTGTCATCCTTGTTGTCATACACTCTTTTGGGATAGTTTTCTTCCATGCTGATCATTTGATTAGTCACCTTAAGCATCAGTTGGGATTGTTCCTCCAAAAACTTTTGCAGTGCTGGATCTTTATCACTATTGCTGGCTATGAACTGAGCTGTTAGTTGGTTCAACTGGTTCTGGGTTGCTATGAGTTCTCTCATGTTGTCCTCTTGATTGTTGTTGTTGTTGTCACCATCCTTGATGTTGGAGTTTCTTGGAGAAGTCATCTGTTTGGATTGGATTGGGATTAGAATAGACAAAAGATTTCTAAGGGAATAATTCTAATCACACACATCACAATTCACACAAACAATGTGCAAGCAATCACAAACAAACACTCCACTCAAACAACAAGTTTCAAGCACATACTTAGGCAACAAAAATAATTTTGTTACACCACATAAGTTGGTGTGTTTGACTTTAACTAAATATGGTGGTCCATCTACATGGTTTACTTGTGATCTTTCCATCCTTCTTGGTTGATTCTTCTTGAATGAGATCTTTGTATCCTTGGAGAATTCTTGTGTCTTGGTCACAAATCTTCAAATGTGATGATGGCTCCTTCTAAGTTGTGTTTCCTTAATCTTCAAATCTTGAGCAAGATTTCTTGTCTCATTTGTAGTCTTTAGTGATATCCAAGTTTGAAGTCCTTGGTAAAAATGTTGAAGATGTTGAAGTCATTAGAGTTGAAGATGTCCTTTGCACATGGTGAAGTCTTTGGTCATGGGGTAGGCTTTTCCATTAAGTTTGAAGTAGAAGAGAAGTAGAGTTGAAACCAAAATGGTTGAGGAAAGAGTTTACAAGATTTTCGTAAATAAGTTTTTGGAATAAGACAACTCCTATTTTTTTTCTAAGGGTTTTGTCCAATCCTAGGGTTACAAATCCTATAGGCAACACAATGCTCTGACACCATCTGTAGGGTCCCCAACCTTTAATAGGATTGAGCCCCCCTGTGTTTATAATGCTAGTCCCTGGATCAATAGCTAGCATCCACAATTTAGATGTAATATCAAGAAACAAAGGTCATAATATAACTTTATAACCAGGAATAACATAATTTTATTTCTTCAATACATAGCTCATTTGGCTATTACATTACATTGCAGCGGAATAACTATAATCATGGGGTCCTTCATCTTCAAAGTGCCACAGGCAGATGTTGGTTGTAGACTTTGTAATCCTAATCAATCAATCTTCACTAAAAACAATCAAACCTGCAACATACAAGTTACAGTCACAAAGGGTCAATACATTTGAATTGTATTGGCAAGTGATACTATGGTAGTATAGTGGAGTCTATCATCTATATGCATTTGGCTAAGTGGAGTTGAGGCTTGCATTGCTCAAAATAGATTTTTCCTTAACATTTGAAAATACTAAGTTTTGCTTGGCAAAATTATTTTTCCCAATCAAAGATTTCAAGATCCTTTTACCAAGCCATCTCTCCATCAAAGATTGAAGAATTCAAACAACCCTTGTTCAAACCACAAGATTTTAACTTAGAAATTTGAATGATGAGATTCTTGATTGCTTCCATGTCTTGATGCTCAAATTGTCCTTTACCAGGGCCATGGCTAAGTACTTAGGTTTTACACTCTGCAGAGGTGGTGCACTTTCCCCACAAGACTTGGTTTCCCAAGACAAGATCTTTCAGAAGCCTTCCCTTAGACCATCATGGACGCGCTCCAACCTATCAAACACTACCACCCACTGTCCATATGGCTAAGTTCTTGCAACCTATATGATCATGGCAGAGCCCATATTGCCAAGTGGTTGCACTTGAAGCTTCTCAACATTTGACATCTCAAATCTCTTTGTTCCTGGGTGGCCATCCACAAGTGAGATACACAAGCCAAGTCCATGGCCTTGTGAACCACTCAACACAAACCATTCCTTCCATTCCACCCAGGTAATTCATTTACTTAGTTGTTTTATTAAACAAAACACAAGTCCTCAGACTTAGGATATTTTTCCATAGTGTGAATATATATTCCACCCATGTTTTCTATTAGCTAGGCTAAGCTTGATAGTAATAGGATTCTTAACTTAGGAAAATCCTACTAAGGATTCTTCTACTAGGTTTTCCTTTAGCAAGGTCTATACTTAGCAAAAAATAAAATCCATGCAAGATTTACTTAGCAAAAATACTAATGCATAGTGAAAGTAATGGGATAGAAAGTATGAAGCATCACTTGCCTTTTTGGTAGAGGGTATAAGTTCACTCCTTGTCCTTGCAACAATCACACTCTTCAAGTCACTACCAATCAATCAAGCAAGGCACAAACTCAATCTACTAATCAAGCAAAACAACACACATATGACAAAGTCAAAGTAATGCATGCAAGCATGCCAAGCTTTGTTTTGTTTGAAAAAGTGGTTCCTAGTGGGTCATAGACATTGGAATACACCTAATGGTCATTTTGTAAAGTGGCAAAGTCATTTGCAAAAGGTTTCACTACAAAAACCATTTTCAAAACAAAGTATCATTTTATGTGGTGTAAAAATATTTTTTTTTACTAGGGCATTAACCTATAGGGTTCACCCAATATGTTTTCAAATCACAAAACTTGGTGTTTAGGGTCAGTGAGTTTAAAACAAAACATTTTCCAAAGGTTTTCCTCCAAAACCATTTTTAATAAAATAACCACATTTCTATTTGACTAGAAATGGTTTTAAATCAAAGAATCCTTATTTTGTTTCACCAAATGAGTTGCTATTGCAAAACTTGGTGTTTGGGTCAGTAGGTTTGGTCTAAACCATTTTCCCAAAGTTTTTTTTACTCAAGAACATTTTCATAAACAAATCAATAGTTTTTAATTAGCTAGAAATGGACTAAACCAATTAATCCGTTCTAAACTTTTCCAAATTCATTTTCCAAAACATAGGTTGGTTCCTAGGGTTAGTAAGGTCACAACAAACCATTTTGTAAAGGTTTTAAACCTAAAAAATCATTTTTAAACAAAATTTTTCTACTCTAAACAAGCTCACAAAAGAAACTGCAAAAACAAGTAAACTAACATATACTATTTGCTAAACCAAGGGTAGGGTTGGCTAGGGCTTGCTCTCCTGAATCCAACGACATAAAATTTGTAATTTTTGGACGTGTGGATTCAAAGTTATGGATTTTACAAAACTGAACATCAATTAGATCAATTCTATTTTAAATCAAATGAGCAGAGCCACGTGTCATAATCTTATTCGCCCGCACCGGTTCGCATGGATCAACCTTCCTGGACCGTCAAATCTAAGTGGCTATGCACGGTGCAGATCAAAAGATACCCTTTCATTCACGTTCTATTACAACGCTACGATTAAGATCCTACGGTCGCTACGCGTTTGACCACTAAGCAGCGGCGACTGGCGGCGGAGCGACTGGCGGTGGCGTTGCCGGCGATGCAGGAAGCAAGAGAGGGAAAGGAGATGCTCACCGAGTTCGCCGTGGCGTGGGGAAGCTCAACGTGCCTTCTGTTTGTCGAGGGGCGCGTTGGTGTTGCGGGAATTTGTTCGTCGGAGAGACGAGACAGACGGCGGTTGCTCACAGTCGACGATGGAGGCGATGCTACGGTGTGAGCTAGGACACGAAAACGATGGCATTAGTTGCGGAAGAAGTCACTGGTCTTAGGCGCATCATCGAAAAGAAGAGGGGCGGTCAGAACATTACCAAGGAAGTCGCCGGAGGAGAACCAGACGGCGGCGCTGGCTCGAGGAAGACGTTGCCGACGCTGTAGATCACGAGAGGGCAAACCGAGAGTAGGGTCAGATGCGCAAGAGCAAGGCGATGCTGTGTGCGTGAACGAGAGGGCGCGGGGCGGTCAGAAACTACCTGTGGAGCTCGTCGGAGTAAGGTGCAGATGCGGCGGCGCTTGGAGCTTGTCGGAGTCGAGGTTCTGGGGCACCCGCGGTTGAACGGAAGGCACGGACAGAAGCTCCAGGGGCTGGGGAGTGTGTGTGCTTGGTCAATGAGGTAAGGGGAGGTCTGGTTTTGCCGGAATCGTCACCGGAACATCGTCGGACAGTGGCCGGTGTGCGGCGCAATTCGTCCAGCCTGGGGGCAGAGAGAGGGAGTGGTCTGGGGGAAATGGAGGAGAAGGCGCTGATGTTTAAGTAGGCGTCGTCGCAGGGGGAGTAAAGGCCATGGTTAACGCGAATTCAAGCCGCGGCTTCAACGGCAGGAACGGCCGGCGTGATTAACGCGGGAGGGAAGAAAGAGTGAGCTGGAGGGGAAAAATTGGAAGGAAACAGAGGCGATTAATGAGCGAGGTTGCCGTGCGGAATCGACGCTGCGTTATGACGAATTATGCCGGAGGAATCATCGGCAGAATCAGCGAGGAAGAACTGGTTGCGGTGGAAACGACGATGAACAGTGCTGTGGGGCCTTGCTGTCAGCGAGAAAGCGAGAGGGAAGGAGGGTCCACTAGTCATTCACTCTGCGGTTATGTCTTCGGGTGCAAAACTTTTCGTGCGGGAGGAAGAGAAGCTGGTGTGGGGTCGTCTCGTCAGCGAGGAGAGACAGGGAAGATGGGGTCCGCTTGGCAGTGAAAGGAAGGGAGTAGGCTGGGGTCCAGTTGTCTCTCTCTGTGCGGGTAAGTTTATGAGTGAGAAAAGAATGCTTCGGGAAGAGAACAGGTGGGCTAGGTGAGCTGTTGTTGGGCTAGTTGGGCCAGATGGTGGGCTGCTCTATTTTTTTTCTGTTTCTGAATTCCTTTTTCCCTTTTCTATTTCTATTTTTCTATTTTGAAATTCAACCAACTATTCAAGCATTCAAACAACAATCAAATTGATTCAAACAAACATCAAACTTTTCATTTGAAAACCAAGTCTTTTATTAAAATATCCAAAATAGTATTTCCAAAATATTTTATTTTCCTTTATTAAATGTTTTATCTTTTTAAATCCCTTTAGGATTTTTTTGTTCACCAATTGGTATGGGTTTTTGGTAAGGGCTTTATTAGCTTTGGAAATTCAATTTCCTTATCTTATTATATTCATAAGATTTTATTTATGGTTCCAAACTAAGTGAAACCAATCTCTATGGTCTTACTTGATCCTTTGTGAATATTTGTTGATCAAATTTTGTATGGATCAAATCCATGGATTTGGAGATAATTTGGAAATGGTTTTTATTCCATTAGGGCTTAGGGTTTTGGATTTATTTTCCAAGTGTTCAAATTTCCAGATACATTCATTGAGGAATGCATTTCTCTTGATTTGGATTTGTTGAATTCAAACTTTATCCAAAGTTTGTTCAGGATGGGATTTTACGTTTCCTTTTAGAAACAAAAGTTTCTTTTCACCCTGATTTTCAACAAATAATTATTTTGTTTATTTATTTTTCACATTACAGGATTTGGAAAATCTTGGGATGTGACAATCCATGTGTGGTTTGTGGAAAGAACACACATGCAATGACCACTGGTGGATCCATGTGTGGTTTGTGGAAAACAACACACATGCAATGACTCTAGTACTAGTTTCTGGTTTTAGTATAAGAACACACATGAAATGACTCTAATGGTTGATCCATGTGTGGTTTGTGGAAATAACACACATACATTGACTCTAGTGGTCGATCCATGTGTGGTTTGTGGAAAAGAACACACATGCAATGAATGTAGTGGTTGATCCTTGTTTGTTTGTGGAAATAACACACATGCAATGACTCTAGTGGTTGATCCATGTGTGAATTGTGAAAAGAACACACATGCAATGACTCTGGTTGATCCATGTGTGGTGTGTGGAAATAACACACATGCAATGACTCTAGTGGTTGATCCATGTGTGGTTTGTGGAAAGAACAGACATGCAATGACCACTGGTGGACCCATGTGTGGTTTGTGGAAAAGAACACACATGCAATGACTCTAGTGGTTGATCCATGTTTGTTTGTGGAAATAACACACATGCAATGACTCTAGTGGTTGATCCATGTGTGGTTTGTGAAAAGAACACACATGCAATGACTCTAGTGTTGGTTTTAGTATAAGAACACACATGCAATGACTCTAGTGGTTGATCCATGTGTGGTTTGTGGAAATAACACACATGCAATGACTAGTGGTTGATCCATATGTGGTTTGTGGAAAGAACACACATGCAATGACCACTGGTGGATGCATGTGTGGTTTGTGGAAAAGAACACACATGCAATGACTCTAGTGCAGGTTTGTGGTTTTAGTATAAGAACAAACATACAATGACTCTAGTTGTTGATCCATGTGTGGTTTGTGGAAAGAACACACATGCAATGACTAGTGGTTGATCCATATGTGGTTTGTGGAAAGAACACACATGCAATGACCACTGGTAGATCCATGTGTGGTTTGTGGAAAAGAACACACATGCAATGACTCTAGTGCTGGCTTGTGGTTTTAGTATAAGAACACAGATGTAATGACTCTAATGGTTAATCCATGTGTGGTTTGTGAAAAGAACACACATTCAATGACTCTGGTTGATCCATGTGTGGTTTGTGGAAAGAACACACATGCAATGACCACTGGTGGATCCATGTGTGGTTTGTGGAAAAGAACACACATGCAATGACGCTAGTACTGGTTTGTGGTTTTAGTATAAGAACACACATGCAATGACTCAAGTGGTTGATCCATGTGTGGTTTGTGGAAAGAACACACATGCAATTACTCTGGTTGATCCATGTGTGGTTTGTGGAAAGAACACACATGCAATGACCACTGGTGGATCCATGTGTGGTTTGTGGAAAAGAACACACATACAATGACTCTAGTACTGGTTTGTGGTTTTAGTATAAGAACACACATGTAATGACTCTAGTGGTTGATCCATGTGTGGTTTGTGGAAATAACACACATGCAATGAGTCTAGTGGTTGATCCATGTGTGGTTTGTGGAAAGAACACACATGCAATGACCACTGGTGGATCCATGTGTGGTTTGTGGAAAAGAACAGACTCTGGTTGATCCATGTGTGGTTTGTGGAAATAACACACATGCAATGACTCTAGTGGTTGATCCATGTTTGTTTGTGGAAATAACACACATGCAATGACTCCAGTGGTTGATCCATGTGTGCTTTGTGGAAATAACACGCGTGCAATGACCACTGGTGGATCCATGTTGGTTTTAGTGTAAGAACACACATGCAATGACTCTAGTACTGGTTTGTGGTTTTAGTATAAGAACACACATGCAATGACTCTAGTGGTTGATCCATGTGTGGTTTGTGGAAATAACACACATGCAATGACCAGTGGTGGATGGTTTGTGGAAAGAACACACACGCAATGACTCTAGGGGTTGATCCATGTGTGGTTTGTGGAAATAACACACATGCAATAACCACTTGTGGATCCACGTGTGTTTTGTGGAAATAACACACATGCAATGACTCTAGGGGTTGATCCATGTGTGGTTTGTGGAAAGAACACACATGCAATAACCACTGGTGGATCCATGTGTGGTTTGTGGAAAAGAACACACATGCAATGAGTCTAGTGGTTGATCCATGTTTGTTTGTGGAAATAACACACATGCAATGACTCTAGTGGTTGATCCATGTGTGGTTTGTGAAAAGAACACACATCCAATGACTCTAGTGTTTGTTTTAGTATAAGAACACACATGCAATGACTCTAGTGGTTGATCCATGTGTGGTTTTTGGAAATAACACACATGCAATGACTCTACTGGTTGATCCATGTGTGGTTTTTGGAAATAACACACATGCAATGACTCTAGTGGTTGATCCATGTGTGATTTGTGGAAAGAACACACATGCAATGCCCACTAGTGGATCCATGTGTGGTTTGTGGAAAAGAACACACATGCAATGACTCTAGTTGTTGATCCATGTTTGTTTGTGGAAATAACACACATGCAATGACTCTAGTGGTTGATCCATGTGTGGTTTGTGGAAAGAACACGCGTGCAATGACCACTGGTGGATCCATGTTGGTTTTAGTGTAAGAACACACATGCAATGACTCTAGTACTGGTTTGTGGTTTTAGTATAAGCACACACATGCAATGACTCTAGTGGTTGATCCATGTGTGGTTTGTGGAAATAACACACATGCAATGACCACTGGTGGATAGTTTGTGGAAAGAACACACACGCAATGACTTTAGGGGTTGATCCATGTGTGGTTTGTGGAAATAACACACATGCAATGACCACTGGTGGATCCATGTGTGGTTTGTGGAAAAGAACACACATGCAATGAATCTAGTGGTTGATCCATGTTTGTTTGTGGAAATAACACACATGCAATGACTCTAGTGGTTGATCCATGTGTGCTTTGTGAAAAGAACACACATGCAATGACTCTGGTTGATCCATGTGTGGTTTCTGGAAATAACACACATGCAATGACTCTAGTGGTTGATCCATGTGTGGTTTGTGGAAGGAACACACATGCAATGACCACTGGTGGACCCATGTGTGGTTTGTGGAAAAGAACACACATGCAATGACTCTAGTGGTTGATCCATGTTTGTTTGTGGAAATAACACACATGCAATGACTCTAGTGGTTGATCCATGTGTGGTTTGTGAAAAGAACACACATGCAATGACTCTAGTGTTGGTTTTAGTAGAAGAACACACATGCAATGACTCTAGTGGTTGATCCATGTGTGGTTTCTGGAAAGAACACACATGCAATGACCACTGGTGGACCCATGTGTGGTTTGTGGAAAAGAACACACATGCAATGACTCTAGTGGTTGATCCATGTTTGTGTGTCGTAATAACACACATGCAGTGACTCTAGTGGTTGATCCATGTGTGGTTTGTGAAAAGAACACACATGCAATGACTCTAGTGTTGGTTTTACTATAAGAACACACATGCAATGACTCTAGTGGTTGATCCATGTGTGGTTTGTGGAAATAACACACATGCAATGACTAGTGGTTGATCCATATGTGGTTTGTGGAAAGAACACACATGCAATGACCACTGGTGGATGCATGTGTGATTTGTGGAAAAGAACACACATGCAATGACTCTAGTGCTGGTTTGTGGTTTTAGTATAAGAACAAACATGCAATGACTCTAGTGGTTGATCCATGTGTGGTTTGTGGAAGAACACACATGCAATGACTAGTGGTTGATCCATATGTGGTTTGTGGAAAGAACACACATGCAATGACTCTAGTGGGTGATCCATTTTTGTTTGTGGAAATAACACACATGAAATGACTCTAGTGGTTGATCCATGTGTGGTTTGTGAAAAGAACACACATGCAATGACCCTGGTTGATCCATGTGTGGTTTTTGGAAATAACACACATGCAATGACTCTAGTGGTTGATCCATGTGTGGTTTGTGGAAAGAACACACATGCAATGACCACTGGTGGATCCATGTGTGGTTTGTGGAAAAGAACACACATGCAATGACTCTAGTGGTTGATCCATGTTTGTTTGTGGAAATAACACACATGCAATGACTCTAGTGGTTGATCCATGTGTGGTTTGTGAAAAGAACACACATGCAATGACCACTGGTGGATCCATGTGTGGTTTGTGGAAAAGAACACACATGCAATGACTCTAGTGGTTGATCCATGTTTGTTTGTGGAAATAACACACATGCAATGACTCTAGTGGTTGATCCATGTGCGGTTTGTGAAAAGAACACACATGCAATGACCACTGGTGGATCCATGTGTGGTTTGTGGAAAAGAACACACATGCAATGACTCTAGTGGTTGATCCATGTTTGTTTGTGGAAATAACACACATGCAATGACTCTAGTGGTTGATCCATGTGTGGTTTGTGGAAAGAACACGCGTGCAATGACCACTGGTGGATCCATGTTGGTTTTAGTGTAAGAACACACATGCAATGACTCTACTACTGGTTTGTGGTTTTAGTATAAGAACACACATGCAATGACTCTAGTGGATGATCCATGTGTGGTTTGTGGAAATAACACACATGCAATAACCACTTGTGGATCCATGTGTGGTTTGTGGAAATAACACACATGCAATGACTCTAGGGATTGATCCATGTGTGGTTTGTGGAAAGAACACACATGCAATGACCACTGGTGGATCCATGTGTGGTTTGTGGAAAAGAACACACATGCAATGAGTCTAGTGGTCGAGCCATGTTTGTTTGTGGAAATAACACAGATGCAATGACTCTGGTGGTTGATCCATGTGTGGTTTGTGAAAAGAACACACATGCAATGACTCTAATGTTGGTTTTAGTATAAGAACACACATGCAATGACTCTAGTGGTTAATCCATGTGTGGTTTGTGGAAATAACACACATGCAATGACTCTAGTGGTTGATCCATGTGTGGTTTGTGGAAAGAACACACATGCAATGACTCTAGTGGTTGATCCATGTGTGGTTTGTGGAAAGAACACACATGCAATGACCACTGGTGGATCCATGTGTGGTTTGTGGAAAAGAACACACATGCAATTACTCTAGTTGTTGATCCATGTTTGTTTGTGGAAATAACACACATGCAATGACTCTAGTGGTTGATCCATGTGTGGTTTATGGAAAGAACACGCGTGCAATGACCACTGGTGGATCCATGTTGGTTTTAGTGTAAGAACACACATGCAATGACTCTAGTACTGGTTTGTGGTTTAGTATAAGAACACACATGCAATGACTCTAGTGGTTGATCCATGTGTGGTTTGTGGAAATAACACACATGCAATAACCACTGGTGGATGGTTTGTGGAAAGAACACACATGCAATGACTCTAGGAGTTGATACATGTGTGGTTTGTGGAAAGAACACACATGCAATGACCACTGGTGGATCCATATGTGGTTTGTGGAAAAGAACACACATGCAATGACTCTAGTGCTGGTTTGTGGTTTTAGTATAAGAACACAGATGTAATGACTCTAGTGGTTGATCCATGTGTGGTTTGTGGAAAGAACACACATTGAATGACTCCGGTTGATCCATGTGTGGTTTGTGGAAAGAACACACATGCAATGACCACTGGTGGATCCATGTGTGGTTTGTGGAAAAGAACACACATGCAATGACGCTAGTACTGGTTTGTGGTTTTAGTATAAGAACACACATGCAATGACTCTAGTGGTTGATCCATGTGTGGTTTGTGGAAAGAACACACATGCAATGACCACTGGTGGATCCATATGTGGTTTGTGGAAAAGAACACACATGCAATGACTCTAGTGCTGGTTTGTGGTATTAGTATAAGAACACATATGTAATGACTCTAGTGGTTGATCCATGTGTGGTTTGTGGAAAGAACACACATTGAATGACTCTGGTTGATCCATGTGTGGTTTGTGGAAAGAACACACATGCAATGACCACTGGTGGATCCATGTGTGGTTTGTGGAAAAGAACACACATGCAATGACGCTAGTACTGGTTTGTGGTTTTAGTATAAGAACACACATGCAATGACTCTAGTGGTTGATCCATGTGTGGTTTGTGGAAAGAACACACATGCAATGACTCTGGTTGATCCATGTGTGGTTTGTGGAAAGAACACACATGCAATGACCACTGGTGGACCCATGTGTGGTTTGTGGAAAAGAACACACATGCAATGACTCTAGTGGGTGATCCATGTTTGTTTGTGGAAATAACACACATGCAATGACTCTAGTGGTTGATCCATGTGTGGTTTGTGAAAAGAACACACATGCAATGACCCTGGTTGATCCATGTGTGGTTTTTGGAAATAACACACATGCAATGACTCTAGTGGTTGATCCATGTGTGGTTTGTGGAAAGAACAAACATGCAATGACCACTGGTGGATCCATGTGTGGTTTGTGGAAAAGAACACACATGCAATGACTCTAGTGGTTGATCCATGTTTGTTTGTGGAAATAACACACATGCAATGACTCTAGTGGTTGATCCATGTGTGGTTTGTGAAATGAACACACATGCAATGACCACTGGTGGATCCATGTGTGGTTTGTGGAAAAGAACACACATGCAATGACTCTAGTGGTTGATCCATTTTGTTTGTGGAAATAACACACATGCAATGACTCTAGTGGTTGATCCATGTGTGGTTTGTGGAAAGAACACGCGTGCAATGACCACTGGTGGATCCATGTTGGTTTTAGTGTAAGAACACACATGCAATGACTCTACTACTGGTTTGTGGTTTTAGTATAAGAACACACATGCAATGACTCTAGTGGATGATCCATGTGTGGTTTGTGGAAATAACACACATGCAATAACCACTTGTGGATCCATGTGTGGTTTGTGGAAATAACACACATGCAATGACTCTAGGGATTGATCCATGTGTGGTTTGTGGAAAGAACACACATGCAATGATCACTGGTGGATCCATGTGTGGTTTGTGGAAAAGAACACACATGCAATGAGTCTAGTGGTTGAGCCATGTTTGTTTGTGGAAATAACACACATGCAATGACTCTAGTGGTTTATCCATGTGTGGTTTGTGAAAAGAACACACATGCAATGACTCTAGTGTTGGTTTTAGTATAAGAACACACATGCAATGACTCTAGTGGTTGATCCATGTGTGGTTTGTGGAAATAACACGCATGCAATGACTCTGGTTGATCCATGTGAGGTTTCTGGAGAGAACACACATGCAATGACCACTGGTGGATCCATGTGTGGTTTGTGGAAAGAACACACATGCAATGACTCTGGTTGATCCATGTGAGGTTTCTGGAGAGAACACACATGCAATGACCACTGGTGGATCCATGTGTGGTGTGTGGAAAAGAACACACATGCAATGACTCTAGTACTGGTTTGTGGTTTTAGTATAAGAACACACATGTAATGACTCTAGTGGTTGATCCATGTGTGGTTTGTGGAAATAACACACATGCAATGACTCTAGTTGTTGATCCATGTGTGGTTTGTGGAAAGAACACACATGCAATGACCACTGGTGGATCCATGTGTGGTTTGTGGAAAAGAACAGACTCTGGTTGATCCATGTGTGGTTTGTGGAAATAACACACATGCAATGACTCTAGTGGTTGATCCATGTTTGTTTGTGGAAATAACACACATGCAATGACTCCAGTGGTTGATCCATGTGTGCTTTGTGGAAAGAACACGCGTGCAATGACCACTGGTGGATCCATGTTAGTTTTAGTGTAAGAACACACATGCAATGACTCTAGTACTGGTTTGTGGTTTTAGTATCAGAACACATATGCAATGACTCTAGTGGTTGATCCATGTGTGGTTTGTGGAAATAACACACATGCAATGACCACTGGTGGATGGTTTGTGGAAGAACACACACGCAATGACTCTAGGGGTTGATCCATGTGGGGTTTGTGGAAATAACACACATGCAATAACCACTTGTGGATCCATGTGTGGTTTGTGGAAATAACACACATGCAATGTCTCTAGGGGTTGATCCATGTGTGGTTTGTGGAAAGAACACACATGCAATGACCACTGGTGGATCCATGTGTGGTTTGTGGAAAAGAACACACATGCAATGAGTCTAGTGGTTGATCCATGTTTGTTTGTGGAAATAACACACATGCAATGACTCTAGTGGTTGATCCATGTGTGGTTTGTGAAAAGAACACACATGCAATGACTCTAGTGTTGGTTTTAGTATAAGAACACACATGCAATGACTCTAGTGGTTGATCCATGTGTGGTTTTTGGAAATAACACATATGCAATGACTCTAGTGGTTGATCCATGTGTGGTTTGTGGAAATAACACACATGCAATGACTCTAGTGGTTGATCCATGTATGGTTTGTGGAAAGAACACACATGCAATGACCACTGGTGGATCCATGTGTGGTTTGTGGAAAAGAACACACATGCAATGACTCTAGTTGTTGATCCATGTTTGTTTGTGGAAATAACACACATGCAATGACTCTAGTGGTTGATCCATGTGTGGTTTGTGGAAAGAACACGCGTGCAATGACCACTGGTGGATCCATGTTGGCTTTAGTGTAAGAACACACATGCAATGACTCTAGTACTGGTTTGTGGTTTTAGTATAAGAACACACATGCAATGACTCTAGTGGTTGATCCATGTGTGGTTTGTGGAAATAACACACATGCAATGACCACTGGTGGATGGTTTGTGGAAAGAACACACACGCAATGACTCTAGGGGTTGATCCATGTGTGGTTTGTGGAAATAACACACATGCAATGACCACTGGTGGAGCCATGTGTGGTTTGTGGAAAAGAACACACATGGAATGAATCTAGTGGTTGATCCATGTTTGTTTGTGGAAATAACACACATGCAATGACTCTAGTGGTTGATCCATGTGTGCTTTGTGAAAAGAACACACATGCAATGACTCTGGTTGATCCATGTGTGGTTTCTGGAAATAACACACATGCAATGACTCTAGTGGTTGATCCATGTGTGCTTTGTGAAAAGAACACACATGCAATGACTCTGGTTGATCCATGTGTGGTTTCTGGAAATAACACACATGCAATGACTCTAGTGGTTGATCCATGTGTGGTTTGTGGAAGGAACACACATGCAATGACCACTGGTGGACCCATGTGTGGTTTGTGGAAAAGAACACACATGCAATGACTCTAGTGGTTGATCCATGTTTGTTTGTGGAAATAACACACATGCAATGACTCTAGTGGTTGATCCATGTGTGGTTTGTGAAAAGAACACACATGCAATGACTCTAGTGTTGGTTTTAGTAGAAGAACACACATGCAATGACTCTAGTGGTTGATCCATGTGTGGTTTCTGGAAAGAACACACATGCAATGACCACTGGTGGACCCATGTGTGGTTTGTGGAAAAGAACACACATGCAATGACTCTAGTGGTTGATCCATGTTTGTGTGTCGTAATAACACACATGTAGTGACTCTAGTGGTTGATCCATGTGTGGTTTGTGAAAAGAACACACATGCAATGACTCTAGTGTTGGTTTTACTATAAGAACACACATGCAATGACTCTAGTGGTTGATCCATGTGTGGTTTGTGGAAATAACACACATGCAATGACTAGTGGTTGATCCATATGTGGTTTGTGGAAAGAACACACATGCAATGACCACTGGTGGATGCATGTGTGATTTGTGGAAAAGAACACACATGCAATGACTCTAGTGCTGGTTTGTGGTTTTAGTATAAGAACAAACATGCAATGACTCTAGTGGTTGATCCATGTGTGGTTTGTGGAAGAACACACATGCAATGACTAGTGGTTGATCCATATGTGGTTTGTGGAAAGAACACACATGCAATGACTCTAGTGGGTGATCCATTTTTGTTTGTGGAAATAACACACATGAAATGACTCTAGTGGTTGATCCATGTGTGGTTTGTGAAAAGAACACACATGCAATGACCCTGGTTGATCCATGTGTGGTTTTTGGAAATAACACACATGCAATGACTCTAGTGGTTGATCCATGTGTGGTTTGTGGAAAGAACACACATGCAATGACCACTGGTGGATCCATGTGTGGTTTGTGGAAAAGAACACACATGCAATGACTCTAGGGGTTGATCCATGTTTGTTTGTGGAAATAACACACATGCAATGACTCTAGTGGTTGATCCATGTGTGGTTTGTGAAAAGAACACACATGCAATGACCACTGGTGGATCCATGTGTGGTTTGTGGAAAAGAACACACATGCAATGACTCTAGTGGTTGATCCATGTTTGTTTGTGGAAATAACACACATGCAATGACTCTAGTGGTTGATCCATGTGTGGTTTGTGGAAAGAACACGCGTGCAATGACCACTGGTGGATCCATGTTGGTTTTAGTGTAAGAACACACATGCAATGACTCTACTACTGGTTTGTGGTTTTAGTATAAGAACACACATGCAATGACTCTAGTGGATGATCCATGTGTGGTTTGTGGAAATAACACACATGCAATAACCACTTGTGGATCCATGTGTGGTTTGTGGAAATAACACACATGCAATGACTCTAGGGATTGATCCATGTGTGGTTTGTGGAAAGAACACACATGCAATGACCACTGGTGGATCCATGTGTGGTTTGTGGAAAAGAACACACATGCAATGAGTCTAGTGGTCGAGCCATGTTTGTTTGTGGAAATAACACAGATGCAATGACTCTGGTGGTTGATCCATGTGTGGTTTGTGAAAAGAACACACATGCAATGACTCTAATGTTGGTTTTAGTATAAGAACACACATGCAATGACTCTAGTGGTTAATCCATGTGTGGTTTGTGGAAATAACACACATGCAATGACTCTAGTGGTTGATCCATGTGTGGTTTGTGGAAAGAACACACATGCAATGACTCTAGTGGTTGATCCATGTGTGGTTTGTGGAAAGAACACACATGCAATGACCACTGGTGGATCCATGTGTGGTTTGTGGAAAAGAACACACATGCAATGACTCTAGTTGTTGATCCATGTTTGTTTGTGGAAATAACACACATGCAATGACTCTAGTGGTTGATCCATGTGTGGTTTATGGAAAGAACACGCGTGCAATGACCACTGGTGGATCCATGTTGGTTTTAGTGTAAGAACACACATGCAATGACTCTAGTACTGGTTTGTGGTTTAGTATAAGAACACACATGCAATGACTCTAGTGGTTGATCCATGTGTGGTTTGTGGAAATAACACACATGCAATGACCACTGGTGGATGGTTTGTGGAAAGAACACACACGCAATGACTCTAGGGGTTGATCCATGTGTGGTTTGTGGAAATAACACACATGCAATGACCACTGGTGCAGCCATGTGTGGTTTGTGGAAAAGAACACACATGGAATGAATCTAGTGGTTGATCCATGTTTGTTTGTGGAAATAACACACATGCAATGACTCTAGTGGTTGATCCATGTGTGCTTTGTGAAAAGAACACACATGCAATGACTCTGGTTGATCCATGTGTGGTTTCTGGAAATAACACACATGCAATGACTCTAGTGGTTGATCCATGTGTGCTTTGTGAAAAGAACACACATGCAATGACTCTGGTTGATCCATGTGTGGTTTCTGGAAATAACACACATGCAATGACTCTAGTGGTTGATCCATGTGTGGTTTGTGGAAGGAACACACATGCAATGACCACTGGTGGACCCATGTGTGGTTTGTGGAAAAGAACACACATGCAATGACTCTAGTGGTTGATCCATGTTTGTTTGTGGAAATAACACACATGCAATGACTCTAGTGGTTGATCCATGTGTGGTTTGTGAAAAGAACACACATGCAATGACTCTAGTGTTGGTTTTAGTAGAAGAACACACATGCAATGACTCTAGTGGTTGATCCATGTGTGGTTTCTGGAAAGAACACACATGCAATGACCACTGGTGGACCCATGTGTGGTTTGTGGAAAAGAACACACATGCAATGACTCTAGTGGTTGATCCATGTTTGTGTGTCGTAATAACACACATGTAGTGACTCTAGTGGTTGATCCATGTGTGGTTTGTGAAAAGAACACACATGCAATGACTCTAGTGTTGGTTTTACTATAAGAACACACATGCAATGACTCTAGTGGTTGATCCATGTGTGGTTTGTGGAAATAACACACATGCAATGACTAGTGGTTGATCCATATGTGGTTTGTGGAAAGAACACACATGCAATGACCACTGGTGGATGCATGTGTGATTTGTGGAAAAGAACACACATGCAATGACTCTAGTGCTGGTTTGTGGTTTTAGTATAAGAACAAACATGCAATGACTCTAGTGGTTGATCCATGTGTGGTTTGTGGAAGAACACACATGCAATGACTAGTGGTTGATCCATATGTGGTTTGTGGAAAGAACACACATGCAATGACTCTAGTGGGTGATCCATTTTTGTTTGTGGAAATAACACACATGAAATGACTCTAGTGGTTGATCCATGTGTGGTTTGTGAAAAGAACACACATGCAATGACCCTGGTTGATCCATGTGTGGTTTTTGGAAATAACACACATGCAATGACTCTAGTGGTTGATCCATGTGTGGTTTGTGGAAAGAACACACATGCAATGACCACTGGTGGATCCATGTGTGGTTTGTGGAAAAGAACACACATGCAATGACTCTAGGGGTTGATCCATGTTTGTTTGTGGAAATAACACACATGCAATGACTCTAGTGGTTGATCCATGTGTGGTTTGTGAAAAGAACACACATGCAATGACCACTGGTGGATCCATGTGTGGTTTGTGGAAAAGAACACACATGCAATGACTCTAGTGGTTGATCCATGTTTGTTTGTGGAAATAACACACATGCAATGACTCTAGTGGTTGATCCATGTGTGGTTTGTGGAAAGAACACGCGTGCAATGACCACTGGTGGATCCATGTTGGTTTTAGTGTAAGAACACACATGCAATGACTCTACTACTGGTTTGTGGTTTTAGTATAAGAACACACATGCAATGACTCTAGTGGATGATCCATGTGTGGTTTGTGGAAATAACACACATGCAATAACCACTTGTGGATCCATGTGTGGTTTGTGGAAATAACACACATGCAATGACTCTAGGGATTGATCCATGTGTGGTTTGTGGAAAGAACACACATGCAATGACCACTGGTGGATCCATGTGTGGTTTGTGGAAAAGAACACACATGCAATGAGTCTAGTGGTCGAGCCATGTTTGTTTGTGGAAATAACACAGATGCAATGACTCTGGTGGTTGATCCATGTGTGGTTTGTGAAAAGAACACACATGCAATGACTCTAATGTTGGTTTTAGTATAAGAACACACATGCAATGACTCTAGTGGTTAATCCATGTGTGGTTTGTGGAAATAACACACATGCAATGACTCTAGTGGTTGATCCATGTGTGGTTTGTGGAAAGAACACACATGCAATGACTCTAGTGGTTGATCCATGTGTGGTTTGTGGAAAGAACACACATGCAATGACCACTGGTGGATCCATGTGTGGTTTGTGGAAAAGAACACACATGCAATGACTCTAGTTGTTGATCCATGTTTGTTTGTGGAAATAACACACATGCAATGACTCTAGTGGTTGATCCATGTGTGGTTTATGGAAAGAACACGCGTGCAATGACCACTGGTGGATCCATGTTGGTTTTAGTGTAAGAACACACATGCAATGACTCTAGTACTGGTTTGTGGTTTAGTATAAGAACACACATGCAATGACTCTAGTGGTTGATCCATGTGTGGTTTGTGGAAATAACACACATGCAATAACCACTGGTGGATGGTTTGTGGAAAGAACACACATGCAATGACTCTAGGAGTTGATCCATGTGTGGTTTGTGGAAAGAACACACATGCAATGACCACTGGTGGATCCATATGTGGTTTGTGGAAAAGAACACACATGCAATGACTCTAGTGCTGGTTTGTGGTTTTAGTATAAGAACACAGATGTAATGACTCTAGTGGTTGATCCATGTGTGGTTTGTGGAAAGAACACACATTGAATGACTCCGGTTGATCCATTTGTGGTTTGTGGAAAGAACACACATGCAATGACCACTGGTGGATCCATGTGTGGTTTGTGGAAAAGAACACACATGCAATGACGCTAGTACTGGTTTGTGGTTTTAGTATAAGAACACACATGCAATGACTCTAGTGGTTGATCCATGTGTGGTTTGTGGAAAGAACACACATGCAATGACCACTGGTGGATCCATATGTGGTTTGTGGAAAAGAACACACATGCAATGACTCTAGTGCTGGTTTGTGGTATTAGTATAAGAACACATATGTAATGACTCTAGTGGTTGATCCATGTGTGGTTTGTGGAAAGAACACACATTGAATGACTCTGGTTGATCCATGTGTGGTTTGTGGAAAGAACACACATGCAATGACCACTGGTGGATCCATGTGTGGTTTGTTTAAAAGAACACACATGCAATGACGCTAGTACTGGTTTGTGGTTTTAGTATAAGAACACACATGCAATGACTCTAGTGGTTGATCCATGTGTGGTTTGTGGAAAGAACACACATGCAATGACTCTGGTTGATCCATGTGTGGTTTGTGGAAAGAACACACATGCAATGACCACTGGTGGACCCATGTGTGGTTTGTGGAAAAGAACACACATGCAATGACTCTAGTGGGTGATCCATGTTTGTTTGTGGAAATAACACACATGCAATGACTCTAGTGGTTGATCCATGTGTGGTTTGTGAAAAGAACACACATGCAATGACCCTGGTTGATCCATGTGTGGTTTTTGGAAATAACACACATGCAATGACTCTAGTGGTTGATCCATGTGTGGTTTGTGGAAAGAACACACATGCAATGACCACTGGTGGATCCATGTGTGGTTTGTGGAAAAGAACACACATGCAATGACTCTAGTGGTTGATCCATGTTTGTTTGTGGAAATAACACACATGCAATGACTCTAGTGGTTGATCCATGTGTGGTTTGTGAAAAGAACACACATGCAATGACCACTGGTGGATCCATGTGTGGTTTGTGGAAAAGAACACACATGCAATGACTCTAGTGGTTGATCCATGTTTGTTTGTGGAAATAACACACATGCAATGACTCTAGTGGTTGATCCATGTGTGGTTTGTGGAAAGAACACGCGTGCAATGACCACTGCTGGATCCATGTTGGTTTTAGTGTAAGAACACACATGCAATGACTCTACTACTGGTTTGTGGTTTTAGTATAAGAACACACATGCAATGACTCTAGTGGATGATCCATGTGTGGTTTGTGGAAATAACACACATGCAATAACCACTTGTGGATCCATGTGTGGTTTGTGGAAATAACACACATGCAATGACTCTAGGGATTGATCCATGTGTGGTTTGTGGAAAGAACACACATGCAATGATCACTGGTGGATCCATGTGTGGTTTGTGGAAAAGAACACACATGCAATGAGTCTAGTGGTTGAGCCATGTTTGTTTGTGGAAATAACACACATGCAATGACTCTAGTGGTTTATCCATGTGTGGTTTGTGAAAAGAACACACATGCAATGACTCTAGTGTTGGTTTTAGTATAAGAACACACATGCAATGACTCTAGTGGTTGATCCATGTGTGGTTTGTGGAAATAACACGCATGCAATGACTCTGGTTGATCCATGTGAGGTTTCTGGAGAGAACACACATGCAATGACCACTGGTGGATCCATGTGTGGTTTGTGGAAAGAACACACATGCAATGACTCTGGTTGATCCATGTGAGGTTTCTGGAGAGAACACACATGCAATGACCACTGGTGGATCCATGTGTGGTGTGTGGAGAAGAACACACATGCAATGACTCTAGTACTGGTTTGTGGTTTTAGTATAAGAACACACATGTAATGACTCTAGTGGTTGATCCATGTGTGGTTTGTGGAAATAACACACATGCAATGACTCTAGTTGTTGATCCATGTGTGGTTTGTGGAAAGAACACACATGCAATGACCACTGGTGGATCCATGTGTGGTTTGTGGAAAAGAACAGACTCTGGTTGATCCATGTGTGGTTTGTGGAAATAACACACATGCAATGACTCTAGTGGTTGATCCATGTTTGTTTGTGGAAATAACACACATGCAATGACTCCAGTGGTTGATCCATGTGTGCTTTGTGGAAAGAACACGCGTGCAATGACCACTGGTGGATCCATGTTAGTTTTAGTGTAAGAACACACATGCAATGACTCTAGTACTGGTTTGTGGTTTTAGTATAAGAACACACATGCAATGACTCTAGTGGTTGATCCATGTGTGGTTTGTGGAAATAACACACATGCAATGACCACTGGTGGATGGTTTGTGGAAGAACACACACGCAATGACTCTAGGGGTTGATCCATGTGTGGTTTGTGGAAATAACACACATGCAATAACCACTTGTGGATCCATGTGTGGTTTGTGGAAATAACACACATGCAATGTCTCTAGGGGTTGATCCATGTGTGGTTTGTGGAAAGAACACACATGCAATGACCACTGGTGGATCCATGTGTGGTTTGTGGAAAAGAACACACATGCAATGAGTCTAGTGGTTGATCCATGTTTGTTTGTGGAAATAACACACATGCAATGACTCTAGTGGTTGATCCATGTGTGGTTTGTGAAAATAACACACATGCAATGACTCTAGTGTTGGTTTTAGTATAAGAACACACATGCAATGACTCTAGTGGTTGATCCATGTGTGGTTTTTGGAAATAACACATATGCAATGACTCTAGTGGTTGATCCATGTGTGGTTTGTGGAAATAACACACATGCAATGACTCTAGTGGTTGATCCATGTATGGTTTGTGGAAAGAACACACATGCAATGACCACTGGTGGATCCATGTGTGGTTTGTGGAAAAGAACACACATGCAATGACTCTAGTTGTTGATCCATGTTTGTTTGTGGAAATAACACACATGCAATGACTCTAGTGGTTGATCCATGTGTGGTTTGTGGAAAGAACACGCGTGCAATGACCACTGGTGGATCCATGTTGGCTTTAGTGTAAGAACACACATGCAATGACTCTAGTAATGGTTTGTGGTTTTAGTATAAGAACACACATGCAATGACTCTAGTGGTTGATCCATGTGTGGTTTGTGGAAATAACACACATGCAATGACCACTGGTGGATGGTTTGTGGAAAGAACACACACGCAATGACTCTAGGGGTTGATCCATGTGTGGTTTGTGGAAATAACACACATGCAATGAACACTGGTGGAGCCATGTGTGGTTTGTGGAAAAGAACACACATGGAATGAATCTAGTGGTTGATCCATGTTTGTTTGTGGAAATAACACACATGCAATGACTCTAGTGGTTGATCCATGTGTGCTTTGTGAAAAGAACACACATGCAATGACTCTGGTTGATCCATGTGTGGTTTCTGGAAATAACACACATGCAATGACTCTAGTGGTTGATCCATGTGTGGTTTGTGGAAAGAACACACATGCAATGACCACTGGTGGACCCATGTGTGGTTTGTGGAAAAGAACACACATGCAATGACTCTAGTGGTTGATCCATGTTTGTTTGTGGAAATAACACACATGCAATGACTCTAGTGGTTGATCCATGTGTGCTTTGTGAAAAGAACACACATGCAATGACTCTAGTGTTGGTTTTAGTAGAAGAACACACATGCAATGACTCTAGTGGTTGATCCATGTGTGGTTTGTGGAAAGAACACACATGCAATGACCACTGGTGGACCCATGTGTGGTTTGTGGAAAAGAACACACATGCAATGACTCTAGTGGTTGATCCATATTTGTGTGTCGTAATAACACACATGCAGTGACTCTAGTGGTTGATCCATGTGTGGTTTGTGAAAAGAACACACATGCAATGACTCTAGTGTTGGTTTTACTATAAGAACACACATGCAATGACTCTAGTGGTTGATCCATGTGTGGTTTGTGGAAATAACACACATGCAATGACTAGTGGTTGATCCATATGTGGTTTGTGGAAAGAACACACATGCAATGACCACTGGTGGATGCATGTGTGATTTGTGGAAAAGAACACACATGCAATGACTCTAGTGCTGGTTTGTGGTTTTAGTATAAGAACAAACATGCAATGACTCTAGTGCTGGTTTGTGGTTTTAGTATAAGAACAAACATGCAATGACTCTAGTGGTTGATCCATGTGTGGTTTGTGGAAGAACACACATGCAATGACTAGTGGTTGATCCATATGTGGTTTGTGGAAAGAACACACATGCAATGACTCTAGTGGGTGATCCATTTTTGTTTGTGGAAATAACACACATGCAATGACTCTAGTGGTTGATCCATGTGTGGTTTGTGAAAAGAACACACATGCAATGACCCTGGTTGATCCATGTGTGGTTTTTGGAAATAACACACATGCAATGACTCTAGTGGTTGATCCATGTGTGGTTTGTGGAAAGAACACACATGCAATGACCACTGGTGGATCCATGTGTGGTTTGTGGAAAAGAACACACATGCAATGACTCTAGGGGTTGATCCATGTTTGTTTGTGGAAATAACACACATGCAATGACTCTAGTGGTTGATCCATGTGTGGCTTGTGAAAAGAACACACATGCAATGACCACTGGTGGATCCATGTGTGGTTTGTGGAAAAGAACACACATGCAATGACTCTAGTGGTTGATCCATGTTTGTTTGTGGAAATAACACACATGCAATGACTCTAGTGGTTGATCCATGTGTGGTTTGTGGAAAGAACACGCGTGCAATGACCACTGGTGGATCCATGTTGGTTTTAGTGTAAGAACACACATGCAATGACTCTACTACTGGTTTGTGGTTTTAGTATAAGAACACACATGCAATGACTCTAGTGGATGATCCATGTGTGGTTTGTGGAAATAACACACATGCAATAACCACTTGTGGATCCATGTGTGGTTTGTGGAAATAACACACATGCAATGACTCTAGGGATTGATCCATGTGTGGTTTGTGGAAAGAACACACATGCAATGATCACTGGTGGATCCATGTGTGGTTTGTGGAAAAGAACACACATGCAATGAGTCTAGTGGTTGAGCCATGTTTGTTTGTGGAAATAACACACATGCAATGACTCTAGTGGTTGATCCATGTGTGGTTTGTGGAAAGAACACACATGCAATGACCACTGGTGGATCCATGTGTGGTTTGTGGAAAAGAACACACATGCAATGACTCTAGGGGTTGATCCATGTTTGTTTGTGGAAATAACACACATGCAATGACTCTAGTGGTTGATCCATGTGTGGTTTGTGAAAAGAACACACATGCAATGACCACTGGTGGATCCATGTGTGGTTTGTGGAAAAGAACACACATGCAATGACTCTAGTGGTTGATCCATGTTTGTTTGTGGAAATAACACACATGCAATGACTCTAGTGGTTGATCCATGTGTGGTTTGTGGAAAGAACACGCGTGCAATGACCACTGGTGGATCCATGTTGGTTTTAGTGTAAGAACACACATGCAATAACTCTACTACTGGTTTGTGGTTTTAGTATAAGAACACACATGCAATGACTCTAGTGGATGATCCATGTGTGGTTTGTGGAAATAACACACATGCAATAACCACTTGTGGATCCATGTGTGGTTTGTGGAAATAACACACATGCAATGACTCTTGGGATTGATCCATGTGTGGTTTGTGGAAAGAACACACATGCAATGACCACTGGTGGATCCATGTGTGGTTTGTGGAAAAGAACACACATGCAATGAGTCTAGTGGTTGAGCCATGTTTGTTTGTGGAAATAACACAGATGCAATGACTCTAGTGGTTGATCCATGTGTGGTTTGTGAAAAGAACACACATGCAATGACTCTAGTGTTGGTTTTAGTATAAGAACACACATGCAATGACTCTAGTGGTTGATCCATGTGTGGTTTGTGGAAATAACACACATGCAATGACCACTGGTGGATGGTTTGTGGAAAGAACACACACGCAATGACTCTAGGGGTTGATCCATGTGTGGTTTGTGGAAATAACACACATGCAATGACCACTGGTGGAGCCATGTGTGGTTTGTGGAAAAGAACACACATGGAATGAATCTAGTGGTTGATCCATGTTTGTTTGTGGAAATAACACACATGCAATGACTCTAGTGGTTGATCCATGTGTGATTTGTGAAAAGAACACACATGCAATGACTCTGGTTGATCCATGTGTGGTTTCTGGAAATAACACACATGCAATGACTCTAGTGGTTGATCCATGTGTGCTTTGTGAAAAGAACACACATGCAATGACTCTGGTTGATCCATGTGTGGTTTCTGGAAATAACACACATGCAATGACTCTAGTGGTTGATCCATGTGTGGTTTGTGGAAGGAACACACATGCAATGACCACTGGTGGACCCATGTGTGGTTTGTGGAAAATAACACACATGCAATGACTCTAGTGGTTGATCCATGTTTGTTTGTGGAAATAACACACATGCAATGACTCTAGTGGTTGATCCATGTGTGGTTTGTGAAAAGAACACACATGCAATGACTCTAGTGTTGGTTTTAGTAGAAGAACACACATGCAATGACTCTAGTGGTTGATCCATGTGTGGTTTGTGGAAAGAACACGCGTGCAATGACCACTGGTGGATCCATGTTGGCTTTAGTGTAAGAACACACATGCAATGACTCTAGTACTGGTTTGTGGTTTTAGTATAAGAACACACATGCAATGACTCTAGTGGTTGATCCATGTGTGGTTTGTGGAAATAACACACATGCAATGACCACTGGTGGATGGTTTGTGGAAAGAACACACACGCAATGACTCTAGGGGTTGATCCATGTGTGGTTTGTGGAAATAACACACATGCAATGACCACTGGTGGAGCCATGTGTGGTTTGTGGAAAAGAACACACATGGAATGAATCTAGTGGTTGATCCATGTTTGTTTGTGGAAATAACACACATGCAATGACTCTAGTGGTTGATCCATGTGTGCTTTGTGAAAAGAACACACATGCAATGACTCTGGTTGATCCATGTGTGGTTTCTGGAAATAACACACATGCAATGACTCTAGTGGTTGATCCATGTGTGGTTTGTGGAAAGAACACACATGCAATGACCACTGGTGGACCCATGTGTGGTTTGTGGAAAAGAACACACATGCAATGACTCTAGTGGTTGATCCATGTTTGTTTGTGGAAATAACACACATGCAATGACTCTAGTGGTTGATCCATGTGTGCTTTGTGAAAAGAACACACATGCAATGACTCTAGTGTTGGTTTTAGTAGAAGAACACACATGCAATGACTCTAGTGGTTGATCCATGTGTGGTTTGTGGAAAGAACACACATGCAATGACCACTGGTGGACCCATGTGTGGTTTGTGGAAAAGAACACACATGCAATGACTCTAGTGGTTGATCCATATTTGTGTGTCGTAATAACACACATGCAGTGACTCTAGTGGTTGATCCATGTGTGGTTTGTGAAAAGAACACACATGCAATGACTCTAGTGTTGGTTTTACTATAAGAACACACATGCAATGACTCTAGTGGTTGATCCATGTGTGGTTTGTGGAAATAACACACATGCAATGACTAGTGGTTGATCCATATGTGGTTTGTGGAAAGAACACACATGCAATGACCACTGGTGGATGCATGTGTGATTTGTGGAAAAGAACACACATGCAATGACTCTAGTGCTGGTTTGTGGTTTTAGTATAAGAACAAACATGCAATGACTCTAGTGCTGGTTTGTGGTTTTAGTATAAGAACAAACATGCAATGACTCTAGTGGTTGATCCATGTGTGGTTTGTGGAAGAACACACATGCAATGACTAGTGGTTGATCCATATGTGGTTTGTGGAAAGAACACACATGCAATGACTCTAGTGGGTGATCCATTTTTGTTTGTGGAAATAACACACATGCAATGACTCTAGTGGTTGATCCATGTGTGGTTTGTGAAAAGAACACACATGCAATGACCCTGGTTGATCCATGTGTGGTTTTTGGAAATAACACACATGCAATGACTCTAGTGGTTGATCCATGTGTGGTTTGTGGAAAGAACACACATGCAATGACCACTGGTGGATCCATGTGTGGTTTGTGGAAAAGAACACACATGCAATGACTCTAGGGGTTGATCCATGTTTGTTTGTGGAAGTAACACACATGCAATGACTCTAGTGGTTGATCCATGTGTGGCTTGTGAAAAGAACACACATGCAATGACCACTGGTGGATCCATGTGTGGTTTGTGGAAAAGAACACACATGCAATGACTCTAGTGGTTGATCCATGTTTGTTTGTGGAAATAACACACATGCAATGACTCTAGTGGTTGATCCATGTGTGGTTTGTGGAAAGAACACGCGTGCAATGACCACTGGTGGATCCATGTTGGTTTTAGTGTAAGAACACACATGCAATAACTCTACTACTGGTTTGTGGTTTTAGTATAAGAACACACATGCAATGACTCTAGTGGATGATCCATGTGTGGTTTGTGGAAATAACACACATGCAATAACCACTTGTGGATCCATGTGTGGTTTGTGGAAATAACACACATGCAATGACTCTAGGGATTGATCCATGTGTGGTTTGTGGAAAGAACACACATGCAATGATCACTGGTGGATCCATGTGTGGTTTGTGGAAAAGAACACACATGCAATGAGTCTAGTGGTTGAGCCATGTTTGTTTGTGGAAATAACACACATGCAATGACTCTAGTGGTTGATCCATGTGTGGTTTGTGGAAAGAACACACATGCAATGACCACTGGTGGATCCATGTGTGGTTTGTGGAAAAGAACACACATGCAATGACTCTAGGGGTTGATCCATGTTTGTTTGTGGAAATAACACACATGCAATGACTCTAGTGGTTGATCCATGTGTGGTTTGTGAAAAGAACACACATGCAATGACCACTGGTGGATCCATGTGTGGTTTGTGGAAAAGAACACACATGCAATGACTCTAGTGGTTGATCCATGTTTGTTTGTGGAAATAACACACATGCAATGACTCTAGTGGTTGATCCATGTGTGGTTTGTGGAAAGAACACGCGTGCAATGACCACTGGTGGATCCATGTTGGTTTTAGTGTAAGAACACACATGCAATAACTCTACTACTGGTTTGTGGTTTTAGTATAAGAACACACATGCAATGACTCTAGTGGATGATCCATGTGTGGTTTGTGGAAATAACACACATGCAATAACCACTTGTGGATCCATGTGTGGTTTGTGGAAATAACACACATGCAATGACTCTTGGGATTGATCCATGTGTGGTTTGTGGAAAGAACACACATGCAATGACCACTGGTGGATCCATGTGTGGTTTGTGGAAAAGAACACACATGCAATGAGTCTAGTGGTTGAGCCATGTTTGTTTGTGGAAATAACACAGATGCAATGACTCTAGTGGTTGATCCATGTGTGGTTTGTGAAAAGAACACACATGCAATGACTCTAGTGTTGGTTTTAGTATAAGAACACACATGCAATGACTCTAGTGGTTGATCCATGTGTGGTTTGTGGAAATAACACACATGCAATGACCACTGGTGGATGGTTTGTGGAAAGAACACACACGCAATGACTCTAGGGGTTGATCCATGTGTGGTTTGTGGAAATAACACACATGCAATGACCACTGGTGGAGCCATGTGTGGTTTGTGGAAAAGAACACACATGGAATGAATCTAGTGGTTGATCCATGTTTGTTTGTGGAAATAACACACATGCAATGACTCTAGTGGTTGATCCATGTGTGCTTTGTGAAAAGAACACACATGCAATGACTCTGGTTGATCCATGTGTGGTTTCTGGAAATAACACACATGCAATGACTCTAGTGGTTGATCCATGTGTGCTTTGTGAAAAGAACACACATGCAATGACTCTGGTTGATCCATGTGTGGTTTCTGGAAATAACACACATGCAATGACTCTAGTGGTTGATCCATGTGTGGTTTGTGGAAGGAACACACATGCAATGACCACTGGTGGACCCATGTGTGGTTTGTGGAAAATAACACACATGCAATGACTCTAGTGGTTGATCCATGTTTGTTTGTGGAAATAACACACATGCAATGACTCTAGTGGTTGATCCATGTGTGGTTTGTGAAAAGAACACACATGCAATGACTCTAGTGTTGGTTTTAGTAGAAGAACACACATGCAATGACTCTAGTGGTTGATCCATGTGTGGTTTCTGGAAAGAACACACATGCAATGACCACTGGTGGACCCATGTGTGGTTTGTGGAAAAGAACACACATGCAATGACTCTAGTGGTTGATCCATGTTTGTGTGTCGTAATAACACACATGCAGTGACTCTAGTGGTTGATCCATGTGTGGTTTGTGAAAAGAACACACATGCAATGACTCTAGTGTTGGTTTTACTATAAGAACACACATGCAATGACTCTAGTGGTTGATCCATGTGTGGTTTGTGGAAATAACACACATGCAATGACTAGTGGTTGATCCATATGTGGTTTGTGGAAAGAACACACATGCAATGACCACTGGTGGATGCATGTGTGATTTGTGGAAAAGAACACACATGCAATGACTCTAGTGCTGGTTTGTGGTTTTAGTATAAGAACAAACATGCAATGACTCTAGTGCTGGTTTGTGGTTTTAGTATAAGAACAAACATGCAATGACTCTAGTGGTTGATCCATGTGTGGTTTGTGGAAGAACACACATGCAATGACTAGTGGTTGATCCATATGTGGTTTGTGGAAAGAACACACATGCAATGACTCTAGTGGGTGATCCATTTTTGTTTGTGGAAATAACACACATGCAATGACTCTAGTGGTTGATCCATGTGTGGTTTGTGAAAAGAACACACATGCAATGACCCTGGTTGATCCATGTGTGGTTTTTGGAAATAACACACATGCAATGACTCTAGTGGTTGATCCATGTGTGGTTTGTGGAAAGAACACACATGCAATGACCACTGGTGGATCCATGTGTGGTTTGTGGAAAAGAACACACATGCAATGACTCTAGGGGTTGATCCATGTTTGTTTGTGGAAATAACACACATGCAATGACTCTAGTGGTTGATCCATGTGTGGCTTGTGAAAAGAACACACATGCAATGACCACTGGTGGATCCATGTGTGGTTTGTGGAAAAGAACACACATGCAATGACTCTAGTGGTTGATCCATGTTTGTTTGTGGAAATAACACACATGCAATGACTCTAGTGGTTGATCCATGTGTGGTTTGTGGAAAGAACACGCGTGCAATGACCACTGGTGGATCCATGTTGGTTTTAGTGTAAGAACACACATGCAATGACTCTACTACTGGTTTGTGGTTTTAGTATAAGAACACACATGCAATGACTCTAGTGGATGATCCATGTGTGGTTTGTGGAAATAACACACATGCAATAACCACTTGTGGATCCATGTGTGGTTTGTGGAAATAACACACATGCAATGACTCTAGGGATTGATCCATGTGTGGTTTGTGGAAAGAACACACATGCAATGATCACTGGTGGATCCATGTGTGGTTTGTGGAAAAGAACACACATGCAATGAGTCTAGTGGTTGAGCCATGTTTGTTTGTGGAAATAACACACATGCAATGACTCTAGTGGTTGATCCATGTGTGGTTTGTGGAAAGAACACACATGCAATGACCACTGGTGGATCCATGTGTGGTTTGTGGAAAAGAACACACATGCAATGACTCTAGGGGTTGATCCATGTTTGTTTGTGGAAATAACACACATGCAATGACTCTAGTGGTTGATCCATGTGTGGTTTGTGAAAAGAACACACATGCAATGACCACTGGTGGATCCATGTGTGGTTTGTGGAAAAGAACACACATGCAATGACTCTAGTGGTTGATCCATGTTTGTTTGTGGAAATAACACACATGCAATGACTCTAGTGGTTGATCCATGTGTGGTTTGTGGAAAGAACACGCGTGCAATGACCACTGGTGGATCCATGTTGGTTTTAGTGTAAGAACACACATGCAATAACTCTACTACTGGTTTGTGGTTTTAGTATAAGAACACACATGCAATGACTCTAGTGGATGATCCATGTGTGGTTTGTGGAAATAACACACATGCAATAACCACTTGTGGATCCATGTGTGGTTTGTGGAAATAACACACATGCAATGACTCTTGGGATTGATCCATGTGTGGTTTGTGGAAAGAACACACATGCAATGACCACTGGTGGATCCATGTGTGGTTTGTGGAAAAGAACACACATGCAATGAGTCTAGTGGTTGAGCCATGTTTGTTTGTGGAAATAACACAGATGCAATGACTCTAGTGGTTGATCCATGTGTGGTTTGTGAAAAGAACACACATGCAATGACTCTAGTGTTGGTTTTAGTATAAGAACACACATGCAATGACTCTAGTGGTTGATCCATGTGTGGTTTGTGGAAATAACACACATGCAATGACCACTGGTGGATGGTTTGTGGAAAGAACACACACGCAATGACTCTAGGGGTTGATCCATGTGTGGTTTGTGGAAATAACACACATGCAATGACCACTGGTGGAGCCATGTGTGGTTTGTGGAAAAGAACACACATGGAATGAATCTAGTGGTTGATCCAAGTTTGTTTGTGGAAATAACACACATGCAATGACTCTAGTGGTTGATCCATGTGTGCTTTGTGAAAAGAACACACATGCAATGACTCTGGTTGATCCATGTGTGGTTTCTGGAAATAACACACATGCAATGACTCTAGTGGTTGATCCATGTGTGCTTTGTGAAAAGAACACACATGCAATGACTCTGGTTGATCCATGTGTGGTTTCTGGAAATAACACACATGCAATGACTCTAGTGGTTGATCCATGTGTGGTTTGTGGAAGGAACACACATGCAATGACCACTGGTGGACCCATGTGTGGTTTGTGGAAAATAACACACATGCAATGACTCTAGTGGTTGATCCATGTTTGTTTGTGGAAATAACACACATGCAATGACTCTAGTGGTTGATCCATGTGTGGTTTGTGAAAAGAACACACATGCAATGACTCTAGTGTTGGTTTTAGTAGAAGAACACACATGCAATGACTCTAGTGGTTGATCCATGTGTGGTTTCTGGAAAGAACACACATGCAATGACCACTGGTGGACCCATGTGTGGTTTGTGGAAAAGAACACACATGCAATGACTCTAGTGGTTGATCCATGTTTGTGTGTCGTAATAACACACATGCAGTGACTCTAGTGGTTGATCCATGTGTGGTTTGTGAAAAGAACACACATGCAATGACTCTAGTGTTGGTTTTACTATAAGAACACACATGCAATGACTCTAGTGGTTGATCCATGTGTGGTTTGTGGAAATAACACACATGCAATGACTAGTGGTTGATCCATATGTGGTTTGTGGAAAGAACACACATGCAATGACCACTGGTGGATGCATGTGTGATTTGTGGAAAAGAACACACCTGCAATGACTCTAGTGCTGGTTTGTGGTTTTAGTATAAGAACAAACATGCAATGACTCTAGTGGTTGATCCATGTGTGGTTTGTGGAAGAACACACATGCAATGACTAGTGGTTGATCCATATGTGGTTTGTGGAAAGAACACACATGCAATGACTCTAGTGGGTGATCCATTTTTGTTTGTGGAAATAACACACATGAAATGACTCTAGTGGTTGATCCATGTGTGGTTTGTGAAAAGAACACACATGCAATGACCCTGGTTGATCCATGTGTGGTTTTTGGAAATAACACACATGCAATGACTCTAGTGGTTGATCCATGTGTGGTTTGTGGAAAGAACACACATGCAATGACCACTGGTGGATCCATGTGTGGTTTGTGGAAAAGAACACACATGCAATGACTCTAGGGGTTGATCCATGTTTGTTTGTGGAAATAACACACATGCAATGACTCTAGTGGTTGATCCATGTGTGGTTTGTGAAAAGAACACACATGCAATGACCACTGGTGGATCCATGTGTGGTTTGTGGAAAAGAACACACATGCAATGACTCAAGTGGTTGATCCATGTTTGTTTGTGGAAATAACACACATGCAATGACTTTAGTGGTTGATCCATGTGTGGTTTGTGAAAAGAACACGCATGCAATGACCCTGGTTGATCCATGTGTGGTTTTTGGAAATAACACACATGCAATGACTCTAGTGGTTGATCCATTTGTGGTTTGTGGAAGGAACACACATGCAATGACCACTGGTGGACCCATGTGTGGTTTGTGGAAAATAACACACATGCAATGACTCTAGTGGTTGATCCATGTTTGTTTGTGGAAATAACACACATGCAATGACTCTAGTGGTTGATCCATGTGTGGTTTGTGAAAAGAACACACATGCAATGACTCTAGTGTTGGTTTTAGTAGAAGAACACACATGCAATGACTCTAGTGGTTGATCCATGTGTGGTTTCTGGAAAGAACACACATGCAATGACCACTGGTGGACCCATGTGTGGTTTGTGGAAAAGAACACACATGCAATGACTCTAGTGGTTGATCCATGTTTGTGTGTCGTAATAACACACATGCAGTGACTCTAGTGGTTGATCCATGTGTGGTTTGTGAAAAGAACACACATGCAATGACTCTAGTGTTGGTTTTACTATAAGAACACACATGCAATGACTCTAGTGGTTGATCCATGTGTGGTTTGTGGAAATAACACACATGCAATGACTAGTGGTTGATCCATATGTGGTTTGTGGAAAGAACACACATGCAATGACCACTGGTGGATGCATGTGTGATTTGTGGAAAAGAACACACATGCAATGACTCTAGTGCTGGTTTGTGGTTTTAGTATAAGAACAAACATGCAATGACTCTAGTGGTTGATCCATGTGTGGTTTGTGGAAGAACACACATGCAATGACTAGTGGTTGATCCATATGTGGTTTGTGGAAAGAACACACATGCAATGACTCTAGTGGGTGATCCATTTTTGTTTGTGGAAATAACACACATGAAATGACTCTAGTGGTTGATCCATGTGTGGTTTGTGAAAAGAACACACATGCAATGACCCTGGTTGATCCATGTGTGGTTTTTGGAAATAACACACATGCAATGACTCTAGTGGTTGATCCATGTGTGGTTTGTGGAAAGAACACACATGCAATGACCACTGGTGGATCCATGTGTGGTTTGTGGAAAAGAACACACATGCAATGACTCTAGGGGTTGATCCATGTTTGTTTGTGGAAATAACACACATGCAATGACTCTAGTGGTTGATCCATGTGTGGTTTGTGAAAAGAACACACATGCAATGACCACTGGTGGATCCATGTGTGGTTTGTGGAAAAGAACACACATGCAATGACTCTAGTGGTTGATCCATGTTTGTTTGTGGAAATAACACACATGCAATGACTCTAGTGGTTGATCCATGTGTGGTTTGTGGAAAGAACACGCGTGCAATGACCACTGGTGGATCCATGTTGGTTTTAGTGTAAGAACACACATGCAATGACTCTACTACTGGTTTGTGGTTTTAGTATAAGAACACACATGCAATGACTCTAGTGGATGATCCATGTGTGGTTTGTGGAAATAACACACATGCAATAACCACTTGTGGATCCATGTGTGGTTTGTGGAAATAACACACATGCAATGACTCTAGGGATTGATCCATGTGTGGTTTGTGGAAAGAACACACATGCAATGACCACTGGTGGATCCATGTGTGGTTTGTGGAAAAGAACACACATGCAATGAGTCTAGTGGTCGAGCCATGTTTGTTTGTGGAAATAACACAGATGCAATGACTCTGGTGGTTGATCCATGTGTGGTTTGTGAAAAGAACACACATGCAATGACTCTAATGTTGGTTTTAGTATAAGAACACACATGCAATGACTCTAGTGGTTAATCCATGTGTGGTTTGTGGAAATAACACACATGCAATGACTCTAGTGGTTGATCCATGTGTGGTTTGTGGAAAGAACACACATGCAATGACTCTAGTGGTTGATCCATGTGTGGTTTGTGGAAAGAACACACATGCAATGACCACTGGTGGATCCATGTGTGGTTTGTGGAAAAGAACACACATGCAATGACTCTAGTTGTTGATCCATGTTTGTTTGTGGAAATAACACACATGCAATGACTCTAGTGGTTGATCCATGTGTGGTTTATGGAAAGAACACGCGTGCAATGACCACTGGTGGATCCATGTTGGTTTTAGTGTAAGAACACACATGCAATGACTCTAGTACTGGTTTGTGGTTTAGTATAAGAACACACATGCAATGACTCTAGTGGTTGATCCATGTGTGGTTTGTGGAAATAACACACATGCAATAACCACTGGTGGATGGTTTGTGGAAAGAACACACATGCAATGACTCTAGGAGTTGATCCATGTGTGGTTTGTGGAAAGAACACACATGCAATGACCACTGGTGGATCCATATGTGGTTTGTGGAAAAGAACACACATGCAATGACTCTAGTGCTGGTTTGTGGTTTTAGTATAAGAACACAGATGTAATGACTCTAGTGGTTGATCCATGTGTGGTTTGTGGAAAGAACACACATTGAATGACTCCGGTTGATCCATTTGTGGTTTGTGGAAAGAACACACATGCAATGACCACTGGTGGATCCATGTGTGGTTTGTGGAAAAGAACACACATGCAATGACGCTAGTACTGGTTTGTGGTTTTAGTATAAGAACACACATGCAATGACTCTAGTGGTTGATCCATGTGTGGTTTGTGGAAAGAACACACATGCAATGACCACTGGTGGATCCATATGTGGTTTGTGGAAAAGAACACACATGCAATGACTCTAGTGCTGGTTTGTGGTATTAGTATAAGAACACATATGTAATGACTCTAGTGGTTGATCCATGTGTGGTTTGTGGAAAGAACACACATTGAATGACTCTGGTTGATCCATGTGTGGTTTGTGGAAAGAACACACATGCAATGACCACTGGTGGATCCATGTGTGGTTTGTGGAAAAGAACACACATGCAATGACGCTAGTACTGGTTTGTGGTTTTAGTATAAGAACACACATGCAATGACTCTAGTGGTTGATCCATGTGTGGTTTGTGGAAAGAACACACATGCAATGACTCTGGTTGATCCATGTGTGGTTTGTGGAAAGAACACACATGCAATGACCACTGGTGGACCCATGTGTGGTTTGTGGAAAAGAACACACATGCAATGACTCTAGTGGGTGATCCATGTTTGTTTGTGGAAATAACACACATGCAATGACTCTAGTGGTTGATCCATGTGTGGTTTGTGAAAAGAACACACATGCAATGACCCTGGTTTATCCATGTGTGGTTTTTGGAAATAACACACATGCAATGACTCTAGTGGTTGATCCATGTGTGGTTTGTGGAAAGAACACACATGCAATGACCACAGGTGGATCCATGTGTGGTTTGTGGAAAAGAACACACATGCAATGACTCTAGTGGTTGATCCATGTTTGTTTGTGGAAATAACACACATGCAATGACTCTAGTGGTTGATCCATGTGTGGTTTGTGAAAAGAACACACATGCAATGACCACTGGTGGATCCATGTGTGGTTTGTGGAAAAGAACACACATGCAATGACTCTAGTGGTTGATCCATGTTTGTTTGTGGAAATAACACACATGCAATGACTCTAGTGGTTGATCCATGTGTGGTTTGTGGAAAGAACACGCGTGCAATGACCACTGGTGGATCCATGTTGGTTTTAGTGTAAGAACACACATGCAATGACTCTACTACTGGTTTGTGGTTTTAGTATAAGAACACACATGCAATGACTCTAGTGGTTGATCCATGTTTGTTTGTGGAAATAACACACATGCAATGACTCTAGTGGTTGATCCATGTGTGGTTTGTGAAAAGAACACACATGCAATGACTCTAGTGTTGGTTTTAGTAGAAGAACACACATGCAATGACTCTAGTGGTTGATCCATGTGTGGTTTCTGGAAAGAACACACATGCAATGACCACTGGTGGACCCATGTGTGGTTTGTGGAAAAGAACACACATGCAATGACTCTAGTGGTTGATCCATGTTTGTGTGTCGTAATAACACACATGCAGTGACTCTAGTGGTTGATCCATGTGTGGTTTGTGAAAAGAACACACATGCAATGACTCTAGTGTTGGTTTTACTATAAGAACACACATGCAATGACTCTAGTGGTTGATCCATGTGTGGTTTGTGGAAATAACACACATGCAATGACTAGTGGTTGATCCATATGTGGTTTGTGGAAAGAACACACATGCAATGACCACTGGTGGATGCATGTGTGATTTGTGGAAAAGAACACACATGCAATGACTCTAGTGCTGGTTTGTGGTTTTAGTATAAGAACAAACATGCAATGACTCTAGTGGTTGATCCATGTGTGGTTTGTGGAAGAACACACATGCAATGACTAGTGGTTGATCCATATGTGGTTTGTGGAAAGAACACACATGCAATGACTCTAGTGGGTGATCCATTTTTGTTTGTGGAAATAACACACATGAAATGACTCTAGTGGTTGATCCATGTGTGGTTTGTGAAAAGAACACACATGCAATGACCCTGGTTGATCCATGTGTGGTTTTTGGAAATAACACACATGCAATGACTCTAGTGGTTGATCCATGTGTGGTTTGTGGAAAGAACACACATGCAATGACCACTGGTGGATCCATGTGTGGTTTGTGGAAAAGAACACACATGCAATGACTCTAGGGGTTGATCCATGTTTGTTTGTGGAAATAACACACATGCAATGACTCTAGTGGTTGATCCATGTGTGGTTTGTGAAAAGAACACACATGCAATGACCACTGGTGGATCCATGTGTGGTTTGTGGAAAAGAACACACATGCAATGACTCTAGTGGTTGATCCATGTTTGTTTGTGGAAATAACACACATGCAATGACTCTAGTGGTTGATCCATGTGTGGTTTGTGGAAAGAACACGCGTGCAATGACCACTGGTGGATCCATGTTGGTTTTAGTGTAAGAACACACATGCAATGACTCTACTACTGGTTTGTGGTTTTAGTATAAGAACACACATGCAATGACTCTAGTGGATGATCCATGTGTGGTTTGTGGAAATAACACACATGCAATAACCACTTGTGGATCCATGTGTGGTTTGTGGAAATAACACACATGCAATGACTCTAGGGATTGATCCATGTGTGGTTTGTGGAAAGAACACACATGCAATGACCACTGGTGGATCCATGTGTGGTTTGTGGAAAAGAACACACATGCAATGAGTCTAGTGGTCGAGCCATGTTTGTTTGTGGAAATAACACAGATGCAATGACTCTGGTGGTTGATCCATGTGTGGTTTGTGAAAAGAACACACATGCAATGACTCTAATGTTGGTTTTAGTATAAGAACACACATGCAATGACTCTAGTGGTTAATCCATGTGTGGTTTGTGGAAATAACACACATGCAATGACTCTAGTGGTTGATCCATGTGTGGTTTGTGGAAAGAACACACATGCAATGACTCTAGTGGTTGATCCATGTGTGGTTTGTGGAAAGAACACACATGCAATGACCACTGGTGGATCCATGTGTGGTTTGTGGAAAAGAACACACATGCAATGACTCTAGTTGTTGATCCATGTTTGTTTGTGGAAATAACACACATGCAATGACTCTAGTGGTTGATCCATGTGTGGTTTATGGAAAGAACACGCGTGCAATGACCACTGGTGGATCCATGTTGGTTTTAGTGTAAGAACACACATGCAATGACTCTAGTACTGGTTTGTGGTTTAGTATAAGAACACACATGCAATGACTCTAGTGGTTGATCCATGTGTGGTTTGTGGAAATAACACACATGCAATAACCACTGGTGGATGGTTTGTGGAAAGAACACACATGCAATGACTCTAGGAGTTGATCCATGTGTGGTTTGTGGAAAGAACACACATGCAATGACCACTGGTGGATCCATATGTGGTTTGTGGAAAAGAACACACATGCAATGACTCTAGTGCTGGTTTGTGGTTTTAGTATAAGAACACAGATGTAATGACTCTAGTGGTTGATCCATGTGTGGTTTGTGGAAAGAACACACATTGAATGACTCCGGTTGATCCATTTGTGGTTTGTGGAAAGAACACACATGCAATGACCACTGGTGGATCCATGTGTGGTTTGTGGAAAAGAACACACATGCAATGACGCTAGTACTGGTTTGTGGTTTTAGTATAAGAACACACATGCAATGACTCTAGTGGTTGATCCATGTGTGGTTTGTGGAAAGAACACACATGCAATGACCACTGGTGGATCCATATGTGGTTTGTGGAAAAGAACACACATGCAATGACTCTAGTGCTGGTTTGTGGTATTAGTATAAGAACACATATGTAATGACTCTAGTGGTTGATCCATGTGTGGTTTGTGGAAAGAACACACATTGAATGACTCTGGTTGATCCATGTGTGGTTTGTGGAAAGAACACACATGCAATGACCACTGGTGGATCCATGTGTGGTTTGTGGAAAAGAACACACATGCAATGACGCTAGTACTGGTTTGTGGTTTTAGTATAAGAACACACATGCAATGACTCTAGTGGTTGATCCATGTGTGGTTTGTGGAAAGAACACACATGCAATGACTCTGGTTGATCCATGTGTGGTTTGTGGAAAGAACACACATGCAATGACCACTGGTGGACCCATGTGTGGTTTGTGGAAAAGAACACACATGCAATGACTCTAGTGGGTGATCCATGTTTGTTTGTGGAAATAACACACATGCAATGACTCTAGTGGTTGATCCATGTGTGGTTTGTGAAAAGAACACACATGCAATGACCCTGGTTGATCCATGTGTGGTTTTTGGAAATAACACACCTGCAATGACTCTAGTGGTTGATCCATGTGTGGTTTGTGGAAAGAACACACATGCAATGACCACTGGTGGATCCATGTGTGGTTTGTGGAAAAGAACACACATGCAATGACTCTAGTGGTTGATCCACGTTTGTTTGTGGAAATAACACACATGCAATGACTCTAGTGGTTGATCCATGTGTGGTTTGTGAAAAGAACACACATGCAATGACCACTGGTGGATCCATGTGTGGTTTGTGGAAAAGAACACACATGCAATGACTCTAGTGGTTGATCCATGTTTGTTTGTGGAAATAACACACATGCAATGACTCTAGTGGTTGATCCATGTGTGGTTTGTGGAAAGAACACGCGTGCAATGACCACTGGTGGATCCATGTTGGTTTTAGTGTAAGAACACACATGCAATGACTCTACTACTGGTTTGTGGTTTTAGTATAAGAACACACATGCAATGACTCTAGTGGATGATCCATGTGTGGTTTGTGGAAATAACACACATGCAATAACCACTTGTGGATCCATGTGTGGTTTGTGGAAATAACACACATGCAATGACTCTAGGGATTGATCCATGTGTGGTTTGTGGAAAGAACACACATGCAATGATCACTGGTGGATCCATGTGTGGTTTGTGGAAAAGAACACACATGCAATGAGTCTAGTGGTTGAGCCATGTTTGTTTGTGGAAATAACACACATGCAATGACTCTAGTGGTTTATCCATGTGTGGTTTGTGAAAAGAACACACATGCAATGACTCTAGTGTTGGTTTTAGTATAAGAACACACATGCAATGACTCTAGTGGTTGATCCATGTGTGGTTTGTGGAAATAACACGCATGCAATGACTCTGGTTGATCCATGTGAGGTTTCTGGAGAGAACACACATGCAATGACCACTGGTGGATCCATGTGTGGTTTGTGGAAAGAACACACATGCAATGACTCTGGTTGATCCATGTGAGGTTTCTGGAGAGAACACACATGCAATGACCACTGGTGGATCCATGTGTGGTGTGTGGAAAAGAACACACATGCAATGACTCTAGTACTGGTTTGTGGTTTTAGTATAAGAACACACATGTAATGACTCTAGTGGTTGATCCATGTGTGGTTTGTGGAAATAACACACATGCAATGACTCTAGTTGTTGATCCATGTGTGGTTTGTGGAAAGAACACACATGCAATGACCACTGGTGGATCCATGTGTGGTTTGTGGAAAAGAACAGACTCTGGTTGATCCATGTGTGGTTTGTGGAAATAACACACATGCAATGACTCTAGTGGTTGATCCATGTTTGTTTGTGGAAATAACACACATGCAATGACTCCAGTGGTTGATCCATGTGTGCTTTGTGGAAAGAACACGCGTGCAATGACCACTGGTGGATCCATGTTAGTTTTAGTGTAAGAACACACATGCAATGACTCTAGTACTGGTTTGTGGTTTTAGTATAAGAACACACATGCAATGACTCTAGTGGTTGATCCATGTGTGGTTTGTGGAAATAACACACATGCAATGACCACTGGTGGATGGTTTGTGGAAGAACACACACGCAATGACTCTAGGGGTTGATCCATGTGTGGTTTGTGGAAATAACACACATGCAATAACCACTTGTGGATCCATGTGTGGTTTGTGGAAATAACACACATGCAATGTCTCTAGGGGTTGATCCATGTGTGGTTTGTGGAAAGAACACACATGCAATGACCACTGGTGGATCCATGTGTGGTTTGTGGAAAAGAACACACATGCAATGAGTCTAGTGGTTGATCCATGTTTGTTTGTGGAAATAACACACATGCAATGACTCTAGTGGTTGATCCATGTGTGGTTTGTGAAAATAACACACATGCAATGACTCTAGTGTTGGTTTTAGTATAAGAACACACATGCAATGACTCTAGTGGTTGATCCATGTGTGGTTTTTGGAAATAACACATATGCAATGACTCTAGTGGTTGATCCATGTGTGGTTTGTGGAAATAACACACATGCAATGACTCTAGTGGTTGATCCATGTATGGTTTGTGGAAAGAACACACATGCAATGACCACTGGTGGATCCATGTGTGGTTTGTGGAAAAGAACACACATGCAATGACTCTAGTTGTTGATCCATGTTTGTTTGTGGAAATAACACACATGCAATGACTCTAGTGGTTGATCCATGTGTGGTTTGTGGAAAGAACACGCGTGCAATGACCACTGGTGGATCCATGTTGGCTTTAGTGTAAGAACACACATGCAATGACTCTAGTACTGGTTTGTGGTTTTAGTATAAGAACACACATGCAATGACTCTAGTGGTTGATCCATGTGTGCTTTGTAAAAAGAACACACATGCAATGACTCTAGTGTTGGTTTTAGTAGAAGAACACACATGCAATGACTCTAGTGGTTGATCCATGTGTGGTTTCTGGAAAGAACACACATGCAATGACCACTGGTGGACCCATGTGTGGTTTGTGGAAAAGAACACACATGCAATGACTCTAGTGGTTGATCCATGTTTGTGTGTCGTAATAACACACATGCAGTGACTCTAGTGGTTGATCCATGTGTGGTTTGTGAAAAGAACACACATGCAATGACTCTAGTGTTGGTTTTAATATAAGAACACACATGCAATGACTCTAGTGGTTGATCCATGTGTGGTTTGTGGAAATAACACACATGCAATGAGTAGTGGTTGATCCATATGTGGTTTGTGGAAAGAACACACATGCAATGACCACTGGTGGATGCATGTGTGATTTGTGGAAAAGAACACACATGCAATGACTCTAGTGCTGGTTTGTGGTTTTAGTATAAGAACAAACATGCAATGACTCTAGTGGTTGATCCATGTGTGGTTTGTGGAAGAACACACATGCAATGACTAGTGGTTGATCCATATGTGGTCTGTGGAAAGAACACACATGCAATGACTCTAGTGGGTGATCCATTTTTGTTTGTGGAAATAACACACATGAAATGACTCTAGTGGTTGATCCATGTGTGGTTTGTGAAAAGAACACACATGCAATGACCCTGGTTGATCCATGTGTGGTTTTTGGAAATAACACACATGCAATGACTCTAGTGGTTGATCCATGTGTGGTTTGTGGAAAGAACACACATGCAATGACCACTGGTGGATCCATGTGTGGTTTGTGGAAAAGAACACACATGCAATGACTCTAGGGGTTGATCCATGTTTGTTTGTGGAAATAACACACATGCAATGACTCTAGTGGTTGATCCATGTGTGGTTTGTGAAAAGAACACACATGCAATGACCACTGGTGGATCCATGTGTGGTTTGTGGAAAAGAACACACATGCAATGACTCTAGTGGTTGATTCATGTTTGTTTGTGGAAATAACACACATGCAATGACTCTAGTGGTTGATCCATGTGTGGTTTGTGGAAAGAACACGCGTGCAATGACCACTGGTGGATCCATGTTGGTTTTAGTGTAAGAACACACATGCAATGACTCTACTACTGGTTTGTGGTTTTAGTATAAGAACACACATGCAATGACTCTAGTGGATGATCCATGTGTGGTTTGTGGAAATAACACACATGCAATAACCACTTGTGGATCCATGTGTGGTTTGTGGAAATAACACACATGCAATGACTCTAGGGATTGATCCATGTGTGGTTTGTGGAAAGAACACACATGCAATGACCACTGGTGGATCCATGTGTGGTTTGTGGAAAAGAACACACATGCAATGAGTCTAGTGGTCGAGCCATGTTTGTTTGTGGAAATAACACAGATGCAATGACTCTGGTGGTTGATCCATGTGTGGTTTGTGAAAAGAACACACATGCAATGACTCTAATGTTGGTTTTAGTATAAGAACACACATGCAATGACTCTAGTGGTTAATCCATGTGTGGTTTGTGGAAATAACACACATGCAATGACTCTAGTGGTTGATCCATGTGTGGTTTGTGGAAAGAACACACATGCAATGACTCTAGTGGTTGATCCATGTGTGGTTTGTGGAAAGAACACACATGCAATGACCACTGGTGGATCCATGTGTGGTTTGTGGAAAAGAACACACATGCAATGACTCTAGTTGTTGATCCATGTTTGTTTGTGGAAATAACACACATGCAATGACTCTAGTGGTTGATCCATGTGTGGTTTATGGAAAGAACACGCGTGCAATGACCACTGGTGGATCCATGTTGGTTTTAGTGTAAGAACACACATGCAATGACTCTAGTACTGGTTTGTGGTTTAGTATAAGAACACACATGCAATGACTCTAGTGGTTGATCCATGTGTGGTTTGTGGAAATAACACACATGCAATAACCACTGGTGGATGGTTTGTGGAAAGAACACACATGCAATGACTCTAGGAGTTGATCCATGTGTGGTTTGTGGAAAGAACACACATGCAATGACCACTGGTGGATCCATATGTGGTTTGTGGAAAAGAACACACATGCAATGACTCTAGTGCTGGTTTGTGGTTTTAGTATAAGAACACAGATGTAATGACTCTAGTGGTTGATCCATGTGTGGTTTGTGGAAAGAACACACATTGAATGACTCCGGTTGATCCATTTGTGGTTTGTGGAAAGAACACACATGCAATGACCACTGGTGGATCCATGTGTGGTTTGTGGAAAAGAACACACATGCAATGACGCTAGTACTGGTTTGTGGTTTTAGTATAAGAACACACATGCAATGACTCTAGTGGTTGATCCATGTGTGGTTTGTGGAAAGAACACACATGCAATGACCACTGGTGGATCCATATGTGGTTTGTGGAAAAGAACACACATGCAATGACTCTAGTGCTGGTTTGTGGTATTAGTATAAGAACACATATGTAATGACTCTAGTGGTTGATCCATGTGTGGTTTGTGGAAAGAACACACATTGAATGACTCTGGTTGATCCATGTGTGGTTTGTGGAAAGAACACACATGCAATGACCACTGGTGGATCCATGTGTGGTTTGTGGAAAAGAACACACATGCAATGACGCTAGTACTGGTTTGTGGTTTTAGTATAAGAACACACATGCAATGACTCTAGTGGTTGATCCATGTGTGGTTTGTGGAAAGAACACACATGCAATGACTCTGGTTGATCCATGTGTGGTTTGTGGAAAGAACACACATGCAATGACCACTGGTGGACCCATGTGTGGTTTGTGGAAAAGAACACACATGCAATGACTCTAGTGGGTGATCCATGTTTGTTTGTGGAAATAACACACATGCAATGACTCTAGTGGTTGATCCATGTGTGGTTTGTGAAAAGAACACACATGCAATGACCCTGGTTGATCCATGTGTGGTTTTTGGAAATAACACACATGCAATGACTCTAGTGGTTGATCCATGTGTGGTTTGTGGAAAGAACACACATGCAATGACCACTGGTGGATCCATGTGTGGTTTGTGGAAAAGAACACACATGCAATGACTCTAGTGGTTGATCCATGTTTGTTTGTGGAAATAACACACATGCAATGACTCTAGTGGTTGATCCATGTGTGGTTTGTGAAAAGAACACACATGCAATGACCACTGGTGGATCCATGTGTGGTTTGTGGAAAAGAACACACATGCAATGACTCTAGTGGTTGATCCATGTTTGTTTGTGGAAATAACACACATGCAATGACTCTAGTGGTTGATCCATGTGTGGTTTGTGGAAAGAACACGCGTGCAATGACCACTGGTGGATCCATGTTGGTTTTAGTGTAAGAACACACATGCAATGACTCTACTACTGGTTTGTGGTTTTAGTATAAGAACACACATGCAATGACTCTAGTGGATGATCCATGTGTGGTTTGTGGAAATAACACACATGCAATAACCACTTGTGGATCCATGTGTGGTTTGTGGAAATAACACACATGCAATGACTCTAGGGATTGATCCATGTGTGGTTTGTGGAAAGAACACACATGCAATGATCACTGGTGGATCCATGTGTGGTTTGTGGAAAAGAACACACATGCAATGAGTCTAGTGGTTGAGCCATGTTTGTTTGTGGAAATAACACACATGCAATGACTCTAGTGGTTTATCCATGTGTGGTTTGTGAAAAGAACACACATGCAATGACTCTAGTGTTGGTTTTAGTATAAGAACACACATGCAATGACTCTAGTGGTTGATCCATGTGTGGTTTGTGGAAATAACACGCATGCAATGACTCTGGTTGATCCATGTGAGGTTTCTGGAGAGAACACACATGCAATGACCACTGGTGGATCCATGTGTGGTTTGTGGAAAGAACACACATGCAATGACTCTGGTTGATCCATGTGAGGTTTCTGGAGAGAACACACATGCAATGACCACTGGTGGATCCATGTGTGGTGTGTGGAAAAGAACACACATGCAATGACTCTAGTACTGGTTTGTGGTTTTAGTATAAGAACACACATGTAATGACTCTAGTGGTTGATCCATGTGTGGTTTGTGGAAATAACACACATGCAATGACTCTAGTTGTTGATCCATGTGTGGTTTATGGAAAGAACACACATGCAATGACCACTGGTGGATCCATGTGTGGTTTGTGGAAAAGAACAGACTCTGGTTGATCCATGTGTGGTTTGTGGAAATAACACACATGCAATGACTCTAGTGGTTGATCCATGTTTGTTTGTGGAAATAACACACATGCAATGACTCCAGTGGTTGATCCATGTGTGCTTTGTGGAAAGAACACGCGTGCAATGACCACTGGTGGATCCATGTTAGTTTTAGTGTAAGAACACACATGCAATGTCTCTAGTACTGGTTTGTGGTTTTAGTATAAGAACACACATGCAATGACTCTAGTGGTTGATCCATGTGTGGTTTGTGGAAATAACACACATGCAATGACCACTGGTGGATGGTTTGTGGAAGAACACACACGCAATGACTCTAGGGGTTGATCCATGTGTGGTTTGTGGAAATAACACACATGCAATAACCACTTGTGGATCCATGTGTGGTTTGTGGAAATAACACACATGCAATGTCTCTAGGGGTTGATCCATGTGTGGTTTGTGGAAAGAACACACATGCAATGACCACTGGTGGATCCATGTGTGGTTTGTGGAAAAGAACACACATGCAATGAGTCTAGTGGTTGATCCATGTTTGTTTGTGGAAATAACACACATGCAATGACTCTAGTGGTTGATCCATGTGTGGTTTGTGAAAAGAACACACATGCAATGACTCTAGTGTTGGTTTTAGTATAAGAACACACATGCAATGACTCTAGTGGTTGATCCATGTGTGGTTTTTGGAAATAACACATATGCAATGACTCTAGTGGTTGATCCATGTGTGGTTTGTGGAAATAACACACATGCAATGACTCTAGTGGTTGATCCATGTATGGTTTGTGGAAAGAACACACATGCAATGACCACTGGTGGATCCATGTGTGGTTTGTGGAAAAGAACACACATGCAATGACTCTAGTTGTTGATCCATGTTTGTTTGTGGAAATAACACACATGCAATGACTCTAGTGGTTGATCCATGTGTGGTTTGTGGAAAGAACATGCGTGCAATGACCACTGGTGGATCCATGTTGGCTTTAGTGTAAGAACACACATGCAATGACTCTAGTACTGGTTTGTGGTTTTAGTATAAGAACACACATGCAATGACTCTAGTGGTTGATCCATGTGTGGTTTGTGGAAATAACACACATGCAATGACCACTGGTGGATGGTTTGTGGAAAGAACACACACGCAATGACTCTAGGGGTTGATCCATGTGTGGTTTGTGGAAATAACACACATGCAATGACCACTGGTGGAGCCATGTGTGGTTTGTGGAAAAGAACACACATGGAATGAATCTAGTGGTTGATCCATGTTTGTTTGTGGAAATAACACACATGCAATGACTCTAGTGGTTGATCCATGTGTGCTTTGTGAAAAGAACACACATGCAATGACTCTGGTTGATCCATGTGTGGTTTCTGGAAATAACACACATGCAATGACTCTAGTGGTTGATCCATGTGTGGTTTGTGGAAAGAACACACATGCAATGACCACTGGTGGACCCATGTGTGGTTTGTGGAAAAGAACACACATGCAATGACTCTAGTGGTTGATCCATGTTTGTTTGTGGAAATAACACACATGCAATGAGTCTAGTGGTTGATCCATGTGTGCTTTGTGAAAAGAACACACATGCAATGACTCTAGTGTTGGTTTTAGTAGAAGAACACACATGCAATGACTCTAGTGGTTGATCCATGTGTGGTTTGTGGAAAGAACACACATGCAATGACCACTGGTGGACCCATGTGTGGTTTGTGGAAAAGAACACACATGCAATGACTCTAGTGGTTGATCCATATTTGTGTGTCGTAATAACACACATGCAGTGACTCTAGTGGTTGATCCATGTGTGGTTTGTGAAAAGAACACACATGCAATGACTCTAGTGTTGGTTTTACTATAAGAACACACATGCAATGACTCTAGTGGTTGATCCATGTGTGGTTTGTGGAAATAACACACATGCAATGACTAGTGGTTGATCCATATGTGGTTTGTGGAAAGAACACACATGCAATGACCACTGGTGGATGCATGTGTGATTTGTGGAAAAGAACACACATGCAATGACTCTAGTGCTGGTTTGTGGTTTTAGTATAAGAACAAACATGCAATGACTCTAGTGCTGGTTTGTGGTTTTAGTATAAGAACAAACATGCAATGACTCTAGTGGTTGATCCATGTGTGGTTTGTGGAAGAACACACGTGCAATGACTAGTGGTTGATCCATATGTGGTTTGTGGAAAGAACACACATGCAATGACTCTAGTGGGTGATCCATTTTTGTTTGTGGAAATAACACACATGCAATGACTCTAGTGGTTGATCCATGTGTGGTTTGTGAAAAGAACACACATGCAATGACCCTGGTTGATCCATGTGTGGTTTTTGGAAATAACACACATGCAATGACTCTAGTGGTTGATCCATGTGTGGTTTGTGGAAAGAACACACATGCAATGACCACTGGTGGATCCATGTGTGGTTTGTGGAAAAGAACACACATGCAATGACTCTAGTGGTTGATCCATGTTTGTTTGTGGAAATAACACACATGCAATGACTCTAGTGGTTGATCCATGTGTGGTTTGTGGAAAGAACACGCGTGCAATGACCACTGGTGGATCCATGTTGGTTTTAGTGTAAGAACACACATGCAATGACTCTACTACTGGTTTGTGGTTTTAGTATAAGAACACACATGCAATGACTCTAGTGGATGATCCATGTGTGGTTTGTGGAAATAACACACATGCAATAACCACTTGTGGATCCATGTGTGGTTTGTGGAAATAACACACATGCAATGACTCTAGGAATTGATCCATGTGTGGTTTGTGGAAAGAACACACATGCAATGATCACTGGTGGATCCATGTGTGGTTTGTGGAAAAGAACACACATGCAATGAGTCTAGTGGTTGAGCCATGTTTGTTTGTGGAAATAACACACATGCAATGACTCTAGTGGTTTATCCATGTGTGGTTTGTGAAAAGAACACACATGCAATGACTCTAGTGTTGGTTTTAGTATAAGAACACACATGCAATGACTCTAGTGGTTGATCCATGTGTGGTTTGTGGAAATAACACGCATGCAATGACTCTGGTTGATCCATGTGAGGTTTCTGGAGAGAACACACATGCAATGACCACTGGTGGATCCATGTGTGGTTTGTGGAAAGAACACACATGCAATGACTCTGGTTGATCCATGTGAGGTTTCTGGAGAGAACACACATGCAATGACCACTGGTGGATCCATGTGTGGTGTGTGGAAAAGAACACACATGCAATGACTCTAGTACTGGTTTGTGGTTTTAGTATAAGAACACACATGTAATGACTCTAGTGGTTGATCCATGTGTGGTTTGTGGAAATAACACACATGCAATGACTCTAGTTGTTGATCCATGTGTGGTTTGTGGAAAGAACACACATGCAATGACCACTGGTGGATCCATGTGTGGTTTGTGGAAAAGAACAGACTCTGGTTGATCCATGTGTGGTTTGTGGAAATAACACACATGCAATGACTCTAGTGGTTGATCCATGTTTGTTTGTGGAAATAACACACATGCAATGACTCCAGTGGTTGATCCATGTGTGCTTTGTGGAAAGAACACGCGTGCAATGACCACTGGTGGATCCATGTTAGTTTTAGTGTAAGAACACACATGCAATGACTCTAGTACTGGTTTGTGGTTTTAGTATAAGAACACACATGCAATGACTCTAGTGGTTGATCCATGTGTGGTTTGTGGAAATAACACACATGCAATGACCACTGGTGGATGGTTTGTGGAAGAACACACACGCAATGACTCTAGGGGTTGATCCATGTGTGGTTTGTGGAAATAACACACATGCAATAACCACTTGTGGATCCATGTGTGGTTTGTGGAAATAACACACATGCAATGTCTCTAGGGGTTGATCCATGTGTGGTTTGTGGAAAGAACACACATGCAATGACCACTGGTGGATCCATGTGTGGTTTGTGGAAAAGAACACACATGCAATGAGTCTAGTGGTTGATCCATGTTTGTTTGTGGAAATAACACACATGCAATGACTCTAGTGGTTGATCCATGTGTGGTTTGTGAAAAGAACACACATGCAATGACTCTAGTGTTGGTTTTAGTATAAGAACACACATGCAATGACTCTAGTGGTTGATCCATGTGTGGTTTTTGGAAATAACACATATGCAATGACTCTAGTGGTTGATCCATGTGTGGTTTGTGGAAATAACACACATGCAATGACTCTAGTGGTTGATCCATGTATGGTTTGTGGAAAGAACACACATGCAATGACCACTGGTGGATCCATGTGTGGTTTTTGGAAAAGAACACACATGCAATGACTCTAGTTGTTGATCCATGTTTGTTTGTGGAAATAACACACATGCAATGACTCTAGTGGTTGATCCATGTGTGGTTTGTGGAAAGAACACGCGTGCAATGACCACTGGTGGATCCATGTTGGCTTTAGTGTAAGAACACACATGCAATGACTCTAGTACTGGTTTGTGGTTTTAGTATAAGAACACACATGCAATGACTCTAGTGGTTGATCCATGTGTGGTTTGTGGAAATAACACACATGCAATGACCACTGGTGGATGGTTTGTGGAAAGAACACACACGCAATGACTCTAGGGGTTGATCCATGTGTGGTTTGTGGAAATAACACACATGCAATGACCACTGGTGGAGCCATGTGTGGTTTGTGGAAAAGAACACACATGGAATGAATCTAGTGGTTGATTCATGTTTGTTTGTGGAAATAACACACATGCAATGACTCTAGTGGTTGATCCATGTGTGCTTTGTGAAAAGAACACACATGCAATGACTATGGTTGATCCATGTGTGGTTTCTGGAAATAACACACATGCAATGACTCTAGTGGTTGATCCATGTGTGGTTTGTGGAAAGAACACACATGCAATGACCACTGGTGGACCCATGTGTGGTTTGTGGAAAAGAACACACATGCAATGACTCTAGTGGTTGATCCATGTTTGTTTGTGGAAATAACACACATGCAATGACTCTAGTGGTTGATCCATGTGTGCTTTGTGAAAAGAACACACATGCAATGACTCTAGTGTTGGTTTTAGTAGAAGAACACACATCCAATGACTCTAGTGGTTGATCCATGTGTGGTTTGTGGAAAGAACACACATGCAATGACCACTGGTGGACCCATGTGTGGTTTGTGGAAAAGAACACACATGCAATGACTCTAGTGGTTGATCCATATTTGTGTGTCGTAATAACACACATGCAGTGACTCTAGTGGTTGATCCATGTGTGGTTTGTGAAAAGAACACACATGCAATGACTCTAGTGTTGGTTTTACTATAAGAACACACATGCAATGACTCTAGTGGTTGATCCATGTGTGGTTTGTGGAAATAACACACATGCAATGACTAGTGGTTGATCCATATGTGGTTTGTGGAAAGAACACACATGCAATGACCACTGGTGGATGCATGTGTGATTTGTGGAAAAGAACACACATGCAATGACTCTAGTGCTGGTTTGTGGTTTTAGTATAAGAACAAACATGCAATGACTCTAGTGCTGGTTTGTGGTTTTAGTATAAGAACAAACATGCAATGACTCTAGTGGTTGATCCATGTGTGGTTTGTGGAAGAACACACATGCAATGACTAGTGGTTGATCCATATGTGGTTTGTGGAAAGAACACACATGCAATGACTCTAGTGGGTGATCCATTTTTGTTTGTGGAAATAACACACATGCAATGACTCTAGTGGTTGATCCATGTGTGGTTTGTGAAAAGAACACACATGCAATGACCCTGGTTGATCCATGTGTGGTTTTTGGAAATAACACACATGCAATGACTCTAGTGGTTGATCCATGTGTGGTTTGTGGAAAGAACACACATGCAATGACCACTGGTGGATCCATGTGTGGTTTGTGGAAAAGAACACACATGCAATGACTCTAGGGGTTGATCCATGTTTGTTTGTGGAAATAACACACATGCAATGACTCTAGTGGTTGATCCATGTGTGGTTTGTGAAAAGAACACACATGCAATGACCACTGGTGGATCCATGTGTGGTTTGTGGAAAAGAACACACATGCAATGACTCTAGTGGTTGATCCATGTTTGTTTGTGGAAATAACACACATGCAATGACTCTAGTGGTTGATCCATGTGTGGTTTGTGGAAAGAACACGCGTGCAATGACCACTGGTGGATCCATGTTGGTTTTAGTGTAAGAACACACATGCAATGACTCTACTACTGGTTTGTGGTTTTAGTATAAGAACACACATGCAATGACTCTAGTGGATGATCCATGTGTGGTTTGTGGAAATAACACACATGCAATAACCAATTGTGGATCCATGTGTGGTTTGTGGAAATAACACACATGCAATGACTCTTGGGATTGATCCATGTGTGGTTTGTGGAAAGAACACACATGCAATGACCACTGGTGGATCCATGTGTGGTTTGTGGAAAAGAACACACATGCAATGAGTCTAGTGGTTGAGCCATGTTTGTTTGTGGAAATAACACAGATGCAATGACTCTAGTGGTTGATCCATGTGTGGTTTGTGAAAAGAACACACATGCAATGACTCTAGTGTTGGTTTTAGTATAAGAACACACATGCAATGACTATAGTGGTTGATCCATGTGTGGTTTGTGGAAATAACACACATGCAATGACTCTAATGGTTGATCCATGTGTGGTTTCTGGAAAGAACACACATGCAATGACTCTAGTGGTTGATCCATGTGTGGTTTGTGGAAAAAACACACATGCAATGACCACTGGTGGATCCATGTGTGGTTTGTGGAAAAGAACACACATGCAATGACTCTAGTTGTTGATCCATGTGTGGTTTGTGGAAATAACACACATGCAATGACTCTAGTGGTTGATCCATGTTTGTTTGTGGAAATAACACACATGCAATGACTCTAGTGGTTGATCCATGTGTGGTTTGTGAAAAGAACACACATGCAATGACTCTAGTGTTGGTTTTAGTATAAGAACACACATGCAATGACTCTAGTGGTTGATCCATGTGTGGTTTTTGGAAATAACACACATGCAATGACTCTAGTGGTTGATCCATGTGTGGTTTGTGGAAATAACACACATGCAATGACTCTAGTGGTTGATCCATGTGTGGTTTGTGGAAAGAACACACATGCAATGACCACTGGTGGATCCATGTGTGGTTTGTGGAAAGAACACACATGCAATGACTCTAGTTGTTGATCCATGTTTGTTTGTGGAAATAACACACATGCAATGACTCTAGTGGTTGATCCATGTGTGGTTTGTGGAAAGAACACGCGTGCAATGACCACTGGTGGATCCATGTTGGTTTCAGTGTAAGAACACACATGCAATGGCTCTAGTACTGGTTTGTGGTTTTAGTATAAGAACACACATGCAATGACTCTAGTGGTTGATCCATGTGTGGTTTGTGGAAATAACACACATGCAATGACCACTGGTGGATGGTTTGTGGAAAGAACACACACGCAATGACTCTAGGGGTTGATCCATGTGTGGTTTGTGGAAATAACACACATGCAATGACCACTGGTGGAGCCATGTGTGGTTTGTGGAAAAGAACACACATGGAATGAATCTAGTGGTTGATCCATGTTTGTTTGTGGAAATAACACACATGCAATGACTCTAGTGGTTGATCCATGTGTGCTTTGTGAAAAGAACACACATGCAATGACTCTGGTTGATCCATGTGTGGTTTCTGGAAATAACACACATGCAATGACTCTAGTGGTTGATCCATGTGTGGTTTGTGGAAAGAACACACATGCAATGACCACTGGTGGACCCATGTGTGGTTTGTGGAAAAGAACACACATGCAATGACTCTAGTGGTTGATCCATGTTTGTTTGTGGAAATAACACACATGCAATGAGTCTAGTGGTTGATCCATGTGTGCTTTGTGAAAAGAACACACATGCAATGACTCTAGTGTTGGTTTTAGTAGAAGAACACACATGCAATGACTCTAGTGGTTGATCCATGTGTGGTTTGTGGAAAGAACACACATGCAATGACCACTGGTGGACCCATGTGTGGTTTGTGGAAAAGAACACACATGCAATGACTCTAGTGGTTGATCCATATTTGTGTGTCGTAATAACACACATGCAGTGACTCTAGTGGTTGATCCATGTGTGGTTTGTGAAAAGAACACACATGCAATGACTCTAGTGTTGGTTTTACTATAAGAACACACATGCAATGACTCTAGTGGTTGATCCATGTGTGGTTTGTGGAAATAACACAGATGCAATGACTGGTGGTTGATCCATATGTGGTTTGTGGAAAGAACACACATGCAATGACCACTGGTGGATGCATGTGTGATTTGTGGAAAAGAACACACATGCAATGACTCTAGTGCTGGTTTGTGGTTTTAGTATAGGAACAAACATGCAATGACTCTAGTGCTGGTTTGTGGTTTTAGTATAAGAACAAACATGCAATGACTCTAGTGGTTGATCCATGTGTGGTTTGTGGAAGAACACACATGCAATGACTAGTGGTTGATCCATATGTGGTTTGTGGAAAGAACACACATGCAATGACTCTAGTGGGTGATCCATTTTTGTTTGTGGAAATAACACACATGCAATGACTAGTGGTTGATCCATGTGTGGTTTGTGAAAAGAACACACATGCAATGACCCTGGTTGATCCATGTGTGGTTTTTGGAAATAACACACATGCAATGACTCTAGTGGTTGATCCATATGTGGTTTGTGGAAAGAACACACATGCAATGACCACTGGTGGATCCATGTGTGGTTTGTGGAAAAGAACACACATGCAATGACTCTAGGGGTTGATCCATGTTTGTTTGTGGAAATAACACACATGCAATGACTCTAGTGGTTGATCCATGTGTGGTTTGTGAAAAGAACACACATGCAATGACCACTGGTGGATCCATGTGTGGTTTGTGGAAAAGAACACACATGCCATGACTCTAGTGGTTGATCCATGTTTGTTTGTGGAAATAACACACATGCAATGACTCTAGTGGTTGATCCATGTGTGGTTTGTGGAAAGAACACCCGTGCAATGACCACTGGTGGATCCATGTTGGTTTTAGTGTAAGAACACACATGCAATGACTCTACTACTGGTTTGTGGTTTTAGTATAAGAACATACATGCAATGACTCTAGTGGATGATCCATGTGTGGTTTGTGGAAATAACACACATGCAATAACCACTTGTGGATCCATGTGTGGTTTGTGGAAATAACACACATGCAATGACTCTTGGGATTGATCCATGTGTGGTTTGTGGAAAGAACACACATGCAATGACCACTGGTGGATCCATGTGTGGTTTGTGGAAAAGAACACACATGCAATGAGTCTAGTGGTTGAGCCATGTTTGTTTGTGGAAATAACACAGATGCAATGACTCTAGTGGTTGATCCATGTGTGGTTTGTGAAAAGAACACACATGCAATGACTCTAGTGTTGGTTTTAGTATAAGAACACACATGCAATGACTAGTGGTTGATCCATGTGTGGTTTGTGGAAATAACACACATGCAATGACTCTAGTGGTTGATCCATGTTTGTTTGTGGAAATAACACACATGCAATGACTCTAGTGGTTGATCCATGTGTGGTTTGTGAAAAGAACACACATGCAATGACTCTAGTGTTGGTTTTAGTATAAGAACACACATGCAATGACTCTAGTGGTTGATCCATGTGTGGTTTTTGGAAATAACACACATGCAATGACTCTAGTGGTTGATCCATGTGTGGTTTGTGGAAATAACACACATGCAATGACTCTAGTGGTTGATCCATGTGTGGTTTGTGGAAAGAACACACATGCAATGACCACTGGTGGATCCATGTGTGGTTTGTGGAAAAGAACACACATGCAATGACTCTAGTTGTTGATCCATGTTTGTTTGTGGAAATAACACACATGCAATGACTCTAGTGGTTGATCCATGTGTGGTTTGTGGAAAGAACACGCGTGCAATGACCACTGGTGGATCCATGTTGGTTTCAGTGTAAGAACACACATGCAATGGCTCTAGTACTGGTTTGTGGTTTTAGTATAAGAACACACATGCAATGACTCTAGTGGTTGATCCATGTGTGGTTTGTGGAAATAACACACATGCAATGACCACTGGTGGATGGTTTGTGGAAAGAACACACACGCAATGACTCTAGGGGTTGATCCATGTGTGGTTTGTGGAAATAACACACATGCAATGACCACTGGTGGAGCCATGTGTGGTTTGTGGAAAAGAACACACATGGAATGAATCTAGTGGTTGATCCATGTTTGTTTGTGGAAATAACACACATGCAATGACTCTAGTGGTTGATCCATGTGTGCTTTGTGAAAAGAACACACATGCAATGACTCTGGTTGATCCATGTGTGGTTTCTGGAAATAACACACATGCAATGACTCTAGTGGTTGATCCATGTGTGGTTTGTGGAAAGAACACACATGCAATGACCACTGGTGGACCCATGTGTGGTTTGTGGAAAAGAACACACATGCAATGACTCTAGTGGTTGATCCATGTTTGTTTGTGGAAATAACACACATGCAATGAGTCTAGTGGTTGATCCATGTGTGCTTTGTGAAAAGAACACACATGCAATGACTCTAGTGTTGGTTTTAGTAGAAGAACAAACATGCAATGACTCTAGTGGTTGATCCATGTGTGGTTTGTGGAAAGAACACACATGCAATGACCACTGGTGGACCCATGTGTGGTTTGTGGAAAAGAACACACATGCAATGACTCTAGTGGTTGATCCATATTTGTGTGTCGTAATAACACACGTGCAGTGACTCTAGTGGTTGATCCATGTGTGGTTTGTGAAAAGAACACACATGCAATGACTCTAGTGTTGGTTTTACTATAAGAACACACATGCAATGACTCTAGTGGTTGATCCATGTGTGGTTTGTGGAAATAACACACATGCAATGACTAGTGGTTGATCCATATGTGGTTTGTGGAAAGAACACACATGCAATGACCACTGGTGGATGCATGTGTGATTTGTGGAAAAGAACACACATGCAATGACTCTAGTGCTGGTTTGTGGTTTTAGTATAAGAACAAACATGCAATGACTCTAGTGCTGGTTTGTGGTTTTAGTATAAGAACAAACATGCAATGACTCTAGTGGTTGATCCATGTTTGTTTGTGGAAATAACACACATGCAATGACTCTAGTGGTTGATCCATGTGTGGTTTGTGAAAAGAACACACATGCAATGACTCTAGTGTTGGTTTTAGTATAAGAACACACATGCAATGACTCTAGTGGTTGATCCATGTGTGGTTTTTGGAAATAACACACATGCAATGACTCTAGTGGTGTATCCATGTGTGGTTTGTGGAAATAACACACATGCAATGACTCTAGTGGTTGATCCATGTGTGGTTTGTGGAAAGAACACACATGCAATGACCACTGGTGGATCCATGTGTGGTTTGTGGAAAAGAACACACATGCAATGACTCTAGTTGTTGATCCATGTTTGTTTGTGGAAATAACACACATGCAATGACTCTAGTGGTTGATCCATGTGTGGTTTGTGGAAAGAACACGCGTGCAATGACCACTGGTGGATCCATGTTGGTTTCAGTGTAAGAACACACATGCAATGGCTCTAGTACTGGTTTGTGGTTTTAGTATAAGAACACACATGCAATGACTCTAGTGGTTGATCCATGTGTGGTTTGTGGAAATAACACACATGCAATGACCACTGGTGGATGGTTTGTGGAAAGAACACACACGCAATGACTCTAGGGGTTGATCCATGTGTGGTTTGTGGAAATAACACACATGCAATGACCACTGGTGGAGCCATGTGTGGTTTGTGGAAAAGAACACACATGGAATGAATCTAGTGGTTGATCCATGTTTGTTTGTGGAAATAACACACATGCAATGACTCTAGTGGTTGATCCATGTGTGCTTTGTGAAAAGAACACACATGCAATGACTCTGGTTGATCCATGTGTGGTTTCTGGAAATAACACACATGCAATGACTCTAGTGGTTGATCCATGTGTGGTTTGTGGAAAGAACACACATGCAATGACCACTGGTGGACCCATGTGTGGTTTGTGGAAAAGAACACACATGCAATGACTCTAGTGGTTGATCCATGTTTGTTTGTGGAAATAACACACATGCAATGAGTCTAGTGGTTGATCCATGTGTGCTTTGTGAAAAGAACACACATGCAATGACTCTAGTGTTGGTTTTAGTAGAAGAACACACATGCAATGACTCTAGTGGTTGATCCATGTGTGGTTTGTGGAAAGAACACACATGCAATGACCACTGGTGGACCCATGTGTGGTTTGTGGAAAAGAACACACATGCAATGACTCTAGTGGTTGATCCATATTTGTGTGTCGTAATAACACACATGCAGTGACTCTAGTGGTTGATCCATGTGTGGTTTGTGAAAAGAACACACATGCAATGACTCTAGTGTTGGTTTTACTATAAGAACACACATGCAATGACTCTAGTGGTTGATCCATGTGTGGTTTGTGGAAATAACACACATGCAATGACTAGTGGTTGATCCATATGTGGTTTGTGGAAAGAACACACATGCAATGACCACTGGTGGATGCATGTGTGATTTGTGGAAAAGAACACACATGCAATGACTCTAGTGCTGGTTTGTGGTTTTAGTATAAGAACAAACATGCAATGACTCTAGTGCTGGTTTGTGGTTTTAGTATAAGAACAAACATGCAATGACTCTAGTGGTTGATCCATGTGTGGTTTGTGGAAGAACACACATGCAATGACTAGTGGTTGATCCATATGTGGTTTGTGGAAAGAACACACATGCAATGACTCTAGTGGGTGATCCATTTTTGTTTGTGGAAATAACACACATGCAATGACTAGTGGTTGATCCATGTGTGGTTTGTGAAAAGAACACACATGCAATGACCCTGGTTGATCCATGTGTGGTTTTTGGAAATAACACACATGCAATGACTCTAGTGGTTGATCCATGTGTGGTTTGTGGAAAGAACACACATGCAATGACCACTGGTGGATCCATGTGTGGTTTGTGGAAAAGAACACACATGCAATGACTCTAGGGGTTGATCCATGTTTGTTTGTGGAAATAACACATGTGCAATGACTCTAGTGGTTGATCCATGTGTGGTTTGTGAAAAGAACACACATGCAATGACCACTGGTGGATCCATGTGTGGTTTGTGGAAAAGAACACACATGCAATGACTCTAGTGGTTGATCCATGTTTGTTTGTGGAAATAACACACATGCAATGACTCTAGTGGTTGATCCATGTGTGGTTTGTGGAAAGAACACCCGTGCAATGACCACTGGTGGATCCATGTTGGTTTTAGTGTAAGAACACACATGCAATGACTCTACTACTGGTTTGTGGTTTTAGTATAAGAACATACATGCAATGACTCTAGTGGATGATCCATGTGTGGTTTGTGGAAATAACACACATGCAATAACCACTTGTGGATCCATGTGTGGTTTGTGGAAATAACACACATGCAATGACTCTTGGGATTGATCCATGTGTGGTTTGTGGAAAGAACACACATGCAATGACCACTGGTGGATCCATGTGTGGTTTGTGGAAAAGAACACACATGCAATGAGTCTAGTGGTTGAGCCATGTTTGTTTGTGGAAATAACACAGATGCAATGACTCTAGTGGTTGATCCATGTGTGGTTTGTGAAAAGAACACACATGCAATGACTCTAGTGTTGGTTTTAGTATAAGAACACACATGCAATGACTAGTGGTTGATCCATGTGTGGTTTGTGGAAATAACACACATGCAATGACTCTAGTGGTTGATCCATGTGTGGTTTGTGGAAAGAACACACATGCAATGACTCTAGTGGTTGATCCATGTGTGGTTTGTGGAAAGAACACACATGCAATGACCACTGGTGGATCCATGTGTGGTTTGTGGAAAAGAACACACATGCAATGACTCTAGTTGTTGATCCATGTTTGTTTGTGAAAATAACACACATGCAATGACTCTAGTGGTTGATCCATGTGTGGTTTATGGAAAGAACACGCGTGCAATGACCACTGGTGGATCCATGTTGGTTTTAGTGTAAGAACACACATGCAATGACTCTAGTACTGGTTTGTGGTTTTAGTATAAGAACACACATGCAATGACTCTAGTGGTTGATCCATGTGTGGTTTGTGGAAATAACACACATGCAATAACCACTGGTGGATGGTTTGTGGAAAGAACACACATGCAATGACTCTAGGGGTTGATCCATGTGTGGTTTGTTGAAAGAACACACATGCAATGACCACTGGTGGATCCATATGTGGTTTGTGGAAAAGAACACACATGCAATGACTCTAGTGCTGGTTTGTGGTTTTAGTATAAGAACACAGATGTAATGACTCTAGTGGTTGATCCATGTGTGGTTTGTGGAAAGAACACACATTGAATGACTCTGGTTGATCCATGTGTGGTTTGTGGAAAGAACACACATGCAATGACCACTGGTGGATCCATGTGTGGTTTGTGGAAAAGAACACACATGCAATGACGCTAGTACTGGTTTGTGGTTTTAGTATAAGAACACACATGCAATGACTCTAGTGGTTGATCCATGTGTGGTTTGTGGAAAGAACACACATGCAATGACCACTGGTGGATCCATGTTGGTTTTAGTGTAAGAACACACATGCAATGACTCTAGTACTGGTTTGTGGTTTTAGTATAAGAACACACATGCAATGACTCTAGTGGTTGATCCATGTGTGGTTTGTGGAAAGAACACACATGCAATGACTCTAGTGGTTGATCCATGTGTGGTTTGTGGAAATAACACACATGCAATGACTCTAGTGGTTGATCCATGTGTGGTTGGTGGAAAGAACACACATGCAATGACCACTGGTGGATCCATGTGTGGTTTGTGGAAAAGAACACACATGCAATGACTCTAGTTGTTGATCCATGTGTGGTTTGTGGAAATAACACACATGCAATGACTCTAGTGGTTGATCCATGTTTGTTTGTGGAAATAACACACATGCAATGACTCTAGTGGTTGATCCATGTGTGGTTTGTGAAAAGAACACACATGCAATGACTCTAGTGTTGGTTTTAGTATAAGAACACACATGCAATGACTCTAGTGGTTGATCCATGTGTGGTTTTTGGAAATAACACACATGCAATGACTCTAGTGGTTGATCCATGTGTGGTTTGTGGAAATAACACACATGCAATGACTCTAGTGGTTGATCCATGTGTGGTTTGTGGAAAGAACACACATGCAATGACCACTGGTGGATCCATGTGTGGTTTGTGGAAAAGAACACACATGCAATGACTCTAGTTGTTGATCCATGTTTGTTTGTGGAAATAACACACATGCAATGACTCTAGTGGTTGATCCATGTGTGGTTTGTGGAAAGAACACGCGTGCAATGACCACTGGTGGATCCATGTTGGTTTCAGTGTAAGAACACACATGCAATGACTCTAGTACTGGTTTGTGGTTTTAGTATAAGAACACACATGCAATGACTCTAGTGGTTGATCCATGTGTGGTTTGTGGAAATAACACACATGCAATGACTCTAGTGGTTGACCCATGTGTGGTTTGTGGAAATAACACACATGCAATGACCACTGGTGGATGGTTTGTGGAAAGAACACACACGCAATGACTCTAGGGGTTGATCCATGTGTGGTTTGTGGAAAGAACACACATGCAATGACCACTGGTGGATCCATGTGTGGTTTGTGGAAAAGAACAGACTCTGGTTGATCCATGTGTGGTTTGTGGAAATAACACACATGCAATGACTCTAGTGGTTGATCCATGTTTGTTTGTGGAAATAACACACATGCAATGACTCCAGTGGTTGATCCATGTGTGCTTTGTGGAAAGAACACGCGTGCAATGACCACTGGTGGATCCATGTTGGTTTTAGTGTAAGAACACACATGCAATGACACTAGTACTGGTTTGTGGTTTTAGTATAAGAACACACATGCAATGACTCTAGTGGTTGATCCATGTGTGGTTTGTGGAAATAACACACATGCAATGACCACTGGTGGATGGTTTGTGGAAGAACACACACGCAATGACTCTAGGGGTTGATCCGTGTGTGGTTTGTGGAAATAACACACATGCAATAACCACTTGTGGATCCATGTGTGGTTTGTGGAAATAACACACATGCAATGTCTCTAGGGGTTGATCCATGTGTGGTTTGTGGAAAGAACACACATGCAATGACCACTGGTGGATCCATGTGTGGTTTGTGGAAAAGAACACACATGCAATGAGTCTAGTGGTTGATCCATGTTTGTTTGTGGAAATAACACACATGCAATGACTCTAGTGGTTGATCCATGTGTGGTTTGTGAAAAGAACACACATGCAATGACTCTAGTGTTGGTTTTAGTATAAGAACACACATGCAATGACTCTAGTGGTTGATCCATGTGTGGTTTTTGGAAATAACACATATGCAATGACTCTAGTGGTTGATCCATGTGTGGTTTGTGGAAATAACACACATGCAATGACTCTAGTGGTTGATCCATGTATGGTTTGTGGAAAGAACACACATGCAATGACCACTGGTGGATCCATGTGTGGTTTGTGGAAAAGAACACACATGCAATGACTCTAGTTGTTGATCCATGTTTGTTTGTGGAAATAACACACATGCAATGACTCTAGTGGTTGATCCATGTGTGGTTTGTGGAAAGAACACGCGTGCAATGACCACTGGTGGATCCATGTTGGCTTTAGTGTAAGAACACACATGCAATGACTCTAGTACTGGTTTGTGGTTTTAGTATAAGAACACACATGCAATGACTCTAGTGGTTGATCCATGTGTGGTTTGTGGAAATAACACACATGCAATGACCACTGGTGGATGGTTTGTGGAAAGAACACACACGCAATGACTCTAGGGGTTGATCCATGTGTGGTTTGTGGAAATAACACACATGCAATGACCACTGGTGGAGCCATGTGTGGTTTGTGGAAAAGAACACACATGGAATGAATCTAGTGGTTGATCCATGTTTGTTTGTGGAAATAACACACATGCAATGACTCTGGTGGTTGATCCATGTGTGCTTTGTGAAAAGAACACACATGCAATGACTCTGGTTGATCCATGTGTGGTTTCTGGAAATAACACACATGCAATGACTCTAGTGGTTGATCCATGTGTGGTTTGTGGAAAGAACACACATGCAATGACCACTGGTGGACCCATGTGTGGTTTGTGGAAAAGAACACACATGCAATGACTCTAGTGGTTGATCCATGTTTGTTTGTGGAAATAACACACATGCAATGACTCTAGTGGTTGATCCATGTGTGCTTTGTGAAAAGTACACACATACAATGACTCTAGTGTTGGTTTTAGTAGAAGAACACACATGCAATGACTCTAGTGGTTGATCCATGTGTGGTTTGTGGAAAGAACACACATGCAATGACCACTGGTGGACCCATGTGTGGTTTGTGGAAAAGAACACACATGCAATGACTCTAGTGGTTGATCCATATTTGTGTGTCGTAATAACACACATGCAGTGACTCTAGTGGTTGATCCATGTGTGGTTTGTGAAAAGAACACACATGCAATGACTCTAGTGTTGGTTTTACTATAAGAACACACATGCAATGACTCTAGTGGTTGATCCATGTGTGGTTTGTGGAAATAACACACATGCAATGACTAGTGGTTGATCCATATGTGGTTTGTGGAAAGAACACACATGCAATGACCACTGGTGGATGCATGTGTGATTTGTGGAAAAGAACACACATGCAATGACTCTAGTGCTGGTTTGTGGTTTTAGTATAAGAACAAACATGCAATGACTCTAGTGCTGGTTTGTGGTTTTAGTATAAGAACAAACATGCAATGACTCTAGTGGTTGATCCATGTGTGGTTTGTGGAAGAACACACATGCAATGACTAGTGGTTGATCCATATGTGGTTTGTGGAAAGAACACACATGCAATGACTCTAGTGGGTGATCCATTTTTGTTTGTGGAAATAACACACATGCAATGACTCTAGTGGTTGATCCATGTGTGGTTTGTGAAAAGAACACACATGCAATGACCCTGGTTGATCCATGTGTGGTTTTTGGAAATAACACACATGCAATGACTCTAGTGGTTGATCCATGTGTGGTTTGTGGAAAGAACACACATGCAATGACCACTGGTGGATCCATGTGTGGTTTGTGGAAAAGAACACACATGCAATGACTCTAGGGGTTGATCCATGTTTGTTTGTGGAAATAACACACATGCAATGACTCTAGTGGTTGATCCATGTGTGGTTTGTGAAAAGAACACACATGCAATGACCACTGGTGGATCCATGTGTGGTTTGTGGAAAAGAACACACATGCAATGACTCTAGTGGTTGATCCATGTTTGTTTGTGGAAATAACACACATGCAATGACTCTAGTGGTTGATCCATGTGTGGTTTGTGGAAAGAACACGCGTGCAATGACCACTGGTGGATCCATGTTGGTTTTAGTGTAAGAACACACATGCAATGACTCTACTACTGGTTTGTGGTTTTAGTATAAGAACACACATGCAATGACTCTAGTGGATGATCCATGTGTGGTTTGTGGAAATAACACACATGCAATAACCACTTGTGGATCCATGTGTGGTTTGTGGAAATAACACACATGCAATGACTCCTGGGATTGATCCATGTGTGGTTTGTGGAAAGAACACACATGCAATGACCACTGGTGGATCCATGTGTGGTTTGTGGAAAAGAACACACATGCAATGAGTCTAGTGGTTGAGCCATGTTTGTTTGTGGAAATAACACAGATGCAATGACTCTAGTGGTTGATCCATGTGTGGTTTGTGAAAAGAACACACATGCAATGACTCTAGTGTTGGTTTTAGTATAAGAACACACATGCAATGACTATAGTGGTTGATCCATATGTGGTTTGTGGAAATAACACACATGCAATGACTCTAATGGTTGATCCATGTGTGGTTTCTGGAAAGAACACACATGCAATGACTCTAGTGGTTGATCCATGTGTGGTTTGTGGAAAGAACACACATGCAATGACCACTGGTGGATCCATGTGTGGTTTGTGGAAAAGAACACACATGCAATGACTCTAGTTGTTGATCCATGTGTGGTTTGTGGAAATAACACACATGCAATGACTCTAGTGGTTGATCCATGTGTGGTTTGTGGAAATAACACACATGCAATGACTCTAGTGGTTGATCCATGTGTGGTTTGTGGAAAGAACACACATGCAATGACCACTGGTGGATCCATGTGTGGTTTGTGGAAAAGAACACACATGCAATGACTCTAGTTGTTGATCCATGTTTGTTTGTGGAAATAACACACATGCAATGACTCTAGTGGTTGATCCATGTGTGGTTTGTGGAAAGAACACGCGTGCAATGACCACTGGTGGATCCATGTTGGTTTCAGTGTAAGAACACACATGCAATGACTCTAGTACTGGTTTGTGGTTTTAGTATAAGAACACACATGCAATGACTCTAGTGGTTGATCCATGTGTGGTTTGTGGAAATAACACACATGCAATGACCACTGGTGGATGGTTTGTGGAAAGAACACACACGCAATGACTCTAGGGGTTGATCCATGTGTGGTTTGTGGAAATAACACACATGCAATGACCACTGGTGGAGCCATGTGTGGTTTGTGGAAAAGAACACACATGGAATGAATCTAGTGGTTGATCCATGTTTGTTTGTGGAAATAACACACATGCAATGACTCTAGTGGTTGATCCATGTGTGCTTTGTGAAAAGAACACACATGCAATGACTCAGGTTGATCCATGTCTGGTTTCTGGAAATAACACACATGCAATGACTCTAGTGGTTGATCCATGTGTGGTTTGTGGAAAGAACACACATGCAATGACCACTGGTGGACCCATGTGTGGTTTGTGGAAAAGAACACACATGCAATGACTCTAGTGGTTGATCCATGTTTGTTTGTGGAAATAACACACATGCAATGAGTCTAGTGGTTGATCCATGTGTGCTTCGTGAAAAGAACACACATGCAATGACTCTAGTGGTTGATCCATGTTTGTTTGTGGAAATAACACACATGCAATGACTCTAGTGGTTGATCCATGTGTGGTTTGTGAAAAGAACACACATGCAATGACCCTGGTTGATCCATGTGTGGTTTTTGGAAATAACACACATGCAATGACTCTAGTGGTTGATCCATGTGTGGTTTGTGGAAAGAACACACATGCAATGACCACTGGTGGATCCATGTGTGGTTTGTGGAAAAGAACACACATGCAATGACTCTAGGGGTTGATCCATGTTTGTTTGTGGAAATAACACACATGCAATGACTCTAGTGGTTGATCCATGTGTGGTTTGTGAAAAGAACACACATGCAATGACCACTGGTGGATCCATGTGTGGTTTGTGGAAAAGAACACACATGCAATGACTCTAGTGGTTGATCCATGTTTGTTTGTGGAAATAACACACATGCAATGACTCTAGTGGTTGATCCATGTGTGGTTTGTGGAAAGAACACGCGTGCAATGACCACTGGTGGATCCATGTTGGTTTTAGTGTAAGAACACACATGCAATGACTCTACTACTGGTTTGTGGTTTTAGTATAAGAACACACATGCAATGACTCTAGTGGATGATCCATGTGTGGTTTGTGGAAATAACACACATGCAATAACCACTTGTGGATCCATGTGTGGTTTGTGGAAATAACACACATGCAATGACTCTTGGGATTGATCCATGTGTGGTTTGTCGAAAGAACACACATGCAATGACCACTGGTGGATCCATGTGTGGTTTGTGGAAAAGAACACACATGCAATGAGTCTAGTGGTTGAGCCATGTTTGTTTGTGGAAATAACACAGATGCAATGACTCTAGTGGTTGATCCATGTGTGGTTTGTGAAAAGAACACACATGCAATGACTCTAGTGTTGGTTTTAGTATAAGAACACACATGCAATGACTATAGTGGTTGATCCATGTGTGGTTTGTGGAAATAACACACATGCAGTGACTCTAATGGTTGATCCATGTGTGGTTTCTGGAAAGAACACACATGCAATGACTCTAGTGGTTGATCCATGTGTGGTTTGTGGAAAGAACACACATGCAATGACCACTGGTGGATCCATGTGTGGTTTGTGGAAAAGAACACACATGCAATGACTCTAGTGGTTGATCCATGTGTGGTTTTTGGAAATAACACACATGCAATGACTCTAGTGGTTGATCCATGTGTGGTTTGTGGAAATAACACACATGCAATGACTCTAGTGGTTGATCCATGTGTGGTTTGTGGAAAGAACACACATGCAATGACCACTGGTGGATCCATGTGTGGTTTGTGGAAAAGAACACACATGCAATGACTCTAGTTGTTGATCCATGTTTGTTTGTGGAAATAACACACATGCAATGACTCTAGTGGTTGATCCATGTGTGGTTTGTGGAAAGAACACGCGTGCAATGACCACTGGTGGATCCATGTTGGTTTCAGTGTAAGAACACACATGCAATGACTCTAGTACTGGTTTGTGGTTTTAGTATAAGAACACACATGCAATGACTCTAGTGGTTGATCCATGTGTGGTTTGTGGAAATAACACACATGCAATGACCACTGGTGGATGGTTTGTGGAAAGAACACACACGCAATGACTCTAGGGGTTGATCCATGTGTGGTTTGTGGAAAGAACACACATGCAATGACCACTGGTGGATCCATGTGTGGTTTGTGGAAAAGAACAGACTCTGGTTGATCCATGTGTGGTTTGTGGAAATAACACACATGCAATGACTCTAGTGGTTGATCCATGTTTGTTTGTGGAAATAACACACATGCAATGACTCCAGTGGTTGATCCATGTGTGCTTTGTGGAAAGAACACGCGTGCAATGACCACTGGTGGATCCATGTTGGTTTTAGTGTAAGAACACACATGCAATGACTCTAGTACTGGTTTGTGGTTTTAGTATAAGAACACACATGCAATGACTCTAGTGGTTGATCCATGTGTGGTTTGTGGAAATAACACACATGCAATGACCACTGGTGGATGGTTTGTGGAAGAACACACACGCAATGACTCTAGGGGTTGATCCATGTGTGGTTTGTGGAAATAACACACATGCAATAACCACTTGTGGATCCATGTGTGGTTTGTGGAAATAACACACATGCAATGACTCTAGTGGTTGATCCATGTGTGGTTTGTGGAAAGAACACACATGCAATGACCACTGGTGGATCCATGTGTGGTTTGTGGAAAAGAACACACATGCAATGACTCTAGGGGTTGATGCATGTTTGTTTGTGGAAATAACACACATGCAATGACTCTAGTGGTTGATCCATGTGTGGTTTGTGAAAAGAACACACATGCAATGACCACTGGTGGATCCATGTGTGGTTTGTGGAAAAGAACACACATGCAATGACTCTAGTGGTTGATCCATGTTTGTTTGTGGAAATAACACACATGCAATGACTCTAGTGGTTGATCCATGTGTGGTTTGTGGAAAGAACACACATGCAATGACTCTAGTGGGTGATCCATTTTTGTTTGTGGAAATAACACACATGCAATGACTCTAGTGGTTGATCCATGTGTGGTTTGTGAAAAGAACACACATGCAATGACCCTGGTTGATCCATGTGTGGTTTTTGGAAATAACACACATGCAATGACTCTAGTGGTTGATCCATGTGTGGTTTGTGGAAAGAACACACATGCAATGACCACTGGTGGATCCATGTGTGGTTTGTGGAAAAGAACACACATGCAATGACTCTAGGGGTTGATCCATGTTTGTTTGTGGAAATAACACACATGCAATGACTCTAGTGGTTGATCCATGTGTGGTTTGTGAAAAGAACACACATGCAATGACCACTGGTGGATCCATGTGTGGTTTGTGGAAAAGAACACACATGCAATGACTCTAGTGGTTGATCCATGTTTGTTTGTGGAAATAACACACATGCAATGACTCTAGTGGTTGATCCATGTGTGGTTTGTGGAAAGAACACGCGTGCAATGACCACTGGTGGATCCATGTTGGTTTTAGTGTAAGAACACACATGCAATGACTCTACTACTGGTTTGTGGTTTTAGTATAAGAACACACATGCAATGACTCTAGTGGATGATCCATGTGTGGTTTGTGGAAATAACACACATGCAATAACCACTTGTGGATCCATGTGTGGTTTGTGGAAATAACACACATGCAATGACTCTTGGGATTGATCCATGTGTGGTTTGTGGAAAGAACACACATGCAATGACCACTGGTGGATCCATGTGTGGTTTGTGGAAAAGAACACACATGCAATGAGTCTAGTGGTTGAGCCATGTTTGTTTGTGGAAATAACACAGATGCAATGACTCTAGTGGTTGATCCATGTGTGGTTTGTGAAAAGAACACACATGCAATGACTCTAGTGTTGGTTTTAGTATAAGAACACACATGCAATGACTATAGTGGTTGATCCATATGTGGTTTGTGGAAATAACACACATGCAATGACTCTAATGGTTGATCCATGTGTGGTTTCTGGAAAGAACACACATGCAATGACTCTAGTGGTTGATCCATGTGTGGTTTGTGGAAAGAACACACATGCAATGACCACTGGTGGATCCATGTGTGGTTTGTGGAAAAGAACACACATGCAATGACTCTAGTTGTTGATCCATGTGTGGTTTGTGGAAATAACACACATGCAATGACTCTAGTGGTTGATCCATGTGTGGTTTGTGGAAATAACACACATGCAATGACTCTAGTGGTTGATCCATGTGTGGTTTGTGGAAAGAACACACATGCAATGACCACTGGTGGATCCATGTGTGGTTTGTGGAAAAGAACACACATGCAATGACTCTAGTTGTTGATCCATGTTTGTTTGTGGAAATAACACACATGCAATGACTCTAGTGGTTGATCCATGTGTGGTTTGTGGAAAGAACACGCGTGCAATGACCACTGGTGGATCCATGTTGGTTTCAGTGTAAGAACACACATGCAATGACTCTAGTACTGGTTTGTGGTTTTAGTATAAGAACACACATGCAATGACTCTAGTGGTTGATCCATGTGTGGTTTGTGGAAATAACACACATGCAATGACCACTGGTGGATGGTTTGTGGAAAGAACACACACGCAATGACTCTAGGGGTTGATCCATGTGTGGTTTGTGGAAATAACACACATGCAATGACCACTGGTGGAGCCATGTGTGGTTTGTGGAAAAGAACACACATGGAATGAATCTAGTGGTTGATCCATGTTTGTTTGTGGAAATAACACACATGCAATGACTCTAGTGGTTGATCCATGTGTGCTTTGTGAAAAGAACACACATGCAATGACTCAGGTTGATCCATGTCTGGTTTCTGGAAATAACACACATGCAATGACTCTAGTGGTTGATCCATGTGTGGTTTGTGGAAAGAACACACATGCAATGACCACTGGTGGACCCATGTGTGGTTTGTGGAAAAGAACACACATGCAATGACTCTAGTGGTTGATCCATGTTTGTTTGTGGAAATAACACACATGCAATGAGTCTAGTGGTTGATCCATGTGTGCTTCGTGAAAAGAACACACATGCAATGACTCTAGTGGTTGATCCATGTTTGTTTGTGGAAATAACACACATGCAATGACTCTAGTGGTTGATCCATGTGTGGTTTGTGAAAAGAACACACATGCAATGACCCTGGTTGATCCATGTGTGGTTTTTGGAAATAACACACATGCAATGACTCTAGTGGTTGATCCATGTGTGGTTTGTGGAAAGAACACACATGCAATGACCACTGGTGGATCCATGTGTGGTTTGTGGAAAAGAACACACATGCAATGACTCTAGGGGTTGATCCATGTTTGTTTGTGGAAATAACACACATGCAATGACTCTAGTGGTTGATCCATGTGTGGTTTGTGAAAAGAACACACATGCAATGACCACTGGTGGATCCATGTGTGGTTTGTGGAAAAGAACACACATGCAATGACTCTAGTGGTTGATCCATGTTTGTTTGTGGAAATAACACACATGCAATGACTCTAGTGGTTGATCCATGTGTGGTTTGTGGAAAGAACACGCGTGCAATGACCACTGGTGGATCCATGTTGGTTTTAGTGTAAGAACACACATGCAATGACTCTACTACTGGTTTGTGGTTTTAGTATAAGAACACACATGCAATGACTCTAGTGGATGATCCATGTGTGGTTTGTGGAAATAACACACATGCAATAACCACTTGTGGATCCATGTGTGGTTTGTGGAAATAACACACATGCAATGACTCTTGGGATTGATCCATGTGTGGTTTGTCGAAAGAACACACATGCAATGACCACTGGTGGATCCATGTGTGGTTTGTGGAAAAGAACACACATGCAATGAGTCTAGTGGTTGAGCCATGTTTGTTTGTGGAAATAACACAGATGCAATGACTCTAGTGGTTGATCCATGTGTGGTTTGTGAAAAGAACACACATGCAATGACTCTAGTGTTGGTTTTAGTATAAGAACACACATGCAATGACTATAGTGGTTGATCCATGTGTGGTTTGTGGAAATAACACACATGCAGTGACTCTAATGGTTGATCCATGTGTGGTTTCTGGAAAGAACACACATGCAATGACTCTAGTGGTTGATCCATGTGTGGTTTGTGGAAAGAACACACATGCAATGACCACTGGTGGATCCATGTGTGGTTTGTGGAAAAGAACACACATGCAATGACTCTAGTGGTTGATCCATGTGTGGTTTTTGGAAATAACACACATGCAATGACTCTAGTGGTTGATCCATGTGTGGTTTGTGGAAATAACACACATGCAATGACTCTAGTGGTTGATCCATGTGTGGTTTGTGGAAAGAACACACATGCAATGACCACTGGTGGATCCATGTGTGGTTTGTGGAAAAGAACACACATGCAATGACTCTAGTTGTTGATCCATGTTTGTTTGTGGAAATAACACACATGCAATGACTCTAGTGGTTGATCCATGTGTGGTTTGTGGAAAGAACACGCGTGCAATGACCACTGGTGGATCCATGTTGGTTTCAGTGTAAGAACACACATGCAATGACTCTAGTACTGGTTTGTGGTTTTAGTATAAGAACACACATGCAATGACTCTAGTGGTTGATCCATGTGTGGTTTGTGGAAATAACACACATGCAATGACCACTGGTGGATGGTTTGTGGAAAGAACACACACGCAATGACTCTAGGGGTTGATCCATGTGTGGTTTGTGGAAAGAACACACATGCAATGACCACTGGTGGATCCATGTGTGGTTTGTGGAAAAGAACAGACTCTGGTTGATCCATGTGTGGTTTGTGGAAATAACACACATGCAATGACTCTAGTGGTTGATCCATGTTTGTTTGTGGAAATAACACACATGCAATGACTCCAGTGGTTGATCCATGTGTGCTTTGTGGAAAGAACACGCGTGCAATGACCACTGGTGGATCCATGTTGGTTTTAGTGTAAGAACACACATGCAATGACTCTAGTACTGGTTTGTGGTTTTAGTATAAGAACACACATGCAATGACTCTAGTGGTTGATCCATGTGTGGTTTGTGGAAATAACACACATGCAATGACCACTGGTGGATGGTTTGTGGAAGAACACACACGCAATGACTCTAGGGGTTGATCCATGTGTGGTTTGTGGAAATAACACACATGCAATAACCACTTGTGGATCCATGTGTGGTTTGTGGAAATAACACACATGCAATGACTCTAGTGGTTGATCCATGTGTGCTTTGTGAAAAGAACACACATGCAATGACTCAGGTTGATCCATGTCTGGTTTCTGGAAATAACACACATGCAATGACTCTAGTGGTTGATCCATGTGTGGTTTGTGGAAAGAACACACATGCAATGACCACTGGTGGACCCATGTGTGGTTTGTGGAAAAGAACACACATGCAATGACTCTAGTGGTTGATCCATGTTTGTTTGTGGAAATAACACACATGCAATGAGTCTAGTGGTTGATCCATGTGTGCTTTGTGAAAAGAACACACATGCAATGACTCTAGTGTTGGTTTTAGTAGAAGAACACACATGCAATGACTCTAGTGGTTGATCCATGTGTGGTTTGTGGAAAGAACACACATGCAATGACCACTGGTGGACCCATGTGTGGTTTGTGGAAAAGAACACACATGCAATGACTCTAGTGGTTGATCCATATTTGTGTGTCGTAATAACACACATGCAGTGACTCTAGTGGTTGATCCATGTGTGGTTTGTGAAAAGAACACACATGCAATGACTCTAGTGTTGGTTTTACTATAAGAACACACATGCAATGACTCTAGTGGTTGATCCATGTGTGGTTTGTGGAAATAACACACATGCAATGACTAGTGGTTGATCCATATGTGGTTTGTGGAAAGAACACACATGCAATGACCACTGGTGGATGCATGTGTGATTTGTGGAAAAGAACACACATGCAATGACTCTAGTGCTGGTTTGTGGTTTTAGTATAAGAACAAACATGCAATGACTCTAGTGCTGGTTTGTGGTTTTAGTATAAGAACAAACATGCAATGACTCTAGTGGTTGATCCATGTGTGGTTTGTGGAAGAACACACATGCAATGACTAGTGGTTGATCCATATGTGGTTTGTGGAAAGAACACACATGCAATGACTCTAGTGGGTGATCCATTTTTGTTTGTGGAAATAACACACATGCAATGACTAGTGGTTGATCCATGTGTGGTTTGTGAAAAGAACACACATGCAATGACCCTGGTTGATCCATGTGTGGTTTTTGGAAATAACACACATGCAATGACTCTAGTGGTTGATCCATGTGTGGTTTGTGGAAAGAACACACATGCAATGACCACTGGTGGATCCATGTGTGGTTTGTGGAAAAGAACACACATGCAATGACTCTAGGGGTTGATCCATGTTTGTTTGTGGAAATAACACACATGCAATGACTCTAGTGGTTGATCCATGTGTGGTTTGTGAAAAGAACACACATGCAATGACCACTGGTGGATCCATGTGTGGTTTGTGGAAAAGAACACACATGCAATGACTCTAGTGGTTGATCCATGTTTGTTTGTGGAAATAACACACATGCAATGACTCTAGTGGTTGATCCATGTGTGGTTTGTGCAAAGAACACCCGTGCAATGACCACTGGTGGATCCATGTTGGTTTTAGTGTAAGAACACACATGCAATGACTCTACTACTGGTTTGTGGTTTTAGTATAAGAACATACATGCAATGACTCTAGTGGATGATCCATGTGTGGTTTGTGGAAATAACACACATGCAATAACCACTTGTGGATCCATGTGTGGTTTGTGGAAATAACACACATGCAATGACTCTTGGGATTGATCCATGTGTGGTTTGTGGAAAGAACACACATGCAATGACCACTGGTGGATCCATGTGTGGTTTGTGGAAAAGAACACACATGCAATGAGTCTAGTGGTTGAGCCATGTTTGTTTGTGGAAATAACACAGATGCAATGACTCTAGTGGTTGATCCATGTGTGGTTTGTGAAAAGAACACACATGCAATGACTCTAGTGTTGGTTTTAGTATAAGAACACACATGCAATGACTAGTGGTTGATCCATGTGTGGTTTGTGGAAATAACACACATGCAATGACTCTAGTGGTTGATCCATGTGTGGTTTGTGGAAAGAACACACATGCAATGACTCTAGTGGTTGATCCATGTGTGGTTTGTGGAAAGAACACACATGCAATGACCACTGGTGGATCCATGTGTGGTTTGTGGAAAAGAACACACATGCAATGACTCTAGTTGTTGATCCATGTTTGTTTGTGAAAATAACACACATGCAATGACTCTAGTGGTTGATCCATGTGTGGTTTATGGAAAGAACACGCGTGCAATGACCACTGGTGGATCCATGTTGGTTTTAGTGTAAGAACACACATGCAATGACTCTAGTACTGGTTTGTGGTTTTAGTATAAGAACACACATGCAATGACTCTAGTGGTTGATCCATGTGTGGTTTGTGGAAATAACACACATGCAATAACCACTGGTGGATGGTTTGTGGAAAGAACACACATGCAATGACTCTAGGGGTTGATCCATGTGTGGTTTGTTGAAAGAACACACATGCAATGACCACTGGTGGATCCATATGTGGTTTGTGGAAAAGAACACACATGCAATGACTCTAGTGCTGGTTTGTGGTTTTAGTATAAGAACACAGATGTAATGACTCTAGTGGTTGATCCATGTGTGGTTTGTGGAAAGAACACACATTGAATGACTCTGGTTGATCCATGTGTGGTTTGTGGAAAGAACACACATGCAATGACCACTGGTGGATCCATGTGTGGTTTGTGGAAAAGAACACACATGCAATGACGCTAGTACTGGTTTGTGGTTTTAGTATAAGAACACACATGCAATGACTCTAGTGGTTGATCCATGTGTGGTTTGTGGAAAGAACACACATGCAATGACCACTGTTGGATCCATATGTGGTTTGTGGAAAAGGACACACATGCAATGACTCTAGTGCTGGTTTGTGGTTTTAGTATAAGAACACAGATGTAATGACTCTAGGGGTTGATCCATGTGTGGTTTGTGGAAAGAACACACATTGAAAGACTCTGGTTGATCCATGTGTGGTTTGTGGAAAGAACACACATGCAAGGACCACTGGTGGATCCATGTGTGGTTTGTGGAAAAGAACACACATGCAATGACGCTAGTACTGGTTTGTGGTTTTAGTATAAGAACACACATGCAATGACTCTAGTGGTTGATCCATGTGTGGTTTGTGGAAAGAACACACATGCAATGACTCTGGTTGATCCATGTGTGGTTTGTAGAAAGAACACACATGCAATGACCACTGGTGGACCCATGTGTGGTTTGTGGAAAAGAACACACATGCAATGACTCTAGTGGGTGATCCATGTTTGTTTGTGGAAATAACACACATGCAATGACTCTAGTGGTTGATCCATGTGTGGTTTGTGAAAAGAACACACATGCAATGACCCTGGTTGATCCATGTGTGGTTTTTGGAAATAACACACATGCAATGACTCTAGTGGTTGATCCATGTGTGGTTTGTGGAAAGAACACACATGCAATGACCACTGGTGGATCCATGTGTGGTTTGTGGAAAAGAACACACATGCAATGAGTCTAGTGGTTGGGCCATGTTTGTTTGTGGAAATAACACACATGCAATGACTCTAGTGGTTTATCCATGTGTGGTTTGTGAAAAGAACACACATGCAATGACTCTAGTGTTGGTTTTAGTATAAGAACACACATGCAATGACTCTAGTGGTTGATCCATGTGTGGTTTGTGGAAATAACACACATGCAATGACTCTAGTGGTTGATCCATGTGTGGTTTGTGGAAAGAACACACATGCAATGACTCTAGTGGTTGATCCATGTGTGGTTTGTGGAAAGAACACACATGCAATGACCACTGGTGGATCCATGTGTGGTTTGTGGAAAAGAACACACATGCAATGACTCTAGTTGTTGATCCATGTTTGTTTGTGGAAATAACACACATGCAATGACTCTAGTGGTTGATCCATGTGTGGTTTGTGGAAAGAACACGCGTGCAATGACCACTGGTGGATCCATGTTGGTTTTAGTGTAAGAACACACATGCAATGACTCTAGTACTGGTTTGTGGTTTTAGTATAAGAACACACATGCAATGACTCTAGTGGTTGATCCATGTGTGGTTTGTGGAAATAACACACATGCAATGACCACTGGTGGATGGTTTGTGGAAAGAACACACATGCAATGACTCTAGGGGTTGATCCATGTGTGGTTTGTGGAAAGAACACACATGCAATGACCGCTGGTGGATCCATATGTGGTTTGTCGAAAAGAACACACATGCAATGACTCTAGTGCTGGTTTGTGGTTTTAGTATAAGAACACAGATGTAATGACTCTAGTGGTTGATCCATGTGTGGTTTGTGGAAAGAACACACATTGAATGACTCTGGTTGATCCATGTGTGGTTTGTGGAAAGAACACACATGCAATGACCACTGGTGGATCCATGTGTGGTTTGTGGAAAAGAACACACATGCAATGACGCTAGTACTGGTTTGTGGTTTTAGTATAAGAACACACATGCAATGACTCTAGTGGTTGATCCATGTGTGGTTTGTGGAAAGAACACACATGCAATTACCACTGTTGGATCCATATGTGGTTTGTGGAAAAGAACACACATGCAATGACTCTAGTGCTGGTTTGTGGTTTTAGTATAAGAACACAGATGTAATGACTCTAGTGGTTGATCCATGTGTGGTTTGTGGAAAGAACACACATTGAAAGACTCTGGTTGATCCATGTGTGGTTTGTGGAAAGAACACACATGCAATGACCACTGGTGGATCCATGTGTGGTTTGTGGAAAAGAACACACATGCAATGACGCTAGTACTGGTTTGTGGTTTTAGTATAAGAACACACATGCAATGACTCTAGTGGTTGATCCATGTGTGGTTTGTGGAAAGAACACACATGCAATGACCACTGGTGGATCCATATGTGGTTTGTGGAAAAGAACACACATGCAATGACTCTAGTGCTGGTTTGTGGTTTTAGTATAAGAACACATATGTAATGACTCTAGTGGTTGATCCATGTGTGGTTTGTGGAAAGAACACACATTGAATGACTCTGGTTGATCCATGTGTGGTTTGTGGAAAGAACACACATGCAACGACCACTGGTGGATCCATGTGTGGTTTGTGGAAAAGAACACACATGCAATGACGCTAGTACTGGTTTGTGGTTTTAGTATAAGAACACACATGCAATGACTCTAGTGGTTGATCCATGTGTGGTTTGTGGAAAGAACACACATGCAATGACTCTGGTTGATCCATGTGTGGTTTGTGGAAAGAACACACATGCAATGACCACTGGTGGACCCATGTGTGGTTTGTGGAAAAGAACACACATGCAATGACTCTAGTGGGTGATCCATGTTTGTTTGTGGAAATAACACACATGCAATGACTCTAGTGGTTGATCCATGTGTGGTTTGTGAAAAGAACACACATGCAATGACCCTGGTTGATCCATGTGTGGTTTTTGGAAATAACACACATGCAATGACTCTAGTGGTTGATCCATGTGTGGTTTGTGGAAAGAACACACATGCAATGACCACTGGTGGATCCATGTGTGGTTTGTGGAAAAGAACACACATGCAATGACTCTAGTGGTTGATCCATGTTTGTTTGTGGAAATAACACACATGCAATGACTCTAGTGGTTGATCCATGTGTGGTTTGTGAAAAGAACACACATGCAATGACCACTGGTGGATCCATGTGTGGTTTGTGGAAAAGAACACACATGCAATGACTCTAGTGGTTGATCCATGTTTGTTTGTGGAAATAACACACATGCAATGACTCTAGTCGTTGATCCACGTGTGGTTTGTGGAAAGAACATGCGTGCAATGACCACTGGTGGATCCATGTTGGTTTTAGTGTAAGAACACACATGCAATGACTCTACTACTGGTTTGTGGTTTTAGTATAAGAACACACATGCAATGACTCTAGTGGATGATCCATGTGTGGTTTGTGGAAATAACACACATGCAATAACCACTTGTGGATCCATGTGTGGTTTGTGGAAATAACACACATGCAATGACTCTAGGGATTGATCCATGTGTGGTTTGTGGAAAGAACACACATGCAATGACCACTAGTGGATCCATGTGTGGTTTGTGGAAAACAACACACATGCAATGAGTCTAGTGGTTGAGCCATGTTTGTTTGTGGAAATAACACACATGCAATGACTCTAGTGGTTTATCCATGTGTGGTTTGTGAAAAGAACACACATGCAATGACTCTAGTGTTGGTTTTAGTATAAGAACACACATGCAATGACTCTAGTGGTTGATCCATGTGTGGTTTGTGGAAATAACAGACATGCAATGACTCTAGTGGTTGATCCATGTGTGGTTTGTGGAAAGAACACACATGCAATGACTCTAGTGGTTGATCCATGTGTGGTTTGTGGAAAGAACACACATGCAATGACCACTGGTGGATCCATGTGTGGTTTGTGGAAAAGAACACACATGCAATGACTCTAGTTGTTGATCCATGTTTGTTTGTGGAAATAACACACATGCAATGACTCTAGTGGTTGATCCATGTGTGGTTTGTGGAAAGAACACGCGTGCAATGACCACTAGTGGATCCATGTTGGTTTTAGTGTAAGAACACACATGCAATGACTCTAGTACTGGTTTGTGGTTTTAGTATAAGAACACACATGCAATGACTCTAGTGGTTGATCCATGTGTGGTTTGTGGAAATAACACACATGCAATGACCACTGGTGGATGGTTTGTGGAAAGAACACACATGCAATGACTCTAGGGGTTGATCCATGTGTGGTTTGTGGAAAGAACACACATGCAATGACCACTGGTGGATCCATATGTGGTTTGTGGAAAAACACACATGCAATAACTCTAGTGCTAGTTTGTGGTTTTAGTATAAGAACACAGATGTAATGACTCTAGTGGTTGATTCATGTGTGGTTTGTGGAAAGAACACACATTGAATGACTCTGGTTGATCCATGTGTGGTTTGTGGAAAGAACACACATGCAATGACCACTGGTGGATCCATGTGTGGTTTGTGGAAAAGAACACACATGCAATGACGCTAGTACTGGTTTGTGGTTTTAGTATAAGAACACACATGCAATGACTCTAGTGGTTGATCCATGTGTGGTTTGTGGAAAGAACACACATGCAATTACCACTGTTGGATCCATATGTGGTTTGTGGAAAAGAACACACATGCAATGACTCTAGTGCTGGTTTGTGGTTTTAGTATAAGAACACAGATGTAATGACTCTAGTGGTTGATCCATGTGTGGTTTGTGGAAAGAACACACATTGAAAGACTCTGGTTGATACATGTGTGGTTTGTGGAAAGAACACACATGCAAGGACCACTGGTGGATCCATGTGTGGTTTGTGGAAAAGAACACACATGCAATGCCGCTAGTACTGGTTTGTGGTTTTAGTATAAGAACACACATGCAATGACTCTAGTGGTTGATCCATGTGTGGTTTGTGGAAAGAACACACATGCAATGACCACTGGTGGATCCATATGTGGTTTGTGGAAAGAACACACATGCAATGACCACTGGTGGATCCATGTGTGGTTTGTGGAAAAGAACACACATGCAATGACTCTACTACTGGTTTGTGGTTTTAGTATAAGAACACACATGCAATGACTCTAGTGGTTGATCCATGTGTGGTTTGTGGAAATAACACACATGCAATGACTCTAGTGGTTGATCCATGTGTGGTTTGTGGAAAGAGCACACATGCAATGACCACTAGTGGATCCATGTGTGGTTTGTGGAAAAGAACACAGATGCAATGACTCTAGTGGTTGATCCATGTTTGTTTCTGGAAATAACACAAATGCAATGACTCTAGTGGTTGATCCATGTGTGGTTTGTGGAAAGAACACGCGTGCAATGACCACTGGTGGATCCATGTTGGTTTTAGTGTAAGAACACACATGCAATGACGCTAGTACTGGTTTGTGGTTTTAGTATAAGAACACACATGCAATGACTCTAGTGGTTGATCCATCTGTGGTTTGTGGAAAGAACACACATGCAATGACTCTGGTTGATCCATGTGTGGTTTGTTGAAAGAACACACATGCAATGACCACTGGTGGACCCATGTGTGGTTTGTGGAAAAGAACACACATGCAATGACTCTAGTGGGTGATCCATGTTTGTTTGTGGAAATAACACACATGCAATGACTCTAGTGGTTGATCCATGTGTGGTTTGTGAAAAGAACACACATGCAATGACCCTGGTTGATCCATGTGTGGTTTTTGGAAATAACACACATGCAATGACTCTAGTGGTTGATCCATGTGTGGTTTGTGGAAAGAACACACATGCAATGACCACTGGTGGATCCATGTGTGGTTTGTGGAAAAGAACACACATGCAATGACTCTAGTGGTTGATCCATGTTTGTTTGTGGAAATAACACACATGCAATGACTCTAGTGGTTGATCCATGTGTGGTTTGTGAAAAGAACACACATGCAATGACCACTGGTGGATCCATGTGTGGTTTGTGGAAAAGAACACACATGCAATGACTCTAGTGGTTGATCCATGTTTGTTTGTGGAAATAACACACATGCAATGACTCTAGTCGTTGATCCACGTGTGGTTTGTGGAAAGAACATGCGTGCAATGACCACTGGTGGATCCATGTTGGATTTAGTGTAAGAACACACATGCAATGACTCTACTACTGGTTTGTGGTTTTAGTATAACAACACACATGCAATGACTCTAGTGGATGATCAATGTGTGGTTTGTGGAAATAACACACATGCAATAACCACTTGTGGATCCATGTGTGGTTTGTGGAAATAACACACATGCAATGACTCTAGGGATTGATCCATGTGTGGTTTGTGGAAAGAACACACATGCAATGACCACTGGTGGATCCATGTGTGGTTTGTGGAAAAGAACACACATGCAATGAGTCTAGTGGTTGAGCCATGTTTGTTTGTGGAAATAACACACATGCAATGACTCTAGTGGTTGATCCATGTGTGGTTTGTGAAAAGAACACACATGCAATGACTCTAGTGTTGCTTTTAGTATAAGAACACACATGCAATGACTCTAGTGGTTGATCCATTTGTGGTTTGTGGAAATAACACACATGCAATCACTAGTGGTTGATCCATATGTGCTTTTTGGAAAGAACACACATGCAATGACCACTGGTGGATGCATGTGTGGTTTGTGGAAAAGAACACACATGCAATGATGCTAGTACTGGTTTGTGGTTTTAGTATAAGAACACACATGCAATGACTCTAGTGGTTGATCCATGTGTGGTTTGTGGAAAGAACAGACATGCAATGACCACTGGTGGATCCATATGTGGTTTGTGGAAAAGAACACACATGCAATGACTCTAGTGGTTGATCCATGTTTGTTTGTGGAAATAACACACATGCAATGACTCTAGTGGTTGATCCATGTGTGGTTTGTGAAAAAACACACATTCAATAACTCTAGTGTTGGTTTTAGTATAAGAACACACATGCAATGACTCTAGTGGTTGATCCATGTGTGGATTGTGGAAAGAACACACATGCAATGACCACTGGTGGACCCATGTGTGGTTTGTGGAAAAGAACACACATGCAATGACTCTAGTGGTTGATCCATGTTTGTTTGTGGAAATAACACACATGTAATGACTCTAGTGGTTGATCCATGTGTGGTTTGTGAAAAAACACACATGCAATGACTCTAGTGTTCGTTTTAGTATAATAACAGACATGCAATGACTCTAGTGGTTGATCCACGTGTGGTTTGTGGAAAGAACACACATGCAATGACCACTGGTGGACCCATGTGTGGTTTGTGGAAAAGAACACACATGCAATGACTCTAGTGGTTGATCCATGTTTGTTTGTCGAAATAACACACATGCAATGACTCTAGTGGTTGATCCATGTGTGGTTTGTGAAAAGAACACACATGCAATGACTCTAGTGTTGGTTTTAGTATAAGAACACACATGCAATGACTCTAGTGGTTGATCCATATGTGGTTTGTGGAAAGAACACACATGCAACGACCACTGGTGGATGCATGTGTGGTTTGTGGAAAAGAACACACATGCAATGACTCTAGTGCTGGTTTGTGGTTTTAGTATAAGAACAAACATGAAATGACTAGTGGTTGATCCATATGTGGTTTGTGGAAATAACACACATGCAATGACTCAAGTGGTTGATCCATGTTTGTTTGTGGAAATAACACACATGCAATGACTCTAGTGGTTGATCCATGTGTGGTTTGTGAAAAGAACACACATGTAATGACCCTGGTTGATCCATGTGTGGTTTTTGGAAATAACACACATCCAATGACTCTAGTGGTTGATCCATGTGTGGTTTGTGGAAAGAACACACATGCAATGACTAGTGGTATATCCATATGTGGTTTGTGGAAAGAACACACATGCAATGACCACTGGTCGATCCATGTGTGGTTTGTGGAAAAGAACACACATGCAATGAGTCTAGTGCTGGTTTGTGGTTTTAGTATAAGAACACACATGTAATGACTCTAGTGGTTGATCCATGTGTGGTTTGTGGAAAGAACACACATGCAATGACTCTGGTTGATCCATGTGTGGTTTGTGGAAAGAACATACATGTAATGACCACTGGTGGATCCATGTGTGGTTTGTGGAAAAGAACACACATGCAATGACGCTAGTACTGGTTTGTGGTTTTAGTATAAGAACACACATGCAATGACTCTAGTGGTTTATCCATGTGTGGTTTGTGGAAAGAACACACATGCAATGACTCTGGTTGATCCATGTGTGGTTTGTGGAAAAGAACACACATGCAATGACTCTAGTACTGGTTTGTGGTTTTAATATAAGAACACACATGTAATTACTCTAGTGGTTGATCCATGTGTGGTTTGTGGAAATAACACACATGCAGTGACTCTAGGGGTTGATCCATGTGTGGTTTGTGGAAAGAACACACATGCAATGACCACTGGTGGATCCATGTGTGGTTTGTGGAAAAGAACACAGATGCAATGAATCTAGTGGTTGATCCATGTTTGTTTGTGGAAATAACACACATGCAATGACTCTAGTGGTTGTTCCATGTGTGGTTTGTGAAAAGAACACACATGCAATGATTCTGGTTGATCCATGTGTGGTTTTGGGAAATAACACACATGCAATGACTCTAGTGGTTGATCCATGTGTGGTTTGTGGAAAGAACACACATGCAATGACCACTGGTGGACCCATGTGTGGTTTGTGGAAAAGAACACACATGCAATGACTCTAGTGGTTGATCCATGTTTGTTTGTGGAAATAACACACATGCAATGACTCTAGTGGTTGATCCATGTGTGGTTTGTGAAAAAACACACATTCAATGACTCTAGTGTTGGTTTTAGTATAAGAACACACATGCAATGACTCTAGTGGTTGATCCATGTGTGGTTTGTGGAAAGAACACACATGCAATGACCACTGGTGGACCCATGTGTGGTTTGTGGAAAAGAACACACATGCAATGACTCTAGTGGTTGATCCATGTTTGTTTGTGGAAATAACACACATGTAATGACTCTAGTGGTTGATCCATGTGTGGTTTGTGAAAAAACACACATGCAATGACTCTAGTGTTCGTTTTAGTATAAGAACAGACATGCAATGACTCTAGTGGTTGATCCATGTGTGGTTTGTGGAAAGAACACACATGCAATGACCACTGGTGGACCCATGTGTGGTTTGTGGAAAAGAACACACATGCAATGACTCTAGTGGTTGATCCATGTTTGTTTGTCGAAATAACACACATGCAATGACTCTAGTGGTTGATCCATGTGTGGTTTGTGAAAAGAACACACATGCAATGACTCTAGTGTTGGTTTTAGTATAATAACACACATGCAATGACTCTAGTGGTTGATCCATGTGTGGTTTGTGGAAATAACACACATGCAATGACTAGTGGTTGATCCATATGTGGTTTGTGGAAAGAACACACATGCAATGACCACTGGTGGATGCATGTGTGGTTTGTGGAAAAGAACACACATGCAATGACTCTAGTGCTGGTTTGTGGTTTTAGTATAAGAACAAACATGAAATGACTAGTGGTTGATCCATATGTGGTTTGTGGAAAGAACACACATGCAATGACTCAAGTGGTTGATCCATGTGTGGTTTGTGAAAAGAACACACATGTAATAACCCTGGTTGATCCATGTGTGGTTTTTGGAAATAACACACATCCAATGACTCTAGTGGTTGATCCATGTGTGGTTTGTGGAAAGAACACACATGCAATGACTAGTGGTATATCCATATGTGGTTTGTGGAAAGAACACACATGCAATGACCACTGGTCGATCCATGTGTGGTTTGTGGAAAAGAACACACATGCAATGAGTCTAGTGCTGGTTTGTGGTTTTAGTATAAGAACACACATGTAATGACTCTAGTGGTTGATCCATGTGTGGTTTGTGGAAAGAACACACATGCAATGACTCTGGTTGATCCATGTGTGGTTTGTGGAAAGAACATACATGTAATGACCACTGGTGGATCCATGTGTGGTTTGTGGAAAAGAACACACATGCAATGACGCTAGTACTGGTTTGTGGTTTTAGTATAAGAACACACATGCAATGACTCTAGTGGTTTATCCATGTGTGGTTTGTGGAAAGAACACACATGCGATGACTCTGGTTGATCCATGTGTGGTTTGTGGAAAAGAACACACATGCAATGACTCTAGTACTGGTTTGTGGTTTTAATATAAGAACACACATGTAATTACTCTAGTGGTTGATCCATGTGTGGTTTGTGGAAATAACACACATGCAGTGACTCTAGGGGTTGATCCATGTGTGGTTTGTGGAAAGAACACACATGCAATGACCACTGGTGGATCCATGTGTGGTTTGTGGAAAAGAACACAGATGCAATGAATCTAGTGGTTGATCCATGTTTGTTTGTGGAAATAACACACATGCAATGACTCTAGTGGTTGTTCCATGTGTGGTTTGTGAAAAGAACACACATGCAATGATTCTGGTTGATCCATGTGTGGTTTTGGGAAATAACACACATGCAATGACTCTAGTGGTTAATCCATGTGTGGTTTGTGGAAAGAACACACATGCAATGACCACTGGTGGACCCATGTGTGGTTTGTGGAAAAGAACACACATGCAATGACTCTAGTGGTTGATCCATGTTTGTTTGTGGAAATAACACACATGCAATGACTCTAGTGGTTGATCCATGTGTGGTTTGTGAAAAAACACACATTCAATGACTCTAGTGTTGGTTTTAGTATAAGAACACACATGCAATGACTCTAGTGGTTGATCCATGTGTGGTTTGTGGAAAGAACACACATGCAATGACCACTGGTGGACCCATGTGTGGTTTGTGGAAAAGAACACACATGCAATGACTCTAGTGGTTGATCCATGTTTGTTTGTGGAAATAACACACATGTAATGACTCTAGTGGTTGATCCATGTGTGGTTTGTGAAAAAACACACATGCAATGACTCTAGTGTTCGTTTTAGTATAAGAACAGACATGCAATGACTCTAGTGGTTGATCCATGTGTGGTTTGTGGAAAGAACACACATGCAATGACCACTGGTGGACCCATGTGTGGTTTGTGGAAAAGAACACACATGCAATGACTCTAGTGGTTGATCCATGTTTGTTTGTCGAAATAACACACATGCAATGACTCTAGTGGTTGATCCATGTGTGGTTTGTGAAAAGAACACACATGCAATGACTCTAGTGTTGGTTTTAGTATAATAACACACATGCAATGACTCTAGTGGTTGATCCATGTGTGGTTTGTGGAAATAACACACATGCAATGACTAGTGGTTGATCCATATGTGGTTTGTGGAAAGAACACACATGCAATGACCACTGGTGGATGCATGTGTGGTTTGTGGAAAAGAACACACATGCAATGACTCTAGTGCTGGTTTGTGGTTTTAGTATAAGAACAAACATGAAATGACTAGTGGTTGATCCATATGTGGTTTGTGGAAAGAACACACATGCAATGACTCAAGTGGTTGATCCATGTTTGTTTGTGGAAATAACACACATGCAATGACTCTAGTGGTTGATCCATGTGTGGTTTGTGAAAAGAACACACATGCAATGACCCTGGTTGATCCATGTGTGCTTTTTGGAAATAACACACATGCAATGACTCTAGTGGTTGATCCATGTGTGGTTTGTGGTAAGAACACACATGAAATGACCACTAGTGGATCCATGTGTGGTTTGTGGAAAAGAACACACATGCAATGACTCTAGTGGTTGATCCGTGTTTGTTTGTGGAAATAACACACATGCAATGACTCTAGTGGTTGATCCATGTGTGGTTTGTGAAAAGAACACACATGCAATGACTCTAGTGTTGGTTTTAGTATAAGAACACACATGCAATGACTCCAGTGGTTGATCCATGTGTTGTTTGTGGAAATAACATACATGCAATGAGTCTAGTGGTTGATCCATGTGTGGTTTGTGGAAAGAACACACATGCAATGACCACTGGTGGACCCATGTGTGGTTTGTGGAAAAGAACACACATGCAATGACTCTAGTGGGTGATCCATGTTTGTTTGTGGAAATAACACACATGCAATGACTCTAGTGGTTGATCCATGTGTGGTTTGTGAAAAGAACACACATGCAATGACCCTGGTTGATCCATGTGTGGTTTTTGGAAATAACACACATGCAATGACTCTAGTGGTTGATCCATGTGTGGTTTGTGGAAAGAACACACATGCAATGACCACTGGTGGATCCATGTGTGGTTTGTGGAAAAGAACACACATGCAATGACTCTAGTGGTTGATCCATGTTTGTTTGTGGAAATAACACACATGCAATGACTCTAGTGGTTGATCCATGTGTGGTTTGTGAAAAGAACACACATGCAATGACCACTGGTGGATCCATGTGTGGTTTGTGGAAAAGAACACACATGCAATGACTCTAGTGGTTGATCCATGTTTGTTTGTGGAAATAACACACATGCAATGACTCTAGTCGTTGATCCACGTGTGGTTTGTGGAAAGAACATGCGTGCAATGACCACTGGTGGATCCATGTTGGTTTTAGTGTAAGAACACACATGCAATGACTCTACTACTGGTTTGTGGTTTTAGTATAAGAACACACATGCAATGACTCTAGTGGATGATCCATGTGTGGTTTGTGGAAATAACACACATGCAATAACCACTTGTGGATCCATGTGTGGTTTGTGGAAATAACACACATGCAATGACTCTAGGGATTGATCCATGTGTGGTTTGTGGAAAGAACACACATGCAATGACCACTAGTGGATCCATGTGTGGTTTGTGGAAAACAACACACATGCAATGAGTCTAGTGGTTGAGCCATGTTTGTTTGTGGAAATAACACACATGCAATGACTCTAGTGGTTTATCCATGTGTGGTTTGTGAAAAGAACACACATGCAATGACTCTAGTGTTGGTTTTAGTATAAGAACACACATGCAATGACTCTAGTGGTTGATCCATGTGTGGTTTGTGGAAATAACAGACATGCAATGACTCTAGTGGTTGATCCATGTGTGGTTTGTGGAAAGAACACACATGCAATGACTCTAGTGGTTGATCCATGTGTGGTTTGTGGAAAGAACACACATGCAATGACCACTGGTGGATCCATGTGTGGTTTGTGGAAAAGAACACACATGCAATGACTCTAGTTGTTGATCCATGTTTGTTTGTGGAAATAACACACATGCAATGACTCTAGTGGTTGATCCATGTGTGGTTTGTGGAAAGAACACGCGTGCAATGACCACTAGTGGATCCATGTTGGTTTTAGTGTAAGAACACACATGCAATGACTCTAGTACTGGTTTGTGGTTTTAGTATAAGAACACACATGCAATGACTCTAGTGGTTGATCCATGCGTGGTTTGTGGAAATAACACACATGCAATGACCACTGGTGGATGGTTTGTGGAAAGAACACACATGCAATGACTCTAGGGGTTGATCCATGTGTGGTTTGTGGAAAGAACACACATGCAATGACCACTGGTGGATCCATATGTGGTTTGTGGAAAAACACACATGCAATAACTCTAGTGCTAGTTTGTGGTTTTAGTATAAGAACACAGATGTAATGACTCTAGTGGTTGATCCATGTGTGGTTTGTGGAAAGAACACACATTGAATGACTCTGGTTGATCCATGTGTGGTTTGTGGAAAGAACACACATGCAATGACCACTGGTGGATCCATGTGTGGTTTGTGGAAAAGAACACACATGCAATGACGCTAGTACTGGTTTGTGGTTTTAGTATAAGAACACACATGCAATGACTCTAGTGGTTGATCCATGTGTGGTTTGTGGAAAGAACACACATGCAATGACCACTGTTGGATCCATATGTGGTTTGTGGAAAAGAACACACATGCAATGACTCTAGTGCTGGTTTGTGGTTTTAGTATAAGAACACAGATGTAATGACTCTAGTGGTTGATCCATGTGTGGTTTGTGGAAAGAACACACATTGAAAGACTCTGGTTGATCCATGTGTGGTTTGTGGAAAGAACACACATGCAAGGACCACTGGTGGATCCATGTGTGGTTTGTGGAAAAGAACACACATGCAATGACGCTAGTACTGGTTTGTGGTTTTAGTATAAGAACACACATGCAATGACTCTAGTGGTTGATCCATGTGTGGTTTGTGGAAAGAACACACATGCAATGACCACTGGTGGATCCATATGTGGTTTGTGGAAAGAACACACATGCAATGACCACTGGTGGATCCATGTGTGGTTTGTGGAAAAGAACACACATGCAATGACTCTACTACTGGTTTGTGGTTTTAGTATAAGAACACACATGCAATGACTCTAGTGGTTGATCCATGTGTGGTTTGTGGAAATAACACACATGCAATGACTCTAGTGGTTGATCCATGTGTGGTTTGTGGAAAGAGCACACATGCAATGACCACTAGTGGATCCATGTGTGGTTTGTGGAAAAGAACACAGATGCAATGACTCTAGTGGTTGATCCATGTTTGTTTCTGGAAATAACACAAATGCAATGACTCTAGTGGTTGATCCATGTGTGGTTTGTGGAAAGAACACGCGTGCAATGACCACTGGTGGATCCATGTTGGTTTTAGTGTAAGAACACACATGCAATGATGCTAGTACTGGTTTGTGGTTTTAGTATAAGAACACACATGCAATGACTCTAGTGGTTGATCCATGTGTGGTTTGTGGAAAGAACACACATGCAATGACTCTGGTTGATCCATGTGTGGTTTGTGGAAAGAACACACATGCAATGACCACTGGTGGACCCATGTGTGGTTTGTGGAAAAGAACACACATGCAATGACTCTAGTGGGTGATCCATGTTTGTTTGTGGAAATAACACACATGCAATGACTCTAGTGGTTGATCCATGTGTGGTTTGTGAAAAGAACACACATGCAATGACCCTGGTTGATCCATGTGTGGTTTTTGGAAATAACACACATGCAATGACTCTAGTGGTTGATCCATGTGTGGTTTGTGGAAAGAACACACATGCAATGACCACTGGTGGATCCATGTGTGGTTTGTGGAAAAGAACACACATGCAATGACTCTAGTGGTTGATCCATGTTTGTTTGTGGAAATAACACACATGCAATGACTCTAGTGGTTGATCCATGTGTGGTTTGTGAAAAGAACACACATGCAATGACCACTGGTGGATCCATGTGTGGTTTGTGGAAAAGAACACACATGCAATGACTCTAGTGGTTGATCCATGTTTGTTTGTGGAAATAACACACATGCAATGACTCTAGTCATTGATCCACGTGTGGTTTGTGGAAAGAACATGCGTGCAATGACCACTGGTGGATCCATGTTGGTTTTAGTGTAAGAACACACATGCAATGACTCTACTACTGGTTTGTGGTTTTAGTATAAGAACACACATGCAATGACTCTAGTGGATGATCCATGTGTGGTTTGTGGAAATAACACACATGCAATAACCACTTGTGGATCCATGTGTGGTTTGTGGAAATAACACACATGCAATGACTCTAGGGATTGATCCATGTGTGGTTTGTGGAAAGAACACACATGCAATGACCACTAGTGGATCCATGTGTGGTTTGTGGAAAACAACACACATGCAATGAGTCTAGTGGTTGAGCCATGTTTGTTTGTGGAAATAACACACATGCAATGACTCTAGTGGTTTATCCATGTGTGGTTTGTGAAAAGAACACACATGCAATGACTCTAGTGTTGGTTTTAGTATAAGAACACACATGCAATGACTCTAGTGGTTGATCCATGTGTGGTTTGTGGAAATAACAGACATGCAATGACTCTAGTGGTTGATCCATGTGTGGTTTGTGGAAAGAACACACATGCAATGACTCTAGTGGTTGATCCATGTGTGGTTTGTGGAAAGAACACACATGCAATGACCACTGGTGGATCCATGTGTGGTTTGTGGAAAAGAACACACATGCAATGACTCTAGTTTTTGATCCATGTTTGTTTGTGGAAATAACACACATGCAATGACTCTAGTGGTTGATCCATGTGTGGTTTGTGGAAAGAACACGCGTGCAATGACCACTAGTGGATCCATGTTGGTTTTAGTGTAAGAACACACATGCAATGACTCTAGTACTGGTTTGTGGTTTTAGTATAAGAACACACATGCAATGACTCTAGTGGTTGATCCATGTGTGGTTTGTGGAAATAACACACATGCAATGACCACTGGTGGATGGTTTGTGGAAAGAACACACATGCAATGACTCTAGGGGTTGATCCATGTGTGGTTTGTGGAAAGAACACACATGCAATGACCACTGGTGGATCCATATGTGGTTTGTGGAAAAACACACATGCAATAACTCTAGTGCTAGTTTGTGGTTTTAGTATAAGAACACAGATGTAATGACTCTAGTGGTTGATCCATGTGTGGTTTGTGGAAAGAACACACATTGAATGACTCTGGTTGATCCATGTGTGGTTTGTGGAAAGAACACACATGCAATGACCACTGGTGGATCCATGTGTGGTTTGTGGAAAAGAACACACATGCAATGACGCTAGTACTGGTTTGTGGTTTTACTATAAGAACACACATGCAATGACTCTAGTGGTTGATCCATGTGTGGTTTGTGGAAAGAACACACATGCAATGACCACTGTTGGATCCATATGTGGTTTGTGGAAAAGAACACACATGCAATGACTCTAGTGCTGGTTTGTGGTTTTAGTATAAGAACACAGATGTAATGACTCTAGTGGTTGATCCATGTGTGGTTTGTGGAAAGAACACACATTGAAAGACTCTGGTTGATCCATGTGTGGTTTGTGGAAAGAACACACATGCAAGGACCACTGGTGGATCCATGTGTGGTTTGTGGAAAAGAACACACATGCAATGACGCTAGTACTGGTTTGTGGTTTTAGTATAAGAACACACATGCAATGACTCTAGTGGTTGATCCATGTGTGGTTTGTGGAAAGAACACACATGCAATGACCACTGGTGGATCCATATGTGGTTTGTGGAAAGAACACACATGCAATGACCACTGGTGGATCCATGTGTGGTTTGTGGAAAAGAACACACATGCAATGACTCTACTACTGGTTTGTGGTTTTAGTATAAGAACACACATGCAATGACTCTAGTGGTTGATCCATGTGTGGTTTGTGGAAATAACACACATGCAATGACTCTAGTGGTTGATCCATGTGTGGTTTGTGGAAAGAGCACACATGCAATGACCACTAGTGGATCCATGTGTGGTTTGTGGAAAAGAACACAGATGCAATGACTCTAGTGGTTGATCCATGTTTGTTTCTGGAAATAACACAAATGCAATGACTCTAGTGGTTGATCCATGTGTGGTTTGTGGAAAGAACACGCGTGCAATGACCACTGGTGGATCCATGTTGGTTTTAGTGTAAGAACACACATGCAATGATGCTAGTACTGGTTTGTGGTTTTAGTATAAGAACACACATGCAATGACTCTAGTGGTTGATCCATGTGTGGTTTGTGGAAAGAACACACATGCAATGACTCTGGTTGATCCATGTGTGGTTTGTGGAAAGAACACACATGCAATGACCACTGGTGGACCCATGTGTGGTTTGTGGAAAAGAACACACATGCAATGACTCTAGTGGGTGATCCATGTTTGTTTGTGGAAATAACACACATGCAATGACTCTAGTGGTTGATCCATGTGTGGTTTGTGAAAAGAACACACATGCAATGACCCTGGTTGATCCATGTGTGGTTTTTGGAAATAACACACATGCAATGACTCTAGTGGTTGATCCATGTGTGGTTTGTGGAAAGAACACACATGCAATGACCACTGGTGGATCCATGTGTGGTTTGTGGAAAAGAACACACATGCAATGACTCTAGTGGTTGATCCATGTTTGTTTGTGGAAATAACACACATGCAATGACTCTAGTGGTTGATCCATGTGTGGTTTGTGAAAAGAACACACATGCAATGACCACTGGTGGATCCATGTGTGGTTTGTGGAAAAGAACACACATGCAATGACTCTAGTGGTTGATCCATGTTTGTTTGTGGAAATAACACACATGCAATGACTCTAGTCGTTGATCCACGTGTGGTTTGTGGAAAGAACATGCGTGCAATGACCACTGGTGGATCCATGTTGGATTTAGTGTAAGAACACACATGCAATGACTCTACTACTGGTTTGTGGTTTTAGTATAAGAACACACATGCAATGACTCTAGTGGATGATCAATGTGTGGTTTGTGGAAATAACACACATGCAATAACCACTTGTGGATCCATGTGTGGTTTGTGGAAATAACACACATGCAATGACTCTAGGGATTGATCCATGTGTGGTTTGTGGAAAGAACACACATGCAATGACCACTGGTGGATCCATGTGTGGTTTGTGGAAAAGAACACACATGCAATGAGTCTAGTGGTTGAGCCATGTTTGTTTGTGGAAATAACACACATGCAATGACTCTAGTGGTTGATCCATGTGTGGTTTGTGAAAAGAACACACATGCAATGACTCTAGTGTTGCTTTTAGTATAAGAACACACATGCAATGACTCTAGTGGTTGATCCATTTGTGGTTTGTGGAAATAACACACATGCAATCACTAGTGGTTGATCCATATGTGCTTTTTGGAAAGAACACACATGCAATGACCACTGGTGGATGCATGTGTGGTTTGTGGAAAAGAACACACATGCAATGATGCTAGTACTGGTTTGTGGTTTTAGTATAAGAACACACATGCAATGACTCTAGTGGTTGATCCATGTGTGGTTTGTGGAAAGAACAGACATGCAATGACCACTGGTGGATCCATATGTGGTTTGTGGAAAAGAACACACATGCAATGACTCTAGTGGTTGATCCATGTTTGTTTGTGGAAATAACACACATGCAATGACTCTAGTGGTTGATCCATGTGTGGTTTGTGAAAAAACACACATTCAATAACTCTAGTGTTGGTTTTAGTATAAGAACACACATGCAATGACTCTAGTGGTTGATCCATGTGTGGATTGTGGAAAGAACACACATGCAATGACCACTGGTGGACCCATGTGTGGTTTGTGGAAAAGAACACACATGCAATGAATCTAGTGGTTGATCCATGTTTGTTTGTGGAAATAACACACATGTAATGACTCTAGTGGTTGATCCATGTGTGGTTTGTGAAAAAACACACATGCAATGACTGTGTTCGTTTTAGTATAATAACAGACATGCAATGACTCTAGTGGTTGATCCATGTGTGGTTTGTGGAAAGAACACACATGCAATGACCACTGGTGGACCCATGTGTGGTTTGTGGAAAAGAACACACATGCAATGACTCTAGTGGTTGATCCATGTTTGTTTGTCGAAATAACACACATGCAATGACTCTAGTGGTTGATCCATGTGTGGTTTGTGAAAAGAACACACATGCAATGACTCTAGTGTTGGTTTTAGTATAAGAACACACATGCAATGACTCTAGTGGTTGATCCATATGTGGTTTGTGGAAAGAACACACATGCAACGACCACTGGTGGATGCATGTGTGGTTTGTGGAAAAGAACACACATGCAATGACTCTAGTGCTGGTTTGTGGTTTTAGTATAAGAACAAACATGAAATGACTAGTGGTTGATCCATATGTGGTTTGTGGAAAGAACACACATGCAATGACTCAAGTGGTTGATCCATGTTTGTTTGTGGAAATAACACACATGCAATGACTCTAGTGGTTGATCCATGTGTGGTTTGTGAAAAGAACACACATGTAATGACCCTGGTTGATCCATGTGTGGTTTTTGGAAATAACACACATGCAATGACTCTAGTGGTTGATCCATGTGTGGTTTGTGGAAAGAACACACATGCAATGACCACTGGTCGATCCATGTGTGGTTTGTGGAAAAGAACACACATGCAATGAGTCTAGTGCTGGTTTGTGGTTTTAGTATAAGAACACACATGTAATGACTCTAGTGGTTGATCCATGTGTGGTTTGTGGAAAGAACACACATGCAATGACTCTGGTTGATCCATGTGTGGTTTGTGGAAAGAACATACATGTAATGACCACTGGTGGATCCATGTGTGGTTTGTGGAAAAGAACACACATGCAATGACGCTAGTACTGGTTTGTGGTTTTAGTATAAGAACACACATGCAATGACTCTAGTGGTTTATCCATGTGTGGTTTGTGGAAAGAACACACATGCAATGACTCTGGTTGATCCATGTGTGGTTTGTGGAAAAGAACACACATGCAATGACTCTAGTACTGGTTTGTGGTTTTAATATAAGAACACACATGTAATTACTCTAGTGGTTGATCCATGTGTGGTTTGTGGAAATAACACACATGCAGTGACTCTAGGGGTTGATCCATGTGTGGTTTGTGGAAAGAACACACATGCAATGACCACTGGTGGATCCATGTGTGGTTTGTGGAAAAGAACACAGATGCAATGAATCTAGTGGTTGATCCATGTTATTTTTGTGGAAATAACACACATGCAATGACTCTAGTGGTTGTTCCATGTGTGGTTTGTGAAAAGAACACACATGCAATGATTCTGGTTGATCCATGTGTGGTTTTGGGAAATAACACACATGCAATGACTCTAGTGGTTGATCCAGGTGTGGTTTGTGGAAAGAACACACATGCAATGACCACTGGTGGACCCATGTGTGGTTTGTGGAAAAGAACACACATGCAATGACTCTAGTGGTTGATCCATGTTTGTTTGTGGAAATAACACACATGCAATGACTCTAGTGGTTGATCCATGTGTGGTTTGTGAAAAAACACACATTCAATGACTCTAGTGTTGGTTTTAGTATAAGAACACACATGCAATGACTCTAGTGGTTGATCCATGTGTGGTTTGTGGAAAGAACACACATGCAATGACCACTGGTGGACCCATGTGTGGTTTGTGGAAAAGAACACACATGCAATGACTCTAGTGGTTGATCCATGTTTGTTTGTGGAAATAACACACATGTAATGACTCTAGTGGTTGATCCATGTGTGGTTTGTGAAAAAACACACATGCAATGACTCTAGTGTTCGTTTTAGTATAAGAATAGACATGCAATGACTCTAGTGGTTGATCCATGTGTGGTTTGTGGAAAGAACACACATGCAATGACCACTGGTGGACCCATGTGTGGTTTGTGGAAAAGAACACACATGCAATGACTCTAGTGGTTGATCCATGTTTGTTTGTCGAAATAACACACATGCAATGACTCTAGTGGTTGATCCATGTGTGGTTTGTGAAAAGAACACACATGCAATGACTCTAGTGTTGGTTTTAGTATAATAACACACATGCAATGACTCTAGTGGTTGATCCATGTGTGGTTTGTGGAAATAACACACATGCAATGACTAGTGGTTGATCCATATGTGGTTTGTGGAAAGAACACACATGCAATGACCACTGGTGGATGCATGTGTGGTTTGTGGAAAAGAACACACATGCAATGACTCTAGTGCTGGTTTGTGGTTTTAGTATAAGAACAAACATGAAATGACTAGTGGTTGATCCATATGTGGTTTGTGGAAAGAACACACATGCAATGACTCAAGTGGTTGATCCATGTTTGTTTGTGGAAATAACACACATGCAATGACTCTAGTGGTTGATCCATGTGTGGTTTGTGAAAAGAACACACATGCAATGACCCTGGTTGATCCATGTGTGCTTTTTGGAAATAACACACATGCAATGACTCTAGTGGTTGATCCATGTGTGGTTTGTGGTAAGAACACACATGAAATGACCACTAGTGGATCCATGTGTGGTTTGTGGAAAAGAACACACATGCAATGACTCTAGTGGTTGATCCGTGTTTGTTTGTGGAAATAACACACATGCAATGACTCTAGTGGTTGATCCATGTGTGGTTTGTGAAAAGAACACACATGCAATGACTCTAGTGTTGGTTTTAGTATAAGAACACACATGCAATGACTCTAGTGGTTGATCCATGTGTGGTTTGTGGAAATAACATACATGCAATGAGTCTAGTGGTTGATCCATGTGTGGTATGTGGAAAGAACACACATGAAATGACCACTGGTGGATCCATGTGTGGTTTGTGGAAAAGAACACACAAGCAATGACTCTAGTGGTTTGTGGAAAAGAACACAGATGCAATGAATCTAGTGGTTGATCCATGTTATTTTTGTGGAAATAACACACATGCAATGACTCTAGTGGTTGTTCCATGTGTGGTTTGTGAAAAGAACACACATGCAATGATTCTGGTTGATCCATGTGTGGTTTTGGGAAATAACACACATGCAATGACTCTAGTGGTTGATCCAGGTGTGGTTTGTGGAAAGAACACACATGCAATGACCACTGGTGGACCCATGTGTGGTTTGTGGAAAAGAACACACATGCAATGACTCTAGTGGTTGATCCATGTTTGTTTGTGGAAATAACACACATGCAATGACTCTAGTGGTTGATCCATGTGTGGTTTGTGAAAAAACACACATTCAATGACTCTAGTGTTGGTTTTAGTATAAGAACACACATGCAATGACTCTAGTGGTTGATCCATGTGTGGTTTGTGGAAAGAACACACATGCAATGACCACTGGTGGACCCATGTGTGGTTTGTGGAAAAGAACACACATGCAATGACTCTAGTGGTTGATCCATGTTTGTTTGTGGAAATAACACACATGTAATGACTCTAGTGGTTGATCCATGTGTGGTTTGTGAAAAAACACACATGCAATGACTCTAGTGTTCGTTTTAGTATAAGAACAGACATGCAATGACTCTAGTGGTTGATCCATGTGTGGTTTGTGGAAAGAACACACATGCAATGACCACTGGTGGACCCATGTGTGGTTTGTGGAAAAGAACACACATGCAATGACTCTAGTGGTTGATCCATGTTTGTTTGTCGAAATAACACACATGCAATGACTCTAGTGGTTGATCCATGTGTGGTTTGTGAAAAGAACACACATGCAATGACTCTAGTGTTGGTTTTAGTATAATAACACACATGCAATGACTCTAGTGGTTGATCCATGTGTGGTTTGTGGAAATAACACACATGCAATGACTAGTGGTTGATCCATATGTGGTTTGTGGAAAGAACACACATGCAATGACCACTGGTGGATGCATGTGTGGTTTGTGGAAAAGAACACACATGCAATGACTCTAGTGCTGGTTTGTGGTTTTAGTATAAGAACAAACATGAAATGACTAGTGGTTGATCCATATGTGGTTTGTGGAAAGAACACACATGCAATGACTCAAGTGGTTGATCCATGTGTGGTTTGTGGAAATAACACACATGCAATGACTCTAGTGTTGGTTTTAGTATAAGAACACACATGCAATGACTCTAGTGGTTGATCCATGTGTGGTTTGTGGAAATAACATACATGCAATGAGTCTAGTGGTTGATCCATGTGTGGTATGTGGAAAGAACACACATGAAATGACCACTGGTGGATCCATGTGTGGTTTGTGGAAAAGAACACACAAGCAATGACTCTAGTGGTTGATCCATGTTTGTTTGTGGAAATAACACACATGCAATGATTCTAGTGGTTGATCCATGTGTGGTTTGTGGAAAGAACACGCATGCAATGACCACTGGTGGATCCATGTTGGTTTTAGTGTAGGAACACACATGCAATGACTCTAGTACTAGTTTGTGGTTTTAGTATAAGAACACACATGCAATGACTCTAGTGGTTGATCCATGTGTGGTTTGTGGAAAGAACACACATGCAATGACTCTAGGGGTTGATCCATGTGTGGTTTTTGGAAAGAACACACATGCAATGACTCTGGTTGATCCATGTGTGGTTTGTGGAAAGAACACACATGCAATGACCACTGGTGGATCCATGTGTGGTTTGTGGAAAAGAACACACATGCAATGACTCTAGTACTGGTTTGTGGTTTTAGTATAAGAACACGCATGCAATTACTCTAGTGGTTGATCCATGTGTGGTTTGTGGAAATAACACACATGCAGTGACTCTAGGGGTTGATCCATGTGTGGTTTCTGGAAAGAACACACATGCAATGACCACTGGTGGAACCATGTGTGGTTTGTGGAAAAGAACACACATGCAATGAATCTAGTGGTTGATCCATGTTTGTTTGTGGAAATAACACACATGCAATGACTCTAGTGGTTGATCCATGTGTGGTTTGTGAAAAGAACACACATGCAATGACTCTGGTTGATCCATGTGTGGTTTTGGGAAATAACACACATGCAATGACTCTAGTGGTTGATGCATGTGTGGTTTGTGGAAAGAACACACATGCAATGACCACTGGTGGACCCATGTGTGGTTTGTGCAAAAGAACACACATGCAATGACTCTAGTGGTTGATCCATGTTTGTTTGTGGAAATAACACACATGCAATGACTCTAGTGGTTGATCCATGTGTGGTTTGTGAAAAAACACACATTCAATGACTCTAGTGTTGGTTTTAGTATAAGAACACACATGCAATGACTCTAGTGGTTGATCAATGTGTGGTTTGTGGAAAGAACACACATGCAATGACCACTGGTGGACCCATGTGTGGTTTGTGGAAAAGAACACACATGCAATGACTGTAGTGGTTGATCCATGTTTGTTTGTCGAAATAACACACATGCAATGACTCTAGTGGTTGATCCATGTGTGGTTTGTGAAAAGAACACACATGCAATGACTCTAGTGGTTGATCCATGTTGGTTTGTGGAAATAACACACATGCAATCACTCTAGTGGTTGATCCATGTGTGGTTTGTGAAAAGAACACACATGCAATGACCCTGGTTGATCCATGTGTGTTTTTTGGAAATAACACACATGCAATGACTAGTGGTTGATCCATATGTGGTTTGTGGAAAGAACACACATGCAATGACCACTGGTGGATGCATGTGTGGTTTGTGGAAAAGAACACACATGCAATGACTCTAGTGCTGGTTTGTGGTTTTAGTATAAGAACAAACATGAAATGACTCTAGTGGTTGATCCATGTGTGGTTTGTGGAAAGAACACACATGCAATGACTAGTGGTTGATCCATATGTGGTTTGTGGAAAGAACAGACATGCAATGACTCTAGTGGTTGATCCATGTTTGTTTGTGGAAATAACACACATGCAATGACTCTAGTGGTTGATCCATGTGTGGTTTGTGAAAAGAACACACATGCAATGACCCTGGTTGATCCATGTGTGGTTTTTGGAAATAACACACATGCAATGACTCTAGTGGTTGATCCATGTGTGGTTTGTGGTAAGAACACACATGCAATGACCACTGGTGGATCCATGTGTGGTTTGTGGAAAAGAACACACATGCAATGACTCTAGTGGTTGATCCATGTTTGTTTGTGGAAATAACACACATGCAATGACTCCAGTGGTTGATCCATGTGTGGTTTGTGAAAAGAACACACATGCAATGACTCTAGTGTTGGTTTTAGTATAAGAACACACATGCAATGACTCTAGTGGTTAATCCATGTGTGGTTTGTGGAAATAACATACATGCAATGAGTCTAGTGGTTGATCCATGTGTGGTATGTGGAAGGAACACACAGGCAATGACCACTGGTGGATCCATGTGTGGTTTGTGGAAAAGAACACACATGCAATGACTCTAGTGGTTGATCCATGTTTGTTTGTGGAAATAACACACATGCAATGACTCTAGTGGTTGATCCATGTGTAGTTTGTGGAAAGAACACGCATGCAATGACCACTGGTGGATCCATGTTGGTTTTAGTGTAAGAACACACATGCAATGACTCTAGTACTAGTTTGTGGTTTTAGTATAAGAACACACATGCAATGACTCTAGTGGTTGATCCATGCGTGGTTTGTGGAAATAACACACATGCAATGACCACTGGTGGATCCATGTGTGGTTTGTGGAAAGAACACACGTGCAATGACTCTAGGGGTTGATCCATGTGTGGTTTGTGGAAAGAACACACATGCACTGACTCTGGTTGATCCATGTATGGTTTGTGGAAAGAACACACATGCAATGACCACAGTGTCATTGCATGTGTGGTTTTAGTGTAAGAACACATATGCAATGACTCTAGTGTTGGTTTTAGTATAAGAACACACATGCAATGACTCTAGTGGTTGATCCATGTGTGGTTTGTGGAAAGAACACACATGCAATGACCACTGGTGGACCCATGTGTGGTTTGTGGAAAAGAACACACATGCAATGACTCTAGTGGTTGATCCATGTTTGTTTGTCGAAATAACACACATGCAATGACTCTAGTGGTTGATCCATGTGTGGTTTGTGAAAAGAACACACATGCAATGACTAGTGTTGGTTTTAGTATAAGAACACACATGCAATGACTCTAGTGGTTGATCCATGTTGGTTTGTGGAAATAACACACATGCAATGACTCTAGTGGTTGATCCATGTGTGGTTTGTGAAAAGAACACACATGCAATGACCCTGGTTGATCCATGTGTGGTTTTTGGAAATAACACACATGCAATGACTAGTGGTTGATCCATATGTGGTTTGTGGAAAGAACACACATGCAATGACCACTGGTGGATGCATGTGTGGTTTCTGGAAAAGAACACACATGCAATGACTCTAGTGCTGGTTTGTGGATTTAGTATAAGAACAAACATGAAATGACTCTAGTGGTTAATCCATGTGTGGTTTGTGGAAAGAACACACATGCAATGACTAGTGGTTGATCCATATGTGGTTTGTGGAAAGAACAGACATGCAATGACTCTAGTGGTTGATCCATGTTTGTTTGTGGAAATAACACACATGCAATGACTCTAGTGGTTGATCCATGTGTGGTTTGTGAAAAGAACACACATGCAATGACCCTGGTTGATCCATGTGTGGTTTTTGGAAATAACACACATGCAATGACTCTAGTGGTTGATCCATGTGTGGTTTGTGGTAAGAACACACATGAAATGACCACTGGTGGATCCATGTGTGGTTTGTGGAAAAGAACACACATGCAATGACTCTAGTGGTTGATCCATGTTTGTTTGTGGAAATAACACACACGCAATGACTCTAGTGGTTGATCCATGTGTGGTTTGTGAAAAGAACACACATGCAATGACTCTAGTGTTGGTTTTAGTATAAGAACACACATGCAATGACTCTAGTGGTTAATCCATGTGTGGTTTGTGGAAATAACATACATGCAATGAGTCTAGTGGTTGATCCATGTGTGGTATGTGGAAAGAACACACAGGCAATGACTACTGGTGGATCCATGTGTGGTTTGTGGAAAAGAACACACATGCAATGACTCTAGTGGTTGATCCATGTTTGTTTGTGGAAATAACACACATGCAATGACTATAGTGGTTGATCCATGTGTGGTTTGTGGAAAGAACACGCATGCAATGACCACTGGTGGATCCATGTTGGTTTTAGTGTAAGAACACACATGCAATGACTCTAGTGCTAGTTTGTGGTTTTAGTATAAGAACACACATGCAATGACTCTAGTGGTTGATCCATGTGTGGTTTGTGGAAATAACACACATGCAATGACCACTGGTGGATCCATGTGTGGTTTGTCGAAAGAACACACGTGCAATGACTCTAGGGGTTGATCCATGTGTGGTTTGTGGAAAGAACACACATGCAATGACTCTGGTTGATCCATGTGTGGTTTGTGGAAAGAACACACATGCAATGACCACTGGTGGATCCATGTGTGGTTCGTGGAAAAGAACACACATGCAATGACTCTAGTACTGGTTTGTGGTTTTAGTATAAGAACACGCATGCAATTACTCTAGTGGTTGAACCATGTGTGGTTTGTGGAAATAACACACATGCAGTGACTCTAGGGGTTCATCCATGTGTGGTTTGTGGAAAGAACACACATGCAATGACCACTGGTGGATCCATGTGTGGTTTGTGGAAAAGAACACACATGCAATGAATCTAGTGGTTGATCTACGTTTGTTTGTGGAAATAACACACATGCAATGACTCTAGTGGTTGATCCATGTGTGGTTTGTGAAAAGAACCCACATGCAATGACTCTGGTTGATCCATGTGTGGTTTTGGGAAATAACACACATGCAATGACTCTAGTGGTTGATCCATGTGTGGTTTGTGGAAAGAACACACATGCAATGACCACTAGTGGACCCATGTGTGGTTTGTGGAAAAGAATACACATGCAATGACTCTAGTGGTTGATCCATGTTTGTTTGTGGAAATAACACACATGCAATGACTCTAGTGGTTGATCCATGTGTGGTTTGTGAAAAAACACACATGCAATGACTCTAGTGTTGGTTTTAGTATAAGAACACACATGCAATGACTCTAGTGGTTGATCCATGTGTGGTTTGTGGAAAGAACACACATGCAATGACCACTGGTGGACCCATGTGTGGTTTGTGGAAAAGAACACACATGCAATGACTCTAGTGGTTGATCCATGTTTGTTTGTCGAAATAACACACATGCAATGACTCTAGTGGTTGATCCATGTGTGGTTTGTGAAAAGAACACACATGCAATGACTCTAGTGTTGGTTTTAGTATAAGAACACACATGCAATGACTCTAGTGGTTGATCCATGTGTGGTTCGTGGAAATAACACACATGCAATGACTAGTGGTTGATCCATATGTGGTTTGTGGAAAGAACACACATGCAATGACCACTGGTGGATGCATGTGTGGTTTGTGGAAAAGAACACACATGCAATGACTCTAGTGCTGGTTTGTGGTTTTAGTATAAGAACAAACATGCAATGACTCTAGTGGTTGATCCATGTGTGGTTTGTGGAAAGAACACACATGCAATGACTAGTGGTTGATCCATATGTGGTTTGTGGAAAGAACACACATACAATGACTCTAGTGGTTGATCCATGTTTGTTTGTGGAAATAACACACATGCAATGACTCTAGTGGTTGATCCATGTGTGGTTTGTGAAAAGAACACACATGCAATGACCCTGGTTGATCCATGTGTGGTTTTTGGAAATAACACACATGCAATGACTCTAGTGGTTGATCCATGTGTGGTTTGTGGTAAGAACACACATGCAATGACCACTGGTGGATCCATGTGTGGTTTGTGGAAAAGAACACACATGCAATGACTCTAGTGGTTGATCCATGTTTGTTTGTGGAAATAACACACATGCAATGACTCCAGTGGTTGATCCATGTGTGGTTTGTGAAAAGAACACACATGCAATGACTCTAGTGTTGGTTTTAGTATAAGAACACACATGCAATGACTCTAGTGGTTAATCCATGTGTGGTTTGTGGAAATAACATACATGCAATGAGTCTAGTGGTTGATCCATGTGTGGTATGTGGAAGGAACACACAGGCAATGACCACTGGTGGATCCATGTGTGGTTTGTGGAAAAGAACACACATGCAATGACTCTAGTGGTTGATCCATGTTTGTTTGTGGAAATAACACACATGCAATGACTCTAGTGGTTGATCCATGTGTAGTTTGTGGAAAGAACACGCATGCAATGACCACTGGTGGATCCATGTTGGTTTTAGTGTAAGAACACACATGCAATGACTCTAGTACTAGTTTGTGGTTTTAGTATAAGAACACACATGCAATGACTCTAGTGGTTGATCCATGCGTGGTTTGTGGAAATAACACACATGCAATGACCACTGGTGGATCCATGTGTGGTTTGTGGAAAGAACACACGTGCAATGACTCTAGGGGTTGATCCATGTGTGGTTTGTGGAAAGAACACACATGCACTGACTCTGGTTGATCCATGTATGGTTTGTGGAAAGAACACACATGCAATGACCACAGTGTCATTGCATGTGTTGTTTTAGTGTAAGAACACATATGCAATGACTCTAGTGTTGGTTTTAGTATAAGAACACACATGCAATGACTCTAGTGGTTGATCCATGTGTGGTTTGTGGAAAGAACACACATGCAATGACCACTGGTGGACCCATGTGTGGTTTGTGGAAAAGAACACACATGCAATGACTCTAGTGGTTGATCCATGTTTGTTTGTCGAAATAACACACATGCAATGACTCTAGTGGTTGATCCATGTGTGGTTTGTGAAAAGAACACACATGCAATGACTAGTGTTGGTTTTAGTATAAGTACACACATGCAATGACTCTAGTGGTTGATCCATGTTGGTTTGTGGAAATAACACACATGCAATGACTCTAGTGGTTGATCCATGTGTGGTTTGTGAAAAGAACACACATGCAATGACCCTGGTTGATCCATGTGTGGTTTTTGGAAATAACACACATGCAATGACTAGTGGTTGATCCATATGTGGTTTGTGGAAAGAACACACATGCAATGACCACTGGTGGATGCATGTGTGGTTTCTGGAAAAGAACACACATGCAATGACTCTAGTGCTGGTTTGTGGATTTAGTATAAGAACAAACATGAAATGACTCTAGTGGTTAATCCATGTGTGGTTTGTGGAAAGAACACACATGCAATGACTAGTGGTTGATCCATATGTGGTTTGTGGAAAGAACAGACATGCAATGACTCTAGTGGTTGATCCATGTTTGTTTGTGGAAATAACACACATGCAATGACTCTAGTGGTTGATCCATGTGTGGTTTGTGAAAAGAACACACATGCAATGACCCTGGTTGATCCATGTGTGGTTTTTGGAAATAACACACATGCAATGACTCTAGTGGTTGATCCATGTGTGGTTTGTGGTAAGAACACACATGAAATGACCACTGGTGGATCCATGTGTGGTTTGTGGAAAAGAACACACATGCAATGACTCTAGTGGTTGATCCATGTTTGTTTGTGGAAATAACACACACGCAATGACTCTAGTGGTTGATCCATGTGTGGTTTGTGAAAAGAACACACATGCAATGACTCTAGTGTTGGTTTTAGTATAAGAACACACATGCAATGACTCTAGTGGTTAATCCATGTGTGGTTTGTGGAAATAACATACATGCAATGAGTCTAGTGGTTGATCCATGTGTGGTATGTGGAAAGAACACACAGGCAATGACTACTGGTGGATCCATGTGTGGTTTGTGGAAAAGAACACACATGCAATGACTCTAGTGGTTGATCCATGTTTGTTTGTGGAAATAACACACATGCAATGACTATAGTGGTTGATCCATGTGTGGTTTGTGGAAAGAACACGCATGCAATGACCACTGGTGGATCCATGTTGGTTTTAGTGTAAGAACACACATGCAATGACTCTAGTGCTAGTTTGTGGTTTTAGTATAAGAACACACATGCAATGACTCTAGTGGTTGATCCATGTGTGGTTTGTGGAAATAACACACATGCAATGACCACTGGTGGATCCATGTGTGGTTTGTCGAAAGAACACACGTGCAATGACTCTAGGGGTTGATCCATGTGTGGTTTGTGGAAAGAACACACATGCAATGACTCTGGTTGATCCATGTGTGGTTTGTGGAAAGAACACACATGCAATGACCACTGGTGGATCCATGTGTGGTTCGTGGAAAAGAACACACATGCAATGACTCTAGTACTGGTTTGTGGTTTTAGTATAAGAACACGCATGCAATTACTCTAGTGGTTGAACCATGTGTGGTTTGTGGAAATAACACACATGCAGTGACTCTAGGGGTTCATCCATGTGTGGTTTGTGGAAAGAACACACATGCAATGACCACTGGTGGATCCATGTGTGGTTTGTGGAAAAGAACACACATGCAATGAATCTAGTGGTTGATCTACGTTTGTTTGTGGAAATAACACACATGCAATGACTCTAGTGGTTGATCCATGTGTGGTTTGTGAAAAGAACCCACATGCAATGACTCTGGTTGATCCATGTGTGGTTTTGGGAAATAACACACATGCAATGACTCTAGTGGTTGATCCATGTGTGGTTTGTGGAAAGAACACACATGCAATGACCACTAGTGGACCCATGTGTGGTTTGTGGAAAAGAATACACATGCAATGACTCTAGTGGTTGATCCATGTTTGTTTGTGGAAATAACACACATGCAATGACTCTAGTGGTTGATCCATGTGTGGTTTGTGAAAAAACACACATGCAATGACTCTAGTGTTGGTTTTAGTATAAGAACACACATGCAATGACTCTAGTGGTTGATCCATGTGTGGTTTGTGGAAAGAACACACATGCAATGACCACTGGTGGACCCATGTGTGGTTTGTGGAAAAGAACACACATGCAATGACTCTAGTGGTTGATCCATGTTTGTTTGTCGAAATAACACACATGCAATGACTCTAGTGGTTGATCCATGTGTGGGTTGTGAAAAGAACACACATGCAATGACTCTAGTGTTGGTTTTAGTATAAGAACACACATGCAATGACTCTAGTGGTTGATCCATGTGTGGTTCGTGGAAATAACACACATGCAATGACTAGTGGTTGATCCATATGTGGTTTGTGGAAAGAACACACATGCAATGACCACTGGTGGATGCATGTGTGGTTTGTGGAAAAGAACACACATGCAATGACTCTAGTGCTGGTTTGTGGTTTTAGTATAAGAACAAACATGCAATGACTCTAGTGGTTGATCCATGTGTGGTTTGTGGAAAGAACACACATGCAATGACTAGTGGTTGATCCATATGTGGTTTGTGGAAAGAACACACGTACAATGACTCTAGTGGTTGATCCATGTTTGTTTGTGGAAATAACACACATGCAATGACTCTAGTGGTTGATCCATGTGTGGTTTGTGAAAAGAACACACATGCAATGACCCTAGTTGATCCATGTGTGGGTTTTGGAAATAACACACATGCAATGACTCTAGTGGTTGATCCATGTGTGGTTTGTGGTAAGAACACACATGCAATGACCACTGGTGGATCCATGTGTGGTTTGTGGAAAAGAACACACATGCAATGACTCTAGTGGTTGATCCATGTTTGTTTGTGGAAATAACACACATGCAATGACTCTAGTGGTTGATCCATGTGTGGTTTGTTAAAAGAACACACATGCAATGACTCTAGTGTTGGTTTTAGTATAAGAACACACATGCAATGACTCTAGTGGTTGATCCATGTGTGGTTTGTGGAAATAACATACATGCAATGAGTCTAGTGGTTGATCCATGTGTGGTTTGTGGAAAGAACACACATGCAATGACCACTGGTGGATCCATGTGTGGTTTGTGGAAAAGAACACACATGCAATGACTCTAGTGGTTGATCCATGTTTGTTTGTGGAAATAACACACATGCAATGACTCTAGTGGTTGATCCATGTGTGGTTTGTGGAAAGAACACGCATGCAGTGACCACTGGTGGATCCATGTTGGTTTTAGTGTAAGAACACACATGCAATGACTCTAGTACTAGTTTGTTGTTTTAGTATAAGAACACACATGCAATGACTCTAGTGGTTGATCCATGTGTGGTTTGTGGAAATAACACACATGCAATGACCACTGGTGGATCCATGTGTGGTTTGTGGAAAGAACACACATGCAATGACTCTAGGGGTTGATCCATGTGTGGTTTGTGGAAAGAACACACATGCAATGACCACTGGTGGATCCATGTGTGGTTTGTGGAAAAGAACACACATGCAATGAATCTAGTGGTTGATCCATGTTTGTTTGTGGAAATAACACCCATGCAATGACTCTAGTGGTTGATCCATGTGTGGTTTGTGAAAAGAACACACATGCAATGACTCTGGTTGATCCATGTGTGGTTTGTGGAAATAACACACATGCAATAACTCTAGTGGTTGATCCATGTGTGGTTTGTGGAAAGAACACACATGCAATGACCACTGGTGGACCCATGTGTGGTTTGTGGAAAAGAACACACATGCCATGACTCTAGTGGTTGATCCATGTTTGTTTGTGGAAATAACACACATGCAATGACTCTAGTGGTTGATCCATGTGTGGTTTGTGAAAAGAACACACATGCAATGACCCTAGTGTTGGTTTTAGTATAAGAACACACATGCAATGACTCTAGTGGTTGATCCATGTGTGGTTTGTGGAAATAACACACATGCAATGACTAGTGGTTGATCCATATGTGGTTTGTGGAAAGAACACACATGCAATGACCACTGGTGGATGCATGTGTGGTTTTAGTGTAAGAACACATATGCAATGACTCTAGTACTGGTTTGTGGTTTTAGTATAAGAACAAACATGCAATGACTCTAGTTGTTAAACCATGTTGTTTTGTGGAAAGAACACACATGCAATGACTAGTGGTTGATCCATATGTGGTTTGTGGAAAGAACACACATGCAATGACCACTGGTGGATCCATGTGTGGTTTGTGGAAAAGAACACACATGCAATGACTCTAGTCCTGGTTTGTGGTTTTAGTATAAGAACACAGATGTAATGACTCTAGTGGTTAATCCATGTGTGGTTTGTGGAAAGAACACACATTCAATGACTCTGGTTGATCCATGTGTGGTTTGTGGAAAGAACACACATGCAATGACCACTGGTGGTTCCATGTGTGGTTTGTGGAAAAGAACACACATGCAATGCCTCTAGTGGTTGATCCATGTGTGGTTTGTGGAAAGAACACACATGCAATGACTCTGGTTGATCCATGTGTGGTTTGTGAAAATAACACACATGCAATGACCACTGGTGGATCCATGTGTGGTTTGTGGAAAAGAACACACATACAATGACTCTAGTACTGGTTTGTGGTTTTAGTATAAGAACACACGTGTAATGACTCTAGTGGTTGATCCATGTGTGGTTTGTGGAAATAACACACATGCAATGACTCTAGTGGTTGATCCATGTGTGGTTGGTGGAAAGAACACACATGCAATGACCACTGGTGGATCCTTGTGTGGTTTGTGGAAAAGAACACACATGCAATGACTCTAGTGGTTGATCCATGTTTGTTTGTGGAAATAACACACATGCAATGACTCTAGTGGTTGATCCATGTGTGGTTTGTGGAAAGAACACGCGTGCAATGACCACTGGTGGATCCATGTTGGTTTTCGTGTAAGAACACACATGCAATGACTCTAGTACTGGTTTGTGGTTTTAGTATAAGAACACACATGCAATGACTCTAGTGGTTGATCCATGTGTGGTTTGTGGAAATAACACACACGCAATAACCACTTGTGGATCCATGTGTGGTTTGTGGAAAGAACACACATGCAATGACCACTGGTGGATCCATGTGTGGTTTGTGGAAAAGAACACACATGCAATGAGTCTAGTGGTTGATCCATGTTTGTTTGTGGAAATAACACACATGCAATGACTCTAGTGGTTGATGCATGTGTGGTTTGTGAAAAGAACACACATGCAATGACTCTAGTGTTGGTTTTAGTATAAGAACACACATGCAATGACTCTAGTGGCTGATCCATGTGTGGTTTGTGGAAATAACACACATGCAATGACTCTAGTGGTTGATCCATGTGTGGTTTGTGGAAAGAACACACATGCAATGACCACTGGTGGATCCATGTGTGGTTTGTGGAAAAGAACACACATGCAATGAGTCTAGTGGTTGATCCATGTTTGTTTGTGGAAATAACACACATGCAATGACTCTAGTGGTTGATCCATGTGTGGTTTGTGAAAAGAACACACATGCAATGACTCTAGTGTTGCTTTTAGTATAAGAACACACATGCAATGACTCTAGTGGTTGATCCATGTGTGGTTTGTGAAAAGAACACACATGCAATGACTCTGGTTGATCCATGTGTGGTTTGTGGAAATAACACACATGCAATAAATCTAGTGGTTGATCCATGTGTGGTTTGTGGAAAGAACACACATGCAATGACCACAGGTGGACCCATGTGTGGTTTGTGGAAAAGAACACACATGCAATGACTCTAGTGGTTGATCCATGTTTGTTTGTGGAAATAACACACATGCAATGACTCTAGTGGTTGATCCATGTGTGGTTTGTGAAAAGAACACACATGCAATGACCCTAGTGTTGGTTTTAGTATAAGAACACACATGCAATGACTCTAGTGGTTGATCCATGTGTGGTTTGTGGAAATAACACACATGCAATGACTAGTGGTTGATCCATATGTGGTTTGTGGAAAGAACACACATGCAATGACCACTGGTGGATGCATGTGTGGTTTTAGTGTAAGAACACACATGCAATGACTCTAGTACTGGTTTGTGGTTTTAGTATAAGAACAAACATGCAATGACTCTAGTTGTTAATCCATGTTGTTTTGTGGAAAGAACACACATGCAATGACTAGTGGTTGATCCATATGTGGTTTGTGGAAAGAACACACATGCAATGACCACTGGTGGATCCATGTGTGGTTTGTGGAAAAGAACACACATGCAATGACTCTAGTGCTGGTTTGTGGTTTTAGTATAAGAACACAGATGTAATGACTCTAGTGGTTAATCCATATGTGGTTTGTGGAAAGAACACACATTCAATGACTCTGGTTGATCCATGTGTGGTTTGTGGAAAGAACACACATGCAATGACCACTGGTGGTTCCATGTGTGGTTTGTGGAAAAGAACACACATGCAATGACGCTAGTACTGGTTTGTGGTTTTAGTATAAGAACACACACGCAATGACTCTAGTGGTTGATCCATGTGTGGTTTGTGGAAAGAACACACATGCAATAACTCTGGTTGATCCATGTGTGGTTTGTGAAAATAACACACATGCAATGACCACTGGTGGATCCATGTGTGGTTTGTGGAAAAGAACACACATACAATGACTCTAGTACTGGTTTGTGGTTTTAGTATAAGAACACACGTGTAATGACTCTAGTGGTTGATCCATGTGTGGTTTGTGGAAATAACACACATGCAATGACTCTAGTGGTTGATCCATGTGTGGTTGGTGGAAAGAACACACATGCAATGACCACTGGTGGATCCTTGTGTGGTTTGTGGAAAAGAACACACATGCAATGACTCTAGTGGTTGATCCATGTTTGTTTGTGGAAATAACACACATGCAATGACTCTAGTGGTTGATCCATGTGTGGTTTGTGGAAAGAACACGCGTGCAATGACCACTGGTGGATCCATGTTGGTTTTAGTGTAAGAACACACATGCAATGACTCTAGTACTGGTTTGTGGTTTTAGTATAAGAACACACATGCAATGACTCTAGTGGTTGATCCATGTGTGGTTTGTGGAAATAACACACACGCAATAACCACTTGTGGATCCATGTGTGGTTTGTGGAAAGAACACACATGCAATGACCACTGGTGGATCCATGTGTGGTTTGTGGAAAACAACACACATGCAATGAGTCTAGTGGTTGATCCATGTTTGTTTGTGGAAATAACACACATGCAATGACTCTAGTGGTTGATCCATGTGTGGTTTGTGAAAAGAACACACATGCAATGACTCTAGTGTTGGTTTTAGTATAAGAACACACATGCAATGACTCTAGTGGCTGATCCATGTGTGGTTTGTGGAAATAACACACATGCAATGACTCTAGTGGTTGATCCATGTGTGGTTTGTGGAAAGAACACACATGCAATGACCACTGGTGGATCCATGTGTGGTTTAAGAACACACATGCAATGATTCTAGTGGTTGATCCATGTTTGTTTGTGGAAATAACACACATGCAATGACTCTAGTGGTTGATCCATGTGTGGTTTGTGAAAAGAACACACATGCAATGACTCTAGTGTTGCTTTTAGTATAAGAACACACATGCAATGACTCTAGTGGTTGATCCATGTGTGGTTGGTGGAAAGAACACACATGCAATGACCACTGGTGGATCCTTGTGTGGTTTGTGGAAAAGAACACACATGCAATGACTCTAGTGGTTGATCCATGTTTGTTTGTGGAAATAACACACATGCAATGACTCTAGTGGTTGATCCATGTGTGGTTTGTGGAAAGAACACGCGTGCAATGACCACTGGTGGATCCATGTTGGTTTTAGTGTAAGAACACACATGCAATGACTCTAGTACTGGTTTGTGGTTTTAGTATAATAACACACATGCAATGACTCTAGTGGTTGATCCATGTGTGGTTTGTGGAAATAACACACACGCAATAACCACTTGTGGATCCATGTGTGGTTTGTGGAAAGAACACACATGCAATGACCACTGGTGGATCCATGTGTGGTTTGTGGAAAACAACACACATGCAATGAGTCTAGTGGTTGATCCATGTTTGTTTGTGGAAATAACACACATGCAATGACTCTAGTGGTTGATCCATGTGTGGTTTGTGAAAAGAACACACATGCAATGACTCTAGTGTTGGTTTTAGTATAAGAACACACATGCAATGACTCTAGTGGCTGATCCATGTGTGGTTTGTGGAAATAACACACATGCAATGACTCTAGTGGTTGATCCATGTGTGGTTTGTGGAAAGAACACACGTGCAATGACCACTGGTGGATCCATGTGTGGTTTAAGAACACACATGCAATGATTCTAGTGGTTGATCCATGTTTGTTTGTGGAAATAACACACATGCAATGACTCTAGTGGTTGATCCATGTGTGGTTTGTGAAAAGAACACACATGCAATGACTCTAGTGTTGCTTTTAGTATAAGAACACACATGCAATGACTCTAGTGGTTGATCCATGTGTGGTTTGTGAAAAGAACACACATGCAATGACTCTGGTTGATCCATGTGTGGTTTGTGGAAATAACACACATGCAATAACTCTAGTGGTTGATCCATGTGTGGTTTGTGGAAAGAACACACATGCAATGACCACTGGTGGACCCATGTGTGGTTTGTGGAAAAGAACACACATGCAATGACTCTAGTGGTTGATCCATGTTTATTTGTGGAAATAACACACATGCAATGACTCTAGTGGTTGATCCATGTGTGGTTTGTGAAAAGAACACACATGCAATGACCCTAGTGTTGGTTTTAGTATAAGAACACACATGCAATGACTCTAGTGGTTGATCCATGTGTGGTTTGTGGAAATAACACACATGCAATGACTAGTGGTTGATCCGTATGTGGTTTGTGGAAAGAACACACATGCAATGACCACTGGTGGATGCATGTGTGGTTTTAGTGTAAGAACACACATGCAATGACTCTAGTACTGGTTTGTGGTTTTAGTATAAGAACAAACATGCAATGACTCTAGTTGTTAATCCATGTTGTTTTGTGGAAAGAACACACATGCAATGACTAGTGGTTGATCCATATGTGGTTTGTGGAAAGAACACACATGCAATGACCACTGGTGGATCCATGTGTGGTTTGTGGAAAAGAACACACATGCAATGACTCTAGTGCTGGTTTGTGGTTTTAGTATAAGAACACAGATGTAATGACTCTAGTGGTTAATCCATGTGTGGTTTGTGGAAAGAACACACATTCAATGTGTGGTTTGTGGAAAGAACACACGTGCAATGACCACTGGTGGTTCCATGTGTGGTTTGTGGAAAAGAACACACATGCAATGACGCTAGTACTGGTTTGTGGTTTTAGTATAAGAACACACATGCAATGACTCTAGTGGTTGATCCATGTGTGGTTTGTGGAAAGAACACACATGCAATGACTCTGGTTGATCCATGTGTGGTTTGTGGAAATAACACACATGCAATGACCACTGGTGGATCCATGTGTGGTTTGTGGAAAAGAACACACATACAATGACTCTAGTACTGGTTTGTAGTTTTAGTATAAGAACACACGTGTAATGACTCTAGTGGTTGATCCATGTGTGGTTTGTGGAAATAACACACATGCAATGACTCTAGTGGTTGATCCATGTGTGGTTGGTGGAAAGAACACACATGCAATGACCACTGGTGGATCCTTGTGTGGTTTGTGGAAAAGAACACACATGCAATGACTCTAGTGGTTGATCCATGCTTGTTTGTTGAAATAACACATATGCAATGACTCTAGTCGTTGATCCATGTGTGGTTTGTGGAAAGAACACGCGTGCAATAACCACTGGTGGATCCATGTCGGTTTTAGTGTAAGAACACACATGCAATGACTCTAGTACTGGTTTGTGGTTTTAGTATAATAACACACATGCAATGTCTCTAGGGGTTGATCCATGTGTGGTTTGTGGAAAGAACACACATGCAATGACCACTGGTGGATCCATGTGTGGTTTGTGGAAAAGAACACACATGCAATGAGTCTAGTGGTTGACCCATGTTTGTTTGTGGAAATAACACACATGCAATGACTCTAGTGGTTGATCCATGTGCGGTTTGTGAAAAGAACACACATGGAATGACTCTAGTGTTGGTTTTAGTACAAGAACACACATGCAATGACTCTAGTGGCTGATCCATGTGTGGTTTGTGGAAATAACACACATGCAATGACTCTAGTGGTTGATCCTTGTGTGGTTTGTGGAAAGAACACACATGCAATGACCACTGGTGGATCCATGTGTGGTTTGTGGAAAAGAACACACATGCAATGAGTCTAGTGGTTGATCCATGTTTGTTTGTGGAAATAACACACATGCAATGACTCTAGTGGTTGATCCATGTGTGGTTTGTGAAAAGAACACACATGCAATGACTCTAGTGTTGCTTTTAGTATAAGAACACACATGCAATGACTCTAGTGGTTGATCCATGTGTCGTTTGTGGAGAGAACACACATGCAATGACTCTGGTTGATCCATGTGTGGTTTGTGGAAATAACACACATGCAATGACCACTGGTGGATCCATGTGTGGTTTGTGGAAAAGAACACACATACAATGACTCTAGTACTAGTTTGTGGTTTTAGTATAAGAACACACGTGTAATGACTCTAGTGGTTGATCCATGTGTGGTTTGTGGAAATAACACACATGCAATGACTCTAGTGGTTGATCCATGTGTGGTTGGTGGAAAGAACACACATGCAATGACCACTGGTGGATCCTTGTGTGGTTTGTGGAAAAGAACACACATGCAATGACTCTAGTGGTTGATCCATGTTTGTTTATGGAAATAACACATATGCAATGACTCTAGTCGTTGATCCATGTGTGGTTTGTGGAAAGAACACGCGTGCAATAACCACTGGTGGATCCATGTCGGTTTTAGTGTAAGAACACACATGCAATGACTCTAGTACTGGTTTGTGGTTTTAGTATAAGAACACACATGCAATGACTCTAGTGGTTGATCCATGTGTGGTTTGTGGAAATAACACACATGCAATAACCACTTGTGGATCCATGTATGGTTTGTGGAAATAACACAAATGCAATGACTCTAGTGGTTGATCCATGTGTGGTTTGTGGAAAGAACACACATACAATGACCACTGGTGGATCCATGTGTGGTTTGTGGAAAAGAACACACATGCAATGAGTCTAGTGGTTGACCCATGTTTGTGGAAATAACACACATGCAATGACTCTAGTGGTTGATCCATGTGCGGTTTGTGAAAAGAACACACATGCAATGACTCTAGTGTTGATTTTAGTGTAAGAACACACATGCAATGACTCTAGTGGCTGATCCATGTGTGGTTTGTGGAAATAACACACATGCAATGACTCTAGTGGTTGATCCATGTGTGGTTTGTGGAAAGAACACACTTGCAATGACCACTGGTGGATCCATGTGTGGTTTGTGGAAAAGAACACACATGCAATGAGTCTAGTGGTTGATCCATGTTTGTTTGTGGAAATAACACACATGCAATGACTCTAGTGGTTGATCCATGTGTGGTTTGTGAAAAGAACACACATGCAATGACTCTAGTGTTGCTTTTAGTATAAGAACACACATGCAATGAATCTAGTGGTTGATCCATGTGTGGTTTGTGGAAATAACACACACGCAATGACTCTAGTGGTTGATCCATGTGTGGTTTGTGAAAAGAACACACATGCAATGACTCTAGTGTTGCTTTTAGTATAAGAACACACATGCAATGACTCTAGTGGTTGATCCATGTGTGGTTTGTGGAAATAACACACACGCAATGAATCTAGTGGTTGATCCATGTGTGGTTTGTGGTAAGAACACACATGCAATGACCACTGGTGGATCCATGTGTGGTTTGTGGAAAAGAACACACATGCAATGACTCTAGTGGTTGATCCATGTTTGTTTGTGGAAATAACACACATGCAATGACTCTAGTGGTTGATCCATGTGTGGTTTGTGAAAAGAACACACATGCAATGACTCTAGTGTTGATTTTAGTATAAGAACACACATGCAATGACTCTAGTGGTTGATCCATGTGTGGTTTGTGGAAATAACACACACGCAATAACCACTTGTGGATCCATGTGTGGTTTGTGGAAAGAACACACATGCAATGACCACTGGTGGATCCATGTGTGGTTTGTGGAAAACAACACACATGCAATGAGTCTAGTGGTTGATCCATGTTTGTTTGTGGAAATAACACACATGCAATGACTCTAGTGGTTGATCCATGTGTGGTTTGTGAAAAGAACACACATGCAATGACTCTAGTGTTGGTTTTAGTATAAGAACACACATGCAATGACTCTAGTGGCTGATCCATGTGTGGTTTGTGGAAATAACACACATGCAATGACTCTAGTGGTTGATCCATGTGTGGTTTGTGGAAAGAACACACATGCAATGACCACTGGTGGATCCATGTGTGGTTTAAGAACACACATGCAATGATTCTAGTGGTTGATCCATGTTTGTTTGTGGAAATAACACACATGCAATGACTCTAGTGGTTGATCCATGTGTGGTTTGTGAAAAGAACACACATGCAATGACTCTAGTGTTGCTTTTAGTATAAGAACACACATGCAATGACTCTAGTGGTTGATCCATGTGTGGTTGGTGGAAAGAACACACATGCAATGACCACTGGTGGATCCTTGTGTGGTTTGTGGAAAAGAACACACATGCAATGACTCTAGTGGTTGATCCATGTTTGTTTGTGGAAATAACACACATGCAATGACTCTAGTGGTTGATCCATGTGTGGTTTGTGGAAAGAACACGCGTGCAATGACCACTGGTGGATCCATGTTGGTTTTAGTGTAAGAACACACATGCAATGACTCTAGTACTGGTTTGTGGTTTTAGTATAAGAACACACATGCAATGACTCTAGTGGTTGATCCATGTGTGGTTTGTGGAAATAACACACACGCAATAACCACTTGTGGATCCATGTGTGGTTTGTGGAAAGAACACACATGCAATGACCACTGGTGGATCCATGTGTGGTTTGTGGAAAACAACACACATGCAATGAGTCTAGTGGTTGATCCATGTTTGTTTGTGGAAATAACACACATGCAATGACTCTAGTGGTTGATCCATGTGTGGTTTGTGAAAAGAACACACATGCAATGACTCTAGTGTTGGTTTTAGTATAAGAACACACATGCAATGACTCTAGTGGCTGATCCATGTGTGGTTTGTGGAAATAACACACATGCAATGACTCTAGTGGTTGATCCATGTGTGGTTTGTGGAAAGAACACACGTGCAATGACCACTGGTGGATCCATGTGTGGTTTAAGAACACACATGCAATGATTCTAGTGGTTGATCCATGTTTGTTTGTGGAAATAACACACATGCAATGACTCTAGTGGTTGATCCATGTGTGGTTTGTGAAAAGAACACACATGCAATGACTCTAGTGTTGCTTTTAGTATAAGAACACACATGCAATGACTCTAGTGGTTGATCCATGTGTGGTTTGTGAAAAGAACACACATGCAATGACTCTGGTTGATCCATGTGTGGTTTGTGGAAATAACACACATGCAATAACTCTAGTGGTTGATCCATGTGTGGTTTGTGGAAAGAACACACATGCAATGACCACTGGTGGACCCATGTGTGGTTTGTGGAAAAGAACACACATGCAATGACTCTAGTGGTTGATCCATGTTTATTTGTGGAAATAACACACATGCAATGACTCTAGTGGTTGATCCATGTGTGGTTTGTGAAAAGAACACACATGCAATGACCCTAGTGTTGGTTTTAGTATAAGAACACACATGCAATGACTCTAGTGGTTGATCCATGTGTGGTTTGTGGAAATAACACACATGCAATGACTAGTGGTTGATCCGTATGTGGTTTGTGGAAAGAACACACATGCAATGACCACTGGTGGATGCATGTGTGGTTTTAGTGTAAGAACACACATGCAATGACTCTAGTACTGGTTTGTGGTTTTAGTATAAGAACAAACATGCAATGACTCTAGTTGTTAATCCATGTTGTTTTGTGGAAAGAACACACATGCAATGACTAGTGGTTGATCCATATGTGGTTTGTGGAAAGAACACACATGCAATGACCACTGGTGGATCCATGTGTGGTTTGTGGAAAAGAACACACATGCAATGACTCTAGTGCTGGTTTGTGGTTTTAGTATAAGAACACAGATGTAATGACTCTAGTGGTTAATCCATGTGTGGTTTGTGGAAAGAACACACATTCAATGTGTGGTTTGTGGAAAGAACACACGTGCAATGACCACTGGTGGTTCCATGTGTGGTTTGTGGAAAAGAACACACATGCAATGACGCTAGTACTGGTTTGTGGTTTTAGTATAAGAACACACATGCAATGACTCTAGTGGTTGATCCATGTGTGGTTTGTGGAAAGAACACACATGCAATGACTCTGGTTGATCCATGTGTGGTTTGTGGAAATAACACACATGCAATGACCACTGGTGGATCCATGTGTGGTTTGTGGAAAAGAACACACATACAATGACTCTAGTACTGGTTTGTAGTTTTAGTATAAGAACACACGTGTAATGACTCTAGTGGTTGATCCATGTGTGGTTTGTGGAAATAACACACATGCAATGACTCTAGTGGTTGATCCATGTGTGGTTGGTGGAAAGAACACACATGCAATGACCACTGGTGGATCCTTGTGTGGTTTGTGGAAAAGAACACACATGCAATGACTCTAGTGGTTGATCCATGCTTGTTTGTTGAAATAACACATATGCAATGACTCTAGTCGTTGATCCATGTGTGGTTTGTGGAAAGAACACGCGTGCAATAACCACTGGTGGATCCATGTCGGTTTTAGTGTAAGAACACACATGCAATGACTCTAGTACTGGTTTGTGGTTTTAGTATAATAACACACATGCAATGTCTCTAGGGGTTGATCCATGTGTGGTTTGTGGAAAGAACACACATGCAATGACCACTGGTGGATCCATGTGTGGTTTGTGGAAAAGAACACACATGCAATGAGTCTAGTGGTTGACCCATGTTTGTTTGTGGAAATAACACACATGCAATGACTCTAGTGGTTGATCCATGTGCGGTTTGTGAAAAGAACACACATGGAATGACTCTAGTGTTGGTTTTAGTACAAGAACACACATGCAATGACTCTAGTGGCTGATCCATGTGTGGTTTGTGGAAATAACACACATGCAATGACTCTAGTGGTTGATCCTTGTGTGGTTTGTGGAAAGAACACACATGCAATGACCACTGGTGGATCCATGTGTGGTTTGTGGAAAAGAACACACATGCAATGAGTCTAGTGGTTGATCCATGTTTGTTTGTGGAAATAACACACATGCAATGACTCTAGTGGTTGATCCATGTGTGGTTTGTGAAAAGAACACACATGCAATGACTCTAGTGTTGCTTTTAGTATAAGAACACACATGCAATGACTCTAGTGGTTGATCCATGTGTCGTTTGTGGAGAGAACACACATGCAATGACTCTGGTTGATCCATGTGTGGTTTGTGGAAATAACACACATGCAATGACCACTGGTGGATCCATGTGTGGTTTGTGGAAAAGAACACACATACAATGACTCTAGTACTAGTTTGTGGTTTTAGTATAAGAACACACGTGTAATGACTCTAGTGGTTGATCCATGTGTGGTTTGTGGAAATAACACACATGCAATGACTCTAGTGGTTGATCCATGTGTGGTTGGTGGAAAGAACACACATGCAATGACCACTGGTGGATCCTTGTGTGGTTTGTGGAAAAGAACACACATGCAATGACTCTAGTGGTTGATCCATGTTTGTTTATGGAAATAACACATATGCAATGACTCTAGTCGTTGATCCATGTGTGGTTTGTGGAAAGAACACGCGTGCAATAACCACTGGTGGATCCATGTCGGTTTTAGTGTAAGAACACACATGCAATGACTCTAGTACTGGTTTGTGGTTTTAGTATAAGAACACACATGCAATGACTCTAGTGGTTGATCCATGTGTGGTTTGTGGAAATAACACACATGCAATAACCACTTGTGGATCCATGTATGGTTTGTGGAAATAACACAAATGCAATGACTCTAGTGGTTGATCCATGTGTGGTTTGTGGAAAGAACACACATACAATGACCACTGGTGGATCCATGTGTGGTTTGTGGAAAAGAACACACATGCAATGAGTCTAGTGGTTGACCCATGTTTGTGGAAATAACACACATGCAATGACTCTAGTGGTTGATCCATGTGCGGTTTGTGAAAAGAACACACATGCAATGACTCTAGTGTTGATTTTAGTATAAGAACACACATGCAATGACTCTAGTGGCTGATCCATGTGTGGTTTGTGGAAATAACACACATGCAATGACTCTAGTGGTTGATCCATGTGTGGTTTGTGGAAAGAACACACTTGCAATGACCACTGGTGGATCCATGTGTGGTTTGTGGAAAAGAACACACATGCAATGAGTCTAGTGGTTGATCCATGTTTGTTTGTGGAAATAACACACATGCAATGACTCTAGTGGTTGATCCATGTGTGGTTTGTGAAAAGAACACACATGCAATGACTCTAGTGTTGCTTTTAGTATAAGAACACACATGCAATGAATCTAGTGGTTGATCCATGTGTGGTTTGTGGAAATAACACACACGCAATGACTCTAGTGGTTGATCCATGTGTGGTTTGTGAAAAGAACACACATGCAATGACTCTAGTGTTGCTTTTAGTATAAGAACACACATGCAATGACTCTAGTGGTTGATCCATGTGTGGTTTGTGGAAATAACACACACGCAATGAATCTAGTGGTTGATCCATGTGTGGTTTGTGGTAAGAACACACATGCAATGACCACTGGTGGATCCATGTGTGGTTTGTGGAAAAGAACACACATGCAATGACTCTAGTGGTTGATCCATGTTTGTTTGTGGAAATAACACACATGCAATGACTCTAGTGGTTGATCCATGTGTGGTTTGTGAAAAGAACACACATGCAATGACTCTAGTGTTGATTTTAGTATAAGAACACACATGCAATGACTCTAGTGGTTGATCCATGTGTGGTTTGTGGAAATAACATACATGCAATGAGTCTAGTGGTTGATCCATGTGTGGTTTGTGGAAAGAACACACATGCAATGACCACTGGTGGATCCATGTGTGGTTTGTGGAAAAGAACACACATCCAATGACTCTAGTGGTTGATCCATGTTTGTTTGTGGAAATAACACATAGGCAATGACTCTAGTAGTTGATCCATGTGTGGTTTGTGGAAAGAACACGCATGCAATGACCACTGGTGGATCCATGTTGGTTTTAGTGTAAGAACACACATGCAATGACTCTAGTACTAGTTTGTTGTTTTAGTATAAGAACACACATGCAATGACTCTAGTGGTTGATCCATGTGTGGTTTGTGGAAATAACACACATGCAATGACCACTGGTGGATCCATGTGTGGTTGGTGGAAAGAACACACATGCAATGACTCTAGGGGTTGATCCATGTGTGGTTTGTGGAAAAAACACACATGCAATGACCACTGGTGGATCCATGTGTGGTTTGTGGAAAAGAACACACATGCAATGAATCTAGTGGTTGATCCATGTTTGTTTGTGGAAATAACACACATGCAATGACTCTAGTGGTTGATCCATGTGTGGTTTGTGAAAAGAACACACATGCAATGACTCTAGTGGATCCATGTGTGGTTTGTGGAAATAACACACATGCAATGACTCTAGTGGTTGATCCATGTGTGGTTTGTGGAGAGAACACACATGCAATGACCACTGGTGGACCCATGTGTGGTTTGTGGAAAAGAACACACATGCAATGACTCTAGTGGTTGATCCATGTTTGTTTTTTGAAATAACACACATGCAATGACTCTAGTGGTTGATCCATGTGTGGTTTGTGAAAAGAACACACATGCAATGACCCTAATGTTGGTTTTAGTATAAGAACACACATGCAATGACTCTAGTGGTTGATCCATGTGTTGTTTGTGGAAATAACACACATTCAATGACTAGTGGTTGATCCATATGTGGTTTGTGGAAAGAACACACATGCAATGACCACTGGTGGATGCATGTGTGGTTTTAGTGTAAGAAAACACATGCAATGACTCTAGTACTGGTTTGTGGTTTTAGTATAAGAACAAACATGCAATGACTCTAGTTGTTAATCCATGTGTGGTTTGTGGAAAGAACACAGATGCAATGACTAGTGGTTGATCCATATGTGGTTTGTGGAAAGAACACACATGCAATGACCACTGGTGGATCCATGTGTGGTTTGTGGAAAAGAACACACATGCAATGACTCTAGTGCTGGTTTGTGGTTTTAGTATAAGAACACAGATGTAATGACTCTAGTGGTTAATCCATGTATGGTTTGTGGAAAGAACACACATTCAATGACTCTAGTTGATCCATGTGTGGTTTGTGGAAAGAACACACATGCAATGACCACTGGTGGTTCCATGTGTGGTTTGTGGAAAAGAACACACATGCAATGACGCTAGTACTGGTTTGTGGTTTTAGTATAAGAACACACATGCAATGACTCTAGTGGTTGATCCATGTGTGGTTTGTGGAAAGAACACACATGCAATGACTCTGGTTGATCCATGTGTGGTTTGTGGAAATAACACACATGCAATGACCACTGGTGGATCCATGTGTGGTTTGTGGAAAAGAACACACATACAATGACTCTAGTACTGGTTTGTGGTTTTAGTATAAGAACACACGTGTAATGACTCTAGTGGTTGATCCATGTGTGGTTTGTGGAAATAACACACATGCAATGACTCTAGTGGTTGATCCATGTGTGGTTGGTGGAAAGAACACACATGCAATGACCACTTGTGGATCCTTGTGTGGTTTGTGGAAAAGAACACACATGCAATGACTCTAGTGGTTGATCCATGTTTGTTTGTGGAAATAACACACATGCAATGACTCTAGTCGTTGATCCATGTGTGGTTTGTGGAAAGAACACGCGTGCAATGACCACTGGTGGATCCATGTTGGTTTTAGTGTAAGAACACACATGCAATGACTCTAGTACTGGTTTGTGGTTTTAGTATAAGAACACACATGCAATGACTCTAGTGGTTGATCCATGTGTGGTTTGTGGAAATAACACACATGCAATAACCACTGGTGGATCCATGGGTGGTTTGTGGAAATAACACAAATGCAATGACTCTAGTGGTTGATCCATGTGTGGTTTGTGGAAAGAACACACATGCAATGACCACTGGTGGATCCATGTGTTGTTTGTGGAAAAGAACACACATGCAATGAGTCTAGTGGTTGATCCATGTTTGTTTGTGGAAATAACACACATGCAATGACTCTAGTGGTTGATCCATGTGTGGTTTGTGAAAAGAACACACATGCAATGACTCTAGTGTTGGTTTTAGTATAAGAACACACATGCAATGACTCTAGTGGCTGATCCATGTGTGGTTTGTGGAAATAACACACATGCAATGACTCTAGTGGTTGATCCATGTGTGGTTTGTGGAAAGAACTCACATGCAATGACCACTGGTGGATCCATGTATGGTTTGTGGAAAAGAACACACATGCAATGAGTCTAGTGGTTGATCCATGTTTGTTTGTGGAAATAACACACATGCAATGACTCTAGTGGTTGATCCATGTGTGGTTTGTGAAAAGAACACACATGCAATGACTCTAGTGTTGCTTTTAGTATAAGAACACACATGCAATGACTCTAGTGGTTGATCCATGTGTGGTTTGTGGAAATAACACACACGCAATGACTCTAGTGGTTGATCCATGTGTGGTTTGTGGAAAGAACACACATGCAATGACCACTGGTGGATCCATGTGTGGTTTGTGGAAAAGAACACACATGCAATGACTCTAGTTGTTGATCCATGTTTGTTTGTGGAAATAACACACATGCAATGACTCTAGTGGTTGATCCATGTGTGGTTTGTGGAAAGAACACGCGTGCAATGACCACTGGTGGATCCATGTTGGTTTTAGTGTAAGAACACACATGCAATGACTCGAGTACTGGTTTGTGGTTTTAGTATAAGAACACACATGCAATGACTCTAGTGGTTGATCCATATGTGGTTTGTGGAAATAACACACATGCAATGACCACTGGTGGATGGTTTGTGGAAAGAACACACATCCAATGACTCTAGTGGTTGATCCATGTGTGGTTTGTGGAAATAACACACATGCAATGACCACTGGTGGATCCATGTGTGGTTTGTGGAAAGAACACACATGCAATGACTCTAGGGGTTGATCCATGTGTGGTTTATGGAAAGAACACACATGCAATGACTCTGGTTGATCCATGTGTGGTTTGTGGAAAGAACACACATGCAATGACCACTGGTGGATCCATGTGTGGTTTGTGGAAAAGAACACATATGCAATGACTTTAGTACTGGTTTGTGGTTTTAGTATAAGAACACGCATGCAATTACTCTAGTGGTTGATCCATGTGTGGTTTGTGGAAATAACACACATGCAGTGACTCTAGGGGTTGATCCATGTGTGGTTTGTGGAAAGAACACACATGCAATGACCACTAGTGGATCCATGTGTGGTTTGGGGAAAAGAACACACATGCAATGAATCTAGTGGTTGATCCATGTTTGTTTGTGGAAATAACACACATGCAATGACTCTAGTGGTTGATCCATCTGTGGTTTGTGAAAAGAACACACATGCAATGACTCTGGTTGATCCATGTGTGGTTTTGGGAAATAACACACATGCAATGACTCTAGTGGTTGATCCATGTGTGGTTTGTGGAAAGAACACACATGCAATGACCACTGGTGGACCCATGTGTGGTTTGTGGAAAAGAACACACATGCAATGACTCTAGTGGTTGATCCATGTTTGTTTGTGGAAATAACACACATGCAATGACTCTAGTGGTTCATCCATGTGTGGTTTGTGAAAAAACACACATTCAATGACTCTAGTGTTAGTTTTAGTATAAGAACACACATGCAATGACTCTAGTGGTTGATCCATGTGTGGTTTGTGGAAAGAACACACATGCAATGACCACTGGTGGACCCATGTGTGGTTTGTGGAAAAGAACACACATGCAATGACTCTAGTGGTTGATCCATGTTTGTTTGTCGAAATAACACACATGCAATGACTCTAGTGGTTGATCCATGTGTGGTTTGTGAAAAGAACACACATGCAATGACTCTAGTGTTGGTTTTAGTATAAGAACACACATGCAATGACTCTAGTGGTTGATCCATGTTGGTTTGTGGAAATAACACACATGCAATGACTCTAGTGGTTGATCCATGTGTGGTTTGTGAAAAGAACACACATGCAATGACCCTGGTTGATCCATGTGTGGTTTTTGGAAATAACACACATGCAATGACTAGTGGTTGATCCATATGTGGTTTGTGGAAAGAACACACATGCAATGACCACTGGTGGATGCATGTGTGGTTTGTGGAAAAGAACACACATGCAACGACTCTAGTGCTGGTTTGTGGTTTTAGTATAAGAACAAACATGAAATGACTCTAGTGGTTGATCCATGTGTGGTTTGTGGAAAGAACACACATGCAATGACTAGTGGTTGATCCATATGTGGTTTGTGGAAAGAACACACATGCATTGACTCTAGTGGTTGATCCATGTTTGTTTGTGGAAATAACACACATGCAATGACTCTAGTGGTTGATCCATGTGTGGTTTGTGAAAAGAACACACATGCAATGACCATGGTTGATCCATGTGTGGTTTTTGGAAATAACACACATGCAATGACTCTAGTGGTTGATCCATGTGTGGTTTGTGGTAAGAACACACATGCAATGACCACTGGTGGATCCATGTGTGGTTTGTGGAAAAGAACACACATGCAATGACTCTAGTGGTTGATCCATGTTTGTTTGTGGAAATAACACACACGCAATGACTCTAGTGGTTGATCCATGTGTGGTTTGTGAAAAGAACACACATGCAATGACTCTAGTGTTGGTTTTAGTATAAGAACACACATGCAATTACTCTAGTGGTTGATCCATGTGTGGTTTGTGGAAATAACATATATGCAATGAGTCTAGTGGTTGATCCATGTGTGGTATGTGGAAAGAACACATAGGCAATGACCACGGGTGGATCCATGTGTGGTTTGTGGAAAAGAACACACATGCAATGACTCTAGTGGTTGATCCATGTTTGTTTGTGGAAATAACACACATGCAATGACTCTAGTGGTTGATCCATGTGTGGTTTGTGGAAAGAACACGCATGCAATGACCACTGGTGGATCCATGTTGGTTTTAGTGTAAGAACACACATGCAAAGACTCTAGTACTAGTTTGTGGTTTTAGTATAAGAACACACATGCAATGACTCTAGTGGTTGATCCATGTGTGGTTTGTGGAAATAACACACATGCAATGACCACTGGTGGATCCATGTGTGGTTTGTGGAAAGAACACACATGCAATGACTCTAGGGGTTGATCCATGTGTGGTTTGTGGAAAGAACACACATGCAATGACCACTGGTGGATCCATGTGTGGTTTGTGGAAAAGAACACACATGCAATGACTCTAGTACTGGTTTGTGGTTTTAGTATAAGAACACGCATGCAATTACTCTAGTGGTTGATCCATGTGTGGTTAGTGGAAATAACACACATGCAGTGACTCTAGGGGTTGATCCATGTCTGGTTTGTGGAAAGAACACACATGCAATGACCACTGGTGGATCCATGTGTGGTTTGTGGAAAAGAACACACATGCAATAATTCTAATGGTTGATCCATGTTTGTTTGTGGAAATAACACACATGCAATGACTCTAGTGGTTGATCCATGTGTGGTTTGTGAAAAGAACACACATGCAATGACTCTGGTTGATCCATGTGTGGTTTTGGGAAATAACACACATGCAATGACTCTAGTGGTTGATCCATGTGTGGTTTGTGGAAAGAACACACATGCAATGACCACTGGTGGACCCATGTGTGGTTTGTGGAAAATAACACACAAGCAATGACTCTAGTGGTTGATCCATGTTTGTTTGTCGAAATAACACACATGCAATGACTCTAGTGGTTGATCCATGTGTGGTTTGTGAAAAGAACACACATGCAATGACTCTAGTGTTGGTTTTAGTATAAGAACACACATGCAATGACTCTAGTGGTTGATCCATGTGTGGTTTGCGGAAATAACACACATGCAATGACTAGTGGTTGATCCATATGTGGTTTGTGGAAAGAACACACATGCAATGACCACTGGTGGATGCATGTGTGGTTTGTGGAAAAGAACACACATGCAATGACTCTAGTGCTGGTTTGTGGTTTTAGTATAAGAACAAACATGCAATGACTCTAGTGGTTGATCCATGTGTGGTTTGTGGAAAGAACACACATGCAATGACTAGTGGTTGATCCATATGTGGTTTGTGGAAAGAACACACATACAATGACTCTAGTGGTTGATCCATGTTTGTTTGTGGAAATAACACACATGCAATGACTCAAGTGGTTGATCCATGTGTGGTTTGTGAAAAGAACACACATGCAATGACCCTGGTTGATCCATGTGTGGTTTTTGGAAATAACACACATGCAATGACTCTAGTGGTTGATCCATGTGTGGTTTGTGGTAAGAACACACATGAAATGACCACTAGTGGATCCATGTGTGGTTTGTGGAAAAGAACACACATGCAATGACTCTAGTGGTTGATCCATGTTTGTTTGTGGAAATAACACACATGCAATGACTCTAGTGGTTGATCCATGTGTGGTTTGTGAAAAGAACACACATGCAATGACTCTAGTGTTGGTTTTAGTATAAGAACACACATGCAATGGCTCTAGTGGTTGATCCATGTGTGGTTTGTGGAAATAACATACATGCAATGAGTCTAGTGGTTGATCCACGTGTGGTTTGTGGAAATAACACACATGCAATGACGACTGGTGGATCCATGTGTGGTTTGTGGAAAAGAACACACATGCAATGACTCTAGTGGTTGATCCATGTTTGTTTGTGGAAATAACACACATGCAATGACTCTAGTGGTTGATCCATGTGTGGTTTGTGGAAACAACACGCATGCAATGACCACTGGTGGATCCATGTTGGTTTTAGTGTAAGAACACACATGCAATGACTCTAGTACTAGTTTGTTGTTTTAGTATAAGAACACACATGCAATGACTCTAGTGGTTGATCCATGTGTGGTTTGTGGAAATAGCACACATGCAATGACCAATAGTGGATCCATGTGTGGTTTGTGGAAAGAACACACATGCAATGACTCTAGGGGTTGATCCATGTGTGGTTTGTGGAAAGAACACACATGCAATGACCACTGGTGGATCCATGTGTGGTTTGTGGAAAAGAACACACATGCAATGAATCTAGTGGTTTATCCATGTTTGTTTGTGGAAATAACACACATGCAATGACTCTAGTGGTTGATCCATGTGTGGTTTGTGGAAAGAACACACATGCAATGACCACTGGTGGACCCATGTGTGGTTTGTGGAAAAGAACACACATGCAATGACTCTAGTGGTTGATCCATGTTTGTTTGTGGAAATAACACACATGCAATGACTCTAGTGGTTGATCCATGTGTGGTTTGTGAAAAGAACACACATGCAATGACCCTAGTGTTGGTTTTAGTATAAGAACACACATGCAATGACTCTAGTGGTTGATCCATGTCTGGTTTGTGGAAATAAGACACATGCAATGACTAGTGGTTGATCCATATGTGGTTTGTGGAAAGAACACACATGCAATGACCACTGGTGGATGCATGTGTGGTTTTAGTGTAAGAACACACATGCAATGAGTCTAGTACTGGTTTGTGGTTTTAGTATAAGAACACACATGCAATGACTCTAGTGGTTGATCCATGTGTGGTTTGTGGAAAGAACACACATGCAATGACTCTAGTTGATCCATGTGTGGTTTGTGGAAATAACACACATGCAATGACCACTGGTGGATCCATGTGTGGTTTGTGGAAAAGAACACACATACAATGACTCTAGTACTGGTTTGTGGTTTTAGTATAAGAACACACGTGGAATGACTCTAGTGGTTGATCCATGTGTGGTTTGTGGAAGTAACACACATGCAATGACTCTAGTGGTTGATCCATGTGTGGTTGGTGGAAAGAACACACATGCAATGACCACTGGTGGATCCATGTGTGGTTTGTGGAAAAGAACACACATGCAATGACTCTAGTGGTTGATCCATGTTTGTTTCTGGAAATAACACACATGCAATGACTCTAGTGGTTGATCCATGTGTGGTTTGTGGAAAGAACACGCGTGCAATGACCACTGGTGGATCCATGTTGGTTTTAGTGTAAGAACACACATGCAATGACTCTAGTACTGGTTTGTGGTTTTAGTATAAGAACACACATGCAATGACTCTAGTGGTAGATCCATGTGTGGTTTGCGGAAATAACACACATGCAATAACCACTTGTGGATCCATGTGTGGTTTGTGGAAATAACACAAATGCAATGACTCTAGTGGTTGATCCATGTGTGGTTTGTGGAAAGAACACACATGCAATGACCACTGGTGGATCCATGTGTGGTTTGTGGAAAAGAACACACATGCAATGAGTCTAGTGGTTGATCCATGTTTGTTTGTGGAAATAACACACATGCAATGACTCTAGTGGTTGATCCATGTGTGGTTTGTGAAAAGAACACACATGCAATGACTCTAGTGTTGGTTTTAGTATAAGAACACACATGCAATGACTCTAGTGGCTGGTCCATGTGTGGTTTGTGGAAATAACACACATGCAATGACTCTAGTGGTTGATCCATGTGTGGTTTGTGGAAAGAACACACATGCAATGACCACTGGTGGATCCATGTGTGGTTTGTGGAAAAGAACACACATGCAATGACTCTAGTGGTTGATCCATGTTTGTTTGTGGAAATAACACACATGCAATGACTCTAGTGGTTGATCCATGTGTGGTTTGTTAAAAGAACACACATGCAATGACTCTAGTGTTGGTTTTAGTATAAGAACACACATGCAATGACTCTAGTGGTTGATCCATGTGTGGTTTGTGGAAATAACATACATGCAATGAGTCTAGTGGTTGATCCATGTGTGGTTTGTGGAAAGAACACACATGCAATGACCACTGGTGGATCCATGTGTGGTTTGTGGAAAAGAACACACATGCAATGACTCTAGTGGTTGATCCATGTTTGTTTGTGGAAATAACACACATGCAATGACTCTAGTGGTTGATCCATGTGTGGTTTGTGGAAAGAACACGCATGCAGTGACCACTGGTGGATCCATGTTGGTTTTAGTGTAAGAACACACATGCAATGACTCTAGTACTAGTTTGTTGTTTTAGTATAAGAACACACATGCAATGACTCTAGTGGTTGATCCATGTGTGGTTTGTGGAAATAACACACATGCAATGACCACTGGTGGATCCATGTGTGGTTTGTGGAAAGAACACACATGCAATGACTCTAGGGGTTGATCCATGTGTGGTTTGTGGAAAGAACACACATGCAATGACCACTGGTGGATCCATGTGTGGTTTGTGGAAAAGAACACACATGCAATAAGTCTAGTGGTTGATCCATGTTTGTTTGTGGAAATAACACACATGCAATGACTCTAGTGGTTGATCCATGTGTGGTTTGTGAAAAGAACACACATGCAATGACTCTAGTGTTGCTTTTAGTATAAGAACACACATGCAATGACTCTAGTGGTTGATCCATGTGTGGTTTGTGGAAATAACACACACGCAATGACTCTAGTGGTTGATCCATGTGTGGTTTGTGGAAAGAACACACATGCAATGACCACTGGTGGATCCATGTTGGTTTTTGTGTAATAACACACATGCAATGACTCTAGTACTGGTTTGTGGTTTTATTATAAGAACACACATGCAATGACTCTAGTGGTTGATCCATGTGTGGTTTGTGGAAAGAACACACATGCAATGACTCTGGTTGATCCATGTGTGGTTTGTGGAAATAACACACATGCAATGACCACTGGTGGATCCATGTGTGGTTTGTGGAAAAGAACACACATACAATGACTCTAGTACTAGTTTGTGGTTTTAGTATAAGAACACACGTGTAATGACTAGTGGTTGATCCATGTGTGGTTTGTGGAAATAACACACATGCAATGACTTTAGTGGTTGATCCATGTGTGGTTGGTGGAAAGAACACACATGCAATGACCACTGGTGGATCCATGTGTGGTTTGTGGAAAAGAACACACATGCAATAACTCTAGTGGTTGATCCATGTTTTTTTGTGGAAATAACACACATGCAATGACTCTAGTGGTTGATCCATGTGTGGTTTGTGGAAAGAACACGCGTGCAATGACCACTGGTGGATCCATGTTGGTTTTAGTGTAAGAACACACATGCAATGACTCTAGTACTGGTTTGTGGTTTTAGTATAAGAACACACATGCAATGACTCTAGTTGTTGATCCATGTGTGGTTTGTGGAAATAACACACATGCAATAACCACTTGTGGATCCATGTGTGGTTTGTGGAAATAACACAAATGCAATGACTCTAGTGGTTGATCCATGTGTGGTTTGTGGAAAGAACACACATGCAATGACCACTGGTGGATCCATGTGTGGTTTGTGGAAAAGAACACACATCCAATGAGTCTAGTGGTTGATCCATGTTTGTTAGTGGAAATAACACACATGCAATGACTCTAGTGGTTGATCCATGTGTGGTTTGTGAAAAGAACACACATGCAATGACTCTAGTGTTGGTTTTAGTATAAGAACACACATGCAATGACTCTAGTGGCTGGTCCATGTGTGGTTTGTGGAAATAACACACATGCAATGACTCTAGTGGTTGATCCATGTGTGGTTTGTGGAAAGAACACACATGCAATGACCACTGGTGGATCCATGTGTGGTTTGTGGAAAAGAACACACATGCAATAAGTCTAGTGGTTGATCCATGTTTGTTTGTGGAAATAACACACATGCAATGACTCTAGTGGTTGATCCATGTGTGGTTTGTGAAAAGAACACACATGCAATGACTCTAGTGTTGCTTTTAGTATAAGAACACACATGCAATGACTCTAGTGGTTGATCCATGTGTGGTTTGTGGAAATAACACACACGCAATGACTCTAGTGGTTGATCCATGTGTGGTTTGTGGAAAGAACACACATGCAATGACCACTGGTGGATCCATGTTGGTTTTTGCGTAATAACACACATGCAATGACTCTAGTACTGGTTTGTGGTTTTAGTATAAGAACACACATGCAATGACTCTAGTGGTTGATCCATGTGTGGTTTGTGGAAAGAACACACATGCAATGACTCTGGTTGATCCATGTGTGGTTTGTGGAAATAACACACATGCAATGACCACTGGTGGATCCATGTGTGGTTTGTGGAAAAGAACACACATACAATGACTCTAGTACTAGTTTGTGGTTTTAGTATAAGAACACACGTGTAATGACTCTAGTGGTTGATCCATGTGTGGTTTGTGGAAATAACACACATGCAATGACTTTAGTGGTTGATCCATGTGTGGTTGGTGGAAAGAACACACATGCAATGACCACTGGTGGATCCATGTGTGGTTTGTGGAAAAGAACACACATGCAATGACTCTAGTGGTTGATCCATGTTTTTTTGTGGAAATAACACACATGCAATGACTCTAGTGGTTGATCCATGTGTGGTTTGTGGAAAGAACACGCTTGCAATGACCACTGGTGGATCCATGTTGGTTTTAGTGTAAGAACACACATGCAATGACTCTAGTACTGGTTTGTGGTTTTAGTATAAGAACACACATGCAATGACTCTAGTTGTTGATCCATGTGTGGTTTGTGGAAATAACACACATGCAATAACCACTTGTGGATCCATGTGTGGTTTGTGGAAATAACACAAATGCAATGACTCAGTGGTTGATCCATGTGTGGTTTGTGGAAAGAACACACATGCAATGACCACTGGTGGATCCATGTGTGGTTTGTGGAAAGGAACACACATGCAATGAGTCTAGTGGTTGATCCATGTTTGTTTGTGGAAATAACACACATGCAATGACTCTAGTGGTTGATCCATGTGTGGTTTGTGAAAAGAACACACATGCAATGACTCTAGTGTTGGTTTTAGTATAAGAACACACATGCAATGACTCTAGTGGTTGATCCATGTGTGGTTTGTGGAAATAACACACACGCAATGACTCTACTAGTTGATCCATGTGTGGTTTATGGAAAGAACACACATGCAATGACCACTGGTGGATCCATGTGTGGTTCGTGGAAAAGAACACACATGCAATGACTCTAGTTGTTGATCCATGTTTGTTTGTGGAAATAACACACATGCAATGACTCTAGTGGTTGATCCATGTGTGGTTTGTGGAAAGAACACGCATGCAATGACCACTGGTGGATCCATGTTGGTTTTAGTGTAAGAACACACATGCAATGACTCGAGTACTGGTTTGTGGTTTTAGTATAAGAACACACATGCAATGACTCTAGTGGTTGATCCATGTGTGGTTTGTGGAAATAACACACATGCAATGACCACTGGTGGATGGTTTGTGGAAAGAACACACATCCAATGACTCTAGTGGTTGATCCATGTGTGGTTTATGGAAATAACACACATGCAATGACCACTGGTGGATCCATGTGTGGTTTGTGGAAAGAACACACATGCAATGACTCTAGGGGTTGATCCATGTGTGGTTTGTGGAAAGAACACGCGTGCAATGACCACTGGTGGATCCATGTTGGTTTTAGTGTAAGAACACACATGCAATGACTCTAGTACTGGTTTGTGGTTTTAGTATAAGAACACACATGCAATGACTCTAGTGGTTGATCCATGTGTGGTTTGTGGAAATAACACACATGCAATAACCACTTGTGGATCCATGTGTGGTTTGTGGAAATAACACAAATGCAATGACTCTAGTGGTTGATCCATGTGTGGTTTGTGGAAAGAACACACATGCAATGACCACTGGTGGATCCATGTGTGGTTTGTGGAAAAGAACACACATGCAATGAGTCTAGTGGTTGATCCATGTTTGTTTGTGGAAATAACACACATGCAATGACTCTAGTGGTTGATCCATGTGTGGTTTGTGAAAAGAACACACATGCAATGACTCTAGTGTTGGTTTTAGTATAAGAACACACATGCAATGACTCTAGTGGCTGGTCCATGTGTGGTTTGTGGAAATAACACACATGCAATGACTCTAGTGGTTGATCCATGTGTGGTTTGTGGAAAGAACACACATGCAATGACCACTGGTGGATCCATGTGTGGTTTGTGGAAAAGAACACACATGCAATGAGTCTAGTGGTTGATCCATGTTTGTTTGTGGAAATAACACACATGCAATGACTCTAGTGGTTGATCCATGTGAGGTTTGTGAAAAGAACACACATGCAATGACTCTAGTGTTGCTTTTAGTATAAGAACACACATGCAATGACTCTAGTGGTTGATCCATGTGTGGTTTGTGGAAATAACACACACGCAATGACTCTAGTGGTTGATCCATGTGTGGTTTGTGGAAAGAACACACATGCAATGACCACTGGTGGATCCATGTGTGGTTTGTGGAAAAGAACACACATGCAATGACTCTAGTGGTTGATCCATGTTTGTGGAAATAACACACATGCAATGACTCTAGTGGTTGATCCATGTGTGGTTTATGGAAAGAACACGCATGCAATGACCACTGGTGGATCCATGTTGGTTTTAGTGTAAGAACACACATGCAATGACTCGAGTAGTGGTTTGTGGTTTTAGTATAAGAACACACATGCAATGACTCTAGTGGTTGATCCATGTGTGGTCTGTGGAAATAACACACCTGCAATGACCACTTGTGGATGGTTTGTGGAAAGAACACACATCCAATGACTCTAGTGGTTGATCCATGTGTGGTTTGTGGAAATAACACACATGCAATGACCACTGGTGGATCCATGTGTGGTTTGTGGAAAGAACACACATGCAATGACTCTAGGGGTTGATCCATGTGTGGTTTGTGGAAAGAACACACAAGCAATGACCACTGGTGGATCCATGTGTGGTTTGTGGAAAAGAACACACATGCAATGAATCTAGTGGTTGATCCATGTTTGTTTGAGGAAATAACACACATGCAATGACTCTAGTGGTTGATCCATGTGTGGTTTTAGAAAAGAACACACGTGCAATGACTCTAGTTGATCCATGTGTGGTTTGTGGAAATAACACACATGCAATGACTCTAGTGGTTGATCCATGTGTGGTTCGTGGAAAGAACACACATGCAATGACCACTGGTGGACCCATGTGTGGTTTGTGGAAAAGAACACACATGCAATGACTCTAGTGGTTGATCCATGTTTGTTTATGGAAATAACACACATGCAATGACTCTAGTGGTTGATCCATGTGTGGTTTGTGAAATGAACACACATGCAATGACCCTAGTGTTGGTTTTAGTATAAGAACACACATGCAATGACTCTAGTGGTTGATCCATGTGTGGTTTGTGGAAATAACACACATGCAATGACTAGTGGTTGATCCATATGTGGTTTGTATAGAGAACACACATGCAATGACCACTGGTGGATGCATGTGTGGTTTGTGGAAAAGAACACACATGCAATGACTCTAGTGCTGGTTTGTGGTTTTAGTATAAGAACAAACATGCAATCACTCTAGTTGTTGATCCATGTCACATGCAATGACTAGTGGTTGATCCATATGTGGTTTGTGGAAAGAACACACATGCAATGACCACTGGTGGATCCATGTGTGGTTTGTGGAAAAGAACACACACGCAATGACGCTAGTACTGGTTTGTGGTTTTAGTATAAGAACACACGTGCAATGACTCCAGTGGTTAATCCATGTGTGGTTTGTGGAAAGAACACACATGCAATGACTCTGGTTGATCCATGTGTGGTTTGAGGAAAGAACACACATGCAATGACCACTGGTGGATCCATGTGTGGTTTGTGGAAAAGAACGCACATACAATGACTCTAGTACTGGTTTGTGGTTTTAGTATAAGAACACACGTGTAATGACTCTAGTGGTTGATCCATGTGTGGTTTGTGGAAATAACACACATGCAATGACTCTAGTGGTTGATCCATGTGTGGTTTGTGGAAAGAACACACATGCAATGACCACTGGTGGATCCATGTGTGGTTTGTGGAAAAGAACACACATGCAATGACTCTAGTGGTTGATCCATGTTTGTTTGTGGAAATAACACACATGCAATGACTCTAGTGGTTGATCCATGTGTGGTTTGTGGAAAGAACACGCGTGCAATGACCACTGGTGGATCCATGTTGGTTTTAGTGTAATAACACACATGCAATGACTCTAGTACTGGTTTGTGGTTTTAGTATAAGAACACACATGCAATGACTCTAGTGGTTGATCCACGTGTGGTTTGTGGAAATAACACACATCCAATAACCACTTGTGGATCCATGTGTGGTTTGTGGAAATAACACACATGCAATGACTCTAGGGGTTGATGCAGCTGTGTTTTGTGGAAAGAACACACATGCAATGACCATTGGTGGATCCATGTGTGGTTTGTGGAAAAGAACACACATGCAATGAGTCTAGTGGTTGATCCATGTTTGTTTGTGGAAATAACACACATGCAATGACTCTAGTGTTGGTTTTAGTATAAGAACACACATGCAATGACTCTAGTGGTTGATCCATGTGTGGTTTGTGGAAATAACACACATGCAATGACTCTAGTGGTTGATCCATGTGTGGTTTGTGGAAAGAACACACATGTAATGACCACTGGTGGATCCATGTGTGGTTTGTGGAAAAGAACACACATGCAATGACTCTAGTTGTTCATCCATGTTTGTTTGTGAAAATAACACACATGCGATGACTCTAGTGGTTGATCCATGTGTGGTTTGTGGAAAGAACACGCGTGCAATGACCACGGGTGGATCCATGTTGGTTTTAGTGTAAGAACACACATGCAATGACTCTAGTACTGGTTTGTGGTTTTAGTATAAGAACACACATGCAATGACTCTAGTGGTTGATCCATGTGTGGTTTGTGGAAATAACACACATGCAATGACCACTGGTGGATGGTTTGTCGAAAGAACACACATGCAATGACTCTAGGGGTTGATCCATGTGTGGTTTGTGGAAAGAACACACATGAAATGACCACCGGTGGATCCATGTGTGGTTTGTGGAAAAGAACACACATGCAATGAATCTAGTGGTTGATCCATGTTTGTTTGTGGAAATAACACACATGCAATGACTCTAGTGGGTGATCCATGTGTGGTTTGTGAAAAGAACACACATGCAATGACTCTAGTTGATCCATGTGTGGTTTGTGGAAATAACACACATGCAATGACTCTAGTGGTTGATCCATGTGTGGTTTATGGAATGAACACACATGCAATGACCACTGGTGGACCTATGTGTGGTTTGTGGAAAAGAACACACATGCAATGACTCTAGTGGTTGATCCATGTTTGTTTGTGGAAATAACACACATGCAATGACTCTAGTGGTTGATCCATTTGTGGTTTGTGAAAAGAACACACATGCAATGACTCTAGTGTTCGTTTTAGTATAAGAACACACATGCAATGACTCTAGTGGTTGATACATGTGTGGTTTGTGGAAAGAACACACATGCAATGACTCTAGTGGTTGATACATGTGTGGTTTGTGGAAAGAACACACATGCAATGACCACTGGTGGACCCATGTGTGGTTTGTGGAAAAGAACACACATGCAATGACTCTAGTGGTTGATCCATGTTTGTTTGTCGAAATAACACACATGCAATGTCTCTAGTGGTTGATCCATGTGTGGTTTGTGAAAAGAACACACATGCAATGACTCTAGTGTTGGTTTTAGTATAAGAACACACATGCAATGACTCTAGTCGTTGATCCATGTGTGGTTTGTGTAAATAACACACATGCAATGACTAGTGGTTGATCCATATGTGGTTTGTGGAAAGAACACACATGCAATGACCACTGGTGGATGCATGTGTGGTTTGAGGAAAAGAACACACATGCAATGACTCTAGTGCTGGTTTGTGGTTTTAGTATAAGAACAAACATGCAATGACTCTAGTGGTTGATCCATGTGTGGTTTGTGGAAAGAACACACATGCAATGACTAGTGGTTGATCCATATGTGGTTTGTGGAGAGAACACACATGCAATGACTCTAGTGGTTGATCCATGTTTGTTTGTGGAAATAACATACATGCAATGAGTCTAGTGGTTGATCCATGTGTGGTTTGTGGAAAGAACACACATGCAATGACCGCTGGTGGATCCATGTGTGTTTTGTGGAAAAGAACACACATGCAATGACTCTAGTGGTTGATCCATGTTTGTTTGTGGAAATAACACACATGCAATGACTCTAGTGGTTGATCCATGTGTGGTTTGTGGAAAGAACATGCATGCAATGACCACTGGTGGATCCATGTTGGTTTTATTGTAAGAACACACATGCAATGGCTCTAGTACTGGTTTGTGGTTTTAGTATAAGAACACACATGCAATGACTCTAGTGGTTGATCCATGTGTGGTTTGTGGAAGTAACACACATGCAATGACCACTGGTGAATGGTTTGTGGAAAGAACACACATGCAATGACTCTAGGGGTTGATCCATGTGTGGTTTGTGGAAATAACACACATGCAATGACCACTAGTGGATCCATGTGTGGTTTGTGGAAAAGAACACACATGCAATGAATCTAGTGGTTGATCCATGTTTTTTTGTGGAAATAACACACATGCAATGAATCTAGTGGTTGATCCATGTGTGGTTTGTGAAGAGAACACACATGCAATGACTCTGGTTGATCCATGTGTGGTTTGTGGAAATAACACACATGCAATGACTCTAGTGGTTGATCCATGTGTGGTTTGTGGAATGAACACACATGCAATGACCACTGGTGGACCCATGTGTGGTTTGTGGAAAAGAACACACATGAAATGACTCTAGTGGTTGATCCATGTTTGTTTGTCGAAATAACACACATGCAATGACTCTAGTGGTTGTTCCATGTGTGGTTTGTGAAAAGAACACACATGCAATGACTCTAGTGTTGGTTTTAGTATAAGAACACACATGAAGTGACTCTAGTGGTTGATCCATGTGTGGTTTGTGGAAATAACACACATGCAATGACTAGTGGTTGATCCATATGTGGTTTGTGGAAAGAACACACATGCAATGACCACTGGTGGATGCATGTGTGGTTTGTGGAAAAGAACACACATGCAATGACTCTAGTGCTGGTTTGTGGTTTTAGTATAAGAACCAACATGCAATGACTCTGGTGGTTGATCCATGTGTGGTTTGTGGAAAGAACACACATGCAATGACTAGTGGTTGATCCATATGTGGTTTGTGGAGAGAACACACATGCAATGACTCTAGTGGTTGATCCATGTTTGTTTGTGGAAATAACACACATGCAATGACTCTAGTGGTTGATCCATGTGTGGTTTGTGAAAAGAACAGACATGCAATGACCCTGGTTTATCCATGTGTGGTTTTTGGAAATAACACACATGCAATGACTCTAGTGGTTGATCCATGTGTGGTTTGTGGAAACAACACACATGCAATGACTCTGGTTGATCCATGTGTGGTTTGTGGAAATAACACACATGCAATGACTCTAGTGGTTGATCCATGTGTGGTTTGTGGAAAGAACACACATGCAATGACCACTGGTGGACCCATGTGTGGTTTGTGGAAAAGAACACACATGCAATGACTCTAGTGGTTGATCCATGTTTGTGGAAATAACACACATGCAATGACTCTAGTGGTTGATCCATGTGTGGTTTGTGAAAAGAACACACATGCAATGACTCTAGTGTTGGTTTTAGTATCAGAACACACATGCAATGACTCTAGTGGTTGATCCATGTGTGGTTTGTGGAAATAACACACATGCAATGATCCATATGTGGTTTGTGGAAAGAACACACATGCAATGACCACTGGTGGATGCATGTGTGGTTTGTGGAAAAGAACACACATGCAATGACTCTAGTGCTGGCTTGTGGTTTTAGTATAAGAACAAACATGCAATGAATCTAGTTGTTGATCCATGTGTGGTTTGTGGAAAGAACACACATGCAATGACTAGTGGTTGATCCATATGTGGTTTGTGGAAAAGAACACGCATGCAATGAATCTAGTGGTTGATCCATGTTTTTTTGTGGAAATAACACACATGCAATGACTCTAGTGGTTGATCCATGTGTGGTTTGTGAAAAGAACACACATGCAATGACTCTGGTTGATCCATGTGTGGTTTGTGGAAATAACACACATGCAATGACTGTAGTGGTTGATCCATGTGTGGTTTGTGGAATGAACACACATGCAATGACCATTGGTGGACCCATGTGTGGTTTGTGGAAAAGAACACACATGAAATGACTCTAGTGGTTGATCCATGTTTGTTTGTCGAAATAACACACATGCAATGACTCTAGTGGTTGTTCCATGTGTGGTTTGTGAAAAGAACACACATGCAATGACTTTAGTGTTGGTTTTAGTATAAGAACACACATGCAGTGACTCTAGTGGTTGATCCATGTGTGGTTTGTGGAAATAACACACATGCAATGACTAGTGGTTGATCCATATGTGGTTTGTGGAAAGAACACACATGCAATGACCACTGGTGGATGCATGTGTGGTTTGTGGAAAAGAACACACATGCAATGACTCTAGTGCTGGTTTGTGGTTTTAGTATAAGAACCAACATGCAATGACTCTGGTGGTTGATCCATGTGTGGTTTGTGGAAAGAACACACATGCAATGACTAGTGGTTGATCCATATGTGGTTTGTGGAGAGAACACACATGCAATGACTCTAGTGGTTGATCCATGTTTGTTTGTGGAAATAACACACATGCAATGACTCTAGTGGTTGATCCATGTGTGGTTTGTGAAAAGAACACACATGCAATGACCCTGGTTTATCCATGTGTGGTTTTTGGAAATAACACACATGCAATGACTCTAGTGGTTGATCCATGTGTGGTTTGTGGAAAGAACACACATGCAATGACTCTGGTTGATCCATGTGTGGTTTGTGGAAATAACACACATGCGATGACTCTAGTGGTTGATCCATGTGTGGTTTGTGGAAAGAACACACATGCAATGACCACTGGTGGACCCATGTGTGGTTTGTGGAAAAGAACACACATGCAATGACTCTAGTGGTTGATCCATGTTTGTGGAAATAATACACATGCAATGACTCTAGTGGTTGATCCATGTGTGGTTTGCGAAAAGAACACACATGCAATGACTCTAGTGTTGGTTTTAGTATAAGAACACACATGCAATGACTCTAGTGGTTGATCCATGTGTGGTTTGTGGAAATAACACACATGCAATGACTAGTGGTTGATCCATATGTGGTTTGTGGAAAGAACACACATGCAATGACCACTGGTGGATGCATGTGTGGTTTGTGGAAAAGAACACACATGCAATGACTCTAGTGCTGGCTTGTGGTTTTAGTATAAGAACAAACATGCAATGACTCTAGTTGTTGATCCATGTGTGGTTTGTGGAAAGAACACACATGCAATGACTAGTGGTTGATCCATATTTGGTTTGTGGAAAGAACACACATGCAATGACCACTAGTGGAGCCATGTGTGATTTGTGGAAAAGAACACACATGCAATGACTCTAGTGCTGGTTTGTGGTTTTAGTATAAGAACACAAATGTAATGACTCTAGTGGTTAATCCGTGTGTGGTTTGTGGAAAGAACACACATTCAATGACTCCGGGTGATCCATGTGTGGTTTGTGGAAAGAACACTCACGCAATGACCACTGGTGGATCCATGTGTGGTTTGTGGAAAAGAACACACATGCAATGACGCTAGTACTAGTTTGTGGTTTTAGTATAAGAACAGACATGCAATGACTCTAGTGGTTGATCCATGTGTGGTTTGTGGAAAGAACACACATGCAATGAATCTGGTTGATCCATGTGTGGTTTGTGGAAAGAACACACATGCAATGACCACTGGTGGATCCATGTGTGGTTTGTGGAAAAGAACACACATACAATGACTATAGTATTGGTTTGTGGTTTTAGTACAAGAACACACATGTAATGACTCTAGTGGTTGATCCATGTGTGGTTTGTGGAAAGAACACACATGCAATGACCACTGGTGGATCCATGTGTGGTTTGTGGAAAAGAACACACATGCAATGAGTCTAGTGGTTGATCCATGTTTGTTTGTGGAAATAACACACATGCAATGACTCTAGTGGTTGATCCATGTGTGGTTTGTGAAAAGAACACACATGCAATGACTCTAGTGTTAGTTTTAGTATAAGGACACACATGCAATGACTCTAGTGGTTGATCCATGTGTGGTTTGTGAAAAGAACACACATGCAATGACTCTAGTGGTTAATCCATGTGTGGTTTGTGGAAAGAACACACATTCAATGACTCCGGTTGATCCATGTGTGGTTTGTGGAAAGAACAACATGCAATGACCACTGGTGGATCCATGTGTGGTTTGTGGAAAAGAACACACATGCAATGACGCTAGTACTGGTTTGTGGTTTTAGTATAAGAACACACATGCAATGACTCTAGTGGTTGATCCATGTGTGGTTTGTGGAAAGAACACACATGCAATGACTCTGGTTGATCCATGTGTGGTTTGTGGAAAGAACACACATGCAATGACCACTGGTGGATCCATGTGTGGTTTGTGGAAAAGAACACACATACAATGACTGTAGTACTGGTTTGTGGTTTTAGTATAAGAACACACATGTAATGACTCTAGTGGTTGATCCATGTGTGGTTTGTGGAAATAACACACATGCAATGACTCTAGTGATTGATCCATGTGTGGTTTGTGGAAAGAACACACATGCAATGACCACTGGTGGATCCATGTGTGGTTTGTGGAAAAGAACACACATGCAATGACTCTAGTGGTTTATCCATGTTTGTTTGTGGAAATAACACACATGCAATGACTCTAGTGGTTGATCCATGTGTGGTTTGTGGAAAGAACACGCGTGCAATGACCACTAGTGGATCCATGTTGGTTTTATTATAAGAACACACATGCAATGACTCTAGTATTGGTTTGTGGTTTTAGTATAAGAACACACATGCAATGACTGTAGTGGTTAATCCATGTGTGGTTTGTGGAAATAACACACATGCAATAACCACTTGTGGATCCATGTGTGGTTTGTGGAAATAACACACATGCAATGACTCTAGGGGTTGATCCATGTGTGGTTTGTGGAAAGAACACACATGTAATAACCACTGGTGGATCCATGTGTGGTTTGTGGAAAAGAACACACATGCAATGAGTCTAGTGATTGATCCATGTTTGTTTGTGGAAATAACACACATGCAATGACTCTAGTGGTTGATCCATGTGTGGTTTGTGAAAAGAACACACATGCAATGACTCTAGTGTTGCTTTTAGTATGAGAACACACGTGCAATGACTCTAGTGGCTGATCCATGTGTGGTTTGTGGAAATAACACACATGCAATGACTCTAGTGGTTGATCCATGGGTGGTTTGTGGAAAGAACACACATGCAATGACCACTGGTGGATCCATGTGTGGTTTGTGGAAAAGAACACACATGCAATGACTCTAGTTGTTGAGCCATGTTTGTTTGTGGAAATAACACACATGCAATGACTCTAGTGGTTGATCCATGTGTGGTTTGTGGAAAGAACACGCGTGTAATGACCACTGGTGGATCCATGTTGGTTTTAGTGTAAGAACACACATGCAATGACTCTAGTACTGGTTTGTGGTTTTGGTATAAGAACACACATGCAATGACTCTAGTGGTTGATCCATGTGTGGTTTGTGGAAATAACACACATGCAATGACCACTGGTGGATGGTTTGTCGAAAGAACACACATGCAATGACTCTAGGGGTTGATCCATGTGTGGTTTGTGGAAAGAACACACATGCAATGACCACTGGTGGATCCATGTGTGGTTTGTGGAAAAGAACACACATGCAATGAATCTAGTGGTTGATCCATGTTTGTTTGTGGAAATAACACACATGCAATGACTCTAGTGGTTGATCCATGTGTGGTTTGTGAAAATAACACACATGCAATGACTCTAGTTGATCCATGTGTGGTTTGTGGAAATAACACACATGCAATGACTCTAGTGGTTGATCCATGTGTGGTTTGTGGAAATAACACACATGCAATGACCTCTGGTGGACCCATGTGTGGTTTGTGGAAAAGAACACACATGCAATGACTCTAGTGGTTGATCCATGTTTGTTTGTGGAAATAACACACATGCAATGACTCTAGTGGTTGATCCATGTGTGGTTTGTGAAAAGAACACACATGCAATGACTCTAGTGTTGGTTTTACTATAAGAACACACATGCAATGACTCTAGTGGTTGATCCATGTGTGGTTTGTGGAAATACCACACATGCAATGACTAGTGGTTGATCCATATGTGGTTTGTGGAAAGAACACACATCCAATGACCACTGGTGGATGCATGTGTGGTTTGTGGAAAAGAACAGACATGCAATGACTCTAGTGTTGGTTTGTGGTTTTAGTATAAGAACAAACATGCAATGACTCTAGTTGTTGATCCATGTGTGGTTTGTGGAAAGAACACACATGCAATGACTAGCGGTTTATCCATATGTGGTTTGTGGAAAGAACACACATGCAATGACCACTGGTGGATCCATGTGTGGTTTGTGGAAAAGAATACACATGCAATGAATCTAGTGGTTGATCCATGTTTGTTTGTGGAAATAACACACATGCAATGACTCTAGTGGTTGATCCATGTGTGGTTTGTGGAAAGGACACACATGCAATGACTCTAGTGTTGGTTTTAGTATAAGAACACACATGCAATGACTCTAGTGGTTGATCCATGTGTGGTTTGTGGAAATAACATACATGCAATGAGTCTAGTGGTTGATCCATGTGTGGTTTGTGGAAAGAACACACATGCAATGACCACTGGTGGATCCATGTGTGGTTTGTGGAAAAGAACACACATGCAATGACTCTAGTGGTTGATCCATGTTTGTTTGTGGAAATAACAGACATGCAATGACTCTAGTGTTTGATCCATGTGTGGTTTGTGGAAAGAACACGCATGAAATGACCACTGGTGGATCCATGTTGGTTTTATTGTAAGGACACACATGCAATGACTCTAGTGGTTGATCCATGTGTGGTTTGTGTAAAGAACACGCATGAAATGACCACTGGTGGATCCATGTTGGTTTTATTGTAAGAACACACATGCAATGGCTCTAGTACTGGTTTGTGGTTTTAGTATAAGAACACACATGCAATGACTGTAGTGGTTGATCCATGTGTGGTTTGTGGAAATAACACACATGCAATGACCACTGGTGGATCCATGTGTGGTTTGTGGAAAGAACACACATGCAATTACTCTAGGGGTTGATCCATGTGTGGTTTGTGGAAAGAACACACATGCAATGACCACTGGTTGATCCATGTGTGGTTTGTGGAAATAACACACATGCAATGACTCTAGTGGTTGATCCATGTGTGGTGTGTGGAAAGAACACACATGCAATGACCACTGGTGGACCCATGTGTGGTTTGTGGAAAAGAACACACATGCAATGACTCTAGTGGTTGATCCATGTTTGTTTGTGGAAATAACACACATGTAATGACTCTAGTGGTTGATCCATGTGTGGTTTGTGAAAAGAACACACATGCAATGACTCTAGTGTTGGTTTGAGTATAAGAACACACATGCAATGACTCAAGTGGTTGATCCATGTGTGGTTTGTGGAAATAACACACATGCAATGACTAGTGGTTGAACCATATGTGGTTTGTGGAAAGAACACACATGCAATGACCACTGGTGGATGCATGTGTGGTTTGTGGAAAAGAACACATATGCAATGACTCTAGTGCTGGCTTGTGGTTTTAGTATAAGAACAAACATGCAATGACTCTAGTTGTTGATCCATGTGTGGTTTGTGGAAAGAACACACATGCAATGACTAGTGGTTGATCCATATGTGGTTTGTGGAAACAACACACATGCAATGACCATTAGTGGATCCATGTGTGGTTTGTGGAAAAGAACACACATGCAATGACTCTAGGGCTGGTTTGTGGTTTTAGTATAAGAACACAGATGTAATGGCTCTAGTGGTTAATCCATGTGTGGTTTGTGGAAAGAACACACATTCAATGACTCTGGTTGATCCATGTGTGGTTTGTGGAAAGAACACATATGCAATGACCACTGGTGGATCCATGTGTGGTTTGTGGAAAAGAACACACATGCAATGACGCTAGTACTGGTTTGTGGTTTTAGTATAAGAACACACATGCAATGACTCTAGTGGTTGATCCATGTGTGGTTTGTGGAAAGAACACACATGCAATGACTCTGGTTGATCCATGTGTGGTTTGTGGAAAGAACACACATGCAATGACCACTGGTGGATCCATGTGTGGTTTGTGGAAAAGAACACACATACAATGACTGTAGTACTGGTTTGTGGTTTTAGTATAAGAACACAGATGTAATGACTCTAGTGGTTAATCCATGTGTGGTTTGTGGAAAGAACACACATTCAATGACTCTGGTTGATCCATGTGTGGTTTGTGGAAAGAACAACATGCAATGACCACTGGTGGATCCATGTGTGGTTTGTGGAAAAGAACACACATGCAATGACGCTAGTACTAGTTTGTGGTTTTAGTATAAGAACACACATGCAATGACTCTAGTGGTTGATCCATGTGTGGTTTGTGGAAAGAACACACATGCAATGACTCTAGTTGATCCATGTGTGGTTTGTGGAAAGAACACACATGCAATGACCACTGGTGGATCCATGTGTGGTTTGTGGAAAAGAACACACATACAATGACTGTAATACTGGTTTGTGGTTTTAGTATAAGAACACACATGTAATGACTCTAGTGGTTGATCCATGTGTGGTTTGTGGAAATAACACACATGCAATGACTCTAGTGGTTGATCCATGTGTGGTTTGTGGAAAGAACACACATGCAATGACCACTGGTGGATCCATGTGTGGTTTGTGGAAAAGAACACACATGCAATGACTCTAGTGGTTGATCCATGTTTGTTTGTGGAAATAACACACATGCAATGACTCTAGTGGTTGATCCATGTGTGGTTTGTGGAAAGAACACGCGTGCAATGACCACTAGTGGATCCATGTTGGTTTTATTATAAGAACACACATGCAATGACTCTAGTATTGGTTTGTGGTTTTAGTATAAGAACACACATGCAATGACTGTAGTGGTTAATCCATGTGTGGTTTGTGGAAATAACACACATGCAATAACCACTTGTGGATCCATGTGTGGTTTGTGGAAATAACACACATGCAATGACTCTAGGGGTTGATCCATGTGTGGTTTGTGGAAAGAACACACATGTAATAACCACTGGTGGATCCATGTGTGGTTTGTGGAAAAGAACACACATGCAATGAGTCTAGTGATTGATCCATGTTTGTTTGTGGAAATAACACACATGCAATGACTCTAGTGGTTGATCCATGTGTGGTTTGTGAAAAGAACACACATGCAATGACTCTAGTGTTGCTTTTAGTATAAGAACACACGTGCAATGACTCTAGTGGCTGATCCATGTGTGGTTTGTGGAAATAACACACATGCAATGACTCTAGTGGTTGATCCATGGGTGGTTTGTGGAAAGAACACACATGCAATGACCACTGGTGGATCCATGTGTGGTTTGTGGAAAAGAACACACATGCAGTGACTCTAGTTGTTGAGCCATGTTTGTTTGTGGAAATAACACACATGCAATGACTCTAGTGGTTGATCCATGTGTGGTTTGTGGAAAGAACACGCGTGTAATGACCACTGGTGGATCCATGTTGGTTTTAGTGTAAGAACACACATGCAATGACTCTAGTACTGGTTTGTGGTTTTAGTATAAGAACACACATGCAATGACTCTAGTGGTTGATCCATGTGTGGTTTGTGGAAATAACACACATGCAATGACCACTGGTGGATGGTTTGTCGAAAGAACACACATGCAATGACTCTAGGGGTTGATCCATGTGTGGTTTGTGGAAAGAACACACATGCAATGACCACTGGTGGATCCATGTGTGGTTTGTGGAAAAGAACACACATGCAATGAATCTAGTGGTTGATCCATGTTTGTTTGTGGAAATAACACACATGCAATGACTCTAGTGGTTGATCCATGTGTGGTTTGTGAAAATAACACACATGCAATGACTCTAGTTGATCCATGTGTGGTTTGTGGAAATAACACACATGCAATGACTCTAGTGGTTGATCCATGTGTGGTTTGTGGAAATAACACACATGCAATGACCTCTGGTGGACCCATGTGTGGTTTGTGGAAAAGAACACACATGCAATGACTCTAGTGGTTGATCAATGTTTGTTTGTGGAAATAACACACATGCAATGACTCTAGTGGTTGATCCATGTGTGGTTTGTGAAAAGAACACACATGCAATGACTCTAGTGTTGGTTTTACTATAAGAACACACATGCAATGACTCTAGTGGTTGATCCATGTGTGGTTTGTGGAAATACCACACATGCAATGACTAGTGGTTGATCCATATGTGGTTTGTGGAAAGAACACACATCCAATGACCACTTGTGGATGCATGTGTGGTTTGTGGAAAAGAACAGACATGCAATGACTCTAGTGTTGGTTTGTGGTTTTAGTATAAGAACAAACATGCAATGACTCTAGTTGTTGATCCATGTGTGGTTTGTGGAAAGAACACACATGCAATGACTAGCCGTTTATCCATATGTGGTTTGTGGAAAGAACACACATGCAATGACCACTGGTGGATCCATCTGTGGTTTGTGGAAAAGAACACACACGCAATGACTCTAGTGCTGGTTTGTGGTTTTAGTATAAGAACACAGATGTAATGACTCTAGTGGTTGATCCATGTGTGGTTTGTGGAAAGAACACACATTCAATGACTCTGGTTGATCCATGTGTGGTTTGTGGAAAGAACACACATGCAATGACCACTGGTGGATCCATGTGTGGTTTGTGGAAAAGAACACACATGCAATGACGCTAGTACTGGTTTGTGGTTTTAGTATAAGAACACACATGCAATGACTCTAGTGGTTGATCCCTGTGTGGTTTGTGGAAAGAACACACATGCAATGACTCTGGTTGATCCATGTGTGGTTTGTGGAAAGAACACACATGCAATGACCACTGGTGGATCCATGTGTGGTTTGTGGAAAAGAACACACATGCAATGACTCTAGTACTGGTTTGTGGTTTTAGTATAAGAACACACATGCAATGACTCTAGTGGTTGATCCATGTGCTGTTTGTGGAAATAACACACATGCAATGACTCTAGTGGTTGATCCATGTGTGGTTTGTGAAAAGAACACACATGCAATGACCACTGGTGGATCCATGTGTGGTTTGTGGAAAAGAACACACATGCAATGACTCTAGTGGTTGATCCATGTTTGTTTCTGGAAATAACACACATGCAATGACTCTAGTGGTTGATCCATGTGTGGTTTGTTGAAAGAACACGCGTGCAATGACCACTGGTGGATCCATGTTGGTTTTAGTGTAAGAACACACATGCAATGACTCTAGTACTGGTTTGTGGTTTTAGTATAAGAACACACATGCAATGACTCTAGTGGTTGATCCATGCGTGGTTTGTGGAAATAACACACATACAATGACCACTGGTGGATCCATGTGTGGTTTGTGGAAATAACACACATGCAATGACTCTAGGGGTGGATCCATGTGTGGTTTGTGGAAATACCACACATGCAATGACCCTAGTGGTTGATCCATATTTGTTTGTGGAAATAACACACATGCAATGACTCTAGTGGTTGATCCATGTGTGGTTTGTGAAAAGAACACATATGCAATGACTCTAGTGTTGGTTTTAGTATAAGAACACACATGCAATGACTCTAGTGGTTGATCCATGTGTGGTTTGTGGAAATAACACACATGCAATGACTAGTGGTTGATCCATATGTGGTTTGTGGAAAGAACACACATGCAATGACCACTGGTGGATGCATGTGTGGTTTGTGGAAAAGAACACACATGCAATGACTCTAGTGTTGGTTTGTGGTTTTAGTATAAGAACAAACATGCAATGATCTAGTGGTTGATCCATGTGTGGTTTGTGGAAAGAACACACATGCAATGACTAGTGGTTGATCCATATGTGGTTTGTGGAAAGAACACACATGCAATGACTCTAGTGGTTGATCCATTTTTGTTTGTGGAAATAACACACATGCAATGACTCTAGTGGTTGATCCATGTGTGGTTTGTGAAAAGAACACACATGCAATGACCCTGGTTGATCCATGTGTGGTTTTTGGAAATAACACACATGCAATGACTCTGGTTGATCCACGTGTGGTTTGTGGAAAGAACACACATTCAATGACTCTGGTTGATCCATGTGTGGTTTGTGGAAAGAACACACATGCAATGACCACTGGTGGATCCATGTGTGGTTTGTGGAAAAGAACACACATGCAATGACGCTAGTACTGGTTTGTGGTTTTAGTATAAAAACACACATGTAATGACTCTAGTGGTTGATCCATGTGTGGTTTGTGGAAAGAAGACACATGCAATGACTCTGGTTGATCCATGTGTGGTTTATGGAAAGAACACACATGCAATGACCACTGGTGGATCCATGTGTGGTTTGTGGAAAAGAACACACATGCAATGACTCTAGTACTGGTTTGTGGTTTTAGTATAAGAACACACATGCAATGACTCTAGTGGTTGATCCATGTGCGGTTTGTGGAAATAACACACATGCAATGACTCTAGTGGTTGATCCATGTGTGGTTTGTGGAAAGAACACACATGCAATGACCACTAGTGGATCCATGTGTGGTTTGTGGAAAAGAACACACATGCAATGACTCTAGTACTGGTTTGTGGTTTTAGTATAAGAACAAACATGCAATGACTATTGGTTGATCCATGTGTGGTTTGTGGAAAGAACACACATGCGATGACTAGTGGTTGATCCATATGTGGTTTGTGGAAAGAACACACATGCAATGACTCTAGTGGTTGATCCATTTTTGTTTGTGGAAATAACACACATGCAATGACTCTAGTGGTTGATCCATGTGTGGTTTGTGAAAAGAACACACATGCAATGACCCTGGTTGATCCATGTGTGGTTTTTGGAAATAACACACATGCAATGACTCTGGTTGATCCACGTGTGGTTTGTGGAAAGAACACACATTCAATGACTCTGGTTGATCCATGTGTGGTTTGTGGAAAGAACACACATGCAATGACCACTGGTGGATCCATGTGTGGTTTGTGGAAAAGAACACACATGCAATGACGCTAGTACTGGTTTGTGGTTTTAGTATAAAAACACACATGTAATGACTCTAGTGGTTTATCCATGTGTGGTTTGTGGAAAGAAGACACATGCAATGACTCTGGTTGATCCATGTGTGGTTTGTGGAAAGAACACACATGCAATGACCACTGGTGGATCCATGTGTGGTTTGTGGAAAAGAACACACATGCAATGACTCTAGTACTGGTTTGTGGTTTTAGTATAAGAACACACATGCAATGACTCTAGTGGTTGATCCATGTGCGGTTTGTGGAAATAACACACATGCAATGACTCTAGTGGTTGATCCATGTGTGGTTTGTGGAAAGAACACACATGCAATGACCACTAGTGGATCCATGTGTGGTTTGTGGAAAAGAACACATATGCAATGACTCTAGTACTGGTTTGTGGTTTTAGTATATGAACACACATGCAATTACTCTAATGGTTGATCCATGTGTGGTTTCTGGAAAGAACACACATGCAATGACCACTGGTGGATCCATGTGTGGTTTGTGGAAAAGAACACACATGCAATGACGCTAGTACTGGTTTGTGGTTTTAGTATAAGAACACACATGCAATGACTCTAGTGGTTGATCCCTGTGTGGTTTGTGGAAAGAACACACATGCAATGACTCTGGTTGATCCATGTGTGGTTTGTGGAAAGAACACACATGTAATGACCACTGGTGGATCCATGTGTGGTTTGTCGAAAAGAACACACATGCAATGACTCTAGTACTGGTTTGTGGTTTTAGTATAAGAACACACATGCAATGACTCTAGTGGTTGATCCATGTGCAGTTTGTGGAAATAACACAATGCAATGACTCTAGTGTTTGATCCATGTGTGGTTTGTGAAAAGAACACACATGCAATGACCACTGGTGGATCCATGTGTGGTTTGTGGAAAAGAACACACATGCAATGACTCTAGTGGTTGATCCATGTTTGTTTCAGGAAATAACACACATGCAATGACTCTAGTGGTTGATCCATGTGTGGTTTGTTGAAAGAACACGCGTGCAATGACCACTGGTGGATCCATGTTGGTTTTAGTGTAAGAACACACATGCAATGACTCTAGTACTGGTTTGTGGTTTTAGTATAAGAACACACATGCAATGACTCTAGTGGTTGATCCATGCGTGGTTTGTGGAAATAACACACATACAATGACCACTGGTGGATCCATGTGTGGTTTGTGGAAATAACACACATGCAATGACTCTAGGGGTGGATCCATGTGTGGTTTGTGGAAATACCACACATGCAATGACTCTAGTGGTTGATCCATATTTGTTTGTGGAAATAACACACATGCAATGACTCTAGTGGTTGATCCATGTGTGGTTTGTGAAAAGAACACATATGCAATGACTCTAGTGTTGGTTTTAGTATAAGAACACACATGCAATGACTCTAGTGGTTGATCCATGTGTGGTTTGTGGAAATAACACACATGCAATGACTAGTGGTTGATCCATATGTGGTTTGTGGAAAGAACACACATGCAATGACCACTGGTGGATGCATGTGTGGTTTGTGGAAAAGAACACACATGCAATGACTCTAGTGCTGGTTTGTGGTTTTAGTATAAGAACAAACATGCAATGATCTAGTGGTTGATCCATGTGTGGTTTGTGGAAAGAACACACATGCAATGACTAGTGGTTGATCCATATGTGGTTTGTGGAAAGAACACACATGCAATGACTCTAGTGGTTGATCCATTTTTGTTTGTGGAAATAACACACATGCAATGACTCTAGTGGTTGATCCATGTGTGTTTTGTGAAAAGAACACACATGCAATGACCCTGGTTGATCCATGTGTGGTTTTTGGAAATAACACACATGCAATGACTCTGGTTGATCCACGTGTGGTTTGTGGAAAGAACACACATTCAATGACTCTGGTTGATCCATGTGTGGTTTGTGGAAAGAACACACATGCAATGACCACTGGTGGATCCATGTGTGGTTTGTGGAAAAGAACACACATGCAATGACGCTAGTACTGGTTTGTGGTTTTAGTATAAAAACACACATGTAATGACTCTAGTGGTTGATCCATGTGTGGTTTGTGGAAAGAAGACACATGCAATGACTCTGGTTGATCCATGTGTGGTTTGTGGAAAGAACACACATGCAATGACCACTGGTGGATCCATGTGTGGTTTGTGGAAAAGAACACACATGCAATGACTCTAGTACTGGTTTGTGGTTTTAGTATAAGAACACACATGCAATGACTCTAGTGGTTGATCCATGTGCGGTTTGTGGAAATAACACACATGCAATGACTCTAGTGGTTGATCCATGTGTGGTTTGTGGAAAGAACACACATGCAATGACCACTAGTGGATCCATGTGTGGTTTGTGGAAAAGAACACACATGCAATGACTCTAGTACTGGTTTGTGGTTTTAGTATAAGAACAAACATGCAATGACTATTGGTTGATCCATGTGTGGTTTGTGGAAAGAACACACATGCGATGACTAGTGGTTGATCCATATGTGGTTTGTGGAAAGAACACACATGCAATGACTCTAGTGGTTGATCCATTTTTGTTTGTGGAAATAACACACATGCAATGACTCTAGTGGTTGATCCATGTGTGGTTTGTGAAAAGAACACACATGCAATGACCCTGGTAGATCCATGCGTGGTTTTTGGAAATAACACACATGCAATGACTCTGGTTGATCCATGTGTGGTTTGTGGAAAGAACACACATTCAATGACTCTGGTTGATCCATGTGTGGTTTGTGGAAAGAACACACATGCAATGACCACTGGTGGATCCATGTGTGGTTTGTGGAAAAGAACACACATGCAATGACGCTAGTACTGGTTTGTGGTTTTAGTATAAAAACACACATGTAATGACTCTAGTGGTTGATCCATGTGTGGTTTGTGGAAAGAAGACACATGCAATGACTCTGGTTGATCCATGTGTGGTTTGTGGAAAGAACACACATGCAATGACCACTGGTGGATCCATGTGTGGTTTGTGGAAAAGAACACACATGCAATGACTCTAGTACTGGTTTGTGGTTTTAGTATAGGAACACACATGCAATGACTCTAGTGGTTGATCCATGTGCGGTTTGTGGAAATAACACACATGCAATGACTCTAGTGGTTGATGCATGTGTGGTTTGTGGAAAGAACACACATGCAATGACCACTAGTGGATCCATGTGTGGTCTGTGGAAAAGAACACATATGCAATGACTCTAGTACTGGTTTGTGGTTTTAGTATATGAACACACATGCAATTACTCTAATGGTTGATCCATGTGTTGTTTGTGGAAATAACACACATGCAATGACTCTAGTGGTTGATCCATGTGTGGTTTGTGGAAAGAAGACACATGCAATGACCACTGGTGGATCCATGTGTGGTTTGTGGAAAAGAACACACATGCAATGACTCTAGTAGTTGATCCATGTTTGTTTGTGTAAATAACACACATGAAATGACTCTAGGGGTTGATCCATGTGTGGTTTGTGGAAAGAACACACATGCAATGACCACTGGTGGATCCATGTGTGGTTTGTGGAAAAGAACACACATGCAATGAATCTAGTGGTTGATCCATGTTTGTTTGTGGAAATAACACAGATGCAATGACTCTAGTGGTTGATCCATGTGTGGTTTGTGAAAAGAACACACATGCAATGACTCTAGTGTTGGTTTTACTATAAGAACACACATGCAATGACTCTAGTGGTTGATCCATGTGTGGTTTGTGGAAATAACACACATGCAATGACTAGTGGTTGATCCATATGTGGTTTGTGGAAAGAACACACATGCAATGACCACTGGTGGATGCATGTGTGGTTTGTGGAAAAGAACACACATGCAATGACTCTAGTGCTGGTTTGTGGTTTTAGTATAAGAACAAACATGCAATGACTCTAGTTGTTGATCCACGTGTGGTTTGTGGAAAGAACACACATGCAATGACTAGTGGTTGATCCATATGTGGTTTGTGGAAAGAACACACATGCAATGACCACTGGTGGATCCATCTGTGGTTTGTGGAAAGGAACACACATGCAAAGACTCTAGTGCTGGTTTGTGGTTTTAGTATAAGAACACAGATGTTATGACTCTAGTGGTTGATCCATGTGTGGTTTGTGGAAAGAACACACATTCAATGACTCTGGTTGATCCATGTGTGGTTTGTGGAAAGAACACACATGCAATGACCACTGGTGGATCCATGTGTGGTTTGTGGAAAAGAACACACAAGCAATGACGCTAGTACTGGTTTGTGGTTTTAGTATAAGAACACACATGCAATGACTCTAGTGGTTGATCCATGTGTGGTTTGTGGAAAGAACACACATGCAATGACTCTAGTTGATCCATGTGTGGTTTGTGGAAAGAACACACATGCAATGACCACTGGTGGATCCATGTGTGGTTTGTGGAAAAGAACACACATGCAATGACTAGTACTGGTTTGTGGTTTTAGTATAAGAACACACATGCAATGACTCTAGTGGTTGATCCATGTGCGATTTGTGGAAATAACACACATGCAATGACTCTAGTGGTTGATCCATGTGTGGTTTGTGGAAAGAACACACCTGCAATGACCACTGGTGGATCCATGTGTGTTTTGTGGAAAAGAACACACATGCAATGACTCTAGTGGTTGATCCATGTTTGTTTCTGGAAATAATACACATGCAATGACTCTAGTGGTTGATCCATGTGTGGTTTGTGGAAAGAACACGCGTGCAATGACCACTGGTGGATCCATGTTGGTTTTAGTGTAAGAACACACATGCAATGACTCTAGTACTGGTTTGTGGTTTTAGTATAAGAACACACATGCAATGACTCTAGTGGTTGATCCATGTGTGGTTTGTGGAAATAACACACATACAATGACCACTGGTGGATCCATGTGTGGTTTGTGGAAATAACACACATGCAATGACTCTAGGGGTGGATCCATGTATGGTTTGTGGAAATAACACACATGCAATGACAATAGTGGTTGATCCATATTTGTTTGTGGAAATAACACACATGCAATGACTCTAGTGGTTGATCAATGTGTGGTTTGTGAAAAGAACACACATGCAATGACTCCAGTGTTGGTTTTAGTATAAGAACACACATGCAATGACTCTAGTGGTTCATCCATGTGTGGTTTGTGGAAATAACACACATGCAATGACTAGTGGTTGATCCATATGTGGTTTGTGGAAAGAACATACATGCAATGACCACTGGTGGATGCATGTGTGGTTTGTGGAAAAGAACATACATGCAATGACTCTAGTTCTGGTTTGTGGTTTTAGTATAAGAACAAACATGCAATGACTCTAGTTGGTGATCCATGTGTGATTTGTGGAAAGAACACACATGCAATGACTAGTGGTTGATCCATATGTGGTTTGTGGAAAAACACACATGCAATAACTCTAGTGGTTGATCCATGTTTGTTTGTGGAAATAACACACATGCAATGACTCTAGTGGTTGATCCATGTGTGGTTTGTGAAAACAACACACATGCAATGACCCTGGTGGATCCATGTGTGGTTTTTGGAAATAACACACATGCAATGACTCTAGTGGTTGATCCATGTGTGGTTTGTGTAAATAACACACATGCAATGACTAGTGGTATATCCATATGTGGTTTGTCAAAAGAACACACATGCAATGACCACTGGTTGATCCATGAGTGGTTTATTGAAAAGAACACACATGCAATGACTCTAGTGCTGGTTTGTGGTTTTAGTATAAGAACACACATGTAATGACTCTAGTGGTTGATCCATGTGTGGTTTGTGGAAAGAACACACATGCAATGACTGTGGTTGATCCATGTGTGGTTTGTGGAAAGAACACACATGCAATGACCACTGGTGGATCCATGTGTGGTTTGTAGAAAAGAACACACATGCAATGACGCTAGTACTGGTTTGTGGTTTTAGTATAAGAACACACATGCAATGACTCTAGTGGTTTATCCATGTGTGTTTTGTGGAAAGAACACACATGCAATGACTCCGGTTGATCTATTTGTGGTTTGTGGAAAGAACACACATGCAATGACCACTGGTGGATCCATGTGTGGTTTGTGGAAAAGAACACACATGCAATGACTCTAGTACTGGTTTGTGGTTTTAGTATAAGAACACACATGCAATTACTCTAGTGGTTGATCCATGTGTGGTTTGTGGAAATAACACACATGCAATGACTCTAGTGTTTGATCCATGTGTGGTTTGTGAAAAGAACACACATGCAATGACTCTAGTACTGGTTTGTGGTTTTAGTATAAGAACACACATGCAATTACTCTAGTGGTTGATCCATGTGTGGTTTGTGGAAATAACACACATGCAATGACTCTACTGGTTGATCCATGTGTGGTTTGTAGAAATAACACACATGCAATGACTCTAGTGGTTGATCCACGTGTGGTTTGTGGAAAGAACACACATGCAATGACCACTGGTGGATCCATGTGTGGTTTGTGGAAAAGAACACACATGCAATGACTCTAGTGGTTGATCCATGTTTGTTTGTGGAAATAACACACATGCAATGACTCTAGTGGTTGATCCATGTGTGGTTTGTGAAAAGAACACACATGCAATGACTATAGTGTTGGTTTTAGTATAAGAACACACATGCAATGACTCTAGTGGTTGATCCATGTGTGGTTTGTGGAAATAACACACATGCAATGACTAGTGGTTGATCCATATGTCGTTTGTGGAAAGAACACACATGCAATGACCACTGGTGGATGCATGTGTGGTTTGTGGAAAAGAACACATATGCAATGACTCTAGTGCTGGCTTGTGGTTTTAGTATAAGAACAAACATGCAATGACTCTAGTTGTTGATCCATGTGTGGTTTGTGGAAAGAACAAACATGCAATGACTCTGGTTGATCCATGTGTGGTTTGTGGAAAGAACACACATGCAATGACCACTGGTGGATCCATGTGTGGTTTGTGGAAAAGAACACACATGCAATGACTCTAGTACTGGTTTGTGGTTTTAGTATAAGAACACACATGCAATGACTCTAGTGGTTGATCCAAGTGTCGTTTGTGGAAATAACACACATGCAATGACCCTAGTGGTTGATCCATGTGTGGTTTGTGGAATGAACACACATGCAATGACCACTGGTGGATCTATGTGTGGTTTGTGGAAAAGAACACACATGCAATGACTCTAGTGGTTGATCCATGTTTGTTTGTGGAAATAACACACATGCAATGACTCTAGTGGTTGATCCATGTGTGGTTTGTGAAAAGAACACACCTGCAATGACTCTAGCATTGGTTTTAGTATAAGAACACACATGCAATGACTCTAGTGGTTGATCCATGTGTGGTTTGTGGAAATAACACATATGCAATGACTCTAGTGGTTGATCCATGTGTGGTTTGTGGAAAGAACACACATGCAATGACTGTAATGGGTCCACATGTGGTTTGTGGAAAGAACACACATGCAATGACCACTGGTTGATCCATAAGTTGTTTGTGGAAAAGAATACACATGCAATGAGTAGTGGATCCATGTGTGGTTTGTGGAAAAGAACAAACATGCAATGACTCTAGTGGTTGATCCATGTGTGGTTTGTGGAAAGAACACACATGCAATGACTCTGGTTGATCCATGTGTGATTTGTTGAAAGAACACACATGCAATGACCACTGGTGGATCCATGTGTGGTTTGTGGAAAAGAACACACATGCAATGACTCTAGTACTGGTTTGTGGTTTTAGTATAAGAACACACATGCAATGACTCTAGTGGTTGATCCATGTGTGGTTTGTGGAAATAACACACATACAATGACTCCAGTGATCGATCCATGTGTGGTTTGTGGAAAGAATACACATGCAATGACGAGTGGTGGATCCATGTGTGATTTGAGGAAAGAACACACATGCAATGACTCTAGTGGTTGATCCATGTGTGGTTTGTGGAAAGAACACACATGCAATGACCACTTGTGGATCCATGTGTGGTTTGTGGAAAAGAACACACATGCAATGAATCTAGTGGTTGATCCATGTTTGTTTGTGGAAATAACACACATGCAATGACTCTAGTGGTTGATCCATGTGTGGTTTGTGAAAAGAACACACATGCAATGACTGTGGTTGCTCCATGTGTGGTTTGTAGAAATAACACACATGCAATGACTCTAGTGGTTGATCCACGTGTGGTTTGTGGAAAGAACACACATGCAATGACCACTAGTGGATCCATGTGTGGTTTGTGGAAAAGAACACACATGCAATGAATCTAGTGGTTGATCCATGTTTGTTTGTGGAAATAACACACGTGCAATGACTCTAGTGGTTAATCCATGTGTGGTTTGTGAAAAGAACACACATGCAATGACTCTAATGGTGGTTTTAGTATAAGAACACACAAGCAATGACTCTAGTGGTTGATCCATGTGTGGTTTGTGGAAATAACACACATGCAATGACCACTGGTGGATCCATATGTGGTTTGTGGAAAAGAACACGCATTCAATGACTCTAGTGCTGGTTTATGGTTTTAGTATAAGAACAAACATGCAATGACTCTAGTGGTTGATCCATGTGTGGTTTGTGGAAAGAACACACATGCAATGACTCTGGTTGATCCTTGTGTGGTTTGTGGAAAGAACACACATGCAATGACCACTGGTGGATCCATGTGTGGTTTGTGGAAAAGAACACACATGCAATGACTCTAGTACTGGTTTTTGGTTTTAGTATAAGAACACACATGCAATGACTCTAGTGGTTGATCCATGTGTGGTTTGAGGAAATAACACACATGCAATGACTCTAGTGGTTGATCCATGTGTGGTTTGTGGAAAGAACACACATGCAATGACCACTGGTGGATCCATGTGTGTTTGTGGAAAAGAACACACATGCAATGACTCTAGTGGTTGATCCATGTTTGTTTGTGGAAATAACACACATGCAATGACTCTAGTGGTTGATCCATGTGTGGTTTGTGAAAAGAACACACATGCAATGACTCTAGTGTTGGTTTTAGTATAAGAACACACAAGCAATGACTCTAGTGGTTGATCCATGTGTGGTTTGTGGAAATAACACACATGCAATTACCACTGGTTGATCCATAAGTTCTTTGTGGAAAATAACACACATGCAATGAGTCTAGTGGATCCATGTGTGGTTTGTGGAAAAGAACAAACATGCAATGACTCCAGTGGTTGATCCATGTGTGGTTTGTGGGAAGAACACACATGCAATGACTCTGGTTGATCCATGTGTGGTTTGTGGAAAGAACACACATGCAATGACCACTGGTGGATCCATGTGTGGATTCTGGAAAAGAACACACAAGCAATGACTCTAGTACTGGTTTTTGGTTTTAGTATAAGAAGACACATGCAATGACTCTAGTGGTTGAGCCATGTGTGGTTTGTGGAAATAACACACATACAATGACTCTAGTGGTCGATCCATGTGTGGTTTGTGGAAAGAACACACATGCAATGACTCTAGTGGTTGATCCATGTGTGGTTTGTGGAAAGAACACACATGCAATGACCACTGGTGGATCCATGTGTGGTTTGTGGAAAAGAACACACATGCAATGACTCTAGTGGTTGATCCATGTTTGTTTGTGGAAATAACACACATGCAATGACTCTAGTGGTTGATCCATGTGTGGTTTGTGAAAAGAACACACATGCGATGACTCTGGTTGATCCATGTGAGGTTTGTAGAAATTACACACATGCAATGACTCTAGTGGTTGATCCACGTGTGGTTTGTGGAAAGAACACACATGCAATGACCACTGGTGGATCCATGTGTGGTTTGTGAAAAAGAACACACATGCAATGACTCTAGTGGTTAATCCATGTTTGTTTGTGGAAATAACACACGTGCAATGACTCTAGTGGTTGATCCATGTGTGGTTTGTGAAAAGAACACACATGCAATGACTCTAGTGTTGATTTTATTATAAGAACACACATGCAATGACTCTAGTGGTTGATCCATGTGTGGTTTGTGGAAATAACACACATGCAATGACTAGTGGTTGATCCATATGTGGTTTGTCGAAAGAACACACATGCAATGACCACTGGTCGATCCATATGTGGTTTGTGGAAAAGAACACACATTCAATGACTAGTGCTGGTTTGTGGTTTTAGTATAAGAACAAACATGCAATGACTCTAGTGCTGGTTTGTGGTTTTAGTATAAGAAAAAACATGCAATGACTCTAGTTGTTTATCCATGTGTAGTTTGTGGAAAGAACACACATGCAATGACTCTGGTTGATCCATGTGTGGTTTGTGGAAAGAACACACATGCAATGACCACTGGTGGATCCATGTGTGGTTTGTGGAGAAGAACACACGTGCAATGACTCTAGTACTGGTTTGTGGTTTTAGTATAAGGACACACATGCAATGACTCTAGTGGTTGATCCATGTGTGGTTTGTGGAAATAACACACATACAATGACTCTAGTGGTTGATCCATGTGTGGTTTGTGGAAAGAACACACATGCAATGACCACTGGTGGATCCATGTGTGGTTTGTGGAAAAGAACACACATGCAATGACTCTAGTACCGGTTTGTGGTTTTAGTATAAGAACACACATGCAATGACTCTAGTGGTTGATCCATGTGTGGTTTGTGGAAATAACACACATGCAATGCCTCTAGTGGTCGATCCATGTGTGGTTTGTGGAAAGAACACACATGCAATGACCACTGGTGGATCCATGTGTGGTTTGTGGAAAAAAACACACATGCAATGACTCTAGTGGTTGATCCATGATTTTTTGTGGAAATAACACGCATGCAATGACCCTAGTGGTTGATCCATGTGTGGTTTGTGAAAAGAACACACCTGCGATGACTCTAGTGTTGGTTTTAGTGTAAGAACACACATGCAATGACTCTAGTGGTTGATCCATGTGTAGTTTGTGGAAATAACACATATGCAATGACTCTAGTGGTTGATCCATGTGTGGTTTGTGGAAATAACACACATGAAATGACTGTAATGGGTCCACATGTGGTTTGTGGAATGAACACACATGCAATGACCAATGGTTGATCCATAAGTTGTTTGTGGAAAAGAACACACATGTAATGAGTCTAGTGGATCCATGTGTGGTTTGTGGAAAAGAACAAACACCCAATGACTCTAGTGCTTGATCCATGTGTGGTTTGTGGAAAGAACACACATGCAATGACTCTGGTTAATCCATGTGTGGTTTGTGGAAAGAACACACATGCAATGACCACTGGTGGATCCATGTGTGGTTTGTGGAAAAGAACACACATGCAATGACTCTAGTACTGGCTTGTGGTTTTAGTATAAGGACACACATGCAATGACTCTAGTGGTTGATCCATGTGTGGTTTGTGGAAATAACACACATACAATGACTCTAGTGGTCGATCCATGTGTGGTTTGTGGAAAGAACACACATGCAATGACCACTGGTGGATCAATGTGTGGTTTGTGGAAAGAACACACATGCAATGACTCTAGTGGTTGATCCATGTGTGGTTTGTGGAAATAACACACATACAATAACTCTAGTGGTCGATCCATGTGTGGTTTGTGGAAAGAACACACATGCAATGACTCTAGTGGTTGATCCATGTGTGGTTTGTGGAAAGAACACATATGCAATGACCACTGGTGGATCCATGTGTGGTTTGTGGAAAAGAACACACATGCAATGACTCTAGTGGTTGATCCATGTTTGTTTGTGTAAATAACACACATGCAATGACTCTAGTGGTTGATCCGTGTGTGGTTTGTGGAAAGAACACACATGCAATGACTCTGGTTGATCCAGGTGAGGTTTGTAGAAATTACACACATGCAATGACTCTAGTGGTTGATCCACGTGTGGTTTGTGGAAAGAACACACATGCAATGACCACTGGTGGATCCAGGTGTGGTTTGTCGAAAGAACACACATGCAATGACCACTGGTCGATCCATATGTGGTTTGTGGAAAAGAACACAGATTCAATGACTAGTGCTGGTTTGTGGTTTTAGTATAAGAACAAACATGCAATGACTCTAGTGCTGGTTTGTGGTTTTAGTATAAGAACACACATGCAATGACTCTAGTTGTTTATCCATGTGTAGTTTGTGGAAAGAACACACATGCAATGACTCTGGTTGATCCATGTGTGGTTTGTGGAAAGAACACACATGCAATGACCACTGGTGGATCCATGTGTGGTTTGTGGAAAAGAACACACATGCAATGACTCTAGTGGTTGATCCATGTTTGTTTGTGGAAATAACACACGTGCAATGACTCTAGTGGTTGATCCATGTGTGGTTTGTGAAAAGAACACACATGCAATGACTCTAATGGTGGTTTTAGTATAAGAACACACATGCAATGACTCTAGTGGTTGATCCATGTGTGGTTTGTGGAAATAACACACATGCAATGACCACTGGTGGATCCATATGTGGTTTGTGGAAAAGAACACGCATTCAATGACTCTAGTGCTGGTTTGTGGTTTTAGTATAAGAACAAACATGCAATGACTCTAGTGGTTGATCCATGTATGGTTTGTGGAAAGAACACACATGCAATGACTCTGGTTGATCCATGTGTGGTTTGTGGAAAGAACACACATGCAATGACCACTGGTGGATCCATGTGTGGTTTATGGAAAAGAACACACATGCAATGACTCTAGTACTGGTTTTTGGTTTTAGTATAAGAACACACATGCAATGACTGTAGTGGTTGATCCATGTGTGGTTTGAGGAAATAACACACATGCAATGACTCTAGTGGTTGATCCATGTGTGGTTTGTGGAAAGAACACACATGCAATGACCACTGGTGGATCCATGTGTGTTTGTGGAAAAGAACACACATGCAATGACTCTAGTGGTTGATCCATGTTTGTTTGTGGAAATAACACACATGCAATGACTCTAGTGGTTGATCCATGTGTGGTTTGTGAAAAGAACACACATGCAATGACTCTAGTGTTGGTTTTAGTATAAGAACACACAAGCAATGACTCTAGTGGTTGATCCATGTGTGGTTTGTGGAAATAACACACATGCAATTACCACTGGTTGATCCATAAGTTCTTTGTGGAAAAGAACACACATGCAATGAGTCTAGTGGATCCATGTGTGGTTTGTGGAAAAGAACAAACATGCAATGACTCTAGTGGTTGATCCATGTGTGGTTTGTGGTAAGAACACACATGCAATGACTCTGGTTGATCCATGTGTGGTTTGTGGAAAGAACACACATGCAATGACCACTGGTGGATCCATGTGTGGATTGTGGAAAAGAACACACAAGCAATGACTCTAGTACTGGTTTTTGGTTTTAGTATAAGAAGACACATGCAATGACTCTAGTGGTTGATCCATGTGTGGTTTGTGGAAATAACACACATACAATGACTCTAGTGGTCGATCCATGTGTGGTTTGTGGAAAGAACACACATGCAATGACTCTAGTGGTTGATCCATGTGTGGTTTGTGGAAAGAACACACATGCAATGACCACTGGTGGATCCATGTGTGGTTTGTGGAAAAGAACACACATGCAATGACTCTAGTGGTTGATCCATGTTTGTTTGTGGAAATAACACACATGCAATGACTCTAGTGGTTGATCCATGTGTGGTTTGTGAAAAGAACACACATGCGATGACTCTAGTTTATCCATGTGAGGTTTGTAGAAATTACACACGTGCAATGACTCTAGTGGTTGATCCACGTGTGGTTTGTGGAAAGAACGCACATGCAATGACCACTGGTGGATCCATGTGTGGTTTGTGGAAAAGAACACACATGCAATGAATCTAGTGGTTGATCCATGTTTGTTTGTGGAAATAACACACGTGCAATGACTCTAGTGGTTGATCCATGTGTGGTTTGTGAAAAGAACACACATGCAATGACTCTACTGGTGGTTTTATTATAAGAACACACATGCAATGACTCTATTGGTTGATCCATGTGTGGTTTGTGGAAATAACACACATGCAATGACCACTGGTGGATCCATATGTGGTTTGTGGAAAAGAACATGCATTCAATGACTCTAGTGCTGGTTTGTGGTTTTAGTATAAGAACAAACATGCAATGACTCTAGTGGTTGATCCATGTGTGGTTTGTGGAAAGAACACACATGCAATGACTCTGGTTGATCCATGTGTGGTTTGTGGAAAGAACACACATGCAATGACCACTGGTGGATCCATGTGTGGTTTGTGAAAAAGAACACACATGCAATGACTCTAGTACTGGTTTTTGGTTTTAGTATAAGAACACACATGCAATGACTCTAGTGGTTGATCCATGTGTGGTTTGAGGAAATAACACACATGCAATGACTCTAGTGGTTGATCCATGTGTGGTTTGTGGAAAGAACACACATGCAATGACCACTGGTGGATCCATGTGTGTTTGTGGAAAAGAACACACATGAAATGACTCTAGTGGTTGATCCATGTTTGTTTGTGGAAATAACACACATGCAATGACTCTAGCGGTTGATCCATGTGTGGTTTGTGAAAAGAACACACATGCAATGACTCTAGTGTTGGTTTTAGTATAAGAACACACAAGCAATGACTCTAGTGGTTGATCCATGTGTGGTTTGTGGAAATAACACACATGCAATTACCACTGGTTGATCCATAAGTTCTTTGTGGAAAAGAACACACATGCAATGAGTCTAGTGGATCCATGTGTGGTTTGTCGAAAAGAACAAACATGCAATGACTCTAGTGGTTGATCCATGTGTGGTTTGTGGAAAGAACACACATGCAATGACTCTGGTTGATCCATGTGTGGTTTGTGGAAAGAACACACATGCAATGACCACTGGTGGATCCATGTGTGGATTGTGGAAAAGAACACAAAGTAATGACTCTAGTACTGGTTTTTGGTTTTAGTATAAGAACACACATGCAATGACTCTAGTGGTTGATCCATGTGTGGTTTGTGGAAATAACACACATACAATGACTCTAGTGGTCGATCCATGTGTGGTTTGTGGAAAGAACACACATGCAATGACTCTAGTGGTTGATCCATGTGTGGTTTGTGGAAAGAACACACATGCAATGACCACTGGTGGATCCATGTGTGGTTTGTGGAAAAGAACACACATGCAATTACTCTAGTGGTTGATCCATGTTTGTTTGTGGAAATAACACACATGCAATGACTCTAGTGGTTGATCCATGTGTGGTTTGTGAAAAGAACACACATGCGATGACTCTGGTTGATCCATGTGAGGTTTGTAGAAATTACACACATGCAATGACTCTAGTGGTTGATCCACGTGTGGTTTGTGGAAAGAACACACATGCAATGACCACTGGTGGATCCATGTGTGGTTTGTGAAAAAGAACACACATGCAATGACTCTAGTGGTTAATCCATGTTTGTTTGTGGAAATAACACACGTGCAATGACTCTAGTGGTTGATCCATGTGTGGTTTGTGAAAAGAACACACATGCAATGACTCTAGTGTTGATTTTATTATAAGAACACACATGCAATGACTCTAGTGGTTGATCCATGTGTGGTTTGTGGAAATAACACACATGCAATGACTAGTGGTTGATCCATATGTGGTTTGTCGAAAGAACACACATGCAATGACCACTGGTCGATCCATATGTGGTTTGTGGAAAAGAACACACATTCAATGACTAGTGCTGGTTTGTGGTTTTAGTATAAGAACAAACATGCAATGACTCTAGTGCTGGTTTGTGGTTTTAGTATAAGAAAAAACATGCAATGACTCTAGTTGTTTATCCATGTGTAGTTTGTGGAAAGAACACACATGCAATGACTCTGGTTGATCCATGTGTGGTTTGTGGAAAGAACACACATGCAATGACCACTGGTGGATCCATGTGTGGTTTGTGGAGAAGAACACACATGCAATGACTCTAGGTTTTAGTATAAGGACACACATGCAATGACTCTAGTGGTTGATCCATGTGTGGTTTGTGGAAATAACACACATACAATGACTCTAGTGGTTGATCCATGTGTGGTTTGTGGAAAGAACACACATGCAATGACCACTGGTGGATCCATGTGTGGTTTGTGGAAAAGAACACACATGCAATGACTCTAGTACCGGTTTGTGGTTTTAGTATAAGAACACACATGCAATGACTCTAGTGGTTGATCCATGTGTGGTTTGTGGAAATAACACACATGCAATGCCTCTAGTGGTCGATCCATGTGTGGTTTGTGGAAAGAACACACATGCAATGACCACTGGTGGATCCATGTGTGGTTTGTGGAAAAAAACACACATGCAATGACTCTAGTGGTTGATCCATGATTTTTTGTGGAAATAACACGCATGCAATGACCCTAGTGGTTGATCCATGTGTGGTTTGTGAAAAGAACACACCTGCGATGACTCTAGTGTTGGTTTTAGTGTAAGAACACACATGCAATGACTCTAGTGGTTGATCCATGTGTAGTTTGTGGAAATAACACATATGCAATGACTCTAGTGGTTGATCCATGTGTGGTTTGTGGAAATAACACACATGAAATGACTGTAATGGGTCCATATGTGGTTTGTGGAATGAACACACATGCAATGACCAATGGTTGATCCATAAGTTGTTTGTGGAAAAGAACACACATGTAATGAGTCTAGTGGATCCATGTGTGGTTTGTGGAAAAGAACAAACACCCAATGACTCTAGTGCTTGATCCATGTGTGGTTTGTGGAAAGAACACACATGCAATGACTCTGGTTAATCCATGTGTGGTTTGTGGAAAGAACACACATGCAATGACCACTGGTGGATCCATGTGTGGTTTGTGGAAAAGAACACACATGCAATGACTCTAGTACTGGCTTGTGGTTTTAGTATAAGGACACACATGCAATGACTCTAGTGGTTGATCCATGTGTGGTTTGTGGAAATAACACACATACAATGACTCTAGTGGTCGATCCATGTGTGGTTTGTGGAAAGAACACACATGCAATGACCACTGGTGGATCAATGTGTGGTTTGTGGAAAGAACACACATGCAATGACTCTAGTGGTTGATCCATGTGTGGTTTGTGGAAATAACACACATACAATAACTCTAGTGGTCGATCCATGTGTGGTTTGTGGAAAGAACACACATGCAATGACTCTAGTGGTTGATCCATGTGTGGTTTGTGGAAAGAACACATATGCAATGACCACTGGTGGATCCATGTGTGGTTTGTGGAAAAGAACACACATGCAATGACTCTAGTGGTTGATCCATGTTTGTTTGTGTAAATAACACACATGCAATGACTCTAGTGGTTGATCCATGTGTGGTTTGTGGAAAGAACACACATGCAATGACTCTGGTTGATCCAGGTGAGGTTTGTAGAAATTACACACATGCAATGACTCTAGTGGTTGATCCACGTGTGGTTTGTGGAAAGAACACACATGCAATGACCACTGGTGGATCCAGGTGTGGTTTGTCGAAAGAACACACATGCAATGACCACTGGTCGATCCATATGTGGTTTGTGGAAAAGAACACAGATTCAATGACTAGTGCTGGTTTGTGGTTTTAGTATAAGAACAAACATGCAATGACTCTAGTGCTGGTTTGTGGTTTTAGTATAAGAACATACATGCAATGACTCTAGTTGTTTATCCATGTGTAGTTTGTGGAAAGAACACACATGCAATGACTCTGGTTGATCCATGTGTGGTTTGTGGAAATAACACACATGCAATGACTAGTGGTTGATCCATATGTGGTTTGTCGAAAGAACACAAATGCAATGACCACTGGTCGATCCATATGTGGTTTGTCGAAAAGAACACAGATTCAATGACTACTGCTAGTTTGTGGTTTTAGTATAAGAACAAACATGCAATGACTCTAGTGCTGGTTTGTGGTTTTAGTATAAGAACAAACATGCAATGACTCTAGTTGTTTATCCATGTGTAGTTTGTGGAAAGAACACACATGCAATGACTCTGGTTGATCCATGTGTGGTTTGTGGAAAGAACACACATGCAATGACCACTGGTGGATCCATGTGTGGTTTGTGGAAAAGAACACACATGCAATGACTCTAGTGGTTGATCCATGTTTGTTTGTGGAAATAACACACGTGCAATGACTCTAGTGGTTGATCCATGTGTGGTTTGTGAAAAGAACACACATGCAATGACTCTAATGGTGGTTTTAGTATAAGAACACACATGCAATGACTCTAGTGGTTGATCCATGTGTGGTTTGTGGAAATAACACACATGCAATGACCACTGGTGGATCCATATGTGGTTTGTGGAAAAGAACACGCATTCAATGACTCTAGTGCTGGTTTGTGGTTTTTGTATAAGAACAAACATGCAATGACTCTAGTGGTTGATCCATGTATGGTTTGTGGAAAGAACACACATGCAATGACTCTGGTTGATCCATGTGTGGTTCGTGGAAAGAACACACATGCAATGACCACTGGTGGATCCATGTGTGGTTTATGGAAAAGAACACACATGCAATGACTCTAGTACTGGTTTTTGGTTTTAGTATAAGAACACACATGCAATGACTCTAGTGGTTGATCCATGTGTGGTTTGAGGAAATAACACACATGCAATGACTCTAGTGGTTGATCCATGTGTGGTTTGTGGAAAGAACACACATGCAATGACCACTGGTGGATCCATGTGTGTTTGTGGAAAAGAACACACATGCAATGACTCTAGTGGTTGATCCATGTTTGTTTGTGGAAATAACACACATGCAATGACTCTAGTGGTTGATCCATGTGTGGTTTGTGAAAAGAACACACATGCAATGACTCTAGTGTTGGTTTTAGTATAAGAACACACAAGCAATGACTCTAGTAGTTGATCCATGTGTGGTTTGTGGAAATAACACACATGCAATTACCACTGGTTGATCCATAAGTTCTTTGTGGAAAAGAACACACATGCAATGAGTCTAGTGGATCCATGTGTGGTTTGTGGAAAAGAACAAACATGCAATGACTCTAGTGGTTGATCCATGTGTGGTTTGTGGTAAGAACACACATGCAATGACTCTGGTGGATCCATGTGTGGATTGTGGAAAAGAACACACAAGCAATGACTCTAGTACTGGTTTTTGGTTTTAGTATAAGAACACACATGCAATGACTCTAGTGGTTGATCCATGTGTGGTTTGTGGAAATAACACACATACAATGACTCTAGTGGTCGATCCATGTGTGGTTTGTGGAAAGAACACACATGCAATGACTCTAGTGGTTGATCCATGTGTGGTTTGTGGAAAGAACACACATGCAATGACCACTGGTGGATCCATGTGTGGTTTGTGGAAAAGAACACACATGCAATGACTCTAGTGGTTGATCCATGTTTGTTTGTGGAAATAACACACGTGCAATGACTCTAGTGGTTGATCCATGTGTGGTTCGTGAAAAGAACACACATGCAATGACTCTAATGGTGGTTTTAGTATAAGAACACACATGCAATGACTCTAGTGGTTGATCCATGTGTGGTTTGTGGAAATAACACACATGCAATGACCACTGGTGGATCCATATGTGGTTTGTGGAAAAGAACACGCATTCAATGACTCTAGTGCTGGTTTGTGGTTTTAGTATAAGAACAAACATGCAATGACTCTAGTGGTTGATCCATGTATGGTTTGTGGAAAGAACACACATGCAATGACTCTGGTTGATCCATGTGTGTTTTGTGGAAAGAACACACATGCAATGACCACTGGTGGATCCATGTGTGGTTTGTGGAAAAGAACACACATGCAATGACTCTAGTACTGGTTTTTGGTTTTAGTATAAGAACACACATGCAATGACTCTAGTGGTTGATCCATGTGTGGTTTGAGGAAATAACACACATGCAATGACTCTAGTGGTTGATCCATGTGTGGTTTGTGGAAAGAACACACATGCAATGACCACTGGTGGATCCATGTGTGTTTGTGGAAAAGAACACACATGCAATGACTCTAGTGGTTGATCCATGTTTGTTTGTGGAAATAACACACATGCAATGACTCTAGTGGTTGATCCATGTGTGGTTTGTGAAAAGAACACACATGCAATGACTCTAGTGTTGGTTTTAGTATAAGAACACACAAGCAATGACTCTAGTGGTTGATCCATGTGTGGTTTGTGGAAATAACACACATGCAATTACCACTGGTTGATCCATAAGTTCTTTGTGGAAAAGAACACACATGCAATGAGTCTAGTGGATCCATGTGTGGTTTGTGGAAAAGAACAAACATGCAATGACTCTAGTGGTTGATCCATGTGTGGTTTGTGGTAAGAACACACATGCAATGACTCTGGTTGATCCATGTGTGGTTTGTGGAAAGAACACACATGCAATGACCACTGGTGGATCCATGTGTGGATTGTGGAAAAGAACACACAAGCAATGACTCTAGTACTGGTTTTTGGTTTTAGTATAAGAACACACATGCAATGACTCTAGTGGTTGATCCATGTGTGGTTTGTGGAAATAACACACATACAATGACTCTAGTGGTCGATCCATGTGTGGTTTGTGGAAAGAACACACATGCAATGACTCTAGTGGTTGATCCATGTGTGGTTTGTGGAAAGAACACACATGCAATGACCACTGGTGGATCCATGTGTGGTTTGTGGAAAAGAACACACATGCAATGACTCTAGTGGTTGATCCATGTTTGTTTGTGGAAATAACACACATGCAATGACTCTAGTGGTTGATCCATGTGTGGTTTGTGAAAAGAACACACATGCGATGACTCTGGTTGATCCATGTGAGGTTTGTAGAAATTACACACATGCAATGACTCTAGTGGTTGATCCACGTGTGGTTTGTGGAAAGAACACACATGCAATGACCACTGGTGGATCCATGTGTGGTTTGTGGAAAAGAACACACATGCAATGACTCTAGTGGTTAATCCATGTTTTTTTGTGGAAATAACACACGTGCAATGACTCTAGTGGTTGATCCATGTGTGGTTTGTGAAAATAACACACATGCAATGACTCTAGTGTTGATTTTAGTATAAGAACACACATGCAATGACTCTAGTGGTTGATCGATGTGTGGTTTGTGGAAATAACACACATGCAATGACTAGTGGTTGATCCATATTTGGTTTGTCGAAAGAACACACATGCAATGACCACTGGTCGATCCATATGTGGTTTGTGGAAAAGAACACACATTCAATGACTAGTGCTGGTTTGTGGTTTTAGTATAAGGACAAACATGCAATGACTCTAGTGCTGGTTTGTGGTTTTAGTATAAGAACAAACATGCAATGACTCTAGTTGTTTATCCATGTGTAGTTTGTGGAAAGAACACACATGCAATGACTCTGGTTGATCCATGTGTGGTTTGTGGAAAGAACACACATGCAATGACCACTGGTGGATCCATGTGTGGTTTGTGGAAAATTACACACATGCAATGACTCTAGTACTGGTTTGTGGTTTTAGTATAAGGACACACATGCAATGACTCTAGTGGTTGATCCATGTGTGGTTTGTGGAAATAACACACATACAATGACTCTAGTGGTTGATCCATGTGTGGTTTGTGGAAAGAACACACATGCAATGACCACTGGTGGATCCATGTGTGGTTTGTGGAAAAGAACACACATGCAATGACTCTAGGACTGGTTTGTGGTTTTAGTATAAGAACACACATGCAATGACTCTAGTGGTTGATCCATGTGTGGTTTGTGGAAATAACACACATGCAATGACTCTAGTGGTCGATCCATGTGTGGTTTGTGGAAAGAACACACATGCAATGACCACTGGTGGATCCATGTGTGGTTTGTGGAAAAGAACACACATGCAATGACTCTAGTGGTTGATCCATGATTTTTTGTGCAAATAACACGCATGCAATGACCCTAGTGGTTGATCCATGTGTGGTTTGTGAAAAGAACACACCTGCAATGACTCTAGTGTTGGTTTTAGTGTAAGAACACACATGCAATCACTCTAGTGGTTGATCCATGTGTAGTTTGTGGAAATAACACATATGCAATGACTCTAGTGGTTGATACATGTGTGGTTTGTGGAAATAACACACATGAAATGACTGTAATGGGTCCACATGTGGTTTGTGGAACGAACACACATGCAATGACCACTGGTTGATCCATAAGTTGTTTGTGGAAAAGAACACACATGTAATGAGTGTAGTGGATCCATGTGTGGTTTGTGGAAAAGAACAAACATGCAATGACTCTAGTGCTTGATCCATGTGTGGTTTGTGGAAAGAACACACATGCAATGACCACTGGTGGATCCATGTGTGGATTGTGGAAAAGAACACACAAGCAATGACTCTAGTACTGGTTTTTGGTTTTAGTATAAGAACACACATGCAATGACTCTAGTGGTTGATCCATGTGTGGTTTGTGGAAATAACACACATACAATGACTCTAGTGGTCGATCCATGTGTGGTTTGTGGAAAGAACACACATGCAATGACTCTAGTGGTTGATCCATGTGTGGTTTGTGGAAAGAACACACATGCAATGACCACTGGTGGATCCATGTGTGGTTTGTGGAAAAGAACACACATGCAATGACTCTAGTGGTTGATCCATGTTTGTTTGTGGAAATAACACACATGCAATGACTCTAGTGGTTGATCCATGTGTGGTTTGTGAAAAGAACACAGATGCGATGACTCTGGTTGATCCATGTGAGGTTTGTAGAAATTACACACATGCAATGACTCTAGTGGTTGATCCACGTGTGGTTTGTGGAAAGAACACACATGCAATGACCACTGGTGGATCCATGTGTGGTTTGTGGAAAAGAACACACATGCAATGACTCTAGTGGTTAATCCATGTTTGTTTGTGGAAATAACACACGTGCAATGACTCTAGTGGTTGATCCATGTGTGGTTTGTGAAAAGAACACACATGCAATGACTCTAGTGTTGATTTTAGTATAAGAACACACATGCAATGACTCTAGTGGTTGATCGATGTGTGGTTTGTGGAAATAACACACATGCAATGACTAGTGGTTGATCCATATGTGGTTGGTCGAAAGAACACACATGCAATGACCACTGGTCGATCCATATGTGGTTTGTGGAAAAGAACACACATTCAATGACTAGTGCTGGTTTGTGGTTTTAGTATAAGAACAAACATGCAATGACTCTAGTGCTGGTTTGTGGTTTTAGTATAAGAACAAACATGCAATGACTCTAGTTGTTTATCCATGTGTAGTTTGTGGAAAGAACACACATGCAATGACTCTGGTTGATCCATGTGTGGTTTGTGGAAAGAACACACATGCAATGACCACTGGTGGATCCATGTGTGGTTTGTGGAAAATTACACACATGCAATGACTCTAGTACTGGTTTGTGGTTTTAGTATAAGGACACACATGCAATGACTCTAGTGGTTGATCCATGTGTGGTTTGTGGAAATAACACACATACAATGACTTTAGTGGTTGATCCATGTGTGGTTTGTGGAAAGAACACACATGCAATGACCACTGGTGGATCCATGTGTGGTTTGTGGAAAAGAACACACATGCAAAGACTCTAGTACTGGTTTGTGGTTTTAGTATAAGAACACACATGCAATGACTCTAGTGGTTGATCCATGTGTGGTTTGTGGAAATAACACACATGCAATGACTCTAGTGGTCGATCCATGTGTGGTTTGTGGAAAGAACACACATGCAATGACCACTGGTGGATCCATGTGTGGTTTGTGGAAAAGAACACACATGCAATGACTCTAGTGGTTGATCCATGATTTTTTGTGGAAATAACACGCATGCAATGACCCTAGTGGTTGATCCATGTGTGGTTTGTGAAAAGAACACACCTGCAATGACTCTAGTGTTGGTTTTAGTGTAAGAACACACATGCAATCACTCTAGTGGTTGATCCATGTGTAGTTTGTGGAAATAACACATATGCAATGACTCTAGTGGTTGATACATGTGTGGTTTGTGGAAATAACACACATGAAAAGACTGTAATGGGTCCACATGTGGTTTGTGGAACGAACACACATGCAATGACCACTGGTTGATCCATAAGTTGTTTTTGGAAAAGAACACACATGTAATGAGTCTAGTGGATCCATGTGTGGTTTCTGGAAAAGAACAAACATGCAATGACTCTAGTGCTTGATCCATGTGTGGTTTGTGGAAAGAACACACATGCAATGACTCTGGTTGATCCATGTGTGGTTTGTGGAAAGACCACACATGCAATGACCACTGGTGGATCCATGTGTGGTTTGTGGAAAAGAACACACATGCAATGACTCTAGTACTGGTTTGTGGTTTTAGTATAAGGACACACATGCAATGACTCTAGTGGTTGATCCATGTGTGGTTTGTGGAAATAACACACATACAATGACTCTAGTGGTCGATCCATGTGTGGTTTGTGGAAAGAACACACATGCAATGACCACTGGTGGATCAATGTGTGGTTTGTGGAAAGAACACACATGCAATGACTCTAGTGGTTGATCCATGTGTGGTTTGTGGAAATAACACACATACAATGACTCTAGTGGTCGATCCATGTGTGGTTTGTGGAAAGAACACACATGCAATGACTCTAGTGGTTGGTCTATGTGTGGTTTGTAGAAAGAACACCTATGCAATGACCACTGGTGGATCCATGTGTGGTTTGTGGAAAAGAACACACATGCAATGACTCTAGTGGTTGATCCATGTTTGTTTGTGGAAATAACACACATGCAATGACTCTAGTGGTTGATCCATGTGTGGTTTGTGAAAAGAACACACATGCAATGACTCTGGTTGATCCAGGTGAGGTTTGTAGAAATTACACACATGCAATGACTCTAGTGGTTGATCCACGTGTGGTTTGTGGAAAGAACACACATGCAATGACCACTGGTGGATCCATGTGTGGTTTGTCGAAAGAACACACATGCAATGACCACTGGTCGATCCATATGTGGTTTGTGGAAAAGAACACAGATTCAATGACTAGTGCTGGTTTGTGGTTTTAGTATAAGAACAAACATGCAATGACTCTAGTGCTGGTTTGTGGTTTTAGTATAAGAACAAACATGCAATGACTCTAGTTGTTTATCCATGTGTAGTTTGTGGAAAGAACACACATGCAATGACTCTGGTTGATCCATGTGTGGTTTGTGGAAATAACACACATGCAATGACTAGTGGTTGATCCATATGTGGTTTGTCGAAAGAACACACATGCAATGACCACTGGTCGATCCATATGTGGTTTATGGAAAAGAACACAGATTCAATGACTAGTGCTGGTTTGTGGTTTTAGTATAAGAACAAACATGCAATGACTCTAGTGCTGGTTTGTGGTTTTAGTATAAGAACAAACATGCAATGACTCTAGTTGTTTATCCATGTGTAGTTTGTGGAAAGAACACACATGCAATGACTCTGGTTGATCCATGTGTGGTTTGTGGAAAGAACACATATGCAATGACCACTGGTGGATCCATGTGTGGTTTGTGGAAAAGAACACACATGCAATGACTCTAGTACTGGTTTTTGGTTTTAGTATAAGAACACACATGCAATGACTCTAGTGGTTGATCCATGTGTGGTTTGAGGAAATAACACAGATGCAATGACTCTAGTGGTTGATCCATGTGTGTTTTGTGGAAAGAACACACATGCAATGACCACTGGTGGATCCATGTGTGTTTGTGGAAAAGAACACACATGCAATGACTCTAGTGGTTGATCCATGTTTGTTTGTGGAAATAACACACATGCAATGAGTCTAGTGGTTGATCCATGTGTGGTTTGTGAAAAGAACACACATGCAATGACTCTAGTGTTGGTTTTAGTATAAGAACACACAAGCAATGACTCTAGTGGTTGATCCATGTGTGGTTTGTGGAAATAACACACATGCAATTACCAGTGGTTGATCCATAAGTTCTTTGTGGAAAAGAACACACATGCAATGAGTCTAGTGGATCCATGTGTGGTTTGTGGAAAAGAACAAACATGCAATGACTCTAGTGGTTGATCCATGTGTGGTTTGTGGAAAGAACACACATGCAATGACTCTGGTTGATCCATGTGTGGTTTGTGGAAAGAACACACATGCAATGACCACTGGTGGATGCATGTGTGGATTGTGGAAAAGAACACACAAGCAATGACTCTAGTACTGGTTTTTGGTTTTAGTATAAGAAGACACATGCAATGACTCTAGTGGTTGATCCATGTGTGGTTTGTGGAAATAACACACATACAATGACTCTAGTGGTCGATCCATGTGTGGTTTGTGGAAAGAACACACATGCAATGACTCTAGTGGTTGATCCATGTGTGGTTTGTGGAAAGAACACACATGCAATGACCACTGGTGGATCCATGTGTGGTTTGTGGAAAAGAACACACATGCAATGACTCTAGTGGTTGATCCATGTTTGTTTGTGGAAATAACACACATGCAATGACTCTAGTGGTTGATCCATGTGTGGTTTGTGAAAAGAACACACATGCGATGACTCTGGTTGATCCATGTGAGGTTTGTAGAAATAACACACATGCAATGACTCTAGTGGTTGATCCACGTGTGGTTTGTGGAAAGAACACACATGCAATGACCACTGGTGGATCCATGTGTGGTTTGTGGAAAAGAACACACATGCAATGACTCTAGTGGTTAATCTATGTTTGTTTGTGGAAATAACACACGTGGAATGACTCTAGTGGTTGATCCATTTGTGGTTTGTGAAAAGAACACACATGCAATGACTCTAGTGTTGATTTTAGTATAAGAACACACATGCAATGACTCTAGTGGTTGATCCATGTGTGGTTTGTGGAAATAACACACATACAATGACTAGTGGTTGATCCATATGTGGTTTGTCGAAAGAACACACATGCAATGACCACTGGTCGATCCATATGTGGTTTGTGGAAAAGAACACACATTCAATGACTAGTGCTGGTTTGTGGTTTTAGTATAAGAACAAACATGCAATGACTCTAGTGCTGGTTTGTGGTTTTAGTATAAGAACAAACATGCAATGACTCTAGTTGTTTATCCATCTGTAGTTTGTGGAAAGAACACACATGCAATGACTCTGGTTGATCCATGTGTGGTTTGTGGAAAGAACACAGATGCAATGACCACTGGTGGATCCATGTGTGGTTTGTGGAAAAGAACACACATGCAATGACTCTAGTACTGGTTTGTGGTTTTAGTATAAGGACACACATGCAATGACTCTAGTGGTTGATCCATGTGTGGTTTGTGGAAATAACACACATACAATGACTCAAGTGGTTGATCCATGTGTGGTTTGTGGAAAGAACACACATGCAATGACCACTGGTGGATCCATGTGTGGTTTGTGGAAAAGAACACACATGCAATGACTCTAGTACTGGTTTGTGGTTTTAGTATAAGAACACACATGCAATGACTCTAGTGGTTGATACATGTGTTTTTTGTGGAAATAACACACATGCAATGACTCTAGTGGTCGATCCATGTGTGGTTTGTGGAAAGAACACACATGCAATGACCACTGGTGGATCCATGTGTGGTTTGTGGAAAAGAACACACATGCAATGACTCTAGTGGTTGATCCATGATTTTTTGCGGAAATAACACGCATGCAATGACCCTAGTGGTTGATCTATGTGTGGTTTGTGAAAAGAACACACCTACAATGACTCTAGTGTTGGTTTTAGTGTAAGAACACACATGCAATGACTCTAGTGGTTGATCCATGTGTAGTTTGTGGAAATAACACATATGCAATGACTCTAGTGGTTGATCCATGTGTGGTTTGTGGAAATAACACACATGAAATGACTGTAATGGGTCCACATGTGGTTTGTGGAACGAACACACATGCAATGACCACTGGTTGATCCATAAGTTGTTTGTGGAAAAGAACACACATGTAATGAGTCTAGTGGATCCATGTGTGGTTTGTGGAAAAGAACAAACATGCAATGACTCTAGTGCTTGATCCATGTGTGGTTTGTGGAAAGAACACACATGCAATGACTCTGGTTGATCCATGTGTGGTTTGTGGAAAGAACACACTTGCAATGACCACTGGTGGATCCATGTGTGGTTTGTGGAAAAGAACACACATGCGATGACTCTAGTACTGGTTTGTGGTTTTAGTATAAGGACACACATGCAATGACTCTAGTGGTTGATCCATGTGTGGTTTGTGGAAATAACACACATACAATGACTCTAGTGGTCGATCCATGTGTGGTTTGTGGAAAGAACACACATGCAATGACCACTGGTGGATCAATGTGTGGTTTGTGGAAAGAACACATATGCAATGACCCTAGTGGTTGATCCATGTGTGGTTTGTGGAAAAGAACACACATTCAATGACTAGTGCTGGTTTGTGGTTTTAGTATAAGAACAAACATGCAATGACTCTAGTGCTGGTTTGTGGTTTTAGTATAAGAACAAACATGCAATGACTCTAGTTGTTATCCATGTGTAGTTTGTGGAAAGAACACGAATGCAATGACTCTGGTTGATCCATGTGTGGTTTGTCGAAAGAACACAGATGCAATGACCACTGGTGGATCCATGTGTGGTTGGTGGAAAAGAACACACATGCAATGACTCTAGTACTGGTTTGTGGTTTTAGTATAAGGACACACATGCAATGACTCTAGTGGTTGATCCATGTGTGGTTTGTGGAAATAACACACATACAATGACTCAAGTGGTTGATCCATGTGTGGTTTGTGGAAAGAACACACATGCAATGACCACTGGTGGATCCATGTGTGGTTTGTGGAAAAGAACACACATGCAATGACTCTAGTACTGGTTTGTGGTTTTAGTATAATAACACACATGCAATGACTCTAGTGGTTGATACATGTGTTTTTTGTGGAAATAACACACATGCAATGACTCTAGTGGTCGATCCATGTGTGGTTTGTGGAAAGAACACACATGCAATGACCACTGGTGGATCCATGTGTGGTTTGTGGAAAAGAACACACATGCAATGACTCTAGTGGTTGATCCATGATTTTTTGTGGAAATAACACGCATGCAATGACCCTAGTGGTTGATCTATGTGTGGTTTGTGAAAAGAACACACCTGCAATGACTCTAGTGTTGGTTTTAGTGTAAGAACACACATGCAATGACTCTAGTGGTTGATCCATGTGTAGTTTGTGGAAATAACACATATGCAATGACTCTAGTGGTTGATCCATGTGTGGTTTGTGGAAATAACACACATGAAATGACTATAATGGGTCCACATGTGGTTTGTGGAACGAACACACATGCAATGACCACTGGTTGATCCATAAGTTGTTTGTGGAAAAGAACACACATGTAATGAGTCTAGTGGATCCATGTGTGGTTTGTGGAAAAGAACAAACATGCAATGACTCTAGTGCTTGATCCATGTGTGGTTTGTGGAAAGAACACACATGCAATGACTCTGGTTGATCCATGTGTGGTTTGTGGAAAGAACACACATGCAATGACCACTGGTGGATCCATGTGTGGTTTGTGGAAAAGAACACACATGCAATGACTCTAGTACTGGTTTGTGGTTTTAGTATAAGGACACACATGCAATGACTCTAGTGGTTGATCCATGTGTGGTTTGTGGAAATAACACACATACAATGACTCTAGTGGTCGATCCATGTGTGGTTTGTGGAAAGAACACACATGCAATGACCACTGGTGGATCAATGTGTGGTTTGTGGAAAGAACACACATGCAATGACTCTAGTGGTTGATCCATGTGTGGTTTGTGGAAAGAACACACATGCAATGACTCTAGTGGTTGATCCATGTGTGGTTTGTGGAAAGAACACATATGCAATGACCACTGGTGGATCCATGTGTGGTTTGTGGAAAAGAACACACATGTAATGACTCTAGTGGTTGATCCATGTTTGTTTGTGGAAATAACACACATGCAATGACTCTAGTGGTTGATCCATGTGTGGTTTGTGAAAAGAACACACATGCGATGACTCTGGTTGATCCAGGTGAGGTTTGTAGAAATTACACACATGCAATGACTCTAGTGATTGATCCACGTGTGGTTTGTGGAAAGAACACACATGCAATGACCACTGGTGGATCCATGTGTGGTTTGTCGAAATAACACACATGCAATGACCACTAGTCGATCCATATGTGGTTTGTGGAAAAGAACACAGATTCAATGACTAGTGCTGGTTTGTGGTTTTAGTATAAGAACAAACATGCAATGACTCTAGTGCTGGTTTGTGGTTTTAGTATAAGAACAAACATGCAATGACTCTAGTTGTTTATCCATGTGTAGTTTGTGGAAAGAACACACATGCAATGACTCTGGTTGATCCATGTGTGGTTTGTGGAAATAACACACATGCAATGACTAGTGGTTGATCCATATGTGGTTTGTCGAAAGAACACACATGCACTGACCACTGGTCGATCCATATGTGGTTTGTGGAAAAGAATAGAGATTCAATGACTAGTGCTGGTTTGTGGTTTTAGTATAAGAACAAACATGCAATGACTCTAGTGCTGGTTTGTGGTTTTAGTATAAGAACAAACATGCAATGACTCTAGTTGTTTATCCATGTGTAGTTTGTGGAAAGAACACACATGCAATGACTCTGGTTGATCCATGTGTGGTTTGTGGAAAGAACACACATGCAGTGACCACTGGTGGATCCATGTGTGGTTTGTGATAAAGAACATACATGCAATGACTCTAGTACTAGTTTGTGGTTTTAGTATAAGAACACACATGGAATGACTCTAGTGGTTGATCCATGTGTGGTTTGTGGAAATAACACACATGCAATGACTCTAGTGGTCGATCCATGTGTGGTTTGTGGAAAGAACACACATGCAATGACCACTGGTGGATCCATGTGTGGTTTGTGAAAAGAACACACCTGCAATGACTCTAGTGTTGGTTTTAGTGTAAGAACACACATGCAATGACTCTAGTGGTTGATCCATGTGTAGTTTGTGGAAATAACACATATGCAATGACTCTAGTGGTTGATCCATGTGTGGTTTGTGAAAAGAACACACATGCAATGACTCTAGTGTTGGTTTTAGTCTAAGAACACACATGCAATGACTCTAGTGGTTGATCCATGTGTGGTTTGTCGAAATAACACACATGCAATAACTAGTGGTTGATCCATATGTGGTTTCTGGAAAGAACACACATGCAATGACCACTGGTGGATCCATGTGTGGTTTTTGGAAACGAAGACACATGCAATGACTCTAGTGCTGGTTTATCGTTTTAGTATAAGAACAAACTTGCAATAACTCTAGTTGTTGATCCATGTGTGGTTTTTGGAAAGAACACACATGCAATGACTCTAGTGGTTGATCCATGTTTGTTTGTGGAAATAACACACATGCAATGACTCTAGTGGTTGATCCATCTGTGGTTTGTGAAAAGAACACACATGCAATGACTCTGGTTGATCCATGTGAGGTTTGTAGAAATTACACACATGCAATGACTCTAGTGGTTGATCCACGTGTGGTTTGTGGAAAGAACACACATGCAATGACCACTGGTGGATCCATGTGTGGTTTGTGGAAAAGAACACACATGCAATGACTCTAGTAATGGTTTGTGGTTTTAGTATAAGAACACACATGCAATGACTCTAGTGGTTGATCCATGTGTGGTTTGTGGAAATAACACACATACAATGACTCTAGTGGTCGATCCATGTGTGGTTTGTGGAAAGAACACACATGCAATAACCACTAGTGGATCCATGTGTTGTTTGTGGAAAGAACACACATGCAATGACTCTAGTGGTTGATCGATGTGTGGTTTGTGGAAATAACACACATGCAATGACCACTGCTGGATCCATGTGTTGTTTGTGGAAAGAACACACATGCAATGACTCTAGGGGTTGATCCATGTGTGGTTTGTGGAAAGAACACACATGCAATGACCACTGGTGGATCCATGTGTGGTTTGTGGAAAAGAACACACATGCAATGAATCTAGTTGTTGATCCATGTTTGTTTGTGGAAATAACACACATGCAATGAATCTAGTGGTTGATCCATGTGTGGTTTGTGAAAATAACACACATGCAATGACTCTGGTTGATCCATGTGTGGTTTGTGGAAATAACACACATGCAATGACTCTAGTGGTTGATCCATGTGTGGTTTGTGGAAAGAACACACATGCAATGACCACTGGTGGAGCCATGTGTGGTTTGTGGAAAAGAACACACATGCAATGACTCTAGTGGTTGATCCATGTTTGTTTGTGGAAATAACACACATGCAATGACTCTAGTGGTTGATCCATGTGTGGTTTGTGAAAAGAACACACATGCAATGAATCTAGTGTTGGTTTTAGTATAAGAACACACATGCAATGACTCTAGTGGTTGATCCATGTGTGGTTTGTGGAAATAACACACATGCAATGACTAGTGGTTGATCCATATGTGGTTTGTGGAAAGAACACACATGCAATGACCACTGGTGGATGCATGTGTGGTTTGTGGAAAAGAACACACATGCAATGACTCTAGTGCTGGCTTGTGGTTTTAGTATAAGAACAAACATGCAATGACTCTAGTTGTTGATCCATGTGTGGTTTGTGGAAAGAACACACATGCAATGACTAGTGGTTGATCCATATGTGATTTGTGGAAAGAACACACATGCAATGACCACTGGTGGATCCATGTGTGGTTTGTGGAAAAGAACACACATGCAATGACTCTAGTGCTGGTTTGTGGTTTTAGTATAAGAACACAAATGTAATGACTCTAGTGGTTAATCCATGTGTGGTTTGTGGAAAGAACACACATTCAATGACTCTGGTTGATCCATGTGTGGTTTGTGGAAAGAACACACATGCAATGACCACTGGTGGATCCATGTGTGGTTCGTGGAAAAGAACACACATGCAATAACGCTAGTACTGGTTTGTGGTTTTAGTATAAGAACACACATGTAATGACTCTAGTGGTTGATCCATGTGTGGTTTGTGGAAAGAACACACATGCAATGACCACTGGTGCATCCATGTATGGTTTGTGGAAAATAACACACATGCAATGAGTCTAGTTGATCCATGTGTGGTTTGTGGAAATAACACACATGCAATGACTCTATTGGTTGATCCATGTGTGGTTTGTGGAAAGAACACACATGCAATGACCACTGGTGAATCCATGTGTGGTTCCTGGAAAAGACCACACATGCAATGACTCTAGTTGTTGATCCATGTTTTTTTGTGGAAATAACACACGTGCAATGAATCTAGTGGTTGATCCATGTGTGGTTTGTGGAAAGAACACGTGTGTAATGACCACTGGTGGATCCATGTTGGTTTTAGTGTAAGAACACACATGCAATGACTCTAGTACTGGTTTGTGGTTTTAGTATAAGAACACACATGCAATGACTCTAGTGGTTGATCCATGTGTGGTTTGTGGAAGTAACACACATGCAATGACCACTGGTGAATGGTTTGTGGAAAGAACACACATGCAATGACTCTAGGGGTTGATCCATGTGTGGTTTGTGGAAAGAACACACATGCAATAACCACTGGTGGATCCATGTGTGGTTTGTGGAAAAGAACACACATGCAATGAATCTAGTGGTTGATCCATGTTTTTTTGTGGAAATAACACACATGCAATGACTCTAGTGGTTGATCTATGTGTGGTTTGTGAAAAGAACACACATGCAGTGACTCTGGTTGATCCATGTGTGGTTTGTGGAAATAACACACATGCAATGACTCTAGTGGTTGATCCATGTGTGGTTTGTGGAATGAACACACATGCAATGACCACTGGTGGACCCATGTGTGGTTTGTGGAAAAGAACACACATGCAATGACTCTAGTGGTTGATCCATGTTTGTTTGTGGAAATAACACACATGGAATGACTCTAGTGGTTGATCCATGTGTGGTTTGTGAAAAGAACACACATGCAATGACTCTAGTGTTGGTTTTAGTATAAGAACACACATGCAATGGCTCTAGTGGTTGATACATGTGTGGTTTGTGGAAAGAACACACATGCAATGACTCTAGTGGTTGATACATGTGTGGTTTGTGGAAAGAACACACATGCAATGACCACTGGTGGACCCATGTGTGGTTTGTGGAAGAGAACACACATGAAATGACTCTAGTGGTTGATCCATATTTGATTGTCGAAATAACACACATGAAATGACTCTAGTGGTTGATCCATGTGTGGTTTGTGAAAAGAACACACATGCAATGACTCTAGTGTTGGTTTTAGTATAAGAACACACATGCAGTGACTCTAGTGGTTGATCCATGTGTGGTTTGTGGAAATAACACACATGCAATGACTAGTGGTTGATCCATATGTGGTTTGTGGAAAGAACACACATGCAATGACCACTGGTGGATGCATGTGTGGTTTGTGGAAAAGAACACACATGCAATGACTCTAGTGCTGGTTTATGGTTTTAGTATAAGAACCAACATGCAATGACTCTAGTGGTTGATCCATGTGTGGTTTGTGGAAAGAACACACATGCAATGACCACTGGTGGATGCATGTGTGGTTTGTGGAAAAGAACACACATGCAATGACTCTAGTGCTGGCTTGTGGTTTTAGTATAAGAACAAACATGCAATGACTCTAGTTGTTGATCCATGTGTGGTTTGTGGAAAGAACACACATGCAATGACTAGTGGTTGATCCATATGTGATTTGTGGAAAGAACACACATGCAATGACCACTGGTGGATCCATGTGTGGTTTGTGGAAAAGAACACACATGCAATGACTCTAGTGCTGGTTTGTGGTTTTAGTATAAGAACACAAATGTAATGACTCTAGTGGTTAATCCATGTGTGGTTTGTGGAAAGAACACACATTCAATGACTCTGGTTGATCCATGTGTGGTTTGTGGAAAGAACACACATGCAATGACCACTGGTGGATCCATGTGTGGTTCGTGGAAAAGAACACACATGCAATAACGCTAGTACTGGTTTGTGGTTTTAGTATAAGAACACACATGTAATGACTCTAGTGGTTGATCCATGTGTGGTTTGTGGAAAGAACACACATGCAATGACCACTGGTGCATCCATGTATGGTTTGTGGAAAATAACACACATGCAATGAGTCTAGTTGATCCATGTGTGGTTTGTGGAAATAACACACATGCAATGACTCTATTGGTTGATCCATGTGTGGTTTGTGGAAAGAACACACATGCAATGACCACTGGTGAATCCATGTGTGGTTCCTGGAAAAGACCACACATGCAATGACTCTAGTTGTTGATCCATGTTTTTTTGTGGAAATAACACACGTGCAATGAATCTAGTGGTTGATCCATGTGTGGTTTGTGGAAAGAACACGTGTGTAATGACCACTGGTGGATCCATGTTGGTTTTAGTGTAAGAACACACATGCAATGACTCTAGTACTGGTTTGTGGTTTTAGTATAAGAACACACATGCAATGACTCTAGTGGTTGATCCATGTGTGGTTTGTGGAAGTAACACACATGCAATGACCACTGGTGAATGGTTTGTGGAAAGAACACACATGCAATGACTCTAGGGGTTGATCCATGTGTGGTTTGTGGAAAGAACACACATGCAATAACCACTGGTGGATCCATGTGTGGTTTGTGGAAAAGAACACACATGCAATGAATCTAGTGGTTGATCCATGTTTTTTTGTGGAAATAACACACATGCAATGACTCTAGTGGTTGATCTATGTGTGGTTTGTGAAAAGAACACACATGCAGTGACTCTGGTTGATCCATGTGTGGTTTGTGGAAATAACACACATGCAATGACTCTAGTGGTTGATCCATGTGTGGTTTGTGGAATGAACACACATGCAATGACCACTGGTGGACCCATGTGTGGTTTGTGGAAAAGAACACACATGCAATGACTCTAGTGGTTGATCCATGTTTGTTTGTGGAAATAACACACATGGAATGACTCTAGTGGTTGATCCATGTGTGGTTTGTGAAAAGAACACACATGCAATGACTCTAGTGTTGGTTTTAGTATAAGAACACACATGCAATGGCTCTAGTGGTTGATACATGTGTGGTTTGTGGAAAGAACACACATGCAATGACTCTAGTGGTTGATACATGTGTGGTTTGTGGAAAGAACACACATGCAATGACCACTGGTGGACCCATGTGTGGTTTGTGGAAGAGAACACACATGAAATGACTCTAGTGGTTGATCCATATTTGATTGTCGAAATAACACACATGAAATGACTCTAGTGGTTGATCCATGTGTGGTTTGTGAAAAGAACACACATGCAATGACTCTAGTGTTGGTTTTAGTATAAGAACACACATGCAGTGACTCTAGTGGTTGATCCATGTGTGGTTTGTGGAAATAACACACATGCAATGACTAGTGGTTGATCCATATGTGGTTTGTGGAAAGAACACACATGCAATGACCACTGGTGGATGCATGTGTGGTTTGTGGAAAAGAACACACATGCAATGACTCTAGTGCTGGTTTATGGTTTTAGTATAAGAACCAACATGCAATGACTCTAGTGGTTGATCCATGTGTGGTTTGTGGAAAGAACACACATGCAATGACTAGTGGTTGATCCATATGTGGTTTGTGGAGAGAACACACATGCAATGACTCTAGTGGTTGATCCATGTTTGTTTGTGGAAATAACACACATGCAATGACTCTAGTGGTTGATCCATGTGTGGTTTGTGAAAAGAACACACATGCAATGACCCTGGTTTATCCATGTGTGGTTTTTGGAAATAACACACATGCAATGACTCTAGTGGTTGATCCATGTGTGGTTTGTGGAAAGAACACACATGCAATGACCACTGGTGGATCCATGTACGGTTTGTGGAAAAGAACACACATGCAATGAATCTAGTGGTTGATCCATGTTTGTTTGTGGAAATAACACACATGCAATGACTCTAGTGGTTGATCCATGTGTGGTTTGTGAAAAGGACACACATGCAATGACTCTAGTGTTGGTTTTAGTATAAGAACACACATGCAATGACTCTAGTGGTTGATCCATGTGTGGTTTGTGGAAATAACATACATGCAATGAGTCTAGTGGTTGATCCATGTGTGGTTTGTGGAAATAACACACATGCAATGACCACTGGTGGATCCATGTGTGGTTTGTGGAAAAGAACACACATGCAATGGCTCTAGTGGTTGATCCATGTTTGTTTGTGGAAATAACACACATGCAATGACTCTAGTGGTTGATCCATGTGTGGTTTGTGGAAAGAACACGCATGCAATGACCACTGGTGGATCCATGTTGGTTTTATTGTAAGAACACACATGCAAAGGCTCTAGTACTGGTTTGTGGTTTTAGTATAAGAACACACATGCAATGACTCTAGTGGTTGATCCATGTGTGGTTTGTGGAAATAACACACATGCAATGACCACTGGTGGATCCATGTGTGGTTTGTGGAAAGAACACACATGCAATTACTCTAGGGGTTGATCCATGTGTGGTTTGTGGAAAGAACACACATGCAATGACCACTAGTGGATCCATGTGTGGTTTGTGGAAAAGAACAGACATGCAATGAATCTAGTGGTTGATCCATGTTTGTTTGTGGAAATAACACACATGCAATGACTCTAGTGGTTGATCCATGTGTGGTTTGTGAAAAGAACACACATGCAATGACTCTAGTGGTTGATCCATGTGTAGTTTGTGGAAATAACACACATGCAATGACTCTAGTGGTTGATCCATGTGTGGTGTGTGGAAAGAACACACATGCAATGACCACTGGTGGACCCATGTGTGGTTTGTGGAAAAGAACACACATGCAATGACTCTAGTGGTTGATCCATGTTTGTTTGTGGAAATAACACACATGCAATGACTCTAGTGGTTGATCCATGTGTGGTTTGTGAAAAGAACACACATGCAATGACTCTAGTGTTGGTTTTAGTATAAGAACACACATGCAATGACTCTAGTGGTTGATCCATGTGTGGTTTGTGGAAATAACACACATGCAATGACTAGTGGTTGATCCATATGTGGTTTGTGGAAAGAACACACATGCAATGACCACTGGTGGATGCATGTGTGGTTTGTGCAAAAGAACACACATGCAATGACTCTAGTGCTGGCTTGTGGTTTTAGTATAAGAACAAACATGCAATGACTCTAGTTGTTGATCCATGTGTTGTTTGTGGAAAGAACACACATGCAATGACTAGTGGTTGATCCATATGTGGTTTGTGGAAACAACACATATGCAATGACCACTGGTGGATCCATGTGTGGTTTGTGGAAAAGAACACACATGCAATGACTCTAGTGCTCGTTTGTGGTTTTAGTATAAGAACACAGATGTAATGACTCTAGTGGTTAATCCATGTGTGGTTTGTGGAAACAACACACATTCAATGACTCTGGTTGATCCATGTGTGGTTTGTGGAAAGAACACACATGCAATGACCACTGGTGGATCCATGTGTGGTTTGTGGAAAAGAACAAACATGCAATGACGCTAGTACTGGTTTGTGGTTTTAGTATAAGAACACACATGCAATGACTCTAGTGGTTGATCCATGTGTGGTTTGTGGAAAGAACACACATGCAATGACTCTGGTTGATCCATGTGTGGTTTGTGGAAAGAACACACATGCAATGACCACTGGTGGATCCATGTGTGGTTTGTGGAAAAGAACACACATACAATGACTGTAGTACTGGTTTGTGGTTTTAGTATAAGAACACACATGTAATGACTCTAGTGGTTGATCCATGTGTGGTTTGTGGAAATAACACACATGCAATGACTCTAGTGGTTGATCCATGTGTGGTTTGTGGAAAGAACACACATGCAATGACCACTGGTGGATCCATGCGTAGTTTGTGGAAAAGAACACACATGCAATGACTCTAGTGGTTTATCCATGTTTGTTTGTGGAAATAACACACATGCAATGACTCTAGTGGTTGATCCATGTGTGGTTTGTGGAAAGAACACGCGTGCAATGACCACTAGTGGATCCATGTTGGTTTTAGTCTAAGAACACACATGCAATGACTCTAGTACTGGTTTGTGGTTTTAGTATAAGAACACACATGCAATGACTCTAGTGGTTGATCCATGTGTGGTTTGTGGAAATAACACACATGCAATAACCACTTGTGGATCCATGTGTGGTTTGTGGAAAAGAACACACATGCAATGACTCTAGTGGTTGATCCATGTTTGTTTGTGGAAATAACACACGTGCAATGACTCTAGTGGTTGATCCATGTTTGTTTGTGGAAAGAACACACATGCAATGACTCTAGTGTTGGTTTTAGTATAAGAACACACATGCAATGGCTCTAGTGGTTGATACATGTGTGGTTTGTGGAAAGAACACACATGCAATGACTCTAGTGGTTGATACATGTGTGGTTTGTGGAAAGAACACACATGCAATGACCACTGGTGGACCCATGTGTGGTTTGTGGAAGAGAACACACATGAAATGACTCTAGTGGTTGATCCATATTTGTTTGTCGAAATAACACACATGAAATGACTCTAGTGGTTGATCCATGTGTGGTTTGTGAAAAGAACACACATGCAATGACTCTAGTGTTGGTTTTAGTATAAGAACACACATGCAGTGACTCTAGTGGTTGATCCATGTGTGGTTTGTGGAAATAACACACATGCAATGACTAGTGGTTGATCCATATGTGGTTTGTGGAAAGAACACACATGCAATGACCACCGGTGGATGCATGTGTGGTTTGTGGAAAAGAACACACATGCAATGACTCTAGTGCTGGTTTGTGGTTTTAGTATAAGAACCAACATGCAATGACTCTAGTGGTTGATCCATGTGTGGTTTGTGGAAAGAACACACATGCAATGACTAGTGGTTGATCCATATGTGGTTTGTGGAGAGAACACACATGCAATGACTCTAGTGGTTGATCCATGTTTGTTTGTGGAAATAACACACATGCAATGACTCTAGTGGTTGATCCATGTGTGGTTTGTGAAAAGAACACACATGCAATGACCCTGGTTTATCCATGTGTGGTTTTTGGAAATAACACACATGCAATGACTCTAGTGGTTGATCCATGTGTGGTTTGTGGAAAGAACACACATGCAATGACCACTGGTGGATCCATGTACGGTTTGTGGAAAAGAACACACATGCAACGAATCTAGTGGTTGATCCATGTTTGTTTGTGGAAATAACACACATGCAATGACTCTAGTGGTTGATCCATGTGTGGTTTGTGAAAAGGACACACATGCAATGACTCTAGTGTTGGTTTTAGTATAAGAACACACATGCAATGACTCTAGTGGTTGATCCATGTGTGGTTTGTGGAAATAACATACATGCAATGAGTCTAGTGGTTGATCCATGTGTGGTTTGTGGAAATAACACACATGCAATGACCACTGGTGGATCCATGTGTGGTTTGTGGAAAAGAACACAAATGCAATGGCTCTAGTGGTTGATCCATGTTTGTTTGTGGAAATAACACACATGCAATGACTCTAGTGGTTGATCCATGTGTGGTTTGTGGAAAGAACACGCATGCAATGACCACTGGTGGATCCATGTTGGTTTTATTGTAAGAACACACATGCAAAGGCTCTAGTACTGGTTTGTGGTTTTAGTATAAGAACACACATGCAATGACTCTAGTGATTGATCCATGTGTGGTTTGTGGAAATAACACACATGCAATGACCACTGGTGGATCCATGTGTGGTTTGTGGAAAGAACACACATGCAATTACTCTAGGGGTTGATCCATGTGTGGTTTGTGGAAAGAACACACATGCAATGACCACTGGTGGATCCATGTGTGGTTTGTGGAAAAGAACAGACATGCAATGAATCTAGTGGTTGATCCATGTTTGTTTGTGGAAATAACACACATGCAATGACTCTAGTGGTTGATCCATGTGTGGTTTGTGAAAAGAACACACATGCAATGACTCTAGTGGTTGATCCATGTGTAGTTTGTGGAAATAACACACATGCAATGACTCTAGTGGTTGATCCATGTGTGGTGTGTGGAAAGAACACACATGCAATGACCACTGGTGGACCCATGTGTGGTTTGTTGAAAAGAACACACATGCAATGACTCTAGTGGTTGATCCATGTGTGGTTTGCGGAAATAACACACATGCAATGACTCTAGTGTTGGTTTTAGTATAAGAACACACATGCAATGACTCTAGTGGTTGATCCATGTGTGGTTTGTGGAAATAACACACATGCAATGACTAGTGGTTGATCCATATGTGGTTTGTGGAAAGAACACACATGCAATGACCACTGGTGGATGCATGTGTGGTTTGTGCAAAAGAACACACATGCAATGACTCTAGTGCTGGCTTGTGGTTTTAGTATAAGAACAAACATGCAATGACTCTAGTTGTTGATCCATGTGTGGTTTGTGGAAAGAACACACATGCAATGACTAGTGGTTGATCCATATGTGGTTTGTGGAAACAACACATATGCAATGACCACTGGTGGATCCATGTGTGGTTTGTGGAAAAGAACACACATGCAATGACTCTAGTGCTCGTTTGTGGTTTTAGTATAAGAACACAGATGTAATGACTCTAGTGGTTAATCCATGTGTGGTTTGTGGAAACAACACACATTCAATGACTCTGGTTGATCCATGTGTGGTTTGTGGAAAGAACACACATGCAATGACCACTGGTGGATCCATGTGTGGTTTGTGGAAAAGAACACACATGCAATGACGCTAGTACTGGTTTGTGGTTTTAGTATAAGAACACACATGCAATGACTCTAGTGGTTGATCCATGTGTGGTTTGTGGAAAGAACACACATGCAATGACTCTGGTTGATCCATGTGTGGTTTGTGGAAAGAACACACATGCAATGACCACTGGTGGATCCATGTGTGGTTTGTGGAAAAGAACACACATACAATGACTGTAGTACTGGTTTGTGGTTTTAGTATAAGAACACACATGTAATGACTCTAGTGGTTGATCCATGTGTGGTTTGTGGAAATAACACACATGCAATGACTCTAGTGGTTGATCCATGTGTGGTTTGTGGAAAGAACACACATGCAATGACCACTGGTGGATCCATGCGTAGTTTGTGGAAAAGAACACACATGCAATGACTCTAGTGGTTGATCCATGTTTGTTTGTGGAAATAACACACATGCAATGACTCTAGTGGTTGATCCATGTGTGGTTTGTGGAAAGAACACGCGTGCAATGACCACTAGTGGATCCATGTTGGTTTTAGTCTAAGAACACACATGCAATGACTCTAGTACTGGTTTGTGGTTTTAGTATAAGAACACACATGCAATGACTCTAGTGGTTGATCCATGTGTGGTTTGTGGAAATAACACACATGCAATAACCACTTGTGGATCCATGTGTGGTTTGTGGAAAAGAACACACATGCAATGGCTCTAGTGGTTGATCCATGTGTGGTTTGTGGAAATAACATACATGCAATGAGTCTAGTGGTTGATCCATGTGTGGTTTGTGGAAATAACACACATGCAATGACCACTGGTGGATCCATGTGTGGTTTGTGGAAAAGAACACACATGCAATGGCTCTAGTGGTTGATCCATGTTTGTTTGTGGAAATAACACACATGCAATGACTCTAGTGGTTGATCCATGTGTGGTTTGTGGAAAGAACACGCATGCAATGACCACTGGTGGATCCATGTTGGTTTTATTGTAAGAACACACATGCAAAGGCTCTAGTACTGGTTTGTGGTTTTAGTATAAGAACACACATGCAATGACTCTAGTGGTTGATCCATGTGTGGTTTGTGGAAATAACACACATGCAATGACCACTGGTGGATCCATGTGTGGTTTGTGGAAAGAACACACATGCAATTACTCTAGGGGTTGATCCATGTGTGGTTTGTGGAAAGAACACACATGCAATGACCACTGGTGGATCCATGTGTGGTTTTTGGAAAAGAACAGACATGCAATGAATCTAGTGGTTGATCCATGTTTGTTTGTGGAAATAACACACATGCAATGACTCTAGTGGTTGATCCATGTGTGGTTTGTGAAAAGAACACACATGCAATGACTCTAGTGGTTGATCCATGTGTAGTTTGTGGAAATAACACACATGCAATGACTCTAGTGGTTGATCCATGTGTGGTGTGTGGAAAGAACACACATGCAATGACCACTGGTGGACCCATGTGTGGTTTGTGGAAAAGAACACACATGCAATGACTCTAGTGGTTGATCCATGTTTGTTTGTGGAAATAACACACATGCAATGACTCTAGTGGTTGATCCATGTGTGGTTTGTGAAAAGAACACACATGCAATGACTCTAGTGTTGGTTTTAGTATAAGAACACACATGCAATGACTCTGGTGGTTGATCCATGTGTGGTTTGTGGAAATAACACACATGCAATGACTAGTGGTTGATCCATATGTGGTTTGTGGAAAGAACACACATGCAATGACCACTGGTGGATGCATGTGTGGTTTGTGCAAAAGAACACACATGCAATGACTCTAGTGCTGGCTTGTGGTTTTAGTATAAGAACAAACATGCAATGACTCTAGTTGTTGATCCATGTGTGGTTTGTGGAAAGAACACACATGCAATGACTAGTGGTTGATCCATATGTGGTTTGTGGAAACAACACACATGCAATGACCACTGGTGGATCCATGTGTGGTTTGTGGAAAAGAACACACATGCAATGACTCTAGTGCTCGTTTGTGGTTTTAGTATAAGAACACAGATGTAATGACTCTAGTAGTTAATCCATGTGTGGTTTGTGGAAACAACACACATTCAATGACTCTGGTTGATCCATGTGTAGTTTGTGGAAAGAACACACATGCAATGACCACTGGTGGATCCATGTGTGGTTTGTGGAAAAGAACACACATGCAATGACGCTAGTACTGGTTTGTGGTTTTAGTATAAGAACACACATGCAATGACTCTAGTGGTTGATCCATGTGTGGTTTGTGGAAAGAACACACATGCAATGACTCTGGTTGATCCATGTGTGGTTTGTGGAAAGAACACACATGCAATGACCACTGGTGGATCCATGTGTGGTTTGTGGAAAAGAACACACATACAATGACTGTAGTACTAGTTTGTGGTTTTAGTATAAGAACACACATGTAATGACTCTAGTGGTTGATCCATGTGTGGTTTGTGGAAATAACACACATGCAATGACTCTAGTGGTTGATCCATGTGTGGTTTGTGGAAAGAACACACATGCAATGACCACTGGTGGATCCATGCGTAGTTTGTGGAAAAGAACACACATGCAATGACTCTAGTGGTTGATCCATGTTTTTTTGTGGAAATAACACACATGCAATGACTCTAGTGGTTGATCCATGTGTGGTTTGTGGAAAGAACACGCGTGCAATGACCACTAGTGGATCCATGTTGGTTTTAGTCTAAGAACAGACATGCAATGACTCTAGTACTGGTTTGTGGTTTTAGTATAAGAACACACATGCAATGACTCTAGTGGTTGATCCATGTGTGGTTTGTGGAAATAACACACATGCAATAACCACTTGTGGATCCATGTGTGGTTTGTGAAAAGAACACACATGCAATGACTCTAGTGTTGGTTTTAGTATAAGAACACACATGCAATGACTCTAGTGGTTGATACATGTGTGGTTTGTGGAAAGAAAACACATGCAATGACTCTAGTGGTTGATCCATGTGTGGTTTGTGAAAAGAACACACATGCAATGACCCTGGTTTATCCATGTGTGGTTTTTGGAAATAACACACATGCAATGACTCTAGTGGTTGATCCATGTGTGGTTTGTGGAAAGAACACACATGCAATGACCACTGGTGGATCCATGTGCGGTTTGTGGAAGAGAACACACATGCAATGAATCTAGTGGTTGATCCATGTTTGTTTGTGGAAATAACACACATCCAATGACTCTAGTGGTTGATCCATGTGTGGTTTGTGAAAAGGACACACATGCAATGACTCTAGTGTTGGTTCTAGTATAAGAACACACATGCAATGACTCTAGTGGTTGATCCATGTGTGGTTTGTGGAAATAACATACATGCAATGAGTCTAGTGGTTGATCCATGTGTGGTTTGTGGAAATAACACACATGCAATGACCACTGGTGGATCCATGTGTGGTTTGTGGAAAAGAACACACATGCAATGACTCTAGTGGTTGATCCATGTTTGTTTGTGGAAATAACACACATGCAATGACTCTAGTGGTTGATCCATGTGTGGTTTGTGGAAACAACACGCATGCAATGACCACTGGTGGATCCATGTTGGTTTTATTGTAAGAACACACATGCAAAGGCTCTAGTACTGGTTTGTGGTTTTAGTATAAGAACACACATGCAATGACTCTAGTGGTTGATCCATGTGTGGTTTGTGGAAATAACACACATGCAATGACCACTGGTGGATCCATGTGTGGTTTGTGGAAAGAACACACATGCAATTACTCTAGGGGTTGATCCATGTGTGGTTTGTGGAAAGAACACACATGCAATGACCACTGGTGGATCCATGTGTGGTTTGTGGAAAAGAACAGACATGCAATGAATCTAGTGGTTAATCCATGTTTGTTTGTGGAAATAACACACATGCAATGACTCTAGTGGTTGATCCATGTGTGGTTTGTGAAAAGAACACACATTCAATGACTCTAGTGGTTGATCCATGTGTAGTGTGTGGAAAGAACACACATGCAATGACCACTGGTGGACCCATGTGTGGTTTGTGGAAAAGAACACACATGCAATGAGTCTAGTGGTTGATCCATGTTTGTTTGTGGAAATAACACACATGCAATGACTCTAGTGGTTGATCCATGTGCGGTTTGTGAAAAGAACACACATGCAATGACTCTAGTGTTGGTTTTAGTATAAGAACACACATGCAATGACTCTAGTGGTTGATCCATGTGTGGTTTGTGGAAATAACACACATGCAATGACTAGTGGTTGATCCATATGTGGTTTGTGGAAAGAACACACATGCAATGACCACTGGTGGATGCATGTGTGGTTTGTGCAAAAGAACACACATGCAATGACTCTAGTGCTGGCTTGTGGTTTTAGTATAAGAACAAACATGCAATGACTCTAGTTGTTGATCCATGTGTGGTTTGTGGAAAGAACACACATGCAATGACTAGTGGTTGATCCATATGTGGTTTGTGGAAACAACACACATGCAATGACCACTGGTGGATCCATGTGTGGTTTGTGGAAAAGAACACACATGCAATGACTCTAGTGCTGGTTTGTGGTTTTAGTATAAGAACACAGATGTAATGACTCTAGTGGTTAATCCATGTGTGGTTTGTGGAAAGAACACACATTCAATGACTCTGGTTGATCCATGTGTGGTTTGTGGAAAGAACACACATGCAATGACCACTGGTGGATCCATGTGTGGTTTGTGGAAAAGAACACACATGCAATGACGCTAGTACTTGTTTGTGGTTTTAGTATAAGAACACACATGCAATGACTCTAGTGGTTGATCCATGTGTGGTTTGTGGAAAGAACACACATGCAATGACTCTGGTTGATCCATGTGTGGTTTGGGGAAAGAACACACATGCAATGACCACTGGTGGATCCATTTGTGGTTTGTGGAAAAGAACACACATACAATGACTGTAGTACTGGTTTGTGGTTTTAGTATAAGAACACACATGTAATGACTCTAGTGGTTGATCCATGTGTGGTTTGTGGAAATAACACACATGCAATGACTCTAGTGGTTGATCCATGTGTGGTTTGTGGAAAGAACACACATGCAATGACCACTGGTGGATCCATGCGTAGTTTGTGGAAAAGAACACACATGCAATGACTCTAGTGGTTGATCCATGTTTGTTTGTGGAAATAACACACATGAAATGACTCTAGTGGTTGATCCATGTGTGGTTTGTGGAAAGAACATGCGTGCAATGACCACTAGTGGATCCATGTTGGTTTTAGTCTAAGAACACACATGCAATGACTCTAGTACTGGTTTGTGGTTTTAGTATAAGAACACACATGCAATGACTCTAGTGGTTGATCCATGTGTGGTTTGTGTAAATAACACACATGCAATAACCACTTGTTGATCCATGTGTGGTTTGTGGAAATAACACACATGCAATAACTCTAGGGGTTGATCCATGTGTGGTTTGTGGAAACAACACACATGCAATAACCACTGGTGGATCCATGTGTGGTTTGTGGAAAAGAACACACATGCAATGAGTCTAGTGGTTGATCCATGTTTGTTTGTGGAAATAACACACATGCAATGACTCTAGTGGTTGATCCATGTGTGGTTTGTTAAAAGAACACACATGCAATGACTCTAGTTGTTGAGCCATGTTTGTTTGTGGAAATAACACACATGCAATGACTCTAGTGGTTGATCCATGTGTGGTTTGTGGAAAGAACACGCGTGTAATGACCACTGGTGGATCCATGTTGGTTTTAGTGTAAGAACACACATGCAATGACTCTAGTACTGGTTTGTGGTTTTAGTATAAGAACACACATGCAATGACTCTAGTGGTTGATCCATGTGTGGTTTGTGGAAATAACACACATGCAATGACCACTGGTGGATGGTTTGTGGAAAGAACACACATGCAATGACTCTAGGGGTTGATCGATGTGTGGTTTGTGGAAAGAACACACATGCAATGACCACTGGTGGATCCATGTGTGGTTTGTGGAAAAGAACACACATGCAATGAATCTAGTGGTTGATCCATGTTTGTTTGTGGAGATAACACACATGCAATGACTCTAGTGGTTGATCCATGTGTGGTTTGTGAAAATAACACACATGCAATGACTCTGGTTGATCCATGTGTGGTTTGTGGAAATAACACACATGCAATGACTCTAGTGGTTGATCCATGTGTGGTTTGTGGAAAGAACACACATGCAATGACCTCTGGTGGACCCATGTGTGGTTTGTGGAAAAGAACACACATGCAATGACTCTAGTGGTTGATCCATGTTTGTTTGTGGAAATAACACACATGCAATGACTCTAGTGGTTGATCCATGTGTGGTTTGTGAAAAGAACACACATGCAATGACTCTAGTGTTGGTTTTACTATAAGAACACACATGCAATGACTCTAGTGGTTGATCCATGTGTGGTTTGTGGAAATAACACACATGCAATGACTAGTGGTTGATCCATATGTGGTTTGTGGAAAGAACACACATCCAATGACCACTGGTGGATGCATGTGTGGTTTGTGGAAAAGAACAGACATGCAATGACTCTAGTGTTGGTTTGTGGTTTTAGTATAAGAACAAACATGCAATGACTCTAGTTGTTGATCCATGTGTGGTTTGTGGAAAGAACACACATGCAATGACTAGTGGTTGATCCATACGTAGTTTGTGGAAAGAACACACATGCAATGACTACTGGTGGATCCATTTGTGGTTTGTGGAAAAGAACACACACGCAATGACTCTAGTGCTGGTTTGTGGTTTTAGTATAAGAACACAGATGTAATGACTCTAGTGGTTGATCCATGTGTGGTTTGTGGAAAGAACACACATTCAATGACTCTGGTAGATCCATGTGTGGTTTGTGGAAAAAACACACATGCAATGACCACTGGTGGATCCATGTGTGGATTGTGGAAAAGAACACACATGCAATGACGCTAGTACTGGTTTGTGGTTTTAGTATAAGAACACACATGCAATGACTTTAGTGGTTGATCCCTGTGTGCTTTGTGGAAAGAACACACATGCAATGACTCTGGTTGATCCATGTGTGGTTTGTGGAAAGAACACACATGCAATGACCACTGGTGGATCCATGTGTGGTTTGTGGAAAAGAACACACATGCAATGACTCTAGTACTGGTTTGTGGTTTTAGTATAAGAACACACATGCAATGACTCTAGTGGTTGATCCATGTGCGGTTTGTGGAAATAACACACATGCAATGACTCTAGTGGTTGATCCATGTGTGGTTTGTGGAAAGAACACACATGCAATGATCACTGGTGGATCCATGTGTGGTTTGTGGAAAAGGACACACATGCAATGACTCTAGTGGTTGATCCATGTTTGTTTCTGGAAATAACACACATGCAATGACTCTAGTGGTTGATCCATGTGTGGTTTGTTGAAAGAACACGCGTGCAATGACCACTGGTGGATCCATGTTGGTTTTAGTGTAAGAACACACATGCAATGACTCTAGTACTGGTTTGTGGTTTTAGTATAAGAACACACATGCAATGACTCTAGTGGTTGATCCATGCGTGGTTTGTGGAAATAACACACATACAATGACCACTGGTGGATCCATGTGTGCTTTGTGGAAATAACACACATGCAATGACTCTAGGGGTGGATCCATGTGTGGTTTGTGGAAAAGAACACACATGCAATGAATCTAGTGGTTGATCCATGTTTGTTTGTGGAAATAACACAGATGCAATGACTCTAGTGGTTGATGCATGTGTGGTTTGTGAAAAGAACACACATGCAATGACTCTAGTGTTGGTTTTACTATAAGAACACACATGCAATGACTCTAGTGGTTGATCCATGTGTGGTTTGTGGAAATAACACACATGCAATGACTAGTGGTTGAATCAGATGTGGTTTGTGGAAAGAACACACATGCAATGACCACTGGTGGATGCATGTGTGGTTTGTGGAAAAGAACACACATGCAATGACTCTAGTGCTGGTTTGTGGTTTTAGTATAAGAACAAACATGCAATGATCTAGTGGTTGATCCATGTGTGGTTTGTGGAAAGAACACGCATGCAATGACTAGTGGTTGATCCATATGTGGTTTGTGGAAAGAACACACATGCAATGACTCTAGTGGTTGATCCATTTTTGTTTGTGGAAATAACACACATGCAATGACTCTAGTGGTTGATCCATGTGTGGTTTGTGAAAAGAACACACATGCAATGACCCTGGTTGATCCATGTGTGGTTTTTGGAAATAACACACATGCAATGACTCTGGTTTATCCACGTGTGGTTTATGGAAAGAACACACATTCAATGACTCTGGTTGATCCATGTGTGGTTTGTGGAAAGAACACACATGCAATGACCACTGGTGGATCCATGTGTGGTTTATGGAAAAGAACACACATGCAATGACGCTAGTACTGGTTTGTGGTTTTAGTATAAGAACACACATGTAATGACTCTAGTGGTTGATCCAGGTGTGGTTTGTGGAAAGAACACACATGCAATGACTCTGGTTGATCCATGTGTGGTTTGTGGAAAGAACACACATGCAATGACCACTGGTGGATCCATGTGTGGTTTGTGGAAAAGAACACACATGCAATGACTCTAGTACTGGTTTGTGGTTTTAGTATAAGAACACACATGCAATGACTCTAGTGGTTGATCCATGTGCGGTTTGTAGAAATAACACACATGCAATGACTCTAGTGGTTGATCCATGTGTGGTTTGTGGAAAGAACACACATGCAATGACCTCTGGTGGATCCATGTGTGGTTTGTGGAAAAGAACACAGATGCAATGACTCTAGTACTGGTTTGTGGTTTTAGTATATGAACACACATGCAATTACTCTAGTGGTTGATCCATGTGTGGTTTGTGGAAATAACACACATGCAATGACTCTAGTGGTTGATCCATGTGTGGTTTGTGGAAAGAAGACACATGCAATGACCACTGGTGGATCCATGTGTGGTTTGTGGAAAAGAACACACATGCAATGACTCTAGTGGTTGATCCATGTTTGTTTGTGGAAATAACACACATGCAATGACTCTAGTGGTTGATCCATGTGTGGTTTGTGAAAAGAACACACATGCAATGACTCTAGTGTTGGTTTTAGTATAAGAACACACATGCAATGACTCTAGTGGTTGATCCATGTGTGGTTTGTGGAAATAACACACATGCAATGACTCTAGTGGTTGATCCATGTGTGGTTTGTGGAAAGAACACACATGCAATGACCACTGGTGGATGCATGTGTGGTTTGTGGAAAAGAACACACATGCAATGACTCTAGTTGTTGAGCCATGTTTATTTGTGGAAATAACACACATGCAATGACTCTAGTGGTTTATCCATGTGTGGTTTGTGGAAAGAACACGCGTGTAATGACCACTGGTGGATCCATGTTGGTTTTAGTGTAAGAACACACATGCAATGACTCTAGTACTGGTTTGTGGTTTTAGTATAAGAACACACATGCAATGACTCTAGTGGTTGATCCATGTGTGGTTTGTGGAAATAACACACATGCAATGACCACTGGTGGATGGTTTGTGGAAAGAACACACATGCAATGACTCTAGGGGTTGATCCATGTGTGGTTTGTGGAAAAAACACACATGCAATGACCACTGGTGGATCCATGTGTGGATTGTGGAAAAGAACACACATGCAATGAATCTAGTGGTTGATCCATGTTTGTTTGTGGAAATAACACACATGCAATTGTTGGAGATATGCCCAAGAGGCAATAATAAAGTGGTTATTATCATGTCTTCACACTTATGATAAATGTTTACATGCCATGCTATAATTGTATTAACCGGAAACATTAATACTTGTGTGATTTGTAAACTAAAATAAGAGTCCCTAGTAAAGCCTCTTGTTAAACTAGCTTGTTGGTTAATATATGATCATTGTTTCCTGATCATGAACATAGAGATGTTATTAACAACAGGATCATATCGTTAGGAGAATGGTGTGATGGACATACTCCTATAGATAAGCGTAGCATAAAGATCAAGTCATTTCAATAGTTCAATTGCTATATGCTTTCTGATACATAGTAACCTAATTCCTTCGACCATGAGATCGTGCATATCACCTTTACTGGATGGATGCTTTGATGTCATCAAACACCACACCGTAACAGGGTGGCTATAAAAGTGGCATTGAGTGTTCGGAAAGTATTGGTTGAAACACATGGATCAAGAGTGGGATTTGTCCATCCACATGACGGATAGATATACTCTGGGCCCTCTCGGTGGAATGTCATCCAATTAGCTTGCAAGCATGTGACTTGGTCACAAGGGATCACATATCACGGGAACGAGAAAAGAGTACTTATCAGTAACGAGGTTGAACTAGGTATGCAGAGATACCGACGATCATAACCTCGGATAAGTAACATATCGTGAGACAAAGGGAAATTGGTATCGTATGTAAGTGGTTCATTCGATCGCAAAGTAATCGTAGAAATATGTGGGAGCCATATGAATTTCCAGATTCCTCTATTGGTTATTGTTCGGAGAAGTGTCTCGATCATGTCCGCATAATTCACGAACCGTAGGGAGACACACTTAAGGATTCGACGTTGTTTGAGTAGTTATGGTATTATGAGAAAGAGACCGAATGTTGTTCGGAGTCTCGGATGGGATCCGGGATATCACGAGGTGATCCGGAATGGTCCGGAGAATAAGATTCATATAAGGAAAGTCCCGTTTCGGAGTTCGGGAATGATTCCGGTGTTTTCATCGGGGATATTCTAGAAGGTTCCGGATTGTCCGGCACTCCGGGGGGGAAGGGGTACATGAATGTGTCATTACATATTGGAATGATTGCATCATGTACTAAGTGTTCTTGCTGTCCCAAATATAGGATTAAATTGAATCCTAAAACAGAAAAGTCAAATGTCCAGTTTGAAAGTCAAACTGCCAAAACAAGAAACTGTGGGAAACAAGCAAGAGGAGTTGGAACCAACCTGGAGGAGGAGTTGGACTCCTCCAGGCCGGCGCCCAGCCCAAGGCCGAGTTGGGGAGGGACTCCCTCCCTCCCCTGGCGCGCCAGCCCCCTCCCATCTATATAAGGAGGGGCAGGGCTCCCCTCCTAGACACACAAGTTTCCTATCCTCTAAACTAAACCCTAGATCTAGACCCCGGTTTAGAGCTATTCGGTTTAGAGCCTTCTAATTGGTTTAGAGCCCTCTAATTGGTGTGTCTAATTACTAGACCACTAATAGCCTCTCTCATAAGCTCCACCATACTCGCACCGGCTTAAGGCGAAGCCCTGCGGGATCTCCCCTCTACTTCCGGTACCACGCCGTTGTGCTGCCGGAATCACAAGGAGAGTACTACAACCTCCGCTGCCTACTGGAACAAGGGAGAGGAAGGTCTTCGTCGAGTACCGAACGTGTGACCGACTGCGGGAGCGCTGCGGGAACGCGGCGCCGGAAGGATCGTCTACGCGATCTTGAGATCGGAAAGAGTACGACTACATCACCCACGAGAATCTGCTCTCGTTAAACACTTTGGAATCTTCGAGGGTGAGTTATTCCATCGACTCGTTGCTACAATCTAGTAGATAGATCTTGGCTTGTTTGTTTGTATGCGATAGAAAATTTTTGTTTTCCATGCTACGAACCCCTACAGTGGTATCAGAGCCGTGTCTATATGTAGATCTGTTGCACGAGTAGAACACAATGGTCATTGTGGGCGTTGATGCTTTTATTGTAGATTGCTTTTTGTGTACTTTGCATCTTGCGGTATGTTGGGATGAAGTGGCCCGGGCTAACCTTACATGACATCGTTCATGAGACTTGCTCCACGTTTGACATGCAACTTGTATTGCATAAGTGGCTTTGCGGGTGCCTGTTTCTCCTAGCATAGTTAAGATCCAATTTACAACGGGTAATCAACAATGCTAGTATCAATGTTGTGGTTCTTGTTCGTAAGTTAGAACGACACTTATGGAAAGCCCCAAACCACGTAAAATATGCAAAGAAAGTAGAAGCGTCTAACTTTGTTTTGCAAGGGTGTGCAGTGATGTGATATGGCCATGATTGTGATTATATATGATGTATGCAATGTTCCTTATTGTAAGTCAGCAACCGGCAGGAGCCATATGGTTGTCTTTAAATTTCTGTTAAGACCCGCGTGTCTATTCAAAGTAGTTGTAATAGTTGAAGCTGGTGGACGACAACCATGGAGAAGCATCATTGACCTTGATGCAATGTCGGTGATGATGGAGATCATGTTCGTGCTAGAAGATGAAGATCGGAAGCACAAAGAAGAAAGGCCATATCATATCACATATTATGAATTGCATGTGATGTTAATCCTTTATGCATCTTGTATTGCTTAGTAGACGACGGTAGCATTATAAGATGATCCCTCAAGCACACAATTTCAAGTTCTAAAGTGTTCACCCTTAGTATGCACCGTTGCCAAAGCTTGCTGCTTCAAAGCACCACGTGATGATCGGGTGTCTTTGATTCCGCGGGTGAATACAACGTAAGCAAGCCAGATTTGCTTATGCGGTAACTAAGGTTTGATCTTGACGAGCCTAGCATGTACAGACATGGCCTCAGGAACACGGATCACCGAAAGGTAAAGCATGAATCATATAGTAGATATGATGAACATGTCGATTGTTCGCCATTGAAACTATATCAACTCTCGTGATGATCGGTTTTGATGTGGTGGATTTGGTTCGTGTGATCACTAAAACAATGTGAGGGATATTGTTTTGAGTGGGAGTTCACCTAGATTAATTTAATTATTAATTAGAACTCAATTTATCATAAACTAAATCAAAGTGAATTTGCATAGTTGTTGTAGTCATTGGCATCCGTTTACCACCTTGCGCTTAGTTATAATTGAGATGATAGAACTATAAAATTCTGGTTAGTTACTTTACGAACTGGTATCGTATTGTTTTGAAGTGTTAATCTAAAGTTTAAAAGTCCTATTGCAAACTTTCAGTAAGTTCCGGTTACTCCATGAAGTTTAATAATTAGTATTAAATCAAGAGTAACAATTCCAAGTGTTAGTATATAAGTATCATGTTTGTATCCATGATTCTTGATATTCAAAGGATTCCCTTAATATCAAGGTTATCTAGGATCTGAAAGAGTTGTTTCAGAAACCATGATGTGTGGAAGATATTGTGATATCTGAAACGAAGTTTTGGTTGCAACATGATAGAGTATAATATGACAAAAGTCATGTTCTCATATTTGATGAGAATTTGCAAAAAGGTTGGAGACACTTGTTGTCCTAATCCTCCAAAAGGTTTTGGATAGCAACATTATACTCATAATTCATCGTTATAAGCTAAAAGTAGCTTGATCATGGACGATTCCATGATAAGGGTGAATATTTGATGTAGGTGAAATGTTTACTACACCAAGAGATTACTAAAAAAAGGAATTTGAAAGAACACCAAATATTTGATGATGGTGATCTACTTCAAAGTGCAAGTCCAAAGACATTGGTATTTAATTATACACGCTTTGGACTATATGTCATATGTATGACTCCACTATTGATGTTAATAGATTCTTTCAAACAGAAAAGGAAATACTGAAAGAAAATCTCATAAATATATGGCAGAAAAGAAAAGACTAGAATCGTTCAGTTTAAGTATATAGATGATATACATGTTATGGCTATATTCTTTGCTTGTTAAACAATGTGGTTCTTAAGTATTTGATACTGAATTTGTTGGTGTGAATCGTCATACGAAACAACACAATTCATGAACTACAATGGCCTAAGTAACTAGCAAAAGAATATGTGATGATGTTCATCGAGAACAAAATAAAGGGTTATTGTGTTACTTGTTAAACATCAAAGCTTGCCTTCAAAGATTTGTTTTATCAGGTATTATGAGAACAAAAGGATTGTTCAAATAATTGCCGTAATCCATAAAAGATGGATGATTCGCAAATCTCGTTGGAGACATCACATCCATAAAACTAGTGCTAAAAATGTCGAAAGACAAATTGATTGAAAGATCACTTAGGAAGTGACATCGCCGTTTAAATTATATTTGAAAGAAAACATGAAGAAACTCCATGTTGATGGAATTTTGGAGTCTTCTGATTTTTGATCAAATGACGCTTGTGAAACTTTCTTAGAGATAATTAAAACTTCGTTCATAGGCCAAAAGGGAACGAATGACTAGCTTATTGGAACTTGTACATATTGTTGTACGAAGTCCGTTATGTGTAGTCAAGAGCGATGGATTTCAACTTCATATGCTTTCTCCGAAAATTTGAGTGAATATATGAATATTTACTTAATAAGGATGAAGTGTGAAATATTTGAAGAGTTCAAAGACTTTCAAGATGAAGTGCAAAATCATTGTAACAAGAATATAAACAGTTTATGATAAAGATCATAAAGGAAGATATTTGAGTTACAAGTTTAGCATAATACCTAAGATTTAAGGAATCGTTCCGTGGATTTGCATTTCCCGAAACACCATAAGAGTATGGAGCGTTCGAGATATGTAATTAAACCTTGTTTGACATGGTAAGATCAAAGGTATAATTCATAAAACTGCCATTGTATTTTAAAGATTAAAAGCTTTAGAGATTACCGTTTTTCCACTGAAAAGAGCTTCATCATAATCCGTTGAAATGACACCATATAAAGTTATGGTTTGGGATAAAACCCAAGTAGTCCTTTCTTAAACATTGGTATGCTATGCATAAGAAAGATGTTTGCAACCAAAGTCGGATGAACCTGTCTTTGTATGTTATTTCGAATAACTGTTAAGTACTCCTCCATAACATCGGAGACAAAAGTGTTTGTCACTTAAAACGTCAAGTTTCTTTGAGAAGGAATTTTTCGTGAAAAGTTAAGTGGGAGGACAATAGAAACTTTGATAAGGTTAAAAGAACCTTAGCTATATGTGCAGAGTTGCGCAGCGCCGAAAAGTGTTTCGAAGGCAGCAACAATGCTCATGGCTCACGTGCCTCAAAGGTTGTGGTCACGGAGATCTAAGTTCCTATTGAAACAAGTAGATCGGGTAAACAATCAAATACCAAGATTTGAGGGTTGAATCGTTATTTGAGAATAATGAACCGACTACATGCAAAGAAGCGATGATGGGCCCTGACTCCGTCAAATGGCTTGAAGCCATAAAATCCGTGATAGTTCCATACACGAGAAATCAAGTTTTGAACTTGAAGGACCCTCGAGAAAGGTGTAAGACCTTACAGTTGTGTCTGGATCTATATAGAAATAGACATGGATGTTTTACATCTATGAAATAGTCGACATGTTGAGAAAGAGTTCACAACAATGTTCAAAGGTTGACTATGACAAGATTTGATCTTTCATAGTGATATTTAGTCTAGATGGATTAATGTAGCAACCACTACATATAATTTGTTATATGGTAGTTGAATAAACAAAACAAATTCTTCTAATAGAATCATTACCTAGGACATGTGCATAACACGGTCCATAGGGTTTTGTTAATTCAAAAGGATGCTAAAAGTATATGCAAACTTCAATGGTTAAAGTGAGCATCGCGGAGTTGGAATCTTCACTGTGATGAAACTGTTAAAGGAGTTTAAAAGTTCATCAGAGACGATGGAGATGCTTGCATTTGCAAGAAATTAAGTGGGAGCGCTAAGACATGTTTCTAATACATTATGTGGAAGACATATTGTTGATTGGAAATAATGTATCTTTTATTAACACATATTAAGAATTTCATCCCGATGAAAGACTTAGGCAAAACCCAAATATTTGGCATCATTAGACGCTAATATGGTTGTGCCAGAAGTACATAGACGAGATATTGAATGAATTCAATATAGAAACTACAAGAAAGGTTCTTGTTGCACAGAAAGGATTGAAAGAGTTCAATGTTGATGATATATTCAAGTGTATTGGCACTTGGTAAGTGAAACAAAGATTCAAGTATAGATTGATACTTGATGTATGAAATCACAAAGAGTATTTATATCAATCATACTGTGATATGTAAAAATCCAGATATGTCCTATGCTCTAAATGTTGTGAGCATATACCAGAATGATTTGTAAGATGATCATTGGACAATAGTAAGGATATTCTTATGATTTTTTGAAAGAACTAAGAGTATATTATTTGTAGAAGTGACAAATAGATGGTTAGTTCATTGTAAAAGTACTACATTGATACTAGTCTTGTCACAAAGTACAAATTAAGTTTATCTCAATCTAAATTAAGGGTGGCACAATATAATGGAAAGTGAGTTCCATAATGGATTTGGATAAGTTCCAAAGTTAAGACATTGTGACAGATACTACAACAAAAGGCTAAGTATATGACTGCTATTATAGCAGCAAAAGAGGGCATTTGTGTCAAGTAGTTTGTTATCAAACTAGGTGTAGTTCACAGCGGGATAATACTATGAAGATATATTGTACGACAATATTGTCAACATGTTTTAACCCCAAAGAACTAAAGGTCACACCGAAAGACCAAATTTATACAAAGCCATCTCATTAGAGAATGAGTGATGCGTACAGACGCAAAGACATGCAATTACACACGGACCTGGAAGTGTCAGATCCGGAGATCAGTTGACCACTAGCAATCGTGTACATACAACACTGGAAAGCCATAGGTGTTATATACACAAAGGTTCGAAACTAGATTATTGACTCTAGTGCAAGTGGGAGACTGTTGGAGATATGCCCAAGAGGCAATAATAAAGTGGTTATTATCATGTCTTCACACTTATGATAAATGTTTACATGCCATGCTATAATTGTATTAACCGGAAACATTAATACTTGTGTGATTTGTAAACTAAAATAAGAGTCCCTAGTAAAGCCTCTTGTTAAACTAGCTTGTTGGTTAATATATGATCATTGTTTCCTGATCATGAACATAGAGATGTTATTAACAACAGGATCATATCGTTAGGAGAATGGTGTGATGGACATACTCCTATAGATAAGCGTAGCATAAAGATCAAGTCATTTCAATAGTTCAATTGCTATATGCTTTCTGATACATAGTAACCTAATTCCTTCGACCATGAGATCGTGCATATCACCTTTACTGGATGGATGCTTTGATGTCATCAAACACCACACCGTAACAGGGTGGCTATAAAAGTGGCATTGAGTGTTCGGAAAGTATTGGTTGAAACACATGGATCAAGAGTGGGATTTGTCCATCCACATGACGGATAGATATACTCTGGGCCCTCTCGGTGGAATGTCATCCAATTAGCTTGCAAGCATGTGACTTGGTCACAAGGGATCACATATCACGGGAACGAGAAAAGAGTACTTATCAGTAACGAGGTTGAACTAGGTATGCAGAGATACCGACGATCATAACCTCGGATAAGTAACATATCGTGAGACAAAGGGAAATTGGTATCGTATGTAAGTGGTTCATTCGATCGCAAAGTAATCGTAGAAATATGTGGGAGCCATATGAATTTCCAGATTCCTCTATTGGTTATTGTTCGGAGAAGTGTCTCGATCATGTCCGCATAATTCACGAACCGTAGGGAGACACACTTAAGGATTCGACGTTGTTTGAGTAGTTATGGTATTATGAGAAAGAGACCGAATGTTGTTCGGAGTCTCGGATGGGATCCGGGATATCACGAGGTGATCCGGAATGGTCCGGAGAATAAGATTCATATAAGGAAAGTCCCGTTTCGGAGTTCGGGAATGATTCCGGTGTTTTCATCGGGGATATTCTAGAAGGTTCCGGATTGTCCGGCACTCCGGGGGGGAAGGGGTACATGAATGTGTCATTACATATTGGAATGATTGCATCATGTACTAAGTGTTCTTGCTGTCCCAAATATAGGATTAAATTGAATCCTAAAACAGAAAAGTCAAATGTCCAGTTTGAAAGTCAAACTGCCAAAACAAGAAACTGTGGGAAACAAGCAAGAGGAGTTGGAACCAACCTGGAGGAGGAGTTGGACTCCTCCAGGCCGGCGCCCAGCCCAAGGCCGAGTTGGGGAGGGACTCCGTCCCTCCCCTGGCGCGCCAGCCCCCTCCCAGCTATATAAGGAGGGGCAGGGCTCCCCTCCTAGACACACAAGTTTCCTATCCTCTAAACTAAACCCTAGATCTAGACCCCGGTTTAGAGCTATTCGGTTTAGAGCCTTCTAATTGGTTTAGAGCCCTCTAATTGGTGTGTCTAATTACTAGACCACTAATAGCCTCTCTCATAAGCTCCACCATACTCGCACCGGCTTAAGGCGAAGCCCTGCGGGATCTCCCCTCTACTTCCGGTACCACGCCGTTGTGCTGCCGGAATCACAAGGAGAGTACTACAACCTCCGCTGCCTACTGGAACAAGGGAGAGGAAGGTCTTCGTCGAGTACCGAACGTGTGACCGACTGCGGGAGCGCTGCGGGAACGCGGCGCCGGAAGGATCGTCTACGCGATCTTGAGATCGGAAAGAGTACGACTACATCACCCACGAGAATCTGCTCTCGTTAAACACTTTGGAATCTTCGAGGGTGAGTTATTCCATCGACTCGTTGCTACAATCTAGTAGATAGATCTTGGCTTGTTTGTTTGTATGCGATAGAAAATTTTTGTTTTCCATGCTACGAACCCCTACAGTGGTATCAGAGCCGTGTCTATATGTAGATCTGTTGCACGAGTAGAACACAATGGTCATTGTGGGCGTTGATGCTTTTATTGTAGATTGCTTTTTGTGTACTTTGCATCTTGCGGTATGTTGGGATGAAGTGGCCCGGGCTAACCTTACATGACATCGTTCATGAGACTTGCTCCACGTTTGACATGCAACTTGTATTGCATAAGTGGCTTTGCGGGTGCCTGTTTCTCCTAGCATAGTTAAGATCCAATTTACAACGGGTAATCAACAATGCTAGTATCAATGTTGTGGTTCTTGTTCGTAAGTTAGAACGACACTTATGGAAAGCCCCAAACCACGTAAAATATGCAAAGAAAGTAGAAGCGTCTAACTTTGTTTTGCAAGGGTGTGCAGTGATGTGATATGGCCATGATTGTGATTATATATGATGTATGCAATGTTCCTTATTGTAAGTCAGCAACCGGCAGGAGCCATATGGTTGTCTTTAAATTTCTGTTAAGACCCGCGTGTCTATTCAAAGTAGTTGTAATAGTTGAAGCTGGTGGACGACAACCATGGAGAAGCATCATTGACCTTGATGCAATGTCGGTGATGATGGAGATCATGTTCGTGCTAGAAGATGAAGATCGGAAGCACAAAGAAGAAAGGCCATATCATATCACATATTATGAATTGCATGTGATGTTAATCCTTTATGCATCTTGTATTGCTTAGTAGACGACGGTAGCATTATAAGATGATCCCTCAAGCACACAATTTCAAGTTCTAAAGTGTTCACCCTTAGTATGCACCGTTGCCAAAGCTTGCTGCTTCAAAGCACCACGTGATGATCGGGTGTCTTTGATTCCGCGGGTGAATACAACGTAAGCAAGCCAGATTTGCTTATGCGGTAACTAAGGTTTGATCTTGACGAGCCTAGCATGTACAGACATGGCCTCAGGAACACGGATCACCGAAAGGTAAAGCATGAATCATATAGTAGATATGATGAACATGTCGATTGTTCGCCATTGAAACTATATCAACTCTCGTGATGATCGGTTTTGATGTGGTGGATTTGGTTCGTGTGATCACTAAAACAATGTGAGGGATATTGTTTTGAGTGGGAGTTCACCTAGATTAATTTAATTATTAATTAGAACTCAATTTATCATAAACTAAATCAAAGTGAATTTGCATAGTTGTTGTAGTCATTGGCATCCGTTTACCACCTTGCGCTTAGTTATAATTGAGATGATAGAACTATAAAATTCTGGTTAGTTACTTTACGAACTGGTATCGTATTGTTTTGAAGTGTTAATCTAAAGTTTAAAAGTCCTATTGCAAACTTTCAGTAAGTTCCGGTTACTCCATGAAGTTTAATAATTAGTATTAAATCAAGAGTAACAATTCCAAGTGTTAGTATATAAGTATCATGTTTGTATCCATGATTCTTGATATTCAAAGGATTCCCTTAATATCAAGGTTATCTAGGATCTGAAAGAGTTGTTTCAGAAACCATGATGTGTGGAAGATATTGTGATATCTGAAACGAAGTTTTGGTTGCAACATGATAGAGTATAATATGACAAAAGTCATGTTCTCATATTTGATGAGAATTTGCAAAAAGGTTGGAGACACTTGTTGTCCTAATCCTCCAAAAGGTTTTGGATAGCAACATTATACTCATAATTCATCGTTATAAGCTAAAAGTAGCTTGATCATGGACGATTCCATGATAAGGGTGAATATTTGATGTAGGTGAAATGTTTACTACACCAAGAGATTACTAAAAAAAGGAATTTGAAAGAACACCAAATATTTGATGATGGTGATCTACTTCAAAGTGCAAGTCCAAAGACATTGGTATTTAATTATACACGCTTTGGACTATATGTCATATGTATGACTCCACTATTGATGTTAATAGATTCTTTCAAACAGAAAAGGAAATACTGAAAGAAAATCTCATAAATATATGGCAGAAAAGAAAAGACTAGAATCGTTCAGTTTAAGTATATAGATGATATACATGTTATGGCTATATTCTTTGCTTGTTAAACAATGTGGTTCTTAAGTATTTGATACTGAATTTGTTGGTGTGAATCGTCATACGAAACAACACAATTCATGAACTACAATGGCCTAAGTAACTAGCAAAAGAATATGTGATGATGTTCATCGAGAACAAAATAAAGGGTTATTGTGTTACTTGTTAAACATCAAAGCTTGCCTTCAAAGATTTGTTTTATCAGGTATTATGAGAACAAAAGGATTGTTCAAATAATTGCCGTAATCCATAAAAGATGGATGATTCGCAAATCTCGTTGGAGACATCACATCCATAAAACTAGTGCTAAAAATGTCGAAAGACAAATTGATTGAAAGATCACTTAGGAAGTGACATCGCCGTTTAAATTATATTTGAAAGAAAACATGAAGAAACTCCATGTTGATGGAATTTTGGAGTCTTCTGATTTTTGATCAAATGACGCTTGTGAAACTTTCTTAGAGATAATTAAAACTTCGTTCATAGGCCAAAAGGGAACGAATGACTAGCTTATTGGAACTTGTACATATTGTTGTACGAAGTCCGTTATGTGTAGTCAAGAGCGATGGATTTCAACTTCATATGCTTTCTCCGAAAATTTGAGTGAATATATGAATATTTACTTAATAAGGATGAAGTGTGAAATATTTGAAGAGTTCAAAGACTTTCAAGATGAAGTGCAAAATCATTGTAACAAGAATATAAACAGTTTATGATAAAGATCATAAAGGAAGATATTTGAGTTACAAGTTTAGCATAATACCTAAGATTTAAGGAATCGTTCCGTGGATTTGCATTTCCCGAAACACCATAAGAGTATGGAGCGTTCGAGATATGTAATTAAACCTTGTTTGACATGGTAAGATCAAAGGTATAATTCATAAAACTGCCATTGTATTTTAAAGATTAAAAGCTTTAGAGATTACCGTTTTTCCACTGAAAAGAGCTTCATCATAATCCGTTGAAATGACACCATATAAAGTTATGGTTTGGGATAAAACCCAAGTAGTCCTTTCTTAAACATTGGTATGCTATGCATAAGAAAGATGTTTGCAACCAAAGTCGGATGAACCTGTCTTTGTATGTTATTTCGAATAACTGTTAAGTACTCCTCCATAACATCGGAGACAAAAGTGTTTGTCACTTAAAACGTCAAGTTTCTTTGAGAAGGAATTTTTCGTGAAAAGTTAAGTGGGAGGACAATAGAAACTTTGATAAGGTTAAAAGAACCTTAGCTATATGTGCAGAGTTGCGCAGCGCCGAAAAGTGTTTCGAAGGCAGCAACAATGCTCATGGCTCACGTGCCTCAAAGGTTGTGGTCACGGAGATCTAAGTTCCTATTGAAACAAGTAGATCGGGTAAACAATCAAATACCAAGATTTGAGGGTTGAATCGTTATTTGAGAATAATGAACCGACTACATGCAAAGAAGCGATGATGGGCCCTGACTCCGTCAAATGGCTTGAAGCCATAAAATCCGTGATAGTTCCATACACGAGAAATCAAGTTTTGAACTTGAAGGACCCTCGAGAAAGGTGTAAGACCTTACAGTTGTGTCTGGATCTATATAGAAATAGACATGGATGTTTTACATCTATGAAATAGTCGACATGTTGAGAAAGAGTTCACAACAATGTTCAAAGGTTGACTATGACAAGATTTGATCTTTCATAGTGATATTTAGTCTAGATGGATTAATGTAGCAACCACTACATATAATTTGTTATATGGTAGTTGAATAAACAAAACAAATTCTTCTAATAGAATCATTACCTAGGACATGTGCATAACACGGTCCATAGGGTTTTGTTAATTCAAAAGGATGCTAAAAGTATATGCAAACTTCAATGGTTAAAGTGAGCATCGCGGAGTTGGAATCTTCACTGTGATGAAACTGTTAAAGGAGTTTAAAAGTTCATCAGAGACGATGGAGATGCTTGCATTTGCAAGAAATTAAGTGGGAGCGCTAAGACATGTTTCTAATACATTATGTGGAAGACATATTGTTGATTGGAAATAATGTATCTTTTATTAACACATATTAAGAATTTCATCCCGATGAAAGACTTAGGCAAAACCCAAATATTTGGCATCATTAGACGCTAATATGGTTGTGCCAGAAGTACATAGACGAGATATTGAATGAATTCAATATAGAAACTACAAGAAAGGTTCTTGTTGCACAGAAAGGATTGAAAGAGTTCAATGTTGATGATATATTCAAGTGTATTGGCACTTGGTAAGTGAAACAAAGATTCAAGTATAGATTGATACTTGATGTATGAAATCACAAAGAGTATTTATATCAATCATACTGTGATATGTAAAAATCCAGATATGTCCTATGCTCTAAATGTTGTGAGCATATACCAGAATGATTTGTAAGATGATCATTGGACAATAGTAAGGATATTCTTATGATTTTTTGAAAGAACTAAGAGTATATTATTTGTAGAAGTGACAAATAGATGGTTAGTTCATTGTAAAAGTACTACATTGATACTAGTCTTGTCACAAAGTACAAATTAAGTTTATCTCAATCTAAATTAAGGGTGGCACAATATAATGGAAAGTGAGTTCCATAATGGATTTGGATAAGTTCCAAAGTTAAGACATTGTGACAGATACTACAACAAAAGGCTAAGTATATGACTGCTATTATAGCAGCAAAAGAGGGCATTTGTGTCAAGTAGTTTGTTATCAAACTAGGTGTAGTTCACAGCGGGATAATACTATGAAGATATATTGTACGACAATATTGTCAACATGTTTTAACCCCAAAGAACTAAAGGTCACACCGAAAGACCAAATTTATACAAAGCCATCTCATTAGAGAATGAGTGATGCGTACAGACGCAAAGACATGCAATTACACACGGACCTGGAAGTGTCAGATCCGGAGATCAGTTGACCACTAGCAATCGTGTACATACAACACTGGAAAGCCATAGGTGTTATATACACAAAGGTTCGAAACTAGATTATTGACTCTAGTGCAAGTGGGAGACTGTTGGAGATATGCCCAAGAGGCAATAATAAAGTGGTTATTATCATGTCTTCACACTTATGATAAATGTTTACATGCCATGCTATAATTGTATTAACCGGAAACATTAATACTTGTGTGATTTGTAAACTAAAATAAGAGTCCCTAGTAAAGCCTCTTGTTAAACTAGCTTGTTGGTTAATATATGATCATTGTTTCCTGATCATGAACATAGAGATGTTATTAACAACAGGATCATATCGTTAGGAGAATGGTGTGATGGACATACTCCTATAGATAAGCGTAGCATAAAGATCAAGTCATTTCAATAGTTCAATTGCTATATGCTTTCTGATACATAGTAACCTAATTCCTTCGACCATGAGATCGTGCATATCACCTTTACTGGATGGATGCTTTGATGTCATCAAACACCACACCGTAACAGGGTGGCTATAAAAGTGGCATTGAGTGTTCGGAAAGTATTGGTTGAAACACATGGATCAAGAGTGGGATTTGTCCATCCACATGACGGATAGATATACTCTGGGCCCTCTCGGTGGAATGTCATCCAATTAGCTTGCAAGCATGTGACTTGGTCACAAGGGATCACATATCACGGGAACGAGAAAAGAGTACTTATCAGTAACGAGGTTGAACTAGGTATGCAGAGATACCGACGATCATAACCTCGGATAAGTAACATATCGTGAGACAAAGGGAAATTGGTATCGTATGTAAGTGGTTCATTCGATCGCAAAGTAATCGTAGAAATATGTGGGAGCCATATGAATTTCCAGATTCCTCTATTGGTTATTGTTCGGAGAAGTGTCTCGATCATGTCCGCATAATTCACGAACCGTAGGGAGACACACTTAAGGATTCGACGTTGTTTGAGTAGTTATGGTATTATGAGAAAGAGACCGAATGTTGTTCGGAGTCTCGGATGGGATCCGGGATATCACGAGGTGATCCGGAATGGTCCGGAGAATAAGATTCATATAAGGAAAGTCCCGTTTCGGAGTTCGGGAATGATTCCGGTGTTTTCATCGGGGATATTCTAGAAGGTTCCGGATTGTCCGGCACTCCGGGGGGGAAGGGGTACATGAATGTGTCATTACATATTGGAATGATTGCATCATGTACTAAGTGTTCTTGCTGTCCCAAATATAGGATTAAATTGAATCCTAAAACAGAAAAGTCAAATGTCCAGTTTGAAAGTCAAACTGCCAAAACAAGAAACTGTGGGAAACAAGCAAGAGGAGTTGGAACCAACCTGGAGGAGGAGTTGGACTCCTCCAGGCCGGCGCCCAGCCCAAGGCCGAGTTGGGGAGGGACTCCGTCCCTCCCCTGGCGCGCCAGCCCCCTCCCATCTATATAAGGAGGGGCAGGGCTCCCCTCCTAGACACACAAGTTTCCTATCCTCTAAACTAAACCCTAGATCTAGACCCCGGTTTAGAGCTATTCGGTTTAGAGCCTTCTAATTGGTTTAGAGCCCTCTAATTGGTGTGTCTAATTACTAGACCACTAATAGCCTCTCTCATAAGCTCCACCATACTCGCACCGGCTTAAGGCGAAGCCCTGCGGGATCTCCCCTCTACTTCCGGTACCACGCCGTTGTGCTGCCGGAATCACAAGGAGAGTACTACAACCTCCGCTGCCTACTGGAACAAGGGAGAGGAAGGTCTTCGTCGAGTACCGAACGTGTGACCGACTGCGGGAGCGCTGCGGGAACGCGGCGCCGGAAGGATCGTCTACGCGATCTTGAGATCGGAAAGAGTACGACTACATCACCCACGAGAATCTGCTCTCGTTAAACACTTTGGAATCTTCGAGGGTGAGTTATTCCATCGACTCGTTGCTACAATCTAGTAGATAGATCTTGGCTTGTTTGTTTGTATGCGATAGAAAATTTTTGTTTTCCATGCTACGAACCCCTACAGTGGTATCAGAGCCGTGTCTATATGTAGATCTGTTGCACGAGTAGAACACAATGGTCATTGTGGGCGTTGATGCTTTTATTGTAGATTGCTTTTTGTGTACTTTGCATCTTGCGGTATGTTGGGATGAAGTGGCCCGGGCTAACCTTACATGACATCGTTCATGAGACTTGCTCCACGTTTGACATGCAACTTGTATTGCATAAGTGGCTTTGCGGGTGCCTGTTTCTCCTAGCATAGTTAAGATCCAATTTACAACGGGTAATCAACAATGCTAGTATCAATGTTGTGGTTCTTGTTCGTAAGTTAGAACGACACTTATGGAAAGCCCCAAACCACGTAAAATATGCAAAGAAAGTAGAAGCGTCTAACTTTGTTTTGCAAGGGTGTGCAGTGATGTGATATGGCCATGATTGTGATTATATATGATGTATGCAATGTTCCTTATTGTAAGTCAGCAACCGGCAGGAGCCATATGGTTGTCTTTAAATTTCTGTTAAGACCCGCGTGTCTATTCAAAGTAGTTGTAATAGTTGAAGCTGGTGGACGACAACCATGGAGAAGCATCATTGACCTTGATGCAATGTCGGTGATGATGGAGATCATGTTCGTGCTAGAAGATGAAGATCGGAAGCACAAAGAAGAAAGGCCATATCATATCACATATTATGAATTGCATGTGATGTTAATCCTTTATGCATCTTGTATTGCTTAGTAGACGACGGTAGCATTATAAGATGATCCCTCAAGCACACAATTTCAAGTTCTAAAGTGTTCACCCTTAGTATGCACCGTTGCCAAAGCTTGCTGCTTCAAAGCACCACGTGATGATCGGGTGTCTTTGATTCCGCGGGTGAATACAACGTAAGCAAGCCAGATTTGCTTATGCGGTAACTAAGGTTTGATCTTGACGAGCCTAGCATGTACAGACATGGCCTCAGGAACACGGATCACCGAAAGGTAAAGCATGAATCATATAGTAGATATGATGAACATGTCGATTGTTCGCCATTGAAACTATATCAACTCTCGTGATGATCGGTTTTGATGTGGTGGATTTGGTTCGTGTGATCACTAAAACAATGTGAGGGATATTGTTTTGAGTGGGAGTTCACCTAGATTAATTTAATTATTAATTAGAACTCAATTTATCATAAACTAAATCAAAGTGAATTTGCATAGTTGTTGTAGTCATTGGCATCCGTTTACCACCTTGCGCTTAGTTATAATTGAGATGATAGAACTATAAAATTCTGGTTAGTTACTTTACGAACTGGTATCGTATTGTTTTGAAGTGTTAATCTAAAGTTTAAAAGTCCTATTGCAAACTTTCAGTAAGTTCCGGTTACTCCATGAAGTTTAATAATTAGTATTAAATCAAGAGTAACAATTCCAAGTGTTAGTATATAAGTATCATGTTTGTATCCATGATTCTTGATATTCAAAGGATTCCCTTAATATCAAGGTTATCTAGGATCTGAAAGAGTTGTTTCAGAAACCATGATGTGTGGAAGATATTGTGATATCTGAAACGAAGTTTTGGTTGCAACATGATAGAGTATAATATGGCAAAAGTCATGTTCTCATATTTGATGAGAATTTGCAAAAAGGTTGGAGACACTTGTTGTCCTAATCCTCCAAAAGGTTTTGGATAGCAACATTATACTCATAATTCATCGTTATAAGCTAAAAGTAGCTTGATCATGGACGATTCCATGATAAGGGTGAATATTTGATGTAGGTGAAATGTTTACTACACCAAGAGATTACTAAAAAAAGGAATTTGAAAGAACACCAAATATTTGATGATGGTGATCTACTTCAAAGTGCAAGTCCAAAGACATTGGTATTTAATTATACACGCTTTGGACTATATGTCATATGTATGACTCCACTATTGATGTTAATAGATTCTTTCAAACAGAAAAGGAAATACTGAAAGAAAATCTCATAAATATATGGCAGAAAAGAAAAGACTAGAATCGTTCAGTTTAAGTATATAGATGATATACATGTTATGGCTATATTCTTTGCTTGTTAAACAATGTGGTTCTTAAGTATTTGATACTGAATTTGTTGGTGTGAATCGTCATACGAAACAACACAATTCATGAACTACAATGGCCTAAGTAACTAGCAAAAGAATATGTGATGATGTTCATCGAGAACAAAATAAAGGGTTATTGTGTTACTTGTTAAACATCAAAGCTTGCCTTCAAAGATTTGTTTTATCAGGTATTATGAGAACAAAAGGATTGTTCAAATAATTGCCGTAATCCATAAAAGATGGATGATTCGCAAATCTCGTTGGAGACATCACATCCATAAAACTAGTGCTAAAAATGTCGAAAGACAAATTGATTGAAAGATCACTTAGGAAGTGACATCGCCGTTTAAATTATATTTGAAAGAAAACATGAAGAAACTCCATGTTGATGGAATTTTGGAGTCTTCTGATTTTTGATCAAATGACGCTTGTGAAACTTTCTTAGAGATAATTAAAACTTCGTTCATAGGCCAAAAGGGAACGAATGACTAGCTTATTGGAACTTGTACATATTGTTGTACGAAGTCCGTTATGTGTAGTCAAGAGCGATGGATTTCAACTTCATATGCTTTCTCCGAAAATTTGAGTGAATATATGAATATTTACTTAATAAGGATGAAGTGTGAAATATTTGAAGAGTTCAAAGACTTTCAAGATGAAGTGCAAAATCATTGTAACAAGAATATAAACAGTTTATGATAAAGATCATAAAGGAAGATATTTGAGTTACAAGTTTAGCATAATACCTAAGATTTAAGGAATCGTTCCGTGGATTTGCATTTCCCGAAACACCATAAGAGTATGGAGCGTTCGAGATATGTAATTAAACCTTGTTTGACATGGTAAGATCAAAGGTATAATTCATAAAACTGCCATTGTATTTTAAAGATTAAAAGCTTTAGAGATTACCGTTTTTCCACTGAAAAGAGCTTCATCATAATCCGTTGAAATGACACCATATAAAGTTATGGTTTGGGATAAAACCCAAGTAGTCCTTTCTTAAACATTGGTATGCTATGCATAAGAAAGATGTTTGCAACCAAAGTCGGATGAACCTGTCTTTGTATGTTATTTCGAATAACTGTTAAGTACTCCTCCATAACATCGGAGACAAAAGTGTTTGTCACTTAAAACGTCAAGTTTCTTTGAGAAGGAATTTTTCGTGAAAAGTTAAGTGGGAGGACAATAGAAACTTTGATAAGGTTAAAAGAACCTTAGCTATATGTGCAGAGTTGCGCAGCGCCGAAAAGTGTTTCGAAGGCAGCAACAATGCTCATGGCTCACGTGCCTCAAAGGTTGTGGTCACGGAGATCTAAGTTCCTATTGAAACAAGTAGATCGGGTAAACAATCAAATACCAAGATTTGAGGGTTGAATCATTATTTAAGAATAATGAACCGACTACATGCAAAGAAGCGATGATGGGCCCTGACTCCGTCAAATGGCTTGAAGCCATAAAATCCGTGATAGTTCCATACACGAGAAATCAAGTTTTGAATTTGAAGGACCCTCGAGAAAGGTGTAAGACCTTACAGTTGTGTCTGGATCTATAAAGAAATAGACATGGATGTTTTACATCTATGAAATAGTCGACATGTTGAGAAAGAGTTCACAACAATGTTCAAAGGTTGACTATGACAAGATTTGATCTGTCATAGTGATATTTAGTGGTTTGTGGAAAGAACACACATGCAATGACCACTGGTGGATCCATCTGTGGTTTGTGGAAAAGAACACACACGCAATGACTCTAGTGCTGGTTTGTGGTTTTAGTATAAGAACACAGATGTAATGACTCTAGTGGTTGATCCATGTGTGGTTTGTCGAAAGAACACACATTCAATGACTCTGGTTGATCCATGTGTGGTTTGTGGAAAGAACACACATGCAATGACCACTGGTGGATCCATGTGTGGTTTGTGGAAAAGAACACACATGCAATGACGCTAGTACTGGTTTGTGGTTTTAGTATAAGAACACACATGCAATGACTCTAGTGGTTGATCCCTGTGTGGTTTGTGGAAAGAACACACATGCAATGACTCTGGTTGATCCATGTGTGGTTTGTGGAAAGAACACACATGCAATGACCACTGGTGGATCCATGTGTGGTTTGTGGAAAAGAACACACATGCAATGACTCTAGTACTGGTTTGTGGTTTTAGTATAAGAACACACATGAAATGTCTCTAGTGGTTGATCCATGTGCGGTTTGTGGAAATAACACACATGCAATGACTCTTGTGGTTGATCCATGTGTGGATTGTGGAAAGAACACACATGCAATGACCACTAGTGGATCCATGTGTGGTTTGTGGAAAAGAACACACATGCAATGACTCTAGTGGTTGATCCATGTTTGTTTCTGGAAATAACACACATGCAATGACTCTCGTGGTTGATCCATGTGTGGTTTGTTGAAAGAACACGCGTGCAATGACCACTGGTGGATCCATGTTGGTTTTAGTGTAAGAACACACATGCAATGACTCTAGTACTGGTTTGTGGTTTTAGTATAAGAACACACATGCAATGACTCTAGTGGTTGATCCATGCGTGGTTTGTGGAAATAACACACATACAATGACCACTGGTGGATCCATGTGTGGTTTGTGGAAATAACACACATGCAATGACTCTAGGGGTGGATCCATGTGTGGTTTGTGGAAATAACACACATGCAATGACTCTAGTGGTTGATCCATATTTGTTTGTGGAAATAACACACATGCAATGACTCTAGTGGTTGATCCATGTGTGGTTTGTGAAAAGAACACACATGCAATGACTCTAGTGTTGGTTTTAGTATAAGAACACACATGCAATGACTCTAGTGGTTGATCCATGTGTGGTTTGTGGAAATAACACACATGCAATGACTAGTGGTTGATCCATATGTGGTTTGTGGAAAGAACACACATGCAATGACCACTGGTGGATGCATGTGTGGTTTGTGGAAAAGAACACACATGCAATGACTCTAGTGCTGGTTTGTGGTTTTAGTATAAGAACAAACATGCAATGATCTAGTGGTTGATCCATGTGTGGTTTGTGGAAAGAACACACATGCAATGACTAGTGGTTGATCCATATGTGGTTTGTGGAAAGAACACACATGCAATGACTCTAGTGGTTGATCCATTTTTGTTTGTGGAAATAACACACATGCAATGACTCTAGTGGTTGATCCATGTGTGGTTTGTGAAAAGAACACACATGCCATGACCCTGGTTGATCCATGTGTGGTTTTTGGAAATAACACACATGCAATGACTCTGGTTGATCCACGTGTGGTTTGTGGAAAGAGCACACATTCAATGACTCTGGTTGATCCATGTGTGGTTTGTGGAAAGAACACACATGCAATGACCACTGGTGGATCCATGTGTGGTTTGTGGAAAAGAACACACATGCAATGACGCTAGTACTGGTTTGTGGTTTTAGTATAAAAACACACGTGTAATGACTCTAGTGGTTGATCCATGTGTGGTTTGTGGAAAGAACACACATGCAATGACTCTGGTTGATCCATGTGTGGTTTGTGGAAAGAACACACATGCAATGACCACTGGTGGATCCATGTGTGGTTTGTGGAAAAGAACACACATGCAATGACTCTAGTACTGGTTTATGGTTTTAGTATAAGAACACACATGCAATGACTCTAGTGGTTGATCCATGTGCGGTTTGTGGAAATAACACACATGCAATGACTCTAGTGGTTGATCCATGTGTGGTTTGTGGAAAAAACACACATGCAATGACCACTACTGGATCCATGTGTGGTTTGTGGAAAAGAACACACGTGCAATGACTCTAGTACTGGTTTGTGGTTTTAGTATATGAACACACATGCAATTACTCTAGTGGTTGATCCATGTGTGGTTTGTGGAAATAACACACATGCAATGACTCTAGTGGTTGATCCATGTGTGGTTTGTGGAAAGAAGACACATGCAATGACCACTGGTGGATCCATGTGTGGTTTGTGGAAAAGAACACACATGCAATGACTCTAGTAGTTGATCCATGTTTGTTTGTGGAAATAACACACATGAAATGACTCTAGGGGTTGATCCATGTGTGGTTTGTGGAAAGAACACACATGCAATGACCACTGGTGGATCCATGTGTGGTTTGTGGAAAAGAACACACATGCAATGAATCTAGTGGTTGATCCATGTTTGTTTGTGGAAATAACACAGATGCAATGACTCTAGTGGTTGATCCATGTGTGGTTTGTGAAAAGAACACACATGCAATGACTCTAGTGTTGGTTTTACTATAAGAACACACATGCAATGACTCTAGTGGTTGATCCATGTGTGGTTTGTGGAAATAACACACATGCAATGACTAGTGGTTGATCCATATGTGATTTGTGGAAAGAACACACATGCAATGACCACTGGTGGATGCATGTGTGGTTTGTGGAAAAGAACACACATGAAATGACTCTAGTGCTGGTTTGTGGTTTTAGTATAAGAACAAACATGCAATGACTCTAGTTGTCGATCCACGTGTGGTTTGTGGAAAGAACACACATGCAATGACTAGTGGTTGATCCATATGTGGTTTGTGGAAAGAACACACATGCAATGACCACTGGTGGATCCATCTGTGGTTTGTGGAAAAGAACACACATGCAATGACTCTAGTGTTGGTTTGTGGTTTTAGTATAAGAACATAGATGTAACGACTCTAGTGGTTGATCCATGTGTGGTTTGTGGAAAGAACACACATTCAATGACTCTGGTTGATCCATGTGTGGTTTGTGGAAAGAACACACATGCAATGACCACTGGTGGATCCATGTGTGGTTTGTGGAAAAGAACACACATGCAATGACACTAGTACTGGTTTGTGGTTTTAGTATAAGAACACACATGCAATGACTCTAGTGGTTGATCCATGTGTGGTTTGTGGAAAGAACACACATGCAATGACTCTGGTTGATCCATGTGTGGTTTGTGGAAAGAACACACATGCAATGACCACTGGTGGATCCATGTGTGGTTTGTGGAAAAGAACACACATGCAATGACTCTAGTACTGGTTTGTGGTTTTAGTAAAAGAACACACATGCAATGACTCTAGTGGTTGATCCATGTGCGGTTTGTGGAAATAACACACATGCAATGACTCTAGTGGTTGATCCATGTGTGGTTTGTGGAAAGAACACACCTGCAATGACCCCTGGTGGATCCATGTGTGGTTTGTGGAAAAGAACACACATGCAATGACTCTAGTGGTTAATCCATGTTTGTTTCTGGAAATAATACACATGCAATGACTCTAGTGGTTGATCCATGTGTGGTTTGTGGAAAGAACACGCGTGCAATGACCACTGGTGGATCCATGTTGGTTTTAGTGTAAGAACACACATGCAATGACTCTAGTACTGGTTTGTGGTTTTAGTATAATAACACACATGCAATGACTCTAGTGGTTGATCCATGTGTGGTTTGTGGAAATAACACACATACAATGACCACTGGTGGATCCATGTGTGGTTTGTGGAAATAACACACATGCAATGACTCTAGGGGTGGATCCATGTGTGGTTTGTGGAAATAACACACATGCAATGACTCTAGTGGTTGATCCATATTTGTTTGTGGAAATAACACACATGCAATGACTCTAGTGGTTGATCCATGTGTGGTTTGTGAAAAGAACACACATGCTATGACTCTAGTGTTTGTTTTAGTATAAGAACACACATGCAATGACTCTAGTGGTTGATCCATGTGTGGTTTGTGGAAATAACACACATGCAATGACTAGTGGTTGATCCATATGTGGTTTGTGGAAAGAACACACGTGCAATGACCACTGGTGGATGCATGTGTGGTTTGTGGAAAAGAACACACATGCAATGACTCTAGTGCTGGTTTGTGGTTTTAGTATAAGAACAAACATGCAATGATCTAGCGGTTGATCCATGTGTGGTTTGTGGAAAGAACACACATGCAATGACTAGTGGTTGATCCATATGTGGTTTGTGGAAAGAACACACATGCAATGACCACTGGTGGATCCATGTGTGGTTTGTGGAAAAGAACACACATGCAATGACTCTAGTGCTGGTTTGTGGTTTTAGTATAAGAACACAAATGTAATGACTCTAGTGGTTAATCCATGTGTGGTTTGTGGAAAGAACACACATTCAATGACTCTGGTTGATCCATGTGTGGTTTGTGGAAAGAACACACATGCAATGACCATTGGTGGATCCATGTGTGGTTTGTGGAAAAGAACACACATGCAATGACGCTAGTACTGGTTTGTGGTTTTAGTATAAGAACACACATGCAATGAATCTAGTGGTTGATCCATGTGTGGTTTGTGGAAAGAACACACATACAATGACTCTGGTTGATCCATGTGTGGTTTGTGGAAAGAACACACATGCAATGACCACTGGTGGATCCATGTGTGGTTTGTGGAAAAGAACACACATACAATGACTGTAGTACTGGTTTGTGGTTTTAGTATAAGAACACACGTGTAATGACTCTAGTGGTTGATCCATGTGTGGTTTGTGGAAAGAACACACATGCAATGACCACTGGTGCATCCATGTATGGTTTGTGGTAAAGAACACACATGCAATGAGTCTAGTGGTTGATCCATGTTTGTTTGTGGAAATAAGACACATGCAATGACTCTAGTGGTTGATCCATGTGTGGTTTGTGAAAAGAACACACATGCAATGACTCTAGTGTTAGTTTTAGAATAAGGACACACATGCAATGACTCTAGTGGTTGATCCATGTGTGGTTTGTGGAAATAACACACATGCAATGACTCTAGTGGTTGATCCATGTGTGGTTTGTGGAAAGAACACACATGCAATGACCACTGGTGGATCCATGTGTGGTTCCAGGAAAAGACCACACATGCAATGACTCTAGTTGTTGATCCATGTTTTTTTGTGGAAATAACACACATGCATTGACTCGAGTGGTTGATCCATGTGTGGTTTGTGGAAAGAACACGCGTGCAATGACCACAGGTGGATCCATGTTGGTTTTAGTGTAAGAACACACATGCAATGACTCTAGTACTGGTTTGTGGTTTTAGTATAAGAACACACATGCAATGACTCTAGTGGTTGATCCATGTGTGGTTTGTGGAAGTAACACACATGCAATGACCACTGGTGAATGGTTTGTGGAAAGAACACACATGCAATGACTCTAGAGGTTGATCCATGTGTGGTTTGTGGAAAGAACACACATGCAATAACCACTGGTGGATCCATGTGTGGTTTGTGGAAAAGAACACACATGCAATGAATCTAGTGGTTGATCCATGTTTTTTTGTGGAAATAACACACATGCAATGACTCTAGTGGTTGATCCATGTTTGTTTCTGGAAATAACACACATGCAATGACTCTCGTGGTTGATCCATGTGTGGTTTGTTGAAAGAACACGCGTGCAATGACCACTGGTGGATCCATGTTGGTTTTAGTGTAAGAACACACATGCAATGACTCTAGTACTGGTTTGTGGTTTTAGTATAATAACACACATGCAATGACTAGTGGTTGATCCATGCGTGGTTTGTGGAAATAACACACATACAATGACCACTGGTGGATCCATGTGTGGTTTGTGGAAATAACACACATGCAATGGCTCTAGGGGTGCATCCATGTGTGGTTTGTGGAAATAACACACATGCAATGACTCTAGTGGTTGATCCATATTTGTTTGTGGAAATAACACACATGCAATGACTCTAGTGGTTGATCCATGTGTGGTTTGTGAAAAGAACACACATGCAATGACTCTAGTGTTGCTTTTAGTATAAGAACACACATGCAATGACTCTAGTGGTTGATCCATGTGTGGTTTGTGGAAATAACACACATGCAATGACTAGTGGTTGATCCATATGTGGTTTGTGGAAAGAACACACATGCAATGACCACTGGTGGATGCATGTGTGGTTTGTGGAAAAGAACACACATGCAATGACTCTAGTGCTGGTTTGTGGTTTTAGTATAAGAACAAACATGCAATGATCTAGTGGTTGATCCATGTGTGGTTTGTGGAAAGAACACACATGCAATGACTGGTGGTTGATCCATATGTGGTTTGTGGAAAGAACACACATGCAATGACTCTAGTGGTTGATCCATTTTTGTTTGTGGAAATAACACACATGCAATGACTCTAGTGGTTGATCCATGTGTGGTTTGTGAAAAGAACACACATGCCATGACCCTGGTTGATCCATGTGTGGTTTTTGGAAATAACACACATGCAATGACTCTGGTTGATCCACGTGTGGTTTGTGGAAAGAACACACATTCAATGACTCTGGTTGATCCATGTGAGGTTTGTGGAAAGAACACACATGCAATGACCACTGGTGGATCCATGTGTGGTTTGTGGAAAAGAACACACATGCAATGACGCTAGTACTGGTTTGTGGTTTTAGTATAAAAACACACGTGTAATGACTCTAGTGGTTGATCCATGTGTGGTTTGTGGAAAGAACACACATGCAATGACTCTGGTTGATCCATGTGTGGTTTGTGGAAAGAACACACATGCAATGACCACTGGTGGATCCATGTGTGGTTTGTGGAAAAGAACACACATGCAATGACTCTAGTGTTGGTTTTACTATAAGAACAAACATGCAATGACTCTAGTGGTTGATCCATGTGTGGTTTGTGGAAATAACACACATGCAATGACTAGTGGTTGATCCATATGTGGTTTGTGGAAAGAACACACATGCAATGACCACTGGTGGATGCATGTGTGGTTTGTGGAAAAGAACACACATGAAATGACTCTAGTGCTGGTTTGTGGTTTTAGCATAAGAACAAACATGCAATGACTCTAGTTGTTGATCCACGTGTGGTTTGTGGAAAGAACACACATGCAATGACTAGTGGTTGATCCATATGTGGTTTGTGGAAAGAACACACATGCAATGACCACTGGTGGATCCATCTGTGGTTTGTGGAAAAGAACACACATGCAATGACTCTATTGCTGGTTTGTGGTTTTAGTATAAGAACATAGATGTAATGACTCTAGTGGTTGATCCATGTGTGGTTTGTGGAAAGAACACACATTCAATGACTTTGGTTGATCCATGTGTGGTTTGTGGAAAGAACACACATGCAATGACCACTGGTGGATCCATGTGTGGTTTGTGGAAAAGAACACACATGCAATGACACTAGTACTGGTTTGTGGTTTTAGTATAAGAACACACATGCAATGACTCTAGTGGTTGATCCATGTGTGGTTTGTGGAAAGAACACACATGCAATGACTCTGGTTGATCCATGTGTGGTTTGTGGAAAGAACACACATGCAATGACCACTGGTGGATCCATGTGTGGTTTGTGGAAAAGAACACACATGCAATGACTCTAGTACTGGTTTGTGGTTTTAGTATAAGAACACACATGCAATGACTCTAGTGGTTGATCCATGTGCGGTTTGTGGAAATAACACACATGCAATGACTCTAGTGGTTGATCCATGTGTGGTTTGTGGAAAGAACACACATGCAATGACCACTGGTGGATCCATGTGTGGTTTGTGGAAAACAACACACATGCAATGACGCTAGTACTGGTTTGTGGTTTTAGTATAAGAACACACATGCAATGACTCTAGTGGTTGATCCATTTGTGGTTTGTGGAAAGAACACACATGCAATGACTCTGGTTGATCCATGTGTGGTTTGTGGAAAGAACACACATGCAATGACCACTGGTGGATCCATGTGTGGTTTGTGGAAAAGAACACACATGCAATCACGCTAGTACTGGTTTGTGGTTTTAGTATAAGAGCACACATGCAATGACTCTAGTGGTTGATCCATGTGTGGTTTGTGGAAAGAACACACATGCAATGACCACTGGTGGATCCATGTGTGGTTTGTGGAAAAGAACACACATACAATGACTGTAGTACTGGTTTGTGGTTTTAGTATAAGAACACACATGTAATGACTCTAGTTGTTGATCCATATGTGGTTTGTGGAAAGAACACACATGCAATGACCACTGGTGGATGCATGTGTGGTTTGTGCAAAAGAACACACATGCAATGACTCTAGTGCTGGCTTGTGGTTTTAGTATAAGAACAAACATGCAATGACTCTAGTTGTTGATCCATATGTGGTTTGTGGAAAGAACACACATGCAATGACTAGTGGTTGATCCATATGTGGTTTGTGGAAACAACACACATGCAATGACCACTGGTGGATCCATGTGTGGTTTGTGGAAAAAAAAACACATGCAATGACTCTAGTGCTGGTTTGTGGTTTTAGTATAAGAACACAGATGTAATGACTCTAGTGGTTAATCCATGTGTGGTTTGTGGAAAGAACACACATTCAATGACTCTGGTTGATCCATGTGTGGTTTGTGGAAAGAACACACATGCAATGACCACTGGTGGATCCATGTGTGGTTTGTGGAAAACAACACACATGCAATGACGCTAGTACTGGTTTGTGGTTTTAGTATAAGAACACACATGCAATGACTCTAGTGGTTGATCCATGTGTGGTTTGTGGAAAGAACACACATGCAATGACTCTGGTTGATCCATGTGTGGTTTGTGGAAAGAACACACATGCAATGACCACTGGTGGATCCATGTGTGGTTTGTGGAAAAGAACACACATGCAATCACGCTAGTACTGGTTTGTGGTTTTAGTATAAGAGCACACATGCAATGACTCTAGTGGTTGATCCATGTGTGGTTTGTGGAAAGAACACACATGCAATGACCACTGGTGGATCCATGTGTGGTTTGTGGAAAAGAACACACATACAATGACTGTAGTACTGGTTTGTGGTTTTAGTATAAGAACACACATGTAATGACTCTAGTGGTTGATCCATGTGTGGTTTGTGGAAATAACACACATGCAATGACTCTAGTGGTTGATCCATGTGTGGTTTGTGGAAAGAACACACATGCAATGACCACTGGTGGATCCATGTGTGGTTTGTGGAAAAGAACACACATGCAATGACTCTAGTGGTTGATCCATGTTTGTTTGTGGAAATAACACACATGCAATGACTCTAGTGGTTGATCCATGTGTGGTTTGTGGAAAGAACACGCGTGCAATGACCACTAGTGGATCCATGTTGGTTTTAGTCTAAGAACACACATGCAATGACTCTAGTACTGGTTTGTGGTTTTAGTATAAGAACACACATGCAATGACTCTAGTGGTTGATCCATGTGTGGTTTGTGGAAATAACACACATGCAATAACCACTTGTGGATCCATGTGTGGTTTTTGGAAATAACACACATGCAATGACTCTAGGGGTTGATCCATGTCTGGTTTGTGGAAAGAACACACATGCAATAACCACTGGTGGATCCATGTGTGGTTTGTGGAAAAGAACACACATGCAATGAGTCTAGTGGTTGATCCATGTTTGTTTGTGGAAATAACACACATGCAATGACTCTAGTGGTTGATCCATGTGTGGTTTGTGAAAAGAACACACATGCAATGACTCTAGTGTTTGTTTTAGTATAAGACGACACATGCAATGACTCTAGTGGTTGATCCATGTGTGGTTTGTGGAAATAACACACATGCAATGACTCTAGTGGTTGATCCATGTGTGGTTTGTTAAAAGAACACACATGCAATGACCACTGGTGGATCCATGTGTGGTTTGTGGAAAAGAACACACATGCAATGACTCTAGTTGTTGAGACATGTTTGTTTGTGGAAATAACACACTTGCAATGACTTTAGTGGTTGAGCCATGTGTGGTTTGTGGAAAGAACACGCGTGTAATGACCACTGGTGGATCCATGTTGGTTTTAGTGTAAGAACACACATGCAATGACTCTAGTACTGGTTTGTGGTTTTAGTATAAGAACACACATGCAATGACTCTAGTGGTTGATCCATGTGTGGTTTGTGGAAATAACACACATGCAATGACCACTGGTGGATGGTTTGTGGAAAGAACACACATGCAATGACTCTAGGGGTTGATCGATGTGTGGTTTGTGGAAAGAACACACATGCAATGACCACTGGTGGATCCATGTGTGGTTTGTGGAAAAGAACACACATGCAATGAATCTAGTGGTTGATCCATGTTTGTTTGTGGAAATAACACACATGCAATGACTCTAGTGGTTGATCCATGTGTGGTTTGTGAAAATAACACACATGCAATGACTCTGGTTGATCCATGTGTGGTTTGTGGAAATAACACAAATGCAATGACTCTAGTGGTTGATCCATGTGTGGTTTGTGGAAAGAACACACATGCAATGACCTCTGGTGGACCCATGTGTGGTTTGTGGAAAAGAACACACATGCAATGACTCTAGTGGTTGATCCATGTTTGTTTGTGGAAATAACACACATGCAATGACTCTAGTGGTTGATGCATGTGTGGTTTGTGAAAAGAACACACATGCAATGACTCTAGTGTTGGTTTTACTATAATAACACACATGCAATGACTCTAGTGGTTGATCCATGTGTGGTTTGTGGAAATAACACACATGCAATGACTAGTGGTTGATCCATATGTGGTTTGTGGAAAGAACACACATCCAATGACCACTGGTGGATGCATGTGTGGTTTGTGGAAAAGAACAGACATGCAATGACTCTAGTGTTGGTTTGTGGTTTTAGTATAAGAACAAACATGCAATGACTCTAGTTGTTGATCCATGTGTGGTTTGTGGAAAGAACACACATGCAATGACTAGTGGTTGATCCATACGTGGTTTGTGGAAAGAACACACATGCAATGACCACTGGTGGATCCATCTGTGGTTTGTGGAAAAGAACACACACGCAATGACTCTAGTGCTGGTTTGTGGTTTTAGTATAAGAACACAGATGTAATGACTCTACTGGTTGATCCATGTGTGGTTTGTGGATAGAACACACATTCAATGACTCTGGTTGATCCATGTGTGGTTTGTGGAAAGAACACACATGCAATGACCACTGGTGGATCCATGTGTGGTTTGTGGAAAAGAACACACATGCAATGACGCTAGTACTGGTTTGTGGTTTTAGTATAAGAACACACATGCAATGACTCTAGTGGTTGATCCCTGTGTGGTTTGTGGAAAGAACACACATGCAATGACTGGTTGATCCATGTATGGTTTGTGGAAAGAACACACATGCAATGACCACTGGTGGATCCATGTGTGGTTTGTGGAAAAGAACACACATTCAATGACTCTAGTATTGGTTTGTGGTTTTAGTATAGGAACACACATGCAATGACTCTAGTGGTTGATCCATGTGCGGTTTGTGGAAATAACACACATGCAATGACTCTAGTGGTTGATCCATGTGTGGTTTGTTAAAAGAACACACATGCAATGACCACTGGTGGATCCATGTGTGGTTTGTGGAAAAGAACACACATGCAATGACTCTAGTTGTTGAGCCATGTTTGTTTGTGGAAATAACACACATGCAATGACTCTAGTGGTTGATCCATGTGTGGTTTGTGGAAAGAACACGCGTGTAATGACCACTGGTGGATCCATGTTGGTTTTAGTGTAAGAACACACATGCAATGACTCTAGTAATGGTTTGTGGTTTTAGTATAAGAACACACATGCAATGACTCTAGTGGTTGATCCATGTGTGGTTTGTGGAAATAACACACATGCAATGACTCTAGGGGTTGATCGATGTGTGGTTTGTGGAAAGAACACACATGCAATGACCACTGGTGGATCCATGTGTGGTTTGTGGAAAATAACACACATGCAATGAATCTAGTGGTTGATCCATGTTTGTTTGTGGAAATAACACACATGCAATGACTCTAGTGGTTGATCCATGTGTGGTTTGTGAAAATAACACACATGCAATGACTCTGGTTGATCCATGTGTGGTTTGTGGAAATAACACACATGCAATGACTCTAGTGGTTGATCCATGTGTGGTTTGTGGAAAGAACACACATGCAATGACCTCTGGTGGACCCATGTGTGGTTTGTGGAAAAGAACACACATGCAATGACTCTAGTGGTTGATCCATGTTTGTTTGTGGAAATAACACACATGCAATGACTCTAGTGGTTGATCCATGTGTGGTTTGTGAAAAGAACACACATGCAATGACTCTAGTGTTGGTTTTACTATAAGAACACACATGCAATGACTCTAGTGGTTGATCCATGTGTGGTTTGTGGAAATAACACACATGCAATGACTAGTGGTTGATCCATATGTGGTTTGTGGAAAGAACACACATCCAATGACCACTGGTGGATGCATGTGTGGTTTGTGGAAAAGAACAGACATGCAATGACTCTAGTGTTGGTTTGTGGTTTTAGTATAAGAACAAACATGCAATGACTCTAGTTGTTGATCCATGTGATTTTTGTGGAAAGAACACACATGCAATGACCAGTGGTTGATCCATACGTGGTTTGAGGAAAGAACACACATGCAATGACCACTGGTGGATCCTTCTGTGGTTTGTGGAAAAGAACACACACGCAATGACTCTAGTGCTGGTTTGTGGTTTTAGTATAAGAACACAAATGTAATGACTCTAGTGGTTGAACCATGTGTGGTTTGTGGAAAGAACACACATTCAATGACTCTGGTTGATCCATGTGTGGTTTGTGGAAAGAACACACATGCAATGACCACTGGTGGATCCATGTGTGGTTTGTGGAAAAGAACACACATGCAATGACGCTAGTACTGGTTTGTGGTTTTAGTATAAGAACACACATGCAATGACTCTAGTGGTTGATCCCTGTGTGGTTTGTGGAAAGAACACACATGCAATGACTCTGGTTGATCCATGTATGGTTTGTGGAAAGAACACACATGCAATGACCACTGGTGGATCCATGTGTGGTTTGTGGAAAAGAACACACATGCAATGACTCTAGTACTGGTTTGTGGTTTTAGTATAAGAACACACATGCAATGACTCTAGTGGTTGATCCATGTGCGGTTTGTGGAAATAACACACATGCAATGACTCTAGTGGTTGATCCATGTGTGGTTTGTGGAAAGAACACACATGCAATGATCACTGGTGGATCCATGTGTGGTTTGTGGAAAAGAACACACATGCAATGACTCTAGTGGTTGATCCATGTTTGTTTATGGAAATAACACACATGCAATGACTCTAGTGGTTGATCCATGTGTGGTTTGTTGAAAGAACACGGGTGCAATGACCACTGGTGGATCCATGTTGGTTTTAGTGTAAGAACACACATGCAATGACTCTAGTACTGGTTTGTGGTTTTAGTATAAGAACACACATGCAATGACTCTAGTGGTTGATCCATGCGTTGTTTGTGGAAATAACACACATACAATGACCACTGGTGGATCCATGTGTGGTTTGTGGAAATAACACACATGCAATGACTCTAGGGGTGAATCCATGTGTGGTTTGTGGAAATAACACACATGCAATGACTCTAGTGGTTGATCCATATTTGTTTGTGGAAATAACACACATGCAATGACTCTAGTGGTTGATCCATGTGTGGTTTGTGAAAAGAACACACATGCAATGACTCTAGTGTTGGTTTTAGTATAAGAACACACATGCAATGACTCTAGTGGTTGATCCATGTGTGGTTTGTGGAAATAACACACATGCAATGACTAGTGGTTGATCCATATGTGGTTTGTGGAAAGAACACACATGCAATGACCACTGGTGGATGCATGTGTGGTTTGTGCAAAAGAACACACATGCAATGACTCTAGTGCTGGTTTGTGGTTTTAGTATAAGAACAAACATGCAATAATCTAGTGGTTGATCCATGTGTGGTTTGTGGAAAGAACACGCATGCAATGACTAGTGGTTGATCCATATGTGGTTTGTGGAAAGAACACACATGCAATGACTCTAGTGGTTGATCCATTTTTGTTTGTGGAAATAACACACATGCAATGACTCTAGTGGTTGATCCATGTGTGTTTTGTGAAAAGAACACACATGCAATGACCCTGGTTGATCCATGTGTGGTTTTTGGAAATAACACACATGCAATGACTCTGGTTTATCCACGTGTGGTTTGTGGAAAGAACACACATTCAATGACTATGGTTGATCCATGTGTGGTTTGTGGAAAGAACACACATGCAGTGACCACTGGTGGATCCATGTGTGGTTTGTGGAAAAGAACACACATGCAATGACGCTAGTACTGGTTTGTGGTTTTAGTATAAGAACACACATGTAATGACTCTAGTGGTTGATCCATGTGTGGTTTGTGGAAAGAACACACATGCAATGACTCTGGTTGATCCATGTGTGGTTTGTGGAAAGAACACACATGCAATGACCACTGGTGGATCCATGTGTGGTTTGTGGAAAGAACACACATGCAATGACCACTAGTGGATCCATGTGTGGTTTGTGGAAAAGAACACACATGCAATGACTCTAGTACTGGTTTGTGGTTTTAGTATATGAACACACATGCAATTACTCTAGTGGTTGATCCATGTGTGGTTTGTGGAAATAACACACATGCAATGACTCTAGTGGTTGATCCATGTGTGGTTTGTGGAAAGAAGACACATGCATTGACCACTGGTGGATCCATGTGTGGTTTGTGGAAAAGAACACACATGCAATGACTCTAGTAGTTGATCCATGTTTGTTTGTGGAAATAACACACATGAAATGACTCTAGGGGTTGATCCATGTGTGCTTTGTGGAAAGAACACACATGCAATGACCACTGGTGGATCCATGTGTGGTTTGTGGAAAAGAACACACATGCAATGAATCTAGTGGTTGATCCATGTTTGTTTGTGGAAATAACACAGATGCAATGACTCTAGTGGTTGATCCATGTGTGGTTTGTGAAAAGAACACACATGCAATGACTCTAGTGTTGGTTTTACTATAAGAACACACATGCAATGACTCTAGTGGTTGATCCATGTGTGGTTTGTGGAAATTACACACATGCAATGACTAGTGGTTGATCCATATGTGGTTTGTGGAAAGAACACACATGCAATGACCACTGGTGGATGCATGTGTGGTTTGTGGAAAAGAACACACATGCAATGACTCTAGTGCTGGTTTGTGGTTTTAGTATAAGAACAAACATGCAATGACTCTAGTTGTTGATCCACGTGTGGTTTGTGGAAAGAACACACATGCAATGACTAGTGGTTGATCCATATGTGGTTTGTGGAAAGAACACACATGCAATGACCACTGGTGGATCCATCTGTGGTTTGTGGAAAAGAACACACATGCAATGACTCTAGTGCTGGTTTGTGGTTTTAGTATAAGAACATAGATGTAATGACTCTTCTGGTTGATCCATCTGTGGTTTGTGGAAAGAACACACATTCAATGACTCTGGTTGATCCATGTGTGGTTTGTGGAAAGAACACACATGCAATGACCACTGGTGGATCCATGTGTGGTTTGTGGAAAAGAACACACATGCAATGACGCTAGTACTGGTTTGTGGTTTTAGTATAAGAACACACATGCAATGACTCTAGTGGTTGATCCATGTGTGGTTTGTGGAAAGAACACACATGCAATGACTCTGGTTGATCCATGTGTGGTTTGTGGAAAGAACACACATGCAATGACCACTGGTGGATCCATGTGTGGTTTATGGAAAAGAACACACATGCAATGACTCTAGTACAGGTTTGTGGTTTTAGTGTAAGAACACGCATGCAATGACTCTAGTGGTTGATCCATGTGCGGTTTTTGGAAATAACACACATGCAATGACTCTAGTGGTTGATCCATGTGTGGTTTGTGGAAAGAACACACCTGCAATGACCACTAGTGGATTCATGTGTGGTTTGTGGAAAAGAACACACATGCAATGACTCTAGTGGTTGATCCATGTTTGTTTCTGGAAATAATACACATGCAATGACTCTAGTGGTTGATCCATGTGTGGTTTGTGGAAAGAACACGCGTGCAATGACCACTGGTGGATCCATGTTGGTTTTAGTGTAAGAACACACATGCAATGACTCTAGTACTGGTTTGTGGTTTTAGTATAAGAAAACACATGCAATGACTCTAGTGGTTGATCCATGTGTGGTTTGTGGAAATAACACACATACAATGACCACTGGTGGATCCATGTGTGGTTTGTGGAAATAACACACATGCAATGACTCTAGGGGTGGATCCATGTGTGGTTTGTGGAAATAACACACATGCAATGACTCTAGTGGTTGATCCATATTTGTTTGTGGAAATAACACACATGCAATGACTCTTGTGGTTGATCCATGTGTGGTTTGTGAAAAGAACACACATGCTATGACTCTAGTGTTTGTTTTAGTATAAGAACACACATGCAATGACTCTAGTGGTTGATCCATGTGTGGTTTGTGGAAATAACACACATGCAATGACTAGTGGTTGATCCATATGTGGTTTGTGGAAAGAACACACATGCAATGACCACTGGTGGATGCATGTGTGGTTTGTGGAAAAGAACACACATGCAATGACTCTACTGCTGGTTTGTGGTTTTAGTATAAGAACAAACATGCAATGATCTAGTGGTTGATCCATGTGTGGTTTGTGGAAAGAACACACATGCAATGACTAGTGGTTGATCCATATGTGGTTTGTGGAAAGAACACACATGCAATGACTCTAGTGGTTGATCCATGTTTGTTTGTGGAAATAACACACATGCAATGACTCTAGTGGTTGATCCATGTGTGGTTTGTGAAAAGAACACACATGCAATGACCCTGGTTGATCCATGTGTGGTTTTTGGAAATAACACACATGCAATGACTCTAGTGGTTAATCCATGTGTGGTTTGTGGAAAGAACACACATGCAATGACTAGTGGTATATCCATATGTGGTTTGTGGAAAGAACACACATGCAATGACCACTGGTAGATCAATGTGTGGTTTGTGGAAAAGAACACACATGCAATGAGTCTAGTGCTGGTTTGTGGTTTTAGTATAAGAACACACACGTAATGACTCTAGTGGTTGATCCATGTGTGGTTTGTGGAAAGAACACACATGCAGTGACTCTGGTTGATCCATGTGTGGTTTGTGGATAGAGCACACATGCAATGACCACTGGTGGATCCATGTGTGGTTTGTGGAAAAGAACACACATGCAATGACGCTAGTACTGGTTTGTGGTTTTAGTATATGTAGTGACCTCGGATCGGTAAGGATCCTAAGTCCCTGTGATTATCATGCTAGTCCCTGGATAAATAGCTAGCACTCACAGTAGATGAAATATCATGTAAAACACAAAGTCTTTATTACACGGAGAATCCAGAGTATGAATTTATTACAAAGGTTGCTTAGCATTATGCTAGCTCAAATAACAGCGGAAACATAAAAGCAGCATGAGTCCATCAACGCCCAGGCTTGTCGAGTGTAGACCCGCGATCCCTACGCACCTTTCAATCTTCGGATTCTACACATAAGACGTGCAGCCAACAAGTTGGGTCAATACTTTGAATGTATTGGCAAATTACACCAAGGAGAGAAAAGGCTATCTCTACATGCAAGGCTGGTATACGCTGTAGAGTTCATTTGCTCAAAGCTAATTTTCTTAAGTAGAGAGAGAATAGAAGATTGCCCTACTTTGTAAACATTTGCTTGAATAAAATAAGGTCGAGTGGCACACGAGTATATTACGCACCAAGTGTCCAAACAACCAAACACTTGTATATTACGCACCAAGCGTCACTTGGATATTACACACCAAGTTTCCCAAATTCCCACCCATTAGCGATATTACGCACGCCATAGGGTTTCAAAACTTCGTTTTAGAAAAGAGAGAGGAAGATCCTTCAGAGGCTCCATCCTTCAGACGCTCATTGTTGTTCTGTTACCGTGAACACGGCTGATCAATCAGATTGCAATACTCTCGAGAGTTTGTGCACTTTACCCACAATCCACGATCAAGTCCTTTTACAGACAAGACCATGGCGAGGCTTTCCCTTAGTAGCCCCTCTACCTTCCGGATCCAACCGTGCCCAGAATCCTCCAAATGTTGGTACCCAGGTGAGGTTTCCCACTAAGTACTAGGCCAAGACAGAGCCCATAATGTATTGTGGTTGCACTGGAAGCTTCTGAATTCTGAAACATGGCAGACTTCTTTGATTCCTGGGCGGCCGTCCTCCACCAAAATCACACTCGTTGACCCGACAACCATTCCGCCCAGAAGAAAACTTAGTTTTATTTTGAAGTGGATTTGAGAGGAAAAGTTTGCTCTAGAGAGCCTTTATACTTAGAAAATTCTTTGTCTTTCGAACCCCCCAACGGTACTTTGTATATATATAGCATAGCAAGCAATACTTAGCAAAAACAGGGGTAACCTATTAGGATGGGAAATCCTAAGTATAGAGCTACTCATGGCATACTACAAAATCATCGCACTTGGAAAATAATACTAAGGAAAAATTCTACTAGAATATCCTACACATGCATACTACAGAATTTGAAGATCACATGCATAGAATCAAAACTGGGACAAAATTATGAACAAGTGGTGTAACTTGCCTTGATCCGAGCAGCACTCTACACAATAGCACTCCTTAGCGCACTCCGAGCAATCTAACGAATCACAAACATAGATCTGATCACAACTTGTTCAAAGCATACACAAAGGAAAATATGCATGCATGCAACATGGTAGTTTATGCAAGGTTGGTTAAATTGATCAAGGTAGCAAGTTTGTGTTGTGATAGTGTAAGGGTGTCACTAGGATTTATTTTCCAAGGGTTTAGATCTAATAGAGTTACTAAAACAAATCCTAGGATTATAAGGAGATCAGTCCATCTAATTAGCCCCAAACTAGATCTAATGATCTTAAGCAAGGTTGTATAATTTTGTCCAGTAGGCATTATGGAAACAAGGTCATTGCAACAAGAATCAATTAAGACAGAATTTTTATTATTTTTCTATAGAATAAACACTCCAATCTAGTGATTAAAATCTACAACAAAAACATTACTGTAAACCTGCAATGTTATTGCATTTTTGAATTCTACATAAAATTAGGAATCCAACGATATATTACAAGCTAGATTTGGACAAATATTCAATTTTATACGATTTTCGCAATGTTTAGATCAAATCTGCCAAACAGATCTAAAATTTCACTTAAATCTAGCCAAGTGTCACCATCTGATTGGGCCAGCTGGAGCGACGCGGCGCTGACGCGGCTGCGGGCGCGGCTCTGCCACGCGGCAGCGCGGCATTGGTTAGTACCGTTTCGCCCAACCTTCTAATCTACACCGTTCTACTCGGATCCGACGGACGGGAGCGGTGGCAAAAACTTACCGGCGGCGTCGATGGCGAGACAGCGGCGGCGCGGTCGGACGTGGTTGTCGGCGGCACTGCGGTGGTTCCCCAGAGTAGCGGAGAGCACGACGGCGCTCTACTCCTTCTCGCGGTCCTGCGTGCGTGATCGGCTTCGGCTCCTCTTTCTTCGTCTAGCCGCACACCTCCACTGGATCCCGCGGCTCCGGCGGCACGTCGGCGAGCAATCCCCGACGTTGTGCTGCACAAGGGAAGGAAAGAAGGGTCGGGGGTGAGGCGGTGTTGCACGGGGAAGGCGGTTAATAGCAAGGAGGAGCTCGGGGTGGCGCGAGTCGCCGGATCGGAACCTTCCCGAGCGCGACACCGGCGAGGGAGAGCGGCAGCGGTTCGCAAAGTTTGGCTAGGGTTTTCGTGGGGGAGGGACGACAAGAGGGGGTCGGCTTATAAGGGTAGAGACTTGGGGGAGGGGGCAACCGAGTCCGGCGTAGACTGGAGTCCGTCGCGGCCGGCAGCCGTGTCCGCCGCGGTCTCCAGGAGGGAGACGACGGGGTGGGGCCCGGGTGTCGGTGGTGGAGGGGGAAGTGGGCCGGAGCGGGTGCAGGTAAGTTGCTGCTGCGCGGGCGCTGGGGCGGGGTGGGCTGGCGAGCCGGCCCAGCTTGGTTAGCCACTGCCTCTGTTTTTTTTTTCAATTTCTGATTTGGTAAAACCCAAACAACTTTTGCAAGACAAGTCCAAAAGTGATGAAACTTGTTTCCAAATTTTTGTAAAAATAAGGTGGTCAACATAGGACCATGGTTTACTATTTTTACATAGTTTTCTAGAAGGGGTCAAACTACTACAACAAAAGTGCTTTCATAGGGAAAAATTTTAATAGGGTTTTAATAGGTTTAGGTGTTAGGGTTTTTATTTCAATTTTTAGTTGTAGGATGCAGATGATGCAAGGATGATGCATGACACTAATAACATCCTAATATAGAATCTGGGATGTTACAAACCTACCCCTCTTAAGAAGAATCTCGTCCTCGAGATTCGGGTTGGCTAGCAAATAGGTGTGGGTGTTCTGCCTTCAAGTCTTCTTCACGCTCCCACGTAGCTTCTTCCTCGTAGTGGTGGTTCCATTGTACCTTGCAGAACCTTATAGTCTTGGTGCGGGTAATCCTTTCAGCTGTTTCCAGTATTTTGATGGGTTTTTCCTCATAGGTAAGGTCATTCTCCAATTGAACCTCATCTAGGGGAACGGTGTCTCTTAGCGGTGTTTCAGCCATCTCCGGGTGACACTTCTTTAGTTGTGATACATGAAACACATCATGAACAGTCAGTCCTTCCGGTAGCTCCAACTGATACGCAACTTCTCCTCTACGGGCCAGAACCTTATACGGTCCTATGAATCATGGGTCTAACTTGCCCTTGATTCTGAACCTCTTAACTCCACGTAGGGGTGAAACTCGGAGATACGCACGGTCCCCTATTTCATAGGCCACATCTCTGCGCTTGGAATCAGCGTAACTCTTCTGTCGGGATTGGGCTATCTTTAGCCTATCCTGAATCTGTCGTACCTTTTCTTCGGCATCCTTTATCAAGTCAGGTCCAAAAAGACTGCGTTCACCAACTCCATTCCATAGCAACGGGGTTCTACACTTCCTGCCATATAGAACTTCAAACGGAGCCATCTTGATGCTTGTCTGGTAGCTGTTGTTGTATGAGAACTCAGCATATGGCAGGTTACCGTCCCAACTAGACCCATAGTCTAGTGCGCAAGCTCTCAACATATCTTCCAAATTTTGATTCACCCTTTCTGTTTGGCCATCTGTTTGAGGGTGGAAGGCAGTACTGAATTCTAGTCGGGTTCCAAGAGACTCATGTAGTTGTCGCCAAAACTTTGAGGTAAACTGGGTGCCTCTATCTGACACAATTCCCTTGGGAACACCATGTAGGCTTACAATCCTTGACATGTATATATTAGCAAGCTTAGCACTTGTATATGTGGTCTTCACGGGGATGAAGTGAGCCACCTTGGTGAAGTGGTCCACCACTACCCAGATAGAATCAAATCCAGAACGAGTCCGGGGCAATCCCGTGATGAAATCCATGCCTACCTTGTCCCACTTCCAGTCGGGTATTGGTAGTGGTTGAAGTAATCCTGCCGGTTTCTGATGCTCGGCTTTAACTCTGTTGCACACATCACACAGAGAAATATATTCTGCAATATCTCTTTTTAGGTTATTCCACCAGAATCTATCATTCACATCCATGTACATTTTTGTGTTACCTGGATGAATTGAGTATGGCGAATCATGTGCTTCTTGTAAAATCATCTTCCTGATATCGGGGTCATTGGGAACGCACAAACGCTTCCCATACCAGAGGGTTCCTTGTTCGTCCAGACGAAATTCCTTAGTCTTTCCTTCACTTATCCTGACTCTTATTTCTTCCAACTCTTTATCCCCCTTTTGTGCTTCTTGGATCCTTTCTTGGAAGGTGGACACTATTTCCATAGTCGCTACGTGTCCTTTCGGGACTATCTCCAACCTGAGATCCCTGAATTGCTTGCATAAATCCTCTGGAAGTTCCCCTGCGGTAAGTCCATTCACATACACCTTACGGCTTAAGGCATCAGCCACCACGTTTGCCTTTCCGGGGTGGTATTGTAAATCCAAGTCATAATCCTTAATTAAGTCAAGCCATCTTCTTTGTCTCATATTCAACTCCTTTTGGGTGAAGATGTACTTCAAACTCTTATGGTCTATGAACACATCACAATGTTTGCCCATGAGGTAGTGTCTCCATACCTTGAGTGCATGAACCACAGATGCAAGTTCCAAATCATGTGTGGGATAATTGTGTTCGTGGTTCTTAAGTTATCGGGAGGCATAGGATACCACTTTCCCATCCTGCATCAATACACTTCCAAGTCCTTGTGGTGAAGCGTCACAATAGACTTGAAAATCCTTCTGGATATCTGGCAGACACAGAACTGGGGCCGTTACCAGGCATTTCTTCAACTCTTGAAAACTTGCTTCACATGCCTCGGTCCATAGGAATTTCTTTTCCTTCTTTAATAGTTCCGTCATGGGTTTTGCTATCTTGGAAAAGTTTTCGATGAACCTACGGTAATATCCTGCGAGGCCCAAGAAACTTCTAATATCTCCCACATTCTTGGGTGACTCCCATTCTGTCACGGAAGCTACCTTGCTAGGATATATGGCAACTCCTTTAGCTGACACAACATGACCAAGGAATCCCACTTCCTTTAACCAGAACTCGCACTTGCTGAACTTGGCATACAACTTGTGTTCTCTTAGTTTCTCCATAATAAGGCGCAGATGTTTCTCATGTTCCATCTCATCCTTTGAGTATATGAGTATATCATCTATGAATACTACGATAAACTTGTCCAAGTATTCCATGAACACCTTGTTCATCATGGTCATGAAGTATGCTGGGGCATTGGTTAGACCAAAAGACATCACGGTGTACTCATACAATCCGTATCTTGTGGTGAATGCTGTCTTGGGCACATCCTGTTCTCGAATCTTTAGCTGAAAATAGCCCGATCGTAGATCGATCTTTGAGAATACACTGGCTCCTTTTAGCTGGTCAAATAGGTCGTTGATGTTGGGCAGAGGATACTTATTCTTAATCGTCACTTCGTTCAATGAGCGGTAGTCCACAACCAGCCTCTTGGTCTTATCCTTCTTTTCCACAAATAGGACGGGTGCTCCCCAAGATGACGCGCTGGGTTGAATGAACCCCTTGTCCAATTGTTCCCTAAGCTGTTTCTTGAGTTCCTTTAACTCGTCCACATCCATCTTGTATGGTCTCTTATCTATTGGCCCCGTGCCTGGCATTAAGTCAATGAGAAACTCGATATCACGGTCGGGCGGCATTCCGGGTAGCTCTTCTGGGAAGACATCTGGGTATTCCTTTACAATTGGTACCTCTTCCAAACTAACCCCCTTAAGAGAGTTCACCATGACTTCTTTGAGTGCGAAGTTCGACTTGATACGAATCCTCTTCCCTTCCGGTGTTGTGAGCGTGACAGTCCTCTTGGCACAATCTATGACTCCTTCATATTCGGTCATCCAATTCATGCCCAAGATTATGTCTAATCCTTGTGATTCTAGAACTACTATACTGGTGGGAAAAATGTGTGTCCCAATCCTTAGTTCTAAATCCCGGCAACCGGAGTTTGCCACTATTTCTCCCCCAGGATAACTTACCCTTAGAGGAAAGTTTATAGTCTCCGCTGGTATCTTGCCTCTATCCACAAATACCCTTGATATGAATGAATGCGATGCACCAGTATCAAAAAGAACAACTGCGGGAATAGAATTGAGTTTGAACTTACCAATCACAGAGTCTGGCGCATCACAGGCATCCTCCATAGAAACATGATTCACCGTGGCTTTGACAAACGGATTTGGCTTCTTCCCGTTCCCATTGCCATGGTTGTGTCCATTTCCATTCCCATTACCATTGCCATTCTTCCTCTCGGGGCAAGAGGTTGCATAGTGCCCTGTCTTGTTGCACTTAAAGCATGTCACCTCACTGAGATCCTTTCCATTGCCGCCATTTCCATTGCGGTTTTTGTGCCCATTGTGTTTGTGGCCACAATGGTTATGACCGTTATGGTTGTGGCCATTATTGTTATAAGGTGGTGGTGAGGAATTGCGCCGCTTCTGGTACGGAACAGAGTGTTTGTGAGGGTTGGATTTCCTCTTGCGATTTTCTATGCTCTTCCTCTTTGATTCAACCACAATGGCTCTGTCCAAGAGTTCCTGAAAGTTGTCAAATTTCTGAGCCACAAGCTGAATGGATATCTCATCGTTGAGCCCTCTTAAGAACTCCTCCTGTCTCTTGGCATCAGTGGAAACATCATCGGGTGCATAACGGGCTAGCTTATTGAAAAGCTCACCATACTCGGTGACAGAACGGTGCAGCTGGTGTAGGTCGCGAAACTCGCGCCTCTTTAGAGCCATGACACCAGCAGCCACATGATGAGTGCGAAAAGCTAACTCAAACTGTTCCCAAGTGATAGCATCAATGTCCGGGTGGGTGACTTGGTAGTTATCCCACCATTCTGCAGCAGGTCCTTCAAGCTAGTGCGCGGCATAACGCACCCTGTCGGCTCCGGCAGCTTGCACGGTGTCTAGCTTCTTGTTGATCGTAAGCAGCCAGTCATCAGCGATGATTGGTTCAGTGCTGCTAGTGAAGGTAGGTGGGTTCAGCCTCAAAAACCGAGTCAAGCGATCTTGTTGAGGAGGTGGCGGAGGTGGTGGTGGTGGCGGGTTGTTGTTGTTGTTGTTTTGCATGTTCTGAGTGAGCAGTTGGATCAGCTGGTTCTGAGTGGCCAAAAGTTCTGCTATTTCTGGCGGGATTTCGAGATCAGCACGTCTCGGCGGCATCTGTGGGGTTTAAGAGAGTAGTTAAGAAAAAGACAGAAAGACTAAGTAGTAAACTCCTACCCTTATGAAAAACACACCAAGCACACAAGGCACACAAGGCATAACACCACAGATTTTAGCACAGGAAACAACCAAATTTAACTAACCAGACTTGTCTTGGTATTTATTACATTTGCGAATAACATTCTACTATAGAATTAAAGGTGGTCCAACTATTACACATCTTCCACGCCTTCCTCTTCCTCGTCCTCGAACGAGTAGCCTTCTTGCTCTAGAGTTGTCTTGTACAACTCCATCTCCTTTGTGGTGGCTTCAAGCTTCTCTTGGAGGTCCTTTATCTCATCTTGTAGCTTCTTGGTAGTGGCTTCCAGCTGCTCCTGAAGTCCCTCCTTCTCGCTTTGTAGTTCCTCCACTAAACTTGACTTCATTGCGGCTTCAAGTTGCTTTGCCAAGTCCCTCTTGGAAGCACGCACATCATCGATTATCTTGCAAAGGCCTTTAGTTTGCACTTCATCTCCATCGATCTGCTGTTTGAGTTCCCTAATTCTCTTGTTTTTATTTATCACCCTCTTCTCTTGGTTAGCGAACTTCTTCTCTTGGTCCTGGAATTTTATCTCTTGGAGCTTCATTGCCTCCTCCTGCTGCTTGATCACTTCTTCCTTCTCCTTGATGAGGGCGCACAGCTCGTCGTTCTTCAACATCTCGAGGAAGGTACCCTTCTCAAGGTCATGGATGTGGCACTCCAAGTCTTGATATTGTGTTCTTCGGCGCTTGGTGGAAGTTCTTTCCTCAAAGGTTAACTCCATGGGAATTCCTTCCTCATATCGTCTTCCAAAGAGGCCGCCGCAGTGTCCTTGGAGAGCTTCATGATGACGCCCACATAGGCGACCAATGAGTTGCTGCAAGCTAATGCTAAGGGCCTTCTCCTTGGAATCGCTAACAATGTGGATTGCTATGTCTTCCTCCGGGTTCTTGCCTCGCTCTTTTCCTGGTTGAATGACCTTGACTCCCCAACAGCCGTCCTTGTGGAGTTTCTTCATTGTGCTCCCTTGGATTGTTGGGAGAGGAAGGTCCAAACGTGTGAGTAGATCCATGAGGCATCCTCCAAAGCGAAGGGGCTCGATGTCCGCGATGGTGTCTTAGAGGAAGCTTGTCATCTTTGAGTTAGAAGAAAGAGGGTTAGATACTTAAACAAGTAGAGGGAAGCAGATACTAGAGGTGCGGAAAATAACTTAGTAGGAAACAAGTAAGGCACTAAAGTTAGAGGTGGTTCCAATCCTAGGGTCACGTCCTACAGGCAACGATGTGCTCTGATACCATCTGTAGTGACCTCGGATCGGTAAGGATCCTAAGTCCCTGTGATTATCATGCTAGTCCCTGGATCAATAGCTAGCACTCATAGTAGATGAAATATCATGTAAAACACAAAGTCTTTATTACACAGAGAATCCAGAGTATGAATTTATTACAAAGGTTGCTTAGCATTATGCTAGCTCAAATAACAGCGGAAACATAAAAGCAGCATGAGTCCATCAACGCCCAGGCTTGTCGAGTGTAGACCCGCGATCCCTACGCACCTTTCAATCTTCGGATTCTGCACATAAGACGTGCAGCCAACAAGTTGGGTCAATACTTTGAATGTATTGGCAAATTACACCAAGGAGAGAAAAGGCTATCTCTACATGCAAGGCTGGTATAGGCTGTAGAGTTCATTTGCTCAAAGCTAATTTTCTTAAGTAGAGAGAGAATAGAAGATTGCCCTACTTTGTAAACATTTTCTTGAATAAAATAAGGTCGAGTGGCACACGAGGATATTACGCACCAAGTGTCCAAACAACCAAACACTTGGATATTACGCACCAAGCGTCACTTGGATATTACACACCAAGTTTCCCAAATTCCCACCCATTAGCGATATTACGCACGCCATGGGGTTTCAAAAATTCGTTTTAGAAAAGAGAGAGGAAGATCCTTCAGAGGCTCCATCCTTCAGACGCTCATTGTTGTTCTGTTACCGTGAACACGGCTGATCGATCATATTGCAATACTCTCGAGAGTTTGTGCACTTTACCCACAATCCACGATCAAGTCCTTTTACAGACAAGACCATGGCGAGGCTTTCCCTTAGTAGCCCCTCTACCTTCCGGATCCAACCGTGCCCAGAATCCTCCAAATGTTGGTACCCAGGTGAGGTTTCCCACTAAGTACTAGGCCAAGACAGAGCCCATAATGTATTGTGGTTGCACTGGAAGCTTCTGAATTCTGAAACATGGCAGACTTCTTTGATTCCTGGGCGGCCGTCCTCCACCAAAATCACACTCGTTGACCCGACAACCATTCCGCCCAGAAGAAAACTTAGTTTTATTTTGAAGTGGATTTGAGAGGAAAAGTTTGCTCTAGAGAGCCTTTATACTTAGAAAATTCTTTGTCTTTCGAACCCCCCAACAGTACTTTGTATATATAGCATAGCAAGCAATACTTAGCAAAAACAGGGGTAACCTATTAGGATGGGAAATCCTAAGTATAGAGCTACTCATGGCATACTACAAAATCATCGCACTTGCAAAATAATACTAAGGAAAAATTCTACTAGAATATCCTACACATGCATACTACAGAATTTGAAGATCACATGCATAGAATCAAAACTGGGACAAAATTATGAACAAGTGGTGTAACTTGCCTTGATCTGAGCAGCACTCTACACAATAGCACTCCTTAGCGCACTCCGAGCAATCTAACGAATCACAAACATAGATCTGATCACAACTTGTTCAAAGCATACACAAAGGAAAATATGCATGCATGCAACATGGTAGTTTATGCAAGGTTGGTTAAATTGATCAAGGTAGCAAGTTTGTGTTGTGATAGTGTAAGGGTGTCACTAGGATTTATTTTCCAAGGGTTTAGATCTAATAGAGTTACTAAAACAAATCCTAGGATTATAAGGAGATCAGTCCATCTAATTAGCCCCAAACTAGATCTAATGATCTTAAGCAAGGTTGTATAATTTTGTCCAGTAGGCATTATGGAAACAAGGTCATTGCAACAAGAATCAATTAAGACAGAATTTTTATTATTTTTCTATAGAATAAACACTCCAATCTAGTGATTAAAATCTACAACAAAAACATTACTGTAAACCTGCAATATTATTGCATATTTGGATTCTACATAAAATTAGGAATCCAACGGTATATTACAAGCTAGATTTGGACAAATATTCAATTTTATACGATTTTCGCAATGTTTAGATCAAATCTGCCAAACAGATCTAAATTTCACTTAAATCTAGCCAAGTGTCACCATCTGATTGGGCCAGCTGGAGCGACGCGGCGCTGACGCGGCTGCGGGCGTGGCTCTGCCACACGGCAGCGCGGCATTGGTTAGTACCGTTTCGCCCACCCTTCTAATCTACACCGTTCTACTCGGATCCGACGGACGGGAGCGGTGGCGAAAACTTACCGGCGGCGTCGATGGCGAGACGGCGGCGGCGCGGTCGGACGTGGTTGTCGGCGGCGCTGCGGTGGTTCCCCGGAGTAGCGGAGAGCACGACGGCGCTCTACTCCTTCTCGCGGTCCTGCGTGCGTGATCGGCTTCGGCTCCTCTTTCTTCGTCTAGCTGCACACCTCCACTGGATCCCGTGGCTCCGGCGACACGTCGGCGAGCAATCCCCGACATTGTGCTGCTCAAGGGAAGGAAAGAAGGGTCGGGGGTGAGGCGGTGTTGCACGGGGAAGGCGGTTAACAACAAGGAGGAGCTCGGGGTGGCGCGAGTCGCCGGATCGGAACCTTCCCGAGCGCGACACCGGCGAGGGAGAGCGGCAGCGGTTCGCGAAGTTTGGCTAGGGTTTTCGAGGGGGGGGGAAACGACGAGAGGGGGTCGGCTTATAAGGGTAGAGACTTGGGGGAGGGGGCAGCCGAGTCCGGCGTAGACAGGAGTCCGTCGCGGCCGGCAGCCGTGTCCGCCGCTTTCTCCAGGAGGGAGACGACGGGGTGGGGCCCGGGTGTCGGTGGTGGAGGGGGAAGTGGGCCGGAGCGGGTGCAGGTAAGTTGCTGCTGCGCGGGCGCTGGGGCGGGGTGGGCTGGCGAGCCGGCCCAGCTTGGTTAGCCACTGCCTCTGTTTTTTTTCAATTTCTGATTTGGTAAAACCCAAACAACTTTTGCACGACAAGTCCAAAAGTGATGAAACTTGTTTCCAAATTTTTGTAAAAATAAGGTGGTCAACATAGGACCATGGTTTACTATTTTTACATAGTTTTCTAGAAGGGGTCAAACTACTACAACAAAAGTGCTTTCATAGGGAAAAATTTTAATAGGGTTTTAATAGGTTTAGGTGTTAGGGTTTTTATTTCAATTTTTAGTTGTAGGATGCAGATGATGCAAGGATGATGCATGACACTAATAACATCCTAATATAGAATCTGGGATGTTACAGTATAAGAACACACATGCAATGACTCTAGTGGTTTATCCATGTGTGGTTTGTGGAAAGAACACACATGCAATGACCACTGGTGGATCCATGTGTGGTTTGTGGAAAAGAACACACATGCCATGACTCTGGTACTGGTTTGTGGTTTTAGTATAAGAACACACATGCAATTACTCTAGTGGTTGATCCATGTGTGGTTTGTGGAAATAACACATATGCAATGACTCTAGTGGTTGATCCATGTGTGGTTTGTGGAAAGAACACACATGCAATGACCACTGGTGGATCCATGTGTGGTTTGTGGAAAAGAACACACATGCAATGACTCTAGTAGTTGATCCATGTTTGTTCGTGGAAATAACAGACATGCAATGACTCTAGGGGTTGATCCATGTGTGGTTTGTGGAAAGAACACACATGCAATGACCACTGGTCGATCCATGTGTGGTTTGTGGAAAAGAACACACATGCAATGAATCTAGTGGTTGATCCATGTTTGTTTGTGGAAATACCACACATGCAATGACTGTAGTGGTTGATCCATGTGTGGTTTGTGAAAAGAACACACATGCAATAACTCTGGTTGATCCATGTGCGGTTTGTTGAAATAACACACATGGAATGACTCTAGTGGTTGATCCATGTGTGGTTTGTGAAAAGAACACACATGCAATGACCACTGGTGGACCCATGTGTGGTTTGTGGAAAAGAACACACATTCAATGACTCTAGTGGTTGATCCATGTTTGTTTGTGTAAATAACACACATGCAATGACTCTAGTGGTTGATCCATGTGTGGTTTGTGAAACGAACACACATGCAATGACTCTAGTCTTGGTTTTAGTATAAGAACACACATGCAATGACTCTAGTGGTTGATCCATGTGTGGTTTGTGGAAATAACACACATGCAATGACTAGTGGTTGATCCATATGTGGTTTGTGGAAAGAACACACATGCAATGACCACTGGTGGATGCATGTGTGGTTTGTGGAAAACAACACACATGCAATGACTCTAGTACTAGTTTGTGGTTTCAGTATAAGAACAAACATGAAATGACTCTAGTTGTTGATCCATGTGTGGTTTGTGGAAAGAACACACATGCAATGACTAGTGGTTGATCCATTTGTGGTTTGTGCAAAGAACACACATGCAATGACCACTGGTGGATCCATGTGTGGTTTGTGGAAAAGACACACACATGCAATGACTCTAGTGCTGGTTTGTGGTTTTAGTATAAGAACACAGATGTAATGACTCTAGTGGTTGATCCATGTGTGGTTTGTGGAAAGAACACACATTCAATGACTCTGGTTGATCCATGTGTGGTTTGTGGAAAGAACACACGTGCAATGACCACTGGTGGATCCATGTGTGGTTTGTGGAAAAGAACACACATGCAATGACGCTAGTACTGGTTTGTGGTTTTAGTATAAGAACACACATGCAAGGACTCTAGTGGTTGATCCATGTGTGGTTTGTGGAAAGAACACACATGCAATTACCCTGGTTGATCCATGTGTGGTTTGTGGAAAGAACACACATGCAATGACCACTGGTGGATCCATGTGTGGTTTGTGGAAAAGAACACACATGCAATGACTCTAGTACTGGTTTGTGGTTTTAGTATAAGAACACACATGCAATGATTCTAGTGGTTGATCCATGTGTGGTTTGTGGAAATAACACACATGCAACGACTCTAGTGGTTGATCGATGTGTGGTTTGTGGAAAGAACACACATGCAATGACCACTGGTGGATCCATGTGTGGTTTGTGGAAAAGAACACACATGCAATGACTCTAGTGGTTGATCCATGTTTGTTTGTGGAAATAGCACACATGCAATGAGTCTAGTGGTTGATCCATGTGTGGTTTGTGGAAAGACCACACGTGAAATGACCACTGGTGGATCCATGTTGGTTTTAGTGTAAGAACACACATGCAATGACTCTAGTACTGGTTTGTGGTTTTAGTATAAGAACACACATGCAATGACTCTAGTGGTTGATCCATGTGTGGTTTGTGGAAATAACACACATGCAATGACAACTGGTGGATCCATGTGTGGTTTGCGGAAATAACACACATGCAATGACTCTAGTGGTTGATCCATGTGTGGTTTGTGGATAGAACACACATGCAATGACCACTTGTGGATCCATGTGTGGTTTGTGGAAAAGAACACACATGCAATGAATCTAGTGGTTGATCCATGTTTGTTTGTGGAAATAACACACATGCAATGACTCTAGTGGTTGATCCATGTGTGGTTTGTGAAAAGAACACACATGCAATGACTCTGGTTGATCCATGTGTGGTTTGTGGAAATAACACACATGCAATGACTCTAGTGGTTGATCCATGTGTGGTTTGTCGAAAGAACACACATGCAATGACCACTGGTGGACCCATGTATGGTTTGTGGAAAAGAACACACATGCAATGACTCTCGTGGTTGATCCATGCTTGTTTGTGGAAATAACACACATGCAATGACTCTAGTGGTTGATCCATGTGTGGTTTGTGAAAAGAACACACATGCAATGACTCCAGTGTTGGTTTTAGTATAAGAACACACATGCAATGACTCTAGTGGTTCATCCATGTGTGGTTTGTGGAAATAACAAACATGCAATGACTAGTGGTTGATCCATATGTGGTTTGTGGAAAGAACACACATGCAATGACCACTGGTGGATGCATGTGTGGTTTGTGGAAAAGAACACACATGCAATGACTCTAGTGCTGGTTTGTGGTTTTAGTATAAGAACAAACATGCAATGACTCTAGTTGGTGATCCATGTGTGGTTTGTGGAAAGAACACACATGCAATGACTAGTGGTTGATCCATATGTGGTTTGTGGAAAGAACACACATGCAATAACTCTAGTGGTTGATCCATGTTTGTTTGTGGAAATAACACACATGCAATGACTCTAGTGGTTGATCCATGTGTGGTTTGTGAAAAGAACACACATGCAATGACCCTGGTTGATCCATGTGTGGTTTTTGGAAATAACACACATGCAATGACTCTAGTGGTTGATCCATGTGTGGTTTGTGGAAAGAACACACATGCAATGACTAGTGGTATATCCATGTGTGGTTTGTCGAAAGAACACACATGCAATGACCACTGGTTGATCCATGAGTGGTTTATTGAAAAGAACACACATGCAATGACTCTAGTGCTGGTTTCTGGTTTTAGTATAAGAACACACATGTAATGACTCTAGTGGTTGATCCATGTGTGGTTTGTGGAAAGAACACACATGCAATGACTCTGGTTGATCCATGTGTGGTCTGTGGAAACAACACACATGCAATGACCACTGGTGGATCCATGTGTGGTTTTTAGAAAAGAACACACATGCAATGACGCTAGTACTGGTTTGTGGTTTTAGTATAAGAACACACATGCAATGACTCTAGTGGTTTATCCATGTGTGGTTTGTGGAAAGAACACACATGCAATGACTCCGGTTGATCTATTTGTGGTTTGTGGAAAGAACACACATGCAATGACCACTGGTGGATCCATGTGTGGTTTGTGGAAAAGAACACACATGCAATGACTCTAGTACTGGTTTGTGGTTTTAGTATAAGAACACACATGCAATTACTCTAGTGGTTGATCCATGTGTGGTTTGTGGAAATAACACACATGCAATGACTCTAGTGTTTGATCCATGTTTGTTTGTGGAAATAACACACATGCAATGACTCTAGTGGTTGATCCATGTGTGGTTTGTGAAAAGAACACACATGCAATGACTCTGGTTGATCCATGTGTGGTTTGTGGAAATAACACACATTCAATGACTCTAGTGGTTGATCCATGTGTGGTTTGTGGAAAGAACACACATGCAATGACCACTGGTGGACCCATGTATGGTTTGTGGAAAAGAACACACATGCAATGACTCTAGTGGTTGATCCATGCTTGTTTGTGGAAATAACACACATGCAATGACTCTAGTGGTTGATCCATGTGTGGTTTGTGAAAAGAACACACATGCAATGACTCCAGTGTTGGTTTTAGTATAAGAACACACATGCAATGACTCTAGTGGTTCATACATGTGTGGTTTGTGGAAATAACACACATGCAATGACTAGTGGTTGATCCATATGTGGTTTGTGGAAAGAACACACATGCAATGACCACTGGTGGATGCATGTGTGGTTTCTGGAAAAGAACACACATGCAATGACTCTAGTGCTGGTTTGTGGTTTTAGTATAAGAACAAACATGCAATGACTCTAGTTAGTGATCCATGTGTGGTTTGTTGAAATAACACACATGGAATGACTCTAGTGGTTGATCCATGTGTGGTTTGTGAAAAGAACACACATGCAATGACCACTGGTGGACCCATGTGTGGTTTGTGGAAAAGAACACACATTCAATGACTCTAGTGGTTGATCCATGTTTGTTTGTGGAAATAACACATATGCAATGACTCTAGTGGTTGATCCATGTGTGGTTTGTGAAACGAACACACATGCAATGACTCTAGTCTTGGTTTTAGTATAAGAACACACATGCAATGACTCTAGTGGTTCATCCATGTGTGGTTTGTGGAAATAACACACATGCAATGACTGGTGGTTGATCCATATGTGGTTTGTGGAAAGAACACACATGCAATGACCACTGGTGGATGCATGTGTGGTTTGTGGAAAACAACACACATGCAATGACTCTAGTACTGGTTTGTGGTTTCAGTATAAGAACAAACATGCAATGACTCTAGTTGTTGATCCATGTGTGGTTTGTGGAAAGAACACACATGCAATGACTAGTGGTTGATCCATTTGTGGTTTGTGGAAAGAACACGCATGCAATGACCACTGGTGGATCCATGTGTGGTTTGTGGAAAAGACACACACATGCAATGACTCTAGTGCTGGTTTGTGGTTTTAGTATAAGAACACAGATGTAATGACTCTAGTGGTTGATCCATGTGTGGTTTGTGGAAAGAACACACATTCAATGACTTTGGTTGATCCATGTGTGGTTTGTGGAAAGAACACACATGCAATGACCACTAGTGGATCCATGTGTGGTTTGTAGAAAAGAACACACATGCAATGACTCTAGTGGTTGATCCATGTTTGTTTGTGGAAATAACACACATGCAATGACACTAGTGGTTGATCCATGTGTGGTTTGTGAAAAGAACACACATGCAATGACTCCAGTGTTGGTTTTAGTATAAGAACACACATGCAATGACTCTAGTGGTTCATCCATGTGTGGTTTGTGGAAATAACAAACATGCAATGACTAGTGGTTGATCCATATGTGGTTTGTGGAAAGAACACACATGCAATGACCACTGGTGGATGCATGTGTGGTTTGTGGAAAAGAACACACATGCAATGACTCTAGTGCTGGTTTGTGGTTTTAGTATAAGAACAAACATGCAATGACTCTAGTTGGTGATCCATGTGTGGTTTGTGGAAAGAACACACATGCAATGACTAGTGGTTGATCCATATGTGGTTTGTGGAAAGAACACACATGCAATAACTCTAGTGGTTGATCCATGTTTGTTTGTGGAAATAACACACATGAAATGACTCTAGTGGTTGATCCATGTGTGGTTTGTGAAAAGAACACACATGCAATGACCCTGGTTGATCCATGTGTGGTTTTTGGAAATAACACACATGCAATGACTCTAGTGGTTGATCCATGTGTGGTTTGTGGAAAGAACACACATGCAATGACTAGTGGTATATCCATGTGTGGTTTGTCGAAAGAACACACATGCAATGACCACTGGTTGATCCATGAGTGGTTTATTGAAAAGAACACACATGCAATGACTCTAGTGCTGGTTTCTGGTTTTAGTATAAGAACACACATGTAATGACTCTAGTGGTTGATCCATGTGTGGTTTGTGGAAAGAACACACATGCAATGACTCTGGTTGATCCATGTGTGGTCTGTGGAAACAACACACATGCAATGACCACTGGTGGATCCATGTGTGGTTTGTAGAAAAGAACACACATGCAATGACGCTAGTACTGGTTTGTGGTTTTAGTATAAGAACACACATGCAATGACTCTAGTGGTTTATCCATGTGTGGTTTGTGGAAAGAACACACATGCAATGACTCCGGTTGATCTATTTGTGGTTTGTGGAAAGAACACACATGCAATGACCACTGGTGGATCCATGTGTGGTTTGTGGAAAAGAACACACATGCAATGACTCTAGTACTGGTTTGTGGTTTTAGTATAAGAACACACATGCAATTACTCTAGTGGTTGATCCATGTGTGGTTTGTGGAAATAACACACATGCAATGACTCTAGTGTTTGATCCATGTTTGTTTGTGGAAATAACACACATGCAATGACTCTAGTGGTTGATCCATGTGTGGTTTGTGAAAAGAACACACATGCAATGACTCTGGTTGATCCATGTGTGGTTTGTGGAAATAACACACATTCAATGACTCTAGTGGTTGATCCATGTGTGGTTTGTGGAAAGAACACACATGCAATGACCACTGGTGGACCCATGTATGGTTTGTGGAAAAGAACACACATGCAATGACTCTAGTGGTTGATCCATGCTTGTTTGTGGAAATAACACACATGCAATGACTCTAGTGGTTGATCCATGTGTGGTTTGTGAAAAGAACACACATGCAATGACTCCAGTGTTGGTTTTAGTATAAGAACACACATGCAATGACTCTAGTGGTTCATACATGTGTGGTTTGTGGAAATAACACACATGCAATGACTAGTGGTTGATCCATATGTGGTTTGTGGAAAGAACACACATGCAATGACCACTGGTGGATGCATGTGTGGTTTCTGGAAAAGAACACACATGCAATGACTCTAGTGCTGGTTTGTGGTTTTAGTATAAGAACAAACATGCAATGACTCTAGTTAGTGATCCATGTGTGGTTTGTTGAAATAACACACATGGAATGACTCTAGTGGTTGATCCATGTGTGGTTTGTGAAAAGAACACACATGCAATGACCACTGGTGGACCCATGTGTGGTTTGTGGAAAAGAACACACATTCAATGACTCTAGTGGTTGATCCATGTTTGTTTGTGGAAATAACACATATGCAATGACTCTAGTGGTTGATCCATGTGTGGTTTGTGAAACGAACACACATGCAATGACTCTAGTCTTGGTTTTAGTATAAGAACACACATGCAATGACTCTAGTGGTTCATCCATGTGTGGTTTGTGGAAATAACACACATGCAATGACTGGTGGTTGATCCATATGTGGTTTGTGGAAAGAACACACATGCAATGACCACTGGTGGATGCATGTGTGGTTTGTGGAAAACAACACACATGCAATGACTCTAGTACTGGTTTGTGGTTTCAGTATAAGAACAAACATGCAATGACTCTAGTTGTTGATCCATGTGTGGTTTGTGGAAAGAACACACATGCAATGACTAGTGGTTGATCCATTTGTGGTTTGTGGAAAGAACACGCATGCAATGACCACTGGTGGATCCATGTGTGGTTTGTGGAAAAGACACACACATGCAATGACTCTAGTGCTGGTTTGTGGTTTTAGTATAAGAACACAGATGTAATGACTCTAGTGGTTGATCCATGTGTGGTTTGTGGAAAGAACACACATTCAATGACTTTGGTTGATCCATGTGTGGTTTGTGGAAAGAACACACGTGCAATGACCACTGGTGGATCCATGTGTGGTTTGTGGAAAAGAACACACATGCAATGACGCTAGTACTGGTTTGTGGTTTTAGTATAAGAACACACATGCAAGGACTCTAGTGGTTGATCCATGTGTGGTTTGTGGAAAGAACACACATGCAATGACCCTGGTTGATCCATGTGTGGTTTGTGGAAAGAACACACATGCAATGACCACTGGTGGATCCATGTGTGGTTTGTGGAAAAGAACACACATGCAATGACTCTAGTACTGGTTTGTGGTTTTAGTATAAGAACACACATGCAATGACTCTAGTGGTTGATCCATGTGTGGTTTGTGGAAATAACACACATGCAACGACTCTAGTGGTTGATCGATGTGTGGTTTGTGGAAAGAACACACATGCAATGACCACTGGTGGATCCATGTGTGGTTTGTGGAAAAGAACGCACATGCAATGAATCTAGTGGTTGATCCATGTTTGTTTGTGGAAATAACACACATGCAATGACTCTAGTGGTTGATCCATGTGTGGTTTGTGAAAAGAACACACATGCAATGACTCTGGTTGATCCATGTGTGGTTTGTGGAAATAACACACATGCAATGACTCTAGTGGTTGATCCATGTGTGGTTTGTGGAAAGAACACACATGCAATGACCACTGGTGGACCCATATATGGTTTGTGGAAAAGAACACACATGCAATGACTCTCGTGGTTGATCCATGCTTGTTTGTGGAAATAACACACATGCAATGACTCTAGTGGTTGATCCATGTGTGGTTTGTGAAAAGAACACACATGCAATGACTCCAGTGTTGGTTTTAGTATAAGAACACACATGCAATGACTCTAGTGGTTCATCCATGTGTGGTTTGTGGAAATAACACACATGCAATGACTAGTGGTTGATCCATATGTGGTTTGTGGAAAGAACACACATGCAATGACCACTGGTGGATGCATGTGTGGTTTGTGGAAAAGAACACACATGCAATGACTCTAGTGCTGGTTTGTGGTTTTAGTATAAGAACAAACATGCAATGACTCTAGTTGGTGATCCATGTGTGGTTTGTGGAAAGAACACACATGCAATGACTAGTGGTTGATCCATATGTGGTTTGTGGAAAGAACACACATGCAATAACTCTAGTGGTTGATCCATGTTTGTTTGTGGAAATAACACACATGCAATGACTCTAGTGGTTGATCCATGTGTGGTTTGTGAAAAGAACACACATGCAATGACCCTGGTTGATCCATGTGTGGTTTTTGGAAATAACACACATGCAATGACTCTAGTGGTTGATCCATGTGTGGTTTGTGGAAAGAACACACATGCAATGACTAGTGGTATATCCATATGTGGTTTGTCGAAAGAACACACATGCAATGACCACTGGTTGATCCATGAGTGGTTTATTGAAAAGAACACACATGCAATGACTCTAGTGCTGGTTTCTGGTTTTAGTATAAGAACACACATGTAATGACTCTAGTGGTTGATCCATGTGTGGTTTGTGGAAAGAACACACATGCAATGACTCTGGTTGATCCATGTGTGGTCTGTGGAAACAACACACATGCAATGACCACTGGTGGATCCATGTGTGGTTTGTAGAAAAGGACACACATGCAATGATGCTAGTACTGGTTTGTGGTTTTAGTATAAGAACACACATGCAATGACTCTAGTGGTTTATCCATGTGTGGTTTGTGGAAAGAACACACATGCAATGACTCCGGTTGATCTATTTGTGGTTTGTGGAAAGAACACACATGCAATGACCACTGGTGGATCCATGTGTGGTTTGTGGAAAAGAACACACATGCAATGACTCTAGTACTGGTTTGTGGTTTTAGTATAAGAACACACATGCAATTACTCTAGTGGTTGATCCATGTGTGGTTTGTGGAAATAACACACATCCAATGACTCTAGTGTTTGATCCATGTTTGTTTGTGGAAATAACACACATGCAATGACTCTAGTGGTTGATCCATGTGTGGTTTGTGAAAAGAACACACATGCAATGACTCTGGTTGATCCATGTGTGGTTTGTGGAAATAACACACATGCAATGACTCTAGTGGTTGATCCATGTGTGGTTTGTGGAAAGAACACACATGCAATAACCACTGGTGGACCCATGTATGGTTTGTGGAAAAGAACACACATGCAATGACTCTAGTGGTTGATCCATGCTTGTTTGTGGAAATAACACACATGCAATGACTCTAGTGGTTGATCCATGTGTGGTTTGTGAAAAGAACACACATGCAATGACTCCAGTGTTGGTTTTAGTATAAGAACACACATGCAATGACTCTAGTGGTTCATACATGTGTGGTTTGTGGAAATAACACACATGCAATGACTAGTGGTTGATCCATATGTGGTTTGTGGAAAGAACACACATGCAATGACCACTGGTGGATGCATGTGTGGTTTGTGGAAAAGAACACACATGCAATGACTCTAGTGCTGGTTTGTGGTTTTAGTATAAGAACAAACATGCAATGACTCTAGTTAGTGATCCATGTGTGGTTTGTGGAAAGAACACACATGCAATGACTAGTGGTTGATCCATATGTGGTTTGTGGAAAGAACACACATGCAATAACTCTAGTGGTTGATCCATGTTTGTTTGTGGAAATAACACACATGCAATGACTCTAGTGGTTGATCCATGTGTGGTTTGTGAAAAGAACACACATGCAATGACCCTGGTTGATCCATGTGTGGTTTTTGGAAATAACACACATGCAATGACTCTAGTGGTTGATCCATGTGTGGTTTGTGGAAAGAACACACATGCAATGACTAGTGGCATATCCATATGTGGTTTGTCGAAAGAACACACATGCAATGACCACTGGTTGATCCATGAGTGGTTTATTGAAAAGAACACACATGCAATGACTCTAGTGCTGGTTTGTGGTTTTAGTATAAGAACACACATGTAATGACTCTAGTGGTTGATCCATGTGTGGTTTGTGGAAACAACACACATGCAATGACCACTGGTGGATCCATGTGTGGTTTGTAGAAAAGAACACACATGCAATGACGCTAGTACTGGTTTGTGGTTTTAGTATAAGAACACACATGGAATGACTCTAGTGGTTTATCCATCTGTGGTTTGTGGAAAGAACACACATGCAATGACTCCGGTTGATCTATTTGTGGTTTGTGGAAATAACACACATGCAATGACCACTGGTGGATCCATGTGTGGTTTCTGGAAAAGAACACACATGCAATGACTCTAGTACTGGTTTGTGGTTTTAGTATAAGAACACACATTTAATTACTCTAGTGGTTGATCCATGTGTGGTTTGTGGAAATAACACTCATGCAATGACTCTAGTGTTTGATCCATGTCTGGTTTGTGAAAAGAACACACATGCAATGACTCTGGTTGATCCATGTGTGGTTTGTAGAAATAACACACATGCAATGACTCTAGTGGTTGATCCATGTGTGGTTTGTGGAAAGAACACACATGCAATAACCGCTGGTGGATCCATGTGTGGTTTGTGGAAAAGAACACACATGCAATGACTCTAGTGGTTGATCCATGTTTGTTTGTGGAAATAACACACATGCAATGACTCTAGTGGTTGATCCATGTGTGGTTTGTGAAAAGAACACACATGCAATGACTATAGTGTTGGTTTTAGTATAAGAACACACATGCAATGACTCTAGTGGTTGATCCATGTGTGGTTTGTGGAAATAACACACATGAATGACTAGTGGTTGATCCATATGTGGTTTGTGGAAAGAACACACATGCAATGACCACTGGTGGATCCATGTGTGGTTTGTGGAACAGAACACACATGCAATGACTCTAGTGTTGGTTTGTGGTTTTAGTATAAGAACAAACATGCAATGACTAGTGGTTGAACCATGTGTGGTTTGTGGAAATAACACACATGCAATGACTAGTGGTTGATCCATATGTGGTTTGTGGAAATAACACACATGCAATGACTCTAGTGGTTGATCCATGTGTGGTTTGTGGAAAGAACACACATGCAATGACCACTGGTCGATCCATGTGTGGTTTGTGGAAAAGAACACACATGCAATGACTCTAGTACTGGTTTGTGGTTTTAGTATAAGAACACACATGAAATGACTCTAGTGGTTTATCCATGTGTGGTTTATAGAAATAACACACATGCAATGACTCTAGTGGTTGATCCACGTGTGGTTTGTGGAAAGAACACACATGCAATGACCACTGGTGGATGCATGTGTGGTTTGTGGAAAAGAACACACATGCAATGACTCTAGTGCTGGTTTGTGGTTTTAGTATAAGAACAAACATGCAATGACTCTAGTTAGTGATCCATGTGTGGTTTGTGGAAAGAACACACATGCAATGACTAGTGGTTGATCCATATGTGGTTTGTGGAAAGAACACACATGCAATAACTCTAGTGGTTGATCCATGTTTGTTTGTGGAAATAACACACATGCAATGACTCTAGTGGTTGATCCATGTGTGGTTTGTGAAAAGAACACACATGCAATGACCCTGGTTGATCCATGTGTGGTTTTTGGAAATAACACACATGCAATGACTCTAGTGGTTGATCCATGTGTGGTTTGTGGAAAGAACACACATGCAATGACTAGTGGCATATCCATATGTGGTTTGTCGAAAGAACACACATGCAATGACCACTGGTTGATCCATGAGTGGTTTACTGAAAAGAACACACATGCAATGACTCTAGTGCTGGTTTGTGGTTTTAGTATAAGAACACACATGTAATGACTCTAGTGGTTGATCCATGTGTGGTTTGTGGAAACAACACACATGCAATGACCACTGGTGGATCCATGTGTGGTTTGTAGAAAAGAACACACATGCAATGACGCTAGTACTGGTTTGTGGTTTTAGTATAAGAACACACATGGAATGACTCTAGTGGTTTATCCATCTGTGGTTTGTGGAAAGAACACACATGCAATGACTCCGGTTGATCTATTTGTGGTTTGTGGAAATAACACACATGCAATGACCACTGGTGGATCCATGTGTGGTTTCTGGAAAAGAACACACATGCAATGACTCTAGTACTGGTTTGTGGTTTTAGTATAAGAACACACATGCAATTACTCTAGTGGTTGATCCATGTGTGGTTTGTGGAAATAACACACATGCAATGACTCTAGTGTTTGATCCATGTGTGGTTTGTGAAAAGAACACACATGCAATGACTCTGGTTGATCCATGTGTGGTTTGTAGAAATAACACACATGCAATGACTCTAGTGGTTGATCCATGTGTGGTTTGTGGAAAGAACACACATGCAATAACCGCTGGTGGATCCATGTGTGGTTTGTGGAAAAGAACACACATGCAATGACTCTAGTGGTTGATCCATGTTTGTTTGTGGAAATAACACACATGCAATGACTCTAGTGGTTGATCCATGTGTGGTTTGTGAAAAGAACACACATGCAATGACTATAGTGTTGGTTTTAGTATAAGAACACACATGCAATGACTCTAGTGGTTGATCCATGTGTGGTTTGTGGAAATAACACACATGAATGACTAGTGGTTGATCCATATGTGGTTTGTGGAAAGAACACACATGCAATGACCACTGGTGGATCCATGTGTGGTTTGTGGAACAGAACACACATGCAATGACTCTAGTGTTGGTTTGTGGTTTTAGTATAAGAACAAACATGCAATGACTAGTGGTTGATCCATGTGTGGTTTGTGGAAATAACACACATGCAATGACTAGTGGTTGATCCATATGTGGTTTGTGGAAATAACACACATGCAATGACTCTAGTGGTTGATCCATGTGTGGTTTGTGGAAAGAACACACATGCAATGACCACTGGTCGATCCATGTGTGGTTTGTGGAAAAGAACACACATGCAATGACTCTAGTACTGGTTTGTGGTTTTAGTATAAGAACACACATGAAATGACTCTAGTGGTTTATCCATGTGTGGTTTATAGAAATAACACACATCCAATGACTCTAGTGGTTGATCCACGTGTGGTTTGTGGAAAGAACACACATGCAATGACCACTGGTGGATGCATGTGTGGTTTGTGGAAAAGAACACACATGCAATGACTCTAGTGCTGGTTTGTGGTTTTAGTATAAGAACAAACATGCAATGACTCTAGTTAGTGATCCATGTGTGGTTTGTGGAAAGAACACACATGCAATGACTAGTGGTTGATCCATATGTGGTTTGTGGAAAGAACACACATGCAATAACTCTAGTGGTTGATCCATGTTTGTTTGTGGAAATAACACACATGCAATGACTCTAGTGGTTGATCCATGTGTGGTTTGTGAAAAGAACACACATGCAATGACCCTGGTTGATCCATGTGTGGTTTTTGGAAATAACACACATGCAATGACTTTAGTGGTTGATCCATGTGTGGTTTGTGGAAAGAACACACATGCAATGACTAGTGGTATATCCATATGTGGTTTGTCGAAAGAACACACATGCAATGACCACTGGTTGATCCATGAGTGGTTTATTGAAAAGAACACACATGCAATGACTCTAGTGCTGGTTTGTGGTTTTAGTATAAGAACACACATGTAATGACTCTAGTGGTTGATCCATGTGTGGTTTGTGGAAACAACACACATGCAATGACCACTGGTGGATCCATGTGTGGTTTGTAGAAAAGAACACACATGCAATGACGCTAGTACTGGTTTGTGGTTTTAGTATAAGAACACACATGGAATGACTCTAGTGGTTTATCCATCTGTGGTTTGTGGAAAGAACACACATGCAATGACTGCGGTTGATCTATTTGTGGTTTGTGGAAATAACACACATGCAATGACCACTGGTGGATCCATGTGTGGTTTGTCGAAAAGAACACACATGCAATGACTCTAGTACTGGTTTGTGGTTTTAGTATAAGAACACAGATGCAATTACTCTAGTGGTTGATCCATGTGTGGTTTGTGGAAATAACACACATGCAATGACTCTAGTGTTTGATCCATGTGTGGTTTGTGAAAAGAACACACATGCAATGACTCTGGTTGATCCATGTGTGGTTTGTAGAAATAACACACATGCAATGACTCTAGTGGTTGATCCATGTGTGGTTTGTGGAAAGAACACACATGCAATAACCGCTGGTGGATCCATGTGTGGTTTGTGGAAAAGAACACACATGCAATGACTCTAGTTGTTGATCCATGTTTGTTTGTGGAAATAACACACATGCAATGACTCTAGTGGTTGATCCATGTGTGGTTTGTGAAAAGAACACACATGCAATGACTATAGTGGTGGTTTTAGTATAAGAACACACATGCAATGACTCTAGTGGTTGATCCATGTGTGGTTTGTGGAAATAACACACATGCAATGACTAGTGGTTGATCCATATGTGGTTTGTGGAAAGAACACACATGCAATGACCACTGGTGGATCCATGTGTGGTTTGTGGAACAGAACACACATGCAATGACTCTAGTGTTGGTTTGTGGTTTTAGTATAAGAACAAACATGCAATGACTAGTGGTTGATCCATGTGTGGTTTGTGGAAAGAACACACATGCAATGACTCTGGTTGATCCATGTGTGGTTTGTGGAAAGAACACACATGCAATGACCACTGGTGGATCCATGTGTGGTTTGTGGAAAAGAACACAAATGCAATGACTCTAGTACTGGTTTGTGGTTTTAGTATAAGAACACACATGCAATGACTCTAGTGGTTGATCCATGTGTGGTTTGTGGAAATAACACACATGCAATGACCACTGGTGGATCCATGTGTGGTTTGTGGAAAAGAACACACATGCAATGACTCTAGTACTGGTTTGTGGTTTTAGTATAAGAACACACATGCAATTACTCTAGTGGTTGATCCATGTGTGGTTTGTGGAAATAACACACATGCAATGACTCTAGTGTTTAATCCATGTGTGGTTTGTGAAAAGAACACACATGCAATGACTCTGGTTGATCCATGTGTGGTTTGTAGAAATAACACACATGCAATGACTCTAGTGGTTGATCCATGTGTGGTTTGTGGAAAGAACACACATGCAATAACCGCTGGTGGATCCATGTGTGGTTTGTGGAAAAGAACACACATGCAATGACTCTAGTGGTTGATCCATGTTTGTTTGTGGAAATAACACACATGCAATGACTCTAGTGGTTGATCCATGTGTGGTTTGTGAAAAGAACACACATGCAATGACTATAGTGTTGGTTTTAGTATAAGAACACACATGCAATGACTCTAGTGGTTGATCCATGTGTGGTTTGTGGAAATAAGACACATGAATGGCTAGTGGTTGATCCATATGTGGTTTGTGGAAAGAACACACATGCAATGACCACTGGTGGATCCATGTGTGGTTTGTGGAACAGAACACACATGCAATGACTCTAGTGTTGGTTTGTGGTTTTAGTATAAGAACAAACATGCAATGACTAGTGGTTGATCCATGTGTGGTTTGTGGAAATAACAGACATGCAATGACTAGTGGTTGATCCATATGTGGTTTGTGGAAAGAACACACATGCAATGACCACTGGTGGATGCATGTGTGGTTTGTGGAAAAGAACACACATGCAATGACTCTAGTGTTGGTTTGTGGTTTTAGTATAAGAACAAACATGCAATGACTCTAGTTAGTGATCCATGTGTGGTTTGTGGAAAGAACACACATGCAATGACTAGTGGTTGATCCATATGTGGTTTGTGGAAAGAACACACATGCAATAACTCTAGTGGTTGATCCATGTTTGTTTGTGGAAATAACACACATGCAATGACTCTAGTGGTTGATCCATGTGTGGTTTGTGAAAAGAACACACATGCAATGACCCTGGTTGATCCATGTGTGGTTTTTGGAAATAACACACATGCAATGACTTTAGTGGTTGATCCATGTGTGGTTTGTGGAAAGAACACACATGCAATGACTAGTGGTATATCCATATGTGGTTTGTCGAAAGAACACACATGCAATGACCACTGGTTGATCCATGAGTGGTTTATTGAAAAGAACACACATGCAATGACTCTAGTGCTGGTTTGTGGTTTTAGTATAAGAACACACATGTAATGACTCTAGTGGTTGATCCATGTGTGGTTTGTGGAAACAACACACATGCAATGACCACTGGTGGATCCATGTGTGGTTTGTAGAAAAGAACACACATGCAACGACGCTAGTACTGGTTTGTGGTTTTAGTATAAGAACACACATGGAATGACTCTAGTGGTTTATCCATCTGTGGTTTGTGGAAAGAACACACATGCAATGACTCCGGTTGATCTATTTGTGGTTTGTGGAAATAACACACATGCAATGACCACTGGTGGATCCATGTGTGGTTTGTGGAAAAGAACACACATGCAATGACTCTAGTACTGGTTTGTGGTTTTAGTATAAGAACACAGATGCAATTACTCTAGTGGTTGATCCATGTGTGGTTTGTGGAAATAACACACATGCAATGACTCTAGTGTTTGATCCATGTGTGGTTTGTGAAAAGAACACACATGCAATGACTCTGGTTGATCCATGTGTGGTTTGTAGAAATAACACACATGCAATGACTCTAGTGGTTGATCCATGTGTGGTTTGTGGAAAGAACACACATGCAATAACCGCTGGTGGATCCATGTGTGGTTTGTGGAAAAGAACACACATGCAATGACTCTAGTGGTTGATCCATGTTTGTTTGTGGAAATAACACACATGCAATGACTCTAGTGGTTGATCCATGTGTGGTTTGTGAAAAGAACACACATGCAATGACTATAGTGGTGGTTTTAGTATAAGAACACACAGGCAATGACTCTAGTGGTTGATCCATGTGTGGTTTGTGGAAATAACACACATGCAATGACTAGTGGTTGATCCATATGTGGTTTGTGGAAAGAACACACATGCAATGACCACTGGTGGATCCATGTGTGGTTTGTGGAACAGAACACACATGCAATGACTCTAGTGTTGGTTTGTGGTTTTAGTATAAGAACAAACATGCAATGACTAGTGGTTGATCCATGTGTGGTTTGTGGAAAGAACACACATGCAATGACTCTGGTTGATCCATGTGTGGTTTGTGGAAAGAACACACATGCAATGACCACTGGTGGATCCATGTGTGGTTTGTGGAAAAGAACACAAATGCAATGACTCTAGTACTGGTTTGTGGTTTTAGTATAAGAACACACATGCAATGACTCTAGTGGTTGATCCAAGTGTCGTTTGTGGAAATAACACACATGCAATGACCCTAGTGGTTGATCCATGTGTGGTTTGTGGAATGAACACACATGCAATGACCACTGGTGGATCTATGCGTGGTTTGTGGAAAAGAACACATATGCAATGACTCTAGTGGTTGATCCATGTTTGTTTGTGGAAATAACACACATGCAATGACTCTAGTGGTTGATCCATGTGTGGTTTGTGAAAAGAACACACCTGCAATGACTCTAGCATTGGTTTTAGTATAAGAACACACATGCAATGACTCTAGTGGTTGATCCATGTGTGGTTTGTGGAAATAACACATATGCAATGACTCTAGTGGTTGATCCATGTGTGGTTTGTGAAAATAACACACATGCAATGACTGTAATGGGTCCACATGTGGTTGTGGAAAGAACACACATGTAATGACCACTGGTTGATCCATAAGTTGTTTGTGGAAAAGAATACACATGCAATGAGTAGTGGATCCATGTGTGGTTTGTGGAAAAGAACAAACATGCAATGACTCTAGTGGTTGATCCATGTGTGGTTTGTGGAAAGAACACACATGCAATGACTCTGGTTGATCCATGTGTGATTTGTTGAAAGAACACACATGCAATGACCACTGGTGGATCCATGTGTGGTTTGTGGAAAAGAACACACATGCAATGACTCTAGTACTGGTTTGTGGTTTTAGTATAAGAACACACATGCAATGACTCTAGTGGTTCATCCATGTGTGGTTTGTGGACATAACACACATACAATGACTCTAGTGATCGATCCATGTGTGGTTTGTGGAAAGAATACACATGCAATGACGACTGGTGGATCCATGTGTAATTTGTGGAAAGAACACACATGCAATGACTCTTGTGGTTGATCCATGTGCGGTTTGTGAAAAGAACACACATGCAATGACCACTTGTGGATCCATGTGTGGTTTGTGGAAAAGAACACACATGCAATGAATCTAGTGGTTGACCCATGTTTGTTTGTGGAAATAACACACGTGCAATGACTCTAGTGGTTGATCCATGTGTGGTTTGTGAAAAGAACACACATGCAATGACTCTAATGGTGGTTTTAGTATAAGAACACACATGCAATGACTCTAGTGGTTGATCCATGTGTGGTTTGTGGAAATAACACACATGCAATGACCACTGGTGGATCCATATGTGGTTTGTGGAAAAGAACACGCATTCAATGACTCTAGTGCTGGTTTGTGGTTTTAGTATAAGAACAAACATGCAATGACTCTAGTGGTTGATCCATGTGTGGTTTGTGGAAAGAACACACATGCAATGACTCTGGTTGATCCATGTGTGGTTTGTGGAAAGAACACACATCCAATGACCACTGGTGGATCCATGTGTGGTTTGTGGAAAAGAACACACATGCAATGACTCTAGTACTGGTTTTTGGTTTTAGTATAAGAACACACATGCAATGACTCTAGTGGTTGATCCATGTGTGGTTTGAGGAAATAACACACATGCAATGACTCTAGCGGTTGATCCATGTGTGGTTTGTGGAAAGAACACACATGCAATGACCACTGGTGGATCCATGTGTGTTTGTGGAAAAGAACACACATGCAATGACTCTAGTGGTTGATCCATGTTTGTTTGTGGAAATAACACACATGCAATGACTCTAGTGGTTGATCCATGTGTGGTTTGTGAAAAGAACACACATGCAATGACTCTAGTGTTGGTTTTAGTATAAGAACACACAAGCAATGACTCTAGTGGTTGATCCATGTGTGGTTTGTGGAAATAACACACATGCAGTTACCACTGGTTGATCCATAAGTTCTTTGTGGAAAAGAACACACATGCAATGAGTCTAGTGGATCCATGTGTGGTTTGTGGAAAAGAACAAACATGCAATGACTCTAGTGGTTGATCCATGTGTGGTTTGTGGAAAGAACACACATGCAATGACTCTGGTTGATCCATGTGTGGTTTGTGGAAAGAACACACATGCAATGACCACTGGTGGATCCATGTGTGGATTGTGGAAAAGAACACACAAGCAATGACTCTAGTACTGGTTTGTGGTTTTAGTATAAGAACACACATGCAATGACTCTAGTGGTTGATAAATGTGTGGTTTGTGGAAATAACACACATACAATGACTCTAGTGGTCGATCCATGTGTGGTTTGTGGAAAGAACACACATGCAATGACTCTAGTGGTTGATCCATGTATGGTTTGTGGAAAGAACACACATGCAATGACCACTGGTGGATCCATGTGTGGTTTGTGGAAAAGAACACACATGCAATGACTCTAGTGGTTGATCCATGTTTGTTTGTGGAAATAACACACATGCAATGACTCTAGTGGTTGATCCATGTGTGGTTTGTGAAAAGAACACACATGCGATGACTCTGGTTGATCCATGTGAGGTTTGTAGAAATTACACACATGCAATGACTCTAGTGGTTGATCCACGTGTGGTTTGTGGAAAGAACACACATGCAATGACCACTGGTGGATCCATGTGTGGTTTGTGGAAAAGAACACACATGCAATGACTCTAGTGGTTAATCCATGTTTGTTTGTGGAAATAACACACGTGCAATGACTCTAGTGGTTGATCCATGTGTGGTTTGTGAAAAGAACACACGTGCAATGACTCTAGTGTTGATTTTAGTATAAGAACACACATGCAATGACTCTAGTGGTTGATCCATGTGTGGTTAGTGGAAATAACACACATGCAATGACTAGTGGTTGATCCATATGTGGTTTGTCGAAAGAACACACATGCAATGACCACTGGTCGATCCATATGTGGTTTGTGGAAAAGAACACACATTCAATGACTAGTGCTGGTTTGTGGTTTTAGTATAAGAAAAACATGCAATGACTCTAGTGCTGGTTTGTGGTTTTAGTATAAGAACAAACATGCAATGACTCTAGTTGTTTATCCATGTGTAGTTTGTGGAAAGAACACACATGCAATGACTCGGGTTGATCCATGTGTGGTTTGTGGAAAGAACACACATGAAATGACCACTGGTGGATCCATGTGTGGTTTGTGGAAAAGAACACACATGCAATGACTCTAGTACTGGTTCGTGGTTTTAGTATAAGGACACACATGCAATGACTCTAGTGGTTGATCCATGTGTGGTTTGTGGAAATAACACACATACAATGACTCTAGTGGTTGATCCATGTGTGGTTTGTGGAAAGAACACACATGCAATGACCACTGGTGGATCCATGTGTGGTTTGTGGAAAAGAACACACATGCAATGACTAGTATTGGTTTGTGGTTTTAGTATAAGAACACACATGCAATGACTCTAGTGGTTGATCCATGTGTGGTTTGTGCAAATAACACACATGCAATGACTCTAGTGGTCGATCCATGTGTGGTTTGTGGAAAGAACACACATGCAATGACCACTGGTGGATCCATGTGTGGTTTGTGGAAAAGAACCCACATGCAATGACTCTAGTGGTTGATCCATGATTTTTTGTGGAAATAACACACATGCAATGACCCTAGTGGTTGATCCATGTGTGGTTTGTGAAAAGAACACACCTGCAATGACTCTAGTGGTTGATCCACGTGTAGTTTGTGGAAATAACACATATGCAATGACTCTAGTGGTTGATCCATGTGTGGTTTGTGGAAATAACACACATGCAATGACTGTAATGGGTCTACATGTGGTTTGTGGAACGAACACACATGCAATGACCACTGGTTGATCCATAAGTTGTTTGTGGAAAAGAACACACATGTAATGAGTCTAGTGGATCCATGTGTGGTTTGTGGAAAAGAACAAACATGCAATGACTCTAGTGCTTGATCCATGTGTGGTTTGTGGAAAGAACACACATGTAATGACTCTGGTTGATCCATGTGTGGTTTGTGGAAAGAACACACATACAATGACCACTGGTGGATCCATGTGTGGTTTGTGGAAAAGAACACACATGCAATGACTCTAGTACTGGTTTGTGGTTTTAGTATAAGGACACACATGCAATGACTCTAGTGGTTGATCCATGTGTGGTTTGTGGAAATAACACACATACAATGACTCTAGTGGTCGATCCATGTGTGGTTTGTGGAAAGAACACACATGCAATGACCACTGGTGGATCAATGTGTGGTTTGTGGAAAGAACACACATGCAATGACTCTAGTGGTTGATCCATGTGTGTTTTGTGGAAATAACACACATACAATGACTCTAGTGGTTGATCCATGTGTGGTTTGTGGAAAGAACACACATGTAATGACTCTAGTGGTTGATCCATGTGTGGTTTGTGGAAAGAACACATATGCAATGACCACTGGTGGATCCATGTGTGGTTTGTGGAAAAGAACACACATGCAATGACTCTAGTGGTTGATCCATGTTTGTTTGTGGAAATAACACACATGCAATGACTCTATTGGTTGATCCATGTGTGGTTTGTGAAAAGAACACACATGCAATGACTCTGGTTGATCCAGGTGAGGTTTGTAGAAATTACACACATGCAATGACTCTAGTGGTTGATCCACGTGTGGTTTGTGGAAAGAGCACACATGCAATGACCACTGGTGGATCCATGTGTGGTTTGTCGAAAGAACACACATGCAATGACCACTGGTCGATCCATATGTGGTTTGTGGAAAAGAACACAGATTCAATGACTACTGCTGGTTTGTGGGTTTAGTATAAGAACAAACATGCAATGACTCTAGTGCTGGTTTGTGGTTTTAGTATAAGAACAAACATGCAATGACTCTAGTTGTTTATCCATGTGTAGTTTGTGGGAAGAACACACATGCAATGACTCTGGTTGATCCATGTGTGGTTTGTGGAAATAACACATACGCAATGACTAGTGGTTGATCCATATGTGGTTTGTCGAAAGAACACACATGCAATGACCACTGGTCGATCCATATGTGGTTTGTGGAAAATAACACAGATTCAATGACTAGTGCTGGTTTGTGGTTTTAGTATAAGAACAAACATGCAATGACTCTAGTGTTGGTTTGTGGTTTTAGTATAAGAACAAACATGCAATGACTCTAGTTGTTTATCCATGTGTAGTTTGTGGAAAGAACACACATGCAATGACTCTGGTTGATCCATGTGTGGTTTGAGGAAAGAACACACATGCAGTGACCACTGGTGGATCCATGTGTGGTTTGTGGAAAAGAACACACATGCAATGACTCTAGTACTGGTTTGTGGTTTTAGTATAAGAACACACATGCAATGACTCTAGTGGTTGATCCATGTGTGGTTTGTGGAAATAACACACATGCAATGACTCTAGTGGTCGATCCATGTGTGGTTTGTGGAAAGAACACACATGCAATGACCACTGGTGGATCCATGTGTGGTTTGTGGAAAAGAACACACATGCAATCACTATAGTGGTTTATCCATGATTTTTTGTGGAAATAACACACATGCAATGACCCTAGTGGTTGATCCATGTGTGGTTTGTGAAAAGAACACACCTGCAATGACTCTAGTGTTGGTTTTAGTGTAAGAACACACATGCAATGACTCTAGTGGTTGATCCATGTGTAGTTTGTGGAAATAACACATATGCAATGACTCTAGTGGTTGATCCATGTATGGTTTGTGGAAATAACACACATGCAATGACTGTAATAGGTCACATGTGGTTTGTGGAACGAACACACATGCAATGACCACTGGTTGATCCATAAGTTGTTTGTGGAAAAGAACACACATGTAATGAGTCTAGTCGATCCATGTGTGGTTTGTGGAAAACAACAAACATGCAATGACTCTAGTGCTTGATCCATGTGTGGTTTGTGGAAAGAACACACATGCAATGGCTCTGGTTGATCCATGTGTGGTTTGTGGAAAGAACACACATGCAATGACCACTGGTGGATCAATGTGTGGTTTGTGGAAAAGAACACACATGCAATGACTCTAGTACTGGTTTGTGGTTTTAGTATAAGGACACACATGCAATGACTCTAGTGGTTGATCCATGTGTGGTTTGTGGAAATAACACACATACAATGACTCTAGTGGTCGATCCATGTGTGGTTTGTGGAAAGAACACACTTGCAATGACCACTGGTGGATCCATGTGTGGTTTGTGGAAAGAACACACATGCAACGACTCTAGTGGTTGATCCATGTGTGGTTTGTGGAAAGAACACACATGCAATGACCACTGGTGGATCCATGTGTGGTTTGTGGAAAATAACACACATGCAATGACTCTAATGGTTGATCCATGTTTGTTTGTGGAAATAACACACATGCAATGACTCTAGTGGTCGATCCATGTGTGGTTTGTGAAAAGAACACACATGCAATGACTCTGGTTGATCCATGTGTGGTTTGTAGAAATAACACACATCCAATGACTCTAGTGGTTGATCCATGTGTGGTTTGTGGAAAGAACACACATGCAATGACCACTGGTGGATCCATGTTTGGTTTGTGGAAAAGAACACAGATGCAATGACTCTAGTGGTTGATCCATGTTTGTTTGTGGAAATAACACACGTGCAATGACTCTAGTGGTTGATCCATGTGTGGTTTGTGAAAAGAACACACATGCAATGACTCTCTAGTGTTGGTTTTAGTATAAGAACACACATGCAATGACTCTCTAGTGTTGGTTTTAGTATAAGAACACACATGCAATGACTCTAATGGTTGATCCATGTGTGGTTTGTGGAAATAACACACATGCAATGACTAGTGGTTGATCCATATGTGGTTTGTCGAAAGAACACACATGCAATGACCACTGGTGGATCCATATGTGGTTTGTGGGAAAGAACACACATTCAATGACTCTAGTGCTGGTTTGTGGTTTTAGTATAAGAATAAACAAGCAATGACTCTAGTGGTTGATCCATGTGTGGTTTGTGGAAAGAACACACATGCAGTGACCCTGGTTGATCCATGTGTGGTTTGTGGAAAGAACACACATGCAATGACCACTTGTGGATCCATGTGTGGTTTGTGGAAAAGAACACACATGCAATGACTCTAGTACTGGTTTTTGGTTTTACTATAAGAACACACATGCAATGACTCTAGTGGTTGATCCATGTGTGGTTTGAGGAAATAACACACATGCAATGACTCTAGTGGTTGATCCATGTGTGGTTTGTGGAAAGAACACACATGCAATGACCACTGGTGGATCCATGTGTGTTTGTGGAAAAGAACACACATGCAATGACTCTAGTGGTTGATCCATGATTGTTTGTGGAAATAACACACATGCAATGACTCTAGTGGTTGATCCATGTGTGGTTTGTGAAAAGAACACACATGCAATGACTCTAGTGTTGGTTTTAGTCTAAGAACACACATGCAATGACTCTAGTGGTTGATCCATGTGTGGTTTGTCGAAATAACACACATGCAATAACTAGTGGTTGATCCATATGTGGTTTCTAGAAAGAACACACATGCAATGACCACTGGTGGATCCATGTGTGGTTTGTGGAAACGAAGACACATGCAATGACTCTAGTGCTGGTTTGTGGTTTTAGTATAAGAACAAACTTGCAATAACTCTAGTGGTTGATCCATGTGTGGTTTGTGGAAAGAACACACATGCAATGACTCTAGTGGTTGAGCCATGTTTGTTTGTGGAAATAACACACATGCAATGACTCTAGTGGTTGATCCATCTGTGGTTTGTGAAAAGAACACACATGCAATGACTCTGGTTGATCCATGTTAGGTTTGTAGAAATTACACACATGCAATGACTCTAGTGGTTGATCCACGTGTGGTTTGTGGAAAGAACACACATGCAATGACCACTGGTGGATCCATGTGTGGTTTGTGGAAAAGAACACACATGCAATGACTCTAGTAATGGTTTGTGGTTTTAGTATAAGAACACACATGCAATGACTCTAGTGGTTGATCCATGTGTGGTTTGTGGAAATAACACACATACAATGACTCTAGTGGTCGATCCATGTGTGGTTTGTGGAAAGAACACACATGCAATAACCACTAGTGGATCCATGTGTGGTTTGTGGAAAGAACACACATGCAATGACTCTAGTGGTTGATCCATGTGTGATTTGTGGAAAGAACACACATGCAATGACCACTGGTGGATGCATGTGTGGTTTGTGGAAAAGAACACACATGCAATGACTCTAGTGGTTGATCCATGTTTGTTTGTGGAAATAAGACACATGCAATGACTCTAGTGGTTGATCCATGCGTGGTTTGTGAAAAGAATACACATGCAATGACTCTGGTTGATCCATGTGTGGTTTGTAGAAATAACACACATGCAATGACTCTAGTGGTTGATCCACGTGTGGTTTGTGGAAAGAACACACATGCAATGACCACTGGTGGATCCATGTGTGGTTTGTGGAAAAGAACACACATGCAATGACTCTAGTGGTTGATCCATGTTTGTTTGTGGAAATAACACACGTGCAATGACTCTAGTGGTTGATCCTTGTGTGGTTTGTGAAAAGAACACACATGCAATGACTGTAGTGTTGGTTTTAGTATAAGAACACACATGCAATGACTCTAGTGGTTGATCCATGTGTGGTTTGTGGAAATAAAACAGATGCAATGACTAGTGGTTGATTCATATGTGGTTTGTCGAAAGAACACACATGCAATGACCACTGGTGGATCCATATGTGGTTTGTGGAAAAGAACACACATGCAATGACTCTAGTGCTGGTCTGTGGTTTTAGTATAAGAACAAACATGCAATGACTCTGGTGGTTGATCCATGTGTGGTTTGTGAAAAGAACACACATGCAATGACTCTGGTTCATTCATGTGTGGTTTGTGGAAAGAACACACATGCAATAACTAGTGGTTGATCCATATGTGGTTTGTGGAAAGAACACACATGCAATGACCACTGGTGGATCCATGTGTGGTTTGTGGAAACGAACACACATGCATGACTCTAGTGCTGGTTTGTGGTTTTAGTATAAGAACAAACATGCAATAACTCTAGTGGTTGATCCATGTGTGGTTTGTGGAAAGAACACACATGCAATGACTCTCGTTGATCCATGTGTGGTTTGTGAAAAGAACACACATGCAATGACCACTGGTGGATCCATGTGTGGTTTGTGCAAAAGAACACCCATGCAATGACTCTAGTACTGGTTTGTGGTTTTAGTATAAGAACACACATGAAATGACTCTAGTGCTTGATCCACGTGTGGTTTGTGGAAAGAACACACATGCAATGACCACTGGTGGATCCATGTGTGGTTTATGGAAACGAACACACGTGCAATGACTCTAGTGCTGGTTTGTGGTTTTAGTATAAGAACAAACATGCAATAACTCTAGTGGTTGATCCATGTGTGGTTTGTGGAAATAACACACATGCAATGACTCTGGTTGATCCATGTGTGGTTTGTGGAAAGAACACACATGCAATAACTCTAGTGTTGGTTTTAGTATAAGAACACACATGCAATGACTCTAGTGGTTGATCCATGTGTGGTTTGTGGAAATATCACATATGCAATGACTCTAGTGGTTGATCCATGTGTGGTTTGTAGAAATAACACACATGCAATGACTCTAGTGGTTGATCCACGTGTGGTTTGTGGAAAGAACACACAAGCAATGACCACTGGTGGATCCATGTGTGGTTTGTGGAAAAGAACACACATGCAATGACTCTAGTTGTTGATCCATGTTTGTTTGTGGAAATAACACACCTGCAATGACTCTAGTAGTTGATCCATGTGTGGTTTGTGAAAAGAACACACATGCAATGATTCTGGTTGATCCATGTGTGGTTTCTAGAAATAACACACATGCAATGACTAGTGGTTGATCCACGTGTGGTTTGTGGAAAGAACACACATGCAATGACCACTGGTGGATCCATGTGTGGTTTGTGGAAAAGAACACACATGCAATGACTCTAGTGGTTGATCCATGTTTGTTTGTGGAAATAACACACATGCAATGACTCTAGTGGTTGATCCATGTGTGGTTTGTGAAAAGAACACACATGCAATGACTCTAGTTTTGGTTTTAGTATAACAACACACATGCAATGACTCTAGTGGTTGATCCATGTGTGGTTTGTGGAAAAAACACACATGCAATGACTAGTGGTTGATCCATATGTGCTTTGTGGAAAGAACACACATGGAATGACCACTGGTGGATCCATATGTAGTTTGTGGAAAAGAACAGACATGCAATGACTCTAGTGCTGGTTTGTGGTTTTAGTATAAGAACAAACATGCAATGACTCTAGTGGTTGATCCATGTGTGGTTTGTGGAAAGAACACACATGCAATGACTCTGGTTGATCCATGTGTGGTTTGTGGAAAGAACACACATGCAATGACCACCGGTGGATCCATGTGTGGTTTGTGGAAAAGAACACACATGCAATGACTCTAGTACTGGTTTGTGGTTTTAGTATAAGAACACACATGCAATGACTCTAGTGGTTGATCCATGTGTGGTTTATGGAAATAACACACATGCAATGACTCTAGTGGTTGATCCATGTGTGGTTTGTGGAAAGAACACACATGAAATGACTAGTGGTTGATCCATCTGTGGTTTGTGGAAAGAACACGCATGCAATGACCACTAGTGGATCCATGTGTGGTTTGTGGAAAAGAACACACATGCAATGACTCTAGTGCTGGTTTGTGGTTTTAGTATAAGAACAAACATGCAATGCCTCTAGTGGTTGATCCATGTGTGGTTTGTGGAAAGAACACACATGCAATGACTCTGGTTGATCGATGTGTGGTTTGTGGAAAGAACACACATGCAATGACCACTGGTGGATCCATGTGTGGTTTGTGGAAAAGAACACACATGCAATGACTCTAGTACTGGTTTGTGGTTTTAGTATAAGAACACACATGAAATGACTCTAGTGGTTTATCCATGTGTGGTTTATAGAAATAACACACATGCAATGACTCTAGTGGTTGATCCACGTGTGGTTTGTGGAAAGAACACACATGCAATGACCACTGGTGGATCCATGTGTGGTTTGTGGAGAAGAACACACATGCAATGACTCTAGTGGTTGGTCCATGTTTGTTTGTGGAAATAACACACCTGCAATGACTCTAGTGTTGTTTTTAGTATAAGACCGCACATGCAATGACTCTGGTGGTTGATCCATGTATGGTTTGTGGAAATAACACATATGCAATGACTCTAGTGGTTGATCCATGTGTGGTTTGTAGAAATAACACACATGCAATGACTCTAGGGGTTGATCCACGTGTGGTTTGTGGAAAGAACACACATGCAATGACCACTGGTGGATCCATGTGTGTTTGTGGAAAAGAACACACATGCAATGACTCTAGTGGTTGATCCATCTTTGTTTGTGGAAATAACACACATGCAATGACTCTAGTGGTTGATCCATGTGTGGTTTGTGGAAAGAACACACATGCAATGACCACTGGTGGATCCATGTGTGGTTTGTGGAAAAGAACACACATGCAATGACTCTAGTACTGGTTTGTGGTTTTAGTATAAGAACACACATGAAATGACTCTAGTGGTTGATCAATGTGTGGTTTGTGGAAATAACACATATGCAATGACTCTAGTGGTTGATCCATGTGTGGTTTGTGGAAAGAACACACATGCAATGACCACTGGTGGATCTATGTGTGGTTTGTGGAACAGAACACACATGCAATGACTCTAGTGGTTGGTCCAAGTTTGTTTGTAGAAATAACACACATGCAATGACTCTAGTGGTTGATCCATGTGTGGTTTGTGAAAAGAACATACCTGCAATGACTCTAGTGTTGGTTTTAGTATAAGAACACACATGCAATGACTCTAGTGGTTGATCCATGTGTGGTTTGTGGAAATAACACATATGCAATGACTCTAGTGGTTGATCCATGTGTGGTTTGTGGAAATAACACACATGCAATGACTGTAATGGGTCCACATGTGGTTTCCGGAAAGAACACACATGCAATAACCACTGGTTGATCCATAAGTTGTTTGTGGAAAATAATACACATGCAATGAGTCTAGTGGATCCATGTGTGGTTTGTGGAAAAGAACAAACATGGAATGACTCTAGTGGTTGATCCATGTGTGGTTTGTGGAAAGAACACACATGCAATGACTCTGGTTGATCCATGTGTGGTTTGTGGAAAGAACACACATGCAATGACCACTAGTGGATCCATGTGTGGTTTGTGGAAAAGAACACACATGCAATGACTCTAGTATTGGTTTGTGGTTTTAGTATAAGAACACACATGCAATGACTCTAGTGGTTGATCCATGTGTGGTTTGTGGAAATAACACACATACAATGACTCTAGTGGTCGATCCATGTGTGGTTTGTGGAAAGAACACACATGCAATGACCACTGGTGGATCCATGTGTGGTTTGTGGAAAGAACACACATGCAATGACTCTAGTGGTTGATCCATGTGTGGTTTGTGGAAAGAACACACATGCAATGACCATTGGTGGATCCATGTGTGGTTTGTGGAAAAGAATACACATCCAATGACTCTAGTGGTTGATCCATGTTTGTTTGTGGAAATAACACACATGCAATGACTCTAGTGGTTGATCCATGTGTGGTTTGTGAAAAGAACACACATGCAATGACTCTGGTTGATCCATGTGTGGTTTGTAGAAATTAGACACATGCAATGACTCTAGTGGTTGATCCATGTGTGGTTTGTGAAAAGAACACACATGCAATGACTCTAGTGTTGGTTTTGGTATAAGAACACACATGCAATGACTCTAGTGGTTGATCCATGTGTGGTTTGTGGAAATAACACACATGCAATGACTAGTGGTTGATCCATATGTGGTTTGTCGAAAGAACACACATGCAATGACCGCTGGTGGATCCATATGTGGTTTGTGGAAAAGAAGACACATTCAATGACTCTAGTGTTGGTTTGTGGTTTTAGTATAAGAACAAACATGCAATGACTCTAGTGCTGGTTTGTGGTTTTAGTACAAGAACAAACATGCAATGACTCTAGTTGTTTATCCATGTGTAGTTTGTGGAAAGAACACACATGCAATGACTCTGGTTGATCCATGTGTGGTTTGTGGAAAGAACACACATGCAATGACCACTGGTGGATCCATGTGTGGTTTGTGGAAAAGAACACACATGCAATGACTCTAGTACTGGTTTGTGGTTTTAGTATAAGAAACCACATGCAATGACTCCAGTGGTTGATCCATGTGTGGTTTGTGGAAATAACAGACATGCAATGACTCTAGTGGTTGATCCATGTGTGGTTTGTGGAAAGAACACACATGCAATGACCACTGGTGGATCCATGTGTGGTTTGTGGAAAAGAACACACATGCAATGACTCTAGTGGTTGATCCATGTGTGGTTTGTGGAAATAACACACATCCAATGACTCTAGTGGTCGATCCATGTGTGTTTTGTGGAAAGAACACACATGCAATGACCACTGGTGGATCCATGTGTGGTTTGTGGAAAGAACACACATGCAATGACTCTAGTGGTTGATCCTGGTGTGGTTTGTGGAAAGAACACACATGCAATGACCACTTGTGGATCCATGTGTGGTTTGTGGAAAAGAACACACATGCAATGACTCTAGTGGTTGATCCATTTTTGTTTGTGGAAATAACACACATGCAATTACTCTAGTGGTTGATCCACGTGTGGTTTGTGGAAAGAACACACATGTAATGACCACTGGTGGATCCATGTGTGGTTTGTGGAAAAGAACACACATGCAATGACTTTAATGGTTGATCCATGTTTTTTTGTGGAAATAACACACGTGCAATGACTCTAGTGGTTGATCCATGTGTGGTTTGTGAAAAGAACACACATGCAAGGACTCTAGTGTTGGTTTTAGTATACGAACACACATGCAATGACTTTAATGGTTGATCCATGTGTGGTTTGTGGAAATAACACACATGCAATGACAAGTGGTTGATCCATATGTGGTTTGTTGAAGGAACACACATGCAATGACCACTGGTGGATCCATATGTGGTTTGTGGAAAAGAACACACATGCAATGACTCTAGTGCTGGTTTGTGGTTTTAGTATTAAGAACAAACATGCAATGACATTAGTGGTTGATCCATGTGTGGTTTGTGGAAAGAACACACATGCAATGACTCTGGTTGATCCACGTGTGGTTTGTGGAAAGAACAGACATGCAATGACCACTGGTGGATCCATGTGTGGTTTGTGGAAAAGAACACACATGCAATGACTCTAGTACTGGTTTGTGGTTTTAGTATAAGAACACACATGCAATGACTCTAGTGGTTGATCCATGTGTGGTTTGTGGAAATAACACACATGCAATGACTCTAGTGGTTGATCCATGTGTGGTTTGTGGAAAGAACACACATGCAATGACCACTGGTGGATCTATGTGTGGTTTGTGGAACAGAACACACATGCAATGACTCTAGTGGTTGGTCCATGTTTGTTTGTAGAAATAACACACATGCAATGACTCTAGTGGTTGATCCATGTGTGGTTTGTGAAAAGAACATACCTGCAATGACTCTAGTGTTGGTTTTAGTATAAGAACACACATGCAATGACTCTAGTGGTTGATCCATGTGTGGTTTGTGGAAATAACACATATGCAATGACTCTAGTGGTTGATCCATGTGTGGTTTGTGGAAATGACACACATGCAATGACTGTAATGGGTCCACATGAGGTTTCCGGAAAGAACACACATGCAATAACCACTGGTTGATCCATAAGTTGTTTGTGGAAAAGAATACACATGCAATGAGTCTAGTGGATCCACGTGTGGTTTGTGGAAAATAACAAACATGGAATGACTCTAGTGGTTGATCCATGTGTGGTTTGTGGAAAGAACACACATGCAATGACTCTGGTTGATCCATGTGTGGTTTGTGGAAAGAACACACATGCAATGACCACTAGTGGATCCATGTGTGGTTTGTGGAAAAGAACACACATGCAATGACTCTAGTATTGGTTTGTGGTTTTAGTATAAGAACACACATGCCATGACTCTAGTGGTTGATCCATGTGTGGTTTGTGGAAATAACACACATACAATGACTCTAGTGGTCGATCCATGTGTGGTTTGTGGAAAGAACACACATGCAATGACCACTGGTGGATCCATGTGTGGTTTGTGGAAAGAACACACATGCAATGACTCTAGTGGTTGATCCATGTGTGGTTTGTGGAAAGAACACACATGCAATGACCATTGGTGGATCCATGTGTGGTTTGTGGAAAAGAATACACATCCAATGACTCTAGTGGTTGATCCATGTTTGTTTGTGGAAATAACACACATGCAATGACTCTAGTGGTTGATCGATGTGTGGTTTGTGAAAAGAATACACATGCAATGACTCTGGTTGATCCATGTGTGGTTTGTAGAAATTAGACACATGCAATGACTCTAGTGGTTGATCCATGTGTGGTTTGTGAAAAGAACACACATGCAATGACTCTAGTGTTGGTTTTGGTATAAGAACACACATGCAATGACTCTAGTGGTTGATCCATGTGTGGTTTGTGGAAATAACACACATGCAATGACTAGTGGTTGATCCATATGTGGTTTGTCGAAAGAACACACATGCAATGACCACGGGTGGATCCATATGTGGTTTGTGGAAAAGAAGACACATTCAATGACTCTAGTGTTGGTTTGTGGTTTTAGTATAAGAACAAACATGCAATGACTCTAGTGCTGGTTTGTGGTTTTAGTACAAGAACAAACATGCAATGACTCTAGTTGTTTATCCATGTGTAGTTTGTGGAAAGAACACACATGCAATGACTCTGGTTGATCCATGTGTGGTTTGTGGAAAGAACACACATGCAATGACCACTGGTGGATCCATGTGTGGTTTGTGGAAAAGAACACACATGCAATGACTCTAGTACTGGTTTGTGGTTTTAGTATAAGAAACCACATGCAATGACTCCAGTGGTTGATCCATGTGTGGTTTGTGGAAATAACAGACATGCAATAACTCTAGTGGTTGATCCATGTGTGGTTTGTGGAAAGAACACACATGCAATGACCACTGGTGGATCCATGTGTGGTTTGTGGAAAATAACACACATGCAATGACTCTAGTGGTTGATCCATGTGTGGTTTGTGGAAATAACACACATCCAATGACTCTAGTGGTCGATCCATGTGTGTTTTGTGGAAAGAACACACATGCAATGACCACTGGTGGATCCATGTGTGGTTTGTGGAAAGAACACACATGCAATGACTCTAGTGGTTGATCCTGGTGTGGTTTGTGGAAAGAACACACATGCAATTACCACTTGTGGATCCATGTGTGGTTTGTGGAAAATAACACACATGCAATGACTCTAGTGGTTGATCCATTTTTGTTTGTGGAAATAACACACATGCAATTACTCTAGTGGTTGATCCACGTGTGGTTTGTGGAAAGAACACACATGTAATGACCACTGGTGGATCCATGTGTGGTTTGTGGAAAAGAACACACATGCAATGACTGTAATGGTTGATCCATGTTTGTTTGTGGAAATAACACACGTGCAATGACTCTAGTGGTTGATCCATGTGTGGTTTGTGAAAAGAACACACATGCAAGGACTCTAGTGTTGGTTTTAGTATACGAACACACATGCAATGACTTTAATGGTTGATCCATGTGTGGTTTGTGGAAATAACACACATGCAATGACAAGTGGTTGATCCATATGTGGTTTGTTGAAGGAACACACATGCAATGACCACTGGTGGATCCATATGTGGTTTGTGGAAAAGAACACACATGCAATGACTCTAGTGCTGGTTTGTGGTTTTAGTATTAAGAACAAACATGCAATGACATTAGTGGTTGATCCATGTGTGGTTTGTGGAAAGAACACACATGCAATGACTCTGGTTGATCCACGTGTGGTTTGTGGAAAGAACAGACATGCAATGACCACTGGTGGATCCATGTGTGGTTTGTGGAAAAGAACACACATGCAATGACTCTAGTACTGGTTTGTGGTTTTAGTATAAGAACACACATGCAATGACTCTAGTGGTTGATCCATGTGTGGTTTGTGGAAATAACACACATGCAATGACTCTAGTGGTTGATCCATGTGTGGTTTGTGAAAAGAACACACCTGCAATAACTCTAGTGTTGGTTTTAGTATAAGAACACACATGCAATGACTCTAGTGGTTGATCCATGTGTGGTTTGTGGAAATATCACATATGAAATGACTCTAGTGGTTGATCCATGTGTGGTTTGTAGAAATAACACACATGCAATGACTCTAGTGGTTGATCCACGTGTGGTTTGTGGAAAGAACACACAAGAAATGACCACTGGTGGATCCATGTGTGGTTTGTGGAAAAGAACACACATGCAATGACTCTAGTTGTTGATCCATGTTTGTTTGTGGAAATAACACACATGCAATGACTCTAGTAGTTGATCCATGTGTGGTTTGTGAAAAGAACACACATGCAATGACTCTGGTTGATCCATGTGTGGTTTCTAGAAATAACACACATGCAATGACTAGTGGTTGATCCACGTGTGGTTTGTGGAAAGAACACACATGCAATGACCACTGGTGGATCCATGTGTGGTTTGTGGAAAAGAACACACATGCAATGACTCTAGTGGTTGATCCATGTTTGTTTGTGGAAATAACACACATGCAATGACTCTAGTGGTTGATCCATGTGTGGTTTGTGAAAAGAACACACATGCAATGACTCTAGTTTTGGTTTTAGTATAACAACACACATGCAATGACTCTAGTGGTTGATCCATGTGTGGTTTGTGGAAAAAACACACATGCAATGACTAGTGGTTGATCCATATGTGGTTTGTGGAAAGAACACACATGCAATGACCACTGGTGGATCCATATGTAGTTTGTGGAAAAGAACAGACATGCAATGACTCTAGTGCTGGTTTGTGGTTTTAGTATAAGAACAAACATGCAATGACTCTAGTGGTTGATCCATGTGTGGTTTGTGGAAAGAACACACATGCAATGACTCTGGTTGATCCATGTGTGGTTTGTGGAAAGAACACACATGCAATGACCACCGGTGGATCCATGTGTGGTTTGTGGAAAAGAACACACATGCAATGACTCTAGTACTGGTTTGTGGTTTTAGTATAAGAACACACATGCAATGACTCTAGTGGTTGATCCATGTGTGGTTTATGGAAATAACACACATGCAATGACTCTAGTGGTTGATCCATGTGTGGTTTGTGGAAAGAACACACATGAAATGACTAGTGGTTGATCCATCTGTGGTTTGTGGAAAGAACACGCATGCAATGACCACTAGTGGATCCATGTGTGGTTTGTGGAAAAGAACACACATGCAATGACTCTAGTGCTGGTTTGTGGTTTTAGTATAAGAACAAACATGCAATGACTCTAGTGGTTGATCCATGTGTGGTTTGTGGAAAGAACACACATGCAATGACTCTGGTTGATCGATGTGTGGTTTGTGGAAAGAACATACATGCAATGACCACTGGTGGATCCATGTGTGGTTTGTTGAAAAGAACACACATGCAATGACTCTAGTACTGGTTTGTGGTTTTAGTATAAGAACACACATGAAATGACTCTAGTGGTTTATCCATGTGTGGTTTATAGAAATAACACACATGCAATGACTCTAGTGGTTGATCCACGTGTGGTTTGTGGAAAGAACACACATGCAATGACCACTGGTGGATCCATGTGTGGTTTGTGGAGAAGAACACACATGCAATGACTCTAGTGGTTGGTCCATGTTTGTTTGTGGAAATAACACACCTGCAATGACTCTAGTGTTGTTTTTAGTATAAGACCACACATGCAATGACTCTGGTGGTTCATCCATGTATGGTTTGTGGAAATAACACATATGCAATGACTCTAGTGGTTGATCCATGTGTGGTTTGTAGAAATAACACACATGCAATGACTCTAGTGGTTGATCCACGTGTGGTTTGTGGAAAGAACACACATGCAATGACCACTGGTGGATCCATGTGTGTTTGTGGAAAAGAACACACATGCAATGACTCTAGTGGTTGATCCATCTTTGTTTGTGGAAATAACACACATGCAATGACTCTAGTGGTTGATCCATGTGTGGTTTGTGAAAAGAACACACATGCAATGACTCTAGTGTTGGTTTTAGTATAAGAACACACATGCAATGACTCTAGTGGTTGATCCATGTGTGGTTTGTGGAAATAACACACATGCAATGACTAGTGGTTGATCCATATGTGGTTTGTCGAAAGAACACACATGCAATGACCACTGGTGGATCCATATGTGGTTTGTGGCAAAGAACACACATTCAATGACTCTAGTGCTGGTTTGTGGTTTTAGTATAAGAACAAACAAGCAATGACTCTACTGGTTGATCCATGTGTGGTTTGGGGAAAGAACAGACTCTGGTTGATCCATGTGTGGTTTGTGGAAAGAACACACATGCAATGACCACTGGTGGATCCATGTGTGGTTTGTGGAAAAGAACACACATGCAATAACTCTAGTACTGGTTTGTGGCTTTAGTATAAGAACACACATGCAATGACTCTAGTGGTTGATCCATGTGTGGTTTGTGGAAATAACACACATGCAATGACTCTAGTGGTTGATCCATGTGTGGTTTGTGGAAATAACACACATGCAATGACTCTAGTGGTTGATCCATGTGTGGTTTATGGAAAGAACACACATGCAATGACCACTGGTGGATCCATGTGAGGTTTGTGGAAAAGAACACACATGCAGTGACTCTAGTGGTTGATCCATGTTTTTTTGTGGAAATAACACACATGCAATGACTCTAGTGGTTGATCCATGTGTGGTTTGTGAAAAGAACACACCTTCAATGACTCTAGTGTTGGTTTTAGTATAAGAACACACATGCAATGACTCTAGTGGTTGATCCATGTGTGGTTTGTGGAAATAACACATATGCAATGACTCTAGTGGTTGATCCATGTGTGGTTTGTGGAAATAACACACATGCAATGACTGTAATGGGTCCACATGTGGTTTGTGGAAAGAACACACATGCAACGACCACTGGTTGATCCATAGGTTGTTTGTGGAAAAGAACACACATGCAATGAGTCTAGTGGATCCATGTGTGATTTGTGGAAAAGAACAAACATGTAATGACTCTAGTGGTTGATCCATGCATGGTTTGTTGAAAGAACACACATGCAATGACTCTGGTTGATCCATGTGTGGTTCGTGGAAAGAACATACATGCAATGACCACTGGTGGATCCATGTGTGGTTTGTGGAAAAGAACACACATGCAACGACTCTAGTACTGGTTTGCGGTTTTAGTATAAGAACACACATGCAATGACTCTAGTGGTTGATCCATGTGTGGTTTGTGGAAATAACACACATGCAATGACTCTAGTGGTTGATCCATGTGTGGTTTTTGGAAATAACACACATGCAATGACTCTAGTGGTTGATCCATGTGTGGTTTGTGGAAAGAACACACATGTAATGCGCTGCTGGATCCATGTGTGGTTTGTGGAAAAGAACACACATGCAATGACTCTAGTGGTTGATCCATGTTTGTTTGTTGAAACAACACACATGCAATGACTCTAGTGGTTGATCCATGTGTGGTTTGTGAAAGGAACGCACCTGCAATGACTCTAGTGTTGGTTTTATTATAAGAACACACATGCAATGACTCTAGTGGTTGATCCATGTGTGGTTTGTGGAAAAGAACACACATGCAATGACTCTAGTGCTGGTTTGTGGTTTTAGTATAAGAACAAACATGCAATGACTCTAGTGGTTGATCCATGTGTGGTTTGTCGAAAGAACACACATGCAATGACTCTGGTTGATCCATGTGTGGTTTGTGGAAAGAACACACATGCAATGACCACTGGTGGATCCATGTGTGGTTTGTGGAAAAGAACATAGATGCAATGACTCTAGTACTGGTTTGTGGTTTTAGTATAAGAACACACATGCAATGACTCTAGTGGTTGATCCATGTGTGGTTTGAGGAAATAACACACATGCAATGACTATAGTGGTTGATCCATGTGTAATTTGTGGAAAGAACACACATGCAATGAGCACTGGTGGATCCATGTGTGGTTTGTGGAAAATAACACACATGCAATGACTCTAGTGGTTGATCCATGTTTGTTTGTGGAAATAACACACATGCAATGACTCTATTGGTTGATCCATGTGTGGTTTGTGAAAAGAACACACCTGCAATGACTCTAGTGTTGGTTTTAGTATAAGAACACACATGCAATGACTCTAGTGGTTGATCCATGTGTTGTTTGTGGAAATAACACACATGCAATGACCACTGATGGATCTATGTGTGGTTTGTGGAAAGAACACACATGCAATGACTCTAGTGGTTGATCCATGTGTGGTTTGTGGAAATAACACACATGCAATGACTAGTGGTTGATCCATATGTGGTTTGTCGAAAGAACACACATGCAATGACCACTGGTGGATCCATATGTGGTTTGTGGAAAAGAACACACATGCAATGACTCTAGTGCTGGTTTGTGGTTTTAGTATAAGAACAAACATGCAATGACTCTAGTGGTTTTTCCATGTGTGGTTTGTGGAAAGAACACACATGCAATGACTCTGGTTGATCCATGTGTGGTTTGTGGAAAGAACAGACATGCAATGACCACTGGTGGATCCATGTGTGGTTTGTGGAAAAGAACACACATGCAATGACTCTAGTACTGGTTTGTGGTTTTAGTATAAGAACACACATGCAATGACTCTAGTGGTTGATCCATGTGTGGTTTGTGGAAATAAGACACATGCAATGACTCTAGTGGTTGATCCATGTGTGGTTTGTGGAAAGAACACACATGCAATAACCACTGGTGGATCCATATGTGGTTTGTGGAAAAGAACACACATGCAATGACTCTAGTGCTGGTTTGTGGTTTTAGTATAAGAACAAACATGCAATGACTCTAGTACTTGATCCACGTGTGGTTTGTGGAAAGAACACACATGCAATGACCACTGTTGGATCCATGTGTGGTTTATGGAAAGAACACACATGCAATGACTCTAGTAGTTGATCCTTGTGTGGTTTGTGGAAAGAACACACATGCAATGACCACTGGTGGATCCATGTGTGGTTTGTGGAAAAGAACACACATGCAATGACTCTAGTGGTTGATCCATGTTTGTTTGTGGAAATAACACACATGCAATGACTCTAGTGGTTGATCCACGTGTGGTTTGTGGAAAGAACACACATGCAATGACCACTGGTGGATCCACGTGTGGTTTGTGGAAAAGAACACACATGCAACGATTCTAGTGGTTGATCCATGTTTGTTTGTGGAAATAACACACGTGCAATGACTCTAGTGGTTTATCCATGTGTGGTTTGTGAAAAGAACACACATGCAATGACTCTAGTGTTGGTTTTAGTATAAGAACACACATGCAATGACTCTAGTGGTTGATCCATGTGTGGTTTGTGGAAATAACACACATGCAATGACTAGTGGTTGATCCATATGTGGTTTGTCGAAAGAACACACATGCAATGACCACTGGTGGATCCATATGTGGTTTGTGGAAAAGAACACACATGCAATGACTCTAGTGCTGGTTTGTGGTTTTAGTATAAGAACAAACATGCAATGACTCTAGTGGTTTTTCCATGTGTGGTTTGTGGAAAGAACACACATGCAATGACTCTGGTTGATCCATGTGTGGTTTGTGGAAAGAACAGACATGCAATGACCACTGGTGGATCCATGTGTGGTTTGTGGAAAAGAACATAGATGCAATGACTCTAGTACTGGTTTGTGGTTTTAGTATAATAACACGCATGCAATGACTCTACTGGTTGATCCATGTGTGGTTTGAGGAAATAACACACATGCAATGACTCTAGTGGTTGATCCATGTGTAATTTGTGGAAAGAACACACATGCAATGAGCACTAGTGGATCCATGTGTGGTTTGTGGAAAATAACACACATGCAATGACTCTAGTGGTTGATCCATGTTTGTTTGTGGAAATAACACACATGCAATGACTCTATTGGTTGATCCATGTGTGGTTTGTGAAAAGAACACGCCTGCAATGACTCTAGTGTTGGTTTTAGTATAAGAACACACATGCAATGACTCTAGTGGTTGATCCATGTGTTGTTTGTGGAAATAACACACATGCAATGACCACTGATGGATCTATGTGTGGTTTGTGGAAAGAACACACATGCAATGACTCTAGTGGTTGTTCCATGTGTGGTTTGTGGAAATAACACACATGCAATGACTAGTGGTTGATCCATATGTGGTTTGTCGAAAGAACACACATGCAATGACCACTGGTGGATCCATATGTGGTTTGCGGAAAAGAACACACATGCAATGACTCTAGTGCTGGTTTGTGGTTTTAGTATAAGAACAAACATGCAATGACTCTAGTGGTTTTTCCATGTGTGGTTTGTGGAAAGAACTCACATGCAATGACTCTGGTTGATCCATGTGTGGTTTGTGGAAAGAACAGACATGCAATGACCACTGGTGGATCCATGTGTGGTTTGTGGAAAAGAACACACATGCAATGACTCTAGTACTGGTTTGTGGTTTTAGTATAAGAACACACATGCAATGACTCTAGTGGTTGATCCATGTGTGGTTTGTGGAAATAAGACACATGCAATGACTCTAGTGGTTGATCCATGTGTGGTTTGTGGAAAGAACACACATGCAATGACCACTGGTGGATCTATGTGTGGTTTGTGGAACAGAACACACATGCAATGACTCTAGTGGTTGGTCCATGTTTGTTTGTAGAAATAACACACATGTAATGACTCTAGTGGTTGATCCATGTGTGGTTTGTGAAAAGAACATACCTGCAATGACTCTAGTGTTGGTTTTAGTCTAAGAACACACATGCAATGACTCTAGTGGTTGATCCATGTGTGGTTTGTCGAAATAACACACATGCAATAACTAGTGGTTGATCCATATGTGGTTTCTAGAAAGAACACACATGCAATGACCACTGGTGGATCCATGTGTGGTTTGTGGAAAAGAACACACATGCAATGACTCTAGTGGTTGATCCATGTGTGGTTTGTGGAAATAACACACATCCAATGACTCTAGTGGTTGATCCATGTGTGTTTTGTGGAAAGAACACACATGCAATGACCACTGGTGGATCCATGTGTGGTTTGTGGAAAGAACACACATTCAATGACTCTAGTGGTTGATCCTGGTGTGGTTTGTGGAAATAAGACACATGCAATGACTCTAGTGGTTGATCCATGTGTGGTTTGTGGAAAGAACACACATGCAATGACCACTGGTGGATCTATGTGTGGTTTGTGGAACAGAACACACATGCAATGACTCTAGTGGTTGGTCCATGTTTGTTTGTAGAAATAACACACATGCAATGACTCTAGTGGTTGATCCATGTGTGGTTTGTGAAAAGAACACACATGCAATGACCACTGGTGGATCCATGTGTGGTTTGTGGAAAGAACACACATGCAATGACTCTAGTGGTTGATCCATGTGTGGTTTGTGGAAAGAACACACATGCAATGACCACTGGTGGATCCATGTGTGGTTTGTGGAAAATAACACACATGCAATGACTCTAATGGTTGATCCATGTTTGTTTGCGGAAATAACACACATGCAATGACTCTCGTGGTTGATCCATGTGTGGTTTGTGAAAATAACACACATGCAATGACTCTGGTTAATCCATGCGTGGTTTGTAGAAATAACACACGTCCAATGACTCTAGTTGTTGATCCATGTGTGGTTTGTGGAAAGAACAGACATGCAATGACCACTGGTGGATCCATGTGTGGTTTGTGGAAAAGAACACACATGCAATGACTCTAGTGGTTGATCCATGTTTGTTTGTGGAAATAACACACGTACAATGACTCTAGTGGTTGATCCATGTGTGGTTTGTGAAATGAACACACATGCAATGACTCTAGTACTAGTTTGTGGTTTTACTATAAGAACACACATGTAACGACTCTAGTGGTTGATCCATGTGTTGTTTGTGGAAATTACACACATGCAATGACTCTGGTTGATCCATGTGTGGTTTGTGGAAAGAACACACATGCAATGACCACTGGTGGATCCATGTGTGGTTTGTGGAAAAGAACACACATGCAATGACTCTAGTGGTTGGTCCATGTTTGTTTGTGGAAATAACACACATGCAATGAATCTAGTGGTTAATCCATGTGTGGTTTGTGAAAAGAACACACCTGCAATGACTCTAGTGTTGGTTTTAGTGTAAGAACACACATGCAATGACTCTAGTGGTTGATCCATGTGTAGTTTATGGAAATAACACATATGCAATGACTCTAGTGGTTGATCCATGTGTGGTCTCTGGAAATAACACACATGCAATGACTGTAATGGGTCGACATGTGGTTTGTGGAACGAACACAGATGCAATAACCACTGGTTGATCCATAAGTTGTTTGTGGAAAAGAACACACATGTAATGAGTCTAGTGGATCCATGTGTGGTTTGTGGAAAAGAACAAACATGCAATGACTCTAGTGCTTGATCCATGTGTGGTTTGTGGAAAGAACACACATGCAATGACTCTGGTTGATCCATGTGTGGTTTGTGGAAAGAACACACATGCAATGACCACTGGTGGATCCATGTGTGGTTTGTGGAAAAGAACACACATGCAATGACTCTAGTACTGATTTGTGGTTTTAGTATAAGAACACACATGCAATGACTCTAGTGGTTGATCGATGTGTGGTTTGTGGAAATAACACACATACAATGACTCTAGTGGTCGATCCATGTGTGGTTTGTGGAAAGAACACACATGCAATGACCACTGGTGGATCCATGTGTGGTTTGTGGAAAGAACACACATGCAATGACTCTAGTGGTTGATCCATGTGTGGTTTGTGGAAAGAACACACATGCAATGACCACTGGTGGATCCATGTGTGGTTTGTGGAAAATAACACACATGCAATGACTCTAATGGTTGATCCATGTTTGTTTGCGGAAATAACACACATGCAATGACTCTCGTGGTTGATCCATGTGTGGTTTGTGAAAAGAACACACATGCAATGACTCTGGTTAATCCATGTGTGGTTTGTAGAAATAACACACGTCCAATGACTCTAGTGGTTGATCCATGTGTGGTTTGTGGAAAGAACAGACATGCAATGACCATTGGTGGATCCATGTGTGGTTTGTGGAAAAGAACACACATGCAATGACTCTAGTGGTTGATCCATGTTTGTTTGTGGAAATAACACACGTGCAATGACTCTAGTGGTTGATCCATGTGTGGTTTGTGAAAAGAACACACATGCAATGACTCTAGTGTTCGTTTTAGTATAAGAACACACATGCAATGACTAGTGGTTGATCCATGTGTGGTTTGTGGAAATAACACACATGCAGTGACTAGTGGTTGATCCATATGTTGTTTGTCGAAAGAACATGCAGTGACCACTGGTGGATCCATATGTGGTTTGTGGAAAAGAACACACATGCAATGACTCTAGTGTTCGTTTTAGTATAAGAACACACATGCAATGACTAGTGGTTGATCCATGTGTGGTTTGTGGAAATAACACACATGCAATAACTAGTGGTTGATCCATATGTGGTTTGTGGAAAGAACACACATGCAATGACCACTGGTGGATCCATGTGTGGTTTGTGGAAACGAACACACATGCAATGACTCTAGTGCTGGTTTGTGGTTTTAGTATAAGACCAAACATGCAATAACTCTAGTGGTTCATCCATGTGTGGTTTGTGGAAAGAACACACATGCAATGACTCTGGTTGATCCATGTGTGATTTGTGGAAAGAACACACATGCAATGACCACTGGTGGATCCATGTGTGGTTTGTGGAAAAGAACACACATGCAATGACTCTAGTACTGGTTTGTGGTTTTAGTATAAGAACACACATGCAATAACTCTAGTGGTTGATCCATGTGTGGTTTGTGGAAATAACACACATACAATGACTCTAGTGGTCGATCCATGTGTGGTTTGTGGAAAGAACACACATGCAATGACCACTAGTGGATCCATGTGTGGTTTGTGGAAAGAACACACATGCAATGACTCTAGTAGTTTCCTTGTGTGGTTTGTGGAAAGAACACACATGCAATGACCACTGGTGGATCCATGTGTGGTTTGTGGAAAAGAACACACATGCAATGACTCTAGTGGTTGATCCATGTTTGTTTGTGGAAATAACACACATGCAATGACTCTAGTGGTTGATCCACGTGTGGTTTGTGGAAAGAACACACATGCAATGACCACTGGTGGATCCACGTGTGGTTTGTGAAAAGAATACACATGCAATGACTCTAGTGTTCGTTTTAGTATAAGAACACACATGCAATGACTAGTGGTTGATCCATGTGTGGTTTGTGGAAATAACACACATGCAGTGACTAGTGGTTGATCCATATGTTGTTTGTCGAAAGAACATGCAATGACCACTGGTGGATCCATATGTGGTTTGTGGAAAAGAACACACATTCAATGACTCTAGTGCTGGTTTGTGGTTTTAGTATAAGAACAAACAAGCATTGACTCTAGTTGTTGATCCATGTGTGGTTTGTGGAAAGAACACACATGCAATGACTCTGGTTGATCCATGTGTGGTTTGTGGAAAGAACACACATGCAATGACCACTTGTGGATCCATGTGGGGTTTGTGGAAAAGAACACACATGCAATGACTCTAGTACTGGTTTTTGGTTTTACTATAAGAACACACATGCAATGACTCTAGTGGTTGATCCTTGTGTGGTTTGAGGAAACAACACACATGCAATGACTCTAGTGGTTGATCCATGTGTGGTTTGTGGAAAGAACACACATGTAATGACCACTGGTGGATCCATGTGTGTTGGTGGAAAAGAACACACATGCATTGACTCTAGTGGTTGATGCATGTTTATTTGTGGAAATAACACACATGCAATGACTCTAGTGGTTGATCCATGTGTGGTTTTTGAAAAGAACACACATGCAATGACTCTAGTGTTGGTTTTAGTCTAAGAACACACATGCAATGACTCTAGTGGTTGATCCATGTGTGGTTTGTGGAAATAACACACATGCAATAACTAGTGGTTGATCCATATGTGGTTTGTGGAAAGAACACACATGCAATGACCACTGGTGGATCCATGTGTGGTTTGTGGAAACGAACACACATGCAATGACTCTAGTGCTAGTTTGTGGTTTTAGTATAAGAACAAACATGCAATAACTCTAGTGGTTGATCCATGTGTGGTTTGTGGAAAGAACACACATGCAATGACTCTGGTTGATCCATGTGTGATTTGTGGAAAGAACACACATGCAATGACCACTGGTGGATCCATGTGTGGTTTGTGGAAAAGAACACACATGTAATGACTCTAGTACCGGTTTGTGGTTTTAGTATAAGAACACACATGCAATGACTCTAGTGGTTGATCCATGTGTGGTTTGTGGAAATAACACACATACAATGACTCTAGTGGTCGATCCATGTGTGGTTTGTGGAAATAACACACATGCAATGACCACTCGTGGATCCATGTGTGGTTTGTGGAAAGAACACACATGCAATTACTCTAGTAGTTGATCCTTGTGTGGTTTGTGGAAAGAACACACATGCAATGACCACTGGTGGATCCATGTGTGGTTTGTGGAAAAGAACACACATGCAATGACTCTAGTGGTTGATCCATGTTTGTTTGTGGAAATAACACACATGCAATGACTCTAGTGGTTGATCCACGTGTGGTTTGTGGAAAGAACACACATGCAATGACCACTGGTGGATCCACGTGTGGTTTGTGGAAAAGAACACACATGCAATGACTCTAGTGGTTGATCCATGTTTGTTTGTGGAAATAACACACGTGCAATGACTCTAGTGGTTTATCCATGTGTGGTTTGTGAAAAGAACACACATGCAATGACTCTAGTGTTGGTTTTAGTATAAGAACACACATGCAATGACTCTAGTGGTTGATCCATGTGTGGTTTGTGGAAATAACACACATGCAATGACTAGTGGTTGATCCGTATGTGGTTTGTCGAAAGAACACACATGCAATGACCACTGGTGGATCCATATGTGGTTTGTGGAAAAGAACACACATGCAATGACTCTAGTGCTGGTTTCTGGTTTTAGTATAAGAACAAACATGCAATGACTCTAGTGGTTGATCCATGTGTGGTTTGTGGAAAGAACACACATACAACGACTCTGGTTGATCCATGTGTGGTTTGTGGAAAGAACACACATGCAATGACCACTGGTGGATCCATGTGTGGTTTGTGGAAAAGAACACAGATGCAATGACTCTAGTACTGGTTTGTGGTTTTAGTATAAGAACACACATGCAATGACTCTAGTGGTTGATCCATGTGTGGTTTGAGGAAATAACACAAATGCAATTACTCTAGTGGTTGATCCATGTGTAATTTGTGGAAAGAACACACATGCAATGAGCACTGGTGGATCCATGTGTGGTTTGTGGAAAATAACACACATGCAATGACTCTAGTGGTTGATCCATGTTTGTTTGTGGAAATAACACACATGCAATGACTCTATTGGTTGATCCATGTGAGGTTTGTGAAAAGAACACACCTGCAATGAATCTAGTGTTGGTTTTAGTATAAGAACACACATGCAATGACTCTAGTGGTTGATCCATGTGTTGTTTGTGGAAATAACACACATGCAATGACCACTGATGGATCTATGTGTGGTTTGTGGAAAGAACACACATGCAATGACTCTAGTGGTTGATCCATGTGTGGTTTGTGGAAATAACACACATGCAATGACTAGTGGTTGATCCATATGTGGTTTGTCGAAAGAACACACATGCAATGACCACTGGTGGATCCATATGTGATTTGTGGAAAAGAACACACATGCAATGACTCTAGTGCTGGTTTGTGGTTTTAGTATAAGAACAAACATGCAATGACTCTAGTGGTTTTTCCATGTGTTGTTTGTGGAAAGAACACACATGCAATGACTCTGGTTGATCCATGTGTGGTTTGTGGAAAGAACAGACATGCAATGACCACTGGTGGATCCATGTGTGGTTTGTGGAAAAGAACACACATGCAATGACTCTAGTACTGGTTTGTGGTTTTAGTATAAGAACACACATGCAATGACTCTAGTGGTTGATCCGTGTGTGGTTTGTGGAAATAAGACACATGCAATGACTCTAGTGGTTGATCCATGTGTGGTTTGTGGAAAGAACACACATGCAATGACCACTGGTGGATCCATGTGTGGTTTGTGGAAAATAAGACACATGCAATGACTCTAGTGGTTGATCCATGTTTGTTTGTGGAAATAACACACATGCAATGACTCTAGTGGTTGATCCATGTGTGGTTTGTGAAAAGAACACACCTGCAATGACTCTATTGTTGGTTTTAGTATAAGAACACACATGTAATGACTCTAGTGGTTAATCCATGTGTGGTTTGTGGAAATAACACATATGCAATGACTCTAGTGGATGATCCATGTGTAGTTTGTGGAAATAACACACATGCAATGACTCTAGTGCTTGATCCACGTGTGGTTTGTGGAAAGAATACTCATGCAATGACCACTGGTGGATCCATGTGTGGTTTGTGGAAAAGAACACACATGCAATGACTCTAGTGGTTGATCCATGTGTGGTTTGTGGAAATAACACACATCCAATGACTCTAGTGGTCGATCCATGTGTGGTTTATGGAAAGAACACACATGCAATGACCACTTGTGGATCCATGTGTGGTTTGTGGAAAGAACACACATGCAATGACTCTAGTGGTTGATCCAGGTGTGGTTTGTGGAAAGAACACACATGCAATGACCACTTGTGGATCCATGTGTGGTTTGTGGAAAAGAACACACATGCAATGACTCTAGTGGTTGATCCATGTTTGTTTCTGGAAATAACACACATGCAATTACTCTAGTGGTTGATCCATGTGTGGTTTGTGAAAAGAACACACATGCAATGACTCTGGTTGATCCATGTGTGGTTTGTAGAAATAACACACATGCAATTACTCTAGTGGTTGATCCACGTGTGGTTTGTGGAAAGAACACACCTGCAATGACCACTGGTGGATCCATGTGTGGTTTTTGGAAAAGAACACACATGCAATGACTGTAGTGGTTGATCCATGTTTGTTTGTGGAAATAACACACGTGCAATGACTCTAGTGGTTGATCCATGTGTGGTTTGTGAAAAGAACACAGATGCAAGGACTCTAGTGTTGGTTTTAGTATACGAACACACATGCAATGGCTCTAATGGTTGATCCATGTGTGGTTTGTGGAAATAACACACATGCAATGACTAGTGGTTGATCCATATGTGGTTTGTGGAAGGAACACACATGCAATGACCACTGGTGGATCCATATGTGGTTTGTGGAAAAGAACAGACGTGCAATGACTCTAGTGCTGGTTTGTGGTTTTAGTATAAGAACAAACATGCAATGACTCTAGTGGTTGATCCATATGTGGTTTGTGGAAAGAACACACATGCAATGACCACTGGTGGATCCATGTGTGTTGGTGGAAAAGAACACACATGCATTGACTCTAGTGGTTGATCCATGTTTGTTTGTGGAAATAACACACATGCAATGACTCTAGTGGTTGATCCATGTGTGGTTTGTGAAAAGAACACGCATGCAATGACTCTAGTGTTGGTTTTAGTCTAAGAACACACATGCAATGACTCTAGTGGTTGATCCATGTGTGGTTTGTGGAAATAACACACATGCAATAACTAGTGGTTGATCCATATGTGGTTTGTGGAAAGAACACACATGCAATGACCACTGGGGGATCCATGTGTGGTTTGTGGAAACGAACACACATGCAATGACTCTAGTGCTGGTTTGTGGTTTTAGTGTAAGAACAAACATGCAATAACTCTAGTGGTTGATCCATGTGTGGTTTGTGGAAAGAACACACATGCAATGACTCTGGTTGATCCATGTGTGATTTGTGGAAAGAACACACATGCAATGACCACTGGTGGATCCATGTGTGGTTTGTGGAAACGAACACACATGCAATGACTCTAGTACTGGTTTGTGGTTTTAGTATAATAACACACATGCAATGACTCTAGTGGTTAATCATGTGTGGTTTGTGGAAATAACACACATACAATGACTCTAGTGGTTGATCCATGTGTGGTTTGTGGAAAGAACACACATGCAATGACCACTAGTGGATCCATGTGTGGTTTGTGGAAAGAACACACATGCAATGACTCTAGTAGTTGGTCCTTGTGTGGTTTGTGGAAAGAACACACATGCAATGACCACTGGTGGATCCATGTGTGGTTTGTGGAAAAGAACACACATGCAATGACTCTAGTGGTTGATCCATGTTTGTTTGTGGAAATAACACACATGCAATGACTCTAGTGGTTGATCCATGTGTGGTTTGTGAAAAGAACACACATGCAATGACTCTGGTTGATCCATGTGTGGTTTGTAGAAATAACACACATGCAATTACTCTAGTGGTTGATCCACGTGTGGTTTGTGGAAAGAACACACCTGCAATGACCACTGGTGGATCCATGTGTGGTTTTTGGAAAAGAACACACATGCAATGACTGTAGTGGTTGATCCATGTTTGTTTGTGGAAATAACACACGTGCAATGACTCTAGTGGTTGATCCATGTGTGGTTTGTGAAAAGAACACAGATGCAAGGACTCTAGTGTTGGTTTTAGTATACGAACACACATGCAATGGCTCTAATGGTTGATCCATGTGTGGTTTGTGGAAATAACACACATGCAATGACTAGTGGTTGATCCATATGTGGTTTGTGGAAGGAACACACATGCAATGACCACTGGTGGATCCATATGTGGTTTGTGGAAAAGAACAGACATGCAATGACTCTAGTGCTGGTTTGTGGTTTTAGTATAAGAACAAACATGCAATGACTCTAGTGGTTGATCCATATGTGGTTTGTGGAAAGAACACACATGCAATGACCACTGGTGGATCCATGTGTGTTGGTGGAAAAGAACACACATGCATTGACTCTAGTGGTTGATCCATGTTTGTTTGTGGAAATAACACACATGCAATGACTCTAGTGGTTGATCCATGTGTGGTTTGTGAAAAGAACACACATGCAATGACTCTAGTGTTGGTTTTAGTCTAAGAACACACATGCAATGACTCTAGTGGTTGATCCATGTGTGGTTTGTGGAAATAACACACATGCAATAACTAGTGGTTGATCCATATGTGGTTTGTGGAAAGAACACACATGCAATGACCACTGGGGGATCCATGTGTGGTTTGTGGAAACGAACACACATGCAATGACTCTAGTGCTGGTTTGTGGTTTTAGTGTAAGAACAAACATGCAATAACTCTAGTGGTTGATCCATGTGTGGTTTGTGGAAAGAACACACATGCAATGACTCTGGTTGATCCATGTGTGATTTGTGGAAAGAACACACATGCAATGACCACTGGTGGATCCATGTGTGGTTTGTGGAAACGAACACACATGCAATGACTCTAGTACTGGTTTGTGGTTTTAGTATAATAACACACATGCAATGACTCCAGTGGTTAATCATGTGTGGTTTGTGGAAATAACACACATACAATGACTCTAGTGGTCGATCCATGTGTGGTTTGTGGAAAGAACACACATGCAATGACCACTAGTGGATCCATGTGTGGTTTGTGGAAAGAACACACATGGAATGACTCTAGTAGTTGGTCCTTGTGTGCTTTGTGGAAAGAACACACATGCAATGACCACTGGTGGATCCATGTGTGGTTTGTGGAAAAGAACACACATGCAATGACTCTAGTGGTTGATCCATGTTTCTTTGTGGAAATAACACACATGCAATGACTCTAGTGGTTGATCCATGTTTGGTTTGTGGAAAGAACACACATGCAATGACCACTGGTGGATCCACGTGTGGTTTGTGGAAAAGAACACACATGCAATGACTCTAGTGGTTGATCCATGTTTGTTTGTGGAAATAACACACGTGCAATGACTCTAGTGGTTTATCCATGTGTGGTTTGTGAAAAGAACACACATGCAATGACTCTAGTGTTGGTTTTAGTATAAGAACACACATGCAATGACTCTAGTGGTTGATCCATGTGTGGTTTGTGGAAATAACACACATGCAATGACTAGTGGTTGATCCATATGTGGTTTGTCAAAAGAACACACATGCAATGACCACTGGTGGATCCATATGTGGTTTGTGGAAAAGAACACACATGCAATGACTCTAGTGCTGGTTTGTGGTTTTAGTATAAGAACAAACATGCAATGACTCTAGTGGTTGATCCATGTGTGGTTTGTGGAAAGAACACACATGCAATGACTCTGGTTGATCCATGTGTGGTTTGTGGAAAGAACACACATGCAATGACCACTGGTGGATCCATGTGTGGTTTGTGGAAAAGAACACAGATGCAATGACTCTAGTATTGGTTTGTGGTTTTAGTATAAGAACACACATGCAATGACTCTAGTGGTTGATCCATGTGTGGTTTGTGGAAAGAACACACATGCAATGACCACTGGTGGATCCACGTGTGGTTTGTGGAAAAGAACACACATGCAATGACTCTAGTGGTTGATCCATGTTTGTTTGTGGAAATAACACACGTGCAATGACTCTAGTGGTTTATCCATGTGTGGTTTGTGAAAAGAACACACATGCAATGACTCTAGTGTTGGTTTTAGTATAAGAACACACATGCAATGACTCTAGTGGTTGATCCAAGTGTGGTTTGTGGAAATAACACACATGCAATGACTAGTGGTTGATCCATATGTGGTTTGTCGAAAGAACACACATGCAATGACCACTGGTGGGTCCATATGTGGTTTGTGGAAAAGAACACACATGCAATGACTCTAGTGCTGGTTTGTGGTTTTAGTATAAGAACAAACATGCAATGACTCTAGTGGTTGATCCATGTGTGGTTTGTGGAAAGAACACACATGCAATGACTCTGGTTGATCCATGTGTGGTTTGTGGAAAGAACACACATGCAATGACCACTGGTGGATCCATGTGTGGTTTGTGGAAAAGAACACAGATGCAATGACTCTAGTACTGGTTTGTGGTTTTAGTATAAGAACACACATGAAATGACTCTAGTGGTTGATCCATGTGTGGTTTGAGGAAATAACACACATGCAATGACTCTATTGGTTGATCCATGTGTGGTTTGTGAAAAGAACACACCTGCAATGACTCTAGTGTTGGTTTTAGTATAAGAACACACATGCAATGACTCTAGTGGTTGATCCATGTGTTGTTTGTGGAAATAACACACATGCAATGACCACTGATGGATCTATGTGTGGTTTGTGGAAAGAACACACATGCAATGACTCTAGTGGTTGATCCACGTGTGGTTTGTGGAAATAACACACATGCAATGACTAGTGGTTGATCCATATGTGGTTTGTCGAAAGAACACACATGCAATGACCACTGGTGGATCCATATGTGGTTTGTGGAAAAGAACACACATGCAATGACTCTAGTGCTGGTTTGTGGTTTTAGTATAAGAACAAACATGCAATGACTCTAGTGGTTTTTCCATGTGTTGTTTGTGGAAAGAACACACATGCAATGACTCTGGTTGATCCATGTGTGGTTTGTGGAAAGAACAGACATGCAATGACCACTAGTGGATCCATGTGTGGTTTGTGGAAAAGAACACACATGCAATGACTCTAGTACTGGTTTGTGGTTTTAGTATAAGAACACACATGCAATGACTCTAGTGGTTGATCCGTGTGTGGTTTGTGGAAATAAGACACATGCAATGACTCTAGTGGTTGATCCATCTGTGGTTTGTGGAAAGAACACACATGCAATGACCACTGGTGGATCCATGTGTGGTTTGTGGAAAATAAGACACATGCAATGACTCTAGTGGTTGATCCATGTTTGTTTGTGGAAATAACACACATGAAATGACTCTAGTGGTTGATCCATGTGTGGTTTGTGAAAAGAACACACCTGCAATGACTCTAGTGTTGGTTTTAGTATAAGAACACACATGTAATGACTCTAGTGGTTAATCCATGTGTGGTTTGTGGAAATAACACATATGCAATGACTCTAGTGGATGATCCATGTGTGGTTTGTGGAAATAACACACATGCAATGACTCTAGTGCTTGATCCACGTGTGGTTTGTGGAAAGAATACACATGCAATGACCACTGGTGGATCCATGTGTTGTTTGTGGAAAGAACACACATGCAATGACTCTAGTGGTTGATCCATGTGTGGTTTGTGGAAATAACACACATCCAATGACTCTAGTGGTCGATCCATGTGTGGTTTGTGGAAAGAACACACATGCAATGACCACTTGTGGATCCATGTGTGGTTTGTGGAAAAGAACACACATGCAATGACTCTAGTGGTTGATCCATGTTTGTTTCTGGAAATAACACACATGCAATTACTCTAGTGGTTGATCCATGTGTGGTTTGTGAAAAGAACACACATGCAATGACTCTGGTTGATCCATGTGTGGTTTGTAGAAATAACACACATGCAATGACTCTAGTGGTTGATCCACGTGTGGTTTGTGGAAAGAACACACCTGCAATGACCACTGGTGGATCCATGTGTGGTTTTTGGAAAAGAACACACATGCAATGACTGTAGTGGTTGATCCATGTTTGTTTGTGGAAATAACACACGTGCAATGACTCTAGTGGTTGATCCATGTGTGGTTTGTGAAAAGAACACAGATGCAAGGAATCTAGTGTTGGTTTTAGTATACGAACACACATGCAATGGCTCTAATGGTTGATCCATGTGTGGTTTGTGGAAATAACACACATGCAATGACTAGTGGTTGATCCATATGTGGTCTGTGGAAGGAACACACATGCAATGACCACTGGTGGATCCATATGTGGTTTGTGGAAAAGAACAGACATGCAATGACTCTAGTGCTGGTTTGTGGTTTTAGTATAAGAACAAACATGCAATGACTCTAGTGGTTGATCCATATGTGGTTTGTGGAAACAACACACATGCAATGACCACTGGTGGATCCATGTGTGTTGGTGGAAAAGAACACACATGCATTGACTCTAGTGGTTGATCCATGTTTGTTTGTGGAAATAACACACATGCAATGACTCTAGTGGTTGATCCATGTGTGGTTTGTGAAAAGAACACACATGCAATGACTCTAGTGTTGGTTTTAGTCTAAGAACACACATGCAATGACTCTAGTGGTTGATCCATGTGTGGTTTGTGGAAATAACACACATGCAATAACTAGTGGTTGATCCATATGTGGTTTGTGGAAAGAACACACATGCAATGACCACTGGGGGATCCATGTGTGGTTTGTGGAAACGAACACACATGCAATGACTCTAGTGCTGGTTTGTGGTTTTAGTGTAAGAACAAACATGCAATAACTCTAGTGGTTGATCCATGTGTGGTTTGTGGAAAGAACACACATGCAATGACTCTGGTTGATCCATGTGTGATTTGTGGAAAGAACACACATGCAATGACCACTGGTGGATCCATGTGTGGTTTGTGGAAACGAACACACATGCAATGACTCTAGTACTGGTTTGTGGTTTTAGTATAATAACACACATGCAATGACTCTAGTGGTTAATCATGTGTGGTTTGTGGAAATAACACACATACAATGACTCTAGTGGTCGATCCATGTGTGGTTTGTGGAAAGAACACACATGCAATGACCACTAGTGGATCCATGTGTGGTTTGTGGAAAGAACACACATGCAATGACTCTAGTAGTTGGTCCTTGTGTGGTTTGTGGAAAGAACACACATGCAATGACCACTGGTGGATCCATGTGTGGTTTGTGGAAAAGAACACACATGCAATGACTCTAGTGGTTGATCCATGTTTGTTTGTGGAAATAACACACATGCAATGACTCTAGTGGTTGATCCACGTTTGGTTTGTGGAAAGAACACACATGCAATGACCACTGGTGGATCCACGTGTGGTTTGTGGAAAAGAACACACATGCAATGACTCTAGTGGTTGATCCATGTTTGTTTGTGGAAATAACACACGTGCAATGACTCTAGTGGTTTATCCATGTGTGGTTTGTGAAAAGAACACACATGCCATGACTCTAGTGTTGGTTTTAGTATAAGAACACACATGCAATGACTCTAGTGGTTGATCCATGTGTGGTTTGTGGAAATAACACACATGCAATGACTAGTGGTTGATCCATATGTGGTTTGTCGAAAGAACACACATGCAATGACCACTGGTGGATCCATATGTGGTTTGTGGAAAAGAACACACATGCAATGACTCTAGTGCTGGTTTGTGGTTTTAGTATAAGAACAAACATGCAATGACTCTAGTGGTTGATACATGTGTGGTTTGTGGAAAGAACACACATGCAATGACTCTGGTTGATCCATGTGTGGTTTGTGGAAAGAACACACATGCAATGACCACTGGTGGATCCATGTGTGGTTTGTGGAAAAGAACACAGATGCAATGACTCTAGTACTGGTTTGTGGTTTTAGTATAAGAACACACATGCAATGACTCTAGTGGTTGATCCATGTGTGGTTTCAGTAAATAACACACATGCAATGACTCTAGTGGTTGATCCATGTGTAATTTGTGGAAAGAACACACATGCAATGAGCACTTGTGGATCCATGTGTGGTTTGTGGAAAATAACACACATGCAATGACTCTAGTGGTTGATCCATGTTTGTTTGTGGAAATAACACACATGTAATGACTCTATTGGTTGATCCATGTGTGGTTTGTGAAAAGAACACACCTGCAATGACTCTAGTGTTGGTTTTAGTATAAGAACACACATGCAAAGACTCTAGTGGTTGATCCATGTGTTGTTTGTGGAAATAACACACATGCAATGACCACTGATGGATCTATGTGTGGTTTGTGGAGAGAACACACATGCAATGACTCTAGTGGTTGATCCATGTGTGGTTTGTGGAAATAACACACATGCAATGACTAGTGGTTGATCCATATGTGGTTTGTCGAAAGAACACACATGCAATGACCACTGGTGGATCCATATGTGGTTTGTGGAAAAGAACACACATGCAATGACTCTAGTGCTGGTTTGTGGTTTTAGTATAAGAACAAACATGCAATGACTCTAGTGGTTGATCCATGTGTGGTTTGTGGAAAGAACACACATGCAATGACTCTGGTTGATCCATGTGTGGTTTGTGGAAAGAACACACATGCAATGACCACTGGTGGATCCATGTGTGGTTTGTGGAAAAGAACACAGATGCAATGACTCTAGTACTGGTTTGTGGTTTTAGTATAAGAACACACATGCAATGACTCTAGTGGTTGATCCATGTGTGGTTTGAGTAAATAACACACATGCAATGACTCTAGTGGTTGATCCATGTGTAATTCGTGGAAAGAACACACATGCAATGAGCACTGGTGGATCCATGTGTGGTTTGTGGAAAATAACACACATGCAATGACTCTAGTGGTTGATCCATGTTTGTTTGTGGAAATAACACACATGTAATGACTCTATTGGTTGATCCATGTGTGGTTTGTGAAAAGAACACACCTGCAATGACTCTAGTGTTGGTTTTAGTATAAGAACACACATGCAATGACTCTAGTGGTTGATCCATGTGTTGTTTGTGGAAATAACACACATGCAATGACCACTGATGGATCTATGTGTGGTTTGTGGAGAGAACACACATGCAATGACTCTAGTGGTTGATCCATGTGTGGTTTGTGGAAATAACACACATGCAATGACTAGTGGTTGATCCATATGTGGTTTGTCGAAAGAACACACATGCAATTACACTGGTGGATCCATATGTGGTTTGTGGAAAAGAACACACATGCAATGACTCTAGTGCTGGTTTGTGGTTTTAGGATAAGAACAAACATGCAATGACTCTAGTGGTTTTTCCACGTGTTGTTTGTGGAAAGAACACACATGCAATGACTCTGGTTGATCCATGTGTGGTTTGTGGAAAGAACAGACATGCAATGACCACTGGTGGATCCATGTGTGGTTTGTGGAAAAGAACACACATGCAATGACTCTAGTACTGGTTTGTGGTTTTAGTATAAGAACACACATGCAATGACTCTAGTGGTTGATCCATGTGTGGTTTGTGGAAATAAGACACATGCAATGACTCTAGTGGTTGATCCATGTGTGGTTTGTGGAAAGAACACACATGCAATGACCACTGGTGGATCCATGTGTGGTTTGTGGAAAATAAGACACATGCAATGACTCTAGTGGTTGATCCATGTTTTTTTGTGGAAATAACACACATGCAATGACTCTAGTGGTTGATCCATGTGTGGTTTGTGAAAAGAACACACCTGCAATGACTCTAGTGTTGGTTTTAGTATAAGAACACACATGCAATGACTCTAGTGGTTAATCCATGTGTGGTTTGTGGAAATAACACATATGCAATGACTCTAGTGGATGATCCATGTGTGGTTTGTGGAAATAACACACATGCAATGACTCTAGTGCTTGATCCACGTGTGGTTTGTGGAAAGAATACACATGCAATGACCACTGGTGGATCCATGTGTGGTTTGTGGAAAAGAACACACATGCAATGACTCTAGTGGTTGATCCATGTGTAGTTTGTTGCAATAACACACATCCAATGACTCTAGTGGTCGATCCATGTGTGGTTTGTGGAAAGAATACACATGCAATGACCACTTGTGGATCCATGTGTGGTTTGTGGAAAGAACACACATGCAATGACTCTAGTGGTTGATCCAGGTGTGGTTTGTGGAAAGAACACACATGCAATGACCACTTGTGGATCCATGTGTGGTTTGTGGAAAAGAACACACATGAAATGACTCTAGTGGTTGATCCATGTTTGTTTGTGGAAATAACACACATGCAATTACTCTAGTGGTTGATCCATGTGTGGTTTGTGAAAAGAACACACATGCAATGACTCTGGTTGATCCATGTGTGGTTTGTAGAAATAACACACATGCAATGACTCTAGTGGTTGATCCACGTGTGGTTTGTGGAAAGAACACACCTGCAATGACCATTGGTGGATCCATGTGTGGTTTGTGGAAAAGAACACACATGCAATGACTGTAGTGGTTGATCCATGTTTGTTTGTGGAAATAACACACGTGCAATGACTCTAGTGGTTGATCCATGTGTGGTTTGTGAAAAGAACACACATGCAAGGACTCTAGTGTTGGTTTTAGTATACGAACACACATGCAATGACTCTAATGGTTTATCCATGTGTGGTTTGTGGAAATAACACACATGCAATGACTAGTGGTTGATCCATATGTGGTTTGTGGAAGGAACACACATGCAATGACCACTGGTGGATCCATATGTGGTTTGTGGAAAAGAACAGACATGCAATGACTCTAGTGCTGGTTTGTGGTTTTAGTATAAGAACAAACATGCAATGACTCTAGTGGTTGATCCATATGTGGTTTGTGGAAAGAACACACATGCAATGACTCTGGTTGATCCATGTGTGGTTTGTGGAAAGAACAGACATGCAATGACCACTGGTGGATCCATGTGTGGTTTGTGGAAAAGAACACACATGCAATGACTCTAGTACTGGTTTGTGGTTTTAGTATAAGAACACACATGCAATGACTCTAGTGGTTGATCCATGTGTGGTTTGTGGAAATAACACACATGCAATGACTCTAGTGGTTGATCCATGTGTGGTTTGTGGAAAGAACACACATGCAATGACCACTGGTGGATTCATGTGTGGTTTGTGGAAAAGAACACACATGCAATGACTCTAGTGGTTGATCCATGTTTGTTTGTGGAAATAACACACATGCAATGACTCTAGTGGTTGATCCATGTGTGCTTTGTGAAAAGAACACACCTGCAATGACTCTACTGTTGGTTTTAGTATAAGAACACACATGCAATGACTCTAGTGGTTGATCCATGTGTGGTTTGTGGAAATAATACATATGCAATGACTCTAGTGGTTGATCCATGTGTGGTTTGTAGAAATAACACACATGCAATGACTCTAGTGGTTGATCCGTGTGTGGTTTGTGGAAATAAGACACATGCAATGACTCTAGTGGTTGATCCATGTGTGGTTTGTGGAAAGAACACACATGCAATGACCACTGGTGGATCCATGTGTGGTTTGTGGAAAATAAGACACATGCAATGACTCTAGTGGTTGATCCATGTTTGTTTGTGGAAATAACACACATGCAATGACTCTAGTGGTTGATCCATGTGTGGTTTGTGAAAAGAACACACCTGCAATGACTCTAGTGTTGGTTTTAGTATAAGAACACACATGTAATGACTCTAGTGGTTAATCCATGTGTGGTTTGTGGAAATAACACATATGCAATGACTCTAGTGGATGATCCATGTGTGGTTTGTGGAAATAACACACATGCAATGACTCTAGTGCTTGATCCACGTGTGGTTTGTGGAAAGAATACACATGCAATGACCACTGGTGGATAAATGTGTGGTTTGTGGAAAAGAACACACATGCAATGACTCTAGTGATTGATCCATCTGTGGTTTGTGGAAATAACACACATCCAATGACTCTAGTGGTCGATCCATGTGTGGTTTGTGGAAAGAACACACATGCAATGACCACTTGTGGATCCATGTGTGGTTTGTGGAAAGAACACACATGCAATGACTCTAGTGGTTGATCCAGGTGTGGTTTGTGGAAAGAACACACATGCAATGACCACTTGTGGATCCATGTGTGGTTTGTGGAAAAGAACACACATGCAATGACTCTATTGGTTGATCCATGTTTGTTTCTGGAAATAACACACATGCAATTACTCTAGTGGTTGATCCATGTGTGGTTTGTGAAAAGAACACACATGCAATGACTCTGGTTGATCCATGTGTGGTTTGTAGAAATAACACACATGCAATGACTCTAGTGGTTGATCCACGTGTGGTTTGTAGAAAGAACACACCTGCAGTGACCACTGGTGGATCCATGTGTGGTTTGTGGAAAAGAACACACATGCAATGACTGTAGTGGTTGATCCATGTTTGTTTGTGGAAATAACACACGTGCAATGACTCTAGTGGTTGATCCATGTGTGGTTTGTGAAAAGAACACAGATGCAAGGACTCTAGTGTTGGTTTTAGTATACGAACACACATGCAATGACTCTAATGGTTGATCCATGTGTGGTTTGTGGAAATAACACACATGCAATGACTAGTGGTTGATCTATATGTGGTTTGTGGAAGGAACAGACATGCAATGACCACTGGTGGATCCATATGTGGTTTGTGGAAAAGAACAGACATGCAATGACTCTATTGGTTGATCCATGTGTGGTTTGTGAAAAGAACACACCTGCAATGACTCTAGTGTTGGTTTTAGTATAAGAACACACATGCAATGACTCTAGTGGTTGATCCATGTGTTGTTTGTGGAAATAACACACATGCAATGACCACTGATGGATCTATGTGTGGTTTGTGGAGAGAACACACATGCAATGACTCTAGTGGTTGATCCATGTGTGGTTTGTGGAAATAACACACATGCAATGACTAGTGGTTGATCCATATGTGGTTTGTCGAAAGAACAGACATGCAATGACCACTGGTGGATCCATATGTGGTTTGTGGAAAAGAACACACATGCAATGACTCTAGTGCTGGTTTGTGGTTTTAGTATAAGAACAAACATGCAATGACTCTAGTGGTTGATCCATGTGTGGTTTGTGGAAAGAACACACATGCAATGACTCTGGTTGATCCATGTGTGGTTTGTGGAAAGAACACACATGCAATGACCACTGGTGGATCCATGTGTGGTTTGTGGAAAAGAACACAGATGCAATGACTCTAGTACTGGTTTGTGGTTTTAGTATAAGAACACACATGCAATGACTCTAGTGGTTGATCCATGTGTGGTTTGAGTAAATAACACACATGCAATGACTCTAGTGGGTGATCCATGTGTAATTCGTGGAAAGAACACACATGCAATGAGCACTGGTGGATCCATGTGTGGTTTGTGGAAAATAACACACATGCAATAACTCTAGTGGTTGATCCATGTTTGTTTGTGGAAATAACACACATGTAATGACTCTATTGGTTGATCCATGTGTGGTTTGTGAAAAGAACACACCTGCAATGACTCTAGTGTTGGTTTTAGTATAAGAACACACATGCAATGACTCTAGTGGTTGATCCATGTGTTGTTTGTGGAAATAACACACATGCAATGACCACTGATGGATCTATGTGTGGTTTGTGGAGAGAACACACATGCAATGACTCTAGTGGTTGATCCATGTGTGGTTTGTGGAAATAACACACATGCAATGACTAGTGGTTGATCCATATGTGGTTTGTCGAAAGAACACACATGCAATTACACTGGTGGATCCATATGTGGTTTGTGGAAAAGAACACACATGCAATGACTCTAGTGCTGGTTTGTGGTTTTAGGATAAGAACAAACATGCAATGACTCTAGTGGTTTTTCCACGTGTTGTTTGTGGAAAGAACACACATGCAATGACTCTGGTTGATCCATGTGTGGTTTGTGGAAAGAACAGACATGCAATGACCACTGGTGGATTCATGTGTGGTTTGTGGAAAAGAACACACATGCAATGACTCTAGTACTGGTTTGTGGTTTTAGTATAAGAACACACATGCAATGACTCTAGTGGTTGATCCATGTGTGGTTTGTGGAAATAAGACACATGCAATGACTCTAGTGGTTGATCCATGTGTGGTTTGTGGAAAGAACACACATGCAATGACCACTGGTGGATCCATGTGTGGTTTGTGGAAAATAAGACACATGCAATGACTCTAGTGGTTGATCCATGTTTGTTTGTGGAAATAACACACATGCAATGACTCTAGTGGTTGATCCATGTGTGGTTTGTGAAAAGAACACACCTGCAATGACTCTAGTGTTGGTTTTAGTATAAGAACACACATGCAATGACTCTAGTGGTTAATCCATGTGTGGTTTGTGGAAATAACACATATGCAATGACTCTAGTGGATGATCCATGTGTGGTTTGTGGAAATAACACACATGCAATGACTCTAGTGCTTGATCCACGTGTGGTTTGTGGAAAGAATACACATGCAATGACCACTGGTGGATCCATGTGTGGTTTGTGGAAAAGAACACACATGCAATGACTCTAGTGGTTGATCCATGTGTGGTTTGTTGCAATAACACACATCCAATGACTCTAGTGGTCGATCCATGTGTGGTTTGTGGAAAGAATACACATGCAATGACCACTTGTGGATCCATGTGTGGTTTGTGGAAAGAACACACATGCAATGACTCTAGTGGTTGATCCAGGTGTGGTTTGTGGAAAGAACACACATGCAATGACCACTTGTGGATCCATGTGTGGTTTGTGGAAAAGAACACACATGAAATGACTCTAGTGGTTGATCCATGTTTGTTTGTGGAAATAACACACATGCAATTACTCTAGTGGTTGATCCATGTGTGGTTTGTGAAAAGAACACACATGCAATGACTCTGGTTGATCCATGTGTGGTTTGTAGAAATAACACACATGCAATGACTCTAGTGGTTGATCCACGTGTGGTTTGTGGAAAGAACACACCTGCAATGACCACTGGTGGATCCATGTGTGGTTTGTGGAAAAGAACACACATGCAATGACTGTAGTGGTTGATCCATGTTTGTTTGTGGAAATAACACACGTGCAATGACTCTAGTGGTTGATCCATGTGTGGTTTGTGAAAAGAACACACATGCAAGGACTCTAGTGTTGGTTTTAGTATACGAACACACATGCAATGACTCTAATGGTTGATCCATGTGTGGTTTGTGGAAATAACACACATGCAATGACTAGTGGTTGATCCATATGTGGTTTGTGGAAGGAACACACATGCAATGACCACTGGTGGATCCATATGTGGTTTGTGGAAAAGAACAGACATGCAATGACTCTAGTGCTGGTTTGTGGTTTTAGTATAAGAACAAACATGCAATGACTCTAGTGGTTGATCCATATGTGGTTTGTGGAAAGAACACACATGCAATGACTCTGGTTGATCCATGTGTGGTTTGTGGAAAGAACAGACATGCAATGACCACTGGTGGATCCATGTGTGGTTTGTGGAAAAGAACACACATGCAATGACTCTAGTACTGGTTTGTGGTTTTAGTATAAGAACACACATGCAATGACTCTAGTGGTTGATCCATGTGTGGTTTGTGGAAATAACACACATGCAATGACTCTAGTGGTTGATCCATGTGTGGTTTGTGGAAAGAACACACATGCAATGACCACTGGTGGATTCATGTGTGGTTTGTGGAAAAGAACACACATGCAATGACTCTAGTGGTTGATCCATGTTTGTTTGTGGAAATAACACACATGCAATGACTCTAGTGGTTGATCCATGTGTGCTTTGTGAAAAGAACACACCTGCAATGACTCTACTGTTGGTTTTAGTATAAGAACACACATGCAATGACTCTAGTGGTTGATCCATGTGTGGTTTGTGGAAATAATACATATGCAATGACTCTAGTGGTTGATCCATGTGTGGTTTGTAGAAATAACACACATGCAATGACTCTAGTGGTTGATCCGTGTGTGGTTTGTGGAAATAAGACACATGCAATGACTCTAGTGGTTGATCCATGTGTGGTTTGTGGAAAGAACACACATGCAATGACCACTGGTGGATCCATGTGTGGTTTGTGGAAAATAAGACACATGCAATGACTCTAGTGGTTGATCCATGTTTGTTTGTGGAAATAACACACATGCAATGACTCTAGTGGTTGATCCATGTGTGGTTTGTGAAAAGAACACACCTGCAATGACTCTAGTGTTGGTTTTAGTATAAGAACACACATGTAATGACTCTAGTGGTTAATCCATGTGTGGTTTGTGGAAATAACACATATGCAATGACTCTAGTGGATGATCCATGTGTGGTTTGTGGAAATAACACACATGCAATGACTCTAGTGCTTGATCCACGTGTGGTTTGTGGAAAGAATACACATGCAATGACCACTGGTGGATAAATGTGTGGTTTGTGGAAAAGAACACACATGCAATGACTCTAGTGATTGATCCATCTGTGGTTTGTGGAAATAACACACATCCAATGACTCTAGTGGTCGATCCATGTGTGGTTTGTGGAAAGAACACACATGCAATGACCACTTGTGGATCCATGTGTGGTTTGTGGAAAGAACACACATGCAATGACTCTAGTGGTTGATCCAGGTGTGGTTTGTGGAAAGAACACACATGCAATGACCACTTGTGGATCCATGTGTGGTTTGTGGAAAAGAACACACATGCAATGACTCTATTGGTTGATCCATGTTTGTTTCTGGAAATAACACACATGCAATTACTCTAGTGGTTGATCCATGTGTGGTTTGTGAAAAGAACACACATGCAATGACTCTGGTTGATCCATGTGTGGTTTGTAGAAATAACACACATGCAATGACTCTAGTGGTTGATCCACGTGTGGTTTGTAGAAAGAACACACCTGCAGTGACCACTGGTGGATCCATGTGTGGTTTGTGGAAAAGAACACACATGCAATGACTGTAGTGGTTGATCCATGTTTGTTTGTGGAAATAACACACGTGCAATGACTCTAGTGGTTGATCCATGTGTGGTTTGTGAAAAGAACACAGATGCAAGGACTCTAGTGTTGGTTTTAGTATACGAACACACATGCAATGACTCTAATGGTTGATCCATGTGTGGTTTGTGGAAATAACACACATGCAATGACTAGTGGTTGATCTATATGTGGTTTGTGGAAGGAACAGACATGCAATGACCACTGGTGGATCCATATGTGGTTTGTGGAAAAGAACAGACATGCAATGACTCTAGTGCTGGTTTGTGGTTTTAGTATAAGAACAAACATGCAATGACTCTAGTGGTTGATCCATATGTGGTTTGTGGAAAGAACACACATGCAATGACCACTGGTGGATCCATGTGTGTTGGTGGAAAAGAACACACATGCATTGACTCTAGTGGTTGATCCATGTTTGTTTGTGGAAATAACACACATGCAATGACTCTAGTGGTTGATCCATGTGTGGTTTGTGAAAAGAACACACATGCAATGACTCTAGTGTTGGTTTTAGTCTAAGAACACACATGCAATGACTCTAGTGGTTGATCCATGTGTGGTTTGTGGAAATAACAAACATGCAATAACTAGTGGTTGATCCATATGTGGTTTGTGGAAAGAACACACATGCAATGACCACTGGTGGATCCATGTGTGGTTTGTGGAAACGAACACACATGCAATGACTCTAGTGCTGGTTTGTGGTTTTAGTGTAAGAACAAACATGCAATAACTCTAGTGGTTGATCCATGTGTGGTTTGTGGAAAGAACACACATGCAATGAGTCTGGTTGATCCATGTGTGATTTGTGGAAAGAACACACATGCAATGACCACTGGTGGATCCATGTGTGGTTTGTGGAAACGAACACACATGCAATGACTCTAGTACTGGTTTGTGGTTTTAGTATAATAACACACATGCAATGACTCTAGTGGTTAATCATGTGTGGTTTGTGGAAATAACACACATACAATGACTCTAGTGGTCGATCCATGTGTGGTTTGTGGAAAGAACACACATGCAATGACCACTAGTGGATCCATGTGTGGTTTGTGGAAAGAACACACATGCAATGACTCTAGTAGTTGGTCCTTGTGTGGTTTGTGGAAAGAACACACATGCAATGACCACTGGTGGATCCATGTGTGGTTTCTGGAAAAGAACACACATGCAATGACTCTAGTGGTTGATCCATGTTTGTTTGTGGAAATAACACACATGCAATGACTCTAGTGTTGGTTTTACTATAATAACACACATGCAATGACTCTAGTGGTTGATCCATGTGTGGTTTGTGGAAATAACACACATGCAATGACTAGTGGTTGATCCATATGTGGTTTGTGGAAAGAACACACATCCAATGACCACTGGTGGATGCATGTGTGGTTTGTGGAAAAGAACAGACATGCAATGACTCTAGTGTTGGTTTGTGGTTTTAGTATAAGAACAAACATGCAATGACTCTAGTTGTTGATCCATGTGTGGTTTGTGGAAAGAACACACATGCAATGACTAGTGGTTGATCCATGTTTGTTTGTGGAAAGAACACACATGCAATGACTCTAATGGTTGATCCATGTGTGGTTTGTGGAAATAACACACATGCAATGACTAGTGGTTGATCCATATGTGGTTTGTGGAAGGAACACACATGCAATGACCACTGGTGGATCCATATGTGGTTTGTGGAAAAGAACAGACATGCAATGACTCTAGTGCTGGTTTGTGGTTTTAGTATAAGAACAAACATGCAATGACTCTAGTGGTTGATCCATATGTGGTTTGTGGAAAGAACACACATGCAATGACTCTGGTTGATCCATGTGTGGTTTGTGGAAAGAACAGACATGCAATGACCACTGGTGGATCCATGTGTGGTTTGTGGAAAAGAACACACATGCAATGACTCTAGTACTGGTTTGTGGTTTTAGTATAAGAACACACATGCAATGACTCTAGTGGTTGATCCATGTGTGGTTTGTGGAAATAACACACATGCAATGACTCTAGTGGTTGATCCATGTGTGGTTTGTGGAAAGAACACACATGCAATGACCACTGGTGGATTCATGTGTGGTTTGTGGAAAAGAACACACATGCAATGACTCTAGTGGTTGATCCATGTTTGTTTGTGGAAATAACACACATGCAATTACTCTAGTGGTTGATCCATGTGTGGTTTGTGAAAAGAACACACATGCAATGACTCTGGTTGATCCATGTGTGGTTTGTAGAAATAACACACATGCAATGACTCTAGTGGTTGATCCACGTGTGGTTTGTGGAAAGAACACACCTGCAATGACCACTGGTGGATCCATGTGTGGTTTGTGGAAAAGAACACACATGCAATGACTGTAGTGGTTGATCCATGTTTGTTTGTGGAAATAACACACGTGCAATGACTCTAGTGGTTGATCCATGTGTGGTTTCTGAAAAGAACACACATGCAAGGACTCTAGTGTTGGTTTTAGTATACGAACACACATGCAATGACTCTAATGGTTGATCCATGTGTGGTTTGTGGAAATAACACACATGCAATGACTAGTGGTTGATCCATATGTGGTTTGTGGAAGGAACACACATGCAATGACCACTGGTGGATCCATATGTGGTTTGTGGAAAAGAACAGACATGCAATGACTCTAGTGCTGGTTTGTGGTTTTAGTATAAGAACAAACATGCAATGACTCTAGTGGTTGATCCATATGTGGTTTGTGGAAACAACACACATGCAATGACTCTGGTTGATCCATGTGTGGTTTGTGGAAAGAACAGACATGCAATGACCACTGGTGGATCCATGTGTGGTTTGTGGAAAAGAACACACATGCAATGACTCTAGTACTAGTTTGTGGTTTTAGTATAAGAACACACATGCAATGACTCTAGTGGTTGATCCATGTGTGGTTTGTGGAAATAACACACATGCAATGACTCTAGTGGTTGATCCATGTGTGGTTTGTGGAAAGAACACACATGCAATGACCACTGGTGGATTCATGTGTGGTTTGTGGAAAAGAACACACATGCAATGACTCTAGTGGTTGATCCATGTTTGTTTGTGGAAATAACACACATGCAATGACACTAGTGGTTGATCCATGTGTGCTTTGTGAAAAGAACACACCTGCAATGACTCTAGTGTTGGTTTTAGTATAAGAACACACATGCAATGACTCTAGTGGTTGATCCATGTGTGGTTTGTGGAAATAATACATATGCAATGACTCTAGTGGTTGATCCATGTGTGGTTTGTAGAAATAACACACATGCAATGACTCTAGTGGTTGATCCACGTGTGGTTTGTGGAAAGAACACACAAGCAATGACCACTGGTGGATCCATGTGTGGTTTGTGGAAAAGAACACACATGCAATGACTCTAGTTGTTGATCCATGTTTGTTTGTGGAAATAACACACATGCAATTACTCTAGTAGTTGATCCATGTGTGGTTTGTGAAAAGAACACACATGCAATGACTCTGGTTGATCCATGTGTGGTTTCTAGAAATAACACACATGCAATGACTAGTGGTTGATCCACGTGTGGTTTGTGGAAAGAACACACATGCAATGACCACTGGTGGATCCATGTGTGGTTTGTGGAAAAGAACACACATGCAATGACTCTAGTCGTTGATCCATGTTTGTTTGTGGAAATAACACACATGCAATGACTCTAGTGGTTGATCCATGTGTGGTTTGTGAAAAGAACACACATGCAATGACTCTAGTGTTGGTTTTAGTATAACAACACACATGCAATGACTCTAGTGGTTGATCCATGTGTGGTTTGTGGAAAAAACTCACATGCAATGACTAGTGGTTGATCCATATGTGGTTTGTGGAAAGAACACACATGCAATGACCACTGGTGGATCCATATGTGGTTTGTGCAAAAAGAACACACATGCAATGTCTCTAGTGCTGGTTTGTGGTTTTACTATATGAACAAACATGCAATGACTCTAGTGGTTGATCCATGTGTTGTTTGTGGAAATAACACACATGCAATGACCACTGATGGATCTATGTGTGGTTTGTGGAGAGAACACACATGCAATGACTCTAGTGGTTGATCCATGTGTGGTTTGTGGAAATAACACACATGCAATGACTAGTGGTTGATCCATATGTGGTTTGTCGAAAGAACACACATGCAATGACCACTGGTGGATCCATATGTGGTTTGTGGAAAAGAACACACATGCAATGACTCTAGTGCTGGTTTGTGGTTTTAGTATAAGAACACACATGCAATGACTCTAGTGGTTGATCCATTTGTGGTTTGTGGAAATAACACACATGCAATGACTCTAGTGGTTGATCCATGTGTGGTTTGTGGAAAGAACACACATGAAATGACTAGTGGTTGATCCATATGTGGTTTGTGGAAAGAACACGCATGCAATGACCACTAGTGGATCCATGTGTGGTTTGTGGAAAAGAACACACATGCAATGACTCTAGTGCTGGTTTGTGGTTTTAGTATAAGAACAAACATGCAATGACTCTAGTGGTTGATCCATGTGTGGTTTGTGGAAAGAACACACATGCAATGACTCTGGTTGATCCATGTGTGGTTTGTGGAAAGAACACACATGCAATGACCACTGGTGGATCCATCTGTGGTTTGCGGAAAAGAATACACATGCAATGACTCTAGTACTAGTTTGTGGTTTTAGTATAAGAACACACATGCAATGACTCTAGTGGTTGATCCATGTGTGGTTTGTGGAAAGAAAACACATGCAATGACCACTGGTGGATCCATGTGTGGTTTGTGGAAAAGAACACACATGCAATGACTCTAGTGGTTGATCCATGTTTGTATGTGAAAATAACACACATGCAATGAATCTAGTGGTTGATCCATGTGTGGTTTGTGAAAAGAACACACCTGCAATGACTCTAGTGTTGTTTTTAGTATGAGACCGCACATGCAATGACTCTAGTGGTTGATCCATGTGTGGTTTGTGGAAATAACACATATGCAATGACTCTAGTGGTTGATCCATGTGTGGTTTGTAGAAATAACACACATGCAATGACTCTAGTGGTTGATCCACGTGTGGTTTGTGGAAAGAACACACATGCAATGACCACTGGTGGATCCATGTGTGTTTGTGGAAAAGAACACACATGCAATGACTCTAGTGGTTGATCCATGTTTGTTTGTGGAAATAACACACATGCAATGACTCTAGTGGTTGATCCATGTGTGGTTTGTGAAAAGAACACACCTGCAATGACTCTAGTGTTGGTTTTAGTATAAGAACACACATGCAATGACTCTAGTGGTTAATCCATGTGTGGTTTGTGGAAATAACACATATGCAATGACTCTAGTGGATGATCCATGTGTGGTTTGTGGAAATAACACACATGCAATGACTCTAGTGCTTGATCCACGTGTGGTTTGTGGAAAGAATACACATGCAATGACCACTGGTGGATCCATGTGTGGTTTGTGGAAAAGAACACACATGCAATGACTCTAGTGGTTGATCCATGTGTGGTTTGTTGCAATAACACACATCCAATGACTCTAGAGGTCGATCCATGTGTGGTTTGTGGAAAGAATACACATGCAATGACCACTTGTGGATCCATGTGTGGTTTGTGGAAAGAACACACATGCAATGACTCTAGTGGTTGATCCAGGTGTGGTTTGTGGAAAGAACACACATGCAATGACCACTTGTGGATCCATGTGTGGTTTGTGGAAAAGAACACACATGAAATGACTCTAGTGGTTGATCCATGTTTGTTTGTGGAAATAACACACATGCAATTACTCTAGTGGTTGATCCATGTGTGGTTTGTGAAAAGAACACACATGCAATGACTCTGGTTGATCCATGTGTGGTTTGTAGAAATAACACACATGCAATGACTCTAGTGGTTGATCCACGTGTGGTTTGTGGAAAGAACACACCTGCAATGACCACTGGTGGATCCATGTGTGGTTTGTGGAAAAGAACACACATGCAATGACTGTAGTGGTTGATCCATGTTTGTTTGTGGAAATAACACACGTGCAATGACTCTAGTGGTTGATCCATGTGTGGTTTCTGAAAAGAACACACATGCAAGGACTCTAGTGTTGGTTTTAGTATACGAACACACATGCAATGACTCTAATGGTTGATCCATGTGTGGTTTGTGGAAATAACACACATGCAATGACTAGTGGTTGATCCATATGTGGTTTGTGGAAGGAACACACATGCAATGACCACTGGTGGATCCATATGTGGTTTGTGGAAAAGAACAGACATGCAATGACTCTAGTGCTGGTTTGTGGTTTTAGTATAAGAACAAACATGCAATGACTCTAGTGGTTGATCCATATGTGGTTTGTGGAAACAACACACATGCAATGACTCTGGTTGATCCATGTGTGGTTTGTGGAAAGAACAGACATGCAATGACCACTGGTGGATCCATGTGTGGTTTGTGGAAAAGAACACACATGCAATGACTCTAGTACTGGTTTGTGGTTTTAGTATAAGAACACACATGCAATGACTCTAGTGGTTGATCCATGTGTGGTTTGTGGAAATAACACTCATGCAATGACTCTAGTGGTTGATCCATGTGTGGTTTGTGGAAAGAACACACATGCAATGACCACTGGTGGATTCATGTGTGGTTTGTTGAAAAGAACACACATGCAATGACTCTAGTGGTTGATCCATGTTTGTTTGTGGAAATAACACACATGCAATGACACTAGTGGTTGATCCATGTGTGCTTTGTGAAAAGAACACACCTGCAATGACTCTAGTGTTGGTTTTAGTATAAGAACACACATGCAATGACTCTAGTGGTTGATCCATGTGTGGTTTGTGGAAATAATACATATGCAATGACTCTAGTGGTTGATCCATGTGTGGTTTGTAGAAATAACACACATGCAATGACTCTAGTGGTTGATCCACGTGTGGTTTGTGGAAAGAACACACAAGCAATGACCACTGGTGGATCCATGTGTGGTTTGTGGAAAAGAACACACATGCAATGACTCTAGTTGTTGATCCATGTTTGTTTGTGGAAATAACACACATGCAATGACTCTAGTAGTTGATCCATGTGTGGTTTGTGAAAAGAACACACATGCAATCACTCTGGTTGATCCATGTGTGGTTTCTAGAAATAACACACATGCAATGACTAGTGGTTGATCCACGTGTGGTTTGTGGAAAGAACACACATGCAATGACCACTGGTGGATCCATGTGTGGTTTGTGGAAAAGAACACACATGCAATGACTCTAGTCGTTGATCCATGTTTATTTGTGGAAATAACACACATGCAATGACTCTAGTGGTTGATCCATGTGTGGTTTGTGAAAAGAACACACATGCAATGACTCTAGTGTTGGTTTTAGTATAACAACACACATGCAATGACTCTAGTGGTTGATCCATGTGTGGTTTGTGGAAAAAACTCACATGCAATGACTAGTGGTTGATCCATATGTGGTTTGTGGAAAGAACACACATGCAATGACCACTGGTGGATCCATATGTGGTTTGTGCAAAAAGAACACACATGCAATGTCTCTAGTGCTGGTTTGTGGTTTTACTATATGAACAAACATGCAATGACTCTAGTGGTTGATCCATGTGTGGTTTGTGGAAAGAACACACATGCAATGACTCTGGTTGATCCATGTGTGGTTTGTGGAAAGAACACACATGCAATGACCACTAGTGGATCCATGTGTGGTTTGTGGAAAATAACACACATGCAATGACTCTAGTACTAGTTTGTGGTTTTAGTATAAGAACACACATGCAATGACTCTAGTGGTTGATCCATGTGTGGTTTGTGGAAATAACACACATGCAATGACTCTAGTGGTTGATCCATGTGTGGTTTGTGGAAAGAACACACATGAAATGACTAGTGGTTGATCCATATGTGGTTTGTGGAAAGAACACGCATGCAATGACCACTAGTGGATCCATGTGTGGTTTGTGGAAAAGAACACACATGCAATGACTCTAGTGCTGGTTTGTGGTTTTAGTATAAGAACAAACATGCAATGACTCTAGTGGTTGATCCATGTGTGGTTTGTGGAAAGAACACACATGCAATGACTCTGGTTGATCCATGTGTGGTTTGTGGAAAGAACACACATGCAATGACCACTGGTGGATCCATGTGTGGTTTGCGGAAAAGAATACACATGCAATGACTCCAGTACTAGTTTGTGGTTTAGTATAAGAACACACATGCAATGACTCTAGTGGTTGATCCATGTGTGGTTTGTGGAAAGAAAACACATGCAATGACCACTGGTGGATCCATGTGTGGTTTGTGGAAAAGAACACACATGCAATGACTCTAGTGGTTGATCCATGTTTGTATGTGAAAATAACACACATGCAATGAATCTAGTGGTTGATCCATGTGTGGTTTGTGAAAAGAACACACCTGCAATGACTCTAGTGTTGTTTTTAGTATGAGACCGCACATGCAATGACTCTAGTGGTTGATCCATGTGTGGTTTGTGGAAATAACACATATGCAATGACTCTAGTGGTTGATCCATGTGTGGTTTGTAGAAATAACACACATGCAATGACTCTAGTGGTTGATCCACGTGTGGTTTGTGGAAAGAACACACATGCAATGACCACTGGTGGATCCATGTGTGTTTGTGGAAAAGAACACACATGCAATGACTCTAGTGGTTGATCCATGTTTGTTTGTGGAAATAACACACATGCAATGACTCTAGTGGTTGATCCATGTGTGGTTTGTGAAAAGAACACACATGCAATGACTCTAGTGTTGGTTTTAGTATAAGAACACACATGCAATGACTCTAGTGGTTGATCCATGTGTGGTTTGAGTAAATAACACACATGCAATGACTCTAGTGGTTGATCCATGTGTAATTTGTGGAAAGAACACACATGCAATGAGCACTGGTGGATCCATGTGTGGTTTGTGGAAAATAACACACATGCAATGACTCTAGTGGTTGATCCATGTTTGTTTGTGGAAATAACACACATGTAATGACTCTATTGGTTGATCCATGTGTGGTTTGTGAAAAGAACACACCTGCAATGACTCTAGTGTTGGTTTTAGTATAAGAACACACATGCAATGACTCTAGTGGTTGATCCATGTGTTGTTTGTGGAAATAACACACATGCAATGACCACTGATGGATCTATGTGTGGTTTGTGGAGAGAACACACATGCAATGACTCTAGTGGTTGATCCATGTGTGGTTTGTGGAAATAACACACATGCAATGACTAGTGGTTGATCCATATGTGGTTTGTCGAAAGAACACACATGCAATGACCACTGGTGGATCCATATGTGGTTTGTGGAAAAGAACACACATGCAATGACTCTAGTGCTGGTTTGTGATTTTAGTATAAGAACAAACATGCAATGACTCTAGTGGTTTTTCCACGTGTTGTTTGTGGAAAGAACACACATGCAATGACTCTGGTTGATCCATGTGTGGTTTGTGGAAAGAACAGACATGCAATGACCACTGGTGGATCCATGTGTGGTTTGTGGAAAAGAACACACATGCAATGACTCTAGTACTGGTTTGTGGTTTTAGTATAAGAACACACATGCAATGACTCTAGTGGTTGATCCATGTGTGGTTTGTGGAAATAAGACACATGCAATGACTCTAGTGGTTGATCCATGTGTGGTTTGTGGAAAGAACACACATGCAATGACCACTGGTGGATCCATGTGTGGTTTGTGGAAAATAAGACACATGCAATGACTCTAGTGGTTGATCCATGTTTTTTTGTGGAAATAACACACATGCAATGACTCTAGTGGTTGATCCATGTGTGGTTTGTGAAAAGAACACACCTGCAATGACTCTAGTGTTGGTTTTAGTATAAGAACACACATGCAATGACTCTAGTGGTTAATCCATGTGTGGTTTGTGGAAATAACACATATGCAATGACTCTAGTGGATGATCCATGTGTGGTTTGTGGAAATAACACACATGCAATGACTCTAGTGCTTGATCCACGTGTGGTTTGTGGAAAGAATACACATGCAATGACCACTGGTGGATCCATGTGTGGTTTGTGGAAAAGAACACACATGCAATGACTCTAGTGGTTGATCCATGTGTGGTTTGTTGCAATAACACACATCCAATGACTCTAGTGGTCGATCCATGTGTGGTTTGTGGAAAGAATACACATGCAATGACCACTTGTGGATCCATGTGTGGTTTGTGGAAAGAACACACATGCAATGACTCTAGTGGTTGATCCAGGTGTGGTTTGTGGAAAGAACACACATGCAATGACCACTTGTGGATCCATGTGTGGTTTGTGGAAAAGAACACACATGAAATGACTCTAGTGGTTGATCCATGTTTGTTTGTGGAAATAACACACATGCAATTACTCTAGTGGTTGATCCATGTGTGGTTTGTGAAAAGAACACACATGCAATGACTCTGGTTGATCCATGTGTGGTTTGTAGAAATAACACACATGCAATGACTCTAGTGGTTGATACACGTGTGGTTTGTGGAAAGAACACACCTGCAATGACCACTGGTGGATCCATGTGTGGTTTGTGGAAAAGAACACACATGCAATGACTGTAGTGGTTGATCCATGTTTGTTTGTGGAAATAACACACGTGCAATGACTCTAGTGGTTGATCCATGTGTGGTTTGTGAAAAGAACACACATGCAAGGACTCTAGTGTTGGTTTTAGTATACGAACACACATGCAATGACTCTAATGGTTGATCCATGTGTGGTTTGTGGAAATAACACACATGCAATGACTAGTGGTTGATCCATATGTGGTTTGTGGAAGGAACACACATGCAATGACCACTGGTGGATCCATATGTGGTTTGTGGAAAAGAACAGACATGCAATGACTCTAGTGCTGGTTTGTGGTTTTAGTATAAGAACAAACCTGCAATGACTCTAGTGGTTGATCCATATGTGGTTTGTGGAAAGAACACACATGCAATGACTCTGGTTGATCCATGTGTGGTTTGTGGAAAGAACACACATGCAATGACCACTAGTGGATCCATGTGTGGTTTGTGGAAAATAACACACATGCAATGACTCTAGTACTAGTTTGTGGTTTTAGTATAAGAACACACATGCAATGACTCTAGTGGTTGATCCATGTGTGGTTTGTGGAAATAACACACATGCAATGACTCTAGTGGTTGATCCATGTGTGGTTTGTGGAAAGAACACACATGAAATGACTAGTGGTTGATCCATATGTGGTTTGTGGAAAGAACACGCATGCAATGACCACTAGTGGATCCATGTGTGGTTTGTGGAAAAGAACACACATGCAATGACTCTAGTGCTGGTTTGTGGTTTTAGTATAAGAACAAACATGCAATGACTCTAGTGGTTGATCCATGTGTGGTTTGTGGAAAGAACACACATGCAATGACTCTGGTTGATCCATGTGTGGTTTGTGGAAAGAACACACATGCAATGACCACTGGTGGATCCATGTGTGGTTTGCGGAAAAGAATACACATGCAATGACTCTAGTACTAGTTTGTGGTTTAGTATAAGAACACACATGCAATGACTCTAGTGGTTGATCCATGTGTGGTTTGTGGAAAGAAAACACATGCAATGACCACTGGTGGATCCATGTGTGGTTTGTGGAAAAGAACACACATGCAATGACTCTAGTGGTTGATCCATGTTTGTATGTGAAAATAACACACATGCAATGAATCTAGTGGTTGATCCATGTGTGGTTTGTGAAAAGAACACACCTGCAATGACTCTAGTGTTGTTTTTAGTATGAGACCGCACATGCAATGACTCTAGTGGTTGATCCATGTGTGGTTTGTGGAAATAACACATATGCAATGACTCTAGTGGTTGATCCATGTGTGGTTTGTAGAAATAACACACATGCAATGACTCGAGTGGTTGATCCACGTGTGGTTTGTGGAAAGAACACACATGCAATGACCACTGGTGGATCCATGTGTGTTTGTGGAAAAGAACACACATGCAATGACTCTAGTGGTTGATCCATGTTTGTTTGTGGAAATAACACACATGCAATGACTCTAGTGGTTGATCCATGTGTGGTTTGTGAAAAGAACACACATGCAATGACTCTAGTGTTGGTTTTAGTATAAGAACACACATGCAATGACTCTAGTGGTTGATCCATGTGTGGTTTGAGTAAATAACACATATGCAATGACTCTAGTGGTTGATCCATGTGTAATTTGTGGAAAGAACACACATGCAATGAGCACTGGTGGATCCATGTGTGGTTTGTGGAAAATAACACACATGCAATGACTCTAGTGGTTGATCCATGTTTGTTTGTGGAAATAACACACATGTAATGACTCTATTGGTTGATCCATGTGTGGTTTGTGAAAAGAACACACCTGCAATGACTCTAGTGTTGGTTTTAGTATAAGAACACACATGCAATGACTCTAGTGGTTGATCCATGTGTTGTTTGTGGAAATAACACACATGCAATGACCACTGATGGATCTATGTGTGGTTTGTGGAGAGAACACACATGCAATGACTCTAGTGGTTGATCCATGTGTGGTTTGTGGAAATAACACACATGCAATGACTAGTGGTTGATCCATATGTGGTTTGTCGAAAGAACACACATGCAATGACCACTGGTGCATCCATATGTGGTTTGTGGAAAAGAACACACATGCAATGACTCTAGTGCTGGTTTGTGGTTTTAGTATAAGAACAAACATGCAATGACTCTAGTGGTTTTTCCACGTGTTGTTTGTGGAAAGAACACACATGCAATGACTCTGGTTGATCCATGTGTGGTTTGTGGAAAGAACAGACATGCAATGACCACTGGTGGATCCATGTGTGGTTTGTGGAAAAGAACACACATGCAATGACTCTAGTACTGGTTTGTGGTTTTAGTATAAGAACACACATGCAATGACTCTAGTGGTTGATCCATGTGTGGTTTGTGGAAATAAGACACATGCAATGACTCTAGTGGTTGATCCATGTGTGGTTTGTGGAAAGAACACACATGCAATGACCACTGGTGGATCCATGTGTGGTTTGTGGAAAATAAGACACATGCAATGACTCTAGTGGTTGATCCATGTTTGTTTGTGGAAATAACACACATGCAATGACTCTAGTGGTTGATCCATGTGTGGTTTGTGAAAAGAACACACCTGCAATGACTCTAGTGTTGGTTTTAGTATAAGAACACACATGCAATGACTCTAGTGGTTAATCCATGTGTGGTTTGTGGAAATAACACATATGCAATGACTCTAGTGGATGATCCATGTGTGGTTTGTGGAAATAACACACATGCAATGACTCTAGTGCTTGATCCACGTGTGGTTTGTGGAAAGAATACACATGCAATGACCACTGGTGGATCCATGTGTGGTTTGTGGAAAAGAACACACATGCAATGACTCTAGTGGTTGATCCATGTGTGGTTTGTTGCAATAACACACATCCAATGACTCTAGTGGTCGATCCATGTGTGGTTTGTGGAAAGAATACACATGCAATGACCACTTGTGGATCCATGTGTGGTTTGTGGAAAGAACACACATGCAATGACTCTAGTGGTTGATCCAGGTGTGGTTTGTGGAAAGAACACACATGCAATGACCACTTGTGGATCCATGTGTGGTTTGTGGAAAAGAACACACATGAAATGACTCTAGTGGTTGATCCATGTTTGTTTGTGGAAATAACACACATGCAATTACTCTAGTGGTTGATCCATGTGTGGTTTGTGAAAAGAACACACATGCAATGACTCTGGTTGATCCATGTGTGGTTTGTAGAAATAACACACATGCAATGACTCTAGTGGTTGATACACGTGTGGTTTGTGGAAAGAACACACCTGCAATGACCACTGGTGGATCCATGTGTGGTTTGTGGAAAAGAACACACATGCAATGACTGTAGTGGTTGATCCATGTTTGTTTGTGGAAATAACACACGTGCAATGACTCTAGTGGTTGATCCATGTGTGGTTTGTGAAAAGAACACACATGCAAGGACTCTAGTGTTGGTTTTAGTATACGAACACACATGCAATGACTCTAATGGTTGATCCATGTGTGGTTTGTGGAAATGACACACATGCAATGACTAGTGGTTGATCCATATGTGGTTTGTGGAAGGAACACACATGCAATGACCACTGGTGGATCCATATGTGGTTTGTGGAAAAGAACAGACATGCAATGACTCTAGTGCTGGTTTGTGGTTTTAGTATAAGAACAAACCTGCAATGACTCTAGTGGTTGATCCATATGTGGTTTGTGGAAAGAACACACATGCAATGACTCTGGTTGATCCATGTGTGGTTTGTGGAAAGAACAGACATGCAATGACCACTGGTGGATCCATGTGTGGTTTGTGGAAAAGAACACACATGCAATGACTCTAGTACTGGTTTGTGGTTTTAGTATAAGAACACACATGCAATGACTCTAGTGGTTGATCCATGTGTGGTTTGTGGAAATAACACATATGCAATGACTCTAGTGGTTGATCCATGTGTGGTTTGTGGAAAGAACACACATGCAATGACCACTGGTGGATTCATGTGTGGTTTGTGGAAAAGAACACACATGCAATGACTCTAGTGGTTGATCCATGTTTGTTTGTGGAAATAACACACATGCAATGACTCTAGTGGTTGATCCATGTGTGCTTTGTGAAAAGAACACACCTGCAATGACTCTAGTGTTGGTTTTAGTATAAGAACACACATGCAATGACTCTAGTGGTTGATCCATGTGTGGTTTGTGGAAATAATACATATGCAATGACTCTAGTGATTGATCCATGTGTGGTTTGTAGAAATAACACACATGCAATGACTCTAGTGGTTGATCCGTGTGTGGTTTGTGGAAATAAGACACATGCAATGACTCTAGTGGTTGATCCATGTGTGGTTTGTGGAAAGAACACACATGCAATGACCACTGGTGGATCCATGTGTGGTTTGTGGAAAATAAGACACATGCAATGACTCTAGTGGTTGATCCATGTTTGTTTGTGGAAATAACACACATGCAATGACTCTAGTGGTTGATCCATGTGTGGTTTGTGAAAAGAACACACATGCAATGACTCTAGTGTTGGTTTTAGTATAAGAACACACATGTAATGACTCTAGTGGTTAATCCATGTGTGGTTTCTGGAAATAACACATATGCAATGACTCTAGTGGATGATCCATGTGTGGTTTGTGGAAATAACACACATGCAATGACTCTAGTGCTTGATCCACGTGTGGTTTGTGGAAAGAATACACATGCAATGACCACTGGTGGATAAATGTGTGGTTTGTGGAAAAGAACACACATGCAATGACTCTAGTGGTTGATCCATCTGTGGTTTGTAGAAATAACACACATCCAATGACTCTAGTGGTCGATCCATGTGTGGTTTGTGGAAAGAACACACATGCAATGACCACTTGTGGATCCATGTGTGGTTTGTGCAAAAAGAACACACATGCAATGTCTCTAGTGCTGGTTTGTGGTTTTACTATATGAACAAACATGCAATGACTCTAGTGGTTGATCCATGTGTGGTTTGTGGAAAAAACTCACATGCAATGACTAGTGGTTGATCCATATGTGGTTTGTGGAAAGAACACACATGCAATGACCACTGGTGGATCCATATGTGGTTTGTGCAAAAAGAACACACATGCAATGTCTCTAGTGCTGGTTTGTGGTTTTACTATATGAACAAACATGCAATGACTCTAGTGGTTGATCCATGTGTGGTTTGTGGAAAGAACACACATGCAATGACTCTGGTTGATCCATGTGTGGTTTGTGGAAAGAACACACATGCAATGACCACTAGTGGATCCATGTGTGGTTTGTGGAAAAGAACACACATGCAATGACTCTAGTACTAGTTTGTGGTTTTAGTATAAGAACACACATGCAATGACTCTAGTGGTTGATCCATGTGTGGTTTGTGGAAATAACACACATGCAATGACTCTAGTGGTTGATCCATGTGTGGTTTGTGGAAAGAACACACATGAAATGACTAGTGGTTGATCCATATGTGGTTTGTGGAAAGAACACGCATGCAATGACCACTAGTGGATCCATGTGTGGTTTGTGGAAAAGAACACACATGCAATGACTCTAGTGCTGGTTTGTGGTTTTAGTATAAGAACAAACATGCAATGACTCTAGTGGTTGATCCATGTGTGGTTTGTGGAAAGAACACACATGCAATGACTCTGGTTGATCCATGTGTGGTTTGTGGAAAGAACACACATGCAATGACCACTGGTGGATCCATGTGTGGTTTGCGGAAAAGAATACACATGCAATGACTCTAGTACTAGTTTGTGGTTTTAGTATAAGAACACACATGCAATGACTCTAGTGGTTGATCCATGTGTGGTTTGTGGAAAGAAAACACATGCAATGACCACTGGTGGATCCATGTGTGGTTTGTGGAAAAGAACACACATGCAATGACTCTAGTGGTTGATCCATGTTTGTATGTGAAAATAACACACATGCAATGAATCTAGTGGTTGATCTATGTGTGGTTTGTGAAAAGAACACACCTGCAATGACTCTAGTGTTGTTTTTAGTATGAGACCGCACATGCAATGACTCTAGTGGTTGATCCATGTGTGGTTTGTGGAAATAACACATATGCAATGACTCTAGTGGTTGATCCATGTGTGGTTTGTAGAAATAACACACATGCAATGACTCTAGTGGTTGATCCACGTGTGGTTTGTGGAAAGAACACACATGCAATGACCACTGGTGGATCCATGTGTGTTTGTGGAAAAGAACACACATGCAATGACTCTAGTGGTTGATCCATGTGTGGTTTGTGAAAAGAACACACATGCAATGACTCTAGTGTTGGTTTTAGTATAAGAACACACATGCAATGACTCTAGTGGTTGATCCATGTGTGGTTTGTGGAAATAACACACATGCAATGACTAGTGGTTGATCCATATGTAGTTTGTCGAAAGAACACACATGCAATGACCATTGTTGGATCCATATGTGGTTTGTGGAAAAGAACACACATTCAATGACTCTGGTGCTGGTTTGTGGTTTGAGTATAAGAACAAACAAGCAATGACTCTAGTGGTTGATCCATGTGTGGTTTGTGGAAAGAACATACTCTGGTTGATCCATGTGTGGTTTGTGGAAAGAACACACATGCAATGACCACTAGTGGATCCATGTGTGGTTTGTGCAAAATAACACACATGCAATGACTCTAGTACTGGTTTATGGCTTTAGTATAAGAACACACATGCAATGACTCTAGTGGTTGATCCATGTGTGGTTTGTGGAAATAACACACATACAATGACTCTAGTGGTCGATCCATGTGTGGTTTGTGGAAAGAACACAGATGCAATGACCACTGGTGGATCCATGTGTGGTTTGTGGAAAGAACAGACATGCAATGACTCTAGTGGTTGATCCAGGTGTGGTTTGTGGAAAGAACACACATGCAATGACCACTTGTGGATCCATGTGTGGTTTGTGGAAAAGAACACACATGCAATGACTCTAGTGGTTGATCCATGTTTTTTTGTGGAAATAACACACATGCAATGACTCTAGTGGTTGATCCATGTGTGGTTTGTGAAAAGAACACACCTGCAATGACTCTAGTGTTGGTTTTAGTATAAGAACACACATGCAATGACTCTAGTGGTTGATCCACGTGTGGTTTCTGGAAATAACACATATGCAATGACTCTAGTGGTTGATCCATGTGTGGTTTGTGGAAATAACACACATGCAATGACTGTAATGGGTCCACATGTGGTTTGTGGAAAGAACACACATGCAATGACCACTAGTTGATCCATAAGTTGTTTGTGGAAAAGAACACACATGCAATGAGTCTAGTGGATCCATATGTGGTTTGTGGAAAAGAACAAACATGCAATGACTCTAGTGGTTGAATCATGTGTGGTTTGTGGAAAGAACACACATGCAATGACTCTGGTTGATCCATGTGTGGTTCGTGGAAAGAACACACATGCAATGACCACTGGTGGATCCATGTGTGGTTTGTGGAAAAGAACACACATGCAACGACTCTAGTACTGGTTTGTGGTTTTAGTATAAGAACACACATGCAATGACTCTAGTGGTTGATCCATGTGTGGTTTGTGGAAATAACACACATACAATGACTCTACTGGTCGATCCATGTGTGGTTTGTGGAAAAAGAACACACATGCAATGACTCTAGTGGTTGATCCATGTTTGTTTGTGGAAATAACACACATGTAATGACTCTAGTGGTTGATCCATGTGTGCTTTGTGAAAAGAACACACATGCAATGACTCTGGAAAAAGAGCACACATGCAATGACCACTGGTGGATCCATGTGTGGTTTGTGGAAAAGCACACACATGCAATGACTCTAGTACTGGTTTGTGGTTTTAGTATAAGAACACACATGCAATGACTCTAGTGGTTAATCCATGTGTGGTTTGCGGAAATAACACACATGCAATGACTCTAGTGGTTGATCCATGTGTGGTTTGTGGAAAGAACACACATGCAATGACCACTGGTGGATCCATGTGTGGTTTGTGGAAAAGAACACACATGCAATGACTCTAATGGTTGATCCATGTTTGTTTGTGGAAATCACACACATGCAATGACTCTAGTGGTTGATCCATGTGTGGTTTGTGAAAAGAACACACCTGCAATGACTCTAGTGGTGGTTTTAGTATAAGAACACACATGTAATGACTCTAGTGGTTGATCCATGTGTGGTTTGTGGAAATAACACATATGCAATGACTCTAGTGGTTGATCCATGTGTGGTTTGTAGAAATAACACACATGCAATGACTCTAGTGGTTGATCCATGTGTGGTTTGTGGAGAGAACACACATGCAATGACCACTGGTGGATCCATGTGTGGTTTGTGGAAAAGAACACACATGCAATGACTCTAGTGGTTGATCCATGTTTGTTTGTGGAAAGAACACACATGCAATGACTCTAGTGGTTGATCCATGTGTGGTTTGTGGAAAGAACACACATACAATGACTCTGGTTGATCCATATGTGGTCTGTGGAAAGAACACACATGCAATGACCACTGGTGGATCCATGTGTGGTATGTGGAAAAGAACACACATGCAATGACTCTAGTGCTGGATTGTGGTTTTAGTATAAGAACAAACATGCAATGACTCTAGTGGTTGATCCATGTGTGGTTTGTGGAAAGAACACACATGCAATGACTCTGGTTGATCCATGTGTGGTTTGTGGAAAGAACACACATGCAATGACCACTGGTGGATCCATGTGTGGTTTGTGGAAAAGCACACACATGCAATGACTCTAGTAATGGTTTGTGGTTTTAGTATAAGAACACACATGCAATGGCTCTAGTGGTTAATCCATGTGTGGTTTGCGGAAATAACACACATGCAATGACTCTAGTGGTTGATCCATGTGTGGTTTTTGGGAGAGAACACACATGCAATGACCACTGGTGGATCCATGTGTGGTTTGTGGAAAAGAACACACATGCAATGACTCTAGTGGTTGATCCATGTTTGTTTGTGGAAAGAACACACATGCAATGACTCTAGTGGTTGATCCATGTGTGGTTTGTGGAAAGAACACACATACAATGACTCTGGTTGATCCATATGTGGTCTGTAGAAAGAACACACATGCAATGACCACTGGTGGATCCATGTGTGGTATGTGGAAAAGAACACACATGCAATGACTCTAGTGCTGGATTGTGGTTTTAGTATAAGAACAAACATGCAATGACTCTAGTGGTTGATCCATGTGTGGTTTGTGGAAAGAGCGCACATGCAATGACTGTGGTTGATGCATGTGTGGTTTGTGGAAAGAACACACATGCAATGACCACTGGTGGATCCATGTGTGGTTTGTGGAAAAGAACACACATGCAATGACTCTAGTACTGGTTTGTGGTTTTAGTATAAGAACACACATGCAATGACTCTAGTGGTTTATCCAAGTGTGGTTTGTGAAAATAACACACATGCAATGAGTCTAGTGGTTGATCCATGTGTGGTTTGTGGAAAGAACACACATGCAATGACTCTAGTGGTTGATCCATGTTGGTTTTAGTGTAAGAACACACATGCAATGACTCTAGTACTGTTTTGTGGTTTTAGTATAAGAACACACATGCAATGACTCTAGTGGTTGATCCATGTGTGGTTTGTGGAAATAACACATATGCAATGACCACTGGTGGATCCATGTGTGGTTTGTGGAAAGAACACACATGCAATGACTCTAGTGGTTGATCCATGTGTGGTTTGTGGAAAGAACACAAATGCAATGACCACTAGTGGATCCATGTGTGGTTTGTGGAAAAGAACACACATGCAATGACTCTAGTACTGGTTTGTGGTTTTAGTATAAGAACACACATGCAATGACTCTACTGGTTGATCCATGTGTGGTTTGTGGAAATAAAATACATACAATGACTCTAGTGGTCGATCCATGTGTGGTTTGTGGAATGAACACACATGCAATGACCACTGGTGGATCCATGTGTGGTTTGTGGAAAGATCACACATGCAATGACTCTAGTGGTTGATCCATGTGTGGTTTGTGGAAAGAACACACATGCAATGACCGCTGGTGGATCCATGTGTGGTTTGTGGAAACGAACACACATGCAATGACTCTAGTGGTTGATCCATGTTTGTTTGTGGAAATAACACACATGCAATGACTCTAGTGGTTGATCCATGTGTGGTTTGTGAAAAGAAATCACATGCAATGACCACTGGTGGATCCATGTGTGGTTTGTGGGAAAGAACACACATGCAATGACTCTAGTGGTTCATCCATGTTTGTTTGTGGAAATAACACACATGCAATGACTCTAGTGGTTGATCCATGTGTGGTTTGTGAAAAGAGTACACATGCAATGACTCTAGTGTTGATTTTAGTATAAGAACACACATGCAATGACTCTAGTGGTTGGTCCATGTGTGGTTTGTGGAAAGAACACACATGCAATGAGTGTGGTTGATCCATGTGTGGTTTGTGGAAAGAACACACATGCAATGACCACTGGTGGATCCATGTGTGGTTTGTGGAAAAGAACACACATGCAATGACTCTAGTACTGGTTTGTGGGTTTATTATAAGAACACCCATGCAATGAGTCGAGTGGTTGATCCATGTGTGGTTTGTGGAAATAACACACATGCAATGACTCTAGTGGTTGATCCATGCGTGGTTTGTGGAAAGAACACACATGCAATGACCACTGGTGGATCCATGTTTGTTTTAGTGTAAGAACACACATGCAATGACTCTAGTACTGGTTTGTGGTTTTAGTATAGGAACACACATGCAATGACTCTAGTGGTTGATCCATGTGTGGTTTGTGGAAATAACACACATGCAATGACCACTAGTGGATCCAAGTGTGGTTTGTGGAAAGAACACACATGCGATGACTCTAGTGGTTGATCCATGTGTGGTTTGTGGAAAGAACACACATGAATGACCACTGGTGGATCCATGTGTGGTTTGTGGAAAAGAACACACATGCAATGACTCTAGTACTGTTTTGTAGTTTTAGTATAAGAACACACATGCAATGACTCTAGTGGTTGATCCGTGTGTGGTTTGTGGAAATAACACACATGCAATGACTCTAGTGGTTGATCCATGTGTGGTTTGTGGAAAGAACACACATACAATGACTCTGGTTGATCCATATGTGGTCTGTGGAAAGAACACACATGCAATGACCACTGGTGGATCCATGTGTGGTATGTGGAAAAGAACACACATGCAATGACTCTAGTGCTAGATTGTGGTTTTAGTATAAGCACAAACATGCAATGACTCTAGTGGTTGATCCATGTGTGGTTTGTGGAAAGAACACACATGCAATGACTGTGGTTGATCCATGTGTGGTTTGTGGAGAGAACACACATGCAATGACCACTGGTGGATCCATGTGTGCTTTGTGGAAAAGAACACACATGCAATGACTCTAGTACTGGTTTGTGGTTTTAGTATAAGAACACACATGCAATGACTCTAGTGGTTTATCCAAGTGTGGTTTTTGGAAATAACACACATGCAATGAGTCTAGTGGTTGATCCATGTGTGGTTTGTGGAAAGAACACACATGCAATGACCACTGGTGGATGCATGTTGGTTTTAGTGTAAGAACACACATGCAATGACTCTAGTACTGGTTTGTGGTTTTAGTATAAGAACACACAAGCAATGACTCTAGTGGTTGATCCATGTGTGGTTTGTGGAAATAACACACATGCAATGACCACTGGTGGATCCATGTGTGGTTTGTGGAAAGAACGCACATGCAATGACTCTAGTGGTTGATCCATGTGTGGTTTGTGGAAAGAACACAAATGCAATGACCACTAGTGGATCCATGTGTGGTTTGTGGAAAAGAACACACATGCAATGACTCTAGTACTAGTTTGTGGTTTTAGTATAAGAACACACATGCAATGACTCTACTGGTTGATCCATGTGTGGTTTGTGGAAATAAAACACATACAATGACTCTAGTGGTCGATCCATGTGTGGTTTGTGGAAAGAACACACATGCAATGACCACTGGTGGATCCATGCGTGGTTTGTGGAAAGAACACACATGCAATGACTCTAGTGGTTGATCCATGTGTGGTTTGTGGAAAGAACACACATGCAATGACCACTGGTGGATCCATGTCTTGTTTGTGGAAACGAACACACATGCAATGACTTTAGTGGTTGATCCATGTTTGTTTGTGGAAATACCACACATGCAATGACTCTAGTGGTTGATCCATGTATGGTTTGTGAAAAGAACACACATGCAATGACCACTGGTGGATCCATGTGTGGTTTGTGGAAAAGAACACACATGCAATGACTCTAGTGGTTCATCCATGTTTGTTTGTGGAAATAACACACATGCAATGACTCTAGTGGTTGATCCATGTGTGGTTTGTGAAAAGAACACACATGCAATGACTCTAGTGTTGATTTTAGTATAAGAACACACATGCAATGACTCTAGTGGTTGATCCATGTGTAGTTTGTGGAAAGAACACACATGCAATGACTGTAGTTGATCCATGTGTGGTTTGTGGAAAGAAAACACATGCAATGACCACTGGTGGATCCATGTGTGGTTTGTGGAAAAAAGAGCACACATGCAATGACTCTAGTGCTGGTTTGTGGTTTTAGTATAAGAACAAACATGCAATGACTCTAGTGGTTGATCCATGTGTGGTTTGTGGAAATAACACACATGAAATGAGTCTAGTGGTTGATCCATGTGTGGTTTGTGGAAAGAACACACATGCAATGACCACTGGTGGATCCATGTTGGTTTTAGTGTAAGAACACACATGCAATGACTCTAGTACTGGTTTGTGGTTTTAGTATAAGAACACACATGCAATGACTCTAGTGGTTGATCCATGTGTGGTTTGTGGAAATAACACACATGCAATGACCACTGGTGGATCCATGTGTGGTTTGTGGAAAGAACACACATGCAATGACTCTAGTGGTTGATCCATGTGTGGTTTGTGGAAAGAACACAAATGCAATGACCACTAGTGGATCCTTGTGTGATTTGTGGAAAAGAACACACATGCAATGACTCTAGTACTGGTTTGTGGTTTTATTATAAGAACACACATGCAATGACTCTACTAGTTGATCCATGTGTGGTTTGTGGAAATAAAACACATACAATGACTCTAGTGGTCGATCCATGTGTGGTTTGTGGAAAGAACACACATGCAATGACCACTGGTGGATCCATGTGTGGTTTATGGAAAGAACACACATGCAATGACTTTAGTGGTTGATCCATGTGTGGTTTGTGGAAAGAACACACATACAATGACCACTGGTGGATCCATGTGTGGTTTGTGGAAACGAACACACATGCAATGACTCTAGTGGTTGATCCAGGTTTGTTTGTGGAAATAACACACATGCAATGACTCTAGTGGTTGATCCATGTGTGGTTTGTGAAAAGAACACACATGCAATGACCACTGGTGGATCCATGTGTGGTTTGTGGAAAAGAACACACATGCAATGACTCTGGTGGTTCATCCATGTTTGTTTGTGGAAATAACACAGATGCAATGACTCTAGTGGTTGATCCATGTGTGGTTTGTGAACACAACACACATGCAATGACTCTAGTGTTGATTTTAGTATAAGAACACACATGCAATGACTCTAGTGGTTGATCCATGTGTGGTTTGTGGAAAGAACACACATGCAATGACTGTAGTTGATCCATGTGTGGTTTGTGGAAAGAACACACATGCAATGACCACTGGTGGATCCATGTGTGGTTTGTGGAAAAAAGAACACACATGCAATGACTCTAGTGCTGGTTTGTGGTTTTAGTATAAGAACAAACATGCAATGACTCTAGTGGTTTATCCATGTGTGGTTTGTGGAAAGAACACGCATGCAATGAGTGTGGTTGATCCATGTGTGGTTTGTGGAAAGAACACACATGCAATGACCACTGGTGGATCCATGTGTGGTTTGTGGAAAAGAACACACATGCAATGACTCTAGTACTGGTTTGTGGTTTTATTATAAGAACACCCATGCAATGACTCTAGTGGTTGATCCATGTGTGGTTTGTGGAAATAACACACATGCAATGACTCTAGTGGTTGACCCATGCGTGGTTTGTGGAAAGAACACACATGCAATGACCACTGGTGGATCCATGTTTGTTTTAGTGTGAGAACACACATGCAATGACTCTAGTACTGGTTTGTGGTTTTAGTATAGGAACACACATGCAATGACTCTAGTGGTTGATCCATGTGTGGTTTGTGGAAATAACACACATGCAATGACCACTAGTGGATCCAAGTGTGGTTTGTGGAAAGAACACACATGCAATGACTCTAGTGGTTGATCCATGTGTGGTTTGTGGAAAGAACACACATGAATGACCACTGGTGGATCCATGTGTGGTTTGTGGAAAAGAACACACATGCAATGACTCTAGTACTGTTTTGTGGTTTTAGTATAACAACACACATGCAATGAATCTAGTGGTTGATCCGTGTGTGGTTTGTGGAAATGACACACATGCAATGACTCTAGTGGTTGATCCCTGTGTGGTTTGTGGAAAGAACACACATACAATGACTCTGGTTGATCCATATGTGGTCTGTGGAAAGAACACACATGCAATGACCACTTGTGGATCCATGTGTGGTATGTGGAAAAGAACACACCTGCAATGACTCTAGTGCTGGATTATGGTTTTAGTATAAGAACAAACATGCAATGACTCTAGTGGTTGATCCATGTGTGGTTTGTGGAAAGAACACACATGCAATGACTGTGGTTGATCCATGTGTGGTTTGCGGAAAGAACACACATGCAATGACCACTGGTGGATCCATGTGTGGTTTGTGGAAAAGAACACACATGCAATGACCCTCACACTGGTTTGTGGTTTTAGTATAAGAACACACATGCAATGACTCTAGTGGTTTATCCAAGTGTGGTTTGTGGAAATAACACACATGCAATGAGTCTAGTGGTCGATTCATGTGTGGTTTGTGGAAAGAACGCACATGCAATGACCACTGGTGGATCCATGTTGGTTTTAGTGTAAGAACACACTTGCAATGACTCTAGTACTGGTTTGTGGTTTTAGTATAAGAACACACATGCAATGACTCTAGTGGTTGATCCATGTGTGGTTTGTGGAAATAACACACATGCAATGACCACTGGTGGATCCATGTGTGGTTTGTGGAAATAACACACATGCAATGACTCTAGTGGTTGATCCATGTGTGGTTTGTGGAAAGAAAACACATACAATGACTCTGGTTGATCCATATGTGGTCTGTGGAAAGAACACACATGCAATGACCACTGGTGGATCCATGTGTGGTATGTGGAAAAGAACACACATGCAATGACTCTAGTGCTGGATTGTGGTTTTAGTATAAGCACAAACATGCAATGACTCTAGTGGTTGATCCATGTGTGGTTTGTGGAAAGAACACACATGCAATGACTGTGGTTGATCCATGTGTGGTTTGTGGAAAGAACACACATGCAATGACCACTGGTGGATCCATGTGTGGTTTGTGGAAAAGAACACACATGCAATGACTCTAGTACTGGTTTGTGGTTTTAATATAAGAACACACATGCAATGACTCTAGTGGTTTATCCAAGTGTGGTTTTTGGAAATAACACACATGCAATGAGTCTAGTGGTTGATCCATGTGTGGTTTGTGGAAAGAACACACATGCAATGACCACTGGTGGATGCATGTTGGTTTTAGTGTAAGAACACACATGCAATGACTCTAGTACTGGTTTGTGGTTTTAGTATAAGAACACACATGCAATGACTCTAGTGGTTGATCCATGTGTGGTTTGTGGAAATAACACACATGCAATGACCACTGGTGGATCCATGTGTGCTTTGTGGAAAGAACGCACATGCAATGACTCTAGTGGTTGATCCATGTGTGGTTTGTGGAAAGAACACAAATGCAATGACCACTAGTGGATCCAAGTGTGGTTTGTGGAAAAGAACACACATGCAATGACTCTAGTACTGGTTTGTGGTTTTAGTATAAGAACACACATGCAATGACTCTACTGGTTGATCCATGTGTGGTTTGTGGAAATAAAACACATACAATGACTCTAGTGGTCGATCCATGTGTGGTTTGTGGAAAGAACACACATGCAATGACCACTGGTGGATCCATGTGTGGTTTGTGGAAAGAACACACATGCAATGACTCTAGTGGTTGGTCCATGTGTGGTTTGTGGAAAGAACACACATGCAATGACCACTGGTGGATCCATGTGTGGTTTGTGGAAACGAACACACATGCAATGACTTTAGTGGTTGATCCATGTTTGTTTGTGGAAATAACACACATGCAATGACTCTAGTGGTTGATCCATGTGTGGTTTGTGAAAAGAACACACATGCAATGACCACTGGTGGATCCATGTGTGGTTTGTGGAAAAGAACACACATGCAATGACTCTAGTGGTTCATCCATGTTTGTTTGTGGAAATAACACACATGCAATGACTCTAGTGGTTGATCCATGTGTGGTTTGTGAAAAGAACACACATGCAATGACTCTAGTGTTGATTTTAGTATAAGAACACACATGCAATGACTCTAGTGGTTGATCCATGTGTAGTTTGTGGAAACAACACACATGCAATGACTGTAGTTGATCCATGTGTGGTTTGTGGAAAGAACACACATGCAATGACCACTGGTGGATCCATGTGTGGTTTGTGGAAAAAAGAACACACATGCAATGACTCTAGTGCAGGTTTGTGGTTTTAGTATAAGAACAAACATGCAATGACTCTAGTGGTTGATCCATGTGTGGTTTGTGGAAATAACACACATGCAATGAGTCTAGTGGTTGATCCATGTGTGGTTTGTGGAAAGAACACACATGCAATGATCACTGGTGGATCCATGTTGGTTTTAGTGTAAGAACACACATGCAATGACTCTAGTACTGGTTTGTGGTTTTAGTATAAGAACACACAGGAAATGACTCTAGTGGTTGATCCATGTGTGGTTTGTGGAAATAACACACATGCAATGACCACTGGTGGATCCATGTGTGGTTTGTGGAAAGAACACACATGCAATGACTCTAGTGGTTGATCCATGTGTGGTTTGTGGAAAGAACACAAATGCAATGACCACTAGTGGATCCATGTGTGATTTGTGGAAAAGAACACACATGCAATGACTCTAGTACTGGTTTGTGGTTTTAGTATAAGAACACACATGCAATGACTCTACTGGTTGATCCATGTGTGGTTTGTGGAAATAAAACACATACAATGACTCTAGTGGTCGATCCATGTGTGGTTTGTGGAAAGAACACACATGCAATGACCACTGGTGGATCCATGTGTGGTTTGTGGAAAGAACACACATGCAATGACTCTAGTGGTTGATCCATGTGTGGTTTGTGGAAAGAACACACATGCAATGACCACTGGTGGATCCATGTGTGGTTTGTGGAAACGAACACACATGCAATGACTCTAGTGGTTGATCCATGTTTGTTTGTGGAAATAACACACATGCAATGACTCTAGTGGTTAATCCATGTGTGGTTTGTGAAAAGAACACACATGCAATGACCACTGGTGGATCCATGTGTGGTTTGTGGAAAAGAACACACATGCAATGACTCTGGTGGTTCATCCATGTTTGTTTGTGGAAATAACACACATGCAATGACTCTAGTGGTTGATCCATGTGTGGTTTGTGAAAAGAACACACATGCAATGACTCTAGTGTTGATTTTAGTATAAGAACACACATGCAATGACTCTAGTGGTTGATCCATGTGTAGTTTGTGGAAAGAACACACATGCAATGACTGTAGTTGATCCATGTGTGGTTTGTGGAAAGAACACACATGCAATGACCACTGGTGGATCCATGTGTGGTTTGTGGAAAAAAGAACACACATGCAATGAATCTAGTGCTGGTTTGTGGTTTTAGTATAAGAACAAACATGCAATGACTCTAGTGGTTGATCCATGTGTGGTTTGTGGAAAGAACACACATGCAATGACCACTGGTGGATCCATGTGTGGTTTGTGGAAAAGAACACACATGCAATGACTCTAGTACTGGTTTGTGGTTTTATTATAAGAACACCCATGCAATGACTCTAGTGGTTGATCCATGTGTGGTTTGTGGAAATAACACACATGCAATGACTCTAATGGTTGATCCATGCGTGGTTTGTGGAAAGAACACACATGCAATGACCACTGGTGGATCCATGTTTGTTTTAGTGTGAGAACACACATGCAATGACTCTAGTACTGGTTTGTGGTTTTAGTATAGGAACACACATGCAATGACTTTAGTGGTTGATCCATGTGTGGTTTGTGGAAATAACACACATGCAATGACCACTATTGGATCCAAGTGTCGTTTGTGGAAAGAACACACATGCAATGACTCTAGTGGTTGCTCCATGTGTGGTTTGTGGAAAGAACACACATGAATGACCACTGGTGGATCCATGTGTGGTTTGTGGAAAAGAACACACATGCAATGACTCTAGTACTGTTTTGTGGTTTTAGTATAAGAACACACATGCAATGACTCTAGTGGTTGATCCGTGTGTGGTTTGTGGAAATGACACACATGCAATGACTCTAGTGGTTGATCCCTGTGTGGTTTGTGGAAAGAACACACATACAATGACTCTAGTTGATCCATATGTGGTCTGTGGAAAGAACACACATGCAATGACCACTAGTGGATCCATGTGTGGTATGTGGAAAAGAACACACATGCAATGACTCTAGTGCTGGATTGTGGTTTTAGTGTAAGAACAAACATGCAATGACTCTAGTGGTTGATCCATGTGTGGTTTGTGGAAAGAACACACATGCAATGACTATGGTTGATCCATGTGTGGTTTGTGGAAAGAACACACATGCAATGACCACTGGTGGATCCATGTGTGGTTTGTGGAAAAGAACACACATGCAATGACTCTCGCACTAGTTTGTGGTTTTAGTATAAGAACACACATGCAATGACTCTAGTGGTTTATCCAAGTGTGGTTTGTGGAAATAACACACATGCAATGAGTCTAGTGGTTGATTCATGTGTGGTTTGTGGAAAGAACACACATGCAATGACCACTGGTGGATCCATGTTGGTTTTAGTGTAAGAACACACATGCAATGACTCTAGTATTGGTTTGTGGTTTTAGTATAAGAACACACATGCAATGACTCTAGTGGTTGATCCATGTGTGGTTTGTGGAAATAACACACATGCAATGACCACTAGTGGATCCATGTGTGGTTTGTGGAAAGAACACACATGCAATGACTCTAGTAGTTGATCCATGTGTGGTTTGTGGAAAGAACACAAATGCAATGACCACTAGTGGATCCATGTGTGGTTTGTGGAAAAGAACACACATGCAATGACTCTAGTACTGGTTTGTGGTTTTAGTATAAGAACACACATGCAATGACTCTAATGGTTGATCCATGTGTGGTTTGTGGAAATAAAACACATACAATGACTCTAGTGGTCGATCCATGTGTGGTTTGTGGAAAGAACAAACATGCAATGACCACTGGTGGATCCATGTGTGGTTTGTGGAAAGAACAGACTCTGGTTGATCCATGTGTGGTTTGTGGAAAGAACGCACATGTAATGACCACTGGTGGATCCATGTGTGGTTTGTGGAAAAGAACACACATGCAATGACTCTAGTACTGGTTTGTGGTTTTAGTATAAGAACACACATGCAATGACTCTACTGGTTGATCCATGTGTGGTTTGTGGAAATAAAACACATACAATGACTCTAGTGGTCGATCCATGTGTGGTTTGTGGAAAGAACACACATGCAATGACCACTGGTGGATCCATGCGTGGTTTGTGGAAAGAACACACATGCAATGACTCTAGTGGTTGATCCATGTGTGGTTTGTGGAAAGAACACACATGCAATGACCACTGGTGGATCCATGTCTTGTTTGTGGAAACGAACACACATGCAATGACTTTAGTGGTTGATCCATGTTTGTTTGTGGAAATACCACACATGCAATGACTCTAGTGGTTGATCCATGTATGGTTTGTGAAAAGAACACACATGCAATGACCACTGGTGGATCCATGTGTGGTTTGTGGAAAAGAACACACATGCAATGACTCTAGTGGTTCATCCATGTTTGTTTGTGGAAATAACACACATGCAATGACTCTAGTGGTTGATCCATGTGTGGTTTGTGAAAAGAACACACATGCAATGACTCTAGTGTTGATTTTAGTATAAGAACACACATGCAATGACTCTAGTGGTTGATCCATGTGTAGTTTGTGGAAAGAACACACATGCAATGATTGTAGTTGATCCATGTGTGGTTTGTGGAAAGAAAACACATGCAATGACCACTGGTGGATCCATGTGTGGTTTGTGGAAAAAAGAGCACACATGCAATGACTCTAGTGCCGGTTTGTGGTTTTAGTATAAGAACAAACATGCAATGACTCTAGTGGTTGATCCATGTGTGGTTTGTGGAAATAACACACATGAAATGAGTCTAGTGGTTGATCCATGTGTGGTTTGTGGAAAGAACACACATGCAATGACCACTGGTGGATCCATGTTGGTTTTAGTGTAAGAACACACATGCAATGACTCTAGTACTGGTTTGTGGTTTTAGTATAAGAACACACATGCAATGACTCTAGTGGTTGATCCATGTGTGGTTTGTGGAAATAACACACATGCAATGACCACTGGTGGATCCATGTGTGGTTTGTGGAAAGAACACACATGCAATGACTCTAGTGGTTGATCCATGTGTGGTTTGTGGAAAGAACACAAATGCAATGACCACTAGTGGATCCTTGTGTGATTTGTGGAAAAGAACACACATGCAATGACTCTAGTACTGGTTTGTGGTTTTAGTATAAGAACACACATGCAATGACTCTACTAGTTGATCCATGTGTGGTTTGTGGAAATAAAACACATACAATGACTCTAGTGGTCGATCCATGTGTGGTTTGTGGAAAGAACACACATGCAATGACCACTGGTGGATCCATGTGTGGTTTATGGAAAGAACACACATGCAATGACTTTAGTGGTTGATCCATGTGTGGTTTGTGGAAAGAACACACATGCAATGACCACTGGTGGATCCATGTGTGGTTTGTGGAAACGAACACACATGCAATGACTCTAGTGGTTGATCCAGGTTTGTTTGTGGAAATAACACACATGCAATGACTCTAGTGGTTGATCCATGTGTGGTTTGTGAAAAGAACACACATGCAATGACCACTGGTGGATCCATGTGTGGTTTGTGGAAAAGAACACACATGCAATGACTCTGGTGGTTCATCCATGTTTGTTTGTGGAAATAACACACATGCAATGACTCTAGTGGTTGATCCATGTGTGGTTTGTGAACACAACACACATGCAATGACTCTAGTGTTGATTTTAGTATAAGAACACACATGCAATGACTCTAGTGGTTGATTCATGTGTGGTTTGTGGAAAGAACACACATGCAATGACTGTAGTTGATCCATGTGTGGTTTGTGGAAAGAACACACATGCAATGACCACTGGTGGATCCATGTGTGGTTTGTGGAAAAAAGAACACACATGCGATGACTCTAGTGCTGGTTTGTGGTTTTAGTATAAGAACAAACATGCAATGACTCTAGTGGTTTATCCATGTGTGGTTTGTGGAAAGAACACGCATGCAATGAGTGTGGTTGATCCATGTGTGGTTTGTGGAAAGAACACACATGCAATGACCACTGGTGGATCCATGTGTGGTTTGTGGAAAAGAACACACATGCAATGACTCTAGTACTGGTTTGTGGTTTTATTATAAGAACACCCATGCAATGACTCTAGTGGTTGATCCATGTGTGGTTTGTGGAAATAACACACATGCAATGACTCTAGTGGTTGACCCATGCGTGGTTTGTGGAAAGAACACACATGCAATGACCACTGGTGGATCCATGTTTGTTTTAGTGTGAGAACACACATGCAATGACTCTAGTACTGGTTTGTGGTTTTAGTATAGGAACACACATGCAATGACTCTAGTGGTTGATCCATGTGTGGTTTGTGGAAATAACACACATGCAATGACCACTAGTGGATCCAAGTGTGGTTTGTGGAAAGAACACACATGCAATGACTCTAGTGGTTGATCCATGTGTGGTTTGTGGAAAGAACACACATGAATGACCACTGGTGGATCCATGTGTGGTTTGTGGAAAAGAACACACATGCAATGACTCTAGTACTGTTTTGTGGTTTTAGTATAACAACACACATGCAATGACTCTAGTGGTTGATCCGTGTGTGGTTTGTGGAAATGACACACATGCAATGACTCTAGTGGTTGATCCCTGTGTGGTTTGTGGAAAGAACACACATACAATGACTCTGGTTGATCCATATGTGGTCTGTGGAATGAACACACATGCAATGACCACTTGTGGATCCATGTGTGGTATGTGGAAAAGAACACACCTGCAATGACTCTAGTGCTGGATTGTGGTTTTAGTATAAGAACAAACATGCAATGACTCTAGTGGTTGATCCATGTGTGGTTTGTGGAAAGAACACACATGCAATGACTGTGGTTGATCCATGTGTGGTTTGCGGAAAGAACACACATGCAATGACCACTGGTGGATCCATGTGTGGTTTGTGGAAAAGAACACACATGCAATGACCCTCACACTGGTTTGTGGTTTTAGTATAAGAACACACATGCAATGACTCTAGTGGTTTATCCAAGTGTGGTTTGTGGAAATAACACACATGCAATGAGTCTAGTGGTCGATTCATGTGTGGTTTGTGGAAAGAACGCACATGCAATGACCACTGGTGGATCCATGTTGGTTTTAGTGTAAGAACACACTTGCAATGACTCTAGTACTGGTTTGTGGTTTTAGTATAAGAACACACATGCAATGACTCTAGTGGTTGATCCATGTGTGGTTTGTGGAAATAACACACATGCAATGACCACTGGTGGATCCATGTGTGGTTTGTGGAAATAACACACATGCAATGACTCTAGTGGTTGATCCATGTGTGGTTTGTGGAAAGAAAACACATACAATGACTCTGGTTGATCCATATGTGGTATGTGGAAAGAACAGACATGCAATGACCACTGGTGGATCCATGTGTGGTATGTGGAAAAGAACACACATGCAATGACTCTAGTGCTGGATTGTGGTTTTAGTATAAGCACAAACATGCAATGACTCTAGTGGTTGAACCATGTGTGGTTTGTGGAAAGAACACACATGCAATGACTGTGGTTGATCCATGTGTGGTTTGTGGAAAGAACACACATGCAATGACCACTGTGGATCCATGTGTGGTTTGTGGAAAAGAACACACATGCAATGACTCTAGTACTGGTTTGTGGTTTTAGTATAAGAACACACATGCAATGACTCTAGTGGTTTATCCAAGTGTGGTTTTTGGAAATAACACACATGCAATGAGTCTAGTGGTTGATCCATGTGTGGTTTGTGGAAAGAACACACATGCAATGACCACTGGTGGATGCATGTTGGTTTTAGTGTAAGAACACACATGCAATGACTCTAGTACTGGTTTGTGGTTTTAGTATAAGAACACACATGCAATGACTCTAGTGGTTGATCCATGTGTGGTTTGTGGAAATAACACACATGCAATGACCACTGGTGGATCCATGTGTGCTTTGTGGAAAGAACGCACATGCAATGACTCTAGTGGTTGATCCATGTGTGGTTTGTGGAAAGAACACAAATGCAATGACCACTAGTGGATCCAAGTGTGGTTTGTGGAAAAGAACACACATGCAATGACTCTAGTACTGGTTTGTGGTTTTAGTATAAGAACACACATGCAATGACTCTACTGGTTGATCCATGTGTGGTTTATGGAAATAAAACACATACAATGACTCTAGTGGTCGATCCATGTGTGGTTTGTGGAAAGAACACACATGCAATGACCACTGGTGGATCCATGTGTGGTTTGTGGAAAGAACACACATGCAATGACTCTAGTGGTTGGTCCATGTGTGGTTTGTGGAAAGAACACACATGCAATGACCACTGGTGGATCCATGTGTGGTTTGTGGAAACGAACACACATGCAATGACTCTAGTGGTTGATCCAGGTTTGTTTGTGGAAATAACACACATGCAATGACTCTAGTGGTTGATCCATGTGTGGTTTGTGAAAAGAACACACATGCAATGACCACTGGTGGATCCATGTGTGGTTTGTGGAAAAGAACACACATGCAATGACTCTGGTGGTTCATCCATGTTTGTTTGTGGAAATAACACACATGCAATGACTCTAGTGGTTGATCCATGTGTGGTTTGTGAACACAACACACATGCAATGACTCTAGTGTTGATTTTAGTATAAGAACACACATGCAATGACTCTAGTGGTTGATCCATGTGTGGTTTGTGGAAAGAACACACATGCAATGACTGTAGTTGATCCATGTGTGGTTTGTGGAAAGAACACACATGCAATGACCACTGGTGGATCCATGTGTGGTTTGTGGAAAAAAGAACACACATGCGATGACTCTAGTGCTGGTTTGTGGTTTTAGTATAAGAACAAACATGCAATGACTCTAGTGGTTTATCCATGTGTGGTTTGTGGAAAGAACACGCATGCAATGAGTGTGGTTGATCCATGTGTGGTTTGTGGAAAGAACACACATGCAATGACCACTGGTGGATCCATGTGTGGTTTGTGGAAAAGAACACACATGCAATGACTCTAGTACTGGTTTGTGGTTTTATTATAAGAACACCCATGCAATGACTCTAGTGGTTGATCCATGTGTGGTTTGTGGAAATAACACACATGCAATGACTCTAGTGGTTGACCCATGCGTGGTTTGTGGAAAGAACACACATGCAATGACCACTGGTGGATCCATGTTTGTTTTAGTGTGAGAACACACATGCAATGACTCTAGTACTGGTTTGTGGTTTTAGTATAGGAACACACATGCAATGACTCTAGTGGTTGATCCATGTGTGGTTTGTGGAAATAACACACATGCAATGACCACTAGTGGATCCAAGTGTGGTTTGTGGAAAGAACACACATGCAATGACTCTAGTGGTTGATCCATGTGTGGTTTGTGGAAAGAACACACATGAATGACCACTGGTGGATCCATGTGTGGTTTGTGGAAAAGAACACACATGCAATGACTCTAGTACTGTTTTGTGGTTTTAGTATAACAACACACATGCAATGACTCTAGTGGTTGATCCGTGTGTGGTTTGTGGAAATGACACACATGCAATGACTCTAGTGGTTGATCCCTGTGTGGTTTGTGGAAAGAACACACATACAATGACTCTGGTTGATCCATATGTGGTCTGTGGAATGAACACACATGCAATGACCACTTGTGGATCCATGTGTGGTATGTGGAAAAGAACACACCTGCAATGACTCTAGTGCTGGATTGTGGTTTTAGTATAAGAACAAACATGCAATGACTCTAGTGGTTGATCCATGTGTGGTTTGTGGAAAGAACACACATGCAATGACTGTGGTTGATCCATGTGTGGTTTGCGGAAAGAACACACATGCAATGACCACTGGTGGATCCATGTGTGGTTTGTGGAAAAGAACACACATGCAATGACCCTCACACTGGTTTGTGGTTTTAGTATAAGAACACACATGCAATGACTCTAGTGGTTTATCCAAGTGTGGTTTGTGGAAATAACACACATGCAATGAGTCTAGTGGTCGATTCATGTGTGGTTTGTGGAAAGAACGCACATGCAATGACCACTGGTGGATCCATGTTGGTTTTAGTGTAAGAACACACTTGCAATGACTCTAGTACTGGTTTGTGGTTTTAGTATAAGAACACACATGCAATGACTCTAGTGGTTGATCCATGTGTGGTTTGTGGAAATAACACACATGCAATGACCACTGGTGGATCCATGTGTGGTTTGTGGAAATAACACACATGCAATGACTCTAGTGGTTGATCCATGTGTGGTTTGTGGAAAGAAAACACATACAGTGACTCTGGTTGATCCATATGTGGTATGTGGAAAGAACAGACATGCAATGACCACTGGTGGATCCATGTGTGGTATGTGGAAAAGAACACACATGCAATGACTCTAGTGCTGGATTGTGGTTTTAGTATAAGCACAAACATGCAATGACTCTAGTGGTTGATCCATGTGTGGTTTGTGGAAAGAACACACATGCAATGACTGTGGTTGATCCATGTGTGGTTTGTGGAAAGAACACACATGCAATGACCACTGGTGGATCCATGTGTGGTTTGTGGAAAAGAACACACATGCAATGACTCTAGTACTGGTTTGTGGTTTTAGTATAAGAACACACATGCAATGACTCTAGTGGTTTATCCAAGTGTGGTTTTTGGAAATAACACACATGCAATGAGTCTAGTGGTTGATCCATGTGTGGTTTGTGGAAAGAACACACATGCAATGACCACTGGTGGATGCATGTTGGTTTTAGTGTAAGAACACACATGCAATGACTCTAGTACTGGTTTGTGGTTTTAGTATAAGAACACACATGCAATGACTCTAGTGGTTGATCCATGTGTGGTTTGTGGAAATAACACACATGCAATGACCACTGGTGGATCCATGTGTGCTTTGTGGAAAGAACGCACATGCAATGACTCTAGTGGTTGATCCATGTGTGGTTTGTGGAAAGAACACAAATGCAATGACCACTAGTGGATCCAAGTGTGGTTTGTGGAAAAGAACACACATGCAATGACTCTAGTACTGGTTTGTGGTTTTAGTATAAGAACACACATGCAATGACTCTACTGGTTGATCCATGTGTGGTTTATGGAAATAAAACACATACAATGACTCTAGTGGTCGATCCATGTGTGGTTTGTGGAAAGAACACACATGCAATGACCACTGGTGGATCCATGTGTGGTTTGTGGAAAGAACACACATGCAATGACTCTAGTGGTTGGTCCATGTGTGGTTTGTGGAAAGAACACACATGCAATGACCACTGGTGGATCCATGTGTGGTTTGTGGAAACGAACACACATGCAATGACTTTAGTGGTTGATCCATGTTTGTTTGTGGAAATAACACACATGCAATGACTCTAGTGGTTAATCCATGTGTGGTTTGTGAAAAGAACACACATGCAATGACCACTGGTGGATCCATGTGTGGTTTGTGGAAAAGAACACACATGCAATGACTCTAGTGGTTCATCCATGTTTGTTTGTGGAAATAACACACATGCAATGACTCTAGTGGTTGATCCATGTGTGGTTTGTGAAAATAACACACATGCAATGACTCTAGTGTTGATTTTAGTATAAGAACACACATGCAATGACTCTAGTGGTTGATCCATGTGTAGTTTGTGGAAACAACACACATGCAATGACTGTAGTTGATCCATGTGTGGTTTGTGGAAAGAACACACATGCAATGACCACTGGTGGATCCATGTGTGGTTTGTGGAAAAAAGAACACACATGCAATGACTCTAGTGCTGGTTTGTGGTTTTAGTATAAGAACAAACATGCAATGACTCTAGTGGTTGATCCATGTGTGGTTTGTGGAAATAACACACATGCAATGAGTCTAGTGGTTGATCCATGTGTGGTTTGTGGAAAGAACACACATGCAATGATCACTGGTGGATCCATGTTGGTTTTAGTGTAAGAACACACATGCAATGACTCTAGTACTGGTTTGTGGTTTTAGTATAAGAACACACAGGAAATGACTCTAGTGGTTGATCCATGTGTGGTTTGTGGAAATAACACACATGCAATGACCACTGGTGGATCCATGTGTGGTTTGTGGAAAGAACACACATGCAATGACTCTAGTGGTTGATCCATGTGTGGTTTGTGGAAAGAACACAAATGCAATGACCACTAGTGGATCCATGTGTGATTTGTGGAAAATAACACACATGCAATGACTCTAGTACTGGTTTGTGGTTTTAGTATAAGAACACACATGCAATGACTCTACTGGTTGATCCATGTGTGGTTTGTGGAAATAAAACACATACAATGACTCTAGTGGTCGATCCATGTGTGGTTTGTGGAAAGAACACACATGCAATGACCACTGGTGGATCCATGTGTGGTTTGTGGAAAGAACACACATGCAATGACTCTAGTGGTTGATCCATGTGTGGTTTGTGGAAAGAACACACATGCAATGACCACTGGTGGATCCATGTGTGGTTTGTGGAAACGAACACACATGCAATGACTCTAGTGGTTGATCCATGTTTGTTTGTGGAAATAACACACATGCAATGACTCTAGTGGTTAATCCATGTGTGGTTTGTGAAAAGAACACACATGCAATGACCACTGGTGGATCCATGTGTGGTTTGTGGAAAAGAACACACATGCAATGACTCTGGTGGTTCATCCATGTTTGTTTGTGGAAATAACACACATGCAATGACTCTAGTGGTTGATCCATGTGTGGTTTGTGAAAAGAACACACATGCAATGACTCTAGTGTTGATTTTAGTATAAGAACACACATGCAATGACTCTAGTGGTTGATCCATGTGTAGTTTGTGGAAAGAACACACATGCAATGACTGTAGTTGATCCATGTGTGGTTTGTGGAAAGAACACACATGCAATGACCACTGGTGGATCCATGTGTGGTTTGTGGAAAAAAGAACACACATGCAATGAATCTAGTGCTGGTTTGTGGTTTTAGTATAAGAACAAACATGCAATGACTCTAGTGGTTGATCCATGTGTGGTTTGTGGAAAGAACACGCATGCAATGAGTGTGGTTGATCCATGTGTGGTTTGTGGAAAGAACACACATGCAATGACTGTGGTTGATCCATGTGTGGTTTGCGGAAAGAACACACATGCAATGACCACTGGTGGATCCATGTGTGGTTTGTGGAAAAGAACACACATGCAATGACCCTCACACTGGTTTGTGGTTTTAGTATAAGAACACACATGCAATGACTCTAGTGGTTTATCCAAGTGTGGTTTGTGGAAATAACACACATGCAATGAGTCTAGTGGTCGATTCATGTGTGGTTTGTGGAAAGAACGCACATGCAATGACCACTGGTGGATCCATGTTGGTTTTAGTGTAAGAACACACTTGCAATGACTCTAGTACTGGTTTGTGGTTTTAGTATAAGAACACACATGCAATGACTCTAGTGGTTGATCCATGTGTGGTTTGTGGAAATAACACACATGCAATGACCACTGGTGGATCCATGTGTGGTTTGTGGAAATAACACACATGCAATGACTCTAGTGGTTGATCCATGTGTGGTTTGTGGAAAGAAAACACATACAATGACTCTGGTTGATCCATATGTGGTATGTGGAAAGAACAGACATGCAATGACCACTGGTGGATCCATGTGTGGTATGTGGAAAAGAACACACATGCAATGACTCTAGTGCTGGATTGTGGTTTTAGTATAAGCACAAACATGCAATGACTCTAGTGGTTGATCCATGTGTGGTTTGTGGAAAGAACACACATGCAATGACTGTGGTTGATCCATGTGTGGTTTGTGGAAAGAACACACATGCAATGACCACTGGTGGATCCATGTGTGGTTTGTGGAAAAGAACACACATGCAATGACTCTAGTACTGGTTTGTGGTTTTAGTATAAGAACACACATGCAATGACTCTAGTGGTTTATCCAAGTGTGGTTTTTGGAAATAACACACATGCAATGAGTCTAGTGGTTGATCCATGTGTGGTTTGTGGAAAGAACACACATGCAATGACCACTGGTGGATGCATGTTGGTTTTAGTGTAAGAACACACATGCAATGACTCTAGTACTGGTTTGTGGTTTTAGTATAAGAACACACATGCAATGACTCTAGTGGTTGATCCATGTGTGGTTTGTGGAAATAACACACATGCAATGACCACTGGTGGATCCATGTGTGCTTTGTGGAAAGAACGCACATGCAATGACTCTAGTGGTTGATCCATGTGTGGTTTGTGGAAAGAACACAAATGCAATGACCACTAGTGGATCCAAGTGTGGTTTGTGGAAAAGAACACACATGCAATGACTCTAGTACTGGTTTGTGGTTTTAGTATAAGAACACACATGCAATGACTCTACTGGTTGATCCATGTGTGGTTTATGGAAATAAAACACATACAATGACTCTAGTGGTCGATCCATGTGTGGTTTGTGGAAAGAACACACATGCAATGACCACTGGTGGATCCATGTGTGGTTTGTGGAAAGAACACACATGCAATGACTCTAGTGGTTGGTCCATGTGTGGTTTGTGGAAAGAACACACATGCAATGACCACTGGTGGATCCATGTGTGGTTTGTGGAAACGAACACACATGCAATGCCTTTAGTGGTTGATCCATGTTTGTTTGTGGAAATAACACACATGCAATGACTCTAGTGGTTAATCCATGTGTGGTTTGTGAAAAGAACACACATGCAATGACCACTGGTGGATCCATGTGTGGTTTGTGGAAAAGAACACACATGCAATGACTCTAGTGGTTCATCCATGTTTGTTTGTGGAAATAACACACATGCAATGACTCTAGTGGTTGATCCATGTGTGGTTTGTGAAAATAACACACATGCAATGACTCTAGTGTTGATTTTAGTATAAGAACACACATGCAATGACTCTAGTGGTTGATCCATGTGTAGTTTGTGGAAACAACACACATGCAATGACTGTAGTTGATCCATGTGTGGTTTGTGGAAAGAACACACATGCAATGACCACTGGTGGATCCATGTGTGGTTTGTGGAAAAAAGAACACACATGCAATGACTCTAGTGCTGGTTTGTGGTTTTAGTATAAGAACAAACATGCAATGACTCTAGTGGTTGATCCATGTGTGGTTTGTGGAAATAACACACATGCAATGAGTCTAGTGGTTGATCCATGTGTGGTTTGTGGAAAGAACACACATGCAATGATCACTGGTGGATCCATGTTGGTTTTAGTGTAAGAACACACATGCAATGACTCTAGTACTGGTTTGTGGTTTTAGTATAAGAACACACAGGAAATGACTCTAGTGGTTGATCCATGTGTGGTTTGTGGAAATAACACACATGCAATGACCACTGGTGGATCCATGTGTGGTTTGTGGAAAGAACACACATGCAATGACTCTAGTGGTTGATCCATGTGTGGTTTGTGGAAAGAACACAAATGCAATGACCACTAGTGGATCCATGTGTGATTTGTGGAAAATAACACACATGCAATGACTCTAGTACTGGTTTGTGGTTTTAGTATAAGAACACACATGCAATGACTCTACTGGTTGATCCATGTGTGGTTTGTGGAAATAAAACACATACAATGACTCTAGTGGTCGATCCATGTGTGGTTTGTGGAAAGAACACACATGCAATGACCACTGGTGGATCCATGTGTGGTTTGTGGAAAGAACACACATGCAATGACTCTAGTGGTTGATCCATGTGTGGTTTGTGGAAAGAACACACATGCAATGACCACTGGTGGATCCATGTGTGGTTTGTGGAAACGAACACACATGCAATGACTCTAGTGGTTGATCCATGTTTGTTTGTGGAAATAACACACATGCAATGACTCTAGTGGTTAATCCATGTGTGGTTTGTGAAAAGAACACACATGCAATGACCACTGGTGGATCCATGTGTGGTTTGTGGAAAAGAACACACATGCAATGACTCTGGTGGTTCATCCATGTTTGTTTGTGGAAATAACACACATGCAATGACTCTAGTGGTTGATCCATGTGTGGTTTGTGAAAAGAACACACATGCAATGACTCTAGTGTTGATTTTAGTATAAGAACACACATGCAATGACTCTAGTGGTTGATCCATGTGTAGTTTGTGGAAAGAACACACATGCAATGACTGTAGTTGATCCATGTGTGGTTTGTGGAAAGAACACACATGCAATGACCACTGGTGGATCCATGTGTGGTTTGTGGAAAAAAGAACACACATGCAATGAATCTAGTGCTGGTTTGTGGTTTTAGTATAAGAACAAACATGCAATGACTCTAGTGGTTGATCCATGTGTGGTTTGTGGAAAGAACACGCATGCAATGAGTGTGGTTGATCCATGTGTGGTTTGTGGAAAGAACACACATGCAATGACCACTGGTGGATCCATGTGTGGTTTGTGGAAAAGAACACACATGCAATGACTCTAGTACTGGTTTGTGGTTTTATTATAAGAACACCCATGCAATGACTCTAGTGGTTGATCCATGTGTGGTTTGTGGAAATAACACACATGCAATGACTCTAGTGGTTGATCCATGCGTGGTTTGTGGAAAGAACACACATGCAATGACCACTGGTGGATCCATGTTTGTTTTAGTGTGAGAACACACATGCAATGACTCTAGTACTGGTTTGTGGTTTTAGTATAGGAACACACATGCAATGTCTTTAGTGGTTGATCCATGTGTGGTTTGTGGAAATAACACACATGCAATGACCACTATTGGATCCAAGTGTCGTTTGTGGAAAGAACACACATGCAATGACTCTAGTGGTTGCTCCATGTGTGGTTTGTGGAAAGAACACACATGAATGACCACTGGTGGATCCATGTGTGGTTTGTGGAAAAGAACACACATGCAATGACTCTAGTACTGTTTTGTGGTTTTAGTATAAGAACACACATGCAATGACTCTAGTGGTTGATCCGTGTGTGGTTTGTGGAAATGACACACATGCAATGACTCTAGTGGTTGATCCCTGTGTGGTTTGTGGAAAGAACACACATACAATGACTCTAGTTGATCCATATGTGGTCTGTGGAAAGAACACACATGCAATGACCACTAGTGGATCCATGTGTGGTATGTGGAAAAGAACACACATGCAATGACTCTAGTGCTGGATTGTGGTTTTAGTGTAAGAACAAACATGCAATGACTCTAGTGGTTGATCCATGTGTGGTTTGTGGAAAGAACACACATGCAATGACTATGGTTGATCCATGTGTGGTTTGTGGAAAGAACACACATGCAATGACCACTGGTGGATCCATGTGTGGTTTGTGGAAAAGAACACACATGCAATGACTCTCGCACTGGTTTGTGGTTTTAGTATAAGAACACACATGCAATGACTCTAGTGGTTTATCCAAGTGTGGTTTGTGGAAATAACACACATGCAATGAGTCTAGTGGTTGATTCATGTGTGGTTTGTGGAAAGAACACACATGCAATGACCACTGGTGGATCCATGTTGGTTTTAGTGTAAGAACACACATGCAATGACTCTAGTATTGGTTTGTGGTTTTAGTATAAGAACACACATGCAATGACTCTAGTGGTTGATCCATGTGTGGTTTGTGGAAATAACACACATGCAATGACCACTAGTGGATCCATGTGTGGTTTGTGGAAAGAACACACATGCAATGACTCTAGTAGTTGATCCATGTGTGGTTTGTGGAAAGAACACAAATGCAATGACCACTAGTGGATCCATGTGTGGTTTGTGGAAAAGAACACACATGCAATGACTCTAGTACTGGTTTGTGGTTTTAGTATAAGAACACACATGCAATGACTCTACTGGTTGATCCATGTGTGGTTTGTGGAAATAAAACACATACAATGACTCTAGTGGTCGATCCATGTGTGGTTTGTGGAAAGAACAAACATGCAATGACCACTGGTGGATCCATGTGTGGTTTGTGGAAAGAACAGACTCTGGTTGATCCATGTGTGGTTTGTGGAAAGAACGCACATGTAATGACCACTGGTGGATCCATGTGTGGTTTGTGGAAAAGAACACACATGCAATGACTCTAGTACTGGTTTGTGGTTTTAGTATAAGAACACACATGCAATGACTCTACTGGTTGATCCATGTGTGGTTTGTGGAAATAAAACACATACAATGACTCTAGTGGTCGATCCATGTGTGGTTTGTGGAAAGAACACACATGCAATGACCACTGGTGGATCCATGTGTGGTTTGTGGAAACAACACACATGCAATGACTCTAGTGGTTGATCCATGTGTGGTTTGTGGAAAGAACACACATGCAATGACCACTGGTGGATCCATGTGTGGTTTGTGGAAACGAACACACATGCAATGACTCTAGTGGTTGATCCATGTTTGTTTGTGGAAATAACACACATGCAATGACTCTAGTGGTTGATCCATGTGTGGTTTGTGAAAAGAACACACATGCAATGACCAGTGGTGGATCCATGTGTGGTTTGTGGAAAAGAACACACATGCAATGACTCTAGTGGTTCATCCATGTTTGTTTGTGGAAATAACACACATGCAATGACTCTAGTGGTTGATCCATGTGTGGTTTGTGAAAAGAACACACATGCAATGACTCTAGTGTTGATTTTAGTATAAGAACACACATGCAATGACTCTAGTGGTTGATCCATGTGTAGTTTGTGGAAAGAACACACATGCAATGACTGTGGTTGATCCATGTGTGGTTTGTGGAAAGAACACACATGCAATGACCACTGGTGGATCCATGTGTGGTTTGTGGAAAAAAGAACACACATGCAATGACTCTAGTGCTGGTTTGTGGTTTTAGTATAAGAACAAACATGCAATGACTCTAGTGGTTGATCCATGTGTGGTTTGTGGAAAGAACACACATGCAATGAGTGTGGTTGATCCATGTGTGGTTTTGTGGAAAGAACACACATGCAATGACCACTGGTGGATCCATGTGTGGTTTGTGGAAAAGAACACACATGCAATGACTCTAGTACTGGTTTGTGGTTTTATTATAAGAACACCCATGCAATGACTCTAGTGGTTGATCCATGTGTGGTTTGTGGAAATAACACACATGCAATGACTCTAGTGGTTGATCCATGCGTGGTTTGTGGAAAGAACACACATGCAATGACCACTGGTGGATCCATGTTTGTTTTAGTGTAAGAACACACATGCAATGACTCTAGTACTGGTTTGTGGTTTTAGTATAGGAACACACATGCTATGACTCTAGTGGTATATCCATATGTGGTTTGTGGAAATAACACACATGCAATGACCACTAGTGGATCCAAGTGTGGTTTGTAGAAAGAACACACATGCAATGACTCTAGTGGTTGATCCATGTGTGGTTTGTGGAAAGAACACACATGAATGACCACTGGTGGATCCATGTGTGGTTTGTGGAAAAGAACACACATGCAATGACTCTAGTACTGTTTTGTGGTTTTAGTACAAGAACACACGTGCAATGACTCTAGTGGTTGATCCGTGTGTGGTTTGTGGAAATAACACACATACACTGACTCTAGTGGTCGATCCATGTGTGGTTTGTGGAAAGAACACACATGCAATGACCACTGGTGGATCCATGTGTGGTTTGTGGAAAGAACACACATGAAATGACTCTAGTGGTTGATCCATGTGTGGTTTGTGGAAAGAACACACATGCAATGACCACTGGTGGATCCATGTGTGGTTTGTGGAAAAGAACACACATGCAATGAGTTTAGTGGTTGATCCATGTTTCTTTGTGGAAATAACACACATGCAATGACTCTAGTGGTTGATCCATGTGTGGTTTGTGAAAAGAACACACATGCAATGACTCTAGTGTTGATTTTAGTATAAGAACACACATGCAATGACTCTAGTGGTTGATCCATGTGTAGTTTGTGGAAAGAACACACATGCAATGACTGTGGTTGATCCATGTGTGGTTTGTGGAAAGAACACACATGCAATGACCACTGGTGGATCCATGTGTGGTTTGTGGAAAAAAGAACACACATGAAATGACTCTAGTGCTGGTTTGTGGTTTTAGTATAAGAACAAACATGCAATGACTCTAGTGGTTGATCCATGTGTGGTTTGTGGAAAGAACACACATGCAATGAGTGTGGTTGATCCATGTGTGGTTTGTGGAAAGAACACACATGCAATGACCACTGGTGGATCCATGTGTGGTTTGTGGAAAAGAACACACATGCAATGACTCTAGTACTGGTTTGTGGTTTTATTATAAGAACACCCATGCAATGACTCTAGTGGTTGATCCATGTGTGGTTTGTGGAAATAACACACATGCAATGACTCTAGTGGTTGATCCATGCGTGGTTTGTGGAAAGAACACACATGCAATGACCACTGGTGGATCCATGTTTGTTTTAGTGTAAGAACACACATGCAATGACTCTAGTACTGGTTTGTGGTTTTAGTATAGGAACACACATGCTATGACTCTAGTGGTATATCCATGTGTGGTTTGTGGAAATAACACACATGCAATGACCACTAGTGGATCCAAGTGTGGTTTGTGGAAAGAACACACATGCAATGACTCTAGTGGTTGATCCATGTGTGGTTTGTGGAAAGAACACACATGAATGACCACTGGTGGATCCATGTGTGGTTTGTGGAAAAGAACACACATGCAATGACTCTAGTACTGTTTTGTGGTTTTAGTACAAGAACACACGTGCAATGACTCTAGTGGTTGATCCGTGTGTGGTTTGTGGAAATAACACACATACACTGACTCTAGTGGTCGATCCATGTGTGGTTTGTGGAAAGAACACACATGCAATGACCACTGGTGGATCCATGTGTGGTTTGTGGAAAGAACACACATGCAATGACTCTAGTGGTTGATCCATGTGTGGTTTATGGAAAGAACACACATGCAATGACCACTGGTGGATCCATGTGTGGTTTGTGGAAAAGAACACACATGCAATGAGTTTAGTGGTTGATCCATGTTTCTTTGTGGAAATAACACACATGCAATGACTCCAGTGGTTGATCCATGTGTGGTTTATGAAAAGAACACACATGCAATGACTCTGGTTGATCCATGTGTGGTTTGTAGAAATAACACACATGCAATGACTTTAGTGGTTGATCCACGTGTGGTTTGTGGAAAGAACACACATGCAATAACCACTGGTGGATCCATGTGTGGTTTGTGGAAAAGAACACACATGCAATGACTCTAGTGGTTGATCCATGTCTGTTTGTGGAAATAACACACGTGCAATGAATCTAGTGGTTGATCCATGTGTGGTTTGTGAAAAGAACACACATGCAATGACTCAAGTGTTGGTTTTAGTATAAGAACAAACATGCAATGACTCTAGTGGTTGATCCATGTGTGGTTTGTGGAAAGAACACACATGCAATGACTAGTGGTTGATCCATATGTGGTTTGTGGAAAGAACACACATGCAATGACCACTGGTGGATCCATGTGTGGTTTGTGGAAAAGAACACACATGCAACGACTCTAGTACTGGTTTGTGGTTTTAGTATAAGAACACACATGCAATGACTCTAGTGGTTGATCCATGTGTGGTTTGAGGAAATAACACATATGCAATGACTCTAGTGGTTGATCCATGTGTGGTTTGTGGAAAGAACACACATGCAATGACCACTAGTGGATCCATGTGTGGTTTGTGGAAAAGAACACACATGCAATGACTCTAGTGGTTGATCCATGTTTGTTTGTGGAAATAACACACATGCAATGACTCTAGTGGTCGATCCATGTGTGGTTTGTGAAAATAACACACCTGCAATGACTCTAGTGTTGGTTTTAGTATAAGAACACACATGCAATGACTCTAGTGGTTGATCCATGTGTGGTTTGTGGAAATAACACATATGCAATGAGTGTGGTTGATCCATGTGTGGTTTGTGGAAAGAACACACATGCAATGACCACTGGTGGATCCATGTGTGGTTTGTGGAAAAGAACACACATGCAATGACTCTAGTACTGGTTTGTGGTTTTATTATAAGAACACCCATGCAATGACTCTAGTGGTTGATCCATGTGTGGTTTGTGGAAATAACACACATGCAATGACTCTAGTGGTTGATCCATGCGTGGTTTGTGGAAAGAACACACATGCAATGACCACTAGTGGATCCATGTTTGTTTTAGTGTAAGAACACACATGCAATGACTCTAGTACTGGTTTGTGGTTTTAGTATAGGAACACACATGCTATGACTCTAGTGGTATATCCATATGTGGTTTGTGGAAATAACACACATGCAATGACCACTAGTGGATCCAAGTGTGGTTTGTAGAAAGAACACACATGCAATGACTCTAGTGGTTGATCCATGTGTGGTTTGTGGAAAGAACACACATGAATGACCACTGGTGGATCCATGTGTGGTTTGTGGAAAAGAACACACATGCAATGACTCTAGTACTGTTTTGTGGTTTTAGTACAAGAACACACGTGCAATGACTCTAGTGGTTGATCCGTGTGTGGTTTGTGGAAATAACACACATACACTGACTCTAGTGGTCGATCCATGTGTGGTTTGTGGAAAGAACACACATGCAATGACCACTGGTGGATCCATGTGTGGTTTGTGGAAAGAACACACATGAAATGACTCTAGTGGTTGATCCATGTGTGGTTTGTGGAAAGAACACACATGCAATGACCACTGGTGGATCCATGTGTGGTTTGTGGAAAAGAACACACATGCAATGAGTTTAGTGGTTGATCCATGTTTCTTTGTGGAAATAACACACATGCAATGACTCTAGTGATTGATCCATGTGTGGTTTGTGAAAAGAACACACATGCAATGACTCTAGTGTTGATTTTAGTATAAGAACACACATGCAATGACTCTAGTGGTTGATCCATGTGTAGTTTGTGGAAAGAACACACATGCAATGACTGTGGTTGATCCATGTGTGGTTTGTGGAAAGAACACACATGCAATGACCACTGGTGGATCCATGTGTGGTTTGTGGAAAAAAGAACACACATGAAATGACTCTAGTGCTGGTTTGTGGTTTTAGTATAAGAACAAACATGCAATGACTCTAGTGGTTGATCCATGTGTGGTTTGTGGAAAGAACACACATGCAATGAGTGTGGTTGATCCATGTGTGGTTTGTGGAAAGAACACACATGCAATGACCACTGGTGGATCCATGTGTGGTTTGTGGAAAAGAACACACATGCAATGACTCTAGTACTGGTTTGTGGTTTTATTATAAGAACACCCATGCAATGACTCTAGTGGTTGATCCATGTGTGGTTTGTGGAAATAACACACATGCAATGACTCTAGTGGTTGATCCATGCGTGGTTTGTGGAAAGAACACACATGCAATGACCACTGGTGGATCCATGTTTGTTTTAGTGTAAGAACACACATGCAATGACTCTAGTACTGGTTTGTGGTTTTAGTATAGGAACACACATGCTATGACTCTAGTGGTATATCCATGTGTGGTTTGTGGAAATAACACACATGCAATGACCACTAGTGGATCCAAGTGTGGTTTGTGGAAAGAACACACATGCAATGACTCTAGTGGTTGATCCATGTGTGGTTTGTGGAAAGAACACACATGAATGACCACTGGTGGATCCATGTGTGGTTTGTGGAAAAGAACACACATGCAATGACTCTAGTACTGTTTTGTGGTTTTAGTACAAGAACACACGTGCAATGACTCTAGTGGTTGATCCGTGTGTGGTTTGTGGAAATAACACACATACACTGACTCTAGTGGTCGATCCATGTGTGGTTTGTGGAAAGAACACACATGCAATGACCACTGGTGGATCCATGTGTGGTTTGTGGAAAGAACACACATGCAATGACTCTAGTGGTTGATCCATGTGTGGTTTATGGAAAGAACACACATGCAATGACCACTGGTGGATCCATGTGTGGTTTGTGGAAAAGAACACACATGCAATGAGTTTAGTGGTTGATCCATGTTTCTTTGTGGAAATAACACACATGCAATGACTCCAGTGGTTGATCCATGTGTGGTTTATGAAAAGAACACACATGCAATGACTCTGGTTGATCCATGTGTGGTTTGTAGAAATAACACACATGCAATGACTTTAGTGGTTGATCCACGTGTGGTTTGTGGAAAGAACACACATGCAATAACCACTGGTGGATCCATGTGTGGTTTGTGGAAAAGAACACACATGCAATGACTCTAGTGGTTGATCCATGTCTGTTTGTGGAAATAACACACGTGCAATGAATCTAGTGGTTGATCCATGTGTGGTTTGTGAAAAGAACACACATGCAATGACTCAAGTGTTGGTTTTAGTATAAGAACAAACATGCAATGACTCTAGTGGTTGATCCATGTGTGGTTTGTGGAAAGAACACACATGCAATGACTAGTGGTTGATCCATATGTGGTTTGTGGAAAGAACACACATGCAATGACCACTGGTGGATCCATGTGTGGTTTGTGGAAAAGAACACACATGCAACGACTCTAGTACTGGTTTGTGGTTTTAGTATAAGAACACACATGCAATGACTCTAGTGGTTGATCCATGTGTGGTTTGAGGAAATAACACATATGCAATGACTCTAGTGGTTGATCCATGTGTGGTTTGTGGAAAGAACACACATGCAATGACCACTAGTGGATCCATGTGTGGTTTGTGGAAAAGAACACACATGCAATGACTCTAGTGGTTGATCCATGTTTGTTTGTGGAAATAACACACATGCAATGACTCTAGTGGTCGATCCATGTGTGGTTTGTGAAAATAACACACCTGCAATGACTCTAGTGTTGGTTTTAGTATAAGAACACACATGCAATGACTCTAGTGGTTGATCCATGTGTGGTTTGTGGAAATAACACATATGCAATGAGTGTGGTTGATCCATGTGTGGTTTGTGGAAAGAACACACATGCAATGACCACTGGTGGATCCATGTGTGGTTTGTGGAAAAGAACACACATGCAATGACTCTAGTACTGGTTTGTGGTTTTATTATAAGAACACCCATGCAATGACTCTAGTGGTTGATCCATGTGTGGTTTGTGGAAATAACACACATGCAATGACTCTAGTGGTTGATCCATGCGTGGTTTGTGGAAAGAACACACATGCAATGACCACTAGTGGATCCATGTTTGTTTTAGTGTAAGAACACACATGCAATGACTCTAGTACTGGTTTGTGGTTTTAGTATAGGAACACACATGCTATGACTCTAGTGGTATATCCATGTGTGGTTTGTGGAAATAACACACATGCAATGACCACTAGTGGATCCAAGTGTGGTTTGTGGAAAGAACACACATGCAATGACTCTAGTGGTTGATCCATGTGTGGTTTGTGGAAAGAACACACATGAATGACCACTGGTGGATCCATGTGTGGTTTGTGGAAAAGAACACACATGCAATGACTCTAGTACTGTTTTGTGGTTTTAGTACAAGAACACACGTGCAATGACTCTAGTGGTTGATCCGTGTGTGGTTTGTGGAAATAACACACATACACTGACTCTAGTGGTCGATCCATGTGTGGTTTGTGGAAAGAACACACATGCAATGACCACTGGTGGATCCATGTGTGGTTTGTGGAAAGAACACACATGCAATGACTCTAGTGGTTGATCCATGTGTGGTTTATGGAAAGAACACACATGCAATGACCACTGGTGGATCCATGTGTGGTTTGTGGAAAAGAACACACATGCAATGAGTTTAGTGGTTGATCCATGTTTCTTTGTGGAAATAACACACATGCAATGACTCCAGTGGTTGATCCATGTGTGGTTTATGAAAAGAACACACATGCAATGACTCTGGTTGATCCATGTGTGGTTTGTAGAAATAACACACATGCAATGACTTTAGTGGTTGATCCACGTGTGGTTTGTGGAAAGAACACACATGCAATAACCACTGGTGGATCCATGTGTGGTTTGTGGAAAAGAACACACATGCAATGACTCTAGTGGTTGATCCATGTCTGTTTGTGGAAATAACACACGTGCAATGAATCTAGTGGTTGATCCATGTGTGGTTTGTGAAAAGAACACACATGCAATGACTCAAGTGTTGGTTTTAGTATAAGAACAAACATGCAATGACTCTAGTGGTTGATCCATGTGTGGTTTGTGGAAAGAACACACATGCAATGACTAGTGGTTGATCCATATGTTGTTTGTGGAAAGAACACACATGCAATGACCACTGGTGGATCCATGTGTGGTTTGTGGAAAAGAACACACATGCAACGACTCTAGTACTGGTTTGTGGTTTTAGTATAAGAACACACATGCAATGACTCTAGTGGTTGATCCATGTGTGGTTTGAGGAAATAACGCATATGCAATGACTCTAGTGGTTGATCCATGTGTGGTTTGTGGAAAGAACACACATGCAATGACCACTAGTGGATCCATGTGTGGTTTGTGGAAAAGAACACACATGCAATGACTCTAGTGGTTGATCCATGTTTGTTTGTGGAAATAACACACATGCAATGACTCTAGTGGTCGATCCATGTGTGGTTTGTGAAAATAACACACCTGCAATGACTCTAGTGTTGGTTTTAGTATAAGAACACACATGCAATGACTCTAGTGGTTGATCCATGTGTGGTTTGTGGAAATAACACATATGCAATGACTCTAGTGGTTGATCCATGTGTGGTTTATAGAAATAACACACATGCAATGACTCTAGTGGTTGATCCACGTGTGGTTTGTGGAAAGAACACACATGCAATGACCACTGGTGGATCCATGTGTGGTTTGTGGAAAAGAACACACATGCAATGACTCTAGTGGTTGATCCATGTTGGTTTGTGGAAATTACACACATGCAATGACTCTAGTGGTTGATCCATGTGTGGTTTGTGAAAAGAACACACATGCAATGACTCTGGTTGATCCATGTGTGGTTTGTAGAAATAACACACATGCAATGACTCTAGTGGTTGATCCACGTGTGGTTTGTGGAAAGAACACACATGCAATGACCACTAGTGGATCCATGTGTGGTTTGTAGAAAAGAACACACATGCAATGACTCTAGTGGTTGATCCATGTTTGTTTGTGGAAATAACACACATGCAATGACTCTAGTGGTTGATCCATGTGTGGTTTGTGAAAAGAACACACATGCAATGACTCTAGTGTTGGTTTTAGTATAAGAACACACATGCAATGACTCTAATGGTTGATCCATGTGTGGTTTGTGGAAATGACAAACATGCAATGACTAGTGGTTGATCCATATGTTGTTTGTGGAAAGAACACACATGCAATGACCACTAGTGGATCCATATGTGGTTTGTGGAAAAGAACACAAATGCAATGGCTCTAGTGCTGGTTTGTGGTTTTAGTATAAGAACAAACATGCAATGACTCTAGTGGTTGATCCATGTGTGGTTTGTGGAAAGAACACACATGCAATGACCCTGGTTGATCCATGTGTGGTTTGTGGAAAGAACACACATGCAATGACCACTGGTGGATCCATGTGTGGTTTGTGGAAAAGAACACACATGCAACGACTCTAGTACTGGTTTGTGGTTTTAGTATAAGAACACACATGCAATGACTCTAGTGGTTGATCCATGTGTGGTTTGAGGAAATAACACACATGCAATGACTCTAGTGGTTGATCCATGTGTGGTTTGTGGAAAGAACACACATGCAATGACCATTGGTGGATCCATGTGTGGTTTGTGGAAAAGAACACACATTCAATGACTCTAGTACTGGTTTGTGGTTTTAGTATAAGAACACACATGCAATGACTCCAGTGGTTTATCCAAGTGTGGTTTGTGGAAATAACACACATGCAATGAATCTAGTGGTTGATCCATGTGTGGTTTGTGGAAAGAACACACATGCAATGACCACTGGTGGATCCATGTTGGTTTTAGTGTAAGAACACACATGCAATGACTCTAGTACTGGTTTGTGGTTTTAGTATAAGAACACACATGCAATGACTCTAGTGGTTGATCCATGTGTGGTTTGTGGAAATAACACACATGCAATGACCACTGGTGGATCCATGTGTGGTTTGTGGAAAGAACACACATGCAATGACTCTAGTGGTTGATCCATGTGTGGTTCGTGGAAAGAACACACATGCAATGACCACTGGTGGATCCATGTGTGGTTTGTGGAAAAGAACACACATGCAACGACTCTAGTACTGGTTTGTGGTTTTAGTATAATAACACACATGCAATGACTCTAGTGGTTTGTGGAAATAACACACATACAATGACTCTAGTGGTTGATCCATGTGTGGTTTGTGGAAAGAACACAGATGCAATGACCACTGGTGGATCCATGTGTGGTTTGTGGAAAGAACACACATGCAATGACTCTAGTGGTTGATCCATGTGTGGTTTGTGGAAAGAACACACATGCAATGACCACTGGTGGATCCATGTGTGGTTTGTGGAAATGAACACACATGCAATGACTCTAGTGGTTGATCCGTGTTTGTTTGTGGAAATAACACACATGCAATGACTCTAGTGGTTGATCCATGTGTGGTTTGTGAAAAGAACACACATGCAATGACCACTGGTGGATCCATGTGTGGTTTGTGGAAAAGAACACACATGCAATGACTCTAGTGGTTCATCCATGTTTGTTTGTGGAAATAACACACATGCAATGACTCTAGTGGTTGATCCATGTGTGGTTTGTGAAAAGAACACACATGCAATGACTCTAGTGTTGATTTTAGTATAAGAACACACATGCAATGACTCTAGTGGTTGATCCATGTGTAGTTTGTGGAAATAACACACATGCAATGACTGTGGTTGATCCATGTGTGGTTTGTGGAAAGAACACACATGCAATGACCACTGGTGGATCCATGTGTGGTTTGTGGAAAAAAGAACACACATGCAATGACTCTAGTGCTGGTTTGTGGTTTTAGTATAAGAACAAACATGCAATGACTCTAGTGGTTGATCCATGTGTGGTTTGTGGAAAGAACACACATGCAATGAGTGTGGTTGATCCATGTGTGGTTTGTGGAAATAACACACATGCAATGACCACTGGTGGATCCATGTGTGGTTTGTGGAAAAGAACACACATGCAATGACTCTAGTACTGGTTTGTGGTTTTATTATAAGAACACCCATGCAATGACTCTAGTGGTTGATCCATGTGTGGTTTGTGGAAAGAAGGAATGAGTAATGAGATGAAGGATGGACTAAAGCTCAAGCTTGGGGATCCCACGCGTGTCACCCCAAGAAATATCCAAGAAGTACAAGCGTCAAAGATTGGGGATTCCCAAGGCATCCCCTTCTTCATCAATAAAAATCCCAGGTTTCGTCCAAACGCTTCATTTTTATTGCTTCATGCACAGTTGTGTTGTTTTTGGAGCGTCTTCTTTTTCGTTTTCGTTTTGGTTTTTAGTTTGCTTGGTTTGCTTAGTTTTCTGAATAAATTGGTTGGGCCCCCTCTTTCATACATTGGTTTGCAATTAGTTTGGTTTGGTTTGGAAAAGAGTAGGAAAGCTCATGCTTAAGTGGTAAAGAGAGTTTGTTTTTGATTGTGGCCTATGCTTTGTCATGTCATGCTTGATATTGTTCTGGCTTTATGCTTAGTATTCTTTGCTGTAGCATGACTTGTTATAAACAATTGAGATTGCTTAATGTGCCTTGGATGAATCATGTGTTGTTTTAGCATATTAAAGCATAGTATAGTGGTATTCTCCTTTGATGCTTTATTTGGGTTGACTTGGCACATGCTCACACCATGTTATGACTATCCCAAGTCACCATTAGCCTTTATGATCCTTTAGTTTTCAACTTGTAGTATCACTTTATGCTTTGATCAATGATGTTTTGTCGCTCTGCATGATTGTGGCCATTATTGCTCTCTTAGTTTGTTGCTCCCAGTCTTTTGCTAGCCTCCACAACCAAGTATGAGTTCCACTCATGCATCCAACTCCCTAAACCAAGTTATTCCAAAGAGTCCACCATACCTACCTACTAGCTTATGCTATTCCAAGTATATTCATGCTTTTGTTTACCTTCCAAATTAAAATTGTTATGAGAAAACTAGTGATTAAAGCTCTCACGAACTTGATGGCACACTTTACTTTACTTTCCCTCAATAAACTTGAACCATTGTGTCTTCTATGTTGTATATGCTTGCACTTATTTGTTGGGAATTAGCAGAACCATGCTTTCATGGGGAACACTTTCAACATTGCACTTGGTACTTGTACCTAGTTGATATCATGCTCTTTTGTATATGGATGTTGTCGGTGTGAAATGAAAGGGGAGCTTGTAAGTCCATGGAGTTATGTATATGTGTTAGAGAAACGCCTGGGACGCTGGTTTAATCCATGCTGACATGGTGGAAACCTGCAGCGTAACCATAATGATATCTATGAAGCATTCTTCTTATAAAAAAAGAGAGATAGCTATTGAGAAAAAGAAAAAAAAGAGATTTATGAAAAGAGGAAAGAGAGAAAAAAGCACCATTTTCCCATGGTAAATAAGAAGATTGCTGAGATACTCATTGTCTGCTTGCCTTGTCATTTTGATATGGGGATTCTTTCGTATCATCGGGCAAGGGGTACACTTTTGGCGGTTCTCTATGATACGCACATACTTACGATGACAAGAACTTACCGGTAACTAAAGTTGAGTAGCATGAGGAGCGGCCCTCGTACTAAAGGGACTTGGGATTTTCAGTTTATAGTCTATCAAGCATATAACTTAGATTGGACCTCACTTTCACCTTAACCACATTAAAGATGCTTATGATAGGGGCAATGAGAGCTCAAAGCTAATGAGTACCATACTTTCAGCATTTGGAAGCCTTTCAAAATTATTCAAAACCTTTTCTTCTACTTGTTGAGTCTCCACATATTCTATGAGCACTTTCTTGAGAGCATAGTGGCCATTCTTAGTTCTATGTGCATTGTCCCAAGACTTGTTGATTGATGCATACCTTGATATTGCTTGTTTTAAACTATTTTGTATCTAGTCACTCTTGTAAACTTTGAAGGTGTCCTTTGCATTTATGTTTGCTACTCTACGAGGGACAAGCTGAATGCCACTATGCTATGTTTTCTTTATGTGAAACAAACAAACGTCTTGCAAAGCATTGTTATTCATGAATCTTTTGTTTGTGCCTTTTCATGTTGCAACTTAGTTGCTATGTCTTATTGCTAGAACTTTGTCTTTCATGTTATGATTGAAGTTCTATGATCCCAGTTTTGAATGTTTTACAAAAGCTTTGATCAAGTTTATGATGGTGCATGTCACCTCAAAAATTATTCTTTCTTTTTTATCACTTACCTACTCGAGGACGAGCAGGAGTTAAGCTTGGGGATGTTGATACATTGCAAATGTATCTATAATTTTTGATGCTCCATGCTTGGTTTTATCCACTTACTTGTGTTTTGTCCACACTTTGGAGTACTTTTCTTATGATTTCTTGGACTAACCTATTAACAAGAGCCACAGTGCCAGCTGCCTGTTTTCTGCTATTTTTGGTTCCAAGAAAGTCAGAAAATGAATATTCTCGGAATTGGACGGGACAAAAGCCAAAGTGCCTATTTTTCTAGAAGACTCCAGGAGCCAAAATACGAGACAGAGGAGGGCCAGGGGCTGGCCACACCCCCCAGGCGCGGGCTGGGCCTGACCGCGCCAAGGCATGTTGTGGTGGTCCCAGACACCCCCTCGGTCTCCCTCTTCGCCTATAAGAAGCCTTCTGACCTAAAAACTCTGGGGGTTCGACGTTTTTCCACGAATAGTTCGGTTGTGCCGCCGCCACCGAAGGGGAGATTCGGGGGACAGAAAGTCTCTGTTCCGGCACCCTGCCGGGACGGGGAAGTGACCCCGGAGCCATCTCCATCGATCTCCATCATCATCTTCATCGACCATCCATGTTTCCCCATCTATGAGTGAGTAATCCCCCGCTGTAGGCTATGGGGATGGTAGGGATTGGATGAGATCGTTCATGTAATGGCATCAGATTGTTTGGGCATGGTGCCTAGTATCTCTTATTAGTGCTTTATGACTTTGTTGCGACTTGTTGTGCTTAATGCTTGTCACTAGGGCCCGAGTGCCATGACTTCAGATCTGAAATTATTATTGATTCATTTTGATAGTATTGTTCTTGGTCTTATCTACAAGTTGTATACACACGTCGTTGTCCGGAACCTATGGCCCCGAAGTGATAGAAATCGGGATAACCGGAAGGGAAAGGCTTTGATGTGAGGATCACATGTGTTCACGGAGTGTTAATACTTTGCTTCGGTGCTCTATTAAAAGGAGCACCTTAATTGCTAGTAGTTCCCTAGAGGCCCCGCTACAAACGGGCTGGCAGGACAAAAGATGTTGTGCAAGTTCTCATTGTGAGCACGTATGACTATATATGGAACACATGCCTAGGATTGTCTAGTACTTGGGTGCTTTATCTTATTTATCTGCAATTTCCCTATGTTCTGATTGCTATGTGAATTGTCTTGTCCATGCAACGCCCGTCCATCCATCCCTATGCCTATCGCACTCGAATCCCACTATTTACTGCTTTTGTTACTACTGTCTTTGCTTTACTACTGCTGTTACTCTACTATTCCTACTACAAAACTGTTGCTACTGATAAACTGTTGTGAGCAAGATTGTTTCCAGGTGCATCTGAATTGACAACTCAGTTGTTAAGGCTTATAAATATTCTTTGGCTCCCCTTGTGTCGAATCAATAAATTGGGTTTCACTTCCCTCGAAAATACTGCTATACACCCCCTATACTTGTGGGTCATCACATATGTGTTCTTTTACTAAAGCACATGGATCCACTAGTGACATTTCATGTGTGTTCTTTTCCTAAACCACATAGATCCACTAGAGTCAGTGAATGTGTGTTGTTTTCCTCATCCACATTGATCCAATGGTGACATTGCATGTGTGTTCTTTTCCTAAACCACATTGATCCACTTGTGACATTACATGTGTGTTATTTTCCTAAACCACATTGATCGACTAGAGTCATTGTATGTGTGTTCTATTCCTAAATCACATTGATCCACTAGAGTCACTTCATGTGTGTTCTTTTCCTGAACCACATGGATTAACTAGAGTCATTGCATGTGTGTTTTCCTAAACCACATTGATCCACTGGTGACATTGCATGTGTGTTCTTTTCCTAAACCACATTGATCCACTAGAGTCATTGCATGTGTGTTCTTTTCCTAAACCACATGGATCCACTGGTGACATTCCATGTGTGTTGTTTTCCTAAACCACATTGATACACTAGAGTCACTGCATGTATTTTTTTTCTTAAACCACATTGATCCACTACAGTCACTTCATGTGTTTTTTCCTAAACCACATTGATCCACTAGAGTCACTACACGTGTGTTCTTTTCCTAAACCATAATATCTAGTGGAGTCATTGCATGTGTGTTCTTTTCCAAAACCACATTGAACCACTAGAGTCACTACATGTGTGTTCTTTTCCTAAACCACATGGATCCACTAGAGTCACTATATGTCTATTATTTTCCTAGACCACACTGATCCACTAGAATCACTACATGTGTGTTCTTTTCCTAAACAACATGGATCCACTAGAGTCATTGCATGAGTGTTCTTTTCCTAGACCGCACGGATCCACTAGTCACATTGCATTTGGGTCAGTTTCCTAAACCACATAGATACACCAGAGTCACTACATGTGTGTTCTTTTCCTAAACCACATTTATCCAATGGTGTCATTGCATGTGTATTCTTTTCCGAAACCACATTGATCCACTTGTGACATTGCGTGTGTGTTCCTTTCCTAAACCACATTGATCCACTAGAGTCACTGCATGTGTGTTCTATTCCTAAATAACATTGATCCACTAGAGTCACTGCGTCTGTGTTCTTTTCCTAAACCACATGGATCCACTAGAGTCATTGCGTGTGTGTTTTCCTAAACCACATTGATCCACTAGAATCACTACATGTGTGTTATTTTCCTAAACCACATTGATCCACTAGAGTCATTACATGTGTGTTCTTTTCCTAAACCACATGGATCCACTGGTGACATTCCATGTGTGTTGTTTTCCTAAACCACATTGATCCACTAGAGTCACTTCATGTGTTTTCTTTTCCTAAACCAGATTGATCCACTAGAGTCATGAAACATTGCAAATGTATCTATAATTTTTGATGTTTCATGCTTGGTTTTATCTACTTTCTTGTGTTTTGTCCACACTTTGGAGTACTTTTCATACGATTTCTTGGACTAACCTATTAACAAGAGCCACAAAGCCAGCTGCCTGTTTTCTGCTATTTTTGATTCCAGGAAAGTCAGAAAATGAATATTCTCGGAACTGGACGGGACAAAAGCCAAAGTCATTAATTTACCGAGGGACACCTAGAGCCAGAATACGAGAGGGAGAGGAGCTGGGGCCCGAGCACACCACCTGGCCACGCGGATAGGCCTGGCTCGCGCTAGGGGGTGGTCTGGCCGCCCCAGGCACCCCCTCGGCCTCTCCTTCCTCCTATATATTTGCCCCTGATACGTAAACCCTAAGTACCCGATCAAACATCCATGAAAGAGTCTTTAGCCGCCGTCATCTCCATCCCTAGATTAGGAGGGATCCGAAGCTCTTCTCGGCACCCTGTCGGAGAGGGGAATTCACCCAGGAGGCCTTCTTCACCACCATGCAAGCCTCCGGTGTGATACGTGAGTAGTTCATCTCTGCACTACGAGTCCATGTAGAAGCTAGATGGCTGGTTCTCCTCCTTTGTGCGATCATGTTTAGATCTTGTGAGCTCCGTTCATGATCAAGATCATCTATTTGTAATTCTGCATGTTGTGTTTGCGGGGATCCGATGGATATTGATATGCTATTTTAGATTGATTATTGATTCTATCATGTCTTTGTTATTTGTGATCTTGCATGCTTTCCATTGTTAGTAGCTATCTTGGCCAAGTAGATGCTAGCAACTCCAAGAGTTAGTATTTATGCTCGATAGTGGGTTCATGCCTATGGTAATCTGGGGAAGTGACAGAAATCTCTAAGGTACTAGATGTGTTGTTGGTACTAGGGAGAAAACAACAATCCTTTGTTCATAGAACAATCGTATTGTTTACTTTACACGCAACTCTTAATGCAATTATCCGTTGCTTGCAACTTAATACTGGAGGGGGTTCGGATGATAACCTGAAGGTGAATTATTAGTCATAGATGCTGTTGGATGGCAGTCTATGTATAATGTTGTAATGCCCAATCAAATCTCAAAGGAGTGAAGATGATTAGTATATGCTTGTATGCTTTCTCGATGTTTGTCAATTGCCCCGCTGTAATTTGTTCACCCAGCATGTTATCTATCTTAAGGAGAGCCACCTCTAGTGAACTATGGACCCCGGTCTTTTCTTTTACTTTCAATCTACAATCAACTGTTTACTGCTTTGTGTTTACTTTCTGCAAACTATTACTTTCTTCCATACGATACGTCTAATCCTTTGTTTTCAGCAAAACAGGTGAGATTGATAACCTCATCGCAAGTTGGGGACAGAGTTCTGTGGTTGTGTTGTGCAGGTCTCCACGTTGCTACTAACACCGGTAGTGCGCCCTGCCAAGGCTCAGCTAGCAACACATTTGGGGTGTTTCCTTGCCCCTACTGGATTGACAACCTTGGTTTCATACCGAGGGAAAACTTGATGCTGTGCTAACCATACCTTCCTCTTGGGGTTCCCCAACGAGCTCAATATATTTTGGGCCATCAAGTCACTCCATGTGTGTTCTTGTCCTAAACCACATGGATCCACTAGAGTCACTTCATGTGTTTTCTTTTCCTAAACCACATTGATTCACTAGAGTCACTGCATGTATGTTATTTTCCTAAACCACATTGATCCACTACAGAGTCACTACATGTGTGTTCTTTTCCAGATGCCGTTGATCAAGTGGAGTCAGTGCATGTGTGTTCTTTTCATAAACCACAATGATCCACTAGAGTCACTACATGTGTGTTCTTTTCCTAAAACACATGGATCCACTAGATTCACTACATGTGTGTTATTTTCCTAAACCACATTGATCCACTAGTGACATTGCATTTGTGATCTATTCCTAAGCAACATGGATCCACTAGTCAGTGCATGTGTGTTCTTTTCCTAAACCACATTAATCCAATGGTGACATTGCATGTGTGTTCTTTTTCCTAAACCACATTAATCCACTTGTGACATTGCATGTGTGTTCTTTTCCTAAACCACATTGATCCACAAGAGTCACTTCATGTGTGTCATATTCGTAAATCATATTGATCCACTAGAGTCACTGCATGTGTGTTGTTTTCCTAAACCACATGGATCAACTAGAGTCATTGTGTGTGTGTTTTCCTAAACCAGATTGATCCACTAGTGACATTGCATGTGCGTTCTTTTCCTAAACAAACATTTATCCACTAGAGTCATTACATGTGTGTTCTTTTCCTAAACCACATGGATCCACTGGTGACATTCCATGTGTGTTGTTTTTCTAAACCACATTGACCGACTAGAGTCACTGCATGTGTTTTCTTTTCCTATACCAGATTGATCCACTAGAGTCACTACATGTGTGTTATTTTCCTAAACCACATGGATCCACTAGAGTCACTACAGGTGTGTTCTTTTCCTAAACCACATGGATCCCCTAGTGACAGTGCTTGTGTGTTCTTTTCCTAAACCACATTGATCCACCATAGTCACTACAAGTGTGTTCTTTTCCTAAACCACATTGATCCACAGGAGTCATTGCATGTTTGTCCTTTTCCTAAACCACATTGATCCACTAGAGTCACTACATGTGTGTTCTTTTCCTAAACCACATTGATCCACTGGAGTCACTTCATGTGTGTTCTTTTCCTAATCTACATTGATACACTAGAGTCATTGCATGTGTGTTTTTTTCCTAAATGACATCGATCCACTATAATCATTGCATGTGTGTTCTTTTCCTAAACCACATTGACCCACTAGAGTCACTTCATGTGTGTTCTTTTCCTAAACCACATTGATCCACTGGAGTCATTACATGTGTGTCCTTTTCCTAAACCACATTGATCCACTAGAGTCACTGCATGTGTGTTCTTTTCCTAAACCACATGGATCCACTTGAGTCACTACATGTGTGTTATTTTCTTGAACCACATTGATCCACTAGAGTCATTGCATGTGTGTTCTTTTCCTAAACCACATTGATCCACTGGAGTCACTTCATGTGTGTTCTTTTCCTAATCCACATTGATCCACTAGAGTCATTGAATGTGTGTTTTTTCCTAAATGACATTGATCCACTATAATCATTGCATGTCTGTTCTTTTCCTAAACCACATTGACCCACTGGAGTCACTTCATGTGTGTTCTTTTCCTAAACCACATTGATCCACTAGAGTCATTACATGTGTGTTATTTTCCTAGACCACATTGATCTACTGGAGTCATTGCATGTGTGTTCTTTTCCTAAATCATATTGATCCACTGAAGTCACTACATGTGTGTTCTTTTCAGAAACCACATTGATCACTAGTGTCATTGCATGTGTGTTCTTTTCCTAAACAACATTGATCCACTAGAGTCACTACATGTGTGTTCTTTTCCTAAACCACATGGTTCCACTAGTGACATTGCATGTGTGTACTTTTCCTAAACCACATTGATCCACTAGAGTCACTTCATGTGTGTTCTTTTCCTAAACCACATGGATCCACTCGAGTCACTTCATGTGTGTTCTTTTACTAAACCACATTGATCCACTAGAGTCACTGCATATGTGTGTTCTTTTCCTAAACCACATGGATCCACTAGAGTCATTGCGTGTGTGTTTTCCTAAACCACATTGATCCAGTAGTGACATTACATGTGTGTTCTTTTCCTAAACAACATTTATCCACTAGAGTCATTACATTTGTGTTCTTTTCCTAAACCACATGTATCCACTGGTGACATTCCATGTGTGTTGGTTTTCTAAACCACATTGATCGACTAGAGTCACTTCATGTGTTTTCTTTTCCTATACCAGATTGATCCACTAGAGTCACTACATGTGTGTTGTTTTCCTAAACCACATGGATCCACTAGAGTCGCTACAGGTGTGTTCTTTTCCTAAACCACATGGATCCCCTAGTGACATTGCTTGTGTGTTCTTTTCCTAAACCACATGTATCCCGTAGTGACATTGCTTGTGTATTCTTTTCCTAAACCACATTGATCCACCATAGTCACTACATGTGTGTTCTTTTCCTAAAACACATGGATCCCCTAGTGACATTGCTTGTGTGTTCTTTTCATAAACCACATTGATCCACCATAGTCACTACATGTGTGTTCTTTTCCTAAACCACATTGATCCACAGGAGTCATTGCATGTGTGTTCTTTTCCTAAACCACATTGATCCACTAGAGTCACTGCATGTGTGTTCTTTTCCTAAACCACATTGATCCACTGGAGTCACTTCATGTGTGTTATTTTCCTAAACCACATTGATCCACTAGGGTCCTTGCATGTGTGTTCTTTTCCTAAACCACATTGATCCAATGGAGTCACTGCATGTGTGTTCTTTTCCTAATCCACATTGATCCACTAGAGTCACTGCATGTGTTTTTTTCCTAAACAACATTGATCCACTACAATCATTGCATGTGTGTTCTTTTCCTAAACCACATTGACCCACTGGAGTCACTTCATGTGTGTTCTTTTCCTAAACCACATTGATCCAGTGGAGTCATTACATGTGTGTTATTTTCCTAGACCACATTGATCCACTAGAGTCATTGCATGTGTGTTCTTTTCCTAAACCATATTGATCCACTTGAGTCACTACATGTGTGTTCTTTTCCTAAACCACATTTATCCACTAGTGTCATTGCATGTGTGTTCTTTTTCGGAACCACATTGATCCACTAGAGTCATTGCATGTGTGTTCTTTTCCTAAACCACATGGATCCACTCGAGTCACTTCATGTGTGTTCTTTTCCTAAACCACATTGATCCACTAGAGTCACTGCATGTGTGTTCTTTTCCTAAACCACATGGATCCACTAGAGTCATTGCGTGTGTGTTTTCCTAAACCACATTGATCCACTAGTGACATTGCATGTGTGTTCTGAAGGAAATATGCCCTGAGAGGCAATAATAAAGTTGTTATTATGTATTCCTTGTATATAATAGATGTTTATTTTCCATGCTATAATTGTATTGATAGGAAACATCAATACATGTGTGTTTAATAAACAAAAAGGGTTCCTAGTTATGCCTCTCTTATAGACTAGCTTGTTGATTAACAAGATGATCAAGGTTTCCTGATCATGGACATTGGATGTTGTTAATAACAACGTCACAACATTTGTGAAATGATGTGATGAACATTCATCCGAAGTATAGCATTACGATCAAGTCATTATGTTTATATTGCTATAACATCATACGAAGTAATCTTTATCCTTATACCATGAGATCATGTTAATTACTAACACCGGAAGAGTATCGTGATAACATCAAACGTCACACCGTAACAGGGTGCCTATAAAGATGGGTTCAGTACTACGAAGGTGTTATGTTGAGGCTCATGGATCAAGAGTGGAATTTGTCAATCCAGATGACGGATAGATATACTCTAGGCCCTCTCGGTGATATCACATTAGGATAGCTTGCAAGCAAGTGATGTGATCACTAGAATGTTATATTACGGGAACGTGAAAAGAGTGCATGTCGGTAACGAGATCAAACTAGGTATGGAGATACCGATGATCGAATCTTGGACATGTAATATATCGAGAGACAAAGGGATTTAGTTACAAGCGTTAAAGGTTCTCACGATCACAGGAGTCATCGTTGAATGTGTAGGAGTCAGTACGGATCTCTAGGTCCCGCTGCTGATTATTGATCGGAGAAGGGTCTCGATCATGTTTGCATTATTCGCGAACCGTAGGGTGGCACACTTAAGAGTTACCGGACACCATTTTGGAGCACATATGTTTTAGACGAAAGAATTGCAAAGCGCAGGAATTGTTTCAATAGAAACCGGAAATTGTTTCGGGTGAAATTGCAGAAGGTGGTTCTGCATGTGATATTGAAATATTGCAAGGGGCTATATGTGAATGTTTGTTAATTAAAGTAATTAGCAAAATTCTGAATAAATTTAATAAAAAGAGTTTTATTAAATGAGAGAGCATTAAATTTGGAGAAATTTAATGCATTTAAAGTGGAGACTTTAAAAGGGAATGTGAAGAGGCATTTTAATGTGGAGGGGTTACCACCACATGAATGGGGGAGGTGAGGGGTCACCCCCCATGCGCCGGCCATGGAGAGAGGGGGCACCCCCCTTCTCCTATAAAAGGCCACCCATTCCCTCCTTCATCCTCACACCTCCTTGTGAAGGATCTCTCTCCCCCTCTAGAATTATTCCCCCATGGTCTCGGATTAGCGAGATACATGTTCCCGGCGGCATTTTGTCTGGAAGGAGTTGCTGCTTCCGCTGGATCGCTGGAGCGAGGAGGTGGAGGTTGTCCGGTGGCTTGAACGTGTGTGTGAGCGTGGATGCGCTGCTGAGTTGCGGCGCTCGGACTTCCACACGATCTTGAGATTGGCAAGCATACGACTACATCAACCACGAGATCCTACTCGTTAACAAAACTCGTTGTCTTCGAGGGTAAGTTCTCCATGGATGTATGTCCACCTGTTGCTCTGTATCTAGTAGATAGATCTTGGCGTATAGTTCTCATCGTAGGAAATTTTTTGTTTTCTATGCTGATGCCCCAACAGTGGTATCAGAGCTAGGTTTATGCGTAGGTGCTTTGCACGGGTAGTACACATATGTTTATATGTGGACGATGATGATCATGTTATTGCATCTTCTATGTACTTTGGATATTGGTGGCATAGTGGGATGAAGCGGCCCGGACCAACCTTACATGTGATCGTACATGAGACCGGTTCCACGACTGACATGCAACTATATTTGCATAAGTGGCTAGCGGGTGTCTGTCTCTCCTACTATAGTCAATATCTGATTTACAACGAGTTGCTAATAACTTGGTTATCCTCGTTGTGGTTCATGTTCGTAGGTAAGACCGGTTCTATCTCCGAAAGCCCTAAGCCACCTAAAACTTGCAATTGATAAATTAGAGGTGTCTAGTTTAGATCGTTGCTGGGCTAGTGTCTTGATATGGTATTGTTGTAAGTAGATGTATGATAGATACACTTACAACTCACTTAACGTGTAAGTTCCATAGACCTTGGCCTTACACACAAAGGAATGATAGAGATCATACCACGATGCAAATGATAGAGATCAAATGCATGGACCATATCACCTCACTTCACACATTAGCATCTTATATTGCTAGTTTGGTGCTTTTGGTAGCATTATAAGATGATCCGTCATTTAGATATCAAGATAAAATGTGTTCTTCCTTAAGTATGCACCGTTTTGTGGATCGTGTTTTGAGGCATCACGTGATGATCGAGTGTTCTCGAATCTACGCTTTCATACAACGGGTGTAAGACAGTTTTACACACGCAAATACTAAGGTTCTTACTTGAAGAGCCTAGCATGTACATACATGGCCTCGGAACACGGACCGAAAGGTTAAGCATGAGTCATATAGTTGATATGATGCCCATATAGATGCTCGCCTTTGAAGCTACACCGACTCACGTGATGATCGGACTTGGTGTAGTGGATTTGGTTCATGTAATCACCAAAAGGACACGAGGGATGTCGTTTTTGAGTGGGAGTTCATTAGTAATTTGGATTAGTTGAACTCAATCTATCATAAACTTAGTCTAAATATATTTTACAAATTCTGTTGTAGATGGCACCACCTGCTTTTAATTTCAATGTGTTCATGGAGAAAGAGAAGCTTGCTGCGAATGGTAGCAACTTCACCAACTAGGCTATGAATTTGACGATTCTCCTCACTGCTGCACAAAAGCAATATGTGCTAGAGGTGCCGCTAGGCCCCCCACCAGATCCTGATGCCCCTGACGAGGAAAAGAACGTCTATATAACTCGTCAGGAGGACCACAACTTAGTTCATTGCGGCATACTGTATGGGCTAGAGCCAGAACTTCGAAAACGTTTCGAAAATGGCAATGCCTTTGATACCATGGGAGAATTGAAAATGATTTTCGATACCCATGCTGCCGTAGAGAGTTATAATGCTTCTGAAAAGTTCTTTAGCTGCATGATGGAAGAGAACAACTCCGTTAGTGAGCACGTACTCAAAATGTCTGGGTACGCCGATAAGCTTGTGTCCTTGGGAATAACGATTCCCATTGACTTAGGCATACATCGTGTTCTCCAATCTCTGCCACCTAGCTACAAGAGCTTCGTGATGAACTATAATATGCAGGGCATGAAGAAGTATCTTCCCGAGCTTCTGTCAATGCTTAAGACTACAGAACTGGAGATTAGGAAAGAACATCAAGTGTTGATGATCAATAAGACCACCGCTTTCAAGAAGGACAAGAAAGGCAAGCAGAAGGGAAAGAAGGGCGGAAAATCTGTTGCCGCGCCTGAAAAGAAACCTCTAGCTGGCCCTAAGTCTGACACCGAGTGCTACTATTGCAAGGGGACTAGCCATTGGAAGCACAACTGCCCCAAGTATTTGGCGGACAAGAAGGCCGGCAAGGCAAACAAAGGTATATGTGATATACATGTTATTGATGTGTACTTGACTAGTACTCGCAGTAGGACCTGGGTATTTGATACGGGATCGGTTGCTAATATATGTAACTCGGTTCAGGGGCTGCGGAACAAGCGACAACTAGCAAGGGATGAGGTCACGATGCGGGTCGGCAATGGATCAAGAGTTGATGTGATCGCCGTTGGAACGCTGCCTCACCATATGCCGTCGGGATTAGTTATAAACCTGAATAATTGTTATTTGGTGCCTGCACTGAGCATGAACATTGTATCCGGATCGTGTTTGATGCAAAGTGGTTATTTGTTTAAGTCTGAAAACAATGGTTGTTCGATTTATATGATAATATCTTTTATGGTCATGCACCTGTGTTGAATGGTTTATTTCTGTTGGTCTCGATAGTAGTATTATGCATATTCATAATGTTGATGCTAAAAGGATTAAACTTGATAATGATATATCTACATATATGTGGCACTGCCGTCTAGGTCATATTGGCGTTAAACGCATGAAGAAACTCCATTCTGATGGACTTTTGGAATCACTTGATTTTGAATCATTTGATACTTGTGAGCCATGCCTTATGGGCAAGATGACTAGAACGCCGTTTTCCGGTTCAATGGAACGGGCGACAGATTTATTGGAAATTATACATACTGATGTGTGTGGACCAATGAGTGTGTCGGCGCGAGGTGGATATCGTTATTTGTTACTTTCACGGATGATTTGAGTAGATATGGGTATATCTATTTGATGACACATAAGTCTGAAACCTTTGAAAGGTTCAAAGAATTTCAGAATGAAGTGGAAAATCATCATAACAGAAAGATCAAATTTCTGCGGTCCGACCGTGGAGGAGAGTATCTTAGTTACGAGTTTAGCACACATATGAAAGACTGTGGAATAGTTTCACAACTCACGCCTGCCGGAACACCACAACATAATGGTGTGTCAGAACGTCGTAATCATACTTTATTGGATATGGTTCGATCTATGATGTCTCTGACTGACTTGCCACTGTCATTTTGGGGTTATGCACTGGAAACCACTGCATTCACTTTAAATAGGGCACCATCTAAATCCGTTGAAAAGACACCGTACGAATTATGGTTTGAAAACAAACCTAAGCTGTCATTTCTTAAAGTTTGGGGATGCGATGTTTATGTGAAGAAACTTCAATCGGATAAACTCGAACCCAAAGCGGAAAATGCGTCTTCATAGGATACCCTAAGAAAACGATTGGGTATACCTTCTATCACAGATCCGAGGGCAAGGTCTTTGTTGCCAAGAATGGATCCTTTCTTGAGAAGGAGTTTGTCGCGAAAGGTGTGAGTAGTCGGAAGGTAGAACTCGAAGAGGTTATTGAACCTTCTCTTCATAAAATGGCGAGTAGCACAGCTCTAGAAGTTGTTTCGGAGTTGACTTCACCTGATGAAGAGAGAGCTAATGATAATGATCATGAAACTCCGAAAGAGGACACTACCGAACCTCGCAGGTCAAGCAGGACACGTGCAGCTCCTGAACTTTACGGCAATCCTGTTATGAATTTCATGATTGATGAAATAGATGACCCTGCGACGTATGAAGAAGTGATGATGAGCCCGGATTCCAACAAATGGCTAGAAGCCATGAAATCCGAGATGGAATCCATGTACGAAAACCAGGTTTGGACCTTGGTGGACTTACCTCACGATCGAAAGGCCGTTGAGAATAAATGGATTTTCAAAAGAAAAACGGATGCTGATGGTAATGTAACCATCTATAAGGCTCGACTTGTCGCAAAGGGGTTTCGACAAATTCAAGGAGTTGACTACGATGAGACATTCTCTCCCGTAGCGATGCTTAATTCGGTTAGGATTATGTTAGCAATTGCTGCATATTTCGATTATGAAATATGGCAGATGGATGTCAAAACTGCGTTCCTCAATGGTAATATTGAAGAAGAGTTGTATATGATACAACCTAAGGGTTTTGTCGATCCTAAGGATGCTGATAAGGTGTGCAAACTTCAGCGATCCATCTATGGACTGAAGCAAGCATCCCGGAGTTGGAATCTCCACTTTGATGAAGTGATCAAAGAGTTTGGATTTGTCCAAACTTATGGAGAGGCTTGTATTTACAATAAAGTGAGTGGGAGCAATGTGGCATTTCTGATATTATGTGTGGATGACATATTATTGATTGGAAATGATATAGATCTTTTAAACAGTGTTAAAAGTTATCTAAACAGCAAATTTTCGATGAAGGACCTTGGTGAAGCTTCATATATATTAGGCATTAAAATCTATAGAGATAGATCAAGACACCTAATTGGGCTATCGTAGAGTACATACCTTGATAAGATATTAAAGAAGTTTAATATGGACGGAAGTAAGAAGGGGTACTTACCTATGTTGCAAGGCAAGACATTGAGTAAGACTCAAAGTCCGGCTACCGTGGAAGAAAGAAAGATAATGGATAAGATCCCCTATGCCTCAGCCATAGGCTCTATAATGTATGCCATGCTATGTACAAGACCGTATGTGGCACATGCTATTAGTTTGACTAGTAGGTACCAATCTGATCCAGGTTCAGAACACTGGATAGCGGTCAAGAATATCCTTAAGTACTTGAGAAGAACTAAGGATATGTTTCTTGTATACGGAGGTGAAGAAGAGCTAGACGCTAAGTGTTATGTCGATGCTAGCTTTGACACTGATCCGGATGACTCTAAGTCTCAATCCGGATACATATTTCTCTTGAACGGAGCAACAGTTAGTTGGAGGAGCTCCAAACAACCTATGGTGGCTGGATCAACGACGGAGGCGGAATATGTTGCTGCTTCAGAAGCAGCATAGGAAGCGGTTTGGATGAAGGAGTTCATAACGGAGCTAGGTGTGGTTCCTAGTGCGTTGGACCCAATGGTGATCTATTGTGACAATAATGGAGCCATAGCCAACGCCAAGGAACCAAGGTCTCACAAGAATTCCAAGCATATTAAGCGCCGGTTTCACTCCATCCGCGAGCATGTCAAGGATGGAGATATAAAGATTTGTAAAGTGCACACGGACCTGAATGTAGCAGATCCGTTGACTAAAGTACTCCCCACGGAAAAACATGATCAACACCAGAACTCCATGGGTGTTAGATTTATCACTATATAAACTAGATTATTGTCTCTAGTGCAAGTGGGAGACTAAAGGAAATATGCCCTAAGAGGCAATAATAAAGTTGTTATTATGTATTCCTTGTATATGATAGATGTTTATTTTGCATGCTATAATTGTATTGATAGGAAACATCAATACATGTGTGTTTAATAAACAAAAAGGGTTCCTAGTTATGCCTCTCTTATAGACTAGCTTGTTGATTAACAAGATGATCAAGGTTTCCTGATCATGGACATTGGATGTTGTTAATAACAAGGTCATAGCATTTGTGAAATGATGTGATGAACATTCATCCGAAGTATAGCATTACGATCAAGTCATTATGTTTATATTGCTATAACATCATACGAAGTAATCTTTATCCTTAGACCATGAGATCATGTTAATTGCTAACACCGGAAGAGTATCGTGATAACATCAAACGTCACACCGTAACAGGGTGCCTATAAAGATGGGTTCAGTACTACGAAGGTGTTATGTTGAGGCTCATGGATCAAGAGTGGAATTTGTCAATCCAGATGACGGATAGATAAACTCTGGGCCCTCTCGGTGATATCACATTAGGATAGCTTGCAAGCAAGTGATGTGATCACTAGAATGTTATATTACGGGAACGAGAAAAGAGTGCATGTCGGTAACGAGATCAAACTAGGTATGGAGATACCGATGATCGAATCTCGGACATGTAATATATCGAGAGACAAAGGGATTTAGTTACAAGCGTTAAAGGTTCTCACGATCACAGGAGTCATCGTTGAATGTGTAGGAGTCAGTACGGATCTCCAAGTCCCGCTGCTGATTATTGATCGGAGAAGGGTCTCGATCATGTTTGCATTATTCGCGAACCATAGGGTGGAGAAATTTAATGCATTTAAAGTGGAGACTTTAAAAGGGAATATGAAGAGGCATTTTAATGTGGAGGGGTTACCACCACATGAATGGGGGAGGTGAGGGGTCACCCCCCCATGCGCCGGCCATGGAGAGAGGGGGCACCCCCCTCCTCCTATAAAAGGCCACCCATTCCCTCCTTCATCCTCACATCTCTTTGTGAAGGATCTCTCTCCCCCTCTAGAATTTTTCCCCCATGGTCTCGGATTAGCGAGATACATGTTCCCGGTGGCATTTCTTCTGGAAGGAGTTGCTGCTTCTGCTGGATCGCTGGAGCGAGGAGGTGGAGGTTGTCCGGTGGCTTGAACGTGTGTGCGAGTGCAGATGCGCTGCTAAGTTGCGGCGCTCTGACTTCCACACGATCTTGAGATCGGCAAGCGTACGACTACATCAACCACGAGTTCCCACTCGTTAACAAAACTCGTTGTCTTCGAGGGTAAGTTCTCCATGGATGTATGTCCACCCGTTGCTCTGTATCTAGTAGATAGATCTTGGCGTATAGTTCTCATCGTAGGAAAATTTTTGTTTTCTATGCTGCGGACCCAACATGTTCTTTTCCTAAACAACATTGATCCACTAGAGTCATTACATGTGTGTTCTTTTCCTAAACCACATGGATCCACTGGTGACATTCCATGTGTGTTGTTTTTCTAAACCACATTGATCGAGTAGAGACACTGCATGAGTTTTCTTTTCCTATACCAGATTGATCCACTAGAGTCACTACATGTGTGTTGTTTTCCTAAACCACATGGATCCACTAGAGTCACTACAGGTGTGTTCTTTTCCTAAACCACATGGATCCCCTAGTGACATTGCTTGTGTGTTCTTTTCATAAACCACATTGATCCACCATAGTCACTACATGTGTGTTCTTTTCTTAAACCACATTGATCCACAGGAGTCATTGCATGTGTGTTATTTTCCTAAACCACATTTATCCACTAGAGTCACTGCATGTGTGTTCTTTTCCTAAACCACATTGATCCACTGGAGTCACTTCATGTGTGTTATTTTCCTAAACCACATTGATCCACTAGGGTCATTGCATGTGTGTTCTTTTCCTAAACCACATTGATCCACTGGAGTCACTGCATGTGTGTTCTTTTCCTAATCCACATTGATCCACTAGAGTCATTGCATGTGTGTTTTTTCCTAAACGACATTGATCCACTACAATCATTGCATGAGTGTTCTTTTCCTAAACCACATTGACCCACTAGAGTCACTTCATGTGTGTTCTTTTCCTAAACCAGATTGATCCACTGGAGTCATTACATGTGTGTTATTTGCCTAGACCACATTGATCCACTGGAGTCATTGCATGTGTGTTCTTTTCCTAAACCATATTGATCCACTTGAGTCACTACATGTGCGTTCTTTTCCTAAACCACATTGATCCAGTAGTGTCATTGCATGTGTGTTCTTTTCCTAAACCACATTGATCCACTAGAGTCACTGCATGTGTGTTCTTTTCGTAAACCACATGGTTCCACTAGTGACATTGCATGTGTGTACTTTTCCTAAACCACATTGATCCACTAGAGTCACTGCATGTGTGTTCTTTTCCTAAACCACATGGATCCACTGGAGTCACTTCATGTGTGTTCTTTTCCTAAACCACATTGATCCACTAGAGTCAATGCATGTGTGTTCTTTTCCTAAACCACATGGATCCACGGGCTTGTTCGTCTGCGGTACCAAAGTTGGCAGGCCAGCGCATGGCGGTACCTAAGTTGCCTGAAATTACCGCGTTTCGAAAAGTTGGGCCGCCAACTACCGAGAGGGGCCATCTCGAGGCAAACTCGTCTCACCCCTGCCAAATCCAAACATGCCGTGAAACTGCCCCGTGAGGTAGACGGTCGGGACCCACATGTCGGTTATCTGTCCATGACGCGGGCGCCAACGCGGCAACCACGTAGGCGAAACGAGATTCTAAAGGAGCATCCTGCGTTGATCAAATTCACAAATCCACTCCCTTCCTCCTTTCGCACTAAACCTAGCACCGGCGGCGTCGAAATCCCCTCTGCAACCAGAATGATCTCTTCGGCCATTTGACTTCTGGCACCAAGTTGCTGCGCCTACTCGCTGCTACCGAGCTCTATTGCCGAATGTCGTGCCAGCCGTTGCGACGATCTAGCCTGCCTCTACCGCCGACGAGCTGAGCAGCGCGAAGGATGGCAGATCCATTTGCCGAGGAAGAAGTACTTCTGGCTAATTTCGGGTGAGCTACTCTTCTCTTTGCTATTCGCACTACCTATAACTGCTAGCTGGCTATTGGCATTACAGAGATATATCGAACATAGAATTGTTTGCTAGCACGACGGTGACAAACAATTCTTATCTTTTGTCTCCAATTTTCTGTCAACTAGGATCTCCGCTGAACCCAAATTCACGGTTCTGGTGAGCATCTGCGGCTACCTCGTTAAATTAGCACATGGGAAGAGCACGCGGAAACAGGCTCAGAGTCTGAAGATGGAAGTAGCGCCTGTGTAGTTATGCACTGTCCCTGGTTTCGTTGCTGCTGTGCGTGAACTTGCTGAAATGAGGCCAGAGCAGACTGCACGGTTCAGCATCGTTGATGAACGAGGCTTCAGGGTTCCTATAGCGTGTGACAGTCAGCTAATTGGGTTGATGAAACAACATGTTAGGATTCGCGTGGTTACGCTGGTGTGTAACATAGTGGATGAGGAAGCTCCTGCTACTGGGAGTCGCCCAGCTATTAGTGGACAGGGAGGTCTAACTCGAACCCCTTCTGTTGTTGAGCAAAATGTGGTTCCTCGTCCGCGACATGCTTCTATCAGGCAACCTCCTCGTAGGAGTCCCCGTATTGCCGTTGTGGAAAACTCTGCTCTGGAATCTGTTGGTACTGGTCGTCCCCGTCCCCGTGCCCGTGTTGCTGCGGCTGCTGCTCACCCAATGCATGCCGTTGTTGAGCAAACTAAGGCGTCCGGAGGCTGCCCCACTGTTGTTGCCAAGACCGCCGCCTTGTGTGCTGCTCCTCCTCGAAACCTTCCTCAAGATGTGCGAACCCATGCTCTAGAATCTGCTGGTACTGGTCGTCCTCGTGTTGTTGTTGATCTGGACGCTGTTGACCCAATCCCTGCCACTGTTGAGCAAACTAAGGCTTCCGGAGGCTGCCCCACTGTTGTTGCAAAGACTGAACCATTCTCTCCTCCTCGAACCCGTGCTCGGGTTCAGTGAGCTGCTGGTCTGAAGCCAGCTCATGGTCTGGACTCTGCTAGCACTCGATACACTTCTGTTGTGGGAACTGCTCCTGATCGTCGAGGTGGCATGGCAGCAGCTGATCCTATTGTGGCTGCCGTTAGAAGGGGCCCTGCCTGTCCACCATGTAATGTAGCTCCCGCTGCTAAGGGCCCTCGCCTTGCTCCTGGTCATGGTACTTCCACCGAGGTTGATCCAGCTAACGATGACAGTGGTGATGGCGGCGGTGGCATTGGGGCTGGGTCTGATGGTGCCGCTCCATCTCTCGAACCTCTCGGAGGTTTCTATCCTGAAGAACCCGATGATGGCAAAGTAATCGTTCGTGTCGGTGTCGCGGATTATACTACAAAATTAGATGATGGCTCAGAAAAATTCTATGACGAGTTTGATGTAATCCATTGCATATACGACCCTAAAGTGGTAGAGTTATCTGACCTGATGGCATCGTTACATGTGAAGGTGCTATGGGGGTCCTCCCAGGAAGCACGTTTGTTATATTATGGTTACAGGAGCAAAAAGGCTATCAAAGTGAAAGATACCAGGGATTTAGTCGTACCGTTTACAAGGAAACATTATAGAGGTGAAGTTTACTTCCACTTGGTAGTGCTCACGGTTGGAGAGGAATTGGAACTCGACAATAGAGATGATGGACTTTTAGAAGGCATGCATGACCCGATCCATGGCATCACTAGGGCTGGTGCGACTGAGGGTGGCTTCGAACAGAGGAGAGTCTGACAGAGGAGCAGGAAGATCATCCCCAGAAAGGGCACCCCGAAGAAGAACGTCACCAAGGAGACCACGACAGAGAACAGGACGCCCAAGAGTCGCACGACAAAAGGCACCATGCCGCAGTGTACACCCCTGAGATCCGGTCAAAATGCCACACCGAGCGGTAGCAGCAAAAACGCTAAGAGAGCTAGCATGGTGGTGAACACTCCTAGGAGTGGTAGCAAAGAGGCGAAGATGGCCAGCATAGAGGCTACCACACCAAGTGGGAGCAGAAAAAACACTAATTTGGAGCGGAACACGCCGCTGTCAGGGAATTATGCCAGCACGAAGGAGAACACGCCCAATAGTAGCAGCAAAAGGGCTAATTTGGAGCGGAACACGCCACTGAGGTCAGGCAATAATGCCAGCACGAAGGAGAAGACGCCCAATAGTAGCAGCAAAAGGGCTAATTTGGAGCGGAACACGCCGCTGGGGTCAGGCAATAATGCCAGCACGAAGGAGAACACGCCCAATATTAGCAGCAAAAGGGCTAATTCAAAGAAGAACACGCCGCAAAGGTCGGGCAATAATGCCAGCACCCTAGAGCCAACACCCGTGAGGGGAGGCAGTAAGGAGATCACACCCAAGAGCGGCAGCAAAAGGCCTAGTTCGATGGGGAATGGAACGCGGATGTCAAGCCCTACTGATACCATCAGGAAAGATTACATGAGGAAGGAGGTTGTACATAGGAAGAGCAAGAGGGTTCTATACACTCAAGATGAAATTGATTCTGACTGTTGTTTGTCCACTGAAGTACCTGGGATGCGTGCAAACGTAAGACCACCCCATGTGGTTGCAGCACAACCAACCGAGTGTCTTGGAGAAAACAGAGTTGCCGGTGAGGTGGACTGGGGCAATGTTCCTGTCCATTCGGGTGGAGACGATGGTGCAGCCCCACCCATGGGAGTCAATATGATGTGTGCAGTACTAGGCATTAGAGACGATGGCGAAGATTCTGAATTATATGAAGAAGCAGGCACTGTAGAGGATCAAGAATCTAGTGATGATGAAATAGACGAGGAACTTAACGATGAGGCTGGTATTCTAATCGATGATTTGGGTGTTGAAGTAGAAGAAATGACACATGACCACGAGTATCCTATAATTTCGGTCGGCACCGAGTTCAGGAGCATGCATGAGTTTAGGATGTTGTTCCAGCATTTTTGTATCAAGGGGGAGTTTGATGTTTATCGACTGAAGAACTCTGCCGAGAGGTATGAGGTTGTTTGCAAGTTAACGCCGATGAATGGACGGGCCGAGGTACATTGTCCATGGAGGATCACAGCAAGATCCTTACCTGCGTCGACTTCAATTAGGGTATTGGGGCAATGAATGCATCAAACCATTAGAACTCTCTTTCTCTCTCTTTTCACTCTATAACTACAATTAATGTGCGATATATTTCTGGCAACTAGTCGACTCCGCTTATCTTTTAAATCAATCTGTGTTGCAGGTGAACAGAATGGGCCCTGCACACATGTGTTTGACAGGAAGCAAACTGAAATCCTCAAAGGCTGATATGGAGTGGGTGGCTATGCAATCTATGTCCATACTAAAGGATAACCCTAAGGAGACCGTGACGAATATTCAGACTAGCCTCGTTTCTAAATACAACATTGTCCTTCCGTATTAGACGGTTTGGAAAGGTAAACAGAAAGCTCTGGGGGTCTTCCACGGGGATTGGACCAATAGCTTCAGGATGTTGTACAACTTCAAGGCGGAGGTACAAGCTAGGTGTCCAGGGAGTGTTGTGGAGATTGACACCGAATCAGAAGGTGGTAAAATATATTTCAAAAGATTTTTCATGGCGCTTAAACCTTGCATCGATGGATTCAAGGGCGGCTATAGGCCGTATCTGAGTGTAGACAGCACTGTCCTAACTGGCAAATGGAAAGGCTGCCTGCCATCTGCCACATCACTTGATGGTCACAACTGGATGTTCCTAGTGGCATTCGGGCTGTTTGAAACAGAAATGGAGGAAAACTGGGTCTGGTTTATGAGGCAGCTCAAGAGATCAATAGGCCACATGGATCCATTGGCTATATCCACGGATGCATGCAAAGGGATGACGAATGCAGTGAAGGAGGTGTTCCCATGAGCTGAAGGTAGAGAATGCCATGCCCATCTGATGCTCAACTTGTACTCACACTACGCAGGCAGCGTATTTCGTTACATGTTTCCAGCTACTAGAGTTTACAAACCTAGTAGCAGCGATTATTTCATGAGCAAGATTTTTGCCGAAGCCCCTGAACTTCCAGAGTACTTAGTCATCCATCATTCGTAGCTATGGAAGAGGAGTCAATTCAACCCTGACATCAAAGTTGATTACATAAACAACAACCTTGCAGAATGCCTGAATAACTAGGTGAAGGACATAAAGGTGCGTCCTGTTCATATCTTGATGGACAACATATGTGGTATGATCATGAAGCTGTTAAATATAAGGAGAGAGATCGGTAGGAGACTTAGAGGACATATGCTACCGCCAGTTGTACAGCAACTGCACACAAGAGAAGCCGAGGACTTGCTCATCTTAAGGTTCTCCCGTCAACCAACAGAAGCTGTGAGGTGGTCGATATGTCCAAGAGTGGCAAAAGGGATGTTGTGAACATCCAGCTGCGAGAATGCACCTGCTTAGAGTGGCAGCATACTAGGAAACCTTGCGACCACACCTTGGCCTTCTTGGTGAAGAAAAGAACTCTACCACATTTGGATCAGTATTTGTCAGACTATTACTCTATGGAAAAGTTCAGAGTTGCGTACGCTAGATCCGTCGAGCCATGTACAGACCCATCTCAGTGGCCTCAAGTCCAACTGTCTTTTGAGCTTTGCCAAATAGTTACAAAAAGGGGCAGAGGAAGACCCCAGGTGAATAGGTTTAAGAATTTTCTCGAGAAGAAGGGTTCGGCTTTCTGTGCTACAAAGAAGGGCAAAAACAGATGCAAGACCCATCTTATAGGCCATAGAGCAGCTGGATGTCCCCTTAATGCTCCCAAACCTAGGTATGAGATGGTACATTCACAAAAAAAAATTGTTTATAGTCTGTAGATATAAGGTAGTAATCCATGTACTGTTTTTTTACAGGAAGCGCAAGGTAAGAAAAAAGACAGCCGACTCAGTGATTATGCTGCGGGAAGAAAACCAAAACGAGTGGAGTGATGATGTCGGACAAGATTCTGGTGCTGATTGGCCTGACTTCCCTCGGCCCGGAGATGCAGGGTACGTGAAGGTAAGAAAATTGGCACCCAGGAAGAGGAAGAAGGCAGGAGATGAAGAAGCCAGTGGACGTGAAGGAAAGAGGAAGAAAGTTGGCACCCAAGCAGAGAAAGAGGGCTAGCAGTGTAGCAGCCTAATGATGTATTGAACTTGAACCTATATATGTAGTTCGGTTAAACTCTGGAGCTGTGTGCGTGGAACTTGTCAGGCGAAACAATCTGCCTCTCGTACTCGGAGTAAAATGTATCGCGACTTTAGGATTTGATACGGCCGAGGCCACTAGTTGAATCCAAAACTGTGACTGTGCCACTACTATCTGAACAATCGCGATAGCTGAGCGGTTAAATACTCTCCAAAGTCGATGGTTGTTAGTGGCACATACATGATTTATTTATGGGCGCTTAATAAATCCCTACTATTGGCATTACACTTATGATAAGTTTCTAGGCTGGAAAACAATTTCTTAAGCTGGCCGCTACACTCCACAATGCAGCAACTTATTTCAGCTGCTGGACAACGACATGGCAACATAAACTGCAAATGCAACAGATAATGCCCAGATAATGAGGAAATTGTGTCCACTATCTGGCCTAATCTTGAGCCCGTATGTCTCACCACCTCCCTACCCCTGCCTCCCCTGCACCAAGCGAAGCTCCCGGATCTCTCGCTCCATCGCATGAATCTCCTCTTTCTTGTCCCACACAGCATCACGCAGATCCTGAACAAGCTCTTTGTGAAAACCTGTCAGTGGCTTTTCGATCCACACAAACTTGTCATAGCCAGTCCCCCTCCCTTCCTGCGTAGTAGATCAAAGGAAACAAGAAAAGAATTACATTACGCTTTTCGGATCCGGGTTACCGTTGTACCTACAGTAGGAACTTACTGCTCTGATGCTGTAGTTGCTGAATTTTCCTGCATTATTTTCGTCGGTCCACGAAATCCATCTCGGCATCTTATCACCACACAAACATAGCATATCGGGGTAGTAATTGTAGGGCGCCCTCCGATACCTGATGGGGGCACCCGCCTGACGGTGTTGAGCTGACCCTGATTCCGCCCGAGACAAACTGCACGAGCTGCGAGCCATGAGCGAGGGGAGCGAGGGCAGAAGAAAGAGGAGCCTTTGAATGTCAGGGTAGTGGTGAAGCATGATTTATCCCTACTTAATAACTCGGGCAGAATCCTACCGTCCACATTCGGCTGACAGGTGGGGGACCTAGCGTGTGTACTTGTCAAAAGAAACTCGCGCCTTCGTGGTTCAAAAGCCCTGTCACGCGCGTTGGACGAAATTTTTTGGTACCTTGCCCGCGTACATATCACTGGGAGGTCTTGCTCAGGAACCAGACATGCCTGGCCCACAATCTTACTCCCTCCTAGGAACTTGTCATGGTTCGCGCCGGCAGATCCATCCGCTCCACCGCTTCCGGTAGGGCTCGCCGTGGCGGATCCACCCCAAGTTCCTACCGTGGCAGTATCAAATGGCCATGGTTTCTTGAGAGGAGCGATGATGCTACGTATGCGAGCTCGCCCCCTCCTACCTGTAGAAGGACTGATGCGGCGTTGAGCTCGAGCAGGAGCCGCCAGGCGCGATGGCGCTCAGTCCACGCCAACCCCGTCACCTTCGTCATTGTCGATTCCGATGTGGAGGGAGACGGGGACGAAGCTGCGCAGAACGCCATTGTTGCCTCCTTGGCCAAGGGCAAGCCACGGGCGGGAGTGGATGTCACCGAGAAGGGCACGGCGGTGTCACCAATCGAGGTGGACTCTGACGATGGTTGTGTGTGTGATGTGGGTTTAGATGTTGTTTAGGATGGTTGCAATTTCGGTTGTGTTTAATGCGAGTACAATTATTGTAATGTGTTTGTCGAGCTATATTAAGAAATGTGTGCAATAGCAGCCGGTGAGTGCTTGCACTTTAGAAATTGTGTTTGTGCCATTTGCATGTTGCATTATCAATGTAGATTACTTGTAAACAATCCAACGAAAATCATCAGATTACAATGATCGGACGGGAGTGGCAGGATGGAAGAGAAGTTGGGACAGTGGCTTCGAGGGGAAGGACACTGGCAGGTGGGCCCTCGGAACACGTGACACTGACATGTGGGAGAAGGAGCACACGGTATTGCCGGTCTGTCCAGAGCAAGCGGACTTTGCAATGTGACAACAGCAAGCTGATTGGACCAATATAATAACTCGTCGAAGTATTAAGGAGTACTGAAAACTACAACTGGGGTACATTCACACAACACGTATGCTCTAAGAATGTGAGAAGCATCGCTTAAGTCTAACAGTAACGACACCACAAGTACTACATTTGTCTGTCGGTCTTCTCGATACAAATGTAGAAATGCATCTGCTTGTTCAGTCCAGCACCGACAAGGTACTGAGATGGCACGCATAGGATCGACCTTATGTCCACATACTCCACCTCCGGCGGCGTCGGGCAGCTCGGCGCCTCGTCTAGCACAAGAATGCTATCCGACGATGGCGGCTGGGCGTTCGCCCAGATGCGCACCGTGTATACGGGTCAGGCGCACGAGACCGACTTGACGCATACGGCACCCACGACGGTGGGCCCGGCTCTGGTTCCCGGAACACCGGCGGTGATGGTTAGGACGAAAACAGAGCCGTAAAGATCAACAGTTAGATTGGTGAATAGCAGGAAAGTGTAGGATAAGTTCAAAAGCTTGTAAAATGATTTCTTACCATGAAGGTAGCGACCGGTGAATTGGCGGATGTCGTCGGCTTGCGGCTACGGCAGGATGGAAGTGAAGTTGGGAAAGTGGCTTCGAGGGGAAGGAAGAGAAGTACGGGGAGGAAGAGAAGTAACGGGGACGTGACATTGGGATATGGCCCACTGAACTTGTGAGTCGTAACACTTGCAACATGCCAGTTTGTCTAGAGCAAGCGTGGCCAATCATGCCGCAGAACAGCCTACTCGAGGATCACTCTCGCGAAGACCATCCCAATCGTCCAAGCGCCCCAATCGAACGGTATGTAACAATCGTCAAGCAGAACAACTGCGTTATGGCATGCCTTCTAGAAGACTCGGTCTAACGGTGGATCCATTGGAGGGCAGTGCTAGTTTTATTATAAGAACAAGCATGAAATGACTCAAATGGATCCATGTGTGGTTTGTGGAAATAACACACATGAAATGACTCTAGTGGTTGATCCATGTGTGGTTTGTGGAAATAACACACATGCAATGAGTCTAGTGGTTGATCCATGTGTGGTTTGTGGAAATAACACACATGCAATGACTCTAGTGGGTCCACATGTGTGGTTTGTGGAAATAACACATATGCAATGACTCTGGTTGATCCATATGTGGTTTGTGGAAAGAACACACATGCAATGACTCTAGTGGTGGATCCATGTGTGGTTTGTGGAAAAGAACACACATGAAATGACTCTAGTGCTGGTTTGTGGTTTTAGTATAAGAACAAACATGCAATGACTCTAGTGGTTGATCCATGTGTGGTTTGTGGAAAGAACACACATGCAATGACCCTAGTGGTGGATCCATGTGAGGTTTGTGGAAAGAACACACATGCAATGACCACTGGTGGATCCATGTGTGGTTTGTGGAAAAGAACACACATGCAATGACTCTAGAACTGGTTTGTGGTTTTAGTATAAGAACACACATGCAATGACTCTAGTCGTTGATCCATGTGTGGTTCGTGGAAATAACACTCATGCAATGACTCTAGTGGTTGATCCATGTGTGGTTTGTGGAAAGAACACACATGCAATGACCACTGGTGGATCCATGTTGGTTTTAGTGTAAGAACACACATGCAATGACTCTAGTACTGGTTTGTGGTTTTAGTATAAGAACACACATGCAATGACTCTAGTGATTGATTGATGTGTGGTTTGTGGAAATAACACACATGCAATGACCACTGGTGGATCCATGTGTGGTTTGTGGAAAGAACACACATGCAATGACTCTAGTGGTTGATCCATGTGTGGTTTGTGGAAAGAACACACATGCAATGACCACTGGTGGATCCATGTGTGGTTTGTGGAAAACAACACACATGCAATGACTCTAGTGGTTGATCCATGTTTGTTTGTGGAAATAACACACATGCAATGACTTTAGTGGTTGATCCATGTGTGGTTTTAGTATAAGAACACACATTCAATGACTCTAGTGGTTGATCCATGTGTGGTTTGTGGAAATAACACACATGCAATGACTCTAGTGGTTGATCCATGTGAGGTTTGTGGAAAGAACACACATACAATGACCACTGGTGGATCCATGTGTGGTTTGTGGAAAAGAACACACATGCAATGACTCTAGTACTAGTTTGTGGTTTTTGTATAAGAACACACATGCAATGACTCTAGTCGTTGATCCATGTGTGGTTTGTGGAAATAACATTCATGCAATGACTCTAGTGGTTGATCCATGTGTGGTTTGTGGAAAGAACACACATGCAATGACCACTGGTGGATCCATGTTGGTTTTAGTGTAAGAACACACATGCAATGACTCTAGTACTGGTTTGTGGTTTTAGTATAAGAACACACATGCAATGACTCTAGTGGTTGATCGATGTGTGGTTTGTGGAAATAACACACATGCAATGACCACTGGTGGATCCATGTGTGGTTTGTGGAAAGAACACACATGCAATGACTCTAGTGGTTGATCCATGTGTGGTTTGTCGAAAGAACACACATGCAATGACCACTAGTGGATCCATGTGTGGTTTGTGGAAAACAACACACATGCAATGACTCTAGTGGTTGATCCATGTTTGTTTGTGGAAATAACACACATGCAATGACTTTAGTGGTTGATCCATGTGTGGTTTGTGAAAAAAAAACACAAGCAATGACCCTGGTTGATCCATGTGTGGTTTTTGGAAATAACACACATGCAATGACTCTAATGGTTGATCCATGTGTGGTTTGTGGAAAGAACACACATGCAATGACCACTGGTGGATCCATGTGTGGTTTGTGGAAAAGAACACACATGCAATGACTAGTGGTTGATCCATGTTTGTTTGTGGAAATAACACACATGCAATGACTCTAGTGGTTGATCCATGTGTGGTTTGTGAAAAGAACACACATGCAATGACTCTAGTGTTGGTTTGTGGTTTTAGTATAAGAACAAACATGCAGTCACTCTAGTGGTTGATCCATGTGTGATTTGTGGAAAGAACACACATGCAATGACTCTGGTTGATCCATGTGTGGTTTGTGGAATGAACACACATGCAATGACTAGTGGTTGATCCGTATGTGGTTTGTGGAAAGAACACACATCCAATGACCACTGGTGGATCCATGTGTGGTTTGTGAAAAAGAACACACATGCAATGACTCTAGTGCTGGTTTGTGGTTTTAGTATAAGAACACACATGCAAAGATTCTAGTGGTTGATCCATGTGTGGTTTGTGGAAAGAACACACATAAAATGACTCTAGTTGATCCATGTGTGTTTTGTGGAAAGAACACACATGCAATGACCACTGGTGGATCCATGTGTGGTTTGTGGAAAAGAACACACATGCAATGACTCTAGTACTGGTTTGTGGTTTAGTATAAGAACACACATGCAATGACTCTAGTGGCTGATCCATGTGTGGTTTGTGGAAAGAACACACATGCAATGACTCTCGTTGATCCATGTGTGGTTTGTGGAAACAACACACATGCAATGACCACTGGTGGATCCATGTGTGGTTTGTGGAAATGAACACACATGCAATGACTGTAGTACTGGTTTGTGGTTTTAGTATAAGAACACACATGCAATGACTCTAGTGGTTGATCCATGTGTGGTTTGTGGACATAACACACATGCAATGACTCTAGTGGTTGATCCATGTGTGGTTTGTGGAAAGAACACACATGCAATGACCACTGGTGGATGCATGTGTGGTTTGTGGAAAAGAACACACATGCAATGACTATAGTGGTTGATCCATGTTTGTTTGTGGAAATAACACACATGCATTGACTCTAGTTGTTGATCCATATGTGGTTTGTGGAAAGAACACGCATGCAATGACCACTGGTGGATCCATGTTGGTTTTAGTGTAAGAACACACATGCAATGACTCTAGTATTGGTTTGTGGTTTTAGTATAAGAACACACATGCAATGACTCTAGTGGTTGATCCATGTGTGGTTTGCGGAAAGAACACGCATGCAATGACTCTGGTTGATCCATGTGTGGTTTGTGGAAAGAACACACATTTAATGACCACTGGTGGATCCATGTGTGGTTTGTGGAAAATAACACACATGCAATGACTCTAGTGGTTGATCCATGTTTGTTTGTGGAAATAACACACATGCAATGACTTTAGTGGTTTATCCATGTTTGGTTTGTGAAAAGAACACACATGCAATGACCCTGGTTGATCCATGTGTGGTTTTTGGAAATAACACACATGCAATGACTCTAGTGGTTGATCCATGTGTGGTTTGTGGAAATAACACACATCCAATGACCACTGGTGGATCCATGTGTGGTTTGTGGAAAAGAACACACATGCAATGACTCTAGTGCTGGTTTGTGGTTTTAGTATAAGAACACACATGCAAAGATTCTAGTGGTTGATCCATGTGTGGTTTGTGGAAAGAACACACATAAAATGACTCTAGTTGATCCATGTGTGGTTTGTGGAAAGAACACACATGCAATGACCACTGGTGGATCCATGTGTGGTTTGTGGAAAAGAACACACATGCAATGACTCTAGTACTGGTTTGTGGTTTAGTATAAGAACACACATGCAATGACTCTAGTGGTTGATCCATGTGTGGTTTGTGGAAAGAACACACATGCAATGACTCTCGTTGATCCATGTGTGGTTTGTGGAAACAACACACATGCAATGACCACTGGTGGATCCATGTGTGGTTTGTGGAAATGAACACACATGCAATGACTATAGTACTGGTTTGTGGTTTTAGTATAAGAACACACATGCAATGACTCTAGTGGTTGATCCATGTGTGGTTCGTGGACATAACACACATGCAATGACTCTAGTGGTTGATCCATGTGTGGTTTGTGGAAAGAACACACATGCAATGACCACTGGTGGATCCATGTGTGGTTTGTGGAAAAGAACACACATGCAATGACTATAGTGGTTGATCCATGTTTGTTTGTGGAAATAACACACATGCAATGACTCTAGTTGTTGATCCATATGTGGTTTGTGGAAAGAACACGCATGCAATGACCACTGGTGGATCCATGTTGGTTTTAGTGTAAGAACACACATGCAATGACTCTAGTACTGGTTTGTGGTTTTAGTATAAGAACACACATGAAATGACTCTAGTGGTTGATCCATGTGTGGTTTGTGGAAAGAACACACATGCAATGACTCTGGTTGATCCATGTGTGGTTTGTGGAAAGAACACACATGCAATGACCACTGGTGGATCCATGTGTGGTTTGTGGAAAACAACACACATGCAATGACTCTAGTGGTTGATCCATGTTTGTTTGTGGAAATAACACACATGCAATGACTTTAGTGGTTGATCCATGTGTGGTTTGTGAAAAGAACACACATGTAATGACCCTGTTGATCCATGTGTGGTTTTTGGAAATAACACACATGCAATGACTCTACTGGTTGATCCATGTGTGGTTTGTGGAAAGAACACACATGCAATGACCACTGGTGGATCCATGTGTGGTTTGTGGAAAAGAACACACATGCAATGACTGGTGGTTGATCCATGTTTGTTTGTGGAAATAACACACATGCAATGACTCTAGTGGTTGATCCATGTGTGGTTTGTGAAAAGAACACACATGCAATGACTCTAGTGTTGGTTTGTGGTTTTAGTATAAGAACAAACATGTAATCACTCTAGTGGTTGATACATGTGTGATTTGTGGAAAGAACACACATGCAATGACCACTGGTGGATCCATGTGTGGTTTGTGGAATGAACACACATCCAATGACTAGTGGTTGATCCATATGTGGTTTGTGGAAAGAACACACATCCAATGACCACTGGTGGATCCATGTGTGGTTTGTGGAAAATAGCACACATGCAATGACTCTAGTGCTGGTTTGTGGTTTTATTATAAGAACACACATGCAATGATTCTAGTGGTTGATCCATGTGTGGTTTGTGGAAAGAACACACATAAAATGACTCTAGTGGATCCATGTGTGGTTTGTGGAAAGAACACACATGCAATGACCACTAGTGGATCCATGTGTGGTTTGTGGAAAAGAACACACATGCAATGACTCTAGTACTGGTTTGTGGTTTTAGTATAAGAACACACATGCAATGACTCTAGTGGTTGATCTATGTGTGGTTTGTGGAAAGAACACACATGCAATGACTCTGGTTGATCCATGTGTGGTTTGTGGAAAGAACACACATGTAATGACCACTGGTGGATCCATGTGTGGTTTGTGGAAATAAACTCACATGCAATGACTTTAGTGCTGGTTTGTGGTTTTAGTATAAGAACACACATGCAATGACTCTAGTGGTTGATCCATGTGTGGTTTGTGGAAAGAGCACACATGCAATGACCACTGGTGGATCCATGTGTGGTTTGTGGAAAAGAACACACATGCAATGACTCTAGTGGTTGATCCATGTTTGTTTGTGGAAATAACACACATGCAATGACTCTAGTGGTTGATCCATATGTGGTTTGTGGAAAGAACACGCATGCAATGACCACTGGTGGATCCATGTTGGTTTTAGTGTAAGAACACACATGCAATGGCTCTAGTACTGGTATGTGGTTTTAGTATAAGAACACACATGCAATGACTCTAGTGGTTGATCCATGTGTGGTTTGTGGAAATAACACACATGCAATGACCACTGGTGGATCCATGTGTGGTTTGTGGAAAGAACACACATGCAATGACTCTAGGGGTTGATCCATGTGTGGTTTGTGGGAAGAACACACATGCAATGACTCTAGTGGTTGATCCATGTGTGGTTTGTGGAAAGAACACACATGCAATGACCACTGGTGGATCCATGTGTGGTTTGTGGAAAACAACACACATGCAATGACTCTAGTGGTTGATCGATGTTTGTTTGTGGAAAGAACACACATGCAATGACCCTGGTTGATCCATGTGTGGTTTTTGGAAATAGCACACATGCAATGACTCTAGTGTTGGTTTGTGGTTTTAGTATAAGAACAAACATGCAATCACTCTAGTGGTTGATCCATGTGTGATTTGTGGAAAGAACACACATGCAATGACTCTGGTTGATCCATGTGTGGTTTGTGGAATGAACACACATGCAATGACTAGTGGTTGATCCATATGTTGTTTGTGGAAAGAACACACATCCAATGACCACTGGTGGATCCATGTGTGGTTTGTGGAAAAGAACACAAATGCAATGACTCTAGTGCTGGTTTGTGGTTTTAGTATAAGAACACACATGCAATGATTCTAGTGGTTGATCCATGTGGGGTTTGTGGAAAGAACACACATAAAATGACTCTAGTTGATCCAAGTGTGGTTTGTGGAAAGAACACACATGCAATGACCACTGGTGGATCCATGTGTGGTTTGTGGAAAAGAACACACATGCAATAACCCTAGTACTGGTTTGTGGTTTTAGTATAAGAACACACATGCAATGACTCTAGTGGTTGATCCATGTGTGGTTTGTGGAAAGAACACACATGCAATGACTCTGGTTGATCCAAGTGTGGTTTGTGGAAAGAACACACATGCAATGACCACTGGTGGATCCATGTGTGGTTTGTGGAAATGAACACACATGCAATGACTGTAGTACTGGTTTGTGGTTTTAGTATAAGAACACACATGCAATGACTCTAGTGGTTGATCCATGTGTGGTTTGTGGAAAGAACACACATGCAATGACCACTGGTGGATCCATGTGTGGTTTGTGGAAAAGAACACACATGCAATGACTCTAGTACTGGTTTTTGGTTTTAGTATAAGAACACACATGCAATGACTCTAGTGGTTGATCCACGTGTGGTTTGAGGAAATAACACACATGAAATGACTCTAGGGGTTGATACATGTGTGGTTTGTGGGAAAACACACATGCAATGACTCTAGTGGTTGATCCATGTGTGGTTTGTGGAAAGAACACACATGCAATGACCACTGGTGGATCCATATGTGGTTTGTGGAAAACAACACACATGCAATGACTCTAGTGGTTGATCCATGTTTGTTTGTGGAAATAACACACATGCAATGACTTTAGTGGTTGATCCATGTGTGGTTTGTGAAAAGAACACACATGCAATGACCCTGGTTGATCCATGTGTGGTTTCTGGAAATAACACACATGCAATGACTCTAGGGGTTGATCCATGTGTGGTTTGTGGAAAGAACACACATGCAATGACCACTGGTGGAACCATGTGTGGTTTGTGGAAAAGAACACACATGCAATGACTAGTGGTTGATCCATGTTTGTTTGTGGAAATAACACACATGCAATGACTCTAGTGGTTGATCCATGTGTGGTTTGTGAAAAGAACACACATGCAATGACTCTAGTGTTGGTTTGTGGTTTTAGTATAAGAACAAACTTCCAATCACTCTAGTGGTTGATCCATGTGTGATTTGTGGAAAGAACACACATGCAATGACTTTGGTTGATCCATATGTGGTTTGTGGAATGAACACACATGCAATGACTAGTGGTTGATCCATATGTGGTTTGTGGAAAGAACACACATCCAATGACCACTGGTGGATCCATGTGTGGTTTGTGGAAAAGAACACACATGCAATGACTCTAGTGCTGGTTTGTGGTTTTAGTATAAGAACACACATGCAATGATTCTAGTGGTTGATCCATGTGTGGTTTGTGGAAAGAACACACATAAAATGACTCTAGTTGATCCATGTGTGGTTTGTGGAAAGAACACACATGCAATGACCACTGGTGGATCCATGTGTGGTTTGTGGAAAAGAACACACATGCAATAACCCTAGTACTGGTTTGTGGTTTTAGTATAAGAACACACATGCAATGACTCTAGTGGTTGATCCATGTGTGGTTTGTGGAAAGAACACACATGCAATGACTCTCGTTGATCCAAGTGTGGTTTGTGGAAAGAACACACATGCAATGACCACTGGTGGATCCATGTGTGGTTTGTGGAAATGAACACACATGCAATGACTGTAGTACTGGTTTGTGGTTTTAGTATAAGAACATACATGCAATGACTCTAGTGGTTGATCCATGTGTGGTTTGTGGAAAGAACACACATGCAATGACCACTGGTGGATCCATGTGTGGTTTGTGGAAAAGAACACACATGCAATGACTCTAATACTGGTTTTTGGTTTTAGTATAAGAACACACATGCAATGACTCTAGTGGTTGATCCACGTGTGGTTTGAGGAAATAACACACATGAAATGACTCTAGGGGTTGATCCATGTGTGGTTTGTGGGAAAACACACATGCAATGACTCTAGTGGTTGATCCATGTGTGGTTTGTGGAAAGAACACACATGCAATGACCACTGGTGGATCCATATGTGGTTTGTGGAAAACAACACACATGCAATGACTCTAGTGGTTGATCCATGTTTGTTTGTGGAAATAACACACATGCAATGACTTTAGTGGTTGATCCATGTGTGGTTTGTGAAAAGAACACACATGCAATGACCCTGGTTGATCCATGTGTGGTTTTTGGAAATAACACACATGCAATGACTCTAGTGGTTGATCCATGTGTGGTTTGTGGAAAGAACACACATGCAATGACCACTGGTGGATCCATGTGTGGTTTGTGGAAAAGAACACACATGCAATGACTAGTGGTTGATCCATGTTTGTTTGTGGAAATAACACACATGCAATGACTCTAGTGGTTGATCCATGTGTGGTTTGTGAAAAGAACACACATGCAATGACTCTAGTGTTGGTTTGTGGTTTTAGTATAAGAATAAACATCCAATCACTCTAGTGGTTGATCCATGTGTGATTTGTGGAAAGAACACACATGCAATGACTCTGGTTGATCCATATGTGGTTTGTGGAATGAACACACATGCAATGACTAGTGGTTGATCCATATGTGGTTTGTGGAAAGAACACACATCCAATGACCACTGGTGGATCCATTTGTGGTTTGTGGAAAAGAACACACATGCAATGACTCTAGTGCTGGTTTGTGGTTTTAGTATAAGAACACACATGCAATGATTCTAGTGGTTGATCCATGTGTGGTTTGTGGAAAGAACACACATAAAATGACTCTAGTTGATCCATGTGTGGTTTGTGGAAAGAACACACATGCAATGACCACTGGTGGATCCATGTGTGGTTTGTGGAAAAGAACACACATGCAATGACCCTAGTACTGGTTTGTGGTTTTAGTATAAGAACACACAAGCAACGACTCTAGTGGTTGATCCATGTGTGGTTTGTGGAAAGAACACACATGCAATGACTCTGGTTGATCCATGTGTGTTTTGTGGAAAGAACACACATGCAATGACCACTGGTGGATCCATGTGTGGTTTGTGGAAATGAACACACATGCAATGACTGTAGTACTGGTTTGTGGTTTTAGTATAAGAACACACATGCAATGACTCTAGTGGTTGATCCATGTGTGGTTTGTGGAAATAACACACATGCAATGACTCTAGTGGTTGATCCATGTGTGGTTTGTGGAAAGAACACACATGCAATGACTCTAGTGGTTGATCCATGTGTGGTTTGTGGAAAGAACACACATGCAATGACCACTGGTGGATCCATGTGTGGTTTGTGGAAAACAACACACATGCAATGACTCTAGTGGTTGATCCATGTTTGTTTGTGGAAATAACACACATGCAATGACTTTAGTGGTTGATCCATGTGTGGTTTGTGAAAATAACACACATGCAATGACCCTGGTTGATCCATGTGTGGTTTTGGAAATAACACACATGCAATGACTCTAGTGGTTGATCCATGTGTGGTTTGTGGAAAGAACACACATGCAATGACCACTGGTGGATCCATGTGTGGTTTGTGGAAAAGAACACATATGCAATGACTAGTGGTTGATCCATGTTTGTTTGTGGAAATAACACACATGCAATGACTCTAGTGGTTGATCCGTGTGTGGTTTGTGAAAAGAACACACATGCAATGACTCTAGTGTTGGTTTGTGGTTTTAGTATAAGAAGAAACATGCAATCACTCTAGTGGTTGATCCATGTGTGATTTGTCGAAAGAACACACATGCAATGACTCTGGTTGATCCATGTGTGGTTTGTGGAATGAACACACATGCAATGACTAGTGGTTGATCCATATGTGGTTTGTGGAAAGAACACACATCCAATGACCACTGGTGGATCCATGTGTGGTTTGTGGAAAAGAACACACATGCAATGACTCTAGTGCTTGTTTGTGGTTTTAGTATAAGAACACACATGCAAAGATTCTAGTGGTTGATCCATGTGTGGTTTGTGGAAAGAACACACATAAAATGACTCTAGTTGATCCATGTGTGGTTTGTGGAAAGAACACACATGCAATGACCACTGGTGGATCCATGTGTGGTTTGTGGAAAAGAACACACATGCAATGACTCTAGTACTGGTTTGTGGTTTTAGTATAAGAACACACATGCAATGACTCTAGTCGTTGATCCATGTGTGGTTTGTGGAAATAACACTCATGCAATGACTCTAGTGGTTGATCCATGTGTGGTTTGTGGAAAGAACACACATGCAATGACCACTGGTGGATCCATGTTGGTTTTAGTGTAAGAACACACATGCAATGACTCTTGTACTGGTTTGTGGTTTTAGTATAAGAACACACATGCAATGACTCTAGTGGTTGATCGATGTGTGGTTTGTGGAAATAACACACATGCAATGACCACTGGTGGATCCATCTGTGGTTTGTGGAAAGAACACACATGCAATGACTCTAATGGTTGATCCATGTGTGGTTTGTGGAAAGAACACACATGCAATGACCACTGGTGGATCCATGTGTGGTTTGTGGAAAACAACACACATGCAATGACTCTAGTGGTTGATCCATGTTTGTTTGTGGAAATAACCAACATGCAATGACTTTGGTGGTTGATCCATGTGTGGTTTGTGAAAAAAACACACAAGCAATGACCCTGGTTGATCCATGTGTGGTTTTTGGAAATAACACACATGCATTGACTCTAGTGGTTGATCCATGTGTGGTTTGTGGAAAGAACACACATGCAATGACCACTGGTGGATCCATGTGTGGTTTGTGGAAAAGAACACACATGCAATGACTAGTGGTTGATCCATGTTTGTTTATGGAAATAACACACATGCAATGACTCTAGTGGTTGATCCATGTGTGGTTTGTGAAAAGAACACACATGCAATGACTCTAGTGTTGGTTTGTGGTTTTAGTATAAGAACAAACATGCAATCACTCTAGTGGTTGATCCATGTGTGATTTGTGGAAAGAACACACATGCAATGACTCTGGTTGATCCATGTGTGGTTTGTGGAATGAACACACATGCAATGACTAGTGGTTGATCCGTATGTGGTTTGTGGAAAGAACACACATCCAATGACCACTGGTGGATCCATGTGTGGTTTGTGGAAAAGAACACACATGCAATGACTCTAGTGCTGGTTTGTGGTTTTAGTATAAGAACACACATGCAAAGATTCTAGTGGTTGATCCATGTGTGGTTTGTGGAAAGAACACACATAAAATGACTCTAGTTGATCCATGTGTGGTTTGTGGAAAGAACACACATGCAATGACCACTGGTGGATCCATGTGTGGTTTGTGGAAAAGAACACACATGCAATGACTCTAGTACTGGTTTGTGGTTAGTATAAGAACACACATGCAATGACTCTAGTGGTTAATCCATGTGTGGTTTGTGGAAAGAACACACATGCAATGACTCTCGTTGATCCATGTGTGGTTTGTGGAAACAACACACATGCAATGACCACTGGTGGATCCATGTGTGGTTTGTGGAAATGAACACACATGCAATGACTGTAGTACTGGTTTGTGGTTTTAGTATAAGAACACACATGCAATGACTCTAGTGGTTGATCCATGTGTGGTTTGTGGACATAACACACATGCAATGACTCTAGTGGTTGATCCATGTGTGGTTTATGGAAAGAACACACATGCAATGACCACTGCTGGATGCATGTGTGGTTTGTGGAAAAGAACACACATGCAATGACTATAGTGGTTGATCCATGTTTGTTTGTGGAAATAACACACATGCAATGACTCTAGTTGTTGATCCATATGTGGTTTGTGGAAAGAACACGCATGCAGTGACCACTGGTGGATCCATGTTGGTTTTAGTGTAATAACACACATGCAATGACTCTAGTACTGGTTTGTGGTTTTAGTATAAGAACACACATGCAATGACTCTAGTGGTTGATCCATGTGTGGTTTGCGGAAAGAACACACATGCAATGACTCTAGTTGATCCATGTGTGGTTTGTGGAAAGAACACACATTTAATGACCACTGGTGGATCCATGTGTGGTTTGTGGAAAACAACACACATGCAATGACTCTAGTGGTTGATCCATGTTTGTTTGTGGAAATAACACACATGCAATGACTGTAGTGGTTGATCCATGTGTGGTTTGTGAAAAGAACACACATGCAATGACCCTGGTTGATCCATGTGTGGTTTTTGGAAATAACACACATACAATGACTCTAGTGGTTGATCCATGTGTGGTTTGTGGAAATAACACACATCCAATGACCACTGGTGGATCCATGTGTGGTTTGTGGAAAAGAACACACATGCAATGACTCTAGTGCTGGTTTGTGGTTTTAGTATAAGAACACACATGCAAAGATTCTAGTGGTTGATCCATGTGTGGTTTGTGGAAAGAACACACATAAAATGACTCTAGTTGATCCATGTGTGGTTTGTGGAAAGAACACATGCAATGACCACTGGTGGATCCATGTGTGGTTTGTGGAAAAGAACACACATGCAATGACTCTAGTACTGGTTTGTGGTTTAGTATAAGAACACACATGCAATGACTCTAGTGGTTGATCCATGTGTGGTTTGTGGAAACAACACACATGCAATGACCACTGGTGGATCCATGTGTGGTTTGTGGAAATGAACACACATGCAATGACTGTAGTACTGGTTTGTGGTTTTAGTATAAGAACACACATGCAATGACTCTAGTGGTTGATCCATGTGTGGTTTGTGGACATAACACACATGCAATGACTCTAGTGGTTGATCCATGTGTGGTTTGTCGAAAGAACACACATGCAATGACCACTGGTGGATGCATGTGTGGTTTGTGGAAAAGAACACACATGCAATGACTATAGTGGTTGATCCATGTTTGTTTGTGGAAATAACACACATGCAATGACTCTAGTTGTTGATCCATATGTGGTTTGTGGAAAGAACACGCATGCAATGACCACTAGTGGATCCATGTTGGTTTTAGTGTAAGAACACACATGCAATGACTCTAGTACTGGTTTGTGGTTTTAGTATAAGAACACACATGCAATGACTCTAGTGGTTGATCCATGTGTGGTTTGTGGAAAGAACACACATGCAATGACTCTGGTTGATCCATGTGTGGTTTGTGGAAAGAACACACATGCAATGACAACTGGTGGATCCATGTGTGGTTTGTGGAAAACAACACACATGCAATGACTCTAGTGGTTGATCCCTGTTTGTTTGTGGAAATAACACACATGCAATGACTTTAGTGGTTGATCCATGTGTGGTTTGTGAAAAGAACACCCATGTAATGACCCTGGTTGATCCATGTGTGGTTTTTGGAAATAACACACATGCAATGACTCTAGTGGTTGATCCATGTGTGGTTTGTGGAAAGAACACACATGCAATGACCACTGGTGGATCCATGTGTGGTTTGTGGAAAAGAACACACATGCAATGACTGGTGGTTGATCCATGTTTGTTTGTGGAAATAACACACATGCAATGACTCTAGTGGTTGATCCATGTGTGGTTTGTGAAAAGAACACACATGCAATGACTCTAGTGTTGGTTTGTGGTTTTAGTATAAGAACAAACATGCAATCACTCTAGTGGTTGATCCATGTGTGATTTGTGGAAAGAACACACATGCAATGACCACTGGTGGATCCATGTGTGGTTTGTGGAATGAACACACATCCAATGACTAGTGGTTGATCCATATGTGGTTTGTGGAAAGAACACACATCCAATGACCACTAGTGGATCCATGTGTGGTTTGTGGAAAATAGCACACATGCAATGACTCTTGTGCTGGTTTGTGGTTTTATTATAAGAACACACATGCAATGATTCTAGTGGTTGATCCATGTGTGGTTTGTGGAAAGAACACACATAAAATGACTCTAGTGGATCCATGTGTGGTTTGTGGAAAGAACACACATGCAATGACCACTAGTGGATCCATGTGTGGTTTGTGGAAAAGAACACACATGCAATGACTCTAGTACTGGTTTGTGGTTTTAGTATAAGAACACACATGCAATGACTCTAGTGGTTGATCTATGTGTGGTTTGTGGAAAGAACACACATGCAATGACTCTGGTTGATCCATGTGTGGTTTGTGGAAAGAACACACATGTAATGACCACTGGTGGATCCATGTGTGGTTTGTGGAAATGAACTCACATGCAATGACTGTAGTGCTGGTTTGTGGTTTTAGTATAAGAACACACATGCAATGACTCTAGTGGTTGATCCATGTGTGGTTTGTGGAAAGAGCACACATGCAATGACCACTGGTGGATCCATGTGTGGTTTGTGGAAAAGAACACACATGCAATGACTCTAGTACTGGTTTTTTGTTTTAGTATAAGAACACACATGCAATGAATCTAGTGGTTGATCCACGTGTGGTTTGAGGAAATAACACAGATGAAATGACTCTAGGGGTTGATCCAGGTGTGGTTTGTGGGAAAACACACATGCAATGACTCTAGTGGTTGATCCATGTGTGGTTTGTGGAAAGAACACACATGCAATGACCACTGGTGGATCCATATGTGGTTTGTGGAAAACAACACACATGCAATGACTCTAGTGGTTGATCCATGTTTGTTTGTGGAAATAACACACATGCAATGACTTTAGTGGTTGATCCATGTGTGGTTTGTGAAAAGAACACACATGCAATGACCCTGGTTGATCCATGTGTGGTTTTTGGAAATAACACACATGCAATGACTCTAGTGGTTGATCCATGTGTGGTTTGTGGAAAGAGCACACATGCAATGACCACTGGTGGATCCATGTGTGGTTTGTGGAAAAGAACACACATGCAATGACTCTAGTACTGGTTTTTGGTTTTAGTATAAGAACACACATGCAATGACTCTAGTGGTTGATCCACGTGTGGTTTGAGGAAATAACACACATGAAATGACTCTAGGGGTTGATCCATGTGTGGTTTGTGGGAAAACACACATGCAATGACTCTAGTGGTTGATCCATGTGTGGTTTGTGGAAAGAACACACATGCAATGACCACTGGTGGATCCATGTGTGGTTTGTGGAAATGAACACACATGCAATGACTGTAGTACTGGTTTGTGGTTTTAGTATAAGAACACACATGCAATGACTCTAGTGGTTGATCCATGTGTGGTTTGTGGACATAACACACATGCAATGACTCTAGTGGTTGATCCATGTGTGGTTTGTCGAAAGAACACACATGCAATGACCACTGGTGGATGCATGTGTGGTTTGCGGAAAAGAACACACATGCAATGACTATAGTGGTTGATCCATGTTTGTTTGTGGAAATAACACACATGCAATGACTCTAGTTGTTGATCCATATGTGGTTTGTGGAAAGAACACGCATGCAATGACCACTGGTGGATCCATGTTGGTTTTAGTGTAAGAACACACATGCAATGACTCTAGTACTGGTTTGTGGTTTTAGTATAAGAACACACATGCAATGACTCTAGTGGTTGATCCATGTGTGGTTTGTGGAAAGAACACACATGCAATGACTCTGGTTGATCCATGTGTGGTCTGTGGAAAGAACACACATGCAATGACAACTGGTGGATCCATGTGTGGTTTGTGGAAAACAACACACATGCAATGACTCTAGTGGTTGATCCCTGTTTGTTTGTGGAAATAACACACATGCAATGACTTTAGTGGTTGATCCATGTGTGGTTTGTGAAAAGAACACCCATGTAATGACCCTGGTTGATCCATGTGTGGTTTTTGGAAATAACACACATGCAATGACTCTAGTGGTTGATCCATGTGTGGTTTGTGGAAAGAACACACATGCAATGACCACTGGTGGATCCATGTGTGGTTTGTGGAAAAGAACACACATGCAATGACTGGTGGTTGATCCATGTTTGTTTGTGGAAATAACACACATGCAATGACTCTAGTGGTTGATCCATGTGTGGTTTGTGAAAAGAACACACATGCAATGACTCTAGTGTTGGTTTGTGGTTTTAGTATAAGAACAAACATGCAATCACTCTAGTGGTTGATCCATGTGTGATTTGTGGAAAGAACACACATGCAATGACCACTGGTGGATCCATGTGTGGTTTGTGGAATGAACACACATCCAATGACTAGTGGTTGATCCATATGTGGTTTGTGGAAAGAACACACATCCAATGACCACTGGTGGATCCATGTGTGGTTTGTGGAAAATAGCACACATGCAATGACTCTAGTGCTGGTTTGTGGTTTTATTATAAGAACACACATGCAATGATTCTAGTGGTTGATCCATGTGTGGTTTGTGGAAAGAACACACATAAAATGACTCTAGTGGATCCATGTGTGGTTTGTGGAAAGAACACACATGCAATGACCACTAGTGGATCCATGTGTGGTTTGTGGAAAAGAACACACATGCAATGACTCTAGTACTGGTTTGTGGTTTTAGTATAAGAACACACATGCAATGACTCTAGTGGTTGATCTATGTGTGGTTTGTGGAAAGAGCACACATGCAATGACTCTGGTTGATCCATGTGTGGTTTGTGGAAAGAACACACATGTAATGACCACTGGTGGATCCATGTGTGGTTTGTGGAAATGAACTCACATGCAATGACTGTAGTGCTGGTTTGTGGTTTTAGTATAAGAACACACATGCAATGACTCTAGTGGTTGATCCATGTGTGGTTTGTGGAAAGAGCACACATGCAATGACCACTGGTGGATCCATGTGTGGTTTGTGGAAAAGAACACACATGCAATGACTCTAGTACTGGTTTTTTGTTTTAGTATAAGAACACACATGCAATGACTCTAGTGGTTGATCCACGTGTGGTTTGAGGAAATAACACACATGAAATGACTCTAGGGGTTGATCCAGGTGTGGTTTGTGGGAAAACACACATGCAATGACTCTAGTGGTTGATCCATGTGTGGTTTGTGGAAAGAACACACATGCAATGACCACTGGTGGATCCATATGTGGTTTGTGGAAAACAACACACATGCAATGACTCTAGTGGTTGATCCATGTTTGTTTGTGGAAATAACACACATGCAATGACTTTAGTGGTTGATCCATGTGTGGTTTGTGAAAAGAACACACATGCAATGACCCTGGTTGATCCATGTGTGGTTTTTGGAAATAACACACATGCAATGACTCTAGTGGTTGATCCATGTGTGGTTTGTGGAAAGAGCACACATGCAATGACCACTGGTGGATCCATGTGTGGTTTGTGGAAAAGAACACACATGCAATGACTCTAGTACTGGTTTTTGGTTTTAGTATAAGAACACACATGCAATGACTCTAGTGGTTGATCCACGTGTGGTTTGAGGAAATAACACACATGAAATGACTCTAGGGGTTGATCCATGTGTGGTTTGTGGGAAAACACACATGCAATGACTCTAGTGGTTGATCCATGTGTGGTTTGTGGAAAGAACACACATGCAATGACCACTGGTGGATCCATATGTGGTTTGTGGAAAACCACACACATGCAATGACTCTAGTGGTTGATCCATGTTTGTTTGTGGAAATAACACACATGCAATGACTTTAGTGGTTGATCCATGTGTGGTTTGTGAAAATAACACACATGCAATGACCCTGGTTGATCCATGTGTGGTTTTTGGAAATAACACACATGCAATGACTCTAGTGGTTGATCCATGTGTGGTTTGTGGAAAGAACACACATGCAATGACCACTGGTGGATCCATGTGTGGTTTGTGGAAAAGAACACACATGCAATGACTAGTGGTTGATCCATGTTTGTTTGTGGAAATAACACACATGCAATGACTCTAGTGGTTGATCCATGTGTGGTTTGTGAAAAGAACACACATGCAATGACTCTAGTGTTGGTTTGTGGTTTTAGTATAAGAACAAACATCCAATCACTCTAGTGGTTGATCCATGTGTGATTTGTGGAAAGAACACACATGCAATGACTCTGGTTGATCCATATGTGGTTTGTGGAATGAACACACATGCAATGACTAGTGGTTGATCCATATGTGGTTTGTGGAAAGAACACACATCCAATGACCACTGGTGGATCCATGTGTGGTTTGTGGAAAAGAACACACATGCAATGACTCTAGTGCTGGTTTGTGGTTTTAGTATAAGAACACACATGCAATGATTCTAGTGGTTGATCCATGTGTGGTTTGTGGAAAGAACACACATAAAATGACTCTAGTTGATCCATGTGTGGTTTGTGGAAAGAACACACATGCAATGACCACTGGTGGATCCATGTGTGGTTTGTGGAAAAGAACACACATGCAATGACCCTAGTACTGGTTTGTGGTTTTAGTATAAGAACACACAAGCAATGACTCTAGTGGTTGATCCATGTGTGGTTTGTGGAAAGAACACACATGCAATGACTCTGGTTGATCCATGTGTGGTTTGTGGAAAGAACACACATGCAATGACAACTGGTGGATCCATGTGTGGTTTGTGGAAAACAACACACATGCAATGACTCTAGTGGTTGATCCCTGTTTGTTTGTGGAAATAACACACATGCAATGACTTTAGTGGTTGATCCATGTGTGGTTTGTGAAAAGAACACCCATGTAATGACCCTGGTTGATCCATGTGTGGTTTTTGGAAATAACACACATGCAATGACTCTAGTGGTTGATCCATGTGTGGTTTGTGGAAAGAACACACATGCAATGACCACTGGTGGATCCATGTGTGGTTTGTGGAAAAGAACACACATGCAATGACTGGTGGTTGATCCATGTTTGTTTGTGGAAATAACACACATGCAATGACTCTAGTGGTTGATCCATGTGTGGTTTGTGAAAAGAACACACATGCAATGACTCTAGTGTTGGTTTGTGGTTTTAGTATAAGAACAAACATGCAATCACTCTAGTGGTTGATCCATGTGTGATTTGTGGAAAGAACACACATGCAATGACCACTGGTGGATCCATGTGTGGTTTGTGGAATGAACACACATCCAATGACTAGTGGTTGATCCATATGTGGTTTGTGGAAAGAACACACATCCAATGACCACTGGTGGATCCATGTGTGGTTTGTGGAAAATAGCACACATGCAATGACTCTAGTGCTGGTTTGTGGTTTTATTATAAGAACACACATGCAATGATTCTAGTGGTTGATCCATGTGTGGTTTGTGGAAAGAACACACATAAAATGACTCTAGTGGATCCATGTGTGGTTTGTGGAAAGAACACACATGCAATGACCACTAGTGGATCCATGTGTGGTTTGTGGAAAAGAACACACATGCAATGACTCTAGTACTGGTTTGTGGTTTTAGTATAAGAACACACATGCAATGACTCTAGTGGTTGATCTATGTGTGGTTTGTGGAAAGAGCACACATGCAATGACTCTGGTTGATCCATGTGTGGTTTGTGGAAAGAACACACATGTAATGACCACTGGTGGATCCATGTGTGGTTTGTGGAAATGAACTCACATGCAATGACTGTAGTGCTGGTTTGTGGTTTTAGTATAAGAACACACATGCAATGACTCTAGTGGTTGATCCATGTGTGGTTTGTGGAAAGAGCACACATGCAATGACCACTGGTGGATCCATGTGTGGTTTGTGGAAAAGAACACACATGCAATGACTCTAGTACTGGTTTTTTGTTTTAGTATAAGAACACACATGCAATGACTCTAGTGGTTGATCCACGTGTGGTTTGAGGAAATAACACACATGAAATGACTCTAGGGGTTGATCCAGGTGTGGTTTGTGGGAAAACACACATGCAATGACTCTAGTGGTTGATCCATGTGTGGTTTGTGGAAAGAACACACATGCAATGACCACTGGTGGATCCATATGTGGTTTGTGGAAAACAACACACATGCAATGACTCTAGTGGTTGATCCATGTTTGTTTGTGGAAATAACACACATGCAATGACTTTAGTGGTTGATCCATGTGTGGTTTGTGAAAAGAACACACATGCAATGACCCTGGTTGATCCATGTGTGGTTTTTGGAAATAACACACATGCAATGACTCTAGTGGTTGATCCATGTGTGGTTTGTGGAAAGAGCACACATGCAATGACCACTGGTGGATCCATGTGTGGTTTGTGGAAAAGAACACACATGCAATGACTCTAGTACTGGTTTTTGGTTTTAGTATAAGAACACACATGCAATGACTCTAGTGGTTGATCCACGTGTGGTTTGAGGAAATAACACACATGAAATGACTCTAGGGGTTGATCCATGTGTGGTTTGTGGGAAAACACACATGCAATGACTCTAGTGGTTGATCCATGTGTGGTTTGTGGAAAGAACACACATGCAATGACCACTGGTGGATCCATATGTGGTTTGTGGAAAACCACACACATGCAATGACTCTAGTGGTTGATCCATGTTTGTTTGTGGAAATAACACACATGCAATGACTTTAGTGGTTGATCCATGTGTGGTTTGTGAAAATAACACACATGCAATGACCCTGGTTGATCCATGTGTGGTTTTTGGAAATAACACACATGCAATGACTCTAGTGGTTGATCCATGTGTGGTTTGTGGAAAGAACACACATGCAATGACCACTGGTGGATCCATGTGTGGTTTGTGGAAAAGAACACACATGCAATGACTAGTGGTTGATCCATGTTTGTTTGTGGAAATAACACACATGCAATGACTCTAGTGGTTGATCCATGTGTGGTTTGTGAAAAGAACACACATGCAATGACTCTAGTGTTGGTTTGTGGTTTTAGTATAAGAACAAACATCCAATCACTCTAGTGGTTGATCCATGTGTGATTTGTGGAAAGAACACACATGCAATGACTCTGGTTGATCCATATGTGGTTTGTGGAATGAACACACATGCAATGACTAGTGGTTGATCCATATGTGGTTTGTGGAAAGAACACACATCCAATGACCACTGGTGGATCCATGTGTGGTTTGTGGAAAAGAACACACATGCAATGACTCTAGTGCTGGTTTGTGGTTTTAGTATAAGAACACACATGCAATGATTCTAGTGGTTGATCCATGTGTGGTTTGTGGAAAGAACACACATAAAATGACTCTAGTTGATCCATGTGTGGTTTGTGGAAAGAACACACATGCAATGACCACTGGTGGATCCATGTGTGGTTTGTGGAAAAGAACACACATGCAATGACCCTAGTACTGGTTTGTGGTTTTAGTATAAGAACACACAAGCAATGACTCTAGTGGTTGATCCATGTGTGGTTTGTGGAAAGAACACACATGCAATGACTCTGGTTGATCCATGTGTGGTTTGTGGAAAGAACACACATGCAATGACCACTGGTGGATCCATGTGTGGTTTGTGTAAATGAACACACATGCAATGACTGTAGTACTGGTTTGTGGTTTTAGTATAAGAACACACATGCAATGACTCTAGTGGTTGATCCATGTGTGGTTTGTGGAAATAACACACATGCAATTACTCTAGTGGTTGATCCATGTGTGGTTTGTGGAAAGAACACACATGCAATGACTCTAGTACTGGTTTGTGGTTTTAGTATAAGAACACACATGCAATGACTCTAGTGGTTGATCCATGTGTGGTTTGTGGAAAGAACACACATGCAATGACTCTGGTTGATCCATGTGTGGTTTGTGGAAAGAACACACATGCAATGACAACTGGTGGATCCATGTGTGGTTTGTGGAAAACAACACACATGCAATGACTCTAGTGGTTGATCCCTGTTTGTTTGTGGAAATAACACACATGCAATGACTTTAGTGGTTGATCCATGTGTGGTTTGTGAAAAGAACACCCATGTAATGACCCTGGTTGATCCATGTGTGGTTTTTGGAAATAACACACATGCAATGACTCTAGTGGTTGATCCATGTGTGGTTTGTGGAAAGAACACACATGCCATGACCACTGGTGGATCCATGTGTGGTTTGTGGAAAAGAACACACATGCAATGACTGGTGGTTGATCCATGTTTGTTTGTGGAAATAACACACATGCAATGACTCTAGTGGTTGATCCATGTGTGGTTTGTGAAAAGAACACACATGCAATGACTCTAGTGTTGGTTTGTGGTTTTAGTATAAGAACAAACATGCAATCACTCTAGTGGTTGATCCATGTGTGATTTGTGGAAAGAACACACATGCAATGACCACTGGTGGATCCATGTGTGGTTTGTGGAATGAACACACATCCAATGACTAGTGGTTGATCCATATGTGGTTTGTGGAAAGAACACACATCCAATGACCACTGGTGGATCCATGTGTGGTTTGTGGAAAATAGCACACATGCAATGACTCTAGTGCTGGTTTGTGGTTTTATTATAAGAACACACATGCAATGATTCTAGTGGTTGATCCATGTGTGGTTTGTGGAAAGAACACACATAAAATGACTCTAGTGGATCCATGTGTGGTTTGTGGAAAGAACACACATGGAATGAGCACTAGTGGATCCATGTGTGGTTTGTGGAAAAGAACACACATGCAATGACTCTAGTACTGGTTTGTGGTTTTAGTATAAGAACACACATGCAATGACTCTAGTGGTTGATCTATGTGTGGTTTGTGGAAAGAACACACATGCAATGACTCTGGTTGATCCATGTGTGGTTTGTGGAAAGAACACACATGTAATGACCACTTGTGGATCCATGTGTGGTTTGTGGAAATGAACTCACATGCAATGACTGTAGTGCTGGTTTGTGGTTTTAGTATAAGAACACACATGCAATGACTCTAGTGGTTGATCCATGTGTGGTTTGTGGAAAGAGCACACATGCAATGACCACTGGTGGATCCATGTGTGGTTTGTGGAAAAGAACACACATGCAATGACTCTAGTGGTTGATCCATGTTTGTTTGTGGAAATAACACACATGCAATGACTCTAGTGGTTGATCCATATGTGGTTTATGGAAAGAACACGCATGCAATGACCACTGGTGGATCCATGTTGGTTTTAGTGTAAGAACACACATGCAATGGCTCTAGTACTGGTATGTGGTTTTAGTATAAGAACACACATGCAATGACTCTAGTGGTTGATCCATGTGTGGTTTGTCGAAATAACACACATGTAATGACCACTGGTGGATCCATGTGTGGTTTGTGGAAAGAACACACATGCAATGACTCTAGGGGTTGATCCATGTGTGGTTTGTGGGAAGAACACACATGCAATGACTCTAGTGGTTGATCCATGTGTGGTTTGTGGAAAGAACACACATGCAATGACCACTGGTGGATCCATGTGTGGTTTGTGGAAAACAACACACATGCAATGACTCTAGTGGTTGATCGATGTTTGTTTGTGGAAAGAACACACATGCAATGACCCTGGTTGATCCATGTGTGGTTTTTGGAAATAACACACATGCAATGACTCTAGTGTTGGTTTGTGGTTTTAGTATAAGAACATACATGCAATCACTCTAGTGGTTGATCCATGTGTGATTTGTGGAAAGAACACACATGCAATGACTCTGGTTGATCCATGTGTGGTTTGTGGAATGAACACACATGCAATGACTAGTGGTTGATCCATATGTTGTTTGTGGAAAGAACACACATCCAATGACCACTGGTGGATCCATGTGTGGTTTGTGGAAAAGAACACACATGCAATGACTCTAGTGCTGGTTTGTGGTTTTAGTATAAGAACACACATGCAATGATTCTAGTGGTTGATCCATGTGTGGTTTGTGGAAAGAACACACATAAAATGACTCTAGTTGATCCATGTGTGGTTTGTGGAAAGAACACACATGCAATGACCACTGGTGGATCCATGTGTGGTTTGTGGAAAAGAACACACATGCAATAACCCTTGTACTGGTTTGTGGTTTTAGTATAAGAACACACATGCAATGACTCTAGTGGTTGATCCATGTGTGGTTTGTGGAAAGAACACACATGCAATGACTCTGGTTGATCCAAGTGTGGTTTGTGGAAAGAACACACATGCAATGACCACTGGTGGATCCATGTGTGGTTTGTGGAAATGAACACACATGCAATGACTGTAGTACTGGTTTGTGGTTTTAGTATAAGAACACACATGCAATGACTCTAGTGGTTGATCCATGTGTGGTTTGTGGAAAGAACACACATGCAATGACCACTGGTAGATCCATGTGTGGTTTGTGGAAAAGAACACACATGCAATGACTGGTGGTTGATCCATGTTTGTTTGTGGAAATAACACACATGCAATGACTCTAGTGGTTGATCCATGTGTGGTTTGTGAAAAGAACACACATGCAATTACTCTAGTGTTGGTTTGTGGTTTTAGTATAAGAACAAACATGCAATCACTCTAGTGGTTGATGCATGTGTGATTTGTGGAAAGAACACACATGCAATGACCACTGGTGGATCCATGTGTGGTTTGTGGAATGAACACACATCCAATGACTAGTGGTTGATCCATATGTGGTTTGTGGAAAGAACACACATCCAATGACCACTGGTGGATCCATGTGTGGTTTGTGGAAAATAGCACACATGCAATGACTCTAGTGCTGGTTTGTGGTTTTATTATAAGAACACACATGCAATGATTCTAGTGGTTGATGCATGTGTGGTTTGTGGAAAGAACACACATAAAATGACTCTAGTGGATCCATGTGTGGTTTGTGGAAAGAACACACATGCAATGAGCACTACTGGATCCATGTGTGGTTTGTGGAAAAGAACACACATGCAATGACTCTAGTACTGGTTTGTGGTTTTAGTATAAGAACACACATGCAATGACTCTAGTGGTTGATCTATGTGTGGTTTGTGGAAAGAACACACATGCAATGACTCTGGTTGATCCATGTGTGGTTTGTGGAAAGAACACACATGTAATGACCACTTGTGGATCCATGTGTGGTTTGTGGAAATGAACTCACATGCAATGACTGTAGTGCTGGTTTGTGGTTTTAGTATAAGAACACACATGCAATGACTCTAGTGGTTGATCCATGTGTGGTTTGTGGAAAGAGCACACATGCAATGACCACTGGTGGATCCATGTGTGGTTTGTGGAAAAGAACACACATGCAATGACTCTAGTGGTTGATCCATGTTTGTTTGTGGAAATAACACACATGCAATGACTCTAGTGGTTGATCCATATGTGGTTTATGGAAAGAACACGCATGCAATGACCACTGGTGGATCCATGTTGGTTTTAGTGTAAGAACACACATGCAATGGCTCTAGTACTGGTATGTGGTTTTAGTATAAGAACACACATGCAATGACTCTAGTGGTTGATCCATGTGTGGTTTGTGGAAAGAGCACACATGCAATGACCACTGGTGGATCCATGTGTGGTTTGTGGAAAAGAACACACATGCAATGACTCTAGTGGTTGATCCATGTTTGTTTGTGGAAATAACACACATGCAATGACTCTAGTGGTTGATCCATATGTGGTTTATGGAAAGAACACGCATGCAATGACCACTGGTGGATCCATGTTGGTTTTAGTGTAAGAACACACATGCAATGGCTCTAGTACTGGTATGTGGTTTTAGTATAAGAACACACATGCAATGACTCTAGTGGTTGATCCATGTGTGGTTTGTCGAAATAACACACATGTAATGACCACTGGTGGATCCATGTGTGGTTTGTGGAAAGAACACACATGCAATGACTCTAGGGGTTGATCCATGTGTGGTTTGTGGGAAGAACACACATGCAATGACTCTAGTGGTTGATCCATGTGTGGTTTGTGGAAAGAACACACATGCAATGACCACTGGTGGATCCATGTGTGGTTTGTGGAAAACAACACACATGCAATGACTCTAGTGGTTGATCGATGTTTGTTTGTGGAAAGAACACACATGCAATGACCCTGGTTGATCCATGTGTGGTTTTTGGAAATAACACACATGCAATGACTCTAGTGTTGGTTTGTGGTTTTAGTATAAGAACATACATGCAATCACTCTAGTGGTTGATCCATGTGTGATTTGTGGAAAGAACACACATGCAATGACTCTGGTTGATCCATGTGTGGTTTGTGGAATGAACACACATGCAATGACTAGTGGTTGATCCATATGTTGTTTGTGGAAAGAACACACATCCAATGACCACTGGTGGATCCATGTGTGGTTTGTGGAAAAGAACACACATGCAATGACTCTAGTGCTGGTTTGTGGTTTTAGTATAAGAACACACATGCAATGATTCTAGTGGTTGATCCATGTGTGGTTTGTGGAAAGAACACACATAAAATGACTCTAGTTGATCCATGTGTGGTTTGTGGAAAGAACACACATGCAATGACCACTGGTGGATCCATGTGTGGTTTGTGGAAAAGAACACACATGCAATAACCCTTGTACTGGTTTGTGGTTTTAGTATAAGAACACACATGCAATGACTCTAGTGGTTGATCCATGTGTGGTTTGTGGAAAGAACACACATGCAATGACTCTGGTTGATCCAAGTGTGGTTTGTGGAAAGAACACACATGCAATGACCACTGGTGGATCCATGTGTGGTTTGTGGAAATGAACACACATGCAATGACTGTAGTACTGGTTTGTGGTTTTAGTATAAGAACACACATGCAATGACTCTAGTGGTTGATCCATGTGTGGTTTGTGGAAAGAACACACAGGCAATGACCACTGGTAGATCCATGTGTGGTTTGTGGAAAAGAACACACATGCAATGACTGGTGGTTGATCCATGTTTGTTTGTGGAAATAACACACATGCAATGACTCTAGTGGTTGATCCATGTGTGGTTTGTGAAAAGAACACACATGCAATGACTCTAGTGTTGGTTTGTGGTTTTAGTATAAGAACAAACATGCAATCACTCTAGTGGTTGATGCATGTGTGATTTGTGGAAAGAACACACATGCAATGACCACTGTTGGATCCATGTGTGGTTTGTGGAATGAACACACATCCAATGACTAGTGGTTGATCCATATGTGGTTTGTGGAAAGAACACACATCCAATGACCACTGGTGGATCCATGTGTGGTTTGTGGAAAATAGCACACATGCAATGACTCTAGTGCTGGTTTGTGGTTTTATTATAAGAACACACATGCAATGATTCTAGTGGTTGATCCATGTGTGGTTTGTGGAAAGAACACACATAAAATGACTCTAGTGGATCCATGTGTGGTTTGTGGAAAGAACACACATGCAATGAGCACTACTGGATCCATGTGTGGTTTGTGGAAAAGAACACACATGCAATGACTCTAGTACTGGTTTGTGGTTTTAGTATAAGAACACACATGCAATGACTCTAGTGGTTGATCTATGTGTGGTTTGTGGAAAGAACACACATGCAATGACTCTGGTTGATCCATGTGTGGTTTGTGGAAAGAACACACATGTAATGACCACTTGTGGATCCATGTGTGGTTTGTGGAAATGAACTCACATGCAATGACTGTAGTGCTGGTTTGTGGTTTTAGTATAAGAACACACATGCAATGACTCTAGTGGTTGATCCATGTGTGGTTTGTGGAAAGAGCACACATGCAATGACCACTGGTGGATCCATGTGTGGTTTGTGGAAAAGGACACACATGCAATGACTCTAGTGGTTGATCCATGTTTGTTTGTGGAAATAACACACATGCAATGACTCTAGTGGTTGATCCATATGTGGTTTATGGAAAGAACACGCATGCAATGACCACTGGTGGATCCATGTTGGTTTTAGTGTAAGAACACACATGCAATGGCTCTAGTACTGGTATGTGGTTTTAGTATAAGAACACACATGCAATGACTCTAGTGGTTGATCCATGTGTGGTTTGTCGAAATAACACACATGCAATGACCACTGGTGGATCCATGTGTGGTTTGTGGAAAGAACACACATGCAATGACTCTAGGGGTTGATCCATGTGTGGTTTGTGGGAAGAACACACATGCAATGACTCTAGTGGTTGATCCATGTGTGGTTTGTGGAAAGAACACACATGCAATGACCACTGGTGGATCCATGTGTGGTTTGTGGAAAACAACACACATGCAATGACTCTAGTGGTTGATCGATGTTTGTTTGTGGAAAGAACACACATGCAATGACCCTGGTTGATCCATGTGTGGTTTTTGGAAATAACACACATGCAATGACTCTAGTGTTGGTTTGTGGTTTTAGTATAAGAACATACATGCAATCACTCTAGTGGTTGATCCATGTGTGATTTGTGGAAAGAACACACATGCAATGACTCTGGTTGATCCATGTGTGGTTTGTGGAATGAACACACATGCAATGACTAGTGGTTGATCCATATGTTGTTTGTGGAAAGAACACACATCCAATGACCACTGGTGGATCCATGTGTGGTTTGTGGAAAAGAACACACATGCAATGACTCTAGTGCTGGTTTGTGGTTTTAGTATAAGAACACACATGCAATGATTCTAGTGGTTGATCCATGTGTGGTTTGTGGAAAGAACACACATAAAATGACTCTAGTTGATCCATGTGTGGTTTGTGGAAAGAACACACATGCAATGACCACTGGTGGATCCATGTGTGGTTTGTGGAAAAGAACACACATGCAATAACCCTTGTACTGGTTTGTGGTTTTAGTATAAGAACACACATTCAATGACTCTAGTGGTTGATCCATGTGTGGTTTGTGGAAAGAACACACATGCAATGACTCTGGTTGATCCAAGTGTGGTTTGTGGAAAGAACACACATGCAATGACCACTGGTGGATCCATGTGTGGTTTGTGGAAATGAACACACATGCAATGACTGTAGTACTGGTTTGTGGTTTTAGTATAAGAACACACATGCAATGACTCTAGTGGTTGATCCATGTGTGGTTTGTGGAAAGAACACACATGCAATGACCACTGGTGGATCCATGTGTGGTTTGTGGAAAAGAACACACATGCAATGACTAGTGGTTGATCCATGTTTGTTTGTGGAAATAACACACATGCAATGACTCTAGTGGTTGATCCATGTGTGGTTTGTGAAAAGAACACACATGCAATGACTCTAGTGTTGGTTTGTGGTTTTAGTATAAGAACAAACATGCAATCACTCTAGTGGTTGATCCATGTGTGATTTGTGGAAAGAACACACATGCAATGACCACTGGTGGATCCATGTGTGGTTTGTGGAATGAACACACATCCAATGACCACTGGTGGATCCATGTGTGGTTTGTGGAAAATAGCACACATGCAATGACTCTAGTGCTGGTTTGTGGTTTTATTATAAGAACACACATGCAATGATTCTAGTGGTTGATCCATGTGTGGTTTGTGGAAAGAACACACATAAAATGACTCTAGTGGATCCATGTGTGGTTTGTGGAAAGAACACACATGCAATGAGCACTACTGGATCCATGTGTGGTTTGTGGAAAAGAACACACATGCAATGACTCTAGTACTGGTTTGTGGTTTTAGTATAAGAACACACATGCAATGACTCTAGTGGTTGATCTATGTGTGGTTTGTGGAAAGAACACACATGCAATGACTCTGGTTGATCCATGTGTGGTTTGTGGAAAGAACACACATGTAATGACCACTGGTGGATCCATGTGTGGTTTGTGGAAATGAACTCACATGCAATGACTGTAGTGCTGGTTTGTGGTTTTAGTATAAGAACACACATGCAATGACTCTAGTGGTTGATCCATGTGTGGTTTGTGGAAAGAGCACACATGCAATGGCCACTGGTGGATCCATGTGTGGTTTGTGGAAAAGAACACACATGCAATGACTCTAGTGGTTGATCCATGTTTGTTTGTGGAAATAACACACATGCAATGACTCTAGTGGTTGATCCATATGTGGTTTATGGAAAGAACACGCATGCAATGACCACTGGTGGATCCATGTTGGTTTTAGTGTAAGAACACACATGCAATGGCTCTAGTACTGGTATGTGGTTTTAGTATAAGAACACACATGCAATGACTCTAGTGGTTGATCCATGTGTGGTTTGTCGAAATAACACACATGCAATGACCACTGGTGGATCCATGTGTGGTTTGTGGAAAGAACACACATGCAATGACTCTAGGGGTTGATCCATGTGTGGTTTGTGGGAAGAACACACATGCAATGACTCTAGTGGTTGATCCATGTGTGGTTTGTGGAAAGAACACACATGCAATGACCACTGGTGGATCCATGTGTGGTTTGTGGAAAACAACACACATGCAATGACTCTAGTGGTTGATCGATGTTTGTTTGTGGAATGAACACACATGCAATGACCCTGGTTGATCCATCTGTGGTTTTTGGAAATAACACACATGCAATGACTCTAGTGTTGGTTTGTGGTTTTAGTATAAGAACATACATGCAATCACTCTAGTGGTTGATCCATGTGTGATTTGTGGAAAGAACACACATGCAATGACTCTGGTTGTTCCATGTGTGGTTTGTGGAATGAACACACATGCAATGACTAGTGGTTGATCCATATGTTGTTTGTGGAAAGAACACACATCCAATGACCACTGGTGGATCCATGTGTGGTTTGTGGAAAAGAACACACATGCAATGACTCTAGTGCTGGTTTGTGGTTTTAGTATAAGAACACACATTCAATGATTCTAGTGGTTGATCCATGTGTGGTTTGTGGAAAGAACACACATAAAATGACTCTAGTTGATCCATGTGTGGTTTGTGGAAAGAACACACATGCAATGACCACTGGTGGATCCATGTGTGGTTTGTGGAAAAGAACACACATGCAATAACCCTAGTACTGGTTTGTGGTTTTAGTATAAGAACACACATGCAATGACTCTAGTGGTTGATCCATGTGTGGTTTGTGGAAAGAACACACATGCAATGACTCTGGTTGATCCAAGTGTGGTTTGTGGAAAGAACACACATGCAATGACCACTGGTGGATCCATGTGTGGTTTGTGGAAATGAACACACATGCAATGACTGTAGTACTGGTTTGTGGTTTTAGTATAAGAACACACATGCAATGACTCTAGTGGTTGATCCATGTGTGGTTTGTGGAAAGAACACACATGCAATGACCACTGGTGGATCCATGTGTGGTTTGTGGAAAATAACACACATGCAATGACTCTAGTACTGGTTTTTGGTTTTAGTATAAGAACACACATGCAATGACTCTAGTGGTTGATCCACGTGTGGTTTGAGGAAATAACACACATGAAATGACTCTAGGGGTTGATCCATGTGTGGTTTGTGGGAAAACACACATGCAATGACTCTAGTGGTTGATCCATGTGTGGTTTGTGGAAAGAACACACATGCAATGACCACTGGTGGATCCATATGTGGTTTGTGGAAAACAACACACATGCAATGACTCTAGTGGTTGATCCATGTTTGTTTGTGGAAATAACACACATGCAATGACTTTAGTGGTTGATCCATGTGTGGTTTGTGAAAATAACACACATGCAATGACCCTGGTTGATCCATGTGTGGTTTTTGGAAATAACACACATGCAATGACTCTAGTGGTTGATCCATGTGTGGTTTGTGGAAAGAACACACATGCAATGACCACTGGTGGATCCATGTGTGGTTTTTGGAAAAGAACACACATGCAATGACTAGTGGTTGATCCATGTTTGTTTGTGGAAATAACACACATGCAATGACTCTAGTGGTTGATTCATGTGTGGTTTGTGAAAAGAACACACATGCAATGACTCTAGTGTTGGTTTGTGGTTTTAGTATAAGAACAAACATCCAATCACTCTAGTGGTTGATCCATGTGTGATTTGTGGAAAGAACACACATGCAATGACTCTGGTTGATCCATATGTGGTTTGTGGAATGAACACACATGCAATGACTAGTGGTTGATCCATATGTGGTTTCTGGAAAGAACACACATCCAATGACCACTGGTGTATCCATGTGTGGTTTGTGGAAAAGAACACACATGCAATGACTCTAGTGCTGGTTTGTGGTTTTAGTATAAGAACACACATGCAATGATTCTAGTGGTTGATCCATGTGTGGTTTGTGGAAAGAACACACATAAAATGACTCTAGTTGATCCATGTGTGGTTTGTGGAAAGAACACACATGCAATGACCACTGGTGGATCCATGTGTGGTTTGTGGAAAAGAACACACATGCAATAACCCTAGTACTGGTTTGTGGTTTTAGTATAAGAACACACATGCAATGACTCTAGTGGTTGATCCATGTGTGGTTTAAGGAAAGAACACACATGCAATGACTCTGGTTGATCCAAGTGTGGTTTGTGGAAAGAACACACATGCAATGACCACTGGTGGATCCATGTGTGGTTTGTGGAAATGAACACACATGCAATGACTGTAGTACTGGTTTGTGGTTTTAGTATAAGAACACACATGCAATGACTCTAGTGGTTGATCCATGTGTGGTTTGTGGAAAGAACACACATGCAATGACCACTGGTGGATCCATGTGTGGTTTGTGGAAAAGAACACACATGCAATGACTCTAGTACTGGTTTTTGGTTTTAGTATAAGAACACACATGCAATGACTCTAGTGGTTGATCCACGTGTGGTTTGAGGAAATAACACACATGAAATGACTCTAGGGGTTGATCCATGTGTGGTTTGTGGGAAAACACACATGCAATGACTCTAGTGCTTGATCCATGTGTGTTTTGTGGAAAGAACACACATGCAATGACCACTGGTGGATCCATATGTGGTTTGTGGAAAACAACACACATGTAATGACTCTAGTGGTTGATCCATGTTTGTTTGTGGAAATAACACACATGCAATGACTTTAGTGGTTGATCCATGTGTGGTTTGTGAAAAGAACACACATGCAATGACCCTGGTTGATCCATGTGTGGTTTTTGGAAATAACACACATGCAATGACTCTAGTGGTTGATCCATGTGTGGTTTGTGGAAAGAACACACATGCAATGACCACTGGTGGATCCATGTGTGGTTTGTGGAAAAGAACACACATGCAATGACTAGTGGTTGATCCATGTTTGTTTGTGGAAATAACACACATGCAATGACTCTAGTGGTTGATCCATGTGTGGTTTGTGAAAAGAACACACATGCAATGACTCTAGTGTTGGTTTGTGGTTTTAGTATAAGAATAAACATCCAATCACTCTAGTGGTTGATCCATGTGTGATTTGTGGAAAGAACACACATGCAATGACTCTGGTTGATCCATATGTGGTTTGTGGAATGAACACACATGCAATGACTAGTGGTTGATCCATATGTGGTTTGTGGAAAGAACACACATCCAATGACCACTGGTGGATCCATGTGTGGTTTGTGGAAAAGAACACACACATACAATGACTCTAGTGCTGGTTTGTGGTTTTAGTATAAGAACACACATGCAGTGATTCTAGTGGTTGATCCATGTGTGGTTTGTGGAAAGAACACACATAAAATGACTCTAGTTGATCCATGTGTGGTTTGTGGAAATAACACACATGCAATGACCACTGGTGGATCCATGTGTGGTTTGTGGAAAAGAACACACATGCAATGACCCTAGTACTGGTTTGTGGTTTTAGTATAAGAACACACAAGCAATGACTCTAGTGGTTAATCCATGTGTGGTTTGTGGAAAGAACACACATGCAATGACTCTGGTTGATCCATGTGTGGTTTGTGGAAAGAACACACATGCAATGACCACTGGTGGATCCATGTGTGGTTTGTGGAAATGAACACACATGCAATGACTGTAGTACTGGTTTGTGGTTTTAGTATAAGAACACACATGCAATGACTCTAGTGGTTGATCCATGTGTGGTTTGTGGAAATAACACACATGCAATGACTCTAGTGGTTGATCCATGTGTGGTTTGTGGAAAGAACACACATGCAATGACTCTAGTGGTTGATCCATGTGTGGTTTGTGGAAAGAACACACATGCAATGACCACTGGTGGATCCATGTGTGGTTTGTGGAAAACAACACACATGCAATGACTCTAGTGGTTGATCCATGTTTGTTTGTGGAAATAACACACATGCAATGACTTTAGTGGTTGATCCATGTGTGGTTTGTGAAAATAACACACATGCAATGACCCTGGTTGATCCATGTGTGGTTTTGGAAATAACACACATGCAATGACTCTAGTGGTTGATCCATGTGTGGTTTGTGGAAATAACACACATGCAATGGCCACTGGTGGATCCATGTGTGGTTTGTGGAAAAGAACACACATGCAATGACTAGTGGTTGATCCATGTTTGTTTGTGGAAATAACACACATGCAATGACTCTCGTGGTTGATCCATGTGTGGTTTTTGAAAAGAACACACATGCAATGACTCTAGTGTTGGTTTGTGGTTTTAGTATAAGAAGAAACATGCAATCACTCTAGTGGTTGATCCATGTGTGATTTGTGGAAAGAACACACATGCAATGACTCTGGTTGATCCATGTGTGGTTTGTGGAATGAACACACATGCAATGACTAGTGGTTGATCCATATATGGTTTGTGGAAAGAACACACATCCAATGACCACTGGTGGATCCATGTGTGGTTTGTGGAAAAGAACACACATGCAATGACTCTAGTGCTTGTTTGTGGTTTTAGTATAAGAACACACATGCAAAGATTCTAGTGGTTGATCCATGTGTGGTTTGTGGAAATAACACACATAAAATGACTCTAGTTGATCCATGTGTGGTTTGTGGAAAGAACACACATGCAATGACCACTGGTGGATCCATGTGTGGTTTGTGGAAAAGAACACGCATGCAATGACTCTAGTACTGGTTTGTGGTTTAGTATAAGAACACACATGCAATGACTCTAGTGGTTGATCCATGTGTGGTTTGTGGAAAGAACACACATGCAATGACTCTAGTTGATCCATGTGTGGTTTGTGGAAACAACACACATGCAATGACCACTGGTGGATCCATGTGTGGTTTGTGGAAATGAACACACATGCAATGACTGTAGTACTAGTTTGTGGTTTTAGTATAAGAACGCACATGCAATGACTCTAGTGGTTGATCCATGTGTGGTTTGTGGACATAACCACATACAATGACTCTAGTGGTTGATCCATGTGTGGTTTGTGTAAAGAACACACATGCAATGACCACATGTGGATCCATGTGTGGTTTGTGGAAAAGAACACACATGCAATGAATATAGTGGTTGATCCATGTTTGTTTGTGGAAATAACACACATGCAATGACTCTAGTTGTTGATCCATATGTGGTTTGTGGAAAGAACACGCATGCAATGACCACTAGTGGATCCATGTTGGTTTTAGTGTAAGAACACACATGCAATGACTCTAGTACTGGTTTGTGGTTTTAGTATAAGAACACACATGCAATGACTCTAGTGGGTGATCCATGTGTGGTTTGTGGAAAGAACACACATGCAATGACTCTGGTTGATCCATGTGTGGTTTGTGGAAAGAACACACATGCAATGACCACTGGTGGATCCATGTGTGGTTTGTGGAAAACAACACACATGCAATGACTTTAGTGGTTGATCCATCTTTGTTTGTGGAAATAACACACATGCAATGACTTTAGTAGTTGATCCATGTGTGGTTTGTGAAAAGAACACACATGCAATGACCCTGGTTGATCCATGTGTGGTTTTTGGAAATAACACACATGCAATGACTCTAGTGGTTGATCCATGTGTGGTTTGTGGAAAGAACACACATGCAATGACCACTGGTGGATCCATGTGTGGTTTGTGGAAAAGAACACACATGCAATGACTGGTGGTTGATCCATGTTTGTTTGTGGAAATAACACACATGCAATGACTCTAGTGGTTGATCCATGTGTGGTTTGTGAAAAGAACACACATGCAATGACTCTAGTGTTGGTTTGTGGCTTTAGTATAAGAACAAACATGCAATCACTCTGGTGGTTGATCCATGTGTGATTTGTGGAAAGAACACACATGCAATGACCACTGGTGGATCCATGTGTGGTTTGTGGAAAATAACACACATGCAATGACTCTAGTAGTTGATCCATGTTTGTTTGTGGAAATAACACACATGAAATGACTCTAGGGGTTGATCCATGTGTGGTTTGTGGAAAAGAACACACATGCAATGACTCTAGTGCTGGTTTGTGGTTTTAGTATAAGAACACACATGCAATGATTCTAGTGGTTGATCCATGTGTGGTTTGTGGAAAGAACACGCATAAAATGACTCTAGTTGATCCATGTGTGGTTTGTGGAAAGAACACACATGCAATGACCACTAGTGGATCCATGTGTGGTTTGTGGAAAAGAACACACATGCAATGACTCTAGTACTGGTTTGTGGTTTTAGTATAAGAACACACATGCAATGACTCTAGTGGTTGATCCATGTGTGGTTTGTGGAAAGAATACACATGCAATGACTCTGGTTGATCCATGTGTGGTTTGTGGAAAGAACACACATGTAATGACCACTGGTGGATCCATGTGTGGTTTGTGGAAATGAACTCACATGCAATGACTGTAGTACTGGTTTGTGGTTTTAGTATAAGAACGCACATGCAATGACTCTAGTGGTTGATCCATGTGTGGTTTGTGAAAGAACATACATGCAATGACCACTGGTGGATCCATGTGTGGTTTGTTGAAAAGAACACACATGCAATGACTCTAGTGGTCGATCCATGTTTGTTTGTGGAAATAACACACATGCAATGACTCTAGTGGTTGATCCATATGTGGTTTGTGGAAAGAACACACATGCAATGACCACTGGTGGATCCATGTTGGTTTTAGTGTAAGAACACACATGCAATGACTCTAGTACTGGTATGTGGTTTTAGTATAAGAACACACATGCAATGACTCTAGTGGTTGATCCATGTGTGGTTTGTGGAAATAACTACCATGCAATGACCACTGGTGGATCCATGTGTGGTTTGTGGAAAGAACACACATGCAATGACTCTAGGGGTTGATCCATGTGTGGTTTGTGGGAAGAACACACATGCAATGACTCTAGTGGTTGATCCATGTGTGGTTTGTGGAAAAACACACATGCAATGACCACTGGTGGATCCATGTGTGGTTTGTGGAAAACAACACACATGCAATGACTCTAGTGGTTGATCCATGTTTGTTTGTGGAAATAACACATATGCAATGACTTTAGTGGTTGATCCATGTGTGGTTTGTGAAAAGAACACACATGCAATGACCCTGGTTGATCCATGTGTGGTTTTTGGAAATGACACACATGCAATGACTCTAGTGGTTGATCCATGTTTGTTTGTGGAAATAACACACATGCAATGACTCTAGTGGTTGATCCATGTGTGGTTTGTGGAAAAGAATACAAATGCAATGAATCTAGTGGTTGATCCATGTTTTTTTTGTGGAAATAACACACATGCAATGAATCTAGTGGTTGCTCCATGTGTGGTTTGTGAAAAGAACACACATGCAATGACTCTAGTGTTGGTTTGTGGTTTTAGTATAAGAACAAACATGCAATCACTCTAGTGGTTGATCCATGTGTGATTTGTGGAAAGAACACACATGCAATGACTCTAGTTGATCCATGTGTGGTTTGTGGAATGAACACACATGCAATGACTAGTGGTTGATCCATATGTGGTTTGTGGAATGAACACACATCCAATGACCACTGGTGGATCCATGTGTGGTTTGTGGAAAAGAACACACATGCAATGACTCTAGTGCTGGTTTGTGGTTTTAGTATAAGAACACACATGAAATGATTCTAGTGGTTGATCCATGTGTGGTTTGTGGAAAGAACACACATAAAATGACTCTAGTTGATCCATGTGTGGTTTGTGGAAAGAACACACATGCAATTACCACTGGTGGATCCATGTGTGGTTTGTGGAAAAGAACACACATGCAATGACCCTAGTACTGGTTTGTGGTTTTAGTATAAGAACACACATGCAATGACTCTAGTGGTTGATCCATGTGTGGTTTGTGGAAAGAACACACATGCAATGACTCTGGTTGATCCATGTGTGGTTTGTGGAAAGAACACACATGCAATGATCACTGGTGGATCCATGTGTGGTTTGTGGAAATGAACACACATGCAATGACTGTAGTACTAGTTTGTGGTTTTAGTATAAGAACACACATGCAATGACTCTAGTGGTTGATCCATGTGTGGTTTGTGGAAATAACACACATGCAATGACTCTAGTGGTTGATCCATGTGTGGTTTGTGGAAAGAACACACATGCAATGACCACTGGTGGATCCATGTGTGGTTTGTGGAAAAGAACACACATGCAATGACTCTAGTGGTTGATCCATGTGTGGTTTGTGGAATGAACACACATGCAATGACTCTAGTGGTTGATCCATGTGTGGTTTGTGGAAAGAACACACATGCAATGACCAATGGTGGATCCATGTGTGTTTGTGGAAAACAACACACATGCAATGACTCTAGTGGTTGATCCATGTTTGTTTGTGGAAATAACACACATGCAATGACTTTAGTGGTTGATCCATGTGTGGTTTGTGAAAAGAACGCACATGCAATGACCGTGGTTGATCCATGTGTGGTTTTTGGAAATAACACACATGCAATGACTCTAGTGGTTGATCCATGTGTGGTTTGTGGAAAGAACACACATGCAATGACCACTGGTGGATCCATGTGTGGTTTGTGGAAAAGAACACACATGCAATGACTAGTGGTTGATCCATGTTTGTTTGTGGAAATAACACACATGCAGGGACTCTAGTGGTTGATCCATGTGTGGTTTGTGAAAAGAACACACATGGAATGACTCTAGTGTTGGTTTGTGGTTTTAGTATAAGAACAAACATGCAATCACTCTAGTGGTTGATCCATGTGTGATTTGTGGAAAGAACACACATGCACTGACTCTGGTTGATCCATATGTGGTTTGTGGAATGAACACACATGCAATGACTAGTGGTTGATCCATATGTGGTTTGTGGAAAGAACACACATCCAATAACCACTGGTGGATCCATGTGTGGTTTGTGGAAAAGAACACACATGCAATGACTCTAGTGCTGGTTTGTGGTTTTAGTATAAGAACACACATGCAATGATTCTAGTGGTTGATCCATGTGTGGTTTGTGGAAAGAACACACATAAAATGCCTCTAGTTGATCCATGTGTGGTTTGTGGAAAGAACACACATGCAATGACCACTAGTGGATCCATGTGTGGTTTGTGGAAAAGAACACACATGCAATGACCCTAGTACTGGTTTGTGGTTTTAGTATAAGAACACACACGCAATTACTCTAGTGCTTGATCCATGTGTGGTTTGTGGAAAGAACACACATGCAATGACTCTGGTTGATCCATGTGTGGTTTGTGGAAAGAACACACATGCAATGACCACTGGTGGATCCATGTGTGGTTTGTGGAAATGAACACACATGCAATGACTCCAGTGGTTGATCCAAGTTTGTTTGTGGAAATAACACACATGCAATGACTCTAGTGGTTGATCCATGTGTGGTTTGTGAAAAGAACACACATGCAATGACTCTAGTGTTGGTTTGTGGTTTTAGTATAAGAAGAAACATGCAATCACTCTAGTGGTTGATCCATGTGTCATTTGTTGAAAGAACACACATGCAATGACTCTGGTTGATCCATGTGTGGTTTGTGGAATGAACACACATGCAATGACTAGTGGTTGATCCATATGTGGTTTGTGGAAAGAACACACATCCAATGACCACTGGTGGATCCATGTGTGGTTTGTGGAAAAGAACACACATGCAATGACTCTAGTGCTTATTTGTGGTTTTAGTATAAGAACACACATGCAAAGGTTCTAGTGGTTGATCCATGTGTGGTTTGTGGAAAGAACACACATAAAATGACTCTAGTTGATCCATGTGTGGTTTGTGGAAAGAACACACATGCAATGACCACTGGTGGATCCATGTGTGGTTTGTGGAAAAGAACACGCATGCAATGACTCTAGTACTGGTTTGTGGTTTAGTATAAGAACACACATGCAATGACTCTAGTGGTTGATCCATGTGTGGTTTGTTGAAAGAACACACATGCAATGACTCTAGTTGATCCATGTGTGGTTTGTGGAAAGAACACACATGCAATGACCACTGGTGGATCCATGTGTGGTTTGTGGAAATGAACACACATGCAATGACTGTAGTACTGGTTTGTGGTTTTAGTATAAGAACACACATGCAATGACACTAGTGGTTGATCCATGTGTGGTTTGTGGAAATAACACACATGCAATGACTCTAGTGGTTGATCCATGTGTGGTTTGTGGAAAGAACACACATGCAATGACTCTAGTGGTTGATCCATGTGTGGTTTGTGGAAAGAACACACATGCAATGACCACTGGTGGATCCATGTGTGGTTTGTGGAAAACAACACACATGCAATGACTCTAGTGGTTGATCCATGTTTGTTTGTGGAAATAACACACATGCAATGACTTTAGTGGTTGATCCATGTGTGGTTTGTGAAAAGAACACACATGCAATGACCCTGGTTGATCCATGTGTGGTTTTTGGAAATAACACACATGCAATGACTCTAGTGGTTGATCCATGTGTGGTTTGTGGAAAGAACACACATGCAATGACCACTGGTGGATCCATGTGTGGTTTGTGGAAAAGAACACACATGCAATGACTAGTGGTTGATCCATGTTTGTTTGTGGAAATAACACACATGCAATGACTCTAGTGGTTGATCCATGTGTGGTTTGTGAAAAGAACACACATGCAATGACTCTAGTGTTGGTTTGTGGTTTTAGTATAAGAAGAAACATGCAATCACTCTAGTGGTTGATCCATGTGTCATTTGTGGAAAGAACACACATGCAATGACTCTGGTTGATCCATGTGTGGTTTGTGGAATGAACACACATGCTATGACTAGTGGTTGATCCATATGTGGTTTGTGGAAAGAACACACATCCAATGACCACTGGTGGATCCATGTGTGGTTTGTGGAAAAGAACACACATGCAATGACTCTAGTGCTTGTTTGTGGTTTTAGTATAAGAACACACATGCAAAGGTTCTAGTGGTTGATCCATGTGTGGTTTGTGGAAAGAACACACATAAAATGACTCTAGTTGATCCATGTGTGGTTTGTGGAAAGAACACACATGCAATGACCACTGGTGGATCCATGTGTTGTTTGTGGAAAAGAACACGCATGCAATGACTCTAGTACTGGTTTGTGGTTTAGTATAAGAACACACATGCAATGACTCTAGTGGTTGATCCATGTGTGGTTTGTGGAAAGAACACACATTCAATGACTCTAGTTGATCCATGTGTGGTTTGTGGAAACAACACACATGCAATGACCACTGGTGGATCCATGTGTGGTTTGTGGAAATGAACACACATGCAATGAATGTAGTACTAGTTTGTGGTTTTAGTATAAGAACGCACATGCAATGACTCTAGTGGTTGATCCATGTGTGGTTTGTGGACATAACCACATACAATGACTCTAGTGGTTGATCCATGTGTGGTTTGTGGAAAGAACACACATGCAATGACCACTGGTGGATCCATGTGTGGTTTGTGGAAAAGAACACACATGCAATGACTGGTGGTTGATCCATGTTTGTTTGTGGAAATAACACACATGCAATGACTCTAGTGGTTGATCCATGTGTGGTTTGTGAAAAAAACACACATGCAATGACTCTAGTGTTGGTTTGTGGTTTAGTATAAGAACAAACATGCAATCACTCTAGTGGTTGATCCATGTGTGATTTGTGGAAAGAACACACATGCAATGACTCTGGTTGATCCAAGTGTGGTTTGTGGAATGAACACACATGCAATGACTAGTGGTTGATCCATATGTGGTTTGTGGAAAGAACACACATCCAATGACCACTGGTGGATCCATGTGTGGTTTGTGGAAAAGAACACACATGCAATGACTCTAGTGCTTGTTTGTGGTTTTAGTATAAGAACACACATGCAAAGGTTCTAGTGGTTGATCCATGTGTGGTTTGTGGAAAGAACACACATAAAATGACTCTAGTTGATCCATGTGTGGTTTGTGGAAAGAACACACATGCAATGACCACTGGTGGATCCATGTGTGGTTTGTGGAAAAGAACACGCATGCAATGACTCTAGTACTGGTTTGTGGTTTAGTATAAGAACACACATGCAATGACTCTAGTGGTTGATCCATGTGTGGTTTGTTGAAAGAACACACATGCAATGACTCTAGTTGATCCATGTGTGGTTTGTGGAAAGAACACACATGCAATGACCACTGGTGGATCCATGTGTGGTTTGTGGAAATGAACACACATGCAATGACTGTAGTACTGGTTTGTGGTTTTAGTATAAGAACACACATGCAATGACACTAGTGGTTGATCCATGTGTGGTTTGTGGAAATAACACACATGCAATGACTCTAGTGGTTGATCCATGTGTGGTTTGTGGAAAGAACACACATGCAATGACTCTAGTGGTTGATCCATGTGTGGTTTGTGGAAAGAACACACATGCAATGACCACTGGTGGATCCATGTGTGGTTTGTGGAAAACAACACACATGCAATGACTCTAGTGGTTGATCCATGTTTGTTTGTGGAAATAACACACATGCAATGACTTTAGTGGTTGATCCATGTGTGGTTTGTGAAAAGAACACACATGCAATGACCCTGGTTGATCCATGTGTGGTTTTTGGAAATAACACACATGCAATGACTCTAGTGGTTGATTCATGTGTGGTTTGTGGAAAGAACACACATGCAATGACCACTGGTGGATCCATGTGTGGTTTGTGGAAAAGAACACACATGCAATGACTAGTGGTTGATCCATGTTTGTTTGTGGAAATAACACACATGCAATGACTCTAGTGGTTGATCCATGTGTGGTTTGTGAAAAGAACACACATGCAATGACTCTAGTGTTGGTTTGTGGTTTTAGTATAAGAAGAAACATGCAATCACTCTAGTGGTTGATCCATGTGTCATTTGTGGAAAGAACACACATGCAATGACTCTGGTTGATCCATGTGTGGTTTGTGGAATGAACACACATGCAATGACTAGTGGTTGATCCATATGTGGTTTGTGGAAAGAACACACATCCAATGACCACTGGTGGATCCATGTGTGGTTTGTGGAAAAGAACACACATGCAATGACTCTAGTGCTTGTTTGTGGTTTTAGTATAAGAACACACATGCAAAGGTTCTAGTGGTTGATCCATGTGTGGTTTGTGGAAAGAACACACATAAAATGACTCTAGTTGATCCATGTGTGGTTTGTGGAAAGAACACACATGCAATGACCACTGGTGGATCCATGTGTTGTTTGTGGAAAAGAACACGCATGCAATGACTCTAGTACTGGTTTGTGGTTTAGTATAAGAACACACATGCAATGACTCTAGTGGTTGATCCATGTGTGGTTTGTGGAAAGAACACACATTCAATGACTCTAGTTGATCCATGTGTGGTTTGTGGAAACAACACACATGCAATGACCACTGGTGGATCCATGTGTGGTTTGTGGAAATGAACACACATGCAATGAATGTAGTACTAGTTTGTGGTTTTAGTATAAGAACGCACATGCAATGACTCTAGTGGTTGATCCATGTGTGGTTTGTGGACATAACCACATACAATGACTCTAGTGGTTGATCCATGTGTGGTTTGTGGAAAGAACACACATGCAATGACCACTGGTGGATCCATGTGTGGTTTGTGGAAAAGAACACACATGCAATGACTGGTGGTTGATCCATGTTTGTTTGTGGAAATAACACACATGCAATGACTCTAGTGGTTGATCCATGTGTGGTTTGTGAAAAAAAAACACATGCAATGACTCTAGTGTTGGTTTGTGGTTTAGTATAAGAACAAACATGCAATCACTCTAGTGGTTGATCCATGTGTGATTTGTGGAAAGAACACACATGCAATGACTCTGGTTGATCCAAGTGTGGTTTGTGGAATGAACACACATCCAATGACTAGTGGTTGATCCATATGTGGTTTGTGGAAAGAACACACATCCAATGACCACTGGTAGATCCATGTGTGGTTTGTGGAAAAGAACACACATGTAATGACTCTAGTGCTGGTTTGTGGTTTTAGTATAAGAACACACATGCAATGATTCTAGTGGTTGATCCATGTGTGGTTTGTGGAAAGAACACGCATAAAATGACTCTAGTTGATCCATGTGTGGTTTGTGGAAAGAACACACATGCAATGACCACTAGTGGATCCATGTGTGGTTTGTGGAAAAGAACACACATGCAATGACTCTAGTACTGGTTTGTGGTTTTAGTATAAGAACACACATGCAATGACTCTAGTAGTTGATCCATGTGTGGTTTGTGGAAAGAATACACATGCAATGACTCTGGTTGATCCATGTGTGGTTTGTGGAAAGAACACACATGTAATGACCACTGGTGGATCCATGTGTGGTTTGTGGAAATGAACTCACATGCAATGACTGTAGTACTGGTTTGTGGTTTTAGTATAAGAACGCACATGCAATGACTCTAGTGGCTGATCCATGTGTGGTTTGTGAAAGAACACACATGCAATGACCACTGGTGGATCCATGTGTGGTTTGTTGAAAAGAACACACATGCAATGACTCTAGTGGTCGATCCATGTTTGTTTGTGGAAATAACACACATGCAATGACTCTAGTGGTTGATCCATATGTGGTTTGTGGAAAGAACACACATGCAATGACCACTGGTGGATCCATGTTGGTTTTAGTGTAAGAACACACATGCAATGACTCTAGTACTGGTATGTGATTTTAGTATAAGAACACACAGGCAATGACTCTAGTGGTTGATCCATGTGTGGTTTGTGGAAATAACTACCATGCAATGACCACTGGTGGATCCATGTGTGGTTTGTGGAAAAAACACACATGCAATGACTCTAGGGGTTGATCCATGTGTGGTTTGTGGGAAGAACACACATGCAATGACTCTAGTGGTTGATCCATGTGTGGTTTGTGGAAAAACACACATGCAATGACCACTGGTGGATCCATGTGTGGTTTGTGGAAAACAACACACATGCAATGACTCTAGTGGTTGATCCATGTTTGTTTGTGGAAATAACACACATGCAATGACTTTAGTGGTTGATCCATGTGTGGTTTGTGAAAAGAACACAGATGCAATGACCCTGGTTGATCCATGTGTGGTTTTTGGAAATGACACACATGCAATGACTCTAGTGGTTGATCCATGTTTGTTTGTGGAAATAACACACATGCAATGACTCTAGTGGTTGATCCATGTGTGGTTTGTGGAAAAGAACACAAATGCAATGAATCTAGTGGTTGATCCATGTTTTTTTGTGGAAATAACACACATGCAATGAATCTAGTGGTTGCTCCATGTGTGGTTTGTGAAAAGAACACACATGCAATGACTCTAGTGTTGGTTTGTGGTTTTAGTATAAAAACAAACATGCAATCACTCTAGTGGTTGATCCATGTGTGATTTGTGGAAAGAACACACATGCAATGACTCTAGTTGATCCATGTGTGGTTTGTGGAATGAACACACATGCAATGACTAGTGGTTGATCCATATGTGGTTTGTGGAAAGAACACACATCCAATGACCACTGGTGGATCCATGTGTGGTTTGTGGAAAAGAACACACATGCAATGACTCTAGTGATGGTTTGTGGTTTTAGTATAAGAACACACATGCAGTGATTCTAGTGGTTGATCCATGTGTGGTTTGTGGAAAGAACACACATAAAATGACTCTAGTTGATCCATGTGTGGTTTGTGGAAAGAACACACATGCAATTACCACTGGTGGATCCATGTGTGGTTTGTGGAAAAGAACACACATGCAATGACCCTAGTACTGGTTTGTGGTTTTAGTATAAGAACACACATGCAATGACTCTAGTGGTTGATCCATGTGTGGTTTGTGGAAAGAACACACATGCAATGACTCTGGTTGATCCATGTGTGGTTTGTGGAAAGAACACACATGCAATGACCACTGGTGGATCCATGTGTGGTTTGTGGAAATGAACACACATGCAATGACTGTAGTACTAGTTTGTGGTTTTAGTATAAGAACACACATGCAATGACTCTAGTGGTTGATCCATGTGTGGTTTGTGGAAATAACACACATGCAATGACTCTAGTGGTTGATCCATGTGTGGTTTGTGGAAAGAACACACATGCAATGACCACTGGTGGATCCATGTGTGGTTTGTGGAAAAGAACACACATGCAATGACTCTAGTGGTTGATCCATGTGTGGTTTGTGGAATGAACACACATGCAATGACTCTAGTGGTTGATCCATGTGTGGTTTGTGGAAAGAACACACATGCAATGACCAATGGTGGATCCATGTGTGTTTGTGGAAAACAACACACATGCAATGACTCTAGTGGTTGATCCATGTTTGTTTGTGGAAATAACACACATGCAATGACTTTAGTGGTTGATCCATGTGTGGTTTGTGAAAAAAAAAACACATGCAATGACCGTGGTTGATCCATGTGTGGTTTTTGGAAATAACACACATGCAATGACTCTAGTGGTTGATCCATGTGTGGTTTGTGGAAAGAACACAGATGCAATGACCACTGGTGGATCCATGTGTGGTTTGTGGAAAAGAACACACATGCAATGACTAGTGGTTGATCCATGTTTGTTTGTGGAAATAACACACATGCAATGACTCTAGTGGTTGATCCATGTGTGGTTTGTGAAAAAAACACACATGCAATGACTCTAGTGTTGGTTTGTGGTTTTAGTATAAGAACAAACATGTAATCACTCTAGTGGTTGATCCATGTGTGATTTGTGGAAAGAACACACATGCAATGACTCTAGTTGATCCATGTGTGGTTTGTGGAATGAACACACATGCAATGACTAGTGGTTGATCCATATGTGGTTTGTGGAAAGAACACACATCCAATGACCACTGGTGGATCCATGTGTGGTTTGTGGAAAAGAACACACATGCAATGACTCTAGTGCTGGTTTGTGGTTTTAGTATAAGAACAAACATGCAATGACTCTAGTGGTTGATCCATGTGTGGTTTGTGGAAAGAACACACATGCAATGACTAGTGGTTGATCCATATCTGGTTTGTGGAAAGAACACACATGCAATGACCACTGGTGGATCCATGTGTGGTTTGTGGAAAAGAACACACATGCAATGACCCTAGTACTGGTTTGTGGTTTTAGTATAAGAACACACATGCAATTACTCTAGTGGTTGATCCATGTGTGGTTTGTGGAAAGAACACACATGCAATGACTCTGGTTGATCCATGTGTGGTTTGTGGAAAGAACACACATGCAATGACCACTGGTGGATCCATGTGTGGTTTGTGGAAATGAACAGACATGCAATGACTCTAGTGGTTGATCCAAGTTTGTTTGTGGAAATAACACACATGCAATGACTCTAGTGGTTGATCCATGTGTGGTTTGTGGAAAGAACACACATGCAATGACTCTGGTTGATCCATGTGTGGTTTGTGGAAAGAACACACATGCAATGACCACTGGTGGATCCATGTGTGGTTTGTGGAAATGAACACACATGCAATGACTGTAGTACTAGTTTGTGGTTTTAGTATAAGAACACACATGCAATGACTCTAGTGGTTGATCCATGTGTGGTTTGTGGAAATAACACACATGCAATGACTCTAGTGGTTGATCCATGTGTGGTTTGTGGAAAGAACACACATGCAATGACCACTGGTGGATCCATGTGTGGTTTGTGGAAAAGAACACACATGCAATGACTCTAGTGGTTGATCCATGTGTGGTTTGTGGAATGAACACACATGCAATGACTCTAGTGGTTGATCCATGTGTGTTTTGTGGAAAGAACACACATGCAATGACCAATGGTGGATCCATGTGTGTTTGTGGAAAACAACACACATGCAATGACTCTAGTGGTTGATCCATGTTTGTTTGTGGAAATAACACACATGCAATGACTTTAGTGGTTGATCCATGTGTGGTTTGTGAAAAGAACACACATGCAATGACCGTGGTTGATCCATGTGTGGTTTTTGGAAATAACACACATGCAATGACTCTAGTGGTTCATCCATGTGTGGTTTGTGGAAAGAACACACATGCAATGACCACTGGTGGATCCATGTGTGGTTTGTGGAAAAGAACACGCATGCAATGACTAGTGGTTGATCCATGTTTGTTTGTGGAAATAACACACATGCAATGACTCTAGTGGTTGATCCATGTGTGGTTTGTGAAAAGAACACACATGCAATGACTCTAGTGTTGGTTTGTGGTTTTAGTATAAGAACAAACATGCAATCACTCTAGTGGTTGATCCATGTGTGATTTGTGGAAAGAACACACATGCAATGACTCTAGTTGATCCATGTGTGGTTTGTGGAATGAACACACATGCAATGACTAGTGGTTGATCCATATGTGGTTTGTGGAAAGAACACACATCCAATGACCACTGGTGGATCCATGTGTGGTTTGTGGAAAAGAACACACATGCAATGACTCTAGTGCTGGTTTGTGGTTTTAGTATAAGAACAAACATGCAATGACTCTAGTGGTTGATCCATGTGTGGTTTGTGGAAAGAACACACATGCAATGACTAGTGGTTGATCCATATGTGGTTTGTGGAAAGAACACACATGCAATGACCACTGGTGGATCCATGTGTGGTTTGTGGAAAAGAACACACATGCAATGACCCTAGTACTGGTTTGTGGTTTTAGTATAAGAACACACATGCAATTACTCTAGTGGTTGATCCATGTGTGGTTTGTGGAAAGAACACACATGCAATGACTCTGGTTGATCCATGTGTGGTTTGTGGAAAGAACACACATGCAATGACCACTGGTGGATCCATGTGTGGTTTGTGGAAATGAACACACATGCAATGACTCTAGTGGTTGATCCAAGTTTGTTTGTGGAAATAACACACATGCAATGAATCTAGTGGTTGATCCATGTGTGGTTTGTGAAAAGAACACACATGCAATGACTCTAGTGTTGGTTTGTGGTTTTAGTATAAGAAGGAACATGCAATCACTCTAGTGGTTGATCCATGTGTCATTTGTGGAAAGAACACACATGCAATGACTCTGGTTGATCCATGTGTGGTTTGTGGAATGAACACACATGCAATGACTAGTGGTTGATCCATATGTGGTTTGTGGAAAGAACACACATCCAATGACCACTGGTGGATCCATGTGTGGTTTGTGGAAAAGAACACACATGCAATGACTCTAGTGCTTGTTTGTGGTTTTAGTATAAGAACACACATGCAAAGGTTCTTGTGGTTGATCCATGTGTGGTTTGTGGAAAGAACACACATAAAATGACTCTAGTTGATCCATGTGTGGTTTGTGGAAAGAACACACATGCAATGACCACTGGTGGATCCAGGTGTGGTTTGTGGAAAAGAACACGCATGCAATGACTCTAGTACTGGTTTGTGGTTTAGTATAAGAACACACATGCAATGACTCCAGTGGTTGACCCATGTGTGGTTTGTGGAAAGAACACACATGCAATGACTCTAGTTGATCCATGTGTGGTTTGTGGAAACAACACACATGCAATGACCACTGGTGGATCCATGTGTGGTTTGTGGAAATGAACACACATGCAATGACTCTAGTGGTTGATCCAAGTTTGTTTGTGGAAATAACACACATGCAATGACTCTAGTGGTTGATCCATGTGTGGTTTGTGGAAAGAACACACATGCAATGACTCTGGTTGATCCATGTGTGGTTTGTGGAAAGAACACACATGCAATGACCACTGGTGGATCCATGTGTGGTTTGTGGAAATGAACACACATGCCTTGACTGTAGTACTAGTTTGTGGTTTTAGTATAAGAACACACATGCAATGACTCTATGGTTGATCCATGTGTGGTTTGTGGAAATAACACACATGCAATGACTCTAGTGGTTGATCCATGTGTGGTTTGTGGAAAGAACACACATGCAATGACCACTGGTGGATCCATGTGTGGTTTGTGGAAAAGAACACACATGCAATGACTCTAGTGGTTGATCCATGTGTGGTTTGTGGAATGAACACACATGCAATGACTCTAGTGGTTGATCCATGTGTGGTTTGTGGAAAGAACACACATGCAATGACCAATGGTGGATCCATGTGTGTTTGTGGAAAACAACACACATGCAATGACTCTAGTGGTTGATCCATGTTTGTTTGTGGAAATAACACACATGCAATGACTTTAGTGGTTGATCCATGTGTGGTTTGTGAAAAGAACACACATGCAATGACCGTGGTTGATCCATGTGTGGTTTTTGGAAATAACACAAATACAATGACTCTAGTGGTTCATCCATGTGTGGTTTGTGGAAAGAACACACATGCAATGACCACTGGTGGATCCATGTGTGGTTTGTGGAAAAGAACACACATGCAATGACTAGTGGTTGATCCAAGTTTGTTTGTGGAAATAACACACATGCAATGACTCTAGTGGTTTATCCATGTGTGGTTTGTGCAAAGAACACACATGCAATGACTCTAGTGTTGGTTTGTGGTTTTAGTATAAGAACAAACATGCAATCACTCTAGTGGTTGATCCATGTGTGATTTGTGGAAAGAACACACATGCACTGACTCTGGTTGATCCATATGTGGTTTGTGGAATGAACACACATGCAATGACTAGTGGTTGATCCATATGTGGTTTGTGGAAAGAACACACATCCAATGACCCCTGGTGGATCCATGTGTGGTTTGTGGAAAAGAACACACATGCAATGACTCTAGTGCTGGTTTGTGGTTTTAGTATAAGAACAAACATGCAATGACTCTAGTGGTTGATCCATGTGTGGTTTGTGGAAATAACACACATGCAATGACTAGTGGTTGATCCATATGTGGTTTGTGGAAAGAACACACATGCAATGACCACTGGTGGATCCATGTGTGGTTTGTGGAAAAGAACACACATGAATGACCCTAGTACTGGTTTGTGGTTTTAGTATAAGAACACACATGCAATTACTCTAGTGGTTGATCCATGTGTGGTTTGTGGAAAGAACACACATGCAATGACTCTGGTTGATCCATGTGTGGTTTGTGGAAAGAACACACATGCAATGACCACTGGTGGATCCATGTGTGGTTTGTGGAAATGAACACACATGCAATGACTCTAGTGGTTGATCCAAGTTTGTTTGTGGAAATAACACACATGCAATGACTCTAGTGGTTGATCCATGTGTGGTTTGTGAAAAGAACACACATGCAATGACTCTAGTGTTGGTTTGTGGTTTTAGTATAAGAAGAAACATGCAATCACGCTAGTGGTTGATCCATGTGTCATTTGTGGAAAGAACACACATGCAATGACTCTGGTTGATCCATGTGTGGTTTGTGGAATGAACACACATGCAATGACTAGTGGTTGATCCATATGTGGTTTGTGGAAAGAACACACATCCAATGACCACTGGTGGATCCATGTGTGGTTTGTGGAAAAGAACACACATGCAATGACTCTAGTGCTTGTTTGTGGTTTTAGTATAAGAACACACATGCAAAGGTTCTAGTGGTTGATCCATGTGTGGTTTGTGGAAAGAACACACATAAAATGACTCTAGTTGATCCATGTGTGGTTTGTGGAAAGAACACACATGCAATGACCACTGGTGGATCCATGTGTGGTTTGTGGAAAAGAACACGCATGCAATTACTCTAGTACTGGTTTGTGGTTTAGTATAAGAACACACATGCAATGACTCTAGTGGTTGACCCATGTGTGGTTTGTGGAAAGAACACACATGCAATGACTCTAGTTGATCCATGTGTGGTTTGTGTAAACAACACACATGCAATGACCACTGGTGGATCCATGTGTGGTTTGTGGAAATGAACACACATGCAATGACTGTAGTACTAGTTTGTGGTTTTAGTATAAGAACGCACATGCAATGACTCTAGTGGTTGATCCATGTGTGGTTTGTGGACATAACCACATACAATGACTCTAGTGGTTGATCCATGTGTGGTTTGTGGAAAGAACACACATGCAATGACCACATGTGGATCCATGTGTGGTTTGTGGAAAAGAACACACATGCAATGACTATAGTGGTTAATCCATGTTTGTTTGTGGAAATAACACACATGCAATGACTCTAGTTGTTGATCCATATGTGGTTTGTGGAAAGAACACGCATGCAATGACCACTGGTGGATCCATGTTGGTTTTAGTGTAAGAACACACATGCAATGACTCTAGTACTGGTTTGTGGTTTTAGTATAAGAACACACATGCAATGACTCTAGTGGTTGATCCATGTGTGGTTTGTGGAAAGAACACACATGCAATGACTCTGGTTGATCCATGTGTGGTTTGTGGAAAGAACACACATGCAATGACCACTGGTGGATCCATGTGTGGTTTGTGGAAAACAACACACATGCAATGACTCTAGTGGTTTATCCATGTTTGTTTGTGGAAATAACACACATGCAATGACTTTAGTGGTTGATCCATGTGTGGTTTGTGAAAAGAACACACATGCAATGACCCTGGTTGATCCATGTGTGGTTTTTGGAAATAACACACATGCAATGACTCTAGTGGTTGATCCATGTGTGGTTTGTGGAAAGAACACACATGCAATGACCACTGGTGGATCCATGTGTGGTTTGTGGAAAAGAACACACATGCAATGACTGGTGGTTGATCCATGTTTGTTTGTGGAAATAACACACATGCAATGACTCTAGTGGTTGATCCATGTGTGGTTTGTGAAAAGAACACACATGCAATGACTCTAGTGTTGGTTTGTGGTTTTATTATAAGAACAAACATGCAATCACTCTAGTGGTTCATCCATGTGTGATTTGTGGAAAGAACACACATGCAATGACTCTGGTTGATCCATGTGTGGTTTGTGGAATGAACACACATCCAATGACTAGTGGTTGATCCATATGTGGTTTGTGGAAAGAACACACATCCAATGACCACTGGTAGATCCATGTGTGGTTTGTGGAAAAGAACACACATGCAATGACTCTAGTGGTGGTTTGTGGTTTTAGTATAAGAACACACATGCAATGATTCTAGTGGTTGATCCATGTGTGGTTTGTGGAAAGAACACGCATAAAATGACTCTAGTTGATCCATGTGTGGTTTGTGGAAAGAACACACATGCAATGACCACTAGTGGATCCATGTGTGGTTTGTGGAAAAGAACACACATGCAATGACTCTAGTACTGGTTTGTGGTTTTAGTATAAGAACACACATGCAATGACTCTAGTGGTTGATCCATGTGTGGTTTGTGGAAAGAATACACATGCAATGACTCTGGTTGATCCATGTGTGGTTTGTGGAAAGAACACACATGTAATGACCACTGGTGGATCCATGTGTGGATTGTGGAAATGAACTCACATGCAATGACTGTAGTACTGGTTTGTGGTTTTAGTATAAGAACGCACATGCAATGACTCTAGTGGTTGATCCATGTGTGGTTTGTGAAAGAACACACATGCAATGACCACTAGTGGATCCATGTGTGGTTTGTTGAAAAGAACACACATGCAATGACTCTAGTGGTCGATCCATGTTTGTTTGTGAAATAACACACATGCAATGACTCTAGTGGTTGATCCATTTGTGGTTTGTGGAAAGAACACACATGCAATGACCACTGGTGGATCCTTGTTGGTTTTAGTGTAAGAACACACATGCAATGACTCTAGTACTGGTATATGGTTTTAGTATAAGAACACACATCAATGACTCTAGTGGTTGATCCATGTGTGGTTTGTGGAAATAACTACCATGCAATGACCACTGGTGGATCCATGTGTGGTTTGTGGAAAGAACACACATGCAATGACTCTAGGGGTTGATCCATGTGTGGTTTGTGGGAAGAACACACATGCAATGACTCTAGTGGTTGATCCATGTGTGGTTTGTGGAAAAACACACATGCAATGACCACTGGTGGATCCATGTGTGGTTTGTGGAAAACAACACACATGCAATGACTCTAGTGGTTGATCCATGTTTGTTTGTGGAAATAACACACATGCAATGACTTTAGTGGTTGATCCATGTGTGGTTTGTGAAAATAACACACATGCAATGACCCTGGTTGATCCATGTGTGGTTTTTGGAAATGACACACATGCAATGACTCTAGTGGTTGATCCATGTTTGTTTGTGGAAATAACACACATGCAATGACTCTAGTGGTTGATCCATGTGTGGTTTGTGGAAAAGAACACAAATGCAATGAATCTAGTGGTTGATCCATGTTTTTTTGTGGAAATAACACACATGCAATGAATCTAGTGGTTGCTCCATGTGTGGTTTGTGAAAAGAACACACATGCAATGACTCTAGTGTTGGTTTGTGGTTTTAGTATAAGAACAAACATGCAATCACTCTAGTGGTTGATCCATGTGTGATTTGTGGAAAGAACACACATGCAATGACTCTAGTTGATCCATGTGTGGTTTGTGGAATGAACACACATGCAATGACTAGTGGTTGATCCATATGTGGTTTGTGGAAAGAACACACATCCAATGACCACTGGTGGATCCATGTGTGGTTTGTGGAAAAGAACACACATGCAATGACTCTAGTGCTGGTTTGTGGTTTTAGTATAAGAACACACATGCAATGATTCTAGTGGTTGATCCATGTGTGGTTTGTGGAAAGAACACACATAAAATGACTCTAGTTGATCCATGTGTGGTTTTGGAAAGAACACACATGCAATTACCACTGGTGGATCCATGTGTGGTTTGTGGAAAAGAACACACATGCAATGACCCTAGTACTGGTTTGTGGTTTTAGTATAAGAACACACATGCAATGACTCTAGTAGTTGATCCATGTGTGGTTTGTGGAAAGAACACACATGCAATGACTCTGGTTGATCCATGTGTGGTTTGTGGAAAGAACACACATGCAATGACCACTGGTGGATCCATGTGTGGTTTGTGGAAATGAACACACATGCAATGACTGTAGTACTAGTTTGTGGTTTTAGTATAAGAACACACATGCAATGACTCTAGTGGTTGATCCATGTGTGGTTTGTGGAAATAACACACATGCAATGACTCTAGTGGTTGATCCATGTGTGGTTTGTGGAAAGAACACACATGCAATGACCACTGGTGGATCCATGTGTGGTTTGTGGAAAAGAACACACATGCAATGACTCTAGTGGTTGATCCATGTGTGGTTTGTGGAATGAACACACATGCAATGACTCTAGTGGTTGATCCATGTGTGGTTTGTGGAAAGAACACACATGCAATGACCAATGGTGGATCCATGTGTGTTTGTGGAAAACAACACACATGCAATGACTCTAGTGGTTGATCCATGTTTGTTTGTGGAAATAACACACATGCAATGACTTTAGTGGTTGATCCAAGTGTGGTTTGTGAAAAGAACACACATGCAATGACCGTGGTTGATCCATGTGTGGTTTTTGGAAATAACACACATGCAATGACTCTAGTGGTTGATCCATGTGTGGTTTGTGGAAAGAACACACATGCAATGACCACTGGTGGATCCATGTGTGGTTTGTGGAAAAGAACACACATGCAATGACTAGTGGTTGATCCATGTTTGTTTGTGGAAATAACACACATGCAATGACTCTAGTGGTTGATCCATGTGTGGTTTGTGAAAAGAACACACATGCAATGACTCTAGTGTTGGTTTGTGGTTTTAGTATAAGAACAAACATGCAATCACTCTAGTGGTTGATCCATGTGTGATTTGTGGAAAGAACACACATGCACTGACTCTGGTTGATCCATATGTGGTTTGTGGAATGAACACACATGCAATGACTAGTGGTTGATCCATATGTGGTTTGTGGAAAGAACACACATCCAATAACCACTGGTGGATCCATGTGTGGTTTGTGGAAAAGAACACACATGCAATGACTCTAGTGCTGGTTTGTGGTTTTAGTATAAGAACACACATGCAATGATTCTAGTGGTTGATCCATGTGTGGTTTGTGGAAAGAACACACATAAAATGCCTCTAGTTGATCCATGTGTGGTTTGTGGAAAGAACACACATGCAATGACCACTGGTGGATCCATGTGTGGTTTGTGGAAAATAACACACATGCAATGACCCTAGTACTGGTTTGTGGTTTTAGTATAAGAACACACATGCAATTACTCTAGTGGTTGATCCATGTGTGGTTTGTGGAAAGAACACACATGCAATGACTCTGGTTGATCCATGTGTGGTTTGTGGAAAGAACACACATGCAATGACCACTGGTGGATCCATGTGTGGTTTGTGGAAATGAACACACATGCAATGACTGTAGTACTGGTTTGTGGTTTTAGTATAAGAACACACACGCAATGACTCTAGTGGTTGATCCATGTGTGGTTTGTGGAAATAACACACATGCAATGACTCTAGTGGTTGATCCATGTGTGGTTTGTGGAAAGAACACACATGCAATGACCACTGGTGGATCCATGTGTGGTTTGTGGAAAAGAACACACATGCAATGACTCTAGTGGTTGATCCATGTGTGGTTTGTGGAATGAACACACATGCAATGACTCTAGTGGTTGATCCATGTGTGGTTTGTGGAAAGAACACACATGCAATGACCAATGGTGGATCCATGTGTGTTTGTGGAAAACAACACACATGCAATGACTCTAGTGGTTGATCCATGTTTGTTTGTGGAAATAACACACATGCAATGACTTTAGTGGTTGATCCATGTGTGGTTTGTGAAAAGAACACACATGCAATGGCCGTGGTTGATCCATGTGTGGTTTTTGGAAATAACACACATGCAATGACTCTAGTGGTTGATCCATGTGTGGTTTGTGGAAAGAACACACATGCAATGACCACTGGTGGATCCATGTGTGGTTTGTGGAAAAGAACACACATGCAATGACTAGTGGTTGATCCATGTTTTTTTTTGGAAATAACACACATGCAATGACTCTAGTGGTTTATCCATGTGTGGTTTGTGAAAAGAACACACATGCAATGACTCTAGTGTTGGTTTGTGGTTTTAGTATAAGAACAAACATGCAATCACTCTAGTGCTTGATCCATGTGTGATTTGTGGAAAGAACACACATGCAATGACTCTAGTTGATCCATGTGTGGTTTGTGGAATGAACACACATGCAATGACTAGTGGTTGATCCATATGTGGTTTGTGGAAAGAACACACATCCGATGACCACTGGTGGATCCATGTGTGGTTTGTGGAAAAGAACACACATGCAATGACTCTAGTGCTGGTTTGTGGTTTTAGTATAAGAACACACATGCAATGATTCTAGTGGTTGATCCATGTGTGGTTTGTGGAAAGAACACACATAAAATGACTCTAGTTGATCCATGTGTGGTTTGTGGAAAGAACACACATGCAATTACCACTGGTGGATCCATGTGTGGTTTGTGGAAAAGAACACACATGCAATGACCCTAGTACTGGTTTGTGGTTTTAGTATAAGAACACACATGCAATGACTCTAGTGGTTGATCCATGTGTGGTTTGTGGAAAGAACACACATGCAATGACTCTGGTTGATCCATGTGTGGTTTGTGGAAAGAACACACATGCAATGACCACTGGTGGATCCATGTGTGGTTTGTGGAAATGAACACACATGCAATGACTGTAGTACTAGTTTGTGGTTTTAGTATAAGAACACACATTCAATGACTCTAGTGGTTGATCCATGTGTGGTTTGTGGAAATAACACACATGCAATGACTCTAGTGGTTGATCCATGTGTGGTTTGTGGAAAGAACACACATGCAATGACCACTGGTGGATCCATGTGTGGTTTGTGGAAAAGAACACACATGCAATGACTCTAGTGGTTGATCCATGTGTGGTTTGTGGAATGAACACACATGCAATGACTCTACTGGTTGATCCATGTGTGGTTTGTGGAAAGAACACACATGCAATGACCAATGGTGGATCCATGTGTGTTTGTGGAAAACAACACACATGCAATGACTCTAGTGGTTGATCCATGTTTGTTTGTGGAAATAACACACATGCAATGACTTTAGTGGTTGATCCAAGTGTGGTTTGTGAAAAGAACACACATGCAATGACCGTGGTTGATCCATGTGTGGTTTTTGGAAATAACACACATGCAATGACTCTAGTGGTTGATCCATGTGTGGTTTGTGGAAAGAACACACATGCAATGACCACTCGTGGATCCATGTGTGGTTTGTGGAAAAGAACACACATGCAATGACTAGTGGTTGATCCATGTTTGTTTGTGGAAATAACACACATGCAATGACTCTAGTGGTTGATCCATGTGTGGTTTGTGAAAAGAACACACATGCAATGACTCTAGTGTTGGTTTGTGGTTTTAGTATAAGAACAAACATGCAATCACCCTAGTGGTTGATCCATGTGTGATTTGTGGAAAGTACACACATGCACTGACTCTGGTTGATCCATATGTGGTTTGTGGAATGAACACACATGCAATCACTAGTGGTTGATCCATATGTGGTTTGTGGAAAGAACACACATCCAATAACCACTGGTGGATCCATGTGTGGTTTGTGGAAAAGAACACACATGCAATAACTCTAGTGCTGGTTTGTGGTTTTAGTATAAGAACACACATGCAATGATTCTAGTGGTTGATCCATGTGTGGTTTGTGGAAAGAACACACATAAAATGCCTCTAGTTGATCCATGTGTGGTTTGTGGAAAGAACACACATGCAATGACCACTGGTGGATCCATGTGTGGTTTGTGGAAAAGAACACACATGCAATGACCCTAGTACTGGTTTGTGGTTTTAGTATAAGAACACACATGCAATTACTCTAGTGGTTGATCCATGTGTGGTTTGTGGAAAGAACACACATGCAATGACTCTGGTTGATCCATGTGTGGTTTGTGGAAAGAACACACATGCAATGACCACTGGTGGATCCATGTGTGGTTTGTGGAAATGAACACACATGCAATGACTGTAGTACTGGTTTGTGGTTTTAGTATAAGAACACACACGCAATGACTCTAGTGGTTGATCCATGTGTGGTTTGTGGAAATAACACACATGCAATGACTCTAGTGGTTGATCCATGTGTGGTTTGTGGAAAGAACACACATGCAATGACCACTGGTGGATACATGTGTGGTTTGTGGAAAAGAACACACATGCAATGACTCTAGTGGTTGATCCATGTGTGGTTTGTGGAATGAACACACATGCAATGACTCTAGTGGTTGATCCATGTGTGGTTTGTGGAAAGAACACACATGCAATGACCAATGGTGGATCCATGTGTGTTTGTGGAAAACAACACACATGCAATGACTCTAGTGGTTGATCCATGTTTGTTTGTGGAAATAACACACATGCAATGACTTTAGTGGTTGATCCATGTGTGGTTTGTGAAAAGAACACACATGCAATGACCGTGGTTGATCCATGTGTGGTTTTTGGAAATAACACACATGCAATGACTCTAGTGGTTGATCCATGTGTGGTTTGTGGAAAGAACACACATGCAATGACCACTGGTGGATCCATGTGTGGTTTGTGGAAAAGAACACACATGCAATGACTAGTGGTTGATCCATGTTTGTTTTTGGAAATAACACACATGCAATGACTCTAGTGGTTGATCCATGTGTGGTTTGTGAAAAGAACACACATGCAATGGCTCTAGTGTTGGTTTGTGGTTTTAGTATAAGAACAAACATGCAATCACTCTAGTGGTTGATCCATGTGTGATTTGTGGAAAGAACACACATGCAATGACTCTGGCTGATCCATATGTGGTTTGTGGAATGAACACACATGCAATGACTAGTGGTTTATCCATATGTGGTTTGTGGAAAGAACACACATCCAATGACCACTGGTGGATCCATGTGTGGTTTGTCTAAAAGAACACACATGCAATGACTCTAGTGCTGGTTTGTGGTTTTAGTATAAGAACACACATGCAGTGATTCTAGTGGTTGATCCATGTGTGGTTTGTGGAAAGAACACACATAAAATGACTCTAGTTGATCCATGTGTGGTTTGTGGAAAGAACACACATGCAATGACCACTGGTGGATCCATGTGTGGTTTGTGGAAAAGAACACACATGCAATGACCCTAGTACTGGTTTGTGGTTTTAGTATAAGAACACACATGCAATGACTCTAGTGGTTGATCCATGTGTGGTTTGTGGAAAGAACACACATGCAATGACTCTGGTTGATCCATGTGTGGTTTGTGGAAAGAACACACATGCAATGACCACTGGTGGATCCATGTGTGGTTTGTGGAAATGAACACACATGCAATGACTGTAGTTCTGGTTTGTGGTTTTAGTATAAGAACACACATGCAATGACTCTAGTGGTTGATCCATGTGTGGTTTGTGGAAAGAACACACATGCAATGACTCTAGTGGTTGATCCATGTGTGGTTTGTGGAAAGAACACACATGCAATGACCACTGGTGGATCCATGTGTGGTTTGTGGAAAACAACACACATGCAATGACTCTAGTGGTTTATCCATGTTTGTTTGTGGAAATAACACACATGCAATGACTTTAGTGGTTGATCCATGTGTGGTTTGTGAAAAGAACACACATGCAATGACCCTGGTTGATCCATGTGTGGTTTTTGGAAATAACACACATGCAATGACTCTAGTGGTTGATCCATGTGTGGTTTGTGGAAAGAACACACATGCAATGACCACTGGTGGATCCATGTGTGGTTTGTGGAAAAGAACACACATGCAATGACTAGTGGTTGATCCATATGTGGTTTGTGGAAAGAACACACATCCAATGACCACTGGTGGATCCATGTGTGGTTTGTGGAAAAGAACACACATGCAATGACTCTAGTGCTGATTTGTGGTTTTAGTATAAGAACACACATGCAATGATTCTAGTGGTTGATCCATGTGTGTTTTGTGGAAAGAACACACATAAAATGACTCTATTTGATCCATGTGTGGTTTGTGGAAAGAACACATATGCAATGACCACTGGTGGATCCATGTGTGGTTTGTGGAAAAGAACACACATGCAATGACTCTAGTACTTGTTTGTGGTTTTAGTATAAGAACACACATGCAATGACTCTAGTGGTTGATCCATGTGTGGTTTGTGGAAAGAGCACACATCCAATGACTCTGGTTGATCCATGTGTGGTTTGTGGAAAGAACACACATGCAATGACTCTAGTGATTGATCCATGTGTGGTTTGTGGAAATAACACACATGCAATGACTCTAGTGGTTGATCCATGTGTGGTTTGTGGAAAGAACACACATGCAATGACCACTGGTGGATCCATGTGTGGTTTGTGGAAAAGAACACACATGCAATGACTCTAGTGGTTGATCCATGTGTGGTTTGTGGAAAGAACACACATGCAATGACTCTAGTGGTTGATCCATGTGTGGTTTGTGGAAATAAAACACATGCAATGACCACTGGTGGATCCATGTGTGTTTGTGGAAAACAACACACATGCAATGACTCTAGTGGTTGATCCATGTTTGTTTGTGGAAATAACACACATGCAATGACTTTAGTGGTTGATCCATGTGTGGTTTGTGAAAAGAACACACATGCAATGACCGTGGTTGATCCATGTGTGGTTTTTGGAAATAACACACATGCAATGACTCTAGTGGTTGATCCATGTGTGGTTTGTGGAAAGAACACACATGCAATGACCACTGGTGGATCCATGTGTGGTTTGTGGAAAAGAACACACATGCAATGACTAGTGGTTGATCCATGTTTGTTTGTGGAAATAACACACATGCAATGACTCTAGTGGTTGATCCATGTGTGGTTTGTGAAAAGAACACACATGCATTGACTCTAGTGTTGGTTTGTGGTTTTAGTATAAGAACAAACATGCAATCACTCTAGTGGTCGATCCATGTGTGATTTGTGGAAAGAACACACGTGCAATGACTCTGGTTGATCCATGTGTGGTTCGTGGAATGAACACACATGCAATGACTAGTGGTTGATCCATATGTGGTTTGTGGAAAGAACACACATCCAATGACCACTGGTGGATCCATGTGTGGTTTGTGGAAAAGAACACACAAGCAATGACTCTAGTGCTGGTTTGTGGTTTTAGTATAAGAACACACATGCAATGATGCTAGTGGTTGATCCATGTGTGGTTTGTGGAAAGAACACACATAAAATGACTCTAGTTGATCCATGTGTGGTTTGTGGAAATGAACACACATGCAATGACTCTAGTACTGGTTTGTGGTTTTAGTATAAGAACACACATGCAATGACTCTAGTGGTTGATGCATGTGTGGTTTGTGGAAATAACAGACATCCAATGACTCTAGTGGTTGATCCATGTGTGGTTTGTGGAAAGAACACACATGCAATGACCACTGGTGGATCCATGTGTGGTTTGTGGAAAAGAACACACATGCAATGACTCTAGTGGTTGATCCATGTTTGTTTGTGGAAATAACACACATGCAATGACTCTAGTGGTTGATCCATATGTGGTTTGTGGAAAGAATACCCATGCAATGACCACTGGTGGATCCATGTTCGTTTTAGTGTAAGAACACACATGCAATGATTCTAGTACTAGTTTGTGGTTTTAGTATAAGAACACACATGCAATGACTCTAGTGCTTGATCCATGTGAGGTTTGTGGAAAGAACACACATGCAATGACTCTGGTTGACCCATGTGTGGTTTGTGGAAAGAACACACATGCAATGACCCCTGGTGGATCCATGTGTGGTTTGTGGAAAACAACACACATGCAATGACTCTAGTGGTTTATCCATGTTTGTTTGTGGAAATAACACACATGCAATGACTTTAGTGGTTGATCCATGTGTGGTTTGTGAAAAAAACACACATGCAATGACCGTGGTTGATCCATGTGTGGTTTTTGGAAATAACACACATGCAATGACTCTAGTGGTTGATCCATGTGTGGTTTGTGGAAAGAAGACACATGCAATGACCACTGGTGGATCCATGTGTGGTTTATGGAAAAGAACACACATGCAATGACTAGTGGTTGATCCATGTTTGTTTGTGGAAATAACACACGTGCAATGACTCTAGTGGTTGATCCATGTGTGGTTTGTGAAAAGAACACACATGCAATGACTCTAGTGTAGGTTTCTGGTTTTAGTATAAGAACAAACATGCAATCACTCTAGTGGTTGATCCATGTGTGATTTGTGGAAAGAACACACATGCAATGACTCTGGTTGATCCATGTGTGGTTTGTGGAATGAACACACATGCAATGACTAGTGGTTGATCCATATGTGGTTTGTGGAAAGAACACACATCCAATGACCACTGGTGGATCCACGTGTGGTTTCTGGAAAAGAACACACATGCAATGACTCTAGTGATGGTTTGTGGTTTTAGTATAAGAACACACAGGCAATGATTCTAGTGGTTGATCCATGTGTGGTTTGTGGAAAGAACACACATAAAATGACTCTAGTTGATCCATGTGTGGTTTGTGGAAAGAACACACATGCAATGACCACTGGTGGATCCATGTGTGGTTTGTGGAAAAGAACACACATGCAACGACTCTAGTACTGGTTTGTGGTTTTAGTATAAGAACACACATGCAATGACTCTAGTGGTTGATCCATGTGTGGTTTGTGGAAAGAACACACATGCAATGACTCTGGTTGATCCATGTGTGGTTTGTGGAAAGAACACACATGCAATGACCACTGGTGGATCCATGTGTGATTTGTGGGAATGAACACACATGCAATGACTGTAGTACTAGTTTGTGGTTTTCGTATAAGAACACACATGCAATGACTCTAGTGGTTGATCCATGTGTGGTTTGTGGAAATAACACACATGCAATGACTCTAGTGGTTGATCCATGTGTGGTTTGTGGAAAGAACACACATGCAATGACCACTGGTGGATCCATGTGTGGTTTGTGGAAAAGAACACACATGCAATGCCTCTAGTGGTTGATCCATGTTTGTTTGTGGAAATAACACACATGCAATGACTCTAGTGGCTGATCCATATGTGGTTTGTGGAAAGAACACGCATGCAATGACCACTGGTGGATCCATGTTGGTTTTAGTGTAAGAACACACATGCAATGACTCTAGTACTGGTTTGTGGTTTTAGTATAAGAACACACATGCAATGACTCTAGTGGTTGATCCATGTGTGGTTTGTGGAAATAACACACATGCAATGACCACTGGTGGATCCATGTGTGGTTTGTGGAAAGAACACACATGCAATGACTCTACGGGTTGATCCATGTGTGGTTTGTGGAAAGAACACACGTGCAATGACCACAGGTGGATCCATGTGTGGTTTGTGGAAAAGAACACACATGCAATGAATCTAGTGGTTGATCCATGTTTGTTTGTGGAAATAACACACATGCAATGACTCTAGTGGTTGATCCATGTGTGGTTTGTGAAAAGAACACACATGCAATGAGTCTGGTTGAGCCATGTGTGGTTTTTGGAAATAACACACATGCAATGACTCTAGTGGTTGATCCATGTGTGGTTTGTGGAAAGAACACACATTTTTTTGAGGGTAAAACAGTAGGGCAAAAAGACCCCACTTCAATTTTTATATATTGTAGAGAGTTACAAAAGAATATTTACAAGACTCATTCCACCTCAAAGAAGAGGGATAAATTCTAATCAGCTATCAGGAATATCACAGCTATGAAAAGAACACACATGCAATGACCACTGGTGGACCCATGTGTGGTTTATGGAAAAGAACACACATGCAATGACTCTAGTGGTTGGTCCATGTTTGTTTGTGGAAATAACACACATGCAATGACTCTAGTGGTTGATCCATGTGTGGTTTGTGAAAAGAACACACATGCAATCGCTCTAGTGTTGGTTTTAGTATAAGAACACACATGCAATCACTCTAGTGGTTGATCCATGTGTGGTTTGTGAAAATAACACACATGCAATGACTAGTGCTTGATCCATATCTGGTTTGTGGAAAGAACACACATGCAATGACCACTGGTGGATGCATGTGTGGTTTGTGGAAAAGAACACACATGCAATGACTCTAGTGCTGGTTTGTGGTTTTAGTATCAGAACAAACATGCAATGACTCTAGTGGTTGATCCATGTGTGGTTTGTGGAAAGAACACACATGCAATGACTCGTGGTTAATCCATATGTGGTTTGTGGAAAGAACACACGTGCAATGACCACTGGTGGATCCATGTGTGGTTTGTGGAAAAGAACACACATGCAATGACTCTAGTGCTGGTTTGTGGTTTTAGTATAAGAACACAAATGTAATGACTCTAGTGGTTGATCCATGTGTGGTTTGTGGAAAGAACACACATGCAATGACCACTGGTGGATCCATGTGTGGTTTGTGGAAAAGAACACACATGCAATGACTCTAGTGGTTGATCCATGTTTGTTTGTGGAAATAACACACATGCAATGACTCTAGTGGTTGATCCATGTGTGGTTTGTGAAAAGAACACACATGCAATGACCCTGGTTGATCCATGTGTGGTTTTTGGAAATAACACACATGCAATGACTCTAGTGGTTGATCCAGGTGTGGTTTGTGGAAAGAACACACATGCAATGACCACTGGTGGATCCATGTGTGGTTTGTGGAAAAGAACACACATGCAATGACTCTGGTGGTTGATCCATGTTTGTTTGTGGAAATAACACACGTGCAATGACTCTAGTGGTTGATCCATGTTTTTGTGTGGAAATAACACACATGCAATGACTCTAGTGGTTGATCGATGTGTGGTTTGTGAAAAGAACACACATGCAATGACTCTAGTGTTGGTTTTAGTATAAGAACACACATGCAATGACTCTAGTGGTTGATTCATGTGTGGTTTGTGGAAATAACACACATGCAATGACTCTAGTGGTTGATCCATGTGTGGTTTGTGGAAAGAACACACATGCAATAACCACTGGTGGATCCATGTGTGGTTTGTCGAAAAGAACACACATGCAATGACTCTAGTGGTTGATCCATGTTTGTTTGTGGAAATAACACACATGCAATGACTAGTGGTTAATCCATGTGTGGTTTGTGGAAAGAACACGCATGCAATGACCACTGGTGGATCCATGTTGGTTTTAGTGTAAGAACACACATGCAATGACTCTAGTACTGGTTTGTGGTTTTTGTATAAGAACACACATGCAATGACTATAGGGGGTTGATCCATGTGTGGTTTGTGGAAAGAACACACATGCAATGACCACTGGTGGATCCATGTGTGGTTTGTGGAAAAGAACACACATGCAATGAATCTAGTGGTTGGTCCATGTTTGTTTGTGGAAATAACACACATGCAATGACTCTAGTGGTTGATCCATGTGTGGTTTGTGAAAAGAACACACATGCAATGACTCTGGTTGATCCATGTGTGGTTTGTGGAAATAACACACATGCAATTACTCTAGTGATTGATCCATGTGTGGTTTGCGGAAAGAACACACATGCAATGACCACTGGTGGACCCATGTGTGGTTTGTGGAAAAGAACACGCATGCAATGACTCTAGTGGTTGATCCATGTTTGTTTGTGGAAATAACACACATGCAATGACTCTAGTGGTTGATCCATGTGTGGTTTGTGAAAAGAACACACATGCAATGACTCTAGTGTTGGTTTTAGTATAAGAACACACATGAAATGACTCTAGTGGTTGATCCATCTGTGGTTTGTGGAAATAACACACATGCAATCACTAGTGGTTGATACATATGTGCTTTGTGGAAAGAACACACATGCAATGACCACTGGTGGATGCATGTGTGGTTTGTGGAAAAGAACACACATGCAATGACTCTAGTGCTGGTTTGTGGTTTTAGTATAAGAACAAACATGCAATGACTCTAGTGGTTGATCCATGTGTGGTTTGTGGAAAGAACACACATGCAATGACTAGTGGTTGATCCATATGTGGTTTGTGGAAAGAACACACGTGCAATGACCCCTGGTGGATCCATGTGTGGTTTGTGGAAAAGAACACACATGCAATGACTCTAGTGCTGGTTTGTGGTTTTAGTATAAGAACACAGATGTAATGACTCTAGTGGTTGATCCATGTGTGGTTTGTGGAAAGAACACAGATTCAATGACTCTAGTTGATCCATGTGTGGTTTGTGGAAAGAACACACATGCAATGACCACTGGTGGATCCTTGTGTGGTTTGTGGAAAAGAACACACATGCAATGACGCTAGTACTGGTTTGAGGTTTTAGTATAAGAACACACATGCAATGACTCTAGTGGTTAATCCATGTGTGGTTTGTGGAAAGAACACACATCCAATGACTCTGGTTGATCCATGTGTGGTTTGTGGAAAGAACACACATGCAATGACCACTGGTGGATCCATGTGTGCTTTGTGGAAAAGAACACACATGCAATGACTCTAGTACTGGTTTGTGGTTTTAGTACAAGAACACACATGCAATGACTCTAGTGGTTGATCCATGTGTGGTTTGTGGAAATAACACACATGCAATGACTCTACTGGTTGATCCATGTGTGGTTTGTGGAAAGAACACACATGTAATGACTCTAGTGGTTGATCCATGTATGGTTTGTGAAAAGAACACACATGCAATGACTCTAGTGTTGGTTTTAGTATAAGAACACACATGCAATGACTCTAGTGGTTGATACATGTGTGGTTTGTGGAAATAACACACATTCAATGACTCTAGTGGTTAATCCATGTGTGGTTTGTGGAAAGAACACACATGGAATGACCACTGGTGGATCCATGTGTGGTTTGTGGAAAAGAACACACATGCAATGACTCTAGTGGTTGATCCATGTTTGTTTGTTGAAATAACACACATGCAATGACTCTAGTGGTCAATCCATGTGTGGTTTGTGGAAAGAACACGCATGCAATGACCACTGGTGGATCCATGTTGGTTTTAGTGTAAGAACACACATGCAATGACTCTAGTACTGGTTTGTGGTTTTAGTATAAGAACACACATGCAAGGACTCTAGTGGTTGATCCATGTGTGGTTTGTGGAAATAACACACATGCAATGACCACTGGTGGATCCATGTGTGGTTTGTGGAAAGAACACAAATGCAATGACTCTAGGGGTTGATCCATGTGTGGTTTGCGGAAAGAACACACATGCAATGACCACTGGTGGATCATGTGTGGTTTGTGGAAAAGAACACACATGTAATGAATCTAGTGGTTGATCCATGTTTGTTTGTGGAAATAACACACATGCAATGACTCTAGTGGTTGATCCATGTATGGTTTGTGAAAAGAACACACATGCAATGACTCTGGTTGATCCATGTGTGGTTTGTGGAAATAACACACGTGCAATAGCTCTAATGGTTGATCCATGTGTGGTTTGTGGAAAGAACACACATGCAACGACCACTGGTGGACCCATGTGTGGTTTGTGGAAAAGAACACACATGCAATGACTCTAGTGGTTGATCCATGTGTGGTTTGTGAAAAGAACACACATGCAATGACTCTAGTGTTTGTTTTAGTATAAGAACACACATGTAATGACTCTAGTGGTTGATCCATGTGTGGTTTGTGGAAATAACAAACATGCAATGACTAGTGGTTGATCCATATTTTGTTTGTGGAAAGAACACACATGCAATGACCACTGGTGGATGCATGTGTGGTTTGTGGAAAAGAACACACATGCAATGACTGTAGTGCTGGTTTGTGGTTTCAGTATAAGAACAAACATCCAATGACTCTAGTGGTTGATCCATGTGTGGTTTGTGGAAGAACACACATGCAATGACTAGTGGTTGATCCATATGTGGTTTGTGGAAAGAACACACATGCAATGACTAGTGGTTGATCCATATGTGGTTTGTGGAAAGAACAAACATCCAATGACTCTAGTGGTTGATCCATGTGTGGTTTGTGGAAGAACACACATGCAATGACTAGTGGTTGATCCATATGTGGTTTGTGGAAATAACACACATGCAATGACTCTAGTGGTTGATCCATGTGTGGTTTGTGAAAAGAACACACATGCAATGACCCTGGTTTATCCATCTGTGGTTTTTGGAAATAACACACATGCAATGACTCTAGTGGTTGATCCATGTGTGGTTTGTGGAAAGAACACACATGCAATGACCACTGGTGGATCCATGTGTGGTTTGTGGAAAAGAACACACATGCAATGACCCTAGTGGTTGATCCATGTTTGTTTGTGGAAATAACACACGTGCAATGACTCTAGTGGTCGATCCATGTGTGGTTTGTGGAAAGAACACGCATGCAATGACCACTGGTGGATCCATGTTGATTTTAGTGTAAGAACACACATGCAATGACTCTAGTACTGGTTTATGGTTTTAGTATAAGAACACACATGCAATGACTCTAGTGGTTGATCCATGTGTGGTTTGTGGAAATAACACACATGCAATGACCACTGGTGGATACATGTGTGGTTTGTGGAAAGAACACACATGCAAAGACTCTAGGGGTTGATCCATGTGTGGTTTGTGGAAAGAACACACATGCAATGACCACTGGTGGACCCATGTGTGGTTTGTGGAAAAGAACACACATGCAATGAATCTAGTGGTTGATCCATGTTTGTTTGTGGAAATAACACACATGCAATGACTCTAGTGGTTGATCCATGTGTGGTTTGTGAAAAGAACACACATGCAATGACTCTAGTTGATCCTTGTGTGGTTTGTGGAAATAACACACATGCAATGACTCTAGTTGTTGATCCATGTGTGGTTTGTGGAAAGAACACACATGCAATGACCACTGGTGGACCCATGTGTGGTTTGTGGAAAAGAACACACAAGCAATGACTCTAGTGGTTTATCCATGTTTGTTTGTCAAAATAACACACATGCAATGACTCTAGTGGTTGATCCATGTGTGGTTTGTGAAAAGAACACACATGCAATGACTCTAGTGTTGGTTTTAGTATAAGAACACACATGCAATGACTCTAGTGGTTGATCCATGTGTGGTTTGTGGAAATAACACACATACAATCACTAGTGGTTGATCCATATGTAGTTTGTGGAAAGAACACACATGCAATGACCACTGGTGGATGCATGTGTGGTTTGTGGAAAAGAACACACATGCAATGACTCTAGTGCTGGTTTGTGGTTTTAGTATAAGAACAAACATGCAATGACTATAGTGGTTGATCCATATGTGGTTTGTGGAAAGAACGCACATGCAATGACTAGTGGTTGATCCATATGTGGTTTGTGGAAAGAACACACATGCAATGACTCTAGTGGTTGATCCATGTTTGTTTGTGGAAATAACACACATGCAATGACTCTAGTGGTTGATCCATGTGTGGTTTGTGAAAAGAACACACATGCAATGACCCTGGTTGATCCATGTGTGGTTTTTGGAAATAACACACATGCAATGACTCTAGTGGTTGATCCATGTGTGGTTTGTGGAAAGAACACACATGCAATGACCACTGGTGGATCCATGTGTGGTTTCTGGAAAAGAACACACATGCAATGACTCTAGTGGTTGATCCATGTTTGTTTGTGGAAATAACACACATGCAATGACTCTAGTGGTTGATCCATGTGTGGTTTGTCAAAAGAACACACATGCAATGACTCTAGTGTTGGTTTTAGTATAGGAACACACATGCAATGACTCTAGTGGTTGATCCATGTGTGGTTTGTGGAAATAACACACATGCAATGACTCTAGTGGTTGATGCATGTGTGGTTTGTGGAAAGAACACACATGCAATGACCACTGGTGGATCCATGTGTGGTTTGTGGAAAAGAACACACATGCAATGACTCTAGTGGTTGACCCATGTTTGTTTGTGGAAATTACACACATGCAATGACTCTAGTGGTTGATCCATGTGTGGTTTGTGGAAAGAACACGCATGCAATGACCACTGGTGGATCCAAGTTGGTTTTAGTGTAAGAACACACATGCAATGACTCTAGTACTGGTTTGTGGTTTTAGTATAAGAACACACATGCAATGACTAGTGGTTGATCCATATGTGGTTTGTGGAAAGAACACACATGCAATGACTCTAGTGGTTGATCCATGTTTGTTTGTGGAAATAACACACATGCAATGACTCTAGTGGTTGATCCATGTGTGGTTTGTGAAAAGAACACACATGCAATGACCCTGGTTTATCCATGTGTGGTTTTTGGAAATAACACACATGCAATGACTCTAGTGGTTGATCCATGTGTGGTTTGTGGAAAGAACACACACATGCAATGACCACTGGTGGATCCATGTGTGGTTTGTGGAAAAGAACACACATGCAATGACTCTAGTGGTTGATCCATGTTTGTTTGTGGAAAGAACACGCATTCAATGACCACTGGTGGATCCATGTGTGGTTTGTGGAAAGAACACACATGCAATGACTCTTGTACTGGTTTGTGGTTTTAGTATAAGAACACACATGCAATGACTCTAGTGGTTGATCCATGTGTGGTTTGTGGAAAGAACACACATGCAATGACCACTGGTGGATCCATGTGTGGTTTGTGGAAAAGAACACACATGCAATGAATCTAGTGGTTGATCCATGTTTGTTTGTGGAAATAACACACATGCAATGACTCTAGTGGTTGATCCATGTGTGGTTTGTGAAAAGAACACACATGCAATGACTCTGGTTGATCCATGTGTGGTTTGTGGAAATAACACACATGCAATGACTCTAGTGGTTGATCCATGTGTGGTTTGTGGAAAGAACACACATGCAATGACCACTGGTGGACCCATGTGTGGTTTGTGGAAAATAACACACATGCAATGACTCTAGTGGTTGATCCATGTTTGTTTGTCGAAATAACACACATGCAATGACTTTAGTGGTTGATCCATGTGTGGCTTGTGAAAAGAAAACACATGCAATGACTCTAGTGTTAGATTTAGTATAAGAACACACATGCAATGACTCTAGTGGTTGATCCATGTGTGGTTTGTGGAAATAACACACATGCAATGACTAGTGGTTGATCCATATGTGTTTTGTGGAAAGAACACACATGCAATGACCACTGGTGGATGCATGTGTGGTTTGTGGAAAAGAACACACATGCAATGACTCTAGTGCTGGTTTGTGGTTTTAGTATAAGAACAAACATGCAATGACTATAGTGGTTGATCCATGTGTGGTTTGTGGAAAGAACACACATGCAATGACTAGTGGTTGATCCATATGTGGTTTGTGGAAAGAACACACATGCAATGACTCTAGTGGTTGATCCATGTTTGTTTGTGGAAATAACACACATGCAATGACTCTACTGGTTGATCCATGTGTGGTTTGTGAAAATAACACACATGCAATGACCCTGGTTGATCCATGTGTGGTTTTTGGAAATAACACACATGCAATGACTCTAGTGGTTGATCCATGTGTGGTTTGTGGAAAGAACACACATGCAATGACCACTGGTGGATCCATGTGTGGTTTGTGGAAAAGAACACACATGCAATGACTCAATTACTGGTTTGTGGTTTTAGTATAAGAACACACATGCAATGACTCTAGTGGTTGATCCATGTGTGGTTTGTGGAAAGAACACACATGCAATGACCACTGGTGGATCCATGTGTGGTTTGTGGAAAAGAACACACATGCAATGACTCTAGTACTGGTTTGTGGTTTTAGTATAAGAACACACATGCAATGACTAGTGGTTGATCCATATGTGGTTTGTGGAAAGAACACACATGCAATGACTCTAGTGGTTGATCCATGTTTGTTTGTGGAAATAACACACATGCAATGACTCTAGTGGTTGATCCATGTGTGGTTTGTGAAAAGAACACACATGCAATGACCCTGGTTTATCCATGTGTGGTTTTTGGAAATAACACACATGCAATGACTCTAGTGGTTGATCCATGTGTGGTTTGTGGAAAGAACACACACATGCGATGACCACTGGTGGATCCATGTGTGGTTTGTGGAAAAGAACACACATGCAATGACTCTAGTGGTTGATCCATGTTTGTTTGTGGAAAGAACACGCATGCAATGACCACTGGTGGATCCATGTTGGTTTTAGTGTAAGAACACACATGCAATGACTCTTGTACTGGTTTGTGGTTTTAGTATAAGAACACACATGCAATGACTCTAGTGGTTGATCCATGTGTGGTTTGTGGAAATAACACACATGCAATGACCACTGGTGGATCCATGTGTGGTGTGTGGAAAGAACACACATGCAATGACACTAGTGGTTGATCCATGTGTGGTTTGTGGAAAGAACACACATGCAATGACCACTGGTGGATCCATGTGTGGTTTGTGGAAAAGAACACACATGCAATGAATCTAGTGGTTGATCCATGTTTGTTTGTGGAAATAACACACATGCAATGACTCTAGTGGTTGATCCATGTGTGGTTTGTGAAAAGAACACACATGCAATGACTCTGGTTGATCCATGTGTGGTTTGTGGAAATAACACACATGCAATGACTCTAGTGGTTGATCCATGTGTGGTTTGTGGAAAGAACACACATGCAATGACCACTGGTGGACCCATGTGTGGTTTGTGGAAAATAACACACATGCAATGACTCTAGTGGTTGATCCATGTTTGTTTGTCGAAATAACACACATGCAATGACTTTAGTGGTTGATCCATGTGTGGCTTGTGAAAAGAAAACACATGCAATGACTCTAGTGTTAGATTTAGTATAAGAACACACATGCAATGACTCTAGTGGTTGATCCATGTGTGGTTTGTGGAAATAACACACATGCAATGACTAGTGGTTGATCCATATGTGTTTTGTGGAAAGAACACACACATGCAATGACCACTGGTGGATGCATGTGTGGTTTGTGGAAAAGAACACACATGCAATGACTCTAGTGCTGGTTTGTGGTTTTAGTATAAGAACAAACATGCAATGACTATAGTGGTTGATCCATGTGTGGTTTGTGGAAAGAACACACATGCAATGACTAGTGGTTGATCCATATGTGGTTTGTGGAAAGAACACACATGCAATGACTCTAGTGGTTGATCCATGTTTGTTTGTGGAAATAACACACATGCAATGACTCTACTGGTTGATCCATGTGTGGTTTGTGAAAAGAACACACATGCAATGACCCTGGTTGATCCATGTGTGGTTTTTGGAAATAACACACATGCAATGACTCTAGTGGTTGATCCATGTGTGGTTTGTGGAAAGAACACACATGCAATGACCACTGGTGGATCCATGTGTGGTTTGTGGAAAAGAACACACATGCAATGACTCAAGTGGTTGATCCATGTTTGTTTGTGGAAATAACACACATGCAATGACTCTAGTGGTTGATCCATGTGTGGTTTGTGAAAAGAACACACATGCAATGACTCTAGTGTTGGTTTTAGTATAAGAACACAAATGTAATGACTCTAGTGTTGGTTTTAGTATAAGAACACAAATGTAATGACTCTAGTGGTTGATCCATGTGTGGTTTGTGGAAATAACACACATGCAATGACCACTGGTGGATCCATGTGTGGTTTGTGGAAAGAACACACATGCAATGACTCTAGTGGTTGATCCATGTTTGTTTGTGGAAATAACACACATGCAATGACTCTAGTGGTTGATCCATGTGTGGTTTGTGAAAAGAACACACATGCAATGACCCTGGTTGATCCATGTGTGGTTTTTGGAAATAACACACATGCAATGACTCTAGTGGTTGATCCATGTGTGGTTTGTGGAAAGAACACACATGCAATGACCACTGGTGGATCCATGTGTGGTTTGTGGAAAAGAACACACATGCAATGACTCTGGTGGTTGATCCATGTTTGTTTGTGGAAATAACACACGTGCAATGACTCTAGTGGTTGATCCATGTTTTTGTGTGGAAATAACACACATGCAATGACTCTAGTGGTTGATCGATGTGTGGTTTGTGAAAAGAACACACATGCAATGACTCTAGTGTTGGTTTTAGTATAAGAACACACATGCAATGACTCTAGTGGTTGATTCATGTGTGGTTTGTGGAAATAACACACATGCAATGACTCTAGTGGTTGATCCATGTGTGGTTTGTGGAAAGAACACACATGCAATAACCACTGGTGGATCCATGTGTGGTTTGTGGAAAAGAACACACATGCAATGACTCTAGTGGTTGATCCATGTTTGTTTGTGGAAATAACACACATGCAATGACTAGTGGTTGATCCATGTGTGGTTTGTGGAAAGAGCACGCATGCAATGACCACTGGTGGATCCATGTTGGTTTTAGTGTAAGAACACACATGCAATGACTCCAGTACTGGTTTGTGGTTTTAGTATAAGAACACACATGCAATGACTCTAGTTGTTGATCCATGTGTGGTTTGTGGAAATAACACACATGCAATGACCACTGGTGGATCCATGTGTGATTTGTGGAAAGAACACACATGCAATGACTATAGGGGGTTGATCCATGTGTGGTTTGTGGAAAGAACACACATGCAAGGACCACTGGTGGATCCATGTGTGGTTTGTGGAAAAGAACACACATGCAATGAATCTAGTGGTTGATCCATGTTTGTTTGTGTAAATAACACACATCCAATGACTCTAGTGGTTGATCCATGTGTGGTTTGTGAAAAGAACACACATGCAATGACTCTGGTTGATCCATGTGTGGTTTGTGGAAATAACACACATGCAATGACTCTAGTGGTTGATCCATGTGTGGTTTGCGGAAAGAACACACATGCAATGACCACTGGTGGACCCATGTGTGGTTTGTGGAAAAGAACACGCATGCAATGACTCTAGTGGTTGATCCATGTTTGTTTGTGGAAATAACACACATGCAATGACTCTAGTGGTTGATCCATGTGTGGTTTGTGAAAAGAACACACATGCAATGACTCTAGTGTTGGTTTTAGTATAAGAACGCACATGAAATGACTCTAGTGGTTGATCCATCTGTGGTTTGTGGAAATAACACACATGCAATCACTAGTGGTTGATCCATATGTGCTTTGTGGAAAGAACACACATCCAATGACCACTGGTGGATGCATGTGTGGTTTGTGGAAAAGAACACACATGCAATGACACTAGTGCTGGTTTGTGGTTTTAGTATAAGAACAAACATGCAATGACTCTAGTGGTTGATCCATGTGTGGTTTGTGGAAAGAACACACATGCAATGACTAGTGGTTGATCCATATGTGGTTTGTGGAAAGAACACACGTGCAATGACCCCTGGTGGATCCATGTGTGGTTTGTGGAAAAGAACACACATGCAATGACTCTAGTGCTGGTTTGTGGTTTTAGTATAAGAACACAGATGTAATGACTCTAGTGGTTGATCCATGTGTGGTTTGTGGAAAGAACACACATTCAATGACTCTGGTTGATCCATGTGTGGTTTGTGGAAAGAACACACATGCAATGACCACTAGTGGATCCTTGTGTGGTTTGTGGAAAAGAACACACATGCAATGACGCTAGTACTGGTTTGAGGTTTTAGTATAAGAACACACATGCAATGACTCTAGTGGTTGATCCTTTGTGGTTCGTGGAAAGAACACACATCCAATGACTCTGGTTTATCCATGTGTGGTTTGTGGAAAGAACACACATGCAATGACCACTGGTGGATCCATGTGTGGTTTGTGGAAAAGAACACACATGCAATGACTCTGGTGGTTGATCCATGTTTGTTTGTGGAAATAACACACGTGCAATGACTCTAGTGGTTGATCCATGTTTTTGTGTGGAAATAACACACATGCAATGACTCTAGTGGTTGATCGATGTGTGGTTTGTGAAAAGAACACACATGCAATGACTCTAGTGTTGGTTTTAGTATAAGAACACACATGCAATGACTCTAGTGGTTGATTCATGTGTGGTTTGTGGAAATAACACACATGCAATGACTCTAGTGGTTGATCCATGTGTGGTTTGTGGAAAGAACACACATGCAATAACCACTGGTGGATCCATGTGTGGTTTGTGGAAAAGAACACACATGCAATGACTCTAGTGGTTGATCCATGTTTGTTTGTGGAAATAACACACATGCAATGACTAGTGGTTGATCCATGTGTGGTTTGTGGAAAGAGCACGCATGCAATGACCACTGGTGGATCCATGTTGGTTTTAGTGTAAGAACACACATGCAATGACTCCAGTACTGGTTTGTGGTTTTAGTATAAGAACACACATGCAATGACTCTAGTTGTTGATCCATGTGTGGTTTGTGGAAATAACACACATGCAATGACCACTGGTGGATCCATGTGTGATTTGTGGAAAGAACACACATGCAATGACTATAGGGGGTTGATCCATGTGTGGTTTGTGGAAAGAACACACATGCAAGGACCACTGGTGGATCCATGTGTGGTTTGTGGAAAAGAACACACATGCAATGAATCTAGTGGTTGATCCATGTTTGTTTGTGGAAATAACACACATGCAATGACTCTAGTGGTTGATCCATGTGTGGTTTGTGAAAAGAACACACATGCAATGACTCTGGTTGATCCATGTGTGGTTTGTGGAAATAACACACATGCAATGACTCTAGTGGTTGATCCATGTGTGGTTTGCGGAAAGAACACACATGCAATGACCACTGGTGGACCCATGTGTGGTTTGTGGAAAAGAACACGCATGCAATGACTCTAGTGGTTGATCCATGTTTGTTTGTGGAAATAACACACATGCAATGACTCTAGTGGTTGATCCATGTGTGGTTTGTGAAAAGAACACACATGCAATGACTCTAGTGTTGGTTTTAGTATAAGAACGCACATGAAATGACTCTAGTGGTTGATCCATCTGTGGTTTGTGGAAATAACACACATGCAATCACTAGTGGTTGATCCATATGTGCTTTGTGGAAAGAACACACATCCAATGACCATTGGTGGATGCATGTGTGGTTTGTGGAAAAGAACACACATGCAATGACTCTAGTGCTGGTTTGTGGTTTTAGTATAAGAACAAACATGCAATGACTCTAGTGGTTGATCCATGTGTGGTTTGTGGAAAGAACACACATGCAATGACTAGTGGTTGATCCATATGTGGTTTGTGGAAAGAACACACGTGCAATGACCCCTGGTGGATCCATGTGTGGTTTGTGGAAAAGAACACACATGCAATGACTCTAGTGCTGGTTTATGGTTTTAGTATAAGAACACAGATGTAGTGACGCTAGTGGTTGATCCATGTGTGGTTTGTGGAAAGAACACACATTCAATGACTCTGGTTGATCCATGTGTGGTTTGTGGAAAGAACACACATGCAATGACCACTAGTGGATCCTTGTGTGGTTTGTGGAAAAGAACACACATGCAATGACGCTAGTACTGGTTCGAGGTTTTAGTATAAGAACACACATGCAATGACTCTAGTGGTTGATCCTTTGTGGTTTGTGGAAAGAACACACATCCAATGACTCTGGTTGATCCATGTGTGGTTTGTGGAAAGAACACACATGCAATGACCACTGGTGGATCCATGTGTGGTTTGTGGAAAAGAACACACATGCAATTACTCTAGTACTGGTTTGTGGTTTTAGTACAAGAACACACATGCAATGACTCTAGTGGTTGATCCATGTGTGGTTTGTGGAAATAACACACATGCAATGACTCTAGTGGTTGATCCATGTGTGGTTTGTGGAAAGAACACACATGCAATGACTCTAGTGGTTGATCCATGTATGGTTTGTGAAAAGAACACACATGCAATGACTCTAGTGTTGGTTTTAGTATAAGAACACACATGCAATGACTCTAGTGGTTGATACATGTGTGGTTTGTGGAAATAACACACATGCAATGACTCTAGTGGTTGATCCATATGTGGTTTGTGGAAAGAACACACATGGAATGACCACTGGTGGATATATGTGTGGTTTGTGGAAAAGAACACACATGCAATGACTCTAGTGGTTGATCCATGTTTGTTTGTGGAAATAACACAGATGCAATGACTCTAGTGGTCAATCCATGTGTGGTTTGTGGAAAGAACACGCATGCAATGACCACTGGTGGATCCATGTTGGTTTTAGTGTAAGAACACACATGCAATGACTCTAGTACTGGTTTGTGGTTTTAGTATAAGAACACACATGCAAGGACTCTAGTGGTTGATCCATGTGTAGTTTGTGGAAATAACACACATGCAATGACCACTGGTGGATCCATGTGTGGTTTGTGGAAAGAACACACATGCAATGACTCTAGGGGTTGATCCATGTGTGGTTTGTGGAAAGAACACACATGCAATGACCACTGGTGGATCCATGTGTGGTTTGTGGAAAAGAACACACATGTAATGAATCTAGTGGTTGATCCATGTTTGTTTGTGGAAATAACACACAAGCAATGACTCTAGTGGTTGATCCATGTATGGTTTGTGAAAAGAACACACATGCAATGACTCTAGTTGATCCATGTGTGGTTTGTGGAAATAACACACGTGCAATAGCTCTAATGGTTGATCCATGTGTGGTTTGTGGAAAGAACACACATGCAACGACCACTGGTGGACCCATGTGTGGTTTGTGCAAAAGAACACACATGCAATGAGTCTAGTGGTTGATCCATGTTTCTTTGTCAAAATAACACACATGCAATGACTCTAGTGGTTGATCCATGTGTGGTTTGTGAAAAGAACACACATGCAATGACTCTAGTGTTCGTTTAGTATAAGAACACACATGTAATGACTCTAGTGGTTGATCCATATGTGGTTTGTGGAAAGAACACACATGCAATGACCACTGGTGGATGCATGTGTGGTTTGTGGAAAAGAACACACATGCAATGACTGTAGTGCTGGTTTGTGGTTTCAGTATAAGAACAAACATCCAATGACTCTAGTGGTTGATCCATGTGTGGTTTGTGGAAGAACACACATGCAATGACTAGTGGTTCATCCATATGTGGTTTGTGGAAAGAACACACATGCAATGACTCTAGTGGTTGATCCATGCTTGTTTGTGGAAATAACACACATGCAATGACTCTAGTGGTTGATCCATATGTGGTTTGTGGAAAGAACACACATGCAATGACCACTGGTGGATGCATGTGTGGTTTGTGGAAAAGAACACACATGCAATGACTTTAGTGCTGGTTTGTGGTTTCAGTATAAGAACAAACATCCAATGACTCTAGTGGTTGATCCATGTGTGGTTTGTGGAAGAACACACATGCAATGACTAGTGGTTGATCCATATGTGGTTTGTGGAAAGAACACACATGCAATGAATCTAGTGGTTGATCCATGCTTCTTGTGGAAATAACACACATGCAATGACTCTAGTGGTTGATCCATGTGTGGTTTGTGAAAAGAACACACATGCAATGACCCTAGTTGATCCATGTGTGGTTTTTGGAAATAACACACATGCAATGACTCTAGTGGTTGATCCATGTGTGGTTTGTGGAAAGAACACACATGCAATGACCACTGGTGGATCCATGTGTGGTTTGTGGAAAAGAACACACATGCAATGACTCTAGTGGTTGATCCATGTTTGTTTGTGGAAATAACACACGTGCAATGACTCTAGTGGTCGATCCATGTGTGGTTTGTGGAAAGAACACGCATGCAATGACCACTGGTGGATCCATGTTGATTTTAGTGTAAGAACACACATGCAATGACTCTAGTACTGGTTTGTGGTTTTAGTATAAGAACACACATGCAATGACTCTAGTGGTTGATCCATGTGTGGTTTGTGGAAATAACACACATGCAATGACCACTGGTGGATACATGTGTGGTTTGTGGAAAAACACACATGCAATGACTCTAGGGGTTGATCCATGAGTGGTTTGTGGAAAGAACACACATGCAATGACCACTGGTGGATCCATGTGTGGTTTGTGGAAAAGAACACACATGCAATGAATCTAGTGGTTGATCCATGTTTGTTTGTGGAAATAACACACATGCAATGACTCTAGTGGTTGATCCATGTGTGGTTTGTGAAAAGAACACACATGCAATGACTCTGGTTGATCCATGTGTGGTTTGTGGAAATAACACACATGCAATGACTCTAGTTGTTGATCCATGTGTGGTTTGTGGAAAGAACACACATGCAATGACCACTGGTGGACCCATGTGTGGTTTGTGGAAAAGAACACACAAGCAATGACTCTAGTGGTTGATCCATGTTTGTTTGTCAAAATAACACACATGCAATGACTCTAGTGGTTGATCCATGTGTGGTTTGTGAAAAGAACACACATGCAATGACTCTAGTGTTGGTTTTAGTATAAGAACACACATGCAATGACTCTAGTGGTTGATCCATGTGTGGTTTGTGGAAATAACACACATGCAATGACTAGTGGTTGATCCATATGTGGTTTGTGGAAAGAACACACATGCAATGACCACTGGTGGATGCATGTGTGGTTTGTGGAAAAGAACACACATGCAATGACTCTAGTGCTGGTTTGTGGTTTTAGTATAAGAACAAACATGCAATGACTATAGTGGTTGATCCATGTGTGGTTTGTGGAAAGAACGCACATGCAATGACTAGTGGTTGATCCATATGTGGTTTGTGGAAAGAACACACATGCAATGACTCTAGTGGTTGATCCATGTTTGTTTGTGGAAATAACACACATGCAATGACTCTAGTGGTTGATCCATGCTTGTTTGTGGAAATAACACACATGCAATGACTCTAGTGGTTGATCCATATGTGGTTTGTGGAAAGAACACACATGCAATGACCACTGGTGGATGCATGTGTGGTTTGTGGAAAAGAACACACATGCAATGACTTTAGTGCTGGTTTGTGGTTTCAGTATAAGAACAAACATCCAATGACTCTAGTGGTTGATCCATGTGTGGTTTGTGGAAGAACACACATGCAATGACTAGTGGTTGATCCATATGTGGTTTGTGGAAAGAACACACATGCAATGAATCTAGTGGTTGATCCATGCTTCTTGTGGAAATAACACACATGCAATGACTCTAGTGGTTGATCCATGTGTGGTTTGTGAAAAGAACACACATGCAATGACCCTAGTTGATCCATGTGTGGTTTTTGGAAATAACACACATGCAATGACTCTAGTGGTTGATCCATGTGTGGTTTGTGGAAAGAACACACATGCAATGACCACTGGTGGATCCATGTGTGGTTTGTGGAAAAGAACACACATGCAATGACTCTAGTGGTTGATCCATGTTTGTTTGTGGAAATAACACACGTGCAATGACTCTAGTGGTCGATCCATGTGTGGTTTGTGGAAAGAACACGCATGCAATGACCACTGGTGGATCCATGTTGATTTTAGTGTAAGAACACACATGCAATGACTCTAGTACTGGTTTGTGGTTTTAGTATAAGAACACACATGCAATGACTCTAGTGGTTGATCCATGTGTGGTTTGTGGAAATAACACACATGCAATGACCACTGGTGGATACATGTGTGGTTTGTGGAAAAACACACATGCAATGACTCTAGGGGTTGATCCATGAGTGGTTTGTGGAAAGAACACACATGCAATGACCACTGGTGGATCCATGTGTGGTTTGTGGAAAAGAACACACATGCAATGAATCTAGTGGTTGATCCATGTTTGTTTGTGGAAATAACACACATGCAATGACTCTAGTGGTTGATCCATGTGTGGTTTGTGAAAAGAACACACATGCAATGACTCTGGTTGATCCATGTGTGGTTTGTGGAAATAACACACATGCAATGACTCTAGTTGTTGATCCATGTGTGGTTTGTGGAAAGAACACACATGCAATGACCACTGGTGGACCCATGTGTGGTTTGTGGAAAAGAACACACAAGCAATGACTCTAGTGGTTGATCCATGTTTGTTTGTCAAAATAACACACATGCAATGACTCTAGTGGTTGATCCATGTGTGGTTTGTGAAAAGAACACACATGCAATGACTCTAGTGTTGGTTTTAGTATAAGAACACACATGCAATGACTCTAGTGGTTGATCCATGTGTGGTTTGTGGAAATAACACACATGCAATGACTAGTGGTTGATCCATATGTGGTTTGTGGAAAGAACACACATGCAATGACCACTGGTGGATGCATGTGTGGTTTGTGGAAAAGAACACACATGCAATGACTCTAGTGCTGGTTTGTGGTTTTAGTATAAGAACAAACATGCAATGACTATAGTGGTTGATCCATGTGTGGTTTGTGGAAAGAACGCACATGCAATGACTAGTGGTTGATCCATATGTGGTTTGTGGAAAGAACACACATGCAATGACTCTAGTGGTTGATCCATGTTTGTTTGTGGAAATAACACACATGCAATGACTCTAGTGGTTGATCCATGTGTGGTTTGTGAAAAGAACACACATGCAATGACCCTGGTTGATCCATGTGTGGTTTTTGGAAATAACACACATGCAATGACTCTAGTGGTTGATCCATGTGTGGTTTGTGGAAAGAACACACATGCAATGACCACTGGTGGATCCATGTGTGGTTTGTGGAAAAGAACACACATGCAATGACTCTGGTGGTTGATCCATGTTTGTTTGTGGAAATAACACACGTGCAATGACTCTAGTGGTTGATCCATGTTTTTGTGTGGAAATAACACACATGCAATGACTCTAGTGGTTGATCGATGTGTGGTTTGTGAAAAGAACACACATGCAAAGACTCTAGTGTTGGTTTTAGTATAAGAACACACATGCAATGACTCTAGTGGTTGATTCATGTGTGGTTTGTGGAAATAACACACATGCAATGACTCTAGTGGTTGATCCATGTGTGGTTTGTGGAAAGAACAGACATGCAATAACCACTGGTGGATCCATGTGTGGTTTGTGGAAAAGAACACACATGCAATGACTCTAGTGGTTGATCCATGTTTGTTTGTGGAAATAACACACATGCAATGACTAGTGGTTGATCCATGTGTGGTTTGTGGAAAGAGCACGCATGCAATGACCACTTGTGGATCCATGTTGGTTTTAGTGTAAGAACACACATGCAATGACTCCAGTACTGGTTTGTGGTTTTAGTATAAGAACACACATGCAATGACTCTAGTTGTTGATCCATGTGTGGTTTGTGGAAATAACACACATGCAATGACCACTGGTGGATCCATGTGTGATTTGTGGAAAGAACACACATGCAATGACTATAGGGGGTTGATCCATGTGTGGTTTGTGGAAAGAACACACATGCAAGGACCACTGGTGGATCCATATGTGGTTTGTGGAAAAGAACACACATGCAATGAATCTAGTGGTTGATCCATGTTTGTTTGTGGAAATAACACACATGCAATGACTCTAGTGGTTGATCCATGTGTGGTTTGTGAAAAGAACACACATGCAATGACTCTGGTTGATCCATGTGTGGTTTGTGGAAATAACACACATGCAATGACTCTAGTGGTTGATCCATGTGTGGTTTGCGGAAAGAACACACATGCAATGACCATTGGTGGACCCATGTGTGGTTTGTGGAAAAGAACACGCATGCAATGACTCTAGTGGTTGATCCATGTTTGTTTGTGGAAATAACATACATGCAATGACTCTAGTGGTTGATCCATGTGTTGTTTGTGAAAAGAACACACATGCAATGACTCTAGTGTTGGTTTTAGTATAAGAACGCACATGAAATGACTCTAGTGGTTGATCCATCTGTGGTTTGTGGAAATAACACACATGCAATCACTAGTGGTTGATCCATATGTGCTTTGTGGAAAGAACACACATCCAATGACCACTGGTGGATGCATGTGTGGTTTGTGGAAAAGAACACACATGCAATGAATCTAGTGCTGGTTTGTGGTTTTAGTATAAGAACAAACATGCAATGACTCTAGTGGTTGATCCATGTGTGGTTTGTGGAAAGAACACACATGCAATGACTAGTGGTTGATCCATATGTGGTTTGTGGAAATAACACACGTGCAATGACCCCTGGTGGATCCATGTGTGGTTTGTGGAAAAGAACACACATGCAATGACTCTAGTGCTGGTTTGTGGTTTTAGTATAAGAACACAGATGTAATGACTCTAGTGGTTGATCCATGTGCGGTTTGTGGAAAGAACACACATTCAATGACTCTGGTTGATCCATGTGTGGTTTGTGGAAAGAACACACATGCAATGACCACTAGTGGATCCTTGTGTGGTTTGCGGAAAAGAACACACATGCAATGACGCTAGTACTGGTTTGAGGTTTTAGTATAAGAACACACATGCAATGACTCTAGTGGTTGATCCTTTGTGGTTTGTGGAAAGAACACACATCCAATGACTCTGGTTGATCCATGTGTGGTTTGTGGAAAGAACACACATGCAATGACCACTGGTGGATCCATGTGTGGTTTGTGGAAAAGAACACACATGCAATGACTCTGGTGGTTGATCCATGTTTGTTTGTGGAAATAACACACGTGCAATGACTGTAGTGGTTGATCCATGTTTTTGTGTGGAAATAACACACATGCAATGACTCTAGTGGTTGATCGATGTGTGGTTTGTGAAAAGAACACACATGCAATGACTCTAGTGTTGGTTTTAGTATAAGAACACACATGCAATGACTCTAGTGGTTGATTCATGTGTGGTTTGTGGAAATAACACACATGCAATGACTCTAGTGGTTGATCCATGTGTGGTTTGTGGAAAGAACACACATGCAATAACCACTGGTGGATCCATGTGTGGTTTGTGGAAAAGAACGCACATGCAATGACTCTAGTGGTTGATCCATGTTTGTTTGTGGAAATAACACACATGCAATGACTAGTGGTTGATCCATGTGTGGTTTGTGGAAAGAGCACGCATGCAATGACCACTGGTGGATCCATGTTGGTTTTAGTGTAAGAACACACATGCAATGACTCCAGTACTGGTTTGTGGTTTTAGTATAAGAACACACATGCAATGACTCTAGTTGTTGATCCATGTGTGGTTTGTGGAAATAACACACATGCAATGACCACTGGTGGATCCATGTGTGATTTGTGGAAAGAACACACATGCAATGACTATAGGGGGTTGATCCATGTGTGGTTTGTGGAAAGAACACACATGCAAGGACCACTGGTGGATCCATGTGTGGTTTGTGGAAAAGAACACACATGCAATGAATCTAGTGGTTGATCCATGTTTGTTTGTGGAAATAACACACATGCAATGACTCTAGTGGTTGATCCATGTGTGGTTTGTGAAAAGAACACACATGCAATGACTCTGGTTGATCCATGTGTGGTTTGTGGAAATAACACACATGCAATGACTCTAGTGGTTGATCCATGTGTGGTTTGCGGAAAGAACACACATGCAATGACCACTGGTGGACCCATGTGTGGTTTGTGGAAAAGAACACGCATGCAATGACTCTAGTGGTTGATCCATGTTTGTTTGTGGAAATAACACACATGCAATGACTCTAGTGGTTGATCCATGTGTGGTTTGTGAAAAGAACACACATGCAATGACTCTAGTGTTGGTTTTAGTATAAGAACGCACATGAAATGACTCTAGTGGTTGATCCATCTGTGGTTTGTGGAAATAACACACATGCAATCACTAGTGGTTGATCCATATGTGCTTTGTGGAAAGAACACACATCCAATGACCACTGGTGGATGCATGTGTGGTTTGTGGAAAAGAACACACATGCAATGACTCTAGTGCTGGTTTGTGGTTTTAGTATAAGAACAAACATGCAATGACTCTAGTGGTTGATCCATGTGTGGTTTGTGGAAAGAACACACATGCAATGACTAGTGGTTGATCCATATGTGGTTTGTGGAAAGAACACACGTGCAATGACCCCTGGTGGATCCATGTGTGGTTTGTGGAAAAGAACACACATGCAATGACTCTAGTGCTGGTTTGTGGTTTTAGTATAAGAACACAGATGTAATGACTCTAGTGGTTGATCCATGTGTGGTTTGTGGAAAGAACACACATTCAATGATTCTGGTTGATCCATGTGTGGTTTGTGGAAAGAACACACATGCAATGACCACTAGTGGATCCTTGTGTGGTTTGTGGAAAAGAACACACATGCAATGACGCTAGTACTGGTTTGAGGTTTTAGTATAAGAACACACATGCAATGACTCTAGTGGTTGATCCTTTGTGGTTTGTGGAAAGAACACACATCCAATGACTCTGGTTGATCCATGTGTGGTTTGTGGAAAGAACACACATGCAATGACCACTGGTGGATCCATGTGTGGTTTGTGGAAAAGAACACACATGCAATGACTCTAGTACTGGTTTGTGGTTTTAGTACAAGAACACACATGCAATGACTCTAGTGGTTGATCCATGTGTGGTTTGTGGAAATAACACACATGCAATGACTCTAGTGGTTGATCCATGTGTGGTTTGTGGAAAGAACACACATGCAATGACTCTAGTGGTTGATCCATGTATGGTTTGTGAAAAGAACACACATGCAATGACTCTAGTGTTGGTTTTAGTATAAGAACACACATGCAATGACTCTAGTGGTTGATACATGTGTGGTTTGTGGAAATAACACACATGCAATGACTCTAGTGGTTGATCCATATGTGGTTTGTGGAAAGAACACACATGGAATGACCACTGGTGGATATATGTGTGGTTTGTGGAAAAGAACACACATGCAATGACTCTAGTGGTTGATCCATGTTTGTTTGTGGAAATAACACACATGCAATGACTCTAGTGGTCAATCCATGTGTGGTTTGTGGAAAGAACACGCATGCAATGACCACTGGTGGATCCATGTTGGTTTTAGTGTAAGAACACACATGCAATGACTCTAGTACTGGTTTGTGGTTTTAGTATAAGAACACACATGCAAGGACTCTAGTGGTTGATCCATGTGTAGTTTGTGGAAATAACACACATGCAATGACCACTGGTGGATCCATGTGTGGTTTGTGGAAAGAACACACATGCAATGACTCTAGGGGTTGATCCATGTGTGATTTGTGGAAAGAACACACATGCAATGACCACTGGTGGATCCATGTGTGGTTTGTGGAAAAGAACACACATGTAATGAATCTAGTGGTTGATCCATGTTTGTTTGTGGAAATAACACACAAGCAATGACTCTAGTGGTTGATCCATGTATGGTTTGTGAAAAGAACACACATGCAATGACTCTGGTTGATCCATGTGTGGTTTGTGGAAATAACACACATGGAGTGACTCTAGTGGTTGATCCATGTGTGGTTTGTGGAAAGAACACACATGCAATGACTCTAGTACTGGTTTGTGGTTTTTGTATAAGAACACACATGCAATGACTCTAGTGGTTGATCCATGTTTGTTTGTGGAAATTACACACATGCAATGACTCTAGTGGGGTATCCATGTGTGGTTTGTGAAAAGAACACACGTGCAACGAGTCTAGTGGTTGATCCATGTTTCTTTGTCAAAATAACACACATGCAATGACTCTAGTGGTTGATCCATGTGTGGTTTGTGAAAAGAACACACATGCAATGACTCTAGTGTTCGTTTAGTATAAGAACACACATGTAATGACTCTAGTGGTTGATCCATATGTGGTTTGTGGAAAGAACACACATGCAATGACCACTGGTGGATGCATGTGTGGTTTGTGGAAAAGAACACACATGCAATGACTGTAGTGCTGGTTTGTGGTTTCAGTATAAGAACAAACATCCAATGACTCTAGTGGTTGATCCATGTGTGGTTTGTGGAAGAACACACATGCAATGACTAGTGGTTGATCCATATGTGGTTTGTGGAAAGAACACACATGCAATGACTCTAGTGGTTGATCCATGCTTGTTTGTGGAAATAACACACATGCAATGACTCTAGTGGTTGATCCATATGTGGTTTGTGGAAAGAACACACATGCAATGACCACTGGTGGATGCATGTGTGGTTTGTGGAAAAGAACACACATGCAATGACTTTAGTGCTGGTTTGTGGTTTCAGTATAAGAACAAACATCCAATGACTCTAGTGGTTGATCCATGTGTGGTTTGTGGAAGAACACACATGCAATGACTAGTGGTTGATCCGTATGTGGTTTGTGGAAAGAACACACATGCAATGAATCTAGTGGTTGATCCATGCTTCTTGTGGAAATAACACACATGCAATGACTCTAGTGGTTGATCCATGTGTGGTTTGTGAAAAGAACACACATGCAATGACCCTAGTTGATCCATGTGTGGTTTTTGGAAATAACACACATGCAATGACTCTAGTGGTTGATCCATGTGTGGTTTGTGGAAAGAACACACATGCAATGACCACTGGTGGATCCATGTGTGGTTTGTGGAAAAGAACACACATGCAATGACTCTAGTGGTTGATCCATGTTTGTTTGTGGAAATAACACACGTGCAATGACTCTAGTGGTCGATCCATGTGTGGTTTGTGGAAAGAACACGCATGCAATGACCACTGGTGGATCCATGTTGATTTTAGTGTAAGAACACACATGCAATGACTCTAGTACTGGTTTGTGGTTTTAGTATAAGAACACACATGCAATGACTCTAGTGGTTGATCCATGTGTGGTTTGTGGAAATAACACACATGCAATGACCACTGGTGGATACATGTGTGGTTTGTGGAAAAACACACATGCAATGACTCTAGGGGTTGATCCATGAGTGGTTTGTGGAAAGAACACACATGCAATGACCACTGGTGGATCCATGTGTGGTTTGTGGAAAAGAACACACATGCAATGAATCTAGTGGTTGATCCATGTTTGTTTGTGGAAATAACACACATGCAATGACTCTAGTGGTTGATCCATGTGTGGTTTGTGAAAAGAACACACATGCACTGACTCTGGTTGATCCATGTGTGGTTTGTGGAAATAACACACATGCAATGACTCTAGTTGTTGATCCATGTGTGGTTTGTGGAAAGAACACACATGCAATGACCACTGGTGGACCCATGTGTGGTTTGTGGAAAAGAACACACAGGCAATGACTCTAGTGGTTGATCCATGTTTGTTTGTCAAAATAACACACATGCAATGACTCTAGTGGTTGATCCATGTGTGGTTTGTGAAAATAACACACATGCAATGACTCTAGTGTTGGTTTTAGTATAAGAACACACATGCAATGACTCTAGTGGTTGATCCATGTGTGGTTTGTGGAAATAACACACATGCAATGACTAGTGGTTGATCCATATGTGGTTTGTGGAAAGAACACACATGCAATGACCACTGGTGGATGCATGTGTGGTTTGTGGAAAAGAACACACATGCAATGACTCTAGTGCTGGTTTGTGGTTTTAGTATAAGAACAAACATGCAATGACTATAGTGGTTGATCCATGTGTGGTTTGTGGAAAGAACGCACATGCAATGACTAGTGGTTGATCCATATGTGGTTTGTGGAAAGAACACACATGCAATGACTCTAGTGGTTGATCCATGTTTGTTTGTGGAAATAACACACATGCAATGACTCTAGTGGTTGATCCATGTGTGGTTTGTGAAAAGAACACACATGCAATGACCCTGGTTGATCCATGTGTGGTTTTTGGAAATAACACACATGCAATGACTCTAGTGGTTGATCCATGTGTGGTTTGTGGAAAGAACACACATGCAATGACCACTGGTGGATCCATGTGTGGTTTGTGGAAAAGAACACACATGCAATGACTCTAGTGGTTGATCCATATTTGTTTGTGGAAATAACACACATGCAATGACTCTAGTGTTGGTTTTAGTATAAGAACACACATGCAATGACTCTAGTGGTTGATCCATGTGTGGTTTTTGGAAATAACACACATGCAATGACTCTAGTGGTTGATGCATGTGTGGTTTGTGGAAAGAACACACATGCAATGACCACTGGTTGATCCATGTGTGGTTTGTGGAAAAGAACACACATGCAATGACTCTAGTGGTTGACCCATGTTTGTTTGTGGAAATTACACACATGCAATGACTCTAGTGGTTGATCCATGTGTGGTTTGTGGAAAGAACACGCATGCAATGACCACTGGTGGATCTAAGTTGGTTTTAGTGTAAGAACACACATGCAATGAATCTAGTACTGGTTTGTGGTTTTAGTATAAGAACACACATGCAATGACTAGTGGTTGATCCATATGTGGTTTGTGGAAAGAACACACATGCAATGACTCTAGTGGTTGATCCATGTTTGTTTGTGGAAATAACACACATGCAATGACTCTAGTGGTTAATCCATGTGTGGTTTGTGAAAAGAACACACATGCAATGACCCTGGTTTATCCATGTGTGGTTTGTGGAAAGAACACACATGCAATGACCACTGGTGGATCCATGTGTGGTTTGTGGAAAAGAACACACATGCAATGACTCTAGTGGTTGATCCATGTTTGTTTGTGGAAATAACACACGTGCAATGACTCTAGTGGTCGATCCATGTGTGGTTTGTGGAAAGAACACGCATGCAATGACCACTGGTGGATCCATGTTGATTTTAGTGTAAGAACACACATGCAATGACTCTAGTACTGGTTTGTGGTTTTAGTATAAGAACACACATGCAATGACTCTAGTGGTTGATCCATGTGTGGTTTGTGGAAATAACACACATGCAATGACCACTGGTGGATACATGTGTGGTTTGTGGAAAAACACACATGCAATGACTCTAGGGGTTGATCCATGAGTGGTTTGTGGAAAGAACACACATGCAATGACCACTGGTGGATCCATGTGTGGTTTGTGGAAAAGAACACACATGCAATGAATCTAGTGGTTGATCCATGTTTGTTTGTGGAAATAACACACATGAAATGACTCTAGTGGTTGATCCATGTGTGGTTTGTGAAAAGAACACACATGCAATGACTCTGGTTGATCCATGTGTGGTTTGTGGAAACAACACACATGAAATGACTCTAGTTGTTGATCCATGTGTGGTTTGTGGAAAGAACACACATGCAATGACCACTGGTGGACCCATGTGTGGTTTGTGGAAAAGAACACACAAGCAATGACTCTAGTGGTTGATCCATGTTTGTTTGTCAAAATAACACACATGCAATGACTCTAGTGGTTGATCCATGTGTGGTTTGTGAAAAGAACACACATGCAATGACTCTAGTGTTGGTTTTAGTATAAGGACACACATGCAATGACTCTAGTGGTTGATCCATGTGTGGTTTGTGGAAATAACACACATGCAATGACTAGTGGTTGATCCATATGTGGTTTGTGGAAAGAACACACATGCAATGACCACTGGTGGATGCATGTGTGGTTTGTGGAAAAGAACACACATGCAATGACTCTAGTGCTGGTTTGTGGTTTTAGTATAAGAACAAACATGCAATGACTATAGTGGTTGATCCATGTGTGGTTTGTGGAAAGAACGCACATGCAATGACTAGTGGTTGATCCATATGTGGTTTGTGGAAAGAACACACATGCAATGACTCTAGTGGTTGATCCATGTTTGTTTGTGGAAATAACACACATGCAATGACTCTAGTGGTTGATCCATGTGTGGTTTGTGAAAAGAACACACATGCAATGACCCTGGTTGATCCATGTGTGGTTTTTGGAAATAACACACATGCAATGACTCTAGTGGTTGATCCATGTGTGGTTTGTGGAAAGAACACACATGCAATGACCACTGGTGGATCCATGTGTGGTTTGTGGAAAAGAACACACATGCAATGAATCTAGTGGTTGATCCATGTTTGTTTGTGGAAATAACACACATGCAATGACTCTAGTGGTTGATCCATGTGTGGTTTGTGAAAAGAACACACATGCAATGACTCTGGTTGATCCATGTGTGGTTTGTGGAAATAACACACATGCAATGACTCTAGTTGTTGATCCATGTGTGGTTTGTGGAAAGAACACACATGCAATGACCACTGGTGGACCCATGTGTGGTTTGTGGAAAATAACACACAAGCAATGACTCTAGTGGTTGATCCATGTTTGTTTGTCAAAATAACACACATGCAATGACTCTAGTGGTTGATCCATGTGTGGTTTGTGAAAAGAACACACATGCAATGACTCTAGTGTTGGTTTTAGTATAAGAACACACATGCAATGACTCTAGTGGTTGATCCATGTGTGGTTTGTGGAAATAACACACATGCAGGGACTAGTGGTTGATCCATATGTGGTTTGTGGAAAGAACACACATGCAATGACCACTGGTGGATGCATGTGTGGTTTGTGTAAAAGAACACACATGCAATGACTCTAGTGCTGGTTTGTGGTTTTAGTATAAGAACAAACATGCAATGACTATAGTGGTTGATCCATGTGTGGTTTGTGGAAAGAACGCACATGCAATGACTAGTGGTTGATCCATATGTGGTTTGTGGAAAGAACACACATGCAATGACTCTAGTGGTTGATCCATGTTTGTTTGTGGAAATAACACACATGCAATGACTCTAGTGGTTGATCCACGTGTGGTTTGTGAAAAGAACACACATGCAATGACCCTGGTTGATCCATGTGTGGTTTTTGGAAATAACACACATGCAATGACTCTAGTGGTTGATCCATGTGTGGTTTGTGGAAAGAACACACATGCAATGACCACTGGTGGATCCATGTGTGGTTTGTGGAAAAGAACACACATGCAATGACTCTAGTGGTTGATCCATATTTGTTTGTGGAAATAACACACATGCAATGACTCTAGTGTTGGTTTTAGTATAAGAACACACATGCAATGACTCTAGTGGTTGATCCATGTGTGGTTTTTGGAAATAACACACATGCAATGACTCTAGTGGTTGATGCATGTGTGGTTTGTGGAAAGAACACACATGCAATGACCACTGGTTGATCCATGTGTGGTTTGTGGAAAAGAACACACATGCAATGACTCTAGTGGTTGACCCATGTTTGTTTGTGGAAATTACACACATGTAATGACTCTAGTGGTTGATCCATGTGTGGTTTGTGGAAAGAACACGCATGCAATGACCACTGGTGGATCCAAGTTGGTTTTAGTGTAAGAACACACATGCAATGAATCTAGTACTGGTTTGTGGTTTTAGTATAAGAACACACATGCAATGACTAGTGGTTGATCCATATGTGGTTTGTGGAAAGAACACACATGCAATGACTCTAGTGGTTGATCCATGTTTGTTTGTGGAAATAACACACATGCAATGACTCTAGTGGTTGATCCATGTGTGGTTTGTGAAAAGAACACACATGCAATGACCCTGGTTTATCCATGTGTGGTTTGTGGAAAGAACACACATGCAATGACCACTGGTGGATCCATGTGTGGTTTGTGGAAAAGAACACACATGCAATGACTCTAGTGGTTGATCCATGTTTGTTTGTGGAAATAACACACGTGCAATGACTCTAGTGGTCGATCCATGTGTGGTTTGTGGAAAGAACACGCATGCAATGACCACTGGTGGATCCATGTTGATTTTAGTGTAAGAACACACATGCAATGACTCTAGTACTGGTTTGAGGTTTTAGTATAAGAACACACATGCAATGACTCTAGTGGTTGATCCATGTGTGGTTTGTGGAAATAACACACATGCAATGACCACTGGTGGATACATGTGTGGTTTGTGGAAAAACACACATGCAATGACTCTAGGGGTTGATCCATGAGTGGTTTGTGGAAAGAACACACATGCAATGACCACTGGTGGATCCATGTGTGGTTTGTGGAAAAGAACACACATGCAATGAATCTAGTGGTTGATCCATGTTTGTTTGTGGAAATAACACACATGCAATGACTCTAGTGGTTGATCCATGTGTTGTTTGTGAAAAGAACACACATGCAATGACTCTGGTTGATCCATGTGTGGTTTGTGGAAATAACACACATGAAATGACTCTAGTTGTTGATCCATGTGTGGTTTGTGGAAAGAACACACATGCAATGACCACTGGTGGACCCATGTGTGGTTTGTGGAAAAGAACACAGAAGCAATGACTCTAGTGGTTGATCCATGTTTGTTTGTCAAAATAACACACATGCAATGACTCTAGTGGTTGATCCATGTGTGGTTTGTGAAAAGAACACACATGCAATGACTCTAGTGTTGGTTTTAGTATAAGGACACACATGCAATGACTCTAGTGGTTGATCCATGTGTGGTTTGTGGAAATAACACACATGCAATGACTAGTGGTTGATCCATATGTGGTTTGTGGAAAGAACACACATGCAATGACCACTGGTGGATGCATGTGTGGTTTGTGGAAAAGAACACACATGCAATGACTCTAGTGCTGGTTTGTGGTTTTAGTATAAGAACAAACATGCAATGACTAGTGGTTGATCCATGTGTGGTTTGTGGAAAGAACGCACATGCAATGACTAGTGGTTGATCCATATGTGGTTTGTGGAAAGAACACACATGCAATGACTCTAGTGGTTGATCCATGTTTGTTTGTGGAAATAACACACATGCAATGACTCTAGTGGTTGATCCATGTGTGGTTTGTGAAAAGAACACACATGCAATGACCCTGGTTGATCCATGTGTGGTTTTTGGAAATAACACACATGCAATGACTCTAGTGGTTGATCCATGTGTGGTTTGTGGAAAGAACACACATGCAATGACCACTGGTGGATCCATGTGTGGTTTGTGGAAAAGAACACACATGCAATGACTCTAGTGGTTGATCCATATTTGTTTGTGGAAATAACACACATGCAATGACTCTAGTGTTGGTTTTAGTATAAGAACACACATGCAATGACTCTAGTGGTTGATCCATGTGTGGTTTGTGGAAATAACACACATGCAATGACTCTAGTGGTTGATGCATGTGTGGTTTGTGGAAAGAACACACATGCAATGACCACTGGTTGATCCATGTGTGGTTTGTGGAAAAGAACACACATGCAATGACTCTAGTGGTTGACCCATGTTTGTTTGTGGAAATTACACACATGCAATGACTCTAGTGGTTGATCCATGTGTGGTTTGTGGAAAGAACACGCATGCAATGACCACTGGTGGATCCAAGTTGGTTTTAGTGTAAGAACACACATGCAATGAATCTAGTACTGGTTTGTGGTTTTAGTATAAGAACACACATGCAATGACTAGTGGTTGATCCATATGTGGTTTGTGGAAAGAACACACATGCAATGACTCTAGTGGTTGATCCATGTTTGTTTGTGGAAATAACACACATGCAATGACTCTAGTGGTTGATCCATGTGTGGTTTGTGAAAAGAACACACATGCAATGACCCTGGTTTATCCATGTGTGGTTTTTGGAAATAACACACATGCAATGACTCTAGTGGTTGATCCATGTGTGGTTTGTGGAAAGAACACACACATGCAATGACCACTGGTGGATCCATGTGTGGTTTGTGGAAAAGAACACACATGCAATGACTCTAGTGGTTGATCCATGTTTGTTTGTGGAAAGAACACGCATGCAATGACCACTAGTGGATCCATGTTGGTTTTAGTGTAAGAACACACATGCAATGACTCTAGTACTGGTTTGTGGTTTTAGTATAAGAACACACATGCAATGACTCTAGTGGTTGATCCATGTGTGGTTTGTGGAAATAACACACATGCAATGACCACTGGTGGATCCATGTGTGGTTTGTGGAAAGAACACACATGCAATGACTCTAGTGGTTGATCCATGTGTGGTTTGTGGAAAGAACACACATGCAATGACCACTGGTGGATCCATGTGTGGTTTGTGGAAAAGAACACACATGCAATGAATCTAGTGGTTTATCCATGTTTGTTTATGGAAATAACACACATGCAATGACTCTAGTGGTTGATCCATGTGTGGTTTGCGAAAAGAACACACATGCAATGACTCTGGTTGATCCATGTGTGGTTTGTGGAAATAACACACATGCAATGACTCTAGTGGTTGATCCATGTGTGGTTTGTGGAAAGAACACACATGCAATGACCACTGGTGGATCCATGTGTGGTTTGTGGCAAAGAACACACATGCAATGAATCTAGTGGTTGATCCATGTTTGTTTGTGGAAATAACACACATGCAATGACTCTAGTGGTTGATCCATGTGTGGTTTGCGAAAAGAACACACACGCAATGACTCTGGTTGATCCATGTGTGGTTTGTGGAAATAACACACATGCAATGACTCTAGTGGTTGATCCATGTGTGGTTTGTGGAAAGAACACACATGCAATGACCACTGGTGGACCCATGTGTGGTTTGTGGAAAAGAACACACATGCAATGACTCTAGTGGTTGATCCATGTTTGTTTGTCGAAATAACACACATGCAATGACTGTAGTGGTTGATCCATGTGTGGCTTGTGAAAAGAACACACATGCAATGACTCTAGTGTTGGATTTAGTATAAGAACACACATGCAATGACTCTAGTGGTTGATCCATGTGTGGTTTGTGGAAATAACACACATGCAATGACTAGTGGTTGATCCATATGTGGTTTGTGGAAAGAACACACATGCAATGACCACTGGTGGATGCATGTGTGGTTTGTGGAAAAGAACACACATGCAATGACTCTAGTGCTGGTTTGTGGTTTTAGTATAAGAACAAACATGCAATGACTATAGTGGTTGATCCATGTGTGGTTTGTGGAAAGAACACACATGCAATGACTAGTGGTTGATCCATATGTGGTTTGTGGAAAGAACACACATGCAATGACTCTAGTGGTTGATCCATGTTTGTTTGTGGAAATAACACACATGCAATGACTCTAGTGGTTGATCCATGTGTGGTTTGTGAAAAGAACACACATGCAATGACCCTGGTTGATCCATGTGTGGTTTTTGGAAATAACACACATGCAATGACTCTAGTGGTTGATCCATGTGTGGTTTGTGGAAAGAACACACATGCAATGACCACTGGTGGATCCATGTGTGGTTTGTGGAAAAAAACACACATGCAATGACTCAAGTGGTTGATCCATGTTTGTTTGTGGAAATAACAGACATGCAATGACTCTAGTGGTTGATCCATGTGTGGTTTGTGAAAAGAACACACATGCAATGACCCTGGTTGATCCATGTGTGGTTTTTGGAAATAACACACATGCAATGACTCTAGTGGTTGATCCATGTGTGGTTTGTGGAAAGAACACACATGCAATGACCACTGGTGGATCCATGTGTGGTTTGTGGAAAAGAACACACATGCAATGACTCTAGTGGTTGATCCATATTTGTTTGTGGAAATAACACACATGCAATGACTCTAGTGTTGGTTTTAGTATAAGAACACACATGCAATGACTCTAGTGGTTGATCCATGTGTGGTTTGTGGAAATAACACACATGCAATGACTCTAGTGGTTGATGCATGTGTGGTTTGTGGAAAGAACACACATGCAATGACCACTGGTTGATCCATGTGTGGTTTGTGGAAAAGAACACACATGCAATGACTCTAGTGGTTGACCCATGTTTGTTTGTGGAAATTACACACATGCAATGACTCTAGTGGTTGATCCATGTGAGGTTTGTGGAAAGAACACGCATGCAATGACCACTGGTGGATCCAAGTTGGTTTTAGTGTAAGAACACACATGCAATGAATCTAGTACTGGTTTGTGGTTTTAGTATAAGAACACACATGCAATGACTAGTGGTTGATCCATATGTGGTTTGTGGAAAGAACACACATGCAATGACTCTAGTGGTTGATCCATGTTTGTTTGTGGAAATAACACACATGCAATGACTCTAGTGGTTGATCCATGTGTGGTTTTTGAAAAGAACACACATGCAATGACCCTGGTTTATCCATGTGTGGTTTTTGGAAATAACACACATGCAATGACTCTAGTGGTTGATCCATGTGTGGTTTGTGGAAAGAACACACACATGCAATGACCACTGGTGGATCCATGTGTGGTTTGTGGAAAAGAACACACATGCAATGACTCTAGTGGTTGATCCATGTTTGTTTGTGGAAAGAACACGCATGCAATGACCACTGGTGGATCCATGTTGGTTTTAGTGTAAGAACACACATGCAATGACTCTAGTACTGGTTTGTGGTTTTAGTATAAGAACACACATGCAATGACTCTAGTGGTTGATCCATGTGTGGTTTGTGGAAATAACACACATGCAATGACCACTGGTGGATCCATGTGTGGTTTGTGGAAAGAACACACATGCAATGACTCTAGTGGTTGATCCATGTGTGGTTTGTGGAAAGAACACACATGCAATGACCACTGGTGGATCCATGTGTGGTTTGTGGAAAAGAACACACATGCAATGAATCTAGTGGTTTATCCATGTTTGTTTATGGAAATAACACACATGCAATGACTCTAGTGGTTGATCCATGTGTGGTTTGCGAAAAGAACACACATGCAATGACTCTGGTTGATCCATGTGTGGTTTGTGGAAATAACACACATGCAATGACTCTAGTGGTTGATCCATGTGTGGTTTGTGGAAAGAACACACATGCAATGACCACTGGTGGATCCATGTGTGGTTTGTGGCAAAGAACACACATGCAATGAATCTAGTGGTTGATCCATGTTTGTTTGTGGAAATAACACACATGCAATGACTCTAGTGGTTGATCCATGTGTGGTTTGCGAAAAGAACACACATGCAATGACTCTGGTTGATCCATGTGTGGTTTGTGGAAATAACACACATGCAATGACTCTAGTGGTTGATCCATGTGTGGTTTGTGGAAAGAACACACATGCAATGACCACTGGTGGACCCATGTGTGGTTTGTGGAAAAGAACACACATGCAATGACTCTAGTGGTTGATCCATGTTTGTTTGTCGAAATAACACACATGCAATGACTGTAGTGGTTGATCCATGTGTGGCTTGTGAAAAGAACACACATGCAATGACTCTAGTGTTGGATTTAGTATAAGAACACACATGCAATGACTCTAGTGGTTGATCCATGTGTGGTTTGTGGAAATAACACACATGCAATGACTAGTGGTTGATCCATATGTGGTTTGTGGAAAGAACACACATGCAATGACCACTGGTGGATGCATGTGTGGTTTGTGGAAAAGAACACACATGCAATGACTCTAGTGCTGGTTTGTGGTTTTAGTATAAGAACAAACATGCAATGACTATAGTGGTTGATCCATGTGTGGTTTGTGGAAAGAACACACATGCAATGACTAGTGGTTGATCCATATGTGGTTTGTGGAAAGAACACACATGCAATGACTCTAGTGGTTGATCCATGTTTGTTTGTGGAAATAACACACATGCAATGACTCTAGTGGTTGATCCATGTGTGGTTTGTGAAAAGAACACACATGCAATGACCCTGGTTGATCCATGTGTGGTTTTTGGAAATAACACACATGCAATGACTCTAGTGGTTGATCCATGTGTGGTTTGTGGAAAGAACACACATGCAATGACCACTGGTGGATCCATGTGTGGTTTGTGGAAAAAAACACACATGCAATGACTCAAGTGGTTGATCCATGTTTGTTTGTGGAAATAACACACATGCAATGACTCTAGTGGTTGATCCATGTGTGGTTTGTGAAAAGAACACACATGCAATGACTCTAGTGTTGGTTTTAGTATAAGAACACAAATGTAATGACTCTAGTGGTTGATCCATGTGTGGTTTGTGGAAATAACACACATGCAATGACCACTGGTGGATCCATGTGTGGTTTGTGGAAAGAACACACATGCAATGACTCTAGGGGTTGATCCATGTGTGGTTTGTGGAAAGAACACACATGCAATGACCACTGGTGGATCCATGTGTGGTTTGTGGAAAAGAACACACATGCAATGAATCTAGTGGTTGATCCATGTTTGTTTGTGGAAATAACACACATGCAATGACTCTAGTGGTTGATCCATGTGTGGTTTGTGAAAAGAACACACATGCAATGACTCTGGTTGATCCATGTGTGGTTTGTGGAAATAACACACATGCAATGACTCTAGTGGTTGATCCATGTGTGGTTTGTGGAAAGAACACACATGCAATGACCACTGGTGGACCCATGTGTGGTTTGTGGAAAAGAACACACATGCAATGACTCTAGTGGTTGATCCATGTTTGTTTGTCGAAATAACACACATGCAATGACTGTAGTGGTTGATCCATGTGTGGCTTGTGAAAAGAACACACATGCAATGACTCTTGTGTTGGATTTAGTATAAGAACACACATGCAATGACTCTAGTGGTTGATCCATGTGTGGTTTGTGGAAATAACACACATGCAATGACTAGTGGTTGATCCATATGTGGTTTGTGGAAAGAACACACATGCAATGACCACTGGTGGAGGCATGTGTGGTTTGTGGAAAAGAACACACATGCAATGACTCTAGTGCTGGTTTGTGGTTTTAGTATAAGAACAAACATGCAATGACTATAGTGGTTGATCCATGTGTGGTTTGTGGAAAGAACACACATGCAATGACTAGTGGTTGATCCATATGTGGTTTGTGGAAAGAACACACATGCAATGACTCTAGTGGTTGATCCATGTTTGTTTGTGGAAATAACACACATGCAATGACTCTAGTGGTTGATCCATGTGTGGTTTGTGAAAAGAACACACATGCAATGACCCTGGTTGATCCATGTGTGGTTTTTAGAAATAACACACATGCAATGACTCTAGTGGTTGATCCATGTGTGGTTTGTGGAAAGAACACACATGCAATGACCACTGGTGGATCCATGAGTGGTTTGTGGAAAAGAACACACATGCAATGACTCAAGTGGTTGATCCATGTTTGTTTGTGGAAATAACACACATGCAATGACTCTAGTGGTTGATCCATGTGTGGTTTGTGAAAAGAACACACATGCAATGACTCTAGTGTTGGTTTTAGTATAAGAACACAAATGTAATGACTTTAGTGGTTGATCCATGTGTGGTTTGTGGAAATAACACACATGCAATGACTCTAGTGGTTGATCCATGTGTGGTTTGTGGAAAGAACACACATGCAATGACCACTGGTGGATCCATGTGTGGTTTGTGGAAAAGAACACACATGCAATGACTCTAGTGGTTGATCCATGTGTGGTTTGTGGAAATAACACACATGCAATGACTCTAGTGGTTGATCCATGTTTGTTTGTGGAAATAACACACATGCAATGACTCTAGTGGTTGATCCATGTGTGGTTTGTGAAAAGAACACACATGCAATGACCCTGGTTGATCCATGTGTGGTTTTTGGAAATAACACACATGCAATGACTCTAGTGGTTGATCCATGTGTGGTTTGTGGAAAGAACACACATGCAATGACCACTGGTGGATCCATGTGTGGTTTTTGGAAAAGAACACACATGCAATGACTCTAGTGGTTGATCCATGTTTGTTTGTGGAAATAACACACATGCAATGACTCTAGTGGTCGATCCATGTGTGGTTTGTGGAAAGAACACGCATGCAATGACCACTGGTGGATCCATGTTGGTTTTAGTGTAAGAACACACATGCAATGACTCTAGTACTGGTTTGTGGTTTTAGTATAAGAACACACATGCAATGACTCTAGTGGTTGATCCATGTGTGGTTTGTGGAAATAACACACATGCAATGACCACTGGTGGATCCATGTGTGGTTTGTGGAAGGAACACACATGAAATGACTCTAGGGGTTGATCCATGTGTGGTTTGTGGAAAGAACATACATGCAATGACCACTGGTGGATCCATGTGTGGTTTGTGGAAAAGAACACACGTGCAATGAATCTAGTGGTTGATCCATGTTTGTTTGTGGAAATAACACACATGCAATGACTCTAGTGGTTGATCCATGTTTGGTTTGTGAAAAGAACACACATGCAATGACTCTGGTTGATCCATGTGTGGTTTGTGGAAATAACAGACATGCAATGACTCTAGTGGTTGATCCATGTGTGTTTTGTGGAAAGAACACACATGCAATGACCACTGGTGGACCCATGTGTGGTTTGTGGAAAAGAACACACCTGCAATGACTCTAGTGGTTGATCCAAGTTTGTTTGTCGAAATAACACACATGCAATAACTCTAGTGGTTGATCCATGTGTGGTTTGTGAAAAGAACACACATGCAATGACTCTAGTGTTGGTTTTAGTATAAGAACACACATGCAATGAATCTAGTGGTTGATCCATGTGTGGTTTCTGGAAATAACACACATGCAATGACTAGTGGTTGATCCATATGTGGTTTGTGGAAAGAACACACATGCAATGACCACTGGTGGATGCATGTGTGGTTTGTGGAAAAGAACACACGTGCAATGACTCTAGTGCTGGTTTGTGGTTTTAGTATAAGAACAAACATGCAATCACTATAGTGGTTGATCCATGTGTGGTTTGTGGAAAGAACACACATGCAATGACTAGTGGTTGATCCATATGTGGTTTGTGGAAAGAACACACATGCAATGACTCTAGTGGTTGATCCATGTTTGTTTGTGGAAATAACACACATCCAATGACTCTAGTGGTTGATCCATATGTGGTTTGTGGAAAGAACACGCATGCAATGACCACTAGTGGATCCATGTTGGTTTTACTGTAAGAACACACATGCAATGACTCTAGTGGTTGATCACTGTGTGGTTTGTGGAAAGAACACACATGCAATGACCACTGGTGGATCCATGTGTGGTTTGTGGAAAAGAACGCACATGAAATGACTCTAGTGGTTGATCCATGTTTGTTTGTGGAAATAACACACATGCAATGACTCTAGTGGTTGATCCATGTGTGGTTTGTGGAAAGAACATACATGCAATGACCACTGGTGGACCCATGTGTGGTTTGTGGAAAAGAACACACATGCCATGACTCTAGTGGTTGATCCATGTGTGGTTTGTGGAAATAACACACATGCAATGACTCTAGTGGTTGATGCATGTGTGGTTTGTGGAAAGAACACACATGCAATGACCACTGGTGGATCCATGTGTGGTTTGTGGAAAAGAACACACATGCAATGACTCTAGTGGTTGACCCATGTTTGTTTGTGGAAATAACACACATGCAATGACTCTAGTGGTTCATCCATGTGTGGTTTGTGGAAAGAACACGCATGCAATGACCACTGGTGAATGCAAGTTGGTTTTAGTGTAAGAACACACATGCAATGACTCTAGTACTGGTTTGTGGTTTTAGTATAAGAACACACATGCAATGACTCTAGTGGTTGATCCATGTGTGGTTTGTGGAAATAACACACATGCAATGACCACTGGTGGATCCATGTGTGGTTTGTGGAAGGAAAACACATGCAATGACTCTAGGGGTTGATCCATGTGTGGTTTGTGAAAAGAACAGACATGCAATGACCCTAGTGTTGGTTTTAGTATAAGAACACACATGCAATGACTCTAGTGGTTGATCCATGTGTGGTTTGTGGAAAGAACACACATGCAATGACCAATGGTGGACCCATGTGTGGTTTGTGGAAAAGAACACACATGCAATGACTCTAGTGGTTGATCCATGTTTGTTTGTCGAAATAACACACATGCAATGACTCTAGTGGTTGATCCATGTGTGGTTTGTGAAAAGAACACACATGCAATGACTCTAGTGTGGGTTTTAGTATAAGAACACACATGCAATGACTCTAGTGGTTGATCCATGTGTGGTTTGTGGAAATAACACACATGCAATGACTAGTGGTTGATCCATATGTGGTTTGTGGAAAGAACACACATGCAATGACCACTGGTGGATGCATGCGTGGTTTGTGGAAAAGAACACACATGCAATGACTCTAGTGCTGGTTTGTGGTTTTAGTATAAGAACAAACATGCAATGACTCTAGTGGTTGATCGATGTGTGGTTTGTGGAAGAACACACATGCAATGACCACTGGTGGATCCATGTGTGGTTTGTGGAAAGAACACACATGCAATGACTCTAGGGGTTGATCCATGTGTGGTTTGTGGAAAGAACACACATGCAATGACCACTGGTGGATCCATGTGTGGTTTGTGGAAAAGAACACACATGCAATGAATCTAGTGGTTGATCCATGTTTGTTTGTGGAAATAACACACATGCAATGACTCTAGTGGTTGATCCATGTGTGGTTTGTGAAAAGAACACACATGCAATGACTCTGGTTGATCCATGTGTGGTTTGTGGAAATAACACACATGCAATGACTCTAGTGGTTGATCCATGTGTGGTTTGTGGAAAGAACACACATGCAATGACCACTTGTGGACCCATGTGTGGTTTGTGGAAAAGAACACACATGCAATGACTCTAGTGGTTGATCCATGTTTGTTTGTCGAAATAACACACATGCAATGACTGTAGTGGTTGATCCATGTGTGGCTTGTGAAAAGAACACACATGCAATGACTCTAGTGTTGGTTTTAGTATAAGAACACACATGCAATGACTCTAGTGGTTGATCCATGTGTGGTTTGTGGAAATAACACACATGCAATGACTAGTGGTTGATCCATATGTGGTTTGTGGAAAGAACACACATGCAATGACCACTGGTGGATGCATGTGTGGTTTGTGGAAAAGAACACACATGCAATGACTCTAGTGCTGGATTGTGGTTTTAGTATAAGAACAAACATGCAATGACTATAGTGGTTGATCCATGTGTGGTTTGTGGAAAGAACACACATGCAATGACTAGTGGTTGATCCATATGTGGTGTGTGGAAAGAACACACATGCAATGACTCTAGTGGTTGATCCATGTTTGTTTGTGGAAATAACATACATGCAATGACTCTAGTGGTTGATCCATGTGTGGTTTGTGAAAAGAACACACATGCAATGACCCTGGTTGATCCATGTGTGGTTTTTGGAAATAACACACAAGCAATGACTCTAGTGGTTGATCCATGTGTGGTTTGTGGAAACAACACACATGCAATGACCACTGGTGGATCCATGTGTGGTTTGTGGAAAAGAACACACATGCAATGACTCAAGTGGTTGATCCATGTTTGTTTGTGGAAATAACACACATGCAATGACTCTAGTGGTTGATCCATGTGTGGTTTGTGAAAAGAACACACATGCAATGACTCTAGTGTTGGTTTTAGTATAAGAACACAAATGCAATGACTCTAGTGGTTGATCCATGTGTGGTTTGTGGAAATAACACACATGCAATGACTCTAGTGGTTGATCCATGTGTGGTTTGTGGAAAGAACACACATGCAATGACAACTGGTGGATCCATGTGTGGTTTGTGGAAAAGAACACACATGCAATGACTCTAGTGGTTGATCAATGTGTGGTTTGTGGAAATAACACACATGCAATGACTCTAGTGGTTGATCCATGTTTGTTTGTGGAAATAACACACATGCAATGACTCTAGTGGTTGATCCATGTGTGGTTTGTGAAAAGAACACACATGCAATGACCCTGGTTGATCCATGTGTGGTTTTTGGAAATAACACACATGCAATGACTCTAGTGGTTGATCCATGTGTGGTTTGTGGAAAGAACACACATGCAATGACCACTGGTGGATCCATGTGTGGTTTTCGAAAAGAACACACATGCAATGACTCTAGTGGTTGATCCATGTTTGTTTGTGGAAATAACACACATGCAATGACTCTAGTGGTCGATCCATGTGTGGTTTGTGGAAAGAACACGCATGCAATGACCACTGGTGGATCCATGTTGGTTTTAGTGTAAAAACACACATGCAATGACTCTAGTACTGGTTTGTGGTTTTAGTATAAGAACACACATGCAATGACTCTAGTGGTTGATCCATGTGTGGTTTGTGGAAATAACACACATGCAATGACCACTGGTGGATCCATGTGTGGTTTGTGGAAGGAAAACACATGCAATGACTCTAGGGGTTGATCCATGTGTGGTTTGTGGAAAAAACATACATGCAATGACCACTTGTGGATCCATGTGTGGTTTGTGGAAAAGAACACACGTGCAATGAATCTAGTGGTTGATCCATGTTTGTTTGTGGAAATAATACACATGCAATGACTCTAGTGGTTGATCCATGTTTGGTTTGTGAAAAGAACACACATGCAATGACTCTGGTTGATCCATGTGTGGTTTGTGGAAATAACACACATGCAATGACTCTAGTGGTTGATCCATGTGTGGTTTGTGGAAAGAACACACATGCAATGACCACTGGTGGACCCATGTGTGGTTTGTGGAAAAGAACACACATGCAATAACTCTAGTGGTTGATCCAAGTTTGTTTGTCGAAATAACACACATGCAATGACTCTAGTGGTTGATCCATGTGTGGTTTGTGAAAAGAACACACATGCAATGACTCTAGTGTTGGTTTTAGTATAAGAACACACATGCAATGAATCTAGTGGTTGATCCATGTGTGGTTTGTGGAAATAACACACATGCAATGACTAGTGGTTGATCCATATGTGGTTTGTGGAAAGAACACACATGCAATGACCACTGGTGGATGCATGTGTGGTTTGTGGAAAAGAACACACGTGCAATGACTCTAGTGCTGGTTTGTGGTTTTAGTATAAGAACAAACATGCAATGACTATAGTGGTTGATCCATGTGTGGTTTGTGGAAAGAACACACATACAATGACTAGTGGTTGATCCATATGTGGTTTGTGGAAATAACACACATGCAATGACTCTAGTGGTTGATCCATGTTTGTTTGTGGAAATAACACACATGCAATGACTCTAGTGGTTGATCCATGTGTGGTTTGTGAAAAGAACACACATGCAATGACCCTGGTTGATCCATGTGTGGTTTTTGGAAATAACACACATGCAATGACTCTAGTGGTTGATCCATGTGTGGTTTGTGGAAAGAACACACATGCAATGACCACTGGTGGATCCATGTGTGGTTTTTGGAAAAGAACACACATGCAATGACTCTAGTGGTTGATCCATGTTTGTTTGTGGAAATAACACACATGCAATGACTCTAGTGGTCGATCCATGTGTGGTTTGTGGAAAGAACACGCATGCAATAACCACTGGTGGATCCATGTTGGTTTTAGTGTAAGAACACACATGCAATGACTCTAGTACTGGTTTGTGGTTTTAGTATAAGAACACACATGCAATGACTCTAGTGGTTGATCCATGTGTGGTTTGTGGAAATAACACACATGCAATGACCACTGGTGAATCCATGTGTGGTTTGTGGAAGGAAAACACATGCAATGACTCTAGGGGTTGATCCATGTGTGGTTTGTGGAAAAAACATAAATGCAATGACCACTGGTGGATCCATGTGTGGTTAGTGGAAAAGAACATACGTGCAATGAATCTAGTGGTTGATCCATGTTTGGTTTGTGAAAAGAACACACATGCAATGACTCTGGTTGATCCATGTGTGGTTTGTGGAAATAACACACATGCAATGACTCTAGTGGTTGATCCATGTGTGGTTTGTGGAAAGAACACACATGCAATGACTCTAGTGTTGGTTTTAGTATAAGAACACAAATGCAATGACTCTAGTGGTTGATCCATGTGTGGTTTGTGGAAATAACACACATGCAATGACTCTAGTGGTTGATCCATGTGTGGTTTGTGGAAAGAACACACATGCAATGACAACTGGTGGATCCATGTGTGATTTGTGGAAAAGAACACACATGCAATGACTCTAGTGGTTGATAAATGTGTGGTTTGTGGAAATAACACACATGCAATGACTCTAGTGGTTGATCCATGTTTGTTTGTGGAAATAACACACATGCAATGACTCTAGTGGTTGATCCATGTGTGGTTTGTGAAAAGAACACACATGCAATGACCCTGGTTGATCCATGTGTGGTTTTTGGAAATAACACACGTGCAATGACTCTAGTGGTTGATCCATGTGTGGTTTGTGGAAAGAACACACATGCAATGACCACTGGTGGATCCATGTGTGGTTTTCGAAAAGAACACACATGCAATGACTCTAGTGGTTGATCCATGTTTGTTTGTGGAAATAACACACATGCAATGACTCTAGTGGTCGATCCATGTGTGGTTTGTGGAAAGAACACGCATGCAATGACCACTGGTGGATCCATGTTGGTTTTAGTGTAAAAACACACATGCAATGACTCTAGTACTGGTTTGTGGTTTTAGTATAAGAACACACATGCAATGACTCTAGTGGTTGATCCATGTGTGGTTTGTGGAAATAACACACATGCAATGACCACTGGTGGATCCATGTGTGGTTTGTGGAAGGAAAACACATGCAATGACTCTAGGGGTTGATCCATGTGTGGTTTGTGGAAAAAACATACATGCAATGACCACTTGTGGATCCATGTGTGGTTTGTGGAAAAGAACACACGTGCAATGAATCTAGTGGTTGATCCATGTTTGTTTGTGGAAATAATACACATGCAATGACTCTAGTGGTTGATCCATGTTTGGTTTGTGAAAAGAACACACATGCAATGACTCTGGTTGATCCATGTGTGGTTTGTGGAAATAACACACATGCAATGACTCCAGTGGTTGATCCATGTGTGGTTTGTGGAAAGAACACACATGCAATGACCACTGGTGGACCCATGTGTGGTTTGTGGAAAAGAACACACATGCAATAACTCTAGTGGTTGATCCAAGTTTGTTTGTCGAAATAACACACATGCAATGACTCTAGTGGTTGATCCATGTGTGGTTTGTGAAAAGAACACACATGCAATGACTCTAGTGTTGGTTTTAGTATAAGAACACACATGCAATGAATCTAGTGGTTGATCCATGTGTGGTTTGTGGAAATAACACACATGCAATGACTAGTGGTTGATCCATATGTGGTTTGTGGAAAGAACACACATGCAATGACCACTGGTGGATGCATGTGTGGTTTGTGGAAAAGAACACACGTGCAATGACTCTAGTGCTGGTTTGTGGTTTTAGTATAAGAACAAACATGCAATGACTATAGTGGTTGATCCATGTGTGGTTTGTGGAAAGAACACACATACAATGACTAGTGGTTGATCCATATGTGGTTTGTGGAAATAACACACATGCAATGACTCTAGTGGTTGATCCATGTTTGTTTGTGGAAATAACACACATGCAATGACTCTAGTGGTTGATCCATGTGTGGTTTGTGAAAAGAACACACATGCAATGACCCTGGTTGATCCATGTGTGGTTTTTGGAAATAACACACATGCAATGACTCTAGTGGTTGATCCATGTGTGGTTTGTGGAAAGAACACACATGCAATGACCACTGGTGGATCCATGTGTGGTTTTTGGAAAAGAACACACATGCAATGACTCTAGTGGTTGATCCATGTTTGTTTGTGGAAATAACACACATGCAATGACTCTAGTGGTCGATCCATGTGTGGTTTGTGGAAAGAACACGCATGCAATAACCACTGGTGGATCCATGTTGGTTTTAGTGTAAGAACACACATGCAATGACTCTAGTACTGGTTTGTGGTTTTAGTATAAGAACACACATGCAATGACTCTAGTGGTTGATCCATGTGTGGTTTGTGGAAATAACACACATGCAATGACCACTGGTGAATCCATGTGTGGTTTGTGGAAGGAAAACACATGCAATGACTCTAGGGGTTGATCCATGTGTGGTTTGTGGAAAAAACATAAATGCAATGACCACTGGTGGATCCATGTGTGGTTAGTGGAAAAGAACATACGTGCAATGAATCTAGTGGTTGATCCATGTTTGGTTTGTGAAAAGAACACACATGCAATGACTCTGGTTGATCCATGTGTGGTTTGTGGAAATAACACACATGCAATGACTCTAGTGGTTGATCCATGTGTGGTTTGTGGAAAGAACACACATGCAATGACCACTGGTGGACCCATGTGTGGTTTATGGAAAAGAACACACATGCAATGACTCTAGTGGTTGATCCAAGTTTGTTTGTCGAAATAACACACATGCAATGACTCTAGTGGTTGATCCATGTGTGGTTTGTGAAAAGAACACACATGCCATGACTCTAGTGTTGGTTTTAGTATAAGAACACACATGCAATGACTCTAGTGGTTGATCCATGTGTGGTTTGTGGAAATAACACACATGCAATGACTAGTGGTTGATCCATATGTGGTTTGTGGAAAGAACACACATGCAATGACCACTGGTGGATGCATGTGTGGTTTGTGGAAAAGAACACACGTGCAATGACTCTAGTGCTGGTTTGTGGTTTTAGTATAAGAACAAACATGCAATGACTATAGTGGTTGATCCATGTGTGGTTTGTGGAAAGAACACACATGCAATGACTAGTGGTTGATCCATATGTGGTTTGTGGAAAGAACACACATGCAATGACTCTAGTGGTTGATCCATGTTTATTTGTGGAAATAACACACATGCAATGACTCTACTGGTTGATCCATATGTGGTTTGTGGAAAGAACACGCATGCAATGACCACTGGTAGATCCATGTTGGTTTTAGTGTAAGAACACATGCAATGACTCTAGTGGTTGATCACTGTGTGGTTTGTGGAAAGAACACACATGCAATGACCACTGGTGGATCCATGTGTGGTTTGTGGAAAAGAACACACATGAAATGACTCTAGTGGTTGATCCATGTTTGTTTGTGGAAATAACACACGTGCAATGACTCTAGTGGTCGATCCATGTGTGGTTTGTGGAAAGAACACGCATGCAATAACCACTGGTGGATCCATGTTGGTTTTAGTGTAAGAACACACATGCAATGACTCTAGTACTGGTTTGTGGTTTTAGTATAAGAACACACATGCAATGACTCTAGTGGTTGATCCATGTGTGGTTTGTGGAAATAACACACATGCAATGACCACTGGTGGATCCATGTGTGGTTTGTGGAAGGAAAACACATGCAATGTCTCTAGGGGTTGATCCATGTGTGGTTTGTGGAAAAAACATACATGCAATGACCACTGGTGGATCCATGTGTGGTTTGTGGAAAAGAACACACGTGCAATGAATCTAGTGGTTGATCCATGTTTGTTTGTGGAAATAATACATATGCAGTGACTCTAGTGGTTGATCCATGTTTGGTTTGTGGAAAGAACACACATGCAATGACTCTGGTTGATCCATGTGTGGTTTGTGGAAATAACACACATGCAATGACTCTAGTGGTTGATCCATGTGTGGTTTGTGGAAAGAACACACATGCAATGACCACTGGTGGACCCATGTGTGGTTTGTGGAAAATAACACACATGCAATGACTCTAGTGGTTGATCCAAGTTTGTTTGTCGAAATAACACACATGCAATGACTCTAGTGGTTGATCCATGTGTGGTTTGTGAAAAGAACACACATGCAATGACTTTAGTGTTGGTTTTAGTATAAGAACACACATGCAATGACTCTAGTGGTTGATCCATGTGTGGTTTGTGGAAATAACACACATGCAATGACTAGTGGTTGATCCATATGTGGTTTGTGGAAAGAACACACATGCAATGACCACTGGTGGATGCATGTGTGGTTTGTGGAAAAGAACACACGTGCAATGACTCTAGTGCTGGTTTGTGGTTTTAGTATAAGAACAAACATGCAATGACTATAGTGGTTGATCCATGTGTGGTTTGTGGAAAGAACACACATGCAATGACTAGTGGTTGATCCATATGTGGTTTGTGGAAAGAACACACATGCAATGACTCAAGTGGTTGATCCATGTTTGTTTGTGGAAATAACACACATGCAATGACTCTACTGATTGATCCAGATGTGGTTTGTGGAAAGAACACGCATGCAATGACCACTGGTGGATCCATGTTGGTTTTAGTGTAAGAACACACATGCAATGACTCTAGTGGTTGATCACTGTGTGGTTTGTGGAAAGAACACACATGCAATGACCACTGGTGGATCCATGTGTGGTTTGTGGAAAAGAACACACATGAAATGACTCTAGTGGTTGATCCATGTTTGTTTGTGGAAATAACACACATGCAATGACTCTAGTGGTTGATCCATGTGTGGTTTGTGGAAAGAACACACATGCAATGACCACTGGTGGACCCATGTGTGGTTTGTGCAAAAGAACACACATGCAATGACTCTAGTGGTTGATCCATGTGTGGTTTGTGGAAATAACACACATGCAATGACTCTAGTGGTTGATGCATGTGTGGTTTGTGGAAAGAACACACATGCAATGACCACTGGTGGATCCATGTGTGGTTTGTGGAGAAGAACACACATGCAATGACTCTAGTGGTTGACCCATGTTTGTTTGTGGAAATAACACACATGCAATGACTCTAGTGGTTCATCCATGTGTGGTTTGTGGAAAGAACACGCATGCAATGACCACTGGTGGATCCAAGTTGGTTTTAGTGTAAGAACACACATGCAATGACTCTAGTACTGGTTTGTGGTTTTACTATAAGAACACACATGCAATGACTCTAGTGGTTGATCCATGTGTGGTTTGTGGAAATAACACACATGCAATGACCACTGGTGGATCCATGTGTGGTTTGTGGAAAGAACACAGATGCAACGACTCTAGGGGTTGATCCATGTGCGGTTTGTGGAAAGAACACACATGCAATGACCACTGGTGGATCCATGTGTGGTTTGTGGAAAAGGACACACATGCAATGAATCTAGTGGTTGATCCATGTTTGTTTGTGGAAATAACACACATGCAATGACTCTAGTGGTTGATCCATGTGTGGTTTGTGAAAAGAACACACATGCAATGACTCTGGTTGATCCATGTGTGGTTTGTGGAAATAACACACATGCAATGACTCTAGTGGTTGATCCATGTGTGGTTTGTGGAAAGAACACACATGCAATGACCACTGGTGGATCCATGTGTGGTTTGTGGAAAAGAACACACATGCAATGACTCAAGTGGTTGATCCATGTTTGTTTGTGGAAATAACACACATGCAATGACTCTAGTGGTTGATCCATGTGTGGTTTGTGAAAAGAACACACATGCAATGACTCTAGTGTTGGTTTTAGTATAAGAACACAAATGCAATGACTCTAGTGGTTGATCCATGTGTGGTTTGTGGAAATAACACACATGCAATGACTCTAGTGGTTGATCCATGTATGGTTTGTGGAAAGAACACACATGCAATGACCACTGGTGGATCCATATGTGGTTTGTGGAAAAGAACACACATGCAATGACTCTAGTGGTTGATCCATGTGTGGTTTGTGGAAATAACACACATGCAATGACTCTAGTGGTTTATCCATGTTTGTTTGTGGAAATAACACACATGCAATGACTCTAGTGGTTGATCCATGTGTGGTTTGTGAAAAGAACACACATGCAATGACCCTGGTTGATCCATGTGTGGTTTTTGGAAATAACACACATGCAATGACTCTAGTGGTTGATCCATGTGTAGTTTGTGGAAAGAACACACATGCAATGACCACTGGTGGATCCATGTGTGGTTTTTGGAAAAGAACACACATGCAATGACTCTAGTGGTTGATCCATGTTTGTTTGTGGAAATAACACACGTGCAATGACTCTAGTGGTCGATCCATGTGTGGTTTGTGGAAAGAACACACATGCAATGACCACTCGTGGATCCATGTTGGTTTTAGTGTAAGAACACACATGCAATGACTCTAGTACTGGTTTGTGGTTTTAGTATAAGAACACACATGCAATGACTCTAGTGGTTGATCCATGTGTGGTTTGTGGAAATAACACACATGCAATGACCACTAGTGGATCCATGTGTGGTTTGTGGAAGGAAAACACATGCAATGACTCTAGGGGTTGATCCATGTGTGGTTTGTGGAAAAAACATACATGCAATGACCACTGGTGGATCCATGTATGGTTTGTGGAAAAGAACACACGTGCAATGAATCTAGTGGTTGATCCATGTTTGTTTGTGGAAATAATACACATGCAATGACTCTAGTGGTTGATCCATGTTTGATTTGTGAAAGAACACACATGCAATGACTATGGTTGATCCATGTGTGGTTTGTGGAAATAACACACATGCATTGACTCTAGTGGTTGATCCATGTGTGGTTTGTGGAAAGAACACACATGCAATGACCACTGGTGGACCCATGTGTGGTTTGTGGAAAAGAACACACATGCAATGACTCTAGTGGTTGATCCAAGTTTGTTTGTCGAAATAACACACATGCAATGACTCTAGTGGTTGATCCATGTGTGGTTTGTGAAAAGAACACACATGCAATGACTCTAGTGTTGGTTTTAGTATAAGAACACACAGGCAATGACTCTAGTGGTTGATCCATGTGTGGTTTGTGGAAATAACACACATGCAATGACTAGTGGTTGATCCATATGTGGTTTGTGGAAAGAACACACATGCAATGACCACTGGTGGATGCATGTGTGGTTTGTGGAAAAGAACACACGTGCAATGACTCTAGTGCTGGTTTGTGGTTTTAGTATAAGAACAAACATGCAATGACTATAGTGGTTGATCCATGTGTGGTTTGTGGAAAGAACACACATGCAATGACTAGTGGTTGATCCATATGTGGTTTGTGGAAAGAACACACATGCAATGACTCTAGTGGTTGATCCATGTTTGTTTGTGGAAATAACACACATGCAATGACTCTACTGGTTGATCCATATGTGGTTTGTGGAAAGAACACGCATGCAATGACCACTGGTGGATCCATGTTGGTTTTAGTGTAAGAACACACATGCAATGACTCTAGTGGTTGAGCACTGTGTGGTTTGTGGAAAGAACACACATGCAATGACCACTGGTGGATCCATGTGTGGTTTGTGGAAAAGAACACACATGAAATGACTCTAGTGGTTGATCCATGTTTGTTTGTGGAAATAACACACATGCAATGACTCTAGTGGTTGATCCATGTGTGGTTTGTGGAAAGAACACACATGCAATGACCACTGGTGGACCCATGTGTGGTTTGTGGAAAAGAACACACATGCAATGACTCCAGTGGTTGATCCATGTGTGGTTTGTGGAAATAACACACATGCAATGACTCTAGTGGTTGATGCATGTGTGGTTTGTGGAAAGAACACACATGCAATGACCACTGGTGGATCCATGTGTGGTTTGTGGAAAAGAACACACATGCAATGACTCTAGTGGTTGACCCATGTTTGTTTGTGGAAATAACACACATGCAATGACTCTAGTGGTTCATCCATGTGTGGTTTGTGGAAAGAACACGCATGCAATGACCACTGGTGGATCCAAGTTGGTTTTAGTGTAAGAACACACATGCAATGACTCTAGTACTGGTTTGTGGTTTTAGTATAAGAACACACATGCAATGACTCTAGTGGTTGATCCATGTGTGGTTTGTGGAAATAACACACATGCAATGACCACTGGTGGATCCATGTGTGGTTTGTGGAAAGAACACACATGCAACGACTCTAGGGGTTGATCCATGTGCGGTTTGTGGAAAGAACACACATGCAATGACCACTGGTGGATCCATGTGTGGTTTGTGGAAAAGGACACACATGCAATGAATCTAGTGGTTGATCCATGTTTGTTTGTGGAAATAATACACATGCAATGACTCTAGTGGTTGATCCATGTTTGGTTTGTGAAAAGAACACACATGGAATGACTCTGGTTGATCCATGTGTGGTTTGTGGAAATAACACACATGCAATGACTCTAGTGGTTGATCCATGTGTGGTTTGTGGAAAGAACACACATGCAATGACCACTGGTGGACCCATGTGTGGTTTGTGGAAAAGAACACACATGCAATGACTCTAGTGGTTGATCCAAGTTTGTTTGTCGAAATAACACACATGCAATGACTCTAGTGGTTGATCCATGTGTGGTTTGTGAAAAGAACACACATGCAATGACTCTAGTGTTGGTTTTAGTATAAGAACACACATGCAATGACTCTAGTGGTTGATCCATGTGTGGTTTGTGGAAATAACACACATGCAATGACTAGTGGTTGATCCATATGTGGTTTGTGGAAAGAACACACATGCAATGACCACTGGTGGATGCATGTGTGGTTTGTGGAAAAGAACACACGTGCAATGACTCTAGTGCTGGTTTGTGGTTTTAGTATAAGAACAAACATGCAATGACTATAGTGGTTGATCCATGTGTGGTTTGTGGAAAGAACACACATGCAATGACTAGTGGTTGATCCATATGTGGTTTGTGGAAAGAACACACATGCAATGACTCTAGTGGTTGATCCATGTTTGTTTGTGGAAATAACACACATGCAATGACTCTACTGGTTGATCCATATGTGGTTTGTGGAAAGAACATGCATGCAATGACCACTGGTGGATCCATGTTGGTTTTAGTGTAAGAACACACATGCAATGACTCTAGTGGTTGATCACTGTGTGGTTTGTGGAAAGAACACACATGCAATGACCACTGGTGGATCCATGTGTGGTTTGTGGAAAAGAACACACATGAAATGACTCTAGTGGTTGATCCATGTTTGTTTGTGGAAATAACACACATGCAATGACTCTAGTGGTTGATCCATGTGTGGTTTGTGGAAAGAACACACATGCAATGACCACTGGTGGACCCATGTGTGGTTTGTGGAAAAGAACACACATGCAATGACTCTAGTGGTTGATCCATGTGTGGTTTGTGGAAATAACACACATGCAATGACTCTAGTGGTTGATGCATGTGTGGTTTGTGGAAAGAACACACATGCAATGACCACTGGTGGATCCATGTGTGGTTTGTGGAAAAGAACACACATGCAATGACTCTAGTGGTTGACCCATGTTTGTTTGTGGAAATAACACACATGCAATGACTCTAGGGGTTCATCCATGTGTGGTTTGTGGAAAGAACACGCATGCAATGACCACTAGTGGATCCAAGTTGGTTTTAGTGTAAGAACACACATGCAATGACTCTAGTACTGGTTTGTGGTTTTAGTATAAGAACACACATGCAATGACTCTAGTGGTTGATCCATGTGTGGTTTGTGGAAATAACACACATGCAATGACCACTGGTGGATCCATGTGTGGTTTGTGGAAAGAACACACATGCAATGACTCTAGGGGTTGATCCATGTGCGGTTTGTGGAAAGAACACACAAGCAATGACCACTGGTGGATCCATGTGTGGTTTGTGGAAAAGGACACACATGCGATGAATCTAGTGGTTGATCCATGTTTGTTTGTGGAATAAACACACATGCAATGCTCTAGTGGTTGATCCATGTGTGGTTTGTGAAAAGAACACACATGCAATGACTCTGGTTGATCCATGTCTGGTTTGTGGAAATAACACACATGCAATGACTCTAGTGGTTGATCCATGTGTGGTTTGTGGAAAGAACACACATGCAATGACCACTGGTGGATCCATGTGTGGTTTGTGGAAAACAACACACATGCAATGATTCAAGTGGTTGATCCATGTTTGTTTGTGGAAATAACACGCATGCAATGACTCTAGTGGTTGATCCATGTGTGGTTTGTGAAAAGAACACACATGCAATGACTCTAGTGTTGGTTTTAGTATAAGAACACAAATGCAATGACTCTAGTGGTTGATCCATGTGTGGTTTGTGGAAATAACACACATGCAATGACTCTAGTGGTTGATCCATGTGTGGTTTGTGGAAAGAACACACATGCAATGACCACTGGTGGATCCATATGTGGTTTGTGGAAAAGAACACACATGCAATGACTCTAGTGGTTGATCCATGTGTGAATTGTGGAAATAGCACACATGCAATGACTCTAGTGGTTGATCCATGTTTGTTTGTGGAAATAACACACATGCAATGACTCTAGTGGTTGATCCATGTGTGGTTTGTGAAAAGAACACACATGCAATGACCCTGGTTGATCCATGTGTGGTTTTTGGAAATAACACACATGCAATGACTCTAGTGGTTGATCCATGTGTGGTTTGTGGAAAGAACACACATGCAATGACCACTGGTGGATCCATGTGTGGTTTTTGGAAAAGAACACACATGCAATGACTCTAGTGGTTGATCCATGTTTGTTTGTGGAAATAACACACATGCAATGACTCTAGTGGTCGATCCATGTGTGGTTTGTGGAAAGAACACGCATGCAATGACCACTGGTGGATCCATGTTGGTTTTAGTATAAGAACACACATGCAATGACTCTAGTACTGGTTTGTGGTTTTAGTATAAGAACACACATGCAATGACTCTAGTGGTTGATCCATGTGTGGTTTGTGGAAATAACACACATGCAATGACCACTGGTGGATCCATGTGTGGTTTGTGGAAAGAACACACATGCAATGACTCTAGGGGTTGATCCATGTGCGGTTTGTGGAAAGAACACACATGCAATGACCACTGGTGGATCCATGTGTGGTTTGTGGAAAAGGACACACATGCGATGAATCTAGTGGTTGATCCATGTTTGTTTGTGGAATAAACACACATGCAATGCTCTAGTGGTTGATCCATGTGTGGTTTGTGAAAAGAACACACATGCAATGACTCTGGTTGATCCATGTCTGGTTTGTGGAAATAACACACATGCAATGACTCTAGTGGTTGATCCATGTGTGGTTTGTGGAAAGAACACACATGCAATGACCACTGGTGGATCCATGTGTGGTTTGTGGAAAAGAACACACATGCAATGATTCAAGTGGTTGATCCATGTTTGTTTGTGGAAATAACACACATGCAATGACTCTAGTGGTTGATCCATGTGTGGTTTGTGAAAAGAACACACATGCAATGACTCTAGTGTTGGTTTTAGTATAAGAACACAAATGCAATGACTCTAGTGGTTGATCCATGTGTGGTTTGTGGAAATAACACACATGCAATGACTCTAGTGGTTGATCCATGTGTGGTTTGTGGAAAGAACACACATGCAATGACCACTGGTGGATCCATATGTGGTTTGTGGAAAAGAACACACATGCAATGACTCTAGTGGTTGATCCATGTGTGGTTTGTGGAAATAACACACATGCAATGACTCTAGTGGTTGATCCATGTTTGTTTGTGGAAATAACACACATGCAATGACTCTAGTGGTTGATCCATGTGTGGTTTGTGAAAAGAACACACATGCAATGACCCTGGTTGATCCATGTGTGGTTTTTGGAAATAACACACATGCAATGACTCTAGTGGTTGATCCATGTGTGGTTTGTGGAAAGAACACACATGCAATGACCACTGGTGGATCCATGTGTGGTTTTTGGAAAAGAACACACATGCAATGACTCTAGTGGTTGATCCATGTTTGTTTGTGGAAATAACACACATGCAATGACTCTAGTGGTCGATCCATGTGTGGTTTGTGGAAAGAACACGCATGCAATGACCACTGGTGGATCCATGTTGGTTTTAGTGTAAGAACACACATGCAATGACTCTAGTACTGGTTTGTGGTTTTAGTATAAGAACACACATGCAATGACTCTAGTGGTTGATCCATGTGTGGTTTGTGGAAATAACACACATGCAATGACCACTGGTGGATCCATGTGTGGTTTGTGGAAGGAAAACACATGAAATGACTCTAGGGGTTGATCCATGTGTGGTTTGTGGAAAAAACATACATGCAATGACCACTGGTGGATCCATGTGTGGTTTGTGGAAAAGAACACACGTGCAATGAATCTAGTGGTTGATCCATGTTTGTTTGTGGAAATAATACACATGCAATGACTCTAGTGGTTGATCCATGTTTGGTTTGTGAAAAGAACACACATGCAATGACTCTGGTTGATTCATGTGTGGTTTGTGGAAATAACACACATGCAATGACTCTAGTGGTTGATCCATGTGTGGTTTGTGGAAAGAACACACATGCAATGACCACTGGTGGACCCATGTGTGGTTTGTGGAAAAGAACACACATGCAATGACTCTAGTGGTTGATCCAAGTTTTTTTGTCGAAATAACACACATGCAATGACTCTAGTGGTTGATCCATGTGTGGTTTGTGAAAAGAACACACATGCAATGACTCTAGTGTTGGTTTTAGTATAAGAACACACATGCAATGACTCTAGTGGTTGATCCATGTGTGGTTTGTGGAAATAACACACATGCAATGACTAGTGGTTGATCCATATGTGGTTTGTGGAAAGAACACACATGCAATGACCACTGGTGGATGCATGTGTGGTTTGTGGAAAAGAACACACGTGCAATGACTCTAGTGCTGGTTTGTGGTTTTAGTATAAGAACAAACATGCAATGACTATAGTGGTTGATCCATGTGTGGTTTGTGGAAAGAACACACATGCAATTACTAGTGGTTGATCCATATGTGGTTTGTGGAAAGAACACACATGCAATGACTCTAGTGGTTGATCCATGTTTGTTTGTGGAAATAACACACATGCAATGACTCTACTGGTTGATCCATATGTGGTTTGTGGAAAGAACACGCATGCAATGACCACTGGTGGATCCATGTTGGTTTTAGTGTAAGAACACACATGCAATGACTCTAGTGGTTGATCACTGTGTGGTTTGTGGAAAGAACACACATGCAATGACCACTGGTGGATCCATGTGTGGTTTGTGGAAAAGAACACACATGAAATGACTCTAGTGGTTGATCCATGTTTGTTTGTGGAAATAACACACATGCAATGACTCTAGTGGTTGATCCATGTGTGGTTTGTGGAAGAACACACATGCAATGACCACTGGTGGACCCATGTGTGGTTTGTGGAAAAGAACACACATGCAATGACTCTAGTGGTTGATCCATGTGTGGTCTGTGGAAATAACACACATGCAATGACTCTAGTGGTTGATGCATGTGTGGTTTGTGGAAAGAACACACATGCAATGACCACTGGTGGATCCATGTGTGGTTTGTGGAAAAGAACACACATGCAATGACTCTAGTGGTTGACCCATGATTGTTTGTGGAAATAATACACATGCAATGACTCTAGTGGTTCATCATTTGTGTGGTTTGTGGAAAGAACACGCATGCAATGACAACTGGTGGATCCAAGTTGGTTTTAGTGTAAGAACACACATGCAATGACTCTAGTACTGGTTTGTGGTTTTAGTATAAGAACACACATGCAATGACTCTAGTGGTTGATCCATGTGTGGTTTGTGGAAATAACACACATGCAATGACCACTGGTGGGTCCATGTGTGGTTTGTGGAAAGAACACACATGCAATGACTCTAGGGGTTGATCCATGTGCGGTTTGTGGAAAGAACACACATGCAATGACCACTGGTGGATCCATGTGTGGTTTGTGGAAAAGGACACACATGCAATGAATCTAGTGGTTGATCCATGTTTGTTTGTGGAAATAACACACATGCAATGACTCTAGTGGTTGATCCATGTGTGGTTTGTGAAAAGAACACACATGCAATGACTCTGGTTGATCCATGTGTGGTTTGTGGAAATAACACACATGCAATGACTCTAGTGGTTGATCCATGTGTGGTTTGTGGAAAGAACACACATGCAATGACCACTGGTGGATCCATGTGTGGTTTGTGGAAAAGAACACACATGCAATGACTCAAGTGGTTGATCCATGTTTGTTTGTGGAAATAACACACATGCAATGACTCTAGTGGTTGATCCATGTGTGGTTTGTGAAAAGAACACACATGCAATGACTCTAGTGTTGGTTTTAGTATAAGAACACAAATGCAATGACTCTAGTGGTTGATCCATGTGTGGTTTGTGGAAATAACACACATGCAATGACTCTAGTGGTTGATCCATGTGTGGTTTGTGGAAAGAACACACATGCAATGACAACTGGTGGATCCATATGTGGTTTGTGGAAAAGAACACACATGCAATGACTCTAGTGGTTGATCCATGTGTGGTTTGTGGAAATAACACACATGCAATGACTCTAGTGGTTGATCCATGTTTGTTTGTGGAAATAACACACATGCAATGACTCTAGTGGTTGATCCATGTGTGGTTTGTGAAAAGAACACACATGCAATGACCCTGGTTGATCCATGTGTGGTTTTTGGAAATAACACACATGCAATGACTCTAGTGGTTGATCCATGTGTAGTTTGTGGAAAGAACACACATGCAATGACCACTGGTGGATCCATGTGTGGTTTTTGGAAAAGAACACACATGCAATGACTCTAGTGGTTGATCCATGTTTGTTTGTGGAAATAACACACATGCAATCACTCTAGTGGTCGATCCATGTGTGGTTTGTGGAAAGAACACGCATGCAATGACCACTGGTGGATCCATGTTGGTTTTAGTGTAAGAACACACATGCAATGACTCTAGTACTGGTTTGTGGTTTTAGTATAAGAACACACATGCAATGACTCTAGTGGTTGATCCATGTGTGGTTTGTGGAAATAACACACATGCAATGACCACTGGTGGATCCATGTGTGGTTTGTGGAAGGAAAACACATGCAATGACTCTAGGGGTTGATCCATGTGTGGTTTGTGGAAAAAACATACATGCAATGACCACTGGTGGATCCATGTATGGTTTGTGGAAAAGAACACACGTGCAATGAATCTAGTGGTTGATCCATGTTTGTTTGTGGAAATAATACACATGCAATGACTCTAGTGGTTGATCCATGTTTGGTTTGTGAAAGAACACACATGCAATGACTATGGTTGATCCATGTGTGGTTTGTGGAAATAACACACATGCAATGACTCTAGTGGTTGATCCATGTGTGGTTTGTGGAAAGAACACACATGCAATGACCACTGGTGGACCCATGTGTGGTTTGTGGAAAAGAACACACATGCAATGACTCTAGTGGTTGATCCAAGTTTGTTTGTCGAAATAACACACATGCAATGACTCTAGTTGTTGATCCATGTGTGGTTTGTGAAAAGAACACACATGCAATGACTCTAGTGTTTGTTTTAGTATAAGAACACACATGCAATGACTCTAGTGGTTGATCCATGTGTGGTTTGTGGAAATAACACACATGCAATGACTAGTGGTTGATCCATATGTGGTTTGTGGAAAGAACACACATGCAATGACCACTGGTGGATGCATGTGTGGTTTGTGGAAAAGAACACACGTGCAATGACTCTAGTGCTGGTTTGTGGTTTTAGTATAAGAACAAACATGCAATGACTATAGTGGTTGATCCATGTGTGGTTTGTGGAAAGAACACACATGCAATGACTAGTGGTTGATCCATATGTGGTTTGTGGAAAGAACACACATGCAATGACTCTAGTGGTTGATCCATGTTTGTTTGTGGAAATAACACACATGCAATGACTCTACTGGTTGATCCATATGTGGTTTGTGGAAAGAACACGCATGCAATGACCACTGGTGGATCCATGTTGGTTATAGTGTAAGAACACACATGCAATGACTCTAGTGGTTGATCACTGTGTGGTTTGTGGAAAGAACACACATGCAATGACCACTGGTGGATCCATGTGTGGTTTGTGGAAAAGAACACACATGAAATGACTCTAGTGGTTGATCCATGTTTGTTTGTGGAAATAACACACATGCAATGACTCTAGTGGTTGATCCATGTGTGGTTTGTGGAAAGAACACACATGCAATGACCACTGGTGGACCCATGTGTGGTTTGTGGAAAAGAACACACATGCAATGACTCTAGTGGTTGATCCATGTGTGGTTTGTGGAAATAACACACATGCAATGACTCTAGTGGTTGATGCATGTGTGGTTTGTGGAAAGAACACACATGCAATGACCACTGGTGGATCCATGTGTGGTTTGTGGAAAAGAACACACATGCAATGACTCTAGTGGTTGACCCATGTTTGTTTGTGGAAATAACACACATGCAATGACTCTAGTGGTTCATCCATGTGTGGTTTGTGGAAAGAACACGCATGCAATGACCACTGGTGGATCCAAGTTGGTTTTAGTGTAAGAACACACATGCAATGACTCTAGTACTGGTTTGTGGTTTTAGTATAAGAACACACATGCAATGACTCTAGTGGTTGATCCATGTGTGGTTTGTGGAAATAACACACATGCAATGACCACTGGTGGATCCATGTGTGGTTTGTGGAAAGAACACACATGCAACGACTCTAGGGGTTGATCCATGTGCGGTTTGTGGAAAGAACACACATGCAATGACCACTGGTGGATCCATGTGTGGTTTGTGGAAAAGGACACACATGCAATGAATCTAGTGGTTGATCCATGTTTGTTTGTGGAAATAACACACATGCAATGCTCTAGTGGTTGATCCATGTGTGGTTTGTGAAAAGAACACACATGCAATGACTCTGGTTGATCCATGTCTGGTTTGTGGAAATAACACACATGCAATGACTCTAGTGGTTGATCCATGTGTGGTTTGTGGAAAGAACACACATGCAATGACCACTGGTGGATCCATGTGTGGTTTGTGGAAAAGAACACACATGCAATGATTCAAGTGGTTGATCCATGTTTGTTTGTGGAAATAACACACATGCAATGACTCTAGTGGTTGATCCATGTGTGGTTTGTGAAAAGAACACACATGCAATGACTCTAGTGTTGGTTTTAGTATAAGAACACAAATGCAATGACTCTAGTGGTTGATCCATGTGTGGTTTGTGGAAATAACACACATGCAATGACTCTAGTGGTTGATCCATGTGTGGTTTTGGAAAGAACACACATGCAATGACCACTGGTGGATCCATATGTGGTTTGTGGAAAAGAACACACATGCAATGACTCTAGTGGTTGATCCATGTGTGGTTTGTGGAAATAACACACATGCAATGACTCTAGTGGTTGATCCATGTTTGTTTGTGGAAATAACACACATGCAATGACTCTAGTGGTTGATCCATGTGTGGTTTGTGAAAAGAACACACATGCAATGACCCTGGTTGATCCATGTGTGGTTTTTGGAAATAACACACATGCAATGACTCTAGTGGTTGATCCATGTGTGGTTTGTGGAAAGAACACACATGCAATGACCACTGGTGGATCCATGTGTGGTTTTTGGAAAAGAACACACATGCAATGACTCTAGTGGTTGATCCATGTTTGTTTGTGGAAATAACACACATGCAATGACTCTAGTGGTCGATCCATGTGTGGTTTGTGGAAAGAACACGCATGCAATGACCACTGGTGGATCCATGTTGGTTTTAGTGTAAGAACACACATGCAATGACTCTAGTACTGGTTTGTGGTTTTAGTATAAGAACACACATGCAATGACTCTAGTGGTTGATCCATGTGTGGTTTGTGGAAATAACACAGATGCAATGACCACTGGTGGATCCATGTGTGGTTTGTGGAAGGAAAACACATGAAATGACTCTAGGGGTTGATCCATGTGTTGTTTGTGGAAAAAACATACATGCAATGACCACTGGTGGATCCATGTGTGGTTTGTGGAAAACAACACACGTGCAATGAATCTAGTGGTTGATCCATGTTTGTTTGTGGAAATAATACACATGCAATGACTCTAGTGGTTGATCCATGTTTGGTTTGTGAAAAGAACACACATGCAATGACTCGGGTTGATCCATGTGTGGTTTGTGGAAATAACACACATGCAATGACTCTAGTGGTTGATCCATGTGTGGTTTGTGGAAAGAACACACATGCAATGACCACTGGTGGACCCATGTGTGGTTTGTGGAAAAGAACACACATGCAATGACTCCAGTGGTTGATCCAAGTTTTTTTGTCGGAATAACACACATGCAATGACTCTAGTGGTTGATCCATGTGTGGTTTGTGAAAAGAACACACATGCAATGACTCTAGTGTTGGTTTTAGTATAAGAACACACATGCAATGACTCTAGTGGTTGATCCATGTGTGGTTTGTGGAAATAACACACATGCAATGACTAGTGGTTGATCCATATGTGGTTTGTGGAAAGAACACACATGCAATGACCACTGGTGGATGCATGTGTGGTTTGTGGAAAAGAACACACGTGCAATGACTCTAGTGCTGGTTTGTGGTTTTAGTATAAGAACAAACATGCAATTACTATAGTGGTTGATCCATGTGTGGTTTGTGGAAAGAACACACATGCAATGACTAGTGGTTGATCCATATGGGGTTTGTGGAAAGAACACACATGCAATGACTCTAGTGGTTGATCCATGTTTGTTTGTGGAAATAACACACATGCAATGACTCTACTGGTTGATCCATATGTGGTTTGTGGAAAGAACACGCATGCAATGACCACTGGTGGATCCATGTTGGTTTTAGTGTAAGAACACACATGCAATGACTCTAGTGGTTGATCACTCTGTGGTTTGTGGAAAGAACACACATGCAATGACCACTGGTGGATCCATGTGTGGTTTGTGGAAAAGAACACACATGAAATGACTCTAGTGGTTGATCCATGTTTGTTTGTGGAAATAACACACATGCAATGACTCTAGTGGTTGATCCATGTGTGGTTTGTGAAAGAACACACATGCAATGACTCTAGTGGTTGATCCATGTGTGGTTTGTGGAAATAACACACATGCAATGACTCTAGTGGTTGATGCATGTGTGGTTTGTGGAAAGAACACACATGCAATGACCACTGGTGGATCCATGTGTGGTTTGTGGAAAAGAACACACATGCAATGACTCTAGTGGTTGACCCATGTTTGTTTGTGGAAATAATACACATGCAATGACTCTAGTGGTTCATCATTTGTGTGGTTTGTGGAAAGAACACACATGCAATGACCACTGGTGGATCCAAGTTGGTTTTAGTGTAAGAACACACATGCAATGACTCTAGTACTGGTTTGTGGTTTTAGTATAAGAACACACATGCAATGACTCTAGTGGTTGATCCATGTGTGGTTTGTGGAAATAACACACATGCAATGACCACTGGTGGATCCATGTGTGGTTTGTGGAAAGAACACACATGCAATGACTCTAGGGGTTGATCCATGTGCGGTTTGTGGAAAGAACACACATGCAATTACCACTGGTGGATCCATGTGTGGTTTGTGGAAAAGAACACACATGCAATGAATCTAGTGGTTGATCCATGTTTGTTTGTGGAAATAACACACATGCAATGACTCTAGTGGTTGATCCATGTGTGGTTTGTGAAAAGAACACACATGCAATGACTCTGGTTGATCCATGTTTGGTTTGTGGAAATAACACACATGCAATGACTCTAGTGGTTGATCCATGTGTGGTTTGTGGAAAGAACACACATGCAATGACCACTGGTGGACCCATTTGTGGTTTGTGGAAAAGAACACACATGCAATGACTCTAGTGGTTGATCCATGTTTGTTTGTGGAAATAACACACATGCAATGACTCTACTGGTTGATCCATGTGTGGTTTGTGAAAAGAACACACATGCAATGACTCTAGTGTTGGTTTTAGTATAAGAACACACATGCAATGACTCTAGTGGTTGATCCATGTGTGGTTTGTGGAAAGAACACACATGCAATGACCACTGGTGGACCCATGTGTGGTTTGTGGAAAAGAACACACATGCAATGACTCTAGTGGTTGATCCATGTTTGTTTGTCGAAATAACACACATGCAATGACTCTAGTGGTTGATCCATGTGTGGTTTGTGAAAAGAACATACATGCAATGACTCTAGTGTTGGTTTTAGTATAAGAACACACATGCAATGACTCTAGTGGTTGATCCATGTGTGGTTTGTGGAAATAACACACATGCAATGACTAGTGGTTGATCCATATGTGGTTTGTGGAAAGAACACACATACAATGACCACTGGTGGATGCATGCGTGGTTTGTGGAAAAGAACACACATGCAATGACTCTAGTGCTGGTTTGTGGTTTTAGTATAAGAACAAACATGCAATGACTCTAGTGGTTGATCGATGTGTGGTTTGTGGAAGAACACACATGCAATTACTAGTGGTTGATCCATCTATGGTTTGTGGAAAGAACACACATGCAATGACTCTAGTGGTTGATCCATGTTTGTTTGTGGAAATAACACACATGCAATGACTCTAGTGGTTGATCCATGTGTGGTTTGTGAAAAGAACACACATGCAATGACCCTGGTTGATCCATGTGTGGTTTTTGGAAATAACACACATGCAATGACTCTAGTGGTTGATCCATGTGTGGTTTGTGGAAAGAACACACATGCAATCACCACTGGTGGATCCATGTGTGGTTTGTGGAAAAGAACACACATGCAATGACTCTAGTGGTTCATCCATGTTTGTTTGTGGAAATAACACACATGCAATGACTCTAGTGGTTGGTCCATGTGTGGTTTCTGAAAAGAACACACATGCAATGACTCTAGTGTTGGTTTTAGTATAAGAAAACACATGCAATGACTCTAGTGGTTGATGCATGTGAGGTTTGTGGAAAGAACACACATGCAATGACCACTGGTGGATCCATGTGTGGTTTGTGGAAAAGAACACACATGCAACGACTCTAGTGGTTGACCCATGTTTGTTTGTGGAAATAACACACATGCAATGACTCTAGTGGTTGATCCATGTGTGGTTTGTGGAAAGAACACGCATGCAATGACCACTGGTGGATCCAAGTTGGTTTAGTGTAAGAACACACATGCAATGACTCTAGTACTGGTTTGTGGTTTTAGTATAAGAACACACATGCAATGACTCTAGTGGTTGATCCATGTGTGGTTTGTGGAAATAACACACATGCAATGACCACTGGTGGATCCATGTGTGGTTTGTGGAAAGAACACACATGCAATGACTCTAGGGGTTGATCCATGTGCGGTTTGTGGAAAGAACACACATGCAATGACCACTGGTGGATCCATGTGTGGTTTGTGGAAAAGAACACACATGCAATGAATCTAGTGGTTGATCCATGTTTGTTTGTGGAAATAACACACATGCAATGACTCTAGTGGTTGATCCATGTGTGGTTTGTGAAAAGAACACACATGCAATGACTCTGGTTGATCCATGTGTGGTTTGTGGAAATAACACACATGCAATGACTCTAGTTGTTGATCCATGTGTGGTTTGTGGAAAGAACACACATGCAATGACCACTGGTGGACCCATTTGTGGTTTGTGGAAAAGAACACACATGCAATGACTCTAGTGGTTGATCCATGTTTGTTTGTGGAAATAACACACATGCAATGACTCTACTGGTTGATCCATGTGTGGTTTGTGAAAAGAAAACACATGCAATGACTCTAGTGTTGGTTTTAGTATAAGAACACACATGCAATGACTCTAGTGGTTGAACCATGTGTTGTTTGTGGAAAGACCACACATGCAATGACCACTGGTGGACCCATGTGTGGTTTGTGGAAAAGAACACACATGCAATGACTCTAGTGGTTGATCCATGTTTGTTTGTCGAAATAACACACATGCAATGACTCTAGTGGTTGATCCATGTGTGGTTTGTGAAAAGAACACACATGCAATGACTCTAGTGTTGGTTTTAGTATAAGAACACACATGCAATGACTCTAGTGGTTGATCCATGTGTGGTTTGTGGAAATAACACACATGCAATGACTAGTGGTTGATCCATATGTGGTTTGTGGAAAGAACACACATACAATGACCACTGGTGGATGCATGCGTGGTTTGTGGAAAAGAACACACATGCAATGACTCTAGTGCTGGTTTGTGATTTTAGTATAAGAACAAACATGCAATGACTCTAGTGGTTGATCGATGTGTGGTTTGTGGAAGAACACACATGCAATTACTAGTGGTTGATCCATCTATGGTTTGTGGAAAGAACACACATGCAATGACTCTAGTGGTTGATCCATGTTTGTTTGTGGAAATAACACACATGCAATGACTCTAGTGGTTGATCCATGTGTGGTTTGTGAAAAGAACACACATGCAATGACCCTGGTTGATCCATGTGTGGTTTTTGGAAATAACACACATGCAATGACTCTAGTGGTTGATCCATGTGTGGTTTGTGGAAAGAACACACATGCAATCACCACTGGTGGATCCATGTGTGGTTTGTGGAAAAGAACACACATGCAATGACTCTAGTGGTTCATCCATGTTTGTTTGTGGAAATAACACACATGCAATGACTCTAGTGGTTGGTCCATGTGTGGTTTCTGAAAAGAACACACATGCAATGACTCTAGTGTTGGTTTTAGTATAAGAACACACATGCAATGACTCTAGTGGTTGATGCATGTGTGGTTTGTGGAAAGAACACACATGCAATGACTACTGGTGGATCCATGTGTGGTTTGTGGAAAAGAACACACATGCAACGACTATAGTGGTTGACCCATGTTTGTTTGTGGAAATAACACACATGCAATGACTCTAGTGGTTGATCCATGTGTGGTTTGTGGAAAGAACACGCATGCAATGACCACTGGTGGATCCAAGTTGGTTTTAGTGTAAGAACACACATGCAATGACTCTAGTACTGGTTTGTGGTTTTAGTATAAGAACACACATGCAATGACTCTAGTGGTTGATCCATGTGTGGTTTGTGGAAATAACACACATGCAATGACCACTGGTGGATCCATGTGTGGTTTGTGGAAAGAACACACATGCAATGACTCTAGGGGTTCATCCATGTGCGGTTTGTGGAAAGAACACACATGCAATCACCACTGGTGGATCCATGTGTGGTTTGCGGAAAAGAAGACACATGCAATGAATCTAGTGGTTGATCCATGTTTGTTTGTGGAAATAACACACATGCAATGACTCTAGTGGTTGATCCATGTGTGGTTTGTGAAAAGAACACACATGCAATGACTCTGGTTGATCCATGTGTAGTTTGTGGAAATAACAAACATGCAATGACTCTAGTGGTTGATCCATGTGTGGTTTGTGGAAAGAACACACATGCAATGACCACTGGTGGACCCATTTGTGGTTTGTGGAAAAGAACACACATGCAATGACTCTAGTGGTTGATCCATGTTTGTTTGTGGAAATAACACACATGCAATGACTCTACTGGTTGATCCATGTGTGGTTTGTGAAAAGAACACACATGCAATGACTCTAGTGTTGGTTTTAGTATAAGAACACACATGCAATGACTCTAGTGGTTGATCCATGTGTGGTTTGTGGAAAGAGCACACATGCAATGACCACTGGTGGACCCATGTGTGGTTTGTGGAAAAGAACACACATGCAATGACTCTAGTGGTTGATCCATGTTTGTTTGTCGAAATAACACACATGCAATGACTCTAGTGGTTGATCCATATGTGGTTTGTGAAAAGAACACACATGCAATGACTCTAGTGTTGGTTTTAGTATAAGAACACACATGCAATGACTCTAGTGGTTGATCCATTCGTGGTTTGTGGAAATAACACACATGCAATGACTAGTGGTTGATCCATATGTGGTTTGTGGAAAGAACACACATGCAATGACCACTGGTGGATGCATGCGTGGTTTGTGGAAAAGAACACACATGCAATGACTCTAGTGCTGGTTTGTGGTTTTAGTATAATAACAAACATGCAATGACTCTAGTGGTTGATCGATGTGTGGTTTGTGGAAGAACACACATGCAATGACTAGTGGTTGATCCATCTATGGTTTGTGCAAAGAACACACATGCAATGACTCTAGTGGTTGATCCATGTTTGTTTGTGGAAATAACACACATGCAATGACTCTAGTGGTTGATCCATGTGTGGTTTGTGAAAAGAACACACATGCAATGACCCTGGTTGATCCATGTGTGGTTTTTGGAAATAACACACATGCAATGACTCTAGTGGTTGATCCATGTGTGGTTTGTGGAAAGAACACACATGCAATGACCACTGGTGGATCCATGTGTGGTTTGTGGAAAAGAACACACATGCAATGACTCTAGTGGTTCATCCATGTTTGTTTGTGGAAATAACACACATGCAATGACTCTAGTGGTTGATCCATGTGTGGTTTGTGAAAAGAACACACATGCAATGACTCTAGTGTTGGTTTTAGTATAAGAACACACATGCAATGACTCTAGTGGTTGATGCATGTGTGGTTTGTGGAAAGAACACACATGCAATGACCACTGGTGGATCCATGTTTTGTTTGTGGAAAAGAACACACATGCAACGACTCTAGTGGTTGACCCATGTTTGTTTGTGGAAATAACACACATGCAATGACTCTAGTGGTTGATCCATGTGTGGTTTGTGAAAAGAACACACATTCAATGACCCTGGTTGGTCCATGTGTGGTTTTTGGAAATAACACACATGCAATGACTCTAGTGGTTGATCCATGTGTGGTTTGTGGAAAGAACACACATGCAATGACCACTGGTGGATCCATGTGTGGTTTTTGGAAAAGAACACACATGCAATGACTCTAGTGGTTGATCCATGTTTGTTTGTGGAAATAACACACATGCAATGACTCTAGTGGTCGATCCATGTGTGGTTTGTGGAAAGAACACGCATGGAGTGACCACTGGTGGATCCATGTTGGTTTTAGTGTAAGAACACACATGCAATGACTCTAGTACTGGTTTGTGGTTTTAGTATAAGAACACACATGCAATGACTCTAGTGGTTGATCCATGTGTGGTTTGTGGAAATAACACACATGCAATGACCACTGGTGGATCGATGTGTGGTTTGTGGAAGGAAAACACATGCAATGACTCTAGGGGTTGATCCATGTGTGGTTTGTGGAAAAAACATACATGCAATGACCACTGGTGGATCCATGTGTGGTTTGTGGAAAAGAACACACGTGCAATGAATCTAGTGGTTGATCCATGTTTGTTTGTGGAAATAATACACATGCAATGACTCTAGTGGTTGATCCATGTTTGGTTTGTGAAAAGAACACACATGCAATGACTCTGGTTGATCCATGTGTGGTTTGTGGAAATAACACACATGCAATGACTCTAGTGGTTGATCCATGTGTGGTTTGTGGAAAGAACACACATGCAATGACCACTGGTGGACCCATGTGTGGTTTGTGGAAAAGAACACACATGCAATGACTCTAGTGGTTGATCCAAGTTTGTTTGTCGAAATAACACACATGCAATGACTCTAGTGGTTGATCCATGTGTGGTTTGTGAAAAGAACACACATGCAATGACTCTAGTGTTGGTTTTAGTATAAGAACACACATGTAATGACTCTAGTGGTTGATCCATGTGTGGTTTGTGGAAATAACACACATGCAATGACTAGTGGTTGATCCATATGTGGTTTGTGGAAAGAACACACATGCAATGACCACTGGTGGATGCATGTGTGGTTTGTGGAAAAGAACACACGTGCAATGACTCTAGTGCTGGTTTGTGGTTTTAGTATAAGAACAAACATGCAATGACTATAGTGGTTGATCCATGTGTGGTTTGTGGAAAGAACACACATGCAATGACTAGTGGTTGATCCATATGTGGTTTGTGGAAAGAACACACATGCAATGACTCTAGTGGTTGATCCATGTTTGTTTGTGGAAATAACACACATGCAATGACTCTACTGGTTGATCCATATGTGGTTTGTGGAAAGAACACGCATGCAATGACCACTGGTGGATCCATGTTGGTTTTAGTGTAAGAACACACATGCAATGACTCTAGTGGTTGATCACTGTGTGGTTTGTGGAAAGAACACACATGCAATGACCACTGGTGGATCCATGTGTGGTTTGTGGAAAAGAACACACATGAAATGACTCTAGTGGTTGATCCATGTTTGTTTGTGGAAATAACACACATGCAATGACTCTAGTGGTTGATCCATGTGTGGTTTGTAGAAAGAACACACATGCAATGACCACTGGTGGACCCATGTGTGGTTTGTGGAAAAGAACACACATGCAATGACTCTAGTGGTTGATCCAAGTTTGTTTGTCGAAATAACACACATGCAATGACTCTAGTGGTTGATCCATGTGTGGTTTGTGAAAAGAACACACATGCAATGACTCTAGTGTTGGTTTTAGTATAAGAACACACATGCAATGACTCTAGTGGTTGATCCATGTGTGGTTTGTGGAAATAACACACATGCAATGACTAGTGGTTGATCCATATGTGGTTTGTGGAAAGAACACAGATGCAATGACCACTGGTGGATGCATGTGTGGTTTGTGGAAAAGAACACACGTGCAATGACTCTAGTGCTGGTTTGTGGTTTTAGTATAAGAACAAACATGCAATGACTATAGTGGTTGATCCATGTGTGGTTTGTGGAAAGAACACACATGCAATGACTAGTGGTTGATCCATATGTGGTTTGTGGAAAGAACACACATGCAATGACTCTAGTGGTTGATCCATGTTTGTTTGTGGAAATAACACACATGCAATGACTCTACTGGTTGATCCATATGTGGTTTGTGGAAAGAACACGCATGCAATGACCACTGGTGGATCCATGTTGGTTTTAGTGTAAGAACACACATGCAATGACTCTAGTGGTTGATCACTGTGTGGTTTGTGGAAAGAACACACATGCAATGACCACTGGTGGATCCATGTGTGTGTGGTTTGTGGAAAAGAACACACATGAAATGACTCTAGTGGTTGATCCATGTTTGTTTGTGGAAATAACACACATGCAATGACTCTAGTGGTTGATCCATGTGTGGTTTGTGGAAAGAACACACATGCAATGACCACTGGTGGACCCATGTGTGGTTTGTGGAAAAGACACACATGCAATGACTCTAGTGGTTGATCCATGTGTGGTTTGTGGAAATAACACACATGCAATGACTCTAGTGGTTGATGCATGTGTGGTTTGTGGAAAGAACACACATGCAATGACCACTGGTGGATCCATGTGTGGTTTGTGGAAAAGAACACACATGCAATGACTCTAGTGGTTGACCCATGTTTGTTTGTGGAAATATTACACATGCAATGACTCTAGTGGTTCATCCATGTGTGGTTTGTGGAAAGAACACGCATGCAATGACCACTGGTGGATCCAAGTTGGTTTTAGTGTAAGAACACACATGCAATGACTCTAGTACTGGTTTGTGGTTTTAGTATAAGAACACACATGCAATGACACTAGTGGTTGATCCATGTGTGGTTTGTGGAAATAACACACATGCAATGACCACTGGTGGATCCATGTGTGGTTTGTGGAAAGAACACACATGCAATGACTCTAGGGGTTGATCCATGTGCGATTTGTGGAAAGAACACACATGCAATGACCACGGGTGGATCCATGTGTGGTTTGTGGAAAAGAACACACATGCAATGAATCTAGTGGTTGATCCATGTTTGTTTGTGGAAATAACACACATGCAATGACTCTAGTGGTTGATCCATGTGTGGTTTGTGAAAAGAACACACATGCAATGACTCTGGTTGATCCATGTGTGGTTTGTGGAAATAACACACATGCAATGACTCTAGTGGTTGATCCATGTGTGGTTTGTGGAAGGAACACACATGCAATGACCACTGGTGGACCCATTTCTGGTTTGTGGAAAAGAACACACATGCAATGACTCTAGTGGTTGATCCATGTTTGTTTGTGGAAATAACACACATGCAATGACTCTACTGGTTGATCCATGTGTGGTTTGTGAAAAGAACACACATGCAATGACTCTAGTGTTGGTTTTAGTATAAGAACACACATGCAATGACTCTAGTGGTTGATCCATGTGTGGTTTGTGGAAAGAACACACATGCAATGACCACTGGTGGACCCATGTGTGGTTTGTGGAAAAGAACACACATGCAATGACTCTAGTGGTTGATCCATGTTTGTTTGTCGAAATAACACACATGCAATGACTCTAGTGGTTGATCCATGTGTGGTTTGTGAAAAGAACACACATGCAATGACTCTAGTGTTGGTTTTAGTATAAGAACACACATGCAATGACTCTAGTGGTTGATCCATGTGTGGTTTGTGGAAATAACACACATGCAATGACTAGTGGTTGATCCATATGTGGTTTGTGGAAAGAACACACATACAATGACCACTGGTGGATGCATGCGTGGTTTGTGGAAAAGAACACACATGCAATGACTCTAGTGCTGGTTTGTGGTTTTAGTATAAGAACAAACATGCAATGACTCTAGTGGTTGATCGATGTGTGTTTTGTGGAAGAACACACATGCAATGACTAGTGGTTGATCCATCTATGGTTTGTGGAAAGAACACACATGCAATGACTCTAGTGGTTGATCCATGTTTGTTTGTGGAAATAACACACATGCAATGACTCTAGTGGTTGATCCATGTGTGGTTTGTGAAAAGAACACACATGCAATGACCCTGGTTGATCCATGTGTGGTTTTTGGAAATAACACACATGCAATGACTCTAGTGGTTGATCCATGTGTGGTTTGTGGAAAGAACACACATGCAATGACCACTGGTGGATCCATGTGTGGTTTGTGGAAAAGAACACACATGCAATGACTCTAGTGGTTCATCCATGTTTGTTTATGGAAATAACACAGATGCAATAACTCTAGTGGTTGGTCCATGTGTGGTTTGTGAAAAGAACACACATGCAATGACTCTAGTGTTGGTTTTAGTATAAGAACACACATGCAATGACTCTAGTGGTTGATGCATGTGTGGTTTGTGGAAAGAACACACATGCAATGACCACTGGAGGATCCATGTGTGGTTTGTGGAAAAGAACACACATGCAACGACTCTAGTGGTTGACCCATGTTTGTTTGTGGAAATAACACACATGCAATGACTCTAGTGGTTGATCCATGTGTGGTTTGTGGAAAGAACACGCATGCAATGACCACTGGTGGATCCAAGTTGGTTTTAGTGTAAGAACACACATGCAATGACTCTAGTACTGGTTTGTGGTTTTAGTATAAGAACACACATGCAATGACTCTAGTGGTTGATCCATGTGTGGTTTGTGGAAATAACACACATGCAATGACCACTGGTGGATCCATGTGTGGTTTGTGGAAAGAACACACATGCAATGACTCTAGGGGTTGATCCATGTGCGGTTTGTGGAAAGAACACACATGCAATGACCACTGGTGGATCCATGTGTGGTTTGTGGAAAAGAACACACATGCAATGAATCTAGTGGTTGATCCATGTTTGTTTGTGGAAATAACACACATGCAATGACTCTAGTGGTTGATCCATGTGTGGTTTGTGAAAAGAACACACATGCAATGACTCTGGTTGATCCATGTGTGGTTTGTGGAAATAACACACATGCAATGACTCTAGTGGTTGATCCATGTGTGGTTTGTGGAAAGAACACACATGCAATGACCACTGGTGGACCCATTTGTGGTTTGTGGAAAAGAACACAGATGCAATGACTCTAGTGGTTGATCCATGTTTGTTTGTGGAAATAACACACATGCAATGACTCTACTGGTTGATCCATGTGTGGTTTGTGAAAAGAACACACATGCAATGACTCTAGTGTTGGTTTTAGTATAAGAACACACATGCAATGACTCTAGTGGTTGATCCATGTGTGGTTTGTGGAAAGAACACACATGCAATGACCACTGGTGGACCCATGTGTGGTTTGTGGAAAAGAACACACATGCAATGACTCTAGTGGTTGATCCATGTTTGTTTGTCGAAATAACACACATGCAATGACTCTAGTGGTTGATCCATGTGTGGTTTGTGAAAAGAACACACATGCAATGACTCTAGTGTTGGTTTTAGTATAAGAACACACATGCAATGACTCTAGTGGTTGATCCATGTGTGGTTTGTGGAAATAACACACATGCAATGACTAGTGGTTGATCCATATGTGGTTTGTGGAAAGAACACACATGCAATGACCACTGGTGGATGCATGCGTGGTTTGTGGAAAAGAACACACATGCAATGACTCTAGTGCTGGTTTGTGGTTTTAGTATAAGAACAAACATGCAATGACTCTAGTGGTTGATCGATGTGTGGTTTGTGGAAGAACACACATGCAATGACTAGTGGTTGATCCATCTATGGTTTGTGGAAAGAGCACACATGCAATGACTCTAGTGGTTGACCCATGTTTGTTTGTGGAAATAACACACATGCAATGACTGTAGTGGTTGATCCGTGTGTGGTTTGTGAAAAGAACACACATGCAATGACCCTGGTTGATCCATGTGTGGTTTTTGGAAATAACACACATGCAATGACTCTAGTGGTTGATCCATGTGTGGTTTGTGGAAAGAACACACATGCAATGACCACTAGTGGATCCGTGTGTGGTTTGTGGAAAAGAACACACATGCAATGACTCTAGTGGTTCATCCATGTTTGTTTGTGGAAATAACACACATGCAATGACTCTAGTGGTTGATCCATGTGTGGTTTGTGAAAAGAACACACATGCAATGACTCTAGTGTTGGTTTTAGTATAAGAACACACATGCAATGACTCTAGTGGTTGATCCATGTGTGGTTTGTGGAAAGAACACACATGCAATGACCACTGGTGGACCCATGTGTGGTTTGTGGAAAAGAACACACATGCAACGACTCTAGTGGTTGACCCATGTTTGTTTGTGGAAATAACACACATGCAATGACTCTAGTGGTTGATCCATGTGTGGTTTGTGGAAAGAACACGCGTGCAATGACCACTGGTGGATCCATGTTGGTTTTAGCGTAAGAACACAGATGCAATGACTCTAGTACTGGTTTGTGGTTTTAGTATAAGAACACACATGCAATGACTCTAGTGGTTGGTCCATGTGTGGTTTATGGAAATAACACACATGCAATGACCACTGGTGGATCCATGTGTGGTTTGTGGAAAGAACACACATGCAATGACTCTAGGGGTTGATCCATGTGTGGTTTGTGGAAAGAACACACATGCAATGACCACTGGTGGATCCATGTGTGGTTTGTGGAAAAGAACACACATGCAATGAATCTAGTGGTTGATCCATGTTTGTTTGTGGAAATAACACACATGCAATGACTCTAGTGGTTGATCCATGTGTGGTTTGTGAAAAGAACACACATGCAATGACTCTGGTTGATCCATGTGTGGTTTGTGGAAATAACACACATGCAATGACTCTAGTGGTTGATCCATGTGTGGTTTGTGGAAAGAACACACATGCAATGACCACTGGTGGACCCATGTGTGGTTTGTGGAAAAGAACACACATGCAATGACTCTAGTGGTTGATCCATGTTTGTTTGTGGAAATAACACACATGCAATGACTCTAGTGGTTGATCCATGTGTGGTTTGTGAAAAGAACACACATGCAATGCCTCTAGTATTAGTTTTAGTATAAGAACACACATGCAATGAATCTAGTGGTTGATCCATGTGTGATTTGTGGAAAGAACACACATGCAATGACCACTGGTGGACCCATGTGTGGTCTGTGGAAAAGTACACACATGCAATGACTCTAGTGGTTGATCCATGTTTGTTTGTCGAAATAACACACATGCAATGACTCTAGTGGTTGATCCATGTGTGGTTTGTGAAAATAACACACATGCAATGACTCTAGTGTTGGTTTTAGTATAAGAATACACATGCAATGACTCTAGTGGTTGATCCATGTGTGGTTTGTGGAAAGAACACACATGCAATGACCACCGGTGGACCCATGTGTGGTTTGTGGAAAAGAACACACATGCAATGACTCTAGTGGTTGATCCATGTGTGGTTTGTGGAAATAACACACATGCAATGACTAGTGGTTGATCCATATGTGGTTTGTGGAAAGAACACACATGCAATGACCACTGGTGGATGCATGTGTGGTTTGTGGAAAAGAACACACATGCAATGACCACTGGTGGATCCATGTGTGGTTTGTGGAAAAGAACACACATGCAATGACTCAAGTGGTTGATCCATGTTTGTTTGTGGAAATAACACACATGCAATGACTCTAGTGGTTGATCCATGTGTGGTTTGTGAAAAGAACACACATGCAATGACTCTAGTGTTGGTTTTAGTATAAGAAGAAAAATGCAATGACTCTAGTGGTTGATCCATGTGTGGTTTGTGGAAATAACACACATGCAATGACTCTAGTGGTTGATCCATGTGTGGTTTGTGGAAAGAACACACATGCAATGACCACTGGTGGATCCATGTGTGGTTTGTGGAAAAGAACACACATGCAATGACTCTAGTGGTTGATCCATGTGTGGTTTGTGGAAATAACACACAGGCAATGACTCTAGTGGTTGATCCATGTTTGTTTGTGGAAATAACACACATGCAATGACTCTAGTGGTTGATCCATGTGTGGTTTGTGGAAAGAACACACATGCAATGACCACTAGTGGATCCGTGTGTGGTTTGTGGAAAAGAACACACATGCAATGACTCTAGTGGTTCATCCATGTTTGTTTGTGGAAATAACACACATGCAATGACTCTAGTGGTTGATCCATGTGTGGTTTGTGAAAAGAACACACATGCAATGACTCTAGTGTTGGTTTTAGTATAAGAACACACATGCAATGACTCTAGTGGTTGATCCATGTGTGGTTTGTGGAAAGAACACACATGCAATGACCACTGGTGGACCCATGTGTGGTTTGTGGAAAAGAACACACATGCAACGACTCTAGTGGTTGACCCATGTTTGTTTGTGGAAATAACACACATGCAATGACTCTAGTGGTTGATCCATGTGTGGTTTCTGGAAAGAACACGCGTGCAATGACCACTGGTGGATCCATGTTGGTTTTAGCGTAAGAACACAGATGCAATGACTCTAGTACTGGTTTGTGGTTTTAGTATAAGAACACACATGCAATGACTCTAGTGGTTGGTCCATGTGTGGTTTATGGAAATAACACACATGCAATGACCACTGGTGGATCCATGTGTGGTTTGTGGAAAGAACACACATGCAATGACTCTAGGGGTTGATCCATGTGTGGTTTGTGGAAAGAACACACATGCAATGACCACTGGTGGATCCATGTGTGGTTTGTGGAAAAGAACACACATGCAATGAATCTAGTGGTTGATCCATGTTTGTTTGTGGAAATAACACACATGCAATGACTCTAGTGGTTGATCCATGTGTGGTTTGTGAAAAGAACACACATGCAATGACTCTGGTTGATCCATGTGTGGTTTGTGGAAATAACACACATGCAATGACTCTAGTGGTTGATCCATGTGTGGTTTGTGGAAAGAACACACATGCAATGACCACTGGTGGACCCATGTGTGGTTTGTGGAAAAGAACACATATGCAATGACTCTAGTGGTTGATCCATGTTTGTTTGTGGAAATAACACACATGCAATGACTCTAGTGGTTGATCCATGTGTGGTTTGTGAAAAGAACACACATGCAATGACTCTAGTATTAGTTTTAGTATAAGAACACACATGCAATGAATCTAGTGGTTGATCCATGTGTGATTTGTGGAAAGAACACACATGCAATGACCACTGGTGGACCCATGTGTGGTTTGTGGAAAAGTACACACATGCAATGACTCTAGTGGTTGATCCATGTTTGTTTGTCGAAATAACACACATGCAATGACTCTAGTGGTTGATCCATGTGTGGTTTGTGAAAATAACACACATGCAATGACTCTAGTGTTGGTTTTAGTATAAGAACACACATGCAATGACTCTAGTGGTTGATCCATGTGTGGTTTGTGGAAATAACACACATGCAATGACTAGTGGTTGATCCATATGTGGTTTGTGGAAAGAACACACATGCAATGACCACTGGTGGATGCATGTGTGGTTTGTGGAAAAGAACACACATGCAATGACCACTGGTGGATCCATGTGTGGTTTGTGGAAAAGAACACACATGCAATGACTCAAGTGGTTGATCCATGTTTGTTTGTGGAAATAACACACATGCAATGACTCTAGTGGTTGATCCATGTGTGGTTTGTGAAAAGAACACACATGCAATGACTCTAGTGTTGGTTTTAGTATAAGAAGAAAAATGCAATGACTCTAGTGGTTGATCCATGTGTGGTTTGTGGAAATAACACACATGCAATGACTCTAGTGGTTGATCCATGTGTGGTTTGTGGAAAGAACACACATGCAATGACCACTGGTGGATCCATGTGTGGTTTGTGGAAAAGAACACACATGCAATGACTCTAGTGGTTGATCCATGTGTGGTTTGTGGAAATAACACACAGGCAATGACTCTAGTGGTTGATCCATGTTTGTTTGTGGAAATAACACACATGCAATGACTCTAGTGGTTGATCCATGTGTGGTTTGTGAAAAGAACACACATGCAATGACCCTGGTTGATCCATGTGTGGTTTTTGGAAATAACACACATGAAATGACTCTAGTGGTTGATCCATGTGTGGTTTGTGGAAAGAACACACATGCAATGACCACTGGTGGATCCATGTGTGGTTTTTGGAAAAGAACACACATGCAATGACTCTAGTGGTTGATCCATGTTTGTTTGTGGAAATAACACACATGCAATGACTCTAGTGGTCGATCCATGTGTGGTTTGTGGAAATAACACACATGCAATGACTCTAGTGGTTGATCCATGTGTGGTTTGTGGAAAGAACACACATGCAATGACCACTGGTGGATCCGTGTGTGGTTTGTGGAAAAGAACACACATGCAATGACTCTAGTGGTTCATCCATGTTTGTTTGTGGAAATAACACACATGCAATGACTCTAATGGTTGATCCATGTGTGGTTTGTGAAAAGAACACACATGCAATGACTCTAGTGTTGGTTTTAGTATAAGAACACACATGCAATGACTCTAGTGGTTGATCCATGTGTGGTTTGTGGAAAGAACACACATGCAATGACCACTGGTGGACCCATGTGTGGTTTGTGGAAAAGAACACACATGCAACGACTCTAGTGGTTGACCCATGTTTGTTTGTGGAAATAACACACATGCAATTACTCTAGTGGTTGATCCATGTGTGGTTTGTGGAAAGAACACGCGTGCAATGACCACTGGTGGATCCATGTTGGTTTTAGTGTAAGAACACAGATGCAATGACTCTAGTACTGGTTTGTGGTTTTAGTATAAGAAGACACATGCAATGAATCTAGTGGTTGATCCATGTGTGGTTTATGGAAATAACACACATGCAATGACCACTGGTGGATCGATGTGTGGTTTGTGGAAAGAACACACATGCAATGACTCTAGGGGTTGATCCATGTGTGGTTTGTGGAAAGAACACACATGCAATGACCACTGGTGGATCCATGTGTGGTTTGTGGAAAAGAACACACATGCAATGAATCTAGTGGTTGATCCATGTTTGTTTGTGGAAATAACACACATGCAATGACTCTAGTGGTTGATCCATGTGTGGTTTGTGAAAAGAACACACATGCAATGACTCTGGTTGATCCATGTGTGGTTTGTGGAAATAACACACATGCAATGACTCTAGTGGTTGATCCATGTGTGGTTTGTGGAAAGAACACACATGCAATGACCACTGGTGGACCCATGTGTGGTTTGTGGAAAAGAACACACATGCAATGACTCTAGTGGTTGATCCATGTTTTTTTGTGGAAATAACACACATGCAATGACTCTCGTGGTTGATCCATGTGTGGTTTGTGAAAAGAACACACATGCAATGACTCTAGTATTAGTTTTAGTATAAGAACACACATGCAATGAATCTAGTGGTTGATCCATGTGTGATTTGTGGAAAGAACACACATGCAATGACCACTGGTGGACCCATGTGTGGTTTGTGGAAAAGTACACACATGCAATGACTCTAGTGGTTGATCCATGTTTGTTTGTCGAAATAACACACATGTAATGACTCTAGTGGTTGATCCATGTGTGGTTTGTGAAAATAACACACATGCAATGACTCTAGTGTTGGTTTTAGTATAAGAATACACATGCAATGACTCTAGTGGTTGATCCATGTGTGGTTTGTGGAAAGAACACACATGCAATGACCACTGGTGGACCCATGTGTGGTTTGTGGAAAAGAACACACATGCAATGACTCTAGTGGTTGATCCATGTTTGTTTGTCGAAATAACACACATGCAATGACTCTAGTGGTTGATCCATGTGTGGTTTGTGAAAAGAACACACATGCAATGACTCTAGTGTTGGTTTTAGTATAAGAACACACATGCAATGACTCTAGTGGTTGATCCATGTGTGGTTTGTGGAAATAACACACATGCAATGACTAGTGGTTGATCCATATGTGGTTTGTGGAAAGAACACACATCCAATGACCACTGGTGGATGCATGTGTGGTTTGTGGAAAAGAACACACATGCAATGACCACTGGTGGATCCATGTGTGGTTTGTGGAAAAGAACACACATGCAATGACTCAAGTGGTTGATCCATGTTTGTTTGTGGAAATAACACACATGCAATGACTCTAGTGGTTGATCCATGTGTGGTTTGTGAAAAGAACACACATGCAATGACTCTAGTGTTGGTTTTAGTATAAGAAGAAAAATGCAATGACTCTAGTGGTTGATCCATGTGTGGTTTGTGGAAAAGAACACACATGCAATGACTCTAGTGGTTGATCCATGTGTGGTTTGTGGAAATAACACACATGCAATGACTCTAGTGGTTGATCCATGTTTGTTTGTGGAAATAACACACATGCAATGACTCTAGTGGTTGATCCATGTGTGGTTTGTGAAAAGAACACACATGCAATGACCCTGGTTGATCCATGTGTGGTTTTTGGAAATAACACACATGCAATGACTCTAGTGGTTGATCCATGTGTGGTTTGTGGAAAGAACACACATGCAATGACCACTGGTGGATCCATGTGTGGTTTTTGGAAAAGAACACACATGCAATGACTCTAGTGGTTGATCCATGTTTGTTTGTGGAAATAACACACATGCAATGACTCTAGTGGTTGATCCATGTGTGGTTTGTGGAAAGAACACGCATGCAATGACCACTGGTGGATCCATGTTGGTTTTAGTGTAAGAACACACATGCAATGACTCTAGTACTGGTTTGTGGTTTTAGTATAAGAACACACATGCAATGACTCTAGTGGTTGATCCATGTGTGGTTTGTGGAAATAACACACATGCAATGACCACTGGCGGATCCATGTGTGGTTTGTGGAAGGAACACACATGCGATGACTCTAGGGGTTGATCCATGTGTGGTTTGTGGAAAGAACATACATGCAATGACCACTGGTGGATCCATGTGTGGTTAGTGGAAAAGAACACACGTGCAATGAATCTAGTGGTTGATCCATGTTTGTTTGTGGAAATAATACACATGCAATGACTCTAGTGGTTGATCCATGTTTGGTTTGTGAAAAGAACACACATGCAATGACTCTGGTTGATCCATGTGTCGTTTGTGGAAATAACACACATGGAATGACTCTAGTGGTTGATCCATGTGTGGTTTGTGGAAAGAACACACATGCAATGACCACTGGTGGACCCATGTGTGGTTTGTGGAAAAGAACACACATGCAATGACTCTAGTGGTTGATCCAAGTTTGTTTGTCGAAATAACACACATGCAATGACTCTAGTGGTTGATCCATGTGTGGTTTGTGAAAAGAACACACATGCAATGACTCTAGTGTTGGTTTTAGTATAAGAACACACATGCAATGACTCTAGTGGTTGATCCATGTGTGGTTTGTGGAAATAACACACATGCAATGACTAGTGGTTGATCCATATGTGGTTTGTGGAAAGAACACACATGCAATGACCACTGGTGGATGCATGTGTGGTTTGTTGAAAAGAACACACGTGCAATGACTCTAGTGCTGGTTTGTGGTTTTAGTATAAGAACAAACATGCAATGACTATAGTGGTTGATCCATGTGTGGTTTGTGGAAAGAACACACATGCAATGACTAGTGGTTGATCCATATGTGGTTTGTGGAAAGAACACACATGCAATGACTCTAGTGGTTGATCCATGTTTGTTTGTGGAAATAACACACATGCAATGACTCTAGTGGTTTATCCATATGTGGTTTATGGAAAGGACACGCATGCAATGACCACTGGTGGATCCATGTTGGTTTTAGTGTAAGAACACACATGCAATGACTCTAGTGGTTGATCACTGTGTGGTTTGTGGAAAGAACACACATGCAATGACCACTGGTGGATCCATGTGTGGTTTGTGGAAAAGAACACACATGAAATGACTCTAGTGGTTGATCCATGTTTGTTTGGGGAAATAACACACATGCAATGACTCTAGTGGTTGATCCATGTGTGGTTTGTGTAAAGAACACACATGCAATGACCACTGGTGGACCCATGTGTGGTTTGTGGAAAAGAACACACATGCAATGACTCTAGTGGTTGATCCATGTGTGGTTTGTGGAAATAACACACATGCAATGACTCTAGTGGTGATGCATGTGTGGTTTGTGGAAAGAACACACATGCAATGACCACTGGTGGATCCATGTGTGGTTTGTGGAAAAGAACACACATGCAATGACTCTAGTGGTTGACCCATGTTTGTTTGTGGAAATAACACACATGCAATGACTCTAGTGGTTCATCCATGTGTGGTTTGTGGAAAGAACACGCATGCAATGACCACTGGTGGATCCAAGTTGGTTTTAGTGTAAGAACACACATGCAATGACTCTAGTACTGGTTTGTGGTTTTAGTATAAGAACACACATGCAATGACTCTAGTGGTTAATCCATGTGTGGTTTGTGGAAATAACACACATGCAATGACCACTGGTGGATCCATGTGTGGTTTGTGGAAAGAACACACATGCAATGACTCTAGGGGTTGATCCATGTGCGGTTTGTGGAAAGAACACACATGCAATGACCACTGGTGGATCCATGTGTGGTTTGTGGAAAAGAACACACATGCAATGAATCTAGTGGTTGATCCATGTTTGTTTGTGGAAATAACACACATGCAATGACTCTAGTGGTTGATCCATGTGTGGTTTGTGAAAAGAACACACATGCAATGACTCTGGTTGATCCATGTGTGGTTTGTGGAAATAACACACATGCAATGACTCTAGTGGTTGATCCATGTGTGGTTAGTGGAAAGAACACACATGCAATGACCACTGGTGGACCCATTTGTGGTTTGTGGAAAAGAACACACATGCAATGACTCTCGTGGTAGATCCATGTTTGTTTGTGGAAATAACACACATGCAATGACTCTACTGGTTGATCCATGTGTGGTTTGTGAAAAGAACACACATGCAATGACTCTAGTGTTGGTTTTAGTATAAGAAAACACATGCAATGACTCTAGTGGTTGATCCATGTGTGGTTTGTGGAAAGAACACACATGCAATGACCACTGGTGGACCCATGTGTGGTTTGTGGAAAAGAACACACATGCAATGACTCTAGTGGTTGATCCATGTTTGTTTGTCGAAATAAGACACATGCAATGACTCTAGTGGTTGATCCATGTGTGGTTTGTGAAAAGAACACACATGCAATGACTCTAGTGTTGGTTTTAGTATAAGAACACACATGCAATGACTCTAGTGGTTGATCCATGTGTGGTTTGTGGAAATAACACACATGCAATGACTAGTGGTTGATCCATATGTGGTTTGTGGAAAGAACACACATGCAATGACCACTGGTGGATGCATGTGTGGTTTGTGGAAAAGAACACACATGCAATGACCACTGGTGGATCCATGTGTGGTTTGTGGAAAAGAACACACATGCAATGACTCAAGTGGTTGATCCATGTTTGTTTGTGGAAATAACACACATGCAATGACTCTAGTGGTTGATCCATGTGTGGTTTGTGAAAAGAACACACATGCAATGACTCTAGTGTTGGTTTTAGTATAAGAATACAAATGCAATGACTCTAGTGGTTGATCCATGTGTGGTTTGTGGAAAAGAACACACATGCAATGACTCTAGTGGTTGATCCATGTGTGGTTTGTGGAAATAACACACATGCAATGACTAGTGGTTGATCCATATGTGGTTTGTGGAAAGAACACACATGCAATGACCACTGGTGGATGCATGTGTGGTTTGTTGAAAAGAACACACGTGCAATGACTCTAGTGCTGGTTTGTGGTTTTAGTATAAGAACAAACATGCAATGACTATAGTGGTTGATCCATGTGTGGTTTGTGGAAAGAACACACATGCAATGACTAGTGGTTGATCCATATGTGGTTTGTGGAAAGAACACACATGCAATGACTCTAGTGGTTGATCCATGTTTGTTTGTGGAAATAACACACATGCAATGACTCTAGTGGTTTATCCATATGTGGTTTATGGAAAGGACACGCATGCAATGACCACTGGTGGATCCATGTTGGTTTTAGTGTAAGAACACACATGCAATGACTCTAGTGGTTGATCACTGTGTGGTTTGTGGAAAGAACACACATGCAATGACCACTGGTGGATCCATGTGTGGTTTGTGGAAAAGAACACACATGAAATGACTCTAGTGGTTGATCCATGTTTGTTTGGGGAAATAACACACATGCAATGACTCTAGTGGTTGATCCATGTGTGGTTTGTGTAAAGAACACACATGCAATGACCACTGGTGGACCCATGTGTGGTTTGTGGAAAAGAACACACATGCAATGACTCTAGTGGTTGATCCATGTGTGGTTTGTGGAAATAACACACATGCAATGACTCTAGTGGTGATGCATGTGTGGTTTGTGGAAAGAACACACATGCAATGACCACTGGTGGATCCATGTGTGGTTTGTGGAAAAGAACACACATGCAATGACTCTAGTGGTTGACCCATGTTTGTTTGTGGAAATAACACACATGCAATGACTCTAGTGGTTCATCCATGTGTGGTTTGTGGAAAGAACACGCATGCAATGACCACTGGTGGATCCAAGTTGGTTTTAGTGTAAGAACACACATGCAATGACTCTAGTACTGGTTTGTGGTTTTAGTATAAGAACACACATGCAATGACTCTAGTGGTTAATCCATGTGTGGTTTGTGGAAATAACACACATGCAATGACCACTGGTGGATCCATGTGTGGTTTGTGGAAAGAACACACATGCAATGACTCTAGGGGTTGATCCATGTGCGGTTTGTGGAAAGAACACACATGCAATGACCACTGGTGGATCCATGTGTGGTTTGTGGAAAAGAACACACATGCAATGAATCTAGTGGTTGATCCATGTTTGTTTGTGGAAATAACACACATGCAATGACTCTAGTGGTTGATCCATGTGTGGTTTGTGAAAAGAACACACATGCAATGACTCTGGTTGATCCATGTGTGGTTTGTGGAAATAACACACATGCAATGACTCTAGTGGTTGATCCATGTGTGGTTAGTGGAAAGAACACACATGCAATGACCACTGGTGGACCCATTTGTGGTTTGTGGAAAAGAACACACATGCAATGACTCTCGTGGTAGATCCATGTTTGTTTGTGGAAATAACACACATGCAATGACTCTACTGGTTGATCCATGTGTGGTTTGTGAAAAGAACACACATGCAATGACTCTAGTGTTGGTTTTAGTATAAGAAAACACATGCAATGACTCTAGTGGTTGATCCATGTGTGGTTTGTGGAAAGAACACACATGCAATGACCACTGGTGGACCCATGTGTGGTTTGTGGAAAAGAACACACATGCAATGACTCTAGTGGTTGATCCATGTTTGTTTGTCGAAATAAGACACATGCAATGACTCTAGTGGTTGATCCATGTGTGGTTTGTGAAAAGAACACACATGCAATGACTCTAGTGTTGGTTTTAGTATAAGAACACACATGCAATGACTCTAGTGGTTGATCCATGTGTGGTTTGTGGAAATAACACACATGCAATGACTAGTGGTTGATCCATATGTGGTTTGTGGAAAGAACACACATGCAATGACCACTGGTGGATGCATGTGTGGTTTGTGGAAAAGAACACACATGCAATGACCACTGGTGGATCCATGTGTGGTTTGTGGAAAAGAACACACATGCAATGACTCAAGTGGTTGATCCATGTTTGTTTGTGGAAATAACACACATGCAATGACTCTAGTGGTTGATCCATGTGTGGTTTGTGAAAAGAACACACATGCAATGACTCTAGTGTTGGTTTTAGTATAAGAATACAAATGCAATGACTCTAGTGGTTGATCCATGTGTGGTTTGTGGAAAAGAACACACATGCAATGACTCTAGTGGTTGATCCATGTGTGGTTTGTGGAAATAACACACATGCAATGACTCTAGTGGTTGATCCATGTTTGTTTGTGGAAATAACACACATGCAATGACTCTAGTGGTTGATCCATGTGTGGTTTGTGAAAAGAACACACATGCAATGACCCTGGTTGATCCATGTGTGGTTTTTGGAAATAACACACATGCAATGACTCTAGTGGTTGATCCATGTGTGGTTTGTGGAAAGAACACACATGCAATGACCACTGGTGGATCCATGTGTGGTTTTTGGAAAAGAACACACATGCAATGACTCTAGTGGTTGATCCATGTTTGTTTGTGGAAATAACACACATGCAATGACTCTAGTGGTCGATCCATGTGTGGTTTGTGGAAAGAACACACATGCAATGACCACTGGTGGATCCATGTTGGTTTTAGTGTAAGAACACACATGCAATGACTCTAGTACTGGTTTGTGGTTTTAGTATAAGAACACACATGCAATGACTCTAGTGGTTGATCCATGTGTGGTTTGTGGAAATAACACACATGCAATGACCACTGGCGGATCCATGTGTGGTTTGTGGAAGGAACACACATGCGATGACTCTAGGGGTTGATCCATGTGTGGTTTGAGGAAAGAACATACATGCAATGACCACTGGTGGATCCATGTGTGGTTAGTGGAAAAGAACACACGTGCAATGAATCTAGTGGTTGATCCATGTTTGTTTGTGGAAATAATACACATGCAATGACTCTAGTGGTTGATCCATGTTTGGTTTGTGAAAAGAACACACATGCAATGACTCTGGTTGATCCATGTGTGGTTTGTGGAAATAACACACATGCAATGACTCTAGTGGTTGATCCATGTGTGGTTTGTGGAAAGAACACACATGCAATGACCACTGGTGGACCCATGTGTGGTTTGTGGAAAAGAACACACATGCAATGACTCTAGTGGTTGATCCAAGTTTGTTTGTCGAAATAACACACATGCAATGACTCTAGTGGTTGATCCATGTGTGGTTTGTGAAAAGAACACACATGCAATGACTCTAGTGTTGGTTTTAGTATAAGAACACACATGCAATGACTCTAGTGGTTGATCCATGTGTGGTTTGTGGAAATAACACACATGCAATGACTAGTGGTTGATCCATATGTGGTTTGTGGAAAGAACACACATGCAATGACCACTGGTGGATGCATGTGTGGTTTGTTGAAAAGAACACACGTGCAATGACTCTAGTGCTGGTTTGTGGTTTTAGTATAAGAACAAACATGCAATGACTATAGTGGTTGATCCATGTGTGGTTTGTGGAAAGAACACACATGCAATGACTAGTGGTTGATCCATATGTGGTTTGTGGAAAGAACACACATGCAATGACTCTAGTGGTTGATCCATGTTTGTTTGTGGAAATAACACACATGCAATGACTCTAGTGGTTGATCCATATGTGGTTTGTGGAAAGAACACGCATGCAATGACCACTGGTGGATCCATGTTGGTTTTAGTGTAAGAACACACATGCAATGACTCTAGTGGTTGATCACTGTGTGGTTTGTGGAAAGAACACACATGCAATGACCACTGGTGGATCCATGTGTGGTTTGTGGAAAAGAACACACATGAAATGACTCTAGTGGTTGATCCATGTTTGTTTGGGGAAATAACACACATGCAATGACTCTAGTGGTTGATCCATGTGTGGTTTGTGGAAAGAACACACATGCAATGACCACTGGTGGACCCATGTGTGGTTTGTGGAAAAGAACACACATGCAATGACTCTAGTGGTTGATCCATGTGTGGTTTGTGGAAATAACACACATGCAATGACTCTAGTGGTGATGCATGTGTGGTTTGTGGAAAGAACACACATGCAATGACCACTGGTGGATCCATGTGTGGTTTGTGGAAAAGAACACACATGCAATGACTCTAGTGGTTGACCCATGTTTGTTTGTGGAAATAACACACATGCAATGACTCTAGTGGTTCATCCATGTGTGGTTTGTGGAAAGAACACGCATGCAATGACCACTGGTGGATCCAAGTTGGTTTTAGTGTAAGAACACACATGCAATGACTCTAGTACTGGTTTGTGGTTTTAGTATAAGAACACACATGCAATGACTCTAGTGGTTGATCCATGTGTGGTTTGTGGAAATAACACACATGCAATGACCACTGGTAGATCCATGTGTGGTTTGTGGAAAGAACACACATGCAATGACTCTAGGGGTTGATCCATGTGCGGTTTGTGGAAAGAACACACATGCAATGACCACTGGTGGATCCATGTGTGGTTTGTGGAAATGAACACACATGCAATGAATCTAGTGGTTGATCCATGTTTGTTTGTGGAAATAACACACATGCAATGACTCTAGTGGTTGATCCATGTGTGGTTTGTGAAAAGAACACACATGCAATGACTCTGGTTGATCCATGTGTGGTTTGTGGAAATAACACACATGCAATGACTCTAGTGGTTGATCCATGTGTGGTTAGTGGAAATAACACACATGCAATGACCACTGGTGGACCCATTTGTGGTTTGTGGAAAAGAACACACATGCAATGACTCTCGTGGTTGATCCATGTTTGTTTGTGGAAATAACACACATGCAATGACTCTACTGGTTGATCCATGTGTGGTTTGTGAAAAGAACACACATGCAATGACTCTAGTGTTGGTTTTAGTATAAGAACACACATGCAATGACTCTAGTGGTTGATCCATGTGTGGTTTATGGAAAGAACACACATGCAATGACCACTGGTGGACCCATGTGTGGTTTGTGGAAAAGAACACACATGCAATGACTCTAGTGGTTGATCCATGTTTGTTTGTCGAAATAAGACACATGCAATGACTCTAGTGGTTGATCCATGTGTGGTTTGTGAAAAGAACACACATGCAATGACTATAGTGTTGGTTTTAGTATAAGAACACACATGCAATGACTCTAGTGGTTGATCCATGTGTGGTTTGTGGAAATAACACACATGCAATGACTAGTGGTTGATCCATATGTGGTTTGTGGAAAGAACACACATGCAATGACCACTGGTGGATGCATGCGTGGTTTGTGGAAAAGAACACACATGCAATGACTCTAGTGTTGGTTTGTGGTTTTAGTATAAGAACAAACATGCAATGACTCTAGTGGTTGATCGATGTGTGGTTTGTGGAAGAACACACATGCAATGAGTAGTGGTTGATCCATCTATGGTTTGTGGAAAGAACACACATGCAATGACTCTAGTGGTTGATCCATGTTTGTTTGTGGAAATAACACACATGCAATGACTCTAGTGGTTGATCCATGTGTGGTTTGTGAAAAGAACACACATGCAATGACCCTGGTTGATCCATGTGTGGTTTTTTGAAATAACACACATGCAATGAATCTAGTGGTTGATCCATGTGTGGTTTGTGGAAAGAACACACATGCAATGACCACTGGTGGATCCATGTGTGGTTTGTGGAAAAGAACACACATGCAATGATTCTAGTGGTTCATCCATGTTTGTTTGTGGAAATAACACACATGCAATGACTCTAGTGGTTGATCCATGTGTGGTTTGTGAAAAGAACACACATGCAATGACTCTAGTGTTGGTTTTAGTATAAGAACACACATGCAATGACTCTAGTGGTTGATGCATGTGTGGTTTGTGGAAAGAACACACATGCAACGACCACTGGTGGATCCATGTGTGGTTTGTGGAAAAGAACACACATGCAACGACTCTAGTGGTTGACCCATGTTTGTTTGTGGAAATAACACACATGCAATGACTCTAGTGGTTGATCCATCTGTGGTTTATGGAAAGAACACGCGTGCAATGACCACTGGTGGATCCATGTTGGTTTTAGTGTAAGAACACACATGCAATGACTCTAGTACTGGTTTGTGGTTTTAGTATAAGAACACACATGCAATGACTCTAGTGGTTGATCCATGTGTGGTTTGTGGAAATAACACACATGCAATGACCACTGGTGGATCCATGTGTGGTTTGTGGAAAGAACACACATGCAATGACTCTAGGGGTTGATCCATGTGTGGTTTGTGGAAACAACACACATGCAATGACCACTAGTGGATCCATGTGTGGTTTGTGGAAAAGAACACACATGCAATGAATCTAGTGGTTGATCCATGTTTGTTTGTGGAAATAACACACATGCAATGACTCTAGTGGTTGATCCATGTGTGGTTTGTGAAAATAACACACATGCAATGACTCTGGTTGATCCATGTGTGGTTTGTGGAAATAACACACATGCAATGACTCTAGTGGTTGATCCATGTGTGGTTTGTGGAAAGAACACACATGCAATGACCACTGGTGGACCCATGTGTGGTTTGTGGAAAAGAACACACATGCAATGACTCTAGTGGTTGATCCATGTTTGTTTGTGGAAATAACACACATGCAATGACTCTAGTGGTTGATCCATGTGTGGTTTGTGAAAAGAACACACATGCAATGACTCTAGTATTAGTTTTAGTATAAGAACACACATGCAATGACTCTAGTGGTTGATCCATGTGTGGTTTGTGGAAAGAACACACATGCAATGACCACTGGTGGACCCATGTGTGGTTTCTGGAAAAGAACACACATGCAATGACTCTAGTGGTTGATCCATGTTTGTTTGTGGAAATAACACACATGCAATGACTCTAGTGGCTGATCCATGTGTGGTTTGTGAAAATAACACACATGCAATGACTCTAGTGTTGGTTTTAGTATAAGAATACACATGCAATGACTCTAGTGGTTGATCCATGTGTGGTTTGTGGAAAAACACACATGCAATGACCACTGGTGGACCCATGTGTGGTTTGTGGAAAAGAACACACATGCAATGACTCTAGTGGTTGATCCATGTTTGTTTGTCGAAATAACACACATGCAATGACTCTAGTGGTTGATCCATGTGTGGTTTGTGAAAAGAACACACATGCAATGACTCTAGTGTTGGTTTTAGTATAAGAACACACATGCAATGACTCTAGTGGTTGATCCATGTGTGGTTTGTGAAAATAACACACATGCAATGACTAGTGGTTGATCCATATGTGGTTTGTGGAAAGAACACACATGCAATGACCACTGGTGGATGCATGTGTGGTTTGTGGAAAAGAACACACATGCAATGACTCTAGTGCTGGTTTGTGGTTTTAGTATAAGAATAACATGCCATGACTCTAGTGGTTGATCCATGTGTGGTTTGTGGAAGAACACACATGCAATGACTAGTGGTTGATCCATATGTGGTTTGTGGAAAGAACACACATGCAATGACTCTAGTGGGGTATCCATGTTTGTTTGTGGAAATAACACACATGCAATGACTCTAGTGGTTGATCCATGTGTGGTTTGTGAAAAGAACACACATGCAATGACCCTGGTTGATCCATGTGTGGTTTTTGGAAATAACACACATGCAATGACTCTAGTGGTTGATCCATGTGTGGTTTGTGGAAAGAACACACATGCAATGACCACTAGTGGATCCATGTGTGGTTTGTGGAAAAGAACACACATGCAATGACTCTAGTGGTTGATCCATGTGTGGTTTGTGGAAAGAACACACATGCAATGACCACTAGTGGATCCATGTGTGGTTTGTGGAAAAGAACACACATGCAATGACTCTAGTGGTTGATCCATGTTTGTTTGTGGAAATAACACACATGCAATGACTCTAGTGGTTGATCCATGTGTGGTTTGTGAAAAGAACACACATGCAATGACTCTAGTGTTGGTTTTAGTACAAGAACACACATGCAATGACTCTAGTGGTTGATCCATGTGTGGTTTGTGGAAAGAACACACATGCAATGACCACTGGTGGATCCATGTGTGGTTTGTGGAAAAGAACACACATGCAATGACTCTAGCGGTTGATCCATGTTTGTTTGTGGAAATAACACACATGCAATGACTCTAGTGGTTGATCCATGTGTGGTTTGTGGAAAGAACACGCATGCAATGACCACTGGTGGATCCATGTTGGTTTTAATGTAAGAACACACATGCAATGACTGTAGTACTGGTTTGTGGTTTTAGTATAAGAACACACATGCAATGACTCTAGTGGTTGATCCATTTGTGGTTTGTGGAAATAACACACATACAATGACCACTGGTGGATCCATGTGTGGTTTGTGGAAAAGAGCACACATGCAATGACTCTAGTACTGGTTTGTGGTTTTAGTATAAGAACAAACATGCAATGACTCTAGTGGTTGATCGATGTGTGGTTTGTGGAAGAACACACATGCAATGACTAGTGGTTGATCCATCTGTGGTTTGTGGAAAGAACACACGTGCGATGACTCTAGTGGTTGATCCATGTTTGTTTGTGGAAATAACACACATGCAATGACTCTAGTGGTTGATCCATGTATGGTTTGTGAAAAGAACACACATGCAATGACCCTGGTTGATCCATGTGTGGTTTTTGGAAATAACACACATGCAATGACTCTAGTAGTTGATCCATGTGTGGTTTGTGGAAAGAACACACATGCAATGACCACTGGTGGATCCATGTGTGGTTTGTGGAAAAGAACACACATGCAATGACTCTAGTGGTTCATCCATGTTTGTTTGTGGAAATAACACACATGCAATGACTCTAGTGGTTGATCCATGTGTGGTTTGTGAAAAGAACACACATGCAATGACTCTAGTGTTGGTTTTAGTATAAGAACACACATGCAATGACTCTAGTGTTGGTTTTAGTATAAGAACACACATGCAATGACTCTAGTGGTTGATGCATGTGTGGTTTGTGGAAAGAACACACACGCAATGACCACTGGTGGATCCATGTGTGGTTTGTGGAAAAGAACACACATGCAACGACTCTAGTGGTTGACCCATGTTTGTTTGTGGAAATAACACACATGCAATGACTCTAGTGGTTCATCCATGTGTGGTTTGTGGAAAGAACACGCATGCAATGACCACTGGTGGATCCAAGTTGGTTTTAGTGTAAGAACACACATGCAATGACTCTAGTACTGGTTTGTGGTTTTAGTATAAGAACACACATGCAATGACTCTAGTGGTTGATCCATGTGTGGTTTGTGGAAATAACACACATGCAATGACCACTGGTGGATCCATGTGTGGTTTGTGGAAAGAACACACATGCAATGACTCTAGGGGTTGATCCATGTGCGGTTTGTGGAAAGAACACACATGCAATGACCACTGGTGGATCCATGTGTGGTTTGTGGAAAAGAACACACATGCAATGAATCTAGTGGTTGATCCATGTTTGTTTGTGGAAATAACACACATGCAATGACTCTAGTGGTTGATCCATGTGTGGTTTGTGAAAAGAACACACATGCAATGACTCTGGTTGATCCATGTGTGGTTTGTGGAAATAACACACATGCAATGACTCTAGTGGTTGATCCATGTGTGGTTTGTGGAAAGAACACACATGCAATGACCAGTGGTGGACCCATGTGTGGTTTGTGGAAAAGAACACACATGCAATGACTCTAGTGGTTGATCCATGTTTGTTTGTGGAAATAACACACATGCAATGACTCTAGTGGTTGATCCATGTGTGGTTTGTGAAAAGAACACACATGCAATGACTCTAGTATTAGTTTTAGTATAAGAACACACATGCAATGACTCTAGTGGTTGATCCATGTGTGGTTTGTGGAAAGAACACACATGCAATGACCACTAGTGGACCCATGTGTGGTTTGTGGAAAAGAACACACATGCAATGACTCTAGTGGTTGATCCATATTTGTTTGTGGAAATAACACACATGCAATGACTCTAGTGGTTGATCCATGTGTGGTTTGTGAAAATAACACACATGCAATGACTCTAGTGTTGGTTTTAGTATAAGAACAAACATGCAATGACTCTAGTGGTTGATCCATGTGTGGTTTGTGGAAGAACCCACATGCAATGACTAGTGGTTGATCCATATGTGGTTTGTGGAAAGAACACACATGCAATGACTCTAGTGGTTGATCCATGTTTGTTTGTGGAAATAACACACATGCATTGACTCTAGTGGTTGATCCATGTGTGGTTTGTGAAAAGAACACACATGCAATGACCCTGGTTGATCCATGTGTGGTTTTTGGAAATAACACACATGCAATGACTCTAGTGGTTGATCCATGTGTGGTTTGTGGAAAGAACACACATGCAATGACCACTGGTGGATCCATGTGTGGTTTGTGGAAAAGAACACACATGCAATGACTCTAGTGGTTCATCCATGTTTGTTTATGAAATAACACACATGCAATGACTCTAGTGGTCAATCCATGTGTGGTTTGTGGAAAGAACACGCATGCAATGACCACTGGTGGATCCATGTTGGTTTTAGTGTAAGAACTAACATGCAATGACTCTAGTACTGGTTTGTGGTTTTAGTATAAGAACACACATGCAAGGACTCTAGTGGTTGATCCATGTGTGGTTTGTGGAAATAACACACATGCAATGACCACTGGTGGATCCATGTGTGGTTTGTGGAAAGAACACACATGCAATGACTCTAGGGGTTGATCCATGTGTGGTTTGTGGAAAGAACACACATGCAATGACCACTGGTGGATCCATGTGTGGTTTGTGGAAAAGAACACACATGTAATGAATCTAGTGGTTGATCCATGTTTGTTTGTGGAAATAACACACATGCAATGACTCTAGTGGTTGATCCATGTATGGTTTGTGGAAATAACACACGTGCAATAGCTCTAATGGTTGATCCATGTGTGGTTTGTGGAAAGAACACACATGCCACGACCACTGGTGGACCCATGTGTGGTTTGTGGAAAAGAACACACATGCAATGACTCTAGTGGTTGATCCATGTTTCTTTGTCAAAATAACACACATGCAATGACTCTAGTGGTTGATCCATGTGTGGTTTGTGAAAAGAACACACATGCAATGACTCTAGTGTTCGTTTTAGTATAAGAACACACATGCAATGACTCTAGTGGTTGATCCATGTGTGGTTTGTGGAAATAACACACATGCAATGACTAGTGGTTGATCCATATGTGGTTTGTGGAAAGAACACACATGCAAAGACCACTGGTGGATGCATGCGTGGTTTGTGGAAAAGAACACACATGCAATGACTCTAGTGCTGGTTTGTGGTTTCAGTATAAGAACAAACATGCAATGACTCTAGTGGTTGATCCATGTGTGGTTTGTGGAAGAACACACATGCAATGACTAGTGGTTGATCCATATGAGGTTTGTGGAAAGAACACACATGCAATGACTCTAGTGGTTGATCCATGTTTGCTTGTGGAAATAACACACATGCATTGACTCTAGTGGTTGATCCATGTGTGGTTTGTGAAAAGAACACACATGCAATGACCCGGGTTGATCCATGTGTGGTTTTTGGAAATAACACACATGCAATGACTCTAGTGGTTGATCCATGTGTGGTTTGTGGAAAGAACACACATGCAATGACTACTGGTGGATCCATGTGTGGTTTGTGGAAAAGAACACACATGCAATGACCCTAGTGGTTCATCCATGTTTGTTTGTGGAAATAACACACATGCAATGACTCTAGTGGTTGATCCATGTGTGGTTTGTGAAAAGAACATACATGCAATGACTCTAGTGTTGGTTTTAGTATAAGAACACACATGCAATGACTCTAGTGGTTGATGCATGTGTGGTTTGTGGAAAGAACACACATGCAATGACCACTGGTGGATCCATGTGTGGTTTGTGGAAAAGAACACACACATGCAACGACTCTAGTGGTTGACCCATGTTTGTTTGTGGAAATAACACACATGCAATGACTCTAGTGGTTGATCCATGTGTGGTTTGTGGAAAGAACACACGTGCAATGACCACTGGTGGATCCATGTTGGTTTTAGTGTAAGAACACACATGCAATGACTCTAGTACTGGTTTGTGGTTTTAGTATAAGAACACACATGCAATGACTCTAGTGGTTGATCCATGTGTGGTTTGTGGAAATAACACACATGCAATGACCACTGGTGGATCCATGTGTGGTTTGTGGAAAGAACACACATGCAATGACTCTAGGGGTTCATCCATGTGTGGTTTGTGGAAAGAACACACATGCAATGACCACTGGTGGATCCATGTGTGGTTTGTGGAAAAGAACACACATGCAATGAATCTAGTGGTTGATCCATGTTCGTTTGTGGAAATAACACACATGCAATGACTCTAGTGGTTGATCCATGTGTGGTTTGTGAAAAGAACACACATGCAATGACTCTGGTTGATCCATGTGTGGTTTGTGGAAATAACACACATGCAATGACTCTAGTGGTTGATCCATGTGTGGTTTGTGGAAAGAACACACATGCAATGACCACTGGTGGACCCATGTGTGGTTTGTGGAAAAGAACACACATGCAACGACTCTAGTGGTTGATCCATGTTTGTTTGTGGAAATAACACACATGCAATGACTCTAATGGTTGATCCATGTGTGGTTTGTGAAAAGAACACACATGCAATGACTCTAGTGTTAGTTTTAGTATAAGAACACACATGCAATGACTCTAGTGGTTGATCCATGTGTGGTTTGTGGAAAGAACACACATGCAATGACCACTGGTGGACCCATGTGTGGTTTGTGGAAAAGAACACACATGCAATGACTCTAGTGGTTGATCCATGTTTGTTTGTGGAAATAACACACATGCAATGACTCTAGTGGTTGATCCATGTGTGGTTTGTGAAAATAACACACATGCAATGACTCTAGTGTTGGTTTTAGTATAAGAATACACATGCAATGACTCTAGTGGTTGATCCATGTGTGGTTTGTGGAAAGAACACACATGCAATGACCACTGGTGGACCCATGTGTGGTTTGTGGAAAAGAACACACATGCAATGACTCTAGTGGTTGATCCATGTTTGTTTGTCGAAATAACACACATGCAATGACTCTAGTGGTTGATCCATGTGTGGTTTGTGAAAAGAACACACATGCAATGACTCTAGTGTTGGTTTTAGTATAAGAACACACATGCAATGACTCTAGTGGTTGATCCATGTGTGGTTTGTGGAAATAACACACATGCAATGACTAGTGGTTGATCCATATGTGGTTTGTGGAAAGAACACACATGCAATGACCATGGTGGATGCATGTGTGGTTTGTGGAAATAAACACACATGCAATGACTCTAGTACTGGTTTGTGGTTTTAGTATAAGAATAACATGCAATGACTCTAGTGGTTGATCCATGTGTGGTTTGTGGAAGAACACACATGCAATGACTAGTGGTTGATCCATATGTGTTTTGTGGAAAGAACACACATGCAATGACTCTAGTGGGGTATCCATGTTTGTTTGTGGAAATAACACACATGCAATGACTCTAGTGGTTGATCCATGTGTGGTTTGTGAAAATAACACACATGCAATGACCCTGGTTGATCCATGTGTGGTTTTTGGAAATAACACACATGCAATGACTCTAGTGGTTGATCCATGTGTGGTTTGTGGAAAGAACACACATGCAATGACCACTGGTGGATCCATGTGTGGTTTGTGAAAAGAACACACATGCAATGACTCTAGTGTTGGTTTTAGTATAAGAACACACATGCAATGACTCTAGTGGTTGATCCATGTGTGGTTTGTGGAAATAACACACATGCAATGACTCTAGTGGTTGATCCATGTGTGGTTTGTGGAAATAACACACATGCAATGACCACTGGTGGATCCATGTGTGGTTTGTGGAAAAGAACACACATGCAATGACTCTAGTGGTTGTTCCTTGTTTGTTTGTGGAAATAACACACATGCAATGACTCTAGTGGTTGATCCATGTGTGGTTTGTGAAAAGAACACACATGCAATGACTCTAGTGTTGGTTTTAGTATAAGAACACACATGCAATGACTCTAGTGGTTGATCCATGTGTGGTTTGTGGAAAGAACACACATGCAATGACCACTGGTGGATCCATGTGTGGTTTGTGGAAAAGAACACACATGCAATGACTCTAGCGGTTGATCCATGTTTGTTTGTGGAAATAACACACATGCAATGACTCTAGTGGTTGATCCATGTGTGGTTTGTGGAAAGAACACGCATGCAATGACCACTGGTGGATCCATGTTGGTTTTAGTGTAAGAACACACATGCAATGACTGTAGTACTAGTTTGTGGTTTTAGTATAAGAACACACATGCAATGACTCTAGTGGTTGATCCATGTGTGGTTTGTGGAAATAACACACATACAATGACCCTAGTGGTTGATCCATGTGTGGTTTGTGGAAATAACACACATGCAATGACTAGTGGTTGATCCATATGTGGTTTGTGGAAAGAACACACATGCAATGACCACTGGTGGATGCATGCGTGGTTTGTGGAAAACAACACACATGCAATGACTCTAGTGTTGGTTTGTGGTTTTAGTATAAGAACATACATGCAATGACTCTAGTGGTTGATCGATGTGTGGTTTGTGGAAGAACACACATGCAATGACTAGTGGTTGATCCATATGTGGTTTGTGGAAAGAACACACATGCAATGACTCTAGTGGTTGATCCATGTGTGGTTTGTGGAAAGAACACACATGCAATGACCACTGGTGGACCCATGTGTGGTTTGTGGAAATAACACACATGCAATGACTCTAGTGGTTGATCCATGTGTGGTTTGTGAAAATAACACACATGCAATGACTCTAGTGTTGGTTTTAGTATAAGAATACACATGCAATGACTCTAGTGGTTGATCCATGTGTGGTTTGTGGAAAGAACACACATGCAATGACCACTGGTGGACCCATGTGTGGTTTGTGGAAAAGAACACACATGCAATGACTCTAGTGGTTGATCCATGTTTGTTTGTCGAAATAACACACATGCAATGACTCTAGTGGTTGATCCATGTGTGGTTTGTGAAAAGAACACACATGCAATGACTCTAGTGTTGGTTTTAGTATAAGAACACACATGCAATGACTCTAGTGGTTGATCCATGTGTGGTTTGTGGAAATAACACACATGCAATGACTAGTGGTTGATCCATATGTGGTTTGTGGAAAGAACACACATGCAATGACCATGGTGGATGCATGTGTGGTTTGTGGAAATAAACACACATGCAATGACTCTAGTGCTGGTTTGTGGTTTTAGTATAAGAATAACATGCAATGACTCTAGTGGTTGATCCATGTGTGGTTTGTGGAAGAACACACATGCAATGACTAGTGGTTGATCCATATGTGTTTTGTGGAAAGAACACACATGCAATGACTCTAGTGGGGTATCCATGTTTGTTTGTGGAAATAACACACATGCAATGACTCTAGTGGTTGATCCATGTGTGGTTTGTGAAAATAACACACATGCAATGACCCTGGTTGATCCATGTGTGGTTTTTGCAAATAACACACATGCAATGACTCTAGTGGTTGATCCATGTGTGGTTTGTGGAAAGAACACACATGCAATGACCACTGGTGGATCCATGTGTGGTTTGTGAAAAGAACACACATGCAATGACTCTAGTGTTGGTTTTAGTATAAGAACACACATGCAATGACTCTAGTGGTTGATCCATGTGTGGTTTGTGGAAATAACACACATGCAATGACTCTAGTGGTTGATCCATGTGTGGTTTGTGGAAATAACACACATGCAATGACCACTGGTGGATCCATGTGTGGTTTGTGGAAAAGAACACACATGCAATGACTCTAGTGGTTGTTCCTTGTTTGTTTGTGGAAATAACACACATGCAATGACTCTAGTGGTTGATCCATGGGTGGTTTGTGAAAAGAACACACATGCAATGACTCTAGTGTTGGTTTTAGTATAAGAACACACATGCAATGACTCTAGTGGTTGATCCATGTGTGGTTTGTGGAAAGAACACACATGCAATGACCACTGGTGGATCCATGTGTGGTTTGTGGAAAAGAACACACATGCAATGACTCTAGCGGTTGATCCATGTTTGTTTGTGGAAATAACACACATGCAATGAATCTAGTGGTTGATCCATGTGTGGTTTGTGGAAAGAACACGCATGCAATGACCACTGGTGGATCCATGTTGGTTTTAGTGTAAGAACACACATGCAATGACTGTAGTACTAGTTTGTGGTTTTAGTATAAGAACACACATGCAATGACTCTAGTGGTTGATCCATGTGTGGTTTGTGGAAATAACACACATACAATGACCCTAGTGGTTGATCCATGTGTGGTTTGTGGAAATAACACACATGCAATGACTAGTGGTTGATCCATATGTGGTTTGTGGAAAGAACACACATGCAATGACCACTGGTGGATGCATGCGTGGTTTGTGGAAAACAACACACATGCAATGACTCTAGTGTTGGTTTGTGGTTTTAGTATAAGAACATACATGCAATGACTCTAGTGGTTGATCGATGTGTGGTTTGTGGAAGAACACACATGCAATGACTAGTGGTTGATCCATATGTGGTTTGTGGAAAGAACACACATGCAATGACTCTAGTGGGGTATCCATGTTTGTTTGTGGAAATAACACACATGCAATGACTCTAGTGGTTGATCCATGCGTGGTTTGTGAAAAGAACACACATGCAATGACCCTGGTTGATCCATGTGTGGTTTTTTGAAATAACACACATGCAATGACTCTAGTTGTTGATCCATGTGTGGTTTGTGGAAAGAACACACATGCAATGACCACTGGTGGATCCATGTGTGGTTTGTGGAAAAGAACACACATGCAATGACTCTAGTGGTTGATCCATGTTTGTTTGTGGAAATAACACACATGCAATGACTCTAGTGGTTGATCCATGTGTGGTTTGTGAAAAGAACACACATGCAATGACTCTAGTGTTGGTTTTAGTATAAGAACACACATGCAATGACTCTAGTGGTTGATCCATGTGTGGTTTGTGGAAAGAACACACATGCAATGACCACTGGTGGATCCATGTGTGGTTTGTGGAAAAGAACACACATGCAATGACTCTAGCGGTTGATCCATGTTTGTTTGTGGAAATAACACACATGCAATGACTCTAGTGGTTGATCCATGTGTGGTTTGTGGAAAGAACACGCATGCAATGACCACTGGTGGATCCATGTTGGTTTTAGTGTAAGAACACACATGCAATGACTGTAGTACTGGTTTGTGGTTTTAGTATAAGAACACACATGCAATGACTCTAGTGGTTGATCCATGTGTGGTTTGTGGAAATAACACACATACAATGACCCTAGTGGTTGATCCATGTGTGGTTTGTGGAAATAACACACATGCAATGACTAGTGGTTGATCCATTTGTGGTTTGTGGAAAGAACACACATGCAATGACCACTGGTGGATGCATGCGTGGTTTGTGGAAAACAACACACATGCAATGACTCTAGTGCTGGTTTGTGGTTTTGGTATAAGAACAAACATGCAATGACTCTAGTGGTTGAGCGATGTGTGGTTTGTGGAAGAAGACACATGCAATGACTAGTGCTTGATCCATCTGTGGTTTGTGGAAAGAACACACATGCAATGACTCTAGTGGTTGATCCATGTTTGTTTGTGGAAATAACACACATGCAATGACTCTAGTGGTTGATCCATGTGTGGTTTGTGAAAAGAACACACATGCAATGACCCTGGTTGATCCATGTGTGGTTTTTGGAAATAACACACATGCAATGACTCTAGTGGTTGATCCATGTGTGGTTTGTGGAAAGAACACACATGCAATGACCACTGGTGGATCCATGTGTGGTTTGTGGAAAAGAACACACATGCAATGACTCTAGTGGTTCATCCATGTTTGTTTGTGGAAATAACACACAAGCAATGACTCTAGTGGTTGATCCATGTGTGGTTTGTGAAAAGAACACACATGCAATGACTCTAGTGTTGGTTTTAGTATAAGAACCCACATGCAATGACTCTAGTGGTTGATGCATGTGTGGTTTGTGGAAAGAACAGACATGCAATGACCACTGGTGGATCCATGTGTGGTTTGTGGAAAAGAACACACATGCAACGACTCTAGTGGTTGACCCATGTTTGTTTGTGGAAATAACACACATGCAATAACTCTAGTGGTTGATCCATGTGTGCTTTGTGGAAAGAACACGCGTGCAATGACCACTGGTGGATCCATGTTAGTTTTAGTGTAAGAACACACATGCAATGACTCTAGTACTGGTTTGTGGTTTTAGTATAAGAACACACATGCAATGACTCTAGTGGTTGATCCATGTGTGGTTTGTGGAAATAACACACATGCAATGACCACTGGTGGATCCATGTGTGGTTTGTGGAAAGAACACACATGCAATGACTCTAGGGGTTGATCCATGTGTGGTTTGTGGAAAGAACACACATGCAATGACCACTGGTGGATCCATGTGTGGTTTGTGGAAAAGAACACACATGCAATGAATCTAGTGGTTGATCCATGTTTGTTTGTGGAAATAACACACATGCAATGACTCTAGTGGTTGATCCATGTGTGGTTTGTGAAAAGAACACACATGCAATGACTCTGGTTGATCCATGTGTGGTTTGTGGAAATAACACACATGCAATGACTCTAGTGGTTGATCCATGTGTGGTTTGTGGAAAGAACACACATGCAATGACCACTGGTGGACCCATGTGTGGTTTGTGGAAAAGAACACACATGCAATGACTCTAGTGGTTGATCCATGTTTGTTTGTGGAAATAACACACATGCAATGACTCTAGTGGTTGATCCATGTGTTGTTTGTGAAAAGAACACACATGCAATGACTCTAGTGTTAGTTTTAGTATAAGAACACACATGCAATGACTATAGTGGTTGATCCATGTGTGGTTTGTGGAAAGAACGCAGATGCAATGACCACTGGTGGACCCATGTGTGGTTTGTGGAAAAGAACACACATGCAATGACTCTAGTGGTTGATCCATGTTTGTTTGTGGAAATAACACACATGCAATGACTCTAGTGGTTGATCCATGCGTGGTTTGTGAAAATAACACACATGCAATGAATCCAGTGTTGGTTTTAGTATAAGAATACACATGCAATGACTCTAGTGGTTGATCCATGTGTGGTTTGTGGAAAGAACACACATGCAATGACCACTGGTGGACCCATGTGTGGTTTGTGGAAAAGAACACACATGCAATGACTCTAGTGGTTGATCCATGTTTGTTTGTCGAAATAACACACATGCAATGACTCTAGTGGTTGATCCATGTGTGGTTTGTGAAAATAACACACATGCAATGACTCTAGTGTTGGTTTTAGTATAAGAACACACATGCAATGACTCTAGTGGTTGATCCATGTGTGGTTTGTGGAAATAACACACATGCAATGACTAGTGGTTGATCCATATGTGGTTTGTGGAAAGAACACACATGCAATGACCACTGGTGGATGTATGTGTGGTTTGTGGAAAAGAACACACATGCAATGACTCTAGTGTTGGTTTGTGGTTTTAGTATAAGAATAACATGCAATGACTCTAGTGGTTGATCCATGTGTGGTTTGTGGAAGAACACACATGCAATGACTAGTGGTTGATCCATATGTGGTTTGTGGAAAGAACACACATGCAATGACTCTAGTGGGGTATCCATGTTTGTTTGTGGAAATAACACATATGCAATGACTCTAGTGGTTGATCCATGTGTGGTTTGTGAAAAGAACACACATGCAATGACCCTGGTTGATCCATGTGTGGTTTTTGGAAATAACACACATGCAATGACTCTAGTGGTTGATCCATGTGTGGTTTGTGGAAAGAACACACATGCAATAACCACTGGTGGATCCATTTGTGGTTTGTGGAAAAGAACACACATGCAATGACTCTAGTGGTTGATCCATGTTTGTTTGTGGAAATAACACACATGCAATGACTCTAGTGGTTGATCCATGTGTGGTTTGTGAAAAGAACACACATGCAATGACTCTAGTGTTGGTTTTAATATAAGAACACACATGCAATGACTCTAGTGGTTGATCCATGTGTGGTTTGTGGAAAGAACACACATGCAATGACCACTGGTGGATCCATGTGTGGTTTGTGGAAAAGAACACACATGCAATGACTCTAGCGGTTGATCCATGTTTGTTTGTGGAAATAACACACATGCAATGACTCTAGTGGTTGATCCATGTGTGGTTTGTGGAAAGAACACGCAAGCAATGACCACTGGTGGATCCATGTTGGTTTTAGTGTAAGAACACACATGCAATGACTGTAGTACTGGTTTGTGGTTTTAGTATAAGAACACACATGCAATGACTCTAGTGGTTGATCCATGTGTGGTTTGTGGAAATAACACACATACAATGACCACTGGTGGATCCATGTGTGGTTTGTGGAAAGAACACACATGCAATGACTCTAGGGGTTGATCCATGTGTGGTTTGTGGAAAGAACACACATGCAATGACCACTGGTGGATCCATGTGTGGTTTGTGGAAAAGAACACACATGCAATGAATGTAGTGGTTGATCCATGTTTGTTTGTGGAAATAACACACATGCAATGACTCTAGTGGTTGATCCATGTGTGGTTTGTGAAAAGAACACACATGCAATGACTCTGGTTGATCCATGTGTGGTTTGTAGAAATAACACACATGCAATGACTCTAGTGGTTGATCCATGTGTGGTTTGTGGAAAGAACACACATGTAATGACCACTGGTGGACCCATGTGTGGTTTGTGGAAAAGAACACACATGCAATGAGTCTAGTGGTTGATCCATGTTTGTTTGTGGAAATAACACACATGCAATGACTGTAGTGGTTGATCCATGTGTGGTTTGTGAAAATAACACACATGCAATGACTCTAGTGTTGGTTTTAGTATAAGAACACACATGCAATGACTCTAGTGGTTGATCCATGTGTGGTTTGTGGAAATAACACACATGCAATGACTAGTGGTTGATCCATATGTGGTTTGTGGAAAGAACACACATGCAATGACCACTGGTGGATGCATGTGTAGTTTGTGGAAAAGAACACACATGCAATGACTCTAGTGCTGGTTTGTGGTTTTAGTATAAGAACAAACATGCAGTGACTATAGTGGTTGATCCATGTGTGGTTTGTGGAAAGAACACACATGCAATGACTAGTGGTTGATCCATATGTGGTTTGTGGAAAGAACACACATGCAATGACTCTAGTGGTTGATCCATGTTTGTTTGCGGAAATAACACACATGCAATGACTCTAGTGGTTGATCCATGTGTGGTTTGTGAAAAGAACACACATGCAATGACCCTAGTTGATCCATGTGTGGTTTTTGGAAATAACACACATGCAATGACTCTAGTGGTTGATCCATGTGTGATTTGTGGAAAGAACACACATGCAATGACCACTGGTGGACCCATGTGTGGTTTGTGGAAAAGAAGACACATGCAATGACTCAAGTGGTTGATCCATGTTTGTTTGTGGAAATAACACACATGCAATGACTCTAGTGGTTGATCCATGTGTGGTTTGTGAAAAGAACACACATGCAATGACTCTAGTGTTGGTTTTAGTATAAGAACACAAATGCAATGACTCTAGTGGTTGATCCATGTGTGGTTTGTGGAAATAACACACATGCAATGACTCTAGTGGTTGATCCATGTGTGGTTTGTGGAAAGAACACACATGCAATGACCACTGGTGGATCCATGTGTGGTTTGTGGAAAAGAACACACATGAATGACTCTAGTGGTTGATCCATGTGTGGTTTGTGGAAATAACACACATGCAATGACTCTAGTGGTTGATCCATGTGTGGTTTGTGAAAAGAACACACATGCAATGACTCTAGTGTTGGTTTTAATATAAGAACACAGATGCAATGACTCTAGTGGTTGATGCATGTGTGGTTTGTGAAAAGAACAAACATGCAATGACTGTAGTACTAGTTTGTGGTTTTAGTATAAGAACACACATGCAATGACTCTAGTGGTTGATCCATGTGTGGTTTGTGGAAATAACACACATACAATGACCCTAGTGGTTGATCCATGTGTGGTTTGTGGAAATAACACACATGCAATGACTAGTGGTTGATCCATATGTGGTTTGTGGAAAGAACACACATGCAATGACCACTGGTGGATGCATGCGTGGTTTGTGGAAAACAACACACATGCAATGACTCTAGTGTTGGTTTGTGGTTTTAGTATAAGAACATACATGCAATGACTCTAGTGGTTGATCGATGTGTGGTTTGTGGAAGAACACACATGCAATGACTAGTGGTTGATCCATATGTGGTTTGTGGAAAGAACACACATGCAATGACTCTAGTGGTTGATCCATGTGTGGTTTGTGGAAAGAACACACATGCAATGACCACTGGTGGACCCATGTGTGGTTTGTGGAAAAGAACACACATGCAATGACTCTAGTGGTTGATCCATGTTTGTTTGTGGAAATAACACACATGCAATGACTCTAGTGGTTGATCCATGTGTGGTTTGTGAAAATAACACACATGCAATGACTCTAGTGTTGGTTTTAGTATAAGAATACACATGCAATGACTCTAGTGGTTGATCCATGTGTGGTTTGTGGAAAGAACACACATGCAATGACCACTGGTGGACCCATGTGTGGTTTGTGGAAAAGAACACACATGCAATGACTCTAGTGGTTGATCCATGTTTGTTTGTCGAAATAACACACATGCAATGACTCTAGTGGTTGATCCATGTGTGGTTTGTGAAAAGAACACACATGCAATGACTCTAGTGTTGGTTTTAGTATAAGAACACACATGCAATGACTCTAGTGGTTGATCCATGTGTGGTTTGTGGAAATAACACACATGCAATGACTAGTGGTTGATCCATATGTGGTTTGTGGAAAGAACACACATGCAATGACCATGGTGGATGCATGTGTGGTTTGTGGAAATAAACACACATGCAATGACTCTAGTGCTGGTTTGTGGTTTTAGTATAAGAATAACATGCAATGACTCTAGTGGTTGATCCATGTGTGGTTTGTGGAAGAACACACATGCAATGACTAGTGGTTGATCCATATGTGTTTTGTGGAAAGAACACACATGCAATGACTCTAGTGGGGTATCCATGTTTGTTTGTGGAAATAACACACATGCAATGACTCTAGTGGTTGATCCATGTGTGGTTTGTGAAAATAACACACATGCAATGACCCTGGTTGATCCATGTGTGGTTTTTGCAAATAACACACATGCAATGACTCTAGTGGTTGATCCATGTGTGGTTTGTGGAAAGAACACACATGCAATGACCACTGGTGGATCCATGTGTGGTTTGTGAAAAGAACACACATGCAATGACTCTAGTGTTGGTTTTAGTATAAGAACACACATGCAATGACTCTAGTGGTTGATCCATGTGTGGTTTGTGGAAATAACACACATGCAATGACTCTAGTGGTTGATCCATGTGTGGTTTGTGGAAATAACACACATGCAATGACCACTGGTGGATCCATGTGTGGTTTGTGGAAAAGAACACACATGCAATGACTCTAGTGGTTGTTCCTTGTTTGTTTGTGGAAATAACACACATGCAATGACTCTAGTGGTTGATCCATGTGTGGTTTGTGAAAAGAACACACATGCAATGACTCTAGTGTTGGTTTTAGTATAAGAACACACATGCAATGACTCTAGTGGTTGATCCATGTGTGGTTTGTGGAAAGAACACACATGCAATGACCACTGGTGGATCCATGTGTGGTTTGTGGAAAAGAACACACATGCAATGACTCTAGCGGTTGATCCATGTTTGTTTGTGGAAATAACACACATGCAATGACTCTAGTGGTTGATCCATGTGTGGTTTGTGGAAAGAACACGCATGCAATGACCACTGGTGGATCCATGTTGGTTTTAGTGTAAGAACACACATGCAATGACTGTAGTACTAGTTTGTGGTTTTAGTATAAGAACACACATGCAATGACTCTAGTGGTTGATCCATGTGTGGTTTGTGGAAATAACACACATACAATGACCCTAGTGGTTGATCCATGTGTGGTTTGTGGAAATAACACACATGCAATGACTAGTGGTTGATCCATATGTGGTTTGTGGAAAGAACACACATGCAATGACCACTGGTGGATGCATGCGTGGTTTGTGGAAAACAACACACATGCAATGACTCTAGTGTTGGTTTGTGGTTTTAGTATAAGAACATACATGCAATGACTCTAGTGGTTGATCGATGTGTGGTTTGTGGAAGAACACACATGCAATGACTAGTGGTTGATCCATATGTGGTTTGTGGAAAGAACACACATGCAATGACTCTAGTGGGGTATCCATGTTTGTTTGTGGAAATAACACACATGCAATGACTCTAGTGGTTGATCCATGCGTGGTTTGTGAAAAGAACACACATGCAATGACCCTGGTTGATCCATGTGTGGTTTTTTGAAATAACACACATGCAATGACTCTAGTTGTTGATCCATGTGTGGTTTGTGGAAAGAACACACATGCAATGACCACTGGTGGATCCATGTGTGGTTTGTGGAAAAGAACACACATGCAATGACTCTAGTGGTTGATCCATGTTTGTTTGTGGAAATAACACACATGCAATGACTCTAGTGGTTGATCCATGTGTGGTTTGTGAAAAGAACACACATGCAATGACTCTAGTGTTGGTTTTAGTATAAGAACACACATGCAATGACTCTAGTGGTTGATCCATGTGTGGTTTGTGGAAAGAACACACATGCAATGACCACTGGTGGATCCATGTGTGGTTTGTGGAAAAGAACACACATGCAATGACTCTAGCGGTTGATCCATGTTTGTTTGTGGAAATAACACACATGCAATGACTCTAGTGGTTGATCCATGTGTGGTTTGTGGAAAGAACACGCATGCAATGACCACTGGTGGATCCATGTTGGTTTTAGTGTAAGAACACACATGCAATGACTGTAGTACTGGTTTGTGGTTTTAGTATAAGAACACACATGCAATGACTCTAGTGGTTGATCCATGTGTGGTTTGTGGAAATAACACGCATACAATGACCCTAGTGGTTGATCCATGTGTGGTTTGTGGAAATAAAACACATGCAATGACTAGTGGTTGATCCATTTGTGGTTTGTGGAAAGAACACACATGCAATGACCACTGGTGGATGCATGCGTGGTTTGTGGAAAACAACACACATGCAATGACTCTAGTGCTGGTTTGTGGTTTTGGTATAAGAACAAACATGCAATGACTCTAGTGGTTGAGCGATGTGTGGTTTGTGGAAGAAGACACATGCAATGACTAGTGCTTGATCCATCTGTGGTTTGTGGAAAGAACACACATGCAATGACTCTAGTGGTTGATCCATGTTTGTTTGTGGAAATAACACACATGCAATGACTCTAGTGGTTGATCCATGTGTGGTTTGTGAAAAGAACACACATGCAATGACCCTGGTTGATCCATGTGTGGTTTTTGGAAATAACACACATGCAATGACTTTAGTGGTTGATCCATGTGTGGTTTGTGGAAAGAACACACATGCAATGACCACTGGTGGATCCATGTGTGGTTTGTGGAAAAGAACACACATGCAATGACTCTAGTGGTTCATCCATGTTTGTTTGTGGAAATAACACAAAAGCAATGACTCTAGTGGTTGATCCATGTGTGGTTTGTGAAAAGAACACACATGCAATGACTCTAGTGTTGGTTTTAGTATAAGAACCCACATGCAATGACTCTAGTGGTTGATGCATGTGTGGTTTGTGGAAAGAACAGACATGCAATGACCACTGGTGGATCCATGTGTGGTTTGTGGAAAAGAACACACATGCAACGACTCTAGTGGTTGACCCATGTTTGTTTGTGGAAATAACACACATGCAATAACTCTAGTGGTTGATCCATGTGTGCTTTGTGGAAAGAACACGCGTGCAATGACCACTGGTGGATCCATGTTAGTTTTAGTGTAAGAACACACATGCAATGACTCTAGTACTGGTTTGTGGTTTTAGTATAAGAACACACATGCAATGACTCTAGTGGTTGATCCATGTGTGGTTTGTGGAAATAACACACATGCAATGACCACTGGTGGATCCATGTGTGGTTTGTGGAAAGAACACACATGCAATGACTCTAGGGGTTGATCCATGTGTGGTTTGTGGAAAGAACACACATGCAATGACCACTGGTGGATCCATGTGTGGTTTGTGGAAAAGAACACACATGCAATGAATCTAGTGGTTGATCCATGTTTGTTTGTGGAAATAACACACATGCAATGACTCTAGTGGTTGATCCATGTGTGGTTTGTGAAAAGAACACACATGCAATGACTCTGGTTGATCCATGTGTGGTTTGTGGAAATAACACACATGCAATGACTCTAGTGGTTGATCCATGTGTGGTTTGTGGAAAGAACACACATGCAATGACCACTGGTGGACCCATGTGTGGTTTGTGGAAAAGAACACACATGCAATGACTCTAGTGGTTGATCCATGTTTGTTTGTGGAAATAACACACATGCAATGACTCTAGTGGTTGATCCATGTGTTGTTTGTGAAAAGAACACACATGCAATGACTCTAGTGTTAGTTTTAGTATAAGAACACACATGCAATGACTATAGTGGTTGATCCATGTGTGGTTTGTGGAAAGAACGCAGATGCAATGACCACTGGTGGACCCATGTGTGGTTTGTGGAAAAGAACACACATGCAATGACTCTAGTGGTTGATCCATGTTTGTTTGTGGAAATAACACACATGCAATGACTCTAGTGGTTGATCCATGCGTGGTTTGTGAAAATAACACACATGCAATGAATCCAGTGTTGGTTTTAGTATAAGAATACACATGCAATGACTCTAGTGGTTGATCCATGTGTGGTTTGTGGAAAGAACACACATGCAATGACCACTGGTGGACCCATGTGTGGTTTGTGGAAAAGAACACACATGCAATGACTCTAGTGGTTGATCCATGTTTGTTTGTCGAAATAACACACATGCAATGACTCTAGTGGTTGATCCATGTGTGGTTTGTGAAAATAACACACATGCAATGACTCTAGTGTTGGTTTTAGTATAAGAACACACATGCAATGACTCTAGTGGTTGATCCATGTGTGGTTTGTGGAAATAACACACATGCAATGACTAGTGGTTGATCCATATGTGGTTTGTGGAAAGAACACACATGCAATGACCACTGGTGGATGTATGTGTGGTTTGTGGAAAAGAACACACATGCAATGACTCTAGTGTTGGTTTGTGGTTTTAGTATAAGAATAACATGCAATGACTCTAGTGGTTGATCCATGTGTGGTTTGTGGAAGAACACACATGCAATGACTAGTGGTTGATCCATATGTGGTTTGTGGAAAGAACACACATGCAATGACTCTAGTGGGGTATCCATGTTTGTTTGTGGAAATAACACATATGCAATGACTCTAGTGGTTGATCCATGTGTGGTTTGTGAAAAGAACACACATGCAATGACCCTGGTTGATCCATGTGTGGTTTTTGGAAATAACACACATGCAATGACTCTAGTGGTTGATCCATGTGTGGTTTGTGGAAAGAACACACATGCAATAACCACTGGTGGATCCATTTGTGGTTTGTGGAAAAGAACACACATGCAATGACTCTAGTGGTTGATCCATGTTTGTTTGTGGAAATAACACACATGCAATGACTCTAGTGGTTGATCCATGTGTGGTTTGTGAAAAGAACACACATGCAATGACTCTAGTGTTGGTTTTAATATAAGAACACACATGCAATGACTCTAGTGGTTGATCCATGTGTGGTTTGTGGAAAGAACACACATGCAATGACCACTGGTGGATCCATGTGTGGTTTGTGGAAAAGAACACACATGCAATGACTCTAGCGGTTGATCCATGTTTGTTTGTGGAAATAACACACATGCAATGACTCTAGTGGTTGATCCATGTGTGGTTTGTGGAAAGAACACGCAAGCAATGACCACTGGTGGATCCATGTTGGTTTTAGTGTAAGAACACACATGCAATGACTGTAGTACTGGTTTGTGGTTTTAGTATAAGAACACACATGCACTGACTCTAGTGGTTGATCCATGTGTGGTTTGTGGAAATAACACACATACAATGACCACTGGTGGATCCATGTGTGGTTTGTGGAAAGAACACACATGCAATGACTCTAGGGGTTGATCCATGTGTGGTTTGTGGAAAGAACACACATGCAATGACCACTGGTGGATCCATGTGTGGTTTGTGGAAAAGAACACACATGCAATGAATGTAGTGGTTGATCCATGTTTGTTTGTGGAAATAACACACATGCAATGACTCTAGTGGTTGATCCATGTGTGGTTTGTGAAAAGAACACACATGCAATGACTCTGGTTGATCCATGTGTGGTTTGTAGAAATAACACACATGCAATGACTCTAGTGGTTGATCCATGTGTGGTTTGTGGAAAGAACACACATGTAATGACCACTGGTGGACCCATGTGTGGTTTGTGGAAAAGAACACACATGCAATGAGTCTAGTGGTTGATCCATGTTTGTTTGTGGAAATAACACACATGCAATGACTGTAGTGGTTGATCCATGTGTGGTTTGTGAAAATAACACACATGCAATGACTCTAGTGTTGGTTTTAGTATAAGAACACACATGCAATGACTCTAGTGGTTGATCCATGTGTGGTTTGTGGAAATAACACACATGCAATGACTAGTGGTTGATCCATATGTGGTTTGTGGAAAGAACACACATGCAATGACCACTGGTGGATGCATGTGTAGTTTGTGGAAAAGAACACACATGCAATGACTCTAGTGCTGGTTTGTGGTTTTAGTATAAGAACAAACATGCAGTGACTATAGTGGTTGATCCATGTGTGGTTTGTGGAAAGAACACACATGCAATGACTAGTGGTTGATCCATATGTGGTTTGTGGAAAGAACACACATGCAATGACTCTAGTGGTTGATCCATGTTTGTTTGCGGAAATAACACACATGCAATGACTCTAGTGGTTGATCCATGTGTGGTTTGTGAAAAGAACACACATGCAATGACCCTAGTTGATCCATGTGTGGTTTTTGGAAATAACACACATGCAATGACTCTAGTGGTTGATCCATGTGTGATTTGTGGAAAGAACACACATGCAATGACCACTGGTGGACCCATGTGTGGTTTGTGGAAAAGAAGACACATGCAATGACTCAAGTGGTTGATCCATGTTTGTTTGTGGAAATAACACACATGCAATGACTCTAGTGGTTGATCCATGTGTGGTTTGTGAAAAGAACACACATGCAATGACTCTAGTGTTGGTTTTAGTATAAGAACACAAATGCAATGACTCTAGTGGTTGATCCATGTGTGGTTTGTGGAAATAACACACATGCAATGACTCTAGTGGTTGATCCATGTGTGGTTTGTGGAAAGAACACACATGCAATGACCACTGGTGGATCCATGTGTGGTTTGTGGAAAAGAACACACATGCAATGACTCTAGTGGTTGATCCATGTGTGGTTTGTGGAAATAACACACATGCAATGACTCTAGTGGTTGATCCATGTGTGGTTTGTGAAAAGAACACACATGCAATGACTCTAGTGTTGGTTTTAATATAAGAACACAGATGCAATGACTCTAGTGGTTGATGCATGTGTGGTTTGTGAAAAGAACAAACATGCAATGACCTCTGGTGGATCCATGTGTGGTTTGTGGAAAAGAACACACATGCAATGACTCTAGTGGTTGACCCATGTTTGTTTGTGGAAATAACACACATGCAATGACTCTAGTGGTTCATCCATGTGTGGTTTGTGGAAAGAACACGCATGCAATGACCACTGGTGGATCCAAGTTGGTTTTAGTGTAAGAACACACATGCAATGACTCTAGTACTGGTTTGTGGTTTTAGTATAAGAACACACATGCAATGACTCTAGTGGTTGATCCATGTGTGGTTTGTGGAAATAACACACATGCAATGACCACTGGTGGATCCATGTGTGGTTTGTGGAAAGAAAACACATGCAATGACTCTAGGGGTTGATCCATGTGCGGTTTGTGGAAAGAACACACATGCAATGACCACTGGTGGATCCATGTGTGGTTTGTGGAAAAGAATACACATGCAATGAATCTAGTGGTTGATCCATGTTTGTTTGTGGAAATAACACACATGCAATGACTCTAGTGGTTGATCCATGTGTGGTTTGTGAAAAGAACACACATGCAATGACTCTGGTTGATCCATGTGTGGTTTGTGGAAATAACACACATGCAATGACTCTAGTGGTTGATCCATGTGTGGTTTGTGGAAAGAACACACATGCAATGACCACTGGTGGACCCATTTGTGGTTTGTGGAAAAGAACACACATGCAATGACTCTAGTGGTTGATCCATGTTTGTTTGTGGAAATAACACACATGCAATGACTCTAGTGGTTGATCCATGTTTGTTTGTGGAAATAACACACATTCAATGACTCTAGTGGGGTATCCATGTGTGGTTTGTGAAAAGAACACACATGCAATGACTCTAGTGTTGGTTTTAGTATAAGAGCACACATGCAATGACTCTAGTGGTTGATCCATGTGTGGTTTGTGGAAAGAACACACATGCAATGACCACTGGTGGACCCATGTGTGATTTGTGGAAAAGAACACACATGCAATGACTCTAGTGGTTGATCCAAGTTTGTTTGTCGAAATAACACACATGCAATGACTCTAGTGGTTGATCCATGTGTGGTTTGTGAAAAGAACACACATGCAATGACTCTAGTGTTGGTTTTAGTATAAGAACACACATGGAATGACTCTAGTGTTGATCCATGTGTGGTTTGTGGAAATAACACACATGCAATGACTAGTGGTTGATCCATATGTGGTTTGTGGAAAGAACACACATGCAATGACCACTGGTGGATGCATGTGTGGTTTGTGGAAAAGAACACACGTGCAATGACTCTAGTCCTGGTTTGTGGTTTTAGTATAAGAACAAACATGCAATGACTATAGTGGTTGATCCATGTGTTGTTTGTGGAAAGAAGACACATGCAATGACTAGTGGTTGATCCATATGTGGTTTGTGGAAAGAACACACATGGAATGACTCTAGTGGTTGATCCATGTTTGTTTGTGGAAATAACACACATGCAATGACTCTAGTGGTTGATCCATGTGTGGTTTGTGGAAAGAACACGCATGCAATGACCACTGGTGGATCCATGTTGGTTTTAGTGTAAGAACACACATGCAATGACTCTAGTGGTTGATCACTGTGTGGTTTGTGGAAAGAACACACATGCAATGACCACTAGTGGATCCATGTGTGGTTTGTGGAAAAGAACACACATGCAATGATTCTAGTGGTTGATCCATGTTTGTTTGTGGAAATAACACACATGCAATGACTCTAGTGGTTGATCCATGTGTGGTTTGTGGAAAGAACACACATGCAATGACCACTGGTGGACCCATGTGTGGTTTGTGGAAAAGAACACACATGCAATGACTCTAGTGGTTGATCCATGTGTGGTTTGTGGAAATAACACACATGCAATGACTCTAGTGGTTGATGCATGTGTGGTTTGTGAAAAGAACAAACATGCAATGACCACTGGTGGATCCATGTGTGGTTTGTGGAAAAGAACACACATGCAATGACTCTAGTGGTTGACCCATGTTTGTTTGTGGAAATAACACACATGCAATGACTCTAGTGGTTCATCCATGTGTGGTTTGTGGAAAGAACACGCATGCAATGACCACTGGTGGATCCAAGTTGGTTTTAGTGTAAGAACACACATGCAATGACTCTAGTACTGGTTTGTGGTTTTAGTATAAGAACACACATGCAATGACTGTAGTGGTTGATCCATGTGTGGTTTGTGGAAATAACACACATGCAATGACCACTGGTGGATCCATGTGTGGTTTGTGGAAAGAACACACATGCAATGACTCTAGGGGTTGATCCATGTGCGGTTTGTGGAAAGAACACACATGCAATGACCACTGGTGGATCCATGTTTGGTTTGTGGAAAAGAACACACATGCAATGAATCTAGTGGTTGATCCATGTTTGTTTGTGGAAATAACACACATGCAATGACTCTAGTGGTTGATCCATGTGTGGTTTGTGAAAAGAACACACATGCAATGACTCTGGGTGATCCATGTGTGGTTTGTGGAAATAACACACATGCAATGACTCTAGTGGTTGATCCATGTGTGGTTTGTGGAAAGAACACACATGCAATGACCACTGGTGGACCCATTTGTGGTTTGTGGAAAAGAACACACATGCAATGACTCTAGTGGTTGATCCATGTTTGTTTGTGGAAATAACACACATGCAATGACTCTAGTGGGGTATCCATGTGTGGTTTGTGAAAAGAACACACATGCAATGACTCTAGTGTTGGTTTTAGTATAAGAGCACACATGCAATGACTCTAGTGGTTGATCCATGTGTGGTTTGTGGACAGAACACACATGCAATGACCACTGGTGGACCCATGTGTGGTTTGTGGAAAAGAACACACATGCAATGACTCTAGTGGTTGATCCATGTTTGTTTGTCGAAATAACACACATGCAATGACTCTAGTGGTTGATCCATGTGTGGTTTGTGGAAAGAACACACATGCAATGACTAGTGGTTGATTCCATATGTGGTTTGTGGAAAGAACACACATGCAATGACCACTGGTGGATGCATGTGTGGTTTGTGGAAAAGAACACACATGCAATGACTCTAGTGCTGGTTTGTGGTTTTAGTATAAGAACAAACATGCAATGACTCTAGTGGTTGATCCATGTGTGCTTTGTGGAAGAACACACATGCAATGACTAGTGGTTGATCCATCTGTGGTTTGTGGAAAGAACACACATGCAATGACTCTAGTGGTTGATCCATGTTTGTTTGTGGAAATAACACACATGCAATGACTCTAGTGGTTGATCCATGTGTGGTTTGTGAAAAGAACACACATGCAATGACCCTGGTTGATCCATGTGTGGTTTTTGGAAATAACACACATGCAATGACTCTAGTGGTTGATCCATGTGTGGTTTGTGGAAAGAACACACATGCAATGACCACTGGTGGATCCATGTGTGGTTTGTGGAAAAGAACACACATGCAATGACTCTAGTGGTTCATCCATGTTTGTTTGTGGAAATAACACACATGCAATGACTAGTGGTTGATCCATGTGTGGTTTGTGAAAAGAACACACATGCAATGACTCTAGTGTTGGTTTTAGTATAAGAACACACATGCAATGACTCTAGTGGTTGATGCATGTGTGGTCTGTGGAAAGAACACACATGCAATGACCACTGGTGGATCCATGTGTGGTTTGTGGAAAAGAACACACATGCAATGACTCTAGTGGTTGACCCATGTTTGTTTGTGGAAATAACACACATGCAATGACTCTAGTGGTTGATCCATGTGTGGTTTGTGGAAAGAACACGCGTGCAATGACCACTGGTGGATCCATGTTGGTTTTAGTGTAAGAACACACATGCAATGACTCTAGTACTGGTTTGTGGTTTTAGTATAAGAACACACATGCAATGACTCTAGTGGTTGATCCATGTGTGCTTTGTGGAAATAACACACATGCAATGACCACTGGTGGATCCATGTGTGGTTTGTGGAAAGAACATACATGCAATGACTCTAGGGGTTGATCCACGTGTGGTTTGTGGAAAGAACACACATGCAATGACCACTGGTGGATCCATGTGTGGTTTGTGGAAAAGAACACACATGCAATGAATCTAGTGGTTGATCCATGTTTGTTTGTGGAAATAACACACATGCAATGACTCTAGTGGTTGATCCATGTGTGGTTTGTGAAAAGAACACACATGCAATGACTCTGGTTGATCCATGTGTGGTTTGTGGAAATAACACACATGGAGTGACTCTAGTGGTTGATCCATGTCTGGTTTGTGGAAAGAACACACATGCAATGACTCTAGTAGTGGTTTGTGGTTTTTGTATAAGAACACACATGCAATGACTCTAGTGGTTGATCCATGTTTGTTTGTGGAAATTACACACATGCAATGACTCTAGTGGGGTATCCATGTGTGGTTTGTGAAAAGAACACACATGCAATGACTCTAGTGTTGGTTTTAGTATAAGAGCACACATGCAATGACTCTAGTGGTTGATCCATGTGTGGTCTGTGGAAAGAACACACATGCAATGACCACTAGTGGACCCACGTGTGGTTTGTGGAAAAGAACACACATGCAATGACTCTAGTGGTTGATCCATGTTTGTTTGTCGAAACAACACACATGCAATGACTCTAGTGGTTGATCCATGTGTGGTTTGTGAAAAGAACACACATGCAATGACTCTAGTGTTGGTTTTAGTATAAGAACACACATGCAATGACTCTAGTTGTTGATCCATGTGTGGTTTGTGGAAATAACACACATGCAATGACTAGTGGTTGATTCCATATGTGGTTTGTGGAAAGAACACACATGCAATGACCACTGGTGGATGCATGTGTGGTTTGTGGAAAAGAACACACATGCAATGACTCTAGTGCTGGTTTGTGGTTTTAGTATAAGAACAAACATGCAATGACTCTAGTGGTTGATCCATGTGTGGTTTGTGGAAGAACACACATGCAATGACTAGTGGTTGATCCATCTGTGGTTTGTGGAAAGAACACACATGCAATGACTCTAGTGGTTGATCCATGTTTGTTTGTGGAAATAACACACATGCAATGACTCTAGTGGTTGATCCATGTGTGGTTTGTGAAAAGAACACACATGCAATGACCCTGGTTGATCCATGTGTGATTTTTGGAAATAACACACATGCAATGACTCTAGTGGTTGATCCATGTGTGGTTTGTGGAAAGAACACACATGCAATGACCACCGGTGGATCCATGTGTGGTTTGTGGAAAAGAACACACATGCAATGACTCTAGTGGTTCATCCATGTTTGTTTGTGGAAATAACACACATGCAATGACTCTAGTGGTTGATCCATGTGTGGTTTGTGAAAAGAACACACATGCAATGACTCCAGTGTTGGTTTTAGTATAAGAACACACATGCAATGACTCTAGTGGTTGATGCATGTGTGGTTTGTGGAAAGAACACACATGCAATGACCACTGGTGGATCCATGTGTGGTTTGTGGAAAAGAACACACATGCAATGGCTCTAGTGGTTGACCCATGTTTGTTTGTGGAAATAACACACATGCAATGACTCTAGTGGTTGATCCATGTGTGGTTTGTGGAAAGAACACGCGTGCAATGACCACTGGTGGATCCTTGTTGGTTTTAGTCTAAGAACACACATGCAATGACTCTAGTACTGGTTTGTGGTTTTAGTATAAGAACACACATGCAATGACTGTAGTGGTTGATCCATGTGTGGTTTGTGGAAATAACACACATGCAATGACCACTGGTGGATCCATGTGTGGTTTGTGGAAAGAACACACATGCAATGACTCTAGGGGTTGATCCATGTGCGGTTTGTGGAAAGAACACACATGCAATGACCACTGGTGGATCCATGTTTGGTTTGTGGAAAAGAACACACATGCAATGAATCTAGTGGTTGATCCATGTTTGTTTGTGGAAATAACACACATGCAATGACTCTAGTGGTTGATCCATGTGTGGTTTGTGAAAAGAACACACATGCAATGACTCTGGGTGATCCATGTGTGGTTTGTGGAAATAACACACATGCAATGACTCTAGTGGTTGATCCATGTGTGGTTTGTGGAAAGAACACACATGCAATGACCACTGGTGGACCCATTTGTGGTTTGTGGAAAAGAACACACATGCAATGACTCTAGTGGTTGATCCATGTTTGTTTGTGGAAATAACACACATGCAATGACTCTAGTGGGGTATCCATGTGTGGTTTGTGAAAAGAACACACATGCAATGACTCTAGTGTTGGTTTTAGTATAAGAGCACACATGCAATGACTCTAGTGGTTGATCCATGTGTGGTTTGTGGACAGAACACACATGCAATGACCACTGGTGGACCCATGTGTGGTTTGTGGAAAAGAACACACATGCAATGACTCTAGTGGTTGATCCATGTTTGTTTGTCGAAATAACACACATGCAATGACTCTAGTGGTTGATCCATGTGTGGTTTGTGGAAAGAACACACATGCAATGACTAGTGGTTGATTCCATATGTGGTTTGTGGAAAGAACACACATGCAATGACCACTGGTGGATGCATGTGTGGTTTGTGGAAAAGAACACACATGCAATGACTCTAGTGCTGGTTTGTGGTTTTAGTATAAGAACAAACATGCAATGACTCTAGTGGTTGATCCATGTGTGCTTTGTGGAAGAACACACATGCAATGACTAGTGGTTGATCCATCTGTGGTTTGTGGAAAGAACACACATGCAATGACTCTAGTGGTTGATCCATGTTTGTTTGTGGAAATAACACACATGCAATGACTCTAGTGGTTGATCCATGTGTGGTTTGTGAAAAGAACACACATGCAATGACCCTGGTTGATCCATGTGTGGTTTTTGGAAATAACACACATGCAATGACTCTAGTGGTTGATCCATGTGTGGTTTGTGGAAAGAACACACATGCAATGACCACTGGTGGATCCATGTGTGGTTTGTGGAAAAGAACACACATGCAATGACTCTAGTGGTTCATCCATGTTTGTTTGTGGAAATAACACACATGCAATGACTAGTGGTTGATCCATGTGTGGTTTGTGAAAATAACACACATGCAATGACTCTAGTGTTGGTTTTAGTATAAGAACACACATGCAATGACTCTAGTGGTTGATGCATGTGTGGTTTGTGGAAAGAACACACATGCAATGACCACTGGTGGATCCATGTGTGGTTTGTGGAAAAGAACACACATGCAATGACTCTAGTGGTTGACCCATGTTTGTTTGTGGAAATAACACACATGCAATGACTCTAGTGGTTGATCCATGTGTGGTTTGTGGAAAGAACACGCGTGCAATGACCACTGGTGGATCCATGTTGGTTTTAGTGTAAGAACACACATGCAATGACTCTAGTACTGGTTTGTGGTTTTAGTATAAGAACACACATGCAATGACTCTAGTGGTTGATCCATGTGTGCTTTGTGGAAATAACACACATGCAATGACCACTGGTGGATCCATGTGTGGTTTGTGGAAAGAACATACATGCAATGACTCTAGGGGTTGATCCACGTGTGGTTTGTGGAAAGAACACACATGCAATGACCACTGGTGGATCCATGTGTGGTTTGTCGAAAAGAACACACATGCAATGAATCTAGTGGTTGATCCATGTTTGTTTGTGGAAATAACACACATGCAATGACTCTAGTGGTTGATCCATGTGTGGTTTGTGAAAAGAACACACATGCAATGACTCTGGTTGATCCATGTGTGGTTTGTGGAAATAACACACATGGAGTGACTCTAGTGGTTGATCCATGTCTGGTTTGTGGAAAGAACACACATGCAATGACTCTAGTACTGGTTTGTGGTTTTTGTATAAGAACACACATGCAATGACTCTAGTGGTTGATCCATGTTTGTTTGTGGAAATTACACACATGCAATGACTCTAGTGGGGTATCCATGTGTGGTTTGTGAAAAGAACACACATGCAATGACTCTAGTGTTGGTTTTAGTATAAGAGCACACATGCAATGACTCTAGTGGTTGATCCATGTGTGGTCTGTGGAAAGAACACACATGCAATGACCACTAGTGGACCCATGTGTGGTTTGTGGAAAAGAACACACATGCAATGACTCTAGTGGTTGATCCATGTTTGTTTGTCGAAACAACACACATGCAATGACTCTAGTGGTTGATCCATGTGTGGTTTGTGAAAAGAACACACATGCAATGACTCTAGTGTTGGTTTTAGTATAAGAACACACATGCAATGACTCTAGTTGTTGATCCATGTGTGGTTTGTGGAAATAACACACATGCAATGACTAGTGGTTGATTCCATATGTGGTTTGTGGAAAGAACACACATGCAATGACCACTGGTGGATGCATGTGTGGTTTGTGGAAAAGAACACACATGCAATGACTCTAGTGCTGGTTTGTGGTTTTAGTATAAGAACAAACATGCAATGACTCTAGTGGTTGATCCATGTGTGGTTTGTGGAAGAACACACATGCAATGACTAGTGGTTGATCCATCTGTGGTTTGTGGAAAGAACACACATGCAATGACTCTAGTGGTTGATCCATGTTTGTTTGTGGAAATAACACACATGCAATGACTCTAGTGGTTGATCCATGTGTGGTTTGTGAAAAGAACACACATGCAATGACCCTGGTTGATCCATGTGTGATTTTTGGAAATAACACACATGCAATGACTCTAGTGGTTGATCCATGTGTGGTTTGTGGAAAGAACACACATGCAATGACCACCGGTGGATCCATGTGTGGTTTGTGGAAAAGAACACACATGCAATGACTCTAGTGGTTCATCCATGTTTGTTTGTGGAAATAACACACATGCAATGACTCTAGTGGTTGATCCATGTGTGGTTTGTGAAAAGAACACACATGCAATGACTCCAGTGTTGGTTTTAGTATAAGAACACACATGCAATGACTCTAGTGGTTGATGCATGTGTGGTTTGTGGAAAGAACACACATGCAATGACCACTGGTGGATCCATGTGTGGTTTGTGGAAAAGAACACACATGCAATGGCTCTAGTGGTTGACCCATGTTTGTTTGTGGAAATAACACACATGCAATGACTCTAGTGGTTGATCCATGTGTGGTTTGTGGAAAGAACACGCGTGCAATGACCACTGGTGGATCCTTGTTGGTTTTAGTCTAAGAACACACATGCAATGACTCTAGTACTGGTTTGTGGTTTTAGTATAAGAACACACATACAATGACTCTAGTGGTTGATCCATGTGTGCTTTGTGGAAATAACACACATGCAACGACCACTGGTGGATCCATGTGTGGTATGTGGAAAGAACATACATGCAATGACTCTAGGGGTTGATCCACGTGTGGTTTGTGGAAAGAACACACATGCAATGACCACTGGTGGATCCATGTGTGGTTTGTGGAAAAGAACACACATGCAATGAATCTAGTGGTTGATCCATGTTTGTTTGTGGAAATAACACACATGCAATGACTCTAGTGGTTGATCCATGTGTGGTTTGTGAAAAGAACACACATGCAATGACTCTGGTTGATCCATGTGTGGTTTGTGGAAATAACACACATGCAGTGACTCTAGTGGTTGATCCATGTGTGGTTTGTGGAAAGAACACACATGCAATGACCACTGGTGGACCCATGTGTGGTTTGTGGAAAAGAACACACATGCAATGACTCTAGTGGTTGATCCATGTTTGTTTGTGGAAATAACACACATGCAATGACTCTAGTGGTTGATCCATGTGTGGTTTGTGAAAAGAACACACATGCAATGACTCTAGTGTTAGTTTTAGTATAAGAACACACATGCAATGACTCTAGTGGTTGATCCATGTGTGGTTTGTGGAAAGAACACACATGCAATGACCACTGGTGGACCCATGTGTGGTTTGTGGAAAAGAACACACATGCAATGACTCTAGTGGTTGATCCATGTTTGTTTGTGGAAATAACACACATGCAATGACTCTAGTGGTTGATCCATGTGTGGTTTGTGAAAATAACACACATGCAATGACTCTAGTATTGGTTTTATTATAAGAATACACATGCAATGACTCTAGTGGTTGATCCATGTGTGGTTTGTGGAAAGAACACACATGCAATGACCACTGGTGGACCCATGTGTGGTTTGTGGAAAAGAACACACATGCAATGACTCTAGTGGTTGATCCATGTTTGTTTGTCGAAATAACACACATGCAATGACTCTAGTGGTTGATCCATGTGTGGTTTGTGAAAAGAACACACATGCAATGACTCTAGTGTTGGTTTTAGTATAAGAACACACATGCAATGACTCTAGTGGTTGATGCATGTGTGCTTTGTGGAAAGAACACACATGCAATGACCACTGGTGGATCCATGTGTGGTTTGTGGAAAAGAACACACATGCAATGACTCTAGTGGTTGACCCATGTTTGTTTGTGGAAATAACACACATGCAATGACTCTAGTGGTTGATCCATGTGTGGTTTGTGGAAAGAACACGCGTGCAATGACCACTGGTGGATCCATGTTGGTTTTAGTGTAAGAACACACATGCAATGACTCTAGTACTGGTTTGTGGTTTTAGTATAAGAACACACATGCAATGACTCCAGTGGTTTATCCATGTGTGGTTTGTGGAAATAACACATATGCAATGACTACTGGTGGATCCATGTGTGGTTTGTGGAAAGAACACACATGCAATGACTCTAGGGGTTGATCCACGTGTGGTTTGTGGAAAGAACACACATGCAATGACCACTAGTGGATCCATGTGTGGTTTGTGGAAAATAACACACATGCAATGTATCTAGTGGTTGATCCATGTTTGTTTGTGGAAATAACACACATGCAATGACTCTAGTGGTTGATCCATGTGTGGTTTGTGAAAAGAACACACATGCAATGACTCTGGTTGATCCATGTGTGGTTTGTGGAAATAACACACATGCAATGACTCTAGTGGTTGATCCATGTGTGGTTTGTGGAAAGAACACACATGCAATGACCACTGGTGGACCCATGTGTGGTTTGTGGAAAAGAACACACATGCAATGACTCTAGTGGTTGATCCATGTTTGTTTGTCGAAATAACACACATGCAATGACTCTAGTGGTTGATCCATGTGTGGTTTGTGAAAATAACACACATGCAATGACTCTAGTGTTGGTTTTAGTATAAGAATACACATGCAATGACTCTAGTGGTTGATCCATGTGTGGTTTGTGGAAAGAACACACATGCAATGACCACTGGTGGACCCATGTGTGGTTTGTGGAAAAGAACACACATGCAATGACTCTAGTGGTTGATCCATGTTTGTTTGTTGAAATAACACACATGCAATGACTCTAGTGGTTGATCCATGTGTGGTTTGTGAAAAGAACACACATGCAATGACTCTAGTGTTGGTTTTAGTATAAGAACACACATGCAATGACTCTAGTGGTTGATGCATGTGTGCTTTGTGGAAAGAACACACATGCAATGACCACTGGTGGATCCATGTGTGGTTTGTGGAAAACAACACACATGCAATGACTCTAGTGGTTGACCCATGTTTGTTTGTGGAAATAACACACATGCAATGACTCTAGTGGTTGATCCATGTGTGGTTTGTGGAAAGAACACGCGTGCAATGACCACTGGTGGATCCATGTTGGTTTTATTGTAAGAACACACATGCAATGACTCTAGTACTGGTTTGTGGTTTTAGTATAAGAACACACATGCAATGACTCTAGTGGTTGATCCATGTGTGGTTTGTGGAAATAACACACATGCAATGACCACTGGTGGATCCATGTGTGGTTTGTGGAAAGAACACACATGCAATGACTGTAGGGGTTGATCCATGTGTGGTTTGTGGCAAGAACACACATGCAATGACCACTGGTGGATCCATGTGTGGTTTGTGGAAAAGAACACACATGCAATGAATCTAGTGGTTGATCCATGTTTGTTTGTGGAAATAACAAACATGCAATGACTCTAGTGGTTGATCCATGTGTGGTTTGTGAAAAGAACACACATGCAATGACTCTGGTTGATCCATGTGTGGTTTGTGGAAATAACACACATGCAATGACTCTAGTGGTTGATCCATGTGTGGTTTGTGGAAAGAACACACATGCAATGACCACTGGTGGACCCATGTGTGGTTTGTGGAAAAGAACACACATGCAATGACTCTAGTGGTTGATCCATGTTTGTTTGTGGAAATAACACACATGCAATGACTCTAGTGGTTGATCTATGTGTGGTTTGTGGAAAGAACACGCGTGCAATGACCACTGGTGGATCCATGTTGGTTTTAGTGTAAGAACACACATGCAATGACTCTAGTACTGGTTTGTGGTTTTAGTATAAGAACACACATGCAATGACTCTAGTGGTTGATCCATGTGTGGTCTGTGGAAATAACACACATGCAATGACCACTGGTGGATCCATGTGTGGTTTGTGGAAAGAACACACATGCAATGACTGTAGGGGTTGATCCATGTGTGGTTTGTGGCAAGAACACACATGCAATGACCACTGGTGGATCCATGTGTGGTTTGTGGAAAAGAACACACATGCAATGAATCTAGTGGTTGATCCATGTTTGTTTGTGGAAATAACAAACATGCAATGACTCTAGTGGTTGATCTATGTGTGGTTTGTGAAAAGAACACACATGCAATGACTCTGGTTGATCCATGTGTGGTTTGTGGAAATAACACACATGCAATGACTCTAGTGGTTGATCCATGTGTGGTTTGTGGAAAGAACACACATGCAATGACCACTGGTGGACCCATGTGTGGTTTGTGGAAAAGAACACACATGCAATGACTCTAGTGGTTGATCCATGTTTGTTTGTGGAAATAACACACATGCAATGACTCTAGTGGTTGATCCATGTGTGGTTTGTGAAAAGAACACACATGCAATGACTCTAGTGTTAGTTTTAGTATAAGAACACACATGCAATGACTCTAGTGGTTGATCCATGTGTGGTTTGTGGAAAGAACACACATGCAATGACCACTGGTGGACCCATGTGTGGTTTGTGGAAAAGAACACACATGCAATGAAACTAGTGGTTGATCCATGTTTGTTTGTGGAAATAACACACATGCAATGACTCTAGTGGTTGATCCATGTGTGGTTTGTGAAAATAACACACATGCAATGACTCTAGTGTTGGTTTTAGTATAAGAATACACATGCAATGACTCTAGTGGTTGATCCATGTGTGGTTTGTGGAAAGAACACACATGCAATGACCACTGGTGGACCCATGTGTGGTTTGTGGAAAAGAACACACATGCAATGACTCTAGTGGTTGATCCATGTTTGTTTGTCGAAATAACACACATGCAATGACTCTAGTGGTTGATCCATGTGTGGTTTGTGAAAAGAACACACTTGCAATGACTCTAGTGTTGGTTTTAGTATAAGAACACACATGCAATGACTCTAGTGGTTGATCCATGTGTGGTTTGTGGAAATAACACACATGCAATGACTAGTGGTTGATCCATATGTGGTTTGTGGAAAGAACACACATGCAATGACCACTGGTGGATGCATGTGTGGTTTGTGGAAAAGAACACACATGCAATGACTCTAGTGCTGGTTTGTGGTTTTAGTATAAGAACAAACATGCAATGACTCTAGTGGTTGATCCATGTGTGGTTTGGGGAAGAACACACATGCAATGACTAGTGGTTGATCCATATGTGGTTTGTGGAAAGAACACACATGCAATGACACTAGTGGGGTATCCATGTTTGTTTGTGGAAATAACAAACATACAATGACTCTAGTGGTTGATCCATGTGTGGTTTGTGAAAAGAACACACATGCAATGACCCTGGTTGATCCATGTGTGGTTTTTGGAAATAACACACATGCAATGACTCTAGTGGTTGATCCATGTGTGGTTTGTGGAAAGAACACACATGCAATGACCACTGGTGGATCCATGTGTGGTTTGTGGAAAAGAACACACATGCAATGACTCTAGTGGTTGATCCATGTTTGTTTGTGGAAATAACACACATGCAATGACTCTAGTGGTTGATCCATGTGTGGTTTGTGAAAAGAACACACATGCAATGACTCTAGTGTTGGTTTTAGTATAAGAACACACATGCAATGACTCTAGTGGTTGATCCATGTGTGGTTTGTGGAAAGAACACACATGCAATGACCACTGGTGGATCCATGTGTGGTTTGTGGAAAAGAACACACATGCAATGACTCTAGTGGTTGATCCATGTTTGTTTGTGGAAATAACACACATGCAATGACTCTAGTAGTTGATCCATGTGTGGTTTGTGGAAAGAACACGCATGCAATGACCACTGGTGGATCCATGTTGGTTTTAGTGTAAGAACACACATGCAATGACTGTAGTACTGGTTTGTGGTTTTAGTATAAGAACACACATGCAATGACTAGTGGTTGATCCATGTGTGGTTTGTGGAAATAACACACATACAATGACCACTGGTGGATCCATGTGTGGTTTGTGGAAAGAACACACATGCAATGACTCTAGGGGTTGATCCATGTGTGGTTTGTGGAAAGAACACACATGCAATGACCACTGGTGGATCCATGTGTGGTTTGTGGAAAAGAGCACACATGCAATGAATGTAGTGGTTGATCCATGTTTGTTTGTGGAAATAACACACATGCAATGACTCTAGTGGTTGATCCATGTGTGGTTTGTGAAAAGAACACACATGCAATGACTCTAGTTGATCCGTGTGTGGTTTGTGGAAATAACACACATGCAATGACTCTAGGGGTTGATCCATGTAACTACCTCGGTGAATTACACTCCTAGTTACAAGCCTGGATGAACGGAAATGGTTGAAATAGTACGGTGGGGCCCAAATGCCACTCACAGGTAGACCTTTCGGCCGTCCCAACCATTTCCAAACATCGGGACAAGAACGGGCGGCGTAATCGGCAGGCGAAGGGATCAACTACATACACAATGAGTATGTATGCAAGCCACCATACAATAGTACATCAGAGCCATTCCATCTAAAAAGAAAGGAAATATAGCAACGCCATATGGCAAGATCCAAATATCCTAGATAGATATAATAGTTTAGGATACCTCCTCATACATCAAACATCAGAGTATCAAGCGGAAGCGGAAGACAAAATCCGAGTACGGATAAGAAGCAAATCGGCATATGATGCCCCATAAATAAGCACATCCCGCCCACAGATCTCACGGATCCCCGTTCCCGGAATCTCTACACCGAATGATCGTTGCCCACATCGTCCGTCTCTTCCACCCAGTATCCATCTTGCGAATGTACCTGTTCATCTGAACCAATAATTTATCGGGTGAGACCCTAGGGGTACTCAGCAAGTCTTTATGCCTCTAAAGGGGACACAACCTAGGGTGACACAATTGCAGCAAAAGATAAACCCTAGCAATTCTATAGATACTCGCTAACCATCCGCCTAACCAAAGATAGACGGATGTCCGTGAATTAATAACAACAGTTATAATGGTAATCTTAACAGATCCATCCTCCTCCTCGCTTACCGACGAGGAAGCGGACGAACAACCCCCCATCCGTTGGCAGTTTTATTATCCATTCCGTGAGTATTGCACTATTTACTAGTCAGGTACCTAGTCTAGTCCAATTAGAAGCGGTACTTTAGTTATGCTTGTCTATGATCGAGAAACTGTGCTCCAAGTCGTCCATAACCGCGGACACGGCTTTCAGAAAGTTTTACCCTGCAGGGGTGCACAAATAGCAACACACACTCGAAATGCCTCGGAAAAACCAAATCAAAACCCAACGAGGCAGTCACGACAAAGCAATCACAGGATTCAGAAATATTTCAGGGGGCCACCCCATTAAGCTACCCGCGACGAAGTTGGCCGACTCTGAGACGGACTCAAGGTTTGCGCCAATGGCTGTGAACGACTGGGAACCCGAAAATGTGACTGGGCTTGTCGACACCGTGAAAACACTCCGCTTCCCTAAACAGTACAGTGTGCAATACCTCGCACAATTTAAATAAAGCAGTAAAGCATGGCATATGTACAGGATAGTAAATAAAACCTCAAACTAGTTTGTGGCCCCAAGAAATAAGAATGAATCAAGCTCTGGCTCAGGGGGGGTCCATAAGGCCTCCCGAATGTGGATAGCGCGAATAATCAAGGAACAGGAATCAAGTACTCGGGGTCCTACGGGACACAAGTGAGCCTGAAAAACCAAATAGCGAATATGGCTCACCGGTGCCACTTTCATTAGTTATCCCATTACTACTCAGGTTAAGTTGTATAGGTACCTCGTTATCCATCAGACACTCACATACCCTACACATGCTGTTCTACGACTCGCATGGCTCAAACAACTCCTGTAGTAATGGCTCATGGGATGGAGGAACAAGCTTCGGTGGGGTTTAAAAGTAAAGGCCATGCAGTACTTGGGATTCAATTTAATGCAATCGCGACTCAATGATGCAAGAATAAGAAAGAGGCAATAGGTTCTATATGTATGCAAGCATGTGGTAGTGCTTGCCTGGCAGCTCAGTTGAAGCAATGGATGGATCTGGGTAGTGCTCCTGGTTCTCTTGATATATCCCCTGCTCAGCGTCTATCCGGAGAAGAACCAAACAAACAAGGGCCAACATAAATAAAGTGCACAAGCATAGGAATAAATGCATCAAGCAAACAATTATGCCATGATGAATGATGCACAATTTGCATGGCAATAAAGTAGCTTGGCATGGTGAGGTGTGGAATACAAGAATAAATCATTTTATTGAGTATTGTCCCCATTTTCTCCTCATATTAGTTGCTGTACACTTTATATTTATATGATGCATGCTTCAAAACAAAACATGGAATGCATAAACAGAAAGGTCTCGTCGAGCTAATCATTTTAGACATATTATTTGTCAAATTTGGAGTTATAAATAAAAAGTTATTAATTAATTAAAGTGGAAGGGCATTTTAATGTAATTTTTATTAATTTGGAAAATAAAGTGTCCAAAATATATTTTGAATGGCATATTTGAATTCCTCACATTTTTCTGATTTGAAAACATATGTTATATGTATTATTTGGGTTTATATTTCAAAAGTTATTTAAAAACAGAATTAAATTTGAATTTGAATTAATTTTGAAAAGATTTGAATTAAATAGAAATAGACAGAAGCTTTTCTCACCCAGCCCGGACCTAGCCAGAGTCACTGTCGGGTGGGCCAGGCGCTGACTGGGCAGAACTGCGCGCGAAAAGCTTTTTACACCGCTGCGCTTCCTAGCCACGGAGACAGACAGGTGGGCTCCGCGGCTCTGCGGTCCCACACGCCAGAGGGCGATGGAGAGGCTGCCACGCGGCTCAGGGGGGACTGCGGGTTGATGCGACCAAAGCAGGGGAGCCTTTTTGCAAAAACGCCATGAGGCTGACAAGTGGGCCTAGCGGAGCGCGGGTTGTTGCCACTAAAACTGCAGGGGGTATCAGCAAAACAGCGCCCGCGGTACTGTTTCTCTCCCTCTGCGCCGCGGACGGATCGGTGCGCGCCAGCGCGGGGTGGGGATTCGATCTGGGGACGTGCTGGTGCGCGCTGGGAGTGTGAGCCAGTGCGGCTAGGTGAGGTAGCTGCTAGGGAGGGCGGACGGGGCCTAGCTAAGTCGCTGCGCGGCGTAGCAACGCAGGAACGACGTCGGCCGCCGCGCACCGAGGCTGTTCGACGATATGGCGGGCGAGCACATGCGACGACAGCGAGGCAAAACATGTCCAGGGGGCTTAGGGGCTCACCGCGGAGGCGTTGGTGTAGATGGATCGGCTTGGGGAGCGGTTGATCGGCGTCGACGCAGACGGACCGGAGCTAGGGTTTGGGCATCGGGCTCGCGCTGGTACCGGCGCTCTGGTGCTCCTCCTGCTCGCTGCCGTGTACAGGGGGACGTAGGGGAGCCTCCTCGATCTTCCAAGCCACTTCACGGACGCGCGGCTCGACTAGATCAACGGAACGGAGTAGAGGCCGACGGTGGGCGGCTATGGGGTAGCTGGTGGCGGTGGAGAAGAAGGGAGGAGAGGGGCCGGCTTGGGGCGGATCTGGCGAAGCAGAGGCGAGGCAGAGAGGTGGGAGAGGATAGGAACGGATAGAGGGAGTGGTTAGATGGCGTGGTGGAGGGGAAAGGTGGCTCGGGCACCTTTTTCCTCCTCTCCTACTCACGTGCTCGGGCAGGGGCAGGAGCAGGGCGAGGTAGGGGACGTCCAGGTGGGGTAGGGTGCGGCCAGAGAGGTGGTAGGCTCGGTGGAGGGGCCCCCATGCAGAGAGAGAGAGCTGAGAGAGAGGGGGTGGCTCGGCTAGGTGCTAGGGTCAGGTTAGGGTTAGGTTTGGCTCGGGTGTAGCTAGGGTTTGGGGTGGGGTAGCAGCTAGGTGGGGCCAGGGAGAGAGGGGGCCAGGTGGGGCCAGCTGGGAGAGGCTCGGCATAGATGGAAGAGAGGGGGGAGGCCGAGAGAGAGAGGGGGAGGATCTAGGATAGATGATTAGAGAGGGGTATGGTGATGATCTTAGACATGATCCACATGACCATGCAAAGAAGGGGCATGTAGATGATTAGGGTGGGATTTAGATAGAGGATAGGGTGATGACTTAGGCTTTTTAGGAGCTTGCATGCTTCAAGCTTAGATCAAGCAAGAACATGTGGAAAAAGGGAGAGAGATGGATAGGGTGATTCCTTGTGACTAGATCAAGCATGGTTAAGACAAGCTCAAGCACCCACAAGATCTAGACAAGGAAAAGAGAGGGATGTGATGATAGGGTTTAAGCTAGATCAACTTAGATCAAGCCAAAAGAAAGGATAGAGATAGAGAGAGAGATGATGATCCACTCAAGATTCAAATAAAAACCAAATACTAGAAAAGGTGGCACTTTCATGGCCCATGCAAAATATTTAATACCATGTTGATTCTTGGGAAAACAATAATATTCATCATGGCATTGTTCATTTGCATTTCCAGAGGTGGAATAAAGCCAAGCAAAAGAAATGAAAGGATGCCCCATGTGGAGTAGTTGGAGATGGCCATGTTTGAAATAAAATGGGACATGCTAGTGTGTATGTTCCACTAGATGATTACTAGTCCCAAAAATATTCCCACATGAGCATAAATCCATAATAATCCATATGGAAGCTAGGAAAAAGGGTTCCACTCACAAGGCATGCAAAGGTGGCCAAGTGGCTCTCATATATCAATAATGTGAAAACAACATGATGCTAAGATGAGAGCATGTGGAAAAGAATTGGATCCATCCCAACCCACATGAGCTAGAGGTCAACTCAAATAAAGTGCAAAGCTCATATCTAGTTGGATGGTGGAATTATAAGGTGGTGAAAGAAAAGGTGGTGGAGTTGAATAAAAGATATGCCCCCAACTCAACTTGGGCATTTAAGCAATATATCAAGAACCAAATACAATATCAAGAGGCAAATACAATTTACAATGCATATGAGAGAAGAACCAAAGCAAAAAGGGTTTTATATGATGCTCAAATGCAAGGTGGCATGATGACATGAGCATGATATAATGATGATGCAACAATTATATGTTTGAAGTAGCCATTATATAGACTAGGCTAGTAGCATTGCAATTGTTAGACAATTGGGATGCTACAATCCATGTGTGGTTTGTGGAAAGAACACACATGCAATGACCACTGGTGGACCCATGTGTGGTTTGTGGAAAAGAACACACATGCAATGAGTCTAGTGGTTGATCCATGTTTGTTTGTGGAAATAACACACATGCAATGACTCTAGTGGTTGATCCATGTGTGGTTTGTGAAAAGAACACACTTGCAATGACTCTAGTGTTGGTTTTAGTATAAGAACACACATGCAATGACTCTAGTGGTTGATCCATGTGTGGTTTGTGGAAATAACACACATGCAATGACTAGTGGTTGATCCATATGTGGTTTGTGGAAAGAACACACATGCAATGACCACTGGTGGATGCATGTGTGGTTTGTGGAAAAGAACACACATGCAATGACTCCAGTGCTGGTTTGTGGTTTTAGTATAAGAACAAACATGCAATGACTCTAGTTGTTGATCCATGTGTGGTTTGTGGAAAGAACACACATGCAATGACTAGTGGTTGATCCATATGTGGTTTGTGGAAAGAACACTTATGCAATGACCACTAGTGGATCCATGTGTGGTTTGTGGAAAAGAACACACATGCAATGACTCTAGTGCTGGTTTGTGGTTTTAGTATAAGAACACAGATGTAATGACTCTAGTGGTTAATCCACGTGTGGTTTGTGGAAAGAACACACATGCAATGACCACTGGTGGATCCATGTGTGGTTTGTGGAAAAGAACACACATACAATGACTCTAGTACTGGTTGGTGGTTTTAGTATAAGAACACACATGTAATGACTCTAGTGGTTGATCCATGTCTGGTTTGTGGAAATAACACACATGCAATGACTCTAGTGGTTGATCCATGTGTGGTTTGTGGAAAGAACACACATGCAATGACCACTGGTGGATCCATGTGTGGTTTGTGGAAAAGAACACACATGCAATGACTCTAGTTGTTGATCCATGTTTGTTTGTGGAAATAACACACATGCAATGACTCTAGTGGTTGATCCATGTGTGGTTTGTGGAAAGAACACGCGTGCAATGACCACTGGTGGATCCATGTTGGTTTTAGTGTAAGAACACACATGCAATGACTCTAGTACTGGTTTGTGGTTTTAGTATAAGAACACACATGCAATGACTCTAGTGGTTGATCCATGTGTGGTTTGTGGAAATAACACACATGCAATGACCACTGGTGGATGGTTTGTGGAAAGAACCCACATGCAATGACTCTAGGGGTTGATCCATGTGTGGTTTGTGGAAAGAACACACATGCAATGACCACTGGTGGATCCATGTGTGGTTTGAGGAAAAGAACACACATGCAATGAATCTAGTGGTTGATCCATGTTTGTTTGTGGAAATAACACACATGCAATGACTCTAGTGGTTGATCCATGTGTGGTTTGTGAAAATAACACACATGCAATGACTCTAGTGGTTGATCCATGTGTGGTTTGTGGAAAGAACACACATGCAATGACCACTGGTGGACCCATGTGTGGTTTGTGGAAAAGAACACACATGCAATGACTCTAGTGGTTAATCCATGTTTGTTTGTGGAAATAAGACACATGCAATGACTCTAGTGGTTGATCCATGTGTGGTTTGTGAAAAGAACACACATGCAATGACTCTAGTGTTGGTTTTACTATAAGAACACACATGCTATGACTCTAGTGGTTGATCCATGTGTGGTTTGTGGAAATAACACACATGCAATGACTAGTGGTTCATCCATATGTGGTTTATGGAAAGAACACACAAGCAATGACCACTGGTGGATGCATGAGTGGTTTGTGGAAAAGAACACACATGCAATGACTCTAGTGCTGGTTTGTGGTTTTAGTATAAGAACAAACATGCCATGACTCTAGTTGTTGATCCATGTGTGGTTTGTGGAAAGAACACACATGCAATGACTAGTGGTTGATCCATATGTGGTTTGTGGAAAGAACACACATGCAATGACCACTGGTGGATCCATTTGTGGTTTGTGGAAAAGAACACACATGCAATGACTCTAGTGGTTGATCCATGTGTGGTTTGTGGAAAAGAACACACATGCAATGACTCTAGTGGTTGTTCCATGTTTGTTTCTGGAAATAACACACATGCAATGACTCTAGTGGTTGATCCATGTGTGGTTTGTGGAAAGAACACGCGTGCAATGACCACTGGTGGATCCATGTTGGTTTTAGTGTAAGAACACATATGCAATGACTCTAGTACTGGTTTGTGGTTTTAGTATAAGAACACACATGCAATGACTCTAGTGGTTGATCCATGTGTGGTTTGTGGAAATAACACACATGCAATGACCACTGGTGGATCCATGTGTGGTTTGTGGAAATAACACACATGCAATGACTCTAGGGGTGGATCCATGTGTGGTTTGTGGAAATAACACACATGCAATGACTCTAGTGGTTGATCCATGTTTGTTTGTGGAAATAACACACATGCAATGACTCTAGTGGTTGATCCATGTGTGGTTTGTGAAAAGAACACACATGCAATGACTCTAGTGTTGGTATTAGTATAAGAACACACATGCAATGAATCTAGTGGTTGATCCATGTGTGGTTTGTGGAAATAACACACATGCAATGACTAGTGGTTGATCCATATGTGGTTTGTGGAAAGAACACACATGCAATGACCACTGGTGGGTGCATGTGTGGTTTGTGGAAAAGAACACACATGCAATGACTCTAGTGCTGGTTTGTGGTTTTAGTATAAGAACAAACATGCAATGATCTAGTGGTTGATCCATGTGTGGTTTGTGGAAAGAACACACATGCAATGACTAGTGGTTGATCCATATGTGGTTTGTGGAAAGAACACACATGCAATGACTCTAGTGGTTGATCCATGTTTGTTTGTGGAAATAACACACATGCAATGACTCTAGTGGTTGATCCATGTGTGGTTTGTGAAAAGAACACACATGCAATGACCCTGGTTGATCCATGTGTGGTTTTTGGAAATAACACACATGCAATGACTCTAGTGGTTGATCCATGTGTGGTTTGTGGAAATAACACACATGCAATGACTAGTGGTATATCCATATGTGGTTTGTGGAAAGAACACACATGCAATGACCACTGGTCGATCCATGTGTGGTTTGTGGAAAAGAACACACATGCAATGACTCTAGTGGTTGATCCATGTTTGTTTGTGGAAAATACACACATGCAATGACTCTAGTGGTTGATCCATGTGTGGTTTGTGAAAAGAACACACATGCAATGACTCTAGTGTTGGTTTTAGATAAGAACACACATGCAATGACTCTAGTGGTTGATCCATGTGTGGTTTGTGGAAATAACACACATGCAATGACTAGTGGTTGATCCATATGTGGTTTGTGGAAAGAACACACATGCAATGACCACTGGTGCATGCATGTGTGGTTTGTGGAAAAGAACACACATGCAATGACTCTAGTGCTGGTTTGTGGTTTTAGTATAAGAACAAACATGCAATGATCTAGTGGTTGATCCATGTGTGGTTTGTGGAAAGAACACACATGCAATGACTAGTGGTTGATCCCTATGTGGTTTGTGGAAAGAACACACATGCAATGACTCTAGTGGTTGATCCATGTTTGTTTGTGGAAATAACACACATGCAATGACTCTAGTGGTTGATCCATGTGTGGTTTGTGAAAAGAACAGACATGCAATGACCCTGGTAGATCCATGTGTGGTTTTTGGAAATAACACACATGCAATGACTCTAGTGGTTGATCTATGTGTGGTTTGTGGAAAGAACACACATGCAATGACTAGTGGTATATCCATATGTGGTTTGTGGAAAGAACACACATGCAATGACCACTGGTCGATCCATGTGTGGTTTGTGGAAAAGAACACACATGCAATGAGTCTAGTGCTGGTTTGTGGTTTTAGTATAAGAACACACATGTAATGACTCTAGTGGTTGATCCATGTGTGGTTTGTGGAAAGAACACACATGCAATGACTCTGGTTGATCCATGTGTGGTTTGTGGAAAGAACACACATGTAATGACCACTGGTGGATCCATGTGTTGTTTGTGGAAAAGAACACACATGCAATGACTCTAGTACTGGTTTGTGGTTTTAGTATAAGAACACACATGCAATTACTCTAGTGGTTGATCCATGTGTGGTTTGTGGAAATAACACACATGCAATGACTCTAGGGGTTGATCCATGTGTGGTTTGTGGAAAGAACACACATGCAATTGTTGGAGATATACCCAAGAGGCAATAATAAAGTGGTTATTATCATATCTTCGTATTTATGATAAATGTTTGCATACCATGCTATAATTGTATTAACAGGAAACATTAATACTTGTGTGATTTGTAAACATAAAAGAGTCCCTAGTAAAGCCTCTTGTTAAACTAGCTTGTTGGTTAATATATGATCATTGTTTCCTGATCATGAACATAGAGATGTTATTAACAACAGGGTCATATCATTAGGAGAATGATGTGATGGACATACTCCTATAGATAAGCGTAGCATAAAGATCAAGTCATTTCAATAGTTCAATTGCTATATGCTTTCTGATACATAGTAACCTAATTCCTTCGATCATGAGATCATGCATATCACCTTTACCGGATGGATGCTTTGATGACATCAAACACCACACCGTAACAGGGTGGCTATAAAAGTGGCATTGAGTGTTCGGAAAGTATTGGTTGAAACACATGGATCAAGAGTGGGATTTGTCCATCCATATGACGGATAGATATACTCTGGGCCCTCTCGGTGAAATGTCATCCAATTGGCTTGCAAGCATGTGACTTGGTCACAAGGGATCACATATCACGGGAACGAGAAAAGAGTACTTATCAGTAACGAGGTTGAACTAGGTATGCAGAGATACCGACGATCATAACCTCGGATAAGTAACATATCGTGAGACAAAGGGAAATTGGTATCGTATGTAAGTGGTTCATTCGATCGCAAAGTAATCGTAGAAATATGTGGGAGCCATATGAATTTCCAGATTCCTCTATTGGTTATTGTTCGGAGAAGTGTCTCGATCATGTCCGCATAATTCACGAACCGTAGGGAGACACACTTAAGGATTCGACGTTGTTTGAGTAGTTATGGTATTATGAGAAAGAGACCGAATGTTGTTCGGAGTCTCGGATGGGATCCGGGATATCACGAGGAGATCCGGAATGGTCCGGAGAATAAGATTCATATAAGGAAAGTCCCGTTTCGGAGTTGGGGAATGGTTCCGGTGTTTTCATCGGGAACATTCTAGAAGGTCCCGGAATGTCCGGCACTCCGGAGGGGGAAGGGTACATGAATGTGTCATTACATATTGGAATGATTGCATCATATACTAAGTGTTCTCGCTGTCCAAAATAAAGGGTTTATTTAAATCCTAAATTGAAAAGTCAAACGGCTAGTTTGAAAGTCAAACGGCAAGTTTTTGGAAAGTGGAAAGAGGAGGAAAAGAGGGAAACCGAGTTGGAGAGGGAGACCTCCTCCAACCGGCGGCCAACTCCAATGCCGAGTTGGGGAGGGACTCCACTCCCTCCCCCTGGCGCGCCAGCCCCCTCCCACCTATATAAGGAGGGGCAGGGCTCCCCTCCTTACACACACAAGTTCCTATCCTCTAATCTAAACCCTAGACCTAAACCCCGGTTTAGAGCTATTTCGGTTTAGAGCCTTCTAATTGGTTTAGAGCCCTCTAATTGGTGTGTCTAATTACTAGACCACTAATAGCCTCTCTCATAAGCTCCACCATACTCGCACCGGCTTAAGGCAAAGCCCTGCGGGATCTCCCCTCTACTTCCGGTACCACGCCGTTGTGCTGCCGGAATCGCGAGGAGAGTGCTACAACCTCCGCTGCCTGCTGGAACAAGGGAGAGGAAGGTCTTCGTCGAGTACCGAACGTGTGACCGACTGCGGGAGCGCTGCGGGAACGCGGCGCCGGAAGGATCGTCTACGCGATCTTGAGATCGGAAAGAGTACGACTACATCACCCACGAGAATCTGCTCTCGTTAAACACTTTGGAATCTTCGAGGGTGAGTTATTCCATCGACTCGTTGCTACAATCTAGTAGATAGATCTTGGCTTGTTTGTTTGTATGCGATAGAAAATTTTTGTTTTCCATGCTACGAACCCCTACAGTGGTATCAGAGCCGAGTCTATATGTAGATCTGTTGCACGAGTAGAACACAATGGTCATTGTGGGCGTTGATGCTTTTATTGTCGATTGCTTCTTGTGTACTTTGTATCTTGCGGTATGTTGGGATGAAGCGGCCCGGGCTAACCTTACATGACATCGTTCATGAGACTTGCTCCACGCTTGACATGCAACTTGTATTGCATAAGTGGCTTTGCGGGTGCCTGTTTCTCCTAGCATAGTTAAGATCCAATTTACAACGGGTGATTAACAATACTAGTATCAATGTTGTGGTTCTTGTTCGTAAGTTAGAACGACACTTATTGAAAGCCCCAAACCACGTAAAACATGCAAAGAAAGTAGAGACGTCTAACTTTGTTTTGCAGGGGTGTGCAGTGATGTGATATGGCCATGATTGTGATTATATTTGATGTATGCAATGTTCCTTATTGTAAGTTGGCAACCGGCAGGAGCCATATGGTTGTCTTTAATTTCTGTTAAGACCTGCGTGTCTATTCAAAATAGTTGTAATAGTTGATGCTGGTGGACGACAACCATGAAGAAGCATCATTGACCTTGATGCTATGCCGGTGATGATGGAGATCATGTTCGTGCTTGAAGATGGAGATCGAAAGCACAAAGAAGAAAGGCCATATCATATCACATATTATGAATTGCATGTGATGTTAATCCTTTATGCATCTTGTATTGCTTAGTAGACGACGGTAGCATTATAAGATGATCCCTCATACACATAAATTTCAAGTTCTAAAGTGTTCACCCTTAGTATGCACCGTTGCCAAAGCTTGCTACTTCGAAGCACCACGTGATGATCGGGTGTCTTTGATTCCGCGGGTGAATACAACGTAAGCAAGCCAGATTTGCTTATGCGGTAGCTAAGGTTTGATCTTGACGAGCCTAGCATGTACAGACATGGCCTCAGGAACACGGATCACCGAAAGGTAAAGCATGAGTCATATAGTAGATATGATGAACATGTTGATTGTTCGCCATTGAAGCTACATCAACTCTCGTGATGATCGGTTTTGATGTGGTGGATTTGGTTCGTGTGATCACTAAAACAATGTGAGGGATATTGTTTTGAGTGGGAGTTCACCTAGATTAATTTAATTATTAATTAGAACTCAATTTATCATAAACTAAATCAAAGTGAATTTGCATAGTTGTTGTAGTCATTGGCATCCGTTTACCACCTTGCGCTTAGTTATAATTGAGATGATAGAACTATAGAATTCTGGTTAGTTACTTTACGAACTGGTATCGTATTGTTTTGAAGTGTTAATCTAAAGTTTAAAAGTCCTATTGCAAACTTTCAGTAAGTTCCGGTTACTCCATGAAGTTTAATAATTAGTATTAAATCAAGAGTAACAATTCCAAATGTTAGTATATAAGTATCATGTTTGTCTCCATGATTCTTGATATTCAAAGATTCTCTTAATATCAAGGTTATCTAGGATCTGAAAGAGTTGTTTCAGAAACCATGATGTGTGGAAGATATTGTGATATCTGAAACGAAGTTTTGGTTGCAACATGATAGAGTATAATATGGCAAAAGTCATGTTCTCATATTTGATGAGAGTTTGCAAAAAGGTTGGAGACACTTGTTGTCCTAATCCTCCAAAAGGTTTTGGATAGCAACATTATACTCATAATTCATCGTTATAAGCTAAAAGTAGCTTGATCATGGATGATTCCATGATAAGGGTGAATATTTGATGTATGTAAAATGTTTACTACACCAAGAGATTACTAAAGAAAGGAATTTGAAAGAATACCAAACATTTGATGATGGTGATCTACTTCAAAGTGCAAGTCTAAAGACATTGGTATTTAATTATACACACTTTGGACTATATGTCATATGTATGACTCCACTATTGATGTTGATAGATTCTTTCAAACAGAAAAGGAAATATTGAAAGAGAATATCATAAATATATGGCAGAAAAGAAAAGACTAGAATTGTTCAGTTTAAGTATATAGATGATATACATGGTATGGAAATATTCTTTGCTTATTAAACAATGTGGTTCTTCAGTATTTGATACTGAATTTGTTGGTGTGAATCGTCATACGAAACAACACAATTCATGAACTACAATGGCCTAAGTAACTAGCAAAAGAATATGTGATGATGTTCATCGAGAACAAAATAAAGGGTTATTGTGTTGCTCGTTAAACATCAAAGCTTGCCTTCAAGATTTGTTTTATCAGGTATTATGAGAACAAAAGGGTTGTTCAAATAATTTCCGTAATCCATAAAAGATGGATGATTCACAAATCTCGTTGGAGAAATCACATCCATAAAACTAGTGCTAAAATGTCGAAAGACAAATTGATTGAAAGATCACTTAGGAAGTGACATCGCTGTTTGAATTATATTGGAAAGATAACATGAAGAAACTCCATGTGGATGGAATTTTGGAGTCTTCTGATTTTTGATCAAATGACGCTTGTGAAACTTTCCTAGAGATAATTAAAACTTCGTTCATAGGCCAAAAGGGAACGAATGACTAGCTTATTGGAACTTGTACATATTGTTGTATGAAATCCATTATGTGTAGTCAAGAGCGATGGATTTCAACTTCATATGCTTTCTCCGAAAATTTGAGTGAATATATGAATATTTACTTAATAAGGATGAAGTGTGAAATATTTGAAGAGTTCAAAGACTTTCAAGATGAAGTGCAAAATCATTGTAACAAGAATATAAATAGTTTATGATAAGATCATAAAGGAAGATATTTGAGTTACAAGTTTAGCATAATACCTAAGATTTAAGGAATCGTTCCGGTGATTTGCATTTTCCCGAAACACCATAAGTGTATGGAGCGTTCGAGATATGTAATTAAACCTTGTTTGACATGGTAAGATCAAAGGTATAATTTATAAAACTGCCATTATATTTTAAAGATTAAAAGCTTTAGGGATTACCGTTTTTCCACTGAAAAGAGCTCCATCGTAATCCGTTGAAATGACACCATATAAAGTTATGGTTTGGGATAAAACCCAAGTTGTCCTTTCTTAAACATTGGTATGCTATGCATAAGAAAGATGTTTTGCAACCAAAGTCGGATGAACCTGTCTTTGTATGACTATTAAGTATTCCTCCATAAACACCGGAGACAAAAGTGTTTGTTGCTTAGAACGTCAAGTTTCTTTTGGAAGGAATTTTTCGTGAAAAGTTAAGTGGGAGGACAATAGAACTTTGATAAGGTTAAAAGAACCTTAGCTGTATGTGCAAAGTTGCGAAGCGCCGAAAAGTGTTCCGGAGGCGGCAACAATGCTCATGGCTCACGTGCCTCAAATGTTGTGGTCACGGAGATCTAAGTTCCTATTGAAACAAGTAGATCGGGTAAACAATCAAATACCAAGATTTGAGGGTTGAATCATTATTTAAGAATAATGAACCGACTACATGCAAAGAAGCGATGATGGGCCCTGACTCCGTCAAATGGCTTGAAGCCATAAAATCCGTGATAGTTCCATACACGAGAAATCAAGTTTTGAACTTGAAGGACCCTCGAGAAAGGTGTAAGACCTTACAGTTGTGTCTGGATCTATAAAGAAATAGACATGGATGTTTTACATCTATGAAATAGTCGACATGTTGAGAAAGAGTTCACAACAATGTTCAAAGGTTGACTATGACAAGATTTGATCTGTCATAGTGATATTTAGTCTAGACGGATTAATGTAGCAACCACTACATATAATTTGTTATATGGTAGTTGAATAAACAAAACAAGTTCTTCTAATAGAATCGTTACCTAGGACATGTGCATAACACGGTCCATAGGGTTTTGTTAATTCAAAGGATGCTAAAAGCATATGCAAACTTCAATGGTTAGAGTGAGCATAGCGGAGTTGGAATCTTCACTATGATGAAACTGTTAAAAGGGTTTAATTTCATCAGAGACAATGAAGATGCTTGCATTTGCAAGAAATTAAGTGGGAGCGCTAAGACATGTTTCTAATACATTATGTGGAAGACATATTGTTGATTGGAAATAATGTATATTTTATTAACACATATTAAGAATTTCATCCCGATGAAAGACTTAGGCAAAACCCAAATATTTGGCATCAATAGACGCTAATATGGTTGTGCCAGAAGTACATAGACAAGATATTGAATGAGTTCAATATAGAAACTACAAGAGAGGTTCTTGTCGCACAGAAAGGATTGAATGAGTTCAATGTTGATGATATATTCAAGTGTATTGACATTTGGTAAAGTGAAACGAATAATCAAGTATAGATTGATACTTGATGTATGAAATCACAAAAAGTATTTATATCAATCATACTGTGATATGTACAAATCCAGATATGTCCTATGCTCTAAATGTTGTGAGCATATACCAGAATGATTCGTAAGATGATCATTGGACAATAGTAAGGATATTCTTATGATCTTTTTGAAAGAACTAAGAGTATAATATTTGTAGAAGTGACAAATAGATGGTTAGTTCATTGTAAGAGTACTACATTGATACTAGTTTTGTCACAAAGTACAAATTAAGTTTATCTCAATCTAAATTAAGGGTGGCACAATATAATGGAAAGTGAGTTCCATAATGGATTTGGATGATTTCCAAAATTAAGACATTGTGACAGATACTACAACAAAAGGCTAAGTATATGACTGCTATTTTAGCAGCATAAGAGGGCATTTGAGTCAAGTAGTTTGTTATCAAACTATGTGTAGTTCACAGTGGGATAATACTATGAAGATATATTGTGCGACAATATTATCAACATGTTTTAAACCCAAAGAGCTAAAGGTCACACCGAAAGACCAAATTTATACAAAGCCATCTCATTAGAGAATGAGTGATGCGTAGAGACGCAAAGACATGCAATTACACACGGACCTGGAAGTGTCAGATCCGGAGATCAGTTGACCACTAGCAATCGTGTACATACAACACCGGAAAGCCATAGGTGTTATATACACAAAGGTTCGAAACTAGATTATTGACTCTAGTGCAAGTGGGAGACTGTTGGAGATATACCCAAGAGGCAATAATAAAGTGGTTATTATCATATCTTCGTATTTATGATAAATGTTTGCATACCATGCTATAATTGTATTAACAGGAAACATTAATACTTGTGTGATTTGTAAACATAAAAGAGTCCCTAGTAAAGCCTCTTGTTAAACTAGCTTGTTGGTTAATATATGATCATTGTTTCCTGATCATGAACATAGAGATGTTATTAACAACAGGGTCATATCATTAGGAGAATGATGTGATGGACATACTCCTATAGATAAGCGTAGCATAAAGATCAAGTCATTTCAATAGTTCAATTGCTATATGCTTTCTGATACATAGTAACCTAATTCCTTCGATCATGAGATCATGCATATCACCTTTACCGGATGGATGCTTTGATGACATCAAACACCACACCGTAACAGGGTGGCTATAAAAGTGGCATTGAGTGTTCGGAAAGTATTGGTTGAAACACATGGATCAAGAGTGGGATTTGTCCATCCATATGACGGATAGATATACTCTGGGCCCTCTCGGTGAAATGTCATCCAATTGGCTTGCAAGCATGTGACTTGGTCACAAGGGATCACATATCACGGGAACGAGAAAAGAGTACTTATCAGTAACGAGGTTGAACTAGGTATGCAGAGATACCGACGATCATAACCTCGGATAAGTAACATATCGTGAGACAAAGGGAAATTGGTATCGTATGTAAGTGGTTCATTCGATCGCAAAGTAATCGTAGAAATATGTGGGAGCCATATGAATTTCCAGATTCCTCTATTGGTTATTGTTCGGAGAAGTGTCTCGATCATGTCCGCATAATTCACGAACCGTAGGGAGACACACTTAAGGATTCGACGTTGTTTGAGTAGTTATGGTATTATGAGAAAGAGACCGAATGTTGTTCGGAGTCTCGGATGGGATCCGGGATATCACGAGGAGATCCGGAATGGTCCGGAGAATAAGATTCATATAAGGAAAGTCCCGTTTCGGAGTTGGGGAATGGTTCCGGTGTTTTCATCGGGAACATTCTAGAAGGTCCCGGAATGTCCGGCACTCCGGAGGGGGAAGGGTACATGAATGTGTCATTACATATTGGAATGATTGCATCATATACTAAGTGTTCTCGCTGTCCAAAATAAAGGGTTTATTTAAATCCTAAATTGAAAAGTCAAACGGCTAGTTTGAAAGTCAAACGGCAAGTTTTTGGAAAGTGGAAAGAGGAGGAAAAGAGGGAAACCGAGTTGGAGAGGGAGACCTCCTCCAACCGGCGGCCAACTCCAATGCCGAGTTGGGGAGGGACTCCACTCCCTCCCCCTGGCGCGCCAGCCCCCTCCCACCTATATAAGGAGGGGCAGGGCTCCCCTCCTTACACACACAAGTTCCTATCCTCTAATCTAAACCCTAGACCTAAACCCCGGTTTAGAGCTATTTCGGTTTAGAGCCTTCTAATTGGTTTAGAGCCCTCTAATTGGTGTGTCTAATTACTAGACCACTAATAGCCTCTCTCATAAGCTCCACCATACTCGCACCGGCTTAAGGCAAAGCCCTGCGGGATCTCCCCTCTACTTCCGGTACCACGCCGTTGTGCTGCCGGAATCGCGAGGAGAGTGCTACAACCTCCGCTGCCTGCTGGAACAAGGGAGAGGAAGGTCTTCGTCGAGTACCGAACGTGTGACCGACTGCGGGAGCGCTGCGGGAACGCGGCGCCGGAAGGATCGTCTACGCGATCTTGAGATCGGAAAGAGTACGACTACATCACCCACGAGAATCTGCTCTCGTTAAACACTTTGGAATCTTCGAGGGTGAGTTATTCCATCGACTCGTTGCTACAATCTAGTAGATAGATCTTGGCTTGTTTGTTTGTATGCGATAGAAAATTTTTGTTTTCCATGCTACGAACCCCTACAGCAATAACCACTGCTAGATCCATGTGTGGTTTGTGGAAAAGAACACACATGCAATGAATCTAGTGGTTGATCCATGTTTGTTTGTGGAAATAACACACATGCAATGACTCTAGTGGTTGATCAATGTGTGGTTTGTGAAAAGAACACACATGCAATGACTCTGGTTGATCCATGTGTGGTTTTGGGAAATAACACACATGCAATGACTCTAGTTGTTGATCCATGTGTGGTTTGTGGAAAGAACACACATGCAATGACAACTGGTGGACCCATGTGTGGTTTGTGGAAAAGAACACACATGCAATGACTCTAGTGGTTGATCCATGTTTGTTTGCGGAAATAACACACATGCAATGACTCTAGTGGTTGATCCATGTGTGGTTTGTGAAAATAACACACATGCAATGACTCTAGTGTTGGTTTTAGTATAAGAACACACATGCAATGACTCTAGTGGTTGAACCATGTGTGGTTTGTGGAAAGAACACACATGCAATGACCACTGGTGGACCCATGTGTGGTTTGTGGAGAAGAACACACATGCAATGACTCTAGTGGTTGATCCATGTTTTTTTGTCGAAATAACACACATGCAATGACTCTAGTGGTTGATCAATGTGTGGTTTGTGAAAAGAACACACATGCAATGACTCTAGTGTTGGTTTTAGTATAAGAACACACATGCAATGACTCTAGTGGTTGATCCATGTGTGGTTTGTGGAAAGAACACACATGCAATGACTAGTGGTATATCCATATGTGGTTTGTGGAAAGAACACACATGCAATGACCACTGGTCGATCCATGTGTGGTTTGTGGAAAAGAACACACATGCAATGAGTCTAGTGCTGGTTTGTGGTTTTAGTATAAGAACACACATGTAATGACTCTAGTGGTTGATCCATGTGTGGTTTGTGGAAAGAACACACATGCAATGACTCTGGTTGATCCATGTGTGGTTTGTGGAAAGAACACACATGTAATGACCACTGGTGGATCCATGTGTGGTTTGTGGAAAAGAACACACATGCAATGACTCTAGTACTGGTTTGTGGTTTTAGTATAAGAACACACATGCAATTACTCTAGTGGTTGATCCATGTGTGGTTTGTGGAAATAACACACATGCAATGACTCTAGGGGTTGATCCATGTGTGGTTTGTGGAAAGAACACACATGCAATAACCACTGCTAGATCCATGTGTGGTTTGTGGAAAAGAACACACATGCAATGAATCTAGTGGTTGATCCATGTTTGTTTGTGGAAATAACACACATGCAATGACTCTAGTCGTTGATCCATGTGTGGTTTGTGAAAAGAACACACATGCAATGACTCTGGTTGATCCATGTGTGGTTTTGGGAAATAACACACATGCAATGACTCTAGTTGTTGATCCATGTGTGGTTTGTGGAAAGAACACACATGCAATGACAACTGGTGGACCCATGTGTGGTTTGTGGAAAAGAACACACATGCAATGACTCTAGTGTTTGATCCATGTTTGTTTGCGGAAATAACACACATGCAATGACTCTAGTGGTTGATCCATGTGTGGTTTGTGAAAATAACACACATGCAATGACTCTAGTGTTGGTTTTAGTATAAGAACACACATGCAATGACTCTAGTGGTTGAACCATGTGTGGTTTGTGGAAAGAACACACATGCAATGACCACTGGTGGACCCATGTGTGGTTTGTGGAGAAGAACACACATGCAATGACTCTAGTGGTTGATCCATGTTTGTTTGTCGAAATAACACACATGCAATGACTCTAGTGGTTGATCCATGTGTGGTTTGTGAAAAGAACACACATGCAATGACTCTAGTGTTGGTTTTAGTATAAGAACACACATGCAATGACTCTAGTGGTTGATCCATGTGTGGTTTGTGGAAATAACACACATGCAATGACTAGTGGTTGATCCATATGTGGTTTGTGGAAACAACACACATGCAATGACCACTGGTGGATGCATGTGTGGTTTGTGGAAAAGAACACACATGCAATGACTCTAGTGCTGGTTTGTGGTTTTAGTATAAGAACAAACATGCAATGACTCTAGTGGTTGATCCATGTGTGGTTTGTGGAAAGAACACACATGCAATGACTAGTGGTTGATCCATATGTGGTTTGTGGAAAGAACACACATGCAATGACTCTAGTGGTTGATCCATGTTTGTTTGTGAAAATAACACAGATGCAATGACTCTAGTGGTTGATCCATGTGTGGTTTGTGTAAGGAACACACATGCAATGACCCTGGTTGATCCATGTGTGGTTTATGGAAATAACACACATGCAATGACTCTAGTGGTTGATCCATGTGTGGTTTGTGGTAAGAACACACATGCAATGACCACTGGTGGATCCATGTGTGGTTTGTGGAAAAGAACACACATGCAATGACTCTAGTGGTTGATCCATGTTTGTTTGTGGAAATAACACACATGCAATGACTCTAGTGGTTGATCCATGTGTGGTTTGTGAAAAGAACACACATGCAATGACTCTAGTGTTGGTTTTAGTATAAGAACACATATGCAATGACTCTAGTGGTTGATCGATGTGTGGTTTGTGGAAATAACATACATGCAATGAGTCTAGTGGTTGATCCATGTGTGGTTTGTGGAAATAACACACATGCAATGACCACTGGTGGATCCATGTGTGGTTTGTGGAAAAGAACACACATGCAATGACTCTAGTGGTTGATCCATGTTTGTTTGTGGAAATAACACACATGCAATGACTCTAGTGGTTGATCCATGTGTGGTTTGTGGAAAGAACACGCATGCAATGACCACGGGCGGATCCATGTTGGTTTTAGTGTAAGAACACACATGCAATGGCTCTAGTACTAGTTTGTGGTTTTAGTATAAGAACACACATGCAATGACCACTGGTGGATCCATGTGTGGTTTGTGGAAAATAACACAGATACAATGACTCTAGTGGTCGATCCATGTGTGGTTTGTGGAAAGAACACATATGCAATGACTCTAGTGGTTGATCCATGTGTGGTTTGTGGAAAGAACACACATGCAATGACCACTGGTGGATCCATGTGTGGTTTGTGGAAAAGAACACACATGCAATGAATCTAGTGGTTGATCCATGTTTGTTTGTGGAAATAACACACATGCAATGACTCTAGTGGTTGATCCATGTGTGGTTTGTGAAAATAACACACATGCAATGACTCTGGTTGATCCATGTGTGGTTTGTGGAAATAACACACATGGAATGACTCTAGTGGTTGATCCATGTGTGGTTTGTGAAAAGAACACACATGCAATGACCTCTGGTGGACCCATGTGTGGTTTGTGGAAAAGAACACACATGGAATGACTCTAGTGGTTGATCCATGTTTGTTTGTGGAAATAACACACATGCAATGACTCTAGTGGTTGATCCATGTGTGGTTTGTGAAAAGAACACACATGCAATGACCCTAGTGTTGGTTTTAGTATAAGAACACACATGCAATGACTCTAGTGGTTGATCCATGTGTGGTTTGTGGAAATAACACACATGCAATGACTACTGGTTGATCCATATGTGGTTTGTGGAAATAACACACATGCAATGACCACTGGTGGATGCATGTGTGGTTTGTGGAAAAGAACACACATGCAATGACTCTATTGCTGGTTTGTGGTTTTTGTATAAGAACAAACATGCAATGACTCTAGTTGTTGATCCATGTGTGGTTTGTGGAAAGAACACACATGCAACGACTAGTGGTTGATCCATATGTGGTTCGTGGAAAGAACACACATGCAATGACTCTAGGGGTGGATCCATGTGTGGTTTGTGGAAACAACACACATGCAATGACTCTAGTGGTTGATCCATATTTGTTTGTGGAAATAACACACATGCAATGACTCTAGTGGTTGATCCATGTGTGGTTTGTGGAAAGAACACACATGCAATGACAACTGGTGGACCCATGTGTGGTTTGTGGAAAAGAACACACATGCAATGACTCTAGTGGTTGATCCATGTTTGTTTGTGGAAATAACACACATGCAATGACTCTAGTGGTTGATCCATGTGTGGTTTGTGAAAAGAACACACATGCAATGACTCCAGTGTTAGTTTTAGTATAAGAACACACATGCAATGACTCTAGTGGTTGATCCATGTGTGGTTTGTGGAAAGAACACACATGCAATGACCACTGGTGGACCCATGTGTGGTTTGTGGAAAAGAACACACATGCAATGACTCTAGTGGTTGATCCATGTTTGTTTGTCGAAATAACACACATGCAATGACTCTAGTGGTTGATCCATGTGTGGTTTGTGAAAAGAACACACATGAAATGACTCTAGTGTTGGTTTTAGTATAAGAACACACATGCAATGACTCTAGTGGTTGAACCATGTGTGGTTTGTGGAAAGAACACACATGCAATGACCACTGGTGGACCCATGTGTGGTTTGTGGAAAAGAACACACATGCAATGACTCTAGTGGTTGATCCATGTTTGTTTGTCGAAATAACACACATGCAATGGCTCTAGTGGTTGATCCATGTGTGGTTTGTGAAAAGAACACACATGCAATGACTCTAGTGTTGGTTTTAGTATAAGAACACACATGCAATGACTCTAGTGGTTGATCCATGTGTGGTTTGTGGAAATAACACACATGCAATGACTAGTGGTTGATCGATATGTGGTTTGTGGAAACAACACACATGCAATGACCACTGGTGGATGCAGGTGTGGTTTGTGGAAAAGAACACACATGCAATGACTCTAGTGCTGGTTTGTGGTTTTAGTATAAGAACAAACATGCAATGACTCTAGTGGTTGATCCATGTGTGATTTGTGGAAAGAACACACATGCAATGACTAGTGGTTGATCCATATGTGGTTTGTGGAAAGAACACACATGCAATGACTCTAGTGGTTGATCCATGTTTGTTTGTGAAAATAACACACATGCAATGACTCTAGTGGTTGATCCATGTGTGGTTTGTGAAAAGAACACACATGCAATGACCCTGGTTGATCCATGTGTGGTGTATGGAAATAACACACATGCAATGACTCTAGTGGTTGATCCATGTGTGGTTTGTGGTAAGAACACACATGCAATGACCACTGGTGGATCCATGTGTGGTTTGTGGAAAAGAACACACATGCAATGACTCTAGTGGTTGATCCATGTTTGTTTGTGGAAATAACACACATGCAATGACTCTAGTGGTTGATCCATGTGTGGTTTGTGAAAAGAACACACATGCAATGACTCTAGTGTTGGTTCTAGTATAAGAACACATATGCAATGACTCTAGTGGTTGATCGATGTGTGGTTTGTGGAAATAACATACATGCAATGAGTCTAGTGGTTGATCCATGTGTGGTTTGTGGAAAGAACACACATGCAATGACCACTAGTGGATCCATGTGTGGTTTGTGGAAAAGAACACACATGCAATGACTCTAGTGGTTGATCCATGTTTGTTTGTGGAAATAACACACATGCAATGACTCTAGTGGTTGATCCATGTGTGGTTTGTGGAAAGAACACGCATGCAATGACCACTGGCGGATCCATGTTGGTTTTAGTGTAAGAACACACATCCAATGGCTCTAGTACTAGTTTGTGGTTTTAGTATAAGAACACACATGCAATGACCACTGGTGGATCCATGTGTGGTTTGTGGAAAATAACACAGATACAATGACTCTAGTGGTCGATCCATGTGTGGTTTGTGGAAAGAACACATATGCAATGACTCTAGTGGTTGATCCATGTGTGGTTTGTGGAAAGAACACACATGCAATGACCACTGGTGGATCCATGTGTGGTTTGTGGAAAAGAACACACATGCAATGAATCTAGTGGTTGATCCATGTTTGTTTGTGGAAATAACACACATGCAATGACTCTAGTGGTTGATCCATGTGTGGTTTGTGAAAAGAACACACATGCAATGACTCTGGTTGATCCATGTGTGGTTTGTGAAAATAACACACATGCAATGAATCTGGTTGATCCATGTGTGGTTTGTGGAAATAACACACATGCAATGACTCTAGTGGTTGATCCATGTGTGGTTTGTGAAAAGAACACACATGCAATGACCTCTGGTGGACCCATGTGTGGTTTGTGGAAAAGAACACACATGCAATGACTCTAGTGGTTGATCCATGTTTGTTTGTGGAAATAACACACACGCAATGACTCTAGTGGTTGATCCATGTCTGGTTTGTGAAAAGAACACACATGCAATGACCCTAGTGTTGGTTTTAGTATAAGAACACACATGCAATGACTCTAGTGGTTGATCCATGTGTGGTTTGTGGAAATAACACACATGCAATGACTACTGGTTGATCCATATGTGGTTTGTGGAAATAACACACATGCAATGACCACTGGTGGATGCATGTGTGGTTTGTGGAAAAGAACACACATGCAATGACTCTATTGCTGGTTTGTGGTTTTTGTATAAGAACAAACATGCAATGACTCTAGTTGTTGATCCATGTCTGGTTTGTGGAAAGAACACACATGCAACGACTAGTGGTTGATCCATATGTGGTTCGTGGAAAGAACACACATGCAATGACTCTAGGGGTGGATCCATGTGTGGTTTGTGGAAACAACACACATGCAATGACTCTAGTGGTTGATCCATATTTGTTTGTGGAAATAACACACATGCAATTACTCTAGTGGTTGCTCCATGTGTGGTTTGTGAAAAGAACACACATGCAATGACTCTAGTGTTGGTTTTAGTATAAGAACACACATGCAATGACTCTAGTGGTTGAACCATGTGTGGTTTGTGGAAAGAACACACATGCAATGACCACTGGTGGACCCATGTGTGGTTTGTGGAAAAGAACACACATGCAATGACTCTAGTGGTTGATCCATGTTTGTTTGTCGAAATAACACACATGCAATGACTCTAGTGGTTGATCCATGTGTGGTTTGTGAAAAGAACACACATGCAATGACTCTAGTGTTGGTTTTAGTATAAGAACACACATGCAATGACTCTAGTGGTTGATCCATGTGTGGTTTGTGGAAATAACACACATGCAATGACTAGTGGTTGATCGATATGTGGTTTGTGGAAACAACACACATGCAATGACCACTGGTGGATGCAGGTGTGGTTTGTGGAAAAGAACACACATGCAATGACTCTAGTGCTGGTTTGTGGTTTTAGTATAAGAACAAACATGCAATGACTCTAGTGGTTGATCCATGTGTGATTTGTGGAAAGAACACACATGCAATGACTAGTGGTTGATCCATATGTGGTTTGTGGAAAGAACACACATGCAATGACTCTAGTGGTTGATCCATGTTTGTTTGTGAAAATAACACACATGTAATGACTCTAGTGGTTGATCCATGTGTGGTTTGTGAAAAGAACACACATGCAATGACCCTGGTTGATCCATGTGTGGTTTATGGAAATAACACACATGCAATGACTCTAGTGGTTGATCCATGTGTGGTTTGTGGTAAGAACACACATGCAATGACCACTGGTGGATCCATGTGTGGTTTGTGGAAAAGAACACACATGCAATGACTCTAGTGGTTGATCCATGTTTGTTTGTGGAAATAACACACATGCAATGACTCTAGTGGTTGATCCATGTGTGGTTTGTGAAAAGAACACACATGCAATGACTCTAGTGTTGGTTCTAGTATAAGAACACATATGCAATGACTCTAGTGGTTGATCGATGTGTGGTTTGTGGAAATAACATACATGCAATGAGTCTAGTGGTTGATCCATGTGTGGTTTGTGGAAAGAACACACATGCAATGACCACTAGTGGATCCATGTGTGGTTTGTGGAAAAGAACACACATGCAATGACTCTAGTGGTTGATCCATGTTTGTTTGTGGAAATAACACACATGCAATGACTCTAGTGGTTGATCCATGTGTGGTTTGTGGAAAGAACACGCATGCAATGACCACTGGCGGATCCATGTTGGTTTTAGTGTAAGAACACACATCCAATGGCTCTAGTACTAGTTTGTGGTTTTAGTATAAGAACACACATGCAATGACCACTGGTGGATCCATGTGTGGTTTGTGGAAAATAACACAGATACAATGACTCTAGTGGTCGATCCATGTGTGGTTTGTGGAAAGAACACATATGCAATGACTCTAGTGGTTGATCCATGTGTGGTTTGTGGAAAGAACACACATGCAATGACCACTGGTGGATCCATGTGTGGTTTGTGGAAAAGAACACACATGCAATGAATCTAGTGGTTGATCCATGTTTGTTTGTGGAAATAACACACATGCAATGACTCTAGTGGTTGATCCATGTGTGGTTTGTGAAAAGAACACACATGCAATGACTCTGGTTGATCCATGTGTGGTTTGTGAAAATAACACACATGCAATGAATCTGGTTGATCCATGTGTGGTTTGTGGAAATAACACACATGCAATGACTCTAGTGGTTGATCCATGTGTGGTTTGTGAAAAGAACACACATGCAATGACCTCTGGTGGACCCATGTGTGGTTTGTGGAAAAGAACACACATGCAATGACTCTAGTGGTTGATCCATGTTTGTTTGTGGAAATAACACACACGCAATGACTCTAGTGGTTGATCCATGTCTGGTTTGTGAAAAGAACACACATGCAATGACCCTAGTGTTGGTTTTAGTATAAGAACACACATGCAATGACTCTAGTGGTTGATCCATGTGTGGTTTGTGGAAATAACACACATGCAATGACTACTGGTTGATCCATATGTGGTTTGTGGAAATAACACACATGCAATGACCACTGGTGGATGCATGTGTGGTTTGTGGAAAAGAACACACATGCAATGACTCTATTGCTGGTTTGTGGTTTTTGTATAAGAACAAACATGCAATGACTCTAGTTGTTGATCCATGTCTGGTTTGTGGAAAGAACACACATGCAACGACTAGTGGTTGATCCATATGTGGTTCGTGGAAAGAACACACATGCAATGACTCTAGGGGTAGATCCATGTGTGGTTTGTGGAAACAACACACATGCAATGACTCTAGTGGTTGATCCATATTTGTTTGTGGAAATAACACACATGCAATTACTCTAGTGGTTGATCCATGTGTGGTTTGTGGAAATAACACACAAGCAATGACTAGTGGTTGATCCATATGTGGTTTGTGGAAAGAACACACATGCAATGACCACTGGTGGATGCATGTGTGGTTTGTGGAAAAGAACACACATGCAATGACTCTAGTGCTGGTTTGTGGTTTTAGTATAAGAACAAACATGCAATGATCTAGTGGTTGATCCATGTGTGGTTTGTGGAAAGACAACACATGCAATGACTAGTGGTTGATCCATATGTGGTTTGTGGAAAGAACACACATGCAATGACTCTAGTGGTTGATCCATGTTTGTTTGTGGAAATAACACACATGGAATGACTCTAGTGGTTGATCCATGTGTGGTTTGTGAAAAGAACACACATGCAATGACCCTGGTTGATCCATGTGTGGTTTTTGGAAATAACACACATGCAATGACTCTAGTGGTTGATCCATGTGTGGTTTGTGGAAAGAACACACATGCAATGACTAGTGGTATATCCATATGTGGTTTGTGGAAAGAACACACATGCAATGACCACTGGTAGATCCATGTGTGGTTTGTGGAAAAGAACACACATGCAATGAGTCTAGTGCTGGTTTGTGGTTTTAGTATAAGAACACACATGTAATGACTCTAGTGGTTGATCCATGTGTGGTTTGTGGAAAGAACACACATGCAATGACTCTGGTTGATCCATGTGTGGTTTGTGGAAAGAGCACACATGCAATGACCACTGGTAGATCCATGTGTGGTTTGTGGAAAAGAACACACATGCAATGACGCTAGTACTGGTTTGTGGTTTTAGTATAAGAACACACATGCAATGACTCTACTGGTTTATCCATGTGTGGTTTATGGAAAGAACACACATGCAATGACTCTGGTTGATCCATGTGTGTTTTGTGGAAAGAACACACATGCAATGACCACTAGTGGATCCATGTGTGGTTTGTGGAAAAGAACACACATGCAATGACTCTAGTACTGGTTTGTGGTTTTAGTATAAGAACACACATGCAATTACTCTAGTGGTTGATCCATGTGTGGTTTGTGGAAAGAACACACATGCAATGACTCTAGTGGTTGATCCATGTGTGGTTTTTGAAAAGAACACACATGCAATGACTCTAGTGTTGGTTTTACTATAAGAACACACATGCAATGACTCTAGTGGTTGATCCATGTGTGGTTTGTGGAAATAAAAGACATGCAATGACTAGTGGTTGATCGATATGTGGTTTGTGGAAAGAACACACATGCAATGACCACTGGTGGATGCATGTGTAGTTTGTGGAAAAGAACACACATGAAATGACTCTAGTGCTGGTTTGTGGTTTTAGTATAAGAACAAACATGCAATGACTCTAGTTGTTGATCCATGTGTGGTTTGTGGAAAGAACACACATTCAATGACTAGTGGTTGATCCATATGTGGTTTGTGGAAAGAACACACATGCAATGACTACTGGTGGATCCATGTGTGGTTTGTGGAAAAAAGAACACACATGCAATGACTCTAGTGCTGGTTTGTGGTTTTAGTATAAGAACAAACATGCAATGACTCTAGTGGTTGATCCATGTGTGGTTTGTGAAAAGAACACACATGCAATGAGTGTGGTTGATCCATGTGTGGTTTGTGGAAACAAACACACATGCAATGACTCTAGTGGTTGATCCATGTTTGTTTGTGGAAATAACACACATGCAATGACTCTAGTGGTTGATCCATGTGTGGTTTGTGAAAAGAACACACATGCAATGAATATAGTGTTGGTTTTAGTATAAGAACACACATGCAATGACTCTAGTGGTTGATCCATGTGTGGTTTGTGGAAATAACACACATGCAATGACTAGTGGTTAATCCATATGTGGTTTGTGGAAAGAACACACATGCAATGACCACTGGTGGATCCATGTGTGGTTTGTGGAAAAGAACACACATGCAATGACTCTAGTGCTGGTTTGTGGTTTTAGTATAAGAACAAACATGCAATGAATAGTGGTTGATCCATGTGTGGTTTGTGGAAAGAACACACATGCAATGACTCTGGTTGATCCATGTGTGGTTTGTGGAAAGAACACACATGCAATGACCACTGGTGGATCCATGTGTGGTTTGTGGAAAAGAACACACATGCAATGACTCTAGTACTGGTTTGTGGTTTTAGTATAAGAACACACATGCAATGACTCTAGTGGTTGATTCAAGTGTGGTTTGTGGAAATAACACACATGCAATGACCCTAGTGGTTGATCCATGTGTGGTTTGTGGAATGAACACACATGCAATGATCACTGGTGGATCTATGTGTGGTTTGTGGAAAAGAACACACATGCAATGAATCTAATGGTTGATCCATGTTTGTTTGTGGAAATAACACACATGCAATGACTCTAGTGGTTGATCCATGTGTGGTTTGTGAAAAGAACACACATGCAATGACTCTAGTGTTGGTTTTACTATAAGAACACACATGCAATGACTCTACTGGTTGATCCATGTGTGGTTTGTGGAAATAACACACATGCAATGACTAGTGGTTGATGGATATGTGGTTTGTGGAAAGAACACACATGCAATGACCACTGGTGGATGCATGTGTAGTTTGTGGAAAAGAACACACATGCAATGACTCTAGTGCTGGTTTGTGGTTTTAGTATAAGAACAAACATGCAATGACTCTAGTTGTTGATCCATGTGTGGTTTGTGGAAAGAAGACACATGCAATGACTAGTGGTTGATCCATATGTGGTTTGTGGAAAGAACACACATGCAATGACTACTGGTGGATCCATGTGTGGTTTGTGGAAAAAAGAACACACATGCAATGACTCTAGTGCTGGTTTGTGGTTTTAGTATAAGAACAAACATGCAATGACTCTAGTGGTTGATCCATGTGTGGTTTGTGGAAAGAACACACATGCAATGAGTGTGGTTGATCCATGTGTGGTTTGTGGAAACGAACACACATGCAATGACTCTAGTGGTTGATCCATGTTTGTTTGTGGAAATAACACACATGCAATGACTCTAGTGGTTGATCCATGTGTGGTTTGTGAAAAGAACACACATGCAATGACTATAGTGTTGGTTTTAGTATAAGAACACACATGCAATGACTCTAGTGGTTGATCCATGTGTGGTTTGTGGAAATAACACACATGCAATGACTAGTGGTTGATCCATATGTGGTTTGTTGAAACAACACACATGCAATGACCACTGGTGGATCCATGTGTGGTTTGTGGAAAAGAACACACATGCAATGACTCTAGTGCTGGTTTGTAGTTTAAGTATAAGAACAAACATGCAATGACTAGTGGTTGATCCATGTGTGGTTTGTGGAAAGAACACACATGCAATGACTCTGGTTGATCCATGTGTGGTTTGTGGAAAGAACACACATGCAATGACCACTGGTGGATCCATGTGTGGTTTGTCGAAAAGAACACACATGCAATGACTCTAGTAGTTGATCCATGTTTGTTTGTGGAAATAACACACATGAAATGACTCTAGGGGTTGATCCATGTGTGGTTTGTGGAAAGAACACACATGCAATGACCACGGGTGGATCCATGTGTGGTTTGTGGAAAAGAACACACATGCAATGACTCTAGTACTGGTTTGTGGTTTTAGTATAAGAACACACATGCAATTACTCTAGTGGTTGATCCATGTGTGGTTTGTGGAAATAACACACATGCAATGACTCTAGTGGTTGATCCATGTGTGGTTTGTGGAAAGAAGACACATGAAATGACCACTGGTGGATCCATGTGTGGTTTGTGGAAAAGAACACACATGCAATGACTCTAGTAGTTGATCCATGTTTGTTTGTGGAAATAACACACATGAAATGACTCTAGGGGTTGATCCATGTGTGGTTTGTGGAAAGAACACACATGCAATGACCACTGGTGGATCCATGTGTGGTTTGTGGAAAAGAACACACATGCAATGAATCTAGTGGTTGATCCATGTTTGTTTGTGGAAATAACACACATGAAATGACTCTAGGGGTTGATCCATGTGTGGTTTGTGGAAAGAACACACATGCAATGACCACGGGTGGATCCATGTGTGGTTTGTGGAAAAGAACACACATGCAATGACTCTAGTACTGGTTTGTGGTTTTAGTATAAGAACAAACATGCAATGACTCTAGTGGTTGATCCATGTGTGGTTTGTGGAAAGAACACACATGCAATGAGTGTGGTTGATCCATGTGTGGTTTGTGGAAACGAACACACATGCAATGACTCTAGTGGTTGATCCATGTTTGTTTGTGGAAATAACACACATGCAATGACTCTAGTGGTTGATCCATGTGTGGTTTGTGAAAAGAACACACATGCAATGACTATAGTGTTGGTTTTAGTATAAGAACACACATGCAATGACTCTAGTGGTTGATCCATGTGTGGTTTGTGGAAATAACACACATGCAATGACTAGTGGTTGATCCATATGTGGTTTGTTGAAACAACACACATGCAATGACCACTGGTGGATCCATGTGTGGTTTGTGGAAAAGAACACACATGCAATGACTCTAGTGCTGGTTTGTAGTTTTAGTATAAGAACAAACATGCAATGACTAGTGGTTGATCCATGTGTGGTTTGTGGAAAGAACACACATGCAATGACTCTGGTTGATCCATGTGTGGTTTGTGGAAAGAACACACATGCAATGACCACTGGTGGATCCATGTGTGGTTTGTCGAAAAGAACACACATGCAATGACTCTAGTAGTTGATCCATGTTTGTTTGTGGAAATAACACACATGAAATGACTCTAGGGGTTGATCCATGTGTGGTTTGTGGAAAGAACACACATGCAATGACCACGGGTGGATCCATGTGTGGTTTGTGGAAAAGAACACACATGCAATGACTCTAGTACTGGTTTGTGGTTTTAGTATAAGAACACACATGCAATTACTCTAGTGGTTGATCCATGTGTGGTTTGTGGAAATAACACACATGCAATGACTCTAGTGGTTGATCCATGTGTGGTTTGTGGAAAGAAGACACATGAAATGACCACTGGTGGATCCATGTGTGGTTTGTGGAAAAGAACACACATGCAATGACTCTAGTAGTTGATCCATGTTTGTTTGTGGAAATAACACACATGAAATGACTCTAGGGGTTGATCCATGTGTGGTTTGTGGAAAGAACACACATGCAATGACCACTGGTGGATCCATGTGTGGTTTGTGGAAAAGAACACACATGCAATGAATCTAGTGGTTGATCCATGTTTGTTTGTGGAAATAACACACATGAAATGACTCTAGGGGTTGATCCATGTGTGGTTTGTGGAAAGAACACACATGCAATGACCACGGGTGGATCCATGTGTGGTTTGTGGAAAAGAACACACATGCAATGACTCTAGTACTGGTTTGTGGTTTTAGTATAAGAACACACATGCAATTACTCTAGTGGTTGATCCATGTGTGGTTTGTGGAAAGAACACACATGCAATGACCACTGGTGGATCCATGTGTGGTTTGTGGAAAAGAACACACATGCAATGAATCTAGTGGTTGATCCATGTTTGTTTGTGGAAATAACACACATGCAATGACTCTAGTGGTTGATCCATGTGTGGTTTGTGAATAGAACACACATGCAATGACTCTAGTGTTGGTTTTACTATAAGAATACACATGCAATGACTCTAGTGGTTGATCCATGTGTGGTTTGTGGAAATAACACACATGCAATGACTAGTGGTTGATCGATATGTGGTTTGTGGAAAGAACACACATGCAATGACCACTGGTGGATGCATGTGTAGTTTGTGGAAAAGAACACACATGCAATGACTCTAGTGCTGGTTTGTGGTTTTAGTATAAGAACAAACATGCAATGACTCTAGTTGTTGATCCATGTGTGGTTTGTGGAAAGAACACACATGCAATGACTAGTGGTTGATCCATATGTGGTTTGTGGAAAGAACACACATGCAATGACTACTGGTGGATCCATGTGTGGTTTGTGGAAAAAAGAACACACATGCAATGACTCTAGTGCTGGTTTGTGGTTTTAGTATAAGAACAAACATGCAATGACTCTAGTGGTTGATCCATGTGTGGTTTGTGGAAAGAACACACATGCAATGAGTGTGGTTGATCCATGTGTGGTTTGTGGAAACGAACACACATGCAATGACTCTAGTGGTTGATCCATGTTTGTTTGTGGAAATAACACACATGCAATGACTCTAGTGGTTGATCCATGTGTGGTTTGTGAAAAGAACACACATGCAATGACTCTAGTGGTTGATCCATGTGTGGTTTGTGGAAATAACACACATGCAATGACTAGTGGTTGATCCATATGTGGTTTGTGGAAACAACACACATGCAATGACCACTGGTGGATCCATGTGTGGTTTGTGGAAAAGAACACACATGCAATGACTCTAGTGCTGGTTTGTGGTTTTAGTATAAGAACAAACATGCAATGACTAGTGGTTGATCCATGTGTGGTTTGTGGAAAGAACACACATGCAATGACTCTGGTTGATCCATGTGTGGTTTGTGGAAAGAACACACATGCAATGACCACTGGTGGATCCATGTGTGGTTTGTGGAAAATAACACACATGCAATGACTCTAGTAGTTGATCCATGTTTGTTTGTGGAAATAACACACATGAAATGACTCTAGGGGTTGATCCATGTGTGGTTTGTGGAAAGAACACACATGCAATGACCACTGGTGGATCCATGTGTGGTTTGTGGAAAAGAACACACATGCAATGAATCTAATGGTTGATCCATGTTTGTTTGTGGAAATAACACACATGCAATGACTTTAGTGGTTGATCCATGTGTGGTTTGTGAAAAGAACACACATGCAATGACTCTAGTGTTGGTTTTACTATAAGAACACACATGCAATGACTCTAGTGGTTGATCCATTTGTGGTTTGTGGAAATAACACACATGCAATGACTAGTGGTTGATCGATATGTGGTTTGTGGAAAGAACACACATGCAATGACCATTGGTGGATGCATGTGTAGTTTGTGGAAAAGAACACACATGCAATGACTCTAGCGCTGGTTTGTGGTTTTAGTATAAGAACAAACATGCAATGACTCTAGTTGTTGATCCATGTGTGGTTTGTGGAAAGAACACACATGCAATGACTAGTGGTTGATCCATATGTGATTTGTGGAAAGAACACACATGCAATGACTACTGGTGGATCCATGTGTGGTTTGTGGAAAAAAGAACACACATGCAATGACTCTAGTGCTGGTTTGTGGTTTTAGTATAAGAACAAACATGCAATGACTCTAGTGGTTGATCCATGTGTGGCTTGTGGAAAGAACACACATGCAATGAGTGTGGTTGATCCATGTGTGGTTTGTGGAAACGAACACACATGCAATGACTCTAGTGGTTGATCCATGTTTGTTTGTGGAAATAACACACATGCAATGACTCTAGTGGTTGATCCATGTGTGGTTTGTGAAAAGAACACACATGCAACGACTCTGGTTGATCCATGTGAGGTTTGTAGAAATTACACACATGCAATGACTCTAGTGGTTGATCCACGTGTGGTTTGTGGAAAGAACACACATGCAATGACCACTGGTGGATCCATGTGTGGTTTGTGGAAAAGAACACACATGCAATGACTCTAGTGGTTAATCCATGTTTGTTTGTGGAAATAACACACGTGCAATGACTCTAGTGGTTGATCCATGTGTGGTTTCTGAAAAGAACACACATGCAATGACTCTAGTGTTGGTTTTAGTATAAGAACACACATGCAATGACTCTAGTGGTTGATCCATGTGTGGTTTGTGGAAATAACACACATGCAATGACTAGTGGTTGATCCATATGTGGTTTGTCGAAAGAACACACATGCAATGACCACTGGTGGATCCATATGTGGTTTGTGGAAAAGAACACACATTCAATGACTCTAGTGCTGGTTTGTGGTTTTAGTATAAGAACAAACATGCAATGACTCTAGTGCTGGTTTGTGGTTTTAGTATAAGAACAAACATGCAATGACTCTAGTTGTTTATCCATGTGTAGTTTGTGGAAAGAACACACATGCAATGACTGGTTGATCCATGTGTGGTTTGTGGAAATAACACACATGCAATGACCACTGGTGGATCCATGTGTGGTTTGTGGAAAAGAACACACATGAAATGACTCTAGTACTGGTTTGTGGTTTTAGTATAAGAACACACATGCAATGACTCTAGTGGTTGATCCATGTGTGGTTTGTGGAAATAACACACATGCAATGACTCTAGTGGTCGATCCATGTGTGGTTTGTGGAAAGAACACACATGCATCGACCACTGGTGGATCCATGTGTGGTTTGTGGAAAAGAACACACATGCAATGACTCTAGTGGTTGATCCATGTTTTTTTGTGGAAATAACACACATGCAATGACCCTAGTGGTTGATCCATGTGTGGTTTGTGAAAAGAACACACCTGCAATGACTCTAGTGTTGGTTGTAGTGTAAGAACACACATGCAATGACTCTAGTGGTTGATCCATGTGTAGTTTGTGGAAATAACACATATGCAATGACTCTAGTGGTTTATCCATGTGTGGTTTGTGGAAATAACACACATGCAATGACTGTAATGGGTCCACATGTGGTTTGTGGAACGAACACACATGCAATGACCACTAGTTGATCCATAAGTTGTTTGTGGAAAAGAATACACATGCAATGAGTAGTGGATCCATGTGTGGTTTGTGGAAAAGAACAAACATGCAATGACTCTAGTGGTTGATCCATGTGTGGTTTGTGGAAAGAACACACATGCAATGACTCTGGTTGATCCATGTGTGATTTGTGGAAAGAACACACATGCAATGACCACTGGTGGATCCATGTGTGGTTTGTGGAAAAGAACACACATGCAATGACTCTAGTACTGGTTTGTGGTTTTAGTATAAGAACACACATGCAATGACTCTAGTGGTTGATCCATGTGTGGTTTGTGGAAATAACACACATACAATGACTCTAGTGGTCGATCCATGTGCGGTTTGTGGAAAGAACACACATGCAATGACGACTGGTGGATCCATGTGTGGTTTGTGGAAAGAACACACATGCAATGACTCTAGTGGTTGATTCATGTGTGGTTTGTGGAAAGAACACACATGCAATGACCACTTGTGGATCCATGTGTGGTTTGTGGAAAAGAACACACATGCAATGACCCTAGTGGTTGATCCATGTTTGTTTGTGGAAATAACACACATGCAATGACTCTAGTGGTTGATTCATGTGTGGTTTGTGAAAAGAACACACATGCAATGACTGTGGTTGATCCATGTGTGGTTTGTAGAAATAACACACATGCAATGACTCTAGTGGTTGATCCACGTGTGGTTTGTGGAAAGAACACACATGCAATGACCACTGGTGGATCCATGTGTGGTTTGTGGAAAAGAACACACATGCAATGAATCTAGTGGTTGATCCATGTTTGTTTGTGGAAATAACACACGTGCAATGACTCTAGTGGGGTATCCATGTGTGGTTTGTGAAAAGAACACACATGCAATGACCACTGGTGGATCCATGTGTGGTTTGTGGAAAAGAACACACATGCAATGACTCTAGTACTAGTTTGTGGTTTTAGTATAAGAACACACATGCAATGACTCTAGTGGTTGATCCATGTGTGGTTTGAGGAAATAACACACATGCAATGACTGTAGTGGTTGATCCATGTGTGGTTTGTGGAAATAACACACATGCAATGACTAGTGGTTGATCCATGTGTGGTGTGTCGAAAGAACACACATGCAATGACCACTGGTGGATCCATATGTGGTTTGTGGAAAAGAACACGCATTCAATGACTCTAGTGCTGGTTTGTGGTTTTAGTATAAGAACAAACATGCAATGAGTCTAGTGGTTGATCCATGTGTGGTTTGTGGAAAGAACACACATGCAATGACCCTGGTTGATCCATGTGTGGTTTGTGGAAAGAACACACATGCAATGACCACTGGTGGATCCATGTGTGGCTTGTGGAAAAGAACACACATGCAATGACTCTAGTACTGGTTTTTGGTTTTAGTATAAGAACACACATGCAATGACTCTAGTGGTTGATCCATGTGTGGTTTGTGGAAAGAACACACATGGAATGACCACTGGTGGATCCATGTGTGGTTTGTGGAAAAGAACACACATGCAACGACTCTAGTAGTTGATCCATGTTTGTTTGTGGAAATAACACACATGCAATGACTCTAGTGGTTGATCCATGTGTGGTTTGTGGAAAGAACACACATGCAATGACCACCAGTGGATCCATGTGTGTTTGTGGAAAAGAACACACATGCAATGACTCTAGTGTTTGATCCATGTATGTTTGTGGAAATAACACACATGCAATGACTCTAGCGGTTGATCCATGTGTGGTTTGTGAAAAGGACACACATTCAATGACTCTAGTGTTGGTTTTAGTACAAGACCACACAAGCAATGACTCTAGTGGTTGATCCATGTGTGGTTTGTGGAAATAACACACATGCAATGACTAGTGGTTGATCCATATGTGGTTTGTGGAAAGAACACACATGCAATGACCACTGGTGGATCCATGTGTGGTTTGTGGAAAAGAACACACATGCAATGACTCTAGTGCTGGTTTGTGGTTTTAGTATAAGAACAAACATGCAATGACTCTAGTGGTTGATCCATGTGTGGTTTGTGTAAAGAACACACATTCAATGACTCTGGTTGATCCATGTGTGGTTTGTGGAAAGAACACACATGCAATGACCACTGGTGGATCCATGTGTGGTTTGTGGAAAAGAACACACATGCAATGACTCTAGTACTGGTTTGTGGTTTTAGTATAAGAACACACATGAAATGACTCTAGTGGTTGATCCATGTGTGGTTTATAGAAATAACACACATGCAATGACTCTAGTGGTTGATCCACGTGTGGTTTGTGGAAAGAACACACATGCAATGACCACTGGTGGATCCATGTGTGGTTTATGGAAAAGAACACACATGCAATGACTCTAGTGGTTGGTCCATGTTTGTTTGTGGAAATAACACACATGCAATGACTCTAGTGGTTGATCCATGTGTGGTTTGTGAAAAGAACACACCTGCAATGACTCTAGTGTTGGTTTTAGTATAAGAACACTCATGCAATGACTCTAGTGGTTGATCCATGTGTGGTTTGTGGAAATAACACATATGCAATGACTCTAGTGGTTGATCCATGTGTGGTTTGTCGAAATAACACACATGCAATGACTGTAATGGGTCCACATGTGGTTTCTGGAAAGAACACACATGCAATAACCACTGGCTGATCCATAAGTTGTTTGTGGAAAAGAACACACATGCAATGAGTCTAGTGGATCCATGTTTGGTTTGTGGAAAAGAACAAACATGCAATGACTCTAGTGGTTGATCCATCTGTGGTTTGTGTAAAGAACACACATGCAATGACTCTGGTTGATCCATGTGTGGTTTGTGGAAAGAACACACATGCAATGACCACCGGTGGATCCATGTGTGGTTTGTGGAAAAGAACACACATGCAATGACTCTAGTACTGGTTTGTGGTTTTAGTATAAGAACACACATGCAATGACTCTAGTGGTGGATCCATGTGTGGTTTGTGGAAATAACACACATGCAATGACTCTAGTGGTCGATCCATGTGTGGTTTGTGGAAAGAACACACATGCAATGACTCTAGTGGTGGATCCATGTGTGGTTTGTGGAAAGAACACACATGCAATGACCACTGGTGGATCCATGTGTGGTTTGTGTAAAAGAACACACATGCAATGACTCTAGTGGTTGATCCATGTTTGTTTGTGGAAATAACACACATGCAATGACTCTAGTGGTTGATCCATGTGTGGTTTGTGAAAAGAACACACATGCAATGACTCTGGTTGATCCATGTGTGGTTTGTGGAAAGAACACACATGCAATGACCACTGGTGGATCCATGTGTGGCTTGTGGAAAAGAACACACATGCAATGACTCTAGTACTAGGTTTTGGTTTTAGTATAAGAACACACATGCAATGACTCTAGTGGTTGATCCATGTGTGGTTTGTGGAAAGAACACACATGCAATGACTCTGGTTGATCCATGTGTGATTTGTGGAAAGAACACACATGCAATGACCACTAGTGGATCCATGTGTGGTTTGTGGAAAAGAACACACATGCAATGACTCTAGTACTAGTTTGTGGTTTTTGTATAAGAACACACATGCAATGACTCTAGTGGTTGATCCATGTGTGGTTTGTGGAAATAACACACATACAATGACTCTAGTGGTCGATCCATGTGTGGTTTGTGGAAAGAACACACACGCAATGACGACTGGTGGATCCATGTGTGGTTTGTGGAAAGAACACACATGCAATGACTCTAGTGGTTGATCCATGTGTGGTTTGTGGAAAGAACACACATGCAATGACCACTTGTGGATCCATGTGTGGTTTCTGGAAAAGAACACACATGCAATTACCCTAGTGGTTGATCCATGTTTGTTTGTGGAAATAACACACATGCAATGACTCTAGTGGTTCATCCATGTGTGGTTTGTGAAAAGAACACACATGCAATGACTGTGGTTGATCCATGTGTGGTTTGTAGAAATAACACACATGCAATGACTCTAGTGGTTGATCCACGTGTGGTTTGTGGAAAGAACACACATGCAATGACCACTGGTGGATCCATGTGTGGTTTGTGGAAAGAACACACATGCAATGACCACTGGTGGATCCATGTGTGGCTTGTGGAAAAGAACACACATGCAATGACTCTAGTACTAGTTTTTGGTTTTAGTATAAGAACACACATGCAATGACTCTAGTGGTTGATCCATGTGTGGTTTGTGGAAAGAACACACATGCAATGACTCTGGTTGATCCATGTGTGGTTTGTGGAAAGAACACACATGCAATGACTCTAGTGGTTGATCCATGTGTGGTTTGTGGAAAGAACACACATGCAATGACCACTTGTGGATCCATGTGTGGTTTGTGGAAAAGAACACACATGCAATGACCCTAGTGGTTGATCCATGTTTGTTTGTGGAAATAACACACACGCAATGACTCTAGTGGTTGATCCATGTGTGGTTTGTGAAAAGAACACACATGCAATGACTGTGGTTGATCCATGTGTGGTTTGTAGAAATAACACACAGGCAATGACTCTAGTGGTTGATCCACGTGTAGTTTGTGGAAAGAACACACATGCAATGACCACTGGTGGATCCATGTGTGGTTTGTGGAAAGAACACACATGCAATGACCACTGGTGGATCCATGTGTGGTTTGTGGAAAAGAACACACATGCAATGACTCTAGTACTAGTTTGTGGTTTTAGTATAAGAACACACATGCAATGACTCTAGTGGTTGATCCATGTGTGGTTTGAGGAAATAACACACATGCAATGACTCTAGTGGTTGATCCATATGTGGTTTGTGGAAAGAACACACATGCAATGACGACTGGTGGATCCATGTGTGGTTTGTGGAAAGAACACACATGCAATGACTCTAGTGCTCAAACATGCAATGACTCTAGTGGTTGATCCATGTGTGGTTTGTGTAAAGAACACACATTCAATGACTCTGGTGGTTGATCCATATGTGGTTTGTGGAAAGAACACTCATGCAATGACGACTGGTGGATCCATGTGTGGTTTGTGGAAAGAACACACATGCAATGACTCTAGTGCTCAAACATGCAATGACTCTAGTGGTTGATCCATGTGTGGTTTGTGTAAAGAACACACATTCAATGACTCTGGTGGATCCATGTGTGGCTTGTGGAAAAGAACACACATGCAATGACCACTGGTGGATCCATGTGTGGTTTGTGGAAAAGAACACACATGCAATGACTCTAGTACTGGTTTGTGGTTTTAGTATAAGAACACACATGAAATGACTCTAGTGGTTGATCCATGTGTGGTTTATAGAAATAACACACATGCAATGACCACTGGTGGATCCATGTGTGGTTTATGGAAAAGAACACACATGCAATGACTCTAGTGGTTGGTCCATGTTTGTTTGTGGAAATAACACACATGCAATGACTCTAGTGGTTGATCCATGTGTGGTTTGTGAAAAGAACACACCTGCAATGACTCTAGTGTTGGTTTTAGTATAAGAACACTCATGCAATGACTCTAGTGGTTGATCCATGTGTGGTTTGTGGAAATAACACATATGCAATGACTCTAGTGGTTGATCCATGTGTGGTTTGTCGAAATAACACACATGCAATGACTGTAATGGGTCCACATGTGGTTTCTGGAAAGAACACACATGCAATAACCACTGGTTAATCCATAAGTTGTTTGTGGAAAACAACACACATGCAATGAGTCTAGTGGATCCATGTTTGGTTTGTGGAAAAGAACAAACATGCAATGACTCTAGTGGTTGATCCATCTGTGGTTTGTGTAAAGAACACACATGCAATGACTCTGGTTGATCCGTGTGTGGTTTGTGGAAAGAACACACATGCAATGACCACCGGTGGATCCATGTGTGGTTTGTGGAAAAGAACACACATGCAATGACTCTAGTACTGGTTTGTGGTTTTAGTATAAGAACACACATGCAATGACTCTAGTGGTTGATCCATGTGTGGTTTGTGGAAATAACACACATACAATGACTCTAGTGGTCGATCCATGTGTGGTTTGTGGAAATAACACACATGCAATGACTCTAGTGGTTGATCCATGTGTGGTTTGTGGAAAGAACACACATGCAATGACCACTGGTGGATCCATGTGTGGTTTGTGTAAAAGAACACACATGCAATGACTCTAGTGGTTGATCCATGTTTGTTTGTGGAAATAACAAACATGCAATGACTCTAGTGGTTGATCCATGTGTGGTTTGTGAAAAGAACACACATGCAATGACTCTGGTTGATCCATGTGTGGTTTGTGGAAAGAACACACATGCAATGACCACTGGTAGATCCATGTGTGGCTTGTGGAAAAGAACACACATGCAATGACTCTAGTACTAGTTTTTGGTTTTAGTATAAGAACACACATGCAATGACTCTAGTGGTTGATCCATGTGTGGTTTGTGGAAAGAACACACATGCAATGACTCTGGTTGATCCATGTGTGATTTGTGGAAAGAACAGACATGCAATGACCACTGGTGGATCCATGTGTGGTTTGTGGAAAAGAACACACATGCAATGACTCTAGTACTAGTTTGTGGTTTTAGTATAAGAACACACATGCAATGACTCTAGTGGTTGATCCATGTGTGGTTTGTGGAAATAACACACATACAATGACTCTAGTGGTTGATCCATGTGTGGTTTGTGGAAAGAACACACATGCAATGACGACTGGTGGATCCATGTGTGGTTTGTGGAAAGAACACACATGCAATGACCACTTGTGGATCCATGTGTGGTTTGTGGAAAAGAACACACATGCAATGACCCTAGTGGTTGATCCATGTTTGTTTGTGGAAATAACACACATGCAATGACTCTAGTGGTTGATCCATGTGTGGTTTGTGAAAAGAACACACATGCAATGACTGTGGTTGATCCATGTGTGGTTTGTAGAAATAACACACGTGCAATGACTCTAGTGGTTGATCCATGTGTGGTTTGTGGAAAGAACACATATGCAATGACCACTTGTGGATCCATGTGTGGTTTGTGGAAAAGAACACACATGCAATGACCCTAGTGGTTGATCCATGTTTGTTTGTGGAAATAACACACATGCAATGACTCTAGTGGTTGATCCATGTGCGGTTTGTGAAAAGAACACACATGCAATGACTGTGGTTGATCCATGTGTGGTTTGTAGAAATAACACACATGCAATGACTCTAGTTGTTGATCCACGTGTGGTTTGTGGAAAGAACACACATGCAATGACCACTGGTGGATCCATGTGTGGTTTGTGGAAAGAACACACATGCAATGACCACTGGTGGATCCATGTGTGGTTTGTGGAAAAGAACACACATGCAATGACTCTAGTACTAGTTTGTGGTTTTAGTATAAGAACACACATGCAATGACTCTAGTGGTTGATCCATGTGTGGTTTGAGGAAATAACACACATGCAATGACTCTAGTGGTTGATCCATATGTGGTTTGTGGAAAGAACACACATGCAATGACGACTGGTGGATCCATGTGTGGTTTGTGGAAAGAACACACATGCAATGACTCTAGTGCTCAAACATGCAATGACTCTAGTGGTTGATCCATGTGTGGTTTGTGTAAAGAACACACATTCAATGACTCTGGTTGATCCATGTGTGGTTTGTGGAAATAACACACATGCAATGACCACTGGTGTATCCATGTGTGGTTTGTGGAAAAGAACACACATGCAATGACTCTAGTACTGGTTTGTGGTTTTAGTATAAGAACACACATGAAATGACTCTAGTGGTTGATCCATGTGTGGTTTATAGAAATAACACATATGCAATGACTCTAGTGGTTGATCCACGTGTGGTTTGTGGAAAGAACCCACATGCAATGACCACTGGTGGATCCATGTGTGGTTTATGGAAAAGAACACACATGCAATGACTCTAGTGGTTGGTCCATGTTTGTTTGTGGAAATAACACACATGCAATGACTCTAGTGGTTGATCCATGTGTGGTTTGTGAAAAGAACACACCTGCAATGACTCTAGTGTTGGTTTTAGTATAAGAACACTCATGCAATGACTCTAGTGGTTGATCCATGTGTGGTTTGTGGAAATAACACATATGCAATGACTCTAGTGGTTGATCCATGTGTGGTTTGTCGAAATAACACACATGCAATGACTGTAATGGGTCCACATGTGGTTTCTGGAAAGAACACACATGCAATAACCACTGGTTAATCCATAAGTTGTTTGTGGAAAACAACACACATGCAATGAGTCTAGTGGATCCATGTTTGGTTTGTGGAAAAGAACAAACATGCAATGACTCTAGTGGTTGATCCATCTGTGGTTTGTGTAAAGAACACACATGCAATGACTCTGGTTGATCCATGTGTGGTTTGTGGAAAGAACACACATGCAATGACCACCGGTGGATCCATGTGTGGTTTGTGGAAAAGAACACACATGCAATGACTCTAGTACTGGTTTGTGGTTTTAGTATAAGAACACACATGCAATGACTCTAGTGGTTGATCCATGTGTGGTTTGTGGAAATAACACACATACAATGACTCTAGTGGTCGATCCATGTGTGGTTTGTGGAAATAACACACATGCAATGACTCTAGTGGTTGATCCATGTGTGGTTTGTGGAAAGAACACACATGCAATGACCACTGGTGGATCCATGTGTGGTTTGTGTAAAAGAACACACATGCAATGACTCTAGTGGTTGATCCATGTTTGTTTGTGGAAATAACACACATGCAATGACTCTAGTGGTTGATCCATGTGTGGTTTGTGAAAAGAACACACATGCAATGACTGTGGTTGATCCATGTGTGGTTTGTAGAAATAACACACATGCAATGACTCTAGTGGTTGATCCACGTGTGGTTTGTGGAAAGAACACACATGCAATGACCACTGGTGGATCCATGTGTGGTTTGTGGAAAGAACACACATGCAATGACCACTGGTGGATCCATGTGTGGTTTGTGGAAAAGAACACACATGCAATGACTCTAGTACTAGTTTGTGGTTTTAGTATAAGAACACACATGCAATGACTCTAGTGGTTGATCCATGTGTGGTTTGAGGAAATAACACACATGCAATGACTCTAGTGGTTGATCCATATGTGGTTTGTGGAAAGAACACACATGCAATGACGACTGGTGGATCCATGTGTGGTTTGTGGAAAGAACACACATGCAATGACTCTAGTGCTCAAACATGCAATGACTCTAGTGGTTGATCCATGTGTGGTTTGTGTAAAGAACACACATTCAATGACTCTGGTTGATCCATGTGTGGTTTGTGGAAATAACACACATGCAATGACCACTGGTGTATCCATGTGTGGTTTGTGGAAAAGAACACACATGCAATGACTCTAGTACTGGTTTGTGGTTTTAGTATAAGAACACACATGAAATGACTCTAGTGGTTGATCCATGTGTGGTTTATAGAAATAACACATATGCAATGACTCTAGTGGTTGATCCACGTGTGGTTTGTGGAAAGAACCCACATGCAATGACCACTGGTGGATCCATGTGTGGTTTATGGAAAAGAACACACATGCAATGACTCTAGTGGTTGGTCCATGTTTGTTTGTGGAAATAACACACATGCAATGACTCTAGTGGTTGATCCATGTGTGGTTTGTGAAAAGAACACACCTGCAATGACTCTAGTGTTGGTTTTAGTATAAGAACACTCATGCAATGACTCTAGTGGTTGATCCATGTGTGGTTTGTGGAAATAACACATATGCAATGACTCTAGTGGTTGATCCATGTGTGGTTTGTCGAAATAACACACATGCAATGACTGTAATGGGTCCACATGTGGTTTCTGGAAAGAACACACATGCAATAACCACTGGTTAATCCATAAGTTGTTTGTGGAAAACAACACACATGCAATGAGTCTAGTGGATCCATGTTTGGTTTGTGGAAAAGAACAAACATGCAATGACTCTAGTGGTTGATCCATCTGTGGTTTGTGTAAAGAACACACATGCAATGACTCTGGTTGATCCATGTGTGGTTTGTGGAAAGAACACACATGCAATGACCACCGGTGGATCCATGTGTGGTTTGTGGAAAAGAACACACATGCAATGACTCTAGTACTGGTTTGTGGTTTTAGTATAAGAACACACATGCAATGACTCTAGTGGTTGATCCATGTGTGGTTTGTGGAAATAACACACATACAATGACTCTAGTGGTCGATCCATGTGTGGTTTGTGGAAATAACACACATGCAATGACTCTAGTGGTTGATCCATGTGTGGTTTGTGGAAAGAACACACATGCAATGACCACTGGTGGATCCATGTGTGGTTTGTGTAAAAGAACACACATGCAATGACTCTAGTGGTTGATCCATGTTTGTTTGTGGAAATAACAAACATGCAATGACTCTAGTGGTTGATCCATGTGTGGTTTGTGAAAAGAACACACATGCAATGACTCTGGTTGATCCATGTGTGGTTTGTGGAAAGAACACACATGCAATGACCACTGGTGGATCCATGTGTGGCTTGTGGAAAAGAACACACATGCAATGACTCTAGTACTAGTTTTTGGTTTTAGTATAAGAACACACATGCAATGACTCTAGTGGTTGATCCATGTGTGGTTTGTGGAAAGAACACACATGCAATGACTCTGGTTGATCCATGTGTGATTTGTGGAAAGAACAGACATGCAATGACCACTGGTGGATCCATGTGTGGTTTGTGGAAAAGAACACACATGCAATGACTCTAGTACTAGTTTGTGGTTTTAGTATAAGAACACACATGCAATGACTCTAGTGGTTGATCCATGTGTGGTTTGTGGAAATAACACACATACAATGACTCTAGTGGTTGATCCATGTGTGGTTTGTGGAAAGAACACACATGCAATGACGACTGGTGGATCCATGTGTGGTTTGTGGAAAGAACACACATGCAATGACCACTTGTGGATCCATGTGTGGTTTGTGGAAAAGAACACACATGCAATGACCCTAGTGGTTGATCCATGTTTGTTTGTGGAAATAACACACATGCAATGACTCTAGTGGTTGATCCATGTGTGGTTTGTGAAAAGAACACACATGCAATGACTGTGGTTGATCCATGTGTGGTTTGTAGAAATAACACACGTGCAATGACTCTAGTGGTTGATCCATGTGTGGTTTGTGGAAAGAACACATATGCAATGACCACTTGTGGATCCATGTGTGGTTTGTGGAAAAGAACACACATGCAATGACCCTAGTGGTTGATCCATGTTTGTTTGTGGAAATAACACACATGCAATGACTCTAGTGGTTGATCCATGTGTGGTTTGTGAAAAGAACACACATGCAATGACTGTGGTTGATCCATGTGTGGTTTGTAGAAATAACACACATGCAATGACTCTAGTGGTTGATCCACGTGTGGTTTGTGGAAAGAACACACATGCAATGACCACTGGTGGATCCATGTGTGGTTTGTGGAAAGAACACACATGCAATGACCACTGGTGGATCCATGTGTGGTTTGTGGAAAAGAACACACATGCAATGACTCTAGTACTAGTTTGTGGTTTTAGTATAAGAACACACATGCAATGACTCTAGTGGTTGATCCATGTGTGGTTTGAGGAAATAACACACATGCAATGACTCTAGTGGTTGATCCATATGTGGTTTGTGGAAAGAACACACATGCAATGACGACTGGTGGATCCATGTGTGGTTTGTGTAAAAGAACACACATGCAATGACTCTAGTGCTCAAACATGCAATGACTCTAGTGGTTGATCCACGTGTGGTTTGTGGAAAGAACACACATGCAATGACCACTGGTGGATCCATGTGTGGTTTGTGGAAAAGAACACACATGCAATGAATCTAGTGGTTGATCCATGTTTGTTTGTGGAAATAACACACGTGCAATGACTCTAGTGGGGTATCCATGTGTGGTTTGTGAAAAGAACACACATGCAATGACTCTAATGTTGGTTTTAGTATAAGAACAAACATGCAATGACTCTAGTGGTTGATCCATGTGTGGTTTGTGGAAATAACACACGTGCAATGACTAGTGGTTGATCCATGTGTGGTGTGTCGAAAGAACACACATGCAATGACCACTGGTGGATCCATATGTGGTTTGTGGAAAAGAACACGCATTCAATGACTCTAGTGCTGGTTTGTGGTTTTAGTATAAGAACAAACATGCAATGACTCTAGTGGTTGATCCATGTGTGGTTTGTGGAAAGAACACACATGCAATGACCCTGGTTGATCCATGTGTGGTTTGTGGAAAGAACACACATGCAATGACCACTGGTGGATCCATGTGTGGCTTGTGGAAAAGAAAACACATGCAATGACTCTAGTACTGGTTTTTGGTTTTAGTATAAGAACACACATGCAATGACTCTAGTGGTTGATCCATGTGTGGTTTGTGGAAAGAACACACATGCAATGACCGCTGGTGGATCCATGTGTGGTTTGTGGAAAAGAACACACATGCAATGACTCTAGTAGTTGATCCATGTTTGTTTGTGGAAATAACACACATGCAATGACTCTAGTGGTTGATCCATGTGTGGTTTGTGGAAAGAACACACATGCAATGACCACTAGTGGATCCATGTGTGTTTGTGGAAAAGAACACACATGCAATGACTCTAGTGTTTGATCCATGTTTGTTTGTGGAAATAACACACATGCAATGACTCTAGCGGTTGATCCATGTGTGGTTTGTGAAAAGGACACACATGCAATGACTCTAGTGTTGGTTTTAGTATAAGACCACACAAGCAATGACTCTAGTGGTTGATCCATGTGTGGTTTGTGGAAATAACACACATGCATTGACTAGTGGTTGATCCATATGTGGTTTGTGGAAAGAACACACATGCAATGACCACTGGTGGATCCATGTGTGGTTTGTGGAAAAGAACACACATGCAATGACTCTAGTGCTGGTTTGTGGTTTTAGTATAAGAACAAACATGCAATGACTCTAGTGGTTGATCCATGTGTGGTTTGTGTAAAGAACACACATTCAATGACTCTGGTTGATCCATGTGTGGTTTGTGGAAAGAACACACATGCAATGACCACTGGTGGATCCATGTGTGGTTTGTGGAAAAGAACACACATGCAATGACTCTAGTACTGGTTTGTGGTTTTAGTATAAGAACACACATGAAATGACTCTAGTGGTTGATCCATGTGTGGTTTGTAGAAATAACACACATGCAATGACTCTAGTGGTTGATCCACGTGTGGTTTGTGGAAAGAACACACATGCAATGACCACTGGTGGATCCATGTGTGGTTTGTGGAAAAGAACACACATGCAATGACTCTAGTGGTTGGTCCATGTTTGTTTGTGGAAATAACACACATGCAATGAATCTAGTGGTTGATCCATGTGTGGTTTGTCAAAAGAACACACCTGCAATGACTCTAGTATTGGTTTTAGTATAAGAACACTCATGCAATGACTCTAGTGGTTGATCCATGTGTGGTTTAGAAATAACACATATGCAATGACTCTAGTGATTGATCCATGTGTGGTTTGTCGAAATAACACACATGCAATGACTGTAATGGGTCCACATGTGGTTTCTGGAAAGAACACACATGCAATAACCACTGGTTGATCCATAAGTTGTTTGTGGAAAAAACACACATGCAATGAGTCTAGTGGATCTATGTTTGGTTTGTGGAAAAGAACAAACATGCAATGACTCTAGTGGTTGATCCATCTGTGGTTTGTGTAAAGAACACACATGCAATGACTCTGGTTGATCCATGTGTGGTTTGTGGAAAGAACACACATGCAATTACCACCGGTGGATCCATGTGTGGTTTGTGGAAAAGAACACACATGCAATGACTTTAGTACTGGTTTGTGGTTTTAGTATAAGAACACACATGCAATGACTCTAGTGGTTGATACATGTGTGATTTGTGGAAATAACACACATACAATGACTCTAGTGGTCGATCCATGTGTGGTTTGTGGAAATAACACACATGCAATGACTCTAGTGGTTGATCCATGTGTGGTTTGTGGAAAGAACACACATGCAATTACCACTGGTGGATCCATGTGTGGTTTGTGTAAAAGAACACACATGCAATGACTCTATGGTCCATGTTTGTTTGTGGAAATAACACACATGCAATGACTCTAGTGGTTGATCCATGTGTGGTTTGTGAAAAGAACACACATGCAATGACTCTTGTTGATCCATGTGTGGTTTGTGGAAAGAACACACATGCAATGACCACTGGTGGATCCATGTGTGGCTTTTGGAAAAGAACACACATGCAATGACTCTAGTACTAGTTTTTGGTTTTAGTATAAGAACACACATGCAATGACTCTAGTGGTTGATCCATGTGTGGTTTGTGGAAAGAACACACATGCAATGACTCTGGTTGATCCATGTGTGATTTGTGGAAAGAACACACATGCAATGACCACTGGTGGATCCATGTGTGGTTTGTGGAAAAGAACACACATGCAATGACTCTAGTACTAGTTTGTGGTTTTAGTATAAGAACACACATGCAATGACTCTAGTGGTTGATCCATGTATGGTTTGAGGAAATAACACACATGCAATGACTCTAGTGGTTGATCCATATGTGGTTTGTGGAAATAACACACATGCAATGACGACTGGTGGATCCATGTGTGGTTTGTGGAAAGAACACACATGCAATGACTCTAGTGCTGGTTTGTGGTTTTAGTATAAGAACAAACATGCAATGACTCTAGTGGTTGATCCATGTGTGGTTTGTGTAAAGAACACACATTCAATGACTCTGGTTGATCCATGTGTGTTTTGTGGAAAGAACACACATGCAATGACCACTGGTGGATCCATGTGTGGTTTGTGGAAAAGAACACACATGCAATGACTCTAGTACTGGTTTGTGGTTTTAGTATAAGAACACACATGAAATGACTCTAGTGGTTGATCCATGTGTGGTTTATAGAAATAACACACATGCAATGACTCTAGTGGTTGATCCACGTGTGGTTTGTGGAAAGAACACACATGCAATGACCACTGATCGATCCATGTGTGGTTTATGGAAAAGAACACACATGCAATGACTCTAGTGGTTGGTCCATGTTTGTTTGTGGAAATAACACACATGCAATGACTCTAGTGGTTGATCCATGTGTGGATTGTGAAAAGAACACACCTGCAATGACTCTAGTGTTGGTTTTAGTATAAGAACACTCATGCAATGACTCTAGTGGTTGATCCATGTGTGGTTTGTGGACATAACACATATGCAATGACTCTAGTGGTTGATCCATGTGTGGTTTGTCGAAATAACACACATGCAATGACTGTAATGGGTCCACATGTGGTTTCTGGAAAGAACACACATGCAATAACCACTGGTTGATCCATAAGTTGTTTGTGGAAAAGAACACACATGCAATGAGTCTAGTGGATCCATGTTTGGTTTGTGGAAAAGAACAAACATGCAATGACTCTAGTGGTTGATCCATCTCTGGTTTGTGTAAAGAACACACATGCAATGACTCTGGTTGATCCATGTGTGGTTTGTGGAAAGAAAACACATGCAATGACCACCGGTGGATCCATGTGTGGTTTGTGGAAAAGAACACACATGCAATGACTCTAGTACTGGTTTGTGGTTTTAGTATAAGAACACACATGCAATGACTCTAGTGGTTGATCCATGTGTGGTTTGAGGAAATAACACACATACAATGACTCTAGTGGTCGATCCATGTGTGGTTTGTGGAAATAACACACATGCAATGACTCTAGTGGTTGATCCATGTGTGGTTTGTGGAAAGAACACACATGCAATGACCACTGGTGGATCCATGTGTGGTTTGTGTAAAAGAACACACATGCAATGACTCTAGTGGTTGATCCATGTTTGTTTGTGGAAATAACACACATGCAATGACTCTAGTGGTTGATCCATGTGTGGTTTGTGAAAAGAACACACATGCAATGACTCTGGTTGATCCATGTGTGGTTTGTGGAAAGAACACACATGCAATGACCACTGGTGGATCCATGTGTGGCTTGTGGAAAAGAACACACATGCAATGACTCTAGTACTAGTTTTTGGTTTTAGTATAAGAACACACATGCAATGACTCTAGTGGTTGATCCATGTGTGGTTTGTGGAAAGAACACACATGCAATGACTCTGGTTGATCCATGTGTGATTTGTGGAAAGAACACACATGCAATGACCACTAGTGGATCCATGTGTGGTCTGTGGAAAAGAACACACATGCAATGACTCTAGTACTAGTTTGTGGTTTTAGTATAAGAACACACATGCAATGACTCTAGTGGTTGATCCATGTGTGGTTTGTGGAAATAACACACATACAATGACTCTAGTGGTCGATCCATGTGTGGTTTGTGGAAAGAACACACATGCAATGACGACTGGTGGATCCATGTGTGGTTTGTGGAAAGAACACACATGCAATGACTCTAGTGGTTGATCCATGTGTGGTTTGTGGAAAGAACACACATGCAATGACCACTTGTGGATCCATGTGTGGTTTGTGGAAAAGAACACACATGCAATGACCCTAGTGGTTGATCCATGTTTGTTTGTGGAAATAACACACATGCAATGACTCTAGTGGTTGATCCATGTGTGGTTTGTGAAAAGAACACACATGCAATGACTGTGGCTGATCCATGTGTGGTTTGTAGAAATAACACACATGCCATGACTCTAGTGGTTGATCCACGTGTGGTTTGTGGAAAGAACACACATGAATGACCACTGGTGGATCCATGTGTGGTTTGTGGAAAAGAACACACATGCAATGAATCTAGTGCTTGATCCATGTTTGTTTGTGGAAATAACACACGTGCAATGACTCTAGTGGGGTATCCATGTGTGGTTTGTGAAAAGAACACACATGCAATGACTCTAATGTTGGTTTTAGTATAAGAACAAACATGCAATGACTCTAGTGTTTGATCCATGTGTGGTTTGTGGAAATAACACACATGAAATGACTAGTGGTTGATCCATGTGTGGTTTGTGGAAAGAACACACATGCAATGACCACTGGTGGATCCATGTGTGGCTTGTGGAAAAGAAAACACATGCAATGACTCTAGTACTGGTTTTTGGTTTTAGTATAAGAACACACATTCAATGACTCTAGTGGTTGATCCATGTGTGGTTTGTGGAAAGAACACACATGCAATGACCGCTGGTGGATCCATGTGTGGTTTGTGGAAAAGAACACACATGCAATGACTCTAGTAGTTGATCCATGTTTGTTTGTGGAAATAACACACATGCAATGACTCTAGTGGTTGATCCATGTGTGGTTTGTGGAAAGAACACACATGCAATGACCACCAGTGGATCCATGTGTGTTTGCGGAAAAGAACACACATGCAATGACTCTAGTGTTTGATCCATGTTTGTTTGTGGAAATAACACACATGCAATGACTCTAGCGGTTGATCCATGTGTGGTTTGTGAAAAGGACAAACATGCAATGACTCTAGTGGTTGATCCATGTGTGGTTTGTGGAAAGAACACACATGCAATGACCCTGGTTGATCCATGTGTGGTTTGTGGAAAGAACACACATGCAATGACCACTGGTGGATCCATGTGTGGCTTGTGGAAAAGAAAACACATGTAATGACTCTAGTACTGGTTTTTGGTTTTAGTATAAGAACACACATGCAATGACTCTAGTGGTTGATCCATGTGTGGTTTGAGGAAATAACACACATGCAATGACTCTAGTGGTTGATCCATGTGTGGTTTGTGGAAAGAACACACATGCAATGACCACTGGTGGATCCATGTGTGTTTGTGGAAAAGAACACACATGCAATGACTCTAGTGGTTGATCCATGTTTGTTTGTGGAAATAACACACATGCAATGACTCTAGTGGTTGATCCATGTGTGGTTTGTGAAAAGAACACACATGCAATGACTCTAGTGTTGGTTTTAGTATAAGACCACACAAGCAATGACTCTAGTGGTTGATCGATGTGTGGTTTGTGGAAATAACACACATGCAATGACTAGTGGTTGATCCATATGTGGTTTGTGGAAAGAACACACATGCAATGACCACTGGTGGATCCATGTGTGGTTTGTGGAAAAGAACACACATGCAATGACTCTAGTGCTGGTTTGTGGTTTTAGTATAAGAACAAACATGCAATGACTCTAGTGGTTGATCCATGTGTGGTTTGTGTAAATAACACACATGCAATGACTCTGGTTGATCCATGTGTGGTTTGTGGAAAGAACACACATGCAATGACCACTCGTGGATCCATGTGTGGTTTGTGGAAAAGATCACACATGCAATGACTCTAGTACTGGTTTGTGGTTTGTGTATAAGAACACACATGAAATGACTCTAGTGGTTGATCCATGTGTGGTTTATAGAAATAACACACATGCAATGACTCTAGTGGTTGATCCATGTGTGGTTTGTGGAAAGAACACACATGCAATGACTCTAGTGGTTGATCCATGTGTGGATTGTGAAAAGAACACACCTGCAATGACTCTAGTGTTGGTTTTAGTATAAGAACACTCATGCAATGACTCTAGTGGTTGATCCATGTGTGGTTTGTGGACATAACACATATGCAATGACTCTAGTGGTTGATCCATGTGTGGTTTGTCGAAATAACACACATGCAATGACTGTAATGGGTCCACATGTGGTTTCTGGAAAGAACACACATGCAATAACCACTGGTTGATCCATAAGTTGTTTGTGGAAAAGAACACACATGCAATGAGTCTAGTGGATCCATGTTTGGTTTGTGGAAAAGAACAAACATGCAATGACTCTAGTGGTTGATCCATCTCTGGTTTGTGTAAAGAACACACATGCAATGACTCTGGTTGATCCATGTGTGGTTTGTGGAAAGAAAACACATGCAATGACCACCGGTGGATCCATGTGTGGTTTGTGGAAAAGAAAACACATGCAATGACTCTAGTACTGGTTTGTGGTTTTAGTATAAGAACACACATGCAATGACTCTAGTGGTTGATCCATGTGTGGTTTGAGGAAATAACACACATACAATGACTCTAGTGGTCGATCCATGTGTGGTTTGTGGAAATAACACACATGCAATGACTCTAGTGGTTGATCCATGTGTGGTTTGTGGAAAGAACACACATGCAATGACCACTGGTGGATCCATGTGTGGTTTGTGTAAAAGAACACACATGCAATGACTCTAGTGGTTGATCCATGTTTGTTTGTGGAAATAACACACATGCAATGACTCTAGTGGTTGATCCATGTGTGGTTTGTGAAAAGAACACACATGCAATGACTCTGGTTGATCCATGTGTGGTTTGTGGAAAGAACACACATGCAATGACCACTGGTGGATCCATGTGTGGCTTGTGGAAAAGAACACACATGCAATGACTCTAGTACTAGTTTTTGGTTTTAGTATAAGAACACACATGCAATGACTCTAGTGGTTGATCCATGTGTGGTTTGTGGAAAGAACACACATGCAATGACTCTGGTTGATCCATGTGTGATTTGTGGAAAGAACACACATGCAATGACCACTAGTGGATCCATGTGTGGTCTGTGGAAAAGAACACACATGCAATGACTCTAGTACTAGTTTGTGGTTTTAGTATAAGAACACACATGCAATGACTCTAGTGGTTGATCCATGTGTGGTTTGTGGAAATAACACACATACAATGACTCTAGTGGTCGATCCATGTGTGGTTTGTGGAAAGAACACACATGCAATGACGACTGGTGGATCCATGTGTGGTTTGTGGAAAGAACACACATGCAATGACTCTAGTGGTTGATCCATGTGTGGTTTGTGGAAAGAACACACATGCAATGACCACTTGTGGATCCATGTGTGGTTTGTGGAAAAGAACACACATGCAATGACCCTAGTGGTTGATCCATGTTTGTTTGTGGAAATAACACACATGCAATGACTCTAGTGGTTGATCCATGTGTGGTTTGTGAAAAGAACACACATGCAATGACTGTGGCTGATCCATGTGTGGTTTGTAGAAATAACACACATGCCATGACTCTAGTGGTTGATCCACGTGTGGTTTGTGGAAAGAACACACATGAATGACCACTGGTGGATCCATGTGTGGTTTGTGGAAAAGAACACACATGCAATGAATCTAGTGCTTGATCCATGTTTGTTTGTGGAAATAACACACGTGCAATGACTCTAGTGGGGTATCCATGTGTGGTTTGTGAAAAGAACACACATGCAATGACTCTAATGTTGGTTTTAGTATAAGAACAAACATGCAATGACTCTAGTGTTTGATCCATGTGTGGTTTGTGGAAATAACACACATGAAATGACTAGTGGTTGATCCATGTGTGGTTTGTGGAAAGAACACACATGCAATGACCACTGGTGGATCCATGTGTGGCTTGTGGAAAAGAAAACACATGCAATGACTCTAGTACTGGTTTTTGGTTTTAGTATAAGAACACACATGCAATGACTCTAGTGGTTGATCCATGTGTGGTTTGTGGAAAGAACACACATGCAATGACCGCTGGTGGATCCATGTGTGGTTTGTGGAAAAGAACACACATGCAATGACTCTAGTAGTTGATCCATGTTTGTTTGTGGAAATAACACACATGCAATGACTCTAGTGGTTGATCCATGTGTGGTTTGTGGAAAGAACACACATGCAATGACCACCAGTGGATCCATGTGTGTTTGCGGAAAAGAACACACATGCAATGACTCTAGTGTTTGATCCATGTTTGTTTGTGGAAATAACACACATGCAATGACTCTAGCGGTTGATCCATGTGTGGTTTGTGAAAAGGACAAACATGCAATGACTCTAGTGGTTGATCCATGTGTGGTTTGTGGAAAGAACACACATGCAATGACCCTGGTTGATCCATGTGTGGTTTGTGGAAAGAACACACATGCAATGACCACTGGTGGATCCATGTGTGGCTTGTGGAAAAGAAAACACATGTAATGACTCTAGTACTGGTTTTTGGTTTTAGTATAAGAACACACATGCAATGACTCTAGTGGTTGATCCATGTGTGGTTTGAGGAAATAACACACATGCAATGACTCTAGTGGTTGATCCATGTGTGGTTTGTGGAAAGAACACACATGCAATGACCACTGGTGGATCCATGTGTGTTTGTGGAAAAGAACACACATGCAATGACTCTAGTGGTTGATCCATGTTTGTTTGTGGAAATAACACACATGCAATGACTCTAGTGGTTGATCCATGTGTGGTTTGTGAAAAGAACACACATGCAATGACTCTAGTGTTGGTTTTAGTATAAGACCACACAAGCAATGACTCTAGTGGTTGATCGATGTGTGGTTTGTGGAAATAACACACATGCAATGACTAGTGGTTGATCCATATGTGGTTTGTGGAAAGAACACACATGCAATGACCACTGGTGGATCCATGTGTGGTTTGTGGAAAAGAACACACATGCAATGACTCTAGTGCTGGTTTGTGGTTTTAGTATAAGAACAAACATGCAATGACTCTAGTGGTTGATCCATGTGTGGTTTGTGTAAATAACACACATGCAATGACTCTGGTTGATCCATGTGTGGTTTGTGGAAAGAACACACATGCAATGACCACTCGTGGATCCATGTGTGGTTTGTGGAAAAGATCACACATGCAATGACTCTAGTACTGGTTTGTGGTTTGTGTATAAGAACACACATGAAATGACTCTAGTGGTTGATCCATGTGTGGTTTATAGAAATAACACACATGCAATGACTCTAGTGGTTGATCCATGTGTGGTTTGTGGAAAGAACACACATGCAATGACTCTAGTGGTTGATCCATGTGTGGTTTGTGGAAAGAACACACATGCAATGACCACTTGTGGATCCATGTGTGGTTTGTGGAAAAGAACACACATGAAATGACCCTAGTGGTTGATCCATGTTTGTTTGTGGAAATAACACACATGCAATGACTCTAGTGGTTGATCCATGTGTGGTTTGTGAAAAGAACACACATGCAATGACTGTGGCTGATCCATGTGTGGTTTGTAGAAATAACACACATGCAATGACTCTAGTGGTTGATCCACGTGTGGTTTGTGGAAAGAACACACATGAATGCCCACTGGTGGATCCATGTGTGGTTTGTGGAAAAGAACACACATGCAATGAATCTAGTGCTTGATCCATGTTTGTTTGTGGAAATAACACACGTGCAATGACTCTAGTGGGGTATCCATGTGTGGTTTGTGAAAAGAACACACATGCAATGACTCTAATGTTGGTTTTAGTATAAGAACAAACATGCAATGACTCTAGTGTTTGATCCATGTGTGGTTTGTGGAAATAACACACATGAAATGACTAGTGGTTGATCCATGTGTGGTTTGTGGAAAGAACACACATGCAATGACCACTGGTGGATCCATGTGTGGCTTGTGGAAAAGAAAACACATGCAATGACTCTAGTACTGGTTTTTGGTTTTAGTATAAGAACACACATGCAATGACTCTAGTGGTTGATCCATGTGTGGTTTGTGGAAAGAACACACATGCAATGACCGCTGGTGGATCCATGTGTGGTTTGTGGAAAAGAACACACATGCAATGACTCTAGTAGTTGATCCATGTTTGTTTGTGGAAATAACACACATGCAATGACTCTAGTGGTTGATCCATGTGTGGTTTGTGGAAAGAACACACATGCAATGACCACCAGTGGATCCATGTGTGTTTGCGGAAAAGAACACACATGCAATGACTCTAGTGTTTGATCCATGTTTGTTTGTGGAAATAACACACATGCAATGACTCTAGCGGTTGATCCATGTGTGGTTTGTGAAAAGGACAAACATGCAATGACTCTAGTGGTTGATCCATGTGTGGTTTGTGGAAAGAACACACATGCAATGACCCTGGTTGATCCATGTGTGGTTTGTGGAAAGAACACACATGCAATGACCACTGGTGGATCCATGTGTGGCTTGTGGAAAAGAAAACACATGTAATGACTCTAGTACTGGTTTTTGGTTTTAGTATAAGAACACACATGCAATGACTCTAGTGGTTGATCCATGTGTGGTTTGAGGAAATAACACACATGCAATGACTCTAGTGGTTGATCCATGTGTGGTTTGTGGAAAGAACACACATGCAATGACCACTGGTGGATCCATGTGTGTTTGTGGAAAAGAACACACATGCAATGACTCTAGTGGTTGATCCATGTTTGTTTGTGGAAATAACACACATGCAATGACTCTAGTGGTTGATCCATGTGTGGTTTGTGAAAAGAACACACATGCAATGACTCTAGTGTTGGTTTTAGTATAAGACCACACAAGCAATGACTCTAGTGGTTGATCGATGTGTGGTTTGTGGAAATAACACACATGCAATGACTAGTGGTTGATCCATATGTGGTTTGTGGAAAGAACACACATGCAATGACCACTGGTGGATCCATGTGTGGTTTGTGGAAAAGAACACACATGCAATGACTCTAGTGCTGGTTTGTGGTTTTAGTATAAGAACAAACATGCAATGACTCTAGTGCTTAATCCATGTGTGGTTTGTGTAAATAACACACATGCAATGACTCTGGTTGATCCATGTGTGGTTTGTGGAAAGAACACACATGCAATGACCACTCGTGGATCCATGTGTGGTTTGTGGAAAAGATCACACATGCAATGACTCTAGTACTGGTTTGTGGTTTGTGTATAAGAACACACATGAAATGACTCTAGTGGTTGATCCATGTGTGGTTTATAGAAATAACACACATGCAATGACTCTAGTGGTTGATCCACGTGTGGTTTGTGGAAAGAACACACATGCAATGACCACTGGTGGATCCATGTGTGGTTTGTGGAAAAGAACACACATGCAATGACTCTAGTGGTTGGTCCATGTTTGTTTGTGGAAATAACACACATGCAATGACTCTAGTGGCTGATCCATGTGTGGTTTGTGAAAAGAACACAGCCACAATGACTCTAGTCTTGGTTTTAGTATAAGAACACTCATGCAATGACTCTAGTGGTTGATCCATGTGTGGTTTGTGGAAATAACACATATGCAATGACTCTAGTGGTTGATCCATGTGTGGTTTGTGGAAATAACACACATGCAATGACTGTAATGGGTCCACATGTGGTTTCTGGAAAGAACACACATGCAATAACCACTAGTTGATCCATAAGTTGTTTGTGGAAAAGAACACACATGCAATGAGTCTAGTGGATCCATGTTTCGTTGGTGGAAAAGAACAAACATGCAATGACTCTAGTGGTTGATCCATCTGTGGTTTGTGGAAAGAACACACATGCAATGACTCTGGTTGATCCATGTGTGGTTTGTGGAAAGAACACACATGCAATGACCACTGGTGGATCCATGTGTGGTTTGTGGAAAAGAACACACATGCAATGACTCTAGTACTGGTTTGTGGTTTTAGTATAAGAACACACATGCAATGACTCTAGTTGTTGATCCATGTGTGGTTTGTGGAAATAACACACATACAATGACTCTAGTGGTCGATCCATGTGTGGTTTGTGGAAAGAACACACATGCAATGACTCTAGTGGTTGATCCATGTGTGGTTTGTGGAAAGAACACACATGCAATGACCACTGGTGGATCCATGTGTGGTTTGTGGAAAAGAACACACATGCAATGACTCTAGTGGTTGATCCATGTTTGTTTGTGGAAATAACACACATGCAATGACTCTAGTGGCTGATCCATGTGTGGTTTGTGAAAAGAACACAGCCACAATGACTCTAGTCTTGGTTTTAGTATAAGAACACTCATGCAATGACTCTAGTGGTTGATCCATGTGTGGTTTGTGGAAATAATACATATGGAATGACTCTAATGGTTGATCCATGTGTGGTTTGTGGAAATAACACACATGCAATGACCACTGGTGGATCCATGTGTGGTTTGTGGAAAAGATCACACATGCAATGACTCTAGTACTGGTTTGTGGTTTTGGTATAAGAACACACATGAAATGACTCTAGTGGTTGATCCATGTGTGGTTTATAGAAATAACACACATGCAATGACTCTAGTGGTTGATCCACGTGTGGTTTGTGGAAAGAACACACATGCAATGACCACTGGTGGATCCATGTGTGGTTTGTGGAAAAGAACACACATGCAATGACTCTAGTGGTTGGTCCATGTTTGTTTGTGGAAATAACACACATGCAATGACTCTAGTGGCTGATCCATGTGTGGTTTGTGAAAAGAACACAGCCACAATGACTCTAGTCTTGGTTTTAGTATAAGAACACTCATGCAATGACTCTAGTGGTTGATCCATGTGTGGTTTGTGGAAATAACACATATGCAATGACTCTAGTGGTTGATCCATGTGTGGTTTGTGGAAATAACACACATGCAATGACTGTAATGGGTCCACATGTGGTTTTTGGAAAGAACACACATGCAATAACCACTAGTTGATCCATAAGTTGTTTGTGGAAAAGAACACACATGCAATGAGTCTAGTGGATCCATGTTTGGTTGGTGGAAAAGAACAAACATGCAATGACTCTAGTGGTTGATCCATCTGTGGTTTGTGGAAAGAACACACATGCAATGACTCTGGTTGATCCATGTGTGGTTTGTGGAAAGAACACACATGCAATGACCACTGGTGGATCCATGTGTGGTTTGTGGAAAAGAACACACATGCAATGACTCTAGTACTGGTTTATGGTTTTAGTATAAGAACACACATGCAATGACTCTAGTGGTTAATCCATGTGTGGTTTGTGGAAATAACACACATACAATGACTCTAGTGGTCGATCCATGTGTGGTTTGTGGAAAGAACACACATGCAATGACTCTAGTGGTTGATCCATGTGTGGTTTGTGGAAAGAACACACATGCAATGACCACTGGTGGATCCATGTGTGGTTTGTGGAAAAGAACACACATGCAATGACTCTAGTGGTTGATCCATGTTTGTTTGTGGAAATAACACACATGCAATGACTCTAGTGGTTTATCCATGTGTGGTTTGTGAAAAGAACACACATGCAATGACTCTAGTGTTGGTTTTAGTATAAGACCACACAAGCAATGACTCTAGTGGTTGATCCATGTGTGGTTTGTGGAAATAACACACATGCAATGACTAGTGGTTGATCCATATGTGGTTTGTGGAAAGAACACACATGCAATGACCACTGGTGGATCCATGTGTGGTTTGTGGAAAAGAACACACTTGCAATGACTCTAGTGCTGGTTTGTGGTTTTAGTATAAGAACAAACATGCAATGACTCTAGTGGTTGATCCATGTGTGGTTTCTGTAAAGAACACACATGCAATGACTCTGGTTGATCCATGTGTGGTTTGTGGAAAGAACACACATGCAATGACCACTGGTGGATCCATGTGTGGTTTGTGGAAAAGAACACACATGCAATGGCTCTAGTACTGGTTTGTGGTTTTGGTATAAGAACACACATGAAATGACTCTAGTGGTTGATCCATGTGTGGTTTATAGAAATAACACACATGCAATGACTCTAGTGGTTGATCCACATGTGGTTTGTGGAAAGAACACACATGCAATGACCACTGGTGGATCCATGTGTGGTTTGTGGAAATGAACACACATGCAATGACTCTAGTGGTTGGTCCATGTTTGTTTGTGGAAATAACACACATGCAATGACTCTAGTGGCTGATCCATGTGTGGTTTGTGAAAAGAACACAGCCACAATGACTCTAGTCTTGGTTTTAGTATAAGAACACTCATGCAATGACTCTAGTGGTTGATCCATGTGTGGTTTGTGGAAATAACACATATGCAATGACTCTAGTGGTTGATCCATGTGTGGTTTGTGGAAATAACACACATGCAATGACTGTAATGGGTCCACATGTGGTTTCTGGAAAGAACACACATGCAATAACCACTAGTTGATCCATAAGTTGTTTGTGGAAAAGAACACACATGCAATGAGTCTAGTGGATCCATGTTTGGTTGGTGGAAAAGAACAAACATGCAATGACTCTAGTGGTTGATCCATCTGTGGTTTGTGGAAATAACACATATGCAATGACTCTAGTGGTTGATCCATGTGTGGTTTGTGGAAAGAACACATATGCAATGACTCTAGTGGTTGATCCATGTGTGGTTTGTGGAAAGAACACAGCCACAATGACTCTAGTCTTGGTTTTAGTATAAGAACACTCATGCAATGACTCTAGTGGTTGATCCATGTGTGGTTTGTGGAAATAACACATATGCAATGACTCTAGTGGTTGATCCATGTGTGGTTTGTGGAAAGAACACACATGCAATGACCACTGGTGGATCCATGTGTGGTTTGTGGAAAAGAACACACATGCAATGACTCTAGTGGTTGATCCATGTTTGTTTGTGGAAATAACACACATGCAATGACTCTAGTGGTTTATCCATGTGTGGTTTGTGAAAAGAACACACATGCAATGACTCTAGTGTTGGTTTTAGTATAAGACCACACAAGCAATGACTCTAGTGGATGATCCATGTGTGGTTTGTGGAAATAACACACATGCAATGACTAGTGGTTGATCCATATGTGGTTTGTGGAAAGAACACACATGCAATGACCACTGGTGGATCCATGTGTGGTTTGTGGAAAAGAACACACATGCAATGACTCTAGTGCACGTTTGTGGTTTTAGTATAAGAACAAACATGCAATGACTCTAGTGGTTGATCCATGTGTGGTTTCTGTAAAGAACACACATGCAATGACTCTGGTTGATCCATGTGTGGTTTGTGGAAAGAACACACATGCAATGACCACTGGTGGATCCATGTGTGGTTTGTGGAAAAGAACACACATGCAATGGCTCTAGTACTGGTTTGTGGTTTTGGTATAAGAACACACTTGAAATGACTCTAGTGGTTGATCCATGTGTGGTTTATAGAAATAACACACATGCAATGACTCTAGTGGTTGATCCACGTGTGGTTTGTGGAAAGAACACACATGCAATGACCACTGGTGGATCCATGTGTGGTTTGTGGAAATTAACACACATGCAATGACTCTAGTGGTTGGTCCATGTTTGTTTGTGGAAATAACACACATGCAATGACTCTAGTGGCTGATCCATGTGTGGTTTGTGAAAAGAACACAGCCACAATGACTCTAGTCTTGGTTTTAGTATAAGAACACTCATGCAATGACTCTAGTGGTTGATCCATGTGTGGTTTGTGGAAATAACACATATGCAATGACTCTAGTGGTTGATCCATGTGTGGTTTGTGGAAATAACACACATGCAATGACTGTAATGGGTCCACATGTGGTTTCTGGAAAGAACACACATGCAATAACCACTGGTTGATCCATAAGTTGTTTGTGGAAAAGAACACATATGCAATGAGTCTAGTGGATCCATGTTTGGTTTGTGGAAAAGAACAAACATGCAATGACTCTAGTGGTTGATCCATGTGTGGTTTGTGGAAAGAACACACATGCAATGACTCTGGTTGATCCATGTGTGGTTTGTGGAAAGAACACACAGGCAATGACCACTGGTGGATCCATGTGTCGTTTGTGGAAAAGAACACACATGCAATGACTCTAGTACTGGTTTGTGGTTTTAGTATAAGAACACACATGCAATGACTCTAGTGGTTGATCCATGTGTGGTTTGTGGAAATAACACACATACAATGACTCTAGTGGTCGATCCATGTGTGGTTTGTGGAAAGAACACACATGCAATGACTCTAGTGGTTGATCCATGTGTGGTTTGTGGAAAGAACACACATGCAATGACCACTGGTGGATCCATGTGTGGTTTGTGGAAAAGAACACACATGCAATGACTCTAGTGGTTGATCCATGTTTGTTTGTGGAAATAACACACATGCAATGACTCTAGTGGTTGATCCATGTGTGGTTTGTGAAGAGAACACAAATGCAACGACTCTGGTTGATCCATGTGAGGTTTGTAGAAATTACACACATGCAATGACTCTAGTGGTTGATCCACGTGTGGTTTGTGGAAAGAACACACATGCAATGACCACTGGTGGATCCATGTGTGGTTTGTGGAAAAGAACACACATGCAATGACTCTAGTGGTTAATCCATGTTTGTTTGTGGAAATAACACACGTGCAATGACTCTAGTGGTTGATCCATGTGTGGTTTGTGAAAAGAACACACATGCAATGACTCTAGTGTTGGTTTTAGTATAAGAACACACATGCAATGACTCTAGTGGTTGATCCATGTGTGGTTTGTGGAAATAACACACATGCAATGACTAGTGGTTGATCCATATGTGATTTGTCGAAAGAACACACATGCAATGACCACCGGTGGATCCATATGTGGTTTGTGGAGAAGAACACACATTCAATGACTCTAGTGCTGGTTTGTAGTTTTAGTATAAGAACAAACATGCAATGACTCTAGGGCTGGTTTGTGGTTTTAGTATAAGAACAAACATGCAATGACTCTAGTTGTTTATCCATGTGTAGTTTGTGGAAAGAACACACATGCAATGACTCTAGTGGTTGATCCATGTGTGGTTTGTGGAAAGAACACACATGCAATGACCACTGGTGGATTCATGTGTGGTTTGTGGAAAAGAACACACATGCAATGACTCTAGTGGTTCATCCATGTTTGTTTGTGGAAATAACACACATGCAATGACTCTAGTGGTTGATCCATGTGTGGTTTGTGAAAAGAACACACATGCAATGACTCTAGTGTTGGTTTTAGTATAAGAACACACATGCAATGACTCTAGTGGTTGATGCATGTGTGGTTTGTGGAAAGAACAAACATGCAATGACCACTGGTGGATCCATGTGTGGTTTGTGGAAAAGAACACACATGCAATGACTCTAGTGGTTGACCCATGTTTGTTTGTGGAAATAACACACATGCAATGACTCTAGTGGTTGATCCATGTGTGGTTTGTGGAAAGAACACGCGTGCAATGACCACTGGTGGATCCATGTGTGGTTTGTGGAAAAGAACACACATGCAATGACTCTAGTGGTTGATCCATGTTTGTTTGTGGAAATAACACACATGCAATGACTCTAGTGGTTTATCCATGTGTGGTTTGTGAAAAGAACACACATGCAATGACTCTAGTGTTGGTTTTAGTATAAGACCACACAAGCAATGACTCTAGTGGTTGATCCATGTGTGGTTTGTGGAAATAACACACATGCAATGACTAGTGGTTGATCCATATGTGGTTTGTGGAAAGAACACACATGCAATGACCACTGGTGGATCCATGTGTGGTTTGTGGAAAAGAACACACATGCAATGACTCTAGTGCTGGTTTGTGGTTTTAGTATAAGAACAAACATGCAATGACTCTAGTGGTTGATCCATGTGTGGTTTCTGTAAAGAACACACATGCAATGACTCTGGTTGATCCATGTGTGGTTTGTGGAAAGAACACACATGCAATGACCACTGGTGGATCCATGTGTGGTTTGTGGAAAAGAACACACATGCAATGGCTCTAGTACTGGTTTGTGGTTTTGGTATAAGAACACACATGAAATGACTCTAGTGGTTGATCCATGTGTGGTTTATAGAAATAACACACATGCAATGACTCTAGTGGTTGATCCACATGTGGTTTGTGGAAAGAACACACATGCAATGACCACTGGTGGATCCATGTGTGGTTTGTGGAAATGAACACACATGCAATGACTCTAGTGGTTGGTCCATGTTTGTTTGTGGAAATAACACACATGCAATGACTCTAGTGGCTGATCCATGTGTGGTTTGTGAAAAGAACACAGCCACAATGACTCTAGTCTTGGTTTTAGTATAAGAACACTCATGCAATGACTCTAGTGGTTGATCCATGTGTGGTTTGTGGAAATAACACATATGCAATGACTCTAGTGGTTGATCCATGTGTGGTTTGTGGAAATAACACACATGCAATGACTGTAATGGGTCCACATGTGGTTTCTGGAAAGAACACACATGCAATAACCACTAGTTGATCCATAAGTTGTTTGTGGAAAAGAACACACATGCAATGAGTCTAGTGGATCCATGTTTGGTTGGTGGAAAAGAACAAACATGCAATGACTCTAGTGGTTGATCCATCTGTGGTTTGTGGAAATAACACATATGCAATGACTCTAGTGGTTGATCCATGTGTGGTTTGTGGAAAGAACACATATGCAATGACTCTAGTGGTTGATCCATGTGTGGTTTGTGGAAAGAACACAGCCACAATGACTCTAGTCTTGGTTTTAGTATAAGAACACTCATGCAATGACTCTAGTGGTTGATCCATGTGTGGTTTGTGGAAATAACACATATGCAATGACTCTAGTGGTTGATCCATGTGTGGTTTGTGGAAAGAACACACATGCAATGACCACTGGTGGATCCATGTGTGGTTTGTGGAAAAGAACACACATGCAATGACTCTAGTGGTTGATCCATGTTTGTTTGTGGAAATAACACACATGCAATGACTCTAGTGGTTTATCCATGTGTGGTTTGTGAAAAGAACACACATGCAATGACTCTAGTGTTGGTTTTAGTATAAGACCACACAAGCAATGACTCTAGTGGTTGATCCATGTGTGGTTTGTGGAAATAACACACATGCAATGACTAGTGGTTGATCCATATGTGGTTTGTGGAAAGAACACACATGCAATGACCACTGGTGGATCCATGTGTGGTTTGTGGAAAAGAACACACATGCAATGACTCTAGTGCACGTTTGTGGTTTTAGTATAAGAACAAACATGCAATGACTCTAGTGGTTGATCCATGTGTGGTTTCTGTAAAGAACACACATGCAATGACTCTGGTTGATCCATGTGTGGTTTGTGGAAAGAACACACATGCAATGACCACTGGTGGATCCATGTGTGGTTTGTGGAAAAGAACACACATGCAATGGCTCTAGTACTGGTTTGTGGTTTTGGTATAAGAACACACATGAAATGACTCTAGTGGTTGATCCATGTGTGGTTTATAGAAATAACACACATGCAATGACTCTAGTGGTTGATCCACGTGTGGTTTGTGGAAAGAACACACATGCAATGACCACTGGTGGATCCATGTGTGGTTTGTGGAAATTAACACACATGCAATGACTCTAGTGGTTGGTCCATGTTTGTTTGTGGAAATAACACACATGCAATGACTCTAGTGGCTGATCCATGTGTGGTTTGTGAAAAGAACACAGCCACAATGACTCTAGTCTTGGTTTTAGTATAAGAACACTCATGCAATGACTCTAGTGGTTGATCCATGTGTGGTTTGTGGAAATAACACATATGCAATGACTCTAGTGGTTGATCCATGTGTGGTTTGTGGAAATAACACACATGCAATGACTGTAATGGGTCCACATGTGGTTTCTGGAAAGAACACACATGCAATAACCACTGGTTGATCCATAAGTTGTTTGTGGAAAAGAACACATATGCAATGAGTCTAGTGGATCCATGTTTGGTTTGTGGAAAAGAACAAACATGCAATGACTCTAGTGGTTGATCCATGTGTGGTTTGTGGAAAGAACACACATGCAATGACTCTGGTTGATCCATGTGTGGTTTGTGGAAAGAACACACAGGCAATGACCACTGGTGGATCCATGTGTCGTTTGTGGAAAAGAACACACATGCAATGACTCTAGTACTGGTTTGTGGTTTTAGTATAAGAACACACATGCAATGACTCTAGTGGTTGATCCATGTGTGGTTTGTGGAAATAACACACATACAATGACTCTAGTGGTCGATCCATGTGTGGTTTGTGGAAAGAACACACATGCAATGACTCTAGTGGTTGATCCATGTGTGGTTTGTGGAAAGAACACACATGCAATGACCACTGGTGGATCCATGTGTGGTTTGTGGAAAAGAACACACATGCAATGACTCTAGTGGTTGATCCATGTTTGTTTGTGGAAATAACACACATGCAATGACTCTAGTGGTTGATCCATGTGTGGTTTGTGAAGAGAACACAAATGCAATGACTCTAGTGTTGGTTTTAGTATAAGACCACACAAGCAATGACTCTAGTGGTTGATCCATGTGTGGTTTGTGGAAATAACACACATGCAATGACTAGTGGTTGATCCATATGTGGTTTGTGGAAAGAACACACATGCAATGACCACTGGTGGATCCATGTGTGGTTTGTGGAAAAGAACACACATGCAATGACTCTAGTGCACGTTTGTGGTTTTAGTATAAGAACAAACATGCAATGACTCTAGTGGTTGATCCATGTGTGGTTTCTGTAAAGAACACACATGCAATGACTCTGGTTGATCCATGTGTGGTTTGTGGAAAGAACACACATGCAATGACCACTGGTGGATCCATGTGTGGTTTGTGGAAAAGAACACACATGCAATGGCTCTAGTACTGGTTTGTGGTTTTGGTATAAGAACACACTTGAAATGACTCTAGTGGTTGATCCATGTGTGGTTTATAGAAATAACACACATGCAATGACTCTAGTGGTTGATCCACGTGTGGTTTGTGGAAAGAACACACATGCAATGACCACTGGTGGATCCATGTGTGGTTTGTGGAAATTAACACACATGCAATGACTCTAGTGGTTGGTCCATGTTTGTTTGTGGAAATAACACACATGCAATGACTCTAGTGGCTGATCCATGTGTGGTTTGTGAAAAGAACACAGCCACAATGACTCTAGTCTTGGTTTTAGTATAAGAACACTCATGCAATGACTCTAGTGGTTGATCCATGTGTGGTTTGTGGAAATAACACATATGCAATGACTCTAGTGGTTGATCCATGTGTGGTTTGTGGAAATAACACACATGCAATGACTGTAATGGGTCCACATGTGGTTTCTGGAAAGAACACACATGCAATAACCACTGGTTGATCCATAAGTTGTTTGTGGAAAAGAACACATATGCAATGAGTCTAGTGGATCCATGTTTGGTTTGTGGAAAAGAACAAACATGCAATGACTCTAGTGGTTGATCCATGTGTGGTTTGTGGAAAGAACACACATGCAATGACTCTGGTTGATCCATGTGTGGTTTGTGGAAAGAACACACAGGCAATGACCACTGGTGGATCCATGTGTCGTTTGTGGAAAAGAACACACATGCAATGACTCTAGTACTGGTTTGTGGTTTTAGTATAAGAACACACATGCAATGACTCTAGTGGTTGATCCATGTGTGGTTTGTGGAAATAACACACATACAATGACTCTAGTGGTCGATCCATGTGTGGTTTGTGGAAAGAACACACATGCAATGACTCTAGTGGTTGATCCATGTGTGGTTTGTGGAAAGAACACACATGCAATGACCACTGGTGGATCCATGTGTGGTTTGTGGAAAAGAACACACATGCAATGACTCTAGTGGTTGATCCATGTTTGTTTGTGGAAATAACACACATGCAATGACTCTAGTGGTTGATCCATGTGTGGTTTGTGAAGAGAACACAAATGCAACGACTCTGGTTGATCCATGTGAGGTTTGTAGAAATTACACACATGCAATGACTCTAGTGGTTGATCCACGTGTGGTTTGTGGAAAGAACACACATGCAATGACCACTGGTGGATCCATGTGTGGTTTGTGGAAAAGAACACACATGCAATGACTCTAGTGGTTAATCCATGTTTGTTTGTGGAAATAACACACGTGCAATGACTCTAGTGGTTGATCCATGTGTGGTTTGTGAAAAGAACACACATGCAATGACTCTAGTGTTGGTTTTAGTATAAGAACACACATGCAATGACTCTAGTGGTTGATCCATGTGTGGTTTGTGGAAATAACACACATGCAATGACTAGTGGTTGATCCATATGTGATTTGTCGAAAGAACACACATGCAATGACCACCGGTGGATCCATATGTGGTTTGTGGAGAAGAACACACATTCAATGACTCTAGTGCTGGTTTGTAGTTTTAGTATAAGAACAAACATGCAATGACTCTAGGGCTGGTTTGTGGTTTTAGTATAAGAACAAACATGCAATGACTCTAGTTGTTTATCCATGTGTAGTTTGTGGAAAGAACACACATGCAATGACTCTAGTGGTTGATCCATGTGTGGTTTGTGGAAAGAACACACATGCAATGACCACTGGTGGATTCATGTGTGGTTTGTGGAAAAGAACACACATGCAATGACTCTAGTGGTTCATCCATGTTTGTTTGTGGAAATAACACACATGCAATGACTCTAGTGGTTGATCCATGTGTGGTTTGTGAAAAGAACACACATGCAATGACTCTAGTGTTGGTTTTAGTATAAGAACACACATGCAATGACTCTAGTGGTTGATGCATGTGTGGTTTGTGGAAAGAACAAACATGCAATGACCACTGGTGGATCCATGTGTGGTTTGTGGAAAAGAACACACATGCAATGACTCTAGTGGTTGACCCATGTTTGTTTGTGGAAATAACACACATGCAATGACTCTAGTGGTTGATCCATGTGTGGTTTGTGGAAAGAACACGCGTGCAATGACCACTGGTGGATCCATGTGTGGTTTGTGGAAAAGAACACACATGCAATGACTCTAGTGGTTGATCCATGTTTGTTTGTGGAAATAACACACATGCAATGACTCTAGTGGTTTATCCATGTGTGGTTTGTGAAAAGAACACACATGCAATGACTCTAGTGTTGGTTTTAGTATAAGACCACACAAGCAATGACTCTAGTGGTTGATCCATGTGTGGTTTGTGGAAATAACACACATGCAATGACTAGTGGTTGATCCATATGTGGTTTGTGGAAAGAACACACATGCAATGACCACTGGTGGATCCATGTGTGGTTTGTGGAAAAGAACACACATGCAATGACTCTAGTGCTGGTTTGTGGTTTTAGTATAAGAACAAACATGCAATGACTCTAGTGGTTGATCCATGTGTGGTTTCTGTAAAGAACACACATGCAATGACTCTGGTTGATCCATGTGTGGTTTGTGGAAAGAACACACATGCAATGACCACTGGTGGATCCATGTGTGGTTTGTGGAAAAGAACACACATGCAATGGCTCTAGTACTGGTTTGTGGTTTTGGTATAAGAACACACATGAAATGACTCTAGTGGTTGATCCATGTGTGGTTTATAGAAATAACACACATGCAATGACTCTAGTGGTTGATCCACATGTGGTTTGTGGAAAGAACACACATGCAATGACCACTGGTGGATCCATGTGTGGTTTGTGGAAATGAACACACATGCAATGACTCTAGTGGTTGGTCCATGTTTGTTTGTGGAAATAACACACATGCAATGACTCTAGTGGCTGATCCATGTGTGGTTTGTGAAAAGAACACAGCCACAATGACTCTAGTCTTGGTTTTAGTATAAGAACACTCATGCAATGACTCTAGTGGTTGATCCATGTGTGGTTTGTGGAAATAACACATATGCAATGACTCTAGTGGTTGATCCATGTTTGGTTTGTGGAAATAACACACATGCAATGACTGTAATGGGTCCACATGTGGTTTCTGGAAAGAACACACATGCAATAACCACTAGTTGATCCATAAGTTGTTTGTGGAAAAGAACACACATGCAATGAGTCTAGTGGATCCATGTTTGGTTGGTGGAAAAGAACAAACATGCAATGACTCTAGTGGTTGATCCATCTGTGGTTTGTGGAAATAACACATATGCAATGACTCTAGTGGTTGATCCATGTGTGGTTTGTGGAAAGAACACATATGCAATGACTCTAGTGGTTGATCCATGTGTGGTTTGTGGAAAGAACACAGCCACAATGACTCTAGTCTTGGTTTTAGTATAAGAACACTCATGCAATGACTCTAGTGGTTGATCCATGTGTGGTTTGTGGAAATAACACATATGCAATGACTCTAGTGGTTGATCCATGTGTGGTTTGTGGAAAGAACACACATGCAATGACCACTGGTGGATCCATGTGTGGTTTGTGGAAAAGAACACACATGCAATGACTCTAGTGGTTGATCCATGTTTGTTTGTGGAAATAACACACATGCAATGACTCTAGTGGTTTATCCATGTGTGGTTTGTGAAAAGAACACACATGCAATGACTCTAGTGTTGGTTTTAGTATAAGACCACACAAGCAATGACTCTAGTGGTTGATCCATGTGTGGTTTGTGGAAATAACACACATGCAATGACTAGTGGTTGATCCATATGTGGTTTGTGGAAAGAACACACATGCAATGACCACTGGTGGATCCATGTGTGGTTTGTGGAAAAGAACACACATGCAATGACTCTAGTGCACGTTTGTGGTTTTAGTATAAGAACAAACATGCAATGACTCTAGTGGTTGATCCATGTGTGGTTTCTGTAAAGAACACACATGCAATGACTCTGGTTGATCCATGTGTGGTTTGTGGAAAGAACACACATGCAATGACCACTGGTGGATCCATGTGTGGTTTGTGGAAAAGAACACACATGCAATGGCTCTAGTACTGGTTTGTGGTTTTGGTATAAGAACACACATGAAATGACTCTAGTGGTTGATCCATGTGTGGTTTATAGAAATAACACACATGCAATGACTCTAGTGGTTGATCCACGTGTGGTTTGTGGAAAGAACACACATGCAATGACCACTGGTGGATCCATGTGTGGTTTGTGGAAATTAACACACATGCAATGACTCTAGTGGTTGGTCCATGTTTGTTTGTGGAAATAACACACATGCAATGACTCTAGTGGCTGATCCATGTGTGGTTTGTGAAAAGAACACAGCCACAATGACTCTAGTCTTGGTTTTAGTATAAGAACACTCATGCAATGACTCTAGTGGTTGATCCATGTGTGGTTTGTGGAAATAACACATATGCAATGACTCTAGTGGTTGATCCATGTGTGGTTTGTGGAAATAACACACATGCAATGACTGTAATGGGTCCACATGTGGTTTCTGGAAAGAACACACATGCAATAACCACTGGTTGATCCATAAGTTGTTTGTGGAAAAGAACACATATGCAATGAGTCTAGTGGATCCATGTTTGGTTTGTGGAAAAGAACAAACATGCAATGACTCTAGTGGTTGATCCATGTGTGGTTTGTGGAAAGAACACACATGCAATGACTCTGGTTGATCCATGTGTGGTTTGTGGAAAGAACACACAGGCAATGACCACTGGTGGATCCATGTGTCGTTTGTGGAAAAGAACACACATGCAATGACTCTAGTACTGGTTTGTGGTTTTAGTATAAGAACACACATGCAATGACTCTAGTGGTTGATCCATGTGTGGTTTGTGGAAATAACACACATACAATGACTCTAGTGGTCGATCCATGTGTGGTTTGTGGAAAGAACACACATGCAATGACTCTAGTGGTTGATCCATGTGTGGTTTGTGGAAAGAACACACATGCAATGACCACTGGTGGATCCATGTGTGGTTTGTGGAAAAGAACACACATGCAATGACTCTAGTGGTTGATCCATGTTTGTTTGTGGAAATAACACACATGCAATGACTCTAGTGGTTGATCCATGTGTGGTTTGTGAAGAGAACACAAATGCAACGACTCTGGTTGATCCATGTGAGGTTTGTAGAAATTACACACATGCAATGACTCTAGTGGTTGATCCACGTGTGGTTTGTGGAAAGAACACACATGCAATGACCACTGGTGGATCCATGTGTGGTTTGTGGAAAAGAACACACATGCAATGACTCTAGTGGTTAATCCATGTTTGTTTGTGGAAATAACACACGTGCAATGACTCTAGTGGTTGATCCATGTGTGGTTTGTGAAAAGAACACACATGCAATGACTCTAGTGTTGGTTTTAGTATAAGAACACACATGCAATGACTCTAGTGGTTGATCCATATGTGGTTTGTGGAAATAACACACATGCAATGACTAGTGGTTGATCCATATGTGATTTGTCGAAAGAACACACATGCAATGACCACCGGTGGATCCATATGTGGTTTGTGGAGAAGAACACACATTCAATGACTCTAGTGCTGGTTTGTAGTTTTAGTATAAGAACAAACATGCAATGACTCTAGGGCTGGTTTGTGGTTTTAGTATAAGAACAAACATGCAATGACTCTAGTTGTTTATCCATGTGTAGTTTGTGGAAAGAACACACATGCAATGACTCTAGTGGTTGATCCATGTGTGGTTTGTGGAAAGAACACACATGCAATGACCACTGGTGGATTCATGTGTGGTTTGTGGAAAAGAACACACATGCAATGACTCTAGTGGTTCATCCATGTTTGTTTGTGGAAATAACACACATGCAATGACTCTAGTGGTTGATCCATGTGTGGTTTGTGAAAAGAACACACATGCAATGACTCTAGTGTTGGTTTTAGTATAAGAACACACATGCAATGACTCTAGTGGTTGATGCATGTGTGGTTTGTGGAAAGAACAAACATGCAATGACCACTGGTGGATCCATGTGTGGTTTGTGGAAAAGAACACACATGCAATGACTCTAGTGGTTGACCCATGTTTGTTTGTGGAAATAACACACATGCAATGACTCTAGTGGTTGATCCATGTGTGGTTTGTGGAAAGAACACGCGTGCAATGACCACTGGTGGATCCATGTTGGTTTTAGTGTAAGAACACACATGCAATGACTCTAGTACTGGTTTGTGGTTTTAGTATAAGAACACACATGCAATGACTCTAGTGGTTGATCCATGTGTGGTTTATGGAAAGAACACACATGCAATGACCACTGGTGGATCCATGTGTGGTTTGTGGAAAAGAACACACATGCAATGACTCTAGTACTGGTTTGTGGTTTTAGTATAAGAACACACATGCAATGACTCTAGTGCTTGATCCATGTGTGGTTTGTGGAAATAACACACATGCAATGACTCTAGTGGTCGATCCATGTGTGGTTTGTGGAAAGAACACACATGCAATGACCACTGGTGGATCCATGTGTGGTTTGTGGAAAAGAACACACATGCAATGACTCTAGTGGTTGATCCATGTTTTTTTGTGGAAATAACACACATGCAATGACCCTAGTGGTTGATCCATGTGTGGTTTGTGAAAAGAACACACCTGCAATGACTCTAGTGTTGGTTTTAGTGTAAGAACACACATGCAATGACTCTAGTGGTTGATCCATGTGTAGTTTGTGGAAATAACACATATGCAATGACTCTAGTGGTTTATCCATGTGTGGTTTGTAGAAATAACACACATGCAATGACTGTAATGGGTCCACATGTGGTTTGTGGAACGAACACACATGCAATGACCACTGGTTGATCCATAAGTTGTTTGTGGAAAAGAACACACATGTAATGAGTCTAGTGGATCCATGTGTGGTTTGTGGAAAAGAACAAACATGCAATGACTCTAGTGCTTGATCCATGTGTGGTTTGTGGAAAGAACACATATGGAATGACTCTGGTTGATCCATGTGTGGTTTGTGGAAAGAACACACATGGAATGACCACTGGTGGATCCATGTGTGGTTTGTGGAAAAGAACACACATGCAATGACTCTAGTACTGCTTTGTGGTTTTAGTCTAAGGACGCACATGCAATGACTCTAGTGGTCGATCCATGTGTGGTTTGTGGAAATAACACACATACAATGACTCTAGTGGTCGATCCATGTGTGGTTTGTGGAAAGAACACACATGCAATGACCACTGGTGGATCCATGTGTGGTTTGTGGAAAGAACACACATGCAATGACTCTAGTGGTTGATCCATGTGTGGTTTGTGGAAAGAATACACATGCAATGACCACTGGTGGATCCATGTGTTGTTTGTGGAAAATAACACACATGCAATGACTCTAATGGTTGATCCATGTTTGTTTGTGAAAATAACACTCATGTAATAACTCTAGTGGTTGATCCATGTGTGGTTTGTGAAAAGAACACACATGCAATGACTCTGGTTGATCCATGTGTGGTTTGTAGAAATAACACATATCCAATGACTCTAGTGGTTGATCCATGTGTGGTTTGTGGAAAGAACACACATGCAATGACCACTAGTGGATCCATGTTTGGTTTGTGGAAAAGAACACACATGCAATGAATCTAGTGGTTGATCCATGTTTGTTTGTGGAAATAACACACGTGCAATGACTCTAGTGGTTGATCCATGTGTGGTTTGTGAAAAGAACACACATGCAATGACTCTCTAGTGTTGGTTTTAGTATAAGAACACACATGCAATGACTCTAGTGGTTGATCCATGTGTGGTTTGTGGAAATAACACACATGCAATGACTACTGGTTGATCCATATGTGGTTTGTGGAAAGAACACACATGCAATGACTACTGGTGGATCCATATGTGGTTTGTGGAAAAGAACACACATGCAATGACTCTAGTGGTTGATCCATGTGTGGTTTGTGGAAAGAACACACATGCAATGACTCTGGTTGATCCATGTGTGGTTTGTGGAAAGAACACACAGGCAATGACCACTGGTGGATCCATGTGTCGTTTGTGGAAAAGAACACACATGCAATGACTCTAGTACTGGTTTGTGGTTTTAGTATAAGAACACACATGCAATGACTCTAGTGGTTGATCCATGTGTGGTTTGTGGAAATAACACACATACAATGACTCTAGTGGTCGATCCATGTGTGGTTTGTGGAAAGAACACACATGCAATGACTCTAGTGGTTGATCCATGTGTGGTTTGTGGAAAGAACACACATGCAATGACCACTGGTGGATCCATGTGTGGTTTGTGGAAAAGAACACACATGCAATGACTCTAGTGGTTGATCCATGTTTGTTTGTGGAAATAACACACATGCAATGACTCTAGTGGTTGATCCATGTGTGGTTTGTGAAGAGAACACAAATGCAACGACTCTGGTTGATCCATGTGAGGTTTGTAGAAATTACACACATGCAATGACTCTAGTGGTTGATCCACGTGTGGTTTGTGGAAAGAACACACATGCAATGACCACTGGTGGATCCATGTGTGGTTTGTGGAAAAGAACACACATGCAATGACTCTAGTGGTTAATCCATGTTTGTTTGTGGAAATAACACACGTGCAATGACTCTAGTGGTTGATCCATGTGTGGTTTGTGAAAAGAACACACATGCAATGACTCTAGTGTTGGTTTTAGTATAAGAACACACATGCAATGACTCTAGTGGTTGATCCATGTGTGGTTTGTGGAAATAACACACATGCAATGACTAGTGGTTGATCCATATGTGATTTGTCGAAAGAACACACATGCAATGACCACCGGTGGATCCATATGTGGTTTGTGGAGAAGAACACACATTCAATGACTCTAGTGCTGGTTTGTAGTTTTAGTATAAGAACAAACATGCAATGACTCTAGGGCTGGTTTGTGGTTTTAGTATAAGAACAAACATGCAATGACTCTAGTTGTTTATCCATGTGTAGTTTGTGGAAAGAACACACATGCAATGACTCTAGTGGTTGATCCATGTGTGGTTTGTGGAAAGAACACACATGCAATGACCACTGGTGGATTCATGTGTGGTTTGTGGAAAAGAACACACATGCAATGACTCTAGTGGTTCATCCATGTTTGTTTGTGGAAATAACACACATGCAATGACTCTAGTGGTTGATCCATGTGTGGTTTGTGAAAAGAACACACATGCAATGACTCTAGTGTTGGTTTTAGTATAAGAACACACATGCAATGACTCTAGTGGTTGATGCATGTGTGGTTTGTGGAAAGAACAAACATGCAATGACCACTGGTGGATCCATGTGTGGTTTGTGGAAAAGAACACACATGCAATGACTCTAGTGGTTGACCCATGTTTGTTTGTGGAAATAACACACATGCAATGACTCTAGTGGTTGATCCATGTGTGGTTTGTGGAAAGAACACGCGTGCAATGACCACTGGTGGATCCATGTTGGTTTTAGTGTAAGAACACACATGCAATGACTCTAGTACTGGTTTGTGGTTTTAGTATAAGAACACACATGCAATGACTCTAGTGGTTGATCCATGTGTGGTTTATGGAAAGAACACACATGCAATGACCACTGGTGGATCCATGTGTGGTTTGTGGAAAAGAACACACATGCAATGACTCTAGTACTGGTTTGTGGTTTTAGTATAAGAACACACATGCAATGACTCTAGTGCTTGATCCATGTGTGGTTTGTGGAAATAACACACATGCAATGACTCTAGTGGTCGATCCATGTGTGGTTTGTGGAAAGAACACACATGCAATGACCACTGGTGGATCCATGTGTGGTTTGTGGAAAAGAACACACATGCAATGACTCTAGTGGTTGATCCATGTTTTTTTGTGGAAATAACACACATGCAATGACCCTAGTGGTTGATCCATGTGTGGTTTGTGAAAAGAACACACCTGCAATGACTCTAGTGTTGGTTTTAGTGTAAGAACACACATGCAATGACTCTAGTGGTTGATCCATGTGTAGTTTGTGGAAATAACACATATGCAATGACTCTAGTGGTTTATCCATGTGTGGTTTGTAGAAATAACACACATGCAATGACTGTAATGGGTCCACATGTGGTTTGTGGAACGAACACACATGCAATGACCACTGGTTGATCCATAAGTTGTTTGTGGAAAAGAACACACATGTAATGAGTCTAGTGGATCCATGTGTGGTTTGTGGAAAAGAACAAACATGCAATGACTCTAGTGCTTGATCCATGTGTGGTTTGTGGAAAGAACACATATGCAATGACTCTGGTTGATCCATGTGTGGTTTGTGGAAAGAACACACATGGAATGACCACTGGTGGATCCATGTGTGGTTTGTGGAAAAGAACACACATGCAATGACTCTAGTACTGCTTTGTGGTTTTAGTCTAAGGACGCACATGCAATGACTCTAGTGGTCGATCCATGTGTGGTTTGTGGAAATAACACACATACAATGACTCTAGTGGTCGATCCATGTGTGGTTTGTGGAAAGAACACACATGCAATGACCACTGGTGGATCCATGTGTGGTTTGTGGAAAGAACACACATGCAATGACTCTAGTGGTTGATCCATGTGTGGTTTGTGGAAAGAATACACATGCAATGACCACTGGTGGATCCATGTGTTGTTTGTGGAAAATAACACACATGCAATGACTCTAATGGTTGATCCATGTTTGTTTGTGAAAATAACACTCATGTAATAACTCTAGTGGTTGATCCATGTGTGGTTTGTGAAAAGAACACACATGCAATGACTCTGGTTGATCCATGTGTGGTTTGTAGAAATAACACATATCCAATGACTCTAGTGGTTGATCCATGTGTGGTTTGTGGAAAGAACACACATGCAATGACCACTAGTGGATCCATGTTTGGTTTGTGGAAAAGAACACACATGCAATGAATCTAGTGGTTGATCCATGTTTGTTTGTGGAAATAACACACGTGCAATGACTCTAGTGGTTGTCCATGTGTGGTTTGTGAAAAGAACACACATGCAATGACTCTCTAGTGTTGGTTTTAGTATAAGAACACACATGCAATGACTCTAGTGGTTGATCCATGTGTGGTTTGTGGAAATAACACACATGCAATGACTAGTGGTTGATCCATATGTGGTTTGTCGAAAGAACACACATGCAATGACCACTGGTGGATCCATATGTGGTTTGTGGGAAAGAACACACATTCAATGACTCTAGTGCTGGTTTGTGGTTTTAGTATAAGAATAAACAAGCAATGACTCTAGTGGTTGATCCATGTGTGGTTTGTGGAAAGAACACACATGCAATGACTCTGGTTGATCCATGTGTGGTTTGTGGAAAGAACACACATGCAATGACCACTTGTGGATCCATGTGTGTTTTGTGGAAAAGAACACACATGTAATGACTCTAGTACTGGTTCTTGGTTTTACTATAAGAACACACACGCAATGACTCTAGTGGTTGATCCATGTGTGGTTTGAGGAAATAACACACATGCAAGGACTCTAGTGGTTGATCCATGTGTGGTTTGTGGAAAGAACACACATGCAATGACCACTGGTGGATCCATGTGTGGTTTGTGGAAAACAACACACATGCAATGACTCTAGTGGTTGATCCATGTTTTTTTGTGGAAATAACACACATGCAATGACCCTAGTGGTTGATCCATGTGTGGTTTGTGAAAAGAACACACCTGCAATGACTCTAGTGTTGGTTTTAGTGTAAGAACACACATGCAATGACTCTAGTGGTTGATCCATGTGTAGTTTGTGGAAATAACACATATGCAATGACTCTAGTGGTTTATCCATGTGTGGTTTGTGGAAATAACACACATGCAATGACTGTAATGGGTCCACATGTGGTTTGTGGAACGAACACACATGCAATGACCACTGGTTGATCCATAAGTTGTTTGTGGAAAAGAACACACATGTAATGAGTCTAGTGGATCCATGTGTGGTTTGTGGAAAAGAACAAACATGCAATGACTCTAGTGCTTGATCCATGTGTGGTTTGTGGAAAGAACACATATGCAATGACTCTGGTTGATCCATGTGTGGTTTGTGGAAAGAACACACATGGAATGACCACTGGTGGATCCATGTGTGGTTTGTGGAAAAGAACACACATGCAATGACTCTAGTACTGCTTTGTGGTTTTAGTCTAAGGACGCACATGCAATGACTCTAGTGGTCGATCCATGTGTGGTTTGTGGAAATAACACACATACAATGACTCTAGTGGTCGATCCATGTGTGGTTTCTGGAAAGAACACACATGCAATGACCACTGGTGGATCCATGTGTGGTTTGTGGAAAGAACACACATGCAATGACTCTAGTGGTTGATCCATGTGTGGTTTGTGGAAAGAATACACATGCAATGACCACTGGTGGATCCATGTGTTGTTTGTGGAAAATAACACACATGCAATGACTCTAATGGTTGATCCATGTTTGTTTGTGAAAATAACACTCATGCAATAACTCTAGTGGTTGATCCATGTGTGGTTTGTGAAAAGAACACACATGCAATGACTCTGGTTGATCCATGTGTGGTTTGTAGAAATAACACACATCCAATGACTCTAGTGGTTGATCCATGTGTGGTTTGTGGAAAGAACACACATGCAATGACCACTAGTGGATCCATGTTTGGTTTGTGGAAAAGAACACACATGCAATGAATCTAGTGGTTGATCCATGTTTGTTTGTGGAAATAACACACGTGCAATGACTCTAGTGGTTGATCTATGTGTGGTTTGTGAAAAGAACACACATGCAATGACTCTCTAGTGTTGGTTTTAGTATAAGAACACACATGCAATGACTCTAGTGGTTGATCCATGTGTGGTTTGTGGAAAATAACACACATGCAATGACTCTAGTGCTGGTTTGTGGTTTTAGTATAAGAACACACATGCAATCACTCTAGTGGTTGATCCATGTGTGGTTTGTGGAAATAACACACATGAAATAACTAGTGGTTGATCCATATGTGGTTTGTGGAAAGAACACACATGCAATGACCACTGGTGGATCCATGTGTGGTTTGTGGAAACGAAGACACATGCAATGACTCTAGTGCTGGTTTGTGGTTTTAGTATAATAACAAACATGCAATAACTCTAGTGGTTGATCCATGTGTGGTTTGTGGAAAGAACACACATGCAATGGCTCTGGTTGATCCATGTGTGGTCTGTGGAAAGAACACACATGCAATGACCACTGGTGGATCCTTGTGTGGTTTGTGGAAAAGAACACCCATGCAATGACTCTAGTACTGGTTTGTGGTTTTAGTATAAGAACACAAATGGAATGACTCTAGTGGTTAATCCATGTGTGGTTTGTGGAAATAACACACATGCAATGACTCTGGTTTATCCATGTGTGGTTTGTGGAAAGAACACACATGCAATGACCACTGGTGGATCCATGTGTGGTTTGTGGAAAAGAACACACATGCAATGACTCTAGTACTGGTTTGTGGTTTTAGTATAAGAACACACATGCAATGACTCTAGTGGTTGATCCATGTTTGTTTGTGGAAATAACACACATGCAATGACTCTAGTGGTTGATCCATGTGTGGTTTGTGAAAAGAACACACGTGCAATGACTCTAGTGTTGGTTTTAGTATAAGAACACACATGCAATGACTCTAGTGGTTGATCCATGTTTGTTTGTGGAAATAACACACATGCAATGACTCTAGTGGTTGATCCATGTGTGGTTTGTGAAAAGAACACACATGCAATGACTCTAGTGTTGGTTTTAGTATAAGAACACACAAGCAATGACTCTAGTGGTTGATCCATGTGTGGTTTGTGGAAATAACACACATGCAATGACTAGTGGTTGATCCATATGTGGTTTGTGGAAAGAACACACATGCAATGACCACTGGTGGATCCATGTGTGGTTTGTGGAAAAGAACACACATGCAATAACTCAAGTGCTGGTTTGTGGTTTTAGTATAAGAACAAACATGCAATGACTCTGGTTGATCCATGTGTGGTTTGTGTAAAGAACACACATGCAATGACCACTGGTGGATCCATGTGTGGTTTGTGGAAAAGAACACACATGCAATGAGTCTAGTACTGGTTTGTCGTTTTAGTATAAGAACACACATGAAATGACTCTAGTGGTTGATCCATGTGTGGTTTGTGGAAATAACACACATCCAATGACTCTAGTGGTCGATCCATGTGTGGTTTGTGGAAAGAACACACATGCAATGACCACTGGTGGATCCATGTGTGGTTTGTGGAAAGAACACACATGCAATGACTCTAGTGGTTGATCCATGTGTGGTTTGTGGAAAGAACACACATGCAATGACCACTGGTGGATCCATGTGTGGTTTGTGGAAACTAACACACATGCAATGACTCTAATGGTTGATCCATGCTTGTTTGTGGAAATAACACACATGCAATGACTCTAGTGGTTGATCCATGTGTGGTTTGTGAAAAGAACACACATGCAATGACTCTGGTTGATCCATGTGTGGTTTGTAGAAATAACACACATCCAATGACTCTAGTGGTTGATCCATGTGTGGTTTGTGGAAAGAACACACATGCAATGACCACTGGTGGATCCATGTGTGGTTTGTGGAAAGAACACACATGTAATGACTCTAGTGGTTGATCCATGTGTGGATAGTGGAAAGAACACACATGCAATGACCACTGGTGGATCCATGTGTGGTTTGTGGAAAATAACACACATGCAATGACTCTAACGGTTGATCCATGTTTGTTTGTGGAAATAACACACATGCAATGACTCTAGTGGTTGATCCATGTGTGGTTTGTGAAAAGAACACACATGCATTGACTCTAGTTGATCCATGTGTGGTTTGTAGAAATAACACACATCCAATGACTCTAGTGGTTGATCCATGTGTGGTTTGTGGAAAGAACACACATGCCATGACCACTGGTGGATCCATGTGTGGTTTTTGGAAAAGAACACACATTCAATGACTCTAGTGGTTGATCCATGTTTGTTTGTGGAAATAACAGACGTGCAATGACTGTAGTGGTTGATCCATGCGTGGTTTGTGAAAAGAACACACATGCAATGACTCTAGTGTTGGTTTTAGTATAAGAACACACATGCAATGACTCTAGTGGTTGATCCATGTGTGGTTTGTGGAAATAAGACACATGCAATGACTAGTGGTTGATCCATATGTGGTTTGTCGAAAGAACACACATGCAATGACCATTGGTGGATCCATATGTGGTTTGTGGAAAAAAACACACATTCAATGACTCTAGTGCTGGTTTGTGGTTTTAGTATAAGAACAAACAAGAAATGACTCTAGTTGTTGATCCATGTGTGGTTTGTGGAAAGAACACACATGCAATGACTCTGGTTGATCCATGTGTGGTTTGTGGAATGAACACACATGCAATGACCACTGGTGGATCCGTGTGTGGTTTGTGGAAAAGAACACACATGCAATGACTCTAGTACTGGTTTTTGGTTTTACTATAAGAACACACATGCAATGACTCTAGTGGTTGATCCATGTGTGGTTTGAGGAAATAACACACATGCAATGACTCTAGTGGTTGATCCATGCGTGGTTTGTGGAAACACACATGCAATGACCACTGGTGGATCCATGTGTGTTTGTGGAAAAGAACACACATGCATGGACTCTAGTGGTTGATCCATGTTTGTTTGTGGAAATAACACAGATGCAATGACTCTAGTGGTTGATCCATGTGTGGTTTGTGAAAAGAACACACATGCAATGACTCTAGTGTTGGTTTTAGTCTAAGAACACACATGCAATGACTCTAGTGGTTGATCCATGTGTGGTTTGTGGAAATAACACACATGCAATAACTAGTGGTTGATCCATATGTTATTTGTGGAAAGAACACACATGCAATGACCACTGGGGGATCCATGTGTGGTTTGTGGAAAAGAACACACATGCAATGACTCTAGTGCTGGTTTGTGGTTTTAGTATAAGAACAAACATGCCATAACTCTAGTGGTTGATCCATGTGTGGTTTGTGGAAAGAACACACATGCAATGACTCTGGTTGATCCATGTGTGGTTTGTGGAAAGATCACACATGCAATGACCACTGGTGGATCCATGTGTGGTTTGTGGAAAAGAACACCCATGCAATGACTCTAGTACTGGTTTGTGGTTTTAGTATAAGAACACACATGGTAGTGGTTGATCCATGTGTGGTTTGTGGAAATAACACACATGCAATGACTCTGGTTGATCCATGTGTGGTTTGTGGAAAGAACACACATGCAATGACCACTGGTGGATCCATGTGTGGTTTGTGGAAAAGAACACACATGCAATGACTCTAGTATTGGTTTGTGGTTTTAGTATAAGAACACACATGCAATGACTCTAGTGGTTGATCCATGTGTGGTTTGTGGAAATAACACACATACAATGACTCTAGTGGTCGATCCATGTGTGGTTTGTGGAAAGAACACACATGCAATGACCACTAGTGGATCCATGTGTGGTTTGTGGAAACGAACACACATGCAATGACTCTAGTGGGTGATCCATGTTTGTTTGTGTAAATAACACACATGCAATGACTCTAGTGGTTGATCCACGTGTGGTTTGTGGAAAGAACACACATGCAATGACCACTGGTGGATCCACGTGTGGTTTGTGGAAAATAACACACACGCAATGACTCTAGTGGTTGATCCATGTTTGTTTGTGGAAATAACACACGTGCACTGACTCTAGTGGTTGATCCATGTGTGGTTTGTGAAAAGAACACACATGCAATGACTCTAGTGTTGGTTTTAGTATAAGAACACACATGCAATGACTCTAGTGGTTGATCCATGTGTGGTTTGTGGAAATAAGACACATGCAATGACTAGTGGTTGATCCATATGTGGTTTGTCGAAAGAACACACATGCAATGACCATTGGTGGATCCATATGTGGTTTGTGGAAAAAAACACACATTCAATGACTCTAGTGCTGGTTTGTGGTTTTAGTATAAGAACAAACAAGAAATGACTCTAGTTGTTGATCCATGTGTGGTTTGTGGAAAGAACACACATGCAATGACTCTGGTTGATCCATGTGTGGTTTGTGGAAAGAACACACATGCAATGACCACTGGTGGATCCGTGTGTGGTTTGTGGAAAAGAACACACATGCAATGACTCTAGTACTGGTTTTTGGTTTTACTATAAGAACACACATGCAATGACTCTAGTGGTTGATCCATGTGTGGTTTGAGGAAATAACACACATGCAATGACTCTAGTGGTTGATCCATGCGTGGTTTGTGGAAACACACATGCAATGACCACTGGTGGATCCATGTGTGTTTGTGGAAAAGAACACACATGCATGGACTCTAGTGGTTGATCCATGTTTGTTTGTGGAAATAACACACATGCAATGACTCTAGTGGTTGATCCATGTGTGGTTTGTGAAAAGAACACACATGCAATGACTCTAGTGTTGGTTTTAGTCTAAGAACACACATGCAATGACTCTAGTGGTTGATCCATGTGTGGTTTGTGGAAATAACACACATGCAATAACTAGTGGTTGATCCATATGTTATTTGTGGAAAGAACACACATGCAATGACCACTGGGGGATCCATGTGTGGTTTGTGGAAAAGAACACACATGCAATGACTCTAGTGCTGGTTTGTGGTTTTAGTATAAGAACAAACATGCAATAACTCTAGTGGTTGATCCATGTGTGGTTTGTGGAAAGAACACGCATGCAATGACTCTGGTTGATCCATGTGTGGTTTGTGGAAAGATCACACATGCAATGACCACTGGTGGATCCATGTGTGGTTTGTGGAAAAGAACACCCATGCAATGACTCTAGTACTGGTTTGTGGTTTTAGTATAAGAACACACATGGTAGTGGTTGATCCATGTGTGGTTTGTGGAAATAACACACATGCAATGACTCTGGTTGATCCATGTGTGGTTTGTGGAAAGAACACACATGCAATGACCACTGGTGGATCCATGTGTGGTTTGTGGAAAAGAACACACATGCAATGACTCTAGTATTGGTTTGTGGTTTTAGTATAAGAACACACATGCAATGACTCTAGTGGTTGATCCATGTGTGGTTTGTGGAAATAACACACATACAATGACTCTAGTGGTCGATCCATGTGTGGTTTGTGGAAAGAACACACATGCAATGACCACTAGTGGATCCATGTGTGGTTTGTGGAAACGAACACACATGCAATGACTCTAGTGGGTGATCCATGTTTGTTTGTGTAAATAACACACATGCAATGACTCTAGTGGTTGATCCACGTGTGGTTTGTGGAAAGAACACACATGCAATGACCACTGGTGGATCCACGTGTGGTTTGTGGAAAATAACACACACGCAATGACTCTAGTGGTTGATCCATGTTTGTTTGTGGAAATAACACACGTGCACTGACTCTAGTGGTTGATCCATGTGTGGTTTGTGAAAAGAACACACATGCAATGACTCTAGTGTTGGTTTTAGTATAAGAACACACATGCAATGACTCTAGTGGTTGATCCATGTGTGGTTTGTGGAAATAAGACACATGCAATGACTAGTGGTTGATCCATATGTGGTTTGTCGAAAGAACACACATGCAATGACCATTGGTGGATCCATATGTGGTTTGTGGAAAAAAACACACATTCAATGACTCTAGTGCTGGTTTGTGGTTTTAGTATAAGAACAAACAAGAAATGACTCTAGTTGTTGATCCATGTGTGGTTTGTGGAAAGAACACACATGCAATGACTCTGGTTGATCCATGTGTGGTTTGTGGAAAGAACACACATGCAATGACCACTGGTGGATCCGTGTGTGGTTTGTGGAAAAGAACACACATGCAATGACTCTAGTACTGGTTTTTGGTTTTACTATAAGAACACACATGCAATGACTCTAGTGGTTGATCCATGTGTGGTTTGAGGAAATAACACACATGCAATGACTCTAGTGGTTGATCCATGCGTGGTTTGTGGAAACACACATGCAATGACCACTGGTGGATCCATGTGTGTTTGTGGAAAAGAACACACATGCATGGACTCTAGTGGTTGATCCATGTTTGTTTGTGGAAATAACACACATGCAATGACTCTAGTGGTTGATCCATGTGTGGTTTGTGAAAAGAACACACATGCAATGACTCTAGTGTTGGTTTTAGTCTAAGAACACACATGCAATGACTCTAGTGGTTGATCCATGTGTGGTTTGTGGAAATAACACACATGCAATAACTAGTGGTTGATCCATATGTTATTTGTGGAAAGAACACACATGCAATGACCACTGGGGGATCCATGTGTGGTTTGTGGAAAAGAACACACATGCAATGACTCTAGTGCTGGTTTGTGGTTTTAGTATAAGAACAAACATGCAATAACTCTAGTGGTTGATCCATGTGTGGTTTGTGGAAAGAACACACATGCAATGACTCTGGTTGATCCATGTGTGGTTTGTGGAAAGATCACACATGCAATGACCACTGGTGGATCCATGTGTGGTTTGTGGAAAAGAACACCCATGCAATGACTCTAGTACTGGTTTGTGGTTTTAGTATAAGAACACACATGGTAGTGGTTGATCCATGTGTGGTTTGTGGAAATAACACACATGCAATGACTCTGGTTGATCCATGTGTGGTTTGTGGAAAGAACACACATGCAATGACCACTGGTGGATCCATGTGTGGTTTGTGGAAAAGAACACACATGCAATGACTCTAGTATTGGTTTGTGGTTTTAGTATAAGAACACACATGCAATGACTCTAGTGGTTGATCCATGTGTGGTTTGTGGAAATAACACACATACAATGACTCTAGTGGTCGATCCATGTGTGGTTTGTGGAAAGAACACACATGCAATGACCACTAGTGGATCCATGTGTGGTTTGTGGAAACGAACACACATGCAATGACTCTAGTGGGTGATCCATGTTTGTTTGTGGAAATAACACACATGCAATGACTCTAGTGGTTGATCCACGTGTGGTTTGTGGAAAGAACACACATGCAATGACCACTGGTGGATCCATGTGTGGTTTGTGGAAAATAACACACACGCAATGACTCTAGTGGTTGATCCATGTTTGTTTGTGGAAATAACACACGTGCAATGACTCTAGTGGTTGATCCATGCGTGGTTTGTGAAAAGAACACACATGCAATGACTCTAGTGTTGGTTTTAGTATAAGAACACACATGCAATGACTCTAGTGGTTGATCCATGTGTGGTTTGTGGAAATAAGACACATGCAATGACTAGTGGTTGATCCATATGTGGTTTGTCGAAAGAACACACATGCAATGACCATTGGTGGATCCATATGTGGTTTGTGGAAAAAAACACACATTCAATGACTCTAGTGCTGGTTTGTGGTTTTAGTATAAGAACAAACAAGAAATGACTCTAGTTGTTGATCCATGTGTGGTTTGTGGAAAGAACACACATGCAATGACTCTGGTTGATCCATGTGTGGTTTGTGGAAAGAACACACATGCAATGACCACTGGTGGATCCGTGTGTGGTTTGTGGAAAAGAACACACATGCAATGACTCTAGTACTGGTTTTTGGTTTTACTATAAGAACACACATGCAATGACTCTAGTGGTTGATCCATGTGTGGTTTGAGGAAATAACACACATGCAATGACTCTAGTGGTTGATCCATGCGTGGTTTGTGGAAACACACATGCAATGACCACTGGTGGATCCATGTGTGTTTGTGGAAAAGAACACACATGCATGGACTCTAGTGGTTGATCCATGTTTGTTTGTGGAAATAACACACATGCAATGACTCTAGTGGTTGATCCATGTGTGGTTTGTGAAAAGAACACACATGCAATGACTCTAGTGTTGGTTTTAGTCTAAGAACACACATGCAATGACTCTAGTGGTTGATCCATGTGTGGTTTGTGGAAATAACACACATGCAATAACTAGTGGTTGATCCATATGTTATTTGTGGAAAGAACACACATGCAATGACCACTGGGGGATCCATGTGTGGTTTGTGGAAAAGAACACACATGCAATGACTCTAGTGCTGGTTTGTGGTTTTAGTATAAGAACAAACATGCAATAACTCTAGTGGTTGATCCATGTGTGGTTTGTGGAAAGAACACGCATGCAATGACTCTGGTTGATCCATGTGTGGTTTGTGGAAAGATCACACATGCAATGACCACTGGTGGATCCATGTGTGGTTTGTGGAAAAGAACACCCATGCAATGACTCTAGTACTGGTTTGTGGTTTTAGTATAAGAACACACATGGTAGTGGTTGATCCATGTGTGGTTTGTGGAAATAACACACATGCAATGACTCTGGTTGATCCATGTGTGGTTTGTGGAAAGAACACACATGCAATGACCACTGGTGGATCCATGTGTGGTTTGTGGAAAAGAACACACATGCAATGACTCTAGTATTGGTTTGTGGTTTTAGTATAAGAACACACATGCAATGACTCTAGTGGTTGATCCATGTGTGGTTTGTGGAAATAACACACATACAATGACTCTAGTGGTCGATCCATGTGTGGTTTGTGGAAAGAACACACATGCAATGACCACTAGTGGATCCATGTGTGGTTTGTGGAAACGAACACACATGCAATGACTCTCTAGTGTTGGTTTTAGTATAAGAACACACATGCAATGACTCTAGTGGTTGATCCATGTGTGGTTTGTGGAAAATAACACACATGCAATGACTCTAGTGCTGGTTTGTGGTTTTAGTATAAGAACACACATGCAATCACTCTAGTGGTTGATCCATGTGTGGTTTGTGGAAATAACACACATGAAATAACTAGTGGTTGATCCATATGTGGTTTGTGGAAAGAACACACATGCAATGACCACTGGTGGATCCATGTGTGGTTTGTGGAAACGAAGACACATGCAATGACTCTAGTGCTGGTTTGTGGTTTTAGTATAATAACAAACATGCAATAACTCTAGTGGTTGATCCATGTGTGGTTTGTGGAAAGAACACACATGCAATGGCTCTGGTTGATCCATGTGTGGTCTGTGGAAAGAACACACATGCAATGACCACTGGTGGATCCTTGTGTGGTTTGTGGAAAAGAACACCCATGCAATGACTCTAGTACTGGTTTGTGGTTTTAGTATAAGAACACACATGCAATGACTCTAGTGGTTGATCCATGTTTGTTTGTGGAAATAACACACATGCAATGACTCTAGTGGTTGATCCATGTGTGGTTTGTGAAAAGAACACACGTGCAATGACTCTAGTGTTGGTTTTAGTATAAGAACACACATGCAATGACTCTAGTGGTTGATCCATGTGTTGTTTGAGGAAATAACACACATGCAATGACCACTGGTGGATCTATGTGTGGTTTGTGGAAAGAACACACATGCAATGACCACTGGGGGATCCATGTGTGGTTTGTGGAAAAGAACACACATGCAATGAATCTAGTGGTTGATCCATGTTTGTTTGTGGAAATAACACACGTGCAATGACTCTAGTGGTTTATCCATGTGTGGTTTGTGAAAAAACACACATGCAATGACTCTAATGTTGGTTTTAGTATAAGAACACACATGCAATGACTCTAGTGGTTGATCCATGTGTGGTTTGTGGAAATAACACACATGCAATGACTAGTGGTTGATCCATATGTGGTTTGTCGAAAGAACACACATGCAATGCCCACTGGTGGATCCATATGTGGTTTGTGGAAAAGAACACGCATTCAATGACTCTAGTGCTGGTTTGTGGTTTTAGTATAAGAACAAACATGCAATGACTCTAGTGGTTTATCCATGTGTGGTTTGTGGAAAGAACACACATGCAATGACTCTGGTTGATCCATGTGTGGTTTGTGGAAAGTACACACATGCAATGACCACTGGTGGATCCATGTGTGGTTTGTGGAAAAGAACACACATGCAATGACTCTAGTACTGGTTTTTGGTTTTAGTATAAGAACACACATGCAACGACTCTAGTGGTTGATCCATGTGTGGTTTGAGGAAATAACACACATGCAATGACTCTAGTGGTTGATCCATGTGAGGTTTGTGGAAAGAACACACATGCAATGACCACTGGTGGATCCATGTGTGTTTGTGGAAAAGAACACACATGCAATGACTCTAGTGGTTGATCCATGTTTGTTTGTGGAAATAACACACATGCAATGACTCTAGTGGTTGATCCATGTGTGGTTTGTGAAAAGAACACACATGCAATGACTCTAGTGTTGGTTTTAGTATAAGAACACACAAGCAATGACTCTAGTGGTTGATCCATGTGTGGTTTGTGGAAATAACACACATGCAATGACTAGTGGTTGATCCATATGTGGTTTGTGGAAAGAACACACATGCAATGACCACTGGTGGATCCATGTGTGGTTTGTGGAAAAGAACACACATGCAATAACTCAAGTGCTGGTTTGTGGTTTTAGTATAAGAACAAACATGCAATGACTCTAGTAGTTGATCCATGTGTGGTTTGTGGAAAGAACACACATGCAATGACTCTGGTTGATCCATGTGTGGTTTGTGTAAAGAACACACATGCAATGACCACTGGTGGATCCATGTGTGGTTTGTGGAAAAGAACACACATGCAATGAGTCTAGTACTGGTTTGTCGTTTTAGTATAAGAACACACATGAAATGACTCTAGTGGTTGATCCATGTGTGGTTTGTGGAAATAACACACATCCAATGACTCTAGTGGTCGATCCATGTGTGGTTTGTGGAAAGAACACACATGCAATGACCACTGGTGGATCCATGTGTGGTTTGTGGAAAGAACACACATGCAATGACTCTAGTGGTTGATCCATGTGTGGTTTGTGGAAAGAACACACATGCAATGACCACTGGTGGATCCATGTGTGGTTTGTGGAAACTAACACACATGCAATGACTCTAATGGTTGATCCATGCTTGTTTGTGGAAATAACACACATGCAATGACTCTAGTGGTTGATCCATGTGTGGTTTGTGAAAAGAACACACATGCAATGACTCTGGTTGATCCATGTGTGGTTTGTAGAAATAACACACATCCAATGACTCTAGTGGTTGATCCATGTGTGGTTTGTGGAAAGAACACACATGCAATGACCACTGGTGGATCCATGTGTGGTTTGTGGAAAGAACACACATGTAATGACTCTAGTGGTTGATCCATGTGTGGATAGTGGAAAGAACACACATGCAATGACCACTGGTGGATCCATGTGTGGTTTGTGGAAAATAACACACATGCAATGACTCTAACGGTTGATCCATGTTTGTTTGTGGAAATAACACACATGCAATGACTCTAGTGGTTGATCCATGTGTGGTTTGTGAAAAGAACACACATGCATTGACTCTAGTTGATCCATGTGTGGTTTGTAGAAATAACACACATCCAATGACTCTAGTGGTTGATCCATGTGTGGTTTGTGGAAAGAACACACATGCCATGACCACTGGTGGATCCATGTGTGGTTTTTGGAAAAGAACACACATTCAATGACTCTAGTGGTTGATCCATGTTTGTTTGTGGAAATAACAGACGTGCAATGACTGTAGTGGTTGATCCATGCGTGGTTTGTGAAAAGAACACACATGCAATGACTCTAGTGTTGGTTTTAGTATAAGAACACACATGCAATGACTCTAGTGGTTGATCCATGTGTGGTTTGTGGAAATAAGACACATGCAATGACTAGTGGTTGATCCATATGTGGTTTGTCGAAAGAACACACATGCAATGACCATTGGTGGATCCATATGTGGTTTGTGGAAAAAAACACACATTCAATGACTCTAGTGCTGGTTTGTGGTTTTAGTATAAGAACAAACAAGAAATGACTCTAGTTGTTGATCCATGTGTGGTTTGTGGAAAGAACACACATGCAATGACTCTGGTTGATCCATGTGTGGTTTGTGGAATGAACACACATGCAATGACCACTGGTGGATCCGTGTGTGGTTTGTGGAAAAGAACACACATGCAATGACTCTAGTACTGGTTTTTGGTTTTACTATAAGAACACACATGCAATGACTCTAGTGGTTGATCCATGTGTGGTTTGAGGAAATAACACACATGCAATGACTCTAGTGGTTGATCCATGCGTGGTTTGTGGAAACACACATGCAATGACCACTGGTGGATCCATGTGTGTTTGTGGAAAAGAACACACATGCATGGACTCTAGTGGTTGATCCATGTTTGTTTGTGGAAATAACACAGATGCAATGACTCTAGTGGTTGATCCATGTGTGGTTTGTGAAAAGAACACACATGCAATGACTCTAGTGTTGGTTTTAGTCTAAGAACACACATGCAATGACTCTAGTGGTTGATCCATGTGTGGTTTGTGGAAATAACACACATGCAATAACTAGTGGTTGATCCATATGTTATTTGTGGAAAGAACACACATGCAATGACCACTGGGGGATCCATGTGTGGTTTGTGGAAAAGAACACACATGCAATGACTCTAGTGCTGGTTTGTGGTTTTAGTATAAGAACAAACATGCCATAACTCTAGTGGTTGATCCATGTGTGGTTTGTGGAAAGAACACACATGCAATGACTCTGGTTGATCCATGTGTGGTTTGTGGAAAGATCACACATGCAATGACCACTGGTGGATCCATGTGTGGTTTGTGGAAAAGAACACCCATGCAATGACTCTAGTACTGGTTTGTGGTTTTAGTATAAGAACACACATGGTAGTGGTTGATCCATGTGTGGTTTGTGGAAATAACACACATGCAATGACTCTGGTTGATCCATGTGTGGTTTGTGGAAAGAACACACATGCAATGACCACTGGTGGATCCATGTGTGGTTTGTGGAAAAGAACACACATGCAATGACTCTAGTATTTGTTTGTGGTTTTAGTATAAGAACACACATGCAATGACTCTAGTGGTTGATCCATGTGTGGTTTGTGGAAATAACACACATACAATGACTCTAGTGGTCGATCCATGTGTGGTTTGTGGAAAGAACACACATGCAATGACCACTAGTGGATCCATGTGTGGTTTGTGGAAACGAACACACATGCAATGACTCTAGTGGGTGATCCATGTTTGTTTGTGTAAATAACACACATGCAATGACTCTAGTGGTTGATCCACGTGTGGTTTGTGGAAAGAACACACATGCAATGACCACTGGTGGATCCACGTGTGGTTTGTGGAAAATAACACACACGCAATGACTCTAGTGGTTGATCCATGTTTGTTTGTGGAAATAACACACGTGCACTGACTCTAGTGGTTGATCCATGTGTGGTTTGTGAAAAGAACACACATGCAATGACTCTAGTGTTGGTTTTAGTATAAGAACACACATGCAATGACTCTAGTGGTTGATCCATGTGTGGTTTGTGGAAATAAGACACATGCAATGACTAGTGGTTGATCCATATGTGGTTTGTCGAAAGAACACACATGCAATGACCATTGGTGGATCCATATGTGGTTTGTGGAAAAAAACACACATTCAATGACTCTAGTGCTGGTTTGTGGTTTTAGTATAAGAACAAACAAGAAATGACTCTAGTTGTTGATCCATGTGTGGTTTGTGGAAAGAACACACATGCAATGACTCTGGTTGATCCATGTGTGGTTTGTGGAAAGAACACACATGCAATGACCACTGGTGGATCCGTGTGTGGTTTGTGGAAAAGAACACACATGCAATGACTCTAGTACTGGTTTTTGGTTTTACTATAAGAACACACATGCAATGACTCTAGTGGTTGATCCATGTGTGGTTTGAGGAAATAACACACATGCAATGACTCTAGTGGTTGATCCATGCGTGGTTTGTGGAAACACACATGCAATGACCACTGGTGGATCCATGTGTGTTTGTGGAAAAGAACACACATGCATGGACTCTAGTGGTTGATCCATGTTTGTTTGTGGAAATAACACACATGCAATGACTCTAGTGGTTGATCCATGTGTGGTTTGTGAAAAGAACACACATGCAATGACTCTAGTGTTGGTTTTAGTCTAAGAACACACATGCAATGACTCTAGTGGTTGATCCATGTGTGGTTTGTGGAAATAACACACATGCAATAACTAGTGGTTGATCCATATGTTATTTGTGGAAAGAACACACATGCAATGACCACTGGGGGATCCATGTGTGGTTTGTGGAAAAGAACACACATGCAATGATTCTAGTGCTGGTTTGTGGTTTTAGTATAAGAACAAACATGCAATAACTCTAGTGGTTGATCCATGTGTGGTTTGTGGAAAGAACACACATGCAATGACTCTGGTTGATCCATGTGTGGTTTGTGGAAAGATCACACATGCAATGACCACTGGTGGATCCATGTGTGGTTTGTGGAAAAGAACACCCATGCAATGACTCTAGTACTGGTTTGTGGTTTTAGTATAAGAACACACATGGTAGTGGTTGATCCATGTGTGGTTTGTGGAAATAACACACATGCAATGACTCTGGTTGATCCATGTGTGGTTTGTGGAAAGAACACACATGCAATGACCACTGGTGGATCCATGTGTGGTTTGTGGAAAAGAACACACATGCAATGACTCTAGTATTGGTTTGTGGTTTTAGTATAAGAACACACATGCAATGACTCTAGTGGTTGATCCATGTGTGGTTTGTGGAAATAACACACATACAATGACTCTAGTGGTCGATCCATGTCTGGTTTGTGGAAAGAACACACATGCAATGACCACTAGTGGATCCATGTGTGGTTTGTGGAAACGAACACACATGCAATGACTCTAGTGGGTGATCCATGTTTGTTTGTGGAAATAACACACATGCAATGACTCTAGTGGTTGATCCACGTGTGGTTTGTGGAAAGAACACACATGCAATGACTACTGGTGGATCCATGTGTGGTTTGTGGAAAATAACACACACGCAATGACTCTAGTGGTTGATCCATGCGTGGTTTGTGAAAAGAACACACATGCAATGACTCTAGTGTTGGTTTTAGTATAAGAACACACATGCAATGACTCTAGTGGTTGATCCATGTGTGGTTTGTGGAAATAAGACACATGCAATGACTAGTGGTTGATCCATATGTGGTTTGTCGAAAGAACACACATGCAATGACCATTGGTGGATCCATATGTGGTTTGTGGAAAAAAACACACATTCAATGACTCTAGTGCTGGTTTGTGGTTTTAGTATAAGAACAAACAAGAAATGACTCTAGTTGTTGATCCATGTGTGGTTTGTGGAAAGAACACACATGCAATGACTCTGGTTGATCCATGTGTGGTTTGTGGAAAGAACACACATGCAATGACCACTGGTGGATCCGTGTGTGGTTTGTGGAAAAGAACACACATGCAATGACTCTAGTACTGGTTTTTGGTTTTACTATAAGAACACACATGCAATGACTCTAGTGGTTGATCCATGTGTGGTTTGAGGAAATAACACACATGCAATGACTCTAGTGGTTGATCCATGCGTGGTTTGTGGAAACACACATGCAATGACCACTGGTGGATCCATGTGTGTTTGTGGAAAAGAACACACATGCATGGACTCTAGTGGTTGATCCATGTTTGTTTGTGGAAATAACACACATGCAATGACTCTAGTGGTTGATCCATGTGTGGTTTGTGAAAAGAACACACATGCAATGACTCTAGTGTTGGTTTTAGTCTAAGAACACACATGCAATGACTCTAGTGGTTGATCCATGTGTGGTTTGTGGAAATAACACACATGCAATAACTAGTGGTTGATCCATATGTTATTTGTGGAAAGAACACACATGCAATGACCACTGGGGGATCCATGTGTGGTTTGTGGAAAAGAACACACATGCAATGACTCTAGTGCTGGTTTGTGGTTTTAGTATAAGAACAAACATGCAATAACTCTAGTGGTTGATCCATGTGTGGTTTGTGGAAAGAACACGCATGCAATGACTCTGGTTGATCCATGTGTGGTTTGTGGAAAGATCACACATGCAATGACCACTGGTGGATCCATGTGTGGTTTGTGGAAAAGAACACCCATGCAATGACTCTAGTACTGGTTTGTGGTTTTAGTATAAGAACACACATGGTAGTGGTTGATCCATGTGTGGTTTGTGGAAATAACACACATGCAATGACTCTGGTTGATCCATGTGTGGTTTGTGGAAAGAACACACATGCAATGACCACTGGTGGATCCATGTGTGGTTTGTGGAAAAGAACACACATGCAATGACTCTAGTATTGGTTTGTGGTTTTAGTATAAGAACACACATGCAATGACTCTAGTGGTTGATCCATGTGTGGTTTGTGGAAATAACACACATACAATGACTCTAGTGGTCGATCCATGTGTGGTTTGTGGAAAGAACACACATGCAATGACCACTAGTGGATCCATGTGTGGTTTGTGGAAACGAACACACATGCAATGACTCTAGTGGGTGATCCATGTTTCTTTGTGTAAATAACACACATGCAATGACTCTAGTGGTTGATCCACGTGTGGTTTGTGGAAAGAACACACATGCAATGACCACTGGTGGATCCACGTGTGGTTTGTGGAAAATAACACACACGCAATGACTCTAGTGGTTGATCCATGTTTGTTTGTGGAAATAACACACGTGCACTGACTCTAGTGGTTGATCCATGTGTGGTTTGTGAAAAGAACACACATGCAATGACTCTAGTGTTGGTTTTAGTATAAGAACACACATGCAATGACTCTAGTGGTTGATCCATGTGTGGTTTGTGGAAATAAGACACATGCAATGACTAGTGGTTGATCCATATGTGGTTTGTCGAAAGAACACACATGCAATGACCATTGGTGGATCCATATGTGGTTTGTGGAAAAAAACACACATTCAATGACTCTAGTGCTGGTTTGTGGTTTTAGTATAAGAACAAACAAGAAATGACTCTAGTTGTTGATCCATGTGTGGTTTGTGGAAAGAACACACATGCAATGACTCTGGTTGATCCATGTGTGGTTTGTGGAAAGAACACACATGCAATGACCACTGGTGGATCCGTGTGTGGTTTGTGGAAAAGAACACACATGCAATGACTCTAGTACTGGTTTTTGGTTTTACTATAAGAACACACATGCAATGACTCTAGTGGTTGATCCATGTGTGGTTTGAGGAAATAACACACATGCAATGACTCTAGTGGTTGATCCATGCGTGGTTTGTGGAAACACACATGCAATGACCACTGGTGGATCCATGTGTGTTTGTGGAAAAGAACACACATGCATGGACTCTAGTGGTTGATCCATGTTTGTTTGTGGAAATAACACACATGCAATGACTCTAGTGGTTGATCCATGTGTGGTTTGTGAAAAGAACACACATGCAATGACTCTAGTGTTGGTTTTAGTCTAAGAACACACATGCAATGACTCTAGTGGTTGATCCATGTGTGGTTTGTGGAAATAACACACATGCAATAACTAGTGGTTGATCCATATGTTATTTGTGGAAAGAACACACATGCAATGACCACTGGGGGATCCATGTGTGGTTTGTGGAAAAGAACACACATGCAATGACTCTAGTGCTGGTTTGTGGTTTTAGTATAAGAACAAACATGCAATAACTCTAGTGGTTGATCCATGTGTGGTTTGTGGAAAGAACACACATGCAATGACTCTGGTTGATCCATGTGTGGTTTGTGGAAAGATCACACATGCAATGACCACTGGTGGATCCATGTGTGGTTTGTGGAAAAGAACACCCATGCAATGACTCTAGTACTGGTTTGTGGTTTTAGTATAAGAACACACATGGTAGTGGTTGATCCATGTGTGGTTTGTGGAAATAACACACATGCAATGACTCTGGTTGATCCATGTGTGGTTTGTGGAAAGAACACACATGCAATGACCACTGGTGGATCCATGTGTGGTTTGTGGAAAAGAACACACATGCAATGACTCTAGTATTGGTTTGTGGTTTTAGTATAAGAACACACATGCAATGACTCTAGTGGTTGATCCATGTGTGGTTTGTGGAAATAACACACATACAATGACTCTAGTGGTCGATCCATGTGTGGTTTGTGGAAAGAACACACATGCAATGACCACTAGTGGATCCATGTGTGGTTTGTGGAAACGAACACACATGCAATGACTCTAGTGGGTGATCCATGTTTGTTTGTGGAAATAACACACATGCAATGACTCTAGTGGTTGATCCACGTGTGGTTTGTGGAAAGAACACACATGCAATGACCACTGGTGGATCCATGTGTGGTTTGTGGAAAATAACACACACGCAATGACTCTAGTGGTTGATCCATGTTTGTTTGTGGAAATAACACACGTGCAATGACTCTAGTGGTTGATCCATGCGTGGTTTGTGAAAAGAACACACATGCAATGACTCTAGTGTTGGTTTTAGTATAAGAACACACATGCAATGACTCTAGTGGTTGATCCATGTGTGGTTTGTGGAAATAAGACACATGCAATGACTAGTGGTTGATCCATATGTGGTTTGTCGAAAGAACACACATGCAATGACCATTGGTGGATCCATATGTGGTTTGTGGAAAAAAACACACATTCAATGACTCTAGTGCTGGTTTGTGGTTTTAGTATAAGAACAAACAAGAAATGACTCTAGTTGTTGATCCATGTGTGGTTTGTGGAAAGAACACACATGCAATGACTCTGGTTGATCCATGTGTGGTTTGTGGAAAGAACACACATGCAATGACCACTGGTGGATCCGTGTGTGGTTTGTGGAAAAGAACACACATGCAATGACTCTAGTACTGGTTTTTGGTTTTACTATAAGAACACACATGCAATGACTCTAGTGGTTGATCCATGTGTGGTTTGAGGAAATAACACACATGCAATGACTCTAGTGGTTGATCCATGCGTGGTTTGTGGAAACACACATGCAATGACCACTGGTGGATCCATGTGTGTTTGTGGAAAAGAACACACATGCATGGACTCTAGTGGTTGATCCATGTTTGTTTGTGGAAATAACACACATGCAATGACTCTAGTGGTTGATCCATGTGTGGTTTGTGAAAAGAACACACATGCAATGACTCTAGTGTTGGTTTTAGTCTAAGAACACACATGCAATGACTCTAGTGGTTGATCCATGTGTGGTTTGTGGAAATAACACACATGCAATAACTAGTGGTTGATCCATATGTTATTTGTGGAAAGAACACACATGCAATGACCACTGGGGGATCCATGTGTGGTTTGTGGAAAAGAACACACATGCAATGACTCTAGTGCTGGTTTGTGGTTTTAGTATAAGAACAAACATGCAATAACTCTAGTGGTTGATCCATGTGTGGTTTGTGGAAAGAACACGCATGCAATGACTCTGGTTGATCCATGTGTGGTTTGTGGAAAGATCACACATGCAATGACCACTGGTGGATCCATGTGTGGTTTGTGGAAAAGAACACCCATGCAATGACTCTAGTACTGGTTTGTGGTTTTAGTATAAGAACACACATGGTAGTGGTTGATCCATGTGTGGTTTGTGGAAATAACACACATGCAATGACTCTGGTTGATCCATGTGTGGTTTGTGGAAAGAACACACATGCAATGACCACTGGTGGATCCATGTGTGGTTTGTGGAAAAGAACACACATGCAATGACTCTAGTATTGGTTTGTGGTTTTAGTATAAGAACACACATGCAATGACTCTAGTGGTTGATCCATGTGTGGTTTGTGGAAATAACACACATACAATGACTCTAGTGGTCGATCCATGTGTGGTTTGTGGAAAGAACACACATGCAATGACCACTAGTGGATCCATGTGTGGTTTGTGGAAACGAACACACATGCAATGACTCTAGTGGGTGATCCATGTTTGTTTGTGGAAATAACACACATGCAATGACTCTAGTGGTTGATCCACGTGTGGTTTGTGGAAAGAACACACATGCAATGACCACTGGTGGATCCACGTGTGGTTTGTGGAAAATAACACACACGCAATGACTCTAGTGGTTGATCCATGTTTGTTTGTGGAAATAACACACGTGCAATGACTCTAGTGGTTGATCCATGTGTGGTTTGTGAAAAGAACACACATGCAATGACTCTAGTGTTGGTTTTAGTATAAGAACACACATGCAATGACTCTAGTGGTTGATCCATGTGTGCTTTGTGGAAATAACACAGATGCAATGACTAGTGGTTGATCCATATGTGGTTTGTCGAAATAACACACATGCAATGACCACTGGTGGATCCATATGTGGTTTGTGGAAAAGAACACACATGCAATGACTCTAGTGCTGGTTTGTGGTTTTAGTATCAGAACAAACATGCAATGACTCTAGTGGTTGATCCATGTGTGGTTTGTGTAAAGAACACACATGCAATGACTCTGGTTGATCCATGTGTGGTTTGTGGAAAGAACACACATGCAATGACCACTGGTGGATCCATGTGTGGTTTGTGGAAAAGAACACACATGCAATGACTCGAGTACTGGTTTGTGGTTTTAGTATAAGAACACACATGAAATGACTCTAGTGGTTGATCCATGTGTGGTTTGTGGAAATAACACACATGCAATGACCCTAGTGGTTGATCCATGTGTGGTTTGTGGAAAGAACACACATGCATTGACTACTAGTGGATCTATGTGTGGTTTGTGGAACAGAACACACATGCAATGACTCTAGTGGTTGGTCCATGTTTGTTTGTGGAAATAACACTCATGCAATGACTCTAGTGGTTGATCCACGTGTGGTTTGTGAAAAGAACACACCTGCAATGACTCTTGTGTTGGTTTTAGTATAAGAACACACATGCAATGACTCTAGTGGTTGATCCATGTGTGGTTTGTGGAAATAACACATATGCAATGACTCTAGTGGTTGATCCATGTGTGGTTTGTGGAAAGAACACACATGCAATGACTCTAGTGGTTGATCCATGTGTGGTTTGTGGAAATAACACACATGCAATGACTAGTGGTTGATCCATATGTGGTTTGTCGAAAGAACACACATGCAATGACCACTGGTGGATCCATATGTGGTTTGTGGAAAAGAACACACATGCAATGACTCTAGTGCTGGTTTGTGGTTTTAGTATAAGAACAAACATGCAATGACTCTAGTGGTTCTTCCATGTGTGGTTTGTGGAAAGAACACACATGCAATGACTCTGGTTGATCCATGTGTGGTTTGTGGAAAGAACACACATGCAATGACCACTGGTGGATCCATGTGTGGTTTGTGGAAAGGAACACACATGCAATGACTCTAGTACTGGTTTGTGGTTTTAGTATAAGAACACACATGCAATGACTCTAGTGGCTGATCCATGTGTGGTTTGTGGAAATAAGACACATGCAATGACTCTAGTGGTTGATCCATGTGTGGTTTGTGGAAAGAACACACATGCAATGACCACTAGTGGATCCATGTGTGGTTTGTGGAAAAGAACACACATGCAATGACTCTAGTGGTTGATCCATGTTTGTTTGTGGAAATAACACACATGCAATGACTCTAGTAGTTGATCCATGTGTGGTTTGTGAAAAGAACACACCTGCAATGACTCTAGTGTTGGTTTTAGTACAAGAACACACATGCAATGACTCTAGTGGTTAATCCATGTGTGGTTTGTGGAAATAACACACATGCAATGACTTTAGTGCTTGATCCACGTGTGGTTTGTGGAAAGAACACACATGCAATGACCACTGGTGGATCCATGTGTGGTTTGTGGAAAAGAACACACATGCAATGACTCTAGTGGTTGAACCATGTGTGGTTTGTGGAAATAACACACATCCAATGACTCTAGTGGTCGATCCATGTGTGGTTTGTGGAAAGAACACACATGCAATGACCACTGGTGGATCCATGTGTGGTTTGTGGAAAGAACACACATGCAATGACTCTAGTGGTTGATCCAGGTGTGGTTTGTGGAAAGAACACACATGCAATGACCACTTGTGGATCCATGTGTGGTTTGTGGAAAAGAACACACATGCAATGACTCTAGTGGTTGATCCATGTTTGTTTGTGGAAATAACACATGCAATTACTCTAGTGGTTGATCCATGTGTGGTTTGTGAAAAGAACACACATGCAATGACTCTGGTTGATCCATGTGTGGTTTGTAGAAATAACACACATGCAATGACTCTAGTGGTTGATCCACGTGTGGTCTGTGGAAAGAACACACATGCAATGACCACTGGTGGATCTATGTGTGGTTTGTGGAACAGAACACACATGCAATGACTCTAGTGGTTGGTCCATGTTTGTTTATGGAAATAACACACATGCAATGACTCTAGTGGTTGATCCATGTGTGGTTTGTGAAAAGAACACACCTGCAATGACTCTAGTGTTGGTTTTAGTATAAGAACACACATGCAATTACTCTAGTGGTTGATCCATGTGTGGTTTGTGGAAATAACACATATGCAATGACTCTAGTGGTTGATCCATGTGTGGTTTGTGGAAAGAACACACATGCAATGACTCTAGTGGTTGATCCATGTGTGGTTTGTGGAAATAACACACATGCAATGACTAGTGGTTGATTCATATGTAGTTTGTCGAAAGAACACACATGCAATGACCACTGGTGGATCCATATGTGGTTTGTGGAAAAGAACACACATGCATTGACTCTAGTGGTAGTTTGTGGTTTTAGTATAAGAACAAACATGCAATGACTCTAGTGGTTCTTCCATGTGTGGTTTGTGGAAAGAACACACATGCAATGACTCTGGTTGATCCATGTGTGGTTTGTGGAAAGAACACACATGCAATGACCACTGGTGGATCCACGTGTGGTTTGTGGAAAATAACACACATGCAATGACTCTAGGGGTTGATCCATGTGTGGTTTGTGAAAAGAACACAGATGCAATGACTCTAGTGTTGGTTTTAGTATAAGAACACATATGCAATGACTCTAGTGGTTGATCCATGTGTGCTTTGTGGAAATAACACAGATGCAATGACTAGTGGTTGATCCATATGTGGTTTGTCGAAATAACACACATGCAATGACCACTGGTGGATCCATATGTGGTTTGTGGAAAAGAACACACATGCAATGACTCTAGTGCTGGTTTGTGGTTTTAGTATAAGAACAAACATGCAATGACTCTAGTGGTTGATCCATGTGTGGTTTGTGTAAATAACACACATGCAATGAATTTGGTTGATCCATGTGTGGTTTGTGGAAAGAACACACATGAAATGACCACTGGTGGATCCATGTGTGGTTTGTGGAAAAGAACACACATGCAATGACTCTAGTACTGGTTTGTGGTTTTAGTATAAGAACACACATGAAATGACTCTAGTGGTTGATCCATGTGTGGTTTGTGGAAATAACACACATGCAATGACCCTAGTGGTTGATCCATGTGTGGTTTGTGGAAAGAACACACATGCAATGACTACTGGTGGATCTATGTGTGGTTTGTGGAACAGAACACACATGCAATGACTCTAGTGGTTGGTCCATGTTTGTTTGTGGAAATAACACTCATGCAATGACTCTAGTGGTTGATCCACGTGTGGTTTGTGAAAAGAACACACCTGCAATGACTCTAGTGTTGGTTTTAGTATAAGAACACACATGCAATGACTCTAGTGGTTGATCCATGTGTGGTTTGTGGAAATAACACATATGCAATGACTCCAGTGGTTGATCCATGTGTGGTTTGTGGAAAGAACACACATGCAATGACTCTAGTGGTTGATCCATGTGTGGTTTGTGGAAATAACACACATGCAATGACTAGTGGTTGATCCATATGTGGTTTGTCGAAAGAACACACATGCAATGACCACTGGTGGATCCATATGTGGTTTGTGGAAAAGAACACACATGCAATGACTCTAGTGCTGGTTTGTGGTTTTAGTATAAGAACAAACATGCAATGACTCTAGTGGTTCTTCCATGTGTGGTTTGTGGAAAGAACACACATGCAATGACTCTGGTTGATCCATGTGTGGTTTGTGGAAAGAACACACATGCAATGACCACTGGTGGATCCATGTGTGGTTTGTGGAAAGGAACACACATGCAATGACTCTACTGGCTGATCCATGTGTGGTTTGTGGAAATAAGACACATGCAATGACTCTAGTGGTTGATCCATGTGTGGTTTGTGGAAAGAACACACATGCAATGACCACTAGTGGATCCATGTGTGGTTTGTGGAAAAGAACACACATGCAATGACTCTAGTGGTTGATCCATGTTTGTTTGTGGAAATAACACACATGCAATGACTCTAGTGGTTGATCCATGTGTGGTTTGTGAAAAGAACACACCTGCAATGACTCTAGTGTTGGTTTTAGTACAAGAACACACATGCAATGACTCTAGTGGTTAATCCATGTGTGGTTTGTGGAAATAACACAAATGCAATGACTTTAGTGCTTGATCCACGTGTGGTTTGTGGAAAGAACACACATGCAATGACCACTGGTGGATCCATGTGTGGTTTGTGGAAAAGAACACACATGCAATGACTCTAGTGGTTGATCCATGTGTGGTTTGTGGAAATAACACACATCCAATGACTCTAGTGGTCGATCCATGTGTGGTTTGTGGAAAGAACACACATGCAATGACCACTGGTGGATCCATGTGTGGTTTGTGGAAAGAACACACATGCAATGACTCTAGTGGTTGATCCAGGTGTGGTTTGTGGAAAGAACACACATGCAATGACCACTTGTGGATCCATGTGTGGTTTGTGGAAAAGAACACACATGCAATGACTCTAGTGGTTGATCCATGTTTGTTTGTGGAAATAACACATGCAATTACTCTAGTGGTTGATCCATGTGTGGTTTGTGAAAAGAACACACATGCAATGACTCTGGTTGATCCATGTGTGGTTTGTTGAAATAACACACATGCAATGACTCTAGTGGTTGATCCACGTGTGGTTTGTGGAAAGAACACACATGCAATGACCACTGGTGGATCCATGTGTGGTTTGTGGAAAAGAACACACATGCAATGACTGTAGTGGTTGATCCATGTTTGTTTGTGGAAATAACACACGGGCAATGACTCTAGTGGTTGATTCATGTGTGGTTTGTGAAAAGAACACACATGCAATGACTCTAGTGTTGGTTTTAGTATACGAACACACATGCAATGACTCTAATGGTTGATCCAGGTGTGGTTTGTGGAAATAACACACATGCAATGACTAGTGGTTGATCCATATGTGGTTTGTCGAAAGAACACACATGCAATGACCACTGGTGGATCCATATGTGGTTTGTGGAAAAGAACACACATGCAATGACTCTAGTGCTAGTTTGTGGTTTTAGTATAAGAACAAACATGCAATGACTCTAGTGGTTCTTCCATGTGTGGTTTGTGGAAAGAACACACATGCAATGACTCTGGTTGATCCATGTGTGGTTTGTGGAAAGAACACACATGCAATGACCACTGGTGGATCCACGTGTGGTTTGTGGAAAATAACACACACGCAATGACTCTAGTGGTTGATCCATGTTTGTTTGTGGAAATAACACACGTGCAATGACTCTAGTGGTTGATCCATGTGTGGTTTGTGAAAAGAACACACATGCAATGACTCTAGTGTTGGTTTTAGTATAAGAACACACATGCAATGACTCTAGTGGTTGATCCATGTGTGCTTTGTGGAAATAACACACATGCAATGACTAGTGGTTGATCCATATGTGGTTTGTCGAAATAACACACATGCAATGACCACTGGTGGATCCATATGTGGTTTGTGGAAAAGAACACACATGCAATGATTCTAGTGCTGGTTTGTGGTTTTAGTATAAGAACAAACATGCAATGACTCTAGTGGTTGATCCATGTGTGGTTTGCGTAAAGAACACACATGCAATGACTCTGGTTGATCCATGTGTGGTTTGTGGAAAGAACACACATGCAATGACCACTGGTGGATCCATGTGTGGTTTGTGGAAAAGAATACACATGCAATGACTCTAGTACTGGTTTGTGGTTTTAGTATAAGAACACTATTGAAATGACTCTAGTGGTTGATCCATGTGTGGTTTGTGGAAATAACACACATGCAATGACCCTAGTGGTTGATCCATGTGTGGTTTGTGGAAAGAACACACATGCAATGACTCTAGTGGTTGATCCATGTTTGTTTGTGGAAATAACACATGCAATTACTCTAGTGGTTGATCCATGTGTGGTTTGTGAAAAGAACACACATGCAATGACTCTGGTTGATCCATGTGTGGTTTGTAGAAATAACACACATGCAATGACTCTAGTGGTTGATCCACGTGTGGTTTGTGGAAAGAACACACATGCAATGACCACTGGTGGATCCATGTGTGGTTTGTGGAAAAGAACACACATGCAATGACTGTAGTGGTTGATCCATGTTTGTTTGTGGAAATAACACACGTGCAATGACTCTAGTGGTTGATTCGTGTGTGGTTTGTGAAAAGAACACACATGCAATGACTCTAGTGTTGGTTTTAGTATACGAACACACATGCAATGACTCTAATGGTTGATCCAGGTGTGGTTTGTGGAAATAACACACATGCAATGACTAGTGGTTGATCCATATGTGGTTTGTCGAAAGAACACACATGCAATGACCACTGGTGGATCCATATGTGGTTTGTGGAAAAGAACACACATGCAATGACTCTAGTGCTAGTTTGTGGTTTTAGTATAAGAATAAACATGCAATGACTCTAGTGGTTCTTCCATGTGTGGTTTGTGGAAACAACACACATGCAATGACTCTGGTTGATCCATGTGTGGTTTGTGGAAAGAACACACATGCAATGACCACTGGTGGATCCACGTGTGGTTTGTGGAAAATAACACACACGCAATGACTCTAGTGGTTGATCCATGTTTGTTTGTGGAAATAACACACGTGCAATGACTCTAGTGGTTGATCCATGTGTGGTTTGTGAAAAGAACACACATGCAATGACTCTAGTGTTTGTTTTAGTATAAGAACACACATGCAGTGACTCTAGTGGTTGATCCATGTGTGCTTTGTGGAAATAACACACATGCAATGACTAGTGGTTGATCCATATGTGGTTTGTCGAAATAACACACATGCAATGACCACTGGTGGATCCATATGTGGTTTGTGGAAAAGAACACACATGCAATGATTCTAGTGCTGGTTTGTGGTTTTAGTATAAGAACAAACATGCAATGACTCTAGTGGTTTATCCATGTGTGGTTTGTGTAAAGAACACACATGCAATGACTCTGGTTGATCCATGTGTGGTTGGTGGAAAGAACACACATGCAATGACCACTGGTGGATCCATGTGTGGTTTGTGGAAAAGAACACACATGCAATGACTCTAGTACTGGTTTGTGGTTTTAGTATAAGAACACACATGAAATGACTCTAGTGGTTGATCCATGTGTGGTTTGTGGAAATAACACACATGCAATGACCCTAGTGGTTGGTCCATGTGTGGTTTGTGGAAAGAACACACATGCAATGACTACTAGTGGATCTATGTGTGGTTTGTGGAACAGAACACACATGCAATGACTCTAGTGGTTGGTCCATGTTTGTTTGTGGAAATAACACTCATGCAATGACTCTAGTGGTTGATCCACGTGTGGTTTGTGAAAAGAACACACCTGCAATGACTCTAGTGTTGGTTTTAGTATAAGAACACACATGCAATGACTCTAGTGGTTGATCCATGTGTGGTTTGTGGAAATAACACATATGCAATGACTCTAGTGGTTGATCAATGTGTGGTTTGTGGAAAGAACACACATGCAATGACTCTAGTGGTTGATCCATGTGTGGTTTGTGGAAATAACACACATGCAATGACTAGTGGTTGATCCATATGTGGTTTGTCGAAAGAACACACATGCAATGACCACTGGTGGATCCATATGTGGTTTGTGGAAAAGAACACACATGCAATGACTCTAGTGCTGGTTTGTGGTTTTAGTATAAGAACAAACATGCAATGACTCTAGTGGTTCTTCCATGTGTGGTTTGTGGAAAGAACACACATGCAATGACTCTGGTTGATCCATGTGTGGTTTGTGGAAAGAACACACATGCAATGACCACTGGTGGATCCATGTGTGGTTTGTGGAAAGGAACACACATGCAATGACTCTAGTACTGGTTTGTGGTTTTAGTATAAGAACACACATGCAATGACTCTAGTGGCTGATCCATGTGTGGTTTGTGGAAATAAGACACATGCAATGACTCTAGTGGTTGATCCATGTGTGGTTTGTGGAAAGAACACACATGCAATGACCACTAGTGGATCCATGTGTGGTTTGTGGAAAAGAACACACATGCAATGACTCTAGTGGTTGATCCATGTTTGTTTGTGGAAATAACACACATGCAATGACTCTAGTGGTTGATCCATGTGTGGTTTGTGAAAAGAACACACCTGCAATGACTCTAGTGTTGGTTTTAGTACAAGAACACACATGCAATGACTCTAGTGGTTAATCCATGTGTGGTTTGTGGAAATAACACACATGCAATGACTTTAGTGCTTGATCCACGTGTGGTTTGTGGAAAGAACACACATGCAATGACCACTGGTGGATCCATGTGTGGTTTGTGGAAAAGAACACACATGCAATGACTCTAGTGGTTGATCCATGTGTGGTTTGTGGAAATAACACACATCCAATGACTCTAGTGGTCGATCCATGTGTGGTTTGTGGAAAGAACACACATGCAATGACTCTAGTGGTTGATCCATGTTTGTTTGTGGAAATAACACATGCAATTACTCTAGTGGTTGATCCATGTGTGGTTTGTGAAAAGAACACACATGCAATGACTCTGGTTGATCCATGTGTGGTTTGTAGAAATAACACACATGCAATGACTCTAGTGGTTGATCCACGTGTGGTTTGTGGAAAGAACACACATGCAATGACCACTGGTGGATCCATTTGTGGTTTGTGGAAAAGAACACACATGCAATGACTGTAGTGGTTGATCCATGTTTGTTTGTGGAAATAACACACGTGCAATGACTCTAGTGGTTGATTCATGTGTGGTTTGTGAAAAGAACACACATGCAATGACTCTAGTGTTGGTTTTAGTATACGAACACACATGCAATGACTCTAATGGTTGATCCAGGTGTGGTTTGTGGAAATAACACACATGCAATGACTAGTGGTTGATCCATATGTGGTTTGTGGAAGGAACACACATGCAATGACCACTGGTGGATCCATATGTGGTTTGTGGAAAAGAACACACATGCAATGACTCTAGTGCTGGTTTGTGGTTTTAGTATAAGAACAAACATGCAATGACTCTAGTGGTTGATCCATGTGTGGTTTGTGGAATGAACACACATGCAATGACTCTGGTTGATCCATGTGTGGTTTGTGGAAAGAACAGACATGCAATAACCACTGGTGGATCCATGTGTGGTTTGTGGAAAAGAACACACATGCAATGACTCTAGTACTGGTTTGAGGCTTTAGTATAAGAACACACATGCAATGACTCTAGTGGTTGATCCATGTGTGGTTTGTGGAAATAACACACATGCAATGACTCTAGTGGTTGATCCATGTGTGGTTTGTGGAAAGAACACACATCAATGACCACTGGTGGATCCATGTGTGGTTTGTGGAAAAGAACACACATGCAATGACTCTAGTGGTTGATCCATGTTTGTTTGTGGAAATAACACACATGCAATGACTCTAGTGGTTGATCCATGTGTGCTTTGTGAAAAGAACACACCTGCAATGACTCTAGTGTTGGTTTTAGTATAAGAACACACATGTTATGACTCTAGTGGTTGATCTATGTGTGGTTTGTGGAAATAACACATATGCAATGACTCTAGTGGTTGATCCATGTGTGGTTTGTAGAAATAACACACATGCAATGACTCTAGTGGTTGATCCACGTGTGGTTTGTGGAAAGAACACACAAGCAATGACCACTGGTGGATCCATGTGTGGTTTGTCGAAAAGAACACACATGCAATGACTCTAGTTGTTGATCCATGTTTGTTTATGGAAATAACACACATGCAATGACTCTAGTGGTTGATCCATGTGTGGTTTGTGGAAAGAACACACATACAATGACTCTGGTTGATCCATGTGTGGTCTGTGGAAAGAACACACATGCAATGACCACTGGTGGATCCATGTGTGGTATGTGGAAAAGAACACACATGCAATGAGTCTAGTGCTGGATTGTGGTTTTAGTATAAGAACAAACATGCAATGACTCTAGTGGTTGATCCATGTGTGGTTTGTGGAAAGAACACACATGCAATGACTATGGTTGATCCATGTGTAGTTTGTGGAAAGAACACACATGCAATGACCACTGGTGGATCCATGTGTGGTTTGTGGAAAAGAACACACATCCAATGACTAGTACTGGTTTGTGGTTTTAGTATAAGAACACACATGCAATGACTCTAGTGGTTTATCCAAGTGTGGTTTGTGGAAATAACACATATGCAATGAGTCTAGTGGTTCATCCATGTGTGGTTTGTGGAAAGAACACACATGCAATGACCACTGGTGGATCCATGTTGGTTTTAGTGTAAGAACACACATGCAATGACTCTAGTACTGGTTTGTGGTTTTAGTATAAGAACACACATGCAATGACTCTAGTGGTTGATCCATGTGTGGTTTGTGGAAATAACACACATGCAATGACCACTGGTGGATCCATGTGTGGTTTGTGGAAAGAACACACATGCAATGACTCTAGTGGTTGATCCATGTGTGGTTTGTGGAAAGAACACAAATGCAATTACCACTAGTGGATCCATGCGTGGTTTGTGGAAAAGAACACACATGCAATGACTCTAGTACTGGTTTGTGGTTTTAGTCTAAGAACACACATGCAATGACTCTACTGGTTGATCCATGTGTGGTCTGTGGAAATAAAACACATGCAATGACTCTAGTGGTCGATCCATGTGTGGTTTGTGGAAAGAACACACATGCAATGACCACTGGTGGATCCATGTGTGGTTTGTGGAAACAACACACATGCAATGACTCTAGTGGTTGATCCATGTGTGGTTTGTGGAAAGAACACACATGCAATGACCACTGGTGGATCCATGTGTGGTTTGTGGAAACGAACACACATGCAATGACTCTAGTGGGTGATCCATGTTTGTTTGTGGAAATAACACACATGCAATGACTCTAGTGGTTGATCCATGTGTGGTTTGTGAAAAGAACACACATGAAATGACCACTGGTGGATCCATGTGTGGTTTGTGGAAAAGAACACACATGCAATGACTCTAGTGGTTCATCCATGTTTGTTTGTGGAAATAACACACATGCAATGACTCTAGTGGTTGATCCATGTGTTGTTTGTGAAAAGAACACACATGCAATGACTCTAGTGTTGATTTTAGTATAAGAACACACATGCAATGACTCTAGTGGTTGATCCATGTGTAGTTTGTGGAAAGAACGCACATGCAATGACTGTGGTTGATCCATGTGTGGTTTGTGGAAAGAACACACATGCAATGACCACTGGTGGATCCATGTGTGTTTTGTGGAAAAAAGAACACACATGCAATGACTCTAGTGCTGGTTTGTGGTTTTAGTATAAGAACAAACATGCAATGACTCTAGTGGTTGATCCATGTGTGGTTTGTGGAAAGAACACACATGCAATGAGTGTAGTTGATCCATGTGTGGTTTGTGGAAAGAACACACATGCAATGACCACTGGTGGATCCATGTGTGGTTTGTGGAAAAGAACACACATGCAATGACTCTAGTACTGGTTTGTGGTTTTATTATCAGGACACCCATGCAATGACTCTAGTGGTTGATCCATGTGTGGTTTGCGGAAATAACAGACATGCAATGACTCTAGTGGTTGATCCATGTGTGGTTTGTGGAAAGAACACACATGCAATGACCACTGGTGGATCCATGTGTGGTTTGTGGAAAAGAACACACATGCAATGACTCTAGTGGTTGATCCATGTGTGGTTTGTGGAAAGAACACACATGAAATGACTCTAGTGGTTGATCCATGTGTGGTTTGTGAAAAGAACACACCTGCAATGACTCTAGTGGTGGTTTTAGTATAAGAACACACATGTAATGACTCTAGTGGTTGATCCATGTGTGGTTTGTGGAAATAAAACATATGCAATGACTCTAGTTGTTGATCCATGTTTGGTTTGTAGAAATAACACACATGCAATGACTCTAGTGGTTGATCCATGTGTGGTTTGTGGAAAGAACACACATGCAATGACCACTGGTGGATCCATGTTGGTTTTAGTGTAAGAACACACATGCAATGACTCTAATACTGGTTGTGGTTTTAGTATAAGAACACACATGCAATGACTCTAGTGGTTGATCCATGTGTGGTTTGTGGAAATAACACACATGCAATGACCACTGGTGGATCCATGTGTGGTTTGTGGAAAGAACACACATGCAATGACTCTAGTGGTTGATCCATGTGTGGTTTGTGGAAAGAACACAAATGTAATGACCACTAGTGGATCCATGTGTGGTTTGTGGAAAAGAACACACATGCAATGACTCTAGTACTAGTTTGTGGTTTTAGTCTAAGAACACACATGCAATGACTCTACTCGTTGATCCATGTGTGGTTTGTGGAAATAAAACACATACAATGACTCTAGTGGTCGATCCATGTGTGGTTTGTGGAAAGAACACACATGCAATGACTCTAGTGGTTGATCCATGTGTGTTTTGTGGAAAGAACACACATGCAATGACCACTGGTGGATCCATGTGTGGTTTGTGGAAACGAACACACATGCAATGACTCTAGTGGGTGATCCATGTTTGTTTGTGGAAATAACACACATGCAATGACTCTAGTGGTTGATCCATGTGTGGTTTGTGAAAAGAATACACATGCAATGACCACTGGTGGATCCATGTGTGGTTTGTGGAAAAGAACACACATGCAATGACTCTAGTGGTTCATCCATGTTTGTTTGTGGAAATAACACACATGCAATGACTCTAGTGGTTGATCCATGTGTGGTTTGTGAAAAGAACACACATGCAATGACTCTAGTGTTGATTTTAGTATAAGAACACACATGCAATGACTCTAGTGGTTGATCCATGTGTAGTTTGTGGAAAGAACACACATGCAATGACTGTGGTTGATCCATGTGTGGTTTGTGGAAAGAACACACATGCAATGACCACTGGTGGATCCATGTGTGGTTTGTGGAAAAAAGAACACACATGCAATGACTCTAGTGCTGGTTTGTGGTGTTAGTATAAGAACAAACATGCAATGACTCTACTGGTTGATCCATGTGTGGTTTGTGAAAAGAACACACATGCAATGACTCTAGTGTTGATTTTAGTATAAGAACACACATGCAATGACTCTAGTGGTTGATCCATGTGTAGTTTGTGGAAAGAACACACATGCAATGATTGTGGTTGATCCATGTGTGGTTTGTGGAAAGAACACACATGCAATGACCACTGGTGTATCCATGTGTGGTTTGTGGAAAAAAGAACACACATGCAATGACTCTAGTGCTGGTTTGTGGTTTTAGTATAAGAACAAACATGCAATGACTCTAGTGGTTGATCCATGTGTGGTTTGTGGAAAGAACACCCATGCAATGAGTGTGGTTGATCCATGTGTGGTTTGTGGAAAGAACACACATGCAATGACCACTGGTGGATCCATGTGTGGTTTGTGGAAAAGAACACACATGCAATGACACTAGTACTATTTTGTGGTTTTAGTATAAGAACACACATGCAATGACTCTACTTGTTGATCCATGTGTGGTTTGTGGAAATAAAACACATACAATGACTCTAGTGGTCGATCCATGTGTGGTTTGAGGAAAGAACACACATGCAATGACTCTAGTGGTTGATCCATGTGTGTTTTGTGGAAAGAACACACATGCAATGACCACTGGTGGATCCATGTGTGGTTTTTGGAAACGAACACACATGCAATGACTCTAGTGCGTGATCCATGTTTGTTTGTGGAAATAACACACATGCAATGACTCTAGTGGTTGATCCATGTGTGGTTTGTGAAAAGAACACACATGCAATGACCACTGGTGGATCCATGTGTGGTTTGTGGAAAAGAACACACATGCAATGACTCTAGTGGTTCATCCATGTTTGTTTGTGGAAATAACAAACATGCAATGACTCTAGTGGTTGATCCATGTGTGGTTTGTGAAAAGAACACACATGCAATGACCACTGGTGGATCCATGTGTGGTTTGTGGAAAAGAACACACATGCAATGACTCTAGTGGTTCATCCATGTTTGTTTGTGGAAATAACACACATGCAATGACTCTAGTGGTTGATCCATGTGTGGTTTGTGAAAAGAACACACATGCAATGACTCTAGTGTTGATTTTAGTATAAGAACACACATGCAATGACTCTAGTGGTTGATCCATGTGTAGTTTGTGGAAAGAACACACATGCAATGACTGTGGTTGATCCATGTGTGGTTTGTGGAAAGAACACACATGCAATGACCACTGGTGGATCCATGTGTGGTTTGTGGAAAAAAGAACACACATGCAATGACTCTAGTGCTGGTTTGTGGTGTTAGTATAAGAACAAACATGCAATGACTCTAGTGGTTGATCCATGTGTGGTTTGTGAAAAGAACACACATGCAATGACTCTAGTGTTGATTTTAGTATAAGAACACACATGCAATGACTCTAGTGGTTGATCCATGTGTAGTTTGTGGAAAGAACACACATGCAATGATTGTGGTTGATCCATGTGTGGTTTGTGGAAAGAACACACATGCAATGACCACTGGTGTATCCATGTGTGGTTTGTGGAAAAAAGAACACACATGCAATGACTCTAGTGCTGGTTTGTGGTTTTAGTATAAGAACAAACATGCAATGACTCTAGTGGTTGATCCATGTGTGGTTTGTGGAAAGAACACCCATGCAATGAGTGTGGTTGATCCATGTGTGGTTTGTGGAAAGAACACACATGCAATGACCACTGGTGGATCCATGTGTGGTTTGTGGAAAAGAACACACATGCAATGACACTAGTACTATTTTGTGGTTTTAGTATAAGAACACACATGCAATGACTCTACTTGTTGATCCATGTGTGGTTTGTGGAAATAAAACACATACAATGACTCTAGTGGTCGATCCATGTGTGGTTTGAGGAAAGAACACACATGCAATGACTCTAGTGGTTGATCCATGTGTGTTTTGTGGAAAGAACACACATGCAATGACCACTGGTGGATCCATGTGTGGTTTTTGGAAACGAACACACATGCAATGACTCTAGTGGGTGATCCATGTTTGTTTGTGGAAATAACACACATGCAATGACTCTAGTGGTTGATCCATGTGTGGTTTGTGAAAAGAACACACATGCAATGACCACTGGTGGATCCATGTGTGGTTTGTGGAAAAGAACACACATGCAATGACTCTAGTGGTTCATCCATGTTTGTTTGTGGAAATAACACACATGCAATGACTCTAGTGGTTGATCCATGTGTGGTTTGTGAAAAGAACACACATGCAATGACTCTAGTGTTGATTTTAGTATAAGAACACACATGCAATGACTCTAGTGGTTGATCCATGTGTAGTTTGTGGAAAGAACACACATGCAATGACTGTGGTTGATCCATGTGTGGTTTGTGGAAAGAACACACATGCAATGACCACTGGTGGATCCATGTGTGGTTTATGGAAAAAAGAACACACATGCAATGACTCTAGTGCTGGTTTGTGGTGTTAGTATAAGAAAAAACATGCAATGACTCTAGTGGTTGATCCATGTGTGGTTTGTGAAAAGAACACACATGCAATGACTCTAGTGTTGATTTTAGTATAAGAACACACATGCAATGACTCTAGTGGTTGATCCATGTGTAGTTTGTGGAAAGAACACACATGCAATGACTGTGGTTGATCCATGTGTGGTTTGTGGAAAGAACACACATGCAATGACCACTGGTGTATCCATGTGTGGTTTGTGGAAAAAAGAACACACATGCAATGACTCTAGTGCTGGTTTGTGGTTTTAGTATAAGAACAAACATGCAATGACTCTAGTGGTTGATCCATGTGTGGTTTGTGGAAAGAACACACATGCAATGAGTGTGGTTGATCCATGTGTGGTTTGTGGAAAGAACACACATGCAATGACCACTGGTGGATCCATGTGTGGTTTGTGGAAAAGAACACACATGCAATGACTCTAGTACTGGTTTGTGGTTTTATTATAAGAACACCCATGCAATGACTCTAGTGGTTGATCCATGTGTGGTTTGTGGAAATAACACACATGCAATGACTCTAGTGGTTGATCGATGTGTGGTTTGTGGAAAGAACACACATGCAATGACCACTGGTGGATCCATGTTTGTTTTAGTGTAAGAACACACATGCAATGACTCTAGTACTAGTTTGTGGTTTTAGTATAAGAACACACATGCAATGACTCTAGTGGTTGATCCATGTGTGGTTTGTGGAAATAACACACAAGCAATGACCACTAGTGGATCCAAGTGTGGTTTGTGGAAAGAACACACATGCAATGACCACTAGTGGATCCATGTGTGGTTTGTGGAAAAGCACACACATGCAATGACTCTAGTACTGGTTTGTGGTTTTAGTATAAGAACACACATGCAATGACTCTAGTGGTTAATCCGTGTGTTGTTTGCGGAAATAACAGACATGCAATGACTCTAGTGGTTGATCCATGTGTGGTTTGTGGAAAGAACACACATGCAATGACCACTGGTGGATCCATGTGTGGTTTGTGGAAAAGAACACACATGCAATGACTCTAGTGGTTGATCCATGTTTGCTTGTGGAAATAACACACATGCAATGACTCTAGTGGTTGATCCATGTGTGGTTTGTGAAAAGAACACACCTGCAATGACTCTAGTGGTGGTTTTAGTATAAGAACACACATGTAATGACTCTAGTGGTTGATCCATGTGTGGTTTGTGGAAATAACACATATGCAATGACTCTAGTTGTTAATCCATGTGTGGTTTGTAGAAATAACACACATGCAATGACTCTAGTGGTTGATCCATGTGTGGTTTGTGGAAAGAACACACATGCAATGACCACTGGTGGATCCATGTGTGGTTTGTGGAAAAGAACACACATGCAATGACTCTAGTGGTTGATCCTTGTTTGTTTGTGGAAATAACACACATGCAATGACTCTAGTGGTTGATCCATGTGTGGTTTGTGGAAAGAACACACATACAATGACTCTGGTTAATCCATATGTGGTCTGTGGAAAGAACACACATGCAATGACCACTGGTGGATCCATGTGTGGTATGTGGAAAAGAACACACATGCAATGAGTCTAGTGCTGGATTGTGGTTTTAGTATAAGAACAAACATGCAATGACTCTAGTGGTTGATCCATGTGTGGTTTGTGGAAAGAACACACATGCAATGACTATGGTTGATCCATGTGTGGTTTGTGGAAAGAACGCACACGCAATGACCACTGGTGGATCTATGTGTGGTTTGTGGAAAAGAACACACATCCAATGACTCTAGTACTGGTTTGTGGTTTTAGTATAAGAACACACATGCAATGACTCTAGTGGTTTATCCAAGTTTGGTTTGTGGAAATAACACACATGCAATGAGTCTAGTGGTTGATCCATGTGTGGTTTGTGGAAAGAACACACATGCAATGACCACTGGTGGATCCATGTTGGTTTTAGTGTAAGAACACACATGCAATGACTCTAGTACTGGTTTGTGGTTTTAGTATAAGAACACACATGCAATGACTCTAGTGGTTGATCCATGTGTGGTTTGTGGAAATAACACACATGCAATGACCACTGGTGGATCCATGTGTGGTTTGTGGAAAGAACACACATGCAATGACTCTAGTGGTTGATCCATGTGTGGTTTGTGGAAAGAACACAAATGCAATGACCACTAGTGGATCCATGTGTGGTTTGTGGAAAATAACACACATGCAATGACTCTAGTACTGGTTTGTGGTTTTAGTCTAAGAACACACATGCAATGACTCTACTGGTTGATCCATGTGTGGTTTGTGGAAATAAAACACATACAATGACTCTAGTGGTCGATCCATGTGTGGTTTGTGGAAAGAACACACATGCAATGACCACTGGTGGATCCATGTGTGGTTTGTGGAAAGAACACACGTGCAATGACTCTAGTGGTTGATCCATGTGTGGTTTGTGGAAAGAACACACATGCAATGACCACTGGTGGATCCATGTGTGGTTTGTGGAAACGAACACACATGCAATGACTCTAGTGGATGATCCATGTTTGTTTGTGGAAATAACACACATGCAATGACTCTAGTGGTTGATCCATGTGTGGTTTGTGAAAAGAACACACATGCAATGACCACTGGTGGATCCATGTGTGGTTTGTGGAAAAGAACACACATGCAATGACTCTAGTGGTTCATCCATGTTTGTTTGTGGAAATAACACACATGCAATGACTCTAGTGGTTGATCCATGTGTGGTTTGTGAAAAGAACACACATGCAATGACTCTAGTGTTGATTTTAGTATAAGAACACACATGCAATGACTCTAGTGGTTGATCCATGTGTGGTTTGTGGAAAGAACACACATGCAATGAGTGTGGTTGATCCATGTGTGGTTTGTGGAAAGAACACACATGCAATGACCACTGGTGGATCCATGTGTGGTTTGTGGAAAAAAACACACATGCAATGACTCTAGTACTGGTTTGTGGTTTTATTATAAGAACACCCATGCAATGACTCTAGTGGTTGATCCATGTGTGGTTTGTGGAAATAACACACATGCAATGACTCTAGTGGTTGATCCATGTGTGTTTTGTGGAAAGAACACACATGCAATGACCACTGGTGGATCCATGTGTGGTTTGTGGAAACGAACACACATTCAATGACTCTAGTGGGTGATCCATGTTTGTTTGTGGAAATAACACACATGCAATGTCTCTAGTGGGTTATCCATGTGTGGTTTGTGAAAAGAACACACATGCAATGACCACTGGTGGATCCATGTGTGGTTTGTGGAAAATAACACACATGCAATGACTCTAGTGGTTCATCCATGTTTGTTTGTAGAAATAACACACATGCAATGACTCTAGTGGTTGATCCATGTGTGGTTTGTGAAAAGAACACACATGCAATGACTCTAGTGTTGATTTTAGTATAAGAACACACATGCAATGACTCTAGTGGTTGATCCATGTGTAGTTTGTGGAAAGAACACACATGCAATGACTGTGGTTGATCCATGTGTGGTTTGTGGAAAGAACACACATGCAATGACCACTTGTGGATCCATGTGTGGTTTGTGGAAAAAAGAACACACATGCAATGACTCTAGTGCTGGTTTGTGGTGTTAGTATAAGAACAAACATGCAATGACTCTAGTGGTTGATCCATGTGTGGTTTGTGAAAAGAACACACATGCAATGACTCTAGTGTTGATTTTAGTAAAAGAACACACATGCAATGACTCTAGTGGTTGATCCATGTGTAGTTTGTGGAAAGAACACACATGCAATGACTGTGGTTGATCCATGTGTGGTTTGTGGAAAGAACACACATGCAATGACCACTGGTGGATCCATGTGTGGTTTGTGGAAAAAAGAACACACATGCAATGACTCTAGTGCTGGTTTGTGGTGTTAGTATAAGAAAAAACATGCAATGACTCTAGTGGTTGATCCATGTGTGGTTTGTGAAAAGAACACACATGCAATGACTCTAGTGTTGATTTTAGTATAAGAACACACATGCAATGACTCTAGTGGTTGATCCATGTGTAGTTTGTGGAAAGAACACACATGCAATGACTGTGGTTGATCCATGTGTGGTTTGTGGAAAGAACACACATGCAATGACCACTGGTGTATCCATGTGTGGTTTGTGGAAAAAAGAACACACATGCAATGACTCTAGTGCTGGTTTGTGGTTTTAGTATAAGAACAAACATGCAATGACTCTAGTGGTTGATCCATGTGTGGTTTGTGGAAAGAACACACATGCAATGAGTGTGGTTGATCCATGTGTGGTTTGTGGAAAGAACACACATGCAATGACCACTGGTGGATCCATGTGTGGTTTGTGGAAAAGAACACACATGCAATGACTCTAGTACTGGTTTGTGGTTTTATTATAAGAACACCCATGCAATGACTCTAGTGGTTGATCCATGTGTGGTTTGTGGAAATAACACACATGCAATGACTCTAGTGGTTGATCCATGTGTGGTTTGTGGAGAGAACACACATGCAATGACCACTGGTGGATCCATGTTTGTTTTAGTGTAAGAACACACATGCAATGACTCTAGTACTAGTTTGTGGTTTTAGTATAAGAACACACATGCAATGACTCTAGTGGTTGATCCATGTGTGGTTTGTGGAAATAACACACAAGCAATGACCACTAGTGGATCCAAGTGTGGTTTGTGGAAAGAACACACATGCAATGACCACTAGTGGATCCATGTGTGGTTTGTGGAAAAGCACACACATGCAATGACTCTAGTACTGGTTTGTGGTTTTAGTATAAGAACACACATGCAATGACTCTAGTGGTTAATCCGTGTGTTGTTTGCGGAAATAACAGACATGCAATGACTCTAGTGGTTGATCCATGTGTGGTTTGTGGAAAGAACACACATGCAATGACCACTGGTGGATCCATGTGTGGTTTGTGGAAAAGAACACACATGCAATGACTCTAGTGGTTGATCCATGTTTGTTTGTGGAAATAACACACATGCAATGACTCTAGTGGTTGATCCATGTGTGGTTTGTGAAAAGAACACACCTGCAATGACTCTAGTGGTGGTTTTAGTATAAGAACACACATGTAATGACTCTAGTGGTTGATCCATGTGTGGTTTGTGGAAATAACACATATGCAATGACTCTAGTTGTTAATCCATGTGTGGTTTGTAGAAATAACACACATGCAATGACTCTAGTGGTTGATCCATGTGTGGTTTGTGGAAAGAACACACATGCAATGACCACTGGTGGATCCATGTGTGGTTTGTGGAAAAGAACACACATGCAATGACTCTAGTGGTTGATCCATGTTTGTTTGTGGAAATAACACACATGCAATGACTCTAGTGGTTGATCCATGTGTGGTTTGTGGAAAGAACACACATACAATGACTCTGGTTAATCCATATGTGGTCTGTGGAAAGAACACACATGCAATGACCACTGGTGGATCCATGTGTGGTATGTGGAAAAGAACACACATGCAATGAGTCTAGTGCTGGATTGTGGTTTTAGTATAAGAACAAACATGCAATGACTCTAGTGGTTGATCCATGTGTGGTTTGTGGAAAGAACACACATGCAATGACTATGGTTGATCCATGTGTGGTTTGTGGAAAGAACGCACACGCAATGACCACTGGTGGATCTATGTGTGGTTTGTGGAAAAGAACACACATCCAATGACTCTAGTACTGGTTTGTGGTTTTAGTATAAGAACACACATGCAATGACTCTAGTGGTTTATCCAAGTTTGGTTTGTGGAAATAACACACATGCAATGAGTCTAGTGGTTGATCCATGTGTGGTTTGTGGAAAGAACACACATGCAATGACCACTGGTGGATCCATGTTGGTTTTAGTGTAAGAACACACATGCAATGACTCTAGTACTGGTTTGTGGTTTTAGTATAAGAACACACATGCAATGACTCTAGTGGTTGATCCATGTGTGGTTTGTGGAAATAACACACATGCAATGACCACTGGTGGATCCATGTGTGGTTTGTGGAAAGAACACACATGCAATGACTCTAGTGGTTGATCCATGTGTGGTTTGTGGAAAGAACACAAATGCAATGACCACTAGTGGATCCATGTGTGGTTTGTGGAAAAGAACACACATGCAATGACTCTAGTACTGGTTTGTGGTTTTAGTCTAAGAACACACATGCAATGACTCTACTGGTTGATCCATGTGTGGTTTGTGGAAATAAAACACATACAATGACTCTAGTGGTCGATCCATGTGTGGTTTGTGGAAAGAACACACATGCAATGACCACTGGTGGATCCATGTGTGGTTTGTGGAAAGAACACACGTGCAATGACTCTAGTGGTTGATCCATGTGTGGTTTGTGGAAAGAACACACATGCAATGACCACTGGTGGATCCATGTGTGGTTTGTGGAAACGAACACACATGCAATGACTCTAGTGGATGATCCATGTTTGTTTGTGGAAATAACACACATGCAATGACTCTAGTGGTTGATCCATGTGTGGTTTGTGAAAAGAACACACATGCAATGACCACTGGTGGATCCATGTGTGGTTTGTGGAAAAGAACACACATGCAATGACTCTAGTGGTTCATCCATGTTTGTTTGTGGAAATAACACACATGCAATGACTCTAGTGGTTGATCCATGTGTGGTTTGTGAAAAGAACACACATGCAATGACTCTAGTGTTGATTTTACTATAAGAACACACATGCAATGACTCTAGTGGTTGATCCATGTGTGGTTTGTGGAAAGAACACACATGCAATGAGTGTGGTTGATCCATGTGTGGTTTGTGGAAAGAACACACATGCAATGACCACTGGTGGATCCATGTGTGGTTTGTGGAAAAGAACACACATGCAATGACTCTAGTACTGGTTGGTGGTTTTATTATAAGAACACCCATGCAATGACTCTAGTGGTTGATCCATGTGTGGTTTGTGGAAATAACACACATGCAATGACTCTAGTGGTTGATCCATGTGTGTTTTGTGGAAAGAACACACATGCAATGACCACTGGTGGATCCATGTGTGGTTTGTGGAAACGAACACACATTCAATGACTCTAGTGGGTTATCCATGTTTGTTTGTGGAAATAACACACATGCAATGTCTCTAGTGGGTTATCCATGTGTGGTTTGTGAAAAGAACACACATGCAATGACCACTGGTGGATCCATGTGTGGTTTGTGGAAAAGAACACACATGCAATGACTCTAGTGGTTCATCCATGTTTGTTTGTGGAAATAACACACATGCAATGACTCTAGTGGTTGATCCATGTGTGGTTTGTGAAAAGAACACACATGCAATGACTCTAGTGTTGATTTTAGTATAAGAACACACATGCAATGACTCTAGTGGTTGATCCATGTGTAGTTTGTGGAAAGAACACACATGCAATGACTATGGTTGATCCATGTGTGGTTTGTGGAAAGAACACACATGCAATGACCACTTGTGGATCCATGTGTGGTTTGTGGAAAAAAGAACACACATGCAATGACTCTAGTGCTGGTTTGTGGTGTTAGTATAAGAACAAACATGCAATGACTCTAGTGGTTGATCCATGTGTGGTTTGTGAAAAGAACACACATGCAATGACTCTAGTGTTGATTTTAGTATAAGAACACACATGCAATGACTCTAGTGGTTGATCCATGTGTAGTTTGTGGAAAGAACACACATGCAATGACTGTGGTTGATCCATGTGTGGTTTGTGGAAAGAACACACATGCAATGACCACTGGTGGATCCATGTGTGGTTTGTGGAAAAAAGAACACACATGCAATGACTCTAGTGCTGATTTGTTGTTTTAGTATAAGAACGAACATGCAATGACTCTAGTGGTTGATCCATGTGTGGTTTGTGGAAAGAACACTCATGCAATGAGTGTGGTTGATCCATGTGTGGTTTGTGGAAAGAACACACATGCAATGACCACTGGTGGATCCATGTGTGGTTTGTGGAAAAGAACACACATGCAATGACTCTAGTACTGGTTTGTGGTTTTATTATAAGAACACCCATGCAATGACTCTAGTGGTTGATCCATGTGTGGTTTGTGGAAATAACACACATGCAATGACCACTGGTGGATCCATGTGTGGTTTGTGGAAAGAACACCCATGCAATGACTCTAGTGGTTGATCCATGTGTGGTTTGTGGAAAGAACACAAATGCAATGACCACTAGTGGATCCATGTGTGGTTTGTGGAAAAAAACACACATGCAATGACTCTAGTACTGGTTTGTGGTTTTAGTCTAAGAACACACATGCAATGACTCTACTGGTTGATCCATGTATGGTTTGTGGAAATAAAACACATACAATGACTCTAGTGGTCGATCCATGTGTGGTTTGTGGAAAGAACACACATGCAATGACCACTGGTGGATCCATGTGTGGTTTGTGGAAAGAACACACGTGCAATGACTCTAGTGGTTGATCCAAGTGTGGTTTGTGGAAAGAACACACATGCAATGACCACTGGTGGATCCATGTGTGGTTTGTGGAAACGAACACACAGGCAATGACTCTAGTGGATGATCCATGTGTGTTTGTGGAAATAACACACATGCAATGACTCTAGTGGTTGATCCATGTGTGGTTTGTGGAAAGAACACACATGCAATGACCACTGGTGGATCCATGTGTGGTTTGTGGAAAAGAACACACATGCAATGACTCTAGTGGTTCATCCATGTTTGTTTGTGGAAATAACACACATGCAATGACTCTAGTGGTTGATCCATGTGTGGTTTGTGAAAAGAACACACATGCAATGACTCTAGTGTTGATTTTAGTATAAGAACACACATGCAATGACTCTAGTGGTTGATCCATGTGTGGTTTGTGGAAAGAACACACATGCAATGAGTGTGGTTGATCCATGTGTGGTTTGTGGAAAGAACACACATGCAATGACCACTGGTGGATCCATGTGTGGTTTGTGGAAAAGAACACACATGCAATGACTCTAGTACTGGTTTGTGGTTTTATTATAAGAACACCCATGCAATGACTCTAGTGGTTGATCCATGTGTGGTTTGTGGAAATAACACACATGCAATGACTCTAGTGGTTGATCCATGTGTGTTTTGTGGAAAGAACACACATGCAATGACCACTGGTGGATCCATGTGTGGTTTGTGGAAACGAACACACATTCAATGACTCTAGTGGGTGATCCATGTTTGTTTGTGGAAATAACACACATGCAATGTCTCTAGTGGGTTATCCATGTGTGGTTTGTGAAAAGAACACACATGCAATGACCACTGGTGGATCCATGTGTGGTTTGTGGAAAAGAACACACATGCAATGACTCTAGTGGTTCATCCATGTTTGTTTGTGGAAATAACACACATGCAATGACTCTAGTGGTTGATCCATGTGTGGTTTGTGAAAAGAACACACATGCAATGACTCTAGTGTTGATTTTAGTATAAGAACACACATGCAATGACTCTAGTGGTTGATCCATGTGTAGTTTGTGGAAAGAACACACATGCAATGACTGTGGTTGATCCATGTGTGGTTTGTGGAAAGAACACACATGCAATGACCACTGGTGGATCCATGTGTGGTTTGTGGAAAAAAGAACACACATGCAATGACTCTAGTGCTGGTTTGTGGTGTTAGTATAAGAACAAACATGCAATGACTCTAGTGGTTGATCCATGTGTGGTTTGTGAAAAGAACACACATGCAATGACTCTAGTGTTGATTTTAGTATAAGAACACACATGCAATGACTCTAGTGGTTGATCCATGTGTAGTTTGTGGAAAGAACACACATGCAATGACTGTGGTTGATCCATGTGTGGTTTGTGGAAAGAACACACATGCAATGACCACTGGTGGATCCATGTGTGGTTTGTGGAAAAAAGAACACACATGCAATGACTCTAGTGCTGATTTGTGGTTTTAGTATAAGAACGAACATGCAATGACTCTAGTGGTTGATCCATGTGTGGTTTGTGGAAAGAACACACATGCAATGAGTGTGGTTGATCCATGTGTGGTTTGTGGAAAGAACACAAATGCAATGACCACTAGTGGATCCATGTGTGGTTTGTGGAAAAGAACACACATGCAATGACTCTAGTACTGGTTTGTGGTTTTAGTCTAAGAACACACATGCAATGACTCTACTGGTTGATCCATGTGTGGTTTGTGGAAATAAAACACATACAATGACTCTAGTGGTCGATCCATGTGTGGTTTGTGGAAAGAACACACATGCAATGACCACTGGTGGATCCATGTGTGGTTTGTGGAAAGAACACACGTGCAATGACTCTAGTGGTTGATCCATGTGTGGTTTGTGGAAAGAACACACATGCAATGACCACTGGTGGATCCATGTGTGGTTTGTGGAAACGAACACACATGCAATGACTCTAGTGGATGATCCATGTTTGTTTGTGGAAATAACACACATGCAATGACTCTAGTGGTTGATCCATGTGTGGTTTGTGAAAAGAACACACATGCAATGACCACTGGTGGATCCATGTGTGGTTTGTGGAAAAGAACACACATGCAATGACTCTAGTGGTTCATCCATGTTTGTTTGTGGAAATAACACACATGCAATGACTCTAGTGGTTGATCCATGTGTGGTTTGTGAAAAGAACACACATGCAATGACTCTAGTGTTGATTTTAGTATAAGAACACACATGCAATGACTCTAGTGGTTGATCCATGTGTGGTTTGTGGAAAGAACACACATGGAATGAGTGTGGTTGATCCATGTGTGGTTTGTGGAAAGAACACACATGCAATGACCACTGGTGGATCCATGTGTGGTTTGTGGAAAAGAACACACATGCAATGACTCTAGTACTGGTTTGTGGTTTTATTATAAGAACACCCATGCAATGACTCTAGTGGTTGATCCATGTGTGGTTTGTGGAAATAACACACATGCAATGACTCTAGTGGTTGATCCATGTGTGTTTTGTGGAAAGAACACACATGCAATGACCACTGGTGGATCCATGTGTGGTTTGTGGAAACGAACACACATTCAATGACTCTAGTGGGTGATCCATGTTTGTTTGTGGAAATAACACACATGCAATGTCTCTAGTGGGTTATCCATGTGTGGTTTGTGAAAAGAACACACATGCAATGACCACTGGTGGATCCATGTGTGGTTTGTGGAAAAGAACACACATGCAATGACTCTAGTGGTTCATCCATGTTTGTTTGTGGAAATAACACACATGCAATGACTCTAGTGGTTGATCCATGTGTGGTTTGTGAAAAGAACACACATGCAATGACTCTAGTGTTGATTTTAGTATAAGAACACACATGCAATGACTCTAGTGGTTGATCCATGTGTAGTTTGTGGAAAGAACACACATGCAATGACTGTGGTTGATCCATGTGTGGTTTGTGGAAAGAACACACATGCAATGACCACTGGTGGATCCATGTGTGGTTTGTGGAAAAAAGAACACACATGCAATGACTCTAGTGCTGGTTTGTGGTGTTAGTATAAGAACAAACATGCAATGACTCTAGTGGTTGATCCATGTGTGGTTTGTGAAAAGAACACACATGCAATGACTCTAGTGTTGATTTTAGTATAAGAACACACATGCAATGACTCTAGTGGTTGATCCATGTGTAGTTTGTGGAAAGAACACACATGCAATGACTGTGGTTGATCCATGTGTGGTTTGTGGAAAGAACACACATGCAATGACCACTGGTGGATCCATGTGTGGTTTGTGGAAAAAAGAACACACATGCAATGACTCTAGTGCTGATTTGTGGTTTTAGTATAAGAACGAACATGCAATGACTCTAGTGGTTGATCCATGTGTGGTTTGTGGAAAGAACACACATGCAATGAGTGTGGTTGATCCATGTGTGGTTTGTGGAAAGAACACAAATGCAATGACCACTAGTGGATCCATGTGTGGTTTGTGGAAAAGAACACACATGCAATGACTCTAGTACTGGTTTGTGGTTTTAGTCTAAGAACACACATGCAATGACTCTACTGGTTGATCCATGTGTGGTTTGTGGAAATAAAACACATACAATGACTCTAGTGGTCGATCCATGTGTGGTTTGTGGAAAGAACACACATGCAATGACCACTGGTGGATCCATGTGTGGTTTGTGGAAAGAACACACGTGCAATGACTCTAGTGGTTGATCCATGTGTGGTTTGTGGAAAGAACACACATGCAATGACCACTGGTGGATCCATGTGTGGTTTGTGGAAACGAACACACATGCAATGACTCTAGTGGATGATCCATGTTTGTTTGTGGAAATAACACACATGCAATGACTCTAGTGGTTGATCCATGTGTGGTTTGTGAAAAGAACACACATGCAATGACCACTGGTGGATCCATGTGTGGTTTGTGGAAAAGAACACACATGCAATGACTCTAGTGGTTCATCCATGTTTGTTTGTGGAAATAACACACATGCAATGACTCTAGTGGTTGATCCATGTGTGGTTTGTGAAAAGAACACACATGCAATGACTCTAGTGTTGATTTTAGTATAAGAACACACATGCAATGACTCTAGTGGTTGATCCATGTGTGGTTTGTGGAAAGAACACACATGCAATGAGTGTGGTTGATCCATGTGTGGTTTGTGGAAAGAACACACATGCAATGACCACTGGTGGATCCATGTGTGGTTTGTGGAAAAGAACACACATGCAATGACTCTAGTACTGGTTTGTGGTTTTATTATAAGAACACCCATGCAATGACTCTAGTGGTTGATCCATGTGTGGTTTGTGGAAATAACACACATGCAATGACTCTAGTGGTTGATCCATGTGTGTTTTGTGGAAAGAACACACATGCAATGACCACTGGTGGATCCATGTGTGGTTTGTGGAAACGAACACACATTCAATGACTCTAGTGGGTGATCCATGTTTGTTTGTGGAAACAACACACATGCAATGTCTCTAGTGGGTTATCCATGTGTGGTTTGTGAAAAGAACACACATGCAATGACCACTGGTGGATCCATGTGTGGTTTGTGGAAAAGAACACACATGCAATGACTCTAGTGGTTCATCCATGTTTGTTTGTGGAAATAACACACATGCAATGACTCTAGTGGTTGATCCATGTGTGGTTTGTGAAAAGAACACACATGCAATGACTCTAGTGTTGATTTTAGTATAAGAACACACATGCAATGACTCTAGTGGTTGATCCATGTGTAGTTTGTGGAAAGAACACACATGCAATGACTGTGGTTGATCCATGTGTGGTTTGTGGAAAGAACACACATGCAATGACCACTGGTGGATCCATGTGTGGTTTGTGGAAAAAAGAACACACATGCAATGACTCTAGTGCTGGTTTGTGGTGTTAGTATAAGAACAAACATGCAATGACTCTAGTGGTTGATCCATGTGTGGTTTGTGAAAAGAACACACATGCAATGACTCTAGTGTTGATTTTAGTATAAGAACACACATGCAATGACTCTAGTGGTTGATCCATGTGTAGTTTGTGGAAAGAACACACATGCAATGACTGTGGTTGATCCATGTGTGGTTTGTGGAAAGAACACACATGCAATGACCACTGGTGGATCCATGTGTGGTTTGTGGAAAAAAGAACACACATGCAATGACTCTAGTGCTGATTTGTGGTTTTAGTATAAGAACGAACATGCAATGACTCTAGTGGTTGATCCATGTGTGGTTTGTGGAAAGAACACACATGCAATGAGTGTGGTTGATCCATGTGTGGTTTGTGGAAAGAACACAAATGCAATGACCACTAGTGGATCCATGTGTGGTTTGTGGAAAAGAACACACATGCAATGACTCTAGTACTGGTTTGTGGTTTTAGTCTAAGAACACACATGCAATGACTCTACTGGTTGATCCATGTGTGGTTTGTGGAAATAAAACACATACAATGACTCTAGTGGTCGATCCATGTGTGGTTTGTGGAAAGAACACACATGCAATGACCACTGGTGGATCCATGTGTGGTTTGTGGAAAGAACACACGTGCAATGACTCTAGTGGTTGATCCATGTGTGGTTTGTGGAAAGAACACACATGCAATGACCACTGGTGGATCCATGTGTGGTTTGTGGAAACGAACACACATGCAATGACTCTAGTGGATGATCCATGTTTGTTTGTGGAAATAACACACATGCAATGACTCTAGTGGTTGATCCATGTGTGGTTTGTGAAAAGAACACACATGCAATGACCACTGGTGGATCCATGTGTGGTTTGTGGAAAAGAACACACATGCAATGACTCTAGTGGTTCATCCATGTTTGTTTGTGGAAATAACACACATGCAATGACTCTAGTGGTTGATCCATGTGTGGTTTGTGAAAAGAACACACATGCAATGACTCTAGTGTTGATTTTAGTATAAGAACACACATGCAATGACTCTAGTGGTTGATCCATGTGTGGTTTGTGGAAAGAACACACATGCAATGAGTGTGGTTGATCCATGTGTGGTTTGTGGAAAGAACACACATGCAATGACCACTGGTGGATCCATGTGTGGTTTGTGGAAAAGAACACACATGCAATGACTCTAGTACTGGTTTGTGGTTTTATTATAAGAACACCCATGCAATGACTCTAGTGGTTGATCCATGTGTGGTTTGTGGAAATAACACACATGCAATGACTCTAGTGGTTGATCCATGTGTGTTTTGTGGAAAGAACACACATGCAATGACCACTGGTGGATCCATGTGTGGTTTGTGGAAACGAACACACATTCAATGACTCTAGTGGGTGATCCATGTTTGTTTGTGGAAATAACACACATGCAATGTCTCTAGTGGGTTATCCATGTGTGGTTTGTGAAAAGAACACACATGCAATGACCACTGGTGGATCCATGTGTGGTTTGTGGAAAAGAACACACATGCAATGACTCTAGTGGTTCATCCATGTTTGTTTGTGGAAATAACACACATGCAATGACTCTAGTGGTTGATCCATGTGTGGTTTGTGAAAAGAACACACATGCAATGACTCTAGTGTTGATTTTAGTATAAGAACACACATGCAATGACTCTAGTGGTTGATCCATGTGTAGTTTGTGGAAAGAACACACATGCAATGACTGTGGTTGATCCATGTGTGGTTTGTGGAAAGAACACACATGCAATGACCACTGGTGGATCCATGTGTGGTTTGTGGAAAAAAGAACACACATGCAATGACTCTAGTGCTGGTTTGTGGTGTTAGTATAAGAACAAACATGCAATGACTCTAGTGGTTGATCCATGTGTGGTTTGTGAAAAGAACACACATGCAATGACTCTAGTGTTGATTTTAGTATAAGAACACACATGCAATGACTCTAGTGGTTGATCCATGTGTAGTTTGTGGAAAGAACACACATGCAATGACTGTGGTTGATCCATGTGTGGTTTGTGGAAAGAACACACATGCAATGACCACTGGTGGATCCATGTGTGGTTTGTGGAAAAAAGAACACACATGCAATGACTCTAGTGCTGATTTGTGGTTTTAGTATAAGAACGAACATGCAATGACTCTAGTGGTTGATCCATGTGTGGTTTGTGGAAAGAACACACATGCAATGAGTGTGGTTGATCCATGTGTGGTTTGTGGAAAGAACACAAATGCAATGACCACTAGTGGATCCATGTGTGGTTTGTGGAAAAGAACACACATGCAATGACTCTAGTACTGGTTTGTGGTTTTAGTCTAAGAACACACATGCAATGACTCTACTGGTTGATCCATGTGTGGTTTGTGGTAATAAAACACATACAATGACTCTAGTGGTCGATCCATGTGTGGTTTGTGGAAAGAACACACATGCAATGACCACTGGTGGATCCATGTGTGGTTTGTGGAAAGAACACACGTGCAATGACTCTAGTGGTTGATCCATGTGTGGTTTGTGGAAAGAACACACATGCAATGACCACTGGTGGATCCATGTGTGGTTTGTGGAAACGAACACACATGCAATGACTCTAGTGGATGATCCATGTTTGTTTGTGGAAATAACACACATGCAATGACTCTAGTGGTTGATCCATGTGTGGTTTGTGAAAAGAACACACATGCAATGACCACTGGTGGATCCATGTGTGGTTTGTGGAAAAGAACACACATGCAATGACTCTAGTGGTTCATCCATGTTTGTTTGTGGAAATAACACACATGCAATGACTCTAGTGGTTGATCCATGTGTGGTTTGTGAAAAGAACACACATGCAATGACTCTAGTGTTGATTTTAGTATAAGAACACACATGCAATGACTCTAGTGGTTGATCCATGTGTGGTTTGTGGAAAGAACACACATGCAATGAGTGTGGTTGATCCATGTGTGGTTTGTGGAAAGAACACACATGCAATGACCACTGGTGGATCCATGTGTGGTTTGTGGAAAAGAACACACATGCAATGACTCTAGTACTGGTTTGTGGTTTTATTATAAGAACACCCATGCAATGACTCTAGTGGTTGATCCATGTGTGGTTTGTGGAAATAACACACATGCAATGACTCTAGTGGTTGATCCATGTGTGTTTTGTGGAAAGAACACACATGCAATGACCACTGGTGGATCCATGTGTGGTTTGTGGAAACGAACACACATTCAATGACTCTAGTGGGTGATCCATGTTTGTTTGTGGAAACAACACACATGCAATGTCTCTAGTGGGTTATCCATGTGTGGTTTGTGAAAAGAACACACATGCAATGACCACTGGTGGATCCATGTGTGGTTTGTGGAAAAGAACACACATGCAATGACTCTAGTGGTTCATCCATGTTTGTTTGTGGAAATAACACACATGCAATGACTCTAGTGGTTGATCCATGTGTGGTTTGTGAAAAGAACACACATGCAATGACTCTAGTGTTGATTTTAGTATAAGAACACACATGCAATGACTCTAGTGGTTGATCCATGTGTAGTTTGTGGAAAGAACACACATGCAATGACTATGGTTGATCCATGTGTGGTTTGTGGAAAGAACACACATGCAATGACCACTTGTGGATCCATGTGTGGTTTGTGGAAAAAAGAACACACATGCAATGACTCTAGTGCTGGTTTGTGGTGTTAGTATAAGAACAAACATGCAATGACTCTAGTGGTTGATCCATGTGTGGTTTGTGAAAAGAACACACATGCAATGACTCTAGTGTTGATTTTAGTATAAGAACACACATGCAATGACTCTAGTGGTTGATCCATGTGTAGTTTGTGGAAAGAACACACATGCAATGACTGTGGTTGATCCATGTGTGGTTTGTGGAAAGAACACACATGCAATGACCACTGGTGGATCCATGTGTGGTTTGTGGAAAAAAGAACACACATGCAATGACTCTAGTGCTGATTTGTTGTTTTAGTATAAGAACGAACATGCAATGACTCTAGTGGTTGATCCATGTGTGGTTTGTGGAAAGAACACTCATGCAATGAGTGTGGTTGATCCATGTGTGGTTTGTGGAAAGAACACACATGCAATGACCACTGGTGGATCCATGTGTGGTTTGTGGAAAAGAACACACATGCAATGACTCTAGTACTGGTTTGTGGTTTTATTATAAGAACACCCATGCAATGACTCTAGTGGTTGATCCATGTGTGGTTTGTGGAAATAACACACATGCAATGACCACTGGTGGATCCATGTGTGGTTTGTGGAAAGAACACACATGCAATGACTCTAGTGGTTGATCCATGTGTGGTTTGTGGAAAGAACACAAATGCAATGACCACTAGTGGATCCATGTGTGGTTTGTGGAAAAAAACACACATGCAACGACTCTAGTACTGGTTTGTGGTTTTAGTCTAAGAACACACATGCAATGACTCTACTGGTTGATCCATGTGTGGTTTGTGGAAATAAAACACATACAATGACTCTAGTGGTCGATCCATGTGTGGTTTGTGGAAAGAACACACATGCAATGACCACTGGTGGATCCATGTGTGGTTTGTGGAAAGAACACACGTGCAATGACTCTAGTGGTTGATCCAAGTGTGGTTTGTGGAAAGAACACACATGCAATGACCACTGGTGGATCCATGTGTGGTTTGTGGAAACGAACACACATGCAATGACTCTAGTGGATGATCCATGTCTGTTTGTGGAAATAACACACATGCAATGACTCTAGTGGTTGATCCATGTGTGGTTTGTGGAAAGAACACACATGCAATGACCACTGGTGGATCCATGTGTGGTTTGTGGAAAAGAACACACATGCAATGACTCTAGTGGTTCATCCATGTTTGTTTGTGGAAATAACACACATGCAATGACTCTAGTGGTTGATCCATGTGTGGTTTGTGAAAAGAACACACATGCAATGACTCTAGTGTTGATTTTAGTATAAGAACACACATGCAATGACTCTAGTGGTTGATCCATGTGTGGTTTGTGGAAAGAACACACATGCAATGAGTGTGGTTGATCCATGTGTGGTTTGTGGAAAGAACACACATGCAATGACCACTGGTGGATCCATGTGTGGTTTGTGGAAAAGAACACACATGCAATGACTCTAGTACTGGTTTGTGGTTTTATTATAAGAACACCCATGCAATGACTCTAGTGGTTGATCCATGTGTGGTTTGTGGAAATAACACACATGCAATGACTCTAGTGGTTGATCCATGTGTGTTTTGTGGAAAGAACACACATGCAATGACCACTGGTGGATCCATGTGTGGTTTGTGGAAACGAACACACATTCAATGACTCTAGTGGGTGATCCATGTTTGTTTGTGGAAATAACACACATGCAATGTCTCTAGTGGGTTATCCATGTGTGGTTTGTGAAAAGAACACACATGCAATGACCACTGGTGGATCCATGTGTGGTTTGTGGAAAAGAACACACATGCAATGACTCTAGTGGTTCATCCATGTTTGTTTGTGGAAATAACACACATGCAATGACTCTAGTGGTTGATCCATGTGTGGTTTGTGAAAAGAACACACATGCAATGACTCTAGTGTTGATTTTAGTATAAGAACACACATGCAATGACTCTAGTGGTTGATCCATGTGTAGTTTGTGGAAAGAACACACATGCAATGACTGTGGTTGATCCATGTGTGGTTTGTGGAAAGAATACACATGCAATGACCACTGGTGGATCCATGTGTGGTTTGTGGAAAAAAGAACACACATGCAATGACTCTAGTGCTGGTTTGTGGTGTTAGTATAAGAACAAACATGCAATGACTCTAGTGGTTGATCCATGTGTGGTTTGTGAAAAGAACACACATGCAATGACTCTAGTGTTGATTTTAGTATAAGAACACACATGCAATGACTCTAGTGGTTGATCCATGTGTAGTTTGTGGAAAGAACACACATGCAATGACTGTGGTTGATCCATGTGTGGTTTGTGGAAAGAACACACATGCAATGACCACTGGTGGATCCATGTGTGGTTTGTGGAAAAAAGAACACACATGCAATGACTCTAGTGCTGATTTGTGGTTTTAGTATAAGAACGAACATGCAATGACTCTAGTGGTTGATCCATGTGTGGTTTGTGGAAAGAACACACATGCAATGAGTGTGGTTGATCCATGTGTGGTTTGTGGAAAGAACACACATGCAATGACCACTGGTGGATCCATGTGTGGTTTGTGGAAAAGAACACACATGCAATGACTCTAGTACTGGTTTGTGGTTTTATTATAAGAACACCCATGCAATGACTCTAGTGGTTGATCGATGTGTGGTTTGTGGAAATAACACACATGCAATGACTCTAGTGGTTGATCCATGTGTGGTTTATGGAAAGAACACACATGCAATGACCACTGGTGGATCCATGTTTGTTTTAGTGTAAGAACACACATGCAATGACTCTAGTACTAGTTTGTGGCTTTAGTATAAGAACACACATGCAATGACTCTAGTGGTTGATCCATGTGTGGTTTGTGGAAATAACACACATGCAATGACCACTGGTGGATCCATGTGTGTTTTGTGGAAAGAACACACAAGCAATGACTCTAGTGGTTGATCCATGTTTGTTTGTGGAAATAACACACATGCAATGACTCTAGTGGTTGATCCATGTGTGGTTTGTCAAAAGAACACACCTGCAATGACTCTAGTGGTGGTTTTAGTATAAGAACACACATGTAATGACTCTAGTGGTTGATCCATGTGTGGTTTGTGGAAAGAACACACATGCAATGACCACTGGTGGATCCATGTGTGGTTTGTGGAAAAAAGAACACACATGCAATGACTCTAGTGCTGGTTTGTGGTGTTAGTATAAGAACAAACATGCAATGACTCTAGTGGTTGATCCATGTGTGGTCTGTGAAAAGAACACACATGCAATGACTCTAGTGTTGATTTTAGTATAAGAACACACATGCAATGACTCTAGTGGTTGATCCATGTGTAGTTTGTGGAAAGAACACACATGCAATGACTGTGGTTGATCCATGTGTGGTTTTTGGAAAGAACACACATTCAATGACCACTGGTGTATCCATGTGTGGTTTGTGGAAAAAAGAACACACATGCAATGACTCTAGTGCTGGTTTGTGGTTTTAGTATAAGAACAAACATGCAATCACTCTAGTGGTTGATCCATGTGTGGTTTGTGGAAAGAACACACATGCAATGACCACTGGTGGATCCATGTGTGGTTTGTGGAAAAGAACACACATGCAATGACTCTAGTACTATTTTGTGGTTTTAGTATAAGAACACACATGCAATGACTCTACTCGTCGATCCATGTGTGGTTTGTGGAAATAAAACACATACAATGACTCTAGTGGTCGATCCATGTGTGGTTTGTGGAAAGAACACACATGCAATGACTCTAGTGGTTGATCCATGTGTGTTTTGTGGAAAGAACACACATGCAATGACCACTGGTGGATCCATGTGTGGTTTGTGGAAACGAACACACATGCAATGACTCTAGTGGGTGATCCATGTTTTTTTGTGGAAATAACACACATGCAATGACTCTAGTGTTTGATCCATGTGTGGTTTGTGGAAAGAACACACATGCAATGACCACTGGTGGATCCATGTGTGGTTTGTGGAAAAGAACACACATGCAATGACTCTAGTACTGGTTTGTGGTTTTATTATAAGAACACCCATGCAATGACTCTAGTGGTTGATCCATGTGTGGTTTGTGGAAATAACACACATGCAATGACTCTAGTGGTTGATCCATGTGTGGTTTGTGGAAAGAACACACATGCAATGACCACTGGTGGATCCATGTGTGGTTTGTGGAAACGAACACACATGCAATGACTCTAGTGGGTGATCCATGTTTGTTTGTGGAAATAACACACATGCAATGACTCTAGTGATTGATCCATGTGTGGTTTGTGAAAAGAACACACATGCAATGACCACTAGTGGATCCATGTGTGGTTTGTGGAAAAGAACACACATGCAATGACTCTAGTGGTTCATCCATGTTTGTTTGTGGAAATAACACACATGCAATGACTCTAGTGGTTGATCCATGTGTGGTTTGTCAAAAGAACACACCTGCAATGACTCTAGTGGTGGTTTTAGTATAAGAACACACATGTAATGACTCTAGTGGTTGATCCATGTGTGGTTTGTGGAAAGAACACACATGCAATGACCACTGGTGGATCCATGTGTGGTTTGTGGAAAAAAGAACACACATGCAATGACTCTAGTGCTGGTTTGTGGTGTTAGTATAAGAACAAACATGCAATGACTCTAGTGGTTGATCCATGTGTGGTTTGTGAAAAGAACACACATGCAATGACTCTAGTGTTGATTTTAGTATAAGAACACATATGCAATGACTCTAGTGGTTGATCCATGTGTAGTTTGTGGAAAGAACACACATGCAATGACTGTTGTTGATCCATGTGTGGTTTGTGGAAAGAACACACATGCAATGACCACTGGTGTATCCATGTGTGGTTTGTGGAAAAAAGAACACACATGCAATGACTCTAGTGCTGGTTTGTGGTTTTAGTATAAGAACAAACATGCAATCACTCTAGTGGTTGATCCATGTGTGGTTTGTGGAAAGAACACACATGCAATGAGTGTGGTTGATCCATGTGTGGTTTGTGGAAAGAACACACATGCAATGACCACTGGTGGATCCATGTGTGGTTTGTGGAAAAGAACACACATGCAATGACTCTAGTACTATTTTGTGGTTTTAGTATAAGAACACACATGCAATGACTCTACTCGTTGATCCATGTGTGGTTTGTGGAAATAAAACACATACAATGACTCTAGTGGTCGATCCATGTGTGGTTTGTGGAAAGAACACACATGCAATGACTCTAGTGGTTGATCCATGTGTGTTTTGTGGAAAGAACACACATGCAATGACCACTGGTGGATCCATGTGTGGTTTGTGGAAACGAACACACATGCAATGACTCTAGTGGGTGATCCATGTTTGTTTGTGGAAATAACACACATGCAATGACTCTAGTGGTTGATCCATGTGTGGTTTGTGAAAAGAACACACATGCAATGACCACTGGTGGATCCATGTGTGGTTTGTGGAAAAGAACACACATGCAATGACTCTAGTGGTTCATCCATGTTTGTTTGTGGAAATAACACACATGCAATGACTCTAGTGGTTGATCCATGTGTGGTTTGTGAAAAGAACACACATGCAATGACTCTAGTGTTGATTTTAGTATAAGAACACACATGCAATGACTCTAGTGGTTGATCCATGTGTAGTTTGTGGAAAGAACACACATGCAATGACTATGGTTGATCCATGTGTGGTTTGTGGAAAGAACACACATGCAATGACCACTGGTGGATCCATGTGTGGTTTGTGGAAAAAAGAACACACATGCAATGACTCTAGTGTTGGTTTGTGGTGTTAGTATAAGAAAAACATGCAATGACTCTAGTGGTTGATCCATGTGTGGTTTGTGAAAAGAACACACATGCAATGACTCTAGTGTTGATTTTAGTATAAGAACACACATGCAATGACTCTAGTGGTTGATCCATGTGTAGTTTGTGGAAAGAACACACATGCAATGACTGTAGTTGATCCATGTGTGGTTTGTGGAAAGAACACACATGCAATGACCACTGGTGTATCCATGTGTGGTTTGTGGAAAAAAGAACACACATGCAATGACTCTAGTGCTGGTTTGTGGTTTTAGTATAAGAACAAACATGCAATGACTCTAGTGGTTGATCCATGTGTGGTTTGTGGAAAGAACACACATGCAATGAGTGTGTTTGATCCATGTGTGGTTTGTGGAAAGAACACACATGCAATGACCACTGGTGGATCCATGTGTGGTTTGTGGAAAAGAACACACATGCAATGACTGTAGTACTGGTTTGTGGTTTTATTATAAGAACACCCATGCAATGACTCTAGTGGTTGATCCATGTGTGGTTTGTGGAAATAACACACATGCAATGACTCTAGTGGTTGATCCATGTGTGGTTTGTGGAAAGAACACACATGCAATGACCACTGGTGGATCCATGTTTGTTTTAGTGTAAGAACACACATGCAATGACTCTAGTACTAGTTTGTGGTTTTAGTATACGAACACACATGCAATGACTCTAGTGGTTGATCCATGTGTGGTTTGTGGAAATAACACACAGGCAATGACCACTAGTGGATCCAAGTGTGGTTTGTGGAAAGAACACACATGCAATGACCACTGGTGGATCCATGTGTGGTTTGTGGAAAAGCACACACATGCAATGACTCTAGTACTGGTTTGTGGTTTTAGTATAAGAACACACATGCAATGACTCTAGTGGTTAATCCGTGTGTTGTTTGCGGAAATAACAGACATGCAATGACTCTAGTGGTTGATCCATGTGTGGTTTGTGGAAAGAACACACATGCAATGACCACTGGTGGATCCATGTGTGGTTTGTGGAAAAGAACACACATGCAATGACTCTAGTGGTTGATCCATGTTTGTTTGTGGAAATAACACACATGCAATGACTCTAGTGGTTGATCCATGTGTGGTTTGTGAAAAGAACACACCTGCAATGACTCTAGTGGTGGTTTTAGTATAAGAACACACATGTAATGAATCTAGTGGTTGATCCATGTGTGGTTTGTGGAAATAACACACATGCAATGACTCTAGTGGTTGATCCATGTGTGGTTTGTGGAAAGAACACACATGCAATGACCACTGGTGGATCCATGTGTGGTTTGTGGAAACGAACACACATGCAATGACTCTAGTGGGTGATCCATGTTTGTTTGTGGAAATAACACACATGCAATGACTCTAGTGGTTGATCCATGTGTGGTTTGTGAAAAGAACACACATGCAATGACCACTGGTGGATCCATGTGTGGTTTGTGGAAAAGAACACACATGCAATGACTCTAGTGGTTCATCCATGTTTGTTTGTGGAAATAACACACATGCAATGACTCTAGTGGTTGATCCATGTGTGGTTTGTCAAAAGAACACACCTGCAATGACTCTAGTGGTGGTTTAGTATAAGGACACACATGTAATGACTCTAGTGGTTGATCCATGTGTGGTTTGTGGAAAGAACACACATGCAATGACCACTGGTGGATCCATGTGTGGTTTGTGGAAAAAAGAACACACATGCAATGACTCTAGTGCTGGTTTGTGGTGTTAGTATAAGAACAAACATGCAATGACTCTAGTGGTTGATCCATGTGTGGTTTGTGAAAAGAACACACATGCAATGACTCTAGTGTTGATTTTAGTATAAGAACACACATGCAATGACTCTAGTGGTTGATCCATGTGTAGTTTGTGGAAAGAACACACATGCATTGACTGTGGTTGATCCATGTGTGGTTTGTGAAAAGAACACACATGCAATGACCACTGGTGTATCCATGTGTGGTTTGTGGAAAAAAGAACACACATGCAATGACTCTAGTGCTGGTTTGTGGTTTTAGTATAAGAACAAACATGCAATGACTCTAGTGGTTGATCCATGTGTGGTTTGTGGAAAGAACACACATGCAATGAGTGTGGTTGATCCATGTGTGGTTTGTGGAAAGAACACACATGCAATGACCACTGGTGGATCCATGTGTGGTTTGTGGAAAAGAACACACATGCAATGACTCTAGTACTATTTTGTGGTTTTAGTATAAGAACACACATGCAATGACTCTACTCGTTGATCCATGTGTGGTTTGTGGAAATAAAACACATACAATGACTCTAGTGGTCGATCCATGTGTGGTTTGTGGAAAGAACACACATGCAATGACTCTAGTGGTTGATCCATGTGTGTTTTGTGGAAAGAACACACATGCAATGACCACTGGTGGATCCATGTGTGGTTTGTGGAAACGAACACACATGCAATGACTCTAGTGGGTGATCCATGTTTGTTTGTGGAAATAACACACATGCAATGACTCTAGTGGTTGATCCTTGTGTGGTTTGTGAAAAGAACACACATGCAATGACCACTGGTGGATCCATGTGTGGTTTGTGGAAAAGAACACACATGCAATGACTCTAGTGGTTCATCCATGTTTGTTTGTGGAAATAACACACATGCAATGACTCTAGTGGTTGATCCATGTGTGGTTTGTGAAAAGAACACACATGCAATGACTCTAGTGTTGATTTTAGTATAAGAACACACATGCAATGACTCTAGTGGTTGATCCATGTGTAGTTTGTGGAAAGAACACACATGCAATGACTGTGGTTGATCCATGTGTGGTTTGTGGAAAGAACACACATGCAATGACCACTGGTGGATCCATGTGTGGTTTGTGGAAAAAAGAACACACATGCAATGACTCTAGTGCTGGTTTGTGGTGTTAGTATAAGAACAAACATGCAATGACTCTAGTGGTTGATCCATGTGTGGTTTGTGAAAAGAACACACATGCAATGACTCTAGTGTTGATTTTAGTATAAGAACACACATGCAATGACTCTAGTGGTTGATCCATGTGTAGTTTGTGGAAAGAACACACATGCAATGACTGTGGTTGATCCATGTGTGGTTTGTGGAAAGAACACACATGCAATGACCACTGGTGTATCCATGTGTGGTTTGTGGAAAAAAGAACACACATGTAATGAATCTAGTGCTGGTTTGTGGTTTTAGTATAAGAACAAACATGCAATGACTCTAGTGGTTGATCCATGTGTGGTTTGTGGAAAGAACACACATGCAATGAGTGTGGTTGATCCATGTGTGGTTTGTGGAAAGAACACACATGCAATGACCACTGGTGGATCCATGTGTGGTTTGTGGAAAAGAACACACATGCAATGACACTAGTACTATTTTGTGGTTTTAGTATAAGAACACCCATGCAATGACTCTAGTGGTTGATCCATGTGTGGTTTGTGGAAATAACACACATGCAATGACTCTAGTGGTTGATCCATGTGTGGTTTGTGGAAAGAACACACATGCAATGACCACTGGTGGATCCATGTTTGTTTTAGTGTAAGAACACACATGCAATGACTCTAGTACTAGTTTGTGGTTTTAGTATAAGAACACACATGCAATGACTCTAGTGGTTGATCCATGTGTGGTTTGTGGAAATAACACACAGGCAATGACCACTAGTGGATCCAAGTGTGGTTTGTGGAAAGAACACACATGCAATGACCACTGGTGGATCCATGTGTGGTTTGTGGAAAAGCACACACATGCAATGACTCTAGTACTGGTTTGTGGTTTTAGTATAAGAAAACACATGCAATGACTCTAGTGGTTAATCCGTGTGTTGTTTGCGGAAATAACAGACATGCAATGACTCTAGTGGTTGATCCATGTGTGGTTTGTGGAAAGAACACACATGCAATGACCACTGGTGGATCCATGTGTGGTTTGTGGAAAAGAACACACATGCAATGACTCTAGTGGTTGATCCATGTTTGTTTGTGGAAATAACACACATGCAATGACTCTAGTGGTTGATCCATGTGAGGTTTGTGAAAAGAACACACCTGCAATGACTCTAGTGGTGGTTTTAGTATAAGAACACACATGTAATGACTCTAGTGGTTGATCCATGTGTGGTTTGTGGAAATAACACATATGCAATGACTCTAGTTGTTAATCCATGTGTGGTTTGTAGAAATAACACACATGCAATGACTCTAGTGGTTGATCCATGTGTGGTTTGTGGAAAGAACACACATGCAATGACCACTGGTGGATCCATGTGTGGTTTGTGGAAAAGAACACACATGCAATGACTCTAGTGGTTGATCCATGTTTGTTTGTGGAAATAACACACATGCAATGACTCTAGTGGTTGATCCATGTGAGGTTTGTGAAAAGAACACACCTGCAATGACTCTAGTGGTGGTTTTAGTATAAGAACACACATGTAATGACTCTAGTGGTTGATCCATGTGTGGTTTGTGGAAATAACACATATGCAATGACTCTAGTTATTAATCCATGTGTGGTTTGTAGAAATAACACACATGCAATGACTCTAGTGGTTGATCCATGTGTGGTTTGTGGAAAGAACACACATGCAATGACCACTGGTGGATCCATGTGTGGTTTGTGGAAAAGAACACACATGCAATGACTCTAGTGGTTGATCCATGTTTGTTTGTGGAAATAACACACATGCAATGACTCTAGTGGTTAATCCATGTGTGGTTTGTGGAAAGAACACACATACAATGACTCTGGTTAATCCATATGTGGTCTGTGGAAAGAACACACATGCAATGACCACTGGTGGATCCATGTGTGGTATGTGGAAAAGAACACACATGCAATGAGTCTAGTGCTGGATTGTGGTTTTAGTATAAGAACAAACATGCAATGACTCTAGTGGTTGATCCATGTGTGGTTTGTGGAAAGAACACACATGCAATGACTATGGTTGATCCATGTGTGGTTTGTGGAAAGAACACACATGCAATGACCACTGGTGGATCTATGTGTGGTTTGTGGAAAAGAACACACATCCAATGACTCTAGTACTGGTTTGTGGTTTTAGTATAAGAACACACATGCAATGACTCTAGTGGTTTATCCAAGTTTGGTTTGTGGAAATAACACACATGCAATGAGTCTAGTGGTTGATCCATGTGTGGTTTGTGGAAAGAACACACATGCAATGACCACTGGTGGATCCATGTTGGTTTTAGTGTAAGAACACACATGCAATGACTCTAGTACTGGTTTGTGGTTTTAGTATAATAACACACATGCAATGACTCTAGTGGTTGATCCATGTGTGGTTTGTGGAAATAACACACATGCAATGACCACTGGTGGATCCATGTGTGGTTTGTGGAAAGAACACACATGCAATGACTCTAGTGGTTGATCCATGTGTGGTTTGTGGAAAGAACACAAATGCAATGACCACTAGTGGATCCATGTGTGGTTTGTGTAAAAGAACACACATGCAATGACTCTAGTACTGGTTTGTGGTTTTAGTCTTAGAACACACATGCAATGACTCTACTGGTTGATCCATGTGTGGTTTGTGGAAATAAAACACATACAATGACTCTAGTGGTCGATCCATGTGTGGTTTGTGGAAAGAACACACATGCAATGACCACTGGTGGATCCATGTGTGGTTTGTGGAAAGAACACACGTGCAATGACTCTAGTGGTTGATCCATGTGTGGTTTGTGGAAAGAACACACATGCAATGACCACTGGTGGATCCATGTGTGGTTTGTGGAAACGAACACACATGCAATGACTCTAGTGGATGATCCATGTTTGTTTGTGGAAATAACACACATGCAATGACTCTCGTGGTTGATCCATGTGTGGTTTGTGATAAGAACACACATGCAATGACCACTGGTGGATCCATGTGTGGTTTGTGGAAAAGAACACACATGCAATGACTCTAGTGGTTCATCCATGTTTGTTTGTGGAAATAACACACATGCAATGACTCTAGTGGTTGATCCATGTGTGGTTTGTGAAAAGAACACACATGCAATGACTCTAGTGTTGATTTTAGTATAAGAACACACATGCAATGACTCTAGTGGTTGATCCATGTGTGGTTTGTGGAAAGAACACACATGCAATGAGTGTGGTTGATCCATGTGTGGTTTGTGGAAAGAACACACATGCAATGACCACTGGTGGATCCATGTGTGGTTTGTGGAAAAGAACACACATGCAATGACTCTAGTACTGGTTTGTGGTTTTATTATAAGAACACCCATGCAATGACTCTAGTGGTTGATCCATGTGTGGTTTGTGGAAATAACACACATGCAATGACTCTAGTGGTTGATCCATGTGTGTTTTGTGGAAAGAACACACATGCAATGACCACTGGTGGATCCATGTGTGGTTTGTGGAAAGAACACACATGCAATGACCACTGGTGGATCCATGTGTGGTTTGTGGAAAAAAGAACACACATGCAATGACTCTAGTGCTGGTTTGTGGTGTTAGTATAAGAACAAACATGCAATGACTCTAGTGGTTGATCCATGTGTGGTTTGTGAAAAGAACACACATGCAATGACTCTAGTGTTGATTTTAGTATAAGAACACACATGCAATGACTCTAGTGGTTGATCCATGTGTAGTTTGTGGAAAGAACACACATGCAATGACTGTGGTTGATCCATGTGTGGTTTGTGGAAAGAACACACATGCAATGACCACTGGTGGATCCATGTGTGGTTTGTGGAAAAAAGAACACACATGCAATGACTCTAGTGCTGATTTGTGGTTTTAGTATAAGAACGAACATGCAATGATTCTAGTGGTTGATCCATGTGTGGTTTGTGGAAAGAACACACATGCAATGAGTGTGGTTGATCCATGTGTGGTTTGTGGAAAGAACACACATGCAATGACCACTGGTGGATCCATGTGTGGTTTGTGGAAAAGAACACACATGCAATGACTCTAGTACTGGTTTGTGGTTTTATTATAAGAACACCCATGCAATGACTCTAGTGGTTGATCCATGTGTGGTTTGTGGAAATAACACACATGCAATGACTCTAGTGGTTGATCCATGTGTGGTTTGTGGAAAGAACACACATGCAATGACCACTGGTGGATCCATGTTTGTTTTAGTGTAAGAACACACATGCAATGACTCTAGTACTAGTTTGTGGCTTTAGTATAAGAACACACATGCAATGACTCTAGTGGTTGATCCATGTGTGGTTTGTGGAAATAACACACATGCAATGACCACTAATGGATCCAAGTGTGGTTTGTGGAAAGAACACACATGCAATGACCACTGGTGGATCCATGTGTGGTTTGTTGAAAAGCACACACATGCAATGACTCTAGTACTGGTTTGTGGTTTTAGTATAAGAACACACATGCAATGACTCTAGTGGTTCATCCATGTTTGTTTGTGGAAATAACACACATGCAATGACTCTAGTGGTTGATCCATGTGTGGTTTGTGAAAAGAACACACATGCAATGACTCTAGTGTTGATTTTAGTATAAGAACACACATGCAATGACTCTAGTGTTTGATCCATGTGTAGTTTGTGGAAAGAACACACATGCAATGACTGTGGTTGATCCATGTGTGGTTTGTGGAAAGAACACACATGCAATGACCACTGGTGGATCCATGTGTGGTTTGTGGAAAAAAGAACACACATGCAATGACTCTAGTGCTGGTTTGTGGTGTTAGTATAAGAACAAACATGCAATGACTCTAGTGGTTGATCCATGTGTGGTTTGTGAAAAGAACACACATGCAATGACTCTAGTGTTGATTTTAGTATAAGAACACACATGCAATGACTCTAGTGGTTGATCCATGTGTAGTTTGTGGAAAGAACACACATGCAATGACTGTGGTTGATCCATGTGTGGTTTGTGGAAAGAACACACATGCAATGACCACTGGTGTATCCATGTGTGGTTTGTGGAAAAAAGAACACACATGTAATGAATCTAGTGCTGGTTTGTGGTTTTAGTATAAGAACAAACATGCAATGACTCTAGTGGTTGATCCATGTGTGGTTTGTGGAAAGAACACACATGCAATGAGTGTGGTTGATCCATGTGTGGTTTGTGGAAAGAACACACATGCAATGACCACTGGTGGATCCATGTGTGGTTTGTGGAAAAGAACACACATGCAATGACACTAGTACTATTTTGTGGTTTTAGTATAAGAACACCCATGCAATGACTCTAGTGGTTGATCCATGTGTGGTTTGTGGAAATAACACACATGCAATGACTCTAGTGGTTGATCCATGTGTGGTTTGTGGAAAGAACACACATGCAATGACCACTGGTGGATCCATGTTTGTTTTAGTGTAAGAACACACATGCAATGACTCTAGTACTAGTTTGTGGTTTTAGTATAAGAACACACATGCAATGACTCTAGTGGTTGATCCATGTGTGGTTTGTGGAAATAACACACAGGCAATGACCACTAGTGGATCCAAGTGTGGTTTGTGGAAAGAACACACATGCAATGACCACTGGTGGATCCATGTGTGGTTTGTGGAAAAGCACACACATGCAATGACTCTAGTACTGGTTTGTGGTTTTAGTATAAGAAAACACATGCAATGACTCTAGTGGTTAATCCGTGTGTTGTTTGCGGAAATAACAGACATGCAATGACTCTAGTGGTTGATCCATGTGTGGTTTGTGGAAAGAACACACATGCAATGACCACTGGTGGATCCATGTGTGGTTTGTGGAAAAGAACACACATGCAATGACTCTAGTGGTTGATCCATGTTTGTTTGTGGAAATAACACACATGCAATGACTCTAGTGGTTGATCCATGTGAGGTTTGTGAAAAGAACACACCTGCAATGACTCTAGTGGTGGTTTTAGTATAAGAACACACATGTAATGACTCTAGTGGTTGATCCATGTGTGGTTTGTGGAAATAACACATATGCAATGACTCTAGTTGTTAATCCATGTGTGGTTTGTAGAAATAACACACATGCAATGACTCTAGTGGTTGATCCATGTGTGGTTTGTGGAAAGAACACACATGCAATGACCACTGGTGGATCCATGTGTGGTTTGTGGAAAAGAACACACATGCAATGACTCTAGTGGTTGATCCATGTTTGTTTGTGGAAATAACACACATGCAATGACTCTAGTGGTTGATCCATGTGAGGTTTGTGAAAAGAACACACCTGCAATGACTCTAGTGGTGGTTTTAGTATAAGAACACACATGTAATGACTCTAGTGGTTGATCCATGTGTGGTTTGTGGAAATAACACATATGCAATGACTCTAGTTATTAATCCATGTGTGGTTTGTAGAAATAACACACATGCAATGACTCTAGTGGTTGATCCATGTGTGGTTTGTGGAAAGAACACACATGCAATGACCACTGGTGGATCCATGTGTGGTTTGTGGAAAAGAACACACATGCAATGACTCTAGTGGTTGATCCATGTTTGTTTGTGGAAATAACACACATGCAATGACTCTAGTGGTTAATCCATGTGTGGTTTGTGGAAAGAACACACATACAATGACTCTGGTTAATCCATATGTGGTCTGTGGAAAGAACACACATGCAATGACCACTGGTGGATCCATGTGTGGTATGTGGAAAAGAACACACATGCAATGAGTCTAGTGCTGGATTGTGGTTTTAGTATAAGAACAAACATGCAATGACTCTAGTGGTTGATCCATGTGTGGTTTGTGGAAAGAACACACATGCAATGACTATGGTTGATCCATGTGTGGTTTGTGGAAAGAACACACATGCAATGACCACTGGTGGATCTATGTGTGGTTTGTGGAAAAGAACACACATCCAATGACTCTAGTACTGGTTTGTGGTTTTAGTATAAGAACACACATGCAATGACTCTAGTGGTTTATCCAAGTTTGGTTTGTGGAAATAACACACATGCAATGAGTCTAGTGGTTGATCCATGTGTGGTTTGTGGAAAGAACACACATGCAATGACCACTGGTGGATCCATGTTGGTTTTAGTGTAAGAACACACATGCAATGACTCTAGTACTGGTTTGTGGTTTTAGTATAATAACACACATGCAATGACTCTAGTGGTTGATCCATGTGTGGTTTGTGGAAATAACACACATGCAATGACCACTGGTGGATCCATGTGTGGTTTGTGGAAAGAACACACATGCAATGACTCTAGTGGTTGATCCATGTGTGGTTTGTGGAAAGAACACAAATGCAATGACCACTAGTGGATCCATGTGTGGTTTGTGTAAAAGAACACACATGCAATGACTCTAGTACTGGTTTGTGGTTTTAGTCTTAGAACACACATGCAATGACTCTACTGGTTGATCCATGTGTGGTTTGTGGAAATAAAACACATACAATGACTCTAGTGGTCGATCCATGTGTGGTTTGTGGAAAGAACACACATGCAATGACCACTGGTGGATCCATGTGTGGTTTGTGGAAAGAACACACGTGCAATGACTCTAGTGGTTGATCCATGTGTGGTTTGTGGAAAGAACACACATGCAATGACCACTGGTGGATCCATGTGTGGTTTGTGGAAACGAACACACATGCAATGACTCTAGTGGATGATCCATGTTTGTTTGTGGAAATAACACACATGCAATGACTCTAGTGGTTGATCCATGTGTGGTTTGTGATAAGAACACACATGCAATGACCACTGGTGGATCCATGTGTGGTTTGTGGAAAAGAACACACATGCAATGACTCTAGTGGTTCATCCATGTTTGTTTGTGGAAATAACACACATGCAATGACTCTAGTGGTTGATCCATGTGTGGTTTGTGAAAAGAACACACATGCAATGACTCTAGTGTTGATTTTAGTATAAGAACACACATGCAATGACTCTAGTGGTTGATCCATGTGTGGTTTGTGGAAAGAACACACATGCAATGAGTGTGGTTGATCCATGTGTGGTTTGTGGAAAGAACACACATGCAATGACCACTGGTGGATCCATGTGTGGTTTGTGGAAAAGAACACACATGCAATGACTCTAGTACTGGTTTGTGGTTTTATTATAAGAACACCCATGCAATGACTCTAGTGGTTGATCCATGTGTGGTTTGTGGAAATAACACACATGCAATGACTCTAGTGGTTGATCCATGTGTGTTTTGTGGAAAGAACACACATGCAATGACCACTGGTGGATCCATGTGTGGTTTGTGGAAAGAACACACATGCAATGACCACTGGTGGATCCATGTGTGGTTTGTGGAAAAAAGAACACACATGCAATGACTCTAGTGCTGGTTTGTGGTGTTAGTATAAGAACAAACATGCAATGACTCTAGTGGTTGATCCATGTGTGGTTTGTGAAAAGAACACACATGCAATGACTCTAGTGTTGATTTTAGTATAAGAACACACATGCAATGACTCTAGTGGTTGATCCATGTGTAGTTTGTGGAAAGAACACACATGCAATGACTGTGGTTGATCCATGTGTGGTTTGTGGAAAGAACACACATGCAATGACCACTGGTGGATCCATGTGTGGTTTGTGGAAAAAAGAACACACATGCAATGACTCTAGTGCTGATTTGTGGTTTTAGTATAAGAACGAACATGCAATGATTCTAGTGGTTGATCCATGTGTGGTTTGTGGAAAGAACACACATGCAATGAGTGTGGTTGATCCATGTGTGGTTTGTGGAAAGAACACACATGCAATGACCACTGGTGGATCCATGTGTGGTTTGTGGAAAAGAACACACATGCAATGACTCTAGTACTGGTTTGTGGTTTTATTATAAGAACACCCATGCAATGACTCTAGTGGTTGATCCATGTGTGGTTTGTGGAAATAACACACATGCAATGACTCTAGTGGTTGATCCATGTGTGGTTTGTGGAAAGAACACACATGCAATGACCACTGGTGGATCCATGTTTGTTTTAGTGTAAGAACACACATGCAATGACTCTAGTACTAGTTTGTGGCTTTAGTATAAGAACACACATGCAATGACTCTAGTGGTTGATCCATGTGTGGTTTGTGGAAATAACACACATGCAATGACCACTAATGGATCCAAGTGTGGTTTGTGGAAAGAACACACATGCAATGACCACTGGTGGATCCATGTGTGGTTTGTTGAAAAGCACACACATGCAATGACTCTAGTACTGGTTTGTGGTTTTAGTATAAGAACACACATGCAATGACTCTAGTGGTTCATCCATGTTTGTTTGTGGAAATAACACACATGCAATGACTCTAGTGGTTGATCCATGTGTGGTTTGTGAAAAGAACACACATGCAATGACTCTAGTGTTGATTTTAGTATAAGAACACACATGCAATGACTCTAGTGTTTGATCCATGTGTAGTTTGTGGAAAGAACACACATGCAATGACTGTGGTTGATCCATGTGTGGTTTGTGGAAAGAACACACATGCAATGACCACTAGTGGATCCATGTGTGGTTTGTGGTAAAGAACACACATGCAATGACTCTGGTTGATCCATGTGTGGTTTGTGGAAAGAACACACATGCAATGACCACTGGTGGATCCATGTGTGGTTTGTGGAAAAAAGAACACACATGCAATGACTCTAGTGCTGGTTTGTGGTGTTAGTATAAGAACAAACATGCAATGACTCTAGTGGTTGATCCATGTGTGGTTTGTGGAAAGAACACACATGCAATGAGTGTGGTTGATCCATGTGTGGTTTGTGGAAAGAACACACATGCAATGACCACTGGTGGATCCATGTGTGGTTTGTGGAAAAGAACACACATGCAATGACTCTAGTACTGGTTTGTGGTTTTATTATAAGAACACCCATGCAATGACTCTAGTGGTTGATCCATGTGTGGTTTGTGGAAATAACACACATGCAATGACTCTAGTGGTTGATCCATGTGTGGTTTGTGGAAAGAACACACATGCAATGACCACTGGTGGATCCATGTGTGGTTTGTGGAAACGAACACACATGCAATGACTCTAGTGGGTGATCCATGTTTGTTTGTGGAAATAACACACATGCAATGACACTAGTGGTTGATCCATGTGTGGTTTGTGAAAAGAACACACATGCAATGACCACTGGTGGATCCATGTGTGGTTTGTGGAAAAGAACACACATGCAATGACTCTAGTGGTTCATCCATGTTTGTTTGTGGAAATAACACACATGCAATGACTCTAGTGGTTGATCCATGTGTGGTTTGTGAAAAGAACACACATGCAATGACTCTAGTGTTGATTTTAGTATAAGAACACACATGCAATGACTCTAGTGGTTGATCCATGTGTAGTTTGTGGAAAGAACACACATGCAATGACTGTGGTTGATCCATGTGTGGTTTGTGGAAAGAACACACATGCAATGACCACTGGTGGATCCATGTGTGGTTTGTGGAAAAAAGAACACACATGCAATGGCTCTAGTGCTGGTATGTGGTGTTAGTATAAGAACAAACATGCAATGACTCTAGTGCTTGATCCATGTGTGGTTTGTGAAAAGAACACACATGCAATGACTCTAGTGTTGATTTTAGTATAAGAACACACATGCAATGACTCTAGTGGTTCATCCATGTGTAGTTTGTGGAAAGAACACACATGCAATGACTGTGCTTGATCCATGTGTGGTTTGTGGAAAGAACACACATGCAATGACCACTGGTGGATCCATGTGTGGTTTGTGGAAAAAAGAACACGCATGCAATGACTCTAGTGCTGGTTTGTGGTTTTAGTATAACAACAAACATGCAATGACTCTAGTGGTTGATCCATGTGTGGTTTGTGGAAAGAACACACATGCAATGAGTGTGGTTGATCCATGTGTGGTTTGTGGAAAGAACACAAATTCAATGACCACTGGTGGATCCATATGTGGTTTGTGGAAAAGAACACACATGCAATGACTCTAGTGCTGGTTTGTGGTGTTAGTATAAGAACAAACATGCAATGACTCTAGTGGTTGATCCATGTGTGTTTTGTGGAAATAACACACATGCAATGACTCTAGTGGTTGATCCATGTGTGGTTTGTGAAAAGAACACACCTGCAATGACTCTAGTGGTGGTTTTAGTATAAGAACACACATGTAATGACTCTAGTGGTTGATCCATGTGTGGTTTGTGGAAATAACACATATGCAATGACTCTAGTTGTTAATCCATGTGTGGTTTGTAGAAATAACACACATGCAATGACTCTAGTGGTTGATCCATGTGTGGTTTGTGGAAAGAACACACATGCAATGACCACAGGTGGATCCATGTGTGGTTTGTGGAAAAGAACACACATGCAATGACTCTAGTGGTTGATCCATGTTTGTTTGTGGAAATAACACACATGCAATGACTCTAGTGGTTGATCCATGTGTGGTTTGTGGAAAGAACACACATACAATGACTCTGGTTAATCCATATGTGGTCTGTGGAAAGAACACACATGCAATGACCACTGGTGGATCCATGTGTGGTATGTGGAAAAGAACACACATGCAATGAGTCTAGTGCTGGATTGTGGTTTTAGTATAAGAACAAACATGCAATGACTCTAGTGGTTGATCCATGTGTGGTTTGTGGAAAGAACACACATGCAATGACTATGGTTGATCCATGTGTGGTTTGTGTAAAGAACACACATGCAATGACCACTGGTGGATCTATGTGTGGTTTGTGGAAAAGAACACACATCCAATGACTCTAGTACTGGTTTGTGGTTTTAGTATAAGAACACACATGCAATGACTCTAGTGGTTTATCCAAGTTTGGTTTGTGGAAATAACACACATGCAATGAGTCTAGTGGTTGATCCATGTGTGGTTTGTGGAAAGAACACACATGCAATGACCACTGGTGGATCCATGTTGGTTTTAGTGTAAGAACACACATGCAATGACTCTAGTACTGGTTTGTGGTTTTAGTATAAGAACACACATGCAATGACTCTAGTGGTTGATCCATGTGTGGTTTGTGGAAATAACACACATGCAATGACCACTGGTGGATCCATGTGTGGTTTGTGGAAAGAACACACATGCAATGACTCTAGTGGTTGATCCATGTGTGGTTTGTGGAAAGAACACAAATGCAATGACCACTAGTGGATCCATGTGTGGTTTGTGGAAAAGAACACACGTGCAATGACTCTAGTACTGGTTTGTGGTTTTAGTCTTAGAACACACATGCAATGACTCTACTGGTTGATCCATGTGTGGTTTGTGGAAATAAAACACATACAATGACTCTAGTGGTCGATCCAAGTGTGGTTTGTGGAAAGAACACACATGCAATGACCACTGGTGGATCCATGTGTGGTTTGTGGAAAGAACACACGTGCAATGACTCTAGTGGTTGATCCATGTGTGGTTTGTGGAAACAACACACATGCAATGACCACTGGTGGATCCATGTGTGGTTTGTGGAAACGAACACACATGCAATGACTCTAGTGGATGATCCATGTTTGTTTGTGGAAATAACACACATGCAATGACTCTAGTGGTTGATCCATGTGTGGTTTGTGAAAAGAACACACATGCAATGACCACTGGTGGATCCATGTGTGGTTTGTGGAAAAGAACACACATGCAATGACTCTAGTGGTTCATCCATGTTTGTTTGTGGAAATAACACACATGCAATGACTCTAGTGGTTGATCCATGTGTGGTTTGTGAAAAGAACACACATGCAATGACTCTAGTGTTGATTTTAGTATAAGAACACACATGCAATGACTCTAGTGGTTGATCCATGTGTGGTTTGTGGAAAGAACACACATGCAATGAGTGTGGTTGATCCATGTGTGGTTTGTGGAAAGAACACACATGCAATGACCACTGGTGGATCCATGTGTGGTTTGTGTAAAAGAACACACATGCAATGACTCTAGTACTGGTTTGTGGTTTTATTATAAGAACACCCATGCAATGACTCTAGTGGTTGATCCATGTGTGGTTTGTGGAAATAACACACATGCAATGACTCTAGTGGTTGATCCATGTGTGTTTTGTGGAAAGAACACACATGCAATGACCACTGGTGGATCCATGTGTGGTTTGTGGAAACGAACACACATGCAATGACTCTAGTGGGTGATCCATGTTTGTTTGTGGAAATAACACACATGCAATGTCTCTAGTGGGTTATCCATGTGTGGTTTGTGAAAAGAACACACATGCAATGACCACTGGTGGATCCATGTGTGGTTTGTGGAAAAGAACACACATGCAATGACTCTAGTGGTTCATCCATGTTTGTTTGTGGAAATAACACACATGCAATGACTCTAGTGGTTGATCCATGTGTGGTTTGTGAAAAGAACACACATGCAATGACTCTAGTGTTGATTTTAGTATAAGAACACACATGCAATGACTCTAGTGGTTGATCCATGTGTAGTTTGTGGAAAGAACACACATGCAATGACTGTGGTTGATCCATGTGTGGTTTGTGGAAAGAACACACATGCAATGACCACTGGTGGATCCATGTGTGGTTTGTGGAAAAAAGAACACACATGCAATGACTCTAGTGCTGGTTTGTGGTGTTAGTATAAGAACAAACATGCAATGACTCTAGTGGTTGATCCATGTGTGGTTTGTGAAAAGAACACACATGCAATGACTCTAGTGTTGATTTTAGTATAAGAACACACATGCAATGACTCTAGTGGATGATCCATGTTTGTTTGTGGAAATAACACACATGCAATGACTCTAGTGGTTGATCCATGTGTGGTTTGTGATAAGAACACACATGCAATGACCACTGGTGGATCCATGTGTGGTTTGTGGAAAAGAACACACATGCAATGACTCTAGTGGTTCATCCATGTTTGTTTGTGGAAATAACACACATGCAATGACTCTAGTGGTTGATCCATGTGTGGTTTGTGAAAAGAACACACATGCAATGACTCTAGTGTTGATTTTAGTATAAGAACACACATGCAATGACTCTAGTGGTTGATCCATGTGTGGTTTGTGGAAAGAACACACATGCAATGAGTGTGGTTGATCCATGTGTGGTTTGTGGAAAGAACACACATGCAATGACCACTGGTGGATCCATGTGTGGTTTGTGGAAAAGAACACACATGCAATGACTCTAGTACTGGTTTGTGGTTTTATTATAAGAACACCCATGCAATGACTCTAGTGGTTGATCCATGTGTGGTTTGTGGAAATAACACACATGCAATGACTCTAGTGGTTGATCCATGTGTGTTTTGTGGAAAGAACACACATGCAATGACCACTGGTGGATCCATGTGTGGTTTGTGGAAACGAACACACATGCAATGACTCTAGTGGGTGATCCATGTTTGTTTGTGGAAATAACACACATGCAATGTCTCTAATGGGTTATCCATGTGTGGTTTGTGAAAAGAACACACATGCAATGACCACTGGTGGATCCATGTGTGGTTTGTGGAAAAGAACACACATGCAATGACTCTAGTGGTTCATCCATGTTTGTTTGTGGAAATAACACACATGCAATGACTCTAGTGGTTGATCCATGTGTGGTTTGTGAAAAGAACACACATGCAATGACTCTAGTGTTGATTTTAGTATAAGAACACACATGCAATGACTCTAGTGGTTGATCCATGTGTAGTTTGTGGAAAGAACACACATGCAATGACTGTGCTTGATCCATGTGTGGTTTGTGGAAAGAACACATATGCAATGACCACTGGTGGATCCATGTGTGGTTTGTGGAAAAAAGAACACACATGCAATGACTCTAGTGCTGGTTTGTGGTGTTAGTATAAGAACAAACATGCAATGACTCTAGTGGTTGATCCATGTGTGGTTTGTGAAAAGAACACACATGCAATGACTCTAGTGTTGATTTTAGTATAAGAACACACATGCAATGACTCTAGTGGTTGATCCATGTGTAGTTTGTGGAAAGAACACACATGCAATGACTGTGGTTGATCCATGTGTGGTTTGTGGAAAGAACACACATGCAATGACCACTGGTGGATCCATGTGTGGTTTGTGGAAAAAAGAACACACATGCAATGACTCTAGTGCTGATTTGTGGTTTTAGTATAAGAACGAACATGCAATGACTCTAGTGGTTGATCCATGTGTGGTTTGTGGAAAGAACACACATGCAATGAGTGTGGTTGATCCATGTGTGGTTTGTGGAAAGAACACACATGCAATGACCACTGGTGGATCCATGTGTGGTTTGTGGAAAAGAACACACATGCAATGACTCTAGTACTGGTTTGTGGTTTTATTATAAGAACACCCATGCAATGACTCTAGTGGTTGATCCATGTGTGGTTTGTGGAAATAACACACATGCAATGACTCTAGTGGTTGATCCATGTGTGGTTTGTGGAAAGAACACACATGCAATGACCACTGGTGGATCCATGTTTGTTTTAGTGTAAGAACACACATGCAATGACTCTAGTACTAGTTTGTGGCTTTAGTATAAGAACACACATGCAATGACTCTAGTGGTTGATCCATGTGTGGTTTGTGGAAATAACACACATGCAATGACCACTAGTGTATCCAAGTGTGGTTTGTGGAAAGAACACACATGCAATGACCACTGGTGGATCCATGTGTGGTTTGTGGAAAAGCACACACATGCAATGACTCTAGTACTGGTTTGTGGTTTTAGTATAAGAACACACATGCAATGACTCTAGTGGTTCATCCATGTTTGTTTGTGGAAATAACACACATGCAATGACTCTAGTGGTTGATCCATGTGTGGTTTGTGAAAAGAACACACATGCAATGACTCTAGTGTTTGATCCATGTGTAGTTTGTGGAAAGAACACACATGCAATGACTGTGGTTGATCCATGTGTGGTTTGTGGAAAGAACACACATGCAATGACCACTGGTGGATCCATGTGTGGTTTGTGGAAAAAAGAACACACATGCAATGACTCTAGTGCTGGTTTGTGGTGTTAGTATAAGAACAAACATGCAATGACTCTAGTGGTTGATCCATGTGTGGTTTGTGGAAAGAACACACATGCAATGAGTGTGGTTGATCCATGTGTGGTTTGTGGAAAGAACACACATGCAATGACCACTGGTGGATCCATGTGTGGTTTGTGGAAAAGAACACACATGCAATGACTCTAGTACTGGTTTGTGGTTTTATTATAAGAACACCCATGCAATGACTCTAGTGGTTGATCCATGTGTGGTTTGTGGAAATAACACACATGCGATGACTCTAGTGGTTGATCCATGTGTGGTTTGTGGAAAGAACACACATGCAATGACCACTGGTGGATCCATGTGTGGTTTGTGGAAACGAACACACATGCAATGACTCTAGTGGGTGATCCATGTTTGTTTGTGGAAATAACACACATGCAATGACTCTAGTGGTTGATCCATGTGTGGTTTGTGAAAAGAACACACATGCAATGACCACTGGTGGATCCATGTGTGGTTTGTGGAAAAGAACACACATGCAATGACTCTAGTGGTTCATCCATGTTTGTTTGTGGAAATAACACACATGCAATGACTCTAGTGGTTGATCCATGTGTGGTTTGTGAAAAGAACACACATGCAATGACTCTAGTGTTGATTTTAGTATAAGAACACACATGCAATGACTCTAGTGGTTGATCCATGTGTAGTTTGTGGAAAGAACACACATGCAATGACTGTGGTTGATCCATGTGTGGTTTGTGGAAAGAACACACATGCAATGACCACTGGTGGATCCATGTGTGGTTTGTGGAAAAAAGAAAACACATGCAATGGCTCTAGTGCTGGTATGTGGTGTTAGTATAAGAATAAACATGCAATGACTCTAGTGCTGGTTTGTGGTGTTAGTATAAGAACAAACATGCAATGACTCTAGTGGTTGATCCATGTGTGGTTTGTGGAAAGAACACACATGCAATGAGTGTGGTTGATCCATGTGTGGTTTGTGGAAAGAACACACATGCAATGACCACTGGTGGATCCATGTGTGGTTTGTGGAAAAGAACACACATGCAATGACTCTAGTACTGGTTTGTGGTTTTATTATAAGAACACCCATGCAATGACTCTAGTGGTTGATCCATGTGTGGTTTGTGGAAATAACACACATGCAATGACTCTAGTGGTTGATCCATGTGTGGTTTGTGGAAAGAACACACATGCAATGACCACTGGTGGATCCATGTGTGGTTTGTGGAAACGAACACACATGCAATGACTCTAGTGGGTGATCCATGTTTGTTTGTGGAAATAACACACATGCAATGACTCTAGTGGTTGATCCATGTGTGGTTTGTGAAAAGAACACACATGCAATGACCACTGGTGGATCCATGTGTGGTTTGTGGAAAAGAACACACATGCAATGACTCTAGTGGTTCATCCATGTTTGTTTGTGGAAATAACACACATGCAATGACTCTAGTGGTTGATCCATGTGTGGTTTGTGAAAAGAACACACATGCAATGACTCTAGTGTTGATTTTAGTATAAGAACACACATGCAATGACTCTAGTGGTTGATCCATGTGTAGTTTGTGGAAAGAACACACATGCAATGACTGTGGTTGATCCATGTGTGGTTTGTGGAAAGAACACACATGCAATGACCACTGGTGGATCCATGTGTGGTTTGTGGAAAAAAGAAAACACATGCAATGGCTCTAGTGCTGGTATGTGGTGTTAGTATAAGAATAAACTTGCAATGACTCTAGTGCTTGATCCATGTGTGGTTTGTGAAAAGAACACACATGCAATGACTCTAGTATTGATTTTAGTATAAGAACACACATGCAATGACTCTAGTGGTTCATCCATGTGTAGTTTGTGGAAAGAACACACATGCAATGACTGTGCTTGATCCATGTGTGGTTTGTGGAAAGAACACACATGCAATGACCACTGGTGGATCCATGTGTGGTTTGTGGAAAAAAGAACACACATGCAATGACTCTAGTGCTGGTTTGTGGTTTTAGTATAACAACAAACATGCAATGACTCTAGTGGTTGATCCATGTGTGGTTTGTGGAAAGAACACACATGCAATGAGTGTGGTTGATCCATGTGTGGTTTGTGGAAAGAACACAAATGCAATGACCACTGGTGGATCCATATGTGGTTTGTGGAAAAGAACACACATGCAATGACTCTAGTGCTGGTTTGTGGTGTTAGTATAAGAACAAACATGCAATGACTCTAGTGGTTGATCCATGTGTGGTTTGTGGAAATAACACACATGCAATGACTCTAGTGGTTGATCCATGTGTGGTTTGTGGAAAGAACACACATGCAATGACCACTGGTGGATCCATGTTTGTTTTAGTGTAAGAACACACATGCAATGACTCTAGTACTAGTTTGTGGTTTTAGTATAAGAACACACGTGCAATGACTCTAGTGGTTGATCCATGTGTGGTTTGTGGAAATAACACACATGCAATGACCACTAGTGGATCCAAGTGTGGTTTGTGGAAAGAACACACATGCAATGACCACTGGTGGATCCATGTGTGGTTTGTGGAAAAGCACACACATGCAATGACTCTAGTACTGGTTTGTGGTTTTACTATAAGAACACACATGCAATGACTCTAGTGGTTAATCCATGTGTGGTTTGCGGAAATAACAGACATGCAATGACTCTAGTGGTTGATCCATGTGTGGTTTGTGGAAAGAACACACATGCAATGACCACTGGTGGATCCATGTGTGGTTTGTGGAAAAGAACACACATGCAATGACTCTAGTGGTTGATCCATGTTTGTTTGTGGAAATAACACACATGCAATGACTCTAGTGGTTGATCCATGTGTGGTTTGTCAAAAGAACACACCTGCAATGACTCTAGTGGTGGTTTTAGTATAAGAACACACATGTAATGACTCTAGTGGTTGATCCATGTGTGGTTTGTGGAAATAACACATATGCAATGACTCTAGTTGTTGATCCATGTGTGGTTTGTAGAAATAACACACATGCAATGACTCTAGTGGTTGATCCATGTGTGGTTTGTGGAAAGAACACACATGCAATGACCACTGTGGATCCATGTGTGGTTTGTGGAAAAGAACACACATGCAATGACTCTAGTGGTTGATCCATGTTTGTTTCTGGAAATAACACACATGCAATGACTCTAGTGGTTGATCCATGTGTGGTTTGTGGAACGAACACACATACAATGACTCTGGTTGATCCATATGTGGTCTGTGGAAAGAACACACATGCAATGACCACTGGTGGATCCATGTGTGGTATGTGGAAAAGAACACACATGCAATGAGTCTAGTTCTGGATTGTGGTTTTAGTATAAGAACAAACATGCAATGACTCTAGTGGTTGATCCATGTGTGGTTTGTGGAAAGAACACACATGCAATGACTATGGTTGATCCATGTGTGGTTTGTGGAAAGAACACACATGCAATGACCACTGGTGGATCCATGTGTGGTTTGTGGAAAAGAACACACATCCAATGACTCTAGTACTGGTTTGTGGTTTTAGTATAAGAACACACATGCAATGACTCTAGTGGTTTATCCATGTCTGGTTTGTGGAAATAACACACATGCAATGAGTCTAGTGATTGATCCATGTGTGGTTTGTGGAAAGAACATACATGCAATGACCACTGGTGGATCCATGTTGGTTTTAGTGTAAGAACACACATGCAATGACTCTAGTACTTGTTTGTGGTTTTAGTATAAGAACACACATGCAATGACTCTAGTGGTTGATCCATGTGTGGTTTGTGGAAATAACACACATGGAATGACCACTGGTGGATCCATGTGTGGTTTGTGGAAAGAACACACATGCAATGACTCTAGTGGTTGATCCATGTGTGGTTTGTGGAAAGAACACAAATGCAATGACCACTAGTGGATCCATGTGTGGTTTGTGGAAAAGAACACACATGCAATGACTCTAGTACTGGTTTGTGGTTTTAGTCTAAGAACACACATGCAATGACTCTACTGGTTGATCCATGTGTGGTTTGTGGAAATAAAACACATACAATGACTCTAGTGGTCGATCCATGTGTGGTTTGTGGAAAGAACACACATGCAATGACTCTAGTGCTGGTATGTGGTGTTAGTATAAGAACAAACATGCAATGACTCTAGTGGTTGATCCATGTGTGGTTTGTGAAAAGAACACACATGCAATGACTCTAGTGTTGATTTTAGTATAAGAACACACATGCAATGACTCTAGTGGTTGATCCATGTGTGGTTTGTGGAAAGAACACACATGCAATGACTGTGCTTGATCCATGTGTGGTTTGTGGAAAGAACACACATGCAATGACCACTGGTGGATCCATGTGTGGTTTGTGGAAAAGAACACACATTCAATGACTCTAGTGCTGGTTTGTCGTGTTAGTATAAGAACAAACATGCAATGACTCTAGTGGTTGATCCATGTGTGGTTTGTGAAAAGAACACACATGCAATGACTCTAGTGTTGATTTTAGTATAAGAACACACATGCAATGACTCTAGTGGTTCATCCATGTGTAGTTTGTGGAAAGAACACACATGCAATGACTGTGCTTGATCCATGTGTGGTTTGTGGAAAGAACACACATGCAATGACCACTGGTGGATCCATGTGTGGTTTGTGGAAAAAAGAACACACATGCAATGACTCTAGTGCTGGTTTGTGGTTTTAGTATAACAACAAACATGCAATGACTCTAGTGGTTGATCCATGTGTGGTTTGTGGAAAGAACACACATGCAATGAGTGTGGTTGATCCATGTGTGGTTTGTGGAAAGAACACAAATGCAATGACCACTGGTGGATCCATATGTGGTTTGTGGAAAAGAACACACATGCAATGACTCTAGTGCTGGTTTGTGGTGTTAGTATAAGAACAAACATGCAATGACTCTAGTGGTTGATCCATGTGTGGTTTGTGGAAATAACACACATGCAATGACTCTAGTGGTTGATCCATGTGTGGTTTGTGGAAAGAACACACATGCAATGACCACTGGTGGATCCATGTTTGTTTTAGTGTAAGAACACACATGCAATGACTCTAGTACTAGTTTGTGGTTTTAGTATAAGAACACACGTGCAATGACTCTAGTGGTTGATCCATGTGTGGTTTGTGGAAATAACCAACATGCAATGACCACTAGTGGATCCAAGTGTGGTTTGTGGAAAGAACACACATGCAATGACCACTGGTGGATCCATGTGTGGTTTGTGGAAAAGCACACACATGCAATGACTCTAGTACTGGTTTGTGGTTTTAGTATAAGAACACACATGCAATGACTCTAGTGGTTAATCCATGTGTGGTTTGCGGAAATAACAGACATGCAATGACTCTAGTGGTTGATCCATGTGTGGTTTGTGGAAAGAACACACATGCAATGACCACTGGTGGATCCATGTGTGGTTTGTGGAAAAGAACACACATGCAATGACTCTAGTGTTGATTTTAGTATAAGAACACACATGCAATGACTCTAGTGGTTCATCCATGTGTAGTTTGTGGAAAGAACACACATGCAATGACTGTGCTTGATCCATGTGTGGTTTGTGGAAATAACACACATGCAATGACCACTGGTGGATCCATGTGTGGTTTGTGGAAAAAAGAACACACATGCAATGACTCTAGTGCTGGTTTGTGGTTTTAGTATAACAACAAACATGCAATGACTCTAGTGGTTGATCCATGTGTGGTTTGTGGAAAGAACACACATGCAACGAGTGTGGTTGATCCATGTGTGGTTTGTGGAAAGAACACAAATGCAATGACCACTGGTGGATCCATATGTGGTTTGTGGAAAAGAACACACATGCAATGACTCTAGTGCTGGTTTGTGGTGTTAGTATAAGAACAAACATGCAATGACTCTAGTGGTTGATCCATGTGTGGTTTGTGGAAATAACACACATGCAATGACTCTAGTGGTTGATCCATGTGTGGTTTGTGGAAAGAACACACATGCAATGACCACTGGTGGATCCATGTTTGTTTTAGTGTAAGAACACACATGCAATGACTCTAGTACTAGTTTGTGGTTTTAGTATAAGAACACATGTGCAATGACTCTAGTGGTTGATCCATGTGTGGTTTGTGGAAATAACACACATGCAATGACCACTAGTGGATCCAAGTGTGGTTTGTGGAAAGAACACACATGCAATGACCACTGGTGGATCCATGTGTGGTTTGTGGAAAAGCACACACATGCAATGACTCTAGTACTAGTTTGTGGTTTTAGTATAAGAACACACATGCAATGACTCTAGAGGTTAATCCATGTGTGGTTTGCGGAAATAACAGACATGCAATGACTCTAGTGGTTGATCCATGTGTGGTTTGTGGAAAGAACACACATGCAATGACCACTGGTGGAGCCATGTGTGGTTTGTGGAAAAGAACACACATGCAATGACTCTAGTGGTTGATCCATGTTTGTTTGTGGAAATAACACACATGTAATGACTCTAGTGGTTGATCCATGTGTGGTTTGTCAAAAGAACACACCTGCAATGACTCTAGTGGTGGTTTTAGTATAAGAACACACATGTAATGACTCTAGTGGTTGATCCATGTGTGGTTTGTGGAAATAACACATATGCAATGACTCTAGTTGTTGATCCATGTGTGGTTTGTAGAAATAACACACATGCAATGACTCTAGTGGTTGATCCATGTGTGGTTTGTGGAAAGAACACACATGCAATGACCACTGTGGATCCATGTGTGGTTTGTGGAAAAGAACACACATGCAATGACTCTAGTGGTTGATCCATGTTTGTTTGTGGAAATAACACACATGCAATGACTCTAGTGGTTGATCCATGTGTGGTTTGTGGAAAGAACACACATACAATGACTCTGGATGATCCATATGTGGTCTGTGGAAAGAACACACATGCAATGACCACTGGTGGATCCATGTGTGGTATGTGGAAAAGAACACACATGCAATGAGTCTAGTTCTGGATTGTGGTTTTAGTATAAGAACAAACATGCAATGACTCTAGTGGTTGATCCATGTGTGGTTTGTGGAAAGAACACACATGCAATGACTATGGTTGATCCATGTGTGGTTTGTGGAAAGAACACACATGCAATGACCACTGGTGGATCCATGTGTGGTTTGTGGAAAAGAACACACATCCAATGACTCTAGTACTGGTTTGTGGTTTTAGTATAAGAACACACATGCAATGACTCTAGTGGTTTATCCAAGTCTGGTTTGTGGAAATAACACACATGCAATGAGTCTAGTGATTGATCCATGTGTGGTTTGTGGAAAGAACATACATGCAATGACCACTGGTGGATCCATGTTGGTTTTAGTGTAAGAACACACATGCAATGACTCTAGTACTAGTTTGTGGTTTTAGTATAAGAACACACATGCAATGACTCTAGTGGTTGATCCATGTGTGGTTTGTGGAAATAACACACATGCAATGACCACTGGTGGATCCATTTGTGGTTTGTGGAAAGAACACACATGCAATGACTCTAGTGGTTGATCCATGTGTGGTTTGTGGAAAGAACACAAATGCAATGACCACTAGTGGATCCATGTGTGGTTTGTGGAAAAGAACACACATGCAATGACTCTAGTACTGGTTTGTGGTTTTAGTCTAAGAACACACATGCAATGACTCTACTGGTTGATCCATGTGTGGTTTGCGGAAATAAAACACATACAATGACTCTAGTGGTCGATCCATGTGTGGTTTGTGGAAAGAACACACATGCAATGACTCTAGTGCTGGTATGTGGTGTTAGTATAAGAACAAACATGCAATGACTCTAGTGGTTGATCCATGTGTGGTTTGTGAAAAGAACACACATGCAATGACTCTAGTGTTGATTTTAGTATAAGAACACACATGCAATGACTCTAGTGGTTCATCCATGTGTAGTTTGTGGAAAGAACACACATGCAATGACTGTGCTTGATCCATGTGTGGTTTGTGGAAAGAACACACATGCAATGACCACTGGTGGATCCATGTGTGGTTTGTGGAAAAAAGAACACACATGCAATGACTCTAGTGCTAGTTTGTGGTTTTCGTATAAGAACAAACATGCAATGACTCTAGTGGTTGATCCATGTGTGGTTTATGGAAAGAACACACATGCAATGAGTGTGGTTGATCCATGTGTGGTTTGTGGAAAGAACACAAATGCAATGACCACTGGTGGATCCATATGTGGTTTGTGGAAAAGAACACACATGCAATGACTCTAGTGCTGGTTTGTGGTGTTAGTATAAGAACAAACATGCAATGACTCTAGTGGTTGATCCATGTGTGGTTTGTGGAAATAACACACATGCAATTACTCTAGTGGTTGATCCATGTGTGGTTTGTGGAAAGAACACACATGCAATGACCACTGGTGGATCCATGTTTGTTTTAGTGTAAGAACACACATGCAATGACTCTAGTACTAGTTTGTGGTTTTAGTATAAGAACACACATGCAATGACTCTAGTGGTTGATCCATGTGTGGTTTGTGGAAATAACACACATGCAATGACCACTAGTGGATCCAAGTGTGGTTTGTGGAAAGAACACACATGCAATGACCACTGGTGGATCCATGTGTGGTTTGTGGAAAAGCACACACATGCAATGACTCTAGTACTGGTTTGTGGTTTTAGTATAAGAACACGCATGCAATGACTCTAGTGGTTGATCCATGTGTGGTTTGTGGAAAGAACACACATGCAATGACCACTGGTGGATCCATGTGTGGTTTGTGGAAAAGAACACACATGCAATCACCACTGGTGGATCCATGTGTGGTTTGTGGAAAAGAACACACATGCAATGACTCTAGTGGTTGATCCATGTTTGTTTGTGGAAATAACACACATGTAATGACTCTAGTGGTTGATCCATGTGTGGTTTGTCAAAAGAACACACCTGCAATGACTCTAGTGGTGGTTTTAGTATAAGAACACACATGTAATGACTCTAGTGGTTGATCCATGTGTGGTTTGTGGAAATAACACATATGCAATGACTCTAGTTGTTGATCCATGTGTGGTTTGTAGAAATAACACACATGCAATGACTCTAGTGGTTGATCCATGTGTGGTTTGTGGAAAGAACACACATGCAATGACCACTATGGATCCATGTGTGGTTTGTGGAAAAGAACACACATGCAATGACTCTAGTGGTTGATCCATGTTTGTTTGTGGAAATAACACACATGCAATGACTCTAGTGGTTGACCCATGTGTGGTTTGTGGAAAGAACACACATACAATGACTCTGGTTGATCCATATGTGGTTTGTGGAAAGAACACACATGCAATGACCACTGGTGGATCCATGTGTGGTATGTGGAAAAGAACACACATGCAATGAGTCTAGTTCTGGATTGTGGTTTTAGTATAAGAACAAACATGCAATGACTCTAGTGGTTGATCCATGTGTGGTTTGTGAAAAGAACACACATGTAATGACTATGGTTGATCCATGTGTGGTTTGTGGAAAGAACACACATGCAATGACCACTGGTGGATCCATGTGTGGTTTGTGGAAAAGAACACACATCCAATGACTCTAGTACTGGTCTGTGGTTTTAGTATAAGAACACACATGCAATGACTCTAGTGGTTTATCCAAGTGTGGTTTGTGGAAATAACACACATGCAATGAGTCTAGTGATTGATCCATGTGTGGTTTGTGGAAAGAACACACATGCAATGACCACTGGTGGATCCATGTTGGTTTTAGTGTAAGAACACACATGCAATGACTCTAGTACTGGTTTGTGGTTTTAGTATAAGAACACACATGCAATGACTCTAGTGGTTGATCCATGTGTGGTTTGTGGAAATAACACACATGCAATGACCACTGGTGGATCCATGTGTGGTTTGTGGAAAGAACACACATGCAATGACTCTAGTGGTTGATCCATGTGGGGTTTGTGGAAAGAACACAAATGCAATGACCACTAGTGGATCCATGTGTGGGTTGTGGAAAAGAACACACATGCAATGACTCTAGTACTGGTTTGTGGTTTTAGTCTAAGAACACACATGCAATGACTCTACTGGTTGATCCATGTGTGGTTTGTGGAAATAAAACACATACAATGACTCTAGTGGTCGATCCATGTGTGGTTTGTGGAAAGAACACACATGCAATGACCACTGGTGGATCCATGTGTGGTTTGTGGAAAGAACACACATGCAATGACTCTAGTGGTTGATCCATGTGTGGTTTGTGAAAAGAACACACATGCAATGACTCTAGTGTTGGTTTTAGTCTAAGAACACACATGCAATGACTCTAGTGGTTGATCCATGTGTGGTTTGTGGAAAGAACACACATGCAATGACCACTGGTGGATCCATGTGTGGTTTGTGGAAACGAACACACATGCAATGACTCTAGTGGGTGATCCATGTTTGATTGCGAGAATAACACATGCAATGACTCTAGTGGTTGATCCATGTGTGGTTTGTGAAAAGAACACACATGCAATGACCACTGGTGGATCCATGTGTGGTTTGTGGAAAAGAACACACATGTAATGACTCTAGTGGTTCATCCATGTTTGTTTGTGGAAATAACACACATGCAATGACTATAGTGGTTGATCCATGTGTGGTTTGTGAAAAGAACACACATGCAATGACTCTAGTGTTGATTTTAGTATAAGAACACACATGCAATGACTCTAGTGGTTGATCCATGTGTAGTTTGTGGAAAGAACACACATGCAATGACTGTGGTTGATCCATGTGTGGTTTGTGGAAAGAACACACATGCAATGACCACTGGTGGATCCATGTGTGGTTTGTGGAAAAAAGAACACACATGCAATGACTCTAGTGCTGGTTTGTGGTTTTAGTATAAAAACAAACATGCAATGACTCTAGTGGTTGATCCATGTGTGGTTTGTGGAAAGAACACACATGCAGTGAGTGTGGTTGATCCATGTGTGGTTTGTGGAAATAACACACATGCAATGACCACTGGTGGATCCATATGTGGTTTGTGGAAAAGAACACACATGCAATGACTCTAGTACTAGTTTGTGGTTTTATTATAAGAACACCCATGCAATGACTCTAGTGGTTGATCCATGTGTGGTTTGTGGAAATAGCACACATGCAATGACTCTAGTGGTTGATCCATGTGTGGTTTGTGGAAAGAACACACATGCAATGACCACTGGTGGATCCATGTGTGGTTTGTGGAAAGAACACACATGCAATGACTCTAGTGGTTGATCCATGTGTGGTTTGTGGAAAGAACACAAATGCAATGACCACTAGTGGATCCATGTGTGGTTTGTGGAAAAGAACACACATGCAATGACTCTACTACTGGTTTGTGGTTCTAGTCTAAGAACACACATGCAATGACTCTATTGGTTGATCCATGTGTGGTTTGTGGAAATAAAACACATACAATGACTCTAGTGGTCGATCCATGTGTGGTTTGTGGAAAGAACACACATGCAATGACTCTAGTGGTTGATCCATGTGTGGTTTGTGGAAAGAACACACATGCAATGACCACTGGTGGATCCATGTGTGGTTTGTGGAAACGAACACACATGCAATGACTCTAGTGGGTGATCCATGTTTGATTGTGAAAATAACACACATGCAATGACTCTAGTGGTTGATCCATGTGTGGTTTGTGAAAAGAACACACATGCAATGACCACTGGTGGATCCATGTGTGGTTTGTGGAAAAGAACACACATGCAATGACTCTAGTGGTTCATCCATGTTTGTTTGTGGAAATAACACACATGCAATGACTATAGTGGTTGATCCATGTGTGGTTTGTGAAAAGAACACACATGCAATGACTCTAGTGTTGATTTTAGTATAAGAACACACATGCAATGACTCTAGTGGTTGATCCATGTGTAGTTTGTGGAAAGAACACACATGCAATGACTGTGGTTGATCCATGTGTGGTTTGTGGAAAGAACACACATGCAATGACCACTGGTGGATCCATGTGTGGTTTGTGGAAAAAAGAACACACATGCAATGACTCTAGTGCTGGTTTGTGGTTTTAGTATAAAAACAAACATGCAATGACTCTAGTGGTTGATCCATGTGTGGTTTGTGGAAAGAACACACATGCAATGAGTGTGGTTGATCCATGTGTGGTTTGTGGAAAGAACACACATGCAATGACCACTGGTGGATCCATATGTGGTTTGTGGAAAAGAACACACATGCAATGACTCTAGTACTGGTTTGTGGTTTTATTATAAGAACACCCATGCAATGACTCTAGTGGTTGATCCATGTGTGGTTTGTGGAAATAGCACACATGCAATGACTCTAGTGGTTGATCCATGTGTGGTTTGTGGAAAGAACACACATGCAATGACCACTGGTGGATCCATGTTTGTTTTAGTGTAAGAACACACATGCAATGACTCTAGTACTAGTTTGTGGTTTTAGTATAAGAACACACATGCAATGACTAGTGGTTGATCCATGTGTGGTTTGTGGAAATAACACACATGCAATGACCACTAGTGGATCCAAGTGTGGTTTGTGGAAAGAACACACATGCAATGACTCTAGTGGTTGATCCATGTGTGGTTTGTGGAAAGAACACACATGAATGACCACTAGTGGATCCATGTGTGGTTTGTGGAAAAGAACACACATGAAATGACTCTAGTACTATTTTTTGGTTTTAGTATAAGAACACACATGCAATGACTCTAGTGGTTGATCCATGTGTGGTTTGTGGAAATAACACAAATACAATGACTCTAGTGGTCGATCGATGTGTGGTTTGTGGAAAGAACACACATGCAATGACCACTGGTGGATCCATGTGTGGTTTGTGGAAAAGAACACACATCCAATGACACTAGTACTGGTTTGTGGTTTTAGTATAAGAACACACATGCAATGACTCTAGTGGTTTATCCAAGTGTGGTTTGTGGAAATAACACACATGCAATGAGTCTAGTGATTGATCCATGTGTGGTTTGTGGAAAGAACACACATGCAATGACCACTGGTGGATCCATGTTGGTTTTAGTGTAAGAACACACATGCAATGACTCTAGTACTGGTTTGTGGTTTTAGTATAAGAACACACATGAAATGACTCTAGTGGTTGATCCATGTGTGGTTTGTGGAAATAACACACATGCAATGACCACTGGTGGATCCATGTGTGGTTTGTGGAAAGAACACACATGCAATGACTCTAGTGGTTGATCCATGTGTGGTTTGTGGAAAGAACACAAATGCAATGACCACTAGTGGATCCATGTGTGGTTTGTGGAAAAGAACACACATGCAATGACTCTAGTACTGGTTTGTGGTTTTAGTCTAAGAACACACATGCAATGACTCTACTGGTTGATCCATGTGTGGTTTGTGGAAATAAAACACATACAATGACTCTAGTGGTCGATCCATGTGTGGTTTGTGGAAAGAACACACATGCAATGACCACTGGTGGATCCATGTGTGGTTTGTGGAAAGAACACACATGCAATGACTCTAGTGGTTGATCCATGTGTGGTTTGTGGAAAGAACACACATGCAATGACCACTGGTGGATCCATGTGTGGTTTGTGGAAACGAACACACATGCAATGACTCTAGTGGGTGATCCATGTTTGATTGTGAAAATAACACACATGCAATGACTCTAGTGGTTGATCCATGTGTGGTTTGTGAAAAGAACACACATGCAATGACCACTGGTGGATCCATGTGTGGTTTGTGGAAAAGAACACACATGCAATGACTCTAGTGGTTCATCCATGTTTGTTTGTGGAAATAACACACATGTAATGACTATAGTGGTTGATCCATGTGTGGTTTGTGAAAAGAACACACATGCAATGACTCTAGTGTTGATTTTAGTATAAGAACACACATGCAATGACTCTAGTGGTTGATCCATGTGTAGTTTGTGGAAAGAACACACATGCAATGACTGTGGTTGATCCATGTGTGGTTTGTGGAAAGAACACACATGCAATGACCACTGGTGGATCCATGTGTGGTTTGTGGAAAAAAGAACACACATGCAATGACTCTAGTGCTGGTTTGTGGTTTTAGTATAAGAACAAACATGCAATGACTCTAGTGGTTGATCCATGTGTGGTTTGTGGAAAGAACACACATGCAATGAGTGTGGTTGATCCATGTGTGGTTTGTGGAAGGAACACACATGCAATGACCACTAGTGGATCCATGTGTGGTTTGTGGAAAAGAACACACATGCAATGACTCTAGTACTGGTTTGTGGTTTTATTATAAGAACACCCATGCAATGACTCTAGTGGTTGATCCATGTGTGGTTTGTGGAAATAACACACATGCAATGACTCTAGTGGTTGATCCATGTGTGGTTTGTGGAAAGAACACACATGCAATGACCACTGGTGGATCCATGTTTGTTTTAGTGTAAGAACACACATGCAATGACTCTAGTACTAGTTTGTGGTTTTAGTATAAGAACACACATGCAATGACTAGTGGTTGATCCATGTGTGGTTTGTGGAAATAACACACATGCAATGACCACTAGTGGATCCAAGTGTGGTTTGTGGAAAGAACACACATGCAATGACTCTAGTGGTTGATCCATGTGTGGTTTGTGGAAAGAACACACATGAATTACCACTGGTGGATCCATGTGTGTTTTGTGGAAAAGAACACACATGAAATGACTCTAGTACTATTTTGTGGTTTTAGTATAAGAACACACATGCAATGACTCTAGTGGTTTATCCATGTGTGGTTTGTGGAAATAACACAAATACAATGACTCTAGTGGTCGATCCATGTGTGGTTTGTGGGAAGAACACACATGCAATGACCACTGGTGGATCCATGTGTGGTTTGTGGAAAGAACACACATGCAATGACTCTAGTGGTTGATCCATGTGTGGTTTGTGGAAAGAACACACATGCAATGACCACTGGTGGATCCATGTGTGGTTTGTGGAAACGAACACACATGCAATGACTCTAGTGGGTGATCCATGTTTGATTGTGAAAATAACACACATGCAATGACTCTAGTGGTTGATCCATGTGTGGTTTGTGAAAAGAACACACATGCAATGACCACTGGTGGATCCATGTGTGGTTTGTGGAAAAGAAGACACATGCAATGACTCTGGTTGATCCATGTTTGTTTGTGGAAATAACACACATGCAATGACTCTAGTGGTTGATCCATGTGTGGTTTGTAGAAATAACACACATGCAATGACTCTAGTGGTTGATCCACGTGTGGTTTGTGGAAAGAACACACATGCAATGACCACTGGTGGATCCATGTGTGGTTTGTGGAAAAGAAGACACATGCAATGACTCTAGTGGTTGATCCATGTCTGTTTGTGGAAATAACACACGTGCAATGAATCTAGTGGTTGATCCATGTGTGGTTTGTGAAAAGAACACACACGCAATGACTCAAGTGTTGGTTTTAGTATAAGAACAAACATGCAATGACTCTAGTGGTTGATCCATGTGTGGTTTGTGGAAAGAACACACATGCAATGACTAGTGGTTGATCCATATGTGGTTTGTGGAAAGAACACACATGCAATGACCACTGGTGTATCCATATGTGGTTTGTGGAAAAGAACACACATGCAATGACTCTAGTGCTGGTTTGTGGTTTTAGTATAAGAACACACATGCAATGACTCTAGTGGTTGACCCATGTGTGGTTTGAGGAAATAACAGACATGCAATGACTCTAGTGGTTGATCCATGTGTGGTTTGTGGAAAGAACACACATGCAATGACCACTGGTGGATCCATGTGTGGTTTGTGGAAAAGAACACACATGCAATGACTCTAGTGGTTGATCCATGTTTGTTTGTGGAAATAACACACATGCAATGACTCTAGTGGTTGATCCATGTTTGTTTGTGGAAATAACACACATGCAATGACTCTAGTGGTTGATCCATGTGTGGTTTGTGGAAAGAACACACATGCAATGACCACTGGTGGATCCATGTTTGTTTTAGTGTAAGAACACACATGCAATGACTCTAGTACTAGTTTGTGGTTTTAGTATAAGAACACACATGCAATGACTAGTGGTTGATCCATGTGTGGTTTGTGGAAATAACACACATGCAATGACCACTAGTGGATCCAAGTGTGGTTTGTGGAAAGAACACACATGCAATGACTCTAGTGGTTGATCCATGTGTGGTTTGTGGAAAGAACACACATGAATTACCACTGGTGGATCCATGTGTGTTTTGTGGAAAAGAACACACATGAAATGACTCTAGTACTATTTTGTGGTTTTAGTATAAGAACACACATGCAATGACTCTAGTGGTTTATCCATGTGTGGTTTGTGGAAATAACACAAATACAATGACTCTAGTGGTCGATCCATGTGTGGTTTGTGGGAAGAACACACATGCAATGACTCTAGTGGTTGATCCATGTGTGGTTTGTGGAAAGAACACATATGCAATGACCACAGGTGGATCCATGTGTGGTTTGTGGAAAAGAACACACATGCAATGACTCTGGTTGATCCATGTTTGTTTGTGGAAATAACACACATGCAATGACTCTAGTGGTTGATCCATGTGTGGTTTGTAGAAATAACACACATGCAATGACTCTAGTGGTTGATCCACGTGTGGTTTGTGGAAAGAACACACATGCAATGACCACTGGTGGATCCATGTGTGGTTTGTGGAAAAGAAGACACATGCAATGACTCTAGTGGTTGATCCATGTCTGTTTGTGGAAATAACACACGTGCAATGAATCTAGTGGTTGATCCATGTGTGGTTTGTGAAAAGAACACACACGCAATGACTCAAGTGTTGGTTTTAGTATAAGAACAAACATGCAATGACTCTAGTGGTTGATCCATGTGTGGTTTGTGGAAAGAACACACATGCAATGACTAGTGGTTGATCCATATGTGGTTTGTGGAAAGAACACACATGCAATGACCACTGGTGTATCCATATGTGGTTTGTGGAAAAGAACACACATGCAATGACTCTAGTGCTGGTTTGTGGTTTTAGTATAAGAACACACATGCAATGACTCTAGTGGTTGACCCATGTGTGGTTTGAGGAAATAACAGACATGCAATGACTCTAGTGGTTGATCCATGTGTGGTTTGTGGAAAGAACACACATGCAATGACCACTGGTGGATCCATGTGTGGTTTGTGGAAAAGAACACACATGCAATGACTCTAGTGGTTGATCCATGTTTGTTTGTGGAAATAACACACATGCAATGACTCTAGTGGTTGATCCATGTTTGTTTGTGGAAATAACACACATGCAATGACTCTGGTTGATCCATGTGTGGTTTGTGGAAAGAACACACATGGAATGACCACTGGTGGATCCATGTGTGGTTTGTGGAAAAGCACACACATGCAATGACTCTAGTACTGGTTTGTGGTTTTAGTATAAGAACACACATGCAATGACTCTAGTGGTTAATCCATGTGTGGTTTGCGGAAATAACACACATGCAATGACTCTAGTGGTTGATCCATGTGTGGTTTGTGGAAAGAACAAACATGCAATGACCACTGGTGGATCCATGTGTGGTTTGTGGAAAAGAACACACATGCAATGACTCTAGTGGTTGATCCTGGTTTGTTTGTGGAAATAACACACATGCAAGGACTCTAGTGGTTGATCCATGTGTGGTTTGGGAAAAGAACACACCTGCAATGACTCTAGTGGTGGTTTTAGTATAAGAACACACATGTAATGACTCTAGTGGTTGATCCATGTGTGGTTTGTGGAAATAACACATATGCAATGACTCTAGTGGTTGATCCATGTGTGGTTTGTAGAAATAACACACATGCAATGACTCTAGTGGTTGATACACGTGTGGTTTGACGAAAGAACACACATGCAATGACCACTGGTGGATCCATGTGTGGTTTGTAGAAATAACACACATGAAATGACTCTAGTGGTTGATCCATGTTTGTTTGTGGAAATAACAGACATGCAATGACTCTAGTGGTTGATCCATGTGTGGTTTGTGAAAAGAACACACATGCAATGACTCTGGTTGATCCATGTGTGGTTTGTAGAAATAACACACATGCAATGACTCTAGTGGTTGATCCACGTGTGGTTTGTGGAAAGAACACACATGCAATGACCACTGGTGGATCCATGTGAGGTTTGTGGAAAAGATCACACATGCTATGACTCTAGTTTTGGTTTTAGTATAAGAACACACATGCAATGACTCTAGTGGTTTATCCATGTGTGGTTTGTGGAAATAACACACATGCAATGACCTATGGTTGATCCATATGTGGTTTGTGGAAAGAACACACATGCAATGACCACTGGTGGATCCATATGTGGTTTGTGGAAAAGAACACACATGCAATGACTCTAGTGCTGGTTTGTGGTTTTAGTATAAGAACAAACATGCAATGACTCTACTGGTTGATCCATGTGTGGTTTGTGGAAAGAACACACATGCAATGACTCTGGTTGATCCATGTGTGGTTTGTGGAAAGAACACACATGCAATGACCACTGGTAGATCCATGTGTGGTTTGTGGAAAAGCACACACATGCAATGACTCTAGTACTGGTTTGTGGTTTTAGTATAAGGACACACATGCAATGACTCTAGTGGTTAATCCATGTGTGGTTTGCGGAAATAACAGACATGCAATGACTCTAGTGGTTGATCCATGTGTGGTTTGTGGAAAGAACACACATGCAATGACCACTGGTGGATCCATGTGTGGTTTGTGGAAAAGAACACACATGCAATGACTCTAGTGGTTGATCCATGTTTGTTTGTGGAAATAACACACATGCAATGACTCTAGTGGTTGATCCATGTGTGGTTTGTGAAAAGAACACACATGCAATGACCACTTGTGGATCCATGTGCGGTTTGTGGTTTTAGTATAAGAACAAACATGCAATGACTCTAGTGGTTGATCCATGTGTGGTTTGTGGAAAGAACACACATGCAATGACCACTGGTGGATCCATGTGCGGTTTGTGGAAACGAACACACATGCAATGACTCTAGTGGTTGATCCATGTTTGTTTGTGGAAATAACACACATGCAATGACTCTAGTGGTTGATCCATGTGTGGTTTGTGAAAAGAACACACATGCAATGACCACTGGTGGATCCATGTGTGGTTTGTGGTTTTAGTATAAGAACAAACATGCAATGACTCTAGTGGTTGATCCATGTGTGGTTTGTTGAAAGAACACACATGCAATGAGTTTGGTTCATCCATGTGTGGTTTGTGGAAAGAACACACATGCAATGACCACTGGTGGATCCATGTGTGGTTTATGGAAAAGAACACACATGCAATGACTCTAGTACTGGTTTGTGGTTTTATTATAAGAACACCCATGCAATGACTCTAGTGGTTGATCCATGTGTGGTTTGTGGAAATAACACACATGCAATGACTCTAGTGGTTGATCCATGTGTGGTTTGTGGAAAGAACACACATGCAATGACCACTGGTGGATCCATGTTTGTTTTAGTGTAAGAGAACACATGCAATGACTCTAGTACTGGTTTGTGGTTTTAGTATAAGAACACACATGCAATGACTCTAGTGGTTGGTCCATGTGTGGTTTGTGGAAATAACACACATGCAATGACCACTAGTGGATCCAAGTGTGGTTTGTGGAAAGAACACACATGCAATGACTCTAGTGGTTGATCCATGTGTGGTTTGTGGAAAGAACACACATGAAGGACCACTGGTGGATGCATGTGTGGTTTGTGGAAATAACACACATGAAATAACTCTAGTACTGTTTTGTGGTTTTAGTATAAGAACACACATGCAATGACTCTAGTGGTCGATCCATGTGTGGTTTGTGGAAAGAACACACATGCAATGACTCTAGTGATTGATCCATGTGTGGTTTGTGGAAAGAACACACATGCAATGACCATAGGTGGATGCATGTGTGGTTTGTGAAGAACACACATGCAATGACTTTAGTGGTTGATCCATGTTTGTTTGTGGAAATAACACACATGCAATGACTCTAGTGGTTGATCCATGTGTGGTTTGTGAAAAGGACACACATGCAATGACTCTGGTTGATCTATGTGTGGTTTGTAGAAATAACACACATGCAATGACCACTGGTGGATCCATGTGTGGTTTGTGGAAAAGAAGACACATGCAATGACTCTAGTGGTTGACCCATGTTTGTTTGTGGAAATAACACACGTGCAATGAATCTAGTGGTTGATCCATGTGTGGTTTGTGAAAAGAACACACATGCAATGACTCAAGTGTTAGTTTTAGTATAAGAACAAACATGCAATGACTCTAGTGGTTGATCCATGTGTGGTTTGTGGGAACAACACTCATGCAATGACTAGTGGTTGATCCATATGTGGTTTGTGGAAAGAACACACATGCAATGACCACTGGTGGATCCATGTGTGGTTTGTGGAAAAGAACACACATGCAACGACTCTAGTACTGGTTTGTGGTTTTAGTATAAGAACACACATGCAATGACTCTAGTGGTTGATCCATGTGAGGTTTGAGGAAATAATACACATGCAATGACTCTAGTGGTTGATCCATGTGTGGGTTTGTGGAAAGAACACACATGCAATGACCACTGGTGGATCCATGTGTGGTTTGTGGAAAAGAACACACATGCAATGACTCTAGTGGTTGATCCATGTTTGTTTGTGGAAATAACACACATGCAATGACTCTAGTGGTTGATCCATGTGTGGTTTGTGAAAAGAACACACCTGCAATGACTCTAGTGTTGGTTTTAGTATAAGAACACACATGCAATGACTCTAGTGGTCGATCCATGTGAGGTTTGTGGAAATAACACATATGCAATGACTCTAGTGGTTGATCCATGTGTGGTTTTTAGAAATAACACACATGCAATGACTGTAGTGGTTGATCCACGTGTGGTTTGTGGAAAGAACACACATGCAATGACTACTGGTGGATCCATGTTTGTTTTAGTGTAAGAACACACATGCAATGACTCTAGTACTTGTTTGTGGTTTTAGTATAAGAACACACATGCAATGACCACTAGTGGATCCAAGTGTGGTTTGTGGAAAGAACACACATGCAATGACTCTAGTGGTTGATCCATGTGTGGTTTGTGGAAAGAACACACATGAATGACCACTGGTGGATCCATGTGTGGTTTGTGGAAAAGAACACACATGCAATGACTCTAGTACTATTTTGTGGTTTTAGTATAAGAACACACAGGCAATGACTCTAGTGGTTGATCCATGTGTGTATTGTGGAAATAACACACATACAATGACTCTAGTGGCCGATCCATGTGTGGTTTGTGGAAAGAACACACATGCAATGACCACTGGTGGATCCATGTGTGGTTTGTGGAAAGAACACACATGCAATGACTCTAGTACTGGTTTGTGGTTTTAGTATAAGAACACACATGCAATGACTCTAGTGGTTGATCCATGTGTGGTTTGTGGAAATAACACACATGCAATGACCAATAGTGGATCCATGTGTGGTTTGTGGAAAGAACACACATGCAATGACTCTAGTGCTGGTTTGTGGTTTTAGTATAAGAACAAACATGCAATGACTAGTGGTTGATCCATGTGTGGTTTGTGGAAAGAACACACATGCAATGACTCTGGTTGATCCATGTGTGGTTTGTGGAAAGAACACACATGCAATGACCACTAGTGGATCCATGTGTGGTTTGTGGAAAAGAACACACATGCAATGACTCTAGTACTGGTTTGTGGTTTTAGTATAACAACACACATGCAATGACTCTAGTGGTTGATCCATGTGTGGTTTGTGGAAATAAAACACATACAATGACTCTAGTGGTCGATCCATGTGTGGTTTGTGCAAAGAACACACATGCAGTGACCACTGGTGGATCCATGTGTGGTTTGTGGAAAGAACACACATGCAATGACTCTAGTGGTTGATCCATGTGTGGTTTGTGGAAAGAACACACATGCAATGACCACTGGTGGATCCGTGTGTGGTTTGTGGAAAAGAACACACATGCAATGACTCTAGTGGTTGATCCATGTTTGTTTGTGGAAATAACACACATGCAATGGCTCTAGTGGTTGATCCATGTGTGGTTTGTGAAAATTACACACATGCAATGACCACTGGTGGATCCATGTGTGGTTTGTGGAAAAGAACACACATGCAATGCCTCTAGTGGTTGATCCATGTTTGTTTGTGGAAATAACACACATGCAATGACTCTAGTGGTTGATCCATGTGTGGTTTGTGAAAAGAACACACATGCAATGACTCTAGTGTTGATTTTAGTATAAGAACACACATCAATGACTCTAGTGGTTGATCCATGTGTAGTTTGTTGAAAGAACACACATGCAATGACTGTGGTTGATCCATGTGTGGTTTGTGGAAAGAACACACATGCAATGACCACTGGTGGATCCATGTGTGGTTTGTGGAAAAAAGAACACACATGCAATGACTCTAGTGCTGGTTTGTGGTTTTAGTATAAGAACAAACATGCAATGACTCTAGTGGTTGATCCATGTGTGGTTTGTGGAAAGAACACACATGCAATGACTGTGGTTGATCCATGTGTGGTTTGTGGAAAGAACACACATGCAATGACCATTGGTGTATCCATGTGTGGTTTGTCGAAAAGAACACACATGAAATGACTCTAGTACTGGTTCGTGGTTTTATTATAAGAAAACACATGCAATGACTCTAGTGGTTTATCCATGTGTGGTTTGTGGAAATAACACACATGAAATGACTCTAGTGGTTGATCCATGTGTGGTTTATGGAAAGAACACACATGCAATGACCACTTGTGGATCCATGTTGGTTTTAGTGTAAGAACACACATGCAATGACTCTAGTACTGGTTTGTGATTTTAGTATAAGAACACACATGCAATGACTCGAGTGGTTGATCCATGTGTGGTTTGTGGAAATAAAACACATGCAATGACCACTGGTGGATCCATGTCTGGTTTGTGGAAAGAACACACATGCAATGACTCTAGTGGTTGATCCAGGTGTGGTTTGTGGAAAGAACGCACATGCAATGACCACTGGTGGAACCATGTGTGGTTTGTGGAAAAGAACACACATGCAATGACTCTAGTACTGTTTTGTGGTTTTAGTATAAGAACACACATGCAATGACTCTAGTGGTTGATCCATGTTTGGTTTGTGGAAATAACACACATACAATGACTCTAGTGGTCGATCCATGTGTGGTTTGTGGAAAGAACACACATGCAATGACCACTGGTGGATCCATGTGTGGTTTGTGGAAAGAACACACATGCAATGACTCTAGTGGTTGATCCATGTTTGTCTGTAGAAATAACACACATGCAATGCCTCTAGTGGTTGATCCATGTGTGGTTTGTGAAAAGAACACACATGCAATGACTCTGGTTGATCCATGTGTGGTTTGTAGAAATAACACACATGCAATGACTCTAGTGGTTGATCCACGTGTGGTTTGTGGAAAGAACACACATGCAATGACCACTGGTGGATCCATGTGTGGTTTGTGGAAAAGAACACACATGCAATGACTCTAGTGGTTGATCCATGTTGGTTTGTGGAAATAACACACGTGCAATGAATCTAGTGGTTTATCCATGTGTGGTTTGTGAAAAGAACACACATGCAATGACTCAAGTGTTAGTTTTAGTATAAGAACACACATGCAATGACTCTAGTGGTTGATCCATGTGTGGTTTGTGGAAATAACACACATGCAATGACTAGTGGTTGATCCATATGTGGTTTGTCGAAAGAACACACATGCAATGACCACTTGTGGATCCATATGTGGTTTGTGGAAAAGAACACACATGCAATAACTCTAGTGCTGGTTTGTGGTTTTAGTATAAGAACAAACATGCAATGAATCTATTGGTTGATCCATGTGTGGTTTGTGGAAATAACACACATGCAATGACTCTGGTTGATCCATGTGTGGTTTGTGGAAAGAACACACATGCAATGACCACTGGTGGATCCATGTGTGGTTTGTGGAAATAACACATATGCGATGACTCTAGTGGTTGATCCATGTGTGGTTTGTGGAAAGAACACACATGCAATGACTATGGTTGATCCATGTGTGGTTTGTGGAAAGAACACACATGCAATGACCACTGGTGGATCCATGTGTGGTTTGTGGAAAAAAGAACACACATGCAATGACTCTAGTGCTGGTTTGTGGTTTTAGTATAAGAACAAACATGCAATGACTCTAGTGGTTGATCCATGTGTGGTTTGTGGAAAGAACACACATGCAATGACTGTGGTTGATCCATGTGTGGTTTGTGGAAAGAACACACATGCAATGACCATTGGTGGATCCATGTGTGGTTTGTCGAAAAGAACACACATGCAATGACTCTAGTACTGGTTCGTGCTTTTATTATAAGAACACACATGCAATGACTCTAGTGGTTGATCCATGTGTGGTTTGTGGAAATAACACACATGAAATGACTCTAGTGGTTGATCCATGTGTGGTTTATGGAAAGAACACACATGAATGACCACTTGTGGATCCATGTTGGTTTTAGTGTAAGAACACACATGCAATGACTCTAGTACTGGTTTGTGATTTTAGTATAAGAACACACATGCAATGACTCGAGTGGTTGATCCATGTGTGGTTTGTGGAAATAAAACACATGCAATGACCACTGGTGGATCCATGTCTGGTTTGTGGAAAAAACACACATGCAATGACTCTAGTGGTTGATCCATGTGTAGTTTGTTGAAAGAACACACATGCAATGACTGTGGTTGATCCATGTGTGGTTTGTGGAAAGAACACACATGCAATGACCACTGGTGGATCCATGTGTGGTTTGTGGAAAAAAGAACACACATGCAATGACTCTAGTGCTGGTTTGTGGTTTTAGTATAAGAACAAACATGCAATGACTCTAGTGGTTGATCCATGTGTGGTTTGTGGAAAGAACACACATGCAATGACTGTGGTTGATCCATGTGTGGTTTGTGGAAAGAACACACATGCAATGACCATTGGTGGATCCATGTGTGGTTTGTCGAAAAGAACACACATGAAATGACTCTAGTACTGGTTCGTGGTTTTATTATAAGAAAACACATGCAATGACTCTAGTGGTTTATCCATGTGTGGTTTGTGGAAATAACACACATGAAATGACTCTAGTGGTTGATCCATGTGTGGTTTATGGAAAGAACACACATGCAATGACCACTTGTGGATCCATGTTGGTTTTAGTGTAAGAACACACATGCAATGACTCTAGTACTGGTTTGTGATTTTAGTATAAGAACACACATGCAATGACTCGAGTGGTTGATCCATGTGTGGTTTGTGGAAATAAAACACATGCAATGACCACTGGTGGATCCATGTCTGGTTTGTGGAAAGAACACACATGCAATGACTCTAGTGGTTGATCCAGGTGTGGTTTGTGGAAAGAACGCACATGCAATGACCACTGGTGGAACCATGTGTGGTTTGTGGAAAAGAACACACATGCAATGACTCTAGTACTGTTTTGTGGTTTTAGTATAAGAACACACATGCAATGACTCTAGTGGTTGATCCATGTGTGGTTTGTGGAAATAACACACATACAATGACTCTAGTGGTAGATCCATGTGTGGTTTGTGGAAAGAACACACATGCAATGACCACTGGTGGATCCATGTGTGGTTTGTGGAAAGAACACACATGCAATGACTCTAGTGGTTGATCCATGTTTGTCTGTAGAAATAACACACATGCAATGCCTCTAGTGGTTGATCCATGTGTGGTTTGTGAAAAGAACACACATGCAATGACTCTGGTTGATCCATGTGTGGTTTGTAGAAATAACACACATGCAATGACTCTAGTGGTTGATCCACGTGTGGTTTGTGGAAAGAACACACATGCAATGACCACTGGTGGATCCATGTGTGGTTTGTGGAAAAGAACACACATGCAATGACTCTAGTGGTTGATCCATGTTGGTTTGTGGAAATAACACACGTGCAATGAATCTAGTGGTTTATCCATGTGTGGTTTGTGAAAAGAACACACATGCAATGACTCAAGTGTTAGTTTTAGTATAAGAACACACATGCAATGACTCTAGTGGTTGATCCATGTGTGGTTTGTGGAAATAACACACATGCAATGACTAGTGGTTGATCCATATGTGGTTTGTCGAAAGAACACACATGCAATGACCACTTGTGGATCCATATGTGGTTTGTGGAAAAGAACACACATGCAATAACTCTAGTGCTGGTTTGTGGTTTTAGTATAAGAACAAACATGCAATGAATCTATTGGTTGATCCATGTGTGGTTTGTGGAAATAACACACATGCAATGACTCTGGTTGATCCATGTGTGGTTTGTGGAAAGAACACACATGCAATGACCACTGGTGGATCCATGTGTGGTTTGTGGAAATAACACATATGCGATGACTCTAGTGGTTGATCCATGTGTGGTTTGTGGAAAGAACACACATGCAATGACTATGGTTGATCCATGTGTGGTTTGTGGAAAGAACACACATGCAATGACCACTGGTGGATCCATGTGTGGTTTGTGGAAAAAAGAACACACATGCAATGACTCTAGTGCTGGTTTGTGGTTTTAGTATAAGAACAAACATGCAATGACTCTAGTGGTTGATCCATGTGTGGTTTGTGGAAAGAACACACATGCAATGACTGTGGTTGATCCATGTGTGGTTTGTGGAAAGAACACACATGCAATGACCATTGGTGGATCCATGTGTGGTTTGTCGAAAAGAACACACATGCAATGACTCTAGTACTGGTTCGTGCTTTTATTATAAGAACACACATGCAATGACTCTAGTGGTTGATCCATGTGTGGTTTGTGGAAATAACACACATGAAATGACTCTAGTGGTTGATCCATGTGTGGTTTATGGAAAGAACACACATGAATGACCACTTGTGGATCCATGTTGGTTTTAGTGTAAGAACACACATGCAATGACTCTAGTACTGGTTTGTGATTTTAGTATAAGAACACACATGCAATGACTCGAGTGGTTGATCCATGTGTGGTTTGTGGAAATAAAACACATGCAATGACCACTGGTGGATCCATGTCTGGTTTGTGGAAAAAACACACATGCAATGACTCTAGTGGTTGATCCAGGTGTGGTTTGTGGAAAGAACGCACATGCAATGACCACTGGTGGAACCATGTGTGGTTTGTGGAAAAGAACACACATGCAATGACTCTAGTACTGTTTTGTGGTTTTAGTATAAGAACACACATGCAATGACTCTAGTGGTTGATCCATGTGTGGTTTGTGGAAATAACACACATACAATGACTCTAGTGGTCGATCCATGTGTGGTTTGTGGAAAGAACACACATGCAATGACCACTGGTGGATCCATGTGTGGTTTGTGGAAAGAACACACATGCAATGACTCTAGTGGTTGATCCATGTTTGTTTGTAGAAATAACACACATGCAATGCATCTAGTGGTTGATCCATGTGTGGTTTGTGAAAAGAACACACATGCAATGACTCTGGTTGATCCATGTGTGGTTTGTAGAAATAACACACATGCAATGACTCTAGTGGTTGATCCACGTGTGGTTTGTGGAAAGAACACACATGCAATGACCACTGGTGGATCCATGTGTGGTTTGTGGAAAAGAACACACATGCAATGACTCTAGTGGTTGATCCATGTTGGTTTGTGGAAATAACACACGTGCAATGAATCTAGTGGTTTATCCATGTGTGGTTTGTGAAAAGAACACACATGCAATGACTCAAGTGTTAGTTTTAGTATAAGAACACACATGCAATGACTCTAGTGGTTGATCCATGTGTGGTTTGTGGAAATAACACACATGCAATGACTAGTGGTTGATCCATATGTGGTTTGTCGAAAGAACACACATGCAATGACCACTTGTGGATCCATATGTGGTTTGTGGAAAAGAACACACATGCAATAACTCTAGTGCTGGTTTGTGGTTTTAGTATAAGAACAAACATGCAATGACTCTATTGGTTGATCCATGCGTGGTTTGTGGAAATAACACACATGCAATGACTCTGGTTGATCCATGTGTGGTTTGTGGAAAGAACACACATGCAATGACCACTGGTGGATCCATGTGTGGTTTGTGGAAAAGAACACACATGCAATGACTCTAGTGGTTGATCCATGTTTTTTGTGTGGAAATAACACACATGCAATGACTCTAGTGGTTGATCCATGTGTGGTTTGTGAAAAGAACACACCTACAATGACTCTAGTGTTGGTTTTAGTATAATAACACACATACAATGACTCTAGTGGTTGATCCATGTGTGGAAATAACACATATGCGATGACTCTAGTGGTTGATCCATGTGTGGTTTATAGAAATAACACACATGCAATGACTCTAGTGGTTGATCCACGTGTGGTTTGTGGAAAGAACACACATGCAATGACCACTGGTGGATCCATGTGTGGTTTGTGGAAAAGAACACACATGCAATGACTCTAGTGGTTATTCCATGTTTGTTTGTGGAAATAACACACATGCAATGACTCTAGTGGTTGATCCATGTGTGGTTTGTGAAAAGAACACACATGCACTGACTCTAGTGATGATTTTAGTATAAGAACACACATGCAATGACTCTAGTTGTTGATCCATGTGTAGTTTGTGGAAAGAACACACATGCAATGACTGGTTGATCCATGTGTGGTTTGTGGAAAGAACACACATGCAATGACCACTGGTGGATCCATGTGTGGTTTGTGGAAAAATGAACACACATGCAATGACTCTAGTGCTGGTTTGTGGTTTTAGTATAAGAACAAACATGCAATGACTCTAGTGGTTGATCCATGTGTGGTTTGTGGAAAAGAACACACATGCAATGACTCTAGTACTAGTTCGTGGTTTTATTATAAGAACACACATGCAATGACTCTAGTGGTTGATCCATGTGTGGTTTGTGGAAATAACACACATGCAATGACTCTAGTGGTTGATCCATGTGTGGTTTGTGGAAACAACACACATGCAATGACCACTTGTGGATCCATGTTGGTTTTAGTGTAAGAACACACATGCAATGACTCTAGTACTGGTTTGTGGTTTTAGTATAAGAACACACATGCAATGAGTCTAGTGGTTGATCCATGTGTGGTTTGTGGAAATAACACACATGCAATGACCACTGGTGGATCCATGTGTGGTTTGTGGAAAGAACACACATGCAATGACTCTAGTGGTTGATCCATGTTTGTCTGTAGAAATAACACACATGCAATGCCTCTAGTGGTTGATCCATGTGTGGTTTGTGAAAAGAACACACATGCAATGACTCTGGTTGATCCATGTGTGGTTTGTAGAAATAACACACATGCAATGACTCTAGTGGTTGATCCACGTGTGGTTTGTGGAAAGAACACACATGCAATGACCACTGGTGGATCCATGTGTGGTTTGTGGAAAAGAACACACATGCAATGACTCTAGTGGTTGATCCATGTTGGTTTGTGGAAATAACACACGTGCAATGAATCTAGTGGTTTATCCATGTGTGGTTTGTGAAAAGAACACACATGCAATGACTCAAGTGTTAGTTTTAGTATAAGAACACACATGCAATGACTCTAGTGGTTGATCCATGTGTGGTTTGTGGAAATAACACACATGCAATGACTAGTGGTTGATCCATATGTGGTTTGTCGAAAGAACACACATGCAATGACCACTTGTGGATCCATATGTGGTTTGTGGAAAAGAACACACATGCAATAACTCTAGTGCTGGTTTGTGGTTTTAGTATAAGAACAAACATGCAATGACTCTATTGGTTGATCCATGCGTGGTTTGTGGAAATAACACACATGCAATGACTCTGGTTGATCCATGTGTGGTTTGTGGAAAGAACACACATGCAATGACCACTGGTGGATCCATGTGTGGTTTGTGGAAATAACACATATGCGATGACTCTAGTGGTTGATCCATGTGTGGTTTGTGGAAAGAACACACATGCAATGACTATGGTTGATCCATGTGTGGTTTGTGGAAAGAACACACATGCAATGACCACTGGTGGATCCATGTGTGGTTTGTGGAAAAAAGAACACACATGCAATGACTCTAGTGCTGGTTTGTGGTTTTAGTATAAGAACAAACATGCAATGACTCTAGTGGTTGATCCATGTGTGGTTTGTGGAAAGAACACACATGCAATGACTGTGGTTGATCCATGTGTGGTTTGTGGAAAGAACACACATGCAATGACCATTGGTGGATCCATGTGTGGTTTGTCGAAAAGAACACACATGCAATGACTCTAGTACTGGTTCGTGCTTTTATTATAAGAACACACATGCAATGACTCTAGTGGTTGATCCATGTGTGGTTTGTGGAAATAACACACATGAAATGACTCTAGTGGTTGATCCATGTGTGGTTTATGGAAAGAACACACATGAATGACCACTTGTGGATCCATGTTGGTTTTAGTGTAAGAACACACATGCAATGACTCTAGTACTGGTTTGTGATTTTAGTATAAGAACACACATGCAATGACTCGAGTGGTTGATCCATGTGTGGTTTGTGGAAATAAAACACATGCAATGACCACTGGTGGATCCATGTCTGGTTTGTGGAAAAAACACACATGCAATGACTCTAGTGGTTGATCCAGGTGTGGTTTGTGGAAAGAACGCACATGCAATGACCACTGGTGGAACCATGTGTGGTTTGTGGAAAAGAACACACATGCAATGACTCTAGTACTGTTTTGTGGTTTTAGTATAAGAACACACATGCAATGACTCTAGTGGTTGATCCATGTGTGGTTTGTGGAAATAACACACATACAATGACTCTAGTGGTCGATCCATGTGTGGTTTGTGGAAAGAACACACATGCAATGACCACTGGTGGATCCATGTGTGGTTTGTGGAAAGAACACACATGCAATGACTCTAGTGGTTGATCCATGTTTGTTTGTAGAAATAACACACATGCAATGCATCTAGTGGTTGATCCATGTGTGGTTTGTGAAAAGAACACACATGCAATGACTCTGGTTGATCCATGTGTGGTTTGTAGAAATAACACACATGCAATGACTCTAGTGGTTGATCCACGTGTGGTTTGTGGAAAGAACACACATGCAATGACCACTGGTGGATCCATGTGTGGTTTGTGGAAAAGAACACACATGCAATGACTCTAGTGGTTGATCCATGTTGGTTTGTGGAAATAACACACGTGCAATGAATCTAGTGGTTTATCCATGTGTGGTTTGTGAAAAGAACACACATGCAATGACTCAAGTGTTAGTTTTAGTATAAGAACACACATGCAATGACTCTAGTGGTTGATCCATGTGTGGTTTGTGGAAATAACACACATGCAATGACTAGTGGTTGATCCATATGTGGTTTGTCGAAAGAACACACATGCAATGACCACTTGTGGATCCATATGTGGTTTGTGGAAAAGAACACACATGCAATAACTCTAGTGCTGGTTTGTGGTTTTAGTATAAGAACAAACATGCAATGACTCTATTGGTTGATCCATGCGTGGTTTGTGGAAATAACACACATGCAATGACTCTGGTTGATCCATGTGTGGTTTGTGGAAAGAACACACATGCAATGACCACTGGTGGATCCATGTGTGGTTTGTGGAAAAGAACACACATGCAATGACTCTAGTGGTTGATCCATGTTTTTTGTGTGGAAATAACACACATGCAATGACTCTAGTGGTTGATCCATGTGTGGTTTGTGAAAAGAACACACCTACAATGACTCTAGTGTTGGTTTTAGTATAATAACACACATACAATGACTCTAGTGGTTGATCCATGTGTGGAAATAACACATATGCGATGACTCTAGTGGTTGATCCATGTGTGGTTTATAGAAATAACACACATGCAATGACTCTAGTGGTTGATCCACGTGTGGTTTGTGGAAAGAACACACATGCAATGACCACTGGTGGATCCATGTGTGGTTTGTGGAAAAGAACACACATGCAATGACTCTAGTGGTTATTCCATGTTTGTTTGTGGAAATAACACACATGCAATGACTCTAGTGGTTGATCCATGTGTGGTTTGTGAAAAGAACACACATGCACTGACTCTAGTGATGATTTTAGTATAAGAACACACATGCAATGACTCTAGTTGTTGATCCATGTGTAGTTTGTGGAAAGAACACACATGCAATGACTGGTTGATCCATGTGTGGTTTGTGGAAAGAACACACATGCAATGACCACTGGTGGATCCATGTGTGGTTTGTGGAAAAATGAACACACATGCAATGACTCTAGTGCTGGTTTGTGGTTTTAGTATAAGAACAAACATGCAATGACTCTAGTGGTTGATCCATGTGTGGTTTGTGGAAAAGAACACACATGCAATGACTCTAGTACTAGTTCGTGGTTTTATTATAAGAACACACATGCAATGACTCTAGTGGTTGATCCATGTGTGGTTTGTGGAAATAACACACATGCAATGACTCTAGTGGTTGATCCATGTGTGGTTTGTGGAAACAACACACATGCAATGACCACTTGTGGATCCATGTTGGTTTTAGTGTAAGAACACACATGCAATGACTCTAGTACTGGTTTGTGGTTTTAGTATAAGAACACACATGCAATGAGTCTAGTGGTTGATCCATGTGTGGTTTGTGGAAATAACACACATGCAATGACCACTGGTGGATCCATGTGTGGTTTGTGGAAAGAACACACATGCAATGACTCTAGTGGTTGATCCATGTGTGGTTTGTGGAAAGAACACACATGCAATGACCACTGGTGGATCCATGTGTGGTTTGTCGAAAAGAACACACATGTAATGACTCTAGTACTGTTTTGTGGTTTTAGTATAAGAACACACATGCAATGACTCTAGTGGTTGATCCATGTGTGGTTTGTGGAAATAACACACATACAATGACTCTAGTGGTCGATCCATGTGTGGTTTATGGAAAGAACACACATGCAATGACCACTGGTGGATCCATGTGTGGTTTGTGGAAAGAACACACATGCAATGACTCTAGTAGTTGATCCATGTGTGGTTTGTGGAAAGAACACACATGCAATGACCACTGGTGGATCCATGTGTGGTTTGTGGAAAAGAACACACATGCAATGACCATTGGTGGATCCATGTTTGTTTGTGGAAATAACACACATGCAATGACTCTAGTACTCGTTCGTGGTTTTATTATAAGAACACACATGCAATGACTCTAGTGGTTGATCCATGTGTGGTTTGTGGAAATAACACACATGCAATGACTCTAGTGGTTGATCCATGTGTGGTTTGTGGAAACAACACACATGCAATGACCACTTGTGGATCCATGTGTGGTTTGTGGAAACAACACACATGCAATGACCACTTGTGGATCCATGTTGGTTTTAGTGTAAGAACACACATGCAATGACTCTAGTACTGGTTTGTGGTTTTAGTATAACAACACACATGCATTGACTATAGTGGTTGATCCATGTGTGGTTTGTGGAAATAACACACATGCAATGACCACTGGTGGATCCATGTGTGGTTTGTGGAAACGAACACACATGCAATGACTTTAGTGGTTGATCCATGTGTGGTTTGTGGAAATAACACACATGCAATGACTCTAGTACTGGTTTGTGGTTTTAGTATAAGAACACACATGCAATGACTCTAGTGGTTGATCCATGTGTGGTTTGTGGAAATAACACACATGCAATGACCACTGGTGGATCCATGTGTGGTTTGTGGAAACGAACACACATGCAATGACTCTAGTGGTTGATCCATGTGTGGTTTGTGGAAATAACACACATACAATGACTCTAGTGGTCGATCCATGTGTGGTTTATGGAAAGAACACACATGCAATGACCACTGGTGGATCCATGTGTGGTTTGTGGAAAGAACACACATGCAATGACTCTAGTAGTTGATCCATGTGTGGTTTGTGGAAAGAACACACATGCAATGACCACTGGTGGATCCATGTGTGGTTTCTGGAAAAGAACACACATGCAATGACTCTAGTGGTTGATCCATGTTTGTTTGTGGAAATAACACACATGCAATGACTCTAGTGGTTGATCCATGTGTGGTTTGTGAAAAGAACACACATGCAATGACTCTGGTTGATCCATGTGTGGTTTGTAGAAATAACACACATGCAATGACTCTAGTGGTTGATCCACGTGTGGTTTGTGGAAAGAACACACATGCAATGACCACTGGTGGATCCATGTGTGGTTTGTGGAAAAGAACACACATGCAATTACTCTAGTGGTTGATCCATGTTTGTTTGTGGAAATAACACACGTGCAATGAATCTAGTGGTTGATCCATGTGTGGTTTGTGAAAAGAACACACATGCAATGACTCAAGTGTCAGTTTTAGTATAAGAACACACATGCAATGACTCTAGTGGTTGATCCATGTGTGGTTTGTGGAAATAACACACATGTAATGACTAGTGGTTGATCCATATCTGGTTTGTCGAAAGAACACACATGCAATGACCACTGGTGGATCCATATGTGGTTTGTGGAAAAGAACACACATGCAATGACTCTAGTGCTGGTTTGTGGTTTTAGTATAAGAAAAAACATGCAATGACTCTAGTGGTTGATCCATGTGTGGTTTGTGGAAATAACACACATGCAATGACCCTGGTTGATCCATGTGTGGTTTGTGGAAAGAACACACATGCAATAACCACTGGTGGATCCATGTGTGGTTTGTGGAAAAGAACACACATGCAATGACTCTAGTACTGGTTTCTGGTTGTAGTATAAGAACACACATGCAATGACTCTAGTGGTTGATCCATGTGTGGTTTGAGGAAATAACACACATGCAATGACTCTAGTGGTTGATCCATGTGTGGTTTATAGAAATAACACACATGCAATGACTCTAGTGGTTGATCCACGTGTGGTTTGTGGAAAGAACACACATGCAATGACCACTAGTGGCTCCATGTGTGGTTTGTGGAAAAGAACACACATGCAATGACTCTAGTGGTTGATCCATGTTTGTTTGTGGAAATAACACACATGCAATGACTCTAGTGGTTGATCCATGTGTGGTTTGTGAAAAGAACACACATGCAATGACTCTGGTTGATCCATGTGTGGTTTGTAGAAATAACACACATGCAATAACTCTAGTGGTTGATCCACGTGTGGTTTGTGGAAAGAACACACATGCAATGACCACTGGTGGATCCATGTGTGGTTTGTGGAAAAGAACACACATGCAATGACTCTAGTGGTTCATCCATGTTTGTTTGTGGAAATAACACACATGCAATGACTCTAGTGGTTGATCCATGTGTGGTTTGTGAAAAGAACACACATGCAATGACTCTAGTGTTGATTTTAGTATAAGAACACACATGCAATGACTCTAGTTGTTGATCCATGTGTAGTTTGTGGAAAGAACACACATGCAATGACTGGTTGATCCATGTGTGGTTTGTGGAATGAACACACATGCAATGACCACTGGTGGATCCATGTGTGGTTTGTGGAAAAATGAACACACATGCAATGACTCTAGTGCTGGTTTGTGGTTTTAGTATAAGAAAAAACATGCAATGACTCTTGTGGTTATCCATGTGTGGTTTGTGGAAATAAAACACATGCAATGACCACTGGTGGATCCATGTCTGGTTTGTGGAAAGAACACACATGCAATGACTCTAGTGGTTGATCCAGGTGTGGTTTGTGGAAAGAACGCACATGCAATGACCACTGGTGGAACCATGTGTGGTTTGTGGAAAAGAACACACATGCAATGACTCTAGTACTGTTTTGTGGTTTTAGTATAAGAACACACATGCAATGACTCTAGTGGTTGATCCATGTGTGGTTTGTCGAAATAACACACATACAATGACTCTAGTGGTCGATCCATGTGTGGTTTGTGGAAAGAACACACATGCAATGACCACTGGTGGATCCATGTGTGGTTTGTGGAAAGAACACACATGCAATGACTCTAGTGGTTGATCCATGTTTGTCTGTAGAAATAACACACATGCAATGCCTCTAGTGGTTGATCCATGTGTGGTTTGTCAAAAGAACACACATGCAATGACTCTGGTTGATCCATGTGTGGTTTGTAGAAATAACACACATGCAATGACTCTAGTGGTTGATCCACATGTGGTTTGTGGAAAGAACACACATGCAATGACCACTGGTGGATCCATGTGTGGTTTGTGGAAAAGAACACACATGCAATGACTCTAGTGGTTGATCCATGTTGGTTTGTGGAAATAACACACGTGCAATGAATCTAGTGGTTTATCCATGTGTGGTTTGTGAAAAGAACACACATGCAATGACTCAAGTGTTAGTTTTAGTATAAGAACACACATGCAATGACTCTAGTGGTTGATCCATGTGTGGTTTGTGGAAATAACACACATGCAATGACTAGTGGTTGATCCATATGTGGTTTGTCGAAAGAACACACATGCAATGACCACTTGTGGATCCATATGTGGTTTGTGGAAAAGAACACACATGCAATAACTCTAGTGCTGGTTTGTGGTTTTAGTATAAGAACAAACATGCAATGAATCTATTGGTTGATCCATGTGTGGTTTGTGGAAATAACACACATGCAATGACTCTGGTTGATCCATGTGTGGTTTGTGGAAAGAACACACATGCAATGACCACTGGTGGATCCATGTGTGGTTTGTGGAAATAACACATATGCGATGACTCTAGTGGTTGATCCATGTGTGGTTTGTGGAAAGAACACACATGCAATGACTATGGTTGATCCATGTGTGGTTTGTGGAAAGAACACACATGCAATGACCACTGGTGGATCCATGTGTGGTTTGTGGAAAAAAGAACACACATGCAATGACTCTAGTGCTGGTTTGTGGTTTTAGTATAAGAACAAACATGCAATGACTCTAGTGGTTGATCCATGTGTGGTTTGTGGAAAGAACACACATGCAATGACTGTGGTTGATCCATGTGTGGTTTGTGGAAAGAACACACATGCAATGACCATTGGTGGATCCATGTGTGGTTTGTCGAAAAGAACACACATGCAATGACTCTAGTACTGGTTCGTGCTTTTATTATAAGAACACACATGCAATGACTCTAGTGGTTGATCCATGTGTGGTTTGTGGAAATAACACACATGAAATGACTCTAGTGGTTGATCCATGTGTGGTTTATGGAAAGAACACACATGCAATGACCACTTGTGGATCCATGTTGGTTTTAGTGTAAGAACACACATGCAATGACTCTAGTACTGGTTTGTGATTTTAGTATAAGAACACACATGCAATGACTCGAGTGGTTGATCCATGTGTGGTTTGTGGAAATAAAACACATGCAATGACCACTGGTGGATCCATGTCTGGTTTGTGGAAAAAACACACATGCAATGACTCTAGTGGTTGATCCAGGTGTGGTTTGTGGAAAGAACGCACATGCAATGACCACTGGTGGAACCATGTGTGGTTTGTGGAAAAGAACACACATGCAATGACTCTAGTACTGTTTTGTGGTTTTAGTATAAGAACACACATGCAATGACTCTAGTGGTTGATCCATGTGTGGTTTGTGGAAATAACACACATACAATGACTCTAGTGGTCGATCCATGTGTGGTTTGTGGAAAGAACACACATGCAATGACCACTGGTGGATCCATGTGTGGTTTGTGGAAAGAACACACATGCAATGACTCTAGTGGTTGATCCATGTTTGTTTGTAGAAATAACACACATGCAATGCATCTAGTGGTTGATCCATGTGTGGTTTGTGAAAAGAACACACATGCAATGACTCTGGTTGATCCATGTGTGGTTTGTAGAAATAACACACATGCAATGACTCTAGTGGTTGATCCACGTGTGGTTTGTGGAAAGAACACACATGCAATGACCACTGGTGGATCCATGTGTGGTTTGTGGAAAAGAACACACATGCAATGACTCTAGTGGTTGATCCATGTTGGTTTGTGGAAATAACACACGTGCAATGAATCTAGTGGTTTATCCATGTGTGGTTTGTGAAAAGAACACACATGCAATGACTCAAGTGTTAGTTTTAGTATAAGAACACACATGCAATGACTCTAGTGGTTGATCCATGTGTGGTTTGTGGAAATAACACACATGCAATGACTAGTGGTTGATCCATATGTGGTTTGTCGAAAGAACACACATGCAATGACCACTTGTGGATCCATATGTGGTTTGTGGAAAAGAACACACATGCAATAACTCTAGTGCTGGTTTGTGGTTTTAGTATAAGAACAAACATGCAATGACTCTATTGGTTGATCCATGCGTGGTTTGTGGAAATAACACACATGCAATGACTCTGGTTGATCCATGTGTGGTTTGTGGAAAGAACACACATGCAATGACCACTGGTGGATCCATGTGTGGTTTGTGGAAAAGAACACACATGCAATGACTCTAGTGGTTGATCCATGTTTTTTGTGTGGAAATAACACACATGCAATGACTCTAGTGGTTGATCCATGTGTGGTTTGTGAAAAGAACACACCTACAATGACTCTAGTGTTGGTTTTAGTATAAGAACACACATACAATGACTCTAGTGGTTGATCCATGTGTGGTTTGTGGAAATAACACATATGCGATGACTCTAGTGGTTGATCCATGTGTGGTTTATAGAAATAACACACATGCAATGACTCTAGTGGTTGATCCACGTGTGGTTTGTGGAAAGAACACACATGCAATGACCACTGGTGGATCCATGTGTGGTTTGTGGAAAAGAACACACATGCAATGACTCTAGTGGTTATTCCATGTTTGTTTGTGGAAATAACACACATGCAATGACTCTAGTGGTTGATCCATGTGTGGTTTGTGAAAAGAACACACATGCAGTGACTCTAGTGATGATTTTAGTATAAGAACACACATGCAATGACTCTAGTTGTTGATCCATGTGTAGTTTGTGGAAAGAACACACATGCAATGACTGGTTGATCCATGTGTGGTTTGTGGAAAGAACACACATGCAATGACTGGTTGATCCATGTGTGGTTTGTGGAAAGAACACACATGCAATGACCACTGGTGGATCCATGTGTGGTTTGTGGAAAAATGAACACACATGCAATGACTCTAGTGCTGGTTTGTGGTTTTAGTATAAGAACAAACATGCAATGACTCTAGTGGTTGATCCATGTGTGGTTTGTGGAAAAGAACACACATGCAATGACTCTAGTACTAGTTCGTGGTTTTATTATAAGAACACACATGCAATGACTCTAGTGGTTGATCCATGTGTGGTTTGTGGAAATAACACACATGCAATGACTCTAGTGGTTGATCCATGTGTGGTTTGTGGAAACAACACACATGCAATGACCACTTGTGGATCCATGTTGGTTTTAGTGTAAGAACACACATGCAATGACTCTAGTACTGGTTTGTGGTTTTAGTATAAGAACACACATGCAATGAGTCTAGTGGTTGATCCATGTGTGGTTTGTGGAAATAACACACATGCAATGACCACTGGTGGATCCATGTGTGGTTTGTGGAAAGAACACACATGCAATGACTCTAGTGGTTGATCCATGTGTGGTTTGTGGAAAGAACACACATGCAATGACCACTGGTGGATCCATGTGTGGTTTGTGGAAAAGAACACACATGTAATGACTCTAGTACTGTTTTGTGGTTTTAGTATAAGAACACACATGCAATGACTCTAGTGGTTGATCCATGTGTGGTTTGTGGAAATAACACACATACAATGACTCTAGTGGTCGATCCATGTGTGGTTTATGGAAAGAACACACATGCAATGACCACTGGTGGATCCATGTGTGGTTTGTGGAAAGAACACACATGCAATGACTCTAGTAGTTGATCCATGTGTGGTTTGTGGAAAGAACACACATGCAATGACCACTAGTGGATCCATGTGTGGTTTGTGGAAAAGAACACACATGCAATGACCATTGGTGGATCCATGTTTGTTTGTGGAAATAACACACATGCAATGACTCTAGTACTCGTTCGTGGTTTTATTATAAGAACACACATGCAATGACTCTAGTGGTTGATCCATGTGTGGTTTGTGGAAATAACACACATGCAATGACTCTAGTGGTTGATCCATGTGTGGTTTGTGGAAACAACACACATGCAATGACCACTTGTGGATCCATGTTGGTTTTAGTGTAAGAACACACATGCAATGACTCTAGTACTGGTTTGTGGTTTTAGTATAACAACACACATGCAATGACTATAGTGGTTGATCCATGTGTGGTTTGTGGAAATAACACACATGCAATGACTCTAGTACTGGTTTGTGGTTTTAGTATAAGAACACACATGCAATGACTCTAGTGGTTGATCCATGTGTGGTTTGTGGAAATAACACACATGCAATGACCACTGGTGGATCCATGTGTGGTTTGTGGAAACGAACACACATGCAATGACTCTAGTGGTTGATCCATGTGTGGTTTGTGGAAATAACACACATACAATGACTCTAGTGGTCGATCCATGTGTGGTTTATGGAAAGAACACACATGCAATGACCACTGGTGGATCCATGTGTGGTTTGTGGAAAGAACACACATGCAATGACTCTAGTAGTTGATCCATGTGTGGTTTGTGGAAAGAACACACAAGCAATGACCACTGGTGGATCCATGTGTGGTTTCTGGAAAAGAACACACATGCAATGACTCTAGTGGTTGATCCATGTTTGTTTGTGGAAATAACACACATGCAATGACTCTAGTGGTTGATCCATGTGTGGTTTGTGAAAAGAACACACATGCAATGACTCTGGTTGATCCATGTGTGGTTTGTAGAAATAACACACATGCAATGACTCTAGTGGTTGATCCACGTGTGGTTTGTGGAAAGAACACACATGCAATGACCACTGGTGGATCCATGTGTGGTTTGTGGAAAAGAACACACATGCAATTACTCTAGTGGTTGATCCATGTTTGTTTCTGGAAATAACACACGTGCAATGAATCTAGTGGTTGATCCATGTGTGGTTTGTGAAAAGAACACACATGCAATGACTCAAGTGTCAGTTTTAGTATAAGAACACACATGCAATGACTCTAGTGGTTGATCCATGTGTGGTTTGTGGAAATAACACACATGTAATGACTAGTGGTTGATCCATATGTGGTTTGTCGAAAGAACACACATGCAATGACCACTGGTGGATCCATATGTGGTTTGTGGAAAAGAACACACATGCAATGACTCTAGTGCTGGTTTGTGGTTTTAGTATAAGAAAAAACATGCAATGACTCTAGTGGTTGATCCATGTGTGGTTTGTGGAAATAACACACATGCAATGACCCTGGTTGATCCATGTGTGGTTTGTGGAAAGAACACACATGCAATAACCACTGGTGGATCCATGTGTGGTTTGTGGAAAAGAACACACATGCAATGACTCTAGTACTGGTTTCTGGTTGTAGTATAAGAACACACATGCAATGACTCTAGTGGTTGATCCATGTGTGGTTTGAGGAAATAACACACATGCAATGACTCTAGTGGTTGATCCATGTGTGGTTTATAGAAATAACACACATGCAATGACTCTAGTGGTTGATCCACGTGTGGTTTGTGGAAAGAACACACATGCAATGACCACTAGTGGCTCCATGTGTGGTTTGTGGAAAAGAACACACATGCAATGACTCTAGTGGTTGATCCATGTTTGTTTGTGGAAATAACACACATGCAATGACTCTAGTGGTTGATCCATGTGTGGTTTGTGAAAAGAACACACATGCAATGACTCTGGTTGATCCATGTGTGGTTTGTAGAAATAACACACATGCAATAACTCTAGTGGTTGATCCACGTGTGGTTTGTGGAAAGAACACACATGCAATGACCACTGGTGGATCCATGTGTGGTTTGTGGAAAAGAACACACATGCAATGACTCTAGTACTGGTTTGTGGTTTTAGTATAAGAACACACATGCAATGAATCCAGTGGTTGATCCATGTGTGGTTTATAGAAATAACACACATGCAATGACTCTAGTGGTTGATCCACGTGTGGTTTGTGGAAAGAACACACATGCAATGACCACTGGTGGATCCATGTGTGGTTTGTGGAAAAGAACACACATGCAATGACTCTAGTGGTTATTCCATGTTTGTTTGTGGAAATAACACACATGCAATGACTCTAGTGGTTGATCCATGTGTGGTTTGTGAAAAGAACACACATGCAGTGACTCTAGTGATGATTTTAGTATAAGAACACACATGCAATGACTCTAGTTGTTGATCCATGTGTAGTTTGTGGAAAGAACACACATGCAATGACTGGTTGATCCATGTGTGGTTTGTGGAAAGAACACACATGCAATGACTGGTTGATCCATGTGTGGTTTGTGGAAAGAACACACATGCAATGACCACTGGTGGATCCATGTGTGGTTTGTGGAAAAATGAACACACATGCAATGACTCTAGTGCTGGTTTGTGGTTTTAGTATAAGAACAAACATGCAATGACTCTAGTGGTTGATCCATGTGTGGTTTGTGGAAAAGAACACACATGCAATGACTCTAGTACTAGTTCGTGGTTTTATTATAAGAACACACATGCAATGACTCTAGTGGTTGATCCATGTGTGGTTTGTGGAAATAACACACATGCAATGACTCTAGTGGTTGATCCATGTGTGGTTTGTGGAAACAACACACATGCAATGACCACTTGTGGATCCATGTTGGTTTTAGTGTAAGAACACACATGCAATGACTCTAGTACTGGTTTGTGGTTTTAGTATAAGAACACACATGCAATGAGTCTAGTGGTTGATCCATGTGTGGTTTGTGGAAATAACACACATGCAATGACCACTGGTGGATCCATGTGTGGTTTGTGGAAAGAACACACATGCAATGACTCTAGTGGTTGATCCATGTGTGGTTTGTGGAAAGAACACACATGCAATGACCACTGGTGGATCCATGTGTGGTTTGTGGAAAAGAACACACATGTAATGACTCTAGTACTGTTTTGTTGTTTTAGTATAAGAACACACATGCAATGACTCTAGTGGTTGATCCATGTGTGGTTTGTGGAAATAACACACATACAATGACTCTAGTGGTCGATCCATGTGTGGTTTATGGAAAGAACACACATGCAATGACCACTGGTGGATCCATGTGTGGTTTGTGGAAAGAACACACATGCAATGACTCTAGTAGTTGATCCATGTGTGGTTTGTGGAAAGAACACACATGCAATGACCACTAGTGGATCCATGTGTGGTTTGTGGAAAAGAACACACATGCAATGACCATTGGTGGATCCATGTTTGTTTGTGGAAATAACACACATGCAATGACTCTAGTACTCGTTCGTGGTTTTATTATAAGAACACACATGCAATGACTCTAGTGGTTGATCCATGTGTGGTTTGTGGAAATAACACACATGCAATGACTCTAGTGGTTGATCCATGTGTGGTTTGTGGAAACAACACACATGCAATGACCACTTGTGGATCCATGTTGGTTTTAGTGTAAGAACACACATGCAATGACTCTAGTACTGGTTTGTGGTTTTAGTATAACAACACACATGCAATGACTATAGTGGTTGATCCATGTGTGGTTTGTGGAAATAACACACATGCAATGACTCTAGTACTGGTTTGTGGTTTTAGTATAAGAACACACATGCAATGACTCTAGTGGTTGATCCATGTGTGGTTTGTGGAAATAACACACATGCAATGACCACTGGTGGATCCATGTGTGGTTTGTGGAAACGAACACACATGCAATGACTCTAGTGGTTGATCCATGTGTGGTTTGTGGAAATAACACACATACAATGACTCTAGTGGTCGATCCATGTGTGGTTTATGGAAAGAACACACATGCAATGACCACTGGTGGATCCATGTGTGGTTTGTGGAAAGAACACACATGCAATGACTCTAGTAGTTGATCCATGTGTGGTTTGTGGAAAGAACACACAAGCAATGACCACTGGTGGATCCATGTGTGGTTTCTGGAAAAGAACACACATGCAATGACTCTAGTGGTTGATCCATGTTTGTTTGTGGAAATAACACACATGCAATGACTCTAGTGGTTGATCCATGTGTGGTTTGTGAAAAGAACACACATGCAATGACTCTGGTTGATCCATGTGTGGTTTGTAGAAATAACACACATGCAATGACTCTAGTGGTTGATCCACGTGTGGTTTGTGGAAAGAACACACATGCAATGACCACTGGTGGATCCATGTGTGGTTTGTGGAAAAGAACACACATGCAATTACTCTAGTGGTTGATCCATGTTTGTTTCTGGAAATAACACACGTGCAATGAATCTAGTGGTTGATCCATGTGTGGTTTGTGAAAAGAACACACATGCAATGACTCAAGTGTCAGTTTTAGTATAAGAACACACATGCAATGACTCTAGTGGTTGATCCATGTGTGGTTTGTGGAAATAACACACATGTAATGACTAGTGGTTGATCCATATGTGGTTTGTCGAAAGAACACACATGCAATGACCACTGGTGGATCCATATGTGGTTTGTGGAAAAGAACACACATGCAATGACTCTAGTGCTGGTTTGTGGTTTTAGTATAAGAAAAAACATGCAATGACTCTAGTGGTTGATCCATGTGTGGTTTGTGGAAATAACACACATGCAATGACCCTGGTTGATCCATGTGTGGTTTGTGGAAAGAACACACATGCAATAACCACTGGTGGATCCATGTGTGGTTTGTGGAAAAGAACACACATGCAATGACTCTAGTACTGGTTTCTGGTTGTAGTATAAGAACACACATGCAATGACTCTAGTGGTTGATCCATGTGTGGTTTGAGGAAATAACACACATGCAATGACTCTAGTGGTTGATCCATGTGTGGTTTATAGAAATAACACACATGCAATGACTCTAGTGGTTGATCCACGTGTGGTTTGTGGAAAGAACACACATGCAATGACCACTAGTGGCTCCATGTGTGGTTTGTGGAAAAGAACACACATGCAATGACTCTAGTGGTTGATCCATGTTTGTTTGTGGAAATAACACACATGCAATGACTCTAGTGGTTGATCCATGTGTGGTTTGTGAAAAGAACACACATGCAATGACTCTGGTTGATCCATGTGTGGTTTGTAGAAATAACACACATGCAATAACTCTAGTGGTTGATCCACGTGTGGTTTGTGGAAAGAACACACATGCAATGACCACTGGTGGATCCATGTGTGGTTTGTGGAAAAGAACACACATGCAATGACTCTAGTGGTTGATCCATGTTTGTTTGTGGAAATAACACACATGCAATGACTCTAGTGGTTGATCCATGTGTGGTTTGTGAAAAGAACACACATGCAATGACTCTAGTGTTGATTTTAGTATAAGAACACACATGCAATGACTCTAGTTGTTGATCCATGTGTAGTTTGTGGAAAGAACACACATGCAATGACTGGTTGATCCATGTGTGGTTTGTGGAATGAACACACATGCAATGACCACTGGTGGATCCATGTGTGGTTTGTGGAAAAATGAACACACATGCAATGACTCTAGTGCTGGTTTGTGGTTTTAGTATAAGAAAAAACATGCAATGACTCTTGTGGTTGATCCATGTGTGGTTTGTGGAAAGAACACACATGCAATGACTATGGTTGATCCATGTGTGGTTTGTGGAAAGAACACACATGCAATGACCATTGGTGGATCCATGTGTGGTTTGTGGAAAAGAACACACATGCAATGACTCTAGTACTCGTTCGTGGTTTTATTATAAGAACACACATGCAATGACTCTAGTGGTTGATCCATGTGTGGTTTGTGGAAATAACACACATGCAATGACTCTAGTGGTTGATCCATGTGTGGTTTGTGGAAACAACACACATGCAATGACCACTTGTGGATCCATGTTGGTTTTAGTGTAAGAACACACATGCAATGACTCTAGTACTGGTTTGTGGTTTTAGTATAAGAACACACATGCAATGACTCTAGTGGTTGATCCATGTGTGGTTTGTGGAAATAACACACATGCAATGACCACTGGTGGATCCATGTGTGTTTTGTGGAAAGAACACACATGCAATGACTCTAGTGGTTGATCCATGTGTGGTTTGTGGAAAGAACACACATGCAATGACCACTGGTGGATCCATGTGTGGTTTGTGGAAAAGAACACACATGTAATGACTCTAGAACTGTTTTGTGGTTTTAGTATAAGAACACACATGCAATGACTCTAGTGGTTGATCCATGTGTGGTTTGTGGAAATAACACACATACAATGACTCTAGTGGTCGGTCCATGTGTGGTTTGTGGAAAGAACACACATGCAATGACCACTGCTGGATCCATGTGTGGTTTGTGGAAAGAACACACATGCAATGACTCTAGTAGTTGATCCATGTGTGGTTTGTGGAAAGAACACACATGCAATGACCACTGGTGGATCCATGTGTGATTTGTGGAAAAGAACACACATGCAATGACTCTAGTGGTTGATCCATGTTTGTTTGTGGAAATAATACACATGCAATGACTCTAGTGGTTGATCCATGTGTGGTTTGTGGAAACAACACACATGCAATGACCACTTGTGGATCCATGTTGGTTTTAGTGTAAGAACACACATGCAATGACTCTAGTACTGGTTTGTGGTTTTAGTATAACAACACACATGCAATGACTATAGTGGTTGATCCATGTGTGGTTTGTGGAAATAACACACATGCAATGACCACTGGTGGATCCATGTGTGGTTTGTGGAAACGAACACACATGCAATGACTTTAGTGGTTGATCCATGTGTGGTTTGTGGAAATAACACACATGCAATGACTCTAGTACTGGTTTGTGGTTTTAGTATAAGAACACACATGCAATGACTCTAGTGGTTGGTCCATGTGTGGTTTGTGGAAAGAACACACATGCAATGACCACTGGTGGATCCATGTGTGGTTTGTGGAAAAGAACACACATGCAATTACTCTAGTGGTTGATCCATGTTTGTTTCTGGAAATAACACACGTGCAATGAATCTAGTGGTTGATCCATGTGTGGTTTGTGAAAAGAACACACATGCAATGACTCAAGTGTCAGTTTTAGTATAAGAACACACATGCAATGACTCTAGTGGTTGATCCATGTGTGGTTTGTGGAAATAACACACATGTAATGACTAGTGGTTGATCCATATGTGGTTTGTCGAAAGAACACACATGCAATGACCACTGGTGGATCCATATGTGGTTTGTGGAAAAGAACACACATGCAATGACTCTAGTGCTGGTTTGTGGTTTTAGTATAAGAAAAAACATGCAATGACTCTAGTGGTTGATCCATGTGTGGTTTGTGGAAATAACACACATGCAATGACCCTGGTTGATCCATGTGTGGTTTGTGGAAAGAACACACATGCAATAACCACTGGTGGATCCATGTGTGGTTTGTGGAAAAGAACACACATGCAATGACTCTAGTACTGGTTTCTGGTTGTAGTATAAGAACACACATGCAATGACTCTAGTGGTTGATCCATGTGTGGTTTGAGGAAATAACACACATGCAATGACTCTAGTGGTTGATCCATGTGTGGTTTATAGAAATAACACACATGCAATGACTCTAGTGGTTGATCCACGTGTGGTTTGTGGAAAGAACACACATGCAATGACCACTAGTGGCTCCATGTGTGGTTTGTGGAAAAGAACACACATGCAATGACTCTAGTGGTTGATCCATGTTTGTTTGTGGAAATAACACACATGCAATGACTCTAGTGGTTGATCCATGTGTGGTTTGTGAAAAGAACACACATGCAATGACTCTGGTTGATCCATGTGTGGTTTGTAGAAATAACACACATGCAATAACTCTAGTGGTTGATCCACGTGTGGTTTGTGGAAAGAACACACATGCAATGACCACTGGTGGATCCATGTGTGGTTTGTGGAAAAGAACACACATGCAATGACTCTAGTGGTTGATCCATGTTTGTTTGTGGAAATAACACACATGCAATGACTCTAGTGGTTGATCCATGTGTGGTTTGTGAAAAGAACACACATGCAATGACTCTAGTGTTGATTTTAGTATAAGAACACACATGCAATGACTCTAGTTGTTGATCCATGTGTAGTTTGTGGAAAGAACACACATGCAATGACTGGTTGATCCATGTGTGGTTTGTGGAATGAACACACATGCAATGACCACTGGTGGATCCATGTGTGGTTTGTGGAAAAATGAACACACATGCAATGACTCTAGTGCTGGTTTGTGGTTTTAGTATAAGAAAAAACATGCAATGACTCTTGTGGTTGATCCATGTGTGGTTTGTGGAAAGAACACACATGCAATGACTATGGTTGATCCATGTGTGGTTTGTGGAAAGAACACACATGCAATGACCATTGGTGGATCCATGTGTGGTTTGTGGAAAAGAACACACATGCAATGACTCTAGTACTCGTTCGTGGTTTTATTATAAGAACACACATGCAATGACTCTAGTGGTTGATCCATGTGTGGTTTGTGGAAATAACACACATGCAATGACTCTAGTGGTTGATCCATGTGTGGTTTGTGGAAACAACACACATGCAATGACCACTTGTGGATCCATGTTGGTTTTAGTGTAAGAACACACATGCAATGACTCTAGTACTGGTTTGTGGTTTTAGTATAAGAACACACATGCAATGACTCTAGTGGTTGATCCATGTGTGGTTTGTGGAAATAACACACATGCAATGACCACTGGTGGATCCATGTGTGTTTTGTGGAAAGAACACACATGCAATGACTCTAGTGGTTGATCCATGTGTGGTTTGTGGAAAGAACACACATGCAATGACCACTGGTGGATCCATGTGTGGTTTGTGGAAAAGAACACACATGTAATGACTCTAGAACTGTTTTGTGGTTTTAGTATAAGAACACACATGCAATGACTCTAGTGGTTGATCCATGTGTGGTTTGTGGAAATAACACACATACAATGACTCTAGTGGTCGGTCCATGTGTGGTTCGTGGAAAGAACACACATGCAATGACCACTGCTGGATCCATGTGTGGTTTGTGGAAAGAACACACATGCAATGACTCTAGTAGTTGATCCATGTGTGGTTTGTGGAAAGAACACACATGCAATGACCACTGGTGGATCCATGTGTGATTTGTGGAAAAGAACACACATGCAATGACTCTAGTGGTTGATCCATGTTTGTTTGTGGAAATAATACACATGCAATGACTCTAGTGGTTGATCCATGTGTGGTTTGTGGAAACAACACACATGCAATGACCACTTGTGGATCCATGTTGGTTTTAGTGTAAGAACACACATGCAATGACTCTAGTACTGGTTTGTGGTTTTAGTATAACAACACACATGCAATGACTATAGTGGTTGATCCATGTGTGGTTTGTGGAAATAACACACATGCAATGACCACTGGTGGATCCATGTGTGGTTTGTGGAAACGAACACACATGCAATGACTTTAGTGGTTGATCCATGTGTGGTTTGTGGAAATAACACACATGCAATGACTCTAGTACTGGTTTGTGGTTTTAGTATAAGAACACACATGCAATGACTCTAGTGGTTGGTCCATGTGTGGTTTGTGGAAATAACACACATGCAATGACCACTGGTGGATCCATGTGTGGTTTGTGGAAACGAACACACATGCAATGACTCTAGTGGTTGATCCATGTGTGGTTTGTGGAAATAACACACATACAATGACTCTAGTGGTCGATCCATGTGTGGTTTATGGAAAGAACACACATGCAATGACCACTGGTGGATCCATGTGTGGTTTGTGGAAAGAACACACATGCAATGACTCTAGTAGTTGATCCATGTGTGGTTTGTGGAAAGAACACACATGCAATGACCACTGGTGGATCCATGTGTGGTTTGTGGAAAAGAACACACATGCAATGACTCTAGTGGTTGATCCATGTTTGTTTGTGGAAATAACACACATGCAATGACTCTAGTGGTTGATCCATGTGTGGTTTGTGAAAAGAACACACATGCAATGACTCTGGTTGATCCATGTGTGGTTTGTAGAAATAACACACATGCAATGACTCTTGTGGTTGATCCACGTGTGGTTTGTGGAAAGAACACACATGCAATGACCACTGGTGGATCCATGTGTGGTTTGTGGAAAAGAACACACATGCAATTAATCTAGTGGTTGATCCATGTTTGTTTGTGGAAATAACACACGTGCAATGAATCTAGTGGTTGATCCATGTGTGGTTTGTGAAAAGAACACACCTGCAATGACTCAAGTGTCAGTTTTAGTATAAGAACACACATGCAATGACTCTAGTGGTTGATCCATGTGTGGTTTGTGGAAATAACACACATGTAATGACTAGTGGTTGATCCATATGTGGTTTGTCGAAAGAACACACATGCAATGACCACTGGTGGATCCATATGTGGTTTGTGGAAAAGAACACACATGCAATGACTCTAGTGCTGGTTTGTGGTTTTAGTATAAGAAAAAACATGCAATGACTCTAGTGGTTGATCCATGTGTGGTTTGTGGAAATAACACACATGCAATGACCCTGGTTGATCCATGTGTGGTTTGTGGAAAGAACACACATGCAATAACCACTGGTGGATCCATGTGTGGTTTGTGGAAAAGAAAACACATGCAATGACTCTAGTACTGGTTTCTGGTTGTAGTATAAGAACACACATGCAATGACTCTAGTGGTTGATCCATGTGTGGTTTGAGGAAATAACACACATGCAATGACTCTAGTGGTTGATCCATGTGTGGTTTATAGAAATAACACACATGCAATGACTCTAGTGGTTGATCCACGTGTGGTTTGTGGAAAGAACACACATGCAATGACCACTAGTGGCTCCATGTGTGGTTTGTGGAAAAGAACACACATGCAATGACTCTAGTGGTTGATCCATGTTTGTTTGTGGAAATAACACACATGCAATGACTCTAGTGGTTGATCCATGTGTGGTTTGTGAAAAGAACACACATGCAATGACTCTGGTTGATCCATGTGTGGTTTGTAGAAATAACACACATGCAATAACTCTAGTGGTTGATCCACGTGTGGTTTGTGGAAAGAACACACATGCAATGACCACTGGTGGATCCATGTGTGGTTTGTGGAAAAGAACACACATGCAATGACTCTAGTGGTTGATCCATGTTTGTTTGTGGAAATAACACACATGCAATGACTCTAGTGGTTGATCCATGTGTGGTTTGTGAAAAGAACACACATGCAATGACTCTAGTGTTGATTTTAGTATAAGAACACACATGCAATGACTCTAGTTGTTGATCCATGTGTAGTTTGTGGAAAGAACACACATGCAATGACTGGTTGATCCATGGGTGGTTTGTGGAATGAACACACATGCAATGACCACTGGTGGATCCATGTGTGGTTTGTGGAAAAATGAACACACATGCAATGACTCTAGTGCTGGTTTGTGGTTTTAGTATAAGAAAAAACATGCAATGACTCTTGTGGTTGATCCATGTGTGGTTTGTGGAAAGAACACACATGCAATGACTATGGTTGATCCATGTGTGGTTTGTGGAAAGAACACACATGCAATGACCATTGGTGGATCCATGTGTGGTTTGTGGAAAAGAACACACATGCAATGACTCTAGTACTCGTTCGTGGTTTTATTATAAGAACACACATGCAATGACTCTAGTGGTTGATCCATGTGTGGTTTGTGGAAATAACACACATGCAATGACTCTAGTGGTTGATCCATGTGTGGTTTGTGGAAACAACACACATGCAATGACCACTTGTGGATCCATGTTGGTTTTAGTGTAAGAACACACATGCAATGACTCTAGTACTGGTTTGTGGTTTTAGTATAAGAACACACATGCAATGACTCTAGTGGTTGATCCATGTGTGGTTTGTGGAAATAACACACATGCAATGACCACTGGTGGATCCATGTGTGTTTTGTGGAAAGAACACACATGCAATGACTCTAGTGGTTGATCCATGTGTGGTTTGTGGAAAGAACACACATGCAATGACCACTGGTGGATCCATGTGTGGTTTGTGGAAAAGAACACACATGTAATGACTCTAGAACTGTTTTGTGGTTTTAGTATAAGAACACACATGCAATGACTCTAGTGGTTGATCCATGTGTGGTTTGTGGAAATAACACACATACAATGACTCTAGTGGTCGGTCCATGTGTGGTTTGTGGAAAGAACACACATGCAATGACCACTGGTGGATCCATGTGTGGTTTGTGGAAAGAACACACATGCAATGACTCTAGTAGTTGATCCATGTGTGGTTTGTGGAAAGAACACACATGCAATGACCACTGGTGGATCCATGTGTGATTTGTGGAAAAGAACACACATGCAATGACTCTAGTGGTTGATCCATGTTTGTTTGTGGAAATAACACACATGCAATAACTCTAGTGGTTGATCGATGTGTGGTTTGTGAAAAGAACACACATGCAATGACTCTGGTTGATCCATGTGTGGTTTGTAGAAATAACACACATGCAATGACTCTAGTGGTTGATCCATGTGTGGTTTGTGGAAATAACACACATGTAATGACTAGTGGTTGATCCATATGTGGTTTGTCGAAAGAACACACATGCAATGACCACTGGTGGATCCATATGTGGTTTGTGGAAAAGAACACACATGCAATGACTCTAGTGCTGGTTTGTGGTTTTAGTATAAGAAAAAACATGCAATGACTCTAGTGGTTGATCCATGTGTGGTTTGTGGAAATAACACACATGCAATGACCCTGGTTGATCCATGTGTGGTTTGTGGAAAGAACACACATGCTATAACCACTGGTGGATCCATGTGTGGTTTGTGGAAAAGAACACACATGCAATGACTCTAGTAGTTGATCCATGTGTGGTTTGTGGAAATAACACACATGCAATGACTCTAGTGGATCCATGTGTGGTTTGTGGAAAAGAACACACATGCAATGACTCTAGTGGTTGATCCATGTTTGTTTGTGGAAATAACACACATGCAATGACTCTAGTGGTTGATCCATGTGTGGTTTGTGAAAAGAACACACATGCAATGACTCTGGTTGATCCATGTGTGGTTTGTAGAAATAACACACATGCAATGACTCTAGTGGTTGATCCACGTGTGGTTTGTGGAAAGAACACACATGCAATGACCACTGGTGGATCCATGTGTGGTTTGTGGAAAAGAACACACATGCAATTACTCTAGTGGTTGATCCATGTTTGTTTGTGGAAATAACACACGTGCAATGAATCTAGTGGTTGATCCATGTGTGGTTTGTGAAAAGAACACACATGCAATGACTCAAGTGTCAGTTTTAGTATAAGAACACACATGCAATGACTCTAGTGGTTGATCCATGTGTGGTTTGTGGAAATAACACACATGTAATGACTAGTGGTTGATCCATATGTGGTTTGTCGAAAGAACACACATGCAATGACCACTGGTGGATCCATATGTGGTTTGTGGAAAAGAACACACATGCAATGACTCTAGTGCTGGTTTGTGGTTTTAGTATAAGAAAAAACATGCAATGACTCTAGTGGTTGATCCCTGTGTGGTTTGTGGAAATAACACACATGCAATGACCCTGGTTGATCCATGTGTGGTTTGTGGAAAGAACACACATGCAATAACCACTGGTGGATCCATGTGTGGTTTGTGGAAAAGAACACACATGCAATGACTCTAGTACTGGTTTCTGGTTTTAGTATAAGAACACACATGCAATGACTCTAGTGGTTGATCCATGTGTGGTTTGAGGAAATAACACACATGCAATGACTCTAGTGGTTGATCCATGTGTGGTTTATAGAAATAACACACATGCAATGACTCTAGTGGTTGATCCACGTGTGGTTTGTGGAAAGGACACACATGCAATGACCACTAGTGGCTCCATGTGTGGTTTGTGGAAAAGAACACACATGCAATGACTCTAGTGGTTGATCCATGTTTGTTTGTGGAAATAATACACATGCAATGACTCTAGTGGTTGATCCATGTGTGGTTTGTGAAAAGAACACACATGCAATGACTCTGGTTGATCCATGTGTGGTTTGTAGAAATAACACACATGCAATGACTCTAGTGGTTGATCCACGTGTGGTTTGTGGAAAGAACACACATGCAATGACCACTGGTGGATCCATGTGTGGTTTGTGGAAAAGAACACACATGCAATTACTCTAGTGGTTGATCCATGTTTGTTTGTGGAAATAACACACGTGCAATGAATCTAGTGGTTGATCCATGTGTGGTTTGTGAAAAGAATACACATGCAATGACTCAAGTGTCAGTTTTAGTATAAGAACACACATGCAATGACTCTAGTGGTTGATCCATGTGTGGTTTGTGGAAATAACACACATGTAATGACTAGTGGTTGATCCATATGTGGTTTGTCGAAAGAACACACATGCAATGACCACTGGTGGATCCATATGTGGTTTGTGGAAAAGAACACACATGCAATGACTCTAGTGCTGGTTTGTGGTTTTAGTATAAGAAAAAACATGCAATGACTCTAGTGGTTGATCCATGTGTGGTTTGTGGAAATAACACACATGCAATGACCCTGGTTGATCCATGTGTGGTTTGTGGAAAGAACACACATGCAATAACCACTGGTGGATCCATGTGTGGTTTGTGGAAAAGAACACAAATGCAATGACTCTAGTAGTTGATCCATGTGTGGTTTGTGGAAATAACACACATGCAATGACTCTAGTGGATCCATGTGTGGTTTGTGGAAAAGAACACACATGTAATGACTCTAGTGGTTGATCCTTGTTTGTTTGTGGAAATAACACACATGCAATGACTCTAGTGGTTGATCCATGTGTGGTTTGTGAAAAGAACACACATGCAATGACTCTGGTTGATCCATGTGTGGTTTGTAGAAATAACACACATGCAATGACTCTAGTGGTTGATCCACGTGTGGTTTGTGGAAAGAACACACATGCAATGACCACTGGTGGATCCATGTGTGGTTTGTGGAAAAGAACACACATGCAATTACTCTAGTGGTTGATCCATGTTTGTTTGTGGAAATAACACACGTGCAATGAATCTAGTGGTTGATCCATGTGGGGTTTGTGAAAAGAACACACATGCAATGACTCAAGTGTCAGTTTTAGTATAAGAACACACATGCAATGACTCTAGTGGTTGATCCATGTGTGGTTTGTGGAAATAACACACATGTAATGACTAGTGGTTGATCCATATGTGGTTTGTCGAAAGAACACACATGCAATGACCACTGGTGGATCCATATGTGGTTTGTGGAAAAGAACACACATGCAATGACTCTAGTGCTGGTTTGTGGTTTTAGTATAAGAAAAAACATGCAATGACTCTAGTGGTTGATCCCTGTGTGGTTTGTGGAAATAACACACATGCAATGACCCTGGTTGATCCATGTGTGGTTTGTGGAAAGAACACACATGCAATAACCACTGGTGGATCCATGTGTGGTTTGTGGAAAAGAACACACATGCAATGACTCTAGTACTGGTTTCTGGTTTTAGTATAAGAACACACATGCAATGACTCTAGTGGTTGATCCATGTGTGGTTTGAGGAAATAACACACATGCAATGACTCTAGTGGTTGATCCATGTGTGGTTTATAGAAATAACACACATGCAATGACTCTAGTGGTTGATCCACGTGTGGTTTGTGGAAAGAACACACATGCAATGACCACTAGTGGCTCCATGTGTGGTTTGTGGAAAAGAACACACATGCAATGACTCTAGTGGTTGATCCATGTTTGTTTGTGGAAATAATACACATGCAATGAATCTAGTGGTTGATCCATGTGTGGTTTGTGAAAAGAACACACATGCAATGACTCTGGTTGATCCATGTGTGGTTTGTAGAAATAACACACATGCAATGACTCTAGTGGTTGATCCACGTGTGGTTTGTGGAAAGAACACACATGCAATGACCACTGGTGGATCCATGTGTGGTTTGTGGAAAAGAACACACATGCAATTACTCTAGTGGTTGATCCATGTTTGTTTGTGGAAATAACACACGTGCAATGAATCTAGTGGTTGATCCATGTGTGGTTTGTGAAAAGAACGCACATGCAATGACTCAAGTGTTAGTTTTAGTATAAGAACACACATGCAATGACTCTAGTGGTTGATCCATGTGTGGTTTGTGGAAATAACACACATGTAATGACTAGTGGTTGATCCATATGTGGTTTGTCGAAAGAACACACATGCAATGACCACTGGTGGATCCATATGTGGTTTGTGGAAAAGAACACACATGCAATGACTCTAGTGCTGGTTTGTGGTTTTAGTATAAGAAAAAACATGCAATGACTCTAGTGGTTGATCCATGTGTGGTTTGTGGAAATAACACACATGCAATGACCCTGGTTGATCCATGTGTGGTTTGTGGAAAGAACACACATGCAATAACCACTGGTGGATCCATGTGTGGTTTGTGGAAAAGAACACACATGCAATGACTCTAGTACTGGTTTCTGGTTTTAGTATAAGAACACACATGCAATGACTCTAGTGGTTGATCCATGTGTGGTTTGAGGAAATAACACACATGCAATGACTCTAGTGGTTGATCCATGTGTGGTTTATAGAAATAACACACATGCAATGACTCTAGTGGTTGATCCACGTGTGGTTTGTGGAAAGAACACACATGCAATGACCACTAGTGGCTCCATGTGTGGTTTGTGGAAAAGAACACACATGCAATGACTCTAGTGGTTGATCCATGTTTGTTTGTGGAAATAATACACATGCAATGACTCTAGTGGTTGATCCATGTGTGGTTTGTGAAAAGAACACACATGCAATGACTCTGGTTGATCCATGTGTGGTTTGTAGAAATAACACACATGCAATAACTCTAGTGGTTGATCCACGTGTGGTTTGTGGAAAGAACACACATGCAATGACCACTGGTGGATCCATGTGTGGTTTGTGGAAAAGAACACACATGCAATGACTCTAGTGGTTGATCCATGTTTGTTTATTGAAATAACACACATGCAATGACTCTAGTGGTTGATCCATGTGTGGTTTGTGAAAAGAACACACATGCAATGACTCTAGTGTTGATTTTAGTATAAGAACACACATGCAATGACTCTAGTTGTTGATCCATGTGTAGTTCGTGGAAAGAACACACATGCAATGACTGGTTGAGCCATGTGTGGTTTGTGGAATGAACACACATGCAATGACCACTGGTGGATCCATGTGTGGTTTGTGGAAAAATGAACACACATGCAATGACTCTAGTGCTGGTTTGTGGTTTTAGTATAAGAAAAAACATGCAATGACTCTTGTGGTTGATCCATGTGTGGTTTGTGGAAAGAACACACATGCAATGACTATGGTTGATCCATGTGTGGTTTCTGGAAAGAACACACATGCAATGACCATTGGTGGATCCATGTGTGGTTTGTGGAAAAGAACACACATGCAATGACTCTAGTACTCGTTCCTGGTTTTATTATAAGAACACACATGCAATGACTCTAGTGGTTGATCCATGTGTGGTTTGTGGAAATAACACACATGCAATGACTCTAGTGGTTGATCCATGTGTGGTTTGTGGAAACAACACACATGCAATGACCACTTGTGGATCCATGTTGGTTTTAGTGTAAGAACACACATGCAATGACTCTAGTACTGGTTTGTGGTTTTAGTATAAGAACACACATGCAATGACTCTAGTGGTTGATCCATGTGTGGTTTGTGGAAATAACACACATGCAATGACCACTGGTGGATCCATGTGTGTTTTGTGGAAAGAACACATATGCAATGACTCTAGTTGTTGATCCATGTGTGGTTTGTGGAAAGAACACACATGCAATGACCACTGGTGGATCCATGTGTGGTTTGTGGAAAAGAACACACATGTAATGACTCTAGAACTGTTTTGTGGTTTTAGTATAAGAACACACATGCAATGACTCTAGTGGTTGATCCATGTGTGGTTTGTGGAAATAACACACATACAATGCCTCTAGTGGTTGGTCCATGTGTGGTTTGTGGAAAGAACACACATGCAATGACCATTGGTGGATCCATGTGTGGTTTGTGGAAAGAACACACATGCAATGACTCTAGTAGTTGATCCATGTGTGGTTTGTGGAAAGAACACACATGCAATGACCACTGGTGGATCCATGTGTGGTTTGTGGAAAAGAACACACATGCAATGACTCTAGTGGTTGATCCATGTTTGTTTGTGGAAATAACACACATGCAATAACTCTAGTGGTTGATCCATGTGTGGTTTGTGAAAAGAACACACATGCAATGACTCTGGTTGATCCATATGTGGTTTGTAGAAATAACACACATGCAATGACTCTAGTGGTTGATCCACGTGTGGTTTGTGGAAAGAACACACATGCAATGACTAGTGGTTGATCCATATGTGGTTTGTCAAAAGAACACACATGCAATGACCACTGGTGGATCCATATGTGGTTTGTGGAAAAGAACACACATGCAATGACTCTAGTGCTGGTTTGTGGTTTTAGTATAACAACAAACATGCAATGACTCTAGTGGTTGATCCATGTGTGGTTTGTGGAAATAACACACATGCAATGACTCTGGTTGATCCATGTGTGGTTTGTGGAAAGAACACACATGCAATGACCACTGGTGGATCCATGTGTGGTTTGTGGAAAAGAACACACATGCAATGACTCTAGTGGTTGATCCATGTTTGTTTGTGGAAATAACACACATGCAATGACTCTAGTGGTTGATCCATGTGTGGTTTGTGAAAAGAACACACCTACAATGACTCTATTGTTGGTTTTAGTATAAGAACACACATACAATGACTCTAGTGGTTGATCCATGTGTGGTTTGTGGAAATAACACATATGTGATGACTTTAGTGGTTGATCCATGTGTGGTTTATAGAAATAACACACATTCAATGACTCTAGTGGTTGATCCACGTGTGGTTTGTGGAAAGAACACACATGCAATGACCACTGGTGGCTCCATGTGTGGTTTGTGGAAAAGAACACACATGCAATGACTCTAGTGGTTGATCCATGTTTGTTTGTGAAAATAACACACATGCAATGACTCTAGTGGTTGATCCATGTGTGGTTTGTGAAAAGAACACACATGCAATGACTCTAGTGTTGGTTTTAGTATAAGAACACACATGCAATGACTCTAATGGATGATCCATGTGTGGTTTGTGGAAATAACACACATGCAATGACTAGTGGTTGATCCATATGTGGTTTGTCGAAAGAACACACATGCAATGACCACTGGTGGATCCATATGTGGTTTGTGGAAAAGAACACACATGCAATGACTCTAGTGCTGGTTTGTGGTTTTAGTATAAGAAAAACATGCAATGACTCTAGTGGTTGATCCATGTGTGGTTTGTGGAAAGAACATACATGCAATGCCCCTGGTTGATCCATGTGTGGTTTGTGGAAAGAACACACATGCAATGACCACTGGTGGATCCATGTGTGGTTTGTGGAAAAGAACACACATGCAATGACTCTAGTACTGGTTTCTGGTTTTATTATAAGAACACACATGCAATGACAATAGTGGTTGATCCATGTGTGGTTTAAGGAAATAACACACATGCAATGACTCTAGTGCTTGATCCATGTGTGGTTTATAGAAATAACACACATGCAATGACTCTAGTGGTTGATCCTAGTGTGGTTTGTGGAAATAACACACATGCAATGACCACTGGTGGATCCATCTGTGGTTTGTGGAAAAGAACACACATGCAATGACTCTAGTGGTTGATCCATGTTTGTTTGTGGAAATAACACACATGCAATGACTCTAGTGGTTGATCCATGTGTGGTTTGTGAAAAGAACACACATGCAATGACTCTGGTTAATCCATGTGTGGTTTGTAGAAATAAATCACACATGCAATGACTCTAGCGGTTGATCCACGTGTGGTTTGTGGGAAGAACACACATGCAATGACCACTGGTGGATCCATGTGTGGTTTGTGGAAAAGAACACACATGCAATGACTCTAGTGGTTGATCCATGTTTGTTTGTGGAAATAACACACATGCAATGACTCTAGTGGTTGATCCATGTGTGGTTTGTGAAAAGAACACACATGCAATGACTCTAGTGTTAGTTTTAGTATAAGAACACACATGCAATGACTCTAGTGGTTGATCCATGTGTAGTTTGTGGAAAGAACACACATGCAATGACTGTGGTTGATCCATGTGTGGTTTGTGGAAAGAACACACATGCAATGACTCTAGTGGTTGATCCATGTGTGGTTTATAGAAATAACACACATGCAATGACTCTAGTGGTTGATCCACGTGTGGTTTGTGGAAAGAACACACATGCAATGACCACTAGTGGCTCCATGTGTGGTTTGTGGAAAAGAACACACATGCAATGACTCTAGTGGTTGATCCATGTTTGTTTGTGGAAATAATACACATGCAATGACTCTAGTGGTTGATCCATGTGTGGTTTGTGAAAAGAACACACATGCAATGACTCTGGTTGATCCATGTGTGGTTTGTAGAAATAACACACATGCAATAACTCTAGTGGTTGATCCACGTGTGGTTTGTGGAAAGAACACACATGCAATGACCACTGGTGGATCCATGTGTGGTTTGTGGAAAAGAACACACATGCAATGACTCTAGTGGTTGATCCATGTTTGTTTGTGGAAATAACACACATGCAATGACTCTAGTGGTTGATCCATGTGTGGTTTGTGAAAAGAACACACATGCAATGACTCTAGTGTTAGTTTTAGTATAAGAACACACATGCAATGACTCTAGTGGTTGATCCATGTGTAGTTTGTGGAAAGAACACACATGCAATGACTGTGGTTGATCCATGTGTGGTTTGTGGAAAGAACACACATGCAATGACCACTGGTAGATCCATGTGTGGTTTGTGGAAAAAAGAACACACATGCAATGACTCTAGTGTTTGGTTTGTGGTTTTAGTATAAGAACAAACATGCAATGACTCTAGTGGTTGATCCATGTGTGGTTTGTGGAAATAACACACATGCAATGACTCTGGTTGATCCATGTGTGGTTTGTGGAAAGAACACACATGCAATGACCACTGGTGGATCCATGTGTGGTTTGTGGAAAAGAACACACATGCAATGACTCTAGTGGTTGATCCATGTGTGGTTTGTGAAAAGAACACACCTACAATGACTCTAGTGTTGGTTTTAGTATAAGAACACACATACAATGACTCTAGTGGTTGATCCATGTGTGGTTTGTGGAAATAACACATATGCGATGACTCTAGTGGATGATCCATGTGTGGTTTATAGAAATAACACACATGCAATGACTCTAGTGGTTGATCCACGTGTGGTTTGTGGAAAGAACACACATGCAATGACCACTGGTGGATCCATGTGTGGTTTGTGGAAAAGAACACACATGCAATGACTCTAGTGGTTGATCCATGTTTGTTTGTGGAAATAACACACATGCAATGACTCTAGTGGTTGATCCATGTGTGGTTTGTGAAAAGAACACACCTACAATGACTCTAGTGTTGGTTTTAGTATAAGAACACACATACAATGACTCTAGTGGTTGATCCATGTGTGGTTTGTGGAAATAACACATATGCGATGACTCTAGTGGTTGATCCATGTGTGGTTTATAGAAATAACGCACATGCAATGACTCTAGTGGTTGATCCACGTGTGGTTTGTGGAAAGAACACACATGCAATGACCACTGGTGGATCCTGTTGGAGATATGCCCAAGAGGCAATAATAAAGTGGTTATTATCATATCTTCACACTTATGATAAATGTTTACATACCATGCTATAATTGTATTAACCGGAAACATTAATACTTGTGTGATTTGTAAACATAAAAGAGTCCCTAGTAAAGCCTCTTGTTAAACTAGCTTGTTGGTTAATATATGATCATGGTTTCCTGATCATGAACATAGAGATGTTATTAACAACAGGATCATATCATTAGGAGAATGATGTGATGGATATACTCCTATAGATAAGCGTAGCATAAAGATCAAGTCATTTCAATAGTTCAATTGCTATATGCTTTCTGATACATAGTAACCTAATTCCTTCGACCATGAGATCATGCATATCACCTTTACCGGATGGATGCTTTGATGACATCAAACACCACACCGTAACAGGGTGGCTATAAAAGTGGCATTGAGTGTTCGGAAAGTATTGGTTGAAACACATGGATCAAGAGTGGGATTTGTCCATCCATATGACGGATAGATATACTCTGGGCCCTCTCGGTGAAATGTCATCCAATTGGCTTGCAAGCATGTGACTTGGTCACAAGGGATCACATATCACGGGAACGAGAAAAGAGTACTTATCAGTAACGAGGTTGAACTAGGTATGCAGAGATACCGACGATCATAACCTCGGATAAGTAACATATCGTGAGACAAAGGGAAATTGGTATCGTATGTAAGTGGTTCATTCGATCGCAAAGTAATCGTAGAAATATGTGGGAGCCATATGAATTTCCAGATTCCTCTATTGGTTATTGTTCGGAGAAGTGTCTCGATCATGTCCGCATAATTCACGAACCGTAGGGAGACACACTTAAGGATTCGACGTTGTTTGAGTAGTTATGGTATTATGAGAAAGAGACCGAATGTTGTTCGGAGTCTCGGATGGGATCCGGGATATCATGAGGAGATCCGGAATGGTCCGGAGAATAAGATTCATATAAGGAAAGTCCCGTTTCGGAGTTGGGGAATGGTTCCGGTGTTTTCATCGGGAACATTCTAGAAGGTCCCGGAATGTCCGGCACTCCGGAGGGGGAAGGGTACATGAATGTGTCATTACATATTGGAATGATTGCATCATATACTAAGTGTTCTCGCTGTCCAAAATAAAGGGTTTATTTAAATCCTAAATTGAAAAGTCAAACGGCTAGTTTGAAAGTCAAACGGCAAGTTTTTGGAAAGTGGAAAGAGGAGGAAAAGAGGGAAACCGAGTTGGAGAGGGAGACCTCCTCCAACCGGCGGCCAACTCCAATGCCGAGTTGGGGAGGGACTCCACTCCCTCCCCCTGGCGCGCCAGCCCCCTCCCACCTATATAAGGAGGGGCAGGGCTCCCCTCCTTACACACACAAGTTCCTATCCTCTAATCTAAACCCTAGACCTAAACCCCGGTTTAGAGCTATTTCGGTTTAGAGCCTTCTAATTGGTTTAGAGCCCTCTAATTGGTGTGTCTAATTACTAGACCACTAATAGCCTCTCTCATAAGCTCCACCATACTCGCACCGGCTTAAGGCGAAGCCCTGCGGGATCTCCCCTCTACTTCCGGTACCACGCCGTTGTGCTGCCGGAATCGCGAGGAGAGTGCTACAACCTCCGCTGCCTGCTGGAACAAGGGAGAGGAAGGTCTTCGTCGAGTACCGAACGTGTGACCGACTGCGGGAGCGCTGCTGGAACGTGGCGCCGGAAGGATCGTCTACGCGATCTTGAGATCGGAAAGAGTACGACTACATCACCCACGAGAATCTGCTCTCGTTAACCGCTTTGGAATCTTCGAGGGTGAGTTCCACTATCGACTCGTTGCTACAATCTAGTAGATAGATCTTGGCTTGTTTGTTTGTATGCGATAGAAAAATTTTGTTTTCCATGCTACGAACCCCTACAGTGGTATCAGAGCCGTGTCTATATGTAGATCTGTTGCACGAGTAGAACACAATGGTCATTGTGGGCGTTGATGCTTTTATTGTCGATTGCTTCTTGTGTACTTTGTATCTTGCGGTATGTTGGGATGAAGCGGCCCGGGCTAACCTTACATGACATCGTTCATGAGACTTGCTCCACGCTTGACATGCAACTTGTATTGCATAAGTGGCTTTGCGGGTGCCTGTTTCTCCTAGCATAGTTAAGATCCAATTTACAACGGGTGATTAACAATACTAGTATCAATGTTGTGGTTCTTGTTCGTAAGTTAGAACGACACTTATTGAAAGCCCCAAACCACGTAAAACATGCAAAGAAAGTAGAGACGTCTAACTTTGTTTTGCAGGGGTGTGCAGTGATGTGATATGGCCATGATTGTGATTATATTTGATGTATGCAATGTTCCTTATTGTAAGTTGGCAACCGGCAGGAGCCATATGGTTGTCTTTAATTTCTGTTAAGACCTGCGTGTCTATTCAAAATAGTTGTAATAGTTGATGCTGGTGGACGACAACCATGAAGAAGCATCATTGACCTTGATGCTATGCCGGTGATGATGGAGATCATGTTCGTGCTTGAAGATGGAGATCGAAAGCACAAAGAAGAAAGGCCATATCATATCACATATTATGAATTGCATGTGATGTTAATCCTTTATGCATCTTGTATTGCTTAGTAGACGACGGTAGCATTATAAGATGATCCCTCATACACATAAATTTCAAGTTCTAAAGTGTTCACCCTTAGTATGCACCGTTGCCAAAGCTTGCTACTTCGAAGCACCACGTGATGATCGGGTGTCTTTGATTCCGCGGGTGAATACAACGTAAGCAAGCCAGATTTGCTTATGCGGTAGCTAAGGTTTGATCTTGACGAGCCTAGCATGTACAGACATGGCCTCAGGAACACGGATCACCGAAAGGTAAAGCATGAGTCATATAGTAGATATGATGAACATGTTGATTGTTCGCCATTGAAGCTACATCAACTCTCGTGATGATCGGTTTTGATGTGGTGGATTTGGTTCGTGTGATCACTAAAACAATGTGAGGGATATTGTTTTGAGTGGGAGTTCACCTAGATTAATTTAATTATTAATTAGAACTCAATTTATCATAAACTAAATCAAAGTGAATTTGCATAGTTGTTGTAGTCATTGGCATCCGTTTACCACCTTGCGCTTAGTTATAATTGAGATGATAGAACTATAGAATTCTGGTTAGTTACTTTACGAACTGGTATCGTATTGTTTTGAAGTGTTAATCTAAAGTTTAAAAGTCCTATTGCAAACTTTCAGTAAGTTCCGGTTACTCCATGAAGTTTAATAATTAGTATTAAATCAAGAGTAACAATTCCAAATGTTAGTATATAAGTATCATGTTTGTCTCCATGATTCTTGATATTCAAAGGATTCTCTTAATATCAAGGTTATCTAGGATCTGAAAGAGTTGTTTCAGAAACCATGATGTGTGGAAGATATTGTGATATCTGAAACAAAGTTTTGGTTGCAACATGATAGAGTATAATATGGCAAAAGTCATGTTCTCATATTTGATGAGAGTTTGCAAAAAGGTTGGAGACACTTGTTGTCCTAATCCTCCAAAAGGTTTTGGATAGCAACATTATACTCATAATTCATCGTTATAAGCTAAAAGTAGCTTGATCATGGATGATTCCATGATAAGGGTGAATATTTGATGTATGTAAAATGTTTACTACACCAAGAGATTACTAAAGAAAGGAATTTGAAAGAATACCAAACATTTGATGATGGTGATCTACTTCAAAGTGCAAGTCCAAAGACATTGGTATTTAATTATACACACTTTGGACTATATGTCATATGTATGACTCCACTATTGATGTTGATAGATTCTTTCAAACAGAAAAGGAAATATTGAAAGAGAATATCATAAATATATGGCAGAAAAGAAAAGACTAGAATTGTTCAGTTTAAGTATATAGATGATATACATGGTATGGAAATATTCTTTGCTTATTAAACAATGTGGTTCTTCAGTATTTGATACTGAATTTGTTGGTGTGAATCGTCATACGAAACAACACAATTCATGAACTACAATGGCCTAAGTAACTAGCAAAAGAATATGTGATGATGTTCATCGAGAACAAAATAAAGGGTTATTGTGTTGCTCGTTAAACATCAAAGCTTGTCTTCAAGATTTGTTTTATCAGGTATTATGAGAACAAAAGGGTTGTTCAAATAATTTCCGTAATCCATAAAAGATGGATGATTCACAAATCTCGTTGGAGAAATCACATCCATAAAACTAGTGCTAAAATGTCGAAAGACAAATTGATTGAAAGATCACTTAGGAAGTGACATCGCTGTTTGAATTATATTGGAAAGATAACATGAAGAAACTCCATGTGGATGGAATTTTGGAGTCTTCTGATTTTTGATCAAATGACGCTTGTGAAACTTTCCTAGAGATAATTAAAACTTCGTTCATAGGCCAAAAGGGAACGAATGACTAGCTTATTGGAACTTGTACATATTGTTGTATGAAATCCATTATGTGTAGTCAAGAGCGATGGATTTCAACTTCATATGCTTTCTCCGAAAATTTGAGTGAATATATGAATATTTACTTAATAAGGATGAAGTGTGAAATATTTGAAGAGTTCAAAGACTTTCAAGATGAAGTGCAAAATCATTGTAACAAGAATATAAATAGTTTATGATAAGATCATAAAGGAAGATATTTGAGTTACAAGTTTAGCATAATACCTAAGATTTAAGGAATCGTTCCGTGGATTTGCATTTTCCCGAAACACCATAAGTGTATGGAGCGTTCGAGATATGTAATTAAACCTTGTTTGACATGGTAAGATCAAAGGTATAATTTATAAAACTGCCATTATATTTTAAAGATTAAAAGCTTTAGGGATTACCGTTTTTCCACTGAAAAGAGCTCCATCGTAATCCGTTGAAATGACACCATATAAAGTTATGGTTTGGGATAAAACCCAAGTTGTCCTTTCTTAAACATTGGTATGCTATGCATAAGAAAGATGTTTTGCAACCAAAGTCGGATGAACCTGTCTTTGTATGACTATTAAGTATTCCTCCATAAACACCGGAGACAAAAGTGTTTGTTGCTTAGAACGTCAAGTTTCTTTTGGAAGGAATTTTTCGTGAAAAGTTAAGTGGGAGGACAATAGAACTTTGATAAGGTTAAAAGAACCTTAGCTGTATGTGCAAAGTTGCGAAGCGCCGAAAAGTGTTCCGGAGGCGGCAACAATGCTCATGGCTCACGTGCCTCAAATGTTGTGGTCACGGAGATCTAAGTTCCTATTGAAACAAGTAGATCGGGTAAACAATCAAATACCAAGATTTGAGGGTTGAATCATTATTTAAGAATAATGAACCGACTACATGCAAAGAAGCGATGATGGGCCCTGACTCCGTCAAATGGCTTGAAGCCATAAAATCCGTGATAGTTCCATACACGAGAAATCAAGTTTTGAACTTGAAGGACCCTCGAGAAAGGTGTAAGACCTTACAGTTGTGTCTGGATCTATAAAGAAATAGACATGGATGTTTTACATCTATGAAATAGTCGACATGTTGGGAAAGAGTTCACAACAATGTTCAAAGGTTGACTATGACAAGATTTGATCTGTCATAGTGATATTTAGTCTAGATGGATTAATATAGCAACCACTACATATAATTTGTTATATGGTAGTTGAATAAACAAAACAAATTCTTCTAATAGAATCGTTACCTAGGACATGTGCATAACACGGTCCATAGGGTTTTGTTAATTCAAAGGATGCTAAAAGCATATGCAAACTTCAATGGTTAGAGTGAGCATAGCGGAGTTGGAATCTTCACTATGATGAAACTGTTAAAAGGGTTTAATTTCATCAGAGACAATGAAGATGCTTGCATTTGCAAGAAATTAAGTGGGAGCGCTAAGACATGTTTCTAATACATTATGTGGAAGACATATTGTTGATTGGAAATAATGTATATTTTATTAACACATATTAAGAATTTCATCCCGATGAAAGACTTAGGCAAAACCCAAATATTTGGCATCAATAGACGCTAATATGGTTGTGCCAGAAGTACATAGACAAGATATTGAATGAGTTCAATATAGAAACTACAAGAGAGGTTCTTGTCGCACAGAAAGGATTGAATGAGTTCAATGTTGATGATATATTCAAGTGTATTGACATTTGGTAAAGTGAAACGAATAATCAAGTATAGATTGATACTTGATGTATGAAATCACAAAAAGTATTTATATCAATCATACTGTGATATGTACAAATCCAGATATGTCCTATGCTCTAAATGTTGTGAGCATATACCAGAATGATTCGTAAGATGATCATTGGACAATAGTAAGGATATTCTTATGATCTTTTTGAAAGAACTAAGAGTATAATATTTGTAGAAGTGACAAATAGATGGTTAGTTCATTGTAAGAGTACTACATTGATACTAGTTTTGTCACAAAGTACAAATTAAGTTTATCTCAATCTAAATTAAGGGTGGCACAATATAATGGAAAGTGAGTTCCATAATGGATTTGGATGAGTTCCAAAGTTAAGACATTGTGACAGATACTACAACAAAAGGATAAGTATATGACTGCTATATTAGCAGCAAAAGAGGGCATTTGTGTCAAGTAGTTTGTTATCAAACTAGGTGTAGTTCACAGTGGGATAATACTATGAAGATATATTGTGCGACAATATTATCAACATGTTTTAAACCCAAAGAGCTAAAGGTCACACCGAAAGACCAAATTTATACAAAGCCATCTCATTAGAGAATGAGTGATGCGTAGAGACGCAAAGACATGCAATTACACACGGACCTGGAAGTGTCAGATCCGGAGATCAGTTGACCACTAGCAATCGTGTACATACAACACCGGAAAGCCATAGGTGTTATATACACAAAGGTTCGAAACTAGATTATTGACTCTAGTGCAAGTGGGAGACTGTTGGAGATATGCCCAAGAGGCAATAATAAAGTGGTTATTATCATATCTTCACACTTATGATAAATGTTTACATACCATGCTATAATTGTATTAACCGGAAACATTAATACTTGTGTGATTTGTAAACATAAAAGAGTCCCTAGTAAAGCCTCTTGTTAAACTAGCTTGTTGGTTAATATATGATCATGGTTTCCTGATCATGAACATAGAGATGTTATTAACAACAGGATCATATCATTAGGAGAATGATGTGATGGATATACTCCTATAGATAAGCGTAGCATAAAGATCAAGTCATTTCAATAGTTCAATTGCTATATGCTTTCTGATACATAGTAACCTAATTCCTTCGACCATGAGATCATGCATATCACCTTTACCGGATGGATGCTTTGATGACATCAAACACCACACCGTAACAGGGTGGCTATAAAAGTGGCATTGAGTGTTCGGAAAGTATTGGTTGAAACACATGGATCAAGAGTGGGATTTGTCCATCCATATGACGGATAGATATACTCTGGGCCCTCTCGGTGAAATGTCATCCAATTGGCTTGCAAGCATGTGACTTGGTCACAAGGGATCACATATCACGGGAACGAGAAAAGAGTACTTATCAGTAACGAGGTTGAACTAGGTATGCAGAGATACCGACGATCATAACCTCGGATAAGTAACATATCGTGAGACAAAGGGAAATTGGTATCGTATGTAAGTGGTTCATTCGATCGCAAAGTAATCGTAGAAATATGTGGGAGCCATATGAATTTCCAGATTCCTCTATTGGTTATTGTTCGGAGAAGTGTCTCGATCATGTCCGCATAATTCACGAACCGTAGGGAGACACACTTAAGGATTCGACGTTGTTTGAGTAGTTATGGTATTATGAGAAAGAGACCGAATGTTGTTCGGAGTCTCGGATGGGATCCGGGATATCATGAGGAGATCCGGAATGGTCCGGAGAATAAGATTCATATAAGGAAAGTCCCGTTTCGGAGTTGGGGAATGGTTCCGGTGTTTTCATCGGGAACATTCTAGAAGGTCCCGGAATGTCCGGCACTCCGGAGGGGGAAGGGTACATGAATGTGTCATTACATATTGGAATGATTGCATCATATACTAAGTGTTCTCGCTGTCCAAAATAAAGGGTTTATTTAAATCCTAAATTGAAAAGTCAAACGGCTAGTTTGAAAGTCAAACGGCAAGTTTTTGGAAAGTGGAAAGAGGAGGAAAAGAGGGAAACCGAGTTGGAGAGGGAGACCTCCTCCAACCGGCGGCCAACTCCAATGCCGAGTTGGGGAGGGACTCCACTCCCTCCCCCTGGCGCGCCAGCCCCCTCCCACCTATATAAGGAGGGGCAGGGCTCCCCTCCTTACACACACAAGTTCCTATCCTCTAATCTAAACCCTAGACCTAAACCCCGGTTTAGAGCTATTTCGGTTTAGAGCCTTCTAATTGGTTTAGAGCCCTCTAATTGGTGTGTCTAATTACTAGACCACTAATAGCCTCTCTCATAAGCTCCACCATACTCGCACCGGCTTAAGGCGAAGCCCTGCGGGATCTCCCCTCTACTTCCGGTACCACGCCGTTGTGCTGCCGGAATCGCGAGGAGAGTGCTACAACCTCCGCTGCCTGCTGGAACAAGGGAGAGGAAGGTCTTCGTCGAGTACCGAACGTGTGACCGACTGCGGGAGCGCTGCTGGAACGTGGCGCCGGAAGGATCGTCTACGCGATCTTGAGATCGGAAAGAGTACGACTACATCACCCACGAGAATCTGCTCTCGTTAACCGCTTTGGAATCTTCGAGGGTGAGTTCCACTATCGACTCGTTGCTACAATCTAGTAGATAGATCTTGGCTTGTTTGTTTGTATGCGATAGAAAAATTTTGTTTTCCATGCTACGAACCCCTACAGATCCATGTGTGGTTCGTGGAAAAGAACACACATGCAATGACTCTAGTGGTTGATCCATGTTTGTTTGTGGAAATAGCACACATGCAATGACTCTAGTTGTTGATCCATGTGTGGTTTGTGAAAAGAACACACATGCAATGACTCTGGTTGATCCATGTGTGGTTTGTAGAAATAACACACATGCAATGACTCTAGTGGTTGATCCACGTGTGGTTTGTGGAAAGAACACATATACAATGACCACTGGTGGATACATGTGTGGTTTGTGGAAAAGAACACACATGCAATGACTCTAGTGGTTGATCCATGTTTGTTTGTGGAAATAACACACATGCAATGACTCTAGTGGTTGATCCATGTGTGGTTTGTGAAAAGAACAGACATGCAAGGACTCTGGTTGATCCATGTGTGGTTTGTAGAAATAACACACATGCAATGACTCTAGTGGTTGATCCACGTGTGGTTTGTGGAAAGGACACACATGCAATGACCACTGGTGGATCCATGTGTGGTTTGTGGAAAAGAACACACATGCAATGACTCTAGTGGTTGATCCATGTTTGTTTGTGGAAATAACACACATGCAATGACTCTAGTGGTTGATCCATGTGTGGTTAGTGAAGAGAACACACATGCAATGACTCTAGTGTTGGTTTTAGTATAAGAACACACATGCAATGACTCTAATGGATGATCCATGTGTGGTTTGTGGAAATAACACACGTGCAATGACTAGTGGTTGATCCATATGTGGTTTGTGGAAAGAACACACATGCAATGACCACTGGTGGATCCATATGTGGTTTGTGGAAAAGAACACACATGCAATGACTCTAGTGCTGGTTTGTGGTTTTAGTATAATAAAAAACATGCAATGACTCTAGTGGTTGATCCATGTTTGTTTGTGGAAATAACACACATGCAATGACTCTAGTGGTTGATCCATGTGTGGTTTGTGAAAAGAACACACATGCAATGAGTCTGGTTGATCCATGTGTGCTCTGTAGAAATAACACACATGCAATGACTCTAGTGGTTGATCCACGTGTGGTTTGTGGAAAGAACACACATGCAATGACCACTGGTGGATCCATGTGTGGTTTGTGGAAACGAACACACATGCAATGACTCTAGTGGTTGATCCATGTTTGTTTGTGGAAATAACACACATGCAATGACTCTAGTGGTTGATCCATGTGTGTTTTGTGAAAAGAACACACATGCAATGACTCTAGTGTTGGTTTTAGTATAAAAACACACATGCAATGACTCTAATGGATGATCCATGTGTGGTTTGTGGAAATAACACACATGCAATGAATAGTGGTTGATCCATATGTGGTTTGTGGAAAGAACACACATGCAATGACCACTGGTGGATCCATATGTGGTTTGTGGAAAAGAACACACATGCAATGACTAGTTCTGGTTTGTGGTTTTAGTATAAGAACAAACATGCAATGACTCTAGTGGTTGATCCATGTGTGGTTTGTGGAAATAACACACATGCAATGACTCTGGTTGATCCATGTGTGGTTTGTGGAAAGAACACACATGCAATGACCACTGGTGGATCCATGTGTGGTTTGTGGAAAAGAACACACATGCAATGACTCTAGTGGTTGATCCATGTTTGTTTGTGGAAATAACACACATGCAATGACTCTAGTGGTTGATCCATGTGTGGTTTGTGGAAAGAACACACATGCAATGACCACTGGTAGATCCATGTGTGGTTTGTGGAAAAAAGAACACACATGCAATGACTCTAGTGTTTGGTTTGTGGTTTTAGTATAAGAACAAACATGCAATGACTCTAGTGGTTGATCCATGTGTGGTTTGTGGAAATAACACACATGCAATGACTCTGGTTGATCCATGTGTGGTTTGTGGAAAGAACACACATGCAATGACCACTGGTGGATCCATGTGTGGTTTGTGGATAAGAACAAACATGCAATGACTCTAGTGGTTGATCCATGTGTGGTTTGTGGAAATAACACACATGCAATGACTCTGGTTGATCCATGTGTGGTTTGTGGAAAGAACACACATGCAATGACCACTGGTGGATCCATGTGTGGTTTGTGGAAAAGAACACACATGCAATGACTCTAGTGGTTGATCCATGTGTGGTTTGTGAAAAGAACACACCTACAATGACTCTAGTGTTGGTTTTAGTATAAGAACACACATACAATGACTCTAGTGGTTGATCCATGTGTGGTTTGTGGAAATAACACATATGCGATGACTCTAGTGGATGATCCATGTGTGGTTTATAGAAATAACACACATGCAATGACTCTAGTGGTTGATCCACGTGTGGTTTGTGGAAAGAACACACATGCAATGACCACTGGTGGATCCATGTGTGGTTTGTGGAAAAGAACACACATGCAATGACTCTAGTGGTTGATCCATGTTTGTTTGTGGAAATAACACACATGCAATGACTCTAGTGGTTGATCCATGTGTGGTTTGTGAAAAGAACACACCTACAATGACTCTAGTGTTGGTTTTAGTATAAGAACACACATACAATGACTCTAGTGGTTGATCCATGTGTGGTTTGTGGAAATAACACATATGCGATGACTCTAGTGGTTGATCCATGTGTGGTTTATAGAAATAACGCACATGCAATGACTCTAGTGGTTGATCCACGTGTGGTTTGTGGAAAGAACACACATGCAATGACCACTGGTGGATCCATGTGTGGTTCGTGGAAAAGAACACACATGCAATGACTCTAGTGGTTGATCCATGTTTGTTTGTGGAAATAGCACACATGCAATGACTCTAGTTGTTGATCCATGTGTGGTTTGTGAAAAGAACACACATGCAATGACTCTGGTTGATCCATGTGTGGTTTGTAGAAATAACACACATGCAATGACTCTAGTGGTTGATCCACGTGTGGTTTGTGGAAAGAACACATATACAATGACCACTGGTGGATACATGTGTGGTTTGTGGAAAAGAACACACATGCAATGACTCTGGTGGTTGATCCATGTTTGTTTGTGGAAATAACACACATGCAATGACTCTAGTGGTTGATCCATGTGTGGTTTGTGAAAAGAACAGACATGCAAGGACTCTGGTTGATCCACGTGTGGTTTGTGGAAAGAACACACATGCAATGACTAGTTCTGGTTTGTGGTTTTAGTATAAGAACAAACATGCAATGACTCTAGTGGTTGATCCATGTGTGGTTTGTGGAAATAACACACATGCAATGACTCTGGTTGATCCATGTGTGGTTTGTGGAAAGAACACACATGCAATGACCACTGGTGGATCCATGTGTGGTTTGTGGAAAAGAACACACATGCAATGACTCTAGTGGTTGATCCATGTTTGTTTGTGGAAATAACACACATGCAATGACTCTAGTGGTTGATCCATGTGTGGTTTGTGGAAAGAACACACATGCAATGACCACTGGTAGATCCATGTGTGGTTTGTGGAAAAAAGAACACACATGCAATGACTCTAGTGTTTGGTTTGTGGTTTTAGTATAAGAACAAACATGCAATGACTCTAGTGGTTGATCCATGTGTGGTTTGTGGAAATAACACACATGCAATGACTCTGGTTGATCCATGTGTGGTTTGTGGAAAGAACACACATGCAATGACCACTGGTGGATCCATGTGTGGTTTGTGGATAAGAACAAACATGCAATGACTCTAGTGGTTGATCCATGTGTGGTTTGTGGAAATAACACACATGCAATGACTCTGGTTGATCCATGTGTGGTTTGTGGAAAGAACACACATGCAATGACCACTGGTGGATCCATGTGTGGTTTGTGGAAAAGAACACACATGCAATGACTCTAGTGGTTGATCCATGTGTGGTTTGTGAAAAGAACACACCTACAATGACTCTAGTGTTGGTTTTAGTATAAGAACACACATACAATGACTCTAGTGGTTGATCCATGTGTGGTTTGTGGAAATAACACATATGCGATGACTCTAGTGGATGATCCATGTGTGGTTTATAGAAATAACACACATGCAATGACTCTAATGGTTGATCCACGTGTGGTTTGTGGAAAGAACACACATGCAATGACCACTGGTGGATCCATGTGTGGTTTGTGGAAAAGAACACACATGCAATGACTCTAGTGGTTGATCCATGTTTGTTTGTGGAAATAACACACATGCAATGACTCTAGTGGTTGATCCATGTGTGGTTTGTGAAAAGAACACACCTACAATGACTCTAGTGTTGGTTTTAGTATAAGAACACACATACAATGACTCTAGTGGTTGATCCATGTGTGGTTTGTGGAAATAACACATATGCGATGACTCTAGTGGTTGATCCATGTGTGGTTTATAGAAATAACGCACATGCAATGACTCTAGTGGTTGATCCACGTGTGGTTTGTGGAAAGAACACACATGCAATGACCACTGGTGGATCCATGTGTGGTTCGTGGAAAAGAACACACATGCAATGACTCTAGTGGTTGATCCATGTTTGTTTGTGGAAATAGCACACATGCAATGACTCTAGTTGTTGATCCATGTGTGGTTTGTGAAAAGAACACACATGCAATGACTCTGGTTGATCCATGTGTGGTTTGTAGAAATAACACACATGCAATGACTCTAGTGGTTGATCCACGTGTGGTTTGTGGAAAGAACACATATACAATGACCACTGGTGGATACATGTGTGGTTTGTGGAAAAGAACACACATGCAATGACTCTGGTGGTTGATCCATGTTTGTTTGTGGAAATAACACACATGCAATGACTCTAGTGGTTGATCCATGTGTGGTTTGTGAAAAGAACAGACATGCAAGGACTCTGGTTGATCCATGTGTGGTTTGTAGAAATAACACACATGCAATGACTCTAGTGGTTGATCCACGTGTGGTTTGTGGAAAGGACACACATGCAATGACCACTGGTGGATCCATGTGTGGTTTGTGGAAAAGAACACACATGCAATGACTCTAGTGGTTGATCCATGTTTGTTTGTGGAAATAACACACATGCAATGACTCTAGTGGTTGATCCATGTGTGGTTAGTGAAGAGAACACACATGCAATGACTCTAGTGTTGGTTTTAGTATAAGAACACACATGCAATGACTCTAATGGATGATCCATGTGTGGTTTGTGGAAATAACACACATGCAATGACTAGTGGTTGATCCATATGTGGTTTGTGGAAAGAACACACATGCAATGACCACTGGTGGATCCATATGTGGTTTGTGGAAAAGAACACACATGCAATGACTCTAGTGCTGGTTTGTGGTTTTAGTATAATAAAAAACATGCAATGACTCTAGTGGTTGATCCATGTTTGTTTGTGGAAATAACACACATGCAATGACTCTAGTGGTTGATCCATGTGTGGTTTGTGAAAAGAACACACATGCAATGACTCTGGTTGATCCATGTGTGCTCTGTAGAAATAACACACATGCAATGACTCTAGTGGTTGATCCACGTGTGGTTTGTGGAAAGAACACACATGCAATGACCACTGGTGGATCCATGTGTGGTTTGTGGAAACGAACACACATGCAATGACTCTAGTGGTTGATCCATGTTTGTTTGTGGAAATAACACACATGCAATGACTCTAGTGGTTGATCCATGTGTGTTTTGTGAAAAGAACACACATGCAATGACTCTAGTGTTGGTTTTAGTATAAAAACACACATGCAATGACTCTAATGGATGATCCATGTGTGGTTTGTGGAAATAACACACATGCAATGAATAGTGGTTGATCCATATGTGGTTTGTGGAAAGAACACACATGCAATGACCACTGGTGGATCCATATGTGGTTTGTGGAAAAGAACACACATGCAATGACTAGTTCTGGTTTGTGGTTTTAGTATAAGAACAAACATGCAATGACTCTAGTGGTTTGTGGAAATAACACACATGCAATGACTCTGGTTGATCCATGTGTGGTTTGTGGAAAGAACACACATGCAATGACCACTGGTGGATCCATGTGTGGTTTGTGGAAAAGAACACACATGCAATGACTCTAGTGGTTGATCCATGTTTGTTTGTGGAAATAACACACATGCAATGACTCTAGTGGTTGATCCATGTGTGGTTTGTGGAAAGAACACACATGCAATGACCACTGGTAGATCCATGTGTGGTTTGTGGAAAAAAGAACACACATGCAATGACTCTAGTGTTTGGTTTGTGGTTTTAGTATAAGAACAAACATGCAATGACTCTAGTGGTTGATCCATGTGTGGTTTGTGGAAATAACACACATGCAATGACTCTGGTTGATCCATGTGTGGTTTGTGGAAAGAACACACATGCAATGACCACTGGTGGATCCATGTGTGGTTTGTGGAAAAGGACACACATGCAATGACTCTAGTGGTTGATCCATGTGTGGTTTGTGAAAAGAACACACCTACAATGACTCTAGTGTTGGTTTTAGTATAAGAACACACATACAATGACTCTAGTGGTTGATCCATGTGTGGTTTGTGGAAATAACACATATGCGATGACTCTAGTGGTTGATCCATGTGTGGTTTATGGAAATAACACACATGCAATGACTCTAGTGGTTGATCCACGTGTGGTTTGTGGAAAGAACACACATGCAATGACCACTGGTGGATCCATGTGTGGTTTGTGGAAAAGAACACACATGCAATGACTCTAGTGGTTGATCCATGTTTGTTTGTGGAAATAACACACATGCAATGACTCTAGTGGTTGATCCATGTGTGGTTTGTGAAAAGAACACACCTACAATGACTCTAGTGTTGGTTTTAGTATAAGAACACACATACAATGACTCTAGTGGTTGATCCATGTGTGGTTTGTGGAAATAACACATATGCGATGACTCTAGTGGTTGATCCATGTGTGGTTTATAGAAATAACGCACATGCAATGACTCTAGTGGTTGATCCACGTGTGGTTTGTGGAAAGAACACACATGCAATGACCACTGGTGGATCCATGTGTGGTTCATGGAAAAGAACACACATGCAATGACTCTAGTGGTTGATCCATGTTTGTTTGTGGAAATAGCACACATGCAATGACTCTAGTTGTTGATCCATGTGTGGTTTCTGAAAAGAACACACATGCAATGACTCTGGTTGATCCATGTGTGGTTTGTAGAAATAACACACATGCAATGACTCTAGTGGTTGATCCACGTGTGGTTTGTGGAAAGAACACATATACAATGACCACTGGTGGATACATGTGTGGTTTGTGGAAAAGAACACACATGCAATGACTCTAGTGGTTGATCCATGTTTGTTTGTGGAAATAACACACATGCAATGACTCTAGTGGTTGATCCATGTGTGGTTTGTGAAAAGAACAGACATGCAATGACTCTGGTTGATCCATGTGTGGTTTGTAGAAATAACACACATGCATTGACTCTAGTGGTTGATCCACGTGTGGTTTGTGGAAAGGACACACATGCAATGACCACTGGTGGATCCATGTGTGGTTTGTGGAAAAGAACACACATGCAATGACTCTAGTGGTTGATCCATGTTTGTTTGTGGAAATAACACACATGCAATGACTCTAGTGGTTGATCCATGTGTGGTTAGTGAAGAGAACACACATGCAATGACTCTAGTGTTGGTTTTAGTATAAGAACACACATGCAATGACTCTAATGGATGATCCATGTGTGGTTTGTGGAAATAACACACATGCAATGACTAGTGGTTGATCCATATGTGGTTTGTGGAAAGAACACACATGCAATGACCCCTGGTGGATCCATATGTGGTTTGTGGAAAAGAACACACATGCAATGACTCTAGTGCTGGTTTCTGGTTTTAGTATAATAAAAAACATGCAATGACTCTAGTGGTTGATCCATGTTTGTTTGTGGAAATAACACACATGCAATGACTCTAGTGGTTGATCCATGTGTGGTTTGTGAAAAGAACACACATGCAATGACTCTGGTTGGTCCATGTGTGCTCTGTAGAAATAACACACATGCAATGACTCTAGTGGTTGATCCACGTGTGGTTTTCGGAAAGAACACACATGCAATGACCACTGGTGGATCCATGTGTGGTTTGTGGAAACGAACACACATGCAATGACTCTAGTGGTTGATCCATGTTTGTTTGTGGAAATAACACACATGCAATGACTCTAGTGGTTGATCCATGTGTGTTTTGTGAAAAGAACACACATGCAATGACTCTAGTGTTGGTTTTAGTATAGAAACACACATGCAATGACTCTAATGGATGATCCATGTGTGGTTTGTGGAAATAACACACATGCAATGAATAGTGGTTGATCCATATGTGGTTTGTGGAAAGAACACACATGCAATGACCACTGGTGGATCCATATGTGGTTTGTGGAAAAGAACACACATGCAATGACTAGTTCTGGTTTGTGGTTTTAGTATAAGAACAAACATGCAATGACTCTAGTGGTTGATCCATGTGTGGTTTGTGGAAATAACACACATGCAATGACTCTGGTTGATCCATGTGTGGTTTGTGGAAAGAACACACATGCAATGACCACTGGTGGATCCATGTGTGGTTTGTGGAAAAGAACACACATGCAATGACTCTAGTGGTTGATCCATGTTTGTTTGTGGAAATAACACACATGCAATGACTCTAGTGGTTGATCCATGTGTGGTTTGTGAAAGAAACACACCTACAATGACTCTAGTGTTGGTTTTAGTATAAGAACACACATACAATGACTCTAGTGGTTGATCCATGTGTGGTTTGTGGAAATAACACATATGCGATGACTCTAGTGGTTGATCCATGTGTGGTTTATAGAAATAACACACATGCAATGACGCTAGTGGTTGATCCACGTGTGGTTTGTGGAAAGAACACACATGCAATGACCATTGGTGGATCCATGTGTGGTTTGTGGAAAAGAACACACATGCCATGACTCTAGTGGTTGATCCATGTTTGTTTGTGGAATTAACACACATGCAATGACTCTAGTGGTTGATCCATGTGTGGTTTGTGAAAAGAACAAACATGCAATGACTCTGGTTGATCCATGTGTGGTTTGTAGAAATAACACACATGCAATGACTCTAGTGGTTGATCCACATGTGGTTTGTGGAAAGAACACACATGCAATGACCACTGGTGGATCCATGTGTGGTTTGTGGAAAAGAACACACATGCAATGACTCTAGTGGTTGATCCATGTTTGTTTGTGGAAATAACACACATGCAATGACTGTAGTGGTTGATCCATGTGTGGTTTGTGAAAAGAACACACATGCAATGACTCTAGTGTTGGTTTTAGTATAAGAACACACATGCAATGACTCTAATGGATGATCTATGTGTGGTTTGTGGAAATAACACACATGCAATGACTATTGGTTGATCCATATGTGGTTTGTGGAAAGAACACACATGCAATGACCACTGGTGTATCCATATGTGGTTTGTGGAAAAGAACACACATGCAATGACTCTAGTGCTGGTTTGTGGTTTTAGTATAAGAACAAACATGCAATGACTCTAGTGGTTGATCCATGTGTGGTTTGTGGAAAGAACACACATGCAATGACCCTGGTTGATCCATGTGTGGTTTGTGGAAAGAACACACATGCAATGACCACTGGTGGATCCATGTGTGGTTTGTGGAAAAGAACACACATGCAATGACTCTAGTACTGGTTTGTGGTTTTAGTATAAGAACACACATGCAATGAATCTAGTGGTTGATCCATGTGTGGTTTGAGGAAATAACACACATGCAATGACTCTAGTGGTTGATCCATGTGTGGTTTGTGGAAATAACACACATGCAATGACCACTGGTGGATCCATGTGTGGTTTGTGGAAAAGAACACACATGCAATGACTCTAGTGGTTGATCCATATTTGTTTGTGGAAATAACACACATGCAATGACTCTAGTGGCTGATCCATGTGTGGTTTGTGAAAAGAACACACCTGCAATGACTCTAGTGTTGGGTTTAGTATAAGAACACACATGCAATGACTCTAGTGGTTGATCCATGTGTGGTTTGTGGAAATAACACATATGCACTGACTCTAGTGGTTGATCCATGTGTGGTTTGTGGAAATAACACGATTGCAATGACTGTAATGGGTCCACATGTGGTTTGTGGAAAGAACACACATGCAATGACCACTGGTTGATCCATAAGTTGTTTGTGGAAAAGAACACACATGCAATGAGTCTAGTGGATCCATGTGTGGTTTGTGGAAAAGAACAAACATGCAATGACTCTAGTGGTTGATCCATGTGTGGTTTGTGGAAAGAACACACATGTAATGACTCTGGTTGATCCATGTGTGGTTCGTGGAAAGAACACACATGCAATAACCACTGGTGGATCCATGTGTGGTTTGTCGAAAAGAACACACATGCAATGACTCTAGTACGGGTTTGTGGTTTTAGTATAAGAACACACACGCAATGACTCTAGTGGTTGATCCATGTGTGGTTTGTGGAAATAACACAAATACAATGACTCTAGTGGTTGATCCATGTGTGGTTTGTGGAAATAACACACATGCAATGACTAGTGGTTGATCCATATGTGGTTTGTGGAAAGAACACACATGCAATGACCACTGGTGGATCCATGTGTGGTTTGTGGAAAAGAACACACATGCAATGACTAGTGCTGGTTTGTGGTTTTAGTATAAGAACAAACATACAATGACTCTAGTGGTTGATCCATGTGTGGTTTGTGGAAGGAACACACATGCAATGACTGTGGTTGATCCATGTGTGGTTTGTGGAAAGAACACACATGCAATGACCACTGGTGGATCCATGTGTGGTTTGTGGAAAAGAACACACATTCAATGACTCTAGTACTGGTTTGTGGTTTTAGTATAAGAACACACATGCAATGACTCTAGTGGTTTATCCAAGTGTGGTTTGTGGAAATAATACACATGCAATGACTCTAGTGGTTGATCCATGTGTGGTTTGTGGAAGGAACACACATGCAATGACCACTTGTGGATCCATGTTGGTTTTAGTGTAAGAACACACATGCAATGACTCTAGTACTGGTTTGTGGTTTTAGTATAAGAACACACATGCAATGACTCTAGTGGTTGATCCATGTGTGGTTTGTGGAAATAACACACATGCGATGACCACTAGTGGATCCATGTGTGGTTTGTGGAAAGAACACACATGCAATGACTCTAGTGCTGGTTTGTGGTTTTAGTATAAGAACAAACATGCAATGACTAGTGGTTGATCCATGTGTGGTTTGTGGAAAGAACACACACGCAATGACCACTGGTGGATACATGTGTGGTTTGTGGAAAAGAACACACATGCAATGACTCTAGTGGTTGATCCATGTTTATTTGTGGAAATAACACACATGCAATGACTCTAGTGGTTGATCCATGTGTGGTTTGTGAAAAGAACACACATGCAATGACTCTGGTTGATCCATGTGTGGTTTGTAGAAATAACACAATGCAATAACTCTAGTGGTTGATCCACGTGTGGTTTGTGGAAAGAACACACATGCAATGACCACTGGTGGATCCATGTGTGGTTTGTGGAAAAGAACACACATGCAATGACTCTAGTGGTTGATCCATGTTTGTTTGTGGAAATAACACACATGCAATGACTCTAGTGGTTGATCCATGTGTGGTTTGTGAAGAGAACACACATGCAATGACTCTAGTGTTGGTTTTAGTATAAGAACACACATGCAATGACTCTAATGGATGATCCATGTGTGGTTTGTGGAAATAACACACATGCAATGACTAGTGGTTGATCCATATGTGGTTTGTGGAAAGAACACACATGCAATGACCACTGGTGGATCCATATGTGGTTTGTGGAAAAGAACACACATGCAATGACTCTAGTGCTGGTTTGTGGTTTTAGTATAATAAAAAACATGCAATGACTCTAGTGGTTGATCCATGTTTGTTTGTGGAAATAACACACATGCAATGACTCTAGTGGTTGATCCATGTGTGGTTTGTGAAAAGAACACACATGCAATGACTCTGGTTGATCCATGTGTGGTCTGTAGAAATAACACACATGCAATGACTAGTGGTTGATCCACGTGTGGTTTGTGGAAAGAACACACATGCAATGACCACTGGTGGATCCATGTGTGGTTTGTGGAAAAGAACACACATGCAATGACTCTAGTGGTTGATCCATGTTTGTTTGTGGAAATAACACACATGCAATGACTCTAGTGGTTGATCCATGTGTGGTTTGTGAAAAGAACACACATGCAATGACTCTAGTGTTGGTTTTAGTATAAAAACACACATGCAATGACTCTAATGGATGATCCATGTGTGGTTTGTGGAAATAACACACATGCAATGAATAGTGGTTGATCCATATGTGGTTTGTGGAAAGAACACACATGCAATGACCACTGGTGGATCCATATGTGGTTTGTGGAAAAGAACACACATGCAATAACTAGTTCTGGTTTGTGGTTTTAGTATAAGAAGAAACATGCAATGACTCTAGTGGTTGATCCATGTGTGGTTTGTGGAAATAACACACATGCAGTGACTCTAGTTGATCCATGTGTGGTTTGTGGAAAGATCACACATGCAATGACCACTGGTGGATCCATGTGTGGTTTATGGAAAAGAACACACATGCAATGACTCTAGTGGTTGATCCATGTTTGTTTGTGGAAATAACACACATGCAATGACTCTAGTGGTTGATCCATGTGTGGTTTGTGAAACAAACACACCTACAATGACTCTAGTGTTGGTTTTAGTATAAGAACACACATACAATGACTCTAGTGGTTGATCCATGTGTGGTTTGTGGAAATAACACATATGCGATGACTCTAGTGGTTGATCCATGTGTGGTTTATAGAAATAACACACATGCAATGACGCTAGTGGTTGATCCACGTGTGGTTTGTGGAAAGAACACACATGCAATGACCACTGGTGGATCCATATGTGGTTTGTGGAAAAGGACACACATGCAATGACTCTAGTGGTTGATCCATGTTTGTTTGTGGAAATAACACACATGCAATGACTCTAGTGGTTTATCCATGTGTGGTTTGTGAAAAGAACAAACATGCAATGACTCTGGTTGATCCATGTGTGGTTTGTAGAAATAACACACATGCAATGACTCTAGTGGTTGATCCACATGTGGTTTGTGGAAAGAACACACGTGCAATGACCACTGGTGGATCCATGTGTGGTTTGTGGAAAAGAACACACATGCAATGACTCTAGTGGTTGATCCATGTTTGTTTGTGGAAATAACACACATGCAATGACTGTAGTGGTTGATCCATGTGTGGTTTGTGAAAAGAACACACATGCAATGACTCTAGTGTTGGTTTTAGTATAAGAACACACATGCAATGACTCTAATGGATGATCTATGTGTGGTTTGTGGAAATAACACACATGCAATGACTATTGGTTGATCCATATGTGGTTTGTGGAAAGAACACACATGCAATGACCACTGGTGTATCCATATGTGGTTTGTGGAAAAGAACACACATGCAATGACTCTAGTGCTGGTTTGTGGTTTTAGTATAAGAACAAACATGCAATGACTCTAGTGGTTGATCCATGTGTGGTTTGTGGAAAGAACACACATGCAATGACCCTGGTTAATCCATGTGTGGTTTGTGGAAAGAACACACATGCAATGACCACTGGTGGATCCATGTGTGGTTTGTGGAAAAGAACACACATGCAATAACTCTAGTACTGGTTTGTGGTTTTAGTATAAGAACACACATGCAATGACTCTAGTGGTTGATCCATGTGTGGTTTGAGGAAATAACACCAATGCAATGACTCTAGTGGTTGATCCATGTGTGGTTTGTGGAAATAACACACATGCAATGACCACTGGTGGATCCATGTGTGGTTTGTGGAAAAGAACACCCATGCAATTACTCTAGTGGTTGATCCATATTTGTTTGTGGAAATAACACACATGCAATGACTCTAGTGGTTGATCCATGTGTGGTTTGTGAAAAGAACACACCTGCAATGACTCTAGTGTTGGGTTTAGTATAAGAACACACATGCAATGACTCTAGTGGTTGATCCATGTGTGGTTTGTGGAAATAACACATATGCAATGACTCTAGTGGTTGATCCATGTGTGGTTTGTGGAAATAACACACATGCAATGACTGTAATGGGTCCACATGTGGTTTGTGGAAAGAACACACATGCAATGACCACTGGTTGATCCATAAGTTGTTTGTGGAAAAGAACACACATGCAATGAGTCTAGTGGATCCATGTGTGGTTTGTGGAAAAGAACAAACATGCAATGACTCTAGTGGTTGATCCATGTGTGGTTTGTGGAAAGAACACACATGTAATGACTCTGGTTGATCCATGTGTGGTTCGTGGAAAGAACACACATGCAATAACCACTGGTGGATCCATGTGTGGTTTGTCGAAAAGAACACACATGCAATGACTCTAGTACTGGTTTGTGGTTTTAGTATAAGAACACACACGCAATGAATCTAGTGGTTGATCCATGTGTGGTTTGTGGAAATAACACACATACAATGACTCTAGTGGTCGATCCATGTGTGGTTTGTGGAAATAACACACATGCAATGACTAGTGATTGATCCATATGTGGTTTGTGGAAAGAACACACATGCAATGACCACTGGTGGATCCATGTGTGGTTTGTGGAAAAGAACACACATGCAATGACTAGTGCTGGTTTATGGTTTTAGTATAAGAACAAACATACAATGACTCTAGTGGTTGATCCATGTGTGGTTTGTGGAAGGAACACACATGCAATGACTGTGGTTGATCCATGTGTGGTTTGTGGAAAGAACACACATGCAATGACCACTGGTGGATCCATGTGTGGTTTGTGGAAAAGAACACACATTCAATGACTCTAGTACTGGTTTGTGGTTTTAGTATAAGAACACACATGCAATGACTCTAGTGGTTTATCCAAGTGTGGTTTGTGGAAATAATACACATGCAATGACTCTAGTGGTTGATCCATGTGTGGTTTGTGGAAAGAACACACATGCAATGACCACTGGTGGATCCATGTTGGTTTTAGTGTAAGAACACACATGCAATGACTCTAGTACTGGTTTGTGGTTTTAGTATAAGAACACACATGCAATGACTCTAGTGGTTGATCCATGTGTGGTTTGTGGAAATAACACACATGCAATGACCACTAGTGGATCCATGTGTGGTTTGTGGAAAGAACACACATGCAATGACTCTAGTGCTGGTTTGTGGTTTTAGTATAAGAACAAACATGCAATGACTAGTGGTTGATCCATGTGTGGTTTGTGGAAAGAACACACATGCAATGACCACTGGTGGATACATGTGTGGTTTGTGGAAAAGAACACACATGCAATGACTCTAGTGGTTGATCCATGTTTGTTTGTGGAAATAACACACATGCAATGACTCTAGTACTGGTTTGTGGTTTTAGTATAAGAACACACATGCAATGACTCTAGTGGTTGATCCATGTGTGGTTTGTGGAAATAAAACACGTACAATTACTCTAGTGGTCGATCCATGTGTGGTTTGTGGAAATAACACACATGCAATGACCACTGGTGGATCCATGTGTGGTTTGTGGAAAGAACACACATGCAATGACTCTAGTGGTTGATCCATGTGTGGTTTGTGGAAAGAACACACATGCAATGACCACTGGTGGATCCATGTGTGATTTGTGGAAAAGAACACACATGCAATGACTCTAGTGGTTGATCCATGTTTGTTTGTGGAAATAACACACATGCAATGGCTCTAGTGGTTGATCCATGTGTGATTTGTGAAAATTACACACATGCAATGACCACTGGTGGATCCATTTGTGGTTTGTGGAAAAGAACACACATGCAATGCCTCTAGTGGTTGATCCATGTTTGTTTGTGGAAATAACACATATGCAATGACTCTAGTGGTTGATCCATGTGTGGTTTGTGAAAAGAACACACATGCAATGACTCTAGTGTTGATTTTAGTATAAGAACACACATGCAATGACTCTAGTGGTTGATCCATGTGTGGTTTGTGGAAATAAAACACGTACAATTACTCTAGTGGTCGATCCATGTGTGGTTTGTGGAAATAACACACATGCAATGACCACTGGTGGATCCATGTGTGGTTTGTGGAAAGAACACACATGCAATGACTCTAGTGGTTGATCCATGTGTGGTTTGTGGAAAGAACACACATGCAATGACCACTGGTGGATCCATGTGTGATTTGTGGAAAAGAACACACATGCAATGACTCTAGTGGTTGATCCATGTTTGTTTGTGGAAATAACACACATGCAATGGCTCTAGTGGTTGATCCATGTGTGATTTGTGAAAATTACACACATGCAATGACCACTGGTGGATCCATTTGTGGTTTGTGGAAAAGAACACACATGCAATGCCTCTAGTGGTTGATCCATGTTTGTTTGTGGAAATAACACATATGCAATGACTCTAGTGGTTGATCCATGTGTGGTTTGTGAAAAGAACACACATGCAATGACTCTAGTGTTGATTTTAGTATAAGAACACACATGCAATGACTCTAGTGGTTGATCCATGTGTAGTTTGTGGAAAGAACACACATGCAATGACTGTGGTTGATCCATGTGTGGTTTGTGGAAAGAACACACATGCAATGACCACTGGTGGATCCATGTGTGGTTTGTGGAAAAAAGAACACACATGCAATGACTCTAGTATTGGTTTGTGGTTTTAGTATAAGAACAAACATGCAATGACTCTAGTGGTTGATCCATGTGTGGTGTGGAAAGAACACACATGCAATGACTGTGTTTGATCCATGTGTGGTTTGTGGAAAGAACACACATGCAATGACCATTAGTGGATCCATGTGTGGTTTGTGGAAAAGAAAACACATGCAATGACTCTAGTACTGGTTCGTGGTTTTATTATAAGAACACACATGCAATGACTCTAGTGGTTGATCCATGTTTGTTTTGTGGAAATAACACACATGCAATGACTCTAGTGGTTGATCTATGTGTGGTTTGTGGAAAGAACACACATGCAATGACCACTTGAGGATCCATGTTGGTTTTAGTGTAAGAAGACACATTCAATGATTCTAGTACTGGTTTGTGGTTTTAGTATAAGAACACACATGCAATGACTCTAGTGGTTGATCCATGTGTGGTTTTTGGAAATAACACACATGCAATGACCACTGGTGGATCCATGTGTGGTTTGTGGAAAAGAACACACATGCAATGACTCTAGTACTGTTTTGTGGTTTTAGTATAAGAACACACATGCAATGACTCTAGTAGTTGATCCATGTGTGGTTTGAGGAAATAACACACATACAATGACTCTAGTGGTCGATCCATGTGTGGTTTGTGGAAAGAACACACATGCAATGACCACTGGTGGATCCATGTGTGGTTTGTGGAAAGAACACACATGCAATGACTCTAGTGGTTGATCCATGTGTGGTTTGTGGAAAGAACACACATGCAATGACCACTGGTGGATCCATGTGTGGTTTGTGGAAAAGAACACACATGCAATGACTCTAGTGGTTGATCCATGTTTGTTTGTGGAAATAACACACATGCAATGACTCTAGTGGTTGATCCATGTGTGGTTTGTGAAAAGAACACACATGCAATGACTCTGGTTGATCCATGTGTGGTTTGTAGAAATAACACACATGTGGAAAGAACACACATGCAATGACCACTGGTGGATCCATGTGTGGTTTGTGGAAAAGAACACACATGCAATGACTCTAGTGGTTGATCCATGTTTGTTTGTGGAAATAACACACGTGCAATGAATCTAGTGGTTGATCCATGTGTGGTTTGTGAAAAGAACACACATGCAATGACTCAAGTGTTAGTTTTAGTATAAGAACACACATGCAATGACTCTAGTGGTTGATCCATGTGTGGTTTGTGGAAATAACACACATGCAATGACTAGTGGTTGATCCATATGTGGTTTGTCGAAAGAACACACATTCAATGACCACTGGTGGATCCATATGTGGTTTGTGGAAAAGAACACACATGCAATGACTCTAGTGCTGGTTTGTGGTTTTAGTATAAGAACAAACATGCAATGACTCTAGTGGTTGATCCATGTGTGGTTTGTGGAAATAACACACATGCAATGACTCTAGTGGTTGATCCATGTGTGGTTTGTGGAAAGAACACACATGCAATGACCACTGGTGGATCCATCTATGGTTTGTGGAAAAGAACACACATGCAATGAATCTAGTGGTTGATCCATGTTTGTTTGTGTAAATAACACACATGCAATGACTCTAGTGGTTGATCCATGTGTGGTTTGTGAAAAGAACACACCTACAATGACTCTAGTGTTGGTTTTAGTATAAGAACACACATACAATGACTCTAGTGGTTGGTCCATGTGTGGTTTGTGGAAATAACACATATGCGATGACTCTAGTGGTTGATCCATGTGTGGTTTATAGAAATAACGCACATGCAATGACTCTAGTGGTTGATCCACGTGTGGTTTGTGGAAAGAACACACATGCAATGACCACTGGTGGATCCATGTGTGGTTTGTGGAAAAGAACAGACATGCAATGACTCTAGTGGTTGATCCATGTTTGTTTGTGGAAATAACACACATGCAATGACTCTAGTGGTCGATCCATGTGTGGTTTGTGAAAAGAACACACATGCAATGACTCTCCATGTGTGGTTTGTAGAAATAACACACATGCAATGACTCTAGTGGTTGATCCACGTGTGGTTTGTGGAAAGAACACACATGCAATGACCACTGGTGGATCCATGTGTGGTTTGTGGAAAAGAACACACATGCAATGACTCTAGTGGTTGATCCATGTTTGTTTGTGGAAATAACACACATGCAATGACTGTAGTGGTTGATCCATGTGTAGTTTGTGAAAAGAACACACATGCAATGACTCTAGTGTTGGTTTTAGTATAAGAACACACATGCAATGACTCTAATGGATGATCCATGTGTGGTTTGTGGAAATAACACACATGCAATGACCACTGGTGTATCCATATGTGGTTTGTGGAAAAGAACACACATGCAATGACTCTAGTGCTGGTTTGTGGTTTTAGTATAAGAACAAACATGCAATCACTCTAGTGGTTGATCCATGTGTGGTTTGTGGAAAGAACACACATGCAATGACCCTGGTTGATCCATGTGTGGTTTGTGGAAAGAACACACATGCAATGACCACTGGTGGATCCATGTGTGGTTTGTGGAAAAGAACACACATGCAATGACTCTAGTACTGGTTTGTGGTTTTAGTATAAGAACACACATGCAATGAATCTAGTGGTTGATCCATGTGTGGTTTGAGGAAATAACACACATGCAATGACTCTAGTGGTTGATCCATGTGTGGTTTGTGGAAATAACACACATGCAATGACTCTAGTGGTTGATCCATATTTGTTTGCGGAAATAACACACATGCAATGACTCTAGTGGTTGATCTATGTGTGGTTTGTGGAAAGAACACACATGCAATGACCACTTGAGGATCCATGTTGGTTTTAGTGTAAGAAGACACATTCAATGATTCTAGTACTGGTTTGTGGTTTTAGTATAAGAACACACATGCAATGACTCTAGTGGTTGATCCATGTGTGGTTTGTGGAAATAACACATATGCAATGACTCTAGTGGTTGATCCATGTGTGGTTTGTGGAAATAACACACATGCAATAACTGTAATGGGTCCACATGTGGTTTGTGGAAAGAACACACATGCAATGACCACTGGTTGATCCATAAGTTGTCTGTGGAAAAGAACACACATGAAATGAGTCTAGTGGATCCATGTGTGGTTTGTGGAAAAGAACAAACATGCAATGACTCTAGTGGTTGATCCATGTGTGGTTTGTGGAAAGAACACACATGTAATGACTCTAGTTGATCCATGTGTGGTTCGTGGAAAGAACACACATGCAATAACCACTGGTGGATCCATGTGTGGTTTGTGCAAAAGAACACACATGCAATGACTCTAGTACTGGTTTGTGGTTTTAGTATAAGAACACACACGCAATGACTCTAGTGGTTGATCCATGTGTGGTTTGTGGAAATAACACACATACAATGACTCTAGTGGTCGATCCATGTGTGGTTTGTGGAAATAACACACATGCAATGACTAGTGGTTGATCCATATGTGGTTTGTGGAAAGAACACACATGCAATGACCACTGGTGGATCCATGTGTGGTTTGTGGAAAAGAACACACATGCAATGACTAGTGCTGGTTTGTGGTTTTAGTATAAGAACAAACATGCAATGACTCTAGTGGTTGATCCATGTGTGGTTTGTGGAAGGAACACACATGCAATGACTGTGGTTGATCCATGTGTGGTTTGTGGAAAGAACACACATGCAATGACCACTGGTGGATCCATGATTGGTTTGTGGAAAAGAACACACATTCAATGACTCTAGTACTGGTTTGTGGTTTTAGTATAAGAACACACATGCAATGACTCTAGTGGTTTATCCAAGCGTGTTTTGTGGAAATAACACACATGCAATGACTCTAGTGGTTGATCCATGTGTGGTTTGTGGAAAGAACACACATGCAATGACCACTGGTGGATCCATGTTGGTTTTAGTGTAAGAACACACATGCAATGACTCTAGTACTGGTTTGTGGTTTTAGTATAAGAACACACATGCAATGACTTTAGTGGTTGATCCATGTGTGGTTTGTGGAAATAACACACATGCAATGACCACTAGTGGATCCATGTGTGGTTTGTGGAAAGAACACACATGCAATGACTCTAGTGCTTGTTTGTGGTTTTAGTATAAGAACAAACATGCAATGACTAGTGGTTGATCCATGTGTGGTTTGTGGAAAGAACACAGATGCAATGACTCTGGTTGATCCATGTGTGGTTTGTGGAAAGAACACACATGCAATGACCACTGGTGGATCCATGTGTGGTTTGTGGAAAAGAACACACATGCAATGACTCTAGTGGTTGATCCATGTTTGTTTGTGGAAATAACACACATGCAATGACTCTAGTGGTCGATCCATGTGTGGTTTGTGAAAAGAACACACATGCAATGACTCTGGTTGATCCATGTGTGGTTTGTAGAAATAACACACATGCAATGACTCTAGTGGTTGATCCACGTGTGGTTTGTGGAAAGAACACACATGCAATGACCACTGGTGGATCCATGTGTGGTTTGTGGAAAAGAACACACATGCAATGACTCTAGTGGTTGATCCATGTTTGTTTGTGGAAATAACACACATGCAATGACTGTAGTGGTTGATCCATGTGTGGTTTGTGAAAAGAACACACATGCAATGACTCTAGTGTTGGTTTTAGTATAAGAACACACATGCAATGACTCTAATGGATGATCCATGTGTGGTTTGTGGAAATAACACACATGCAATGACCACTGGTGTATCCATATGTGGTTTGTGGAAAAGAACACACATGCAATGACTCTAGTGCTGGTTTGTGGTTTTAGTATAAGAACAAACATGCAATCACTCTAGTGGTTGATCCATGTGTGGTTTGTGGAAAGAACACACATGCAATGACCCTGGTTGATCCATGTGTGGTTTGTGGAAAGAACACACATGCAATGACCACTGGTGGATCCATGTGTGGTTTGTGGAAAAGAACACACATGCAATGACTCTAGTACTGGTTTGTGGTTTTAGTATAAGAACACACATGCAATGAATCCAGTGGTTGATCCATGTGTGGTTTGAGGAAATAACACACATGCAATGACTCTAGTGGTTGATCCATGTGTGGTTTGTGGAAATAACACACATGCAATGACCACTGGTGGATCCATGTGTGGTTTGTGGAAAAGAACACACATGCAATGACTCTAGTGGTTGATCCATATTTGTTTGCGGAAATAACACACATGCAATGACTCTAGTGGTTGATCTATGTGTGGTTTGTGGAAAGAACACACATGCAATGACCACTTGAGGATCCATGTTGGTTTTAGTGTAAGAAGACACATTCAATGATTCTAGTACTGGTTTGTGGTTTTAGTATAAGAACACACATGCAATGACTCTAGTGGTTGATCCATGTGTGGTTTGTGGAAATAACACATATGCAATGACTCTAGTGGTTGATCCATGTGTGGTTTGTGGAAATAACACACATGCAATAACTGTAATGGGTCCACATGTGGTTTGTGGAAAGAACACACATGCAATGACCACTGGTTGATCCATAAGTTGTTTGTGGAAAAGAACACACATGAAATGAGTCTAGTGGATCCATGTGTGGTTTGTGGAAAAGAACAAACATGCAATTACTCTAGTGGTTGATCCATGTGTGGTTTGTGGAAAGAACACACATGTAATGACTCTGGTTGATCCATGTGTGGTTCGTGGAAAGAACACACATGCAATAACCACTGGTGGATCCATGTGTGGTTTGTGCAAAAGAACACACATGCAATGACTCTAGTACTGGTTTGTGGTTTTAGTATAAGAACACACACGCAATGACTCTAGTGGTTGATCCATGTGTGGTTTGTGGAAATAACACACATACAATGACTCTAGTGGTCGATCCATGTGTGGTTTGTGGAAATAACACACATGCAATGACTAGTGGTTGATCCATATGTGGTTTGTGGAAAGAACACACATGCAATGACCACTGGTGGATCCATGTGTGGTTTGTGGAAAAGAACACACATGCAATGACTAGTGCTGGTTTGTGGTTTTAGTATAAGAACAAACATGCAATGACTCTAGTGGTTGATCCATGTGTGGTTTGTGGAAGGAACACACATGCAATGACTGTGGTTGATCCATGTGTGGTTTGTGGAAAGAACACACATGCAATGACCACTGGTGGATCCATGATTGGTTTGTGGAAAAGAACACACATTCAATGACTCTAGTACTGGTTTGTGGTTTTAGTATAAGAACACACATGCAATGACTCTAGTGGTTTATCCAAGCGTGGTTTGTGGAAATAACACACATGCAATGACTCTAGTGGTTGATCCATGTGTGGTTTGTGGAAAGAACACACATGCAATGACCACTGGTGGATCCATGTTGGTTTTAGTGTAAGAACACACATGCAATGACTCTAGTACTGGTTTGTGGTTTTAGTATAAGAACACACATGCAATGACTTTAGTGGTTGATCCATGTGTGGTTTGTGGAAATAACACACATGCAATGACCACTAGTGGATCCATGTGTGGTTTGTGGAAAGAACACACATGCAATGACTCTAGTGCTTGTTTGTGGTTTTAGTATAAGAACAAACATGCAATGACTAGTGGTTGATCCATGTGTGGTTTGTGGAAAGAACACAGATGCAATGACTCTGGTTGATCCATGTGTGGTTTGTGGAAAGAACACACATGCAATGACCACTGGTGGATCCATGTGTGGTTTGTGGAAAAGAACACACATGCAATGACTCTAGTACTGGTTTGTGGTTTTAGTATAAGAACACACATGCAATGACTCTAGTGGTTGATCCATGTGTGGTTTGTGGAAATAAAACACATACAATGACTCTAGTGGTCGATCCATGTGTGGTTTGTGGAAAGAACACACATGCAATGACCACTGGTGGATCCATGTGTGGTTTGTGGAAAGAACACACATGCAATGACTCTAGTGGTTGATCCATGTGTGGTTTGTGGAAAGAACACACATGCAATGACCACTGGTCGATCCATGTGTGATTTGTGGAAAAAAGAACACACATGCAATGACTCTAGTGTTGGTTTGTTGTTTTAGTATAAGAACAAACATGCAATGACTCTAGTGGTTGATCCATGTGTGGTTTGTTAAAAGAACACACATGCAATGACTCTAGTGTTGATTTTAGTATAAGAACACACATGCAATGACTCTAGTGGTTGATCTATGTGTAGTTTGTGGAAAGAACACACATGCAATGACTGTGGTTGATCCATGTGTGGTTTGTGGAAAGAACACACATGCAATGACCACTGGTGGATCCATGTGTGGTTTGTGGAAAAAAGAACACACATGCAATGACTCTAGTGTTGGTTTGTTGTTTTAGTATAAGAACAAACATGCAATGACTCTAGTGGTTGATCCATGTGTGGTTTGTGGAAAGAACACACATGCAATGACTGTGTTTGATCCATGTGTGGTTTGTGGAAAGAACACACATGCAATGACCATTGGTGGATCCATGTGTGGTTTGTGGAAAAGAAAACACATGCAATGACTCTAGTACTGGTTCGTGGTTTTATTATAATAACACACATGCAATGACTCTAGTGGTTGATCCATGTGTTGTTTGTGGAAATAACACACATGCAATGACTCTAGTGGTTGATCTATGTGTGGTTTGTGGAAAGAACACACATGCAATGACCACTTGAGGATCCATGTTGGTTTTAGTGTAAGAACACACATGCCATGATTCTAGTACTGGTTTGTGGTTTTAGTATAAGAACACACATGCAATGACTATAGTGGTTGATCCATGTGTGGTTTTTGGAAATAACACACATGCAATGACCACTGGTGGATCCATGTGTGGTTTGTGGAAAAGAACACACATGCAATGACTCTAGTACTGTTTTGTGGTTTTAGTATAAGAACACACATGCAATGACTCTAGTAGTTGATCCATGTGTGGTTTGTGGAAATAACACACATACAATGACTCTAGTGGTCGATCCATGTGTGGTTTGTGGAAAGAACACACATGCAATGACCACTGGTGGATCCATGTGTGGTTTGTGGAAAGAACACACATGCAATGACTCTAGTGGTTTATCCATGTGTGGTTTGTGGAAAGAACACACATGCAATGACCACTGGTGGATTGTAGCATCCCAATTGTCTAACAATTGCAATGCTACTAGCCTAGTCTATATATGTGCTACTTCCTACATATAATTAGTTGCATCATAATTATATCATGCTCATGTCATCATGCCACCTTGCATTTGAGCATCATATAAAACCCTTTTCCATTTGGTTGTTATCTCATATGCATTATTAATTGTATTTGCCTCTTGATATTGTATTTGGTTGTTGATATATTGTTTAAATGCCCAAGTTGAGTTGGGGGCATATCTTTTATTTAACTCCACCACCTTTCTTGTCATCACCCCATCTTTCCACCATTCCATTATCCATGAGCTTGCAATTGTTTTTCTTTTGGGTTTTACCTCTAGCTCATATGGGTTGGGATGGATCCAATTCTTTTCCATATGTTGTCATCTTAGCATCATGATTGTTTTCACATTATTGATGTATGAGAGCCACATGGCCACCTTTGCATGCCTTGTGAGTGGAACCCTTTTTCTAGCTTCCATATGGGTTGTTTTGGATTTATGCTCATGTTGGGGTATTTTTGGAACTATTAAGCATCTAGTGGCACATACACACTAGCAAGTCCCATTTCTATTCAAACATGGTCATCTCCATCTACTCCACATGGGACATCCTTTTAATTCTTTTGCTTGGCTTTTATTCCAATTTTGGGAATGCATAATAATAATGCCATGTAATAATATTGTTTTCGCAAGAATCAACATGGCAATAAATATTTTTCATGGGCCATGCAAGTACCACCTTTTATTTGTCCTTTGGTTTTTATTTGAAGTTTGAGTGAATCTTTCCCCATCTCTCTCTACCCCTCATCTCTCCCTCCCTCCTTTTGGCTTGATCTAGCTTGATCTTGCTTTAACCATATCACCTCCTTTTGCTTGATCTTGTGTGATCTAGCTAAAAGGCCACCACCCCATCACACCCTCATCTTGATCTTGTGGAGCTAAGCATGTTCTTGGCTTGATCTTGACAAAAGCAAACCCTAAACCATTCTCCCCTCTCTCCTCTCTTTACCACCTAGCTACCACACCCCCATCTAAACCAAACCCTAGATACCATACCACCCCTCTCTCTCGGCCTCACCCTGGCCCACCTAGCTACCCCAAACCTAGCCCCAATCCCTAACCCGAGCCATACCCCCCTCTCTCCAAACCTAGCATCTACCCGAGCCTACCCCTCTCCCCTCTAGCTCTCTCTCTGCCACCCTAGCCCCACTAGCCCGAGCCTCCCCCTGCCTGCCTGGCCTCGCCCTGACCCCACCTGCCAGCTCCCTACCCCGCTCCTGCCCTGCCGAGCCAGCTAGCGCACGTGAGGAAGGAGGAAAAGGTGGCTGAAGCCACCTTTAACCTACCACTCCCCCACGGCACCCCCTCTCCCTCTCTGCTTTACCCTCTCCCTCTCGGCTCTCCTCTGGCCTCTCCAGATCTGGCCGAGGCGCCCTGGCCTTCCTCCCTCCCTCTCCACCGACCCCAGCTCCCTCTCGCCGGCCACCGCCAGCACCACGTCTACCCCCTGCTCCTCGTCGATCCAGCTCGCTAGCACGTCGTGGAGGTGGTTGAGGCGTACAAGGAGGACCCCCTGCTTCGCCCGGTACACGCAGACGTGAGGGAGGGGCATCGACATCGCCTGGACCATCGCCGCCCCGACGAAACCCTAGATCGCCGGAGCGTCTGCTTCCCCGCCGATCGTCTGCACCCCTGCCCGATCCACCGCCTCCAACAGCCCCACGGTGAGCCCCTAAACCCCCTAGACATGTCCCTGTCCAGCATCGCTTCCCGTTTGCGCTGGTCGTTTCGTCGAACGCCCAGCGTGCGTCGCCGCTCGCGTTGTCTGCACGTTCTCAGCGCCGCGGAGAGCCTCACCTAGCCACCGATCTGATCTCTGTCAACAACCCCCACCCCATCGCACTGGCTGCCGCCTCGGCGTGCGCACGCTAGGTCCCAGGATCGAGCCCCGCGCGCCGCACCCGCGCCAGACGAGCACCGACCTGTCGTCAGCAAGCCGAGAAGAAGCACAGTACGGGCAACCCCTTTTTCATGTCACCCCCTGCTGTTTTGCTCGCCTCAACCCGCGCTCCCAGAGGTCCCACTAGTCAACCGCGCTAGCGCTTTTACAAGAAACCCCCTGGCTTTTCCCGTTCGCAACCCGCGCTCCAGCCACCGCCCCACCTGTCAGTCCCTGCGCGCTCGTTCGCTGACACGTGGGCCTGTGGTCGCTGGTCCCACCTGTCTGCCGCATAGGCTAGCAGCAGCCGCGGTGGCAGGAGGATTTCTGCGCGCTGAGACGCCCAGTCAGCTTGGCCCCACCTGTCTGTGGCTGTGGCTGGATCTGAGTGTGTGAGAAAAGTATTTTCTGCATATCTGTTTTAATTCAAATCTTTTTCAAATTAATTCAAATTCAAATTTAATTCTGTTTTTAAATAACTTTTCAAATATAATTCCAAATAATACAAATAATATATGGTTTCAAATCAGAAAAATGTGAGGAATTCAAATATGGCCTTAAAAATATATTTTGAGCACTTAAAATTCCAAGTTGATTAAAATTACAATAAAATGCCCTTTTGACTTAATTAATTAATAACTTTTGTTTTATAACTCCAAATTTAACAAATGATATGTCTAAAATGATTAGCTCGACGAGACCTTTCTGTTTATGCATTCCATGTTTTGATTTGAAGCATGCATCATATAAATATAAAGTTTACAGCAACTAATATGAGGTTAAAATGAGGCTAAAACTCAATAAAATGATTTATTCTTGTATTCCTCACCTCACCCATGCCATGCTACCTTTATTGCCATGCAAATTGTGCATCATTCATCATGGCATGATTGTTTGCTTGTCGCATTTTATTCATATGCTTGTGCACTTTATTTATGTTGGCCCTTGTTTGTTTGGTTCTTCTTCGAATAGACGCTGAGCAGGGTATATATCAAGAGAACCAGGAGCACTACCCAGATCCATCCCTTGCTTCAACTGAGCTGCCAGGAAAGCACTACCACATGCTTGCATACATACAGTACCTATTGCCTCTATCTTATTCTTGCATCATTGAGTCGCGTTTGCATTAAACTGAATCCCAAGTATTGCATAGCCTTTACTTTTAAACCCCACCGAAGCTTGTTCCTCCATCCCATGAGCCATTACTACAGGAGTTGTTTGAGCCATGCGGGTCGTAGAACAGCATGTGTAGGGTATGTGAGTGTCTGATGGATAACGAGGTACCTATACAACTTAATCTGAGTAATAATGGGATAACTAATGAAAGTGGCATCGGTGAGCCATATTTGCTATTTGGTTTTTCAGGCTCACTTGTGTCCCGTAGGACCCCGAGTACTTGATTCCTGTTCCTTGAATATTCGCGCTACCCACATCCGGGAGGCTTATGAACCCCCCTGAGCCAGAGCTTGATTCCTTCTTATTTCTTGGGGCCACCAACTAGTTTGGGGTTTTATTTACTATCCTGTACTTATGCCATGCTTTACTGCTTTATTTAAATTGTGCGAGGTACTGCACACTGTACTGTTTAGGGAAGCGGAGTGTTTTCGCGGTGTCGACAAGCCCAGTCACATTTTTGGGTTCCCAGTCGTTCACAGCCATTGGCGCAAACCTTGAGTCCGTCTCGGAGTCGGCCAACTTCGTCGCGGGTAGCTTAATGGGGTGGCCCCCTGAAATATTTCTGAATCCTGTGATTGCTTTGTCGTGACTGCCTTGTTGGGTTTTGATTTGTTTTTTCCGAGGCATATCGAGTGTGTGTTGCTATTTGTGCACCCCTGCAGGTAAAACTTTCTGAAAGCCGTGTCCGCGGTTATGGACGACTTGGAGCACAGTTTCTCGATCATAGACAAGCATAACTAAAGTACCGCTTTTGATCTGACTAGACTAGGTACCTGACTAGTAAATAGTGCAATACTCACGGAATGGATAATAAAACTGCCAACGAATGGGGGGTTGTTCGTCCGCTTCCTCGTCGGTAAGCGAGGAGGAGGATGGATCTGTGGATATTACCGTTATAACTGTTATAACTGTTGTTATTAATTCACGGACATCCGTCTATCTCTGGTTAGGCGGATGGTTAGCGAGTTTCTATAGAATTGCTAGGGTTTAAATTTTGCTGCAATTGCGTCACCCCAGGTTGTGTCCCCTTTAGAGGCATAAAGACTTGCTGAGTACCCCTAGGGTCTCACACGATAAATTATTGGTTCAGATGAACAGGTACACTCGCAAGATGGATACTGGGTGGAAGAGACGGACGATGTGGGCAACGATCATTCGGTGTAGAGATTCCGGGAACGGGGATCCGTGAGATCTGTGGGCGGGATGTGCTTATTTATGGGGCATCTTATGCCGATTTGCTTCTTATCCGTACTCAGATTTTTTCTTCCGCTTCCGCTTGATACTCTGTTGATTGATGTATGAGGAGATATCCTAAACTATTATATCTATCTAGGATATTTGGATCTTGCCGTATGGCGTTGCTATATTTCCTTTCTTTTTAGATGGAATGGCTCTGATGTACTGTTGTATGGTGGCTTGCATACATACTCATTTGTGTATGTAGTTGATCCCTTCGCCTGCCGATTACGCCGCCCGTTCTTGTACCGATGTTTAGAAATGGTTGGGACGGCCGAAAGGTCTACCTGTGAGTGGCATTTGGGCCCCACCGTACTATTTCAACCATTTCTGCTCATCCAGGCTTGTAACTAGGAGCGTAATTCACCGAGGTAGTTACAATTGGTATCAGAGCCATCCCGCCCTTCAGGGTCTCAGCCAAATGGTCGTTGTCAGTCTAGCAAATATTTTGGTAGCTATGTATACTAGGGAAAAACAAAACGCGAGAGTAGGACTGCTTCCACTTTTCTTCTTAACCACCCACCCACCCTTTTTTTGGTAAGGAAGTGTAACGTTTTCAATCCTCCTCTTAAAATTCAAACTAGGATTCACGTGTTCTGGGTTTCCGTAGTACCATAGGTTGTGTGTGTGTGTAATTCCTTGTTTATCTGTTGCATCCAATTTGTTATCACCATCTGCCTTTGGTTATCAACTGTTGGTACATTCCATAGTGACAGGCTTTTGAAAACCGGCGCGATCTACCTGACTCCTTGTTAACCGGTGCCATCTTCTTAAGGTTGTCCTTCCTTCTAGCAACTCCACATTCTGTGTAAGCATCTGTTGCTAATCTCTACCTGATAAATGGTTTTGCGCATCTATGGGTATTTTAATGCCGAAAAATGCGGAAAATTTTTCTTTGATACATCTGTGTTTCCACACTCCTTTCCAGTCGTGTGTGAAACATTATCTATCCTCCTTTTATCAGCATGTCCATGCTAACTCATTCTTTTGTCACCGGCGCTTAATCCTAGAGTTTCTTTTCATCTCCTTTTCTCTTGGGCTAATTACATAACATGTGTCGATCCGATGCTGGTGATTGTAATTTGGCTCTCGGCATAGCTATATTCCACTCATGATAAGTGTCGATTGGAATATGGAAAATGCTATCAACACATATGCAATGACTCTAGTGGTTGATCCATGTGTGGTTTATAGAAATAACACACATGCAATGACTCTAGTGGTAGAACCAAGTGTGGTTTGTGGATAGAACACACATGCAATGACCACAGGTGGATCCATGTGTGGTTTGTGGAAAAGAACACACATGGAATGACTCTAGTGGTTGATCCATGTTTGTTTGTGGAAATAACACACATGCAATGACTCTAGTGGTTGATCCATGTGTGGTTTGTGAAGAGAACACACATGCAATGACTCTAGTGTTGGTTTTAGTATAAGAACACACATGCAATGACTCTAGTGGTTGATCCATGTGTGGTTTGTGGAAATCACACATATGCAATGACTAGTGGTTGATCCATATGTGGTTTGTGGAAAGAACACACATGCAATGACCACTGGTGGATCCATATGTGGTTTGTGGAAAAGAACACACATGCAATGACTCTAGTGGTTGATCCATGTTTGTTTGTGGAAATAACACACGTGCAATGAATCTAGTGGTTGATCCATGTGTGGTTTGTGAAAAGAACACACATGCAGTGACTCAAGTGTTAGTTTTAGTATAAGAACACACATGCAATGACTCTAGTGGTTGATCCATGTGTGGTTTGTGGAAATAACACACATGCAATGACTAGTGGTTGATCCATATGTGGTTTGTCGAAAGAACACACATGCAATGACCACTGGTGGATCCATATGTGGTTTGTGGAAAAGAACACACATGCAATGACTCTAGTGCTGGTTTGTGGTTTTAGTATAACAACAAACATGCAATGACTCTAGTGGTTGATCCATGTGTGGTTTGTGGAAATAACACACATGCAATTACTCTAGTGGTTGATCCATGTGTGGTTTGTGGAAAGAACACACATGCAATGACCACTGGTGGATCCATGTGTGGTTTGTGGAAAAGAACACACATGCAATGACTCTAGTGGTTGATCCATGTTTGCTTGTGTAAATAACACACATGCAATGACTCTAGTGGTTGATCCATGTGTGGTTTATAGAAATAACACACATGCAATGACTCTAGTGGTAGAACCAAGTGTGGTTTGTGGATAGAACACACATGCAATGACCACAGGTGGATCCATGTGTGGTTTGTGGAAAAGAACACACATGGAATGACTCTAGTGGTTGATCCATGTTTGTTTGTGGAAATAACACACATGCAATGACTCTAGTGGTTGATCCATGTGTGGTTTGTGAAAAGAACACACATGCAAGGACCATTGGTGGATCCATGTGTGGTTTGTGGAAAGAACAAACATGCAATGAACTCTAGTGGTTGATCCAAGTGTGGTTTGTGGAAAGAACACACATGCAATGACCACTGGTGGATCCATGTGTGGTTTGTGGGAAAGAACACACATGCAATGACTCTAGTGGTTGATCCATGTTTGTTTGTGGAAATAACACACATGCAATGGCTCTATTGGTTGATCCATGTGTGGTTTGTGAAAAGAACACACATGCAATGACTCTACTGGTTGATCCATGTTTGTTTGTGGAAATAACACACGTGCAATGACTCTAGTGGTTGATCCATGTGTGGTTTGTGAAAAGAACACACATGCAATGACTCTAGTGTTGGTTTTAGTATAAGAACACACATGCAATGACTCTAGTGGTTGATCCATGTGTGGTTTGTGGAAATCACACATATGCAATGACTAGTGGTTCATCCATATGTGGTTTGTGGAAAGAACACACATGCAATGACCACTGGTGGATCCAGATGTGGTTTGTGGAAAAGAACACACATGCAATGACTCTAGTGGTTGATCCATGTTTGTTTGTGGAAATAACACACGTGCAATGAATCTAGTGGTTGATCCATGTGTGGTTTGTGAAAAGAACACACATGCAGTGACTCAAGTGTTAGTTTTAGTATAAGAACACACATGCAATGACTCTAGTGGTTGATCCATGTGTGGTTTGTGGAAATAACACACATGCAATGACTAGTGGTTGATCCATATGTGGTTTGTCGAAAGAACACACATGCCATGACCACTGGTGGATCCATATGTGGTTTGTGGAAAAGAACACACATGCAATGACTCTAGTGCTGGTTTGTGGTTTTAGTATAACAACAAACATGCAATGACTCCAGTGGTTGATCCATGTGTGGTTTGTGGAAATAACACACATGCAATTACTCTAGTGGTTGATCCATGTGTGGTTTGTGGAAAGAACACACATGCAATGACCACTGGTGGATCCATGTGTGGTTTGTGGAAAAGAACACACATGCAATGACTCTAGTGGTTGATCCATGTTTGTTTGTGTAAATAACACACATGCAATGACTCTAGTGGTTGATCCATGTGTGGTTTGTGAAAAGAACACACCTACAATGACTCTAGTGTTGGTTTTAGTATAAGAACACACATACAATGACTCTAGTGGTTGATCCATGTGTGGTTTGTGGAAATAACACATATGCGATGACTCTAGTGGTTGATCCATGTGTGGTTTATAGAAATAACGCACATGCAATGACTCTAGTGGTTGATCCACGTGTGGTTTGTGGAAAGAACACACATGCAATGACCACTGGTGGATCCATGTGTGGTTTGTGGAAAAGAACACACATGCAATGACTCTAGTGGTTGATCCATGTTTGTTTGTGGAAATAACACACATGTAATGACTCTAGTGGTTGATCCATGTGTGGTTTGTGAAAAGAACACACATGCAATGACTCTGGTTGATCCATGTGTGGTTTGTAGAAATAACACACATGCAATGACTCTAGTGGTTGATCCACGTGTGGTTTGTGGAAAGAACACACATGCAATGACCACTGGTGGATCCATGTGTGGTTTGTGGAAAAGAACACACATGCAATGACTCTAGTGGTTGATCCATGTTTGTTTGTGGAAATAACACACATGCAATGACTCTAGTGGTTGATCCATGTGTGGTTTGTGAAAAGAACACATATGGAATGACTCTAGTGTTGGTTTTAGTATAAGAACACACATGCAATGACTCTAATGGATGATCCATGTGTGGTTTGTGGAAATAACACACATGAAATGACTAGTGGTTGATCCATATGTGGTTTGTGGAAAGAACACACATGCAATGACCACCGGTGGATCCATTTGTGGTTTGTGGAAAAGAACACACATGCAATGACTCTAGTGCTGGTTTGTGGTTTTAGTATAAGAACAAACATGCAATGACTCTAGTGGTCGATCCATGAGTGTTTTGTGGAAAGAACACACATGCAATGACTCCGGTTGATCCATGTGTGGTTTGTGGAAAGAACACACATGCAATGACCACTGGTGGATCCATGTGTGGTTTGTGGAAAAGAACACACATGCAATGACTCTAGTACTGGTTTCTGGTTTTAGTATAAGAACACACATGCAATGACTCTAGTGGTTGATCCATGTGTGGTTTGAGGAAATAACACACATGAAATGACTCAAGTGGTTGATCCATGTGTGGTTTGTGGAAATAACACACATGCAATGACCACTGGTGGATCCATGTGTGGTTTGTGGAAAAGAACACACATGCAATGACTCTAGTGGTTGATCCATATTTGTTTGTGGAAATAACACACATGTAATGACTCTAGTGGTTGATCCATGTGTGGTTTGTGAAAAGAACACACCTGCAATGACTCTAGTGTTGGTTTTATTATAAGAACACACAAGCAATGTCTCTAGTGGTTGATCCATGTGTGGTTTGTGGAAATAACACATATGCAATGACTCTAGTGGTTGATCCATGTGTGGTTTATAGAAATAACACACATGCAATGACTCTAGTGGTTGATCCACGTGTGGTTTGTGGAAAGAACACACATGCAATGACCACAGGTGGATCCATGTGTGGTTTGTGGAAAAGAACACACATAGAATGACTCTAGTGGTTGATCCATGTTTGTTTGTGGAAATAACACACATGCAATGACTCTAGTGGTTGATCCATGTGTGGTTTGTGAAAAGAACACACATGCAAGGACCACTGGTGGATCCATGTGTGGTTTGTGGAAAGAACAAACATGGAATGACTCTAGTTGTTGATCCATGTGTGGTTTGTGGAAAGAACACACATGCAATGACCACTCGTGGATCCATGTGTGGTTTGTGGAAAAGAACACACATGCAATGACTCTAGTGGTTGATCCATGTTTCTTTGTGGAAATAACACACATGCAATGACTCTAGTGGTTGATCCATGTGTGGTTTGTGGAAAAGAACACACATGCAATGACTCTAGTGGTTGATCCATGTTTGTTTGTGTAAATAACACACATGCAATGACTCTAGTGGTTGATCCATGTGTGGTTTGTGAAAAGAACACACCTACAATGACTCTAGTGTTGGTTTTAGTATAAGAACACACATACAATGACTCTAGTGGTTGATCCATGTGTGGTTTGTGGAAATAACACATATGCGATGACTCTAGTGGTTAATCCATGTGTGGTTTATAGAAATAACGCACATGCAATGACTCTAGTGGTTGATCCACGTGTGGTTTGTGGAAAGAACACACATGCAATGACCACTGGTGGATCCATGTGTGGTTTGTGGAAAAGAACACACATGCAATGACTCTAGTGGTTGATCCATGTTTGTTTGTGGAAATAACACACATGTAATGACTCTAGTGGTTGATCCATGTGTGGTTTGTGAAAAGAACACACATGCAATGACTCTGGTTGATCCATGTGTGGTTTGTAGAAATAACACACATGCAATGACTCTAGTGGTTGATCCACGTGTGGTTTGTGGAAAGAACACACATGCAATGACCACTGGTGGATCCATGTGTGGTTTGTGGAAAAGAACACACATGCAATGACTCTAGTGGTTGATCCATGTTTGTTTGTGGAAATAACACACATGCAATGACTCTAGTGGTTGATCCATGTGTGGTTTGTGAAAAGAACACACATGGAATGACTCTAGTGTTGGTTTTAGTATAAGAACACACATGCAATGACTCTAATGGATGATCCATGTGTGGTTTGTGGAAATAACACACATGAAATGACTAGTGGTTGATCCATATGTGGTTTGTGGAAAGAACACACATGCAATGACCACCGGTGGATCCATTTGTGGTTTGTGGAAAAGAACACACATGCAATGACTCTAGTGCTGGTTTGTGGTTTTAGTATAAGAACAAACATGCAATGACTCTAGTGGTCGATCCATGAGTGTTTTGTGGAAAGAACACACATGCAATGACTCCGGTTGATCCATGTGTGGTTTGTGGAAAGAACACACATGCAATGACCACTGGTGGATCCATGTGTGGTTTGTGGAAAAGAACACACATGCAATGACTCTAGTACTGGTTTCTGGTTTTAGTATAAGAACACACATGCAATGACTCTAGTGGTTGATCCATGTGTGGTTTGAGGAAATAACACACATGAAATGACTCAAGTGGTTGATCCATGTGTGGTTTGTGGAAATAACACACATGCAATGACCACTGGTGGATCCATGTGTGGTTTGTGGAAAAGAACACACATGCAATGACTCTAGTGGTTGATCCATATTTGTTTGTGGAAATAACACACATGTAATGACTCTAGTGGTTGATCCATGTGTGGTTTGTGAAAAGAACACACCTGCAATGACTCTAGTGTTGGTTTTATTATAAGAACACACAAGCAATGTCTCTAGTGGTTGATCCATGTGTGGTTTGTGGAAATAACACATATGCAATGACTCTAGTGGTTGATCCATGTGTGGTTTATAGAAATAACACACATGCAATGACTCTAGTGGTTGATCCACGTGTGGTTTGTGGAAAGAACACACATGCAATGACCACAGGTGGATCCATGTGTGGTTTGTGGAAAAGAACACACATAGAATGACTCTAGTGGTTGATCCATGTTTGTTTGTGGAAATAACACACATGCAATGACTCTAGTGGTTGATCCATGTGTGGTTTGTGAAAAGAACACACATGCAAGGACCACTGGTGGATCCATGTGTGGTTTGTGGAAAGAACAAACATGGAATGACTCTAGTTGTTGATCCATGTGTGGTTTGTGGAAAGAACACACATGCAATGACCACTGGTGGATCCATGTGTGGTTTGTGGAAAAGAACACACATGCAATGACTCTAGTGGTTGATCCATGTTTCTTTGTGGAAATAACACACATGCAATGACTCTAGTGGTTGATCCATGTGTGGTTTGTGAAAAGAACACACATGCAATGACTCTACTGGTTGATCCATGTTTCTTTGTGGAAATAACAGACGTGCAATGACTCTAGTGGTTGATCCATGTGTGGTTTGTGAAAAGAACACACCTGCAATGACTCTAGTGTTGGTTTTAGTATAAGAACACACATGCAATGACTCTAGTGGTTGATCCATGTTTGTTTGTGGAAATAACACACATGTAATGACTCTAGTGGTTGATCCATGTGTGGTTTGTGAAAAGAACACACATGCAATGACTCTGGTTGATCCATGTGTGGTTTGTAGAAATAACACACATGCAATGACTCTAGTGGCTGATCCACGTGTGGTTTGTGGATAGAACACACATGCAATGACCACTGGTGGATCCATGTGTGGTTTGTGGAAAAGAACACACATGCAATGACTCTAGTGGTTGATCCATGTTTGTTTGTGGAAATAACACACATGCAATGACTCTAGTGGTTGATCCATGTGTGGTTTGTGAAAAGAACACACATGCAATGACTCTAGTGTTGGTTTTAGTATAAGAACACACATGCAATGACTCTAATGGATGATCCATGTGTGGTTTGTGGAAATAACACACATGAAATGACTAGTGGTTGATCCATATGTGGTTTGTGGAAAGAACACACATGCAATGACCACCGGTGGATCCATTTGTGGTTTGTGGAAAAGAACACACATGCAATGACTCTAGTGCTGGTTTGTGGTTTTAGTATAAGAACAAACATGCAATGACTCTAGTGGTCGATCCATGAGTGTTTTGTGGAAAGAACACACATGCAATGACTCCGGTTGATCCATGTGTGGTTTGTGGAAAGATCACACATGCAATGACCACTGGTGGATCCATGTGTGGTTTGTGGAAAAGAACACACATGCAATGACTCTAGTACTGGTTTCTGGTTTTAGTATAAGAACACACATGCAATGACTCTAGTGGTTGATCCATGTGTGGTTTGAGGAAATAACACACATGAAATGACTCAAGTGGTTGATCCATGTGTGGTTTGTGGAAATAACACACATGCAATGACCACTGGTGGATCCATGTGTGGTTTGTGGAAAAGAACACACATGCAATGACTCTAGTGGTTGATCCATATTTGTTTGTGGAAATAACACACATGTAATGACTCTAGTGGTTGATCCATGTGTGGTTTGTGAAAAGAACACACCTGCAATGACTCTAGTGTTGGTTTTAGTATAAGAACACACATGCAATGTCTCTAGTGGTTGATCCATGTGTGGTTTGTGGAAATAACACATATGCAATGACTCTAGTGGTTGATCCATGTGTGGTTTATAGAAATAACACACATGCAATGACTCTAGTGGTTGATCCACGTGTGGTTTGTGGAAAGAACACACATGCAATGACCACAGGTGGATCCATGTGTGGTTTGTGGAAAAGAACACACATAGAATGACTCTAGTGGTTGATCCATGTTTGTTTGTGGAAATAACACACATGCAATGACTCTAGTGGTTGATCCATGTGTGGTTTGTGAAAAGAACACACATGCAAGGACCACTGGTGGATCCATGTGTGGTTTGTGGAAAGAACAAACATGGAATGACTCTAGTTGTTGATCCATGTGTGGTTTGTGGAAAGAACACACATGCAATGACCACTGGTGGATCCATGTGTGGTTTGTGGAAAAGAACACACATGCAATGACTCTAGTGGTTGATCCATGTTTCTTTGTGGAAATAACACACATGCAATGACTCTAGTGGTTGATCCATGTGTGGTTTGTGAAAAGAACACACATGCAATGACTCTACTGGTTGATCCATGTTTCTTTGTGGAAATAACAGACGTGCAATGACTCTAGTGGTTGATCCATGTGTGGTTTGTGAAAAGAACACACATGCAATGACTCTAGTGTTGGTTTTAGTATAAGAACACACATGCAATGACTCTAGTGGTTGATCCATGTGTGGTTTGTGGAAATAACACGTATGCAATGACTCTAGTGGTTGATCCATGTGTGGTTTGTAGAAATAACACACATGCAACGACTCTAGTGGTTGATCCATGTGTGGTTTGTGAAAGAACACACATGCAATGACTCTAGTGTTTCATCCATGTTTGTCTGGGGAAATTATACACATGCAATGACTCTAGTGGTTGATCCTTGTGTGGTTTGTGAACAGAACACACATGCAATGACTCTGGTTGATGCATGTGTGGTTTGTAGAAATAACACACATGCAATGACTCTAATGGTTGATCCACGTGTGGTTTGTGGAAAGAACACACATGCAATGACCACTGGTGGATCCATGTGTGGTTTGTGGAAAAGAACACACATGCAATGACTGTAGTGGTTGATCCATGTTTGTTTGTGGAAATAACACACATGCAATGACTCTAGTGGTTGATCCATGTGTGGTTTGTGAAAAGAACACACCTGCAATGACTCTAGTGTTGGTTTTAGTATAAGAACACACATGCAATGACTCTAGTGGTTGATCCATGTGTGGTTTGTGAAAATAACACACATGCAATGACTAGTGGTTGATCCATATGTGGTTTGTGGAAAGAACACACATGCAATGACTACTGGTGGATCCATATGTGGTTTGTGGAAAAGAACACACATGCAATGACTCTAGTGCTTGTTTGTGGTTTTAGTATAAGAACAAACATGCAATGACTCTAGTGGTTGATCCATGTGTGGTTTGTGGAAAGAACACACATGCAATGACTCTGGTTGATCCATGTGTGGTTTGTGGAAAGAACACACATGCAATGACCACAGGTGGATCCATGTGTGGTTTGTGGAAAAGAACACACATGCAATGACTCTAGTACTGGTTTGTGGTTTTAGTATAAGAACACACATGCAATGACTCTAGTGGTTGATCCATGTGTGGTTTGTGGAAATAACACACATGCAATGACCACTGGTGGATCCATGTGTGGTTTGTGGAAAAGAACACACATGCAATGACTCTAGTGGTTGATCCATGTTTGTTTGTGGAAATAACACACATGCAATGACTCTAGTGGTTGATCCATGTGTGGTTTGTGAAAAGAACACACATGCAATGACTCTAGTGTTGGTTTTAGTATAAGAACACACATGCAATGACTCTAATGGATGATCCATGTGTGGTTTGTGGAAAGAACAAACATGGAATGACTCTAGTTGTTGATCCATGTGTGGTTTGTGGAAAGAACACACATGCAATGACCACTGGTGGATCCATGTGTGGTTTGTGGAAAAGAACACACATGCAATGACTCTAGTGGTTGATCCATGTTTCTTTGTGGAAATAACACACATGCAATGACTCTAGTGGTTGATCCATGTGTGGTTTGTGAAAACAACACACATGCAATGACTCTACTGGTTGATCCATGTTTCTTTGTGGAAATAACAGACGTGCAATGACTCTAGTGGTTGATCCATGTGTGGTTTGTGAAAAGAACACACCTGCAATGACTCTAGTGTTGGTTTTAGTATAAGAACACACATGCAATGACTCTAGTGGTTGATCCATGTTTGTTTGTGGAAATAACACACATGTAATGACTCTAGTGGTTGATCCATGTGTGGTTTGTGAAAAGAACACACATGCAATGACTCTGGTTGATCCATCTGTGGTTTGTAGAAATAACACACATGCAATGACTCTAGTGGCTGATCCACGTGTGGTTTGTGGATAGAACACACATGCAATGACCACTGGTGGATCCATGTGTGGTTTGTGGAAAAGAACACACATGCAATGACTCTAGTGGTTGATCCATGTTTGTTTGTGGAAATAACACACATGCAATGACTCTAGTGGTTGATCCATGTGTGGTTTGTGAAAAGAACACACATGCAATGACTCTAGTGTTGGTTTTAGTATAAGAACACACATGCAATGACTCTAATGGATGATCCATGTGTGGTTTGTGGAAATAACACACATGAAATGACTAGTGGTTGATCCATATGTGGTTTGTGGAAAGAACACACATGCAATGACCACCGGTGGATCCATTTGTGGTTTGTGGAAAAGAACACACATGCAATGACTCTAGTGCTGGTTTGTGGTTTTAGTATAAGAACAAACATGCAATGACTCTAGTGGTCGATCCATGAGTGTTTTGTGGAAAGAACACACATGCAATGACTCCGGTTGATCCATGTGTGGTTTGTGGAAAGAACACACATGCAATGACCACTGGTGGATCCATGTGTGGTTTGTGGAAAAGAACACACATGCAATGACTCTAGTACTGGTTTCTGGTTTTAGTATAAGAACACACATGCAATGACTCTAGTGGTTGATCCATGTGTGGTTTGAGGAAATAACACACATGAAATGACTCAAGTGGTTGATCCATGTGTGGTTTGTGGAAATAACACACATGCAATGACCACTGGTGGATCCATGTGTGGTTTGTGGAAAAGAACACACATGCAATGACTCTAGTGGTTGATCCATATTTGTTTGTGGAAATAACACACATGTAATGACTCTAGTGGTTGATCCATGTGTGGTTTGTGAAAAGAACACACCTGCAATGACTCTAGTGTTGGTTTTAGTATAAGAACACACATGCAATGTCTCTAGTGGTTGATCCATGTGTGGTTTGTGGAAATAACACATATGCAATGACTCTAGTGGTTGATCCATGTGTGGTTTATAGAAATAACACACATGCAATGACTCTAGTGGTTGATCCACGTGTGGTTTGTGGAAAGAACACACATGCAATGACCACAGGTGGATCCATGTGTGGTTTGTGGAAAAGAACACACATAGAATGACTCTAGTGGTTGATCCATGTTTGTTTGTGGAAATAACACACATGCAATGACTCTAGTGGTTGATCCATGTGTGGTTTGTGAAAAGAACACACATGCAAGGACCACTGGTGGATCCATGTGTGGTTTGTGGAAAGAACAAACATGGAATGACTCTAGTTGTTGATCCATGTGTGGTTTGTGGAAAGAACACACATGCAATGACCACTGGTGGATCCATGTGTGGTTTGTGGAAAAGAACACACATGCAATGACTCTAGTGGTTGATCCATGTTTCTTTGTGGAAATAACACACATGCAATGACTCTAGTGGTTGATCCATGTGTGGTTTGTGAAAAGAACACACATGCAATGACTCTACTGGTTGATCCATGTTTCTTTGTGGAAATAACAGAGGTGCAATGACTCTAGTGGTTGATCCATGTGTGGTTTGTGAAAAGAACACACATGCAATGACTCTAGTGTTGGTTTTAGTATAAGAACACACATGCAATGACTCTAGTGGTTGATCCATGTGTGGTTTGTGGAAATAACACGTATGCAATGACTCTAGTGGTTGATCCATGTGTGGTTTGTAGAAATAACACACATGCAACGACTCTAGTGGTTGATCCATGTGTGGTTTGTGAAAGAACACACATGCAATGACTCTAGTGTTTCATCCATGTTTGTCTGGGGAAATTATACACATGCAATGACTCTAGTGGTTGATCCTTGTGTGGTTTGTGAACAGAACACACATGCAATGACTCTGGTTGATGCATGTGTGGTTTGTAGAAATAACACACATGCAATGACTCTAATGGTTGATCCACGTGTGGTTTGTGGAAAGAACACACATGCAATGACCACTGGTGGATCCATGTGTGGTTTGTGGAAAAGAACACACATGCAATGACTGTAGTGGTTGATCCATGTTTGTTTGTGGAAATAACACACATGCAATGACTCTAGTGGTTGATCCATGTGTGGTTTGTGAAAAGAACACACCTGCAATGACTCTAGTGTTGGTTTTAGTATAAGAACACACATGCAATGACTCTAGTGGTTGATCCATGTGTGGTTTGTGAAAATAACACACATGCAATGACTAGTGGTTGATCCATATGTGGTTTGTGGAAAGAACACACATGCAATGACTACTGGTGGATCCATATGTGGTTTTTGGAAAAGAACACACATGCAATGACTCTAGTGCTTGTTTGTGGTTTTAGTATAAGAACAAACATGCAATGACTCTAGTGGTTGATCCATGTGTGGTTTGTGGAAAGAACACACATGCAATGACTCTGGTTGATCCATGTGTGGTTTGTGGAAACAACACACATGCAATGACCACAGGTGGATCCATGTGTGGTTTGTGGAAAAGAACACACATGCAATGACTCTAGTACTGGTTTGTGGTTTTAGTATAAGAACACACATGCAATGACTCTAGTGGTTGATCCATGTGTGGTTTGTGGAAATAACACACATGCAATGACCACTGGTGGATCCATGTGTGGTTTGTGGAAAAGAACACACATGCAATGACTCTAGTGGTTGATCCATGTTTGTTTGTGGAAATAACACACATGCAATGACTCTAGTGGTTGATCCATGTGTGGTTTGTGAAAAGAACACACATGCAATGACTCTAGTGTTGGTTTTAGTATAAGAACACACATGCAATGACTCTAATGGATGATCCATGTGTGGTTTGTGGAAATAACACACATGAAATGACTAGTGGTTGATCCATATGTGGTTTGTGGAAAGAACACACATGCAATGACCACCGGTGGATCCATTTGTGGTTTGTGGAAAAGAACACACATGCAATGACTCTAGTGCTGGTTTGTGGTTTTAGTATAAGAACAAACATGCAATGACTCTAGTGGTCGATCCATGAGTGCTTTGTGGAAAGAACACACATGCAATGACTCCGGTTGATCCATGTGTGGTTTGTGGAAAGAACACACATGCAATAACCACTGGTGGATCCATGTGTGGTTTGTGGAAAAGAACACACATGCAATGACTCTAGTACTGGTTTCTGGTTTTAGTATAAGAACACACATGCAATGACTCTAGTGGTTGATCCATGTGTGGTTTGAGGAAATAACACACATAAAATGACTCAAGTGGTTGATCCATGTGTGGTTTGTGGAAATAACACACATGCAATGACCACTGGTGGATCCATGTGTGGTTTGTGGAAAAGAACACACATGCAATGACTCTAGTGGTTGATCCATATTTGTTTGTGGAAATAACACACATGTAATGACTCTAGTGGTTGATCCATGTGTGGTTTGTGAAAAGAACACACCTGCAATGACTCTAGTGTTGGTTTTAGTATAAGAACACACATGCAATGTCTCTAGTGGTTGATCCATGTGTGGTTTGTGGAAATAACACATATGCAATGACTCTAGTGGTTGATCCATGTGTGGTTTATAGAAATAACACACATGCAATGACTCTAGTGGTTGATCCACGTGTGGTTTGTGGAAAGAACACACATGCAATGACCACAGGTGGATCCATGTGTGGTTTGTGGAAAAGAACACACATAGAATGATTCTAGTGGTTGATCCATGTTTGTTTGTGGAAATAACACACATGCAATGACTCTAGTGGTTGATCCATGTGTGGTTTGTGAAAAGAACACACATGCAAGGACCACTGGTGGATCCATGTGTGGTTTGTGGAAAGAACAAACATGGAATGACTCTAGTTGTTGATCCATGTGTGGTTTGTGGAAAGAACACACATGCAATGACCACTGGTGGATCCATGTGTGGTTTGTGGAAAAGAACACACATGCAATGACTCTAGTGGTTGATCCATGTTTCTTTGTGGAAATAACACACATGCAATGACTCTAGTGGTTGATCCATGTGTGGTTTGTGAAAAGAACACACATGCAATGACTCTACTGGTTGATCCATGTTTCTTTGTGGAAATAACAGACGTGCAATGACTCTAGTGGTTGATCCATGTGTGGTTTGTGAAAAGAACACACATGCAATGACTCTAGTGTTGGTTTTAGTATAAGAACACACATGCAATGACTCTAGTGGTTGATCCATGTGTGGTTTGTGGAAATAACACGTATGCAATGACTCTAGTGGTTGATCCATGTGTGGTTTGTAGAAATAACACACATGCAACGACTCTAGTGGTTGATCCATGTGTGGTTTGTGAAAGAACACACATGCAATGACTCTAGTGTTTCATCCATGTTTGTTTGGGGAAATTATACACATGCAATGACTCTAGTGGTTGATCCTTGTGTGGTTTGTGAACAGAACACACATGCAATGACTCTGGTTGATGCATGTGTGGTTTGTAGAAATAACACACATGCAATGACTCTAGTGGTTGATCCACGTGTGGTTTGTGGAAAGAACACACATGCAATGACCACTGGTGGATCCATGTGTGGTTTGTGGAAAAGAACACACATGCAATGACTATAGTGGTTGATCCATGTTTGTTTGTGGAAATAACACACATGCAATGACTCTAGTGGTTGATCCATGTGTGGTTTGTGAAAAGAACACACCTGCAATGACTCTAGTGTTGGTTTTAGTATAAGAACACACATGCAATGACTCTAGTGGTTGATCCATGTGTGGTTTGTGAAAATAACACACATGCAATGACTACTGGTTGATCCATATGTGGTTTGTGGAAAGAACACACATGCAATGACTACTGGTGGATCCATATGTGGTTTGTGGAAAAGAACACACATGCAATGACTCTAGTGGTTGATCCATGTGTGGTTTGTGGAAAGAACACACATGCAATGACTCTGGTTGATCCATGTGTGGTTTGTGGAAAGAACACACATGCAATGACCACAGGTGGATCCATGTGTGGTTTGTGGAAAAGAACACACATGCAATGACTCTAGTACTGGTTTGTGGTTTTAGTATAAGAACACACATGCAATGACTCTAGTGGTTGATCCATGTGTGGTTTGTGGAAATAACACACATGCAATGACCACTGGTGGATCCATGTGTGGTTTGTGGAAAAGAACACACATGCAATGACTCTAGTGGTTGATCCATGTTTGTTTGTGGAAATAACACACATGCAATGACTCTAGTGGTTGATCCATGTGTGGTTTGTGAAAAGAACACACATGCAATGACTCTAGTGTTGGTTTTAGTATAAGAACACACATGCAATGACTCTAATGGATGATCCATGTGTGGTTTGTGGAAATAACACACATGAAATGACTAGTGGTTGATCCATATGTGGTTTGTGGAAAGAACATACATGCAATGACCACCGGTGGATCCATTTGTGGTTTGTGGAAAAGAACACACATGCAATGACTCTAGTGCTGGTTTGTGGTTTTAGTATAAGAACAAACATGCAATGACTCTAGTGGTCGATCCATGAGTGCTTTGTGGAAAGAACACACATGCAATGACTCCGGTTGATCCATGTGTGGTTTGTGGAAAGAACACACATGCAATGACCACTGGTGGATCCATGTGTGGTTTGTGGAAAAGAACACACATGCAATGACTCTAGTACTGGTTTCTGGTTTTAGTATAAGAACACACATGCAATGACTCTAGTGGTTGATCCATGTGTGGTTTGAGGAAATAACACACATGAAATGACTCAAGTGGTTGATCCATGTGTGGTTTGTGGAAATAACACACATGCAATGACCACTGGTGGATCCATGTGTGGTTTGTGGAAAAGAACACACATGCAATGACTCTAGTGGTTGATCCATATTTGTTTGTGGAAATAACACACATGTAATGACTCTAGTGGTTGATCCATGTGTGGTTTGTGAAAAGAACACACCTGCAATGACTCTAGTGTTGGTTTTAGTATAAGAACACACATGCAATGTCTCTAGTGGTTGATCCATGTGTGGTTTGTGGAAATAACACATATGCAATGACTCTAGTGGTTGATCCATGTGTGGTTTATAGAAATAACACACATGCAATGACTCTAGTGGTTGATCCACGTGTGGTTTGTGGAAAGAACACACATGCAATGACCACAGGTGGATCCATGTGTGGTTTGTGGAAAAGAACACACATAGAATGACTCTAGTGGTTGATCCATGTTTGTTTGTGGAAATAACACACATGCAATGACTCTAGTGGTTGATCCATGTGTGGTTTGTGAAAAGAACACACATGCAAGGACCACTGGTGGATCCATGTGTGGTTTGTGGAAAGAACAAACATGGAATGACACTAGTTGTTGATCCATGTGTGGTTTGTGGAAAGAACACACATGCAATGACCACTGGTGGATCCATGTGTGGTTTGTGGAAAAGAACACACATGCAATGACTCTAGTGGTTGATCCATGTTTCTTTGTGGAAATAACACACATGCAATGACTCTAGTGGTTGATCCATGTGTGGTTTGTGAAAAGAACACACATGCAATGACTCTACTGGTTGATCCATGTTTCTTTGTGGAAATAACAGACGTGCAATGACTCTAGTGGTTGATCCATGTGTGGTTTGTGAAAAGAACACACATGCAATGACTCTAGTGTTGGTTTTAGTATAAGAACACACATGCAATGACTCTAGTGGTTGATCCATGTGTGGTTTGTAGAAATAACACGTATGCAATGACTCTAGTGGTTGATCCATGTGTGGTTTGTAGAAATAACACACATGCAACGACTCTAGTGGTTGATCCATGTGTGGTTTGTGAAAGAACACACATGCAATGACTCTAGTGTTTCATCCATGTTTGTTTGGGGAAATTATACACATGCAATGACTCTAGTGGTTGATCCTTGTGTGGTTTGTGAAAAGAACACACATGCAATGACTCTGGTTGATGCATGTGTGGTTTGTAGAAATAACACACATGCAATGACTCTAGTGGTTGATCCACGTGTGGTTTGTGGAAAGAACACACATGCAATGACCACTGGTGGATCCATGTGTGGTTTGTGGAAAAGAACACACATGCAATGACTGTAGTGGTTGATCCATGTTTGTTTGTGGAAATAACACACATGCAATGACTCTAGTGGTTGATCCATGTGTGGTTTGTGAAAAGAACACACCTGCAATGACTCTAGTGTTGGTTTTAGTATAAGAACACACATGCAATGACTCTAGTGGTTGATCCATGTGTGGTTTGAGGAAATAACACACATGCAATGACTCTAGTTTTCATCCATGTTTGTTTGTGGAAACAATACACATGCAATGACTCTAGTGGTTGATCCATGTGTGGTTTGTGAAAAGAACACACATGCAATGACTCTAGTGTTGGTTTTAGTATAAGAACACACATGCAATGACTCTAGTGGTTGATCCATGTGTGGTTTGTGGAAATAACACACATTCAATGACTAGTGGTTGATCCATATGTGGTTTGTGGAAAGAACACACATGCAATGACCACTGGTGGATCCATGTGTGGTTTGTGGAAAAGAACACACATGCAATGACTCTAGTGCTGGTTTGTGGTTTTAGTATAAGAACAAACATGCAATGACTCTAGTGGTTGATCCACGTGTGGTTTGTGGAAAGAACACACATGCAATGACTCTGGTTGATCCATGTGTGGTTTGTTGAAAGAACACACATGCAATGACCACTGGTGGATCCATGTGTGGTTTGTGGAAAAGAACACACATGCAATGACTCTAGTACTGGTTTGTGGTTTTAGTATAAGAACACACATGCAATGACTCTAGTGGTTGATCCATGTGTGGTTTGTGTAAATAACACACATGCAATGACTCTAGTGGTTGATCCATGTGTGGTTTGTGGAAACAACACACATGCCATGACCACTGGTGGATCTATGTGTGGTTTGTGGAAAAGAACACACATGCAATGACTCCAGTGGTTGATCCATGTTTCTTTGTGGAAATAACACACATGCAATGACTCTAGTGGTTGATCCATGTGTGGTTTGTGAAAAGAACACACCTGCAATGACTCTAGTGTTGGTTTTAGTATAAGAACACACATGCAATGACTCTAGTGGTTGATCCATGTGTGGTTTGTGGAAATAACACACATACAATGACTCTAGTGGTCGATCCATGTGTGGTTTGTGGAAAGAACACACATGCAATGACTCTAGTGGTTGATCCATGTGTGGTTTGTGGAAAGAACACACATGCAATGACCACTGGTGGATCCATGTATGGTTTGTGGAAAAGAACACACATGCAATGACTCTAGTGGTTGATCCATGTTTGTTTGTGGAAATAACACACATGCAATGACCACTGGTGGATCCATGTGTGGTTTGTGGAAAGAACACACATGCAATGACTCTGGTTGATCCATGTGTGGTTTGTGGAAATAACACACATGCAATGACTCTAGTGGTTGATCCACGTGTGGTTTGTGGAAAGAACACACATGCAATGACCACTGGTGGATCCATGTGTGGTTTGTGGAAAAGAACACACATGCAATGACTCTACTGGTTGATCCATGTTTGTTTGTGGAAATAACACACGTGCAATGACTCTAGTGGTTGATCCATGTGTGGTTTGTGAAAAGAACACACATGGAATGACTCTAGTGTTGGTTTTAGTATAAGAACACACATGCAATGACTCCAATGGTTGATACATGTGTGGTTTGTGGAAATAACACACATGCAATGACTAGTGGTTGATCCATATGTGGTTTGTGGGAAGAACACACATGCAATGACCACCGGTGGATCCATATGTGGTTTGTGGAAAAGAACAAACATGCAATGACTCTAGTGCTGGTTTGTGGTTTTAGTATAAGAACAAACATGCAATGACTCTAGTTGTTGATCCATGTGTGGTTTGTGGAAAGAACACACATGCAATGACTCTAGTGGTTGATCCATGTGTGGTTTGTGGAAATAACACACATACAATGACTCTAGTGGTCGATCCATGTGTGGTTTGTGGAAAGAACACACATGCAATGACTCTAGTGGTTGATCCATGTGTGGTTTGTGGAAAGAACACACATGCAATGACCACTGGTGGATCCATGTATGGTTTGTGGAAAAGAACACACATGCAATGACTCTAGTGGTTGATCCATGTTTGTTTGTGGAAATAACACACATGCAATGACCACTGGTGGATCCATGTGTGGTTTGTGGAAAGAACACACATGCAATGACTCTGGTTGATCCATGTGTGGTTTGTGGAAATAACACACATGCAATGACTCTAGTGGTTGATCCACGTGTGGTTTGTGGAAAGAACACACATGCAATGACCACTGGTGGATCCATGTGTGGTTTGTGGAAAAGAACACACATGCAATGACTCTACTGGTTGATCCATGTTTGTTTGTGGAAATAACACACGTGCAATGACTCTAGTGGTTGATCCATGTGTGGTTTGTGAAAAGAACACACATGGAATGACTCTAGTGTTGGTTTTAGTATAAGAACACACATGCAATGACTCCAATGGTTGATACATGTGTGGTTTGTGGAAATAACACACATGCAATGACTAGTGGTTGATCCATATGTGGTTTGTGGGAAGAACACACATGCAATGACCACCGGTGGATCCATATGTGGTTTGTGGAAAAGAACAAACATGCAATGACTCTAGTGCTGGTTTGTGGTTTTAGTATAAGAACAAACATGCAATGACTCTAGTTGTTGATCCATGTGTGGTTTGTGGAAAGAACACACATGCAATGACTCTGGTTGATCCATGTGTGGTTTGTGGAAACAACACACATGTAATGGCTCTAGTGGTTGATCCATGTGTGGTTTGTGAAAAGAACACACATGTAATGACTCTACTGGTTGATCCATGTTTGTTTGTGGAAATAACACACGTGCAATGACTCTAGTGGTTGATCCATGTGTGGTTTGTGAAAAGAACACACATGCAATGACTCTAGTGTTGGTTTTAGTATAAGAACCCACATGCAATGACTCTAGTGGTTGATCCATGTGTGGTTTGTGGAAATAACACACATGCAATGACTAGTGGTTGATCCATATGTGGTTTGTGGAAAGAACACACATGCAATGACCACTGGTGGATCCATATGTGGTTTGTGGAAAAGAACACACATGCAATGACTCTAGTGCTTGTTTGTGGTTTTAGTATAACAAGAAACATGCAATGACTCTAGTGGTTCATCCATGTGTGGTTTGTGGAAAGAACACATATGCAATGACTCTGGTTGATCCATGTGTGGTTTGTGGAAAGAACACACATGCAATGACCACTGGTGGATCCATGTGTGGTTTGTGGAAAAGAACACACATGCAATGACTCTAGTACTGGTTTGTGGTTTTAGTATAAGAACACACATGCAATGACTCTAATGGTTGATCCATGTGTGCTTTGTGGAAAGAACACACATGCAATGACTCTGGTTGATCCATGTGTGGTTTGTGGAAAGAACACACATGCAATGACCACTAATGGATCCATGTGCGGTTTGTGGAAAAGAACACACATGCAATGACTCTAGTACTGGTTTTAGGTTTTAGTATAAGAACACACATGCAATGAGTCTAGTGGTTGATCCATGTTTGTTTGTGGAAATAACACACATGCAATGACTCTAGTGGTTGATCCATGTGTGGTTTGTGAAAAGAACACACATGCAATGACTCTAGTGTTGGTTTTAGTATAAGAACACACATGCTATGACTCTAGTGGTTGATCCATGTGTTAATTGTGAAATAACACACATGCAATGACTAGTGGTTGATCCATACGTGGTTTGTGGAAAGAACACACATGCAATGACCACTGGTGGATGCATGTGTGGTTTGTGGAAAAGAACACACATGTAATAACTCTAGTGTTGGTTTGTGGTTTTAGTATAAGAACAAACAAGCAATGACTCTAGTGGTTGATCCATGTGTGGTTTGTGGAAAGAACACACATGCAATGACTCTTGTTGATCCATGTGTGGTTTGTGGAAAGAACACACATGCAATGACCACTGGTGGATCCATGTGTGGTTTTGTGGAAAAGAACACACATGCAACGACGCTAGTACTGGTTTGTGGCTTTAGTATAAGAACACACATGCAATGACTCTAGTGGTTGATCCATGTGTGGTTTGTGGAAAGAACACGCATGCAATGACTCTAGTGGTTGATCCATGTGTGGTTTGTGCAAAGAACACACATGCAATGACCACTGGTGGATCCATGTGTGGTTTGTGGAAAAGAACACACATGCAATGACTCTTGTTGATCCATGTGTGGTTTGTGGAAAGAACACACATGCAATGACCACTGGTGGATCCATGTGTGGTTTCTGGAAAAGAACACACATGAAATGACTCTAGTGGTTGATCCATGTTTGTTTGTGGAAATAACACACATGTAATGACTCTAGTGGTTGATCCATGTGTGGTTATTGAAAAGAACACACCTGCAATGACTCTAGTGTTGGTTTTAGTATAAGAACACACATGCAATGAAGTGGTTGATCCATGTGTGGTTTGTGGAAATAACACGTATGAAATGACTCTAGTGGTTGATCCATGTGTGGTTTGTAGAAATAACACACATGCAATGACTCTAGTGGTTGATCCATGTGTGGTTTGTGGAAATAACACACATGCAATGACTCTAGTTTTCATCCATGTTTGTTTGTGGAAATAATACACATGCAATGACTCTAGTGGTTGATCCATGTGTGGTTTGTGAAAAGAACACACATGCAATGACTCTAGTGTTGGTTTTAGTATAAGAACACACATGCAATGACTCTAGTGGTTGATCCATGTGTGGTTTGTGGAAATAACACACATGCAATGACTAGTGGTTGATCCATATGTGGTTTGTGGAAAGAACACACATGCAATGACCACTGGTGGATCCATGTGTGGTTTGTGGAAAAGAACACACATGCAATGACTCTAGTGCTGGTTTGTGGTTTTAGTATAAGAACAAACATGCAATGACTCTAGTGGTTGATCCACGTGTGGTTTGTGGAAAGAACACACATGCAATGACTCTGGTTGATCCATGTGTGGTTTGTTGAAAGAACACACATGCAATGACCACTGGTGGATCCATGTGTGGTTTGTGGAAAAGAACACACATGCAATGACTCTAGTACTGGTTTGTGGTTTTAGTATAAGAACACACATGCAATGACTCTAGTGGTTGATCCATGTGTGGTTTGTGTAAATAACACACATGCAATGACTCTAGTGGTTGATCCATGTGTGGTTTGTGGAAACAACACACATGCCATGACAACTGGTGGATCTATGTGTGGTTTGTGGAAAAGAACACACATGCAATGACTCCAGTGGTTGATCCATGTTTCTTTGTGGAAATAACACACATGCAATGACTCTAGTGGTTGATCCATGTGTGGTTTGTGAAAAGAACACACCTGCAATGACTCTAGTGTTGGTTTTAGTATAAGAACACACATGCAATGACTCTAGTGGTTGATCCATGTGTGGTTTGTGGAAATAACACACATACAATGACTCTAGTGGTCGATCCATGTGTGGTTTGTGGAAAGAACACACATGCAATGACCACTAGTGGATCCATGTGTGGTTTGTGGAAAGAACACACATGCAATGACTCTAGTGGTTGATCCATGTGTGGTTTGTGGAAAGAACACACATGCAATGACCACTGGTGGATCCATGTATGGTTTGTGGAAAAGAACACACATGCAATGACTCTAGTGGTTGATCCATGTTTGTTTGTGGAAATAACACACATGCAATGACCACTGGTGGATCCATGTGTGGTCTGTGGAAAGAACACACATGCAATGACTCTGGTTGATCCATGTGTGGTTTGTGGAAATAACACACATGCAATGACTCTAGTGGTTGATCCACGTGTGGTTTGTGGAAAGAACACACATGCAATGACCACTGGTGGATCCATGTGTGGTTTGTGGAAAAGAACACACATGCAATGACTCTACTGGTTGATCCATGTTTGTTTGTGGAAATAACACACGTGCAATGACTCTAGTGGTTGATCCATGTGTGGTTTGTGAAAAGAACACACATGGAATGACTCTAGTGTTGGTTTTAGTATAAGAACACACATGCAATGACTCCAATGGTTGATCCATGTGTGGTTTGTGGAAATAACACACATGCAATGACTAGTGGTTGATCCATATGTGGTTTGTGGGAAGAACACACATGCAATGACCACTGGTGGATCCATATGTGGTTTGTGGAAAAGAACAAACATGCAATGACTCTAGTGCTGGTTTGTGGTTTTAGTATAAGAACAAACATGCAATGAATCTAGTTGTTGATCCATGTGTGGTTTGTGGAAAGAACACACATGCAATGACTCTGGTTGATCCATGTGTGGTTTGTGGAAACAACACACATGCAATGACCACTGGTGGATCCATGTGTGCTTTGTGGAAAGAACACACATGCAATGACTCTAGTGGTTGATACATGTGTGGTTTGTGGAAAGAAAACACATGCAATGACCACTGGTGGACCCATGTGTGGTTTGTGGAAAAGAACACACATGCAATGACTCTACTAGTTGATCCATGTTTGTTTGTGGAAATAACACACATGCAATGACTCTAGTGGTTGATCCATGTGTGGTTTGTGAAAAGAACACACATGCAATGACTCTAGTGTTGGTTTTAGTATAAGAACACACATGCAATGACTCTAGTGGTTGATCCATGTGTGAATTGTGGAAATAACACACATGCAATGACTAGTGGTTGATCCATATGTGGTCTATGGAAAGAACACACATGCAATGACCACTAGTGGATGCATGTGTGGTTTGTGGAAAAGAACACACATGCAATGACTGTAGTGTTGGTTTGTGGTTTTAGTATAAGAACAAACATGCAATGACTCTAGTGGTTGATCCATGTGTGGTTTGTGGAAAGAACACACATGCAATGACTCTAGTTGATCAATGTGTGGTTTGTGGAAAGAACACACATGCAATGACCACTGGTGGATCCATGTGTGGTTTGTGGAAAAGAACACACATGCAATGACGCTAGTACTGGTTTGTGGTTTTAGTATAAGAACACACATGCAATGACTCTAGTGGTTGATCCATGTGTGGTTTGTGGAAAGAACACACATGCAATGACTCTAGTGGTTGATCCATGTGTGGTTTGTGGAAAGAACACACATGCAATGACCACTGGTGGATCCATGTGTGGTTTGTGGAAAAGAACACACATCCAATGACTCTGGTTGATCCATGTGTGGTTTGTGGAAAGAACACACATGCAATGACCACTGGTGGATCCATGTGCGGTTTGTGGAAAAGAACACACATGCAATAACTCTAGTGGTTGATCCATGTTTGTTTGTGGAAATAACACACGTGCAATGACTCTAGTGGTTGATCCATGTGTGGTTTGTGAAAAGAACACAACTGCAATGACTCTAGTGTTGGTTTTAGTATAAGAACACACATGCAATGACTCTAGTGGTTGATCCATGTGTGGTTTGTGGAAATAACACGTATGCAATGACTCTAGTGGTTGATCCATGTGTGGTTTGTAGAAATAACACACATGCAATGACTCTAGTGGTTGATCCATGTGTGGTTTGTGGAAAGAACACACATGCAATGACCACTGGTGGATCCATGTGTGGTTTGTGGAAAAGAACACACATGCAATGACTCTTGTTGATCCATGTGTGGTTTGTGGAAAGAACACACATGCAATGACCACTGGTGGATCCATGTGTGGTTTCTGGAAAAGAACACACATGAAATGACTCTAGTGGTTGATCCATGTTTGTTTGTGGAAATAACACACATGCAATGACTCTAGAGGTTGATCCATGTGTGGTTATTGAAAAGAACACACCCGCAATGACTCTAGTGTTGGTTTTAGTATAAGAACACACATGCAATGACTCTAGTGGTTGATCCATGTGTGGTTTGTGGAAATAACACGTATGAAATGACTCTAGTGGTTGATCCATGTGTGGTTTGTAGAAATAACACACATGCAATGACTCTAGTGGTTGATCCATGTGTGGTTTGTGGAAATAACACACATGCAATGACTCTAGTTTTCATCCATGTTTGTTTGTGGAAACAATACACATGCAATGACTCTAGTGGTTGATCCATGTGTGGTTTGTGAAAAGAACACACATGCAATGACTCTAGTGTTGGTTTTAGTATAAGAACACACATGCAATGACTCTAGTGGTTGATCCATGTGTGGTTTGTGGAAATAACACACATTCAATGACTAGTGGTTGATCCATATGTGGTTTGTGGAAAGAACACACATGCAATGACCACTGGTGGATCCATGTGTGGTTTGTGGAAAAGAACACACATGCAATGACTCTAGTGCTGGTTTGTGGTTTTAGTATAAGAACAAACATGCAATGACTCTAGTGGTTGATCCACGTGTGGTTTGTGGAAAGAACACACATGCAATGACTCTGGTTGATCCATGTGTGGTTTGTTGAAAGAACACACATGCAATGACCACTGGTGGATCCATGTGTGGTTTGTGGAAAAGAACACACATGCAATGACTCTAGTACTGGTTTGTTGTTTTAGTATAAGAACACACATGCAATGACTCTAGTGGTTGATCCATGTGTGGTTTGTGTAAATAACACACATGCAATGACTCTAGTGGTTGATCCATGTGTGGTTTGTGGAAACAACACACATGCCATGACCACTGGTGGATCTATGTGTGGTTTGTGGAAAAGAACACACATGCAATGACTCCAGTGGTTGATCCATGTTTCTTTGTGGAAATAACACACATGCAATGACTCTAGTGGTTGATCCATGTGTGGTTTGTGAAAAGAACACACCTGCAATGACTCTAGTGTTGGTTTTAGTATAAGAACACACATGCAATGACTCTAGTGGTTGATCCATGTGTGGTTTGTGGAAATAACACACATACAATGACTCTAGTGGTCGATCCATGTGTGGTTTGTGGAAAGAACACACATGCAATGACCACTAGTGGATCCATGTGTGGTTTGTGGAAAGAACACACATGCAATGACTCTAGTGGTTGATCCATGTGTGGTTTGTGGAAAGAACACACATGCAATGACCACTGGTGGATCCATGTATGGTTTGTGGAAAAGAACACACATGCAATGACTCTAGTGGTTGATCCATGTTTGTTTGTGGAAATAACACACATGCAATGACCACTGGTGGATCCATGTGTGGTTTGTGGAAAGAACACACATGCAATGACTCTGGTTGATCCATGTGTGGTTTGTGGAAATAACACACATGCAATGACTCTAGTGGTTGATCCACGTGTGGTTTGTGGAAAGAACACACATGCAATGACCACTGGTGGATCCGTGTGTGGTTTGTGGAAAAGAACACACATGCAATGACTCTACTGGTTGATCCATGTTTGTTTGTGGAAATAACACACGTGCAATGACTCTAGTGGTTGATCCATGTGTGGTTTGTGAAAAGAACACACATGGAATGACTCTAGTGTTGGTTTTAGTATAAGAACACACATGCAATGACTCCAATGGTTGATACATGTGTGGTTTGTGGAAATAACACACATGCAATGACTAGTGGTTGATCCATATGTGGTTTGTGGGAAGAACACACATGCAATGACCACCGGTGGATCCATATGTGGTTTGTGGAAAAGAACAAACATGCAATGACTCTAGTGCTGGTTTGTGGTTTTAGTATAAGAACAAACATGCAATGACTCTAGTTGTTGATCCATGTGTGGTTTGTGGAAAGAACACACATGCAATGACTCTGGTTGATCCATGTGTGGTTTGTGGAAACAACACACATGCAATGGCTCTAGTGGTTGATCCATGTGTGGTTTGTGGAAAGAACACACATGCAATGACTCTACTGGTTGATCCATGTTTGTTTGTGGAAATAACACACGTGCAATGACTCTAGTGGTTGATCCATGTGTGGTTTGTGAAAAGAACACACATGCAATGACTCTAGTGTTGGTTTTAGTATAAGAACCCACATGCAATGACTCTAGTGGTTGATCCATGTGTGGTTTGTGGAAATAACACACATGCAATGACTAGTGGTTGATCCATATGTGGTTTGTGGAAAGAACACACATGCAATGACCACTGGTGGATCCATATGTGGTTTGTGGAAAAGAACACACATGCAATGACTCTAGTGCTTGTTTGTGGTTTTAGTATAACAAGAAACATGCAATGACTCTAGTGGTTCATCCATGTGTGGTTTGTGGAAAGAACACATATGCAATGACTCTGGTTGATCCATGTGTGGTTTGTGGAAAGAACGCACATGCAATGACCACTGGTGGATCCATGTGTGGTTTGTGGAAAAGAACACACATGCAATGACTCTAGTACTGGTTTGTGGTTTTAGTATAAGAACACACATGCAATGACTCTAATGGTTGATCCATGTGTGCTTTGTGGAAAGAACACACATGCAATGACTCTGGTTGATCCATGTGTGGTTTGTGGAAAGAACACACATGCAATGACCACTAATGGATCCATGTGCGGTTTGTGGAAAAGAACACACATGCAATGACTCTAGTACTGGTTTTAGGTTTTAGTATAAGAACACACATGCAATGAGTCTAGTGGTTGATCCATGTTTGTTTGTGGAAATAACACACATGCAATGACTCTAGTGGTTGATCCATGTGTGGTTTGTGGAAAGAACACACATGTAATGACCACTGGTGGATCCATGTGTGGTTTGTGGAAAAGAACACACATGCAATGACTCTTGTTGATCCATTTGTGGTTTGTGGAAAGAACACACATGCAATGACCACTGGTGGATCCATGTGTGGTTTCTGGAAAAGAACACACATGAAATGACTCTAGTGGTTGATCCATGTTTGTTTGTGGAAATAACACACATGTAATGACTCTAGTGGTTGATCCATGTGTGGTTATTGAAAAGAACACACCTGCAATGACTCTAGTGTTGGTTTTAGTATAAGAACACACATGCAATGACTCTAGTGGTTGATCCATGTGTGGTTTGTGGAAATAACACGTATGAAATGACTCTAGTGGTTGATCCATGTGTGGTTTGTAGAAATAACACACATGCAATGACTCTAGTGGTTGATCCATGTGTGGTTTGTGGAAATAACACACATGCAATGACTCTAGTTTTCATCCATGTTTGTTTGTGGAAATAATACACATGCAATGACTCTAGTGGTTGATCCATGTGTGGTTTGTGAAAAGAACACACATGCAATGACTCTAGTGTTGGTTTTAGTATAAGAACACACATGCAATGACTCTAGTGGTTGATCCATGTGTGGTTTGTGGAAATAACACACATGCAATGACTAGTGGTTGATCCATATGTGGTTTGTGGAAAGAACACACATGCAATGACCACTGGTGGATCCATGTGTGGTTTGTGGAAAAGAACACACATGGAATGACTCTAGTGCTGGTTTGTGGTTTTAGTATAAGAACAAACATGCAATGACTCTAGTGGTTGATCCACGTGTGGTTTGTGGAAAGAACACACATGCAATGACTCTGGTTGATCCATGTGTGGTTTGTTGAAAGAACACACATGCAATGACCACTGGTGGATCCATGTGTGGTTTGTGGAAAAGAACACACATGCAATGACTCTAGTACTGGTTTGTGGTTTTAGTATAAGAACACACATGCAATGACTCTAGTGGTTGATCCATGTGTGGTTTGTGTAAATAACACACATGCAATGACTCTAGTGGTTGATCCATGTGTGGTTTGTGGAAAAAACACACATGCCATGACCACTGGTGGATCTATGTGTGGTTTGTGGAAAAGAACACACATGCAATGACTCCAGTGGTTGATCCATGTTTCTTTGTGGAAATAACACACATGCAATGACTCTAGTGGTTGATCCATGTGTGGTTTGTGAAAAGAACACACCTGCAATGACTCTAGTGTTGGTTTTAGTATAGGAACACACATGCAATGACTCTAGTGGTTGATCCATGTGTGGTTTGTGGAAATAACACACATACAATGACTCTAGTGGTCGATCCATGTGTGGTTTGTGGAAAGAACACACATGCAATGACCACTGGTGGATCCATGTATGGTTTGTGGAAAAGAACACACATGCAATGACTCTAGTGGTTGATCCATGTTTGTTTGTGGAAATAACACACATGCAATGACCACTGGTGGATCCATGTGTGGTCTGTGGAAAGAACACACATGCAATGACTCTGGTTGATCCATGTGTGGTTTGTGGAAATAACACACATGCAATGACTCTAGTGGTTGATCCACGTGTGGTTTGTGGAAAGAACACACATGCAATGACCACTGGTGGATCCATGTGTGGTTTGTGGAAAAGAACACACATGCAATGACTCTACTGGTTGATCCATGTTTGTTTGTGGAAATAACACACGTGCAATGACTCTAGTGGTTGATCCATGTGTGGTTTGTGAAAAGAACACACATGGAATGACTCTAGTGTTGGTTTTAGTATAAGAACACACATGCAATGACTCCAATGGTTGATCCATGTGTGGTTTGTGGAAATAACTCACATGCAATGACTAGTGGTTGATCCATATGTGGTTTGTGGGAAGAACACACATGCAATGACCACTGGTGGATCCATATGTGGTTTGTGGAAAAGAACAAACATGCAATGACTCTAGTGCTGGTTTGTGGTTTTAGTATAAGAACAAACATGCAATGACTCTAGTTGTTGATCCATGTGTGGTTTGTGGAAAGAACACACATGCAATGACTCTGGTTGATCCATGTGTGGTTTGTGGAAACAACACACATGCAATGACCACTGGTGGATCCATGTGTGCTTTGTGGAAAGAACACACATGCAATGACTCTAGTGGTTGATACATGTGTGGTTTGTGGAAAGAAAACACATGCAATGACCACTGGTGGACCCATGTGTGGTTTGTGGAAAAGAACACACATGCAATGACTCTACTAGTTGATCCATGTTTGTTTGTGGAAATAACACACATGCAATGACTCTAGTGGTTGATCCATGTGTGGTTTGTGAAAAGAACACACATGCAATGACTCTAGTGTTGGTTTTAGTATAAGAACACACATGCAATGACTCTAGTGGTTGATCCATGTGTGAATTGTGGAAATAACACACATGCAATGACTAGTGGTTGATCCATATGTGGTCTATGGAAAGAACACACATGCAATGACCACTAGTGGATGCATGTGTGGTTTGTGGAAAAGAACACACATGCAATGACTGTAGTGTTGGTTTGTGGTTTTAGTATAAAAACAAACATGCAATGACTCTAGTGGTTGATCCATGTGTGGTTTGTGGAAAGAACACACATGCAATGACTCTAGTTGATCAATGTGTGGTTTGTGGAAAGAACACACATGCAATGACCACTGGTGGATCCATGTGTGGTTTGTGGAAAAGAACACACATGCAATGACGCTAGTACTGGTTTGTGGTTTTAGTATAAGAACACACATGCAATGACTCTAGTGGTTGATCCATGTGTGGTTTGTGGAAAGAACACACATGCAATGACTCTAGTGGTTGATCCATGTGTGGTTTGTGGAAAGAACACACATGCAATGACCACTGGTGGATCCATGTGTGGTTTGTGGAAAAGAACACACATGCAATGACTCTGGTTGATCCATGTGTGGTTTGTGGAAAGAACACACATGCAATGACCACTGGTGGATCCATGTGTGGTTTGTGGAAAAGAACACACATGCAATAACTCTAGTTGTTGATCCATGTTTGTTTGTGGAAATAACACACGTGCAATGACTCTAGTGGTTGATCCATGTGTGGTTTGTGAAAAGAACACAACTGCAATGACTCTAGTGTTGGTTTTAGTATAAGAACACACATGCAATGACTCTAGTGGTTGATCCATGTGTGGTTTGTGGAAATAACACGTATGCAATGACTCTAGTGGTTGATCCATGTGTGGTTTGTAGAAATAACACACATGCAATGACTCTAGTGGTTGATCCATGTGTGGTTTGTGGAAACAACACACATGCAATGACTCTAGTGTTTCATCCATGTTTGTTTGGGGAAATAATACACATGCAATGACTCTAGTGGTTGATCCTTGTGTGGTTTGTGAAAAGAACACACATGCAATGACTTTGGTTGATGCATGTGTGGTTTGTAGAAATAACACACATGCAATGACTCTAGTGGTTGATCCACGTGTGGTTTGTGGAAAGAACACACATGCAATGACCACTGGTGGATCCATGTGTGGTTTGTGGAAAAGAACACACATGCAATGACTGTAGTGGTTGATCCATGTTTGTTTGTGGAAATAACACACATGCAATGACTCTAGTGGTTGATCCATGTGTGGTTTGTGAAAAGAACACACATGAAATGACTCTAGTGTTGGTTTTAGTATAAGAACACACATGCAATGACTCTAGTGGTTGATCCATGTGTGGTTTGTGGAAATAACACACATGCAATGACTAGTGGTTGATCCATATGTGGTTTGTGGAAAGAACACACATCCAATGACCACTGGTGGATCCATATGTGGTTTCTGGAAAAGAACACACATGCAATGACTCTAGTGCTGGTTTGTGGTTTTAGTATAAGAATAAACATGCAATGACTCTAGTGGTTGATCCATGTGTGGTTTGTGGAAAGAACACACATGCAATGACTCTGGTCGATCCATGTGTGGTTTGTGGAAAGAACACACATGCAATGACCACTGGTGGATCCATGTGTGGTTTGTGGAAAAGAACACACATGCAATGACTCTAGTACTGGTTTGTGGTTTTAGTATAAGAACACACATGCAATGACTCTAGTGGTTGATCCATGTGTGCTTTGTGGAAAGAACACACATGCAATGACTCTGGTTGATCCATGTGTGGTTTGTGGAAAGAACACACATGCAATGACCACTAATGGATCCATGTGTGGTTTGTGGAAAAGAACACACATGCAATGACTCTAGTACTAGTTTGTGGTTTTAGTATAAGAACACACATGCAATGACTCTAGTGGTTGATCCATGTGTGGTTTGTGGAAATAACACACATGCAATGACTCTAGTGGTTGATCCATGTGTGGTTTGTGGAAAGAACACACATGCAATGACCACTGGTGGATCCATGTGTGGTTTGTGGAAAAGAACACACATGCAATGACTCTAGTAGTTGATCCATGATTGTTTGTGGAAATAACACACATGCAATGACTCTAGTGGTTGATCCATGTGTGGTTTGTGGAAAGAACACACACACAATGAACACTGGTGGATCCATGTTGGTTTTAGTGTAAGAACACACATGCAATGACTCTAGTACTAGTTTGTGGTTTTAGTATAAGAACACACATGCAATGACTCTAGTGGTTGATCCATGTGTTGTTTGTGGAAGTAACACACATGCAATGACCACTAGTGGATCCATGTGTGGTTTGTGGAAAGAACACACATGCAATGACTCTAGTGGTTGATCCATGTGTGGTTTGTGGAAAGAACACACATGCAATGACCACTGGTGGATCCATGTGTGGTTTGTGGAAAAGAACACACATGCAATGACTCTAGTGGTTGATCCATGTTTGTTTGTAGAAATAACACACATGCAATGACTCTAGTGGTTGATCCATGTGTGGTTTGTGAAAAGAACACACATGCAATGACTCTAGTGTTGGTTTTAGTATAAGAACACACATGCAATGACTCTAGTGGTTGATCCATGTGTGGTTTGTGGAAATAACACGTATGCAATGACTCTAGTGGTTGATCCATGTGTGGTTTGTGGAAAGAACACACATGCAATGACCACTGGTGTATCCATATGTGGTTTGTGGAAAAGAACAGATATGCAATGACTCTAGTGCTGGTTTGTGGTTTTAGTATAAGAACACACATGTAATGACTCTAGTGGTTGATCCATGTGTGGTTTGTGGAAATAACACACATGCAATGACTCTAGAGGTTGATCCATGTGCGGTTTGTGGAAAGAACACACATGCAATGACCACTGGTGGATCCATGTGTGGTTTGTGGAAAAGAACACACATGCAATGACTCTAGTGGTTGATCCATGTTTGTTTGTGGAAATAACACACATGCAATGACTCTAGTGGTTGATCCATGTGTGGTTTGTGAAAACAACACACCTGCAATGACTCTAGTGTTGGTTTTAGTATAAGAACACACATGCAATGACTCTAGTGGTTGATCCATGTGTGGTTTGTGGAAATAACACGTATGCAATGACTCTAGTGGTTGATCCATGTGTGGTTTGTAGAAATAACACACATGCAACGACTCTAGTGGTTGATCCATGTGTGGTTTGTGAAAGAACACACATGCAATGACTCTAGTGTTTCATCCATGTTTATTTGTGGAAATAATACACATGCAATGACTCTAGTGGTTGATCCATGTGTGGTTTGTGAAAAGAACACACATGCAATGACTCTAGTGTTGGTTTTAGTATAAGAACACACATGCAATGACTCTAGTGGTTGATCCATGTGTGGTTTGTGGAAATAACACACATGCAATGACCACTGGTGGATCCATGTGTGGTTTGTGGAAAAGAACACACATGCAATGACTCTGGTTGATCCATGTGTGGTTTGTGGAAAGAACACACATGCAATGACCACTGGTGGATCCATGTGTGGTTTGTGGAAAAGAACACACATGCAATAACTCTAGTGGTTGATCCATGTTTGTTTGTGGAAATAACACACGTGCAATGACTCTAGTGGTTGATCCATGTGTGGTTTGTGAAAAGAACACAACTGCAATGACTCTAGTGTTGGGTTTAGTATAAGAACACACATGCAATGACTCTAGTGGTTGATCCATGTGTGGTTTGTGGAAATAACACGTATGCAATGACTCTAGTGGTTGATCCATGTGTGGTTTGTAGAAATAACACACATGCAATGACTCTAGTGGTTGATCCATGTGTGGTTTGTGGAAACAACACACATGCAATGACTCTAGTGTTTCATCCATGTTTGTTTGGGGAAATAATACACATGCAATGACTCTAGTGGTTGATCCTTGTGTGGTTTGTGAAAAGAACACACATGCAATGACTTTGGTTGATGCATGTGTGGTTTGTAGAAATAACACACATGCAATGACTCTAGTGGTTGATCCACGTGTGGTTTGTGGAAAGAACACACATGCAATGACCACTGGTGGATCCATGTGTGGTTTGTGGAAAAGAACACACATGCAATGACTGTAGTGGTTGATCCATGTTTGTTTGTGGAAATAACACACATGCAATGACTCTAGTGGTTGATCCATGTGTGGTTTGTGAAAAGAACACACATGAAATGACTCTAGTGTTGGTTTTAGTATAAGAACACACATGCAATGACTCTAGTGGTTGATCCATGTGTGGTTTGTGGAAATAACACACATGCAATGACTAGTGGTTGATCCATATGTGGTTTGTGGAAAGAACACACATCCAATGACCACTGGTGGATCCATATGTGGTTTCTGGAAAAGAACACACATGCAATGACTCTAGTGCTGGTTTGTGGTTTTAGTATAAGAATAAACATGCAATGACTCTAGTGGTTGATCCATGTGTGGTTTGTGGAAAGAACACACATGCAATGACTCTGGTCGATCCATGTGTGGTTTGTGGAAAGAACACACATGCAATGACCACTGGTGGATCCATGTGTGGTTTGTGGAAAAGAACACACATGCAATGACTCTAGTACTGGTTTGTGGTTTTAGTATAAGAACACACATGCAATGACTCTAGTGGTTGATCCATGTGTGCTTTGTGGAAAGAACACACATGCAATGACTCTGGTTGATCCATGTGTGGTTTGTGGAAAGAACACACATGCAATGACCACTAATGGATCCATGTGTGGTTTGTGGAAAAGAACACACATGCAATGACTCTAGTACTAGTTTGTGGTTTTAGTATAAGAACACACATGCAATGACTCTAGTGGTTGATCCATGTGTGGTTTGTGGAAATAACACACATGCAATGACTCTAGTGGTTGATCCATGTGTGGTTTGTGGAAAGAACACACATGCAATGACCACTGGTGGATCCATGTGTGGTTTGTGGAAAAGAACACACATGCAATGACTCTAGTAGTTGATCCATGATTGTTTGTGGAAATAACACACATGCAATGACTCTAGTGGTTGATCCATGTGTGGTTTGTGGAAAGAACACACACACAATGAACACTGGTGGATCCATGTTGGTTTTAGTGTAAGAACACACATGCAATGACTCTAGTACTAGTTTGTGGTTTTAGTATAAGAACACACATGCAATGACTCTAGTGGTTGATCCATGTGTTGTTTGTGGAAGTAACACACATGCAATGACCACTAGTGGATCCATGTGTGGTTTGTGGAAAGAACACACATGCAATGACTCTAGTGGTTGATCCATGTGTGGTTTGTGGAAAGAACACACATGCAATGACCACTGGTGGATCCATGTGTGGTTTGTGGAAAAGAACACACATGCAATGACTCTAGTGGTTGATCCATGTTTGTTTGTAGAAATAACACACATGCAATGACTCTAGTGGTTGATCCATGTGTGGTTTGTGAAAAGAACACACATGCAATGACTCTAGTGTTGGTTTTAGTATAAGAACACACATGCAATGACTCTAGTGGTTGATCCATGTGTGGTTTGTGGAAATAACACGTATGCAATGACTCTAGTGGTTGATCCATGTGTGGTTTGTGGAAAGAACACACATGCAATGACCACTGGTGTATCCATATGTGGTTTGTGGAAAAGAACACACATGCAATGACTCTAGTGCTGGTTTGTGGTTTTAGTATAAGAACACACATGTAATGACTCTAGTGGTTGATCCATGTGTGGTTTGTGGAAATAACACACATGCAATGACTCTAGAGGTTGATCCATGTGCGGTTTGTGGAAAGAACACACATGCAATGACCACTGGTGGATCCATGTGTGGTTTGTGGAAAAGAACACACATGCAATGACTCTAGTGGTTGATCCATGTTTGTTTGTGGAAATAACACACATGCAATGACTCTAGTGGTTGATCCATGTGTGGTTTGTGAAAACAACACACCTGCAATGACTCTAGTGTTGGTTTTAGTATAAGAACACACATGCAATGACTCTAGTGGTTGATCCATGTGTGGTTTGTGGAAATAACACGTATGCAATGACTCTAGTGGTTGATCCATGTGTGGTTTGTAGAAATAACACACATGCAACGACTCTAGTGGTTGATCCATGTGTGGTTTGTGAAAGAACACACATGCAATGACTCTAGTGTTTCATCCATGTTTATTTGTGGAAATAATACACATGCAATGACTCTAGTGGTTGATCCATGTGTGGTTTGTGAAAAGAACACACATGCAATGACTCTAGTGTTGGTTTTAGTATAAGAACACACATGCAATGACTCTAGTGGTTGATCCATGTGTGGTTTGTGGAAATAACACACATGCAATGACTAGTGGTTGATCCATATGTGGTTTGTGGAAAGAACACACATGCAATGACCACTGGTGGATCCATGTGTGGTTTGTGGAAAAGAACACACATGCAATGACTCTAGTGCTGGTTTGTGGTTTTAGTATAGGAACAAACATGCAATGACTCTAGTGGTTGATCCACGTGTGGTTTGTGGAAAGAACACACATGCAATGACTCTGGTTGATCCATGTGTGGTTTGTTGAAAGAACACACATGCAATGACCACTGGTGGATCCATGTGTGGTTTGTGGAAAAGAACACACATGCAATGACTCTAGTAGTTGATCCATGTTTGTTTGTGGAAATAACACACATGCAATGACTCTAGTGGTTGATCCATGTGTGGTTTGTGGAAAGAACACACACACACAATGAACACTGGTGGATCCATGTTGGTTTTAGTGTAAGAACACACATGCAATGACTCTAGTACTAGTTTGTGGTTTTAGTATAAGAACACACATGCAATGACTCTAGTGGTTGATCCATGTGTTGTTTGTGGAAGTAACACACATGCAATGACCACTTGTGGATCCATGTGTGGTTTGTGGAAATAATACACATGCAATGACTCTAGTGGTTGATCCATGTGTGGTTTGTGGAAAGAACACACATGCAATGACCACTGGTGGATCCATGTGTGGTTTGTGGAAAAGAACACACATGCAATGACTCTAGTGGTTGATCCATGATTGTTTGTGGAAATAACACACATGCAATGACTCTAGTGGTTGATCCATGTGTGGTTTGTGAAAATAACACACATGCAATGACTCTAGTGTTGGTTTTAGTATAAGAACACACATGCAATGACTCTAGTGGTTGATCCATGTGTGGTTTGTGGAAATAACACACATGCAATGACTAGTGGTTGATCCATATGTGGTTTGTGGAAAGAACACACATGCAATGACCACTGGTGGATCCATATGTGGTTTGTGGAAAAGAACACACATGCAATGACTCTAGTGCTGGTTTGTGGTTTTAGTATAAGAACACACATGCAATGACTCTAGTGGTTGATCCATGTGTGTTTTGTGGAAATAACACACATGCAATGACTCTAGAGGTTGATCCATGTGCGGTTTGTGGAAAGAACACACATGCAATGACCACTGGTGGATCCATGTGTGGTTTGTGGAAAAGAACACACATGCAATGACTCTAGTGGTTGATCCATGTTTGTTTGTGGAAATAACACACATGCAATGACTCTAGTGGTTGATCCATGTGTGGTTTGTGAAAAGAACACACCTGCAATGACTCTAGTGTTGGTTTTAGTATAAGAACACACATGCAATGACTCTAGTGGTTGATCCATGTGTGGTTTGTGGAAATAACACGTATGCAATGACTCTAGTGGTTGTTCCATGTGTGGTTTGTAGAAATAACACACATGCAACGACTCTAGTGGTTGATCCATGTGTGGTTTGTGAAAGAACACACATGCAATGACTCTTGTGTTTCATCCATGTTTGTTTGTGGAAATAATACACATGCAATGACTCTAGTGGTTGATCCATGTGTGGTTTGTGAAAAGAACACACATGCAATGACTCTAGTGTTGGTTTTAGTATAAGAACACACATGCAATGAGTCTAGTGGTTGATCCATGTGTGGTTTGTGGAAATAACACACATGCAATGACTAGTGGTTGATCCATATGTGGTTTGTGGAAAGAACACACATGCAATGACCACTGGTGGATCCATGTGTGGTTTGTGGAAAAGAACACACATGCAATGACTCTAGTGCTGGTTTGTGGTTTTAGTATAAGAACAAACATGCAATGACTCTAGTGGTTCATCCACGTGTGGTTTGTGGAAAGAACACACATGCAATGACTCTGGTTGATCCATGTGTGGTTTGTTGAAAGAACACACATGCAATGACCACTGGTGGATCCATGTGTGGTTTGTGGAAAAGAACACACATGCAATGACTCTAGTAGTTGATCCATGTTTGTTTGTGGAAATAACACACATGCAATGACTCTAGTGGTTGATCCATGTGTGGTTTGTGGAAAGAACACACACACACAATGAACACTGGTGGATCCATGTTGGTTTTAGTGTAAGAACACACATGCAATGACTCTAGTACTAGTTTGTGGTTTTAGTATAAGAACACACATGCAATGACTCTAGTGGTTGATCCATGTGTTGTTTGTGGAAGTAACACACATGCAATGACCACTTGTGGATCCATGTGTGGTTTGTGGAAAGAATACACATGCAATGACTCTAGTGGTTGATCCATGTGTGGTTTGTGGAAAGAACACACATGCAATGACCACTGGTGGATCCATGTGTGGTTTGTGGAAAAGAACACACATGCAATGACTCTAGTGGTTGATCCATGTTTGTTTGTGGAAATAACACACATGCAATGACTCTAGTGGTTGATCCATGTGTGGTTTGTGAAAATAACACACATGCAATGACTCTAGTGTTGGTTTTAGTATAAGAACACACATGCAATGACTCTAGTGGTTGATCCATGTGTGGTTTGTGGAAATAACACACATGCAATGACTAGTGGTTGATCCATATGTGGTTTGTGGAAAGAACACACATGCAATGACCACTGGTGGATCCATATGTGGTTTGTGGAAAAGAACACACATGCAATGACTCTAGTGCTGGTTTGTGGTTTTAGTATAAGAACACACATGCAATGACTCTAGTGGTTGATCCATGTGTGTTTTGTGGAAATAACACACATGCAATGACTCTAGAGGTTGATCCATGTGCGGTTTGTGGAAAGAACACACATGCAATGACCACTGGTGGATCCATGTGTGGTTTGTGGAAAAGAACACACATGCAATGACTCTAGTGGTTGATCCATGTTTGTTTGTGGAAATAACACACATGCAATGACTCTAGTGGTTGATCCATGTGTGGTTTGTGAAAAGAACACACCTGCAATGACTCTAGTGTTGGTTTTAGTATAAGAACACACATGCAATGACTCTAGTGGTTGATCCATGTGTGGTTTGTGGAAATAACACGTATGCAATGACTCTAGTGGTTGTTCCATGTGTGGTTTGTAGAAATAACACACATGCAACGACTCTAGTGGTTGATCCATGTGTGGTTTGTGAAAGAACACACATGCAATGACTCTTGTGTTTCATCCATGTTTGTTTGTGGAAATAATACACATGCAATGACTCTAGTGGTTGATCCATGTGTGGTTTGTGAAAAGAACACACATGCAATGACTCTAGTGTTGGTTTTAGTATAAGAACACACATGCAATGAGTCTAGTGGTTGATCCATGTGTGGTTTGTGGAAATAACACACATGCAATGACTAGTGGTTGATCCATATGTGGTTTGTGGAAAGAACACACATGCAATGACCACTGGTGGATCCATGTGTGGTTTGTGGAAAAGAACACACATGCAATGACTCTAGTGCTGGTTTGTGGTTTTAGTATAAGAACAAACATGCAATGACTCTAGTGGTTCATCCACGTGTGGTTTGTGGAAAGAACACACATGCAATGACTCTGGTTGATCCATGTGTGGTTTGTTGAAAGAACACACATGCAATGACCACTGGTGGATCCATGTGTGGTTTGTGGAAAAGAACACACATGCAATGACTCTAGTACTGGTTTGTGGTTTTAGTATAAGAACACACATGCAATGACTCTAGTGGTTGATCCATGTGTGGTTTGTGGAAATAACACACATGTAATGACTCTAGTGGTTGATCCATGTGTGGTTTGTGGAAAGAACACACATGCAATGACCACTGGTGGATCTATGTGTGGTTTGTGGAAAAGAACACACATGCAATGACTCTAGTGGTTGATCCATGTTTGTTTGTGGAAATAACACATATGCAATGACTCTAGTGGTTGATCCATGTGTGGTTTGTGAAAAGAACACACCTGCAATGACTCTAGTGTTGGTTTTAGTATAAGAACACACATGCAATGACTCTAGTGGTTGATCCATGTGTGGTTTGTGGAAATAACACGTATGCAATGACTCTAGTGGTTGATCCATGTGTGGTTTGTAGAAATAACACACATGCAATGACTCTAGTGGTTGATCCATGTGTGGTTTGTGGAAAGAACACACATGCAATGACTCTAGTGGTTCATCCATGTTTGTTTGTGGAAATATTACACATGCAATGACTCTAGTGGTTGATCCATGTGTGGTTTGTGAAAAGAACACACATGCAATGACTCTAGTGTTGGTTTTAGTATAAGAACACACATGCAATGACTCTAGTGGTTGATCCATGTGTGGTTTGTGGAAATAACACACATGCAATGACTAGTGGTTGATCCATATGTGGTTTGTGGAAAGAACACACATGCAATGACCACTGGTGGATCCATGTGTGGTTTGTGGAAAAGAACACACATGCAATGACTCTAGTGCTGGTTTGTGGTTTTAGTATAAGAACAAACATGCAATGACTCTAGTGGTTGATCCACGTGTGGTTTGTGGAAAGAACACACAAGCAATGACTCTGGTTGATCCATGTGTGGTTTGTTGAAAGAACACACATGCAATGACCACTGGTGGATCCATGTGTGGTTTGTGGAAAAGAACACACATGCAATGACTCTAGTACTGGTTTATGGTTTTAGTATAAGAACACACATGCAATGACTCTAGTGGTTGATCCATGTGTGGTTTGAGGAAATAACACACATGCAATGACTCTAGTGGTTGATCCATGTGTGGTTTGTGGAAATAACACACATGCAATGACTCTAGTGGTTGATCCATGTGTGGTTTGTGGAAAGAACACACATGCCATGACCACTGGTGGATCCATGTGTGGTTTGTGGAAAAGAACACACATGCAATGACTCTAGTAGTTGATCCATGTTTGTTTGTGGAAATAACACACATGCAATGACTCTAGTGGTTAATCCATGTGTGGTTTGTGGAAAGAACACACACACAATGAACACTGGTGGATCCATGTTGGTTTTAGTGTATGAACACACATGCAATGAATCTAGTACTGATTTGTGGTTTTAGTATAAGAACACACAAGCAATGACTCTAGTGGTTGATCCATGTGTTGTTTGTGGAAATAACACACATGCAATGACCACTGGTGGATCCATGTGTGCTTTGTGGAAAGAACACACATGCAATGACTCTAGTGGTTGATCCATGTGTGGTTTGTGGAAAGAACACACATGCAATGACCACTGGTGGATCCATGTGTGGTTTGTGGAAAAGAACACACATGCAATGACTCTAGTGGTTGATCCATGTTTGTTTGTGGAAATAACACACATGCAATGACTCTAGTGATTGATCCATGTGTGGTTTGTGAAAAGAACACACATGCAATGACTCTGGTTGATCCATGTGTGGTTTGTAGAAATAACACACATGCAATGACTCTAGTGGTTGATCCACGTGTGGTTTGTGGAAAGAACACACATGCAATGACCACTGGTGGATCTATGTGTGGTTTGTGGAAAACAACACACATGCAATGACTCTTGTGGTTGATCCATGTTCGTTTGTGGAAATAACACACATGCAATGAGTCTAGTGGTTGATCCATGTGTGGTTTGTGAAAAGAACACACATGCAATGACTCTAGTGTTGGTTTTAGTATAAGAACACACATGCAATGACTCTAGTGGTTGATCCATATGTGGTTTGTGGAAATAACACACATGCAATGACTACTGGTTGATCCATATGTGCTTTGTGGAAAGAACACACATGCAATGACTCTAGTGCTGGTTTGTGGTTTTAGTATAAGAACAAACATGCAATGACTCTAGTGGTTGATCCATGTGTGGTTTGTGGAAAGAACACACATGCAATGACTCTGGTTGATCCATGTGTGGTTTGTGGAAAGAACACACATGGAATGACCACTGGTGGATCCATGTGTGGTTTGTCGAAAAGAACACACATGCAATGACTCTAGTACTGGTTTGTGGTTTTAGTATAAGAACACGCATGCAATGACTCTAGTGGTTGGTCCATGTGTGCTTTGTGGAAAGAACACACATGCAATGACTCTGGTTGATCCATGTGTGGTTTGTCGAAAGAACACACATGCAATGACCACTGGTGGATCCATGTGTGGTTTGCGGAAAAGAACACACATGCAGTGACTCTAATACTGGTTTGTGGTTTTAGTAGAAGAACACACATGCAATGACTCTAGTGGTTGATCCATGTGTGGTTTGTGGAAATAACACACATGCAATGCCTCTAGTGGTTGATCCATGTGTGGTTTGTGGAAAGAACACACATGCAATGACTCTAGTAGTTGATCCATGTTTGTTTGTGGAAGTAACACACATGCAATGACTGTAGTGGTGGATCCATGTGTGGTTTGTGGAAAGAACACACACACAATGAACATTGGTGGATCCATGTTGGTTTTAGTGTAAGAACACACATGCAATGACTCTAGTACTGGTTTGTGGTTTTAGTATAAGAACACACATGCAATGACTCTAGTGGTTGATCCATGTGTTGTTTGTGGAAATAACACACATGCAATGACCACTGGTGGATCCATGTGTGGTTTGTGGAAAGAACACACATGCAATTACTCTAGTGGTTGATCCATGTGTGGTTTGTGGAAAGAACACACATGCAATGACCACTGGTGGATCCATGTGTGGTTTGTGGAAAAGAACACACATGCAATGACTATAGTGGTTGAACCATGTTTGTGTGTGGAAATAACACACATGCAATGACTCTAGTGGTTGATCCATGTGTGGTTTGTGAAAAGAACACACATGCAATGACTCTGGTTGATCCATGTGTGGTTTGTAGAAATAACACACATGCAATGACTCTAGTGGTTGATCCACGTGTGGTTTGTGGAAAGAACACACATGCAATGACCACTGGTGGATCCATGTGTGGTTTGTGGAAAAGAACACACATGCAATGACTCTAGTGTTTCATCCATGTTTGTTTGTGGAAATAACACACATGCAATGAATCTAGTTGTTGATCCATGTGTGGTTTGTGAAAAGAACACACATGCAATGACTCTAGTGTTGGTTTTAGCATGAGAACACACATGCAATGACTCTAGTGGTTGATCCATGTGTGGTTTGTGGAAATAACACACATGCAATGACTAGTGGTTGATCCATATGTGGTTTGTGGAAAGAACACACATGCAATGACCACTGGTGGATCCATATGTGGTTTGTGGAAAAGAACACACATGCAATGACTCTAGTGCTGGTTTGTGGTTTTAGTATAAGAACAAACATGCAATGACTCTAGTGGTTGATCCATGTGTGGTTTGTGGAAAGAACACACATGCAATGACTCTGGTTGATCCATGTGTGGTTTGTGGAAAGAACACACATGCAATGACCACTTGTGGATCCATGTGTGGTTTGTGGAAAAGAACACACATGCAATGACTCTAGTACTAGTTTGTGGTTTTAGTATAAGAACACACATGCAATGACTCTAGTGGTTGATCCATGTGTGGTTTGTGGAAATAACACACATGCAATGATTCTAGTGGTTGATCCATGTGTCGTTTGTGGAAAAGAACACACATGCAATGACTCTAGTGGTTGATTCATGTTTGTTTGTGGAAATAACACACATGCAATGACTCTAGTGGTTGATCCATGTGTGGTTTGTGAAAAGAACATACCTGCAATGGCTCTAGTGTTGGTTTTAGTATAAGAACACACATGCAATGACTCTAGTGGTTGATCCATGTGTGGTTTGTGGAAATAACACGTATGCAATGACTCTAGTGGTTGATCCATGTGTGGTTTGTAGAACTAACACACATGCAATGACTCTAGTGGTTGATCCATGTTTGTTTGTGGAAATAACACACATGCAATGACTCTAGTGGTTGATCCATGTGTGGTTTGTGGAAAGAACACACATGCAATGACCATTGGTGGATCCATGTGTGGTTTGTGGAAAAGAACACACAAGCAATGACTCTAGTAGTTGATCCATGTTTGTTTGTGGAAATAACACACATGCAATGACTCTAGTGCTGGTTTGTGATTTTAGTATAAGAACAAACATGCAATGACTCTAGTGGTTGATCCATGCGTGGTTTGTGGAAAGAACACACATGCAATGACTACTGGTTGATCCATATGTGGTTTGTGGAAAGAACACACATGCAATGACCACTGGTGGATCCATGTGTGGTTTGTGGAAAAGAACACACATGCAATGACTCTAGTGCTGGTTTGTCGTTTTAGTATAAGAACACACATGTAATGACTCTAATGGTTGATCCATGTGTGGTTTGTGGAAAGAACACACATGCAATGACTCTGGTTGATCCATGTGTGGTTTATGGAAAGAACACACATGCAATGACCACTGGTGGATCCATGTGTGGTTTGTGGAAAACAACACACATGCAATGACGCTAGTACTGGTTTGTGGTTTTAGTATAAGAACACACGTGCAATGACTCTAGTGGTTGATCCATGTGTGGTTTGTGGAAAGAACACACATGCCATGACTCTGGTTGATCCATGTGTGGTTTTTGGAAAGAACACACATGCAATGACCACTGGTGGATCCATGTGTGGTTTGTGGAAAAGAAAACACATGCAATGACTCTAGTAATGGTTTGTGGTTTTAGTATAAGAACACACATGCAATGACTCTAGTGGTTGATCCATGTGTGGTTTGTGGAAATAACACACATGCAATGACTCTAGTGGTTGATCCATGTGTGGTTTGTGGAAAGAACACACATGCAATGACCACTGGTGGATCCATGTGTGGTTTGTGGAAAAAACACACATGCAATGACTCTAGTAGTTGATCCATGTTTGTTTGTGAAAATAACACACATGCAATGACTCTAGTGGTTGATCCATGTGTGGTTTGTGAAAAGAACACACATGCAATGACCACTGGTGGATCCATGTTGGTTTTAGTGTAAGAACACACATGCAATGACTCTAGTACTGGTTTGTGGTTTTAGTATAAGAACACACATGCAATGTCTCTAGTGGTTGATCCATGTGTTGTTTGTGGAAATAACACACATGCAATGACCACTGGTGGATCCATGTGTCGTTTGAGGAAAGAACACACATGCAATGACTCTAGTGGTTGATCCATGTGTGGTTTGTGGAAAGAACACACATGCAATGACCACTGGTGGATCCATGTGTGGTTTGTGGAAAAGAACACACATGCAATGACTCTAGTAGTTGATCCATGTTTGTCTGTGGAAATAACACACATGCAATGACTCTAGTGGTTGATCCATGTGTGGTTTGTGAAAAGAACACACATGCAATGACTCTAGTGTTGGTTTTAGTATAAGAACACACATGAAATGACTCTAGTGGTTGATTCATGTGTCGTTTGTGGAAGTAACACACATGCAATGACTAGTGGTTGATCCATATGTGGTTTGTGGAAAGAACACACATGCAATGACCACTGGTGGATCTATATGTGGTTTGTGGAAGAGAACACACATGGAATGACTCTAGTGCTGGTTTGTGGTTCTAGTATAAGAATAAACATGCAATGACTCTAGTGGTTGATCCATGTGTGGTTTGTGGAAAGAACACACATGCAATGACTCTGGTTGATACATGTGTGGTTTGTGGAAAGAACACACATGCAATGACCACTGGTGGATCCATGTGTGGTTTGTGGAAAAGAACACACATGCAATGACTCTAGTACTGGTTTGTGGTTTTAGTATAAGAACACACATGCAATTACTCTAGTGGTTGATCCATGTGTGGTTTGTGGAAATAACACACATGCAATGACTCTAGTGGTTGATCCATGTGTGGTTTATGGAAAGAACACACATGCAATGACCACTGGTGGATCCATGTGTGGTTTGTGGAAAAGAACACACATGCAATGACTCTAGTAGTTGATCCATGATTGTTTGTGGAAATAACACACATGCAATGACTCTAGTGGTTGATCCATGTGTGGTTTGTGGAAAGAACACACACACAATGAACACTGGTGGATCCATGTTGGTTTTAGTGTAAGAACACACATGCAATGACTCTAGTACTAGTTTGTGGTTTTAGTATAAGAACACACATGCAATGACTCTAGTGGTTGATCCATGTGTTGTTTGTGGAAGTAACACACATGCAATGACCACTAGTGGATCCATGTGTGGTTTGTGGAAAGAACACACATGCAATGACTCTAGTGGTTGATCCATGTGTGGTTTGTGGAAAGAACACACATGCAATGACCACTGGTGGATCCATGTGTGGTTTGTGGAAAAGAACACACATGCAATGACTCTAGTGGTTGATCCATGTTTGTTTGTTGAAATAACACACATGCAATGACTCTAGTGGTTGATCCATGTGTGGTTTGTGAAAAGAACACACATGCAATGACTCTAGTGTTGGTTTTAGTATAAGAACACACATGCAATGACTCTAGTGGTTGATCCATGTGTGGTTTGTGGAAATAACACGTATGCAATGACTCTAGTGGTTGATCCATGTGTGGTTTGTGGAAAGAACACACATGCAATGACCACTGGTGTATCCATATGTGGTTTGTGGAAAAGAACACACATGCAATGACTCTAGTGCTGGTTTGTGGTTTTAGTATAAGAACACACATGCAATGACTCTAGTGGTTGATCCATGTGTGGTTTGTGGAAATAACACACATGCAATGACTCTAGAGGTTGATCCATGTGCGGTTTGTGGAAAGAACACACATGCAATGACCACTGGTGGATCCATGTGTGGTTTGTGGAAAAGAACAGACATGCAATGACTCTAGTGGTTGATCCATGTTTGTTTGTGGAAATAACACACATGCAATGACTCTAGTGGTTGATCCATGTGTGGTTTGTGAAAAGAACACACCTGCAATGACTCTAGTGTTGGTTTTAGTATAAGAACACACATGCAATGACTCTAGTGGTTGATCCATGTGTGGTTTGTGGAAATAACACGTATGCAATGGCTCTAGTGGTTGATCCATGTGTGGTTTGTAGAAATAACACACATGCAACGACTCTAGTGGTTGGTCCATGTGTGGTTTGTGAAAGAACACACATGCAATGACTCTAGTGTTTCATCCATGTTTATTTGTGGAAATAATACACATGCAATGACTCTAGTGGTTGATCCATGTGTGGTTTGTGAAAAGAACACACATGCAATGACTCTAGTGTTGGTTTTAGTATAAGAACACACATGCAATGACTCTAGTGGTTGATCCATGTGTGGTTTGTCGAAATAACACACATGCAATGACTAGTGGTTGATCCATATGTGGTTTGTGGAAAGAACACACATGCAATGACCACTGGTGGATCCATGTGTGGTTTGTGGAAAAGAACACACATGCAATGACTCTAGTGCTGGTTTGTGGTTTTAGTATAAGAACAAACATGCAATGACTCTAGTGGTTGATCCACGTGTGGTTTGTGGAAAGAACACACATGCAATGACTCTGGTTGATCCATGTGTGGTTTGTTGAAAGAACACACATGCAATGACCACTGGTGGATCCATGTGTGGTTTGTGGAAAAGAACACACATGCAATGACTCTAGTAGTTGATCCATGTTTGTTTGTGGAAATAACACACATGCAATGACTCTAGTGGTTGATCCATGTGTGGTTTGTGGAAAGAACACACACACACAATGAACACTGGTGGATCCATGTTGGTTTTAGTGTAAGAACACACATGCAATGACTCTAGTACTAGTTTGTGGTTTTAGTATAAGAACACACATGCAATGACTCTAGTGGTTGATCCATGTGTTGTTTGTGGAAGTAACACACATGCAATGACCACTTGTGGATCCATGTGTGGTTTGTGGAAAGAATACACATGCAATGACTCTAGTGGTTGATCCATGTGTGGTTTGTGGAAAGAACACACATGCAATGACCACTGGTGGATCCATGTGTGGTTTGTGGAAAAGAACACACATGCAATGACTCTAGTGGTTGATCCATGTTTGTTTGTGGAAATAACACACATGCAATGACTCTAGTGGTTGATCCATGTGTGGTTTGTGAAAATAACACACATGCAATGACTCTAGTGTTGGTTTTAGTATAAGAACACACATGCAATGACTCTAGTGGTTGATCCATGTGTGGTTTGTGGAAATAACACACATGCAATGACTAGTGGTTGATCCATATGTGGTTTGTGGAAAGAACACACATGCAATGACCACTGGTGGATCCATATGTGGTTTGTGGAAAAGAACACACATGCAATGACTCTAGTGCTGGTTTGTGGTTTTAGTATAAGAACACACATGCAATGACTCTAGTGGTTGATCCATGTGTGTTTTGTGGAAATAACACACATGCAATGACTCTAGAGGTTGATCCATGTGCGGTTTGTGGAAAGAACACACATGCAATGACCACTGGTGGATCCATGTGTGGTTTGTGGAAAAGAACACACATGCAATGACTCTAGTGGTTGATCCATGTTTGTTTGTGGAAATAACACACATGCAATGACTCTAGTGGTTGATCCATGTGTGGTTTGTGAAAAGAACACACCTGCAATGACTCTAGTGTTGGTTTTAGTATAAGAACACACATGCAATGACTCTAGTGGTTGATCCATGTGTGGTTTGTGGAAATAACACGTATGCAATGACTCTAGTGGTTGTTCCATGTGTGGTTTGTAGAAATAACACACATGCAACGACTCTAGTGGTTGATCCATGTGTGGTTTGTGAAAGAACACACATGCAATGACTCTTGTGTTTCATCCATGTTTGTTTGTGGAAATAATACACATGCAATGACTCTAGTGGTTGATCCAGGTGTGGTTTGTGAAAAGAACACACATGCAATGACTCTAGTGTTGGTTTTAGTATAAGAACACACATGCAATGAGTCTAGTGGTTGATCCATGTGTGGTTTGTGGAAATAACACACATGCAATGACTAGTGGTTGATCCATATGTGGTTTGTGGAAAGAACACACATGCAATGACCACTGGTGGATCCATGTGTGGTTTGTGGAAAAGAACACACATGCAATGACTCTAGTGCTGGTTTGTGGTTTTAGTATAAGAACAAACATGCAATGACTCTAGTGGTTCATCCACGTGTGGTTTGTGGAAAGAACACACATGCAATGACTCTGGTTGATCCATGTGTGGTTTGTTGAAAGAACACACATGCAATGACCACTGGTGGATCCATGTGTGGTTTGTGGAAAAGAACACACATGCAATGACTCTAGTACTGGTTTGTGGTTTTAGTATAAGAACACACATGCAATGACTCTAGTACTGGTTTGTGGTTTTAGTATAAGAACACACATGCAATGACTCTAGTGGTTGATCCATGTGTGGTTTGTGGAAATAACACACATGTAATGACTCTAGTGGTTGATCCATGTGTGGTTTGTGGAAAGAACACACATGCAATGACCACTGGTGGATCTATGTGTGGTTTGTGGAAAAGAACACACATGCAATGACTCTAGTGGTTGATCCATGTTTGTTTGTGGAAATAACACATATGCAATGACTCTAGTGGTTGATCCATGTGTGGTTTGTGAAAAGAACACACCTGCAATGACTCTAGTGTTGGTTTTAGTATAAGAACACACATGCAATGACTCTAGTGGTTGATCCATGTGTGGTTTGTGGAAATAACACGTATGCAATGACTCTAGTGGTTGATCCATGTGTGGTTTGTAGAAATAACACACATGCAATGACTCTAGTGGTTGATCCATGTGTGGTTTGTGGAAAGAACACACATGCAATGACTCTAGTGTTTCATCCATGTTTGTTTGTGGAAATATTACACATGCAATGACTCTAGTGGTTGATCCATGTGTGGTTTGTGAAAAGAACACACATGCAATGACTCTAGTGTTGGTTTTAGTATAAGAACACACATGCAATGACTCTAGTGGTTGATCCATGTGTGGTTTGTGGAAATAACACGTATGCAATGACTCTAGTGGTTGATCCATGTGTGGTTTGTAGAAATAACACACATGCAACGACTCTAGTGGTTGGTCCATGTGTGGTTTGTGGAAAGAACACACAAGCAATGACTCTGGTTGATCCATGTGTGGTTTGTTGAAAGAACACACATGCAATGACCACTGGTGGATCCATGTGTGGTTTGTGGAAAAGAACACACATGCAATGACTCTAGTACTGGTTTGTGGTTTTAGTATAAGAACACACATGCAATGACTCTAGTGGTTGATCCATGTGTGGTTTGAGGAAATAACACACATGCAATGACTCTAGTGGTTGATCCATGTGTGGTTTGTGGAAATAACACACATGCAATGACTCTAGTGTTGGTTTTAGTATAAGAACACACATGCAATGACTCTAGTGGTTGATCCATGTGTGGTTTGTAGAAATAACACACATGCAATGACTCTAGTGGTTGATCCACGTGTGGTTTGTGGAAAGAACACACATGCAATGACCACTGGTGGATCCATGTGTGGTTTGTGGAAAAGAACACACATGCAATGACTCTAGTGTTTCATCCATGTTTGTTTGTGGAAATAACACACATGCAATGAATCTAGTTGTTGATCCATGTGTGGTTTGTGAAAAGAACACACATGCAATGACTCTAGTGTTGGTTTTAGTATAAGAACACACATGCAATGACTCTAGTGGTTGATCCATGTGTGGTTTGTGGAAATAACACACATGCAATGACTAGTGGTTGATCCATATGTGGTTTGTGGAAAGAACACACATGCAATGACCACTGGTGGATCCATATGTGGTTTGTGGAAAAGAACACACATGCAATGACTCTAGTGCTGGTTTGTGGTTTTAGTATAAGAACAAACATGCAATGACTCTAGTGGTTGATCCATGTGTGGTTTGTGGAAAGAACACACATGCAATGACTCTGGTTGATCCATGTGTGGTTTGTGGAAAGAACACACATGCAATGACCACTTGTGGATCCATGTGTGGTTTGTGGAAAAGAACACACATGCAATGACTCTAGTACTGGTTTGTGGTTTTATTATAAGAACACACATGCAATGACTCTAGTGGTTGATCCATGTGTGGTTTGTGGAAATAACACACATGCAATGATTCTAGTGGTTGATCCATGTGTGGTTTGTGAAAAGAACACACATGCAATGACTCTAGTGTTGGTTTTAGTATAAGAACACACATGCAATGACTCTAGTGGTTGATCCATGCGTGGTTTGTGGAAATAACACACATGCAATGCCTAGTGGTTGATCCATATGTGGTTTGTGGAAAGAACACACATGCAATGACCACTGGTGGATCCATATGTGGTTTGTGGAAAAGAACACACATGCAATGACTCTAGTACTGGTTTGTGGTTTTAGTATAAGAACACACATGCAATGACTCTAGTGGTTGATCCATGTGTGGTTTGTGGAAATAACACACATGCAATGACTCTAGTGGTTTATCCATGTGTGGTTTGTGGAAAGAACACACATGCAATGACCACTGGTGGATCCATGTGTGGTTTGTGGAAAAGAACACACATGCAATGACTCTAGTAGTTGATCCATGTTTGTTTGTGAAAATAACACACATGCAATGACTCTAGTGGTTGATCCATGTGTGGTTTGTGGAAAGAACACACATGCAATGACCACTGGTGGATCCATGTTGGTTTTAGTGTAAGAACACACATGCAATGACCCTAGTACTGTTTTGTGGTTTTAGTATAAGAACACACATGCAATGACTCTAGTGGTTGATCCATGTGTTGTTTCTGGAAATAACACACATGCAATGACCACTGGTGGATCCATGTGTGGTTTGAGGAAACAACACACATGCAATGACTCTAGTGGTTGATCCATGTGTGGTTTGTGGAAATAACACACATGCAATTACTCTAGTTGTTGATCCATGTGTGGTTTGTGAAAAGAACACACATGCAATGACTCTAGTGTTGGTTTTAGTATAAGAACACACATGCAATGACTCTAGTGGTTGATCCATGTGTGGTTTGTGGAAATAACACACATGCAATGACTAGTGGTTGATCCATATGTGGTTTATGGAAAGAACACACATGCAATGACCACTGGTGGATCCATATGTGGTTTGTGGAAAAGAACACACATGCAATGACTCTAGTGCTGGTTTGTGGTTTTAGTATAAGAACAAACATGCAATGACTCTAGTGGTTGATCCATGTGTGGTTTGTGGAAAGAACACACATGCAATGACTCTGGTTGATCCATGTGTGGTTTGTGGAAAGAACACACATGCAATGACCACTTGTGGATCCATGTGTGGTTTGTGGAAAAGAACACACATGCAATGACTCTAGTACTGGTTTGTGGTTTTAGTATAAGAACACACATGCAATGACTCTAGTGGTTGATCCATGTGTGGTTTGTGGAAATAACACACATGCAATGATTCTAGTGGTTGATCCATGTGTGGTTTGTGGCAAATAACACACATGCAATGACTCTAGTGGTTGATCCATCTTTGTTTGTGAAAATAACACACATGCAATGCCTCTAGTGGTTGATCCATGTGTGGTTTGTGAAAAGAACACACCTGCAATGGCTCTAGTGTTGGTTTTAGTATAAGAACACACATGCAATGACTCTAGTGGTTGATCCATGTGTGGTTTGTGGAAATAACACGTATGCAATGACTCTAGTGGTTGATCCATGTGTGGTTTGTAGAAATAACACACATGCAATGACTCTAGTGGTTGATCCATGTTTGTTTGTGGAAATAACACACATGCAATGACTCTAGTGGTTGATCCATGTGTGGTTTGTGGAAAGAACACACATGCGATGACCATTGGTGGATCCATGTGTGGTTTGTGGAAAAGAACACACAAGCAATGACTCTAGTAGTTGATCCATGTTTGTTTGTGGAAATAACACACATGCAATGACTCTAGTGCTGGTTTGTGATTTTAGTATAAGAACAAACATGCAATGACTCTAGTGGTTGATCCATGCGTGGTTTGTGGAAAGAACACACATGCAATGACTACTGGTTGATCCATATGTGGTTTGTGGAAAGAACACACATGCAATGACCACTGGTGGATCCATGTGTGGTTTGTGGAAAAGAACACACATGCAATGACTCTAGTGCTGGTTTGTCGTTTTAGTATAAGAACACACATGCAATGACTCTAGTGCTGGTTTGTGGTGTTAGTATAAGAACAAACATGCAATGACTCTAGTGGTTGATCCATGTGTGGTTTGTGAAAAGAACACACATGCAATGACTCTATTGTTGATTTTAGTATAAGAACACACATGCAATGACTCTAGTTGTTGATCCATGTGTGGTTTGTGAAAAGAACACACATGCAATGACTCTAGTGTTGGTTTTAGTATAAGAACACACATGCAATGACTCTAGTGGTTGATCCATGTATGGTTTGTGGAAATAACACACATGCAATGCCTAGTGGTTGATCCATCTGTGGTTTGTGGAAAGAACACACATGAAATGACCACTGGTGGATCCATATGTGGTTTGTGGAAAAGAACACACATGCAATGACTCTAGTACTGGTTTGTGGTTTTAGTATAAGAACACACATGCAATGACTCTAGTGGTTGATCCATGTGTGGTTTGTGGAAATAACACACATGCAATGACTCTAGTGGTTTATCCATGTGTGGTTTGTGGAAAGAACACACATGCAATGACCACTGGTGGATCCATGTGTGGTTTGTGGAAAAGAACACACATGCAATGACTCTAGTAGTTGATCCATGTTTGTTTGTGAAAATAACACACATGAAATGACTCTAGTGGTTGATCCATGTGTGGTTTGTGGAAAGAACACACATGCAATGACCACTGGTGGATCCATGTTGGTTTTAGTGTAAGAACACACATGCAATGACTCTAGTACTGGTTTGTGGTTTTAGTATAAGAACACACATGCAATGACTCTAGTGGTTGATCCATGTGTTGTTTGTGGAAATAACACACATGCAATGGCCACTGGTGGATCCATGTGTGGTTTGAGGAAAGAACACACATGCAATGACTCTAGTGGTTGATCCATGTGTGGTTTGTGGAAAGAACACACATGCAATGACCACTGGTGGATCCATGTGTGGTTTGTGGAAAAGAACACACATGCAATGACTCTAGTGGTTGATCCATGTTTATTTGTGGAAATACCACAGATGCAATGACTCTAGTGGTTGATCCATGTGTGGTTTGTGAAAAGAACACACATGCAATGACTCTAGTGTTGGTTTTAGTATAAGAACACACATGAAATGACTCTAGTGGTTGATTCATGTGTCGTTTGTGGAAGTAACACACATGCAATGACTAGTGGTTGATCCATATGTGGTTTGTGGAAAGAACACACATGCAATGACCACTGGTGGATCCATATGTGGTTTGTGGAAGAGAACACACATGCAATGACTCTAGTGCTGATTTGTGGTTTTAGTATAAGAACAAACATGCAATGACTCTAGTGGTTGATCCATGTGTGGTTTGTGGAAGGAACACACATGCAATGACTCTGGTTGATACATGTGTGGTTTGTGGAAAGAACACACATGCAATGACCACTGGTGGATCCATGTGTGGTTTGTGGAAAAGAACACACATGCAATGACTCTAGTACTGGTTTGTGGTTTTAGTATAAGAACACACATGCAATGACTCTAGTGGTTGATCCATGTGTGGTTTGTGGAAATAACACACATGCAATGACTCTAGTGGTTGATCCATGTGTGGTTTGTGGAAAGAACACACATGCAATGACCACTGGTGGATCCATTTGTGGTTTGTGGAAAATAACACACATGCAAGGACTCTAGTGGTTGATCCATGTTTGTTTGTGGAAATAACACACATGCAATGACTCTAGTGGTTGATCCATGTGTGGTTTGTGAAAAGAACACACCTGCAATGACTCTAGTGTTGGTTTTAGTATAAGAACACATACGCAATGACTCTAGTGGTTGATCCATGTGTGGTTTGTGGAAATAACACATATGCGATGACTCTAGTGGTTGAGCCATGTGTGGTTTGTGATGGGTTCGTAGCATGGAAAACAAAACCCAGATCTAATCTAGATAAAAGCCAAGATCTAATCTATTAGACATGAGCAACGAGATAGATCGGTACTAACCCTCGTAGAACCGAAAGCGTTACGAGATTAGATCTCGTGGATGATGTAGTCGATCACTTGACGATCTCAAGATCGTGTGGACGATCCTTCCGGCGCCGCGTTCCGGCAGCGCTTCCGCAGACGGTCACACGTGCGGAGTCGAAGCAGACCTTCCTCTCCCTGTTCCAGCGAGCAGCGGAGGTAGTAGATTTTCTCCACGGAATCCTAGCAGCACGATGGCGTGGTGGTGGTGGTGGAGTATAGAATTCTGCAGGGCTTCGCCTATGCCTATGCAGAAGAAAGGTGGAGGAGAGAGGCGGCAGAGATTGGGTGTTATGGAAGAGGGCCAAGAGGGGGTGCCCCCTCCCTTCTATTTAAGGGAGGGAGGCGCGCCTGGGGAGGGGGAGTCCTAGTAGGACTCCCTTCCTAGGGCCGGCGGTGGGAAGGGGGGAGGAGTCCTCCTCCCCCACGAATCCGTGTCTTGCCCCACTTGGACTCCTTGATCCCTTCCTTGGTTTTCAAGTAAACTCCAAGAAATCCTCTAGAACCTTCCAGAACATTCCGAAACCTTCTAGAATCTCCATACAAACACTCTGGAACATTTCCTAACTTAGAAAATGATCCCCAATATATGAATCTTATTCTCCGGACCATTCCGGATCTCCTCGTGATGTCCCGGATCCATTCCGAGACTCCGAACATCATTCGGTCTCCAACGCATATTCCATATCTACTTAAAACAACTTCGAACCTTAAGTGTGTCACCCTACGGTTCGTGAACATGCAGACATGATGAAGACACCTCTCCGATCAATAACCATCAGCGGGATCTGGAGATCCATAACGGCTCCCACATACTCAACGATGACTTTGTGATCGATAGAACCATTAACATATGAAACCAATTCCCTTTGTCACACGATATTCTACTTATCCGAGGTTTGATCGTTGGTATCTCCATACCTAGTTCTAACTCGTTACTGATAAGTACTCTTTACTTGTTCCATGTTATGTCATCCCTTGTGACCCAGTCACATGCTCGCAAGCTATCTAGATGACATTCCACCGAGAGGGCCCAGAGTATATCTATCCATCATATGGATGGACAAATCCCAATCTTGGTCTATGCGCTTCAACACATACTTTCAGAATACCCAATGACACCTTTATAACCGCCCAGTTACGAAGCGGCGTTTGATTTCATCAAAGTACCCATCCGGTGATGGTGATTAACATAACCTCATGGTCGAAGGATTAGGTTACTATGTATTTGAAAGCTTACAGCAATACGAACTTAATGACTTGATCTTATGCTACGCTTACTATGGGTGTGTGTCCATCACATCATTCTCCTAATGATATAACCTTGTTATTAATCACATCCAATGTCCATGATCAGGAAACCATGATCATCAATTAATCAACAAGGTAGTTCAACAAGAGGCTTACTAGGGACTCTTTTATGTTTGCAAAACACACATGTATTAGAGTTTCCGGTTAATACAATTATAGCATGGGATGTAAACATTTATCATAAACATAAAGATATAATAATAACCACTTTATTATTGCCTCTTGGGCATATCTCCAACAGTCTCCCACTTACAGTAGAGTCAATAATCTAGTTAATAACTTGTGCATTCAACACCTATGGCTTTCTGGTGTTGTATAGACACTATTGCTAGTGGTAAACATAATCTTCGGATCTGACACTTCCAGGTCCGTGTGTATTTGCATTTCCTTGTGTCTCTACGCATTACTCATTCTCCAATAAGATGGCATTGTATAAATTTGGTCCTTTGGTGAGACCTTTAGTTCCTTGGGATTAAATCATGTTGATACAATTGTCATACAATGTATCTTCATAGTATTATCCCGCTATGAACCACACCTAGTTTGATAACAAACTACTTGACGCAAATGCCCTCATTTGCTGCTATAATAGCAGTCATATACTTAGCCTTTTGTTGTAGTATCTGTCACAATGTTTTAACTTTGGTACTCAACCAAATCCGTTATGGAACTTCCTTTCCATTACATTGTGCCACCCATAGTTTAAATTGAGATAAACTTAATTTGTGACAAAACTAGTATCAATGCAACAATTTACAATGAACTATTTGTCATCACTATATAAATAATATATTCTTAGTTCTTCCAAAGATCATAGGAATAGCCCTACTATTGTCCAATGATCATCTTATGAGTCATTCTGGTATATGCTCATAACATTTAGAGCATAGGACATATCTGGATGTGTACATCTCATAGAATGATTGATCAAAATATTCTTGTGATTTCACCAAGTGTCAAAACACTTGAATCTCGTGTCAACACACTTGAATCTTGATTCAGTCCTTTCCGTGCGTCAAGGACCTTTCTTGTTGTTTCCATATTGAACTCATTCAACATCTTATCTATGTACATTTGGTAAAACCATATTAGCGCCTCAATCTATTCATATAGACATTGATGCCTAATTCTTGTGTTATGCCTAAGTCTTTCATCGAAATGAAATTCTTAACCTGTGTCAATAAAAATACATCATTTCTAATCAACAATATGTCTTTCACATAATGTATTAGAAATATGTCTTAGCGCTCCCACTTAATTTCTTGCAAAATGCAAGCATCTTCATCGTCTCTGATGAAATTAAACCTTTTAACGTTTTCATCATGGTGAAGATTCCAACTCCGCGATGCTCACTTCAACCATTGAAGTTTTGCATACTCTTTTAGCATCCTTTTGAATTAACAAAACCCTTTGGATCGTGTCATGTACACGTCCTAGGTAACCATTCTATTAGAAGAACTTGTTTTGTTTGTTCAACTACCATATACCAAAATATATGTAGTGGTTGCTACATTAATCCGTCCAGACTAAATATCGCTATGAAAGATCAAATCTTATCATAGTCAATTCCTTGAACATTGTCGTAAACTCTTTCCGACATGTCGACTATTTCATAGATGTGAAACATCCATGTCTATTTCTTTATAGATCCATATACGACTGTAAGGTCTTGCACCTTTCCAGAGGGTCTTTCAAATTCAAAACTTGATTTCTCATGTATGGAATTATCACGGATTTTATGGCTTCAAGCCACTTAACGAAGTCAGGGCCCATCATTGCTTCTTTGCATGTAGTCGGTTCATCATTGTTAAACAACAACGATTTAACTCTCAAATCTTGGCATTTGATTACTTACCCGACCTACTTGGTTCAATAGGAACTTAGATCTCCGTGACCACAACCTTTGAGGCACGTGAGCCATGAGCAATGTTGCTGCCTTCGGGACACTTACCGATGCTGCGCAACTCAGCACATATTAGCCAAGTTTCAACAACCTTGTCAAAGTTGTATTGTCCTCCCACTTGATTTTTCACCAAAAATTCCTTCTCAAGAAACTCGACATTCTAAGCGACAAACAATTTTTGTCTTCGGTGTTATGGAGGAATACCCAATGGTTATTCGAAATAACCTACAAAGACATGCTCATCCATCTTTGGTTGTAAACACTTTACTTATGCGTAGCATACCAAAAATTTAAGAAAAAACAACCTAGGTTTTATCCCAAACCATGACTTATATGGTGTCATTTCAACGGATCACAATGGAGCTCTTTTCAGTGTAAAAGCGGTAGTCACTAAAGCTTTAATCTTTTAAAAATATAATGGCAGTTTTATAAATGACACTTTTGATCTTACCATGTCAAACAAGGTTTCATTACATATCTCGAACACTCCATACTCCTATGGTGTTTTGGGAAATGCAAATCCATGGAACGATTCCTCAAACCTTAGGTGTTTTGCTAAACTTGTAACTCAAACATCTTTCTTTATGATCCAATCATAAACTTTTTATTTTCTTGTTACAATGATTTTCCACTTCATCTTGAAAGTCTTTGAACATTTTCAAATGTTTCATACTTCTTCCTTATTGAGTAAGTATATACATATACTCACTCAAATCTTCGGAGAAAGCATATGAAGTTGAAATCCATCACCCACGACTACCCATAATGGACTATATACATCAATATGTACAAATTCCAATCAGTTAGTCGTCCGTTCCTCTTTTGGCCTATGAACGGAGTTTTAATTATCTCCGGGAAAGTATCACAAGCGTCATTTGATCAAAATCAAAGACTCCAAAAATCCATCAACATGGAGTTTCTTCATGTATCCCTTTCAATATAATTTAAACGGCGATGTCACTTCGCAAGTGATCTTTCAATCATTTGTCTTGCGACATTTTAGCATTAGTTTTATGGTCGTTATTTCTCCAACCAGACTTGTATATCATCCATCTATTATGGAATACGGTAATTATTTGAACAACCTTTTGTCATCATAATACCCGATCAAAATAACAATTATTGAAACAAATCTTGAAGGCAAGCTTTGATGTTAACGAGCAACACAACAACCCTTTGTTTGTTTTCGATGAACATCATCACATATTCTCTTGCTAGTTACTTAGGCCATTGTAGTTCATGAATTGTGTTGTCCTGTATGACACTTCATACCAACCAATTCGGTATCCAATACCGCAGAACCACATTGTTTAACAAGCAAGTAATACAGCCATAACATGTATCTTCTATATACCTAAGTTGGATATCTCCAATCTTTTCTTTTCTGCCAAATATTTTATAGATTCTCTTTCAACAATTCCTTTTCTTTTAAAAGAATCTATCAACATCAATAGTGGTGTCATTCACATGACACATAGTACAAAGTGTGTATAGTCAAATACTAATACCTTTGGACCTGCACTTTGAAGTGGATCACCTTCATCAAATGTTTGGCATTCTTTCAAAATTCCATTCTTTAGTAATCTTTTAGTGTAGTAAACATTTTACTTATATCTTCTATTCATCCTTATCATGACAACTTTCATGATCAAGCTGCTATAGCTTATAAAGGTGAATTGCGAGTATAATGTTTCTTTTCCAAAACCTTTTGGAGGATTAGGACGACTAGCGTCTCCAACCTTCACAAATTCTCATCAAATATGAGGACATATACTCTATTATGTTGTAACCAACACATTGTTTTAGGTATCGCAATACCTTTCACATATGATGGTTTCTGAAACATTGCTTTCAGCTCTTAGATAAACTTGATATTAAAAACAATCTTTTGAGTATCAAGAATCATGGAGGCAAACATGATACATTAGATACTAACACTGGAATTGTTACTCTTGATTTAATACTGTTTATTAAACTTCATAGAGTAAACGGAGTTTGCTGAAAGTTTGCTGACTTTTAAACTTTAGATTGACACTCAAAGCAATACGATACCAGTTCGTAAAGCAAATATCCAGAATTTCTATAGTTCCACTATCTCAACTATAACTAAGCGTAAGGTGGTGAACGGATGCCAATGACTACAACAAACTATGCAAATTCACTTTGATTTTGTTTATGATAAATTGTGTTCAACTCAATCATATTACTATATGAACTCCCACTCAAAACAACATCCCTAGATTTGTTTTAGTGAATACACGAACCAAATCCACTACACCAAGTCCGATCATCACGTGAGATGGTGTAGTTTCAATGGCGAACAATCATCATGTTCATCATATCATATATATGACTCATGCTCTACCTTTTGGTATTCCGTGTCCCGAGACCATGTCTGTACATGCTAGGCTCGTCAAGATTAACCTTAGTTTCCGCATGTGCAAATTTGGCTTGCACCCGTTGTATGCACACGTAGAATCTATCACACCCGATCATCACGAGATGCTTCGAAACGACGAGTCTTAGCAACGGTGCCAACTAAGGACGGACACTTTATTACTTGATATTTAGTAAGAGGGATCATCTTATAATGCTACCGTCGCGATCTAAGCAATACAAGATGCATAGAGGATTAACATCACAGGCAATTCATAATTAGTATGATATGATATGGCCCTTTCTTCTTATGCCTTCGATCTCCATCTCCAAAGCACGGACATGATCTCCATCATCACCAGCATTGCGTCAAGGTCCGTGGCGTCGCTTCATGGTTGTCCATCATCACTAGCAACTATTACAACTACTTGGAACAAAGCTATTACAAGATGAATAGACACGCGGGTCTTAACAGAATGAAAGACAACCATTAGGCTCCTGCCGGTTGCCATATTACAATAAGGATCATTGCATACATCAAATACAATCACAATCACATGATGGCCATATCACATCACAAAACCCCTGCAAAAACAAGTTAGACGCCTCTAATTTTCTTTGCAAGTTTTACGTGGCTTAGGGCTTTCGACTAAGAACGGATCTTACCTACGGAACTGAACCACAACGTTGATACAAGTGCTATCAAGTGCAAAGTGTAGATTTGATCTATACTATGATGGGAGAGACAGACACCCGCAAAGCCACTTGTGCAAAGCAAGTTGCACATCAAGCGTGGAGCAAGTCTCATGTGCGATGACATGTAATGTTAGCCCGAGCCGCTTCATCCCACCATACCGCAAGATGCAAAGTACACAAAGCAAAAGACGGCACGAGCACCAACGCCCACAAAACCATTGTGTTCTACTCGTGCAACAGATCTACGCATAGACACGGCTCTGATACCACTGATGGGTTCGTAGCATGGAAAACAAAAAATTTCTACCACAAGAACGAACAAAACCCAGATCTAATCTAGATAAAAGCCAAGATCTAATCTATTAGACATGAGCAACGAGATAGATCGGTACTAACCATAGCAGAACCGAAAGCGTTACGAGATTAGATCTCGTGGATGATGTAGTCGATCACTTGCCGATCTCAAGATCGTGTGGACGATCCTTCCGGCGCCGCGTTCCGGCAGCGCTTCCGCAGACGGTCACACGTGCGGAGTCAAAGCAGACCTTCCTCTCCCTGTTCCAGCGAGCAGCAGAGGTAGTAGATCTTCTCCACGGAATCCCAGCAGCACGACGGCGTGGTGGTGGTGGTGGAGTATAGAATTCTGCAGGGCTTCGCCTATGCCTGTGCAGAAGAAAGGTGGAGAGAGAGGCGGCAGAGATTGGGTGTTATGGAAGAGGGCCAAGAGGGGGTGCCCCCTCCCTTCTATTTAAGGGAGGGAGGCGCGCCTGGGGAGGAGGAGTCCTAGTAGGACTCCCCTCCTAGGGCCGGCGGTGGGAAGGGGGGAGGAGTCCTCCTCCCCCACGAATCCGTGTCTTGCCCCACTTGGACTCCTTGATCCCTTCCTTGGTTTTCAAGTAAACTCCAAGAAATCCTCTAGAACCTTCCAGAACATTCCGAAACCTTCTCGAATCTCCATACAAACACTCCGGAACATTTCCTAACTTAGAAAATGATCCCCAATATATGAATCTTATTCTCCGGACCATTCCGGATCTCCTCGTGATGTCCCGGATCCATTCCGAGACTCCGAACATCATTCAGTCTCCAACGCATATTCCATATCTACTTAAAACAACTTCAAACCTTAAGTGTGTCACCCTATGGTTCGTGAATATGCAGACATGATGAACACACCTCTCCGATCAATAACCATCAGTGGGATCTGGAGATCCATAACGGCTCCCACATACTCAACGATGACTTTGTGATTGATAGAACCATTAACATACGAAACCAATTCCCTTTGTCACACGATATTCTACTTATCCGAGGTTTGATCGTCGGTATCTCCATACCTAGTTCTAACTCGTTACTGATAAGTACTCTTTACTCGTTCCATGTTATGTCATCCCTTGTGACCCAGTCACATGCTTGCAAGCTATCTAGATGACATTCCACCGAGAGGGCCCAGAGTATATCTATCCGTCATATGGATGGACAAATCCCAATCTTGGTCTATGCGTTTCAACACATACTTTCAGAATACCCAATGACACCTTTATAACCGCCCAGTTACGAAGCGGCGATTGATGTCATCAAAGTACCTCACCGGTGATGGTGATTAACATAACCTCATGGTCGAAGGATTAGGTTACTATGTATTTGAAAGCTTACAGCAATACGAACTTAATGACTTGATCTTATGCTACGCTTACTATGGGTGTGTGTCCATCACATCATTCTCCTAATGATATAACCTTGTTATTAATCACATCCAATGTCCATGATCAGGAAACCATGATCATCAATTAATCAACAAGCTAGTTCAACAAGAGGCTTACTAGGGACTCTTTTATGTTTACAAAACACAGATGTATTAGAGTTTCCGATTAATACAATTATAGCATGGGATGTAAACATTTATCATAAACATAAAGATATAATAATAACCACTTTATTATTGCCTCTTGGGCATATCTCCAACAGTTTGTAGAAATAACACACATGCAATGACTCTAGTGGTTGATCCATGTGTGGTTTGTGGAAAGAACACACATGCAATGACCACTAGTGGATCCATGTGTGTTTGTGGAAAAGAACACACAGGCAATGACTCTAGTGGTTGATCCATGTGTGGTTTGTGAAAAGAACACACATGCAATGACTCTAGTGTTGGTTTTAGTATAAGAACACACATGCAATGACTCTAGTGGTTGATCCATGTGTGGTTTGTGGAAATAACTCACATGCAATGACTAGTGGTTGATCCATATGTGATTTGTGGAAAGAACACACATGCAATGACCACTGGTGTATCCATGTGTGGTTTGTGGAAAAGAACACACATGCAATGACTCTAGTGTTGATTTGTGGTTTTAGTATAAGAACAAACATGCAATGACTCTAGTGGTTGATGCATGTGTGGTTGTGGAAAGAACACACATCCAATGACTCTGGTTGATCCATGTGTGGTTTGTGGAAAGAACACACATGCAATGACCACTGGTGGATCCATGTGTGGTTTGTGGAAAAGAACACACATGCAATGACTCTAGTACTGGTTTGTGGTTTTAGTATAAGAACACACATGCAATGACTCTAGTGGTTGATCCATGTGTGGTTTGTGGAAATAACACACATGCAATGACTCTAGTGGTTGATCCATGTGTGGTTTGTGGAAAGAACACACATGCAATGACCACTGGTGGATCTATGTGTGGTTTGTGGAAAAGAACACACATGCAATGACTCTAGTGGTTGATCAATGTTTGTTTGTGGAAATAACACACATGCAATGACTCTAGTGGTTGATCCATGTGTGCTTTGTGAAAAGAACACACCTGCAATGACTCTAGTGTTGGTTTTAGTATAAGAACACACATGCAATGACTCTAGTGGTTCATCCATGTGTGGTTTGTGGAAATAACACATATGCAATGACTCTAGTGGTTGATCCACGTGTGGTTTGTGGAAATAACACACATTCATTGACTATAATGGGTCCACATGTGGTTTCTGGAAAGAACACACATGCAATGACCACTGGTTGATCCATATGTTGTTTGTGGAAAAGAACACACATGCAATGAGTCTAGTGGATCCATGTGTGGTTTGTGGAAAAGAACAAACATGCAATGACTCTAGTGGTTGATCCATGTGTGGTTTGTGGAATGAACACACATGCAATGACTCTGGTTGATCCATGTGTGGTTTGTGGAAAGAACACACATGCAATGAACACTGGTGGATCCATGTGTGGTTTGTGGAAAAGAACACACATGCAATGACTCAAGTACTGGTTTGTGGTTTTAGTATAAGAACACACATGCAATGACTCTAGTGGTTGATCCTTGTGTGGTTTGTGGAAATAACACACATACAATGACTCGAGTGGTCGATCCATTTGTTGTTTGTGGAAAGAACACACATGCAATGACCACTGGTGGATCCATGTGTGGTTTGTGGAAAGAACACACATGCAATGACCACTGGTTGATCCATGTGTGGTTTGTGGAAAGAACACACATGCAATGACCACTAGTGGATCCATGTGTGGTTTGTGGAAAAGAACACACATGCAATGACTCTAGTGGTTGATCCATGTTTGTTTGTAGAAATAACACACATACAATGACTCTAGTGGTTGATCCATGTGTGGTTTGTGAAAAGAACACACATGCAATGACTCTGGTTGATCCATGTGTGGTTTGTAGAAATAACACACATGCAATGACTCTAGTGGTTGATCCACGTGTGGTTTGTGGAAAGAACACACATGCAATGACCACTGGTGGATCCATGTGTGGTTTTTGGAAAAGAACCCACATGCAATGACTCTAGTGGTTGATCCATGTTTGTTTGTAGAAATAACACACATGCAATGACTCTAGTGGTTAATCCATGTGTGGTTTCTGAAAAGAACACACATGCAATGACTCTAGTCGATCCATGTGTGGTTTGTAGAAATAACACACATGCAATGACTCTAGTGGTTGATCCACGTGTGGTTTGTGGAAAGAACACACATGCAATGACCACTGGAGGATCCATGTGTGGTTTTGGGAAAAGAACACACATGCAATGACTCTAGTGGTTGATCCATGTTTGTTTGTGGAAATAACACACGTGCAATGACTCTAGTGGTTGATCCATGTGTGGTTTGTGAAAAGAACACACATGCAATGACTCTAGTGTTGGGTTTAGTATAAGAACACACATGCAATGACTCTAGTGGTTGATCCATGTGTGGTTTGTGGAAATAACACACATGCAATGACTAGTGGTTGATCCATATGTGGTTTGTCGAAAGAACACACATGAAATGACCACTGGTGGATCCATATGTGGTTTGTAGAAAAGAACACACATGCAATGACGGTACTGCTGGTTTGTAGAAAAGAACACACATGCAATGACTCTAGTGTTGGTTTTAGTATACGAACAAACATGCCATGACTCTCGTGGTTGATGCATGTGTGGTTTGTGGAAAGAACACACATGCAATGACTCTGGTTGATCCATGTGTGGTTTGTCGAAAGAACACACATGCAATGACCACTGGTGGATCCATGTGTGGTTTGTGGAAAATAACACACATGCAATGACTCTAGTACTGGTTTGTGGTTTTAGTATAAGAACACACATGCAATGACTCTAGTGGTTGATCCATGTGTGGTTTGAGCAAATAACACACATGCAATGACTCTAGTGGTTGATCCATGTGTGGTTTGTGGAAAGAACACACATGCAATGACCACTGGTGGATCCATGTGTGGATTGTGGAAAAGAACACACATGCAATGACTCTATGGGTTGATCCATGTTTGTTTGTGGAAATAACACACATGCAATGACTCTAGTGGTTGATCCATGTGTGGTTTGTGAAAAGAACACACCTGCAATGACTCTAGTGTTGGTTTTAGTATAAGAACACACATGAAATGACTCTAGTGGTTGATCCATGTGTTGTTTGTGGAAATAACACACATGCAATGACCACTGGTGGATCTATGTGTGGTTTGGGGAAAGAACACACATGCAATGACTCTAGTGGTTGATCCATGTGTGGTTTGTGGAAATAACACACATGCAATGACCACTGGTGGATCTATGTGTGGTTTGGGGAAAGAACACACATGCAATGACTCTAGTGGTTGATCCATGTGTGGTTTGTGGAAAGAACACACATGCAATGACCACTGGAGGATCCATGTGTGGTTTGTGTAAAAGAACACACATGTAATGACTCTAGTGGTTGATCCATGTTTGTTTGTGGAAATAACACACATGCAATGACTCTAGTGGTTGATCCATATGTGGTTTGTGGAAATAACACATATGCAATGACTCTAGTGGTTGATCCATGTGTGGTTTGTAGAAATAACACACATGCAATGACTCTAGTTGTTGATCCACATGTGGTTTGTGGAAAGAACACACATGCAATGACCACTGGTGGATCCATGTGTGTTTGTGGAAAAGAACACACATGCAATGACTCTAGTGGTTGATCCATGTTTGTTTGTGGAAATAACACACATGCAAAATCTCTAGTGGTTTATCCATGTGTGGTTTGTGGAAAGAACACACATGCAATGACCACTGGTGGATCCATGTGTGGTTTGTGGAAAAGAACACACATGCAATGACTCTAGTGGTTGATCCATGTGTGGTTTGTGGAAATAACACACATCCAAGGACTCTAGTGGTCGATCCATGTGTGGTTTGTGGAAAGAACACACATGCAATGACTCTAGTGTTGGTTTTAGTATAAGAACTCACATGCAATGACTCTAGTGGTTGATCCATGTGTGGTTTGTGGAAATAACACATATCAATGACTCTAGTGGTTGATCCATGTGTGGTTTGTAGAAATAACACACATGCAATGACTCTAGTGGTTGATCCACGTGTGGTTGTGAAAAGAACACACATGCAATGACTCTAGTGTTGGTTTTAGTATAAGAACACACATGCAATGACTCTAGTGGTTGATCCATGTGTGGTTTGTGGAAATAACACACATGCAATGACTAGTGGTTGATCCATGTGTGGTTTGTAGAAATAACACAGATCCAATGACTCTAGTGGTTGATCCACGTGTGGTTTGTGGAAAGAACACACATGCAATGACTCTAGTGCTTGTTTGTGGTTTTAGTATAAGAACAAACATGCAATTACTCTAGTGGTTGACCCATGTGTGGTTTGTGGAAAGAACACACATGCAATGACTCTGGTTGATTCATGTGTGGTTTGTGGAAAGAACACACATTCAATGACCACTGGTGGATCCATGTGTGGTTTGTGGAAAAGAACACACATGCAATGAATCTAGTACTAGTTTTCTGGGTTTAGTATAAGAACACACATCCAATGACTCTAGTGGTTGATCCATGTGTGGTTTGTGGAAATAACACACATGCAATGACTCAAGTGGTTGATCCATGTGTGGTTTGTGGAAAGAACACACATGCAATGACCACTGGTGGATCCATGTGTGGTTTGTGGAAAAGAACACACATGCAATGACTCTAGTGGTTGATCCATGTTTGTTTGTGGAAATAACACACATGCAATGACTCTAGTGGTTGATCCATGTGTGGTGTGTGAAAAGAACACACATGCAATGACTCTAGTGTTGGTTTTAGTATAAGAACACACATGCAATGACTCTAGTGGTCGATCCATGTGTGATTTGTGGAAAGAACAAACATGCAATGACTCTAGTGTTGGTTTTAGTATAAGAACGCACATGCAATGACTCTAGTGGTTGATCCTTGTGTGGTTTGTGGAAATAACACATATCAATGACTCTAGTGGTTGATCCACGTGTGGTTTGTAGAAATAACACACATGCAATGACTCTAGTGGTTGATCCACGTGTGGTTGTGAAAAGAACACACATGTAATGACTCTAGTGTTGGTTTTAGTATAAGAACACACATGCAATGACTCTAGTGGTTGATCCATGTGTGGTTTGTGGAAATAACACACATGCAATGACTAGTGGTTGATCCATGTGTGGTTTGTAGAAATAACACACATGCAATGACTCTAGTGGTTGATCCACGTGTGGTTTGTGGAAAGAACACACATGCAATGACTCTAGTGCTTGTTTGTGGTTTTAGTATAAGAACAAACATGCAATGACTCTAGTGGTTGACCCATGTGTGGTTTGTGGAAAGAACACACATGCAATGACTCTGGTTGATTCATGTGTGGTTTTTGGAAAGAACACACATTCAATGACCACTGGTGGATCCATGTGTGGTTTGTGGAAAAGAACACACATGCAATGAATCTGGTACTAGTTTTCTGGGTTTAGTATAAGAACACACATCCAATGACTCTAGTGGTTGATCCATGTGTGGTTTGTGGAAATAACACACATGCAATGACTCAAGTGGTTGATCCATGTGTGGTTTGTGGAAAGAACACACATGCAATGACCACTGGTGGATCCATGTGTGGTTTGTGGAAAAGAACACACATGCAATGACTCTAGTGGTTGATCCATGTTTGTTTGTGGAAATAACACACATGCAATGACTCTAGTGGTTGATCCATGTGTGGTGTGTGAAAAGAACACACATGCAATGACTCTAGTGTTGGTTTTAGTATAAGAACACACATGCAATGACTCTAGTGGTCGATCCATGTGTGATTTGTGGAAAGAACACACATGCAATGACTCTAGTGTTGGTTTTAGTATAAGAACGCACATGCAATGACTCTAGTGGTTGATCCTTGTGTGGTTTGTGGAAATAACACATATCAATGACTCTAGTGGTTGATCCGCGTGTGGTTTGTAGAAATAACACACATGCAATGACTCTAGTGGTTGATCCACGTGTGGTTGTGAAAAGAACACACATGTAATGACTCTAGTGTTGGTTTTAGTATAAGAACACACATGCAATGACTCTAGTGGTTGATCCATGTGTGGTTTGTGGAAATAACACACATGCAATGACTAGTGGTTGATCCATGTGTGGTTTGTAGAAATAACACACATGCAATGACTCTAGTGGTTGATCCACGTGTGGTTTGTGGAAAGAACACACATGCAATGACTCTAGTGCTTGTTTGTGGTTTTAGTATAAGAACAAACATGCAATGACTCTAGTGGTTGACCCATGTGTGGTTTGTGGAAAGAACACACATGCAATGACTCTGGTTGATTCATGTGTGGTTTTTGGAAAGAACACACATTCAATGACCACTGGTGGATCCATGTGTGGTTTGTGGAAAAGAACACACATGCAATGAATCTAGTACTAGTTTTCTGGGTTTAGTATAAGAACACACATCCAATGACTCTAGTGGTTGATCCATGTGTGGTTTGTGGAAATAACACACATGCAATGACTCAAGTGGTTGATCCATGTGTGGTTTGTGGAAAGAACACACATGCAATGACCACTGGTGGATCCATGTGTGGTTTGTGGAAAAGAACACACATGCAATGACTCTAGTGGTTGATCCATGTTTTTTTGTGGAAATAACACACATGCAATGACTCTAGTGGTTGATCCATGTGTGGTTTGTGAAAAGAACACACCTGCAATGACTCTAGTGTTGGTTTTAGTATAAGAACACACATGCAATGACTCTAGTGGTTGATCCATGTGTGGTTTGTGGAAATAACACATACGCAATGACTCTAGTGGTTGATCCACGTGTGGTTTGTGGAAATAACACACATGCAATGACTGTAATGGGTCCACATGTGGTTTGTGGAAAGAACACACATGCAATGACCACTGGTTGATCCATAAGTTGTTTGTGGAAAAGAACACACATGCAATGAGTCTAGTGGATCCATGTGTGGTTTTTGGAAAATAACAAACATGCAATGACTCTAGTGGTTGATCCATGTGTGGTTTGTGGAAAGAACACACATGCAATGACTCTGGTTGATCCATGTGTGTTTGTGGAAAGAACACACATGCAATGACCACTGGTGGATCCATGTGTGGTTTGTGGAAAGAACACACATGCAATGACTCTAGTGCTGGTTTTAGTATAAGAACGCACATGCAATGACTCTAGTGGTTGATCCATGTGTGGTTTGTGGAAATAACACATATGCAATGACTCTAGTGGTTGATCCATGTGTGGTTTGTAGAAATAAGACACATGCAATGACTCTAGTGGTTGATCCACGTGTGGTTTGTGAAAAGAACACACATGCAATGACTCTAGTGTTGGTTTTAGTATAAGAACACACATGCAATGACTCTAGTGGTTGATCCATGTGTGGTTTGTGGAAATAACACACATGCAATGACTAGTGGTTGATCCATGTGTGGTTTGTAGAAATAACACACATGCAATGACTCTAGTGGTTGATCCACGTGTGGTTTGTGGAAAGAACACACATGCAATGACTCTAGTGCTGGTTTGTGGTTTTAGTATAAGAACAAACATGCAATGACTCTAGTGGTTGATCCATGTGTGGTTTGTGGAAAGAACACACATGCAATGACTCTGGTTGATTCATGTGTGGTTTGTGGAAAGAACACACATGCAATGACCACTGGTGGATCCATGTGTGGTTTGTGGAAAAGAACACACATGCAATGACTCTAGTACTGGTTTGTGGTTTTAGTATAAGAACACACATCCAATGACTCTAGTGGTTGATCCATGTGTGGTTTGTGGAAATAACACACATGCAATGACTCTAGTGGTTGATCCATGTGTGGTTTGTGGAAAGAACACACATGCAATGACCACTGGTCGATCCATGTGTGGTTTGTGGAAAAGAACACACATGCAATGACTCTAGTGGTTGATCCATGTGTGGTTTGTGGAAAGAGCACACATGCAATGACCACTGGTCGATCCATGTGTGGTTTGTGGAAAAGAACACAGATGCAATGACTCTAGTGGTTGATCCATGTTTTATTGTGGCAATAACACACATGCAATGACTCTAGTGGTTGATCCATGTGTGGTCTGTGAAAAGAACACACATGCAATGACTCTAGTGTTGATTTTAGTATAAGAACACGCATGCAATGACTCTAGTGGATGATCCATGTGTGGTTTGTGGAAATAACACACATGCAATGACTCTAGTGGTTGATCCATGTGTGGTTTGTGGAAAGAACACACATGCAATGACCACTGGTGGATCCATGTGTGGTTTGTGGAAAAGAACACACATGCAATGACTCTAGTGGTTGATCCATTTTTTTGTGGAAATAACACACATGCAATGACTCTAGTGGTTGATCCATGTGTGGTTTGTGAAAAGAACACGCCTGCAATGACTCTAGTGTTAGTTTTAGTATAAGAACACACATGCAATGACTCTAGTGGTTGATCCATGTGTGGTTTGTTGAAATAACACATACGCAATGACTCTAGTGGTTGATCCACGTGTGGTTTTTGGAAATAACACACATGCAATGACTGTAATGGGTCCACATGTGGTTTGTGGGAAGAACACACATGCAATGACCACTGGTTGATCCATAAGTTGTTTGTGGAAAAGAACACACATGCAATGAGTCTAGTGGATCCATGTGTGGTTTGTGGAAAATAACAAACATGCAATGACTCTAGTGGTTGATCCATGTGTGGTTTGTGGAAAGAACACACATGCAATGACTCTGGTTGATCCATGTGTGGTTTGTGGAAAGAACACACATTCAATGACCACTGGTGGATCCATGTGTGGTTTGTGGAAAGAACACACATGCAATGACTCTAGTGGTTGATCCATGTGTGGTTTGTGGAAAGAACACACATGCAATGACCACTGGTGGATCCATGTGTGGTTTGTGGAAAAGAACACACATGCAATGACTCTAGTGGTTGATCCATGTTTGTTTGTGGAAATAACACACATGCAATGACTCTAGTGGTTGATCCATGTGTGGTGTGTGAAAAGAACACACATGCAATGACTCTAGTGTTGGTTTTTGTATAAGAACACACATGCAATGACTCTAGTGGTTGATCCATGTGTGGTTTGTGGAAATAACACACATGCAATGACTAGTGGTTTATCCATATGTGGTTTGTGGAAAGAACACACATGCAATGACCACTGGTGGATCCATATGTGGTTTGTGGAAAAGAACACACATGCAATGACTCTAGTTCTGGTTTGTGGTTTTAGTATAAGAACAAACATGCAATGACTCTAGTGGTTGATCCATGTGTGGTTTGTGGAAAGAACACACATGCAATGACTCTGGTTGATCCATGTGTGGTTTGTGGGAAGAACACACATGAAATGACCACTGGTGGATCCATGTGTGTTTGTGGAAAAGAACACACATGCAATGACTCTAGTGGTTGATCCATGTTTGTTTGTGGAAATAACACACATGCAAAATATCTAGTGGTTGATCCATGTGTGGTTTGTGGAAAGAACACACATGCAATGACCACTGGTGGATCCATGTGTGGTTTGTGGAAAAGAACACACATGCAATGACTCTAGTGGTTGATCCATTTTTTGTGTGGAAATAACACAAATGCAATGACTCTAGTGGTTGATCCATGTGTGGTTTGTGAAAAGAACACGCCTGCAATGACTCTAGTGTTAGTTTTAGTATAAGAACACACATGCAATGACTCTAGTGGTTGATCCATGTGTGGTTTGTTGAAATAACACATATGCAATGACTCTAGTGGTTGATCCACGTGTGGTTTTTGGAAATAACACACATGCAATGACTGTAATGGGTCCACATGTGGTTTGTGGGAAGAACACACATGCAATGACCACTGGTTGATCCATAAGTTGTTTGTGGAAAAGAACACACATGCAATGAGTCTAGTGGATCCATGTGTGGTTTGTGGAAAATAACAAACATGCAATGACTCTAGTGGTTGATCCATGTGTGGTTTGTGGAAAGAACACACATGCAATGACTCTGGTTGATCCATGTGTGGTTTGTGGAAAGAACACACATTCAATGACCACTGGTGGATCCATGTGTGGTTTGTGGAAAGAACACACATGCAATGACTCTAGTGGTTGATCCATGTGTGGTTTGTGGAAAGAACACACATGCAATGACCACTGGTGGATCCATGTGTGGTTTGTGGAAAAGAACACACATGCAATGAATCTAGTGGTTGATCCATGTTTGTTTGTGGAAATAACACACATGCAATGACTCTAGTGGTTGATCCATGTGTGGTGTGTGAAAAGAACACACATGCAATGACTCTAGTGTTGGTTTTTGTATAAGAACACACATGCAATGACTCTAGTGGTTGATCCATGTGTGGTTTGTGGAAATAACACACATGCAGTGACTAGTGGTTTATCCATATGTGGTTTGTGGAAAGAACACACATGCAATGACCACTGGTGGATCCATATGTGGTTTGTGGAAAAGAACACACGTGCAATGACTCTAGTGCTGGTTTGTGGTTTTAGTATAAGAACAAACATGCAATGACTCTAGTGGTTGATCCATGTGTGGTTTGTGGAAAGAACACACATGCAATGACTCTGGTTGATCCATGTGTGGTTTGTGGGAAGAACACACATGCAATGACCACTGGTGGATCCATGTGTGTTTGTGGAAAAGAACACACATGCAATGACTCTAGTGGTTGATCCATGTTTGTTTGTGGAAATAACACACATGCAAAATATCTAGTGGTTGATCCATGTGTGGTTTGTGGAAAGAACACACATGCAATGACCACTGGTGGATCCATGTGTGGTTTGTGGAAAAGAACACACATGCAATGACTCTAGTGGTTGATCCATGTGTGGTTTGTGGAAATAACACACATCCAATGACTCTAGTGGTCGATCCATGTGTGGTTTGTGGAAAGAACACACATGCAATGACTCTAGTGTTGGTTTTAGTTTAAGAACGCACATGCAATGACTCTAGTGGTTGATCCATGTGTGGTTTGTGGAAATAACACATATGCAATGACTCTGGTGGTTGATCCATGTGTGGTTTATAGAAATAACACACATGCACACTACTAGGAAAATGGCTATAGGTAATCAGCACATCTGTGGCTCACATGGTTGAAGTGCCCGACGGCTAAAACAGGCGTGGCTCACCTATGGGCAGTGCCCTACTAGTAACTAGAACAACCGTGGCGCACATGACCATAGTGCGCCACAGATGTGTGTGGGCCAGGGCCCTGTTGGCCGCACGCCAAACATCCGTAGCGCACATAGGGTAGGTGCGCTACGGTTGTTAGTGTCAACCGTGGCGCACATGGAGGGGGTGCGCTACGCCTAAGCGCATGCCCCTCTCTGCTGTGAAACGGCCAGACACTTCTGTGGCGCACTATGGCATGTGAGCCACAGATGTATAAACTTAGTAGTAGGGCACCTTGCCCTAGTGCCCTACGCCTAACTATCCTGCACCAACTCCACCCCCCCCCCCCCCCCCCCCCCCGTGGATCGCCTTTTTAGGTTTTTCAAAAAATAAAAGAAAATGATAAACACTTCAAAAAATTAAATCTTTTCATATTTAGGTAGGTAATGTGGTATAGCTTCTAGCAAAATTAACAAACATGAGTTTTGACTTTATTTGCAAAAAAAAGTCATGCCATGGTAAAAAGGCCGTAACTTTTGCATACGATATCGAAAAAAATCATATAATATACCAAAATGACGAGAACGAGATTTCGCATCCGCTCGCAACGACCTATGGTCGTTTAGCGATTTTTTAGATTTTCAAAATTTGAAAAGAGTAAAAAGTTACGGTCAAAAGACCGTTTTTTCCTGCAGAAAAAAAAATAGAGGGCGACTTACCCGTAGCGCACCACCACCTAGTGCGCCACGGATAAGCTTGGGCGGGATTCAAATTTCGAATCCCCACCCCGCCCACCTTCCCTCCCCTTCTCTCCTTTTCCTCCCTTCTCATTTCCTTCTTCTTCTCCTCCTTCTCCTTCTCTTTCCCCTTCTCCTCCTCTTCCTCCTCCTTGCAGTGAACATGGTGATGGCGGCGGCCTCCTCCTTGCAGTTCCGACGACGAGATGGCGGGCTCCTTCTTCTCCTCCTCTTCATCCTCCTCCTTGTAGTTCCGATGACGACAAGGCCTCCTCTTCTTCTTCTCCTCCTCCTCCTCTTCTTCTCCTTCTCCTCCTCCTCTTCCTCCTCTTCTTCTTCTTCTCCTCCTCTTCTTCTCCTTCTCCTCCTCCTCTTCTTCTCCTCCTCTTCCTCCTCTTATTCTTCTCCTCCTCCTCTTCTTCTCCTCCTCTTCCTCCTATTCTCCTCCTCCTCCTTGCAGTTCCGACGATGACGACGAGGTGACGACGACGAGGCGACGACGGCGACCTGCACCGACGCGCGACGACACTGACGACGAGATCCAGATTTGCTGCTTTTTTTTGAATTTTGAAATTTATATCCGTCGCGCACAACACCTAGTGCGCCACGGTTATCGTTTCATACACGTGGCGCACCTGGACTACTTTCCGTGGCGCACTGGCATGTGCGCCACGCCTATCTCGACACAACCGTGGCGCACCAGGTAGTGCGCTACGGCTAGGAGATAGCCGTAGCGTGAGGCCCGTGGCGCACTGCTAGTGCGCCACAGATGGCCTTTTCAGGTGCGCCACTAAAGGACGTTTTCCTAGTAGTGGCAATGACTCTAGTGGTTGATCCACGTGTGGTTTGTGAAAAGAACACACATGCAATGACTCTAGTGTTGGTTTTAGTATAAGAACACACATGCAATGACTCTAGTGGTTGATCCATGTGTGGTTTGTGGAAATAACACACATGCAATGACTAGTGGTTGATCCATGTGTGGTTTGTAGAAATAACACACATGCAATGACTCTAGTGGTTGATCCACGTGTGGTTTGTGGAAAGAACACACATGCAATGACTCTACTGCTGGTTTGTGGTTTTAGTATAAGAACAAACATGCAATGACTCTAGTGGTTGATCCATGTGTGGTTTGTGGAAAGAACACACATGCAATGACTCTGGTTGATTCATGTGTGGTTTGTGGAAAGAACACACATGCAATGACCACTGGTGGATCCATGTGTGGTTTGTGGAAAAGAACACAAATGCAATGACTCTAGTACTAGTTTGTGGTTTTAGTATAAGAACACACATCCAATGACTCTAGTGGTTGATCCATGTGTGGTTTGTGGAAATAACACACATGCAATGACTCTAGTGGTTGATCCATGTGCGGTTTGTGGAAAGAACAAACATGCAATGACCACTAGTGGATCCATGTGTGGTTTGTGGAAAGAACACACATGCAATGACTCTAGTGTTGGTTTTAGTATAAGAACACACATTCAATGACTCTAGTGGTTGATCCATGTGTGGTTTGTGGAAATAACACATATGCAATGACTCTAGTGGTTGATCGATGTGTGGTTTGTAGAAATAACACACATGCAATGACTCTAGTGGTTGATCCACGTGTGGTTTGTGAAAAGAACACACATGCAATGACTATAGTGTTGGTTTTAGTATAAGAACACACATGCAATGACTCTAGTGGTTGATCCATGTGTGGTTTGTGGAAAGAACACACATGCAATGACCACTGGTGGATCCATGTTGGTTTTAGTGTAAGAGCACACATGCAATGACTCTAGTACTGGTTTGTGGTTTTAGTATAAGAACAAACATGCAATCACTCTAGTGGTTGATCCATGTGTGGTTTGTGGAAAGAACACACATGCAATGACTCTCGTTGATTCATGTGTGGTTTGTGGAAAGAACACACATGCAATGACCACTGGTGGATCCATGTGTGGTTTGTGGAAAAGAACACACATGCAATGACTCTAGTACTGGTTTGTGGTTTTAGTATAAGAACACACATCCAATGACTCTAGTGGTTGATCCATGTGTGGTTTGTGGAAATAACACACATGCAATGACTCTAGTGGTTGATCCATGTGTGGTTTGTGGAAAGAACACACATGCAATGACCACTGGTGGATCCATGTGTGGTTTGTGGAAAAGAACACACATGCAATGACTCTAGTGGTTGATCCATGTTTTTTTGTGGAAATAACACACATGCAATGACTCTAGGTGGTTGATCCATGTGTGGTTTGTGAAAAGAACACACCTGCAATGACTCTAGTGTTGGTTTTAGTATAAGAACACACATGCAATGACTCTAGTGGTTGATCCATGTGTGGTTTGTGGAAATAACACATACGCAATGACTCTAGTGGTTGATCCACGTGTAGTTTGTGGAAATAACACACATGCAATGACTGTAATGGGTCCACATGTGGTTTGTGGAAAGAACACACATGCAATAACCACTGGTTGATCCATAAGTTGTTTGTGGAAAAGAACACACATGCAATGAGTCTAGTGGATACATGTGTGGTTTGTGGAAAATAACAAACATGCAATGACTCTACTGGTTGATCCATGTGTGGTTTGTGGAAAGAACACACATGCAATGACTCTGGTTGATCCATGTGTGGTTTGTGGAAAGAACACACATGCAATGACCACTGGTGGATCCATGTGTGGTTTGTGGAAAGAACACACGTGCAATGACTCTAGTGGTTGATCCATGTGTGGTTTGTGGAAAGAATACACATGCAATGACCACTGGTGGATCCATGTGTGGTTTGTGGAAAGAACACACATGCAATGAATCTAGTGTTGGTTTTAGTATAAGAACACACATGCAATGACTCTAGTGGTTGATCCATGTGTGTTTTGTGGAAATAACACATATGCAATGTCTCTAGTGGTTGATCCATGTGTGGTTTGTAGAAATAACACACATGCAATGACTCTAGTGGTTGATCCACGTGTGGTTTGTGAAAAGAACACACATGCAATGACTCTAGTGTTGGTTTTAGTATAAGAACACACATGCAATGACTCTAGTGGTTGATCCATGTGTGGTTTGTGGAAATAATACACATGCAATGACTAGTGGTTGATCCATGTGTGGTTTGTAGAAATAACACACATTCAATGACTCTAGTGGTTGATCCACGTGTGGTTTGTGGAAAGAACACACATGCAATGACTCTAGTGCTGGTTTGTGGTTTTAGTATAAGAACAAACATGCAATGACTCTAGTGGTTGATCCATGTGTGGTTTGTGGAAAGAACACACATGCAATGACTCTGGTTGATTCATGTGTGGTTTGTGGAAAGAACACACATGCAATGACCACTGGTGGATCCATGTGTGGTTTGTGGAAAAGAACACACATGCAATGGCTCTAGTACTGGTTTGTGGTTTTAGTATAAGAACACACATCCAATGACTCTAGTGGTTGATCCATGTGTGGTTTGTGGAAATAACACACATGCAATGACTCTAGTGGTTGATCCATGTGTGGTTTGTGGAAAGAACACACATGCAATGACCACTGGTCGATCCATGTGTGGTTTGTGGAAAAGAAAACACATGCAATGACTCTAGTGGTTGATCCATGTTTTTTTGTGGAAATAACACACATGCAATGACTCTAGTGGTTGATCCATGTGTGGTTTGTGAAAAGAACACACCTGCAATGACTCTAGTGTTGGTTTTAGTATAAGAACACACATGCAATGACTCTAGTGGTTGATCCATGTGTGGTTTGTGGAAATAACACATACGCAATGAATCTAGTGGTTGATCCACGTGTGGTTTGTGGAAATAACACACATGCAATGACTGTAATGGGTCCACATGTGGTTTGTGGAAAGAACACACATGCAATGACCACTGGTTGATCCATAAGTTGTTTGTGGAAAAGAACACATATGCAATGAGTCTAGTGGATCCATGTGTGGTCATGCAGTGAGTCTAGTGGATCCATGTGTGGTTTGTGGAAAATAACAAACACGCAATGACTCTAGTGGTTGATACATGTGTGGTTTGTGGAAAGAACACACATGCAATGACTCTGGTTGATCCATGTGTGGTTTGTGGAAAGAACACACATGCAATGACCACTGGTGGATTCATGTGTGGTTTGTGGAAAGAACACACATGCAATGACTCTAGTGGTTGACCTATATGTGTTTTGTGGAAAGAATACACATGCAATGACCACTGGTGGATCCATGTGTGGTTTGTGGAAAGAACACACATGCAATGACTCTAGTGTTGGTTTTAGTATAAGAACGCACATGCAATGACTCTAGTGGTTGATCCATGTGTGGTTTGTGGAAATAACACATATGCAATGACTCTAGTGGTTGATCCATGTGCGGTTTGTAGAAATAACACACATGCAATGACTCTAGTGATTGATCCACGTGTGGTTTGTGAAAAGAACACACATGCAATGACTCTAGTGTTGGTTTTAGTATAAGAACACACATGCAATGACTCTAGTGGTTGATCCATGTGTGGTTTGTGGAAATAACACACATGCAATGACTAGTGGTTGATCCATGTGTGGTTTGTAGAAATAACACACATTCAATGACTCTAGTGGTTGATCCACGTGTGGTTTGTGGAAAGAACACACATGCAATGACTCTAGTGCTGGTTTGTGGTATTAGTATAAGAACAAACATGCAATGACTCTAGTGGTTGATCCATGTGTGGTTTGTGGAAAGAACACACATGCAATGACTCTGGTTGATTCATGTGTGGTTTGTGGAAAGAACACACATGCAATGACCACTGGTGGATCCATGTGTGGTTTGTGGAAAAGAACACACATGCAATGACTCTAGTACTGGTTTGTGGTTTTAGTATAAGAACACACATCCAATGACTCTAGTGGTTGATCCATGTGTGGTTTGTGGAAATAACACACATGCAATGACTCTAGTGGTTGATCCATGTGTGGTTTGTGGAAAGAACACACATGCAATGACCACTGGTCGATCCATGTGTGGTTTGTGGAAAAGAACACACATGCAATGACTCTAGTGGTTGATCCATGTGTGGTTTGTGGAAAGAACAAACATGCAATGACCACTAGTGGATCCATGTGTGGTTTGTGGAAAGAACACACATGCAATGACTCTAGTGTTGGTTTTAGAATAAGAACGCACATTCAATGACTCTAGTGGTTGATCCATGTGTGGTTTGTGGAAATAACACATATGCAATGACTCTAGTGGTTGATCGATGTGTGGTTTGTAGAAATAACACACATGCAATGACTCTAGTGGTTGATCCACGTGTGGTTTGTGAAAAGAACACACATGCAATGACTCTAGTGTTGGTTTTAGTATAAGAACACACATGCAATGACTCTAGTGGTTGATCCATGTGTGGTTTGTGGAAAGAACACACATGCAATGACCACTGGTGGATCCATGTTGGTTTTAGTGTAAGAACACACATGCAATGACTCTAGTACTGGTTTGTGGTTTTAGTATAAGAACAAACATGCAATGACTCTAGTGGTTGATCCATGTGTGGTTTGTGGAAAGAACACACATGCAATGACTCTCGTTGATTCATGTGTGGTTTGTGGAAAGAACACACATGCAATGACCACTGGTGGATCCATGTGTGGTTTGTGGAAAAGAACACACATGCAATGACTCTAGTACTGGTTTGTGGTTTTAGTATAAGAACACACATCCAATGACTCTAGTGGTTGATCCATGTGTGGTTTGTGGAAATAACACACATGCAATGACTCTAGTGGTTGATCCATGTGTGGTTTGTGGAAAGAACACACATGCAATGACCACTGGTGGATCCATGTGTGGTTTGTGGAAAAGAACACACATGCAATGACTCTAGTGGTTGATCCATGTTTTTTTGTGGAAATAACACACATGCAATGATTCTAGGTGGTTGATCCATGTGTGGTTTGTGCAAAGAACACACCTGCAATGACTCTAGTGTTGGTTTTAGTATAAGAACACACATGCAATGACTCTAGTGGTTGATCCATGTGTGGTTTGTGGAAATAACACATACGCAATGACTCTAGTGGTTGATCCAGGTGTAGTTTGTGGAAATAACACACATGCAATGACTGTAATGGGTCCACATGTGGTTTGTGGAAAGAACACACATGCAATAACCACTGGTTGATCCATAAGTTGTTTGTGGAAAAGAACACACATGCAATGAGTCTAGTGGATACATGTGTGGTTTGTGGAAAATAACAAACATGCAATGACTCTAGTGGTTGATCCATGTGTGGTTTGTGGAAAGAACACACGTGCAATGACTCTAGTGGTTGATCCATGTGTGGTTTGTGGAAAGAACACACATGCAATGACCACTGGTGGATCCATGTGTGGTTTGTGGAAAGAACACACATGCAATGAATCTAGTGTTGGTTTTAGTATAAGAACGCACATGCAATGACTCTAGTGGTTGATCCATGTGTGGTTTGTGGAAATAACACATATGCAATGTCTCTAGTGGTTGATCCATGTGTGGTTTGTAGAAATAACACACATGCAATGACTCTAGTGGTTGATCCACGTGTGGTTTGTGAAAAGAACACACATGCAATGACTCTAGTGTTGGTTTTAGTATAAGAACACACATGCAATGACTCTAGTGGTTGATCCATGTGTGGTTTGTGGAAATAATACACATGCAATGACTAGTGGTTGATCCATGTGTGGTTTGTAGAAATAACACACATTCAATGACTCTAGTGGTTGATCCACGTGTGGTTTGTGGAAAGAACACACATGCAATGACTCTAGTGCTGGTTTGTGGTTTTAGTATAAGAACAAACATGCAATGACTCTAGTGGTTGATCCATGTGTGGTTTGTGGAAAGAACACACATGCAATGACTCTGGTTGACTCATGTGTGGTTTGTGGAAAGAACACACATGCAATGACCACTGGTGGATCCATGTGTGGTTTGTGGAAAAGAACACACATGCAATGACTCTAGTACTGGTTTGTAGTTTTAGTATAAGAACACACATCCAATGACTCTAGTGGTTGATCCATGTGTGGTTTGTGGAAATAACACACATGCAATGACTCTAGTGGTTGATCCATGTGTGGTTTGTGGAAAGAACACACATGCAATGACCACTGGTCGATCCATGTGTGGTTTGTGGAAAAGAAAACACATGCAATGACTCTAGTGGTTGATCCATGTTTTTTTGTGGAAATAACACACATGCAATGACTCTAGTGGTTGATCCATGTGTGGTTTGTGAAAAGAACACACCTGCAATGACTCTAGTGTTGGTTTTAGTATAAGAACACACATGCAATGACTCTAGTGGTTGATCCATGTGTGGTTTGTGGAAATAACACATACGCAATGACTCTAGTGGTTGATCCACGTGTGGTTTGTGGAAATAACACACATGCAATGACTGTAATGGGTCCACATGTGGTTTGTGGAAAGAACACACATGCAATGACCACTTGTTGATCCATAAGTTGTTTGTGGAAAAGAACACATATGCAATGAGTCTAGTGGATCCATGTGTGGTCATGCAGTGAGTCTAGTGGATCCATGTGTGGTTTGTGGAAAATAACAAACATGCAATGACTCTAGTGGTTGATCCATGTGTGGTTTGTGGAAAGAACGCACATGCAATGACTCTGGTTGATCCATGTGTGGTTTGTGGAAAGAACACACATGCAATGACCACTGGTGGATTCATGTGTGGTTTGTGGAAAGAACACACATGCAATGACTCTAGTGGTTGACCTATATGTGTTTTGTGGAAAGAATACACATGCAATGACCACTGGTGGATCCATGTGTGGCTTGTGGAAAGAACACACATGCAATGACTCTAGTGTTGGTTTTAGTATAAGAACGCTCATGCAATGACTCTAGTGGTTGATCCATGTGTGGTTTGTGGAAATAACACATATGCAATGACTCTAGTGGTTGATCCATGTGCGGTTTGTAGAAATAACACACATGCAATGACTCTAGTGATTGATCCACGTGTGGTTTGTGAAAAGAACACACATGCAATGACTCTAGTGTTGGTTTTAGTATAAGAACACACATGCAATGACTCTAGTGGTTGATCCATGTGTGGTTTGTGGAAATAACACACATGCAATGACTAGTGGTTGATCCATGTGTGGTTTGTAGAAATAACACACATTCAATGACTCTAGTGGTTGATCCACGTGTGGTTTGTGGAAAGAACACACATGCAATGACTCTAGTGCTGGTTTGTGGTATTAGTATAAGAAGAAACATGCAATGACTCTAGTGGTTGATCCATGTGTGGTTTGTGGAAAGAACACACATGCAATGACTCTGGTTGATTCATGTGTGGTTTGTGGAAAGAACACACATGCAATGACCACTGGTGGATCCATGTGTGGTTTGTGGAAAAGAACACACATGCAATGACTCTAGTACTGGTTTGTGGTTTTAGTATAAGAACACACATCCAATGACTCTAGTGGTTGATCCATGTGCGGTTTGTAAAAATAACACACATGCAATGACTCTAGTGGTTGATCCATGTGTGGTTTGTGGAAAGAACACACATGCAATGACCACTGGTCGATCCATGTGTGGTTTGTGGAAAAGAACACACATGCAATGACTCTAGTGGTTGATCCATGTTTTTTGTGGAAATAACACACATGCAATGACTCTAGTGGTTGATCCATGTGTGGTTTGTGAAAAGAACACACCTGCAATGACTCTAGTGTTGGTTTTAGTATAAGAACACACATGCAATGACTCTAGTGGTTGATCCATGTGTGGTTTGTGGAAATAACACATACGCAATGACTCTAGTGGTTGATCCACGTGTTGTTTGTGGAAATAACACACATGCAATGACTGTAATGGGTCCACATGTGGTTTGTGGAAAGAACACACATGCAATGACCACTGGTTTATCCATAAGTTGTTTGTGGAAAAGAACACACATGCAATGAGTCTAGTGGATCCATGTGTGGTTTGTGGAAAATAACAAACATGCAATGACTCTAGTGGTTGATCCATGTGTGGTTTGTGGAAAGAACACACATGCAATGACTCCGGTTGATCCATGTGTGGTTTGTGGAAAGAACACACATGCAATGACCACTGGTGGATCCATGTGTGGTTTGTGTAAAGAACACACATGCAATGACTCTAGTGGTTGATCCATGTGTGGTTTGTGGAAAGAAAACACATGCAATGACCACTGGTGGATCCATGTGTGGTTTGTGGAAAAGAACACACATGCAATGACTCTAGTGGTTGATCCATGTTTGTTTGTGGAAATAACGCACATGCAATGACTCTAGTGGTTGATCCATGTGTGTTTTGTGAAAAGAACACACATGCAATGACTCTAGTGTTGGTTTTAGTATAAGAACACACATGCAATGACTCTAGTGGTTGATCCATGTGTGGTTTGTGGAAAGAACACACATGCAATGACCACTGGTCGATCCATGTGTGGTTTGTGGAAAAGAACACACATGCAATGACTCTAGTGGTTGATCCATGTTTTTTGTGGAAATAACACACATGCAATGACTCAAGTGGTTGATCCATGTGTGGTTTGTGAAAAGAACACACCTGCAATGACTCTAGTGTTGGTTTTAGTATAAGAACACACATGCAATGACTCTAGTGGTTGATCCATGTGTGGTTTGTGGAAATAACACATACGCAATGACTCTAGTGGTTGATCCACGTGTGGTTTGTGGAAATAACACACATGCAATGACTGTAATGGGTCCACATGTGGTTTGTGGAAAGAACACACATGCAATGACCACTGGTTGATCCATAAGTTGTTTGTGGAAAAGAACACACATGCAATGAGTCTAGTGGATCCATGTGTGGTTTGTGGAAAATAACAAACATGCAATGACTCTAGTGGTTGATCCATGTGTGGTTTGTGGAAAGAACACACACGCAATGACTCTGGTTGATCCATGTGTGGTTTGTGGAAAGAACACACATGCAATGACCACTGGTGGATCCATGTGTGGTTTGTGGAAAGAACACACATGCAACGACTCTAGTGGTTGATCCATGTGTGGTTTGCGGAAAGAACACACAAGCAATGACCACTGGTGGATCCATGTGTGGGTTGTGGAAAAGAACACACATGCAATGACTCTAGTGGTTGATCCATGTTTGTTTGTGGAAATAACACACATGCAATGACTCTAGTGGTTGATCATGTGTGGTTTGTGAAAAAAACACACATGCAATGACTCTAGTGTTGGTTTTAGTATAAGAACACACATGCAATGACTCTAGTGGTTGATCCATGTGTGGTTTGTGGAAAGAACACACATGCAATGACCACTGGTGGATCCATGTGTGGTTTGTGGAAAAGAACACACATGCAATGACTCTAGTGGTTGATCCATGTGTGGTTTGTGGAAATAACACATACGCAATGACTCTAGTGGTTGATCCACGTGTGGTTTGTGGAAATAACACACATGCAATGACTGTAATGGGTCCACATGTGGTTTGTGGAAAGAACACACATGCAATGACCACTGGTTGATCCATAAGTTGTTTGTGGAAAAGAACACACATGCAATGAGTCTAGTGGATCCATGTGTGGTTTGTGGAAAATAACAAACATGCAATGACTCTAGTGGTTGATCCATGTGTGGTTTGTGGAAAGAACACACATGCAATGACTCTGGTTGATCCATGTGTGGTTTGTCGAAAGAACACACATGCAATGACCACTGGTGGATCCATGTGTGGTTTGTGGAAAGAACACACATGCAATGACTCTAGTGGTTGATCCATGTGTGGTTTGTGGAAAGAACACACAAGCAATGACCACTGGTGGATCCATGTGTGGGTTGTGGAAAAGAACACACATGCAATGACTCTAGTGGTTGATCCATGTTTGTTTGTGGAAATAACACACATGCAATGACTCTAGTGGTTGATCCATGTGTGGTTTGTGAAAAGAACACACATGCAATGACTCTAGTGTTGGTTTTAGTATAAGAACACACATGCAATGACTCTAGTGGTTGATCCATGTGTGGTTTGTGGAAAGAACACACATGCAATGACCACTGGTGGATCCATGTGTGGTTTGTGGAAAAGAACACACATGCAATGACTCTAGTGGTTGATCCATGTGTGGTTTGTGGAAATAACACATACGCAATGACTCTAGTGGTTGATCCACGTGTGGTTTGTGGAAATAACACACATGCAATGACTGTAATGGGTCCACATGTGGTTTGTGGAAAGAACACACATGCAATGACCACTGGTTGATCCATAAGTTGTTTGTGGAAAAGAACACACATGCAATGAGTCTAGTGGATCCATGTGTGGTTTGTGGAAAATAACAAACATGCAATGACTCTAGTGGTTGATCCATGTGTGGTTTGTGGAAAGAACACACATGCAATGACTCTGGCTGATCCATGTGTGGTTTGTCGAAAGAACACACATGCAATGACCACTGGTGGATCCATGTGTGGTTTGTGGAAAGAACACACATGCAATGACTCTAGTGGTTGATCCATGTGTGGTTTGTGGAAAGAACACACAGGCAATGACCACTGGTGGATCCATGTGTGGTTTGTGGAAAAGAACACACATGCAATGACTCTAGTGGTTGATCCATGTTTGTTTGTGGAAATAACACACATGCAATGACTCTAGTGGTTGATCCATGTGTGGTTTGTGAAAAGAACACACATGACATGACTCTAGTGTTGGTTTTAGTATAAGAACACACATGCAATGACTCTTGTGGTTGATCCATGTGTGGTTTGTGGAAAGAGCACACATGCAATGACCACTGGTCGATCCATGTGTGGTTTGTGGAAAAGAACACAGATGCAATGACTCTAGTGGTTGATCCATGTTTTATTGTGGCAATAACACACATGCAATGACTCTAGTGGTTGATCCATGTGTGGTTTGTGAAAAGAACACACCTGCAATGACTCTAGTGTTGGTTTTAGTATAAGAACACACATGCAATGACTCTAGTGGTTGATCCATGTGTGGTTTGTGGAAATAACACATACGCAATGACTCTAGTGGTTGATCCACGTGTGGTTTGTGGAAATAACACACATGCAATGACTGTAATGGGTCCACATGTGGTTTGTGGAAAGAACACACATGCAATGACCACTGGTTGATCCATAAGTTGTTTATGGAAAAGAACACACATGCAATGAGTCTAGTGGATCCATGTGTGGTTTGTGGAAAATAACAAACATGCAATGACTCTAGTGGTTGATCCATGTGTGGTTTGTGGAAAGAACACACATGCAATGACTCTAGTTGATCCATGTGTGGTTTGTGGAAAGAACACACATGCAATGACCACTGGTGGATCCATGTGTGGTTTGTGGAAAGAACACACATGCAATGACGCTAGTGGTTGATCCATGTGTGGTTTGTGGAAAGAACACACATGCAATGACCACTGGTGGATCCATGTGTGGTTTGTGGAAAGAACACACATGCAATGACTCTAGTGTTGGTTTTAGTATAAGAACGCGCATGCAATGACTCTAGTGGTTGATCCATGTGTGGTTTGTGGAAATAACACACATACAATGACTAGTGGTTGATCCATGTGTGGTTTGTGGAAATAACACACATGCAATGACTCTAGTGGTTAATCCATGTGTGGTTTGTGGAAAGAACACACATGCAATGACCACTGGTGGATCCATGTGTGGTTTGTGGAAAAGAACACACATGCAATGACTCTAGTGGTTGATCCATGTGTGGTTTGTGGAAAGAACACACATGCAATGACTCTGGTTGATCCATGTGTGGTTTGTGGAAAGAACACACATGCAATGACTCTAGTGTTGGTTTTAGTATAAGAACACACATGCAATGACTCTAGTGGTTGATCCATGTGTGGTTTGTGGAAATAACACATACGCAATGACTCTAGTGGTTGATCCACGTGTGGTTTTTGGAAATAACACACATGCAATGACTGTAATGGGTCCACATGTGGTTTGTGGAAAGAACACGCATGCAATGACCACTGGTTGATCCATAGGTTGTTTGTGGAAAAGAACACACATGCAATGAGTCTAGTGGATCCATGTGTGGTTTGTGGAAAATAACAAACATGCAATGACTATAGTGGTTGATCCATGTGTGGTTTGTGGAAAGAACACACATGCAATGACTCTGGTTGATCCATGTGTGGTTTGTGGAAATAACACACATGCAATGACTCTAGTGGTTAATCCATGTGTGGTTTGTGGAAAGAACACACATGCAATGACCACTGGTGGATCCATGTGTGGTTTGTGGAAAAGAACACACATGCAATGACTCTAGTGGTTGATCCATGTGTGGTTTTTAGAAATAACACACATGCAATGACTCTAGTGGTTGATCCACGTGTGGTTTGTGAAAAGAACACACATGCAATGACTCTAGTGTTGGTTTTAGTATAAGAACACACATGCAATGACTCTAGTGGTTGATCCATGTGTGGTTGGGTGAAATAACACACATGCAATGACTAGTGGTTGATCCATGTGTGGTTTGTAGAAATAACCCACATGCAATGACTCTAGTGGTTGATCCACGTGTGGTTTGTGGAAAGAACACACATGCAAAGACTCTAGTGTTGGTTTGTGGTTTTAGTATAAGAACAAACATGCAATGACTCTAGTGGTTGATCCATGTGTGGTTTGTGGAAAGAACACACATGCAATGACTCTGGTTGATTCATGTGTGGTTTGTGGAAAGAACACACATGCAATAACCACTGGTGGATCCATGTGTGGTTTGTGGAAAAGAACACACATGCAATGACTCTAGTACTAGTTTGTGGTTTTAGTATAAGAACACACATCCAATGACTCTAGTGGTTGATCCATGTGTGGTTTGTGGATATAACACACATGCAATGACTCTAGTGGTTGATCCATGTGTGGTTTGTGGAAAGAACACACATGCAATGACCACTGGTGGATCCATGTGTGATTTGTGGAAAAGAACACACATGCAATGACTCTAGTGGTTGATCCATGTTTTTTTGTGGAAATAACACACATGCAATGACTCTAGTGGTTGATCCATGTGTGGTTTGTGAAAAGAACACACCTGCAATGACTCTAGTGTTGGTTTTAGTATAAGAACACACATGCAATGACTCTAGTGGTTGATCCATGTGTGGTTTGTGGAAATAACACATACGCAATGACTCTAGTGGTTGATCCACGTGTGGTTTTTGGAAATAACACACATGCAATGACTGTAATGGGTCCACATGTGGTTTGTGGAAAGAACACGCATGCAATGACCACTGGTTGATCCATAGGTTGTTTGTGGAAAAGAACACACATGCAATGAGTCTAGTGGATCCATGTGTGGTTTGTGGAAAATAACAAACATGCAATGACTATAGTGGTTGATCCATGTGTGGTTTGTCGAAAGAACACACATGCAATGACTCTGGTTGATCCATGTGTGGTTTGTGGAAATAACACACATGCAATGACCACTGGTGGATCCATGTGTGGTTTGTGGAAAGAACACACATGCAATGACTCTAGTGGTTGATCCATGTGTGGTTTGTGGAAAGAACACACATGCAATGACCACTGGTGGATCCATGTGTGGTTTGTGGAAAAGAACACACATGCAATGACTCTAGTGGTTGATCCATGTTTGTTTGTGGAAATAACACACATGCAATGACTCTAGTGGTTGATCCATGTGTGGTTTGTGAAAAGAACACACATGCAATGACTCTAGTGTTGGTTTTAGTATAAGAACACACATGCAATGACTCTAGTGGTTGATCCATGTGTGGTTTGTGGAAATAACACACATGCAATGGCTAGTGGTTTATCCATATGTGGTTTGTGGAAAGAACACACATACAATGACCACTGGTGGATCCATATGTGGTTTGTGGAAAAGAACACACAAGCAATGACTCTAGTGTTGGTTTGTGGTTTTAGTATAAGAACAAACATGCAATGACTCTAGTGGTTGATCCATGTGTGGTTTGTGGAAAGAACACACATGCAATGACTCTGGTTGATCCATGTGTGGTTTGTGGAAAGAACACACATGCAATGACCACTGGTGGATCCATGTGTGGTTTGTGGAAATGAACACACATGCAATGACTCTAGTACTGGTTTGTGGTTTTAGTATAAGAACACACATGCAATGACTCTAGTGCTTGATCCATGTGTGGTTTGTGGAAATAACACACATGCAATGACTCTTGTGGTTGATCCATGTGTGGTTTTTGGAAATAACACACATGCAATGACTCTAGTGGTTGATCCATGTGTGGTTTGTGGAAAGAACACACATGCAATGACCACTGGTGGATCCATGTGTGGTTTGTGGAAAAGAACACACATGCAATGACTCTAGTGGTTGATCCATGTTTGTTTGTGGAAACAACACACATGCAATGACTCTAGTACTGGTTTGTGGTTTTAGTAAAAGAACACACATGCAATGACTCTAGTGCTTGATCCATGTGTGGTTTGTGGAAAGAACACACATGCAATGACCACTGGTGTATCCATGTGTGGTTTGTGGAAGAGAACACACATGCAATGACTCTAGTGGTTGATCCATTTTTGTTTGTGCAAATAACACACATGCAATGACTCTAGTGGTTGATCCATGTGTGGTTTGTGAAAAGAACACACCTGCAATGACTCTAGTGTTGGTTTTAGTATAAGAACACACATGCAATGACTCTAGTGGTTGATCCATGTGTGGTTTGTGGAAAAGAACACACATGCAATGACTCTAGTGCTGGTTTGTGGTTTTAGTATAAGAACAAACATGCAATGACTCTAGTGGTTGATCCATGTGTGGTTTGTGGAATGAACACACATGCAATGACTCTGGTTGATCCATGTGTGGTTTGTGGAAAGAATACACATGCAATGACCACTGGTGCATCCATGTGTGGTTTGTGGAAAAGAACACACGTGCAATGACTCTAGTACTGGTTTGTGGTTTTAGTACAAGAACACACATGCAATGACTCTAGTGGTTGATCCATGTGTGGTTTGTCGAAAGAACACACATGCAATGACCACTGGTGTATCCATGTGTGGTTTGTGGAAAAGAACACACATGCAATGACTCTAGTGGTTGATCCATGTTTGTTTGTGGAAATAACACACATGCAATGACTCTAGTGGTTGATCCATGTGTGGTTTGTGAAAAGAACACACATGACATGACTCTAGTGTTGGTTTTAGTATAAGAACACACATGCAATGACTCTTGTGGTTGATCCATGTGTGGTTTGTGGAAAGAGCACACATGCAATGACCACTGGTCGATCCATGTGTGGTTTGTGGAAAAGAACACAGATGCAATGACTCTAGTGGTTGATCCATGTTTTATTGTGGAAATAACACACATGCAATGACTCTAGTGGTTGATCCATGTGTGGTTTGTGAAAAGAACACACCTGCAATGACTCTAGTGTTGGTTTTAGTATAAGAACACACATGCAATGACTCTAGTGGTTGATCCATGTGTGGTTTGTGGAAATAACACATACGCAATGACTCTAGTGGTTGATCCACGTGTGGTTTGTGGAAATAACACACATGCAATGATTGTAATGGGTCCACATGTGGTTTGTGGAAAGAACACACATGCAATGACCACTGGTTGATCCATAAGTTGTTTGTGGAAAAGAACACACATGCAATGAGTCTAGTGGATCCATGTGTGGTTTGTGGAAAATAACAAACATGCAATGACTCTAGTGGTTGATCCATGTGTGGTTTGTGGAAAGAACACACATGCAATGACTCTAGTTGATCCATGTGTGGTTTGTGGAAAGAACACACATGCAATGACCACTGGTGGATCCATGTGTGGTTTGTGGAAAGAACACACATGCAATGACGCTAGTGGTTGATCCATGTGTGGTTTGTGGAAAGAACACACATGCAATGACCACTGGTGGATCCATGTGTGGTTTGTGGAAAGAACACACATGCAATGACTCTAGTGTTGGTTTTAGTATAAGAACGCACATGCAATGACTCTAGTGGTTGATCCATGTGTGGTTTGTGGAAATAACACACATACAATGACTAGTGGTTGATCCATGTGTGGTTTGTGGAAATAACACACATGCAATGACTCTAGTGGTTAATCCATGTGTGGTTTGTGGAAAGAACACACATGCAATGACCACTGGTGGATCCATGTGTGGTTTGTGGAAAAGAACACACATGCAATGACTCTAGTGGTTGATCCATGTGTGGTTTTTAGAAATAACACACATGCAATGACTCTAGTGGTTGATCCACGTGTGGTTTGTGAAAAGAACACACATGCAATGACTCTAGTGTTGGTTTTAGTATAAGAACACACATGCAATGACTCTAGTGGTTGATCCATGTGTGGTTGGTGGAAATAACACACATGCAATGACTAGTGGTTGATCCATGTGTGGTTTGTAGAAATAACCCACATGCAATGACTCTAGTGGTTGATCCACGTGTGGTTTGTGGAAAGAACACACATGCAAAGACTCTAGAGTTGGTTTGTGGTTTTAGTATAAGAACAAACATGCAATGACTCTAGTGGTTGATCCATGTGTGGTTTGTGGAAAGAACACACATGCAATGACTCCGGTTGATTCATGTGTGGTTTGTGGAAAGAACACACATGCAATAACAACTGGTGGATCCATGTGTGGTTTGTGGAAAAGAACACACATGCAATGACTCTAGTACTGGTTTGTGGTTTTAGTATAAGAACACACATCCAATGACTCTAGTGGTTGATCCATGTGTGGTTTGTGGAAATAACACACATGCAATGACTCTAGTGGTTGATCCATGTGTGGTTTGTGGAAAGAACACACATGCAATGACCACTGGTGGATCCATGTGTGATTTGTGGAAAAGAACACACATGCAATGACTCTAGTGGTTGATCCATGTTTTTTTGTGGAAATAACACACATGCAATGACTCTAGTGGTTGATCCATGTGTGGTTTGTGAAAAGAACACACCTGCAATGACTCTAGTGTTGGTTTTAGTATAAGAACACACATGCAATGACTCTAGTGGTTGATCCATGTGTGGTTTGTGGAAATAACACATACGCAATGACTCTAGTGGTTGATCCACGTGTGTTTTTTGGAAATAACACACATGCAATGACTGTAATGGGTCCACATGTGGTTTGTGGAAAGAACACGCATGAATGACCACTGGTTGATCCATAGGTTGTTTGTGGAAAAGAACACACATGCAATGAGTCTAGTGGATCCATGTGTGGTTTGTGGAAAATAACAAACATGCAATGACTCTAGTGGTTGATCCATGTGTGGTTTGTGGAAAGAACACACATGCAATGACTCTGGTTGATCCATGTGTGGTTTGTGGAAATAACACACATGCAATGACCACTGGTGGATCCATGTGTGGTTTGTGGAAAGAACACACATGCAATGACTCTAGTGGTTGATCCATGTGTGGTTTGTGGAAAGAACACACATGCAATGACCACTGGTGGATCCATGTGTGGTTTGTGGAAAAGAACACACATGCAATGACTCTAGTGGTTGATCCATGTTTGTTTGTGGAAATAACACACATGCAATGACTCTAGTGGTTGATCCATGTGTGGTTTGTGAAAAGAACACACATGCAATGACTCTAGTGTTGGTTTTAGTATAAGAACACACATGCAATGACTCTAGTGGTTGATCCATGTGTGGTTTGTGGAAATAACACACATGCAATGGCTAGTGGTTTATCCATATGTGGTTTGTGGAAAGAACACACATACAATGACCACTGGTGGATCCATATGTGGTTTGTGGAAAAGAACACACATGCAATGACTCTAGTGTTGGTTTGTGGTTTTAGTATAAGAACAAACATGCAATGACTCTAGTGGTTGATCCATGTGTGGTTTGTGGAAAGAACACACATGCAATGACTCTGGTTAATCCATGTGTGGTTTGTGGAAAGAACACACATGCAATGACCACTGGTGGATCCATGTGTGGTTTGTGGAAAAGAACACACATGCAATGACTCTAGTACTGGTTTGTGGTTTTAGTATAAGAACACACATGCAATGACTCTAGTGCTTGATCCATGTGTGGTTTGTGGAAATAACACACATGCAATGACTCTTGTGGTTGATCCATTTGTGGTTTTTGGAAATAACACACATGCAATGACTCTAGTGGTTGATCCATGTGTGGTTTGTGGAAAGAACACACATGCAATGACCACTGGTGGATCCATGTGTGGTTTGTGGAAAAGAACACACATGGAATGACTCTAGTGGTTGATCCATGTTTGTTTGTGGAAAGAACACACATGCAATGACTCTAGTACTGGTTTGTGGTTTTAGTACAAGAACACACATGCAATGACTCTAGTGGTTGATCCATGTGTGGTTTGTGGAAAGAACACACATGCAATGACCACTGGTGTATCCATGTGTGGTTTGTGGAAAAGAACACACATGCAATGACTCTAGTGGTTGATCCATGTTTGTTTGTGGAAATAACACACATGCAATGACTCTAGTGGTTGATCCATGTGTGGTTTGTGAAAAGAACACACCTTCAATGACTCTAGTGTTGGTTTTAGTATAAGAACGCACATGCAATGACTCTAGTGGTGGATCCATGTGTGGTTTGTGGAAATAACACATATGCAATGACTCTAGTGGTTGATCCATGTGTGGTATGTAGAAATAACACACAGGCAATGACTCTAGTGGTTGATCCACGTGTGGTTTGTGAAAAGAACACACATGCAATGACTCTAGTGTTGGTTTTAGTATAAGAACACACATGCAATGACTCTAGTGTTGATCCATGTGTGGTTTGTGGAAATAACACACATGCAATGACTAGTGGTTGATCCATGTGTGGTTTGTAGAAATAACACACATGCAATGACTCTAGTGGTTGATCCACGTGTGTTTTGTGGAAAGAACACACATGCAATGACTCTAGTGCTGGTTTGTGGTTTTAGTATAAGAACAAACATGCAATGACTCTAGTGGTTGATCCATGTGTGGTTTGTGGAAAGAACACACATCCAATGACTCTGGTTGATTCATGTGTGGTTTGTGGAAAGAACACATATGCAATGACCACTGGTGGATCCATGTGTGGTTTGTGGAAAAGAACACACATGCAATGACTCTAGTACTGGTTTGTGGTTTTAGTATAAGAACACACATCCAATGACTCTAGTGGTTGATCCATGTGTGGTTTGTGGAAATAACACACATGCAATGACTAGTGGTTGATCCATGTGTGGTTTGTACAAATAACACACATGCAATGACTCTAGTGTTTGATCCACGTGTGTTTTGTGGAAAGAACACACATGCAATGACTCTAGTGCTGGTTTGTGGTTTTAGTATAAGAACAAACATGCAATGACTCTAGTGGTTGATCCATGTGTGGTTTGTGGAAAGAACACACATGCAATGACTCTGGTTGATTCATGTGTGGTTTGTGGAAAGAACACACATGCAATGACCACTGGTGGATCCATGTGTGGTTTGTGGAAAAGAACACACATGCAATGACTCTAGTACTGGTTTGTGGTTTTAGTATAAGAACACACATGCAATGACTCTAGTGGTTGATCCATTTGTGGTTTGTGGAAAGAACACACATGCAATGACCACTAGTGGATCCATGTGTGGTTTGTGGAAAAGAACACACATGCAATGACTCTAGTGGTTGATCCATTTTTTTGTGTGGAAATAACACACATGCAATGACTCTAGTGGTTGATCCATGTGTGGTTTGTGAAAAGAACACACCTGCAATGACTCTAGTGTTGGTTTTAGTATAAGAACACACATGCAATGACTCTAGTGGTTGATCCATGTGTGGTTTGTGGAAATAACACATACGCAATGACTCTAGTGGTTGATCCACGTGTGGTTTTTGGAAATAACACACATGCAATGACTGTAATGGGTCCACATGTGGTTTGTGGAAAGAACGCACATGCAATGACCACTGGTCGATCCATAAGTTGTTTGTGGAAAAGAACACACATGCAATGAGTCTAGTGGATCCATGTGTGGTTTGTGGAAAATAACAAACATGCAATGACTCTAGTGGTTGATCCATGTGTGGTTTGTGGAAAGAACACACATGCACTGACTCTGGTTGATCCATGTGTGGTTTGTGGAAAGAACACACATGCAATGACCACTGGTGGATCCATGTGTGGTTTGTAGAAAGAACACACATGCAATGACTCTAGTGGTTGATCCATGTGTGGTTTGTGGAAAGAACACACATGCAATGACCACTGGTGGATCCATGTGTGGTTTGTGGAAAAGAACACACATGCAATGACTCTAGTGGTTGATCCATGTTTGTTTGTGGAAATAACACACATGCAATGACTCTAGTGGTTGATCCATTGTGGTTTGTGAAAAGAACACACATGCAATGACTCTAGTGTTGGTTTTAGTATAAGAACACACATGCAATGACTCTAGTGGTTGATCCATGTGTGGTTTGTGGAAATAACACACATGCAATGGCTAGTGGTTTATCCATATGTGGTTTGTGGAAAGAACACACATACAATGACCACTGGTGGATCCATATGTGGTTTGTGGAAAAGAACACACATGCAATGACTCTAGTGCTGGTTTGTGGTTTTAGTATAAGAACAAACATGCAATGACTCTAGTGGTTGATCCATGTGTGGTTTGTGGAAAGAACACACATGCAATGACTCTGGTTGATCCATGTGTGGTTTGTGGAAAGAACACACATGCAATGACCACTGGTGGATCCATGTGTGGTTTGTGGAAAAGAACACACATGCAATGACTCTAGTACTGGTTTGTGGTTTTAGTATAACAACACACATGCAATGACTCTAGTGGTTGATCCATTTGTGGTTTGTGGAAATAACACACATGCAATGACTCTAGTGGTTGATCCATGTGTGGTTTTTGGAAATAACACACATGCAATGACTCTAGTGGTTGATCCATGTGTGGTTTGTGGAAAGAACACACATGCAATGACCACTGGTGGATCCATGTGTGGTTTGTGGAAAAGAACACACATGCAATGACTCTAGTGGTTGATCCATGTTTGTTTGTGGAAACAACACACATGCAATGACTCTAGTGGTTGATCCATGTGTGGTTTGTGAAAAGAACACACCTGCAATGACTCTAGTGTTGGTTTTAGTATAAGAACACACATGCAATGACTCTAGTGGTTGATCCATGTGTGGATTGTGGAAAAGAACACACATGCAATGACTCTAGTGCTGGTTTCTGGTTTTAGTATAAGAACAAACATGCAATGACTCTAGTGGTTGATCCATGTGTGGTTTGTGGAATGAACACACATGCAATGACTCTGGTTGATCCATGTGTGGTTTGTGGAAAGAATACACATTCAATGACCACTGGTGGATCCATGTGTGGTTTGTGGAAAAGAACACACATGCAATGACTCTAGTACTGGTTTGTGGTTTTAGTACAAGAACACACATGCAATGACTCTAGTGGTTGATCCATGTGTGGTTTGTGGAAAGAACACACATGCAATGACCACTGGTGTATCCATGTGTGGTTTGTGGAAAAGAACACACATGCAATGACTCTAGTGGTTGATCCATGTTTGTTTGTGGAAATAACACACATGTAATGACTCTAGTGGTTGATCCATGTGTGGTTTGTGAAAAGAACACACCTTCAATGACTCTAGTGTTGGTTTTAGTATAAGAACGCACATGCAATGACTCTAGTGGTGGATCCATGTGTGGTTTGTGGAAATAACACATATGCAATGACTCTAGTGGTTGATCCATGTGTGGTATGTAGAAATAACACACAGGCAATGACTCTAGTGGTTGATCCACGTGTGGTTTGTGAAAAGAACACACATGCAATGACTCTAGTGTTGGTTTTAGTATAAGAACACACATGCAATGACTCTTGTGTTGATCCATGTGTGGTTTGTGGAAATAACACACATGCAATGACTAGTGGTTGATCCATGTGTGGTTTGTAGAAATAACACACATGCAATGACTCTAGTGGTTGATCCACGTGTGTTTTGTGGAAAGAACACACATGCAATGACTCTAGTGCTGGTTTGTGGTTTTAGTATAAGAACAAACATGCAATGACTCTAGTGGTTGATCCATGTGTGGTTTGTGGAAAGAACACACATGCAATGACTCTGGTTGATTCATGTGTGGTTTGTGGAAAGAACACACATGCAATGACCACTGGTGGATCCATGTGTGGTTTGTGGAAAAGAACACACATGCAATGACTCTAGTACTGGTTTGTGGTTTTAGTATAAGAACACACATCCAATGACTCCAGTGGTTGATCCATGTGTGGTTTGTGGAAATAACACACATGCAATGACTCTAGTGGTTGATCCATGTGTGGTTTGTGGAAAGAACACACATGCAATGACCACTGGTGGATCCATGTGTGGTTTGTGGAAAAGAACACACATGCAATGACTCTAGTGGTTGATCCATTTTTTTGTGTGGAAATAACACACATGCAATGACTCTAGTGGTTGATCCATGTGTGGTTTGTGAAAAGAACACACCTGCAATGACTCTAGTGTTGGTTTTAGTATAAGAACACACATGCAATGACTCTAGTGGTTGATCCATGTGTGGTTTGTGGAAATAACACATACGCAATGACTCTAGTGGTTGATCCACGTGTGGTTTTTGGAAATAACACACATGCAATGACTGTAATGGGTCCACATGTGGTTTGTGGAAAGAACACACATGCAATGACCACTGGTCGATCCATAAGTTGTTTGTGGAAAAGAACACACATGCAATGAGTCTAGTGGATCCATGTGTGGTTTGTGGAAAATAACAAACATGCAATGACTCTAGTGGATGATCCATGTGTGGTTTGTCGAAAGAACACACATGCAATGACTCTGGTTGATCCATGTGTGGTTTGTGGAAAGAACACACATGCAATGACCACTGGTGGATCCATGTGTGGTTTGTAGAAAGAACACACATGCAATGACTCTAGTGGTTGATCCATGTCTGGTTTGTGGAAAGAACACACATGCAATGACCACTGGTGGATCCATGTGTGGTTTGTGGAAAAGAACACACATGCAATGACTCTAGTGGTTGATCCAGGTTTGTTTGTGGTAATAACACACATGCAATGACTCTAGTGGTTGATCCATTGTGGTTTGTGAAAAGAACACACATGCAATGACTCTAGTGTTGGTTTTAGTATAAGAACACACATGCAATGACTCTAGTGGTTGATCCATGTGTGGTTTGTGGAAATAACACACATGCAATGGCTAGTGGTTTATCCATATGTGGTTTGTGGAAAGAACACACATACAATGACCACTGGTGGATCCATATGTGGTTTATGGAAAAGAACACACATGCAATGACTCTAGTGCTGGTTTGTGGTTTTAGTATAAGAACAAACATGCAATGACTCTAGTGGTTGATCCATGTGTGGTTTGTGGAAAGAACACACATGCAATGACTCTGGTTGATCCATGTGTGGTTTGTGGAAAGAACACACATGCAATGATCACTGGTGGATCCATGTGTGGTTTGTGGAAAAGAACACACATGCAATGACTCTAGTACTGGTTTGTGGTTTTAGTATAAGAACACACATGCAATGACTCTAGTGGTTGATCCATGTGTGGTTTGTGGAAATAACACACATGCAATGACTCTAGTGGTTGATCCATGTGTGGTTTTTGGAAATAACACACATGCAATGACTCTAGTGGTTGATCCATGTGTGGTTTGTGGAAAGAACACACATGCAATGACCACTGGTGGATCCATGTGTGGTTTGTGGAAAAGAACACACATGCAATGACTCTAGTGGTTGATCCATGTTTGTTTGTGGAAACAACACACATGCAATGACTCTAGTGGTTGATCCATGTGTGGTTTGTGAAAAGAACACAGCTGCAATGACTCTAGTGTTGGTTTTAGTATAAGAACACACATGCAATGACTCTAGTGGTTGATCCATGTGTGGTTTGTGGAAAAGAACACACATGCAATGACTCTAGTGCTGGTTTGTGGTTTTAGTATAAGAACAAACATGCAATGACTCTAGTGGTTGATCCGTGTGTGGTTTGTGGAATGAACACACATGCAATGACTCTGGTTGATCCATGTGTGGTTTGTGGAAAGAATACACATGCAATGACCACTGGTGGATCCATGTGTGGTTTCTGGAAAAGAACACACATGCAATGACTAGTACTGGTTTGTGGTTTTAGTACAAGAACACACATGCAATGACTCTAGTGGTTGATCCATGTGTGGTTTGTGGAAAGAACACACATGCAATGACCACTGGTGTATCCCTGTGTGGTTTGTGGAAAAGAACACACATGCAATGACTCTAGTGGTTGATCCATGTTTGTTTGTGGAAATAACACACATGTAATGACTCTAGTGCTGGTTTGTGGTTTTAGTATAAGAACAAACATGCAATGACTCTAGTGGTTGATCCATGTGTGGTCTGTGGAATGAACACACATGCAATGACTCTGGTTGATCCATGTGTTGTTTGTGGAAAGAATACACATGCAATGACCACTGGTGGATCCATGTGTGGTTTGTGGAAAAGAACACACATGCAATGACTCTAGTACTGGTTTGTGGTTTTAGTACAAGAACACACATGCAATGACTCTAGTGGTTGATCCATGTGTGGTTTGTGTAAAGAACACACATGCAATGACCACTGGTGTATCCATGTGTGGTTTGTCGAAGAGAACACACATGCAATGACTCTAGTGGTTGATCCATGTTTGTTTGTGGAAATAACACACATGCAATGACTCTAGTGGTTGATCCATGTGTGGTTTGTGAAAAGAACACACCTTCAATGACTCTAGTGTTGGTTTTAGTATAAGAACGCACATGCAATAACTCTAGTGGTGGATCCATGTGTGGTTTGTGGAAATAACACATATGCAATGACTCTAGTGGTTGATCCATGTGTGGTATGTAGAAATAACACACAGGCAATGACTCTAGTGGTTGATCCACGTGTGGTTTGTGAAAAGAACACACATGCAATGACTCTAGTGTTGGTTTTAGTATAAGAACACACATGCAATGACTCTAGTGGTTGATCCATGTGTGGTTTGTGGAAATAACACACATGCAATGACTAGTGGTTGATCCATGTGTGGTTTGTAGAAATAACACACATGCAATGACTCTAGTGGTTGATCCACGTGTGGTTTGTGGAAAGAACACACATGCAATGACTCTAGTGCTGGTTTGTGGTTTTAGTATAAGAACAAACATGCAATGACTCTAGTGGTTGATCCATGTGTGGTTTTTGGAAAGAACACACATGCAATGACTCTGGTTGATTCATGTCTGGTTTGTGGAAAGAACACACATGCAATGACCACTGGTGGATCCATGTGTGGTTTGTGGAAAAGAACACACATGCAATGACTCTAGTACTGGTTTGTTGTTTTCGTATAAGAACACATATGCAATGACTCTAGTGGTTGATCCATGTGTGGTTTGTGGAAATAACACACATGCAATGACTCTAGTGGTTGATCCATGTGTGGTTTTTTGAAATAACACACATGCAATGATTCTAGTGGTTGATCCATGTGTGGTTTGTGGAAAGAACACACATGCAATGACTCTAGTGGTTGATCCATGTTTTTTTGTGGAAATAACACACATGCAATGACTCTAGTGGTTGATCCATGTGTGGTTTGTGAAAAGAACACACCTGCAATGACTCTAGTGTTGGTTTTAGTATAAGAACACACATGCAATGACTCTAGTGGTTGATCCATGTGTGGTTTGTGGAAATAACACATACGCAATGACTCTAGTGGTTGATCCACGTGTGGTTTTTGGAAATAACACACATGCAATGACTGTAATGGGTCCACATGTGGTTTGCGAAAGAACACACATGCAATGACCACTGGTCGATCCATAAGTTGTTTGTGGAAAAGACCACACATGCAATGAGTCTAGTGGATCCATGTGTGGTTTGTGGAAAATAACAAACATGCAATGACTCTAGTGGTTGATCCATGTGTGGTTTGTGGAAAGAACACACATGCAATGACTCTGGTTGATCCATGTGTGGTTTGAGGAAAGAACACACATGCAATGACCACTGGTGGATCCATGTGTGGTTTGTGGAAAGAACACACATGCAATGACTCTAGTGGTTGATCCATGTGTGGTTTGTGGAAAGAACACACATGCAATGACCACTGGTGGATCCATGTGTGGTTTGTGGAAAAGAACACACATGCAATGACTCTAGTAGTTGATCCATGTTTGTTTGTGGAAATAACACACATGCAATGACTCTAGTGGTTGATCCATGTGTGGTTTGTGAAAAGAACACACATGCAATGACTCTAGTGTTGGTTTTAGTATAAGAACACACATGCAATGACTCTAGTGGTTGATCCATGTGTGGTTTGTGGAAAGAACACACATGCAATGACCACTGGTCGATCCATGTGTGGTTTGTGGAAAAGAACACACATGCAATGACTCTAGTGGTTGATCCATGTGTGGTTTGTGAAAAGAACACACCTGCAATGACTCTAAAGTTGGTTTTAGTATAAGAACACACATGCAATGACTCTAGTGGTTGATCCACGTGTGGTTTGTGGAAATAATACACATGCAATGACTATAATGGGTCCACATGTGGTTTGTGGAAAGAACACACATGCAATGACCACTGGTTGATCCATAAGTTGTTTGTGGAAAGGAACACACATGCAATGAGTCTAGTGGATCCATGTGTGGTTTGTGGAAAATAACAAACATGCAATGACTCTAGTGGTTGATCCATGTGTGGTTTGTTGAAAGAACACATATGCAATGACTCTGGTTGATCCATGTGTGGTTTGTGGAAAGAACACACATGCATTGACCACTGGTGGATCCATGTGTGGTTTGTGGAAAGAACACACATGCAATGACTCTAGTGGTTGATCCATGTGTGGTTTGTGGAAAAACACACATGCAATGACCACTGGTGGATCCATGTGTGGTTTGTGGAAAGAACACACATGCAATGACTCTATTGTTGGTTTTAGTATAAGAACGCACATGCAATGACTCTAGTGGTTGATCCATGTGTGGTTTGTGGAAATAACACATATGCAATGACTCTAGTGGTTGATCCATGTGTGGTTTGTAGAAATAACACACATGCAATGACTCTAGTGGTTGATCCACGTGTGGTTTGTGAAAAGAACACACATGCAATGACTCTAGTGTTGGTTTTAGTATAAGAACACACATGCAATGACTCTAGTGGTTGTTCCATGTGTGGTTTGTGGAAATAATACACATGCAATGACTAGTGGTTGATCCATGTGTGGTTTGTAGAAATAACACACATGCAATGACTCTAGTGGTTGATCCACGTGTGGTTTGTGGAAAGAACACACATGCAATGACTCTAGTGCTGGTTTGTGGTTTTAGTATAAGAACAAACATGCAATGACTCTAGTGGTTGATCCATGTGTGGTTTGTGGAAAGAACACACATGCAATGACTCTGGTTGATTCATGTGTGGTTTGTGGAAAGAACAAACATGCAATGACCACTGGTGGATCCATGTGTGGTTTGTGGAAAAGAACACACATGCAATGACTCTAGTACTGGTTTGTGGTTTTAGTATAAGAACACACATCCAATGACTCTAGTGGTTGATCCATGTGTGGTTTGTGGAAATAACACACATGCAATGACTCTAGTGGTTGATCCATGTGTGGTTTGTGGAAAGAACACACATGCAATGACCACTGGTGGATCCATGTGTGGTTTGTGGAAAAGAACACACATGCAATGACTCTAGTAGTTGATCCATGTTTTTTGTCGAAATAACACACATGAAATGACTCTAGTGGCTGATCCATGTGTGGTTTGTAAAAAGAACACACCTACAATGACTCTAGTGTTGGTTTTAGTATAAGAACACACATGCAATGACTCTAGTGGTTGATCCATGTGTGGTTTGTGGAAATAACACATACACAATGACTCTAGTGGTTGATCCACGTGTGGTTTTTGGAAATAACACACATGCAATGACTGTAATGGGTCCACATGTTGTTTGTGGAAAGAACACAAATGCAATGACCACTGGTGGATCCATGTGTGGTTTGTGGAAAAGAACACACATGCAATGACTCTAGTGGTTGATCCATGTTTTTTGTGGAAATAACACACATGCAATGACTCTAGTGGTAGATCCATGTGTGGTTTGTGAAAAGAACACACCTGCAATGACTCTAGTGTTGGTTTTAGTATAAGAACACACATGCAATGACTCTAGTGGTTGATCCATGTGTGGTTTGTGGAAATAACACATACGCAATGACTCTAGTGGTTGATCCACGTGTGGTTTTTGGAAATAACACACATGCAATGACTGTAATGGGTCCACATGTGGTTTGTGGAAAGAACACACATGCAATGACCACTGGTCGATCCATAAGTTGTTTGTGGAAAAGACCACACATGCAATGAGTCTAGTGGATCCAAGTGTGGTTTGTGGAAAATAACAAACATGCAATGACTCTAGTGGTTGATACATGTGTGGTTTGTGGAAAGAACACACATGCAATGACTCTGGTTGATCCATGTGTGGTTTGAGGAAAGAACACACATGCAATGACCACTGGTGGATCCATGTGTGGTTTGTGGAAAGAACACACATGCAATGACTCTAGTGGTTGATCCATGTGTGGTTTGTGGAAAGAACACACATGCAATGACCACTGGTGGATCCATGTGTGGTTTGTGGAAAAGAACACACATGCAATGACTCTAGTAGTTGATCCATGTTTGTTTGTGGAAATAACACACATGCAATGACTCTAGTGGTTGATCCATGTGTGGTTTGTGAAAAGAACACACATGCAATGACTCTAGTGTTGGTTTTAGTATAAGAACACACATGCAATGACTCTAGTGGTTGATCCATGTGTGGTTTGTGGAAAGAACACACATGCAATGACCACTGGTCGATCCATGTGTGGTTTGTGGAAAAGAACACACATGCAATGACTCTAGTGGTTGATCCATGTGTGGTTTGTGAAAAGAACACACCTGCAATGACTCTAAAGTTGGTTTTAGTATAAGATCACACATGCAATGACTCTAGTGGTTGATCCATGTGTGCTTTGTGGAAATAACACAGATGCAATGACTCTAGTGGTTGATCCATGTGTGGTTTTTAGAAATAACACACATGCAATGAATCTAGTGGTTGATCCACGTGTGGTTTGTGGAAAGAACACACATGCAATGACTCTAGTGCTGGTTTGTGGTTTTAGTATAAGAACAAACATGCAATGACTCTAGTGGTTGATCCATGTGTGGTTTGTGGAAAGAACACACATGCAATGACAATGGTTGATTCATGTGTGGTTTGTGGAAAGAACACACATGCAATGACCACTGGTGGATCCATGTGTGGTTTGTGGAAAAGAACACACATGCAATGACTCTAGTACTGGTTTGTGGTTTTAGTATAAGAACACACATCCAATGACTCTAGTGGTTGATCCATGTGTGGTTTGTGGAAATAACACACATGCAATGACTCTAGTGGTTGATCCATGTGTGGTTTGTGGAAAGAACACACATGCAATGACCACTGGTGGATCCATGTGTGGTTTGTGGAAAAGAACACACATGCAATGACTCTAGTGGTTTATCCATGTTTTTTGTGGAAATAACACACATGCAATGACTCTAGTGGCTGATCCATGTGTGGTTTGTGAAAAGAACACACCTGCAATGACTCTAGTGTTGGTTTTAGTATAAGAACACACATGCAATGACTCTAGTGGTTGATCCATGTGTGGTTTGTGGAAATAACACATACACAATGACTCTAGTGGTTGATCCACGTGTGGTTTTTGGAAATAACACACATGCAATGACTGTAATGGGTCCACATGTGGTTTGTGGAAAGAACACAAATGCAATGACCACTGGTGGATCCATGTGTGGTTTGTGGAAAAGAACACACATGCAATGACTCTAGTGGTTGATCCATGTTTTTTCTGGAAATAACACACATGCAATGACTCTAGTGGTTGATCCATGTGTGGTTTGTGAAAAGAACACACCTGCAATGACTCTAGTGTTGGTTTTAGTATAAGAACACACATGCAATGACTCTAGTGGTTGATCCATGTGTGGTTTGTGGAAATAACACATACGCAATGACTCTAGTGGTTGATCCACGTGTAGTTTGTGGAAATAACACACGTGCAATGACTATAATGGGTCCACATGTGGTTTGTGGAAAGAACACACATGCAATGATCAGTGGTTGACCTATAAGTTGTTTGTGGAAAAGAACACACATGCAATGAGTCTAGTGGATCCATGTGTGGTTTGTGGAAAATAACAAACATGCAATGACTCTAGTGGTTGATCCATGTGTGGTTTGTGGAAAGAACACACATGCAATGACTCTGGTTGATCCATGTGTGGTTTGTGGAAAGAACACACATGCATTGACCACTGGTGGATCCATGTGTGGTTTGTGGAAAGAACACACATGCAATGACTCTAGTGGTTGATCCATGTGTGGTTTGTGGAAAAACACACATGCAATGACCACTGGTGGATCCATGTGTGGTTTGTGGAAAGAACACACATGCAATGACTCTAGTGTTGGTTTTAGTATAAGAACGCACATGCAATGACTCTAGTGGTTGATCCATGTGTGGTTTGTGGAAATAACACATATGCAATGACTCTAGTGGTTGATCCATGTGTGGTTTGTAGAAATAACACACATGCAATGACTCTAGTGGTTGATCCACGTGTGGTTTGTGAAAAGAACACACATGCAATGACTCTAGTGTTGGTTTTAGTATAAGAACACACATGCAATGACTCTAGTGGTTGATCCATGTGTGGTTTGTGGAAATAACACACATGCAATGACTAGTGGTTGATCCATGTGTGGTTTGTAGAAATAACACACATGCAATGACTCTAGTGGTTGATCCACGTGTGGTTTGTGGAAAGAACACACATGCAATGACTCTAGTGCTGGTTTGTGGTTTTAGTATAAGAACAAACATGCAATGACTCTAGTGGTTGATCCATGTGTGGTTTGTGGAAAGAACACACATGCAATGACTCTGGTTGATTCATGTGTGGTTTGTGGAAAGAACACACATGCAATGACCACTGGTGGATCCATGTGTGGTTTGTGGAAAAGAACACACATGCAATGACTCTAGTACTGGTTTGTGGTTTTAGTATAAGAACACACATCCAATGACTCTAGTGGTTGATCCATGTGTGGTTTGTGGAAATAACACACATGCAATGACTCTAGTGGTTGATCCATGTGTGGTTTGTGGAAAGAACACACATGCAATGACCACAGGTGGATCCATGTGTGGTTTGTGGAAAAGAACACACATGCAATGACTCTAGTGGTTGATCCATGTTTTTTGTGGAAATAACACACATGCAATGACTCTAGTGGATGATCCATGTGTGGTTTGTGAAAAGAACACACCTGCAATGACTCTAGTGTTGGTTTTAGTATAAGAACACACATGCAATGACTCTAGTGGTTGATCCATGTGTGGTTTGTGGAAATAACACATACACAATGACTCTAGTGGTTGATCCACGTGTGGTTTTTGGAAATAACTCACATGCAATGACTGTAATGGGTCCACATGTGGTTTGTGGAAAGAACACACATGCAATGACCACTGGTTGATCCATAAGTTGTTTGTGGAAAAGAACACACATGCAATGAGTCTAGTGGATCCATGTGTGGTTTGTGGAAAATAACAAACATGCAATGACTCTAGTGGTTGATCCATGTGTGGTTTGTGGAAAGAACACACATGCAATGACTCTGGTTGATCCATGTGTGGTTTGTGGAAAGAACACACATGCAATGACCACTGGTGGATTCATGTGTGGTTTGTGGAAAGAACACACATGCAATGACTCTAGTGGTTGATCCATGTGTGGTTTGTGGAAAGAACACACATGCAATGACCACTGGTGGATCCATGTGTGGTTTGTGGAAAAGAACACACATGCAATGACTCTAGTGGTTGATCCATGTTTGTTTGTGGAAATAACACACATGCAATGACTCTAGTGGTTGATCCATATGTGGTTTGTGAAAAACACACACATGCAATGACTCTAGTGTTGGTTTTAGTATAAGAACACACATGCAATGACTCTAGTGGTTGATCCATGTGTGGTTTGTGGAAATAACACACATGCAATGACTAGTGGTTTATCCATATGTGGTTTGTGGAAAGAACGCACATACAATGACCACTGGTGGATCCATATGTGGTTTGTGGAAAAGAACACACATGCAATGACTCTAGTGCTGGTTTGTGGTTTTAGTATAAGAACAAACATGCAATGACTCTAGTGGTTGATCCATGTGTGGTTTGTGGAAAGAACACACATGCAATGACTCTGGTTGATCCATGTGTGGTTTGTGGAAAGAACACACATGCAATGACCACTGGTGGATCCATGTGTGGTTTGTGGAAAAGAACACACATGCAATGACTCTAGTACTGGTTTGTGGTTTTAGTATAAGAACACACATGCAATGACTCTAGTGGTTGATCCATGTGTGGTTTGTGGAAATAACACACATGCAATGACTCTAGTGGTTGATCCATGTGTGGTTTTTGGAAATAACACACATGCAATGACTCTAGTGGTTGATCCATGTGTGGTTTGTGGAAAGAACACACATGCAATGACCACTGGTGGATCCATGTGTGGTTTGTGGAAAGGAACACACATGCAATGACTCTAGTGGTTGATCCATGTTTGTTTGTTGAAACAACACACATGCAATGACTCTAGTGGTTGATCCATGTGTGGTTTGTGAAAAGAACACACCTGCAATGACTCTAGTGTTGGTTTTAGTGTAAGAACACACATGCAATGACTCTAGTGGTTGATCCATGTGTGGTTTGTGGAAAAGAACACACATGCAATGACTCTAGTGCTGGTTTGTGGTTTTAGTATAAGAACAAACATGCAATGACTCTAGTGGTTGATCCATGTGTGGTTTGTGGAATGAACACACATGCAATGACTCTGGTTGATCCATGTGTGGTTTGTGGAAAGAATACACATGCAATGACCACTGGTGGATCCATGTGTGGTTTGTGGAAAAGAACACACATGCAATGACTCTAGTACTGGTTTGTGGTTTTAGTATAAGAACACACATGCAATGACTCTAGTGGTTGATCCATGTATGGTTTGTGGAAAGAACACACATGCAATGACCACTGGTGGATCCATGTGTGGTTTTTGGAAAAGAACACACATGCAATGAATCTAGTGGTTGATCCATGTTTGTTTGTGGAAATAACACACATGCAATGACTCTAGTGGTTGATCCATGTGTGGTTTGTGAAAAGAACACACCTTCAATGACTCTAGTGTTGGTTTTAGTATAAGAACGCACATGCAATGACTCCAGTGGTGGATCCATGTGTGGTTTGTGGAAATAACACATATGCAATGACTCTAGTGGTTGATCCATGTGTGGTTTGTAGAAATAACACACAGGCAATGACTCTAGTGGTTGATCCACGTGTGGTTTGTGGAAACAACACACATGCAATGACCACTGGTGGATCCATGTGTGGTTTGTGGAAAAGAACACACATGCAATGACTCTAGTGGTTGATCCATGTTTGTTTGTGGAAATAACACACATGCAATGACTCTAGTGGTTGATCCATGTGTGGTTTGTGAAAAAGAACACACATGCAATGACTCTAGTGTTGGTTTTAGTATAAGAACACACATTCAATGACTCTAGTAGTTGATCCATGTGTGGTTTGTGGAAATAACATACATGCAATGACTAGTGGTTGATCCATATGTGGTTTGTGGAAAGGACGCACATGCAATGACCACTGGTGGATCCATGTGTGGTTTGTGGAAAAGAACACACATGCAATGACTCTAGTGCTGGTTTGTGGTTTTAGTATAAGAACAAACATGCAATGACTAGTGGTTGATCCATGTGTGGTTTGTGGAAATAACACACATGCAATGACTCTGGTTGATCCATGTGTGGTTTGTGGAAAGAACACACATGCAATGACCACTGGTGGATCCATGTGTGGTTTGTGGAAAAGAACACACATGCAATGACTCTTGTACTGGTTTGTGGTTTTAGTATAAGAACACACATGCAATGACTCTAGTGGTCGATCCATGTGTAGTTTGTGCAAATAACACACACGCAATGACTCTAGTGGTTGATCCATGTGTGGTTTGTGGAAAGAACACACATGCAATGACCATTGGTGGATCCATGTGTTGTTTGTGGAAAAGAACACACATGCAATGACTCTAGTGGTTGATCCATGTGTGGTTTGTGAAAAGAACACACCTGAAATGACTCTAGTGTTGGTTTTAGTATAGGAACACACATGCAATGACTCTAGTGGTTGATCCATGTGTGGTTTGTGGAAATAACACATACGCAATGACTCTAGTGGTTGATCCATGTGTGGTTTGTGGAAATAACACAGATGCAATGACTGTAATGGGTGCACATGTGGTTTTTGGAAAGAACACACATGCAATGACCACTGGTTGATCCATAAGTTATTTGTGGAAAAGAACACACATGCAATGAGTCTAGTGGATCCATGTGTGGTTTGTGGAAAAGAACAAACAGGCAATGACTCTAGTGGTTGATCCATGTGTGGTTTGTGGAAATAACACACATGCAATGACTCTGGTTGATCCATGTGTGGTTTGTGGAAAGAACACACATGCAATGACCACTGGTGGATCCATGTGTGGTTTGTGGAAAAGAACACACATGCAATGACTCTAGTACTAGATTGTGGTTTTAGTATAAGAACACACATGGAGTTACTCTAGTGGTTGATCCATGTGTGGTTTGTGGAAAGAACACACATACAATGACTCTAGTGGTCGATCCATGTGTGGTTTGTGGAAAGAACACAGATGCAATGACCACTGGTGGATCCATGTGTGGTTTGTGGAAAGAACACACATGCAATGACCACTGGTGGATCCATGTGTGGTTTGTGGAAAAGAACACACATGCAATGACTCTAGTACTGGTTTGTGGTTTTAGTATAAGAACACACATGCAGTTACTCTAGTGGTTGATCCATGTGTGGTTTGTGGAAATAACACACATACAATGACTCTAGTGGTCGATCCATGTGTGGTTAGTGGAAAGAACACAGATGCAATGACCACTGGTGGATCCATGTGTGGTTTGTGGAAAGAACACACATGCAATGACTCTAGTGGTTGATCCATGTGTGGTTTGTGCAAGGAACACACATGCAATGACCACTGATGGATCCATGTGTGGTTCGTGGAAAAGAACACACATGCAATGACTCTAGTGGTTGATCCATGTTTGTTTGTGGAAATAACACACATGCAATGATTCTAGTGGTTGATCCATGTGTGGTTTGTGAAAAGAACACACATGCAATGACTCTGGTTGATCCATGTGTGGTTTGTAGAAATAACACACATGTAATGATTCTAGTGGTTGATCCATGTGTGGTTTGCGGAAAGAACACACATGCAATGACCACTGGTGGATCCATGTGTGGTTTGTGGAAAAGAACACACATGCAATGACTCTAGTGGTTGATCCATGTTTGTTTTTGGAAATAACACACGTGCAATGACTCTAGTGGTTGATCCATGTGTGGTTTGTGGAAATAACACACATACAATGACTCTAGTGGTCGATCCATGTGTGGTTTGTGGAAAGAACACACATGCAATGACCACTGGTGGATCCATGCGTGGTTTGTGGAAATAACACACATGCAATGACTTGTGGTTGATCCATATGTGCTTTGTGGAAAGAACACACATGCAATGACCACTAGTGGATCCATATGTGGTTTGTGGAAAAGAACACACATGCAATGACTCTAGTGCTGGTTTGTGGTTTTAGTATAAGAACAAACATGCAATGACTCCAGTGGTTGATCCATGTGTGGTTTGTGGAAAGAACACACATGCAATGACTCTGGTTGATCAATGTGTGGTTTGTTGAAAGAACACACATGCAATGACCACTGGTGGATCCATGTGTGGTTTGTGGAAAAGCACACACATGCAATGACTCTAGTACTGGTTTGTGGTTTTAGTATAAGAGCACACATGCAATGACTCTAGTGGTTGATCCATGTGTGGTTTGTGGAAATAACACACATGCAATGACTCTAGTGGTTGATCCATGTGTGGTTTGTGGAAAGAACACACATGCAATGACCACTGGTGGATCCATGTGTGGTTTGTGGAAAAGAACACACATGCAATGACTCTAGTGGTTGATCCATGTTTGTTTGTGCAAATAACACACGTGCAATGAATCTAGTGGTTGATCCATGTGTGGTTTGTAAAAAGAACACACCTGCAATGACTCTAGTGTTGGTTTTAGTATAAGAACACACATGCAATGACTCTAGTGGTTGATCCATGTGTGGTTTGTGGAAATAACACAGATGCAATGACTCTAGTGGTTGATCCATGTGTGGTTTTTAGAAATAACACACATGCAATGAATCTAGTGGTTGATCCACGTGTGGTTTGTGGAAAGAACACACATGCAATGACCACTGGTGGATCCATGTGTGGTTTGTGGAAAAGAACACACATGCAATGACTCTAGTGGTTGATCCATGTTTGTTTGTGCAAATAACACACGTGCAATGAATCTAGTGGTTGATCCATGTGTGGTTTGTAAAAAGAACACACCTGCAATGACTCTAGTGTTGGTTTTAGTATAAGAACACACATGCAATGACTCTAGTGGTTGATCCATGTGTGGTTTGTGGAAATAACACAGATGCAATGACTCTAGTGGTTGATCCATGTGTGGTTTTTAGAAATAACACACATGCAATGAATCTAGTGGTTGATCCACGTGTGGTTTGTGGAAAGAACACACATGCAATGACCACTGGTGGATCCATGTGTGGTTTGTGGAAAAGAACACACATGCAATCACTCTAGTGGTTGATCCATGTTTGTTTGTGCAAATAACACACATGCAATGACTCTAGTGGTTGATCCATGTGTGGTTTGTGGAAATAACACACATACAATGACTCTAGTGGTTGATCCATGTGTGGTTTGTGGAAAGAACACACACTAGTGGAAACGAGGCCTTTGGTTGAGCCTGGAAATGGGCTTTAACACCGGTTATTCTACGAACCGGTGTTAAAGGGGGGGCCTGTACCTGCGTGGCCCATGCAGCAAAAAGGAGCCCCCCTTTAACACCGGTTCGTGGCACGGACCGGTGTTAAAGGCCCCTGCACCAGTGGCCCGTGCCCCCCCTTTAACACCAGTTCGTGGCTTGAACCGGTGTTAAAGGGGGGGGGGGCTATATAAGACACCGCAGCCCACACCCCACTCTTCCATTTTTTCACTATCTCATTTTGGAGCCTAGCAAGAGGGTGTAAAGTGTGCTAGTTTATGTTTTTTTCGTATGCACAAGAGGTGTTCGGTGAAATGCCCGAGAGCTCAAAATAAGTTTTCTCATTGCTCTTTCCTTCTCGGTCGAGGTCGGTAACTATCCTTTCATGTGTCATTGATGTACTATATATATAAATGGTCATCTCCCTATTATTTTTTGATATATACTATATATTAATGCAGATGCACCGGCAATGGATGTACGGTGACCGCCGCACTTCCGAGTACATTACGGGCCTCCAAAATTTCATCGTTGAGGCTAATGCAAACCATGGTCACAATGGTTTTATGTGCTGTCCGTGTGTTCACTGTCAGAACAAGAAAGACTACTCAAATACCAGAACCATTCACGCCCACCTGCTTCGATCCGGTTTCATGCCCAGCTATAATTGTTGGACCAAGCACGGAGAAAAAGGGGTTGTGATGGAAGACAACGAAGAAGTTGAGGATGATGACAACTATCATAATATGTATCTTGAATATGATGATACTGCAACGGGGGTAGATAATGAAGATCAAGAGGCAGCAGATGGGCCCGCTGATGACGATCTTGGTCGGGCCATTACTGGTGCAAAGGAAGAATGTGAAACTGAAAAGGAGAAGGAGAAGCTGGAGAAGATGTTAAAGGATCAAAAAACATTGTTGTACCCAACTTGCGAAGATGGCCACAAAAAGCTAGGTACCACACTGGATTTGCTGCAATGGAAGGCAGAGAACGGTGTGACTGACAGCGCATTTTCAAAGTTGTTGGTAAAAATGAAGAATCTTCTTCCAAGAAATAATGAGTTGCCCGACAGTACATACCAAGCAAAGAAGGTTGTCTGCCCTCTAGGATTAGACGTGCAGAAGATACATGCCTGCATTAATGACTGCATCCTCTACCGCGGTGAGAAGTACGAGAATTTGGATGCATGCCCGGTATGCACTACACTGCGGTATAAGATCAGACGAGACGATCCTGGCGATGTTGAGGGCGAGGCCCCTAGGAAGAAGGTTCCTGCCAAGGTTATGTGGTATGCTCCTATAGTACCACGGTTAAAACGTCTCTTCAGAAATAAAGAGCATGCCAAGTTGTTGCGATGGCACATGGAAGACCGTAAGAAAGACGCGATGTTGAGACACCCCGCTGATGGGTCACAGTGGAGAAAAGTCGAGCGAGAGTACCCGGACTTCGCACGTGACGCAAGGAACTTAAGGTTTGGTCTAAGTACAGATGGCATGAATCCTTTTGGTGAGCAGAGCTGCAGTCACAACACCTGGCCTGTGACTCTATGTATCTATAACCTTCCTCCTTGGTTGTGTATGAAGAGGAAGTTCATTATGATGCCAGTGCTCATCCAAGGCCCGAGGCAACCCGGCAACGACATTGATGTGTACCTAAGGTCATTAGTTGAAGAACTTTTACAGCTGTGGGCCAAACCAGGTGTACGTATGTGGGATGAGCACAAAGGGGAGCCATTTGACCTACGAGCATTGCTTTTCGTAACCATCAATGATTGGCCTGCTCTTAGTAACATTTCAGGGCAGGCAAACAAGGGATACAATGCATGCACACACTATTTAGATGAGACTGAAAGTGTATATTTGGATAAATGTAAGAAGGTTGTGTACCTAGGGTATTGTCGATTTCTTCCGAACCTGCATCCAGTAAGAAAGAAAGGCAAGCATTTCAAACGTCTGGCAGAACCCCGGAGGAAGCCTGTCCTCCGTACCGGTGAGGAGGTATTTGGTATGGTCAAGGACCTAAAAGTAATCTTTGGAAAAGGTCCTGGAAGTCTATCTGTTCCGAATGACGATGCCGGACACGCGCCCATGTGGAAGAAGCAATCTATATTTTGGGACCTACCCTATTGGAAAGTCTTAGAGGTCTGCTCTTCAATCGACGTGATGCACGTGACGAAGAATGTTTGCGTGAACCTGCTAGGCTTCCTAGGAGTGTATGGGAAGACAAAATATACACCGGAAGCACGGCAGGACCAGCAACGTCTGGAAGACCCTGAAGAGCCTATGCATCCTGAGAACGAGAAGGGTAAACGATGCCACTTAACTCCTGCCAGCTACGCTCTTACTAAAGCAGAGAAGGAAATCTTTTTTGAATGCCTGAGCAGTATCAAGGTCCCGTCTGGCTTCTCGTCGAATATAAAGGGAATAATAAATATGGCAGAGAAAAAATTCCAAAACCTGAAGTCTCATGACTGCCACGTGATTATGACACAATTGCTTCCGATTGCATTGAGGGGGCTTCTACCTGAAAATGTTCGAGTACCCATTGTGAAGCTATGTGCATTCCTCAATGCAATATCTCAGAAGGTAATCGATCCAGAAAGCCTACTAGGGTTACAGACAGATGTGGCCCAATGTCTTGTCAGCTTTGAGTTGGTGTTCCCACCATCCTTCTTCAATATTATGACACATCTCCTGGTTCACCTAGTAGAAGAGATTGCCATTCTCGGTCCTGTATTTCTACACAATATGTTCCCCTTTGAGAGGTACATGGGAGTCTTAAAGAAATATGTTCATAACCGTGCTAGGCCAGAAGGAAGCATCTCCAAGGGCTATGTAACAGAGGAGGTCATTGAGTTCTGTGTTGATTTTATTCCTGACCTTAAGGCGATTGGTGTTCCAGAATCACGACATGAGGGGAGACTGCGTGGAAAAGGCACCCTAGGATGTAAAGCAATGATATGTAGGGACGGGCATTCTCTCAATCAAGCACACTACACGGTTTTACAAAGATCTATCTTGGTTGCCCCGTATATCAATGAACACAAGAATTTAATACGCCTCAAACACCCGGGGCAGTCTGATGAATGGATTATAAGTGAACACATGGCGAGTTTTGGCGGCTGGCTGCAAAGACTTCTCACGAATAACACCACTGTTGGGGATCAGCTGTACTTGTTGGCGAGGACACCATCTTTGACTGTATGTACTTTCCAAGGGGACAAGATAAATGGGAACATTTTACACGATAGGCCAAGATAAAAAGAGCACCAACCAAAATAGTGGTGTCCGCTTCGATGCAGCAGAAGACAATGGGCAAAAGACCACGTATTATGGGTTCATAGAGGAGATATGGGAACTTGACTATGGACCTAATTTTAAGGTCCCCTTGTTTCGATGCAAATGGGTCAAGCTAACGGGAGGGGGGTTGAGGTAGACAAGAAGTACGGAATGACAACGGTGGATCTCAACAATCTTATGAAGGTAGACAAGAACTTAGACGAACCATTCGTCTTAGCCAATGATGTGGCTCAGGTTTTCTATGTGAAGGGCATGTCTACCAAACCGAAAAAAGAAAAAATAAGCAAATAGATACATCACACGATGAGCCAAAGCATCACATAGTTCTTTCAGGGAAAAGAAACATCGTGGGAGTGGAGGACAAGACAGACATGTCAGAAGATTATAATAAGTTTGATGAAATTCCGCCCTTCAGAGTGAAGACTGACCCAACCATCATATTAAACGGTGTTGATACTCCATGGTTACGGCCGACGCGATCATAAGATTGACTATATGTATTAATTGAGCCATTTTTGGCACACATATGTATCTCAACATGGAAATCAATGTCATATTTCTTCTGTTAACAAAAGGGGGGTGGCTAACCTTTAGTACCGGTTGGTGGGTGCAACCAGGACTAAAGGTGGTTTTTGTGTCATCTAACAAAACTGTCGGTGGGATAAGGACGCGTGGGTAACCTTTAGTACCGGGTGGGGGCTCAAACCAGGACTAAAGCTGTCGGTAGGATAAGGACGCGTGGGTGGAATAGACTGCTCGATGTAGCGCACGACGCCCTGTCGGAGGAAGAAGACAAAGTAGAAGCGGCACCGTGCCTATAAAAGGAGCATCGATACGACATGGCAAGCAACTCAACAAACCAACATGGATGGAGAGTTTCATCCCCATGGATGGAGGAAAGGGTTGGGAAATCTCCCATGGCGGAACTTCTCGAAGATGCCCTTGGTGCACACGCCCTATGGCATCTTCAGAAGTTCCGCCTCGGAAAATATTTTCCTGCTAGCCCGTGAAATACTAAATCTCCGCCTCCCTGGGGTTAGAGGTATGGTAGAAGCCATGGGATAGAGTGGAGAGAGGCAGCAGATATGAGTGTAGATGTGTTATGGCAATGACCAAGCCAACATGGATGGAGAGTTTCATCCCCATGGATGGAGGAAAGGGTTTGGAAATCTCCCGTGGCGGAATTTCTCGAAGATGCCCTTGGTGCACACGCCCTATGGCATCTTCGGAAGTTCCGCCTCGGAAAATATTTTCCTGCTAGCCCATGAAAGACTCCATCTCTGCCTCCTTGGGGTTAGAGGTATGGTGAAAGCCATGGGATAGAGTGGAGAGAGGCGGCAGATATAAGTCTTCTTCTGTTAACAGTATATGTATTAAATGAGCCATTTTTCTTCCTTCTATTTCTTCCCTCCATTTTTCTTCCCGCCATTTTTTCCCGCCATTTTTCTTCCCGCCAGTTCTTCCCTCCAGTTCTTCCCGCCAGTTCTTCACTATATATATATGTAGGGTTGGCCTCCATTGTCATTGTACATCTCTAGACTCATATCTGCAACCTCATCACTCTTTCCCATGGCTTCCACCGTAGCACTAACCCCAGGGAGGCGGAGGCGCTTTGCGCCTCGAACTACCCCTGCCCGCCGGGCTACTGTGTCCCCGTCGGCTAGATGCTGAGTGCCGGAGGCGTGCCGGTTCCTCCTGTCCCTCTAGGTGTGGCGCGCCGGATGGCCATCACGAACCACTACTACTTCGGGCTCACGCCGGAGCAGCGGAGGAATCCCAGATGGCATCCCGACTATTTCCCACTTGGGAAGCCTTCTTCGTGGATCGGCGTGAGAGGGCGCTCGCCAGGCACGAGGAGGACGGCCCACCTCCTCTGAACTTCAACGAGGCCGGCCGTCGGCTGTGGTGGCGCGGTCGGACTCTCCAGAGCGTCATGGCCTATGACACTTCCGCCGACTCTAACCCCCGTCTGCGCTACCCTCAAGTCCAGCCCACGCGTACTCAGCCTTCAAGGTTCAATTACGGCGACCCCGACGACGACAGCGATGACAGCGGCGGCGAGTACGACGACTACAGTGGCGAGTATTACAGGTGTAGGCAGGAGCATGACTGAATCACTCCAACATTTCGAAACAAGTTCGGCCGATTGTTACTTAATCTGGCCATGTATCTTAATTTTCAGTTCTTTTATGTATCTTAATTTTCAGTCGTGCTTTATGTAACTTACTATTAGTTGCATTCTGTATTTTAATTCTAGTTCTATCTCCTTCACAAAATGACCTATCTCATTCGAGGTTTCTTGGCTTTCGGGTCAAATGACCAATGTTATGGCTAGAATCAAGGCATAGTTTGTGATAATATGGCCATATTGTGCATACATGTGCATCATGGCATGGAAAACAATGTTGCAAGAGGAAGTTTTCCTTTTTATCGCACCAAAAAGGCATTTTCCATTTTCCGAGCATAAAAAACAGACGGTTTTGTGAAGCAACCACCAAATGGCTAATTCAAAAAACCACCACCACTTTTTACAAAAATACTAGACCACCTTATATGGACAATGTACCAACAGGGGGATCTAAAACCTTTCCGTCCACCTCTGGTGAAAAAGACAAATTCCTGCCAAATCGGTAGGAAGTGGGTCAGATATGAACTACAGGTACATGATACGATGCTCATGATTTTTTACAAAAATCATTTTTATGTTCACAATATGCTATTTTATCAAAGATCCAATGCAAGTTGAGCGAGGCTTTGTCAGATTCAAGTGTATACAAAAGATGCGGCATTTAAATATCCAATCAATTCAAAAATGTTAATACAAAATAAAATATGATTTTCTCTAATAAAATAGGGTTAGATTCCTTTTTAGATGCTTAATATTTATTATGTTCAAAGTTTTAGGATTTGACAATTTATTTTTGTTTGAATTGAATAATCAAAATTTATATGTAAGTGTTTTAATCATTTTGAAAATTTTCATCTAAAGTAAATATAAAATGTTTTTACATGAATGGATAGATATTATTTTTCTGAAAATTATGATATATTATTCATATTTTTCTGAGTTGAAATGAATAAGATATGAATTTTCTAAATTCATATCCTATTTTTTGAATTATAAATGCCCCCACCCCTTTAATGCATGAAATAAATGCCCCCCCTTTAACACCGGTTCCAGCCACGAACCGGTGTTAAAGGGGGGGGCGCATTTATTTCATTTTGCGCGCGCACACCCCCCCTTTAACACCGGTTCGTGGCTGTAACCGGTGTTAAAGGGGGGGGGTGCGGGCACAAAACGAATTCCCCCCCTTTAACACCGGTTCCAGCCACGAACCGGTGTTAAGGGGGGGTTATAACGCGCGCGCCACCCCTTCCGTCTTCCCCCAGCCAAATCGATCGATTCTTCCCCGCCAGTCGGTCGCCGTCGCCATCCCGCGGGAGCCGCCGCTGCCACTCACTCCAGCCGCCACCGCCCCCAACTGCCGCCGCCACTCCAGCCGCCTCGCGTGTGCCCCCGGCCAGAGGTACACCCCGCCGCCCCTCCCCTTCGCTTTCCCCCTCCCGGCTACGAGGCGGCGTGGCGCCGCCGGCCACTGTGGGCGAGCAGGCGGGCCGGCGACAGCCATGCACGCCGCCGGCGGTGCGGGCGATGCGGCCGGGCCGGATCCCCCGGCCCGTCCAAGTTCTTTTGTTTCCATTTTTTTATTTTTTAGTATATAGTTGTAATTTTATTTGGTAGTGTAATATTATTTTGTCTGTAATATTATTTAGTAGTGTAATAGTAGTGTATAGTTGTAATATTATTTAGTAGCTAGTGTAATATGATTTTGTTAGTTAATTAGGGATTTAGTAGTAATTTAGTTAGGGATTTTAGCTAATTAGGGATTTAGTTAATTAGGGATTTTAGTAGTGATTTAGTTAGGGATTTTAGTTAGGGATTTTAGTAGTGATTTAGTTAGGGATTTTAGTAGTGATTTAGTTAGGGATTTTAGTTAGGGATTTTAGTAGTGATTTAGTTAGTGATTTAGTTAGGGATTTTAGTAGTGATTTAGTTAGGGATTTTAGTTAGTTTATTATTAGGGCTTAGGGTTTTATTAGGGATTGGGGTTTATTAGGGATTAGGTTTAGTTAGAATACTTAGTTAATGAGGTTTAGTTTAGTTAGTGATAGGTTTAGGGTTATTGTTATTAGGGCAATATATACTTAGTGATTTAGTTACTGTTTATGTTTTATGATTATTTATTGCTATTATTTAGTTACGCCGCGTCCATCTCGTCCGAGCCTACTGGACTCTGTCGGGGATGTCCGAGTCTAGGCTCCGCCGGGTTGGCACTGGGAGGTGCTACCTGTCGGGACTCGTACCTTGGTGAGGAATCCGGGTATCATCGTCGACCCAGAGCTTCTTTGGTGGCGTCCACGAGGTCCAGGAGCGGTGCAGAGGGAGCCAGCCCCCGAGGAGGTGGTACGTCGTCGTATTAGGGAGGAGGACGAGCATGTACGGTGATACATGTATCTTTTGGAGACTAGGTTCTCCAATATCTGGCAGGTTCACGGATCTCACCCGAGCTATTCTCCGGTGATGGTTCCTCTTCTGTGGCTGCAGAGCTCCCATAGCATAGAACGCGGCAGCCGCGTTCGCTAGTTTATCTTAATAATGTACTTTATCTTATACTTTATCCTATAATGCACCCGAGCTATTCTACGGTGATGTATTAATAATGTACTATATATTATACTTTATCCTATAATGCACCTGAGCTATTCTCTGGTGATGTATTAATAATGTACTTTATCTTATACTTTATCCTATAATGCACCCGAGCTATTCTCCGGTGATGTATTAATAATGTACTTTATCTTATGTACTTTATCCTATTTGTGTATTTTTGTATGAATAATATGTATATTTGTGTATGAATCCAAGTCCACTTGAATGTTTACTCTCTTACTCTAGATAATATTATTGTTTTAGAAACTATGGATCCACTTAGTAGAAACCTTGAAGAAGAAGAAATAATGGAGAACAGTATCGATGAGGACACCTCACAATATCTAGACTTGGAGGGACATGATGACAACTCAAGTAGTCATGGAGAAGATGAAGACTCCGGTGAACGCAATTTAGTGATTACAAAGTCCGGCGAGGTATATGCATTGATTAAGCCTCTGCTGACTTCCACCAACAATCTTCTTCTACATGTATTAATTAACGCTTCTTTCTTCTTTTAGCCCTCTGGATCGACCAGCCAGCAACCATCTTATTCTATGAAAAAGAGCAAGAGAGGCGCGAGCCATCGGTTGAAAGATCGTGCAAAGTTCACGATCGAAGCAGTCCGTGTTGATGGCAGGCCGATGGAGCGCAAGACGGCCGCAGACAAATTTGTATGTCAGGCTGGAGTTGTTGTTAGGGACCAAATCCCAATCATAATTGAATATTGGAATAAGCCAAAGAAGGGCGACGGTACCTTTGTCGATGAAAGATCCAAAGAAACGCTTTGGAATTGGCTGTTGGTAAATTTCACCCTTCCGCCAGAGGAGGATGAAAACAAACCGGTTATAAAGGAAAAGGTCAAAGAGTGGACTCTAAAGAAGATGGCTGACGCTTTCCGCAACTGGAAGACAAAATTGAACAAATTTGTCAAAGCTCGTGAGACTCCAGATTTCAAAGACGCATATTATGCGAAGATAAGACCTCACTAGCGCGAATTTGTGGCATACAAGGAAGGTGCTATAGCTACAAAGAGGTCAGAAACCAATACGCTAAATGCCCAGAAGAAGGAATATCACCAGAGGACATGGTCAGGTGGCTACATATCTCAGAGGCCTAAGTGGGAGGAAGCTGAGAAGGCCCTGCGCGACAGAAGGATCACACCCCAGACACATGGGTGGGACCTACGTGCAAAGACTTGGTTCTACGGAATCGGGGCAAGGTTGGACCCAGAAACAGGATTGTGTATCTTCCCAACCCGCCTCCTTGCCAAACCCGTCACTGAACTCATCACGGCATACGAGGAAACAGCCGCCAGGACCTTCCATCCCGACAGAGAGAATGACCAGCTCACACGCGCCATCGGTAAAAAAGAACACCCTAGACATGCACAAGGCACAGGGGGTATGACGTGGAAGGTTGAGTTTTCCGAGTGGAGCGACTCTTACAGATGGCGCGGCAGAAAAGAAAAAGAGCGTACAGAGCGGATGACACGGATAGAACATGCACTTGTGGCGCTGAAGGCGCAAGTGAATGCACAACATAGCCATCAAGCTACCGGCCCATCTCAGCGGCACGAAGAGCCTTCATTGGAAGCTGCCGGCGGCCTAGACTCTGCGCGGAAAAGCAGCGTGGCTTCCACGGAGAACGTGCAGCCCATGCTTGAAATGGCGGGTCCTCGATACCCCGTGGATGAGATCACGGAGAGCGAACATGCTGAGCTGCATGTGAGATTAATGGGCTTATCCATTAAGGTGGCTGTCGGCTATGCCTTACCTCCTGTAGCTGGTGGAACTTACCACTGCCGACCGATTCCAGATGGCTATGCTATTGTCGGGGTGGATGAGGTTGTGAAGGAATATGAGGAAGCACAGCTTGACCATGCTACAGGTGAAGGGGAAACTCAACTCAAATTTGCAGTGAAAACAACCATTCTTTGGAAGAAGGAACACATCGTGCTTCCAAATTGGAGGCCACTGGCACCCCCGCCGTCTCCGCAGCGTCAGCAGTCTGAGCCACTTCAGCCATCTCCTGCGCGGCAGCCATCTCCGGTGGTTCAGCCATCTCCTGTGCGACAGCCATCTCCGGCGCGCCAGCCATCTCCTGCCCGTCAGCCATCTCCGGCGCTTCAGCCATCTCCTCAGCGTAAGCGGAAGAGCACTGCCACGAAGAGCATCAGTAGCACTGCCACAAAGAAATCCGTAGGAAACCGTACGCCAAAGATTTCAAAAAACTACGTCCCGCAGCCTTCCGCCAAGCCATTGCCAGTTTTACCGTGGAATCGCAGCGACGAGGAGACCAATAGGATCTCGGAAGAAGAGGTCAAGAAATTCTTTGCACCTAGACGGGCCGAGCCAAAGGAGAAAATAGATCCGGCGATGGTGGAGAAGTTTTAAAAAAATATTTTGAAACCTGAAACCCCACTTGTGCCGGACTACGAGCACCAGATTTTGAAGGCAGATGCAAGGCGCCGTAGGGAGACTGAAAATAGCAGTCGTGCGGCACCCCAGAAAACAGTTCCCATGCTCGGAGAGCAGGAAAACCAATCATGCGCCCCACTCCAAGTGTTCGACACACGGGACGCTCCTCCCGTAAATGATTACGAGGCAGAGCTACAAAGAAAGGCCAATGAGATGGGGATGACTTACATTCATACTTGAACATCATGGGAGACAACTTGCCCAAATGCGATGCCAACCCCATACAGCCATGGAAGTATGGGAAGAATCTCGTCAAGAAAGAGGAGCTCAAGAATCTACCAACAAAGATGCGAAGATTGGACAAGTGGTACCTTGATTTCTGCAAGACGAGAAAGGAAGAATGGATCGTGGCGCATATAAGAGATCAGATTTTCTTGTGCGGAGACGACGAGATCGCCTTCAACATTCAAGACTTGCATTTTCTATTCAATCAGAAGGAACTCGACAAAGCTGCCATCAGCCTTTATTGTGTGTAAGTACTATTTCTGTATTTTCTATCTCATCTCATTCACTTCATTAATTGCATGTATATATATATGCTCACCATATATGTATATACTATTATGCAGGAAAAAGGTTATGGAATGCATGAAAGGAGGACCTTTTGACATTGGGTTCGTTGACCCAAATAGAGTTCATGAAGAAGTGGTAAGAACCAAACCCGGGAAAATAGAAGATTTATTTCTAAGGTCTTTACTGAGACAACAAACCAAAAGGGAAATACTATTTCCTTACAACTTCTCGTGAGTACTGTTACCCTCTCTTGTACACATTCTGTTTTGGCTTACTCAATGTTAAGTGTAACTGATGATGAGTTATGTGTGCGTAGGTTCCACTTTATTCTGCTAGTCATTCAACCTGACTAAGGAAAAGTCCTTGTCATGGACTCGTTACGAAAAGAAAAAGAGCGATGGGCAGACTTTAGAGAGATGCTCCAGAGGTAATTTCAATCATATTATCGCACTAGATCGGCAACTTTCGTGACAACAAGTAATTAATTACTCATTTATCCATTTTCTTTGCCAGACAGGGTTTGGAAAAGGTTCACGGGCAGGGCCGTGGGTGAATGGTTAGAAGAACTAAAATTTGTAGACCAAAATGTAAGTAATACTAGCTAGCTAGGTTTGCGTATCTCTTTGATTCTGCTTCCAATTCCATTATATCATGCTTTATTGATTATTATTTTGATTAAACTCTCTATTCTCGTAAAGTGCGCGCATCAGGGACACGGTAATAAGTTATGTGGGTACTATGTTTGCAAGTTCATTCGCAACACGATATGTGCGACGGACCAAGCCGCACTAGAGCAACTTAGAGTAAGTAAACAAAGTACACAACATTATTTTATTACCATCAATTGTGTTGAGTTTTATTCTTATATATATTGACCCCATTCTTCATATATATTCAGATCGAACGGATGCGGGACCAACTCCTACCATTTGACCGCATACGAGCCATTCCAGAGGAATTGGCGGGGTTCATACTTGATGAGGTCGTCACGCCTGGCGGAGAACTCTTTAGATATCCACCAAAATGAACGTTGTATATATGCTTGAACGTGTTTGTCTTGTACTTGATGCTTCAACGTTTACGGAGAATACCACACAATGACGATGTTGTGTATAATAATAGTTGCTTAATTATTCATGTACTTGTATGTACCGATGACGATGTATGTGTATACCGCTCCCGATCGATTCCCCCTCCCACCCTCCCCGTCCCCGCCGCGCCGCAGAAATATGCCCAGAACGGGGCAGGGGCAGAACTGTGCCGTGGCAGAGATTTAGGCCGTTTTCCTGCTGCGGCAGAACTCTGCCGCGGCAGAGATTAATCTCCTTTTCCTGCCGTGGCACAGAACCTTTAACACCGGTTGCCGCAGGGCTCAGGGCCCCCCACCCTTTAACACCGGTTCGTATAAGAACCGGTGTTAAAGGGGGGGCCCCTCTAACACCGAACCCTCAACATCGGTTCTACAACAGCTGTTAGAGGGCCCTCCAAACCGGTGTTAGAGGGGGGGTGCACTAGTGACACATGCAATGACTCTAGTGGTTGATCCATGTGTGGTTTGTGGAAAGAACACATATACAATGACTCTGGTTTATCCATATGTGGTATGTGTAAAGAACACACATGCAATGACCACTGGTGGATCCATGTGTGGTTTGTGGAAAAGAACACACATGCAATGACTCTAGTGCTGGTTTGTGGTTTTAGTATAAGAACAAACATGCAATGACTCTAGTGGTTAATCCATGTGTGGTTTGTGGAAAGAACACACATGCAATGACTGTGGTTGATCCATGTGTGGTTTGTGGAAAGAACACACATGCAATGACCACTGGTGGATCCATGTGTGGTTTATGGAAAAGGACACACATGCAATGACTCTAGTACTGGTTTGTGGTTTTAGTATAAGAACACACATGCAATGACTCTAGTGGTTGATCCAGGTGTGGTTTGTGGAAATAACACACATGCAATGACTCTAGTGGTTGATCCATGTGTGGTTTGTGGAAAGAACACACATGCAATGACCACTGGTGGATCCATGTTGGTTTTAGTGTAAGAACACACATGCAATGAGTCTAGTACTGGTTTGTGGTTTTAGTATAAGAACACACATGCAATGACTCTAGTGGTTGATCCATGTGTGGTTTGTGGAAATAACACACATGCAATGACCACTGGTGGATCCAAGTGTGGTTTTTGGAAAGAACACACATGCAATGACTCTAGTGGTTGATCCATGTGTGGTTTGTGGAAAGAACACAAATGCAATGACCACTGGTGGATCCATGTGTGGTTTGTGGAAAAGAACACACATGCAATGACTCTAGTACTGGTTTGTGGTTTTAGTATAAGAACACACATGCAATGACTCTAGTGGTTGATCCATGTGTGGTTTGCGGAAATAACACACATACAATGACTCTAGTGGTCGATGCATGTGTGGTTTGTGGAAAGAACACACATGCAATGACCACTGGTGGATCCATGTGTGGTTTGTGGAAAGAACACACATGCAATGACTCTAGTGGTTGATCCATGTGTGGTTTGTGGAAAGCACACACATGCAATGACCACTGGTGGATCCATGTGTGGTTTGTGGAAAAGAAGACACATGCAATGACTCTAGTGGTTGATCCATGTTGGTTTGTGGAAATAACACACATGCAATGACTCTAGTGGTTGATCCATGTGTGGTTTGTGAAAAGAACACACATGCAATGACCACTGCTGGATCCATGTGTGGTTTGTGGAAAAGAACACACATGCAATGACTCTAGTGGTTGATCCATGTTTGTTTGTGGAAATAACACACATGCAATGACTCTAGTGGTTGATCCATGTGTGGTTTGTGAAAACAACACACATGCAATGACCACTGGTGGATCCATGTGTGGTTTGTGGAAAGGAACACACATGCAATGACTCTAGTGGTTGATCCATGTTTGTTTGTGGAAATAACATACATGCAATGACTCTAGTGGTTGATCTATGTGTGGTTTGTGGAAAGAACACACATACAATGACTCTGGTTGATCCATATGTGGTATGTAGAAAGAACACACATGCAATGACTCTAGTGCTGGTTTGTGGTTTTAGTATAAGCACAAACATGCAATGACTCTAGTGGTTGATCCATGTGTGGTTTGTGGAAAGAACACACATGCAATGACTGTGGTTGCTCCATGTGTGGTTTGTGGAAAGAACACACATGCAATGACCACTGGTGGATCCATGTGTGGTTTGTGGAAAAAGAACACACATGCAATGACTCTAGTACTGGTTTGTGGTTTTAGTATAAGAACACACATGCAATGACTCTAGTGGTTGATACAAGTGTGGTTTGTGGAAATAACACACCTGCAATGACTCTAGTGGTTGATCCATGTGTGGTTTGTGGACAGAACACACATGCAATGACCACTGGTGGATCCATGTTGGTTTTAGTGTAAGAACACACATGCAATGACTCTAGTACTGGTTTGTGGTTTTAGTATAAGAACACACATGCAATGATTCTAGTGGTTGATCCATGTGTGATTTGTGGAAATAACACACATGCAACGACCACTGGTGTATCCATCTGTGGCTTGTGGAAAGAACACATGTGCAATTACTCTAGTGGTTGATCCATGTGTGGTTTGTGGAAAGAACACAAATGCACTGACCACTGGTGGATCCATGTGTGGTTTGTGGAAAAGAACACACATGCAATGACTCTATTGGTTGATCCATGTGTGGATTGTGGAAATAACACACATGCAATGACCACTGGTGGATCCATGTTGGTTTTAGTGTAAGAACACACATGCAATGACTCTAGTACGGGTTTGTGGTTTTAGTATAAGAACACACATGCAATGACTCTAGTGGTTGATCCATGTGTGGTTTGTGGAAATAACACACATGCAATGACCACTGGTGGATCCATGTGTGGTTTGTGGAAAGAACACACATGCAATGACTCTAGTGGTTGATCCATGTGTGGTTTGTGGAAAGAACACAAATGCAATGACCACTGGTGGATCCATGTGTGGTTTGTGGAAAAGAACACAAATACAATGACTCTAGTACTGGTTTGTGGTTTTAGTATAAGAACACACATGTAATGACTCTAGTGGTTGATCCATGTGTGGTTTGTGGAAATAACACACATACAATGACTCTAGTGGTCGATCCATGTGTGGTTTGTGGAAAGAACACACATGCAATGACCACTGGTGGATCCATGTGTGGTTTGTGGAAAGAACACACATGCAATGACTCTAGTGGTTGATCCATGTGTGGTTTGTGGAAAGAACACACATGCAATGACCACTGGTGGATCCATGTGTGGTTTGTGGAAAAGAACACACATGCAATGATTCTAGTGGTTGATCCATGTTAGTTTGTGGAAATAACACACATGCAATGACTCTAGTGGTTGATCCATGTGTGGTTTGTGAAAAGAACACACATGCAATGACCACTGGTGGATCCATGTGTGGTTTGTGGAAAAGAACACAAATGCAATGACTCTAGTGGTTGATCCATGTTTGTTTGTGGAAATAACACACATGCAATGACTCTAGTGGTTGATCCATGTGTGGTTTGTGAAAAGAACACACATGCAATGACCACTGGTGGATCCATGTGTGGTTTGTGGAAAATAACACACATGCAATGACTCTAGTGGTTGATCCATGTTTGTTTGTGGAAATAACACACATGCAATGACGCTAGTGGTTGATCCATGTGTGGTTTGTGGAAAGAACACACATACAATGACTCTGGTTGATCCATATGTGGTATGTGGAAAGAACACACATGCAATGACCACTGGTGGATCCATGTGTGGTTTGTGGAAAAGAACACACATGCAATGACTCTAGTGCTGGTTTGTGGTTTTAGTATAAGGACAAACATGCAATGACTCTAGTGGTTGATCCATCTGTGGTTTGTGGAAAGAACACACATGCAATGACTGTGGTTGATGCATGTGTGGTTTGTGAAAAGAACACACATGAAATGACCACTGGTGGATCCATGTGTGGTTTGTGGAAAAAGAACACACATGCAATGACTCTAGTACTGGTTTGTGGTTTTACTATAAGAACACATATGCAATGACTCTAGTGGTTGATCCAAGTGTGGTTTGTGGAAATAACACACCAGCAATGACTCTAGTGGTTGATCCATGTGTGGTTTGTGGACAGAAAACACATGCAATGACCACTGGTGGATCCATGTTGGTTTTAGTGTAAGAACACACATGCAATGACTCTAGTACTGGTTTGTGGTTTTAGTATAAGAACACACATGCAATGATTCTAGTGGTTGATCCATGTGTGATTCGTGGAAATAACACACATGCAATGACCACTGGTGGATCCATGTGTGGTTTGTGGAAAGAACACATGTGCAATGACTCTAGTGGTTGATCCATGTCTGGTTTGTGGAAAGAACACAAATGCAATGACCACTAGTGGATCCATGTGTGGTTTGTGGAAAAGAATACACATGCAATGACTCTAGTACTAGTTTGTAGTTTTAGTATAAGAACACACATGCAATGACTCTAGTGGTTGATCCATGTGTGGTTTGTGGAAAGAACACACATGCAATGACTCTAGTGGTTGATCCATGTGTGGTTTGTGGAAAGAACACACATGCAATGACCACTGGTGGATCCATGTGTGGTCTGTGGAAAATAACACACATGCAACGACTCTAGTGGTTGATCCATGTGTGGTTTGTGGAAATAACACACATGCAATGACTCTAGTGGTTGATCCATGTGTGGTTTGTGGAAAGAACACACATAGAATGACTCTGGTTGATCCATATGTGGTCTGTGGAAACAAGACACATGCAATGACCACTGGTGGATCCATGTGTGGTTTGTGGAAAAGAACGCACATGCAATGACTCTAGTGCTGGTTTGTGGTTTTAGTATAAGAACAAACATGCAATGACTCTAGTGGTTGATCCATGTGTGGTTTGTGGAAAGAACACACATGCAATGACCACTGGTGGATCCATGTGTGGTTTGTGGAAAAGAACACACATGCAATGACTCTAGTGGTTGATCCATGTTTGTTTGTGGAAATAACACACATACAATGACACTAGTGGTTGATCCATGTGTGGTTTGTGGAAAGAACACACATACAATGACTCTGGTTGATCCATATTTTGTATGTGGAAAGAACACACATGCAATGACCACTGGTGGATCCATGTCTGGTTTGTGGAAAAGAACACACATGCAATGACTCTAGTGCTGGTTTGTGGTTTTAGTATAAGGACAAACATGCAATGACTCTAGTGGTTGATCCATGTGTGGTTTGTGGAAAGAACACACATGCAATGACTCTAGTGGTTGATCCATGTTGGTTTGTGGAAATAACACACATGCAATGACCACTGGTTGATCCATGTGTGGTTTGTGGAAAAAGAACACACATGCAATGACTCTAGTACTGTTTTGTGGTTTTACTATAAGAACACACATGCAATGACTCTAGTGGTTGATCCAAGTGTGGTTTGTGGAAATAACACACATGCAACGACCACTGGTGTATCCATCTGTGGTTTGTGGAAAGAACACATGTGCAATTACTCTAGTGGTTGATCCATGTGTGGTTTGTGGAAAGAACACAAATGCACTGACCACTGGTGGATCCATGTGTGGTTTGTGGAAAAGAACACACATGCAATGACTCTATTGGTTGATCCATGTGTGGATTGTAGAAATAACACACATGCAATGACCACTGGTGGATCCATGTTGGTTTTAGTGTAAGAACACACATGCAATGACTCTAGTACTGGTTTGTGGTTTTAGTATAAGAACACACATGCAATGATTCTAGTGGTTGATCCATGTGTGATTTGTGGAAATAACACACATGCAACGACCACTGGTGTATCCATCTGTGGTTTGTGGAAAGAACACATGTGCAATTACTCTAGTGGTTGATCCATGTGTGGTTTGTGGAAAGAACACAAATGCACTGACCACTGGTGGATCCATGTGTGGTTTGTGGAAAAGAACACACATGCAATGACTCTATTGGTTGATCCATGTGTGGTTTGTGGAAATAACACACATGCAATGCCTCTCGTGGTTAATCCATGTGTGGTTTGTGGAAAGAACACACATGCAATGACCACTGGTGGATCCATGTTGGTTTAATGTAAGAACACAAATGCAATGACCACTGGTGGATCCATGTGTGGTTTGTGCTAAAGAACACACATGCAATGACTCTAGTACTGGTTTGTGGTTTTAGTATGAGAACACACATGCAATGACTCTAGTGGTTGATCCATGTGTTGTTTGTGGAAAGAACACACATGCAATGACCACTGGTGGATCCATGTGTGGTTTGTGGAAAGAACACACATGCAATGACTCTAGTGGTTGATCCATGTGTGGTTTGTGGAAAGCACACACATGCAATGACCACTGGTGGATCCATGTGTGGTTTGTGGAAAAGAAGACACATGCAATGACTCTAGTGGTTGATCCATGTTGGTTTGTGGAAATAACACACATGCAATGACTCTAGTGGTTGATCCATGTGTGGTTTGTGAAAAGAACACACATGCAATGACCACTGCTGGATCCATGTGTGGTTTGTGGAAAAGAACACACATGCAATGACTCTAGTGGTTGATCCATGTTTGTTTGTGGAAATAACACACATGCAATGACTCTAGTGGTTGATCCATGTGTGGTTTGTGAAAACAACACACATGCAATGACCACTGGTGGATCCATGTGTGGTTTGTGGAAAGGAACACACATGCAATGACTCTAGTGGTTGATCCATGTTTGTTTGTGGAAATAACATACATGCAATGACTCTAGTGGTTGATCTATGTGTGGTTTGTGGAAAGAACACACATACAATGACTCTGGTTGATCCATATGTGGTATGTAGAAAGAACACACATGCAATGACTCTAGTGCTGGTTTGTGGTTTTAGTATAAGCACAAACATGCAATGACTCTAGTGGTTGATCCATGTGTGGTTTGTGGAAAGAACACACATGCAATGACTGTGGTTGCTCCATGTGTGGTTTGTGGAAAGAACACACATGCAATGACCACTGGTGGATCCATGTGTGGTTTGTGGAAAAAGAACACACATGCAATGACTCTAGTACTGGTTTGTGGTTTTAGTATAAGAACACACATGCAATGACTCTAGTGGTTGATACAAGTGTGGTTTGTGGAAATAACACACCTGCAATGACTCTAGTGGTTGATCCATGTGTGGTTTGTGGACAGAACACACATGCAATGACCACTGGTGGATCCATGTTGGTTTTAGTGTAAGAACACACATGCAATGACTCTAGTACTGGTTTGTGGTTTTAGTATAAGAACACACATGCAATGATTCTAGTGGTTGATCCATGTGTGATTTGTGGAAATAACACACATGCAACGACCACTGGTGTATCCATCTGTGGCTTGTGGAAAGAACACATGTGCAATTACTCTAGTGGTTGATCCATGTGTGGTTTGTGGAAAGAACACAAATGCACTGACCACTGGTGGATCCATGTGTGGTTTGTGGAAAAGAACACACATGCAATGACTCTATTGGTTGATCCATGTGTGGATTGTGGAAATAACACACATGCAATGACCACTGGTGGATCCATGTTGGTTTTAGTGTAAGAACACACATGCAATGACTCTAGTACTGGTTTGTGGTTTTAGTATAAGAACACACATGCAATGACTCTAGTGGTTGATCCATGTGTGGTTTGTGGAAATAACACACATGCAATGACCACTGGTGGATCCATGTGTGGTTTGTGGAAAGAACACACATGCAATGACTCTAGTGGTTGATCCATGTGTGGTTTGTGGAAAGAACACAAATGCAATGACCACTGGTGGATCCATGTGTGGTTTGTGGAAAAGAACACAAATACAATGACTCTAGTACTGGTTTGTGGTTTTAGTATAAGAACACACATGTAATGACTCTAGTGGTTGATCCATGTGTGGTTTGTGGAAATAACACACATACAATGACTCTAGTGGTCGATCCATGTGTGGTTTGTGGAAAGAACACACATGCAATGACCACTGGTGGATCCATGTGTGGTTTGTGGAAAGAACACACATGCAATGACTCTAGTGGTTGATCCATGTGTGGTTTGTGGAAAGAACACACATGCAATGACCACTGGTGGATCCATGTGTGGTTTGTGGAAAAGAACACACATGCAATGATTCTAGTGGTTGATCCATGTTAGTTTGTGGAAATAACACACATGCAATGACTCTAGTGGTTGATCCATGTGTGGTTTGTGAAAAGAACACACATGCAATGACCACTGGTGGATCCATGTGTGGTTTGTGGAAAAGAACACAAATGCAATGACTCTAGTGGTTGATCCATGTTTGTTTGTGGAAATAACACACATGCAATGACTCTAGTGGTTGATCCATGTGTGGTTTGTGAAAAGAACACACATGCAATGACCACTGGTGGATCCATGTGTGGTTTGTGGAAAATAACACACATGCAATGACTCTAGTGGTTGATCCATGTTTGTTTGTGGAAATAACACACATGCAATGACGCTAGTGGTTGATCCATGTGTGGTTTGTGGAAAGAACACACATACAATGACTCTGGTTGATCCATATGTGGTATGTGGAAAGAACACACATGCAATGACCACTGGTGGATCCATGTGTGGTTTGTGGAAAAGAACACACATGCAATGACTCTAGTGCTGGTTTGTGGTTTTAGTATAAGGACAAACATGCAATGACTCTAGTGGTTGATCCATGTGTGGTTTGTGGAAAGAACACACATGCAATGACTGTGGTTGATCCATGTGTGGTTTGTGAAAAGAACACACATGAAATGACCACTGGTGGATCCATGTGTGGTTTGTGGAAAAAGAACACACATGCAATGACTCTAGTACTGGTTTGTGGTTTTACTATAAGAACACATATGCAATGACTCTAGTGGTTGATCCAAGTGTGGTTTGTGGAAATAACACACCAGCAATGACTCTAGTGGTTGATCCATGTGTGGTTTGTGGACAGAAAACACATGCAATGACCACTGGTGGATCCATGTTGGTTTTAGTGTAAGAACACACATGCAATGACTCTAGTACTGGTTTGTGGTTTTAGTATAAGAACACACATGCAATGATTCTAGTGGTTGATCCATGTGTGATTCGTGGAAATAACACACATGCAATGACCACTGGTGGATCCATGTGTGGTTTGTGGAAAGAACACATGTGCAATGACTCTAGTGGTTGATCCATGTCTGGTTTGTGGAAAGAACACAAATGCAATGACCACTAGTGGATCCATGTGTGGTTTTTGGAAAAGAATACACATGCAATGACTCTAGTACTAGTTTGTAGTTTTAGTATAAGAACACACATGCAATGACTCTAGTGGTTGATCCATGTGTGGTTTGTGGAAAGAACACACATGCAATGACTCTAGTGGTTGATCCATGTGTGGTTTGTGGAAAGAACACACATGCAATGACCACTGGTGGATCCATGTGTGGTCTGTGGAAAATAACACACATGCAACGACTCTAGTGGTTGATCCATGTGTGGTTTGTGGAAATAACACACATGCAATGACTCTAGTGGTTGATCCATGTGTGGTTTGTGGAAAGAACACACATAGAATGACTCTGGTTGATCCATATGTGTCTGTGGAAACAAGACACATGCAATGACCACTGGTGGATCCATGTGTGGTTTGTGGAAAAGAACACACATGCAATGACTCTAGTGCTGGTTTGTGGTTTTAGTATAAGAACAAACATGCAATGACTCTAGTGGTTGATCCATGTGTGGTTTGTGGAAAGAACACACATGCAATGACCACTGGTGGATCCATGTGTGGTTTGTGGAAAAGAACACACATGCAATGACTCTAGTGGTTGATCCATGTTTGTTTGTGGAAATAACACACATACAATGACACTAGTGGTTGATCCATGTGTGGTTTGTGGAAAGAACACACATACAATGACTCTGGTTGATCCATATTTTGTATGTGGAAAGAACACACATGCAATGACCACTGGTGGATCCATGTCTGGTTTGTGGAAAAGAACACACATGCAATGACTCTAGTGCTGGTTTGTGGTTTTAGTATAAGGACAAACATGCAATGACTCTAGTGGTTGATCCATGTGTGGTTTGTGGAAAGAACACACATGCAATGACTCTAGTGGTTGATCCATGTTGGTTTGTGGAAATAACACACATGCAATGACCACTGGTTGATCCATGTGTGGTTTGTGGAAAAAGAACACACATGCAATGACTCTAGTACTGTTTTGTGGTTTTACTATAAGAACACACATGCAATGACTCTAGTGGTTGATCCAAGTGTGGTTTGTGGAAATAACACACATGCAACGACCACTGGTGTATCCATCTGTGGTTTGTGGAAAGAACACATGTGCAATTACTCTAGTGGTTGATCCATGTGTGGTTTGTGGAAAGAACACAAATGCACTGACCACTGGTGGATCCATGTGTGGTTTGTGGAAAAGAACACACATGCAATGACTCTATTGGTTGATCCATGTGTGGATTGTAGAAATAACACACATGCAATGACCACTGGTGGATCCATGTTGGTTTTAGTGTAAGAACACACATGCAATGACTCTAGTACTGGTTTGTGGTTTTAGTATAAGAACACACATGCAATGATTCTAGTGGTTGATCCATGTGTGATTTGTGGAAATAACACACATGCAACGACCACTGGTGTATCCATCTGTGGTTTGTGGAAAGAACACATGTGCAATTACTCTAGTGGTTGATCCATGTGTGGTTTGTGGAAAGAACACAAATGCACTGACCACTGGTGGATCCATGTGTGGTTTGTGGAAAAGAACACACATGCAATGACTCTATTGGTTGATCCATGTGTGGATTGTGGAAATAACACACATGCAATGACCACTGGTGGATCCATGTTGGTTTTAGTGTAAGAACACACATGCAATGACTCTAGTACTGGTTTGTGGTTTTAGTATAAGAACACACATGCAATGACTCTAGTGGTTGATCCATGTGTGGTTTGTGGAAATAACACACATGCAATGACCACTGGTGGATCCATGTGTGGTTTGTGGAAAGAACACACATGCAATGACCACTGGTGGATCCATGTGTGGTTTGTGGAAAGAACACACATGCAATGACTCTAGTGGTTGATCCATGTGTGGTTTGTGGAAAGAACACACATGCAATGACCACTGGTGGATCCATGTGTGGTTTGTGGAAAAGAACACACATGCAATGATTCTAGTGGTTGATCCATGTTAGTTTGTGGAAATAACACACATGCAATGACTCTAGTGGTTGATCCATGTGTGGTTTGTGAAAAGAACACACATGCAATGACCACTGGTGGATCCATGTGTGGTTTGTGGAAAAGACCACAAATGCAATGACTCTAGTGGTTGATCCATGTTTGTTTGTGGAAATAACACACATGCAATGACTCTAGTGGTTGATCCATGTGTGGTTTGTGAAAAGAACACACATGCAATGACCACTGGTGGATCCATGTGTGGTTTGTGGAAAATAACACACATGCAATGACTCTAGTGGTTGATCCATGTTTGTTTGTGGAAATAACACACATGCAATGACTCTAGTGGTTGATCCATGTGTGGTTTGTGGAAAGAACACACATACAATGACTCTGGTTGATCCATATGTGGTATGTGGAAAGAACACACATGCAATGACCACTGGTGGATCCATGTGTGGTTTGTGGAAAAGAACACACATGCAATGACTCTAGTGCTGGTTTGTGGTTTTAGTATAAGGACAAACATGCAATGACTCTAGTGGTTGATCCATGTGTGGTTTGTGGAAATAACACACATGCAATGACTGTTGTTGATCCATGTGTGGTTTGTGAAAAGAACACACATGAAATGACCACTGGTGGATCCATGTGTGGTTTGTGGAAAAAGAACACACATGCAATGACTCTAGTACTGGTTTGTGGTTTTACTATAAGAACACATATGCAATTACTCTAGTGGTTGATACAAGTGTGGTTTGTGGAAATAACACACCAGCAATGACTCTAGTGGTTGATCCATGTGTGGTTTGTGGACAGAAAACACATGCAATGACCACTGGTGGATCCATGTTGGTTTTAGTGTAAGAACACACATGCAATAACTCTAGTACTGGTTTGTGGTTTTAGTATAAGAACACACATGCAATGATTCTAGTGGTTGATCCATGTGTGATTCGTGGAAATAACACACATGCAATGACCACTGGTGGATCCATGTGTGGTTTGTGGAAAGAACACATGTGCAATGACTCTAGTGGTTGATCCATGTCTGGTTTGTGGAAAGAACACAAATGCAATGACCACTAGTGGATCCATGTGTGGTTTGTGGAAAAGAATACACATGCAATGACTCTAGTACTAGTTTGTAGTTTTAGTATAAGAACACACATGCAATGACTCTAGTGGTTGATCCATGTGTGGTTTGTGGAAAGAACACACATGCAATGACTCTAGTGGTTGATCCATGTGTGGTTTGTGGAAAGAACACACATGCAATGACCACTGGTGGATCCATGTGTGGTCTGTGGAAAAGAACACACATGCAACGACTCTAGTGGTTGATCCATGTGTGGTTTGTGGAAATAACACACATGCAATGACTCTAGTGGTTGATCCATGTGTGGTTTGTGGAAAGAACACACATAGAATGACTCTGGTTGATCCATATGTGGTCTGTGGAAACAAGACACATGTAATGACCACTGGTGGATCCATGTGTGGTTTGTGGAAAAGAACGCACATGCAATGACTCTAGTGCTGGTTTGTGGTTTTAGTATAAGAACAAACATGCAATGACTCTAGTGGTTGATCCATGTGTGGTTTGTGGAAAGAACACACATGCAATGACCACTGGTGGATCCATGTGTGGTTTGTGGAAAAGAACACACATGCAATGACTCTAGTGGTTGATCCATGTTTGTTTGTGGAAATAACACACATACAATGACACTTGTGGTTGATCCATGTGTGGTTTGTGGAAAGAACACACATACAATGACTCTGGTTGATCCATATTTTGTATGTGGAAAGAACACACATGCAATGACCACTTGTGGATCCATGTCTGGTTTGTGGAAAAGAACACACATGCAATGACTCTAGTGCTGGTTTGTGGTTTTAGTATAAGGACAAACATTCAATGACTCTAGTGGTTGATCCATGTGTGGTTTGTGGAAAGAACACACATGCAATGACTCTAGTGGTTGATCCATGTTGGTTTGTGGAAATAACAAACATGCAATGACCACTGGTTGATCCATGTGTGGTTTGTGGAAAAAGAACACACATGCAATGACTCTAGTACTGTTTTGTGGTTTTACTATAAGAACACACATGCAATGACTCTAGTGGTTGATCCAAGTGTGGTTTGTGGAAATAACACACCTGCAATGACTCTAGTGGTTGATCCATGTGTGGTTTGTGGACAGAAAACACATGCAATGACCACTGGTGGATCCATGTTGGTTTTAGTGTAAGAACACACATGCAATGACTCTAGTACTGGTTTGTGGTTTTAGTATAAGAACACACATGCAATGATTCTAGTGGTTGATCCATGTGTGATTTGTGGAAATAACACACATGCAATGACCACTGTTGGATCCATGTGTGGTTTGTGGAAAGAACACATGTGCAATGACTCTAGTGGTTGATCCATGTCTGGTTTGTGGAAAGAACACAAATGCAATGACCACTGGTGGATCCATGTGTGGTTTGTGGAAAAGAACACACATGCAATGGCTCTAGTACTAGTTTGTAGTTTTAGTATAAGAACACACATGCAATGACTCTAGTGGTTGATCCATGTGTGGTTTGTGGAAAGAACACACATGCAATGACTCTAGTGGTTGATCCATGTGTGGTTTGTGGAAAGAACACACATGCAATGACCACTGGTGGATCCATGTGTGGTCTGTGGAAAAGAACACACATGCAATGACTCTAGTGGTTTATCCATGTGTGGTTTGTGGAAATAACACACATGCAATGACTCTAGTGGTTGATCCATGTGTGGTTTGTGGAAAGAACACACATACAATGACTCTGGTTGATCCATATGTGGTCTGTGGAAAGAAGACACATGCAATGACCACTGGTGGATCCATGTGTGGTTTGTGGAAAAGAACGCACATGCAATGACTCTAGTGCTGGTTTGTGGTTTTAGTATAAGAACAAACATGTAATGACTCTAGTGGTTGATCCATGTGTGGTTTGTGGAAAGAACACACATGCAATGACTATGGTTGATCCATGTGTGGTTTGTGGAAAGAACACACATGCAATGACCACTGGTGGATCCATGTGTGGTTTGTGGAAAAGAACACACATGCAATGACTCTAGTACTGGTTTGTGGTTTTAGTATAAGAACACACATGCAATGACTCTAGTGGTTGATCCAAGTGTGGTTTGTGGAAATAACACACATGCAATGACTCTAGTGGTTGATCCATGTGTGGTTTGTGGAAAGAACACACATGCAATGACCACTGGTGGATCCATGTTGGTTTTAGTGTAAGAACACAGATGCAATGACTCTAGTACTGGTTTGTGGTTTTAGTATAAGAACACACATGCAATGACTCTAGTGGTTGATCCATGTGTAGTTTGTGGAAATAACACACATGCAATGACCACTGGTGGATCCATGTGTGGTTTGTGGAAAGAACACACATGCAATGACTCTAGTGGTTGATCCATGTGTGGTTTGTGGAAAGAACACAAATGCAATGACCACTGGTGGATCCATGTGTGGTTTGTGGAAAAGAACACACATGCAATGACTCTAGTACTGGTTTGTGGTTTTAGTATAAGAACACGCATGCAATGACTCTAGTGGTTGATCCATGTGTGGTTTGTGGAAATAACACACATACAATGACTCTAGTGGTCGATCCATGTGTGGTTTGTGGAAAGAACACAGATGCAATGACCACTGGTGGATCGATGTGTGGTTTGTGGAAAGAACACACATGCAATGACTCTAGTGGTTGATCCATGTGTGGTTTGTGGAAGGAACACACATGCAATGACCACTGGTGGATCCATGTGTGGTTTGTGGAAAAGAACACACATGCAATGACTCTAGTGGTTGATCCATGTTGGTTTGTTGAAATAACACACATGCAATGACTCTAGTGGTTGATCCATGTGTGGTTTGTGAAAAGAACACACATGCAATGACCACTGGTGGATCCATGTGTGGTTTGTGGAAAGGAACACACATGCGATGACTCTAGTGGTTGATCCAAGTGTGGTTTGTGGAAATAACACACCAGCAATGACTCTAGTGTTTGATCCATGTGTGGTTTGTGGACAGAAAACACATGCAATGACCACTGGTGGATCCATGTTGGTTTTAGTGTAAGAACACACATGCAATGACTCTAGTACTGGTTTGTCGTTTTAGTATAAGAACACACACGCAATGATTCTAGTGGTTGATCCATGTGTGATTTGTGGAAATAACACACATGCAATGACAACTGGTGGATCCATGTGTGGTTTGTGGAAAGAACACATGTGCAATGACTCTAGTGGTTGATCCATGTCTGGTTTGTGGAAAGAACACAAATGCAATGACCACTAGTGGATCCATGTGTGGTTTGTGGAAAAGAACGCACATGCAATGACTCTAGTACTAGTTTGTAGTTTTAGTATAAGAACACACATGCAATGACTCTAGTGGTTGATCTATGTGTGGTTTGTGGAAAGAACACACATGCAATGACTCTAGTGGTTGATCCATGTGTGGTTTGTGGAAAGAACACACATGCAATGACCACTGGTGGTTCCATGTGTGGTCTGTGGAAAAGAACACACATGCAATGACTCTAGTGGTTGATCCATGTGTGGTTTGTGGAAATAACACACATGCAATGACTCTCGTGGTTGATCCATGTGTGGTTTGTGGAAAGAACACACATACAATGACTCTGGTTGATCCATATGTGGTCTGTGGAAAGAAGACACATGCAATGACCACTGGTGGATCCATGTGTGGTTTGTGGAAAAGAACGCACATGCAATGACTCTAGTGCTGGTTTGTGGTTTTAGTATAAGAACAAACATGCAATGACTCTAGTGGTTGGTCCATGTGTGGTTTGTGGAAAGAACACACATGCAATGACCACTGGTGGATCCATGTGTGGTTTGTGGAAAAGAACACACATGCAATGACTCTAGTGGTTGATCCATGTTTGTTTGTGGAAATAACACACATACAATGACTCTAGTGGTTGATACATGTGTGGTTTGTGGAAAGAACACACATACAATGACTCTGGTTGATCCATATTTTGTATGTGGAAAGAACACACATGCAATGACCACTGGTGGATCCATGTGTGGTTTGTGGAAAAGAACACACATGCAATGACTCTAGTGCTGGTTTGTGCTTTTAGTATAAGGACAAACATGCAATGACTCTAGTGGTTGATCCATGTGTGGTTTGTGGAAAGAACACACATGCAATGACTGTGGTTGATCCATGTGTGGTTTGTGGAAAGAACACACATGCAATGACCACTGGTGGATCCATGTGTGGTTTGTGGAAAAAGAACACACATGCAATGACTCTAGTACTGTTTTGTGGTTTTACTATAAGAACACACATGCAATGACTCTAGTGGTTGATCCAAGTGTGGTTTGTGGAAATAACACACCTGCAATGACTCTAGTGGTTGATCCATGTGTGGTTTGTGGACAGAAAACACATGCAATGACCACTGGTGGATCCATGTTGGTTTTAGTGTAAGAACACACATGCAATGACTCTAGTACTGGTTTGTGGTTTTAGTATAAGAACACACATGCAATGATTCTAGTGGTTGATCCATGTGTGATTTGTGGAAATAACACACATGCAATGACCACTGGTGGATCCATGTGTGGTTTGTGGAAAGAACACATGTGCAATGACTCTAGTGGTTGATCCATGTCTGGTTTGTGGAAAGAACACAAATGCAATGACCACTGGTGGATCCATGTGTGGTTTGTGGAAAAGAACACACATGCAATGACTCTAGTACTAGTTTGTAGTTTTAGTATAAGAACACACATGCAATGACTCTAGTGGTTGATCCATGTGTGGTTTGTGGAAAGAACACACATGCAATGACTCTAGTGGTTGATCCATGTGTGGTTTGTGGAAAGAACACACATGAAATGACCACTGGTGGATCCATGTGTGGTCTGTGGAAAAGAACACACATGCAATGACTCTAGTGGTTTATCCATGTGTGGTTTGTGGAAATAACACACATGCAATGACTCTAGTGGTTGATCCATGTGTGGTTTGTGGAAAGAACACACATACAATGACTCTGGTTGATCCATATGTGGTCTGTGGAAAGAAGACACATGCAATGACCACTGGTGGATCCATGTGTGGTTTGTGGAAAAGAATGCACATGCAATAAATCTAGTGCTGGTTTGTGGTTTTAGTATAAGAACAAACATGTAATGACTCTAGTGGTTGATCCATGTGTGGTTTGTGGAAAGAACACACATGCAATGACTATGGTTGATCCATGTGTGGTTTGTGGAAAGAACACACATGCAATGACCATTGGTGGATCCATGTGTGGTTTGTGGAAAAGAACACACATGCAATGACTCTAGTACTGGTTTGTGGTTTTAGTATAAGAACACACATGCAATGACTCTAGTGGTTGATCCAAGTGTGGTTTGTGGAAATAACACACATGCAATGACTCTAGTGGTTGATCCATGTGTGGTTCGTGGAAAGAACACACATGCAATGACCACTGGTGGATCCATGTTGGTTTTAGTGTAAGAACACAGATGCAATGACTCTAGTACTGGTTTGTGGTTTTAGTATAAGAACACACATGCAATGACTCTAGTGGTTGATCCATGTGTAGTTTGTGGAAATAACACACATGCAATGACCACTGGTGGATCCATGTGTGTTTTGTGGAAAGAACACACATGCAATGACTCTAGTGGTTGATCCATGTGTGGTTTGTGGAAAGAACACAAATGCAATGACCACTGGTGGATCCATGTGTGGTTTGTGGAAAAGAACACACATGCAATGACTCTAGTACTGGTTTGTGGTTTTAGTATAAGAACACGCATGCAATGACTCTAGTGGTTGATCCATGTGTGGTTTGTGGAAATAACACACATACAATGACTCTAGTGGTCGATCCATGTGTGGTTTGTGGAAAGAACACAGATGCAATGACCACTGGTGGATCCATGTGTGGTTTGTGGAAAGAACACACATGCAACGACTCTAGTGTTGATCCATGTGTGGTTTGTGGAAAGAACACACATGCAATGACCACTGGTGGATCCATGTGTGGTTTGTGGAAAAGAACACACATGCAATGACTCTAGTGGTTGATCCATGTTGGTTTGTGGAAATAACACACATGCAATGACTCTAGTGGTTGATCCATGTGTGGTTTGTGAAAAGAACACACATGCAATGACCACTTGTGGATCCATGTGTGGTTTGTGGAAAGGAACACACATGCAATGACTCTAGTGGTTGATCCATGTTTGTTTGTGGAAATAACACACATGCAATGACTCTAGTGGTTGATCCATGTGTGGTTTGTGAAAAGAACACACATGCAATGACTCTAGTGTTGGTTTTAGTATAAGAACACACATGCAATGACTCTAGTGGTTGATCCATGTGTGGTTTGTGGAAAGAACACACAAGCAATGACTGTGGTTGATCCATGTGTGGTTTGTGGAAAGAACACACATGCAATGACCACTGGTGGATCCATGTGTGGTTTGTGGAAAAGAACACACATGCATTGACTCTAGTGCTGGTTTGAGGTTTTAGTATAAGAAGAAACATGCAATGACTCTAGTGGTTGATCCATGTGTGGTTTGTGGAAAGAACACACATACAATGACTCTGGTTGATCCATGTTTGTTTGTGGAAATAACACACATGCAATGACACTAGTGGTTCATCCATCTGTGGTTTGTGGAAAGAACACACATACAATGACTCTGGTTGATCCATATGTGGTATGTGGAAAGAACACACATGTAATGACCACTGGTGGATCCATGTGTGGTTTGTGGAAAAGAACACACATGCAATGACTCTAGTGCTGGTTTGTGGTTTTAGTATAAGGACAAAGATGCAAGGACTCTAGTGGTTGATCCATGTGTGGTTTGTGGAAAGAACACACATGCAATGACTGTGGTTGATCCATGTGTGGTTTGTGGAAAGAACACACATGCAATGACCACTGGTGGATCCATGTGTGGTTTGTGGAAAAGAACACACATGCAATGACTCTAGTACTGGTTTGTGGTTTAGTATAAGAACACACATGCAATGACTCTAGTGGTTGATCCAAGTGTGGTTTGTGGAAATAACACACCTGCAATGACTCTAGTGGTTGATCCATGTGTGGTTTGTGGAAAGAACACACATGCAATGACCACTGGTGGATCCATGTTGGTTTTAGTGTAAGAACACACATACAATGACTCTAGTACTGGTTTGTGGTTTTACTATAAGAACACACATGCAATGATTCTAGTGATTGATGCATGTGCGATTTGTGGAAATAACACACATGCAATGACCACTGGTGGATCCATGTGTGGTTTGTGGAAAGAACACATGTGCAATGACTCCAGTGGTTGATCCATGTGTGGTTTGTGGAAAGAACACAAATGCAATGACCACTGGTGGATCCATGTGTGGTTTGTGGAAAATAACACACATGCAATGACTCTAGTACTGGTTTGTGGTTTTAGTATAAGAACACACATGCAATGAGTCTAGTGGTTGATCCATGTGTGGTTTGTGGAAATAAAACATATGCCATGACTATAGTGGTTGATCTATGTGTGGTTTGTGGAAAAAACACACATGCAATGACCACTGGTGGATCCATGTTGGTTTTAGTGTAAGAACACACATGCAATGACTCTAGTACTGGTTTGTGGTTTTAGTATAAGAACACACATGCAATGACTCTAGTACTAGTTTGTAGTTTTAGTATAAGAACACACATGCAATGACTCTAGTGGTTGATCCATGTGTGGTTTGTGGAAAGAACACACATGCAATGACTCTAGTGGTTGATCCGTGTGTGGTTTGTGGAAAGAACACACATGCAATGACCACTGGAGGATCAATGTGTGGTTTGTGGAAAAGAACGCACATGCAATGACTCTTGTGCTGGTTTGTGGTTTTAGTATAAGAACAAACATGCAATGACTCTAGTGGTTGATCCATGTATGGTTTGTGGAAAGAACACACATGCAATGACTATGGTTGATCCATGTGTGGTTTGTGGAAAGAACACACATGCAATGACCACTGGTGGATCCATGTGTGGTTTGTGGAAAAGAACACACATGCAATGAATCTAGTACTGGTTTGTGGTTTTAGTATAAGAACACACATGCAATGACTCTAGTGGTTGATCCATGTGTGGTTTGTGGAAATAACACACATACAATGACTCTAGTGGTCGATCCATGTGTGGTTTGTCGAAAGAACATACATGCAATGACCACTGGTGGCTCCAGGTGTGGTTTGTGGAATGAACACACATGCAATGACTCTAGTGGTTGATCCGTGTGTGGTTTGTGGAAAGAACACACATGCAATGACCACTGGTGGATCCATGTGTGGTTTGTGGAAAAGAACACACATGCAATGACTCTAGTGGTTGATCAATGTGTGGTTTGTGGAAATAACACACATGCAATGACTCTAGTGGTTGATCCATGTGTGGTTTGTGGAAAGAACACACATACAATGACTCCGGTTGATCCATATGTGGTATGTGGAAAGAACACACATGCAATGGCCACTGGTGGATCCATGTGTGGTTTGTGGAAAAGAACGCACATGCATGACTCTAGTGGTTGATCCATGTTGGTTTGTGGAAATAACACACATGCAATGACTCTAGTGGTTGATCCATGTGTGGTTTGTGAAAAGAACACACATGCAATGACCACTGGTGGATCCATGTGTGGTTTGTGTAAAAGAACACACATGCAATGACTCTAGTGCTGGTTTGTGGTTTTAGTATAAGGACAAACATGCAATGACTCTAGTGGTTGATCAATGTGTGGTTTGTGGAAAGAACACACATGCAATGACTGTGGTTGATCCATGTGTGGTTTGTGGAAAGAACACACATGCAATGACCACTGGTGGATCCATGTGTGGTTTGTGGAAAAAGAACACACATGCAATGACTCTAGTACTGTTTTGTGGTTTTACTATAAGAACACACATGCAATGAATCTAGTGGTTGATCCAAGTGTGGTTTGTGGAAATAACACACCTGCAATGACTCTAGTGGTTGATCCATGTGTGGTTTGTGGACAGAAAACACATGCAATGACCACTGGTGGATCCATGTTGGTTTTAGTGTTAGAACACACATGCAATGACTCTAGTACTGGTTTGTGGTTTTAGTATAAGAACACACATGCAATGATTCTAGTGGTTGAGCCATGTGTGATTTGTGGAAATAACACACATGCAATGACCACTGGTGGATCCATGTGTGGTTTGTGGAAAGAACACATGTGCAATGACTCTAGTGGTTGATCCATGTCTGGTTTGTGGAAAGAACACAAATGCAATGACCACTGGTGGATCCATGTTGGTTTTAGTGTAAGAACACAGATGCAATGACCCTAGTACTGGTTTGTAGTTTTAGTTTAAGAACACACATGCAATGACTCTAGTGGTTGATCCATGTGTAGTTTGTGGAAATAACACACATGCAATGACCACTGGTGGATCCATGTGTGGTTTGTGGAAAGAACACACATGCAATGACTCTAGTGGTTGATCCATGTGTGGTTTGTGGAAATAACACAAATGCAATGACCACTGGTGGATCCATGTGTGGTTTGTGGAAAAGAACACACATGCAATGACTCTAGTACTGGTTTGTGGTTTTAGTATAAGAACACGCATGCAATGAATCTAGTGGTTGATCCAAGTGTGGTTTGTGGAAATAACACACATGCAATGACTCTAGTGGTTGATCCATGTGTGGTTTGTGGAAAGAACACACATGCAATGACCACTGGTGGATCCATGTTGGTTTTAGTGTAAGAACACACATGCAATGACTCTAGTACTGGTTTGTGGTTTTACTATAAGAACACACATGCAATGATTCTAGTGATTGATGCATGTGCGATTTGTGGAAATAACACACATGCAATGACCACTGGTGGATCCATGTGTGGTTTGTGGAAAGAACACATGTGCAATGACTCCAGTGGTTGATCCTTGTGTGGTTTGTGGAAAGAACACAAATGCAATGACCACTGGTGGATCCATGTGTGGTTTGTGGAAAATAACACACATGCAATGACTCTAGTACTGGTTTGTGGTTTTAGTATAAGAACACACATGCAATGAGTCTAGTGGTTGATCCATGTGTGGTTTGTGGAAATAAAACATATGCCATGACTGTAGTGGTTGATCTATGTGTGGTTTGTGGACAGAACACACATGCAATGACCACTGGTGGATCCATGTTGGTTTTAGTGTAAGAACACACATGCAATGACTCTAGTACTGGTTTGTGGTTTTAGTATAAGAACACACATGCAATGACTCTAGTACTAGTTTGTAGTTTTAGTATAAGAACACACATGCAATGACTCTAGTGGTTGATCCATGTGTGGTTTGTGGAAAGAACACACATGCAATGACTCTAGTGGTTGATCCGTGTGTGGTTTGTGGAAAGAACACACATGCAATGACCACTGGTGGATCCATGTGTGGTTTGTGGAAAAGAACGCACATGCAATGACTCTAGTGGTCGATCCATGTGTGGTTTGTGGAAAGAACATATATGCAATGACCACTGGTGGCTCCATGTGTGGTTTGTGGAATGAACACACATGCAATGACTCTAGTGGTTGATCCGTGTGTGGTTTGTGGAAAGAACACACATGCAATGACCACTGGTGGATCCATGTGTGGTTTGTGGAAAAGTACACACATGCAATGACTCTAGTGGTTGATCAATGTGTGGTTTGTGGAAATAACACACATGCAATGACTCTAGTGGTTGATCCATGTGTGGTTTGTGGAAAGAACACACATACAATGACTCTTGTTGATCCATATGTGGTCTGTGGAAAGAACACACATGCAATGACCACTGGTGGATCCATGTGTGGTTTGTGGAAAAGAACGCACATGCAATGACTCTAGTGGTTGATCCATGTTGGTTTGTGGAAATAACACACATGCAATGACTCTAGTGGTTGATCCATGTGTGGTTTGTGAAAAGAACACACATGCAATGACCACTGGTGGATCCATGTGTGGTTTATGGAAAAGAACACACATGCAATGACTCTAGTGGTTGATCCATGTTTGTTTGTGGAAATAACACACATGCAATGACTCTAGTGGTTGATACATGTGTGGTTTGTGAAAAGAACACACATGCAATGACCACTGGTGGATCCATGTGTGGTTTGTGGAAAAGAACACACATGCAATAACTCTAGTGGTTGATCCATGTTTGTTTGTGGAAATAACACACATGCAATGACTCTAGTGGTTGATCCATGTGTGGTTTGTGGAAAGAACACACATACAATGACTCTGGTTGATCCATATGTGGTATGTGGAAAGAACACACATGCAATGACCACTGGTGGATCCATGTGTGGTTTGTGGAAAAGAACACACATGCAATGACTCTAGTGCTGGTTTGTGGTTTTAGTATAAGGACAAACATGCAATGACTCTAGTGGTTGATCCATGTGTGGTTTGTGGAAAGAACACACATGCAATGACTGTGGTTGATCCATGTGTGGTTTGTGGAAAGAACACACATGCAATGACCACTGGTGGATCCATGTGTGGTTTGTGGAAAAAGAAGACACATGCAATGACTCTAGTACTGGTTTATGGTTTTACTATAAGAACACACATGCAATGACTCTAGTGGTTGATACAAGTGTGGTTTGTGGAAATAACACACCTGCAATGACTCTAGTGGTTGATCCATGTGTGGTTTGTGGACAGAAAACACATGCAATGACCACTGGTGGATCCATGTTGGTTTTAGTGTAAGAACACACATGCAATGACTCTAGTATTGGTTTGTGGTTTTAGTATAAGAACACACATGCAATGATTCTAGTGGTTGATACATGTGTGATTTGTGGAAATAACACACATGCAATGACCACTGGTGGATCCATGTGTGGTTTGTGGAAAGAACACATGTGCAATGACTCTAGTGGTTGATCCATGTCTGGTTTGTGGAAAGAACACAAATGCAATGACCACTGGTGGATCCATGTGTGGTTTGTGGAAAAGAACACACATGCAATGACTCTAGTGTTGGTTTGTGGTTTTAGTATAAGAACAAACATGCAATGACTCTAGTGGTTGATCCATGTGTCGTTTGTGGAAAGAACACACATCCAATGACTCTGGTTGATCCATGTGTGGTTTGTGGAAAGAACACACATGCAATGACCACTGGTGGATCCATGTGTGGTTTGTGGAAAAGAACACACATGCAATGACTCTAGTGGTTGATCCATGTTTGTTTGTGGAAATAACACACATGCAATGACTCTAGTGGTTGATCCATGTGTGGTTTGTGAAAAGAACACACATGCAATGACCACTTGTGGATCCATGTGTGGTTTGTGGAAAAGAACACACATGCAATAACTCTAGTGGTTGGTCCATGTTTGTTTGTGGAAATAACACACATGCAATGACTCTAGTGGTTGATCCATGTGTGGTTTGTGGAAAGAACACACATACAATGACTCTGGTTGATCCATATGTGGTATGTGGAAAGAACACACATGCAATAACTCTAGTGGTTGATCCATGTTTGTTTGTGGAAATAACACACATGCAATGACTCTAGTGGTTGATCCATGTGTGGTTTGTGGAAAGAACACACATACAATGACTCTGGTTGATCCATATGTGGTATGTGGAAAGAACACACATGCAATGACCACTGGTGAATCCATGTGTGGTTTGTGGAAAAGAACACACATGCAATGACTCTAGTGCTGGTTTGTGGTTTTAGTATAAGGACAAACATGCAATGACTCTAGTGGTTGATCCATGTGTGGTTTGTGGAAAGAACACACATGCAATGACTGTGGTTGATCCATGTGTGGTTTGTGGAAAGAACACACATGCAATGACCACTGGTGGATCCATGTGTGGTTTGTGGAAAAAGAAGACACATGCAATGACTCTAGTACTGGTTTGTGGTTTTACTATAAGAACACACATGCAATGACTCTAGTGGTTGATCCAAGTGTGGTTTGTGGAAATAACACACCTGCAATGACTCTAGTGGTTGATCCATGTGTGGTTTGTGGACAGAAAACACATGCAATGACCACTGGTGGATCCATGTTGGTTTTAGTGTAAGAACACACATGCAATGACTCTAGTACTGGTTTGTGGTTTTAGTATAAGAACACACATGCAATGATTCTAGTGGTTGATCCATGTGTGATTTGTGGAAATAACACACATGCAATGACCACTGGTGGATCCATGTGTGGTTTGTGGAAAGAACACATGTGCAATGACTCTAGTGGTTGATCCATGTCTGGTTTGTGGAAAGAACACAAATGCAATGACCACTGGTGGATCCATGTGTGGTTTGTGGAAAAGAACACACATGCAATGACTCTAGTACTAGTTTGTAGTTTTAGTATAAGAACAGAGATGCAATGACTCTAGTGGTTGATCCATGTGTGGTTTGTGGAAAGAACACACATGCAATGACTCTAGTGGTTGATCCATGTGTGGTTTGTGGAAAGAACACACATGCAATGACCACTGGTGGATCCATGTGTGGTCTGTGGAAAAGAACACACATGCAATGACTCTACTGGTTGATCCATGTGTGGTTTGTGAAAATAACACACATGCAATGACTCTAGTGGTTGATACATGTGTGGTTTGTGGAAAGAACACACATACAATGACTCTGGTTGATCCATATGTGGTCTGTGGAAAGAAGACACATGCAATGACCACTGGTGGATCCATGTGTGGTTTGTGGAAAAGAACGCACATGCAATGACTCTAGTGCTAGTTTGTGGTTTTATTATAAGAACAAACATGCAATGACTCTAGTGGTTGATACATGTGTGGTTTGTGGAAAGAACACACATGCAATGACTATGGTTGATCCATGTGTGGTTTGTGGAAAGAACACACATGCAATGACCACTGGTGGATCCAAGTGTGGTTTGTGGAAAAGAACACACATGCAATGACTCTAGTACTGGTTTGTGGTTTTAGTATAAGAACACACATGCAATGACTCTAGTGGTTGATCCAAGTGTGGTTTGTGGAAATAACACACATGCAATGATTCTAGTGGTTGATCCATGTGTGGTTTGTGGAAAGAACACACATGCAATGACCACTGGTGGATCCATGTTGGTTTTAGTGTAAGAACACAGATGCAATGACTCTAGTACTGGTTTGTGGTTTTAGTATAAGAACACACATGCAATGACTCTAGTGGTTGATCCATGTGTAGTTTGTGGAAATAACACACATGCAATGACCACTGGTGGATCCATGTGTGGTTTGTGGAAAGAACACACATGCAATGACTCTAGTGGTTGATCCATGTGTGGTTTGTGGAAATAACACAAATGCAATGACCACTGGTGGATCCATGTGTGGTTTGTGGAAAAGAACACACATGCAATGACTCTAGTACTGGTTTGTGGTTTTAGTATAAGAACACGCATGCAATGACTCTAGTGGTTGATCCATGTGTGGTTTGTGGAAATAACACACATACAATGACTCTAGTGGTCGATCCATGTGTGGTTTGTGGAAAGAACACAGATGCAATGACCACTGGTGGATCCATGTGTGGTTTGTGGAAAGAACACACATGCAATGAATCTAGTGGTTGATCCATGTGTGGTTTGTGGAAAGAACACACATGCAATGACCACTGGTGGATCCATGTGTGGTTTGTGGAAAAGAACACACATGCAATGACTCTAGTGGTTGATCCATGTTGGTTTGTGGAAATAACACACATGCAATGACTCTAATGGTTGATCCATGTGTGGTTTGTGAAAAGAACACACATGCAATGACCACTGGTGGATCCATGTGTCGTTTGTGGAAAGGAACACACATGCAATGACTCTAGTGGTTGATCCATGTTTGTTTGTGGAAATAACACACATGCAATGACTCTAGTGGTTGATCCATGTGTGGTTTGTGAAAAGAACACACATGCAATGACTCTAGTGTTGGTTTTAGTATAAGAACACACATGCAATGACTCTAGTGGTTGATCCATGTGTGGTTTGCGGAAATAACACACATACAATGACTCTAGTGGTCGATCCATGTGTGGTTTGTGGAAAGAACATATATGCAATGACCACTGGTGGCTCCATGTGTGGTTTGTGGAATGAACACACATGCAATGACTCTAGTGGTTGATACGTGTGTGGTTTGTGGAAAGAACACACATGCAATGACCACTGGTGGATCCATGTGTGGTTTGTGGAAAAGAACACACATGCAATGACTCTAGTGGTTGATCAATGTGTGGTTTGTGGAAATAACACACATGCAATGACTCTAGTGGTTGATCCATGTGTGGTTTGTGGAAAGAACACACATACAATGACTCTGGTTGATCCATATGTGGTCTGTGGAAAGAACACACATGCAATGACCACTGGTGGATCCATGTGTGGTTTGTGGAAAAGAACGCACATGCAATGACTCTAGTGGTTGATCCATGTTGGTTTGTGGAAATAACACACATGCAATGACTCTAGTGGTTGATCCATGTGTGGTTTGTGAAAAGAACACACATGCAATGACCACTGGTGGATCCATGTGTGGTTTGTGGAAAAGAACACACATGCAATGACTCTAGTGGTTGATCCATGTTTGTTTGTGCAAATAACACACATGCAATGACTCTAGTGGTTGATGTTGGAGATATGCCCTAGAGGCAATAATAAATATAGTTATTATTATATCTTTGTGTTTATGATAAATGTTTATATTCATGCTATAATAGTATTAACAAGGAAACATTAATACTTGTGTGAATTGTAAACTTAAAATAAGAGTCCCTAGTAAAGCCTCTTGTTAAACTAGCTTGTTGGTTAATAGATGATTGTGGTTTCCCTATCATGAACATTGAGATGTTATTAACAACAAGATCATATCGTTAGGAGAATGATATGGTGGACATACTCCTATAGATAAGCGTAGCATAAAGATCAAGTCATTTCAATAGTTCAATTGCTATATGCTTTCTGATACATAGTAACCTAATTCCTTCGACCATGAGATCATGCATATCACCTTTACCGGATGGATGCTTTGATGTCATCAAACACCACACCGTAACAGGGTGGCTATAAAGGTGGTATTGAGTGTTCGGAAAGTATTGGTTGAAACACATGGATCAAGAGTGGGATTTGTCCATCCATATGACGGATAGATATTCTCTGGGCCCTCTCGGTGAAATGTCATCCAATTAGCTTGCAAGCATGTGACTGGCTCACAAGGGATCACATATCACGGGAACGAGAAAAGAGTACTTATCAGTAACGAGGTTGAACTAGGTATGCAGAGATACCGACGATCATAACCTCGGATAAGTAACATATCGTGAGACAAAGGGAAATTGGTATCGTATGTAAGTGGTTCATTCGATCGCAAAGTAATCGTAGAAATATGTGGGAGCCATATGAATTTCCAGATTCCTCTATTGGTTATTGTTCGGAGAAGTGTCTCGATCATGTCCGCATAATTCACGAACCGTAGGGAGACACACTTAAGGATTCGACGTTGTTTGAGTAGTTATGGTATTATGAGAAAGAGACCGAATGTTGTTCGGAGTCTCGGATGGGATCCGGGATATCACGAGGTGATCCGGAATGGTCCGGAGAATAAGATTCATATAAGGAAAGTCCCGTTTCGGAGTTGGGGAATGGTTCCGGTGTTTTCATCGGGAACATTCTAGAAGGTCCCGGAATGTCCGGCACTCCGGAGGGGGAAGGGGTACATGAATGTGTCATTACATGTTGGAATGGTTGCATCATGTACTTAGTGTCATCGCTGTTCTAAATAAAGGATTAAATCAAATCCCAATTTGGAAAGTCAAACAGCAAGTTTGAAAGTCAAACTGCCAGTTTTGGAAAGTGGAAAGAGGAGGAGAAAAGGAGGCCGAGTTGGGGAGGGATTCCTCCTCCCCAAGCCGGCGCCCCACCTCAAGGCCGAGTTGGGGAGGGACTCCACTCCCTCCCCTTGCCGCCGGCCCTCCCACCTATAAGAGGAGGGGCAGGGCCTCCTCCTCTAGACACAACAACACAAGTTTCCTATCCTCTAAACTAAACCCTAGATCTAGACCCCGGTTTAGAGCTATTCGGTTTAGAGCTTTCTAATTGATTTAGAGCCTTCTAATTGGTGTGTCTAATTACTAGACCACTAATAGCCTCTCTCATAAGCTCCACCATACTCGCACCGGCTTAAGGCGAAGCCCTGCGGGATTTTCCCTCTACCTCCGGTACCACGCCGTTGTGCTGCCGGAATCGCGAGGAGAATGCTACAACCTCCGCTGCCTGCTGGAACAAGGGAGAGGAAGGTCTTCGTCGAGTACCGAACGTGTGACCGACTGCGGGGGCGCTGCTGGAACGTGGCGCCGGAAGGATCGTCTACGCGATCTTGAGATCGGAAAGAGTACGACTACATCACCCACGAGAATCTGCTCTCGTTAACCGCTTTGGAATCTTCGAGGGTAAGTTATTCCATCGACTCGTTGCTACAATCTAGTAGATAGATCTTGGCTTGTTTGTTTGTATGCGATAGAAAATTTTTGTTTTCCATGCTACGAACCCCATCAGTGGTATCAGAGCCGTGTCTATATGTAGATCTGTTGCACGAGTAGAACACAATGGTCATTGTGGGCGTTGATGCTTTTATTGTAGATTGCCTTTTGTGTACTTTGCATCTTGCGGTATGTTGGGATGAAGCGGCCCGGGCTAACCTTACATGACATCGTTCATGAGACTTGCTCCACGCTTGACATGCAACTCGTATTGCATAAGTGGCTTTGCGGGTGCCTGTTTCTCCTAGCATAGTAAAGATCCGATTTACAACGGGTAATCAACAATGCTAGTATCAATGTTGTGGTTCTTGTTCGTAGGTTAGAACGACACTTATGGAAAGCCCCAAACCACGTAAAATATGCAAAGAAAGTAGAAGCGTCTAACTTTGTTTTGCAGGGGTGTGCAGTGATGTGATATGGCCATGATTGTGATTATATTTGATGTATGCAATGTTCCTTATTGTAAGTTGGCAACCGGCAGGAGCCATATGGTTGTCTTTAAATTCTGTTAAGACCTGCGTGTCTATTCAAAATAGTTGTAATAGTTGAATCTGGTGGACGACAACCATGAAGAAGCGTCATTGACCTTGATGCTATGCCGGTGATGATGGAGATCATGTTCGTGCTTGAAGATGGAGATCGGAAGCACAAAGAAGAAAGGCCATATCATATCACATATTATGAATTGCATGTGATGTTAATCCTTTATGCATCTTGTATTGCTTAGTAGACGACGGTAGCATTATAAGATGATCCCTCATGCACATAAATTTCAAGTTCTAAAGTGTTCACCCTTAGTATGCACCGTTGCCAAAGCTTGTTGCTTCGAAGCACCACGTGATGATCGGGTGTCTTTGATTCCGCGGGTGAATACAACGTAAGCAAGCCAGATTTGCTTATGCGGTAGCTAAGGTTTGATCTTGACGAGCCTAGCATGTACAGACATGGCCTCAGGAACACGGATTACCGAAAGGTAGAGCATGAGTCATATAGTAGATATGATGAACATGTTGATTGTTCGCCGTTGAAGCCATATCAACTCTCGTGATGATCGGTTTTGATGTGGTGGATTTGGTTCGTGTGATCACTAAAACAATGTGAGGGATGTTGTTTTGAGTGGGAGTTCACCTAGATTAATTTAATTATTAATTAGAACTCAATTTATCATAAACTAAATCAAAGTGAATTTGCATAGTTGTTGTAGTCATTGGCATCCGTTTACCACCTTGCGCTTAGTTATAATTGAGATGATAGAACTATAGAATTCTGGTTAGTTACTTTACGAACTGGTATCGTATTGTTTTGAAGTGTTAATCTAAAGTTTAAAAGTCCTATTGCAAACTTTCAGTAAGTTCCGGTTACTCCATGAAGTTTAATAATTGGTATTAAATCAAGAGTAACAATTCCAAGTGTTAGTATATAAAGTATCATGTTTGTCTCCATGATTCTTGATATTCAAAGGATTGTCATAATATCAAGGTTATCTAGGATCTGAAAGAGTTGTTTCAGAAACCATGATATGTGGAAGATATTGTGATATCTGAAACAAAGTTTTGGTTACAACATGATAGAGTATAATATGGCAAAAGTCATGTTCTCATATTTGATGAGAATTTGCAAAAGGTTGGAGACACTAGTTGTCCTAATCTTCCAAAAGGTTTTGGAGAGCAACATTATACTCGCGATTCACCGTTATAAGCTAAAAGTAGCTTGGTCATGGACGATTCCATGATGAAGGTGAATATTTGATGTAGGTAAAATGTTTACTACACCAATAGATTACTAAAGAAAGGAATTTGAAAGAACACCAAACATTTGATGATGGTGATCTACTTCAAAGTGCAAATCCAAAGACATTGGTATTTAATTATACACGCTTTGGACTATGTGTCATATGTATGACTCCACTATTGATGTTGATAGATTCTTTCAAACAGAAAAGGAAATACTGAAAGAGAATCTCATAAATATATGGCAGAAAAGAAAAGACTAGAATTGTTCAGCTTAAGTATATAGATGATATACATGTATGGCTATGTTCTTTGCTTCTTAAACAATGTGGTTCTTAAGTATTTGATACTGGATTTGTTGGTGTGAATCGTCATACGAAACAACAGAATTCATGAACTACAATGGCCTAAGTAACTAGCAAAAGAATATGTGATGATGTTCATCGAGAACAAATAAAGGGTTATTGTGTTGCTCGTTAAAACATCAAAGCTTGCCTTCAAGATTTGTTTTATCAGGTGTTATGAGAACAAAAGGGTTGCTCAAATAATTACCGTAATCCATAAAAGATGGATAATTTACAAATCTCGTTGGAGAAATCACATCCATAAAAATAGTGCTAAAAATGTCGAAAGACAAATTGATTGAAAGATCACTTAGGAAGTGACATCGCTGTTTGAATTATATTGGAAAGAAAACATGAAGAAACTCCATGTGGATGGAATTTTGGAGTCTTTTGATTTTTGATCAAATGACGCTTGTGAAACTTTCCTAGAGATAATTAAAACTTCGTTCATAGGCCAAAAGGGAACGAAAGACTAGCTTATTGGAACTTGTGCATATTGTTGTACGAACTCCATTATGTGTAGTCAAGAGCGATGGATTTCAACTTCATATGCTTTCTCCGAAAATTTGAGTGAATATATGAATATTTACTTAATAAGGATGAAGTATGAAATATTTGAAAAGTTCAAAGATTTCAAGATGAAGTGCAAAATCATTGTAACAAGAATATAAATGGTTTATGATAAGATCATAAAGGAAGATATTTGAGTTACAAGTTTAGCATAATACCTAAGATTTAAGGAATCGTTCCGTGGATTTGCATTTCCCGAAACACCATAAGAGTATGGAGCGTTCGAGATATGTAATTAAAACCTTGTTTGACATGGTAAGATCAAAGGTGTAAAATATAGAACTGCCATTATATTTTAAAGATTAAAAGCTTTAGAGACTACCGCTTTTCCACTAAAAAGAGCTCCATCATAATCCGTTGAAATGACACCATATAAAGTTATGGTTTGGGATAAAACCCAAGTAGTCCTTTCTTAAACATTGGTATGCTATGCATAAGAAAGATGTTTGCAACCAAAGTCGGATAAACCTGTCTTTGTATTACTGTTAAGTATTCCTCCATAACACCGGAGACAAAAGTGTTTGTCGCTTAGAACGTCAAGTTTCTTTGAGAAGGAATTTTTTCGTGATAAGTTAAAGTGGGAGGACAATAGAACTTTGATAAGGTTAAAAGAACCTTAGCTATATGTGCAGAGTTGCGCAGCACCGAAAAGTGTTCCGGAGGCAGCAATAATGCTCATGGCTCACGTGCCTCAAAAGTTGTGGTCACGGAGGTCTAAGTTTCTATTGAAACAAGTAGGTCAAGTAAACAATCAAATACTAAGATTTGAGGGTTGAATCATTATTTGAGAATAATGAACGGACTACATGCAAAGAAGCAATGATGGGCCCTGACTCCGTCAAATGGCTTGAAGCCATAAAATCCGTGATAATTCCATACACGAGAAATCAAGGTTTGAACTTGAAGGACCCTCGAGAAAGGTGTAAGACCTTACAGTTGTGTTTGGATCTATAAAGAAATAGACATGGATGTTTCACATCTATAAGTCGACATGTTGGGAAAGAGTTCACAACAATGTTCAAAGATTGAATATGACAAGATTTGATCTTTCATAGCGATATTTAGTCTAGACGGATTAATGTAGCAACCACTACATATAATTTTGTTATGTGGTAGTTGAATAAACAAAACAAGTTCTTCTAATAGAATTGTTACCTAGGACGTGTGCATGACACGGTCCAAAGGGTTTTGTTAATTCAAAGGATGCTAAAAGCATATGCAAACTTCAATGGATGAAGTAAGCATAGCGGAGTTGGAATCTTCACTATGATGAAACTGTTAAAAGAGTTTAATTTCATCAAAGACAATGAAGATACTTGCATTTGCAAGAAATTAAGTGGGAGCGCTAAGACATATTTCTAATACATTATGTGGAGGACATATTGTTGATTAGAAATGATGTATCTTTTATTAACACATATTAAGAATTTCATCCTGATGAAAGACTTAGGCAAAACCCAAATATTTGGCATCAATAGATGCTAATATGGTTGTGCCAGAAGTACATAGACAAAGATATTGAATGAGTTCAATATAGAAACTACAAGAAAGGTTCTTGTCGCACAGAAAGGATTGAAAGAGTTCAATGTTGATGATATATTCAAGTGTATTGACATTTGGTAAGTGAAACAAAGATTCAAGTATAGATTGATACTTGATGTATGAAATCACAAAGAGTGTTTATATCAATCATACTGTGGTATGTACAAATCCAGATATGTCCTATGCTCTAAAAGTTATGAGCATACACCAGAATGATTCATAAGATGATCATTGGACGATAGTAAGGATATTCTTATGATCTTTTGGAAGAACTAAGAGTATATTATTTGTAGAAGTGACAAATAGATGGTTAGTTCATTGTAAAAGTACTACATTGATACTAGTTTTGTCACAGAGTACAAATTAAGTTTATCTCAATCTAAATTAAGGGTGGCACAATATAATGGAAAGTGAGTTCCATAAATGGATTTGGATGAGTTCCAAAGTTAAGACATTGTGACAGATACTTCAACAAAAGGCTAAGTATATGACTGCTATTATAGCAGCAAAAGAGGGCATTTGTGTCAAGTAGTTTGTTATCAAACTAGGTGTAGTTCACAGCGGGATAATACTATGAAGATATATTGTGCGACAATATTATCAACATGTTTTAACCCCAAAGAACTAAAGGTCACACCGAAAGACCAAATTATACAAAGCCATCTCATTAGAGAATGAGTGATGCGTAGAGACGCAAAGACATGCAATTACACACGGACCTGGAAGTGTCAGATCCGGAGATCAGTTGACCACTAGCAATCGTGTACATGCAACACCGGAAAGCCATAGGTGTTGAATACACAAAGGTTTGAAACTAGATTTTTGACTCTAGTGCAAGTGGGAGACTGTTGGAGATATGCCCTAGAGGCAATAATAAATATAGTTATTATTATATCTTTGTGTTTATGATAAATGTTTATATTCATGCTATAATAGTATTAACAAGGAAACATTAATACTTGTGTGAATTGTAAACTTAAAATAAGAGTCCCTAGTAAAGCCTCTTGTTAAACTAGCTTGTTGGTTAATAGATGATTGTGGTTTCCCTATCATGAACATTGAGATGTTATTAACAACAAGATCATATCGTTAGGAGAATGATATGGTGGACATACTCCTATAGATAAGCGTAGCATAAAGATCAAGTCATTTCAATAGTTCAATTGCTATATGCTTTCTGATACATAGTAACCTAATTCCTTCGACCATGAGATCATGCATATCACCTTTACCGGATGGATGCTTTGATGTCATCAAACACCACACCGTAACAGGGTGGCTATAAAGGTGGTATTGAGTGTTCGGAAAGTATTGGTTGAAACACATGGATCAAGAGTGGGATTTGTCCATCCATATGACGGATAGATATTCTCTGGGCCCTCTCGGTGAAATGTCATCCAATTAGCTTGCAAGCATGTGACTGGCTCACAAGGGATCACATATCACGGGAACGAGAAAAGAGTACTTATCAGTAACGAGGTTGAACTAGGTATGCAGAGATACCGACGATCATAACCTCGGATAAGTAACATATCGTGAGACAAAGGGAAATTGGTATCGTATGTAAGTGGTTCATTCGATCGCAAAGTAATCGTAGAAATATGTGGGAGCCATATGAATTTCCAGATTCCTCTATTGGTTATTGTTCGGAGAAGTGTCTCGATCATGTCCGCATAATTCACGAACCGTAGGGAGACACACTTAAGGATTCGACGTTGTTTGAGTAGTTATGGTATTATGAGAAAGAGACCGAATGTTGTTCGGAGTCTCGGATGGGATCCGGGATATCACGAGGTGATCCGGAATGGTCCGGAGAATAAGATTCATATAAGGAAAGTCCCGTTTCGGAGTTGGGGAATGGTTCCGGTGTTTTCATCGGGAACATTCTAGAAGGTCCCGGAATGTCCGGCACTCCGGAGGGGGAAGGGGTACATGAATGTGTCATTACATGTTGGAATGGTTGCATCATGTACTTAGTGTCATCGCTGTTCTAAATAAAGGATTAAATCAAATCCCAATTTGGAAAGTCAAACAGCAAGTTTGAAAGTCAAACTGCCAGTTTTGGAAAGTGGAAAGAGGAGGAGAAAAGGAGGCCGAGTTGGGGAGGGATTCCTCCTCCCCAAGCCGGCGCCCCACCTCAAGGCCGAGTTGGGGAGGGACTCCACTCCCTCCCCTTGCCGCCGGCCCTCCCACCTATAAGAGGAGGGGCAGGGCCTCCTCCTCTAGACACAACAACACAAGTTTCCTATCCTCTAAACTAAACCCTAGATCTAGACCCCGGTTTAGAGCTATTCGGTTTAGAGCTTTCTAATTGATTTAGAGCCTTCTAATTGGTGTGTCTAATTACTAGACCACTAATAGCCTCTCTCATAAGCTCCACCATACTCGCACCGGCTTAAGGCGAAGCCCTGCGGGATTTTCCCTCTACCTCCGGTACCACGCCGTTGTGCTGCCGGAATCGCGAGGAGAATGCTACAACCTCCGCTGCCTGCTGGAACAAGGGAGAGGAAGGTCTTCGTCGAGTACCGAACGTGTGACCGACTGCGGGGGCGCTGCTGGAACGTGGCGCCGGAAGGATCGTCTACGCGATCTTGAGATCGGAAAGAGTACGACTACATCACCCACGAGAATCTGCTCTCGTTAACCGCTTTGGAATCTTCGAGGGTAAGTTATTCAATCGACTCGTTGCTACAATCTAGTAGATAGATCTTGGCTTGTTTGTTTGTATGCGATAGAAATTTTTTGTTTTCCATGCTACGAACCCCATCAGTTGAGCCATGTGTGGTTTGTGAAAAGAACACACATGCAATGACCACTGGTGGATCCATGTGTGGTTTGTGGAAAAGAACACACATGCAATAACTCTAGTGGTTGATCCATGTTTGTTTGTGGAAATAACACACATGCAATGACTCTAGTGGTTGATCCATGTGTGGTTTGTGGAAAGAACACACATACAATGACTCTGGTTGATCCATATGTGGTATGTGGAAAGAACACACATGCAATGACCACTGGTGGATCCATGTGTGGTTTGTGGAAAAGAACACACATGCAATGACTCTAGTGCTGGTTTGTGGTTTTAGTATAAGGACAAACATGCAATGACTCTAGTGGTTGATCCATGTGTGGTTTGTGGAAAGAACACACATGCAATGACTGTGGTTGATCCATGTGTGGTTTGTGGAAAGAACACACATGCAATGACCACTGGTGGATCCATGTGTGGTTTGTGGAAAGAGAAGACACATGCAATGACTCTAGTACTGGTTTGTGGTTTTACTATAAGAAGACACATGCAATGATTCTAGTGGTTGATCCAAGTGTGGTTTGTGGAAATAACACACCTGCAATGACTCTAGTGGTTGATCCATGTGTGGTTTGTGGACAGAAAACACATGCAATGACCACTGGTGGATCCATGTTGGTTTTAGTGTAAGAACACACATGCAATGACTCTAGTACTGGTTTGTGGTTTTAGTATAAGAACACACATGCAATGATTCTAGTGGTTGATCCATGTGTGATTTGTGGAAATAACACACATGCAATGACCACTGGTGGATCCATGTGTGGTTTGTGGAAAGAACACATGTGCAATGACTCTAGTGGTTGTTCCATGTCTGGTTTGTGGAAAGAACACAAATGCAATGACCACTGGTGGATCCATGTGTGGGTTGTGGAAAAGAACACACATGCAATGACTCTAGTACTAGTTTGTAGTTTTAGTATAATAACACAGATGCAATGACTCTAGTGGTTGATCCATGTGTGGTTTGTGGAAAGAACACACACGCAATGACTCTAGTGGTTGATCCATGTGTGGTTTGTGGAAAGAACACACATGCAATGACCACTGGTGGATCCATGTGTGGTCTGTGGAAAAGAACACACATGCAATGACTCTAGTGGTTGATCCATGTGTGGTTTGTGAAAATAACACACATGCAATGACTCTAGTGGTTGATCCATGTGTGGTTTGTGGAAAGAACACACATACAATGACTCTGGTTGATCCATATGTGGTCTGTGGAAAGAAGACACATGCAATGACCACTGGTGGATCCATGTGTGGTTTGTGGAAAAGAACGCACATGCAATGACTCTAGTGCTGGTTTGTGGTTTTATTATAAGAACAAATATGCAATGACTCTAGTGGTTGATCCATGTGTGGTTTGTGGAAAGAACACACATGCAATGACTATGGTTGATCCATGTGTGGTTTGTGGAAAGAACACACATGCAATGACCACTGGTGGATCCATGTGTGGTTTGTGGAAAAGAACACACATGCAATGACTCTAGTACTGGTTTGTGGTTTTAGTATAAGAACACACATGCAATGACTCTAGTGGCTGATCCAAGTGTGGTTTGTGGAAATAACACACATGCAATGACTCTAGTGGTTGATCCATGTGTGGTTTGTGGAAAGAACACACATGCAATGACCACTGGTGGATCCATGTTGGTTTTAGTGTAAGAACACAGATGCAATGACTCTAGTACTGGTTTGTGGTTTTAGTATAAGAACACACATGCAATGACTCTAGTGGTTGATCCATGTGTAGTTTGTGGAAATAACACACATGCAATGACCACTGGTGGATCCATGTGTGGTTTGTGGAAAGAACACACATGCAATGACTCTAGTGGTTGATCCATGTGTGGTTTGTGGAAATAACACAAATGCAATGACCACTGGTGGATCCATGTGTGGTTTGTGGAAAAGAACACACATGCAATGACTCTAGTACTGGTTTGTGGTTTTAGTATAAGAACACGCATGCAATGACTCTAGTGGTTGATCCATGTGTGATTTGTGGAAATAACACACATACAATGACTCTAGTGGTCGATCCATGTGTGGTTTGTGGAAAGAACACAGATGCAATGACCACTAGTGGATCCATGTGTGGTTTGTGGAAAGAACACACATGCAATGACTCTAGTGGTTGATCCATGTGTGGTTTGTGGAAAGAACACACATGCAATGACCACTGGTGGATCCATGTGTGGTTTGTGGAAAAGAACACACATGCAATGACTCTAGTGGTTGATCCATGTTGGTTTGTGGAAATAACACACATGCAAAGACTCTAGTGGTTGATCCATGTGTGGTTTGTGAAAAGAACACACATGCAATGACCACTGGTGGATCCATGTGTGGTTTGTGGAAAGGAACACACATGCAATGACTCTAGTGGTTGATCCATGTTTGTTTGTGGAAATAACACACATGCAATGACTCTAGTGGTTGATCCATGTGTGGTTTGTGAAAAGAACACACATGCAATGACTCTAGTGTTGGTTTTAGTATAAGAACACACATGCAATGACTCTAGTGGTTGATCCATGTGTGGTTTGTGGAAAGAACACACATGCAATGACTGTGGTTGATCCATGTGTGGTTTGTGGAAAGAACACACATGCAATGACCACTGGTGGATCCATGTGTGGTTTGTGGAAAAGAACACACATGCATTGATTCTAGTGCTGGTTTGTGGTTTTAGTATAAGAAAAAACATGCAATGACTCTAGTGGTTGATCCATGTGTGGTTTGTGGAAAGAACTCACATACAATGACTCTGGTTGATCCATGTTTGTTTGTGGAAATAACACACATGCAATGACTCTAGTGGTTGATCCATGTGTGGTTTGTGGAAAGAACACACATACAATGACTCTGGTTGATCCATATGTGGTATGTGGAAAGAACACACATGTAATGACCACTGGTGGATCCATGTGTGGTTTGTGGAAAAGAACACACATGCAATGACACTAGTGCTGGTTTGTGGTTTTAGTATAAGGATAAACATGCAATGACTCTAGTGGTTGATCCATGTGTGGTTTGTGGAATGAACACACATGCAATGACTGTGGTTGATCCATGTGTGGTTTGTGGAAAGAACACACATGCAATGACCACTGGTGGATCCATGTTGGTTTTAGTGTAAGAACACAGATGCAATGACTCTAGTACTGGTTTGTGGTTTTAGTATAAGAACACACATGCAATGACTCTAGTGGTTGATCCATGTGTGGTTTCTGGAAATAACACACATGCAATGACCACTGGTGGATCCATGTGTGGTTTGTGGAAAGAACACACATGCAATGACTCTAGTGGTTGATCCATGTGTGGTTTGTGGAAAGAACACAAATGCAATGACCACTGGTGGATCCATGTGTGGTTTGTGGAAAAGAACACACATGCAATGACTCTAGTACTGGTTTGTGGTTTTAGTATAAGAACACGCATGCAATGACTCTAGTGGTTGATCCATGTGTGGTTTGTGGAAATAACACACATACAATGACTCTAGTGGTCGATCCATGTGTGGTTTGTGGAAAGAACACAGATGCAATGACCACTGGTGGATCCATGTGTGGTTTGTGGAAAGAACACACATGCAATGACCACTGGTGGATCCATGTGTGGTTTGTGGAAAAGAACACACATGCAATGACTCTAGTACTGGTTTGTGGTTTTAGTATAAGAACACACATGCAATGACTCTAGTGGTTGATCCATGTGTGGTTTGTGGAAATAACACACATACAATGACTCTAGTGGTCGATCCATGTGTGGTTTGTGGAAAGAACATAAATGCAATGACCACTGGTGGCTCCATGTGTGGTTTGTGGAAAGAACACACATGCAATGACTCTAGTGGTTGATCCGTGTGTGGTTTGTGGAAAGAACACACATGCAATGACCACTGGTGGATCCATGTGTGGTCTGTGGAAAAGAACACACATGCAATGACTCTAGTGGTTGATCCATGTGTGGTTTGTGAAAATAACACACATGCAATGACTCTAGTGGTTGATCCATGTTTGGTTTGTGGAAAGAACACATATACAATGACTCTGGTTGATCCATATGTGGTCTGTGGAAAGAAGACACATGCAATGACCACTGGTGGATCCATGTGTGGTTTGTGGAAAAGAACGCACATCCAATGACTCTAGTGCTGGTTTGTGTTTTTATTATAAGAACAAACATGCAATGACTCTAGTGGTTGATCCATGTGTGGTTTGTGGAAAGAACACACATGCAATGACTATGGTTGATCCATGTGTGGTTTGTGGAAAGAACACACATGCAATGACAACTGGTGGATCCATGTGTGGTTTGTGGAAAAGAACACACATGCAATGACTCTAGTACTGGTTTGTGGTTTTAGTATAAGAACACACATGCAATGACTCTAGTGGTTGATCCAAGTGTGGTTTGTGGAAATAAGACACATGCAATGACTCTAGTGGTTGATCCATGTGTGGTTTGTGGAAAGATCACACATGCAATGACCACTGGTGGATCCATGTTGGTTTTAGTGTAAGAACACAGATGCAATAACTCTAGTACTGGTTTATGGTTTTAGTATAAGAACACACATGCAATGACTCTAGTGGTTGATCCATGTGTAGTTTGTGGAAATAACACACATGCAATGACCACTGGTGGATCCATGTGTGGTTTGTGGAAAGAACACACATGCAATGACTCTAGTGGTTGATCCATGTGTGGTTTGTGGAAAGAACACAAATGCAGTGACCACTGGTGGATCCATGTGTGGTTTGCGGAAAAGAACACACATGCAATGAATCTAGTACTGGTTTGTGGTTTTAGTATAAGAACACGCATGCAATGACTCTAGTGGTTGATCCATGTGTGGTTTGTGGAAATAACACACATACAATGACTCTAGTGGTCGATCCATGTGTGGTTTGTGGAAAGAACACAGATGCAATGACCACTGGTGGATCCATGTGTGGTTTGTGGAAAGAACACACATGCAATGACTCTAGTGGTTGATCCATGTGTGGTTTGTCGAAAGAACACACATGCAATGACCACTGGTGGATCCATGTGTGGTTTGTGGAAAAGAACACACATGCAATGACTCTAGTGGTTGATCCATGTTGGTTTGTGGAAATAACGCACATGCAATGACCCTAGTGGTTGATCCATGTGTGGTTTGTGAAAAGAACACACATGCAATGACCACTGGTGGATCCATGTGTGGTTTGTGGAAAGGAACACACATGCAATGACTCTAGTGGTTGATCCATGTTTGTTTGTGGAAATAACACACATGCAATGACTCTAGTGGTTGATCCATGTGTGGTTTGTGAAAAGAACACACATGCAATGACTCTAGTGTTGGTTTTAGTATAAGAACACACATGCAATGACTCTAGTGGTTGATCCATGTGTGGTTTGTGGAAAGAACACACATGCAATGACTGTGGTTGATCCATGTGTGGTTTGTGGAAAGAACACACATGCAATGACCACTAGTGGATCCATGTGTGGTTTGTGGAAAAGAACACACATGCATTGATTCTAGTGCTGGTTTGTGGTTTTAGTATAAGAAAAAACATGCAATGACTCTAGTGGTTGATCCATGTGTGGTTTGTGGAAAGAACTCACATACAATGACTCTGGTTGATCCATGTTTGTTTGTGGAAATAACACACATGCAATGACTCTAGTGGTTGATCCATGTGTGGTTTGTGGAAAGAACACACATACAATGACTCTGGTTGATCCATATGTGGTATGTGGAAAGAACACACATGTAATGACCACTGGTGGATCCATGTGTGGTTTGTGGAAAAGAACACACATGCAATGACACTAGTGCTGGTTTGTGGTTTTAGTATAAGGATAAACATGCAATGACTCTAGTGGTTGATCCATGTGTGGTTTGTGGAATGAACACACATGCAATGACTGTGGTTGATCCATGTGTGGTTTGTGGAAAGAACACACATGCAATGACCACTGGTGGATCCATGTTGGTTTTAGTGTAAGAACACAGATGCAATGACTCTAGTACTGGTTTGTGGTTTTAGTATAAGAACACACATGCAATGACTCTAGTGGTCGATCCATGTGTGGTTTCTGGAAATAACACACATGCAATGACCACTGGTGGATCCATGTGTGGTTTGTGGAAAGAACACACATGCAATGACTCTAGTGGTTGATCCATGTGTGGTTTGTGGAAAGAACACAAATGCAATGACCACTGGTGGATCCATGTGTGGTTTGTGGAAAAGAACACACATGCAATGACTCTAGTACTGGTTTGTGGTTTTAGTATAAGAACACGCATGCAATGACTCTAGTGGTTGATCCATGTGTGGTTTGTGGAAATAACACACATACAATGACTCTAGTGGTCGATCCATGTGTGGTTTGTGGAAAGAACACAGATGCAATGACCACTGGTGGATCCATGTGTGGTTTGTGGAAAGAACACACATGCAATGACCACTGGTGGATCCATGTGTGGTCTGTGGAAAAGAACACACATGCAATGACTCTAGTGGTTGATCCATGTGTGGTTTGTGAAAATAACACACATGCAATGACTCTAGTGGTTGATCCATGTGTGGTTTGTGGAAAGAACACATATACAATGACTCTGGTTGATCCATATGTGGTCTGTGGAAAGAAGACACATGCAATGACCACTGGTGGATCCATGTGTGGTTTGTGGAAAAGAACGCACATCCAATGACTCTAGTGCTGGTTTGTGTTTTTATTATAAGAACAAACATGCAATGACTCTAGTGGTTGATCCATGTGTGGTTTGTGGAAAGAACACACATGCAATGACTATGGTTGATCCATGTGTGGTTTGTGGAAAGAACACACATGCAATGACAACTGGTGGATCCATGTGTGGTTTGTGGAAAAGAACACACATGCAATGACTCTAGTACTGGTTTGTGGTTTTAGTATAAGAACACACATGCAATGACTCTAGTGGTTGATCCAAGTGTGGTTTGTGGAAATAAGACACATGCAATGACTCTAGTGGTTGATCCATGTGTGGTTTGTGGAAAGATCACACATGCAATGACCACTGGTGGATCCATGTTGGTTTTAGTGTAAGAACACAAATGCAATGACTCTAGTACTGGTTTATGGTTTTAGTATAAGAACACACATGCAATGACTCTAGTGGTTGATCCATGTGTAGTTTGTGGAAATAACACACATGCAATGACCACTGGTGGATCCATGTGTGGTTTGTGGAAAGAACACACATGCAATGACTCTAGTGGTTGATCCATGTGTGGTTTGTGGAAAGAACACAAATGCAGTGACCACTGGTGGATCCATGTGTGGTTTGTGGAAAAGAACACACATGCAATGAATCTAGTACTGGTTTGTGGTTTTAGTATAAGAACACGCATGCAATGACTCTAGTGGTTGATCCATGTGTGGTTTGTGGAAATAACACACATACAATGACTCTAGTGGTCGATCCATGTGTGGTTTGTGGAAAGAACACAGATGCAATGACCACTGGTGGATCCATGTGTGGTTTGTGGAAAGAACACACATGCAATGACTCTAGTGGTTGATCCATGTGTGGTTTGTCGAAAGAACACACATGCAATGACCACTGGTGGATCCATGTGTGGTTTGTGGAAAAGAACACACATGCAATGACTCTAGTGGTTGATCCATGTTGGTTTGTGGAAATAACGCACATGCAATGACCCTAGTGGTTGATCCATGTGTGGTTTGTGAAAAGAACACACATGCAATGACCACTGGTGGATCCATGTGTGGTTTGTGGAAAGGAACACACATGCAATGAATCTAGTGGTTGATCCATGTTTGTTTGTGGAAATAACACACATGCAATGACTCTAGTGGTTGATCCATGTGTGGTTTGTGAAAAGAACACACATGCAATGACTCTAGTGTTGGTTTTAGTATAAGAACACACATGCAATGACTCTAGTGGTTGATCCATGTGTGGTTTGTGGAAAGAACACACATGCAATGACTGTGGTTGATCCATGTGTGGTTTGTGGAAAGAACACACATGCAATGAGCACTGGTGGATCCATGTGTGGTTTGTGGAAAAGAACACACATGCATTGATTCTAGTGCTGGTTTGTGGTTTTAGTATAAGAAAAAACATGCAATGACTCTAGTGGTTGATCCATGTGTGGTTTGTGGAAAGAACTCACATACAATGACTCTGGTTGATCCATGTTTGTTTGTGGAAATAACACACATGCAATGACTCTAGTGGTTGATCCATGTGTGGTTTGTGGAAAGAACACACATACAATGACTCTGGTTGATCCATATGTGGTATGTGGAAAGAACACACATGTAATGACCACTGGTGGATCCATGTGTGGTTTGTGGAAAAGAACACACATGCAATGACACTAGTGCTGGTTTGTGGTTTTAGTATAAGGATAAACATGCAATGACTCTAGTGGTTGATCCATGTGTGGTTTGTGGAATGAACACACATGCAATGACTGTGGTTGATCCATGTGTGGTTTGTGGAAAGAACACACATGCAATGACCACTGGTGGATCCATGTTGGTTTTAGTGTAAGAACACAGATGCAATGACTCTAGTACTGGTTTGTGGTTTTAGTATAAGAACACACATGCAATGACTCTAGTGGTTGATCCATGTGTGGTTTCTGGAAATAACACACATGCAATGACCACTGGTGGATCCATGTGTGGTTTGTGGAAAGAACACACATGCAATGACTCTAGTGGTTGATCCATGTGTGGTTTGTGGAAAGAACACAAATGCAATGACCACTGGTGGATCCATGTGTGGTTTGTGGAAAAGAACACACATGCAATGACTCTAGTACTGGTTTGTGGTTTTAGTATAAGAACACGCATGCAATGACTCTAGTGGTTGATCCATGTGTGGTTTGTGGAAATAACACACATACAATGACTCTAGTGGTCGATCCATGTGTGGTTTGTGGAAAGAACACAGATGCAATGACCACTGGTGGATCCATGTGTGGTTTGTGGAAAGAACACACATGCAATGACCACTGGTGGATCCATGTGTGGTTTGTGGAAAAGAACACACATGCAATGACTCTAGTACTGGTTTGTGGTTTTAGTATAAGAACACACATGCAATGACTCTAGTGGTTGATCCATGTGTGGTTTGTGGAAATAACACACATACAATGACTCTAGTGGTCGATCCATGTGTGGTTTGTGGAAAGAACATAAATGCAATGACCACTGGTGGCTCCATGTGTGGTTTGTGGAAAGAACACACATGCAATGACTCTAGTGGTTGATCCGTGTGTGGTTTGTGGAAAGAACACACATGCAATGACCACTGGTGGATCCATGTGTGGTCTGTGGAAAAGAACACACATGCAATGACTCTAGTGGTTGATCCATGTGTGGTTTGTGAAAATAACACACATGCAATGACTCTAGTGGTTGATCCATGTGTGGTTTGTGGAAAGAACACATATACAATGACTCTGGTTGATCCATATGTGGTCTGTGGAAAGAAGACACATGCAATGACCACTGGTGGATCCATGTGTGGTTTGTGGAAAAGAACGCACATCCAATGACTCTAGTGCTGGTTTGTGTTTTTATTATAAGAACAAACATGCAATGACTCTAGTGGTTGATCCATGTGTGGTTTGTGGAAAGAACACACATGCAATGACTATGGTTGATCCATGTGTGGTTTGTGGAAAGAACACACATGCAATGACAACTGGTGGATCCATGTGTGGTTTGTGGAAAAGAACACACATGTAATGACTCTAGTACTGGTTTGTGGTTTTAGTATAAGAACACACATGCAATGACTCTAGTGGTTGATCCAAGTGTGGTTTGTGGAAATAAGACACATGCAATGACTCTAGTGGTTGATCCATGTGTGGTTTGTGGAAAGATCACACATGCAATGACCACTGGTGGATCCATGTTGGTTTTAGTGTAAGAACACAGATACAATGACTCTAGTACTGGTTTATGGTTTTAGTATAAGAACACACATGCAATGACTCTAGTGGTTGATCCATGTGTAGTTTGTGGAAATAACACACATGCAATGACCACTGGTGGATCCATGTGTGGTTTGTGGAAAGAACACACATGCAATGACTCTAGTGGTTGATCCATGTGTGGTTTGTGGAAAGAACACAAATGCAGTGACCACTGGTGGATCCATGTGTGGTTTGTGGAAAAGAACACACATGCAATGACTCTAGTACTGGTTTGTGGTTTTAGTATAAGAACACGCATGCAATGACTCTAGTGGTTGATCCATGTGTGGTTTGTGGAAATAACACACATACAATGACTCTAGTGGTCGATCCATGTGTGGTTTGTGGAAAGAACACAGATGCAATGACCACTGGTGGATCCATGTGTGGTTTGTGGAAAGAACACACATGCAATGACTCTAGTGGTTGATCCATGTGTGGTTTGTGGAAAGAACACACATGCAATGACCACTGGTGGATCCATGTGTGGTTTGTGGAAAAGAACACACATGCAATGACTCTAGTGGTTGATCCATGTTGGTTTGTGGAAATAACGCACATGCAATGACCCTAGTGGTTGATCCATGTGTGGTTTGTGAAAAGAACACACATGCAATGACCACTGGTGGATCCATGTGTGGTTTGTGAAAAGGAACACACATGCAATGACTCTAGTGGTTGATCCATGTTTGTTTGTGGAAATAACACACATGCAATGACTCTAGTGGTTGATCCATGTGTGGTTTGTGGAAAGAACACACATACAATGACTCTGGTTGATCCATATGTGGTCTGTGGAAAGAACACACATGCAATGACCACTGGTGGATCCATGTGTGGTTTGTGGAAAAGAACACACATGCAATGACTCTAGTGGTTGATCCATGTGTGGTTTGTGAAAAGAACACACATGCAATGACTCTGGTTGATCCATGTGTGGTTTATAGAAATAACACACATGCAATGACTCTATTGGTTGATCCACGTGTGGTTTGTGGAAAGAACACACGTGCAATGACCACTGGTGGATCCATGTGTGGTTTGTGAAAAGAACACACATGCAATGACTCTAGTGTTGGTTTTAGTATAAGAACACACATGCAATGACTCTAGTGGTTGATCCATGTGTGGTTTGTGGAAAGAACACACATGCAATTACTGTGGTTGATCCATGTGTGGTTTGTGGAAAGAACACACATGCAATGACCACTGGTGGATCCATGTGTGGTTTGTGGAAAAGAACACACATGCATTGATTCTAGTGCTGGTTTGTGGTTTTAGTATAAGAAGAAACATGCAATGACTCTAGTGGTTGATCCATGTGTGGTTTGTGGAAAGAACACACATACAATGACTCTGGTTGATCCATGTTTGTTTGTGGAAATAACACACATGCAATGACTCTAGTGGTTGATCCATGTGTGGTTTGTGGAAAGAACACACATACAATGACTCTTGTTGATCCATATGTGGTATGTGGAAAGAACACACATGTAATGACCACTAGTGGATCCATGTGTGGTTTGTGGAAAAGAACACACATGCAATGACTCTAGTGCTGGTTTGTGGTTTTAGTATGAGGACAAAGATGCAATGACTCTAGTGGTTGATCCATGTGTGGTTTGTGGAAAGAACACACATGCAATGACTGTGGTTGATCCATGTGTGGTTTGTGGAAAGAACACACATGCAATGACCACTGGTGGATCCATGTTGGTTTTAGTGTAAGAACACAGATGCAATGACTCTAGTACTGGTTTGTGGTTTTAGTATAAGAACACACATGCAATGACTCTAGTGGTTGATCCATGTGTGGTTTGTGGAAATAACACACATGCAATGACCACTGGTGGATCCATGTGTGGTTTGTGGAAAGAACACACATGCAATGACTCTAGTGGTTGATCCATGTGTGGTTTGTGGAAAGAACACAAATGCAATGACCACTAGTGGATCCATGTGTGGTTTGTGGAAAAGAACACACATGCAATGACTCTAGTACTGGTTTGTGGTTTTAGTATAAGAACACGCATGCAATGACTTTAGTGGTTAATCCATGTGTGGTTTGTGGAACTAACACACATACAATGACTCTAGTGGTCGATCCATTTGTGGTTTGTGGAAAGAACACAGATGCAATGACCACTGGTGGATCCTTGTGTGGTTTGTGGAAAGAACACACATGCAATGACTCTAGTGGTTGATCCATGTGTGGTTTGTGGAAAGAACACACATGCAATGACCACTGGTGGATCCATGTGTGGTTTGTGGAAAAGAACACACATGCAATGACTCTAGTGGTTGATCCATGTTGGTTTGTGGAAATAACACACATGCAATGACTCTAGTGGTTGATCCATGTGTGTTTTGTGAAAAGAACACACATGCAATGACCACTGGTGGATCCATGTGTGGTTTGTGGAAACGAACACACATGCAATGACTCTAGTGGTTTATCCATGTTTGTTTGTGGAAATAACACACATGCAATGACTCTAGTGGTTGATCCATGTGTGGTTTGTGAAAAGAACACACATGCAATGACTCTAGTGTTGGTTTTAGTATAAGAACACACATGCAATGACTCTAGTGGTTGATCCATGTGTGGTTTGTGGAAAGAACACACATGCAATGACTGTGGTTGATCCATGTGTGGTTTGTGGAAAGAACACACATGCAATGACCACTGGTGGATCCATGTGTGGTTTGTGGAAAAGAACACACATGCATTGATTCTAGTGCTGGTTTGTGGTTTAGTATAAGAACACACATGCAATGACTCTAGTGGTTGATCCAAGTGTGGTTTGTGGAAATAACACACATGCAATGACTCTAGTGGTTGATCCATGTGTGGTTTGTGGAAAGAACACACATGCAATGACCACTGGTGGATCCATGTTGGTTTTAGTGTAAGAACACACATGCAATGACTCTAGTACTGGTTTGTGGTTTTACTATAAGAACACACATGCAATGATTCTAGTGATTGATCCATGTGTGATTTGTGGAAATAACACACATGCAATAACCACTGGTGGATCGATGTGTGGTTTGTGGAAAGAACACATGTGCAATGACTCCAGTGGTTGATCCATGTGTGGTTTGTGGAAAGAACACAAATGCAATGACCACTGGTGGATCCATGTGTGGTTTGTGGAAAAGAACACACATGCAATGACTCTAGTACTGGTTTGAGGTTTTAGTATAAGAACACACATGCAATGAGTCTAGTGGTTGATCCATGTGTGGTTTGTGGAAATAACACATATGCCATGACTGTAGTGGTTGATCCATGTGTGGTTTGTGGAAAGAACACACATGCAATGACCACTGGTGGATCCATGGTGGTTTTAGTGTAAGAACATACATGCAACGACTCTACTACTGGTTTGTGGTTTTAGTATAAGAACACACATGCAATGACTCTAGTACTAGTTTGTAGTTTTAGTATAAGAACACACATGCAATGACTCTAGTGGTTGATCCATGTGTGGTTTGTGGAAAGAACACACATGCAATGACTCTAGTGGTTGATTCGTGTGTGGTTTGTGGAAAGAACACACATGCAATGACCACTGGTGGATCCATGTGTGGTTTGTGGAAAAGAACACACATGCAATGACTCTAGTGGTTGATCCATGTGTGGTTTGTGGAAATAACACACATGCAATGACTATAGTGGTTGATCCATGTGTGGTTTGTGGAAAGAACACACATCCAATGACTCTGGTTGATCCATATGTGGTCTGTGGAAAGAACACACATGCAATGACCACTGGTGGATCCATGTGTGGTTTGTGGAAAAGAACACACATGCAATGACTCTAGTACTGGTTTGTGGCTTTAGTATAAGAACACACATGCAATGACTCTAGTGGTTGATCCATGTGTGGTTTGTGGAAATAACACACATACAATGACTCTAGTGGTCGATCCATGTGTGGTTTGTAGAAAGAACATACATGCAATGACCACTGGTGGCTCCATGTGTGGTTTGTGGAAATAACACACATGCAATGACTCTAGTGGTTGATCCGTGTGTGGTTTGTGGAAAGAACACACATGCAATGACCACTGGTGGATCCATGTGTGGTTTGTGGAAAAGAACACACATGCAATGACTCTAGTGGTTGATCCATGTGTGGTTTGTGGAAATAACACACATGCAATGACTCTAGTGGTTGATCCATGTGTGGTTTGTGGAAAGAACACACATACAATGACTCTGGTTGATCCATATGTGGTCTATGGAAAGAACACACATGCAATGACCACTGGTGGATCCATGTGTGGTTTGTGGAAAAGAACGCACATGCAATGACTCTAGTGCTGGTTTGTGGTTTTAGTATAAGAACAAACATGCAATGACTCTAGTGGTTGATCCATGTGTGGTTTGTGGAAAGAACACGCATGCAATGACTATGGTTGATCCATGTGTGGTTTGTGGAAAGAACACACATGCAATGACCACTGGTGGATCCATGTGTGGTTTGTGGAAAAGAACACACATGCAATGCCTCTAGTACTGGTTTGTGGTTTTAGTATAAGAACACACATGCAATGACTCTAGTGGTTGATCCAAGTATGGTTTGTGGAAATAACACACATGCAATGACTCTAGTGGTTGATCCATGTGTGGTTTGTGGAAAGAACACACATGCAATGACCACTGGTGGATCCATGTTGGTTTTAGTGTAAGAACACAGATGCAATGACTCTAGTACTGGTTTGTGGTTTTAGTATAAGAACACACATGCAATGACTCTAGTGGTTGATCCATGTGTGGTTTGTGGAAATAACACAAATGCAATGACCACTGGTGGATCCATGTGTGGTTTGTGGAAAGAACACACATGCAATGACCACTGGTGGATCCATGTGTGGTTTGTGGAAAAGAACACACATGCAATGACTCTAGTACTGGTTTGTGGTTTTAGTATAAGAACACGCATGCAATGACTCTAGTGGTCGATCCATGTGTGGTTTGTGGAAAGAACACAGATGCAATGACCACTGGTGGATCCATGTGTGGTTTGTGGAAAGAACACACATGCAATGACTCTAGTGGTTGATCCATGTGTGGTTTGTGGAAAGAACACACATGCAATGACCACTGGTGGATCCATGTGTGGTTTGTGGAAAAGAAGACACATGCAATGACTCTAGTGGTTGATCCATGTTGGTTTGTGGAAATAACACACATGCAATGACTCTAGTGGTTGATCCATGTGTGGTTTGTGAAAAGAACACACATGCAATGACCACTGGTGGATCCATGTGTGGTTTGTGGAAAGGAACACATATGCAATGACTCTAGTGGTTGATCCATGATTGTTTGTGGAAATAACACACATGCAATGACTCTAGTGGTTGATCCATGTGTGGTTTGTGAAAAGAACACACATGCAATGACTCTAGTGTTGGTTTTAGTATAAGAACACACATGCAATGACTCTAGTGGTTGATCCATGTGTGGTTTGTGGAAAGAACACACATGCAATGACTGTGGTTGATCCATGTGTGGTTTGTGGAAAGAGCACACATGCAATGACCACTGGTGGATCCATGTGTGGTTTGTGGAAAAGAACACACATGCATTGACTCTAGTGCTGGTTTGTGGTTTTAGTATAAGAAGAAACATGCAATGACTCTAGTGGTTGATCCATGTGTGGTTTGTGGAAAGAACACACATGCAATGACTGTGGTTAATCCATGTGTGGTTAGTGGAAAGAACACACATGCAATGACTGTGGTTGATCCATGTGTGGTTTGTGGAAAGAACACACATGCAGTGACCACTGGTGGATCCATGTGTGGTTTGTGGAAAAGAACACACATGCAATGACTCTAGTACTGGTTTGTGGTTTTAGTATAAGAACACACATGCAATGACTCTAGTGGTAGATCCATGTGTGGTTTGTGGAAAGCACACACATGCAATGACCACTGGTGGATCCACGTGTGGTTTGTGGAAAAGAACACACATGCAATGACTCTAGTGGTTGATCCATGTTTGTTTGTGGAAATAACACACATGCAATGACTCTAGTGGTTGATCCATGTGTGGTTTGTGAAAAGAACACACATGCAATGACTCTGGTTGATCCATGTGTGGTTTATAGAAATAACACACATGCAATGACTCTATTGGTTGATCCACGTGTGGTTTGTGGAAAGAACACACATGCAATGACCACTGGTGGATCCATGTGTGGTTTGTGGAAAAGAACACACATGCAATGACTCTAGTGGTTGATCCAATGTTTGTTTGTGGAAATAATACACATGCAATGACTCTAGTGGTTGATCCATGTGTGGTTTGTGGAAAGAACACACATCCAATGACTCTGGTTGATCCATATGTGGTCTGTGGAAAAAACACACATGCAATGACCACTGGTGGATCCATGTGTGGTTTGTGGAAAAGAACGCACATGCAATGACTCTAGTGCTGGTTTGTGGTTTTAGTATAAGAACAAACATGCAATGACTCTAGTGGTTGATCCATGTGTGGTTTGTGGAAAGAACACACATGCAATGACTATGGTTGATCCATGTGTGGTTTGTGGAAAGAACACACATGCAATGACCACTGGTGGATCCATGTGTGGTTTGTGGAAAAGAACACACATGCAATGACTCTAGTACTGGTTTGTGGTTTTAGTATAAGAACACACATGCAATGACTCTAGTGGTTGATCCATGTGTGTTTTGTGGAAATAACACACATACAATGACTCTAGTGGTCGATCCATGTGTGGTTTGTGGAAAGAACATACATGCAATGACCACTGGTGGCTCCATGTGTGGTTTGTGGAAAGAACACACATGCAATGACTCTAGTGGTTGATCCGTGTGTGGTTTGTGGAAAGAACACACATGCAATGACCACTGGTGGAACCATGTGTGGTTTGTGGAAAAGAACAGACATGCAATGACTCTAGTGGTTGATCCATGTGTGGTTTGTGGAAATAACACACATGCAATGACTCTAGTGGTTGATCCATGTGTGGTTTGTGGAAAGAACACACATACAATGACTCTGGTTGATCCATATGTGGTCTGTGGAAAGAACACACATGCAATGACCACTGGTGGATCCATGTGTGGTTTGTGGAAAAGAACGCACATGCAATGACTCTAGTGCTGGTTTGTGGTTTTAGTATAAGAACAAACATGCAATGACTCTAGTGGTTGATCCATGTGTGGTTTGTGGAAAGAACACGCATGCAATGACTATGGTTGATCCATGTGTGGTTTGTGGAAAGAACACACATGCAATGACCACTGGTGGATCCATGTGTGGTTTGTGGAAAAGAACACACATGCTATGCCTCTAGTACTGGTTTGTGGTTTTAGTATAAGAACACGCATGCAATGACTCTAGTGGTTGATCCAAGTGTGGTTTGTGGAAATAACACACATGCAATGACTCTAGTGGTTGATCCATGTGTGGTTTGTGGAAAGAACACACATGCAATGACCACTGGTGGATCCATGTTGGTTTTAGTGTAAGAACACAGATGCAATGACTCTAGTACTGGTTTATGGTTTTAGTATAAGAACACACATGCAATGACTCTAGTGGTTGATCCATGTGTTGTTTGTGGAAATAACACACATGAAATGACCACAGGTGGATCCATGTGTGGTTTGTGGAAAGAACACACATGCAATGACTCTAGTGGTTGATCCATGTGTGGTTTGTGGAAATAACACAAATGCAATGACCACTGGTGGATCCATGTGTGGTTTGTGGAAAAGAACACACATGCAATGACTCTAGTACTGGTTTGTGGTTTTAGTATAAGAACACGCATGCAATGACTCTAGTGGTTGATCCATGTGTGTTTTGTGGAAATAACACACATACAATGACTCTAGTGGTCGATCCATGTGTGGTTTGTGGAAAGAACACAGATGCAATGACCACTGGTGGATCCATGTGTGGTTTGTGGAAAGAACACACATGCAATGACTCTAGTGTTGATCCATGTGTGGTTTGTGGAAAGAACACACATGCAATGACCACTGGTGGATCCATGTGTGGTTTGTGGAAAAGAACACACATGCAATGACTCTAGTGGTTGATCCATGTTGGTTTGTGGAAATAACACACATGCAATGACTCTAGTGGTTGATCCATGTGTGGTTTGTGGAAAGGAACACACATGCAATGACTCTATTGGTTGATCCATATTTGTTTGTGGAAATAACACATATGGAATGACTCTAGTGGTTGATCCATGTGTGGTTTGTGAAAAGAACACACATGCAATGACTCTAGTGTTGGTTTTAGTATAAGAACACACATGCAATGACTCTAGTGGTTGATCCATGTGTGGTTTGTGGAAAGAACACACATGCAATGACTGTGGTTGATCCATGTGTGGTTTGTGGAAAGAGCACACATGCAATGACCACTGGTGGATCCATGTGTGGTTTGTGGAAAAGAACACACATGCATTGACTCTAGTGCTGGTTTGTGGTTTTAGTATAAGAAGAAACATGCAATGACTCTAGTGGTTGATCCATGTGTGGTTTGTGGAAAGAACACACATGCAATGACTGTGGTTAATCCATGTGTGGTTTGTGGAAAGAACACACATGCAATGACTGTGGTTGATCCATGTGTGGTTTGTGGAAAGAACACACATGCAGCGACCACTGGTGGATCCATATGTGGTTTGTGGAAAAGAACACACATGCAATGACTCTAGTACTGGTTTGTGGTTTTAGTATAAGAACACACATGCAATGACTCTAGTGGTTGATCCATGTGTAATTTGTGGAAATAACACACATACAATGACCCTAGTGGTCGATCCATGTGTGGTTTGTGGAAAGAACACACATGCAATGACCACCGGTGGATCCATGTGTGGTTTCTGGAAAGAACTCACATGCAGTGACTCTAGTGGTTGATCCATGTGTGGTTTGTGGAAATAACACACATGCAATGACCACTGGTGGATCCATGTGTGGTTTGTGGAAAAGAACACACATGCAATGACTCTAGTGGTTGATCTATGTGTGGTTTGTGGAAAGAACACACATGCAATGACCACTGGTGGACCCATGTGTGGTTTGTGGAAAAGAAAACACATGCAATGACTCTAGTGGTTGATCCATGTGTGGTTTGTGGAAAGAACACACATGCAATGACCACTGGTGGATGCACGTGTGGTTTGTGGAAAAGAACACACATGCAATGACTCTAGTGGTTGATCCATGTTTGTTTGTGGAAATAACACACATGCAATGACTCTAGTGGTTGATCCATGTGTGGTTTGTGAAAAGAACACACATGCAATGACTCTGGTTGATCCATGTGTGGTTTATAGAAATAACACACATGCAATGACTCTATTGGTTGATCCACATGTGGTTTGTGGAAAGAACACACATGCAATGACCACTGGTGGATCCATGTGTGGTTTGTGGAAAAGAACACACATGCAATGACTCTAGTGGTTGATCCATGTGTGGTTTGTGAAAAGAACACACATGCAATGACTCTGGTTGATCCATGTGTGGTTTATAGAAATAACACACATGCAATGACTCTATTGGTTGATCCACATGTGGTTTGTGGAAAGAACACACATGCAATGACCACTGGTGGATCCATGTGTGGTTTGTGGAAAAGAACACACATGCAATGACTCTAGTGGTTGATCCATGTTTGTTTGTGGAAATAATACACATGCAATGACTCTAGTGGTTGATCCATGTGTGGTTTGTGAAAAGAACACACATGCAATGACCACTGGTGGATCCATGTGTGGTTTGTGGAAAGGAACACACATGCAATGACTCTAGTGGTTGATCCATATTTGTTTGTGGAAATAACACACATGCAATGACTCTAGTGGTTGATCCATGTGTGGTTTGTGAAAAGAACACACATGCAATGACTCTAGTGTTGGTTTTAGTATAAGAACACACATGCAATGACTCTAGTGGTTGATCCATGTGTGGTTTGTGGAAAGAACACACATGCAATGACTGTGGTTGATCCATGTGTGGTTTGTGGAAAGAGCACACATGCAATGACCACTGGTGGATCCATGTGTGGTTTGTGGAAAAGAACACACATGCATTGACTCTAGTGCTGGTTTGTGGTTTTAGTATAAGAAGAAACATGCAATGACTCTAGTGGTTGATCCATGTGTGGTTTGTGGAAAGAACACACATGCAATGACTGTGGTTAATCCATGTGTGGTTAGTGGAAAGAACACACATGCAATGACTGTGGTTGATCCATGTGTGGTTTGTGGAAAGAACACACATGCAGTGACCACTGGTGGATCCATGTGTGGTTTGTGGAAAAGAACACACATGCAATGACTCTAGTACTGGTTTGTGGTTTTAGTATAAGAACACACATGCAATGACTCTAGTGGTAGATCCATGTGTGGTTTGTGGAAAGAACACACATGCAATGACCACTGGTGGATCCACGTGTGGTTTGTGGAAAAGAACACACATGCAATGACTCTAGTGGTTGATCCATGTTTGTTTGTGGAAATAACACACATGCAATGACTCTAGTGGTTGATCCATGTGTGGTTTGTGAAAAGAACACACATGCAATGACTCTGGTTGATCCATGTGTGGTTTATAGAAATAACACACATGCAATGACTCTATTGGTTGATCCACGTGTGGTTTGTGGAAAGAACACACATGCAATGACCACTGGTGGATCCATGTGTGGTTTGTGGAAAAGAACACACATGCAATGACTCTAGTGGTTGATCCAATGTTTGTTTGTGGAAATAATACACATGCAATGACTCTAGTGGTTGATCCATGTGTGGTTTGTGGAAAGAACACACATCCAATGACTCTGGTTGATCCATATGTGGTCTGTGGAAAGAACACACATGCAATGACCACTGGTGGATCCATGTGTGGTTTGTGGAAAAGAACGCACATGCAATGACTCTAGTGCTGGTTTGTGGTTTTAGTATAAGAACAAACATGCAATGACTCTAGTGGTTGATCCTTGTGTGGTTTGTGGAAAGAACACGCATGCAATGACTATGGTTGATCCATGTGTGGTTTGTGGAAAGAACACACATGCAATGACCACTGGTGGATCCATGTGTGGTTGGTGGAAAAGAACACACATGCAATGACTCTAGTACTGGTTTGTGGTTTTAGTATAAGAACACACATGCAATGACTCTAGTGGTTGATCCATGTGTGGTTTGTGGAAATAACACACATACAATGACTCTAGTGGTCGATCCATGTGTGGTTTGTGGAAAGAACATACATGCAATGACCACTGGTGGCTCCATGTGTGGTTTGTGGAAAGAACACACATGCAATGACTCTAGTGGTTGATCCGTGTGTGGTTTGTGGAAAGAACACACATGCAATGACCACTGGTGGAACCATGTGTGGTTTGTGGAAAAGAACACACATGCAATGACTCTAGTGGTTGATCCATGTGTGGTTTGTGGAAATAACACACATGCAATGACTCTAGTGGTTGATCCATGTTTGTTTGTGGAAATAACACACATGCAATGACTCTAGTGGTTGATCCATGTGTGGTTTGTGAAAAGAACACACATGCAATGACTCTGGTTGATCCATGTGTGGTTTATAGAAATAACACACATGCAATGACTCTATTGGTTGATCCACGTGTGGTTTGTGGAAAGAACACACATGCAATGACCACTGGTGGATCCATGTGTGGTTTGTGGAAAAGAACACACATGCAATGACTCTAGTGGTTGATCCAATGTTTGTTTGTGGAAATAATACACATGCAATGACTCTAGTGGTTGATCCATGTGTGGTTTGTGGAAAGAACACACATCCAATGACTCTGGTTGATCCATATGTGGTCTGTGGAAAGAACACACATGCAATGACCACTGGTGGATCCATGTGTGGTTTGTGGAAAAGAACGCACATGCAATGACTCTAGTGCTGGTTTGTGGTTTTAGTATAAGAACAAACATGCAATGACTCTAGTGGTTGATCCTTGTGTGGTTTGTGGAAAGAACACACATGCAATGACTATGGTTGATCCATGTGTGGTTTGTGGAAAGAACACACATGCAATGACCACTGGTGGATCCATGTGTGGTTGGTGGAAAAGAACACACATGCAATGACTCTAGTACTGGTTTGTGGTTTTAGTATAAGAACACACATGCAATGACTCTAGTGGTTGATCCATGTGTGGTTTGTGGAAATAACACACATACAATGACTCTAGTGGTTGATCCATGTGTGGTTTGTGGAAAGAACATACATGCAATGACCACTGGTGGCTCCATGTGTGGTTTGTGGAAAGAACACACATGCAATGACTCTAGTGGTTGATCCGTGTGTGGTTTGTGGAAAGAACACACATGCAATGACCACTGGTGGAACCATGTGTGGTTTGTGGAAAAGAACACACATGCAATGACTCTAGTGGTTGATCCATGTGTGGTTTGTGGAAATAACACACATGCAATGACTCTAGTGGTTGATCCATGTGTGGTTTGTGGAAAGAACACACATACAATGACTCTGGTTGATCCATATGTGGTCTGTGGAAAGAACACACATGCAATGACCACTGGTGGATCCATGTGTGGTTTGTGGAAAAGAACGCACATGCAATGACTCTAGTGCTGGTTTGTGGTTTTAGTATAAGAACAAACATGCAATGACTCTAGTGGTTGATCCATGTGTGGTTTGTGGAAAGAACACGCATGCAATGACTATGGTTGATCCATGTGTGGTTTGTGGAAAGAACACACATGCAATGACCACTGGTGGATCCTTGTGTGGTTTGTGGAAAAGAACACACATGCTATGCCTCTAGTACTGGTTTGTGGTTTTAGTATAAGAACACACATGCAATGAATCTAGTGGTTGATCCAAGTGTGGTTTGTGGAAATAACACACATGCAATGACTCTAGTGGTTGATCCATGTGTGGTTTGTGGAAAGAACACACATGCAATGACCACTGGTGGATCCATGTTGGTTTTAGTGTAAGAACACAGATGCAATGACTCTAGTACTGGTTTGTGGTTTTAGTATAAGAACACACATGCAATGACTCTAGTGGTTGATCCATGTGTGGTTTGTGGAAATAACACACATGAAATGACCACAGGTGGATCCATGTGTGGTTTGTGGAAACAACACACATGCAATGACTCTAGTGGTTGATCCATGTGTGGTTTCTGGAAATAACACAAATGCAATGACCACTGGTGGATCCATGTGTGGTTTGTGGAAAAGAACACACATGCAATGACTCTAGTACTGGTTTGTGGTTTTAGTATAAGAACACGCATGCAATGACTCTAGTGGTTGATCCATGTGTGTTTTGTGGAAATAACACACATACAATGACTCTAGTGGTCGATCCGTGTGTGGTTTGTGGAAAGAACACAGATGCAATGACCACTGGTGGATCCATGTGTTGTTTGTGGAAAGAACACACATGCAATGACTCTAGTGGTTGATCCATGTATGGTTTATGGAAAGAACACACATGCAATGACCACTGGTGGATCCATGTGTGGTTTGTGGAAAAGAACACACATGCAATGACTCTAGTGGTTGATCCATGTTGGTTTGTGGAAATAACACACATGCAATGACTCTAGTGGTTGATCCATGTGTGGTTTGTGAAAAGAACACACATGCAATGACCACTGGTGGATCCATGTGTGGTTTGTGGAAAGGAACACACATGCAATGACTCTATTGGTTGATCCATATTTGTTTGTGGAAATAACACATATGGAATGACTCTAGTGGTTGATCCATGTGTGGTTTGTGAAAAGAACACACATGCAATGACTCTAGTGTTGGTTTTAGTATAAGAACACACATGCAATGACTCTAGTGGTTGATCCATGTGTGGTTTGTGGAAAGAACACACATGCAATGACTGTGGTTGATCCATGTGTGGTTTGTGGAAAGAGCACACATGCAATGACCACTGGTGGATCCATGTGTGGTTTGTGGAAAAGAACACACATGCATTGACTCTAGTGCTGGTTTGTGGTTTTAGTATAAGAAGAAACATGCAATGACTCTAGTGGTTGATCCATGTGTGGTTTGTGGAAAGAACACACGTGCAATGACTGTGGTTAATCCATGTGTGGTTTGTGGAAAGAACACACATGCAATGACTGTGGTTGATCCATGTGTGGTTTGTGGAAAGAACACACATGCAGTGACCACTGGTGGATCCATGTGTGGTTTGTGGAAAAGAACACACATGCAATGACTCTAGTACTGGTTTGTGGTTTTAGTATAAGAACACACATGCAATGACTCTAGTGGTAGATCCATGTGTGGTTTGTGGAAAGAACACACATGCAATGACCACTGGTGGATCCACGTGTGGTTTGTGGAAAAGAACACACATGCAATGACTCTAGTGGTTGATCCATGTTTGTTTGTGGAAATAACACACATGCAATGACTCTAGTGGTTGATCCATGTGTGGTTTGTGAAAAGAACACACATGCAATGACTCTGGTTGATCCATGTGTGGTTTATAGAAATAACACACATGCAATGACTCTATTGGTTGATCCACGTGTGGTTTGTGGAAAGAACACACATGCAATGACCACTGGTGGATCCATGTGTGGTTTGTGGAAAAGAACACACATGCAATGACTCTAGTGGTTGATCCAATGTTTGTTTGTGGAAATAATACACATGCAATGACTCTAGTGGTTGATCCATGTGTGGTTTGTGGAAAGAACACACATCCAATGACTCTGGTTGATCCATATGTGGTCTGTGGAAAGAACACACATGCAATGACCACTGGTGGATCCATGTGTGGTTTGTGGAAAAGAACGCACATGCAATGACTCTAGTGCTGGTTTGTGGTTTTAGTATAAGAACAAACATGCAATGACTCTAGTGGTTGATCCTTGTGTGGTTTGTGGAAAGAACACACATGCAATGACTATGGTTGATCCATGTGTGGTTTGTGGAAAGAACACACATGCAATGACCACTGGTGGATCCATGTGTGGTTGGTGGAAAAGAACACACATGCAATGACTCTAGTACTGGTTTGTGGTTTTAGTATAAGAACACACATGCAATGACTCTAGTGGTTGATCCATGTGTGGTTTGTGGAAATAACACACATACAATGACTCTAGTGGTCGATCCATGTGTGGTTTGTGGAAAGAACATACATGCAATGACCACTGGTGGCTCCATGTGTGGTTTGTGGAAAGAACACACATGCAATGACTCTAGTGGTTGATCCGTGTGTGGTTTGTGGAAAGAACACACATGCAATGACCACTGGTGGAACCATGTGTGGTTTGTGGAAAAGAACACACATGCAATGACTCTAGTGGTTGATCCATGTGTGGTTTGTGGAAATAACACACATGCAATGACTCTAGTGGTTGATCCATGTTTGTTTGTGGAAATAACACACATGCAATGACTCTAGTGGTTGATCCATGTGTGGTTTGTGAAAAGAACACACATGCAATGACTCTGGTTGATCCATGTGTGGTTTATAGAAATAACACACATGCAATGACTCTATTGGTTGATCCACGTGTGGTTTGTGGAAAGAACACACATGCAATGACCACTGGTGGATCCATGTGTGGTTTGTGGAAAAGAACACACATGCAATGACTCTAGTGGTTGATCCAATGTTTGATTGTGGAAATAATACACATGCAATGACTCTAGTGGTTGATCCATGTGTGGTTTGTGGAAAGAACACACATCCAATGACTCTGGTTGATCCATATGTGGTCTGTGGAAAGAACACACATGCAATGACCACTGGTGGATCCATGTGTGGTTTGTGGAAAAGAACGCACATGCAATGACTCTAGTGCTGGTTTGTGGTTTTAGTATAAGAACAAACATGCAATGACTCTAGTGGTTGATCCTTGTGTGGTTTGTGGAAAGAACACACATGCAATGACTATGGTTGATCCATGTGTGGTTTGTGGAAAGAACACACATGCAATGACCACTGGTGGATCCATGTGTGGTTGGTGGAAAAGAACACACATGCAATGACTCTAGTACTGGTTTGTGGTTTTAGTATAAGAACACACATGCAATGACTCTAGTGGTTGATCCATGTGTGGTTTGTGGAAATAACACACATACAATGACTCTAGTGGTCGATCCATGTGTGGTTTGTGGAAAGAACATACATGCAATGACCACTGGTGGCTCCATGTGTGGTTTGTGGAAAGAACACACATGCAATGACTCTAGTGGTTGATCCGTGTGTGGTTTGTGGAAAGAACACACATGCAATGACCACTGGTGGAACCATGTGTGGTTTGTGGAAAAGAACACACATGCAATGACTCTAGTGGTTGATCCATGTGCGGTTTGTGGAAATAACACACATGCAATGACTCTAGTGGTTGATCCATGTGTGGTTTGTGGAAAGAACACACATACAATGACTCTGGTTGATCCATATGTGGTCTGTGGAAAGAACACACATGCAATGACCACTGGTGGATCCATGTGTGGTTTGTGGAAAAGAACGCACATGCAATGACTCTAGTGCTGGTTTGTGGTTTTAGTATAAGAACAAACATGCCATGACTCTAGTGGTTGATCCATGTGTGGTTTGTGGAAAGAACACGCATGCAATGACTATGGTTGATCCATGTGTGGTTTGTGGAAAGAACACACATGCAATGACCACTGGTGGATCCATGTGTGGTTTGTGGAAAAGAACACACATGCTATGTCTCTAGTACTGGTTTGTGGTTTTAGTATAAGAACACACATGCAATGACTCTAGTGGTTGATCCAAGTGTGGTTTGTGGAAATAACACACATGCAATGACTCTAGTGGTTGATCCATGTGTGGTTTGTGGAAAGAACACACATGCAATGACCACTGGTGGATCCATGTTGGTTTTAGTGTAAGAACACAGATGCAATGACTCTAGTACTGGTTTGTGGTTTTAGTATAAGAACACACATGCAATGACTCTAGTGGTTGATCCATGTGTGGTTTGTGGAAATAACACACATGAAATGACCACAGGTGGATCCATGTGTGGTTTGTGGAAACAACACACATGCAATGACTCTAGTGGTTGATCCATGTGTGGTTTCTGGAAAATAACACAAATGCAATGACCACTGGTGGATCCATTTGTGGTTTGTGGAAAAGAACACACATGCAATGAATCTAGTACTGGTTTGTGGTTTTAGTATAAGAACACGCATGCAATGGCTCTAGTGGTTGATCCATGTGTGTTTTGTGGAAATAACACACATACAATGACTCTAGTGGTCGATCCGTGTGTGGTTTGTGGAAAGAACACAGATGCAATGACCACTGGTGGATCCATGTGTTGTTTGTGGAAAGAACACACATGCAATGACTCTAGTGGTTGATCCATGTATGGTTTGTGGAAAGAACACACATGCAATGACCACTGGTGGATCCATGTGTGGTTTGTGGAAAAGAACACACATGCAATGACTCTAGTGGTTGATCCATGTTGGTTTGTGGAAATAACACACATGCAATGACTCTAGTGGTTGATCCATGTGTGGTTTGTGAAAAGAACACACATGCAATGACCACTGGTGGATCCATGTGTGGTTTGTGGAAAGGAACACACATGCAATGACTCTATTGGTTGATCCATATTTGTTTGTGGAAATAACACATATGGAATGACTCTAGTGGTTGATCCATGTGTGGTTTGTGAAAAGAACACACATGCAATGACTCTAGTGTTGGTTTTAGTATAAGAACACACATGCAATGACTCTAGTGGTTGATCCATGTGTGGTTTGTGGAAAGAACACACATGCAATGACTGTGGTTGATCCATGTGTGGTTTGTGGAAAGAGCACACATGCAATGACCACTGGTGGATCCATGTGTGGTTTGTGTAAAAGAACACACATGCATTGACTCTAGTGCTGGTTTGTGGTTTTAGTATAAGAAGAAACATGCAATGACTCTAGTGGTTGATCCATGTGTGGTTTGTGGAAAGAACACACGTGCAATGACTGTGGTTAATCCATGTGTGGTTTGTGGAAAGAACACACATGCAATGACTGTGGTTGATCCATGTGTGGTTTGTGGAAAGAACACACATGCAGTGACCACTAGTGGATCCATGTGTGGTTTGTGGAAAAGAACACACATGCAATGACTCTAGTACTGGTTTGTGGTTTTAGTATAAGAACACACATGCAATGACTCTAGTGGTAGATCCATGTGTGGTTTGTGGAAAGAACACACATGCAATGACCACTGGTGGATCCACGTGTGGTTTGTGGAAAAGAACACACATGCAATGACTCTAGTGGTTGATCCATGTTTGTTTGTGGAAATAACACACATGCAATGACTCTAGTGGTTGATCCATGTGTGGTTTGTGAAAAGAACACACATGCAATGACTCTGGTTGATCCATGTGTGGTTTATAGAAATAACACACATGCAATGACTCTATTGGTTGATCCACGTGTGGTTTGTGGAAAGAACACACATGCAATGACCACTGGTGGATCCATGTGTGGTTTGTGGAAAAGAACACACATGCAATGACTCTAGTGGTTGATCCAATGTTTGTTTGTGGAAATAATACACATGGAATGACTCTAGTGGTTGATCCATGTGTGGTTTGTGGAAAGAACACACATCCAATGACTCTGGTTGATCCATATGTGGTCTGTGGAAAGAACACACATGCAATGACCACTGGTGGATCCATGTGTGGTTTGTGGAAAAGAACGCACATGCAATGACTCCAGTGCTGGTTTGTGGTTTTAGTATAAGAACAAACATGCAATGACTCTAGTGGTTGATCCTTGTGTGGTTTGTGGAAAGAACACACATGCAATGACTATGGTTGATCCATGTGTGGTTTGTGGAAAGAACACACATGCAATGACCACTGGTGGATCCATGTGTGGTTGGTGGAAAAGAACACACATGCAATGGCTCTAGTACTGGTTTGTGGTTTTAGTATAAGAACACACATGCAATGACTCTAGTGGTTGATCCATGTGTGGTTTGTGGAAATAACACACATACAATGACTCTAGTGGTCGATCCATGTGTGGTTTGTGGAAAGAACATACATGCAATGACCACTGGTGGCTCCATGTGTGGTTTGTGGAAAGAACACACATGCAATGACTCTAGTGGTTGATCCGTGTGTGGTTTGTGGAAAGAACACACATGCAATGACCACTGGTGGAACCATGTGTGGTTTGTGGAAAAGAACACACATGCAATGACTCTAGTGGTTGATCCATGTGTGGTTTGTGGAAATAACACACATGCAATGACTCTAGTGGTTGATCCATGTTTGTTTGTGGAAATAACACACATGCAATGACTCTAGTGGTTGATCCATGTGTGGTTTGTGAAAAGAACACACATGCAATGACTCTGGTTGATCCATGTGTGGTTTATAGAAATAACACACATGCAATGACTCTATTGGTTGATCCACGTGTGGTTTGTGGAAAGAACACACATGCAATGACCACTGGTGGATCCATGTGTGGTTTGTGGAAAAGAACACACATGCAATGACTCTAGTGGTTGATCCAATGTTTGTTTGTGGAAATAATACACATGCAATGACTCTAGTGGTTGATCCATGTGTGGTTTGTGGAAAGAACACACATCCAATGACTCTGGTTGATCCATATGTGGTCTGTGGAAAGAACACACATGCAATGACCACTGGTGGATCCATGTGTGGTTTGTGGAAAAGAACGCACATGCAATGACTCTAGTGCTGGTTTGTGGTTTTAGTATAAGAACAAACATGCAATGACTCTAGTGGTTGATCCTTGTGTGGTTTGTGGAAAGAACACACATGCAATGACTATGGTTGATCCATGTGTGGTTTGTGGAAAGAACACACATGCAATGACCACTGGTGGATCCATGTGTGGTTGGTGGAAAAGAACACACATGCAATGACTCTAGTACTGGTTTGTGGTTTTAGTATAAGAACACACATGCAATGACTCTAGTGGTTGATCCATGTGTGGTTTGTGGAAATAACACACATACAATGACTCTAGTGGTCGATCCATGTGTGGTTTGTGGAAAGAACATACATGCAATGACCACTGGTGGCTCCATGTGTGGTTTGTGGAAAGAACACACATGCAATGACTCTAGTGGTTGATCCGTGTGTGGTTTGTGGAAAGAACACACATGCAATGACCACTGGTGGAACCATGTGTGGTTTGTGGAAAAGAACACACATGCAATGACTCTAGTGGTTGATCCATGTGTGGTTTGTGGAAATAACACACATGCAATGACTCTAGTGGTTGATCCATGTGTGGTTTGTGGAAAGAACACACATACAATGACTCTGGTTGATCCATATGTGGTCTGTGGAAAGAACACACATGCAATGACCACTGGTGGATCCATGTGTGGTTTGTGGAAAAGAACGCACATGCAATGACTCTAGTGCTGGTTTGTGGTTTTAGTATAAGAACAAACATGCAATGACTCTAGTGGTTGATCCATGTGTGGTTTGTGGAAAGAACACGCATGCAATGACTATGGTTGATCCATGTGTGGTTTGTGGAAAGAACACACATGCAATGACCACTGGTGGATCCATGTGTGGTTTGTGGAAAAGAACACACATGCTATGCCTCTAGTACTGGTTTGTGGTTTTAGTATAAGAACACACATGCAATGACTCTAGTGGTTGATCCAAGTGTGGTTTGTGGAAATAACACACATGCAATGACTCTAGTGGTTGATCCATGTGTGGTTTGTGGAAAGAACACACATGCAATGACCACTGGTGGATCCATGTTGGTTTTAGTGTAAGAACACAGATGCAATGACTCTAGTACTGGTTTGTGGTTTTAGTATAAGAACACACATGCAATGACTCTAGTGGTTGATCCATGTGTGGTTTGTGGAAATAACACACATGAAATGACCACAGGTGGATCCATGTGTGGTTTGTGGAAACAACACACATGCATTGACTCTAGTGGTTGATCCATGTGTGGTTTCTGGAAATAACACAAATGTAATGACCACTGGTGGATCCATGTGTGGTTTGTGGAAAAGAACACAAATGCAATGACTCTAGTACTGGTTTGTGGTTTTAGTATAAGAACACGCATGCAATGACTCTAGTGGTTGATCCATGTGTGTTTTGTGGAAATAACACACATACAATGACTCTAGTGGTCGATCCGTGTGTGGTTTGTGGAAAGAACACAGATGCAATGACCACTGGTGGATCCATGTGTTGTTTGTGGAAAGAACACACATGCAATGACTCTAGTGGTTGATCCATGTATGGTTTGTGGAAAGAACACACATGCAATGACCACTGGTGGATCCATGTGTGGTTTGTGGAAAAGAACACACATGCAATGACTCTAGTGGTTGATCCATGTTGGTTTGTGGAAATAACACACATGCAATGACTCTAGTGGTTGATCCATGTGTGGTTTGTGAAAAGAACACACATGCAATGACCACTGGTGGATCCATGTGTGGTTTGTGGAAAGGAACACACATGCAATGACTCTATTGGTTGATCCATATTTGTTTGTGGAAATAACACATATGGAATGACTCTAGTGGTTGATCCATGTGTGGTTTGTGAAAAGAACACACATGCAATGACTCTAGTGTTGGTTTTAGTATAAGAACACACATGCAATGACTCTAGTGGTTGATCCATGTGTGGTTTGTGGAAAGAACACACATGCAATGACTGTGGTTGATCCATGTGTGGTTTGTGGAAAGAGCACACATGCAATGACCACTGGTGGATCCATGTGTGGTTTGTGGAAAAGAACACACATGCATTGACTCTAGTGCTGGTTTGTGGTTTTAGTATAAGAAGAAACATGCAATGACTCTAGTGGTTGATCCATGTGTGGTTTGTGGAAAGAACACACGTGCAATGACTGTGGTTAATCCATGTGTGGTTTGTGGAAAGAACACACATGCAATGACTGTGGTTGATCCATGTGTGGTTTGTGGAAAGAACACACATGCAGTTACCACTGGTGGATCCATATGTGGTTTGTGGAAAAGAACACACATGCAATGACTCTAGTACTGGTTTGTGGTTTTAGTATAAAAACACACATGCAATGACTCTAGTGGTTGATCCATGTGTAATTTGTGGAAATAACACACATACAATGACCCTAGTGGTCGATCCATGTGTGGTTTGTGGAAAGAACACACATGCAATGACCACCGGTGGATCCATGTGTGGTTTGTGGAAAGAACTCACATGCAGTGACTCTAGTGGTTGATCCATGTGTGGTTTGTGGAAATAACACACATGCAATGACCACTGGTGGATCCATGTGTGGTTTGTGGAAAAGAACACACATGCAATGACTCTAGTACTGGTTTGTGGTTTTAGTATAAGAACACACATGCAATGACTCTAGTGGTTGATCCATGTGTGGTTTGTGGAAATAACACACATACAATGACTCTAGTGGTCGATCCATGTGTGGTTTGTGGAAAGAACATACATGCAATGACCACTGGTGGCTCCATGTGTGGTTTGTGGAAAGAACACACATGCAATGACTCTAGTGGTTGATCCGTGTGTGGTTTGTGGAAAGAACACACATGCAATGACCACTGGTGGAACCATGTGTGGTTTGTGGAAAAGAACACACATGCAATGACTCTAGTGGTTGATCCATGTGTGGTTTGTGGAAATAACACACATGCAATGACTCTAGTGGTTGATCCATGTGTGGTTTGTGGAAAGAACACACATACAATGACTCTGGTTGATCCATATGTGGTCTGTGGAAAGAACACACATGCAATGACCACTGGTGGATCCATGTGTGGTTTGTGGAAAAGAACGCACATGCAATGACTCTAGTGCTGGTTTGTGGTTTTAGTATAAGAACAAACATGCAATGACTCTAGTGGTTGATCCATGTGTGGTTTGTGGAAAGAACACGCATGCAATGACTATGGTTGATCCATGTGTGGTTTGTGGAAAGAACACACATGCAATGACCACTGGTGGATCCATGTGTGGTTTGTGGAAAAGAACACACATGCTATGCCTCTAGTACTGGTTTGTGGTTTTAGTATAAGAACACACATGCAATGACTCTAGTGGTTGATCCAAGTGTGGTTTGTGGAAATAACACACATGCAATGACTCTAGTGGTTGATCCATGTGTGGTTTGTGGAAAGAACACACATGCAATGACCACTGGTGGATCCATGTTGGTTTTAGTGTAAGAACACAGATGCAATGACTCTAGTACTGGTTTGTGGTTTTAGTATAAGAACACACATGCAATGACTCTAGTGGTTGATCCATGTGTGGTTTGTGGAAATAACACACATGAAATGACCACAGGTGGATCCATGTGTGGTTTGTGGAAACAACACACATGCATTGACTCTAGTGGTTGATCCATGTGTGGTTTCTGGAAATAACACAAATGTAATGACCACTGGTGGATCCATGTGTGGTTTGTGGAAAAGAACACAAATGCAATGACTCTAGTACTGGTTTGTGGTTTTAGTATAAGAACACGCATGCAATGACTCTAGTGGTTGATCCATGTGTGTTTTGTGGAAATAACACACATACAATGACTCTAGTGGTCGATCCGTGTGTGGTTTGTGGAAAGAACACAGATGCAATGACCACTGGTGGATCCATGTGTTGTTTGTGGAAAGAACACACATGCAATGACTCTAGTGGTTGATCCATGTATGGTTTGTGGAAAGAACACACATGCAATGACCACTGGTGGATCCATGTGTGGTTTGTGGAAAAGAACACACATGCAATGACTCTAGTGGTTGATCCATGTTGGTTTGTGGAAATAACACACATGCAATGACTCTAGTGGTTGATCCATGTGTGGTTTGTGAAAAGAACACACATGCAATGACCACTGGTGGATCCATGTGTGGTTTGTGGAAAGGAACACACATGCAATGACTCTATTGGTTGATCCATATTTGTTTGTGGAAATAACACATATGGAATGACTCTAGTGGTTGATCCATGTGTGGTTTGTGAAAAGAACACACATGCAATGACTCTAGTGTTGGTTTTAGTATAAGAACACACATGCAATGACTCTAGTGGTTGATCCATGTGTGGTTTGTGGAAAGAACACACATGCAATGACTGTGGTTGATCCATGTGTGGTTTGTGGAAAGAGCACACATGCAATGACCACTGGTGGATCCATGTGTGGTTTGTGGAAAAGAACACACATGCATTGACTCTAGTGCTGGTTTGTGGTTTTAGTATAAGAAGAAACATGCAATGACTCTAGTGGTTGATCCATGTGTGGTTTGTGGAAAGAACACACGTGCAATGACTGTGGTTAATCCATGTGTGGTTTGTGGAAAGAACACACATGCAATGACTGTGGTTGATCCATGTGTGGTTTGTGGAAAGAACACACATGCAGTTACCACTGGTGGATCCATATGTGGTTTGTGGAAAAGAACACACATGCAATGACTCTAGTACTGGTTTGTGGTTTTAGTATAAAAACACACATGCAATGACTCTAGTGGTTGATCCATGTGTAATTTGTGGAAATAACACACATACAATGACCCTAGTGGTCGATCCATGTGTGGTTTGTGGAAAGAACACACATGCAATGACCACCGGTGGATCCATGTGTGGTTTGTGGAAAGAACTCACATGCAGTGACTCTAGTGGTTGATCCATGTGTGGTTTGTGGAAATAACACACATGCAATGACCACTGGTGGATCCATGTGTGGTTTGTGGAAAAGAACACACATGCAATGACTCTAGTGGTTGATCCATGTGTGGTTTGTGGAAAGAACACACATGCAATGACCACTGGTGGACCCATGTGTGGTTTGTGGAAAAGAACACACATGCAATGACTCTAGTGGTAGATCCATGTGTGGTTTGTGGAAAGAACACACATGCAATGACCACTGGTGGATGCACGTGTGGTTTGTGGAAAAGAACACACATGCAATGACTCTAGTGGTTGATCCATGTTTGTTTGTGGAAATAACACACATGCAATGACTCTAGTGGTTGATCCATGTGTGGTTTGTGAAAAGAACACACATGCAATGACTCTGGTTGATCCATGTGTGGTTTATAGAAATAACACACATGCAATGACTCTATTGGTTGATCCACGTGTGGTTTGTGGAAAGAACACACATGCAATGACCACTGGTGGATCCATGTGTGGTTTGTGGAAAAGAACACACATGCAATGACTCTAGTGGTTGATCCATGTTTGTTTGTGGAAATAATACACATGCAATGACTCTAGTGGTTGATCCATGTGTGGTTTGTGAAAAGAACACACATGCAATGACTATAGTGTTGGTTTTAGTATAAGAACACACATGCAATGACTCTAGTGGTTGATCCATGTGTGGTTTGTGGAAAGAACACACATGCAATGACCACTAGTGGATCCATATGTGGTTTGTGGAAAAGAACACACATGCAACGACTCTAGTGCTGGTTTGTGGTTTTAGTATAAGAACAAACATGCAATGACTCTAGTGGTTGATCCATGTGTGGTTTGTGGAAAGAACACGCATACAATGACTATGGTTGATCCATGTGTGGTTTGTGGAAAGAACACACATGCAATGACCACTGGTGGATCCATGTGTGGTTTGTGGAAAAGAACACACATGCTATGCCTCTAGTACTGGTTTGTGGTTTTAGTATAAGAACACACATGCAATGACTCTAGTGGTTGATCCAAGTGTGGTTTGTGGAAATAACACACATGCAATGACTCTAGTGGTTGATCCATGTGTGGTTTGTGGAAAGAACACACATGCAATGACCACTGGTGGATCCATGTTGGTTTTAGTGTAAGAACACAGATGCAATGACTCTAGTACTAGTTTGTGGTTTTAGTATAAGAACACACATGCAATGACTCTAGTGGTTGATCCATGTGTGGTTTGTGGAAATAACACACATGAAATGACCACAGGTGGATCCATGTGTGGTTTGTGGAAACAACACACATGCAATGACTCTAGTGGTTGATCCATGTGTGGTTTGTGGAAATAATACAAATGCAATGACCACTGGTGGATCCATGTGTGGTTTGTGGAAAAGAACACACATGCAATTACTCTAGTACTGGTTTGTGGTTTTAGTATAAGAACACGCATGCAATGACTCTAGTGGTTGATCCATGTGTGTTTTGTGGAAATAACACACATACAATGACTCTAGTGGTCGATCCGTGTGTGGTTTGTGGAAAGAACACAGATGCAATGACCACTGGTGGATCCATGTGTGGTTTGTGGAAAGAACACACATGCAATGACTCTAGTGGTTGATCCATGTGTGGTTTGTGGAAAGAACACACATGCAATGACCACTGGTGGATCCATGTGTGGTTTGTGGAAAAGAACACACATGCAATGACTCTAGTGGTTGATCCATGTTGGTTTGTGGAAATAACACACATGCAATGACTCTAGTGGTTGATCCATGTGTGGTTTGTGAAAAGAACACACATGCAATGACCACTGGTGGATCCATGTGTGGTTTGTGGAAAGGAACACACATGCAATGACTCTATTGGTTGATCCATATTTGTTTGTGGAAATAACACATATGGAATGACTCTAGTGGTTGATCCATGTGTGGTTTGTGAAAAGAACACAGATGCAATGACTCTAGTGTTGGTTTTAGTATAAGAACACACATGCAATGACTCTAGTGGTTGATCCATTGTGGTTTGTGGAAAGAACACACATGCAATGACTGTGGTTGATCCATGTGTGGTTTGTGGAAAGAGCACACATGCAATGACCACTGGTGGATCCATGTGTGGTTTGTGGAAAAGAACACACATGCATTGACTCTAGTGCTGGTTTGTGGTTTTAGTATAAGAAGAAACATGCAATGACTCTAGTGGTTGATCCATGTGTGGTTTGTGGAAAGAACACACATGCAATGACTGTGGTTAATCCATGTGTGGTTTGTGGAAAGAACACACATGCAATGACTGTGGTTGATCCATGTGTGGTTTGTGGAAAGAACACACATGCAGTTACCACTGGTGGATCCATATGTGGTTTGTGGAAAAGAACACACATGCAATGACTCTAGTACTGGTTTGTGGTTTTAGTATAAGAACACACATGCAATGACTCTAGTGGTTGATCCATGTGTAATTTGTGGAAATAACACACATACAATGACCCTAGTGGTCGATCCATGTGTGGTTTGTGGAAAGAACACACATGCAATGACCACCGGTGGATCCATGTGTGGTTTGTGGAAAGAACTCACATGCAGTGACTCTAGTGGTTGATCCATGTGTGGTTTGTGGAAATAACACACATGCAATGACCACTGGTGGATCCATGTGTGGTTTGTGGAAAAGAACACACATGCAATGACTCTAGTGGTTGATCCATGTGTGGTTTGTGGAAAGAACACACATGCAATGACCACTGGTGGACCCATGTGTGGTTTGTGGAAAAGAACACACATGCAATGACTCAAGTGGTTGATCCATGTGTGGTTTGTGGAAAGAACACACATGCAATGACCACTGGTGGATGCACGTGTGGTTTGTGGAAAAGAACACACATGCAATGACTCTAGTGGTTGATCCATGTTTGTTTGTGGAAATAACACACATGCAATGACTCTAGTGGTTGATCCATGTGTGGTTTGTGAAAAGAACACACATGCAATGACTCCGGTTGATCCATGTGTGGTTTATAGAAATAACACACATGCAATGACTCTATTGGTTGATCCACGTGTGGTTTGTGGAAAGAACACACATGCAATGACCACTGGTGGATCCATGTGTGGTTTGTGGAAAAGAACACACATGCAATGACTCTAGTGGCTGATCCATGTTTGTTTGTGGAAATAATACACATGCAATGACTCTAGTGGTTGATCCATGTGTGGTTTGTGAAAAGAACACACATGCAATGACTATAGTGTTGGTTTTAGTATAAGAACACACATGCAATGACTCTAGTGGTTGATCCATGTGTGGTTTGTGGAAAGAACACACATGCAATGACCACTAGTGGATCCATATGTGGTTTGTGGAAAAGAACACACATGCAATGACTCTAGTGCTGGTTTGTGGTTTTAGTATAAGAACAAACATGCAATGACTCTAGTGGTTGATCCATGTGTGGTTTGTGGAAAGAACACACATGCAATGACTCTGGTTGATCCATGTGTGGTTTGTGGAAAGAACACACATGCAATGACCACTGGTGGATCCATGTGTGGTTTGTGGAAAAGAACACACATGCAATGACTCTAGTACTGGTTTGTGGTTTTAGTATAAGAACACACATGCAATGACTCTAGTGGTTGATCCATGTTGGTTTGTGGAAATAACACACATGCAATGACTCTAGTGGTTTATCCATGTGTGGTTTGTGAAAAGAACACACATGCAATGACCACTGGTGGATCCATGTGTGGCTTGTGGAAAAGAACACACATGCAATGACTCTAGTGGTTGATCCATGTGTGGTTTGTGAAAAGAACACACATGCAATGACTCTGGTTGATCCATGTGTGGTTTATAGAAATAACACACATGCAATGACTCTAGTGGTTGATCCATGTTTGTTTGTGGAAATAACACACATGCAATGACTCTAGTGGTTGATCCATGTGTGGTTTGTGAAAAGAACACACATGCAATGACTCTGGTTGATCCATGTGTGGTTTATAGAAATAACACACATGCAATGACTCTATTGGTTGATCCACGTGTGGTTTGTGGAAAGAACACACATGCAATGACCACTGGTGGATCCATGTGTGGTTTGTGGAAAAGAACACACATGCAATGACTCTAGTGGTTGATCCATGTTTGTTTGTGGAAATAATACACATGCAATGACTCTAGTGGTTGATCCATGTGTGGTTTGTGAAAAGAACACACATGCAATGACTATAGTGTTGGTTTTAGTATAAGAACACACATGCAATGACTCTAGTTGTTGATCCATGTGTGGTTTGTGGAAAGAACACACATGCAATGACCACTCGTGGATCCATATGTGGTTTGTGGAAAAGAACACACATGCAATGACTCTAGTGCTGGTTTGTGGTTTTAGTATAAGAACAAACATGCAATGACTCTAGTGGTTGATCCATGTGTGGTTTGTGGAAAGAACACACATGCAATGACTCTGGTTGATCCATGTGTGGTTTGTGGAAAGAACACACATGCAATGACCACTGGTGGATCCATGTGTGGTTTGTGGAAAAGAACACACATGCAATGACTCTAGTACTGGTTTGTGGTTTTAGTATAAGAACACACATGCAATGACTCTAGTGGTTGATCCATGTGTGGTTTGTGGAAATAACACACATACACTGACTCTAGTGGTCGATCCATGTGTGGTTTGTGGAAAGAACGCACATGCAATCACCACTGGTGGATCCATGTGTGGTTTGTGGAAAGAACACACATGCAATGACTCTAGTGGTTGATCCATGTGTGGTTTGTGGAAAGAACACACATGCAATGACCACTGGTGGATCCATGTGTGGTTTGTGGAAAAGAACACACATGCAATGACTCTAGTGGTTGATCCATGTTGGTTTGTGGAAATAACACACATGCAATGACTCTAGTGGTTGATCCATGTGTGGTTTGTGAAAAGAACACACATGCAATGACCACTGGTGGATCCATGTGTGGCTTGTGGAAAAGAACACACATGCAATGACTCTAGTGGTTGATCCATGTTTGTTTGTGGAAATAACACACATGCAATGACTCTAGTGGTTGATCCATGTGTGGTTTGTGAAAAGAACACACATGCAATGACTCTGGTTGATCCATGTGTGGTTTATAGAAATAACACACATGCAATGACTCTATTGGTTGATCCACGTGTGGTTTGTGGAAAGAACACACATGCAATGACCACTGGTGGATCCATGTGTGGTTTGTGGAAAAGAACACACATGCAATGACTCTAGTGGTTGATCCATGTTTGTTTGTGGAAATAATACACATGCAATGACTCTAGTGGTTGATCCATGTGTAGTTTGTGGAAAGAAAACACATCCAATGACTTTGGTTGATCCATATGTGGTCTGTGAAAAGAACACACATGCAATGACCATTGGTGGATCCATGTGTGGTTTGTGGAAAGGAACACACATGCAATGACTCTAGTGGTTGATCCATGTTTGTTTGTGGAAATAACACACATGCAATGACTCTAGTGGTTGATCCATGTGTGGTTTGTGGAAAGAACACACATACAATGACTCTGGTTGATCCATATGTGGTATGTGGAAAGAACACACATGTAATGACCACTGGTGGATCCATGTGTGGTTTGTGGAAAAGAACATACATGCAATGACTCTAGTGCTAGTTTGTGGTTTTAGTATAAGGACAAACATGCAATGACTCTAGTGGTTGATCCATGTGTGGTTTGTGGAAAGAACACACATGCAGTGACCGTGGTTGATCCATGTGTGGTTTGTGGAAAGAACACACATGCAATGACCACTGGTGGATCCATGTGTGGTTTGTGGAAAAGAACACACATGCAATGACTCTAGTACTGGTTTCTGGTTTAGTATAAGAACACACATGCAATGACTCTAGTGGTTGATCCAAGTGTGGTTTGTGGAAATAACACACATGCAATGACTCTAGTGGTTGATCCATGTGTGGTTTGTCGAAAGAACACACATGCAATGACAACTGGTGGATCCATGTTGGTTTTAGTGTAAGAACACACATGCAATGACTCTAGTACTGGTTTGTGGTTTTAGTATAAGAACACACGTGCAATGATTCTCGTGGTTGATCCATGTGTGATTTGTGGAAATAACACACATGCAATGACCACTAGTGGATCCATGTGTGGTTTGTGGAAAGAACACATGTGCAATGACTCCAGTGGTTGATCCATGTGTGGTTTGTGGAAAGAACACAAATGCAATGACCACTGGTGGATCCATGTGTGGTTTGTGGAAAAGAACACACATGCAATGACTCTGGTACTGGTTTGTGGTTTTAGTATAAGAACACACATGCAATGACTCTAGTGGTCTATCCATGTGTGGTTTGTGGAAATAACACACATGCAATGACTCTAGTGGTTGATCCATGTGTGGTTTGTGAAAAGAACACACATGCAATGACCACTGGTGGATCCATGTGTGGTTTGTGGAAAGGAACACACATGCAATGACTCTAGTGGTTGATCCATGTTTGTTTGTGGAAATAACACACATGCAATGACTCTAGTGGTTGATCCATGTGTGGTTTGTGAAAAGAACACACATGCAATGACTCTAGTGTTGGTTTTAGTATAAGAACACACATGCAATGACTCTAGTGGTTGATCCATGTGTGGTTTGTGAAAAGAACACACATGCAATGACTATAGTGTTGGTTTTAGTATAAGAACACACATGCAATGACTCTAGTGGTTGATCCATGTGTGGTTTGTGGAAAGAACACACATGCAATGACCACTGGTGGATCCATATGTGGTTTGTGGAAAAGAACACACATGCAATGACTCTAGTGCTGGTTTGTGGTTTTAGTATAAGAACAAACATGCAATAACTCTAGTGGTTGATCCATGTGTGGTTTGTGGAAAGAACACACATGCAATGACTCTGGTTGATCCATGTGTGGTTTGTGGAAAGAACACACATGCAATGACCACTGGTGGATCCATGTGTGGTTTGTGGAAAAGAACACACATGCAATGACTCTAGTACTGGTTTGTGGTTTTAGTATAAGAACACACATGCAATGACTCTAGTGGTTGATCCATGTGTGGTTTGTGGAAATAACACACATACAATGACTCTAGTGGTCGATCCATGTGTGGTTTGTGGAAAGAACACACATGCAATGACCACTGGTGGATCCATGTGTGGTTTGTGGAAAGAACACACATGCAATGACTCTAGTGGTTGATCCATGTGTGGTTTGTGGAAAGAACACACATGCAATGACCACTGGTGGATCCATGTGTGGTTTGTGGAAAAGAACACACATGCAATGACTCTAGTGGTTGATCCATGTTGGTTTGTGGAAATAACACACATGCAATGACTCTAGTGGTTGATCCATGTGTGGTTTGTGAAAAGAACACACATGCAATGACCACTGGTGGATCCATGTGTGGTTTGTGGAAAAGAACACACATGCAATGACTCTAGTGGTTGATCCATGTTTGTTTGTGGAAATAACACACATGCAATGACTCTAGTGGTTGATCCATGTGTGGTTTGTGGAAAGAACACACATACAATGACTCTGGTTGATCCATATGTGGTATGTGGAAAGAACACACATGTAATGACCACTGGTGGATCCATGTGTGGTTTGTGGAAAAGAACACACATGCAATGACTCTAGTGCTGGTTTGTGGTTTTAGTATAAGGACAAACATGCAATGACTCTAGTGGTTGATCCATGTGTGGTTTGTGGAAAGAACACACATGCAATGACCGTGGTTGATCCATGTGTGGTTTGTGGAAAGAACACACATGCAATGACCACTGGTGGATCCATGTGTGATTTGTTGAAAAGAACACACATGCAATGACTCTAGTTCTGGTTTCTGGTTTAGTATAAGAACACACATGTAATGACTCTAGTGGTTGATCCAAGTGTGGTTTGTGGAAATAACACACATGTAATGACTCTAGTGGTTGATCCATGTGTGGTTTGTGGAAAGAACACACATGCAATGACCACTGGTGGATCCATGTTGGTTTTAGTGTAAGAACACACATGCAATAACTCTAGTACTGGTTTGTGGTTTTAGTATAAGAACACACATGCAATGATTCTAGTGGTTGATCCATGTGTGATTTGTGGAAATAACACACATGCAATGACCACTGGTTGATCCATGTGTGGTTTGTGGAAAGAACACATGTGCAATGACTCCAGTGGTTGATCCATGTGTGGTTTGTGGAAAGAACACAAATGCAATGACCACTGGTGGATCCATGTGTGGTTTGTGGAAAAGAACACACATGCAATGACTCTAGTACTGGTTTGTGGTTTTAGTATAAGAACACACATGCAATGACTCTAGTGGTTGATCCACGTGTGGTTTGTGGAAAGAACACACATGCATTGACTCTAGTGGTTGATCCATGTGTGGTTTGTGGAAAGAACACACATCCAATGACCACTGGTGGATCCATGTTGGTTTTAGTGTAAGAACACACATGCAATGACTCTAGTGGTTGATCCATGTGTGGTTTGTGGAAATAACACACATGCAATGACTCTAGTGGTTGATCCATGTGTGGTTTGTGAAAAGAACACACATGCAATGACCACTGGTGGATCCATGTGTGGTTTGTGGAAAGGAACACACATGCAATGACTCTAGTGGTTGATCCATGTTTGTTTGTGGAAATAACACACATGCAATGACTCTAGTGGTTGATCCATGTGTGGTTTGTGAAAAGAACACACATGCAATGACTCTAGTGTTGGTTTTAGTATAAGAACACACATGCAATGACTCTAGTGGTTGATCCATATGTGGTTTGTGGAAAGAACACACATGCAATGACTGTGGTTGATCCATGTGTGGTTTGTGGCAAGAACACACATGCAATGACCACTGGTGGATCCATGTGTGGTTTGTGGAAAAGAACACACATGCATTGACTCTAGTGCTGGTTTGTGGTTTTAGTATAAGAAGAAACATGCAATGACTCTAGTGGTTGATCCATGTGTGGTTTGTGGAAAGAACACACATGCAATGACTGTGGTTGATCCATGTGTGGTTTGTGGAAAGAACACACATGCAATGACCACTGGTGGATCCACGTGTGGTTTGTGGAAAAGAACACACATGCAATGACTCTAGTGGTTGATCCATGTTTGTTTGTGGAAATAGCACACATGCAATGACTCTAGTGGTTGATCCATGTGTGGTTTGTGAAAAGAACACACATGCAATGACTCTGGTTGATCCATGTGTGGTTTATAGAAATAACACACATGCAATGACTCTATTGGTTGATCCACGTGTGGTTTGTGGAAAGAACACACATGCAATGACCACTGGTGGATCCATGTGTGGTTTGTGGAAAAGAACACACATGCAATGACTCTAGTGGTTGATCCATGTTTGTTTGTGGAAATAATACACATGCAATGACTCTAGTGGTTGATCCTTGTGTGGTTTGTGAAAAGAACACACATGCAATGACTATAGTGTTGGTTTTAGTATAAGAACACACATGCAATGACTCTAGTGGTTGATCCATGTGTGGTTTGTGGAAAAAACACACATGCAATGGCCACTGGTGGATCCATATGTGGTTTGTGGAAAAGAACACACATGCAATGACTCTAGTGCTGGTTTGTGGTTTTAGTATAAGAACAAACATGCAATGACTCTAGTGGTTGATCCATGTGTGGTTTGTGGAAAGAACACACATGCAATGACTCTGGTTGATCCGTGTGTGGTTTGTGGAAAGAACACACATGCAATGACCACTGGTGGATCCATGTGTGGTTTGTGGAAAAGAACACACATGCAATGACTCTAGTACTGGTTTGTGGTTTTAGTATAAGAACACACATGCAATGACCACTGGTGGATCCATGTGTGGTTTGTGGAAAAGAACACACATGCAATGACTCTAGTGGTTGATCCATGTTGGTTTGTGGAAATAACACACATGCAATGACTCTAGTGGTTGATCCATGTGTGGTTTGTGAAAAGAACACACATGCAATGACCACTGGTGGATCCATGTGTGGTTTGTGGAAAAGAACACACATGCAATGACTCTAGTGGTTGATCCATGTTTGTTTGTGGAAATAACACACATGCAATGACTCTAGTGGTTGATCCATGTGCGGTTTGTGAAAAGAACACACATGCAATGACCACTGGTGGATCCATGTGTGGTTTGTGGAAAGGAACACACATGCAATGACTCTAGTGGTTGATCCATGTTTGTTTGTGGAAATAACACACATGCAATGACTCTAGTGGTTGATCCATGTGTGGTTTGTGGAAAGAACACACATACAATGACTCTGGTTGATCCATATGTGGTATGTGGAAAGAACACACATGTAATGACCACTGGTGGATCCATGTGTGGTTTGTGGAAAAGAACACACATGCAATGACTCTAGTGCTGGTTTGTGGTTTTAGTATAAGGACAAACATGCAATGACTCTAGTGGTTGATCCATGTGTGGTTTGTGGAAAGAACACACATGCAATGACCGTGGTTGATCCATGTGGTTTGTGGAAAGAACACACATGCAATGACCACTGGTGGATCCATGTGTGGTTTGTGGAAAAGAACACACATGCAATGACTCTAGTACTGGTTTCTGGTTTAGTATAAGAACACACATGCAATGACTCTAGTGGTTGATCCAAGTGTGGTTTGTGGAAATAACACACATGCAATGACTCTAGTGGTTCATCCATGTGTGGTTTGTGGAAAGAACACACATGCAATGACCACTGGTGGATCCATGTTGGTTTTAGTGTAAGAACACACATGCAGTGACTCTAGTACTGGTTTGTGGTTTTAGTATAAGAACACACAAGCAATGATTCTAGTGGTTGATCCATGTGTGATTTGTGGAAATAACACACATGCAATGACCACTGGTGGATCCATGTGTGGTTTGTGGAAAGAACACATGTGCAATGACTCCAGTGGTTGATCCATGTGTGGTTTGTGGAAAGAACACAAATGCAATGACCACTGGTGGATCCATGTGTGGTTTGTGGAAAAGAACACACATGCAATGACTCTAGTACTGGTTTGTGGTTTTCGTATAAGAACACACATGCAATGACTCTAGTGGTTGATCCATGTGTGGTTTGTGGAAAGAACACACATCCAATGACCACTGGTGGATCCATGTTGGTTTTAGTGTAAGAACACACATGCAATGACTCTAGTGGTTGATCCATGTGTGGTTTGTGGAAATTACACACATGCATTTGCTCTAGTGGTTGATCCATGTGTGGTTTGTGAAAAGAACACACATGCAATAACCACTGGTGGATCCATGTGTGGTTTGTGGAAAGGAACACACATGCAATGACTCTAGTGGTTGATCCATGTTTGTTTGTGGAAATAACACACATGCAATGACTCTAGTGGTTGATGCATGTGTGGTTTGTGAAAAGAACACACATGCAATGACTCTAGTGTTGGTTTTAGTATAAGAACACACATGCAATGACTCTAGTGGTTGATCCATGTGTGGTTTGTGGAAAAAACACACATGCAATGGCCACTGGTGGATCCATATGTGGTTTGTGGAAAAGAACACACATGCAATGACTCTAGTGCTGGTTTGTGGTTTTAGTATAAGAACAAACATGCAATGACTCTAGTGGTTGATCCATGTGTGGTTTGTGGAAAGAACACACATGCAATGACTCTGGTTGATCCGTGTGTGGTTTGTGGAAAGAACACACATGCAATGACCACTGGTGGATCCATGTGTGGTTTGTGGAAAAGAACACACATGCAATGACTCTAGTACTGGTTTGTGGTTTTAGTATAAGAACACACATGCAATGACCACTGGTGGATCCATGTGTGGTTTGTGGAAAAGAACACACATGCAATGACTCTAGTGGTTGATCCATGTTGGTTTGTGGAAATAACACACATGCAATGACTCTAGTGGTTGATCCATGTGTGGTTTGTGAAAAGAACACACATGCAATGACCACTGGTGGATCCATGTGTGGTTTGTGGAAAAGAACACACATGCAATGACTCTAGTGGTTGATCCATGTTTGTTTGTGGAAATAACACACATGCAATGACTCTAGTGGTTGATCCATGTGCGGTTTGTGAAAAGAACACACATGCAATGACCACTGGTGGATCCATGTGTGGTTTGTGGAAAGGAACACACATGCAATGACTCTAGTGGTTGATCCATGTTTGTTTGTGGAAATAACACACATGCAATGACTCTAGTGGTTGATCCATGTGTGGTTTGTGGAAAGAACACACATACAATGACTCTGGTTGATCCATATGTGGTATGTGGAAAGAACACACATGTAATGACCACTGGTGGATCCATGTGTGGTTTGTGGAAAAGAACACACATGCAATGACTCTAGTGCTGGTTTGTGGTTTTAGTATAAGGACAAACATGCAATGACTCTAGTGGTTGATCCATGTGTGGTTTGTGGAAAGAACACACATGCAATGACCGTGGTTGATCCATGTGTGGTTTGTGGAAAGAACACACATGCAATGACCACTGGTGGATCCATGTGTGGTTTGTGGAAAAGAACACACATGCAATGACTCTAGTACTGGTTTCTGGTTTAGTATAAGAACACACATGCAATGACTCTAGTGGTTGATCCAAGTGTGGTTTGTGGAAATAACACACATGCAATGACTCTAGTGGTTCATCCATGTGTGGTTTGTGGAAAGAACACACATGCAATGACCACTGGTGGATCCATGTTGGTTTTAGTGTAAGAACACACATGCAATGACTCTAGTACTGGTTTGTGGTTTTAGTATAAGAACACACAAGCAATGATTCTAGTGGTTGATCCATGTGTGATTTGTGGAAATAACACACATGCAATGACCACTGGTGGATCCATGTGTGGTTTGTGGAAAGAACACATGTGCAATGACTCCAGTGGTTGATCCATGTGTGGTTTGTGGAAAGAACACAAATGCAATGACCACTGGTGGATCCATGTGTGGTTTGTGGAAAAGAACACACATGCAATGACTCTAGTACTGGTTTGTGGTTTTCGTATAAGAACACACATGCAATGACTCTAGTGGTTGATCCATGTGTGGTTTGTGGAAAGAACACACATCCAATGACCACTGGTGGATCCATGTTGGTTTTAGTGTAAGAACACACATGCAATGACTCTAGTGGTTGATCCATGTGTGGTTTGTGGAAATTACACACATGCATTTACTCTAGTGGTTGATCCATGTGTGGTTTGTGAAAAGAACACACATGCAATGACCACTGGTGGATCCATGTGTGGTTTGTGGAAAGGAACACACATGCAATGACTCTAGTGGTTGATCCATGTTTGTTTGTGGAAATAACACACATGCAATGACTCTAGTGGTTGATGCATGTGTGGTTTGTGAAAAGAACACACATGCAATGACTCTAGTGTTGGTTTTAGTATAAGAACACACATGCAATGACTCTATTGGTTGATCCATGTGTGGTTTGTGAAAAGAACACACATGCAATGACTATAGTGTTGGTTTTAGTATAAGAATACACATGCAATGACTCTAGTGGTTGATCCATGTGTGGTTTGTGGAAAGAACACACATGCAATGACCACTGGTGGATCCATATGTGGTTTGTGGAAAAGAACACACATGCAATGACTCTAGTGCTGGTTTGTGGTTTTAGTATAAGAACAAACATGCAATAACTCTAGTGGTTGATCCATGTGTGGTTTGTGGAAAGAACACACATGCAATGACTCTGGTTGATCCATGTGTGGTTTGTGGAAAGAACACACATGCAATGACCACTGGTGGATCCATGTGTGGTTTGTGGAAAAGAAAACACATGCAATGACTCTAGTACTGGTTTGTGGTTTTAGTATAAGAACACACATGCAATGACTCTAGTGGTTGATCCATGTGTGGTTTGTGGAAATAACACACATACAATGACTCTAGTTGTCGATCCATGTGTGGTTTGTGGAAAGAACACACATGCAATGACAACTGGTGTGTCCATGTATGGTTTGTGGAAAGAACACACATGCAATGACTCTAGTGGTTAATCCATGTGTGGTTTGTGGAAAGAACACACATGCAATGACCACTGGTGGATCCTTGTGTGGTTTGTGGAAAAGAATACACATGCAATGACTCTAGTGGTTGATCCATGTTGGTTTGTGGAAATAACACACATGCAATGACTCTAGTGGTTGATCCATGTGTGGTTTGTGGAAAGAACACACATGCAATGACTCTGGTTGATCCGTGTGTGGTTTGTGGAAAGAACACACATGCAATGACCACTGGTGGATCCATGTGTGGTTTGTGGAAAAGAACACACATGCAATGACTCTAGTACTGGTTTGTGGTTTTAGTATAAGAACACACATGCAATGACCACTGGTGGATCCATGTGTGGTTTGTGGAAAAGAACACACATGCAATGACTCTAGTGGTTGATCCATGTTGGTTTGTGGAAATAACACACATGCAATGACTCTAGTGGTTGATCCATGTGTGGTTTGTGAAAAGAACACACATGCAATGACCACTGGTGGATCCATGTGTGGTTTGTGGAAAAGAACACACATGCAATGACTCTAGTGGTTGATCCATGTTTGTTTGTGGAAATAACACACATGCAATGACTCTAGTGGTTGATCCATGTGCGGTTTGTGAAAAGAACACACATGCAATGACCACTGGTGGATCCATGTGTGGTTTGTGGAAAGGAACACACATGCAATGACTCTAGTGGTTGATCCATGTTTGTTTGTGGAAATAACACACATGCAATGACTCTAGTGGTTGATCCATGTGTGTTTTGTGGAAAGAACACACATACAATGACTCTGGTTGATCCATATGTGGTATGTGGAAAGAACACACATGTAATGACCACTGGTGGATCCATGTGTGGTTTGTGGAAAAGAACACACATGCAATGACTCTAGTGCTGGTTTGTGGTTTTAGTATAAGGAAAAACATGCAATGACTCTAGTGGTTGATCCATGTGTGGTTTGTGGAAAGAACACACATGCAATGACCACTGGTGGATCCTTGTGTGGTTTGTGGAAAAGAATACACATGCAATGACTCTAGTGGTTGATCCATGTTGGTTTGTGGAAATAACACACATGCAATGACTCTAGTGGTTGATCCATGTGTGGTTTGTGGAAAGAACACACATGCAATGACTCTGGTTGATCCGTGTGTGGTTTGTGGAAAGAACACACATGCAATGACCACTGGTGGATCCATGTGTGGTTTGTGGAAAAGAACACACATGCAATGACTCTAGTACTGGTTTGTGGTTTTAGTATAAGAACACACATGCAATGACCACTGGTGGATCCATGTGTGGTTTGTGGAAAAGAACACACATGCAATGACTCTAGTGGTTGATCCATGTTGGTTTGTGGAAATAACACACATGCAATGACTCTAGTGGTTGATCCATGTGTGGTTTGTGAAAAGAACACACATGCAATGACCACTGGTGGATCCATGTGTGGTTTGTGGAAAAGAACACACATGCAATGACTCTAGTGGTTGATCCATGTTTGTTTGTGGAAATAACACACATGCAATGACTCTAGTGGTTGATCCATGTGCGGTTTGTGAAAAGAACACACATGCAATGACCACTGGTGGATCCATGTGTGGTTTGTGGAAAGGAACACACATGCAATGACTCTAGTGGTTGATCCATGTTTGTTTGTGGAAATAACACACATGCAATGACTCTAGTGGTTGATCCATGTGTGGTTTGTGGAAAGAACACACATACAATGACTCTGGTTGATCCATATGTGGTATGTGGAAAGAACACACATGTAATGACCACTGGTGGATCCATGTGTGGTTTGTGGAAAAGAACACACATGCAATGACTCTAGTGCTGGTTTGTGGTTTTAGTATAAGGACAAACATGCAATGACTCTAGTGGTTGATCCATGTGTGGTTTGTGGAAAGAACACACATGCAATGACCGTGGTTGATCCATGTGTGGTTTGTGGAAAGAACACACATGCAATGACCACTGGTGGATCCATGTGTGGTTTGTGGAAAAGAACACACATGCAATGACTCTAGTACTGGTTTCTGGTTTAGTATAAGAACACACATGCAATGACTCTAGTGGTTGATCCAAGTGTGGTTTGTGGAAATAACACACATGCAATGACTCTAGTGGTTCGTCCATGTGTGGTTTGTGGAAAGAACACACATGCAATGACCACTGGTGGATCCATGTTGGTTTTAGTGTAAGAACACACATGCAATGACTCTAGTACTGGTTTGTGGTTTTAGTATAAGAACACACAAGCAATGATTCTAGTGGTTGATCCATGTGTGATTTGTGGAAATAACACACATGCAATGACCACTGGTGGATCCATGTGTGGTTTGTGGAAAGAACACATGTGCAATGACTCCAGTGGTTGATCCATGTGAGGTTTGTGGAAAGAACACAAATGCAATGACCACTGGTGGATCCATGTGTGGTTTGTGGAAAAGAACACACATGCAATGACTCTAGTACTGGTTTGTGGTTTTCGTATAAGAACACACATGCAATGACTCTAGTGGTTGATCCATGTGTGGTTTGTGGAAAGAACACACATCCAATGACCACTGGTGGATCCATGTTGGTTTTAGTGTAAGAACACACATGCAATGACTCTAGTGGTTGATCCATGTGTGGTTTGTGGAAATTACACACATGCATTTACTCTAGTGGTTGATCCATGTGTGGTTTGTGAAAAGAACACACATGCAATGACCACTGGTGGATCCATGTGTGGTTTGTGGAAAGGAACACACATGCAATGACTCTAGTGGTTGATCCATGTTTGTTTGTGGAAATAACACACATGCAATGACTCTAGTGGTTGATGCATGTGTGGTTTGTGAAAAGAACACACATGCAATGACTCTAGTGTTGGTTTTAGTATAAGAACACACATGCAATGACTCTAGTGGTTGATCCATGTGTGGTTTGTGAAAAGAACACACATGCAATGACTATAGTGTTGGTTTTAGTATAAGAATACACATGCAATGACTCTAGTGGTTGATCCATGTGTGGTTTGTGGAAAGAACACACATGCAATGACTCTAGTGGTTGATCCATGTGTGGTTTGTGGAAAGAACACACATGCAATGACCACTGGTGGATCCATATGTGGTTTGTGGAAAAGAACACACATGCAATGACTCTAGTGCTGGTTTGTGGTTTTAGTATAAGAACAAACATGCAATAACTCTAGTGGTTGATCCATGTGTGGTTTGTGGAAAGAACACACATGCAATGACTCTGGTTGATCCATGTGTGGTTTGTGGAAAGAACACACATGCAATGACCACTGGTGGATCCATGTGTGGTTTGTGGAAAAGAACACACATGCAATGACTCTAGTACTGGTTTGTGGTTTTAGTATAAGAACACACATGCAATGACTCTAGTGGTTGATCCATGTGTGGTTTGTGGAAATAACACACATACAATGACTCTAGTTGTCGATCCATGTGTGGTTTGTGGAAAGAACACACATGCAATGACAACTGGTGTGTCCATGTATGGTTTGTGGAAAGAACACACATGCAATGACTCTAGTGGTTGATCCATGTGTGGTTTGTGGAAAGAACACACATGCAATGACCACTGGTGGATCCTTGTGTGGTTTGTGGAAAAGAATACACATGCAATGACTCTAGTGGTTGATCCATGTTGGTTTGTGGAAATAACACACATGCAATGACTCTAGTGGTTGATCCATGTGTGGTTTGTGAAAAGAACACACATGCAATGACCACTGGTGGATCCATGTGTGGTTTGTGGAAAAGAACACACATGCAATGACTCTAGTGGTTGATCCATGTTTGTTTGTGGAAATAACACACATGCAATGACTCTAGTGGTTGATCCATGTGTGGTTTGTGAAAAGAACACACATGCAATGACCACTGGTGGATCCATGTGTGGTTTGTGGAAAGGAACACACATGCAATGACTCTAGTGGTTGATCCATGTTTGTTTGTGGAAATAACACACATGCAATGACTCTAGTGGTTGATCCATGTGTGGTTTGTGGAAAGAACACACATACAATGACTCTGGTTGATCCATATGTGGTATGTGGAAAGAACACACATGTAATGACCACTGGTGGATCCATGTGTGGTTTGTGGAAAAGAACACACATGCAATGACTCTAGTGGTTGATCCATGTTGGTTTGTGGAAATAACACACATGCAATGAATCTAGTGGTTGATCCATGTGTGGTTTGTGAAAAGAACACACATGCAATGACCACTGGTGGATCCATGTGTGGTTTGTGGAAAAGAACACACATGCAATGACTCTAGTGGTTGATCCATGTTTGTTTGTGGAAATAACACACATGCAATGACTCTAGTGGTTGATCCATGTGTGGTTTGTGAAAAGAACACACATGCAATGACCACTGGTGGATCCATGTGTGGTTTGTGGAAAGGAACACACATGCAATGACTCTAGTGGTTGATCCATGTTTGTTTGTGGAAATAACACACATGCAATGACTCTAGTATTTGATCCACGTGTGGTTTGTGGAAAGAACACACATACAATGACTCTGGTTGATCGATTTGTGGTATGTGGAAAGAACACACATGCAATGACCACTGGTGGATCCATGTGTGGTTTGTGGAAAAGAACACACATGCAATGACTCTAGTGGTTGATCCATGTTGGTTTGTGGAAATAACACACATGCAATGATTCTAGTGGTTGATCCATGTGTGGTTTGTGAAAATAACACACATGCAATGACCACTGGTGGATCCATGTGTGGTTTGTGGAAAAGAACACACATGCAATGACTCTAGTGGTTGATCGATGTTTGTTTGTGGAAATAACACACATGCAATGACTCTAGTGGTTGATCCATGTGTGGTTTGTGAAAAGAACACACATGCAATGACTCTAGTGTTGGTTTTAGTATAAGAACACACATGCAATGACTCTAGTGGTTGATCCATGTGTGGTTTGTGGAAAGAACACACATGCAATGACTGTGGTTGATCCATGTGTGGTTTGTGGAAAGAACACACATGCAATGACCACTGGTGGATCCATGTGTGGTTTGTGGAAAAGAACACACATGCATTGACTCTAGTGCTGGTTTGTGGTTTTAGTATAAGAAGAAACATGCAATGACTCTAGTGGTTGATCCATGTGTGGTTTGTGGAAAGAACACACATGCAATGACTGTGGTTGATCCATGTGGGGTTTGTGGAAAGAACACACATGCAATGACTGTGGTTGATCCATGTGTGGTTTGTGGAAAGAACACACATGCAGTGACCACTGGTGGATCCATGTGTGGTTTGTGGAAAAGAACACACATGCAATGACTCTAGTACATGTTTGTGGTTTTAGTATAAGAACACACATGCAATGACTCTAGTGGTTGATCCACGTGTGGTTTGTGGAAAGAACACACATGCAATGACCACTGGTGGATCCACGTGTGGTTTGTGGAAAAGAACACACATGCAATGACTCTAGTGGTTGATCCATGTTTGTTTGTGCAAATAACACACATGAAATGACTCTAGTGGTTGATCCATGTGTGGTTTGTGAAAAGAACACACATGCAATGACTCTGGTTGATCCATGTGTGGTTTATAGAAATAACACACATGCAATGACTCTATTGGTTGATCCACGTGTGGTTTGTGGAAAGAACACACATGCAATGACCACTAGTGGATCCTTGTGTGGTTTGTGGAAAAGAACACACATGCAATGACTCTAGCGGTTGATCCATGTTTGTTTGTGGAAATAATACACATGCAATGACTCTAGTGGTTGATCCATGTGTGGTTTGTGAAAAGAACACACATGCAATGACTATAGTGTTGGTTTTAGTATAAGAACACACATGCAATGACTCTAGTGGTTGATCCATGTGTGGTTTGTGGAAAGAACACACATGCAATGACCACTGGTGGATCCATATGTGGTTTGTGGAAAAGAACACACATGCAATGACTCTAGTGCTGGTTTGTGGTTTTAGTATAAGAACAAACATGCAATGACTCTAGTGGTTGATCCATGTGTGGTTTGTGGAAAGAACACACATGCAATGACTCTGGTTGATCCATGTGTGGTTTGTGGAAAGAACACACATGCAATGACAACTGGTGGATCCATGTGTGGTTTGTGGAAAAGAACACACATGCAATGACTCTAGTACTGGTTTGTGGTTTTAGTATAAGAACACACATGCAATGACTCTAGTGGTTGATCCATGTGTGGTTTGTGGAAATAACACACATACAATGACTCTAGTGGTCGATCCATGTGTGGTTTGTGGAAAGAACACACATGCAATGAGCACTGGTGGATCCATGTGTGGTTTGTGGAAAGAACACACATGCAATGACTCTAGTGGTTGATCCATGTGTGGTTTGTGGAAAGAACACACATGCAATGACCACTGGTGGATCCATGTGTGGTTTGTGGAAAAGAAAACACATGCAATGACTCTAGTGGTTGATCCATGTTGGTTTGTGGAAATAACACACATGCAATGACTCTAGTGGTTGATCCATGTGTGGTTTGTGAAAAGAACACACATGCAATGACCACTGGTGGATCCATGTGTGGTTTGTGGAAAGGAACACACATGCAATGACTCTAGTGGTTGATCCATGTTTGTTTGTGGAAATAACACACATGCAATGACTCTAGTATTTGATCCATGTGTGGTTTGTGGAAAGAACACACATACAATGACTCTGGTTGATCCATATGTGGTATGTGGAAAGAACACACATGCAATGACCACTGGTGGATCCATGTGTGGTTTGTGGAAAAGAACACACATGCAATGACTCTAGTGGTTGATCCATGTTGGTTTGTGGAAATAACACACATGCAATGACTCTAGTGGTTGATCCATGTGTGGTTTGTGAAAATAACACACATGCAATGACCACTGGTGGATCCATGTGTGGTTTGTGGAAAAGAACACACATGCAATGACTCTAGTGGTTGATCCATGTGTGGTTTGTGGAAAGAACACACATGCAATGACTGTGGTTGATCCATGTGTGGTTTGTTGAAAGAACACACATGCAATGACCACTGGTGGATCCATGTGTGGTTTGTGGAAAAGAACACACATGCATTGACTCTAGTGCTGGTTTGTGGTTTTAGTATAAGAAGAAACATGCAATGACTCTAGTGGTTGATCCATGTGTGGTTTGTGGAAAGAACACACATGCAATGACTCTAGTGGTTGATCCATGTGTGGTTTGTGGAAAGAACACACATGCAATGACTGTGGTTGATCCATGTGTGGTTTGTGGAAAGAACACACATGCAATGACTGTGGTTGATCCATGTGTGGTTTGTGGAAAGAACACACATGCAGTGACCACTGGTGGATCCATGTGTGGTTTGTGGAAAAGAACACACATGCAATGACTCTAGTACTGGTTTGTGGTTTTAGTATAAGAACACACATGCAATGACTCTAGTGGTTGATCCACGTGTGGTTTGTGGAAAGAACACACATGCAATAACCACTGGTGGATCCACGTGTGGTTTGTGGAAAAGAACACACATGCAATGACTCTAGTGGTTGATCCATGTTTGTTTGTGGAAATAACACACATGCAATGACTCTAGTGGTTGATCCATGTGTGGTTTGTGAAAAGAACACACATGCAATGACTCTGGTTGATCCATGTGTGGTTTATAGAAATAACACACATGCAATGACTCTATTGGTTGATCCACGTGTGGTTTGTGGAAAGAACACACATGCAATGACCACTAGTGGATCCTTGTGTGGTTTGTGGAAAAGAACACACATGCAATGACTCTAGCGGTTGATCCATGTTTGTTTGTGGAAATAATACACATGCAATGACTCTAGTGGTTGATCCATGTGTGGTTTGTGAAAAGAACACACATGCAATGACTATAGTGTTGGTTTTAGTATAAGAACACACATGCAATGACTCTAGTGGTTGATCCATGTGTGGTTTGTGGAAAGAACACACATGCAATGACCACTGGTGGATCCATATGTGGTTTGTGGAAAAGAACACACATGCAATGACTCTAGTGCTGGTTTGTGGTTTTAGTATAAGAACAAACATGCAATGACTCTAGTGGTTGATCCATGTGTGGTTTGTGGAAAGAACACACATGCAATGACTCTGGTTGATCCATGTGTGGTTTGTGTAAAGAACACACATGCAATGACAACTGGTGGATCCATGTGTGGTTTGTGGAAAAGAACACACATGCAATGACTCTAGTACTGGTTTGTGGTTTTAGTATAAGAACACACATGCAATGACTCTAGTGGTTGATCCATGTGTGGTTTGTGGAAATAACACACATACAATGACTCTAGTGGTCGATCCATGTGTGGTTTGTGGAAAGAACACACATGCAATGACCACTGGTGGATCCATGTGTGGTTTGTGGAAAGAACACACATGCAATGACTCTAGTGGTTGATCCATGTGTGGTTTGTGGAAAGAACACACATGCAATGACCACTGGTGGATCCATGTGTGGTTTGTGGAAAAGAAAACACATGCAATGACTCTAGTGGTTGATCCATGTTGGTTTGTGGAAATAACACACATGCAATGACTCTAGTGGTTGATCCATGTGTGGTTTGTGAAAAGAACACACATGCAATGACCACTGGTGGATCCATGTGTGGTTTGTGGAAAGGAACACACATGCAATGACTCTAGTGGTTGATCCATGTTTGTTTGTGGAAATAACACACATGCAATGACTCTAGTATTTGATCCATGTGTGGTTTGTGGAAAGAACACACATACAATGACTCTGGTTGATCCATATGTGGTATGTGGAAAGAACACACATGCAATGACCACTGGTGGATCCATGTGTGGTTTGTGGAAAAGAACACACATGCAATGACTCTAGTGGTTGATCTATGTTGGTTTGTGGAAATAACACACATGCAATGACTCTAGTGGTTGATCCATGTGTGGTTTGTGAAAATAACACACATGCAATGACCACTGGTGGATCCATGTGTGGTTTGTGGAAAAGAACACACATGCAATGACTCTAGTGGTTGATCCATGTGTGGTTTGTGGAAAGAACACACATGCAATGACTGTGGTTGATCCATGTGTGGTTTGTTGAAAGAACACACATGCAATGACCACTGGTGGATCCATGTGTGGTTTGTGGAAAAGAACACACATGCATTGACTCTAGTGCTGGTTTGTGGTTTTAGTATAAGAAGAAACATGCAATGACTCTAGTGGCTGATCCATGTGTGGTTTGTGGAAAGAACACACATGCAATGACTGTGGTTGATCCATGTGGGGTTTGTGGAAAGAACACACATGCAATGACTGTGGTTGATCCATGTGTGGTTTGTGGAAAGAACACACATGCAGTGACCACTGGTGGATCCATGTGTGGTTTGTGGAAAAGAACACACATGCAATGACTCTAGTACTGGTTTGTGGTTTTAGTATAAGAACACACATGCAATGACTCTAGTGGTTGATCCACGTGTGGTTTGTGGAAAGAACACACATGCAATGACCACTGGTGGATCCACGTGTGGTTTGTGGAAAAGAACACACATGCAATGACTCTAGTGGTTGATCCATGTTTGTTTGTGGAAATAACACACATGCAATGACTCTAGTGGTTGATCCATGTGTGGTTTGTGAAAAGAACACACATGCAATGACTCTGGTTGATCCATGTGTGGTTTATAGAAATAACACACATGCAATGACTCTATTGGTTGATCCACGTGTGGTTTGTGGAAAGAACACACATGCAATGACCACTAGTGGATCCTTGTGTGGTTTGTGGAAAAGAACACACATACAATGACTCTAGCGGTTGATCCATGTTTGTTTGTGGAAATAATACACATGCAATGACTCTAGTGGTTGATCCATGTGTGGTTTGTGAAAAGAACACACATGCAATGACTATAGTGTTGGTTTTAGTATAAGAACACACATGCAATGACTCTAGTGGTTGATCCATGTGTGGTTTGTGGAAAGAACACACATGCAATGACCACTGGTGGATCCATATGTGGTTTGTGGAAAAGAACACACATGCAATGACTCTAGTGCTGGTTTGTGGTTTTAGTATAAGAACAAACATGCAATGACTCTAGTGGTTGATCCATGTGTGGTTTGTGGAAAGAACACACATGCAATGACTCTGGTTGATCCATGTGTGGTTTGTGGAAAGAACACACATGCAATGACCACTGGTGGATCCATGTGTGGTTTGTGGAAAAGAACACACATGCAATGACTCTAGTACTGGTTTGTGGTTTTAGTATAAGAACACACATGCAATGACTCTAGTGGTTGATCCATGTGTGGTTTGTGGAAATAACACACATACAATGACTCTAGTGGTCGATCCATGTGTGGTTTGTGGAAAGAACACACATGCAATGACCACTGGTGGATCCATGTGTGGTTTGTGGAAAGAACACACATGCAATGACTCTAGTGGTTGATCCATGTGTGGTTTGTGGAAAGAACACACATGCAATGACCACTGGTGGATCCATGTGTGGTTTGTGGAAAAGAAAACACATGCAATGACTCTAGTGGTTGATCCATGTTGGTTTGTGGAAATAAGACACATGCAATGACTCTAGTGGTTGATCCATGTGTGGTTTGTGAAAAGAACACACATGCAATGACCACTGGTGGATCCATGTTTGGTTTGTGGAAAAGAACACACATGCAATGACTCTAGTGGTTGATCCATGTTTGTTTGTGGAAATAACACACATGCAATGACTCTAGTGGTTGATCCATGTGTGGTTTGTGAAAAGAACACACATGCAATGACCACTGGTGGATCCATGTGTGGTTTGTGGAAAGGAACACACATGCAATGACTCTAGTGGTTGATCCATGTTTGTTTGTGGAAATAACACACATGCAATGACTCTAGTGGTTGATCCATGTGTGGTTTGTGGAAAGAACACACATATAATGACTCTGGTTGATCCATATGTGGTATGTGGAAAGATCACACATGTAATGACCACTGGTGGATCCATGTGTGGTTTGTGGAAAAGAACACACATGCAATGACTCTAGTGCTGGTTTGTGGTTTTAGTATAAGGACAAACATGCAATGACTCTAGTGGTTGATCCATGTGTGTCTTGTGGAAAGAACACACATGCAATGACGGTGGTTGATCCATGTGTGGTTTGTGGAAAGAACACACATGCAATGACCACTGGTGGATCCATGTGTGGTTTGTGGAAAAGAACACACATGCAATGACTCTAGTACTGGTTTCTGGTTTAGTATAAGAACACACATGCAGTCTAGTGGTTGATCCAAGTGTGGTTTGTGGAAATAACACACATGCAATGACTCTAGTGGTTCATCCATGTGTGGTTTGTGGAAAGAACACACATGCAATGACCACTGGTGGATCCATGTTGGTTTTAGTGTAAGAACACACATGCAATGACTCTAGTACTGGTTTGTGGTTTTAGTATAAGAACACACATGCAATGATTCTAGTGGTTGATCCATGTGTGATTTGTGGAAATAACACACATGCAATGACCACTGGTGGATCCATGTGTGGTTTGTGGAAAGAACACATGTGCAATGACTCCAGTGGTTGATCCATGTGTGGTTTGTGGAAAGAACACAAATGCAATGACCACTGGTGGATCCATGTGTGGTTTGTGGAAAAGAACACACATGCAATGACTCTAGTACTGGTTTGTGGTTTTCGTATAAGAACACACATGCAATGACTCTAGTGGTTGATCCATGTGTGGTTTGTGGAAAGAACACACATCCAATGACCACTGGTGGATCCATGTTGGTTTTAGTGTAAGAACACACATGCAATGACTCTAGTGGTTGATCTATGTTGGTTTGTGGAAATAACACACATGCAATGACTCTAGTGGTTGATCCATGTGTGGTTTGTGAAAATAACACACATGCAATGACCACTGGTGGATCCATGTGTGGTTTGTGGAAAAGAACACACATGCAATGACTCTAGTGGTTGATCCATGTGTGGTTTGTGGAAAGAACACACATGCAATGACTGTGGTTGATCCATGTGTGGTTTGTTGAAAGAACACACATGCAATGACCACTGGTGGATCCATGTGTGGTTTGTGGAAAAGAACACACATGCATTGACTCTAGTGCTGGTTTGTGGTTTTAGTATAAGAAGAAACATGCAATGACTCTAGTGGCTGATCCATGTGTGGTTTGTGGAAAGAACACACATGCAATGACTGTGGTTGATCCATGTGGGGTTTGTGGAAAGAACACACATGCAATGACTGTGGTTGATCCATGTGTGGTTTGTGGAAAGAACACACATGCAGTGACCACTGGTGGATCCATGTGTGGTTTGTGGAAAAGAACACACATGCAATGACTCTAGTACTGGTTTGTGGTTTTAGTATAAGAACACACATGCAATGACTCTAGTGGTTGATCCACGTGTGGTTTGTGGAAAGAACACACATGCAATGACCACTGGTGGATCCACGTGTGGTTTGTGGAAAAGAACACACATGCAATGACTCTAGTGGTTGATCCATGTTTGTTTGTGGAAATAACACACATGCAATGACTCTAGTGGTTGATCCATGTGTGGTTTGTGAAAAGAACACACATGCAATGACTCTGGTTGATCCATGTGTGGTTTATAGAAATAACACACATGCAATGACTCTATTGGTTGATCCACGTGTGGTTTGTGGAAAGAACACACATGCAATGACCACTAGTGGATCCTTGTGTGGTTTGTGGAAAAGAACACACATGCAATGACTCTAGCGGTTGATCCATGTTTGTTTGTGGAAATAATACACATGCAATGACTCTAGTGGTTGATCCATGTGTGGTTTGTGAAAAGAACACACATGCAATGACTATAGTGTTGGTTTTAGTATAAGAACACACATGCAATGACTCTAGTGGTTGATCCATGTGTGGTTTGTGGAAAGAACACACATGCAATGACCACTGGTGGATCCATATGTGGTTTGTGGAAAAGAACACACATGCAATGACTCTAGTGCTGGTTTGTGGTTTTAGTATAAGAACAAACATGCAATGACTCTAGTGGTTGATCCATGTGTGGTTTGTGGAAAGAACACACATGCAATGACTCTGGTTGATCCATGTGTGGTTTGTGGAAAGAACACACATGCAATGACCACTGGTGGATCCATGTGTGGTTTGTGGAAAAGAACACACATGCAATGACTCTAGTACTGGTTTGTGGTTTTAGTATAAGAACACACATGCAATGACTCTAGTGGTTGATCCATGTGTGGTTTGTGGAAATAACACACATACAATGACTCTAGTGGTCGATCCATGTGTGGTTTGTGGAAAGAACACACATGCAATGACCACTGGTGGATCCATGTGTGGTTTGTGGAAAGAACACACATGCAATGACTCTAGTGGTTGATCCATATGTGGTTTGTGGAAAGAACACACATGCAATGACCACTGGTGGATCCATGTGTGGTTTGTGGAAAAGAAAACACATGCAATGACTCTAGTGGTTGATCCATGTTGGTTTGTGGAAATAAGACACATGCAATGACTCTAGTGGTTGATCCATGTGTGGTTTGTGAAAAGAACACACATGCAATGACCACTGGTGGATCCATGTTTGGTTTGTGGAAAAGAACACACATGCAATGACTCTAGTGGTTGATCCATGTTTGTTTGTGGAAATAACACACATGCAATGACTCTAGTGGTTGATCCATGTGTGGTTTGTGAAAAGAACACACATGCAATGACCACTGGTGGATCCATGTGTGGTTTGTGGAAAGGAACACACATGCAATGACTCTAGTGGTTGATCCATGTTTGTTTGTGGAAATAACACACATGCAATGACTCTAGTGGTTGATCCATGTGTGGTTTGTGGAAAGAACACACATATAATGACTCTGGTTGATCCATATGTGGTATGTGGAAAGATCACACATGTAATGACCACTGGTGGATCCATGTGTGGTTTGTGGAAAAGAACACACATGCAATGACTCTAGTGCTGGTTTGTGGTTTTAGTATAAGGACAAACATGCAATGACTCTAGTGGTTGATCCATGTGTGTCTTGTGGAAAGAACACACATGCAATGACGGTGGTTGATCCATGTGTGGTTTGTGGAAAGAACACACATGCAATGACCACTGGTGGATCCATGTGTGGTTTGTGGAAAAGAACACACATGCAATGACTCTAGTACTGGTTTCTGGTTTAGTATAAGAACACACATGCAGTCTAGTGGTTGATCCAAGTGTGGTTTGTGGAAATAACACACATGCAATGACTCTAGTGGTTCATCCATGTGTGGTTTGTGGAAAGAACACACATGCAATGACCACTGGTGGATCCATGTTGGTTTTAGTGTAAGAACACACATGCAATGACTCTAGTACTGGTTTGTGGTTTTAGTATAAGAACACACATGCAATGATTCTAGTGGTTGATCCATGTGTGATTTGTGGAAATAACACACATGCAATGACCACTGGTGGATCCATGTGTGGTTTGTGGAAAGAACACATGTGCAATGACTCCAGTGGTTGATCCATGTGTGGTTTGTGGAAAGAACACAAATGCAATGACCACTGGTGGATCCATGTGTGGTTTGTGGAAAAGAACACACATGCAATGACTCTAGTACTGGTTTGTGGTTTTAGTATAAGAACACACATGCAATGACTCTAGTGGTTGATCCATGTGTGGTTTGTGGAAAGAACACACATCCAATGACCACTGGTGGATCCATGTTGGTTTTAGTGTAAGAACACACATGCAATGACTCTAGTGGTTGATCCATGTGTGGTTTGTGGAAATTACACACATGCAATTACTCTAGTGGTTGATCCATGTGTGGTTTGTGAAAAGAACACACATGCAATGACCACTGGTGGATCCATGTGTGGTTTGTGGAAAGGAACACACATGCAATGACTCTAGTGGTTGATCCATGTTTGTTTGTGGAAATAACACACATGCAATGACTCTAGTGGTTGATCCATGTGTGGTTTGTGAAAAGAACACACATGCAATGACTCTAGTGTTGGTTTTAGTATAAGAACACACATGCAATGACTCTAGTGGTTGATCCATGTGTGGTTTGTGAAAAGAACACAGATGCAATGACTATAGTGTTGGTTTTAGTATAAGAACACACATGCAATGACTCTAGTGGTTGATCCACGTGTGGTTTGTGGAAAGAACACACATGCAATGACCACTGGTGGATCCTGTAGCATCCCAATTGTCTAACAATTGTAATGCTACTTGGTCTAGTAATATAATGGCTACTTGAAATATATAATTGTTGCATCATCATTATTTCATGCTCATGTCATCATGCCACCTTGCATTTGAGCATCATATTTAACCCTTTTCCATTTGGTTCTTATCTCATATGCATTATTAATTGTATTTGCTTCTTGATATTGTATTTGGTTCTTAATATATTGTTTCAATGCCCAAGTTGAGTTGGGGGCATATCTTTTATTAACTCCACAACCTTTTCTTTCACCACCTTATAATGCCACCATCCAACTAAATATGAGCTTGGCACTTGTTGGTTTTACCTCTAGCTCATGTGGGTTGGGATGGATCCAATTCTTTTCCACATGCTCTCAGCTTGGCATCATTTTGTTTTCACATTATTGATCTATGAGAGCCACATGGCCACCTTTGCATGCCTTGTGGGTGGAGCCCTATTTCTAGCTTCCATATGTGTTGTTTTGAGGTTATCATCATATTGAGATATTTTGTGGGCTTATTAACTACCTAGTGGCTTATACACACTAGAAAGTCCCATTGTATTTCAAAAATGGTCATCTCCATCTACTCCACATGGGGCATCCTTTTAATTCTTTTTGCTTGGCTTTTATTCCAATTTGGGAATGCATAATATTAATGCCATGTAATAATATTGTTTTCACAAGAACCCACATGGCAATAAATATTTTGCATGGTCCATGCAAGTACCCCTTTAGCTTGTCATTTGGTTTTTATTTGATTTTAAAAATGGATCATCTCTATCTCTCTCTCTCCTTCTCTTTCGGCTTGATCTATTTTGATCTTGCTTAGACCTCATCATCATCTCCATCCACCCATCACCACCTTCCTTTTCTCCTCTCTTTTGGCCATTTCTTGCTTGAGCTTGTTTTGGTCTTGCTTGATCTTGTCCAAGAGAACCACACCACCTCTCTCTCTATCTCTAAAACCCTAATCTACCATACCCCATCAAGCCCTACACCTAATCTCCCCTCTTCACCATCCCCATGACCAACCCTAGCTACCTCCCCTCCCTAACCCGAGCCATACCTAACCCTAACCGAAGCTCCCAACCCTAGCTATCTAGCCCGAGCCTCCCCCTCCTCTCTCTAGCTCTCTCTCAGCCAAGGTGGCCCCAGCCCGAGCCTGGCCTGCCCTACCCCACCTACCAGCTCTCCATGCGCCTGCCCTGCCCCTTCCCCCGACCGTGCACGTGAAGGAGGGAGAAGAGAAAGGTGGCACCGAGCCACCTTTTTCCCATCTACCCCACCCCCACGGCACCACCTCCCTCTCCCTCCCTCTGCTTTATCCCTACCCCTCTGCCCCGCCCAGACCATCTCCAGATCCCCCAGGGCGCCTGCCCTCTCCCCTCTTCCCTACCGTCTCCGGCTACCCCTTAGCCGCCCACCGTCGGCCTCCTCCGCGTCCGGTTGATCCTGTCGAGCCGCGCTTCCGTGGAGTGGTTGGAGAGTACCAGGAGGCTCCCCTGCATCGCCTGGAACACGCCCGCGAGGAGGAGGAGCACCGGAGCTGCCAGTACCCGCGTCGCCCGAGACGAAACCCTAATCCTCGGTCCGTCTGCGTCGTCGCCGCTCCCCTACGCCTCGAGCCGATCCACGCCACCGACAGCCTCCCGGTGAGCTGTTGCACCTCGCTGACACCCTCCCGCCGTTTTTCTCTGCCTAGACGAGCGGATCCCGGCGACGAACGCCCTCTGTGCATGGCAGGGTCGTCGCCGTCTGCGCTCTGTTCTTCGCGTAACCCTCATCTAGGCCGCGCCCACCTCTCTAGCACCAACCCACGAACCACCGCACTGGCTCGCCCCCCCCCCCCCCAGCGCGTGCCGCACGTCCCAGGTTCGAGTCCTCGCTCCTCCCGCGCCGCGCATTGACCTGTCGATCGCGGCAGGAAGAGAAACAGTACGGCGGTGCCGTTTTGCGTAAAACCCCCTGCGTCTTTTTCTGCATCGACCTGCGGTCCACCTGGCCCACTAGTCAGCCGCCGCGAGATTCTTCCAGAAAACCCCCTGCCTTTTTATAACCCGCAACCCGCGCTCCAGCCTGGCCCCACCTGTCAGTTCCTGGGCCGCTCGCCTCTGTCGCGTGGGCCTGTGGTTGCTGGTCCCACCTGTCTGCCGCAGAGGCTAGCGCAGCTCGCGGTGTAAAATGTTTCTGCGCGCAGTGGAATCCCAGTCAGCAGAGAGGCCCACCCGTCAGCGTCTGTGTCTAGCTAATCCTGAGTAACAAAAGTATCTATCTGTTTCTGTTTTAAATTCAAATCTTTTCTAATTATTTCAAATTCAAACATATTTCTGTTTTTAAATATCTTTTCAAATATAAATCCAAATAATACAAATAATATATGTTTTCAACTCAGAAAAATGTGAGGAATTCAAATATGACCTTCAAAATATATTTTGAACACTTTAATTTCCAAGTTAATTAAAATTACATTAAATGCCCTTTTTCCTTAAATAATTAATATCTTTTATTTTATAACTCCAAATTTAACAAATGATATGTCTAAAATGATTAGCTCGACGAGACCTTTCTGTTTATGCATTCCATGGTTTGATTTGAAGCATGCATCATATAAATATAAAGTATACAGCAACTAATATGAGAATAAAATGGGGCCAAAACTAAATAAAATGCTTTATTATTGTATTCCACACCTCACCCATGCCATGCTACTTTATTGCCATGCAAATTGTGCATCATTCATCATGGCATGATTGTTTGCTTGTTGCATTTATTCATCTGCTTGTGCACTTTATTTATGTTGGCCCTTGCTTGTTTGGTTCTTCTTCGAATAGACGCTGAGCAGGGGATATATCAAGAGAACCAGGAGCACTACCCAGATCCATCCCTTGCTTCAACTGAGCTGCCAGGCAAGCACTACCACATGCTCGCATACATATAGTACCTATTGCCTCTATCTTATTCTTGCATCATTGAGTCGCGATTGCATTAATTTGAATCCTAAGTATTGCATAGCCTTTACTTTTAAACCCCACCGAAGCTTGTTCCTCCACCCTATGAGCCATTACTACAGGAGTTGTTTGAGCCAGGCGAGTCGTAGAACAACATGTGTAGGGTATGTGAGTGTCTGATGGATAACGAGGTACCTAAACAACTTAACCTGAGTAGTAATGGGATAACTAATGAAAGTGGCATCGGTGAGCCATATTTGCTATTTGGTTTTTCAGGCTCACTTGTGTCCCGTAGGACCCCGAGTACTTGATTCCTGTTCCTTGAATATTCGCGCTATCCACATCCGGGAGGCTTATGAACCCCCCTGAGCCAGAGCTTGATTCCTTCTTATTTCTTGGGGCCACAAACTAGTTTGGGGTTTTATTTACTATCCTGTACTTATGCCATGCTTTACTGCTTTATTTAAATTGTGCGAGGTACTGCACACTGTACTGTTTAGGGAAGCGGAGTGTTTTCGCGGTGTCGACAAGCCCAGTCACATTTTCGGGTTCCCAGTCGTTCACAGCCATTGGCGCAAACCTTGAGTCCGTCTCGGAGTCGACCAACTTCGTCGCGCGTAGCTTAATGGGGTGGCCCCCTGAAATATTTCTGAATCCTGTGATTGCTTTGTCGTGACTGCCTCGTTGGATTTTGATTTGGTTTTTCCGAGGCATATCGAGTGTGTGTTGCTATTTGTGCACCCCTGCAGGTAAAACTTTCTGAAAGCCGTGTCCGTGGTTATGGACGACTTGGAGCACAGTTTCTCGATCATAGACAAGCATAACTAAAGTACCGCTTTTGATCTGACTAGACTAGGTACCTGACTAGTAAATAGTGCAATACTCATGGAATGGATAATAAAACTGCCAACGAATGGGGGGTTGTTCGTCCGCTTCCTCGTCGGTAAGCGAGGAGGAGGATGGATCTGTGGATATTACCGTTATAACTGTTATAACTGTTGTTATTAATTCACGGACATCCGTCTATCTCTGGTTAGGCGGATGGTTAGCGAGTTTCTATAGAATTGCTAGGGTTTAACTTTTGCTGCAATTGCGTCACCCCAGGTTGTGTCCCCTTTAGAGGCATAAAGACTTGCTGAGTACCCCTAGGGTCTCACACGATAAATTATTGGTTCAGATGAACAGGTACACTCGCAAGATGGATACTGGGTGGAAGAGACGGACGATGTGGGCAACGATCATTCGGTGTAGAGATTCCGGGAACGGGGATCCGTGAGATCTGTGGGCGGGATGTGCTTATTTATGGGGCATCTTATGCCGATTTGCTTCTTATCCGTACTCGGATTTTGTCTTCCGCTTCCGCTTGATACTCTGTTGATTGATGTATGAGGAGATATCCTAAACTATTATATCTATCTAGGATATTTGGATCTTGCCGTATGGCGTTGCTATATTTCCTTTCTTTTTAGATGGAATGGCTCTGATGTACTGTTGTATGGTGGCTTGCATACATACTCATTTGTGTATGTAGTTGATCCCTTCGCCTGCCGATTACGCCGCCCGTTCTTGTCCCGATGTTTGGAAATGGTTGGGACGGCCGAAAGGTCTACCTATGAGTGGCATTTGGGCCCCACCGTACTATTTCAACCATTTCTGAACATCCAGGCTTGTACTAGGAGCGTAATTCACCGAGGTAGTTACAATTGGTATCAGAGCCATCCCGCCCTTCAGGGTCTCAGCCAAATGGTCGTTGTCTGTCTAGCAAATATTTTTGGTAGTTATGTATACTAGGGAAAAACAAAACGCGAGAGTAGGACTGCTTCCATTTTTCTTCTTACCCACCCACCCACCCTTTTCTGGTAAGGAATGTAACATTTTCAATCCTCTTCTTAAATTCAAACTAGGATTCACGTGTTCTGGGTTTCCGTAGTACCATAGGTTGTGTATCTGTGTGTGTGAGTGTGTGTGTGTGTAATTCCTTGTCTATCTGTTGCATCCAAGTTGTTATCTTAACGGCCTTTTAGTTATCAACTGTTGGTACATTCCATACCGACAGGCTTTTGCAAACCGACACGATCTATCTGATTCGTTGTATACCGACGCGATCTGTCTTACTCTTTGTTATCCGACGTTATCTTCTTTGGGTTGTTCGTTTCCGTAGTCGCTAATCTTTAGGTTATCGTGAGAAGAAGGTGTTGAGATATGTGTTTTACTTATTCATGTGCGGAGTAATGATTTGAGTGCGGGATGGAGTCGCGACCATACCACTACTCTTATCATTCGCTCTTGTATATTGAATTGGTAGAGTCACTAATCTTGATTCGTTAAGTGATTTTGCGCATCTATTGGTATTTTAATGCCGAAATTTGTGGAAATTTTTTTCTTTGATATATTTGTGTACCACACTCCTTTTCAGTCGTGTGCGATATGATTAATATCTTTTAGGTGCTTTGAACTTCGTTGATATTTTAATATCATCTTAGTAAATTGTATCCTTTAATCGTGATTAATTCCATTTTGGTACTATTTTGGATTATCATTATTCTCCATCATAGTACTAACTTGTGTTTTATACCAATCATAGGATGGCACCACCACGCCGTTCTGAGGAGGACATTCAACCTGAACTGGGGGCAGCATTGTCAAGCATCGCCAATGCCTTGGCAGCAATGCAGCAGAACCAGCAGCGTTTCAAGGAAAGTGTCAGGAGGAATGAGTTTGTGCCGCTACCTCCACCTCCCAAGCGAGGAGACATCAAGAGCTTCCTGAAGTTCAACCCTCGTCAGTTTGATGTTTCTGATCAACCACTTGATGCTGATGATTGGTTGCGTGAGATGTCAAGGTTGCTGATGACTGCTGATGTTCCTGAGCAAGAATGGGTAAAGTGTGCTACTCACCTTCTGAACGGAGATGCAGCGCTGTGGTGGGAGAATTACCTGAAGGCAAACTGCACTGGTTTTCAGCCTACTTGGGGACAGTTCACTGGAGCTTTCAAGGAGCAGTATCTGTCAGAAATTGTCATGGAGAGGATGAAGGAAGTGTTTCTTAACCTAAAGCAGGGCAATGATAATGTCAATACCTACATCAGGAACTTCATGAACCTTTCTCGTTATGGTGGCGATGAGATCTCTGATGACAAGAAGAAGCAAAAGAGGTTCAGGCAAGGGCTCAATGCATCGATTAAGTATGCAATCACACATGCAAGGCCGGCGTCTTTTCTGGAACTTCAGCATACAGCTCTGCAGGAAGAGGCAAGTAGGCAAGTGTTTGAGGAGTCAAAGAAACACAGCCGTGATGCAGCAAGCTCTTCAGCTATGTCAGCTCCTTCTAAGCGTCGTGTCTGGGTTCCTAACACCCCACCGTCGCTCCCGGCTCCACCAACACCTTCAAGCTACGCGGCAAGGCCACCAAACTTCCTCACTGCTGCTCCTAGGGGCTACAACCACCACTACCCTGGAGCGCCTGGCGGAGTCCCTGGCTACGTTGCTCCACGTCCACCTGGTGCTTGTTTCACTTGTGGAGACACTGGGCATCAGTACTGGAACTGTCCGATGAAGAACAAGGCTCTTCCTCCACCCCCTCCAAGATCTGCGGCAAGCTCTCCTTTGGTTCGTGCACCACCACCTCGGGCTCTCAACATCAACACCAAGCCCGGGTCTACTGTTGCTCGTGCCAACTGTGTCAACGCCGCTCAAGCTGAGCATGCACCGGGAGTTGTGATGGGTATGCTTCCCGTTAACTCAGTCCCTGCACGAGTTTTCTTTGATTCTGGTGCATCGCATTCTTTTGTGTCAACCAAGTTTGCAGACGAGAATGGGTTTGCTATGGATCCTCTCCTTAAGCGGTTAATTGTCCTTTCTCCTGGAGCAACAATGGCAGCTTCTAAAATCAGCCATGGCAATCAAATTGAGATTGGTGGCTCTTCGTTCTCGGCTTCCTTAATCATTCTGGGCAATTCTGACATTGATGTCATCTTGGGCATGGATTGGTTGACACCAAATGCAGCTGCGATTGATTGTGCTGAACGCTCGGTTTCTCTGAAGATTCCTGAAGGCCATATAGTCTATTCTCCAAGTCTGACTCCTGCTATCCAGCTTTTCTCTTTGGCGGCTCTGAATGTTGATGCTATGGAAGCTATTCAGAGTGTTCCGGTGGTCTGTGAGTTCCCAGATGTCTTTCCTGAAGAGTTGCCAGGTATGCCTCCGAATCGTGAGGTTGAGTTTGTTATTGAGCTTGAACCTGGTACCGCTCCTATCTCCAAGCGGCCTTATAAGATGGGTCCTGCTGAGTTGGCTGAACTCAAACGACAGCTTGATGAACAAGAGAAGTTGGGTTTCATTCAGCATAGTACTTCTTCTTGGGGTAGCCCAACACTCTTTGTAAAGAAGCGAGATCAGACTGATAGACTTTGTGTTGACTATCGGGCTCTCAATGCTAAAACCATCAAGAATAAATATCCCCTTCCACGGATTAATGACCTCTTTGATCAGCTAGCTGGAGTTGTGGTGTTCTCTAAGCTTGACTTGAGAAGTGGTTATCACCAAATCAAGATTCGCAAGGAAGATGTTCCGAAGACAGCTTTCACCACCCGCTATGGCCTGTATGAGTACACGGTCATGTCTTTTGGTCTCACCAACGCACCTGCCACCTTCTCGAGGCTCATGAACTCGGTTTTCATGGAGTATCTTGATAAGTTCGTTGTGGTCTACCTAGATGACATCCTAGTCTATTCTAAGTCACAAGAAGAGCATGAAGAACACCTTCGGTGTGTCCTAAACAAGCTTCGAGAAAACCGCTTGTATGCAAAGTTCTCCAAGTGTGAGTTTTGGCTGCCTCAAGTAACCTATCTTGGTCACGTCATCTCTGCCAAGGGCATTGCAGTCAATCCGGAAACTGTGAAGACAATTGTTGAATGGCTTCCTCCTGTTAATGTCAAAGAAGTGCGGAGTTTCCTTGGTTTGGCTAGTTATTGCCGTCGCTTCGTTCAGAACTTTTCGAAGATAGCGAAGCCTCTTACCGATCTCCTCAAGAAAGGCAAGAAATACCTTTGGACTCCTGCATGTCAAGCAAGCTTTGAGACACTCAAAGAGAAGCTCACTTCCACACCAGTCTTGGTTCCTCCGGATACATCCAAGCCGTTTCAGATATTCTGTGACGCCTCTTTGCATGGATTGGGTGCGGTCCTTATGCAAGAAAAACAAGTTGTTGCTTATGCCTCTCGCCAGTTGGAGACGCATGAGATCAACTATCCTACACATGACCTCGAGCTCGCAGCAGTTGTCTTTGCTTTGAAAGTATGGAGGCACTACTTGCTTGGCAATCGTTGTGAGATCTTTTCTGATCACAAGAGTCTGAAGTATATCTTTACTCAGCCTGATCTCAACCTTAGGCAAAGGAGATGGATTGAAGCAATCAATGACTTCGATTTGACCATCAACTACACTCTGGGCAAAGCTAATGTTATGGCAGATGCTCTTAGCCGCAAAGCTTATGTCAACAACCTCATGATGGAAGAACAACAGCCTCTCTTGTGCGAGGAATTCCGTCAGCTCAACCTGGAAATTGTGGAGCAAGGGTATCTCCTGAACCTTCTAGCAACACCTCTCTTGGAAGAAAAGGTTCGCTCTTCTCAGCTTGGTGATCCGCACACAAGAAAGATCATCTCCAGGATTCAGCTTCCGAAGTATGAGTCCTTCCACGTCGATGATCAAGGCATGCTTTTCTTTGAACACCGGATGTTTGTTCCGAACTACCCGGGTTTGAGAGAGCAAGTTCTCAAGGAGGTGCATGATTCTGTTCTTTCTATCCACCCTGGCAGCACAAAGATGTACATGGACTTGAAAACACAATATTGGTGGCCTGGTTTGAAAAGGTATTGTGCCAAGTATGTCTCGAAGTGTGATGTCTGCCGCAGAGTGAAAGTTGTTCATCAGAAACCTTCCGGTCTTCTACAGCCACTGAAACCTCCGGAATGGAAATGGGAGAAAGTAGAGATGGACTTCATCACTGGTTTTCCTTGGTCGCAGAAGGGCAACAATGCAATTTTTGTTGTCATTGATAGGCTATCTAAAGTGGCTCACTTCTTCCCCGTCAAGGAAACCATTTCTGCAATTCAGTTGGCTGAGCTCTATATCAACAGAATTGTCTCTCTGTATGGGGTTCCGCTTGAGATCAGTTCAGACCGTGGAAGCATCTTCACTTCCAAGTTCTGGGAAAGTTTCCAAAATGCTTTGGGAACAAAGTTGAACTTCAGCACAGCTTACCACCCTCAGTCGCAAGGACAAGTTGAAAGGATCAATCAGATTCTGGAGGATATGCTTCGTGCTTGCGTCATCTCGTTCGGCATGAAGTGGGAAGAATGCCTTCCTTATGCTGAATTCTCGTACAACAACAGCTTCCAGAAAAGTCTAAAGATGGCACCATTTGAGGCTCTCTATGGTCGCAAATGCAGAACTCCGATTGGTTGGTCGGGTGCAGGTGAAAGGATTTTGTTTGGCCCTGACATTGTGACTCAAGCGGAGGAGAAGGTTCACATCATTCTTGAAAACCTGAGGATTGCTCAAAGTCGCCAGAAGAGCAATTATGACAGGAAGCACACGGACATGGAGTATGTCCCTGGTGATCTCGTTTACCTTCGTGTCACTCCCATGAGAGGCACACACCGCTTTGGTATCAAAGGAAAGCTGGCTCCTAGATACATCGGTCCTTTCATAATTCGTGGAAGAAGAGGAGAAGTTGCTTATGCTCTTGAGCTTCCGGAAAAACTCAAGGTCCATGATGTTTTCCACATCTCTCAGCTCAAGAAGTGCTTCAAGGATCCCGGCAGGACCGTGGACCATGAGCTTATCAATCTCCAAGAAGACCTGTCTTATCAAGAACACCCCACAAAAATCCTTGAAGTCGCAGAAAGAAGGACTCGCAACAAGTCCATCAAGTTCTGCAAGGTGCAGTGGTCGCACCATTCCGTTGATGAAGCCACTTGGGAACGTGAAGATGATCTCCGTGTCAGGTATCCTACCCTCTTTGTGTCGTCTTCTTCATCCTAGAATCTCGGGGCGAGATTCCTGTTTAGTGGGGGAGAGTTGTAGCATCCCAATTGTCTAACAATTGTAATGCTACTTGGTCTAGTAATATAATGGCTACTTCAAATATATAATTGTTGCATCATCATTATTTCATGCTCATGTCATCATGCCACCTTGCATTTGAGCATCATATTTAACCCTTTTCCATTTGGTTCTTATCTCATATGCATTATTAATTGTATTTGCCTCTTGATATTGTATTTGGTTCTTAATATATTGTTTCAATGCCCAAGTTGAGTTGGGGGCATATCTTTTATTAACTCCACCACCTTTTCTTTCACCACCTTATAATGCCACCATCCAACTAAATATGAGCTTGGCACTTATTGGTTTTACCTCTAGCTCATGTGGGTTGGGATGGATCCAATTCTTTTCCACATGCTCTCAGCTTGGCATCATTTTGTTTTCACATTATTCATCTATGAGAGCCACATGGCCACCTTTGCATGCCTTGTGGGTGGAGCCCTATTTCTAGCTTCCATATGTGTTGTTTTGAGGTTATCATCATATTGAGATATTTTGTGGGCTTATTAACTACCTAGTGGCTTATACACACTAGCAAGTCCCATTGTATTTCAAAAATGGTCATCTCCATCTACTCCACATGGGGCATCCTTTTAATTCTTTTTGCTTGGCTTTTATTCCAATTTGGGAATGCATAATATTAATGCCATGTAATAATATTGTTTTCACAAGAACCCACATGGCAATAAATATTTTGCATGGGCCATGCAAGTACCCCTTTAGCTTGTCATTTAGTTTTTATTTGATTTTAAAAATGGATCATCTCTATCTCTCTCTCTCTCCTTCTCTTTGGGCTTGATCTATTTTGATCTTGCTTAGACCTCATCATCATCTCCATCCACCCATCACCACCTTCCTTTTCTCCTCTCTTTTGGCCATTTCTTGCTTGAGCTTGTTTTGGTCTTGCTTGATCTTGTCCAAGAGAACCACACCACCTCTCTCTCTATCTCTAAAACCCTAATCTACCATACCCCATCAAGCCCTACACCTAATCTCCCCTCTTCACCATCCCCATGACCAACCCTAGCTACCTCCCCTCCCTAACCCGAGCCATACCTAACCCTAACCGAAGCTCCCAACCCTAGCTATCTAGCCCGAGCCTCCCCCTCCTCTCTCTAGCTCTCTCTCAGCCAAGGTGGCCCCAGCCCGAGCCTGGCCTGCCCTACCCCACCTGCCAGCTCCCCATGCGCCTGCCCTGCCCCTTCCCCCGACCGTGCACGTGAAGGAGGGAGAAGAGAAAGGTGGCATCGAGCCACCTTTTTCCCATCTACCCCACCCCCACGGCACCAGCTCCCTCTCCCTCCCTCTGCTTTATCCCTACCCCTCTGCCCCGCCCAGACCATCTCCAGATCCCCCAGGGCGCCTGCCCTCTCCCCTCTTCCCCACCGTCTCCGGCTACCCCTTAGCCGCCCACCGTCGGCCTCCTCCGCGTCCGGTTGATCCTGTCGAGCCGCGCTTCCGTGGAGTGGTTGGAGAGTACCAGGAGGCTCCCCTGCATCGCCTGGAACACGCCCGCGAGGAGGAGGAGCACCGGAGCTGCCAGTACCCGCGCCGCCCGAGACGAAACCCTAATCCTCGGTCCGTTTGCGTCGTCGCCGCTCCCCTACGCCTCGAGCCGATCCACGCCACCGACAGCCTCCCGGTGAGCTGCTGCACCTCGCTGACACCCTCCCGCCGTTTTTCTCTGCCTAGAAGAGCGGATCCCGGCAACGAACGCCCTCTGTGCACGGCAGGGTCGTCGCCGTCTGCGCTTTGTTCTTCGCGTAACCCTCATCTAGGCCGCGCCCACCTCTCTAGCACCAACCCACGAACCACCGCACTGGCTCGCCCCCCCCCCCCAGCGCGTGCCGCACGTCCCAGGTTCGAGTCCTCGCTCCGCCCGCGCCGCGCATCGACCTGTCGATCGCGGCAGGAAGAGAAACAGTACGGCGGTGCCGTTTTGCGTAAAACCCCCTGCGTCTTTTTCTGCATCGACCTGCGGTCCACCTGGCCCACTAGTCAGCCGCCGCGAGATTCTTCCAGAAAACCCCCTGCCTTTTTATAACCCGCAACCCGCGCTCCAGCCTGGCCCCACCTGTCAGTTCCTGGGCCGCTCGCCTCTGTCGCGTGGGCCTGTGGTTGCTGGTCCCATCTGTCTGCCGCAGAGGCTAGCGCAGCTCGCGGTGTAAAATGTTTCTGCGCGCAGTGGAATCCCAGTCAGCAGAGAGGCCCACCCGTCAGCGTCTGTGTCTAGCTAATCCTGAGTAACAAAAGTGTCTATCTGTTTCTGTTTTAAATTCAAATCTTTTCTAATTATTTCAAATTCAAACATATTTCTGTTTTTAAATATCTTTTCAAATATAAATCCAAATAATACAAATAATATATGTTTTCAACTCAGAAAAATGTGAGCAATTCAAATATGACCTTCAAAATATATTTTGAACACTTTAATTTCCAAGTTAATTAAAATTACATTAAATGCCCTTTTTCCTTAAATAATTAATATATTTTGTTTTATAACTCCAAATTTAACAAATGATATGTCTAAAATGATTAGCTCGACGAGACCTTTCTGTTTATGCATTCCATGGTTTGATTTGAAGCATGCATCATATAAATATAAAGTATACAGCAACTAATATGAGAATAAAATGGGGCCAAAACTAAATAAAATGCTTTATTATTGTATTCCACACCTCACCCATGCCATGCTACTTTATTGCCATGCAAATTGTGCATCATTCATCATGGCATGATTGTTTGCTTGTCGCATTTATTCATCTGCTTGTGCACTTTATTTATGTTGGCCCTTGCTTGTTTGGTTCTTCTTCGAATAGACGCTGAGCAGGGGATATATCAAGAGAACCAGGGGCACTACCCAGATCCATCCCTTGCTTCAACTGAGCTGCCAGGCAAGCACTACCACATGCTCGCATACATATAGTACCTATTGCCTCTATCTTATTCTTGCATCATTGAGTCGCGATTGCATTAATTTGAATCCTAAGTATTGCATAGCCTTTACTTTTAAACCCCACGGAAGCTTGTTCCTCCACCCTATGAGCCATTACTACAGGAGTTGTTTGAGCCAGGCGAGTCATGGAACAGCATGTGTAGGGTATGTGAGTGTCTGATGGATAACGAGGTACCTAAACAACTTAACCTGAGTAGTAATGGGATAACTAATGAAAGTGGCATCGGTGAGCCATATTTGCTATTTGGTTTTTCAGGCTCACTTGTGTCCCGTAGGACCCCGAGTACTTGATTCCTGTTCCTTGAATATTCGCGCTATCCACATCCGGGAGGCTTATGAACCCCCCTGAGCCAGAGCTTGATTCCTTCTTATTTCTTGGGGCCACAAACTAGTTTGGGGTTTTATTTACTATCCTGTACTTATGCCATGCTTTACTGCTTTATTTAAATTGGGCGAGGTACTGCACACTGTACTGTTTAGGGAAGCGGAGTGTTTTCGCGGTGTCGACAAGCCCAGTCACATTTTCGGGTTCCCAGTCGTTCACAGCCATTGGCGCAAACCTTGAGTCCGTCTCGGAGTCGGCCAACTTCGTCGTGGGTATCTTAATGGGGTGGCCCCCTGAAATATTTCTGAATCCTGTGATTGCTTTGTCGTGACTGCCTCGTTGGGTTTTGATTTGGTTTTTCCGAGGCATATCGAGTGTGTGTTGCTATTTGTGCACCCCTGCAGGGTAAAACTTTCTGAAAGCCGTGTCCGCGGTTATGGACGACTTGGAGAACAGTTTCTCAATCATAGACAAGCATAACTAAAGTACCGCTTTTGATCTGACTAGACTAGGTACCTGACTAGTAAATAGTGCAATACTCACGGAATGGATAATAAAACTGCCAACGGATGGGGGGGTTGTTCGTCCGCTTCCTCGTCGGTAAGCGAGGAGGAGGATGGATCTGTGGATATTACCGTTATAACTGTTATAACTGTTGTTATTAATTCACGGACATCCGTCTATCTCTGGTTAGGCGGATGGTTAGCGAGTTTCTATAGAATTTCTAGGTTTTAACTTTTGCTGCAATTGCGTCACCCCAGGTTGTGTCCCCTTTAGAGGCATAAAGACTTGCTGAGTACCCCTAGGGTCTCACACGATAAATTATTGGTTCAGATGAACAGGTACACTCGCAAGATGGATACTGGCTGGAAGAGACGGACGATGTGGGCAACGATCATTCGGTGTAGAGATTCCGGGAACGGGGATTCGTGAGATCTGTGGGCGGGATGTGCTTATTTATGGGGCATCTTATGCCGATTTGCTTCTTATCCGTACTCGGATTTTGTCTTCCGCTTCCGCTTGATACTCTGTTGATTCATGTATGAGGAGATATCCTAAACTATTATATCTATCTAGGATATTTGGATCTTGCCGTATGGCGTTGCTATATTTCCTTTCTTTTTAGATGGAATGGCTCTGATGTACTGTTGTATGGTGGCTTGCATACATACTCATTTGTGTATGTAGTTCATCCCTTCGCCTGCCGATTACGCCGCCCGTTCTTGTCCCGATGTTTGGAAATGGTTGGGACGGCCGAAAGGTCTACCTGTGAGTGGCATTTGGGCCCCACCGTACTATTTCAACCATTTCTGAACATCCAGGCTTGTACTAGGAGCGTAATTCACCGAGGTAGTTACAAATCCATATGTGGTTTGTGTAAAAGAACACACATGCAATGACTCTAGTGCTGGTTTGTGGTTTTAGTATAAGAACAAACATGCAATAACTCTAGTGGTTGATCCATGTGTGGTTTGTGGAAAAAACACACATGCAATGACTCTGGTTGATCCATGTGTGGTTTGTGGAAAGAACACACATGCAATGACCACTGGTGGATCCATGTGTGGTTTGTGGAAAAGAACACACATGCAATGACTCTCGTACTGGTTTGTGGTTTTAGTATAAGAACACACATGCAATGACTCTAGTGGTTGATCCATGTGTGGTTTGTGGAAATAACACACATACAATGACTCTAGTGGTCGATCCATGTGTGGTTTGTGGAAAGAACACACATGCAATGACAACTGGTGTGTCCATGTATGGTTTGTGGAAAGAACACACATGCAATGACTCTAGTGGTTGATCCATGTGTGGTTTGTGGAAAGAACACACATGCAATGACCACTGGTGGATCCTTGTGTGGTTTGTGGAAAAGAACACACATGCAATGACTCTAGTGGTTGATCCATCTTGGTTTGTGGAAATAACACACATGCAATGACTCTAGTGGTTGATCCATGTGTGGTTTGTGAAAAGAACACACATGCAATCACCACTGGTGGATCCATGTGTGGTTTGTGGAAAAGAACACACTTGCAATGACTCTAGTGGTTGATCCATGTTTGTTTGTGGAAATAACACACATGCAATGACTCTAGTGGTTGATCCATGTGTGGTTTGTGAAAAGAACACACATGCAATGAGCACTGGTGGATCCATGTGTGGTTTGTGGAAAGGAACACACATGCAATGACTCTAGTGGTTGATCCATGTTTGTTTGTGGAAATAACACACATGCAATGACTCTAGTGGTTGATCCATGTGTGGTTTGTGGAAAGAACACACATACAATGACTCTGGTTGATCCATATGTGGTATGTGGAAAGAACACACATGTAATGACCACTGGTGGATCCATGTGTGGTTTGTGGAAAAGAACACACATGCAATGACTCTAGTGCTGGTTTGTGGTTTTAGTATAAGGACAAACATGCAATGACTCTAGTGGTTGATCCATGTGTGGTTTGTGGAAAGAACACACATGCAATGACCGTGGTTGATCCATGTGTGGTTTGTGGAAAGAACACACATGCAATGACCACTGGTGGATCCATGTGTGGTTTGTGGAAAAGAACACACATGCAATGACTCTAGTACTGGTTTCTGGTTTAGTATAAGAACACACATGCAATGACTCTAGTGGTCGATCCAAGTGTGGTTTGTGGAAATAGCACACATGCAATGACTCTAGTGGTTCATCCATGTGTGGTTTGTGGAAAGAACACACATGCAATGACCACTGGTGGATCCATGTTGGTTTTAGTGTAAGAACACACATGCAATGACTCTAGTACTGGTTTGTTGGTTTAGTATAAGAACACACATGCAATGATTCTAGTGGTTGATCCATGTGTGATTTGTGGAAATAACACACATGCAATGACCACTGATGGATCCATGTGTGGTTTGTGGAAAGAACACATGTGCAATGACTCCAGTGGTTGATCCATGTGTGGTTTGTGGAAAGAACACAAATGCAATGACCACTGGTGGATCCATGTGTGGTTTGTGGAAAAGAACACACATGCGATGACTCTAGTACTGGTTTGTGGTTTTAGTATAAGAACACACATGCAATGACTCTAGTGGTTGATCTATGTGTGGTTTGTGGAAAGAACACACATCCAATGACCACTGGTGGATCCATGTTGGTTTTAGTGTAAGAACACACATGCAATGACTCTAGTGGTTGATCCATGTGTGGTTTGTGGAAATTACACACACGCAATTACTCTAGTGGTTGATCCATGTGTGGTTTGTGAAAAGAACACACATGCAATGACCACTGGTGGATCCATGTGTGGTTTGTGGAAAGGAACACACATGCAATGACTCTAGTGGTTGATCCATGTTTGTTTGTGGAAATAACACACATGCAATGAATCTAGTGGTTGATCCATGTGTGGTTTGTGAAAAGAATACACATGCAATGACTCTAGTGTTGGTTTTAGTATAAGAACACACATGCAATGACTCTAGTGGTTGATCCATGTGTGGTTTGTGAAAAGAACACACATGCAATGACTATAGTGTTGGTTTTAGTATAAGAATACACATGCAATGACTCTAGTGGTTGATCCATGTGTGGTTTGTGGGAAGAACACACATGCAATGACCACTGGTGGATCCATATGTGGTTTGTGGAAAAGAACACACATGCAATGACTCTAGTGCTGGTTTGTGGTTTTAGTATAAGAACAAACATGCAATAACTCTAGTGGTTGATCCATGTGTGGTTTGTGGAAAGAACACACATGCAATGACTCTGGTTGATCCATGTGTGGTTTGTGGAAAGAACACACATGCAATGACCACTGGTGGATCCATGTGTGGTTTGTGGAAAAGAACACACATGCAATGACTCTAGTACTGGTTTGTGGTTTTAGTATAAGAACACACATGCAATGACTCTAGTGGTTGATCCATGTGTGGTTTGTGGAAATAACACACATACAATGACTCTAGTGGTCGATCCATGTGTGGTTTGTGGAAAGAACACACATGCAATGACAACTGGTGGATCCATGTATGGTTTGTGGAAAGAACACACATGCAATGACTCTAGTGGTTGATCCATGTGTGGTTTGTGGAAAGAACACACATGCAATGACCACTGGTGGATCCATGTGTGGTTTGTGGAAAAGAACACACATGCAATGACTCTAGTGGTTGATCCATGTTGGTTTGTGGAAATAACACACATGCAATGACTCTAGTGGTTGATCCATGTGTGGTTTGTGAAAAGAACACACATGCTATGACCACTGGTGGATCCATGTGTGGTTTGTGGAAAAGAACACACATGCAATGAATCTAGTGGTTGATCCATGTTTGTTTGTGGAAATAACACACATGCAATGACTCTAGTGGTTGATCCATGTGTGGTTTGTGGAAAGAACACACATGCAATGACCACTGGTGGATCCATGTGTGGTTTGTGGAAAAGAACACACATGCAATGACTCTAGTGGTTGATCCATGTTTGTTTGTGGAAATAACACACATGAAATGACTGTAGTGGTTGATCCATGCGTGGTTTGTGAAAAGAACACACATGCAATGACTCTAGTACTGGTTTCTAGTTTAGTATAAGAACACACATGCAATGACTCTAGTGGTTGATCCAAGTGTGGTTTGTGGAAATAACACACATGCAATGACTCTAGTGGTTCATCCATGTGTGGTTTGTGGAAAGAACACACATGCAATGACCACTGGTGGATCCATGTTGGTTTTAGTGTAAGAACACACATGCAATGACTCTAGTACTGGTTTGTGGTTTTAGTAAAAAGAACACACATTCAATGATTCTAGTGGTTGATCCATGTGTGATTTGTGGAAATAACACACATGCAATGACCACTAGTGGATCCATGTGTGGTTTGTGGAAAGAACACATGTGCAATGACTCCAGTGGTTGATCCATGTGTGGTTTGTGGAAAGAACACAAATGCAATGACCACTGGTGGATCCATGTGTGGTTTGTGGAAAAGAACACACATGCAATGACTCTAGTACTGGTTTGTGGTTTTAGTATAAGAACACACATGCAATGACTCTAGTGGTTGATCCATGTGTGGTTTGTGGAAAGAACACACATCCAATGACCACTGGTGGATCCATGTTGGTTTTAGTGTAAGAACACACATGCAATGACTCTAGTGGTTGATCCATATGTGGTTTGTGGAAATAACACACATGAAATTACTATAGTGGTTGATCCATGTGTGGTTTGTGAAAAGAACACACATGCAATGACCACTGGTGGATCCATGTGTGGTTTGTGGAAAGGAACACACATGCAATGACTCTAGTGGTATATCCATGTTTGTTTGTGGAAATAACACACATGCAATGACTCTAGTGGTTGATCCATGTGTGGTTTGTAAAAAGAACACACATGCAATGACTCTAGTGTTGGTTTTAGTATAAGAACAGACATGCAATGACTCTAGTGGTTGATCCATGTGTGGTTTGTGAAAAGAACACACATGCAATGACTATAGTGTTGGTTTTAGTATAAGAACACACATGCAATGACTCTAGTGGTTGATCCATGAGTGGTTTGTGGAAAGAACACACATGCAATGACCACTGGTGGATCCATATGTGGTTTGTGGAAAAGAACACACATGCAATGACTCTAGTGCTGGTTTGTGGTTTTAGTATAAGAACAAACATGCAATAACTCTAGTGGTTGATCCATGTGTGGTTTGTGAAAAGAACACACATGCAATGACTCTGGTTGATCCATGTGTGGTTTGTGGAAAGAACACACATGCAATGACCACTGGTGGATCCATGTGTGGTTTGTGGAAAAGAACACACATGCAATGACTCTAGTACTGGTTTGTGGTTTTAGTATAAGAACACACATGCAATGACTCTAGTGGTTGATCCATGTCTGGTTTGTGGAAATAACACACATACAATGACTCTAGTGGTCGATCCATGTGTGGTTTGTGGAAAGAACACACATGCAACGACAACTGGTGGATCCATGTATGGTTTGTGGAAAGAACACACATGCAATGACTCTAGTGGTTGATCCATGTGTGGTTTGTGGAAAGAACACACATGCAATGACCACTGGTGGATCCATGTGTGGTTTGTGGAAAAGAACACACATGCAATGACTCTAGTGGTTGATCCATGTTGGTTTGTGGAAATAACACACATGCAATGACTCTAGTGGTTGATCCATGTGTGGTTTGTGAAAAGAACACACATGCAATGACCACTGGTGGATCCATGTGTGGTTTGTGGAAAAGAACACACACGCAATGACTCTAGTGCTTGATCCATGTTTGTTTGTGGAAATAACACACATGCAATGACTCTACTGGTTGATCCATGTGTGGTTTGTGAAAAGAACACACATGCAATGACCACTGGTGGATCCATGTGTGGTTTGTGGAAAGGAACACACATGCAATGACTCTAGTGGTTGATCCATGTTTGTTTGTGGAAATAACACACATGCAATGACTCTAGTGGTTGATCCATGTGTGGTTTGTCGAAACAACACACATACAATGACTCTGGTTGATCCATATGTGGTATGTGGAAAGAACACACATGTAATGACCACTGGTGGATCCATGTGTGGTTTGTGGAAAAGAACACACATGCAATGACTCTAGTGCTGGTTTGTGGTTTTAGTATAAGGACAAACATGCAATGACTCTAGTGGTTGATACATGTGTGGTTTGTGGAAAGAACACACATGCAATGATCGTGGTTGATCCATGTGTGTTTTGTGGAAACAACACACATGCAACGACCACTGGTGGATCCATGTGTGGTTTGTGGAAAAGAACACACATGCAATGACTCTAGTACTGGTTTCTGGTTTAGTATAAGAACACACATGCAATGACTCTAGTGGTTGATCAAACTGTGGTTTGTGGAAATAACACACATGCAATGACTCTAGTGGTTGATCCATGTGTGGTTTGTGGAAAGAACACACATGCAATGACCACTGGTGGATCCATGTTGGTTTTAGTGTAAGAACACACATGCAATGACTCTAGTACTGGTTTGTGGTTTTAGTATAAGAACACACATGCAATGATTTTAGTGGTTGATCCATGTGTGATTTGTGGAAATAACACACATGCAATGACCACTGGTGGATCCATGTGTGGTTTGTGGAAAGAACACATGTGCAATGACTCCAGTGGTTGATCCATGTGTGGTTTGTGGAAAGAACACAAATGCAATGACCACTGGTGGATCCATGTGTGGTTTGTGGAAAAGAACACACATGCAATGACTCTAGTACTAGTTTGTGGTTTTAGTATAAGAACACACATGCAATGACTCTAGTGGTTGATCCATGTGTGGTTTGTGGAAAGAACACACATGCAATGACTCTAGTGGTTGATCCATGTGTGGTTTGTGGAAAGAACACACATGCAATGACCACTGGTGGATCCATGTGTGGTCTGTGGAAAAGAACACACATGCAATGACTCTAGTGGTTGATCCATGTGTGGTTTGTGGAAATAACACACATGCAATGACCACTGGTGGATCCATGTGTGGTTTGTGGAAAGAACACATGTGCAATGACTCCAGTGGTTGATCCATGTGTGGTTTGTGGAAAGAACACAAATGCAATGACCACTGGTGGATCCATGTGTGGTTTGTGGAAAAGAACACACATGCAATGACTCTAGTACTAGTTTGTGGTTTTAGTATAAGAACACACATGCAATGACTCTAGTGGTTGATCCATGTGTGGTTTGTGGAAAGAACACACATGCAATGACTCTAGTGGTTGATCCATGTGTGGTTTGTGGAAAGAACACACATCCAATGACCACTGGTGGATCCATGTTTGTTTTAGTGTAAGAACACACATGCAATGACTCTAGTGGTTGATCCATGTGTGGTTTGTGGAAATAACACACATGCAATTACTCTAGTGGTTGATCCATGTGTGGTTTGTGAAAAGAACACACATGCAATGACCACTGGTGGATCCATGTGTGGTTTGTGGAAAGGAACACACATTGAATGACTCTAGTGGTTGATCCATATTTGTTTGTGGAAATAACACACATGCAATGACTCTAGTGGTTGATCCATGTGTGGTTTGTGAAAAGAACACACATGCAATGACTCTAGTGTTGGTTTTAGTATAAGAACACACATGCAATGACTCTAGTGGTTGATCCATGTGTGGTTTGTGAAAAGAACACACATGCAATGACTCTAGTGGTTGATCCATGTGTGGTTTGTGGAAAGAACACACATGCAATGACCACTAGTGGATCCATATGTGGTTTGTGGAAAAGAACACACATGCAATGACTCTAGTGCTGGTTTGTGGTTTTAGTATAAGAACAAACATGCAATAACTCTAGTGGTTGATCCATGTGTGGTTTGTGGAAAGAACACACATGCAATGACTCTGGTTGATCCATGTGTGGTTTGTGGAAAGAACACACATGCAATGACCACTGGTGGATCCATGTGTGGTTTGTGGAAAAGAACACACATGCAATGACTCTAGTACTGGTTTGTGGTTTTAGTATAAGAACACACATGCAATGACTCTAGTGGTTGATCCATGTGTGGTTTGTGGAAATAACACACATACAATGACTCTAGTGGTCGATCCATGTGTGGTTTGTGGAAAGAACACACATGCAATGACAACTGGTGGATCCATGTATGGTTTGTGGAAAGAACACACATGCAATGACTCTAGTGGTTGATCCATGTGTGGTTTGTGGAAAGAACACACATGCAATGACCACTGGTGGATCCATGTGTGGTTTGTGGAAAAGAACACACATGCAATGACTCTAGTGGTTGATCCATGTTGGTTTGTGGAAATAACACACATGCAATGACTCTAGTGGTTGATCCATGTGTGGTTTGTGAAAAGAACACACATGCAATGACCACTGGTGGATCCATGTGTGGTTTGTGGAAAAGAACACACATGCAATGACTCTAGTGGTTCATCCATGTTTGTTTGTGGAAATAACACACATGCAATGACTCTAGTGGTTGATCCATGTGTGGTTTGTGAAAAGAACACACATGCAATGACCACTGGTGGATCCATGTGTGGTTTGTGGAAAGGAACACACATGCAATGACTCTAGTGGTTGATCCATGTTTGTTTGTGCAAATAACACACATGCAATTACTCTAGTGGTTGATCCATGTGTGGTTTGTGGAAAGAACACACATACAATGACTCTGGTTGATCCATATGTGGTATGTGGAAAGAACACACATGTAATGACCACTGGTGGATCCATGTGTGGTTTGTGGAAAAGAACACACATGCAATCACTCTAGTGCTGGTTTGTGGTTTTAGTATAAGGACAAACATGCAATGACTCTAGTGGTTGATACATGTGTGGTTTGTGGAAAGAACACACATGCAATGACCGTGGTTGATCCATGTGTGGTTTGTGGAAACAACACACATGCAATGACCACTGGTGGATCCATGTGTGGTTTGTGGAAAAGAACACACATGCATTGACTCTAGTACTGGTTTCTGGTTTAGTATAAGAACACACATGCAATGACTCTTGTGGTTGATCCAAGTGTGGTTTGTGGAAATAACACACATGCAATGACTCTAGTGGTTCATCCATGTGTGGTTTGTGGAAAGAACACACATGCAATGACCACTGGTGGATCCATCTTGGTTTTAGTGTAAGAACACACATGCAATGACTCTAGTACTGGTTTGTGGTTTTAGTATAAGAACACAGATGCAATGATTCTAGTGGTTGATCCATGTGTGATTTGTGGAAATAACACACATGCAATGACCACTGGTGGATCCATGTGTGGTTTGTGGAAAGAACACATGTGCAATGACTCCAGTGGTTGATCCATGTGTGGTTTGTGGAAAGAACACAAATGCAATGACCACTGGTGGATCCATGTGTGGTTTGTGGAAAAGAACACACATGCAATGACTCTAGTACTGGTTTGTGGTTTTAGTATAAGAACACACATGCAATGACTCTAGTGGTTGATCCATGTGTGGTTTGTGGAAAGAACACACATGCAATGACTCTAGTGGTTGATCCATGTGTGGTTTGTGGAAAGAACACACATCCAATGACCACTGGTGGATCCATGTTGGTTTTAGTGTAAGAACACACATGCAATCACTCTAGTGGTTGATCCATGTGTGGTTTGTGGAAATAACACACATGCAATGACTCTAGTGGTTGATCCACGTGTGGTTTGTGGAAAGAACACACATGCAATGACCACTGGTGGATCCATGTGTGGTTTGTGGAAAAGAACACACATGCAATGACTCTAGTTGTTGATCCATGTTTATTTGTGGAAATAACACACATGCAATGACTCTAGTGATTGATCCATGTGTGGTTTGTGAAAAGAACACACATGCAATGACTCTGGTTGATCCATGTGTGGTTTGTAGAAATAACACACATGCAATGACTCTAGTGGTTGATCCACGTGTGGTTTGTCGAAAGAATACACATGCAATGACCACTGGTGGATCCATGTGTGGTTTGTGGAAAAGAATACACATGCAATGGCTCTAGTGGTTGATCCATGTTTGTTTGTGGAAATAATACACATGCAATGACTCTAGTGGTTGATCCATGTGTGGTTTGTGAAAATAACACACATGCAATGACTCTAGTGTTGGTTTTAGTATAAGAACACACATGCAATGACTCTAGTGGTTGATCCATTTGTGGTTTGTGGAAAGAACACACATGCAATGACCACTGATGGATCCATATGTGGTTTGTGGAAAAGAACACACATGCAATGACTCTAGTGCTGGTTTGTGGTTTTAGTATAAGAACAAACATGCAATGACTCTAGTGGTTGATCCATGTGTGGTTTGTGGAAAGAACACACATGCAATGACTCTGGTTGATCCGTGTGTGGTTTGTGGAAAGAACACACATGCAATGACCACTGGTGGATCCATGTGTGGTTTGTGGAAAAGAACACACATGCAATGACTCTAATACTGGTTTGTGGTTTTAGTATAGGAACACATATGCAATGACTCTAATGGTTGATCCATGTCTGGTTTGTGGAAATAACACACATGCAATGACTCTAGTGGTTGATCCATGTGTGGTTTGTGCAAAGAACACACATGCAATGACCACTGGAGGATCCATGCGTGGTTTGTGGAAAAGAACACACATGCAATGACTCTAGTTGTTGATCCATGTTTGTTTGTGGGAATAACACACATGCAATGACTAGTGGTTGATCCATATGTGGTTTTTGGAAAGAACACACACGCAATGACAACTGGTGGATCCATGTGTGGTTTGTGGAAAAGAACACACATGCAATGACTCTAGTGCTGGTTTGTGGTTTTAGTATAAGAACAAACATGCAATGACTCTAGTGGTTGATCCATGTGTGCTTTGTGGAAAGAACACACATGCGATGACTCTGGTTGATCCATGTGTGGTTTGTGGAAAGAACACATATGCAATGACCACTGGTGGATCCATGTGTGGTTTGTGGAAAAGAACACACATGCAATGACTCTAGTACTGGTTTGTGGTTTTAGTATAAGAACACACATGCAATGACTCTAGTGGTTGATCCATGTGTGGTTTGTTAAAATAACACACATGCAATGACTCTAGTGGTTGATCCATGTGTGGTTTGTGGAAAGAACACACATGCAATGACCACTGGTGGATCCATGTGTGGTTTGTGGAAAAGAACACACATGCAATGACTCTAGTGGTTGATCCATGTTTGTTTGTGGAAATAACACACATGCAATGACTGTAATGGTTGATCCATGTGTGGTTTGTGAAAAGAACACACCTGCAATGACTCTGGTTGATCCATGTGTGGTTTGTAGAATTAACACACATGCAATGACTCTAGTGGGTTGATACACGTGTGGTTTGTGGAAAGAACACACATGCAATGACCACTGGTGCATCCATGTGTGGTTTGTGGAAATGAACACACATGCAATGACTCTAGTGGTTGATCCATGTTTGTTTGTGGAAATAACACATGTGCAATGACTCTAGTGGTTGATCCATGTGTGGTTTGTGTAAATAACACACATGTTATGGCTCTAGTGTTGGTTTTAGTATAAGAACACACATGCAATGACTCTAGTGGTTGATCCATGTGTGGTTTGTGGAAATAACACACATGCAATGACTAGTGGTTGATCCATATGTGGTTTGTGGAAAGAACACACATGCAATGACCACTGGTGGATCCATATGTGGTTTGTGGAAAAGAACACACATGCAATGACTCTAGTCCTGGTTTGTGGTTTAGTATAAGAAAAAACATGCAATGACTCTAGTGGTTGATCCATGTGTGGTTTGTGGAAAGAACACACATGCAATGACTCTGGTTGATCCATGTGTGGTTTGTAGAAAGAACACACATGCAATAACCACTGGTGGATCCACGTGTGGTTTGTGGAAAAGAACACACATGCAATGACTCTAGTACTGGTTTGTGGTTTTAGTATAAGAACACACATGCAATGACTCTAGTGGTTGATCCATGTGTGGTTTGTGGAAAGAACACACATGCAATGACCACTGGTGGATCCATGTGTGGTTTGTGGAAAAGAATACACATGCAATGACTCTAGTGGATGATCCATGTTTGTTTGTGGAAATAACACAAATGCAATGACTCTAGTGGTTGATTCATGTGTGGTTTGTGAAAAGAACACACCTGCAATGACTCTAGTGTTGGTTTTAGTATAAGAACACACATGCAATGACTCTAGTGGTTGATCCATGTGTGGTTTGTGGAAATAACGCATATGCAATGACTCTAGTGGTTGATCCATGTGTGGTTTGTGAAAAGAACACACATGGAATGACTCTAGTGTTGGTTTTAGTATAAGAACACACATGCAATGACTCTAGTGGTTGATCCATGTGTGGTTTGTGGAAAGAACACACATGCAATGAACACTAGTGGATCCATATGTGGTTTGTGGAAAAGAACACACATGCAATGACTCTAGTGCTGGTTTGTGGTTTTAGTATAAGAACAAACATGCAATAACTCTAGTGGTTGATCCATGTGTGGTTTGTGGAAAGAACACACATGCAATGACTCTGGTTGATCCATGTGTGGTTTGTGGAAAGAACACACATGCAATGACCACTGGTGGATCCATGTGTGGTTTGTGGAAAAGAACACACATGCAATGACTCTAGTACTGGTTTGTGGTTTTAGTATAAGAACACACATGCAATGACTCTAGTGGTTGATCCATGTGTGGTTTGTGGAAATAACACACATACAATGACTCTAGTGGTCGATCCATGTGTGGTTTGTGGAAAGAACACACATGCAATGACAACTGGTGGATCCATGTATGGTTTGTGGAAAGAACACACATGCAATGACTCTAGTGGTTGATCCATGTGTGGTTTGTGGAAAGAACACACATGCAATGACCACTGGTGGATCCATGTGTGGTTTGTGGAAAAGAACACACATGCAATGACTCTAGTGGTTGATCCATGTTGGTTTGTGGAAATAACACACATGCAATGACTCTAGTGGTTGATCCATGTGTGGTTTGTGAAAAGAACACACATGCAATGACCATTGGTGGATCCATGTGTGGTTTGTGGAAAAGAACACACATGCAATGACTCTAGTGGTTCATCCATGTTTGTTTGTGGAAATAACACACATGCAATGACTCTAGTGGTTGATCCATGTGTGGTTTGTGAAAAGAACACACATGCAATGACCACTGGTGGATCCATGTGTGGTTTGTGGAAAGGAACACACATGCAATGACTCTAGTGGTTGATCCATGTTTGTTTGTGCAAATAACACACATGCAATTACTCTAGTGGTTGATCCATGTGTGGTTTGTGGAAAGAACACACATACAATGACTCTGGTTGATCCATATGTGGTATGTGGAAAGAACACACATGTAATGACCACTGGTGGATCCATGTGTGGTTTGTGGAAAAGAACACACATGCAATCACTCTAGTGCTGGTTTGTGGTTTTAGTATAAGGACAAACATGCAATGACTCTAGTGGTTGATACATGTGTGGTTTGTGGAAAGAACACACATGCAATGACCGTGGTTGATCCATGTGTGGTTTGTGGAAACAACACACATGCAATGACCACTGGTGGATCCATGTGTGGTTTGTGGAAAAGAACACACATGCAATGACTCTAGTACCGGTTTCTGGTTTAGTATAAGAACACACATGCAATGACTCTAGTGGTTGATCCAAGTGTGGTTTGTGGAAATAACACACATGCAATGACTCTAGTGGTTCATCCATGTGTGGTTTGTGGAAAGAACACACATGCAATGACCACTGGTGGATCCATCTTGGTTTTAGTGTAAGAACACACATGCAATGACTCTAGTACTGGTTTGTGGTTTTAGTATAAGAACACAGATGCAATGATTCTAGTGGTTGATCCATGTGTGATTTGTGGAAATAACACACATGCAATGACCACTGGTGGATCCATGTGTGGTTTGTGGAAAGAACACATGTGCAATGACTCCAGTGGTTGATCCATGTGTGGTTTGTGGAAAGAACACAAATGCAATGACCACTGGTGGATCCATGTGTGGTTTGTGGAAAAGAACACACATGCAATGACTCTAGTACTGGTTTGAGGTTTTAGTATAAGAACACACATGCAATGACTCTAGTGGTTGATCCATGTGTGGTTTCTGGAAAGAACACACATGCAATGACTCTAGTGGTTGATCCATGTGTGGTTTGTGGAAAGAACACACATCCAATGACCACTGGTGGATCCATGTTGGTTTTAGTGTAAGAACACACATGCAATCACTCTAGTGGTTGATCCATGTGTGGTTTGTGGAAATAACACACATGCAATGACTCTAGTGGTTGATCCACGTGTGGTTTGTGGAAAGAACACACATGCAATGACCACTGGTGGATCCATGTGTGGTTTGTGGAAAAGAACACACATGCAATGACTCTAGTTGTTGATCCATGTTTATTTGTGGAAATAACACACATGCAATGACTCTAGTGATTGATCCATGTGTGGTTTGTGAAAAGAACACACATGCAATGACTCTGGTTGATCCATGTGTGGTTTGTAGAAATAACACACATGCAATGACTCTAGTGGTTGATCCACGTGTGGTTTGTCGAAAGAATACACATGCAATGACCACTGGTGGATCCATGTGTGGTTTGTGGAAAAGAATACACATGCAATGGCTCTAGTGGTTGATCCATGTTTGTTTGTGGAAATAATACACATGCAATGACTCTAGTGGTTGATCCATGTGTGGTTTGTGAAAAGAACACACATGCAATGACTCTAGTGTTGGTTTTAGTATAAGAACACACATGCAATGACTCTAGTGGTTGATCCATTTGTGGTTTGTGGAAAGAACACACATGCAATGACCACTGATGGATCCATATGTGGTTTGTGGAAAAGAACACACATGCAATGACTCTAGTGCTGGTTTGTGGTTTTAGTATAAGAACAAACATGCAATGACTCTAGTGGTTGATCCATGTGTGGTTTGTGGAAAGAACACACATGCAATGACTCTGGTTGATCCGTGTGTGGTTTGTGGAAAGAACACACATGCAATGACCACTGGTGGATCCATGTGTGGTTTGTGGAAAAGAACACACATGCAATGACTCTAATACTGGTTTGTGGTTTTAGTATAGGAACACATATGCAATGACTCTAATGGTTGATCCATGTCTGGTTTGTGGAAATAACACACATGCAATGACTCTAGTGGTTGATCCATGTGTGGTTTGTGCAAAGAACACACATGCAATGACCACTGGAGGATCCATGCGTGGTTTGTGGAAAAGAACACACATGCAATGACTCTAGTTGTTGATCCATGTTTGTTTGTGGGAATAACACACATGCAATGACTAGTGGTTGATCCATATGTGGTTTTTGGAAAGAACACACACGCAATGACAACTGGTGGATCCATGTGTGGTTTGTGGAAAAGAACACACATGCAATGACTCTAGTGCTGGTTTGTGGTTTTAGTATAAGAACAAACATGCAATGACTCTAGTGGTTGATCCATGTGTTCTTTGTGGAAAGAACACACATGCGATGACTCTGGTTGATCCATGTGTGGTTTATGGAAAGAACACATATGCAATGACCACTGGTGGATCCATGTGTGGTTTGTGGAAAAGAACACACATGCAATGACTCTAGTACTGGTTTGTGGTTTTAGTATAAGAACACACATGCAATGACTCTAGTGGTTGATCCATGTGTGGTTTGTTAAAATAACACACATGCAATGACTCTAGTGGTTGATCCATGTGTGGTTTGTGGAAAGAACACACATGCAATGACCACTGGTGGATCCATGTGTGGTTTGTGGAAAAGAACACACATTCAATGACTCTAGTGGTTGATCCATGTTTGTTTGTGGAAATAACACACATGCAATGACTGTAATGGTTGATCCATGTGTGGTTTGTGAAAAGAACACACCTGCAATGACTCTGGTTGATCCATGTGTGGTTTGTAGAATTAACACACATGCAATGACTCTAGTGGGTTGATACACGTGTGGTTTGTGGAAAGAACACACATGCAATGACCACTGGTGCATCCATGTGTGGTTTGTGGAAATGAACACACATGCAATGACTCTAGTGGTTGATCCATGTTTGTTTGTGGAAATAACACATGTGCAATGACTCTAGTGGTTGATCCATGTGTGGTTTGTGTAAATAACACACATGTTATGGCTCTAGTGTTGGTTTTAGTATAAGAACACACATGCAATGACTCTAGTGGTTGATCCATGTGTGGTTTGTGGAAATAACACACATGCAATGACTAGTGGTTGATCCATATGTGGTTTGTGGAAAGAACACACATGCAATGACCACTGGTGGATCCATATGTGGTTTGTGGAAAAGAACACACATGCAATGACTCTAGTCCTGGTTTGTGGTTTAGTATAAGAAAAAACATGCAATGACTCTAGTGGTTGATCCATGTGTGGTTTGTGGAAAGAACACACATGCAATGACTCTGGTTGATCCATGTGTGGTTTGTGGAAAGAACACACATGCAATGACCATTGGTGGATCCATGTGTGGTTTGTGGAAAAGAACACACATGCAATGACTCTAGTCCTGGTTTGTGGTTTAGTATAAGAAAAAACATGCAATGACTCTAGTGGTTGATCCATGTGTGGTTTGTGGAAAGAACACACATGCAATGACTCTGGTTGATCCATGTGTGGTTTGTAGAAAGAACACACATGCAATAACCACTGGTGGATCCACGTGTGGTTTGTGGAAAAGAACACACATGCAATGACTCTAGTACTGGTTTGTGGTTTTAGTATAAGAACACACATGCAATGACTCTAGTGGTTGATCCATGTGTGGTTTGTGGAAAGAACACACATGCAATGACCACTGGTGGATCCATGTGTGGTTTGTGGAAAAGAATACACATGCAATGACTCTAGTGGATGATCCATGTTTGTTTGTGGAAATAACACAAATGCAATGACTCTAGTGGTTGATTCATGTGTGGTTTGTGAAAAGAACACACCTGCAATGACTCTAGTGTTGGTTTTAGTATAAGAACACACATGCAATGACTCTAGTGGTTGATCCATGTGTGGTTTGTGGAAATAACGCATATGCAATGACTCTAGTGGTTGATCCATGTGTGGTTTGTGAAAAGAACACACATGGAATGACTCTAGTGTTGGTTTTAGTATAAGAACACACATGCAATGACTCTAGTGGTTGATCCATGTGTGGTTTGTGGAAAGAACACACATGCAATGAACACTAGTGGATCCATATGTGGTTTGTGGAAAAGAACACACATGCAATGACTCTAGTGCTGGTTTGTGGTTTTAGTATAAGAACAAACATGCAATAACTCTAGTGGTTGATCCATGTGTGGTTTGTGGAAAGAACACACATGCAATGACTCTGGTTGATCCATGTGTGGTTTGTGGAAAGAACACACATGCAATGACCACTGGTGGATCCATGTGTGGTTTGTGGAAAAGAACACACATGCAATGACTCTAGTACTGGTTTGTGGTTTTAGTATAAGAACACACATGCAATGACTCTAGTGGTTGATCCATGTGTGGTTTGTGGAAATAACACACATACAATGACTCTAGTGGTCGATCCATGTGTGGTTTGTGGAAAGAACACACATGCAATGACAACTGGTGGATCCATGTATGGTTTGTGGAAAGAACACACATGCAATGACTCTAGTGGTTGATCCATGTGTGGTTTGTGGAAAGAACACACATGCAATGACCACTGGTGGATCCATGTGTGGTTTGTGGAAAAGAACACACATGCAATGACTCTAGTGGTTGATCCATGTTGGTTTGTGGAAATAACACACATGCAATGACTCTAGTGGTTGATCCATGTGTGGTTTGTGAAAAGAACACACATGCAATGACCATTGGTGGATCCATGTGTGGTTTGTGGAAAAGAACACACATGCAATGACTCTAGTGGTTCATCCATGTTTGTTTGTGGAAATAACACACATGCAATGACTCTAGTGGTTGATCCATGTGTGGTTTGTGAAAAGAACACACATGCAATGACCACTGGTGGATCCATGTGTGGTTTGTGGAAAGGAACACACATGCAATGACTCTAGTGGTTGATCCATGTTTGTTTGTGCAAATAACACACATGCAATTACTCTAGTGGTTGATCCATGTGTGGTTTGTGGAAAGAACACACATACAATGACTCTGGTTGATCCATATGTGGTATGTGGAAAGAACACACATGTAATGACCACTGGTGGATCCATGTGTGGTTTGTGGAAAAGAACACACATGCAATCACTCTAGTGCTGGTTTGTGGTTTTAGTATAAGGACAAACATGCAATGACTCTAGTGGTTGATACATGTGTGGTTTGTGGAAAGAACACACATGCAATGACCGTGGTTGATCCATGTGTGGTTTGTGGAAACAACACACATGCAATGACCACTGGTGGATCCATGTGTGGTTTGTGGAAAAGAACACACATGCAATGACTCTAGTACCGGTTTCTGGTTTAGTATAAGAACACACATGCAATGACTCTAGTGGTTGATCCAAGTGTGGTTTGTGGAAATAACACACATGCAATGACTCTAGTGGTTCATCCATGTGTGGTTTGTGGAAAGAACACACATGCAATGACCACTGGTGGATCCATCTTGGTTTTAGTGTAAGAACACACATGCAATGACTCTAGTACTGGTTTGTGGTTTTAGTATAAGAACACAGATGCAATGATTCTAGTGGTTGATCCATGTGTGATTTGTGGAAATAACACACATGCAATGACCACTGGTGGATCCATGTGTGGTTTGTGGAAAGAACACATGTGCAATGACTCCAGTGGTTGATCCATGTGTGGTTTGTGGAAAGAACACAAATGCAATGACCACTGGTGGATCCATGTGTGGTTTGTGGAAAAGAACACACATGCAATGACTCTAGTACTGGTTTGAGGTTTTAGTATAAGAACACACATGCAATGACTCTAGTGGTTGATCCATGTGTGGTTTCTGGAAAGAACACACATGCAATGACTCTAGTGGTTGATCCATGTGTGGTTTGTGGAAAGAACACACATCCAATGACCACTGGTGGATCCATGTTGGTTTTAGTGTAAGAACACACATGCAATCACTCTAGTGGTTGATCCATGTGTGGTTTGTGGAAATAACACACATGCAATGACTCTAGTGGTTGATCCACGTGTGGTTTGTGGAAAGAACACACATGCAATGACCACTGGTGGATCCATGTGTGGTTTGTGGAAAAGAACACACATGCAATGACTCTAGTTGTTGATCCATGTTTATTTGTGGAAATAACACACATGCAATGACTCTAGTGATTGATCCATGTGTGGTTTGTGAAAAGAACACACATGCAATGACTCTGGTTGATCCATGTGTGGTTTGTAGAAATAACACACATGCAATGACTCTAGTGGTTGATCCACGTGTGGTTTGTCGAAAGAATACACATGCAATGACCACTGGTGGATCCATGTGTGGTTTGTGGAAAAGAATACACATGCAATGGCTCTAGTGGTTGATCCATGTTTGTTTGTGGAAATAATACACATGCAATGACTCTAGTGGTTGATCCATGTGTGGTTTGTGAAAAGAACACACATGCAATGACTCTAGTGTTGGTTTTAGTATAAGAACACACATGCAATGACTCTAGTGGTTGATCCATTTGTGGTTTGTGGAAAGAACACACATGCAATGACCACTGATGGATCCATATGTGGTTTGTGGAAAAGAACACACATGCAATGACTCTAGTGCTGGTTTGTGGTTTTAGTATAAGAACAAACATGCAATGACTCTAGTGGTTGATCCATGTGTGGTTTGTGGAAAGAACACACATGCAATGACTCTGGTTGATCCGTGTGTGGTTTGTGGAAAGAACACACATGCAATGACCACTGGTGGATCCATGTGTGGTTTGTGGAAAAGAACACACATGCAATGACTCTAATACTGGTTTGTGGTTTTAGTATAGGAACACATATGCAATGACTCTAATGGTTGATCCATGTCTGGTTTGTGGAAATAACACACATGCAATGACTCTAGTGGTTGATCCATGTGTGGTTTGTGCAAAGAACACACATGCAATGACCACTGGAGGATCCATGCGTGGTTTGTGGAAAAGAACACACATGCAATGACTCTAGTTGTTGATCCATGTTTGTTTGTGGAAATAACACACATGCAATGACTAGTGGTTGATCCATATGTGGTTTTTGGAAAGAACACACACGCAATGACAACTGGTGGATCCATGTGTGGTTTGTGGAAAAGAACACACATGCAATGACTCTAGTGCTGGTTTGTGGTTTTAGTATAAGAACAAACATGCAATGACTCTAGTGGTTGATCCATGTGTGCTTTGTGGAAAGAACACACATGCAATGACTCTGATTGATCCATGTGTGGTTTGTGGAAAGAACACATATGCAATGACCACTGGTGGATCCATGTGTGGTTTGTGGAAAAGAACACACATGCAATGACTCTAGTACTGGTTTGTGGTTTTAGTATAAGAACACACATGCAATGACTCTAGTGGTTGATCCATGTGTGGTTTGTTAAAATAACACACATGCAATGACTCTAGTGGTTGATCCATGTGTGGTTTGTGGAAAGAACACACATGCAATGACCACTGGTGGATCCATGTGTGGTTTGTGGAAAAGAACACACATGCAATGACTCTAGTGGTTGATCCATGTTTGTTTGTGGAAATAACACACATGCAATGACTGTAATGGTTGATCCATGTGTGGTTTGTGAAAAGAACACACCTGCAATGACTCTGGTTGATCCATGTGTGGTTTGTAGAATTAACACACATGCAATGACTCTAGTGGGTTGATACACGTGTGGTTTGTGGAAAGAACACACATGCAATGACCACTGGTGCATCCGTGTGTGGTTTGTGGAAATGAACACACATGCAATGACTCTAGTGGTTGATCCATGTTTGTTTGTGGAAATAACACATGTGCAATGACTCTAGTGGTTGATCCATGTGTGGTTTGTGTAAATAACACACATGTTATGGCTCTAGTGTTGGTTTTAGTATAAGAACACACATGCAATGACTCTAGTGGTTGATCCATGTGTGGTTTGTGGAAATTACACACATGCATTTACTCTAGTGGTTGATCCATGTGTGGTTTGTGAAAAGAACACACATGCAATGACCACTGGTGGATCCATGTGTGGTTTGTGGAAAGGAACACACATGCAATGACTCTAGTGGATGATCCATGTTTGTTTGTGGAAATAACACAAATGCAATGACTCTAGTGGTTGATTCATGTGTGGTTTGTGAAAAGAACACACCTGCAATGACTCTAGTGTTGGTTTTAGTATAAGAACACACATGCAATGACTCTAGTGGTTGATCCATGTGTGGTTTGTGGAAATAACGCATATGCAATGACTCTAGTGGTTGATCCATGTGTGGTTTGTGAAAAGAACACACATGGAATGACTCTAGTGTTGGTTTTAGTATAAGAGCACACATGCAATGACTCTAGTGGTTGATCCATGTGTGGTTTGTGGAAAGAACACACATGCAATGACCACTAGTGGATCCATATGTGGTTTGTGGAAAAGAACACACATGCAATGACTCTAGTGCTGGTTTGTGGTTTTAGTATAAGAACAAACATGCAATAACTCTAGTGGTTGATCCATGTGTGGTTTGTGGAAAGAACACACATGCAATGACTCTGGTTGATCCATGTGTGGTTTGTGGAAAGAACACACATGCAATGACCACTGGTGGATCCATGTGTGGTTTGTGGAAAAGAACACACATGCAATGACTCTAGTACTGGTTTGTGGTTTTAGTATAAGAACACACATGCAATGACTCTAGTGGTTGATCCATGTGTGGTTTGTGGAAATAACACACATACAATGACTCTAGTGGTCGATCCATGTGTGGTTTGTGGAAAGAACACACATGCAATGACAACTGGTGGATCCATGTATGGTTTGTGGAAAGAACACACATGCAATGACTCTAGTGGTTGATCCATGTGTGGTTTGTGGAAAGAACACACATGCAATGACCACTGGTGGATCCATGTGTGGTTTGTGGAAAAGAACACACATGCAATGACTCTAGTGGTTGATCCATGTTGGTTTGTGGAAATAACACACATGCAATGACTCTAGTGGTTGATCCATGTGTGGTTTGTGAAAAGAACACACATGCAATGACCACTGGTGGATCCATGTGTGGTTTGTGGAAAAGAACACACATGCAATGACTCTAGTGGTTCATCCATGTTTGTTTGTGGAAATAACACACATGCAATGACTCTAGTGGTTGATCCATGTGTGGTTTGTGAAAAGAACACACATGCAATGACCACTGGTGGATCCATGTGTGGTTTGTGGAAAGGAACACACATGCAATGACTCTAGTGGTTGATCCATGTTTGTTTGTGCAAATAACACACATGCAATTACTCTAGTGGTTGATCCATGTGTGGTTTGTGGAAAGAACACACATACAATGACTCTGGTTGATCCATATGTGGTATGTGGAAAGAACACACATGTAATGACCACTGGTGGATCCATGTGTGGTTTGTGGAAAAGAACACACATGCAATCACTCTAGTGCTGGTTTGTGGTTTTAGTATAAGGACAAACATGCAATGACTCTAGTGGTTGATACATGTGTGGTTTGTGGAAAGAACACACATGCAATGACCGTGGTTGATCCATGTGTGGTTTGTGGAAACAACACACATGCAATGACCACTGGTGGATCCATGTGTGGTTTGTGGAAAAGAACACACATGCAATGACTCTAGTACCGGTTTCTGGTTTAGTATAAGAACACACATGCAATGACTCTAGTGGTTGATCCAAGTGTGGTTTGTGGAAATAACACACATGCAATGACTCTAGTGGTTCATCCATGTGTGGTTTGTGGAAAGAACACACATGCAATGACCACTGGTGGATCCATCTTGGTTTTAGTGTAAGAACACACATGCAATGACTCTAGTACTGGTTTGTGGTTTTAGTATAAGAACACAGATGCAATGATTCTAGTGGTTGATCCATGTGTGATTTGTGGAAATAACACACATGCAATGACCACTGGTGGATCCATGTGTGGTTTGTGGAAAGAACACATGTGCAATGACTCCAGTGGTTGATCCATGTGTGGTTTGTGGAAAGAACACAAATGCAATGACCACTGGTGGATCCATGTGTGGTTTGTGGAAAAGAACACACATGCAATGACTCTAGTACTGGTTTGAGGTTTTAGTATAAGAACACACATGCAATGACTCTAGTGGTTGATCCATGTGTGGTTTGTGGAAAGAACACACATGCAATGACTCTAGTGGTTGATCCATGTGTGGTTTGTGGAAAGAACACACATCCAATGACCACTGGTGGATCCATGTTGGTTTTAGTGTAAGAACACACATGCAATCACTCTAGTGGTTGATCCATGTGTGGTTTGTGGAAATAACACACATGCAATGACTCTAGTGGTTGATCCACGTGTGGTTTGTGGAAAGAACACACATGCAATGACCACTGGTGGATCCATGTGTGGTTTGTGGAAAAGAACACACATGCAATGACTCTAGTTGTTGATCCATGTTTATTTGTGGAAATAACACACATGCAATGACTCTAGTGGTTGATCCATGTGTGGTTTGTGAAAAGAACACACATGCAATGACTCTGGTTGATCCATGTGTGGTTTGTAGAAATAACACACATGCAATGACTCTAGTGGTTGATCCACGTGTGGTTTGTCGAAAAATACACATGCAATGACCACTGGTGGATCCATGTGTGGTTTGTGGAAAAGAATACACAAGCAATGGCTCTAGTGGTTGATCCATGTTTGTTTGTGGAAATAATACACATGCAATGACTCTAGTGGTTGATCCATGTGTGGTTTGTGAAAAGAACACACATGCAATGACTCTAGTGTTGGTTTTAGTATAAGAACACACATGCAATGTCTCTAGTGGTTGATCCATGTGTGGTTTGTGGAAATAACACATATGCAATGACTCTAGTGGTTGATCCATGTGTGGTTTATAGAAATAACACACATGCAATGACTCTAGTGGTTGATCCATTTGTGGTTTGTGGAAAGAACACACATGCAATGACCACTGATGGATCCATATGTGGTTTGTGGAAAAGAACACACATGCAATGACTCTAGTGCTGGTTTGTGGTTTTAGTATAAGAACAAACATGCAATGACTCTAGTGGTTGATCCATGTGTGGTTTGTGGAAAGAACACACATGCAATGACTCTGGTTGATCCGTGTGTGGTTTGTGGAAAGAACACACATGCAATGACCACTGGTGGATCCATGTGTGGTTTGTGGAAAAGAACACACATGCAATGACTCTAATACTGGTTTGTGGTTTTAGTATAGGAACACATATGCAATGACTCTAATGGTTGATCCATGTGTGGTTTGTGGAAATAACACACATGCAATGACTCTAGTGGTTGATCCATGTGTGGTTTGTGCAAAGAACACACATGCAATGACCACTGGAGGATCCATGCGTGGTTTGTGGAAAAGAACACACATGCAATGACTCTAGTTGTTGATCCATGTTTGTTTGTGGAAATAACACACATGCAATGACTAGTGGTTGATCCATATGTGGTTTTTGGAAAGAACACACACGCAATGACAACTGGTGGATCCATGTGTGGTTTGTGGAAAAGAACACACATGCAATAACTCTAATGCTGGTTTATGGTTTTAGTATAAGAACAAACATGCAATGACTCTAGTGGTTGATCCATGTGTGCTTTGTGGAAAGAACACACATGCAATGACTCTGGTTGATCCATGTGTGGTTTGTGGAAAGAACACATATGCAATGACCACTGGTGGATCCATGTGTGGTTTGTGGAAAAGAACACACATGCAATGACTCTAGTACTGGTTTGTGGTTTTAGTATAAGAACACACATGCAATGACTCTAGTGGTTAATCCATGTGTGGTTTGTTAAAATAACACACATGCAATGACTCTAGTGGTTGATCCATGTGTGGTTTGTGGAAAGAACACACATGCAATGACCACTGGTGGATCCATGTGTGGTTTGTGGAAAAGAACACACATGCAATGACTCTAGTGGTTGATCCATGTTTGTTTGTGGAAATAACACACATGCAATGACTGTAATGGTTGATCCATGTGTGGTTTGTGAAAAGAACACACCTGCAATGACTCTGGTTGATCCATGTGTGGTTTGTAGAATTAACACACATGCAATGACTCTAGTGGGTTGATACACGTGTGGTTTGTGGAAAGAACACACATGCAATGACCACTGGTGCATCCATGTGTGGTTTGTGGAAATTAACACACATGCAATGACTCTAGTGGTTGATCCATGTTTGTTTGTGGAAATAACACATGTGCAATGACTCTAGTGGTTGATCCATGTGTGGTTTGTGTAAATAACACACATGTTATGGCTCTAGTGTTGGTTTTAGTATAAGAACACACATGCAATGACTCTAGTGGTTGATCCATGTGTGGTTTGTGGAAATAACACACATGCAATGACTAGTGGTTGATCCATATGTGGTTTGTGGAAAGAACACACATGCAATGACCACTGGTGGATCCATATGTGGTTTGTGGAAAAGAACACACATGCAATGACTCTAGTCCTGGTTTGTGGTTTAGTATAAGAAAAAACATGCAATGACTCTAGTGGTTGATCCATGTGTGGTTTGTGGAAAGAACACACATGCAATGACTCTGGTTGATCCATGTGTGGTTTGTAGAAAGAACACACATGCAATAACCACTGGTGGATCCACGTGTGGTTTGTGGAAAAGAACACACATGCAATGACTCTAGTACTGGTTTGTGGTTTTAGTATAAGAACACACATGCAATGACTCTAGTGGTTGATCCATGTGTGGTTTGTGGAAAGAACACACATGCAATGACCACTGGTGGATCCACGTGTGGTTTGTGGAAAAGAATACACATGCAATGACTCTAGTGGATGATCCATGTTTGTTTGTGGAAATAACACAAATGCAATGACTCTAGTGGTTGATTCATGTGTGGTTTGTGAAAAGAACACACCTGCAATGACTCTAGTGTTGGTTTTAGTATAAGAACACACATGCAATGACTCTAGTGGTTGATCCATGTGTGGTTTGTGGAAATAACGCATATGCAATGACTCTAGTGGTTGATCCATGTGTGGATTGTAGAAATAACACACATGCAATGACTCTAGTGGTTGATCCACGTGTGGTTTGTGGAAAGAACACACATGCAATGACCACTGGTGGATCCATGTGTGGTTTGTGGAAAAGAACACACATGCAATGACTCTAGTGGTTGATCCATGTTTGTTTGTGGAAATAACACACATGCAATGACTCTAGTGGTTGAGCCATGTGTGGTTTGTGGAAAGAACACACATACAATGACTCTGGTTGATCCATATGTGGTCTGTGGAAAGAATACACATGCAATGACCACTGGTGGATCCATGTGTGGTTTGTGGAAAAGAACACACATGCAATGACTCTAGTGCTGGTTTGTGGTTTTGGTATAAGAACAAACATGCAATGACTCTAGTGGTTGATCCATGTGTGGTTTGTGGAAAGAACACACATGAAATGACTTTGGTTGATCCATGTGTGGTTTGTGGAAAGAAGACACATGCAATGACCACTGGTGGCTCCATGTGTGGTTTGTGGAAAATAACACACATGCAATGACTCTAGTACTAGTTTGTGGTTTTAGTATAAGAACACACATGCAATGACTCTAGTGGTTCATCCATGTGTGGTTTGAGGAAATAACACACATACAATGACTCTAGTTGTCGATCCATGTGTGGTTTGTGGAAAGAACACACATGCAATGACCACTGGTGGATCCATGTGTGGTTTGTGGAAAAGAACACACATGCAATGACTCTAGTGGTGGATCCATGTTTGTTTGTGGAAATAACACACATACAATGACTCTAGTTGTCGATCCATGTGTGGTTTGTGGAAAGAACACACGTGCAATGACCACTGGTGGATCCATGTGTGGTTTGTGGAAATAATACACATGCAATGACTCTAGTGGTTGATCCATGTGTGGTTTGTGGAAAGAACACACATGCAATGACCACTGGTGGATCCATGTGTGGTTTGTGGAAACGAACACACATGCAATGACTCTAGTGGTTGATCCATGTTTGTTTGTGGAAATAACACACATGAAATGACTGTAGTGGTTGATCCATGCGTGGTTTATGAAAAGAACACACATGCAATGACTCTGGTTGATCCTTGTGTGGTTTGTAGAATTAACACACATGCAATGCTCTAGTGGGTTGATACACGTGTGGTTTGTGGAAAGAACACACATGCAATGACCACTGGTGCATCCATGTGTGGTTTGTGTAAATGAACACACATGCAATGACTCTAGTGGTTGATCCATGTTTGTTTGTGGAAATAACACATGTGCAATGACTCTAGTGGTTGATCCATGTGTGGTTTGTGTAAATAACACACATGTTATGGCTCTAGTGTTGGTTTTAGTATAAGAACACACATGCAATGACTCTAGTGGTTGATCCATGTGTGGTTTGTGGAAATAACACACATGCAATGACTAGTGGTTAATCCATATGTGGTTTGTGGAAAGAACACACATGCAATGACCACTGGTGGATCCATATGTGGTTTGTGGAAAAGAACACACATGCAATGACTCTAGTCCTGGTTTGTGGTTTAGTATAAGAAAAAATATGCAATGACTCTAGTGGTTGATCCATGTGTGGTTTGTGGAAAGAACACACATGCAATGACTCTGGTTGATCCATGTGTGGTTTGTAGAAAGAACACACATGCAATAACCACTGGTGGATCCACGTGTGGTTTGTGGAAAAGAACACACATGCAATGACTCTAGTACTGGTTTGTGGGTTTAGTATAAGAACACACATGCAATGACTCTAGTGGTTGATCCATGTGTGGTTTGTGGAAAGAACACACATGCAATGACCACTGGTGGATCCATGTGTGGTTTGTGGAAAAGAATACACATGCAATGACTCTAGTGGATGATCCATGTTTGTTTGTGGAAGTAACACAAATGCAATGACTCTAGTGGTTGATTCATGTGTGGTTTGTGAAAAGAACACACCTGCAATGACTCTAGTGTTGGTTTTAGTATAAGAACACACATGCAATGACTCTAGTGGTTGATCCATGTGTGGTTTGTGGAAATAACGCATATGCAATGACTCTAGTGGTTGATCCATGTGTGGATTGTAGAAATAACACACATGCAATGACTCTAGTGGTTGATCCACGTGTGGTTTGTGGAAAGAACACACATGCAATGACCACTGGTGGATCCATGTGTGGTTTGTGGAAAAGAACACACATGCAATGACTCTAGTGGTTGATCCATGTTTGTTTGTGGAAATAACACACATGCAATGACTCTAGTGGTTGAGCCATGTGTGGTTTGTGGAGAGAACACACATACAATGACTCTGGTTGATCCATATGTGGTCTATGGAAAGAATACACATGCAATGACCACTGGTGGATCCATGTGTGGTTTGTGGAAAAGAACACACATGCAATGACTCTAGTGCTGGTTTGTGGTTTTAGTATAAGAACAAACATGCAATGACTCTAGTGGTTGATCCATGTGTGGTTTGTGGAAAGAACACACATGCAATGACTTTGGTTGATCCATGTGTGGTTTGTGGAAAGAAGACACATGCAATGACCACTGGTGGCTCCATGTGTGGTTTGTGGAAAATAACACACATGCAATGACTCTAGTACTAGTTTGTGGTTTTAGTATAAGAACACACATGCAATGACTCTAGTGGTTCATCCATGTGTGGTTTGAGGAAATAACGCACATACAATGACTCTAGTTGTCGATCCATGTGTGGTTTGTGGAAAGAACACACATGCAATGACCACTGGTGGATCCATGTGTGGTTTGTGGAAAAGAACACACATGCAATGACTCTAGTGGTTGATCCATGTTTGTTTGTGGAAATAACACACATAGAATGACTCTAGTTGTCGATCCATGTGTGGTTTGTGGAAAGAACACACGTGCAATGACCACTGGTGGATCCATGTGTGGTTTGTGGAAATAATACACATGCAATGACTCTAGTGGTTGATCCATGTGTGGTTTGTGGAAAGAACACACATGCAATGACCACTGGTGGATCCATGTGTGGTTTGTGGAAAAGAACACACATGCAATGACTCTAGTGGTTGATCCATGTTTGTTTGTGGAAATAACACACATGAAATGACTGTAGTGGTTGATCCATGTGTGGTTTGTGAAAAGAACACACATGCAATGACTCTGGTTGATCCATGTGTGGTTTGTAGAATTAACACACATGCAATGACTCTAGTGGGTTGATACACGTGTGGTTTGTGGAAAGAACACACATGCAATGACCACTGGTGCATCCATGTGTGGTTTGTGGAAATGAACACACATGCAATGACTCTAGTGGTTGATCCATGTTTGTTTGTGGAAATAACACATGTGCAATGACTCTAATGGTTGATCCATGTGTGGTTTGTGTAAATAACACACATGTTATGGCTCTAGTGTCGGTTTTAGTATAAGAACACACGTGCAATGACTAGTGGTTGATCCATGTGTGGTTTGTGGAAATAACACACATGCAATGACTAGTGGTTGATCCATATGTGGTTTGTGGAAAGAACACACATGCAATGACCACTGGTGGATCCATATGTGGTTTGTGGAAAAGAACACACATGCAATGACTCTAGTCCTGGTTTGTGGTTTAGTATAAGAAAAAACATGCAATGACTCTAGTGGTTGATCCATGTGTGGTTTGTGGAAAGAACACACATGCAATGACTCTGGTTGATCCATGTGTGGTTTGTAGAAAGAACACACATGCAATAACCACTGGTGGATCCACGTGTGGTTTGTGGAAAAGAACACACATGCAATGACTCTAGTACTGGTTTGTGGTTTTAGTATAAGAACACACATGCAATGACTCTAGTGGTTGATCCATGTGTGGTTTGTGGAAAGAACACACATGCAATGACCACTGGTGGATCCATGTGTGGTTTGTGGAAAAGAACACACATGCAACTAGTGGTTGATCCATGTTTGTTTGTGGAAAGAACACACATAGAATGACTCTGGTTGATCCATATGTGGTCTGTGGAAAGAATACACATGCAATGACCACTGGTGGATCCATGTGTGGTTTGTGGAAAAGAACACACATGCAATGACTCTAGTGCTGGTTTGTGGTTTTAGTATAAGAACAAACATGCAATGACTCTAGTGGTTGATCCATGTGTGGTTTGTGGAAAGAACACACATGAAATGACTTTGGTTGATCCATGTGTGGTTTGTGGAAAGAAGACACATGCAATGACCACTGGTGGCTCCATGTGTGGTTTGTGGAAAATAACACACATGCAATGACTCTAGTACTAGTTTGTGGTTTTAGTATAAGAACACACATGCAATGACTCTAGTGGTTCATCCATGTGTGGTTTGAGGAAATAACACACATACAATGACTCTAGTTGTCGATCCATGTGTGGTTTGTGGAAAGAACACACATGCAATGACCACTGGTGGATCCATGTGTGGTTTGTGGAAAAGAACACACATGCAATGACTCTAGTGGTTGATCCATGTTTTTTTGTGGAAATAACACACATACAATGACTCTAGTTGTCGATCCATGTGTGGTTTGTGGAAAGAACACACGTGCAATGACCACTGGTGGATCCATGTGTGGTTTGTGGAAATAATACACATGCAATGACTCTAGTGGTTGATCCATGTGTGGTTTGTGGAAAGAACACACATGCAATGACCACTGGTGGATCCATGTGTGGTTTGTGGAAAAGAACACACATGCAATGACTCTAGTGGTTGATCCATGTTTGTTTGTGGAAATAACACACATGAAATGACTGTAGTGGTTGATCCATGCGTGGTTTGTGAAAAGAACACACATGCAATGACTCTGGTTGATCCTTGTGTGGTTTGTAGAATTAACACACATGCAATGCTCTAGTGGGTTGATACACGTGTGGTTTGTGGAAAGAACACACATGCAATGACCACTGGTGCATCCATGTGTGGTTTGTGGAAATGAACACACATGCAATGACTCTAGTGGTTGATCCATGTTTGTTTGTGGAAATAACACATGTGCAATGACTCTAGTGGTTGATCCATGTGTGGTTTGTGTAAATAACACACATGTTATGGCTCTAGTGTTGGTTTTAGTATAAGAACACACATGCAATGACTCTAGTGGTTGATCCATGTGTGGTTTGTGGAAATAACACACATGCAATGACTAGTGGTTGATCCATATGTGGTTTGTGGAAAGAACACACATGCAATGACCACTAGTGGATCCATATGTGGTTTGTGGAAAAGAACACACATGCAATGACTCTAGTCCTGGTTTGTGGTTTAGTATAAGAAAAAATATGCAATGACTCTAGTGGTTGATCCATGTGTGGTTTGTGGAAAGAACACACATGCAATGACTCTGGTTGATCCATGTGTGGTTTGTAGAAAGAACACACATGCAATAACCACTGGTGGATCCACGTGTGGTTTGTGGAAAAGAACACACATGCAATGACTCTAGTACTAGTTTGTGGTTTTAGTATAAGAACACACATGCAATGACTCTAGTGGTTGATCCATGTGTGGTTTGTGGAAAGAACACACATGCAATGACCACTGGTGGATCCATGTGTGGTTTGTGGAAAAGAATACACATGCAATGACTCTAGTGGATGATCCATGTTTGTTTGTGGAAGTAACACAAATGCAATGACTCTAGTGGTTGATTCATGTGTGGTTTGTGAAAAGAACACACCTGCAATGACTCTAGTGTTGGTTTTAGTATAAGAACACACATGCAATGACTCTAGTGGTTGATCCATGTGTGGTTTGTGGAAATAACGCATATGCAATGACTCTAGTGGTTGATCCATGTGTGGATTGTAGAAATAACACACATGCAATGACTCTAGTGGTTGATCCACGTGTGGTTTGTGGAAAGAACACACATGCAATGACCACTGGTGGATCCATGTGTGGTTTGTGGAAAAGAACACACATGCAATGACTCTAGTGGTTGATCCATGTTTGTTTGTGGAAATAACACACATGCAATGACTCTAGTGGTTGAGCCATGTGTGGTTTGTGGAAAGAACACACATACAATGACTCTGGTTGATCCATATGTGGTCTATGGAAAGAATACACATGCAATGACCACTGGTGGATCCATGTGTGGTTTGTGGAAAAGAACACACATGCAATGACTCTAGTGCTGGTTTGTGGTTTTAGTATAAGAACAAACATGCAATGACTCTAGTGGTTGATCCATGTGTGGTTTGTGGAAAGAACACACATGCAATGACTTTGGTTGATCCATGTGTGGTTTGTGGAAAGAAGACACATGCAATGACCACTGGTGGCTCCATGTGTGGTTTGTGGAAAATAACACACATGCAATGACTCTAGTACTAGTTTGTGGTTTTAGTATAAGAACACACATGCAATGACTCTAGTGGTTCATCCATGTGTGGTTTGAGGAAATAACACACATACAATGACTCTAGTTGTCGATCCATGTGTGGTTTGTGGAAAGAACACACATGCAATGACCACTGGTGGATCCATGTGTGGTTTGTGGAAAAGAACACACATGCAATGACTCTAGTGGTTGATCCATGTTTGTTTGTGGAAATAACACACATAGAATGACTCTAGTTGTCGATCCATGTGTGGTTTGTGGAAAGAACACACGTGCAATGACCACTGGTGGATCCATGTGTGGTTTGTGGAAATAATACACATGCAATGACTCTAGTGGTTGATCCATGTGTGGTTTGTGGAAAGAACACACATGCAATGACCACTGGTGGATCCATGTGTGGTTTGTGGAAAAGAACACACATGCAATGACTCTAGTGGTTGATCCATGTTTGTTTGTGGAAATAACACACATGAAATGACTGTAGTGGTTGATCCATGTGTGGTTTGTAAAAGAACACACATGCAATGACTCTGGTTGATCCATGTGTGGTTTGTAGAATTAACACACATGCAATGACTCTAGTGGGTTGATACACGTGTGGTTTGTGGAAAGAACACACATGCAATGACCACTGGTGCATCCATGTGTGGTTTGTGGAAATGAACACACATGCAATGACTCTAGTGGTTGATCCATGTTTGTTTGTGGAAATAACACATGTGCAATGACTCTAGTGGTTCATCCATGTGTGGTTTGTGTAAATAACACACATGTTATGGCTCTAGTGTTGGTTTTAGTATAAGAACACACGTGCAATGACTCTAGTGGTTGATCCATGTGTGGTTTGTGGAAATAACACACATGCAATGACTAGTGGTTGATCCATATGTGGTTTGTGGAAAGAACACACATGCAATGACCACTGGTGGATCCATATGTGGTTTGTGGAAAAGAACACACATGCAATGACTCTAGTCCTGGTTTGTGGTTTAGTATAAGAAAAAACATGCAATGACTCTAGTGGTTGATCCATGTGTGGTTTGTGGAAAGAACACACATGCAATGACTCTGGTTGATCCATGTGTGGTTTGTAGAAAGAACACACATGCAATAACCACTGGTGGATCCACGTGTGGTTTGTGGAAAAGAACACACATGCAATGACTCTAGTACTGGTTTGTGGTTTTAGTATAAGAACACACATGCAATGACTCTAGTGGTTGATCCATGTGTGGTTTGTGGAAAGAACACACATGCAATGACCACTGGTGGATCCATGTGTGGTTTGTGGAAAAGAACACACATGCAACTAGTGGTTGATCCATGTTTGTTTGTGGAAAGAACACACATAGAATGACTCTGGTTGATCCATATGTGGTCTGTGGAAAGAACACACATGCAATGACCACTGGTGGATCCATGTGTGGTTTGTGGAAAAGAACACACATGCAATGAATCTAGTGTTGGTTTGTGGTTTTAGTATAAGAACAAACATGCAATGACTCTAGTGGTTGATCCATGTGTGGTTTGTGGAAATAACACACATGCAATGACCGTGGTTGATCCATGTGTGGTTTGTGGAAAGAACACACATGCAATGACCACTGGTGGATCCATGTGTGGTTTGTGCTAAAGAACACACATGCAATGACTCTAGTACTGGTTTGTGGTTTTAGTATAACAACACACATGCAATGACTCTAGTGGTTGATCCATGTGTGGTTTGTGGAAATAACACACATGCAATGACTCTCGTGGTTGATCCATGTGTGGTTTGTGGAAAGAACACACATGCAATGACCACTGGTGGATCCATGTTGGTTTAATGTAAGAACACAAATGCAATGACTCTAGTACTGGTTTTCCGTTTAGTATAAGAACACACATGCAATGAATCTAGTGGTTGATCCATGTGTGGTTTGTGGAAATAACACACATGCAATGACCACTGGTGGATCCATTTGTGGTTTGTGGAAAGAACACACATGCAATGACTCTAGTAGTTGATCCATGCGTGGTTTGTGGAAAGAACACACATCCAATGACCACTGGTGGATCCATGTGTGGTTTGTGGAAAAGAACACACATGCAATGATTCTAGTACTGGTTTGTGGTTTTAGTATAAGAACACACATGCAATTACTCTAGTGGTTGATCCATGTGTTGTTTGTGGAAAGAACACACATGCAATGGCCACTGGTGGATCCATGTGTGGTTTGTGGAAAAGAACACACATGCAATGACTCTAGTGGTTGATCCATGTTTGTTTGTGGAAATAACACACATGCAATGACTCTAGTGGTTGATCCATGTGTGGTTTGTGAAAAGAACACACTCTAGTGTTGGTTTTAGTATAAGAACACACATGCAATGACTCTATTGTTTGATCCATGTGTTGTTTGTGGAAATAACACACATACAATGACTCTAGTGGTTGATCCATGTTTGTTTGTGGAAATAACACATATCCAATGACTCTAGTGGTTGATCCATGTGTGGATTGTAGAAATAACACACATGCAATGACTCTAGTGGTTGATCCACGTGTGGTTTGTGGAAAGAACATACATGCAATGACCACTTGTGGATCCATGTGTGGTTTGTGGAAAAGAACACACATGCAACTAGTGGTTGATCCATGTTTGTTTGTGGAAATAACACACATGCAATGACTCTAGTGGTTGATCCATGTGTGGTTTGTGGAAAGAACACACATACAATGACTCTAGTTGATCCATATGTGGTCTGTGGAAAGAACACACATGCAATGACCACTGGTGGATCCATGTGTGGTTTGTGGAAAAGAACACACATGCAATGAATCTAGTGCTGGTTTGTGGTTTTAGTATAAGAACAAACATGCAATGACTCTAGTGGTTGATCCATGTGTGGTTTGTGGAAATAACACACATGCAATGACCGTGGTTGATCCATGTGTGGTTTGTGGAAAGAACACACATGCAATGACCACTGGTGGATCCATGTGTGGTTTGTGCTAAAGAACACACATGCAATGACTCTAGTACTGGTTTGTGGTTTTAGTATAACAACACACATGCAATGACTCTACTGGTTGATCCATGTGTGGTTTGTGGAAATAACACACATGCAATGCCTCTCGTGGTTAATCCATGTGTGGTTTGTGGAAAGAACACACATGCAATGACCACTGGTGGATCCATGTTGGTTTAATGTAAGAACACAAATGCAATGACCACTGGTGGATCCATGTGTGGTTTGTGCTAAAGAACACACATGCAATGACTCTAGTACTGGTTTGTGGTTTTAGTATGAGAACACACATGCAATGACTCTAGTGGTTGATCCATGTGTTGTTTCTGGAAAGAACACACATGCAATGACCACTGGTGGATCCATGTGTGGTTTGTGGAAAAGAACACACATGCAATGACTCTAGTGGTTGATCCATGTTTGTTTGTGGAAATAACACACATGCAATGACTCTAGTGGTTGATCCATGTGTGGTTTGTGAAAAGAACACACATGCAATGACTCTAGTGTTGGTTTTAGTATAAGAACACACATGCAATGACTCTATTGTTTGATCCATGTGTTGTTTGTGGAAATAACACACATACAATGACTCTAGTGGTTGATCCATGTTTGTTTGTGGAAATAACACACATGCAATGACTCTAGTGGTTGATCCATGTGTGGTTTGTGAAAAGAACACATCTGCAATGACTCTAGTGTTGGTTTTAGTATAAGAACACACATGCAATGACTCTAGTGGTTGATCCATGTGTAGTTTGTGGAAATAAAACATATGTAATGACTCTAGTGGTTGATCCATGTGTGGTTTGTGGAAATAACACCCATGCAATGACTGTAATGGGTCCACATGTGGTTTCTGGAACGAACACACATGCAATGACCACTGGTTGATCCATAAGTTGTTCGTGGAAAAGAACACACATGCAATGAGTCTAGTGGATCCATGTGTGGTTTGTGGAAAAGAACAAACATGCAATGACTCTAGTGGTTGATCCATGTGTGGTTTGTGGAAAGAACACACATGCAATGACCACTGGTTAATCCATGTGTGGTTTGTGGAAAGAACACACATGCAATGACCACTGGTGGATCCATGTGTGGTTTGTGGAAAAGAACACACATGCAATGACTGTAGTGGTTGATCCATGTTTGTTTGTGGAAATAACACACATGCAATGACTCTAGTGGTTGATCCACGTGTGGTTTGTGGAAAGAACATACATGCAATGACCACTTGTGGATCCATGTGTGGTTTGTGGAAAAGAACACACATGCAACTAGTGGTTGATCCATGTTTGTTTGTGGAAATAACACACATGCAATGACTCTAGTGGTTGATCCATGTGTGGTTTGTGGAAAGAACACACATACAATGACTCTAGTTGATCCATATGTGGTCTGTGGAAAGAACACACATGCAATGACCACTGGTGGATCCATGTGTGGTTTGTGGAAAAGAACACACATGCAATGAATCTAGTGCTGGTTTGTGGTTTTAGTATAAGAACAAACATGCAATGACTCTAGTGGTTGATCCATGTGTGGTTTGTGGAAATAACACACATGCAATGACCGTGGTTGATCCATGTGTGGTTTGTGGAAAGAACACACATGCAATGACCACTGGTGGATCCATGTGTGGTTTGTGCTAAAGAACACACATGCAATGACTCTAGTACTGGTTTGTGGTTTTAGTATAACAACACACATGCAATGACTCTACTGGTTGATCCATGTGTGGTTTGTGGAAATAACACACATGCAATGCCTCTCGTGGTTAATCCATGTGTGGTTTGTGGAAAGAACACACATGCAATGACCACTGGTGGATCCATGTTGGTTTAATGTAAGAACACAAATGCAATGACCACTGGTGGATCCATGTGTGGTTTGTGCTAAAGAACACACATGCAATGACTCTAGTACTGGTTTGTGGTTTTAGTATGAGAACACACATGCAATGACTCTAGTGGTTGATCCATGTGTTGTTTGTGGAAAGAACACACATGCAATGACCACTGGTGGATCCATGTGTGGTTTGTGGAAAAGAACACACATGCAATGACTCTAGTGGTTGATCCATGTTTGTTTGTGGAAATAACACACATGCAATGACTCTAGTGGTTGATCCATGTGTGGTTTGTGAAAAGAACACACATGCAATGACTCTAGTGTTGGTTTTAGTATAAGAACACACATGCAATGACTCTATTGTTTGATCCATGTGTTGTTTGTGGAAATAACACACATACAATGACTCTAGTGGTTGATCCATGTTTGTTTGTGGAAATAACACACATGCAATGACTCTAGTGGTTGATCCATGTGTGGTTTGTGAAAAGAACACATCTGCAATGACTCTAGTGTTGGTTTTAGTATAAGAACACACATGCAATGACTCTAGTGGTTGATCCATGTGTAGTTTGTGGAAATAAAACATATGTAATGACTCTAGTGGTTGATCCATGTGTGGTTTGTGGAAATAACACCCATGCAATGACTGTAATGGGTCCACATGTGGTTTCTGGAACGAACACACATGCAATGACCACTGGTTGATCCATAAGTTGTTCGTGGAAAAGAACACACATGCAATGAGTCTAGTGGATCCATGTGTGGTTTGTGGAAAAGAACAAACATGCAATGACTCTAGTGGTTGATCCATGTGTGGTTTGTGGAAAGAACACACATGCAATGACCACTGGTTAATCCATGTGTGGTTTGTGGAAAGAACACACATGCAATGACCACTGGTGGATCCATGTGTGGTTTGTGGAAAAGAACACACATGCAATGACTCTAGTGGTTGATCCATGTTTGTTTGTGGAAATAACACACATGCAATGACTCTAGTGGTTGATCCATGTGTGGTTTGTGAAAAGAACACATCTGCAATGACTCTAGTGTTAGTTTTAGTATAAGAACACACATGCAAGGACTCTAGTGGTTGGTCCATGTGTAGTTTGTGGAAATAAAACATATGTAATGACTCTAGTGGTTGATCCATGTGTGGTTTGTGGAAATAACACACATGCAATGACTGTAATGGGTCCACATGTGGTTTGTAGAACGAACACATATGCAATGACCACTGGTTGATCCATAAGTTGTTCGTGGAAAAGAACACACATGCAATGAGTCTAGTGGATCCATGTGTGGTTTGTGGAAAAGAACAAACATGCAATGACTCTAGTGGTTGATCCATGTGTGGTTTGCGGAAAGAACACACATGCAATGACTCTGGTTGATCCATGTGTGGTTTGTGGAAAGAACACACATGCAATGTCCAGTGGTGGATCCATGTGTGGTTTGTGGAAAAGAGCACACATGCAATGACTCTAGTACTGGTTTGTGGTTTTAGTATAAGAACACACATGCGATGACTCTAGTGGTTGATCCATGTGTGGTTTGTGGAAATAACACAGATACAATGACTCTAGTGGTCGATCCATGTGTGGTTTGTGGAAAGAACACAGATGCAATGACCACTGGTGGATCCATGTGTGGTTTGTGGAAAGAACTCACATGTAATGACTCTAGTGGTTGATCCATGTGTGGTTTGTGGAAAGAACACACATGCAATGACCACCGGTGGATCCATGTGTGGTTTGTGGAAAAGAACACACATGCAATGACTCTAGTGGTTGATCCATGTTTGTTTGTGGAAATAACACACATGCAATGACACTAGTGGTTGATCCATGTGTGGTTTGTGAAAAGAACACACATGCAATGACTCTACTGTTGGTTTTAGTATAAGAACACACATGCAATGACTCTATTGCTTGATCCATGTGCGGTTTGTGGAAATAACACACATGCAATGACTAGTGGTTGATCCATGTGTGGTCTGTGGAAAGAACACACATGCAATGACCACTGGTGGATCCATGTGTGGTTTGTGGAAAAGAACACACATGCAATGACTCTAGTACTAGTTTGTGGTTTTAGTATAAGAACACACATGCAATGACTCTAGTGGTTGATCCATGTGTGGTTTGTGGAAAGAACACATATGCAATGACTCTGGTTGATCCATGTGTGGTTTGTGGCAAGAACACACATGCCATGACCACTGGTAGATCCATGTGTGGTTTGTGGAAAAGAACACACATGCAATGACTCTAGTGGTTGATCCATGTTTGTTTGTGGAAATAACACACATGCAATGACTCTAGTGGTTGATCCATGTGTGGTTTGTGAAAAGTACACATCTGCAATGACTCTAGTGTTGGTTTTAGTATAAGAACACAGATGCAATGACTCTAGTGGTTGATCCATGTGTAGTTTGTGGAAATAAAACATATGTAATGACTCTAGTGGTTGATCCATGTGTGGTTTGTGGAAATAACACCCATGCAATGACTGTAATGGGTCCACATGTGGTTTGCGGAACGAACACACATGCAATGACCACTGGTTGATCCATAAGTTGTTCGTGGAAAAGAACACACATGCAATGAGTCTAGTGGATCCATGTGTGGTTTGTGGAAAAGAACAAACATGCAATGACTCTAGTGGTTGATCCATGTGTGGTTTGTGGAAAGAACACACATGCAATGACTCTGGTTGATCCATGTGTGGTTTGTGGAAAGAACACACATGCAATGACCACTAGTGGATCCATGTGTGGTTTGTAGAAAAGAACACACATGCAATGACTCTAGTGGTTGATCCATGTTTGTTTGTGGAAATAACACACATGCAATGACACTAGTGGTTGATCCATGTGTGGTTTGTGAAAAGAACACACATGCAATGACTCTAGTGTTGGTTTTAGTATAAGAACACACATGCAATGACTCTATTGCTTGATCCATGTGTGGTTTGTGGAAATAACACACATGCAATGACTAGTGGTTGATCCATATGTGGTCTGTGGAAAGAACACATATGCAATGACCACTGGTGGATCCATGTGTGGTTTGTGGAAAAGAACACACATGCAATGACTCTAGTACTAGTTTGTGGTTTTAGTATAAGAACACACATGCAATGACTCTGGTTGATCCATGTGTGGTTTGTGGAAAGAACACACATGCCATGACCACTGGTGGATCCATGTGTGGTTTGTGGAAAAGAACACACATGCAATGACTCTAGTGGTTGATCCATGTTTGTTTGTGGAAATAACACACATGCAATGACTCTAGTGGTTGATCCATGTGTGGTTTGTGAAAAGAACACATCTGCAATGACTCTAGTGTTGGTTTTAGTATAAGAACACACATGCAATGACTCTAGTGGTTGATCCATGTGTAGTTTGTGGAAATAAAACATATGTAATGACTCTAGTGGTTGATCCATGTGTGGTTTGTGGAAATAACACCCATGCAATGACTGTAATGGGTCCACATGTGGTTTGTGGAACGAACACACATGCAATGACCACTGGTTTTTCCATAAGTTGTTCGTGGAAAAGAATACACATGCAATGAGTCTAGTGGATCCATGTGTGGTTTGTGGAAAGAACACACATGCAATGACCACTGGTGGATCCATGTGTGGTTTGTGGAAAAGAACGCACATGCAATGACTCTAGTACTAGTTTGTGGTTTTAGTATAAGAACACACATGCAATGACTCTAATGGTTGATCCATGTGTGGTTTGTGGAAATAACACACATACAATGACTCTAGTGGTCGATCCATGTGTGGTTTGTGGAAAGAACACACATGCAATGACCATTGGTGGATCCATGTGTGGTTTGTGGAAAGAACTCACATGCAATGACTCTAGTGGTTGATCCATGTGTGGTTTGTGGAAAGAACACACATGCAATGACCACTGGTGGATCCATGTTTGTTTGTGGAAAAGAACACACATGCAATGACTCTAGTGGTTGATCCATGTGTGGTTTGTGAAAAGATCACACATGCAATGACTCTAGTGTTGGTTTTAGTATAAGAACACACATGCAATGACTCTATTGTTTGATCCATGTGTGGTTTGTGGAAATAACACACATGCAATGACTAGTGGTTGATCCATATGTGGTCTGTGGAAAGAACACACATGCAATGACCACTGGTGGATCCATGTGTGGTTTGTGGAAAAGAACACACATGCAATGACTCTAGTAGTAGTTTGTGGTTTTAGTGTAAGAACACACATGCAATGACTCTAGTGGTTGATCCATGTGTGGTTTGTGGAAAGAACACACATGCAATGAATCTGGTTGATCCATGTGTGGTTTGTGGAAAGAACACACATGCAATGACCACTGGTGGATCCATGTGTGGTTTGTGGAAAAGAACTCACATGCAATGACTCTAGTACTGGTTTGTGGTTTTAGTATAAGAACACACATGCAATGACTCTAGTGGTTGATCCATGTGTGGTTTGTGGAAATAACACACATGCATTGACTCTAGTGGTTGATCCATGTGTTGTTTCTGGAAACAACACACATGCAATGACCACTGGTGGATCCATGTGTGGTTTGTGGAAAAGAACACACATGCAATGACTCTAGTGGTTGATCCATGTTTGTTTGTGGAAATAACACACATGCAATGACTCTAGTGGTTGATCCATGTGTGGTTTGTGAAAATAACACACATGCAATGACTGTATTGTTTGATCCATGTGTGGTTTGTGGAAATAACACACTTGCAATGACTAGTGGTTGATCCATATGTGGTCTGTGGAAAGAACACACATGCAATGACCACTGGTGGATCTATGTGTGGTTTGTGGAAAGAATACACATGCAATGACTCTAGTGGTTGATCCATGTTTGTTTGTGGAAATAACACACATGCAATGACACTAGTGGTTGATCCATGTGTGGTTTGTGAAAAGAACACACATGCAATGACTCTAGTGTTGGTTTTAGTATAAGAACACACATGCAATGACTCTATTGCTTGATTCATGTGCGGTTTGTGGAAATAACACACATGCAATGACTAGTGGTTGATCCATATGTGGTCTGTGGAAAGAACACACATGCAATGACCACTGGTGGATCCATGTGTGGTTTGTGGAAAAGAACACACATGCAATGACTCTAGGACTAGTTTGTGGTTTTAGTATAAGAACACACATGCAATGACTCTAGTGGTTGATCCATGTGTGGTTTGTGGAAAGAACACACATGCAATGACTCTGGTTGATCCATGTGTGGTTTGTGGAAAGAACACACATGCCATGACCACTGGTGGATCCATGTGTGGTTTGTGGAAAAGAACACACATGCAATGACTCTAGTGGTTGATCCATGTTTGTTTGTGGAAATAACACACATGCAATGACTCTAGTGGTTGATCCATGTGTGGTTTGTGAAAAGAACACATCTGCAATGACTCTAGTGTTGGTTTTAGTATAAGAACACACATGCAATGACTCTAGTGGTTGATCCATGTGTAGTTTGTGGAAATAAAACATATGTAATAACTCTAGTGGTTGATCCATGTGTGGTTTGTGGAAATAACACCCATGCAATGACTGTAATGGGTCCACATGTGGTTTGTGGAACGAACACACATGCAATGACCACTGGTTGATCCATAAGTTGTTCGTGGAAAAGAACACACATGCAATGAGTCTAGTGGATCCATGTGTGGTTTGTGGAAAAGAACAAAAATGCAATGACTCTAGTGGTTGATCCATGTGTGGTTTGTGGCAAGAACACACATGCAATGACTCTGGTTGATCCATGTGTGGTTTGTGGAAAGAACACACATGCAATAACCACTGGTGGATCCATGTGTGGTTTGTGGAAAAGAACACACATGCAATGACTCTAGTACTAGTTTGTGGTTTTAGTATAAGAACACACATGCAATGACTCTAATGGTTGATCCATGTGTGGTTTGTGGAAATAACACACATACAATGACTCTAGTGGTCGATCCATGTGTGGTTTGTGGAAAGAACACACATGCAATGACCATTGGTGGATCCATGTGTGGTTTGTGGAAAGAACTCACATGCAATGACTCTAGTGGTTAATCCATGTGTGGTTTGTGGAAAGAACACACATGCAATGACCACTGGTGGATCCATGTGTGGTTTGTGGAAAAGAACACACATGCAATGACTCTAGTGGTTGATCCATGTTTGTTTGTGGAAATAACACACATGCAATGACTCTAGTGGTTGATCCATGTGTGGTTTGTGAAAAGATCACACATGCAATGACTCTAGTGTTGGTTTTAGTATAAGAACACACATGCAATGACTCTATTGTTTGATCCATGTGTGGTTTGTGGAAATAACACACATGCAATGACTAGTGGTTGATCCATATGTGGTCTGTGGAAAGAACACACATGCAATGAACACTGGTGGATCCATGTGTGGTTTGTGGAAAAGAACACACATGCAATGACTCTAGTAGTAGTTTGTGGTTTTAGTGTAAGAACACACATGCAATGACTCTAGTGGTTGATCCATGTGTGGTTTGTGGAAAGAACACACATGCAATGAATCTGGTTGATCCATGTGTGGTTTGTGGAAAGAACACACATGCAATGACCACTGGTGGATCCATGTGTGGTTTGTGGAAAAGAACTCACATGCAATGACTCTAGTACTGGTTTGTGGTTTTAGTATAAGAACACACATGCAATGACTCTAATGGTTGATCCATGTGTGTTTTGTGGAAATAACACACATGCAATGACTCTAGTGGTTGATCCATGTGTTGTTTCTGGAAACAACACACATGCAATGACCACTGGTGGATCCATGTGTGGTTTGTGGAAAAGAACACACATGCAATGACTCTAGTACTGGTTTGTGGTTTTAGTATAAGAACACACATGCAATGACTCTAGTGGTTGATCCATGTGTAATTTGTGGAAATAACACATATACAATGACCCTAGTGGTCGATCCATGTGTGGTTTGTGGAAAGAACACACATGCAATGACCACTGGTGGATCCATGTGTGGTTTGTGGAAAAGAACGCACATGCAATGACTCTAGTACTAGTTTGTGGTTTTAGTATAAGAACACACATGCAATGACTCTAATGGTTGATCCATGTGTGGTTTGTGGAAATAACACACATACAATGACTCTAGTGGTCGATCCATGTGTGGTTTGTGGAAAGAACACACATGCAATGACCATTGGTGGATCCATGTGTGGTTTGTGGAAAGAACTCACATGCAATGACTCTAGTGGTTGATCCATGTGTGGTTTGTGGAAAGAACACACATGCAATGACCACTGGTGGATCCATGTTTGTTTGTGGAAAAGAACACACATGCAATGACTCTAGTGGTTGATCCATGTGTGGTTTGTGAAAAGATCACACATGCAATGACTCTAGTGTTGGTTTTAGTATAAGAACACACATGCAATGACTCTATTGTTTGATCCATGTGTGGTTTGTGGAAATAACACACATGCAATGACTAGTGGTTGATCCATATGTGGTCTGTGGAAAGAACACACATGCAATGACCACTGGTGGATCCATGTGTGGTTTGTGGAAAAGAACACACATGCAATGACTCTAGTAGTAGTTTGTGGTTTTAGTGTAAGAACACACATGCAATGACTCTAGTGGTTGATCCATGTGTGGTTTGTGGAAAGAACACACATGCAATGAATCTGGTTGATCCATGTGTGGTTTGTGGAAAGAACACACATGCAATAACCACTGGTGGATCCATGTGTGGTTTGTGGAAAAGAACTCACATGCAATGACTCTAGTACTGGTTTGTGGTTTTAGTATAAGAACACACATGCAATGACTCTAGTGGTTGATCCATGTGTGGTTTGTGGAAATAACACACATGCATTGACTCTAGTGGTTGATCCATGTGTTGTTTCTGGAAACAACACACATGCAATGACCACTGGTGGATCCATGTGTGGTTTGTGGAAAAGAACACACATGCAATGACTCTAGTGGTTGATCCATGTTTGTTTGTGGAAATAACACACATGCAATGACTCTAGTGGTTGATCCATGTGTGGTTTGTGAAAATAACACACATGCAATGACTGTATTGTTTGATCCATGTGTGGTTTGTGGAAATAACACACTTGCAATGACTAGTGGTTGATCCATATGTGGTCTGTGGAAAGAACACACATGCAATGACCACTGGTGGATCTATGTGTGGTTTGTGGAAAGAATACACATGCAATGACTCTAGTGGTTGATCCATGTTTGTTTGTGGAAATAACACACATGCAATGACACTAGTGGTTGATCCATGTGTGGTTTGTGAAAAGAACACACATGCAATGACTCTAGTGTTGGTTTTAGTATAAGAACACACATGCAATGACTCTATTGCTTGATTCATGTGCGGTTTGTGGAAATAACACACATGCAATGACTAGTGGTTGATCCATATGTGGTCTGTGGAAAGAACACACATGCAATGACCACTGGTGGATCCATGTGTGGTTTGTGGAAAAGAACACACATGCAATGACTCTAGGACTAGTTTGTGGTTTTAGTATAAGAACACACATGCAATGACTCTAGTGGTTGATCCATGTGTGGTTTGTGGAAAGAACACACATGCAATGACTCTGGTTGATCCATGTGTGGTTTGTGGAAAGAACACACATGCCATGACCACTGGTGGATCCATGTGTGGTTTGTGGAAAAGAACACACATGCAATGACTCTAGTGGTTGATCCATGTTTGTTTGTGGAAATAACACACATGCAATGACTCTAGTGGTTGATCCATGTGTGGTTTGTGAAAAGAACACATCTGCAATGACTCTAGTGTTGGTTTTAGTATAAGAACACACATGCAATGACTCTAGTGGTTGATCCATGTGTAGTTTGTGGAAATAAAACATATGTAATAACTCTAGTGGTTGATCCATGTGTGGTTTGTGGAAATAACACCCATGCAATGACTGTAATGGGTCCACATGTGGTTTGTGGAACGAACACACATGCAATGACCACTGGTTGATCCATAAGTTGTTCGTGGAAAAGAACACACATGCAATGAGTCTAGTGGATCCATGTGTGGTTTGTGGAAAAGAACAAACATGCAATGACTCTAGTGGTTGATCCATGTGTGGTTTGTGGCAAGAACACACATGCAATGACTCTGGTTGATCCATGTGTGGTTTGTGGAAAGAACACACATGCAATAACCACTGGTGGATCCATGTGTGGTTTGTGGAAAAGAACACACATGCAATGACTCTAGTACTAGTTTGTGGTTTTAGTATAAGAACACACATGCAATGACTCTAATGGTTGATCCATGTGTGGTTTGTGGAAATAACACACATACAATGACTCTAGTGGTCGATCCATGTGTGGTTTGTGGAAAGAACACACATGCAATGACCATTGGTGGATCCATGTGTGGTTTGTGGAAAGAACTCACATGCAATGACTCTAGTGGTTAATCCATGTGTGGTTTGTGGAAAGAACACACATGCAATGACCACTGGTGGATCCATGTGTGGTTTGTGGAAAAGAACACACATGCAATGACTCTAGTGGTTGATCCATGTTTGTTTGTGGAAATAACACACATGCAATGACTCTAGTGGTTGATCCATGTGTGGTTTGTGAAAAGATCACACATGCAATGACTCTAGTGTTGGTTTTAGTATAAGAACACACATGCAATGACTCTATTGTTTGATCCATGTGTGGTTTGTGGAAATAACACACATGCAATGACTAGTGGTTGATCCATATGTGGTCTGTGGAAAGAACACACATGCAATGAACACTGGTGGATCCATGTGTGGTTTGTGGAAAAGAACACACATGCAATGACTCTAGTAGTAGTTTGTGGTTTTAGTGTAAGAACACACATGCAATGACTCTAGTGGTTGATCCATGTGTGGTTTGTGGAAAGAACACACATGCAATGAATCTGGTTGATCCATGTGTGGTTTGTGGAAAGAACACACATGCAATGACCACTGGTGGATCCATGTGTGGTTTGTGGAAAAGAACTCACATGCAATGACTCTAGTACTGGTTTGTGGTTTTAGTATAAGAACACACATGCAATGACTCTAATGGTTGATCCATGTGTGTTTTGTGGAAATAACACACATGCAATGACTCTAGTGGTTGATCCATGTGTTGTTTCTGGAAACAACACACATGCAATGACCACTGGTGGATCCATGTGTGGTTTGTGGAAAAGAACACACATGCAATGACTCTAGTGGTTGATCCATGTTTGTTTGTGGAAATAACACACATGCAATGACTCTAGTGGTTGATCCATGTGTGGTTTGTGAAAATAACACACATGCAATGACTGTATTGTTTGATCCATGTGTGGTTTGTGGAAATAACACACTTGCAATGACTAGTGGTTGATCCATATGTGGTATGTGGAAAGAACACACATGCAATGACCACTGGTGGATCCATGTGTGGTTTGTGGAAAAGAACACACATGCAATGACTCTACTACTCGTTTGTGGTTTTAGTATAAGAACACACATGCAATGACTCTTGTGGTTGATCCATGTGTGGTTTGTGGAAAGAACACACATGCAGTGACTCTGGTTGATCCATGTGTGGTTTGTGGAAAGAACACACATGCAATGACCACTGGTTGATCCATGTGTGGTTTGTGGAAAAGAACACACATGCAATGACTCTAGTACTGGTTTGTGGTTTTAGTATAAGAACACACATGCAATGACTCTAGTGGTTGATCCATGTGTGGTTTGTGGAAATAACACACATGTAATGAAACTAGTGGTTGATCCATGTGTGGTTTGTGAAAAGAACACATATGGAATGACTCTAGTGCTGGTTTTAGTATAAGAACACACATGCAATGACTCTATTGGTTGATCCATGTGTGGTTTATGGAAAGAACACACATGCAATGGCTCTGGTTGATCCATGTGTGGTTTGTGGAAAGAACACAAATGCAATGACCACTGGTGGATCCATGTGTGGTTTGTGGAAAAGAACACACATGCAATGACTCTAGTACTGGTTTGTGGTTTTAGTATAAGAACACACGTGCAATGACTCTAGTGGTTGATCCATGTGTGGTTTGTGGAAATAACACACATGCAATGACTCTAGTGGTTAATACATGTGTGGTTTGTGGAAAGAACACACATGCAATGACCACAGGTGGATCCATGTGTGGTTTGTGGAAAAGAACACACAAGCAATGACTCTAGTGGTTGATCCATGTTTGTTTGTGGAAATAACGCACATGCAATAACTCTAGTGGTTGATCCATGTGTGGTTTGTGAAAAGAACACATCTGCAATGACTCTAGTGTTGGTTTTAGTATAAGAACACACATGCAATGACTCTAGTGGTTGATCCATGTGTAGTTTGTGGAAATAACACATATGTAATGACTCTAGTGGTTGATCCATGTGTGGTTTGTGGAAATAACACACATGCAATGACTGTAATGGGTCCACATGTGGTTTGTGGAACGAACACACATGCAATGACCACTGGTTGATCCATAAGTTGTTTGTGGAAAAGAACACACATGCAATGAGTCTAGTAGATCCATGTGTGGTTTGTGGAAACGAACAAACATGCAATGACTCTAGTGGGTGATCCATGTGTGGTTTGTGGAAAGAACACACATGCAATGACTCTGGTTGATCCATGTGTGGTTTGTGGAAAGAACACACATGCAATGACCACTGGTGGATCCATGTGTGGTTTGTGGAAAAGAACACACATGCAATGACTCTAGTACTGGTTTGTGGTTTTAGTATAAGAACACACATGCAATGACTCTAGTGGTTGATCCATGTGTAATTTGTGGAAATAACACACATACAATGACCCTAGTGGTCGATCCATGTGTGGTTTGTGGAAAGAACACACATGCAATGACCACCGGTGGATCCATGTGTGGTTTGTGGAAAGAACTCACATGCAGTGACTCTAGTGGTTGATCCATGTGTGGTTTGTGGAAATAACACACATGCAATGACCACTGGTGGATCCATGTGTGGTTTGTGGAAAAGAACACACATGCAATGACTCTAGTACTGGTTTGTGGTTTTAGTACAAGAACACACATGCAATGACCACTGGTTGATCCATGTGTGGTTTCTGGAAAGAACACACATGCAATGACTCTGGTTGATCCATGTGTGGTTTGTGGAAAGAACACACATGCAATGACCACTGGTGGATCCATGTGTGGTTTGTGGAAAAGAACACACATGCAATGACTCTAGTACTGGTTTGTGGTTTTAGTATAATAACACACATGCAATGACTCTAATGGTTGATCCATGTGAGATTTGTGGAAATAACACACATGCAATGACTCTAGTGGTTGATCCATGTGTTGTTTCTGGAAAGAACACACATGCAATGACCACTGGTGGATCCATGTGTGGTTTGTGGAAAAGAACACACGTGCAATGACTCTAGTGGTTGATCCATGTTTGTTTGTGGAAATAACACACATGCAATGACTCTAGTGGTTGATCCATGTGTGGTTTTTGAAAAGAACACACATGCAATGACTCTAGTGTTGGTTTTAGTATAAGAACACACATGCAATGACTGTATTGTTTGATCCATGTGTGTTTTGTGGAAATAACACACATGCAATGACTAGTGGTTGATCCATATGTGGTCTATGGAAAGAACACACATGCAATGACCACTGATGGATCCATGTGTGGTTTGTGGAAAAGAACACACATGCAATGACTCTAGTGGTTGAATCATGTGTGGTTTGTGGAAAGAACACACATGCAATGACTCTGGTTGATCCATGTGTGGTTTGTGGAAAGAACACACATGCAATGAATACTGGTGGATCCATGTGTGGTTTGTGGAAAAGAACACACATGCAATGACTCTAGTACTGGTTTGTGGTTTTAGTATAAGAACACACATGCAATGACTCTAGTGGTTGATCCATGTGTGGTTTGTGGAAATAACACACATGCAATGACTCTAGTGGTTGATCCATGTGTGGTTTGTGAAAAGAACACACATGGAATGACTCTAGTGTTGGTTTTAGTATAAGAACACACATGCAATGACTCTAGTGGTTGATCCATGTTTGTTTGTGGAAATAACACACATGCAATGACTCTAGTGGTTGATCCATGTGTTGTTTCTGGAAACAACACACATGCAACGACCACTGGTGGATCCATGTGTGGTTTGTGGAAAAGAAAACACACGCAATGACTCTAGTGGTTGATCCATGTTTGTTTGTGGAAATAACACACATGCAATGACTCTAGTGGTTGATCCATGTGTTGTTTCTGGAAACAACACACATGCAATGACCACTGGTGGATCCATGTGTGGTTTGTGGAAAAGAACACACATGCAATGACTCTAGTGGTTGATCCATGTTTTGTTTGTGGAAATAACACACATGCAATGACTCTAGTGGTTGATCCATGTGTGGTTTGTGAAAATAACACACATGCAATGACTGTATTGTTTATCCATGTGTGGTTTGTGGAAATAACACACTTGCAATGACTAGTGGTTGATCCATATGTGGTCTGTGGAAAGAACACACAAGCAATGACCACTGGTGGATCCATGTGTGGTTTGTGGAAAAGAACACACATGCAATGACTCTACTACTCGTTTGTGGTTTTAGTATAAGAACACACATGCAATGACTCTTGTGGTTGATCCATGTGTGGTTTGTGGAAAGAACACACATGCAGTGACTCTGGTTGATCCATGTGTGGTTTGTGGAAAGAACACACATGCAATGACCACTGGTGGATCCATGTGTGGTTTGTGGAAAATAACACACATGCAATGACTCTAGTATTGGTTTGTGGTTTCAGTATAAGAACACACATGCAATGAATCTAGTGGTTGATCCATGTGTGGTTTGTGGAAATAACACACGTGTAATGAAACTAGTGGTTGATCCATGTGTGGTCTGTGAAAAGAACACATATGGAATGACTCTAGTGTTGGTTTTGGTATAAGAACACACATGCAATGACTCTAGTGGTTGATCCATGTGTGGTTTATGGAAAGAACACACATGCAATGACTCTGGTTGATCCATGTGTGGTTTGTGGAAAGAACACAAATGCAATGACCACTGGTGGATCCATGTGTGGTTTGTGGAAAAGAACACACATGCAATGACTCTAGTACTGGTTTGTGGTTTTATTATAAGAACACACATGCAATGACTCTAGTGGTTGATCCATGTGTGGTTTGTGGAAATAACTCACATGCAATGACTCTAGTGGTTAATACATGTGTGGTTTGTGGAAAGAACACACATGCAATGACCACTGGTGGATCCATGTGTGGTTTGTGGAAAAGAACACACATGCAATGACTCTAGTGGTTGATCCATGTTTGTTTATGGAAATAACGCACATGCAATGACTCTAGTGGTTGATCCATGTGTGGTTTGTGAAAAGAACACATCTGCAATGACTCTAGTGTTGGTTTTAGTATAAGAACACACATGCAATGACTCTAGTGGTTGATCCATGTGTAGTTTGTGGAAATAACACATATGTAATGACTCTAGTGGTTGATCCATGTGTGGTTTGTGGAAATAACACACATGCAATGACTGTAATGGGTCCACATGTGGTTTGTGGAACGAACACACATGCAATGACCACTGGTTGATCCATAAGTTGTTTGTGTAAAAGAACACACATGCAATGAGTCTAGTGGATCCATGTGTGGTTTGTGGAAAAGAACAAACATGCAATGACTCTAGTGGTTGATCCATGTGTGGTTTGTGGAAAGAACACACATGCAATGACTCTGGTTGATCCATGTGTGGTTTGTGGAAAGAACACACATGCAATGACCACTGGTGGATCCATGTGTGGTTTGTGGAAAAGAACACACATGCAATGACTCTAGTACTGGTTTGTGGTTTTAGTATAAGAACACACATGCAATGACTCTAGTGGTTGATCCATGTGTAATTTGTGGAAATAACACATATACAATGACCCTAGTGGTCGATCCATGTGTGGTTTGTGGAAAGAACACACATGCAATGACCACCGGTGGATCCATGTGTGGTTTGTGGAAAGAACTCACATGCAGTGACTCTAGTGGTTGATCCATGTGTGGTTTGTGGAAATAACACACATGCAATGACCACTGGTTGATCCATGTGTGGTTTGTGGAAAAGAACACACATGCAATGACTCTATTACTGTTTGTGGTTTTAGTACAAGAACACACATGCAATGACCACTGGTTGATCCATGTGTGGTTTCTGGAAAGAACACACATGCAATGACTCTGGTTGATCCATGTGTGGTTTGTGGAAAGAACACACATGCAATGACCACTGGTGGATCCATGTGTGGTTTGTGGAAAAGAACACACATGCAATGACTCTAGTACTGGTTTGTGGTTTTAGTATAATAACACACATGCAATGACTCTAATGGTTGATCCATGTGAGATTTGTGGAAATAACACACATGCAATGACTCTAGTGGTTGATCCATGTGTTGTTTCTGGAAAGAACACACATGCAATGACCACTGGTGGATCCATGTGTGGTTTGTGGAAAAGAACACACGTGCAATGACTCTAGTGGTTGATCCATGTTTGTTTGTGGAAATAACACACATGCAATGACTCTAGTGGTTGATCCATGTGTGGTTTTTGAAAAGAACACACATGCAATGACTCTAGTGTTGGTTTTAGTATAAGAACACACATGCAATGACTGTATTGTTTGATCCATGTGTGTTTTGTGGAAATAACACACATGCAATGACTAGTGGTTGATCCATATGTGGTCTGTGGAAAGAACACACATGCAATGACCACTGATGGATCCATGTGTGGTTTGTGGAAAAGAACACACATGCAATGACTCTAGTGGTTGAATCATGTGTGGTTTGTGGAAAGAACACAAATGCAATGACTCTGGTTGATCCATGTGTGGTTTGTGGAAAGAACACACATGCAATGAATACTGGTGGATCCATGTGTGGTTTGTGGAAAAGAACACACATGCAATGACTCTAGTACTGGTTTGTGGTTTTAGTATAAGAACACACATGCAATGACTCTAGTGGTTGATCCATGTTTGGTTTGTGGAAATAACACACATGCAATGACTCTAGTGGTTGATCCATGTGTGGTTTGTGAAAAGAACACACATGGAATGACTCTAGTGTTGGTTTTAGTATAAGAACACACATGCAATGACTCTAGTGGTTGATCCATGTTTGTTTGTGGAAATAACACACATGCAATGACTCTAGTGGTTGATCCATGTGTTGTTTCTGGAAACAACACACATGCAATGACCACTGGTGGATCCATGTGTGGTTTGTGGAAAAGAAAACACACGCAATGACTCTAGTGGTTGATCCATGTTTGTTTGTGGAAATAACACACATGCAATGACTCTAGTGGTTGATCCATGTGTTGTTTCTGGAAACAACACACATGCAATGACCACTGGTGGATCCATGTGTGGTTTGTGGAAAAGAACACACATGCAATGACTCTAGTGGTTGATCCATGTTTTGTTTGTGGAAATAACACACATGCAATGACTCTAGTGGTTGATCCATGTGTGGTTTGTGAAAATAACACACATGCAATGACTGTATTGTTTATCCATGTGTGGTTTGTGGAAATAACACACTTGCAATGACTAGTGGTTGATCCATATGTGGTCTGTGGAAAGAACACACAAGCAATGACCACTGGTGGATCCATGTGTGGTTTGTGGAAAAGAACACACATGCAATGACTCTACTACTCGTTTGTGGTTTTAGTATAAGAACACACATGCAATGACTCTTGTGGTTGATCCATGTGTGGTTTGTGGAAAGAACACACATGCAGTGACTCTGGTTGATCCATGTGTGGTTTGTGGAAAGAACACACATGCAATGACCACTGGTGGATCCATGTGTGGTTTGTGGAAAATAACACACATGCAATGACTCTAGTATTGGTTTGTGGTTTCAGTATAAGAACACACATGCAATGAATCTAGTGGTTGATCCATGTGTGGTTTGTGGAAATAACACACATGTAATGAAACTAGTGGTTGATCCATGTGTGGTTTGTGAAAAGAACACATATGGAATGACTCTAGTGTTGGTTTTGGTATAAGAACACACATGCAATGACTCTAGTGGTTGATCCATGTGTGGTTTATGGAAAGAACACACATGCAATGACTCTGGTTGATCCATGTGTGGTTTGTGGAAAGAACACAAATGCAATGACCACTGGTGGATCCATGTGTGGTTTGTGGAAAAGAACACACATGCAATGACTCTAGTACTGGTTTGTGGTTTTATTATAAGAACACACATGCAATGACTCTAGTGGTTGATCCATGTGTGGTTTGTGGAAATAACACACATGCAATGACTCTAGTGGTTAATACATGTGTGGTTTGTGGAAAGAACACACATGCAATGACCACTGGTGGATCCATGTGTGGTTTGTGGAAAAGAACACACATGCAATGACTCTAGTGGTTGATCCATGTTTGTTTATGGAAATAACGCACATGCAATGACTCTAGTGGTTGATCCATGTGTGGTTTGTGAAAAGAACACATCTGCAATGACTCTAGTGTTGGTTTTAGTATAAGAACACACATGCAATGACTCTAGTGGTTGATCCATGTGTAGTTTGTGGAAATAACACATATGTAATGACTCTAGTGGTTGATCCATGTGTGGTTTGTGGAAATAACACACATGCAATGACTGTAATGGGTCCACATGTGGTTTGTGGAACGAACACACATGCAATGACCACTGGTTGATCCATAAGTTGTGTGTGTAAAAGAACACACATGCAATGAGTCTAGTGGATCCATGTGTGGTTTGTGGAAAAGAACAAACATGCAATGACTCTAGTGGTTGATCCATGTGTGGTTTGTGGAAAGAACACACATGCAATGACTCTGGTTGATCCATGTGTGGTTTGTGGAAAGAACACACATGCAATGACCACTGGTGGATCCATGTGTGGTTTGTGGAAAAGAACACACATGCAATGACTCTAGTACTGGTTTGTGGTTTTAGTATAAGAACACACATGCAATGACTCTAGTGGTTGATCCATGTGTAATTTGTGGAAATAACACATATACAATGACCCTAGTGGTCGATCCATGTGTGGTTTGTGGAAAGAACACACATGCAATGACCACCGGTGGATCCATGTGTGGTTTGTGGAAAGAACTCACATGCAGTGACTCTAGTGGTTGATCCATGTGTGGTTTGTGGAAATAACACACATGCAATGACCACTGGTTGATCCATGTGTGGTTTGTGGAAAAGAACACACATGCAATGACTCTATTACTGTTTGTGGTTTTAGTACAAGAACACACATGCAATGACCACTGGTTGATCCATGTGTGGTTTCTGGAAAGAACACACATGCAATGACTCTGGTTGATCCATGTGTGGTTTGTGGAAAGAACACACATGCAATGACCACTGGTGGATCCATGTGTGGTTTGTGGAAAAGAACACATGCAATGACTCTAGTACTGGTTTGTGGTTTTAGTATAATAACACACATGCAATGACTCTAATGGTTGATCCATGTGAGGTTTGTGGAAATAACACACATGCAATGACTCTAGTGGTTGATCCATGTGTTGTTTCTCGAAAGAACACACATGCAATGACCACTGGTGGATCCATTTGTGGTTTGTGGAAAAGAACACACGTCCAATGACTCTAGTGGTTGATCCATGTTTGTTTGTGGAAATAACACACATGCAATGACTCTAGTGGTTGATCCATGTGTGGTTTTTGAAAAAGAACACACATGCAATGACTCTAGTGTTGGTTTTAGTCTAAGAACACACATGCAATGACTGTATTGTTTGATCCATGTGTGTTTTGTGGAAATAACACACATGCAATGACTAGTGGTTGATCCATATGTGGTCTGTGGAAAGAACACACATGCAATGACCACTGGTGGATCCATGTGTGGTTTGTGGAAAAGAACACACATGCAATGACTCTAGTGGTTGAATCATGTGTGGTTTGTGGAAAGAACACACATGCAATGACTCTGGTTGATCCATGTGTGGTTTGTAGAAAGAACACACATGCAATGAATACTGGTGGATCCATGTGTGGTTTGTGGAAAAGAACACACATGCAATGACTCTAGTACTGGTTTGTGGTTTTAGTATAAGAACACACATGCAATGACTCTAGTGGTTGATCCATGTGTGGTTTGTGGAAATAACACACATGCAATGACTCTAGTGGTTGATCCATGTGTGGTTTGTGAAAAAAACACACATGGAATGACTCTAGTGTTGGTTTTAGTATAAGAACACACATGCAATGACTCTAGTGGTTGATCCATGTGTGGTTTGTGGAAAGAACACACATGCAATGACTCTGGTTGGTCCATGTGTGGTTTGTGGAAAAACACAAATGCAATGAGCACTGGTGGATCCATGTGTGGTTTGTGGAAAACAACACACATGCAATGACTCTAGTACTTGTTTGTGGTTTTAGTATAAGAACACACATGCAATGACTCTAGTGGTTGATCCATGTGTGATTGGTGGAAATAACACACATGCAATGACTCTGGTTGATCCATGTGTGGTTTGTGGAAAGAACACACATGCAATGACCACTGGTGGATCCATGTGTGGTTTGTGGAAAAGAACACACATGCAATGACTCTAGTACTGGTTTGTGGTTTTAGTATAATAACACACATGCAATGAATCTAATGGTTGATCCATGTGTGGTTTGTGGAAATAACACACATGCAATGACTAGTGGTTGATCCATGTGTTGTTTCTAGAAAGAACACACATGCAATGACCACAGGTGGATCCATGTGTGGTTTGTGGAAAAGAACACACATGCAATGACTCTAGTGGTTGATCCATGTTTGTTTGTGGAAATAACACACATGCAATGACTCTAGTGGTTGATCCATGTGTGGTTTTTGAAAAGAACACACATGCAATGACTCTAGTGTTGGTTTTAGTATATAAGAACACACATGCAATGACTGTATTGTTTGATCCATGTGTGTTTTGTGGAAATAACACACATGAAATGACTAGTGGTTGATCCATATGTGGTCTGTGGAAAGAACACACATGCAATGACCACTGGTGGATCCATGTGTGGTTTGTGGAAAAGAACACACAGGCAACGACTCTACTACTAGTTTGTGGTTTTAGTATAAGAACACACATGCGATGACTCTAGTGGTTGATCCATGTGTAGTTTGTGGAAATAACACATATGTAATGACTCTAGTAGTTGATCCATGTGTGGTTTGTGGAAATAACACACATACAATGACCCTAATGGTCGATCCATGTGTGGTTTGTGGAAAGAACACACATGCAATGACCACCGGTGGATCCATGAGTGGTTTGTGGAAAGAACTCACATGCAATGACTCTAGTGGTTGATCCATGTGTGGTTTGTCGAAAGAACACACATGCAATGACCACTGGTGTATCCATGTGTGGTTTGTGGAAAAGAACACACATGCAATGACTCTAGTACTGGTTTGTGGTTTTAGCATAAGAACACACATGCAATGACCACTGGTTGATCCATGTGTGGTTTGTGGAAAGAACACAAATGCAATGACTCTGGTTGATCCCTGTGTGGTTTGTGGAAAGAACACACATGCAATGACCACTGGTGGATCCATGTGTGGTTTGTGGAAAAGAACACACATGCAATGACTCTAGTACTGGTTTGTGGTTTTAGTATAATAACACACATGCAATGACTCTAATGGTTGATCCATGTGTGGTTTGTGGAAATAACACATATGCAATGACTCTAGTGGTTGATCCATGTGTTGTTTCTGGAAAGAACACACATGCAATGACCACTGGTGGATCCATGTGTGGTTTGTGGAAAAGAACACACATGCAATGACTCTAGTGGTTGATCCATGTTTGTTTGTGGAAATAACACACATGCAATGACAAGTGGTTGATCCATATGTGGTCTGTGGAAAGAACACACATGCAATGACCACTGGTGGATCCATGTGTGGTTTGTGGAAAAGAACACACATGCAATGACTCTACTACTAGTTTGTGGTTTTAGTATAAGAACACACATGCAATGACTCTAGTGTTTGATCCATGTGTGGTTTGTGGAAAGAACACACATGCAATGACTCTGGTTGATCCATGTGTGGTTTGTGGAAAGAACACACATGCAATTACCACTGGTGGATCCATGTGTGGTTTGTGGAAAAGAACACACATGCAATGACTCTCGTACTGGTTTCTGGTTTTAGTATAAGAACACACATGCAATGACTCTAGTGGTTGATCCATGTGTGGTTTGTGGAAATAACACACATGCAATGACTCTAGTGGTTGATCCATGTGTGGTTTGTGAAAAGAACACACATGGAATGACTCTAGTGTTGGTTTTAGTATAAGAACACACATGCAATGACTCTAGTGGTTGATCCATGTGTGGTTTGTGGAAAGAACACAGATGCAATGACCCTCGTTGATCCATGTGTGGTTTGTGGAAAGAACACACATGCAATGACCACTGGTGGATCCATGTGTGGTTTGTGGAAAAGAACACACATGCAATGACTCTAGTACTCGTTTGTGGTTTTAGTATAATAACACACATGCAGTGACTCTAATGGTTGATCCATGTGTGGTTTGCGGAAATAACACACATGCAATGACTCTAGTGGTTGATCCATGTGTTGTTTCTAGAAAGAACACACATGCAATGACCACTGGTGGATCCATGTGTGGTTTGTGGAAAAGAACACACATGCAATGACTCTAGTGGTTGATCCATGTTTGTTTGTGGAAATAACACACATGCAATGACTCTAGTGGTTGATCCATGTGTGGTTTTTGAAAAGAACACACATGCAATGACTCTAGTGTTGGTTTTACTATATAAGAACACACATGCAATGACAGTATCGTTTGATCCATGTGTGTTTTGTGGAAATAACACACATGCAATGACTAGTGGTTGATCCATATGTGGTCTGTGGAAAGAACACACATGCAATGACCACTGGTGGATCCATGTGTGGTTTGTGGAAAAGAACACACATGCAATGACTCTACTACTAGTTCGTGGTTTTAGTATAAGAACACACATGCAATGACTCTAGTGGTTGATCCATGTGTGGTTTGTGGAAAGAACACACATGCAATGACCACTGGTGTATCCATGTGTGGTTTGTGGAAAAGAACACACATGCAATGACTCTAGTACTGGTTTGTGGTTTTAGCATAAGAACACACATGCAATGACCACTGGTTGATCCATGTGTGGTTTGTGGAAAGAACACACATGCAATGACTCTGGTTGATCCATGTGTGGTTTGTGGAAAGAACACACATGCAATGACCATTGGTGGATCCATGTGTGGTTTGTGGAAAAGAACACACATGCAATGACTCTAGTACTGGTTTGTGGTTTTAGTATAATAACACACATGAAATGACTCTAATGGTTGATCCATGTGTGGTTTGTGGAAATAACACATATGCAATGACTCTAGTGGTTGATCCATGTGTTGTTTCTGGAAAGAACACACATGCAATGACCACTGGTGGATCCATGTGTGGTTTGTGGAAAAGAACACACATGCAATGACTCTAGTGGTTGATCCATGTTTGTTTGTGGAAATAACACACATGCAATGACTAGTGGTTGATCCATATGTGGTCTGTGGAAAGAACACACATGCAATGACCACTAGTGGATCCATGTGTGGTTTGTGGAAAAGAACACACATGCAATGACTCTACTACTAGTTTGTGGTTTTAGTATAAGAACACACATGCAATGACTCTAGTGGTTGATCCATGTGTGGTTTGTGGAAAGAACACACATGCAATGACTCTGGTTGATCCATGTGTGGTTTGTGGAAAGAACACACATGCAATGACCACTGGTGGATCCATGTGTGGTTTGTGGAAAAGAACACACATGTAATGACTCTAGTACTGGTTTCTGGTTTTAGTATAAGACCACACATGCAATGACTCTAGTGGTTGATCCATGTGTAGTTTGTGGAAATAACACACATGCAATGACTCTAGTGGTTGATCCATGTGTGGTTTGTGAAAAGAACACACATGGAATGACTCTAGTGTTGGTTTTAGTATAAGAACACACATGCAATGACTCTAGTGGTTGATCCATGTGTGGTTTGTGGAAATAACACAGATGCAATGACCCTCGTTGATCCATGTGTGGTTTGTGGAAAGAACACACATGCAATGACCACTGGTGGATCCATGTGTGGTTTGTGGAAAAGAACACACATGCAATGACTCTAGTACTCGTTTGTGGTTTTAGTATAATAACACACATGCAATGACTCTAATGGTTGATCCATGTGTTGTTTGCGGAAATAACACACATGCAATGACTCTAGTGGTTGATCCATGTCTTGTTTCTAGAAAGAACACACATGCAATGACCACTGGTGGATCCATGTGTGGTTTGTGGAAAAGAACACACATGCAATGACTCTAGTGGTTGATCCATGTTTGTTTGTGGAAATAACACACATGCAATGACTCTAGTGGTTGATCCATGTGTGGTTTTTGAAAAGAACACACATGCAATGACTCTAGTGTTGGTTTTACTATATAAGAACACACATGAAATGACAGTATTGTTTGATCCATGTGTGTTTTGTGGAAATAACACACATGCAATGACTAGTGGTTGATCCATATGTGGTCTGTGGAAAGAACACACATGCAATGACCACTGGTGGATCCATGTGTGGTTTGTGGAAAAGAACACACATGCAATGACTCTACTACTAGTTCGTGGTTTTAGTATAAGAACACACATGCAATGACTCTAGTGGTTGATCCATGTGTGGTTTCTGGAAAGAACACACATGCAATGACCACTGGTGTATCCATGTGTGGTTTGTGGAAAAGAACACACATGCAATGACTCTAGTACTGGTTTGTGGTTTTAGCATAAGAACACACATGCAATGACCACTGGTTGATCCATGTGTGGTTTGTGGAAAGAACACACATGCAATGACTCTGGTTGATCCATGTGTGGTTTGTGGAAAGAACACACATGCAATGACTCTAGTACTGGTTTGTGGTTTTAGTATAATAACACACATGCAATGACTCTAGTACTGGTTTGTGGTTTTAGTATAATAACACACATGCAATGACTCTAATGGTTGATCCATGTGTGGTTTGTGGAAATAACACATATGCAATGACTCTAGTGGTTGATCCATGTGTTGTTTCTGGAAAGAACACACATGCAATGACCACTGGTGGATCCATGTGTGGTTTGTGGAAAAGAACACACATGCAATGACTCTAGTGGTTGATCCATGTTTGTTTGTGGAAATAACACACATGCAATGACTAGTGGTTGATCCATATGTGGTCTGTGGAAAGAACACACATGCAATGACCACTAGTGGATCCATGTGTGGTTTGTGGAAAAGAACACACATGCAATGACTCTACTACTAGTTTGTGGTTTTAGTATAAGAACACACATGCAATGACTCTAGTGGTTGATCCATGTGTGGTTTGTGGAAAGAACACACATGCAATGACTCTGGTTGATCCATGTGTGGTTTGTGGAAAGAACACACATGCAATGACCACTGGTGGATCCATGTGTGGTTTGTGGAAAAGAACACACATGCAATGACTCTAGTACTGGTTTCTGGTTTTAGTATAAGAACACACATGCAATGACTCTAGTGGTTGATCCATGTGTAGTTTGTGGAAATAACACACATGCAATGACTCTAGTGGTTGATCCATGTGTGGTTTGTGAAAAGAACACACATGGAATGACTCTAGTGTTCGTTTTAGTATAAGAACACACATGCAATGACTCTAGTGGTTGATCCATGTGTGGTTTGTGGAAAGAACACAGATGCAATGACCCTCGTTGATCCATGTGTGGTTTGTGGAAAGAACACACATGCAATGACCACTGGTGGATCCATGTGTGGTTTGTGGAAAAGAACACACATGCAATGACTCTAGTACTCGTTTGTGGTTTTAGTATAATAACACACATGCAATGACTCTAATGGTTGATCCATGTGTGGTTTGCGGAAATAACACACATGCAATGACTCTAGTGGTTGATCCATGTCTTGTTTCTAGAAAGAACACACGTGCAATGACCACTGGTGGATCCATGTGTGGTTTGTGGAAAAGAACACACATGCAATGACTCTAGTGGTTGATCCATGTTTGTTTGTGGAAATAACACACATGCAATGACTCTAGTGGTTGATCCATGTGTGGTTTTTGAAAAGAACACACATGCAATGACTCTAGTGTTGGTTTTACTATATAAGAACACACATGCAATGACAGTATTGTTTGATCCATGTGTGTTTTTTGGAAATAACACACATGCAATGACTAGTGGTTGATCCATATGTGGTCTGTGGAAAGAACACACATGCAATGACCACTGGTGGATCCATGTGTGGTTTGTGGAAAAGAACACACATGCAATGACTCTACTACTAGTTTGTGATTTTAGTATAAGAACACACATGCAATGACTCTAGTGGTTGATCCATGTGTAGTTTGTGGAAATAACACATATGTAATGACTCTAGTGGTTGATCCATGTGTGGTTTTTGGAAATAACACACATATAATGACCCTAGTGGTTGATCCATGTGTGGTTTGTGGAAAGAACACACATGCAATGACCACCGGTGGATCCATGTGTGGTTTGTGGAAAGAACTCACATGCAATGACTCTAGCGGTTGATCCATGTGTGGTTTGTGGAAAGAACACACATGCAATGACCACTGGTGGATCCATGTGTGGTTTGTGGAAAAGAACACACCTGCAATGACTCTAGTACTGGTTTGTGGTTTTAGTATAAGAACACACATGCAGTGACCACTGGTTGATCCATGTGTGTTTGTGGAAAGAACACACATGCAATGACTCTGGTTGATCCATGTGTGGTTTGTGGAAAGAATACACATGCAATGACCACTGGTGGATCCATGTGTGGTTTGTGGAAAAGAACACACATGCAATGACTCTAGTACTGGATTCTGGTTTTAGTATAAGAACACACATGCAATGACTCTAGTGGTTGATCCATGTGTGGTTTGTGGAAATAACACACATGCAATGACTCTAGTGGTTGATCCATGTGTGGTTTGTGAAAAGAACACACATGGAATGACTCTAGTGTTGGTTTTAGTATAAGAACACACATGCAATGACTCTAGTGGTTGATCCATGTGTGGTTTGTGGAAAGAACACACATGCAATGACCCTCGTTGATCCATGTGTGGTTTGTGGAAAGAACACAAATGCAATGAGCACTGGTGGATCCATGTGTGGTTTGTGGAAAAGAACACACATGCAATGACTCTAGTACTGGTTTGTGGTTTTAGTATAAGAACACACATGCAATGACTCTAGTGGTTGATCCATGTGTGGTTGGTGGAAATAACACACATGCAATGACTCTGGTTGATCCATGTGTGGTTTGTGGAAAGAACACACATGCAATGACCACTGGTGGATCCATGTGTGGTTTGTGGAAAAGAACACACATGCAATGACTCTAGTACTCGTTTGTGGTTTTAGTATAATAACACACATGCAATGACTCTAATGGTTGATCCATGTGTGGTTTGTGGAAATAACACACATGCAATGACTAGTGGTTGATCCATGTGTTGTTTCTAGAAAGAACACACATGCAATGACCACAGGTGGATCCATGTGTGGTTTGTGGAAAAGAACACACATGCAATGACTCTAGTGGTTGATCCATGTTTGTTTGTGGAAATAACACACATGCAATGACTCTAGTGGTTGATCCATGTGTGGTTTTTGAAAAGAACACACATGCAATGACTCTAGTGTTGGTTTTAGTATATAAGAACACACATGCAATGACTGTATTGTTTGATCCATGTGTGTTTTGTGGAAATAACACACATGCAATGACTAGTGGTTGATCCATATGTGGTCTATGGAAAGAACACACATGCAATGACCACTGGTGGATCCATGTGTGGTTTGTGGAAAAGAACACACAGGCAACGACTCTACTACTAGTTTGTGGTTTTAGTATAAGAACACACATGCAATGACTCTAGTGGTTGATCCATGTGTAGTTTGTGGAAATAACACATATGTAATGACTCTAGTGGTTGATCCATGTGTGGTTTGTGGAAATAACACACATACAATGACCCTAATGGTCGATCCATGTGTGGTTTGTGGAAAGAACACACATGCAATGACCACCGGTGGATCCATGAGTGGTTTGTGGAAAGAACTCACATGCAATGACTCTAGTGGTTGATCCATGTGTGGTTTGTGGAAAGAACACACATGCAATGACCACTGGTGTATCCATGTGTGGTTTGTGGAAAAGAACACACATGCAATGACTCTAGTACTGGTTTGTGGTTTTAGCATAAGAACACACATGCAATGACCACTGGTTGATCCATGTGTGGTTTGTGGAAAGAACACACATGCAATGACTCTGGTTGATCCATGTGTGGTTTGTGGAAAGAACACACATGCAATGACCACTGGTGGATCCATGTGTGGTTTGTGGAAAAGAACACACATGCAATGACTCTAGTACTGGTTTGTGGTTTTAGTATAATAACACACATGCAATGACTCTAATGGTTGATCCATGTGTGGTTTGTGGAAATAACACATATGCAATGACTCTAGTGGTTGATCCATGTGTTGTTTCTGGAAAGAACACATATGCAATGACCACTGGTGGATCCATGTGTGGTTTGTGGAAAAGAACACACATGCAATGACTCTAGTGGTTGATCCATGTTTGTTTGTGGAAATAACACACATGCAATGACTAGTGGTTGATCCATATGTGGTCTGTGGAAAGAACACACATGCAATGACCACTGGTGGATCCATGTGTGGTTTGTGGAAAAGAACACACATGCAATGACTCTACTACTAGTTTGTGGTTTTAGTATAAGAAGACACATGCAATGACTCTAGTGGTTGATCCATGTGTGGTTTGTGGAAAGAACACACATGCAATGACTCTGGTTGATCCATGTGTGGTTTGTGGAAAGAACACACATGCAATGACCACTGGTGGATCCATGTGTGGTTTGTGGAAAAGAACACACATGCAATGACTCTAGTACTGGTTTGTGGTTTTAGTATAATAACACACATGCAATGACTCTAATGGTTGATCCATGTGTGGTTTGTGGAAATAACACATATGCAATGACTCTAGTGGTTGATCCATGTGTTGTTTCTGGAAAGAACACACATGCAATGACCACTGCTGGATCCATGTGTGGTTTGTGGAAAAGAACACACATGCAATGACTCTAGTGGTTGATCCATGTTTGTTTGTGGAAATAACACACATGCAATGACTAGTGGTTGATCCATATGTGGTCTGTGGAAAGAACACACATGCAATGACCACTAGTGCATCCATGTGTGGTTTGTGGAAAAGAACACACATGCAATGACTCTACTACTAGTTTGTGGTTTTAGTATAAGAACACACATGCAATGACTCTAGTGGTTGATCCATGTGTGGTTTGTGGAAAGAACACACATGCAATGACTCTGGTTGATCCATGTGTGGTTTGTGGAAAGAACACACATGCAATGACCACTGGTGGATCCATGTGTGGTTTGTGGAAAAGAACACACATGCAATGACTCTAGTACTGGTTTCTGGTTTTAGTATAAGAACACACATGCAATGACTCTAGTGTTGGTTTTAGTATAAGAACACACATGCAATGACTCTAGTGGTTGATCCATGTGTGGTTTGTGGAAAGAACACAGATGCAATGACCCTCGTTGATCCATGTGTGGTTTGTGGAAAGAACACACATGCAATGACCACTGGTGGATCCATGTGTGGTTTGTGGAAAAGAACACACATGCAATGACTCTAGTACTCGTTTGTGGTTTTAGTATAATAACACACATGCAATGACTCTAATGGTTGATCCATGTGTGGTTTGCGGAAATAACACACATGCAATGACTCTAGTGGTTGATCCATGTCTTGTTTCTAGAAAGAACACACGTGCAATGACCACTGGTGGATCCATGTGTGGTTTGTGGAAAAGAACACACATGCAATGACTCTAGTGGTTGATCCATGTTTGTTTGTGGAAATAACACACATGCAATGACTCTAGTGGTTGATCCATGTGTGGTTTTTGAAAACAACACACATGCAATGACTCTAGTGTTGGTTTTACTATATAAGAACACACATGCAATGACAGTATTGTTTGATCCATGTGTGTTTTTTGGAAATAACACACATGCAATGACTAGTGGTTGATCCATATGTGGTCTGTGGAAAGAACACGCATGCAATGACCACTGGTGGATCCATGTGTGGTTTGTGGAAAAGAACACACATGCAATGACTCTACTACTAGTTTGTGGTTTTAGTATAAGAACACACATGCAATGACTCTAGTGGTTGATCCATGTGTAGTTTGTGGAAATAACACATATGTAATGACTCTAGTGGTTGATCCATGTGTGGTTTTTGGAAATAACACACATATAATGACCCTAGTGGTTGATCCATGTGTGGTTTGTGGAAAGAACACACATGCAATGACCACCGGTGGATCCATGTGTGGTTTGTGGAAAGAACTCACATGCAATGACTCTAGCGGTTGATCCATGTGTGGTTTGTGGAAAGAACACACATGCAATGACCACTGGTGGATCCATGTGTGGTTTGTGGAAAAGAACACACCTGCAATGACTCTAGTACTGGTTTGTGGTTTTAGTATAAGAACACACATGCAGTGACCACTGGTTGATCCATGTGTGTTTGTGGAAAGAACACACATGCAATGACTCTGGTTGATCCATGTGTGGTTTGTGGAAAGAACACACATGCAATGACCACTGGTGGATCCATGTGTGGTTTGTGGAAAAGAACACACATGCAATGACTCTAGTACTGGATTCTGGTTTTAGTATAAGAACACACATGCAATGACTCTAGTGGTTGATCCATGTGTGGTTTGTGGAAATAACACACATGCAATGACTCTAGTGGTTGATCCATGTGTGGTTTGTGAAAAGAACACACATGGAATGACTCTAGTGTTGGTTTTAGTATAAGAACACACATGCAATGACTCTAGTGGTTGATCCATGTGTGGTTTGTGGAAAGAACACACATGCAATGACCCTCGTTGATCCATGTGTGGTTTGTGGAAAGAACACAAATGCAATGAGCACTGGTGGATCCATGTGTGGTTTGTGGAAAAGAACACACATGCAATGACTCTAGTACTGGTTTGTGGTTTTAGTATAAGAACACACATGCAATGACTCTAGTGGTTGATCCATGTGTGGTTGGTGGAAATAACACACATGCAATGACTCTGGTTGATCCATGTGTGGTTTGTGGAAAGAACACACATGCAATGACCACTGGTGGATCCATGTGTGGTTTGTGGAAAAGAACACACATGCAATGACTCTAGTACTCGTTTGTGGTTTTAGTATAATAACACACATGCAATGACTCTAATGGTTGATCCATGTGTGGTTTGTGGAAATAACACACATGCAATGACTAGTGGTTGATCCATGTGTTGTTTCTAGAAAGAACACACATGCAATGACCACAGGTGGATCCATGTGTGGTTTGTGGAAAAGAACACACATGCAATGACTCTAGTGGTTGATCCATGTTTGTTTGTGGAAATAACACACATGCAATGACTCTAGTGGTTGATCCATGTGTGGTTTTTGAAAAGAACACACATGCAATGACTCTAGTGTTGGTTTTAGTATATAAGAACACACATGCAATGACTGTATTGTTTGATCCATGTGTGTTTTGTGGAAATAACACACATGCAATGACTAGTGGTTGATCCATATGTGGTCTATGGAAAGAACACACATGCAATGACCACTGGTGGATCCATGTGTGGTTTGTGGAAAAGAACACACAGGCAACGACTCTACTACTAGTTTGTGGTTTTAGTATAAGAACACACATGCAATGACTCTAGTGGTTGATCCATGTGTAGTTTGTGGAAATAACACATATGTAATGACTCTAGTGGTTGATCCATGTGTGGTTTGTGGAAATAACACACATACAATGACCCTAATGGTCGATCCATGTGTGGTTTGTGGAAAGAACACACATGCAATGACCACCGGTGGATCCATGAGTGGTTTGTGGAAAGAACTCACATGCAATGACTCTAGTGGTTGATCCATGTGTGGTTTGTGGAAAGAACACACATGCAATGACCACTGGTGTATCCATGTGTGGTTTGTGGAAAAGAACACACATGCAATGACTCTAGTACTGGTTTGTGGTTTTAGCATAAGAACACACATGCAATGACCACTGGTTGATCCATGTGTGGTTTGTGGAAAGAACACACATGCAATGACTCTGGTTGATCCATGTGTGGTTTGTGGAAAGAACACACATGCAATGACCACTGGTGGATCCATGTGTGGTTTGTGGAAAAGAACACACATGCAATGACTCTAGTACTGGTTTGTGGTTTTAGTATAATAACACACATGCAATGACTCTAATGGTTGATCCATGTGTGGTTTGTGGAAATAACACATATGCAATGACTCTAGTGGTTGATCCATGTGTTGTTTCTGGAAAGAACACACATGCAATGACCACTGGTGGATCCATGTGTGGTTTGTGGAAAAGAACACACATGCAATGACTCTAGTGGTTGATCCATGTTTGTTTGTGGAAATAACACACATGCAATGACTAGTGGTTGATCCATATGTGGTCTGTGGAAAGAACACACATGCAATGACCACTGGTGGATCCATGTGTGGTTTGTGGAAAAGAACACACATGCAATGACTCTACTACTAGTTTGTGGTTTTAGTATAATAACACACATGCAATGACTCTAGTGGTTGATCCATGTGTGGTTTGTGGAAAGAACACACATGCAATGACTCTGGTTGATCCATGTGTGGTTTGTGGAAAGAACACACATGCAATGACCACTGGTGGATCCATGTATGGTTTGTGGAAAAGAACACACATGCAATGACTCTAGTACTGGTTTCTGGTTTTAGTATAAGAACACACATGCAATGACTCTAGTGGTTGATCCATGTGTGGTTTTTGGAAATAACACACATGCAATGACTCTAGTGGTTGATCCATGTGTGGTTTGTGAAAAGAACACACATGGAATGACTCTAGTGTTGGTTTTAGTATAAGAACACACATGCAATGACTCTAGTGGTTGATCCATGTGTGGTTTGTGGAAAGAACACAGGTGCAATGACCCTCGTTGATCCATGTGTGGTTTGTGGAAAGAACACACATGCAATGACCACTGGTGGATCCATGTGTGGTTTGTGGAAAAGAACACACATGCAATGACTCTAGTACTCGTTTGTGGTTTTAGTATAATAACACACATGCAATGACTCTAATGGTTGATCCATGTGTGGTTTGCGGAAATAACACACATGCAATGACTCTAGTGGTTGATCCATGTGTTGTTTCTAGAAAGAACACACATGCAATGACCACTGGTGGATCCATGTGTGGTTTGTGGAAAAGAACACACATGCAATGACTCTAGTGGTTGATCCATGTTTGTTTGTGGAAATAACACACATGCAATGACTCTAGTGGTTGATCCATGTGTGGTTTTTGAAAAGAACACACATGCAATGACTCTAGTGTTGGTTTTACTATATAAGAACACACATGCAATGACAATATTGTTTGATCCATGTGTGTTTTGTGGAAATAACACACATGCAATGACTAGTGGTTGATCCATATGTGGTCTGTGGAAAGAACACAAATGCAATGACCACTGGTGGATCCATGTGTGGTTTGTGGAAAAGAACACACATGCAATGACTCTACTACTAGTTTGTGGTTTTAGTATAAGAACACACATGCAATGACTCTAGTGGTTGATCCATGTGTAGTTTGTGGAAATAACACATATGTAATGACTCTAGTGGTTGATCCATGTGTGGTTTGTGGAAATAACACACATATAATGACCCTAGTGGTTGATCCATGTGTGGTTTGTGGAAAGAACACACATGCAATGACCACCGGTGGATCCATGTGTGGTTTGTGGAAAGAACTCACATGCAATGACTCTAGCGGTTGATCCATGTGTGGTTTGTGGAAAGAACACACATGCAATGACCACTGGTGGATCCATGTGTGGTTTGTGGAAAAGAACACACCTGCAATGACTCTAGTACTGGTTTGTGGTTTTAGTATAAGAACACACATGCAGTGACCACTGGTTGATCCATGTGTGTTTGTGGAAAGAACACACATGCAATGACTCTGGTTGATCCATGTGTGGTTTGTGGATAGAACACACATGCAATGACAACTGGTGGATCCATGTGTGGTTTGTGGAAAAGAACACACATGCAATGAGTCTAGTACAGGATTCTGGTTTTAGTATAAGAACACACATGCAATGACTCTAGTGGTTGATCCATGTGTGGTTTGTGGAAATAACACACATGCAATGACTCTAGTGGTTGATCCATGTGTGGTTTGTGGAAATAACACACATGCAATGACTCTAGTGGTTGATCCATGTGTGGTTTGTGAGAAGAACACACATGGAATGACTGTAGTGTTGGTTTTAGTATAAGAACACACATGCAATGACTCTAGTGGTTGATCCATGTGTGGTTTGTGGAAAGAACACACATGCAATGACCCTCGTTGATCCATGTGTGGTTTGTGGAAAGAACACAAATGCAATGAGCACTGGTGGATCCATGTGTGGTTTGTGGAAAAGAACACACATGCAATTACTCTAGTACTGGTTTGTGGTTTTAGTATAAGAACACACATGCAATGACTCTAGTGGTTGATCCATGTGTGGTTGGTGGAAATAACACACATGCAATGACTCTGGTTGATCCATGTGTGGTTTGTGGAAAGAACACACATGCAATGACCACTGGTGGATCCATGTGTGGTTTGTGGAAAAGAACACACATGCAATGACTCTAGTACTGGTTTGTGGTTTTAGTATAATAACACACATGCAATGACTCTAATGGTTGATCCATGTGTGGTTTGTGGAAATAACACACATGCAATGACTCTAGTGGTTGATCCATGTGTTGTTTCTAGAAATAACACACATGCAATGGCCACTGGTGGATCCATGTGTGGTTTGTGGAAAAGAACACACATGCAATGGCTCTAGTGGTTGATCCATGTTTGTTTGTGGAAATAACACACATGTAATGACTCTAGTGGGTGATCCATGTGTGGTTTTTGAAAAGAACACACATGCAATGACTCTAGTGTTGGTTTTAGTATATAAGAACACACATGCAATGACAGTATTGTTTGATCCATGTGTGTTTTGTGGAAATAACACACATGCAATGACTAGTGGTTGATCCATATGTGGTCTGTGGAAAGAACACACATGCAATGACCACTGGTGGATCCATGTTTGGTTTGTGGAAAAGAACACACATGCAATGACTCTACTACTAGTTCGTGGTTTTAGTATAAGAACACACATGCAATGAATCTAGTGGTTGATCCATGTGTAGTTTGTGGAAATAACACATATGCAATGACTCTAGTGGTTGATCCATGTGTGGTTTGTGGAAATAACACACATACAATGACCCTAGTGGTTGATCCATGTGTGGTTTGTGGAAAGAACACACATGCAATGACCACCGGTGGATCCATGTGTGGTTTGTGGAAAGAACTCACATGCAATGACTCTAGTGGTTGATCCATGTGTGGTTTGTGGAAAGAACACACATGCAATGACCACTGGTGGATCCATGTGTGGTTTGTGGAAAAGAACACACATGCAATGACTCTAGTACTGGTTTGTGGTTTTAGTATAAGAACACACATGCAATGACCACTGGTTGATCCATGTGTGGTTTGTGGAAAGAACACACATGCAATGACTCTGGTTGATCCATGTGTGGTTTGTGGAAAGAACACACATGCAATGACCACTGGTGGATCCATGTGTGGTTTGTGGAAAAGAACACACATGCAATGACTCTAGTACTGGTTTGTGGTTTTAGTATAATAACACACATGCAATGACTCTAATGGTTGATCCATGTGTGGTTTGTGGAAATAACACACATGCAATGACTCTAGTGGTTGATCCATGTGTTGTTTCTGGAAAGAACACACATGCAATGACCACTGGTGGATCCATGTGTGGTTTGTGGAAAAGAACACACATGCAATGACTCTAGTGGTTGATCCATGTGTGGTTTGTGGAAATAACACACATGCAATGACTCTAGTGGTTGATCCATGTGTGGTTTGTGGAAAGAACACACATGCAATGACCACTGGTGGATCCATGCGTGGTTTGTGGAAAAGAACTCACATGCAATGACTCTAGTGGTTGAACCATGTTTGTCTGTGGAAATAACACACATGCAATGACTCTAGTGGTTGATCCATGTGTGGTTTGTGAAAAGAACACATCTGCAATGACTCTAGTGTTGGTTTTAGTATAAGAACACACATGCAATGACTCTAGTGGTTGATCCATGTGTAGTTTGTGGAAATAACACATATGTAATGACTCTAGTGGTTGATCCATGTGTGGTTTGTGGAAATAACACACATGCAATGATTGTAATGGGTCCACATGTGGTTTGTGGAACGAACACACATGCAATGACCACTGGTTGATCCATAAGTTGTTTGTGTAAAAGAACACACATGCAATGAGTCTAGTGGATCCATGTGTGGTTTGTGGAAAAGAACAAACATGCAATGCACTCCAGTGGTTGATCCATGTGTGGTTTGTGGAAAGAACACACATGCAATGACCACTGGTGGATCCATGTGTGGTTTGTGGAAAAGAACACACATGCAATGACTCTAGTACTAGTTTGTGGTTTTAGTATAAGAACACACATGCAATGACTCTAGTGGTTGATCCATGTGTGGTTTGTGGAAATAACACACGTGCAATGACTCTAGTGGTTGATCCATGTGTGGTTTGTGAAAAGAACACACATGGAATGACTCTAGTGTTGGTTTTAGTATAAGAACACACATGCAATGACTCTAGTGGTTGATCCATGTGTGGTTTGTGGAAAGAACACACATGCAATGACTCTGGTTGATCCATGTGTGGTTTGTGGAAAGAACACAAATGCAATGACCACTGGTGGATCCATGTGTGGTTTGTGGAAAAGAGCACACATGCAATGACTCTAGTACTGGTTTGTGGTTTTAGTATAAGAACACACATGCAATGACTCTAGTGGTTGATCCATGTGTGGTTTGTGGAAATAACACACATGCCATGACTCTAGTGGTTAATCCATGTGTGGTTTGTGGAAAGAACACACATGCAATGACCACCGGTGGATCCATGTGTGGTTTGTGGAAAAGAACACACATGCAATGACTCTAGTGGTTGATCCATGTTTGTTTGTGGAAATAACACACATGCAATGACTCTAGTGGTTGATCCATGTGTGGTTTGTGAAAAGAACACATCTGCAATGACTCTAGTGTTAGTTTTAGTATAAGAACACACATGCAATGACTCTAGTGGTTGATCCATGTGTAGTTTGTGGAAATAACACATATGTAATGACTCTAGTGGTTGATCCATGTGTGGTTTGTGGAAATAACACACATGCAATGACTGTAATGGGTCCACATGTGGTTTGTGGAACGAACACACATGCAATGACCACTGGTTGATCCATAAGTTGTTTGTGGAAAAGAACACACATGCAATGAGTCTAGTGGATCCATGTGTGGTTTATGGAAAAGAACAAACATGCAATGACTCTAGTGGTCGATCCATGTGTGGTTTGTGGAAAGAACACACATGCAATGACCACCGGTGGATCCATGTGTGGTTTGTGGAAAGAACTCACATGCAATGACTCTAGTGGTTGATCCATGTGTGGTTTGTGGAAAGAACACACATTCAATGACTCTAGTACTGGTTTGTGGTTTTAGTATAAGAACACACATGTAATGACCACTGGTTGATCCATGTGTGGTTTGTGGAAAGAACACACATCCAATGACTCTAGTGGTTGATCCATATGTGGTCTGTGGAAAGAACACACATGCAATGACCACTGGTGGATCCATGTGTGGTTTGTGGAAAAGAACACACATGCAATGACTCTACTGGTTGATCCATGTTTGTTTGTGGAAATAACACACATGCAATGACTCTAGTGGTTGATCCATGTGTGGTTTGTGAAAAGAACACATCTGCAATGACTCTAGTGTTGGTTTTAGTATAGGAACACACATGCAATGACTCTAGTGGTTGATCCATGTGTAGTTTGTGGAAATAACACATATGTAATGACTCTAGTGGTTGATCCATGTGTGGTTTGTGGAAATAACACACATGCAATGACTGTAATGGGTCCACATGTGGTTTGTGGAACGAACACACATGCAATGACCACTGGTTGATCCATAAGTTGTTTGTGGAAAAGAACACATATGCAATGAGTCTAGTGGATCCATGTGTGGTTTGTGGAAAAGAACAAACATGCAATGACTCTAGTGGTTGATCCATGTGTGGTTTGTGGAAAGAACACACATGCAATGACCACCGGTGGATCCATGTGTGGTTTGTGGAAAGAACTCACATGCAATGACTCTAGTGGTTGATCCATGTGTGGTTTGTGGAAAGAACACACATGCAATGACCACTGGTGGATCCATGTGTGGTTTGTGGAAAAGAACACACATGCAATGACTCTAGTGGTTGATCCATGTTTGTTTGTGGAAATAACACACATGCAATGACTCTAGTGGTTGATCTATGTGTGGTCTGTGTCGTGGTGGTGTCACTGCAGATGCAATGGATAGGCTAAAGGTGGGGACTAATACACGCTAGGGGAATCCAGGGAGGGATAGTGGAGTGATTCTCCACACAGAAGTTTGTATTGATTTCCTTCAAGATTACAAGTGCTCCTTGAGCTGTATTGGCGAGAGGAGGAAGAAGGAGCTCTCTTACTCTTGCCTACTATTTTTCCCTAGAACCCTAGATCAACTAGCACTAAGGCCTCAAAGAACACAACCAGTGACTATGGAATCACCAAATCAACTAGAGCTCAACCAACCCCCTCTACCAGAAACCTAGACCCCCTTATATAGAGGAAGTTCGGTCCCTGCCTAGGGCATACGTGGAGGCATATTCCTAAGAATATGCCCCTCCCAAAGTGGTAACCCGACCGGGGTGCTTTTCCCCCGCGTCACACATGCTTTAGCGACGTAAGCCTCTGCGGCGCCTGCGTCAGCCGACATGGGCGTCGTCACCCTTGTCGGCCATGACCCGGTGGTCCTGCCCTTGCTTTCTCCGCTCATGCAGTACGTACCGGACCTTCTTTTTTACCAGAGAGATACCTTCCTTCTCCCAGAAGCTAAGCGAGGACCCGGATCATAGTAGATCCGGCCACACTTGTTCCTGCATATAAGTTAGACAAGCACTTCCGACTTACTCCTTAACTCGGATGAGACAATGTTAGGCGACCCCCTGGTCCGGGGTACTCCGTGATCCGGCCTGCCTTGAGGTGACCCGGCCAGCATCCGCTTTGACCTTGCCGAACCTCGGCTAACTCGGCCCTTATACCTTGGAGTGAACCTACCCGGGGGTATCCCCCCAACATTAGTCCCCGAAGCTGGTGCGGTCTTAGCTGCCTTGACCGCTAAGGCCACATCAGGTTCATTTATGTTCGAGCCTTGGACGTTTAATTCCGGGTTAGCTCCTTATCTCGGATTACATGGATTTACGTTCCCTTCACACGTTCCAAGTTTTCACTTGCCGGCTGGGTTACCACTTTGGCTCGGATCCCATGGTTATCATGGTTTGATCCGGGCCCGTTTCCTTCTCTCATACGCCAACCCACGTGGAGGCTAATCATTACCTCGTCTTATTTTAAGGGCCTGCACAGTAACCGCCGCAGTAATTGTCAGTTATCACTGTACGTGGGTCACGTCATGCCTGCCTCCTCGTTTACCGCATCAGCGCGTCGTGTCATGGGATTGCTTCTACTCTGTGGCCCCCTGTGTGGCTTTTCCCCGATTGGCTGATGCAGGTGATACACGGCCACACTGTGTGGCTTGTTGGCGCAGCACGATCCCACTCACCCATCTCAGGGGGCGGTTAAGTAGCGGAGGGGCGCACCCCTTAGCATTTTTCCACTTCTGCGCCCCTCTGCCCATTGCCTTTCTCCTTCGTCTTCCTAGCGACCGCGCCGCCGCCAGTGCTTCTAGCAGTAGCGCCGCCGCCGCACCTTCCCTGTGCCTCTGCATCGCAGCCACCGCTGCGCAGCTTCTTCGCCACAGGTCCACGCCAATCTAGGCCTCAGATCTCCGCCGTCGCTAGCTCCAGCAAGGATAGCGAATACGAGATGACGGAGGAGGAGCTCGTTGTCTCCGAGCAGGAGATGGAGGAGGACGCCGCCACGGCGGACCGCGGCGCGTGGGCCGGATCATGGGTCTGTCAAGATAACCTTGACTGGCTCTACCAGACCAGACGCATTCCTGCCGGCGTCGCTGCTCGTCTCCCCTCCGCCGAACTGGCCCCCTCACCCAATCCAGGTGAGTTTGTTGTGTTCCTGTCCCACTTCCAACGGGGATTTGGTCTGCCGGTGAGCGATTTCTTCCGGGATTGGGTGAGGACTTACCACTTGCAGCCGCACCATCTCCCAGCCAACGCTATCACCTCTCTCTCCGCCTTTGCCTCTACGATCGAAGGCTACACCGGACTATGGCCCACAAAGGAGCTGTGAATCCGGTTTTTCGTCCTTCGTCGCAACGTCATCCCCAACATCCAAGTAGAGTCGGAGGATAAGCAGCTCACCCAATTTGAAGCTGTCGCCATCTCGCCCCGAAGACTTTCTGTCTTTCCTCGGGTTACCGGGATTAACTCCTGCAAAGGATGGGCCCGGATCTTCTTCTATGTCCAGAATGAGGGTACTGAAGATTTGATTCGGTTGCTGCCCTACGCTTCGGGTCCACCTGACACGGATTTCTGGGAGGAGGTCCCCAAGAAGCCTACAGCTCTGGCCAACCAAGTTAACAAGAGGTTCGTGGAGCTGAAGAAACTCGGATTGCGCAACGAGGATGCCATGATCACGTTCGTGCGCAACCGAATCTCTCCCCTCCAGAAGCGCACCCACAAGTTGTGCCACATGAGTTTCGGCCGCGACCCCAACCGGTCCTCCTCCTTCGAGCTGAGCAACACGGAGATTTTTCGCCGGGTTAAGGCTCTTTTCACCACCCACAAGGATTTCTCCGCCGAATGGACGTGGGGAATCAAGCACTACTGTCGTGACAGGCTCCCTCCCGTGGTAAGCTTCGCGGGGCAAACTTATTTCGGATCAAGTATGTGTCGGTTTTTGTTGTATTTTTGACCCTGTTCTTTGTGCTTTTTATCAGCTGTTCCTACAACAAACTCTCGAGGATGGTATGGACCCGACCCTTAAGTGGGCGCCGGACCGAGAAATCCCGGATGAGGAGGAGCCGGACCAGGAGATGTTCCTCCCTATGGCCGACGCTACCAAATGACCCAGCGGTAAATTCTCTTCTCTTAGAGAATGGCCCGATGATGAGGATGACTCGGATGTCGACGTGATTGAACTTGTTGAGGCTGTCCCTCTTTCTTTTGCCTTTCCGGCATCATCTAACCCCGGTGGGCATATCCACGAGGATCCTCCACTTGCTACGGGCGAGCCGGTTCCGGTGGCGTCGAAGAAGAAGCGCGGAGCCGCATCAAGTTCTTCCTCCGAATCTTCTCAGCCCACAAAAAGGCAAAATAAGGCCAGAGACAAGACTGCCTCCAAGCGGGCAGGCAAAGCCCCAGCACGGAGGGCTTGGAAACCCAAGGAGGCCGAAACCTCGGATGCGTAAGTCATTTTTTGATGCGTAACTCACTTTTCCTTGCATCGTGGTAATTTCTCTTCTGACATTATTCTCTTTTTTAGGCCTCCGGTGGAGGTCCCTCAGAGCGGATCAAGCATCTCTTCACCCCTTTGGTCTGGCCCTTCTCCTCCTCGTGATGACGAGTCACGCCCGCTGAGCCCTATTCCAGAGGGTTCTGCGGCTGCTCTGGGTTCCGCAGTACCTCATCGAGAGGAACGCGACCTTGGAGCGGGAGGGGTCGGTCCAGCCGAGGCGACAGCGTCCACCACTTCGGCATCACCCCAACCAGCAACCACCGAGTCTATCTCAACACCAGCACCAACAGTAGTTCCAGTATCAGCGACCGAACCGGCTCCAACATCTGTTCCGGCACCAAGAAAACCAACCACAGCTCCAAATCCAGCTACAAGAGCTCTAGTGCCAAGTTCTTCCGCCTCGTCGGAGTCATCTCAGCCTCGGCGAGGAACTACTCCAGCAGCCTCTAAGGGGAAATCCACCGCAGTTACTTCTTCCCAGCATGCTAAGGGCAAAAAGGCTCCGGATGCCACCAAGTCTGCATCTGTCGAGGCTGGGCAGCGAACCCTAGCATCAATGCTTCCCAAGAAAACTCCAGCAGCGAAGGATGTTCCTACCGAGCCAACTGATGCGCAGTAGATGGTTCTGCATACCAGCCCAGCTCTTGCCCTAGTTGAGAGGAAAGAAGCTCACGCGAAGGGCTTAGTGGCACCCCATATGCCCACCGGCGAGCGCTACCCTCTGAGCCTTATCAAGTTCGTCATGAACTAGAACAAGGCAGAGTTCGTCCACAACGACGATCTCTCGGAAAAGTTCGGCCCCGCAGAATTTTCCGCCCAGATGAATACCGCCGCTAAGGCAATTAACCTCGCGGGGCGAATGATGGAGGTATGTTGTTTCTCCTTTACATGCTGTAGATAATAACCATTAGTGCCCGAGCCTCCGGTGGAGTAGCTTGTTACTCGGCCGAATGCTCATTAGAAAACTAACGTAGTTGCATGTAAACTTCGAATCTGCACACACTTAGAGCCGGGTTAAGTTCCACTTGGCCCGGATCTTGTACACTTCAAATATGCACACACCTAGAGCCGGGTTAAGTTCCACTTGGCCCGGATCTTGTATACTTCGAATATGCACACACCTAGAGCCGGGTTAAGTTCCACTTGGCCCGGATCTTGTATACTTCGAATATGCACACACCTAGAGCCGGGTTAAGTTCCACTTGGCCCGGATCTTGTATACTTCGAATATGCACACACCTAGAGCCGGGTTAAGTTCCACTTGGCCCAGATCTTGTATACTTCGAATATGCACACACCTAGAGCCGGGTTAAGTTCCACTTGGCCCGGATCTTGTACACTTCGAATATGCACACACCTAGAGCCGGGTTAAGTTCCACTTGGCCCGGATCTTGTATACTTCGAATATGCACACACCTAGAGCCGGGTTAAGTTCCACTTGGCCCGGATCTTATATACTTCGAATATGCACACACCTAGAGCCAGATTAAGTTCCACTTGGCCCGGATCTTGTACACTTCGAATATGCACACACCTAGAGCCGGGTTAAGTTCCACTTGGCCCGGATCTTGTATACTTCAAATATGCACACACCTAGAGCCGGGTTAAGTTCCACTTGGCCTGGATCTTGTACACTTCGAATATGTACCAAGCTAATTTTACACTTCTGTACTTTTTCCAGGTAACCACCAATCACCGGAGTGCTGAATTCCAACGCCTGCTGGATACCCACAAGATGCTACGTGCAAAACATGTTGCACTTAGTGCAGAACATGAAAAGAGGGGTAATTTTCTCCCTCGGCACCTCTCCATTTTTCTTCACTTTCTTCCGCCGAACTAATCTCCTCATTCAGTTTCTGCAGCTGGGGTGGAGGCTGAGAACAAGATCATGCGGAAGAACTTGGAGGAAATCCAGGGTATGTCCTCTTTTGTTTGACCTCGTAGTGTTTTCCATTTCTTATTGTCCTTGGATCGGCAAACATTCATTCCTCGGCTCTGCTGGGTCAACATACTATTTCAGCATCGCTTGAGGATAGTGTGCCCGTGCCTGATATGATGCTGCATTTTCTCGAACAAGCAGGGCCGCATCAAGACGAGCTGAAGAAAAAGGATGATGAGCTCGCTCTCCTCCGGACTAAGGACGACGAGATTGCCAAGCTCAAGGCTGAGATGGAGAAGATGAAGGCCCGGCACCAAACCGAGCTCCAAAAGGTTGGCCAGAACTTCACAGAAGAGCATGAGCGTCTTACTCTCCAGATCTCTAAGGACCAGGACCTACCCAGAGAATCCGACCTCCATCCTGGGTCGGTAAACGCTGAGCTCGAGCAACTTCGCAAAAGACGCGATGACTGCATCAAGGAGTTAACCCGGATCCATAGCCATATTTCTCGTAAGTTCCTTTCCCTTATCCGCCATAATTCTCTGGGTTACCTCATATGTCTTTTCTTTACCTTCTTCCTTTGCTTTGTTTCCAGACCACTTTTCAGAGGGTACTTATATTGCAAACGCTGATGTTGCCAAATTTCGCCAAGAGAGGGGTACTCCCGTCGCTCTTGATGGTGAGAACATTCCCTTAGACATGGAGGACCTATTAGTCAGCCTGTCAGCTCACGTGGAGACCATCAAGAATTATAGCAAGGATATCCTCGACGTCGTAGTTCGCATTTTCAATACGTTCTGGCCCGGAGAGAGTAGCCCGGAGACCATCGCGATTCTCGTCGAGAAGTTAATGGAAATTGAGACCCAGCTTGACCTCTGGAGATAGTCCGCTGGGCGTGCCGCAGCTGATACCATCCTTCACCATATTCTCGCATGGTACGAGAAGATCAACCTCAGCCTCCTTACACGCCGGTGCACCGGATCCAGATGGACCGATGATCCGGAGTGGGTAGCTCGGCGCCAGGCTTGCGCCTACAGCCTCGTCGAATATTCTCCTATTCATGACTGGGTTGAAGGACCGAGCTTCCTGGAATCCGCTGGGGACGAGCACAATGAGAACGTTGAAGATGGGTTGGATGAGGACGGAGAAGATGATGCTTCAGATATTGAAGACAGCGACGACACCGCCGAACTTCCTCCTGCTGCTGCTCCTTAGTTCCAAAAAACTTGAAAATTTATCAGATCCTCGGTATGCCGGGTGCAATTGTATGCTGGATATGTGATATTTTGCTACTACATTTCTATGTCGGATTAACTTGGGCGCGGTCCCCGAGTTTCATTTTCTTGTTCGTCCAATTCTCTGGCTCGGTATGTGTCTACCTTGATTCGGTTTTACGATTTACGAACCCGAGCTTCAAAAATTGTTTTAACAATACTTAGAAACTTTTAGGCTTAGGTCAAAATAATTCAGCATAATAACTTGAAAATAAATACAGGTTTAGTCCAAAAAACAAACGTTAGCTCGAATAAACTCGTTTCCTTATTCGTTTTTCATGTGCTACGCAATTCCAAACTTGTTCTCTTGCTTGCCATGAAGCCAATTCTTGTTGGACAGCAGCAAGTCGAAGAGTTGGCTTTTTGGTGCTCACACATTACTAATCTGGGTTAAGTAGAACGACTTATTCCAGCTACCGCATAGGAAGTAACAACAAACGTTATTAAGGAAGTCCCCGAGTTACTGCTCGAGGCGCTGCTATTTCATTGATAAGCTCATTGCCGACATACATACCGACATATGAGACGACTTGGATACATACACTTCTTAGCTAATTGTAGAAGGGACGAAGTAGTGCTACATTCCACGGTCGCTTAGATTCCTCTCCGGACCTGTCCGCCTTGTTTTTTTCTGTGGCTTTGCATCTATAAGATAGTAAGAATCATTGTGCAATGCTTTGCTCACAATGAATGGCCCTTCCCATGGGGGGGATAATTTATGCATGCCAGTAGTACGTTATACCAACCGGAGCACCAGATCTCCTTCCCGAAAGACTCGGGGGCACACTTTCTGTCTATGATAGCATCAGAGATTTTGCTGATATATGGCGGATCTGGACAGTGCCAGTTCTGTCGCTTCTTTCAGCAGATCAACATCATTTGGCCGGGCTTCTTGCACTTCAGATTCTGTGTATTGGGTGACCCTAGGCGAATCATGCTCTATGTCGGCTGGTAATACAGCTTCTGCCCCATATACTAGAAAAAATGGCGTATAGCCTGTTGATCGATTCGGAGTTGTTCTTAAACTCCACAGTACCGCTGGTAGTTCTTCTATCCAGCACCCCACTGATCTTTGCAGCGGCTCAATGAGCCGGGGTTTTATCCCGGATAATACTAATCTGTTGGATCTTTCCACCTGTCCGTTTGATGCGGGGTGGGCTACCGAGGCGACATCGAGTCGGATCTTCTTATACCTGTAGAAGCGCGCAAATGCTCCTTCCGCAAAATTTGTTCCATTATCAGTTATAATACTGTGTGGATAACTGTATCTCAAGATGATGTCTTTGAGAAATGTCACGACCGTAGCTCCATCACATTTTCTTATAGGTTTCACTTCAATCCATTTTGTAAACATGTCCACCATGACCAAAATGTGTGTCATGTTTCCTCTTTCTGGTTTGAAAAGGCCAACCATATCCAAGCACCATACAGCAAATGGCCACGTAATTGGTATGGTCTTGAGTTCCGACATAGGCATATGTGTCTTGGTGGCGTACCTTTGACAACCATTGCATTTTCTCACCAGATCTTCTGCTTGTTCTAAGGCGCTTGGCCAGTAGAATCCATGCCGGAACGCCTTTGCCACCAAGGCTTGGGATGAGGCATGATGCCCGCATTCTCCTTGGTGTATATTTCGGAGGATGTCAAGTCCTTCTTCCGGGTCAACACATCGCTGGAGGACGTTGGTTACACTCCGTTTGTACAGCTCGGAATTGATGATCGTGTATGCCTTTGCTCTCCTCTGAGTTTGCCTGGCTAACACCTCCTCAGCGGGTAACGTTCCGTATTTCAGAAATTGGAATATAGGCAGTGCCCAGGCTGGTATCGCTCGTGGAGGGAATACGTCCTCATCAATTTCCATCTGATCCACGGGCATAACATCAGCCGGATCACGCTGAGCAGTCCCCGGGTCTAGCGAGGTAGTCCCCGGGTTTGCCAAGACAGTCCCCGGGTTTGCTGATGCAGTCCCCGGGTCTCGCGTACTACCTCCCATGTCAATGTCCATGGGCTCAGCTCCGGATTCTGTATTTTCCGGGACATAGATCGAGTCGGTTCCTAGGGACGGCCTGATAGATGGTTTTCTGAGGTGTTCCAATGCTACACCCGGTGGAATTGCCTGTCTGGTCGATCCGAGCTTCGACAACATGTCGGCATCCTTGTTTTCCACTCGGGGTACATGGTGAAATTCACACCCCTCGAAGTAACCAGATATCTTCTGCACGTGAAATTTGTATAGTCCCATGTTTGGATCCAGGGCGTCCCACACTCTGGACACCTGCTGCACCACCCGATCCGAATCGCCAAAGCATATTATCCGACATATGCCAATCTCTTTTGCCACTTTGAGCCCATGCACAAGAGCCTCATACTCAGTGACATTGTTCGATGCCGTGAAATGGATCTACAATACATACTTTAGCTGATCCTTCTTTGGCGAGGTAAGCACAAGCCCGACGCCTAATCCGGTTTTGGTTTTCGACCCGTCAAAGTGCATCCTCCAGTAGTTCGGATCTGGTGGCGGTGGTTCGTATTGTACCTCAGCCCAATCCAGAAAAAAGTCCGCCACAGCCTGGGACTTGATCGCTTCTCTTCTGTCATATTGGGGCGCATAAGGGGCTAGCTCAATTGCCCATTTTGCAATTCTTCCACTCGCATCCTTGTTACCCATTATCTCGGATATGAGAGCTTCACATATTACTTTGATGGGGTGCTCCTCAAAGTAATGCTTTAACTTCTTCGCCGCCATATAGACACCATATGCCACCTTTTGAAAGTGCGGGTAGTTCTGTTTTGAGGCAGACAATACCTCGCTCAAGTAATATACTGGCCTCTGCACTGACTTACCCTCTTCGTCGCGCTCCACTATAATCACTGCACTTACAACTCGGTTGGTTGCGGCTATGTAGAGCAACATTGGCTCCTTTGATAGTGGAGAGGCTAACACTGGTGCAGTGGCCAACATCTTTTTTCAGTGGGCAAAGGCTTCATCGGCCTGTGGCGTCCAAACGAATTTATCCGACTTTTTCATGAGTTGGTAGAGAGGCAGTGCCTTTTCTCCCAACCGACATACAAACCGACTCAACGATGCCAGGCATCCAGTGAACTTCTGGACGTCGTTAAGACACTTCGGCAGCTCCATTCGTTCGATGGCTCGGATCTTAGCTGGATTAACTTCGATACCTCGGCTGGAGACGAGAAATCCGAGTAATTTTCTAGCCGGGACACCGAAGGTACATTTTTCCGGGTTAAGCTTCATCCGGAACCTTCTCAAGTTCGCGAATGTTTGCCTTTTGTCGTCAAGGAGCGTTGTGCTTTCCTTGGTCTTGATAACCACATCATCCACGTATACTTGTACATTTTGACCTATTTGGTCGTGCAAACATTTTTGCATACATCTTTGGTATGTTGCACCTGCATTACGTAAACCGAACGGCATAGTGCGATAGCAGTAAGCCCCGTATGGGGTAATAAACGCAGTCTTTATTTGATCATCCGGGTTCAGAGGTATCTGGTGGAAACCAGAATATGCATCAACGAATGACAACAGTTCACATCCTGCTGTCGAGTCTATGACCTGATCTATCCTCGGCAGTGGAAATGGATCTTTTGGACACGCCTTGTTCAGGTTCGTGTAATCGATACATATACGCCAAACCACTGCCATGTTCGGATCGTCCTTCTTCTTTTCTACCAGCACCGGATTAGAGAGCCAATCCGGATATAGTACCTCCATGATAAATCCTGCTGCTAGCAATCGAGCTATCTCGTCTCCAATGACTTTTCTCCTATCCTCGGCGAAGCGGCGGAGAGGTTGCTTCACCGGCCTTGCTCCGGGTCTTACGTTCAAAGAGTGCTCGGCCAACTCCCTCGGAACACCTTGCAAGTCCTGTGTAGACCAAGCAAAAATATCCCGATTCTCACGGAGGAAGTTGACGAGCTCGCTTTCCTATTTGTCAATTAACCCGGCACCAATTGTTACGGTGTGCTCCAGGAACATGTTATCAACTAGAACCTTCTTGGTGTCCTTTGCGGCTTGAAATGAAACGCTGCCATGCGGGTTACTTAACGCCGGCATATATTGTTACTCATTCCTTCCCTCGTTTCCGGGGTACCTTTGATCCAGTTGTTGCTGATTTTCCACCTGATGCACTGCATCCCTTCTCTCATTGTTGTCATACCTCGGCGGAGGGGGAGGCAACATTAGCTATTGCGTGTTCGCCCCGGAGAGCAACTGCTGCCGAGGTAACTCCTGCCGAGGTTGATCATTCCGGGGTGCCTGAGCATTCCCCGAACCATCTTGTTCTATCTTACGCATCCACTCACATTGCCTCGTTGTGTGACCCGCCGGGCTATTCGGATTTGGCGTGTGAAACTTACACGGCTGGTCCAACATTGACTCGTAGGTATACCTCGGACGGTCTTTCTTTTCCTGCCACTGTTTCTTTTGCTCTGGAGTCCATGTTTTCTTGCCATCATTTCTTGGAGTCCATTGCCCTCCCTTTCTCTGGCGTTGGTTGCTCCCTGCTCCGGGTTGATCTTGATTCACAGCTGCAACTTGTTGTGAACCGTAGCGATCATCCGGTCTATCATCTCTCCTTTTTTCTCTGTAATCGTTCCTCCGGGATGACCCAGCTCCATCCCTCTGATAGTATTCCTCGTTTGACTCATTTGACGCGAGCCTAGGTTGAGTCGGATCGCCCAAAGCATATGAATCTGCAATCCGGATCATCTCTGCCAACGTAATTGGCATTTTCCTTTGCAATTTCATCCACAACTTGCTGCCATATCTGCACCCTTGTGCAAACCACGCTATGGCCTGTGACTCTATGACACCCTCACACGAGTTTCTCACGGTACACCACTGGGTCAAGAATTCACGATTCGTCTCGTTAGGTCTTTGCTTGCACATTGCTAGGGTCTGCGGTCTATTCGGCCTCTGATATGTACTTGAGAAGTTGCTGATAAACATTTCTTAAAAATCTATCCAGCAGTTGATGCTTCCGGGTGGTAAATTATTCAGCCATACTCTGGCCGGACCTTCCAACATCTGGGGTACGTATTGTACAGCCCATCTCAAGTTGCCTGTGGCAATTTTCACAGCGGTAGCATAGTTTATCAGCCAATCCTCCGGCTTGGTACTGCCGTCATACATCTTCGTGCCTCTGGGTAATTGGAAGTTTGGTACCGGTGGCTCCTTCATGATCCGGGGTCCAAAGCATGCTGGACCCGGGGGACCTTGACATTCAATCCGTTCCGACCTATACAGGCGATCCAGTTTTAACCTGGCATCATCCGGCATTAAATCCCTGCTTCCCAATCTTGACCCTATCACATGATAATCCGGTCTGGGGTACCCTGCGTTCACCATCTCCGAATCACCGTCGTTGTATCGGTTTTTCTCTCGTTGCACACCTTTCTGTTGCATACCTCGGCCAGCGCTTTGCTCTTGCCTTGGTATATTCCGCTGCTGCGGTTGTCCTGCTCCTGCAGAGTTTCGCTGTCCGGCATTGCCGTTGGCAGCGTTCCCTTGAACGGCATTGTCTTGGTCGTGATGCGGCTCCAGCGGATTTCTCTGGGTTAACCATCACGGAATGGACGATTTTGGAAGCTCCAGCTCTCTCCGGGTTAGCTCTCAGCAGCTCTTCATTCTGTCTGTTCGCGATCCGAACCAGCTCGTTAACCCTATCTTGCTATCTCTGACGGGCCTCACCCATCAGACCCTCTAACTCGGATGCAGCCGCATCTGCTGCTCTGAGGTTCTTCGCCGGGGTACTATACTTCGGTAACCCCACAGACAGATAGTTTTCCGACCCTTCTGCTCCATCATCACCTTCTCTGTTCATCTCGCTTACGAGATTTCTCCCTTTTACTTTTACCGTATCAACTTTGTTTGCCTTTGCATACTCATGCAGCATCATGTTCAGCGACTGCTAAGCCGCGGCTATTTTCTTTGCGCCCTTTAGTATCTTTTGCCTAGTTTCCTCTAGCTCGGCCTGTGCCTGAGCCAGATCTACCACTGCTGCTACCGGGTTAGCAAAGCTATCCATAGCTTCTCGCAGTACGTTCTTAGGCCTCTCTAGTGGAGGTCCTCTACCTTTCATCGGTGCCTTAAGCGTTACCTCCGGGTCCGGTGCTGGATCCTTGCTTGCGCCTGCACCTGGCGCAGTCATCATCACCTCCGCATGGTCCGGGGAGCGAGCGATACACGCCCCGCAAGCCATAGTGAGGGGTGGTTCCCCCGCGTCAACGACGCGGCGCGGATGAACGCATGATACGTCCACCGCAACATAGACCTTGTGCGCACCAAGCTTGACGAAGAGGCTGTTGCGCGGAAGTGGGCGCGTGCCGAAGCAGCCAGCGTTGTCGCTGACGAAATCCAGCGCTCCAAAGCTCTGAACAAGCCCGGAGACGATGCGTTCGCCGGTGCCGATGAGGTTTCCCGTCTGGATCTTCGCCCCTGCTAGCGCTGCTAGCCCCACGGTGGGTGCCAACTGTCGTGGTGGTGTCACGGCAGATGCCATGGATAGGCTAAAGGTGGGGACTAATACACGCTAGGGGAATCCAGGGAGGGATAGTGGAATGATTCTCCACACAGAAGTTTGTATTGATTTCCTTCAAGATTACAAGTGCTCCTTGAGCTGTATTGGTGAGAGGAGGAAGAAGGAGCTCTCTTACTCTTGCCTACTATTTTTCCCTAGAACCCTAGATCAACTAGCACAAAGGCCTCAAAGAACACAACCAGTGACAATGGAATCACCAAATCAACTAGAGCTCAACCAACCCCCTCTACCAGAAACCTAGCCCCCCTTATATAGAGGAAGTTCGGTCCCTGCCTAGGGCATACGTGGAGGCATATTCCTAAGAATATACCCCTCCCAAACTGGTAACCCGACTACTGCGCTTTTCCCCCACATCACACATGCTTTAGCGACGTAAGCCTCTGCGGCGCCCGCGTCAGCCGACATGGGCATCGTCACCCTTGTCGGCCATGACCCGGTGGTCCTGCCCTTCCTTTCTCCGCTCATGCAGTGCGTACCGGACCTTCTTTTTGACCAGAGAGATTACTTCCTTCTCCCAGAAGCTAAGCGAGGACCCGGATCATAGTAGATCCGGCCACACCTGTTCCTGCATATAAGTTAGACAAGCACTTCCGACTTACTCCTTAAGTCAAATGAGACAATGTTAGGCGACCCCCTGGTCTGAGTTACTCCGTGATCCGGCCTGCCTTGAGGTGACCCGGCCAGCATCCGCTTTGACCTTGCCGAACCTCGGCTAACTCGGCCCTTATACCCCGGAGTGACCCTACCCGGGGGTATCCCCCCAACAGTCTGTGAAAAGAACACACATGCAATGACTCTGGTTGATCCATGTGTGGTTTGTGGAAATAACACACATGCAATGACTCTAGTGGTTGATCCATGTGTGGTTTGTGGAACGAACACACATGCAATGACCACTTGTGGATCCATGTGTGGTTTCTGGAAAAGAACACACATGCAATGACTCTAGTGGTTGATCCATGTTTGTTTGTGGAAATAACACACATGCAATGACTCTAGTGGTTGATTCATGTGTGGTTTGTGAAAAGAACACACATGCAATGACTCTAGTGGTTGATCCATGTGTGGTTTGTGGAAATAACACGCATGCAATGACTAGTGGTTGATCCATATGTGGTTTGTGGAAAGAACACACATGCAATGACCACTGGTGGATCCATGTGTGGTTTGTGGAAAAGAACACACATGCAATGACTCTAGTGTTGGTTTGTGTTTTTAGTATAAGAACAAACATGCAATGACTCCAGTGGTTGATCCATGTGTGGTTTCTGGAAAGAACTCACATGCAATGACTCTGGTTGATCCATGTGTGGTTTGTGGAAAGAACACACATGCAATGACCACTGGTGGATCCATGTGTGGTTTGTGGAAAAGAACACACATGCAATGACTCTACTACTGGTTTGTGGTTTTAGTATAAGAACACACATGTAATGACTCTAGTGTTGGTTTGCAGTTTTAGTATAAGAACAAACATGCAATGACTCTAGTGGTTGATCCATGTGTGGTTTGTGGAAAGAACACACATGCAATGACTCTGGTTGATCCATATGTGGTTTGTGGAAAGAACACACATGCAATGACTCTGGTTTATGCATATGTGGTTTGTGGAAAGAACACACATGCAATGACCACTAGTGGATCCATGTGTGGTTTGTGGAAAAGAACACACATGCAATGACTCGAATACTGGTTTGTGGTTTTAGTATAAGAACACACATGCAATGACTCTAGTACTGGTTTGTGGTTTTAGTATAAGAACACACATGCAATGACTCTAGTGGTTGATCCATGTGTGGTTTGTGGAAATAACACACATGCAATGACTCTAGTGGTTGATCCATGTGTGGTTTGTGGAAAGAACACACATGCAATGACCACTGGTGGATCCTTGTTGGTTTTAGTATAAGAACACACATGCAATGACTCTAGTGGTTGATCCATGTTTGTTTGTGGTTTTAGTATAAGAACAAACATCCTCTCTCTCTCTCTCGTACAAGCCCAAACCTGTGCCTACTCTGTCTGCTACACCCTGATTGGTTGTCACAGCTGTCATGCGGATCGTGCGCACCAACCGTTGATCCTGTGTGATCCAACAAGGCTCGTTGCACACGTCGTGCCCTTCATAGGACAGCGCGAGACAGCACAGACGTCTCCGTCAACGAGACTTCTACAAGAAGGAACACGATGTCGTCCATGGAAAAAGTGGTCGAGTGGTCATGTCATGTTTTATCTAGTCTGCAAAGGCTACAAGTCTACTACACGGGAACTGGTCATCGACGGACCACCGGCTATACCATTTTTACTACGCAGCGCGCCTACACTCTCACTTCCGCTAGGCTCCCACCACACGAACCTTCCACGCGGCAGCCGTAGCCAGAAGAGCTGTCAACCGGGGCCCTCGAGGAGGCCTAAACGTCCTCGCATTAAAAACCCAGCCTATCGGGTCCTCCATTCGCACTCATCCACTACTCTCTCTTCCCTATCCAGCAAAACACCACAATCTTGAACATAATTGCACAGACCTTCTCCACGAAACCAGTGCGTGGGGGTGAGTGTCCGGGCATCGCCGATAGGGTGGTGCTTCATGCGGCAGATCTGGAGGAGCGTCACGCAGCACAGGCCGAGGAGGACGTGCAGTTCAAGCCCTTGGGGGACCATGTGCACGCCGGTGCTGACGACTTCAGAGGCGCCGATGAGGGCGTGGAGTTCGACGAACACGCTCTGCTCGTGTACCCAGAGGTACATCTATATCTACATGTTTCATATTTTCTGCTCGAGCTTAATCTATCCAGGCGTCATAAAAAAATCTAGTCCTATTGATTAGATGCAACGTACGAACCAGTACATGGAGAGATCTAGTCTGTTCTGAATGAATCCATATTATTTATTTATTAATAAGTTACCAAGAAAACAAACCACATTAATTTAGGAGCGAGCTGGGGAGACGGCCGTAATGAACTGCTGAACCTGTATAGACATGTTATTGCATCGAAAGTAACTTGGAATGGTGGAAGGAATATATATTTATTATTTTGCTCATTTCAGTTTGTATTCCATACATTACAGGTGTATTCAAGTGAGATGGACTCTAACAAGGAGACCAGGGACAACAAGAGCTGCCATGTCATGAAGAAGCTCAAGAGCGGGATAATCCCTTTCCACACTCGACTTGGGGAGCTAAGGTGCCCTTTCTATAAGAAAGGAGTCAACCCGAGGATTGCCAGCTTGATTCCGCATGCGGTTGGCATCGGTAAAAGCCCGTCTAGTAAACACAAGTCGGCGACCAAGGCTAAGCACGCTGCTTATGGCAAGTTCCTGAGGGAGTATGTCAAGAACGGCCTAGTGTCCCCTTACTTAGGAATCAACAACTCCTAGCCGAGCAAACCCGTCACTGTGTTGGCCCGACCACTAATAATATTTAGTTCTCTTACCATATCTAGACCCTTAAACTATGTGGATTTCTATTTTCGTACCCTTCAAAATATATTCAAGTTAATCTGTTAATGTTGTTAAAGTTTCAGTGGCATACTCGTTATTTTGCATGGATAGAGGGGTGCCCCCGATAGATATAAGGGTTATCATGTCCGCTAGATCATAGAGGATCAACGGTTGGTGGGCAAAACTGAGTACAACTGAATCGCCATGGTTAGACATGAGGGAAAAAAACGTGACTCACGGTACGCGTGTGCGGTGCATGGGCCGGTAGCGGACACGTGTGGCCGTGCACGGTGCATTATCCTAGGCGGTGCATGGTAGTGCAACGAAACACCGTTTCCCTTCTCCTTTAATAGAGGCCTCCCCACTCCCACTCCCACTCATCACGCACTCGCTCACTCAACCGTTTCCACTGTCCCATCACCTTCTGCAAACACCCAACAAAACCCCAACCATGCCGGCGATGGAGAAGATCGGCGCGGTTGCCATCGGTGCCTCCAAGGCAGCCGACGAGGAGCCCCCCGTCCCCGTCCCCGCATCCGCCGTTGCCTCCGGTGAGGAGGCCCCTGCCGGTCTCGGATAGATCCCGCTCGGCTGGGACCCCTACGAGGAGGTTTTCTACATAAGGCCAGAGAACCCCTACGACACCCGCATCGCCGACCCGTGGTCTGAGGTAACCAGGGTTTTCTCCCCTTCCCTTGTTCTTCCCCCGTTCCCATTGTTGGATGCTAGATCATATGTTATTAGGGCTCGGCTGTTCGTATTTTTTACAGTAGCTAATCCTATTGTGTTAGATCTCTATTTTCGATGAATCCCCCTGTTCGTAGTTGGGATCGGTATTTGATTTGGTTTGAGATTTGGGGAATAATCGGGAGATCTCATTCGGTTATTTTATGCAAAAAATCAATCCCGATAATAAAATTATCTCAATCATGTCCTTATTTCACTCTTCTATTTTTTCTAACAGGAGGATAGCAGCGACCTCCACAGCAACGACGAGTCGCAGGACACAAAGACTCGTCATGTGCTAAGGAGGCTGAAGTTCGGTCAGTACAACAACTTCTTCGTCGGAGACGTGTACAGGTGCCGCTTCTTCCGCACCAGGAGGCTCCGCGGCACAGATTTCAACTCCCTCGTGAAGCATGCCGAGGACATGAGGACCTGCGAAGAGTCCGTGAATATCCACGGCTTCAGGGCCAAGCACCAGGCGCTCGGTCTTCACCTCCGCAACCTCCAGAAGGTGGCTATCAAGGAGGGTCGCATGCCCCCGATCAGACCCAAGGTGCCCAAGGTCAAGAGGCTGGGCAGCAAGAAGTGGAGGAGGCGCCAGAGGGAGGAGGCGGATGCCCTCCTACCAGAGGCCATGAGGGGCCACTGATCAGCTGCTGCTGCTGCTGCTATAAAGCAGCTTCTTTTGTCTTGTCTGTGTTGAAGCAGTCCGCTGCTGCTGCTGCTGAGCAGCCTAATTGTCGAACCTCGTTAAGTACCATACTATATAACCTATATTAGCTGCTTTATCTACATCTGTTCTATTTACTGAATTTATTTATGGTGCTGGTTGGTTTTGCTGCTCTAGATTTGCTACCAGATTGGGGTAAAACGATCGCAAAAGGAACAATGAATGAAGAGAGAAGCTGCTCTAGATTCCCTACCTTTTTGGGCAAAAAAAAACACAATTGTTAGAGAGAGAGAGGGGAAAATGCGCTCTTTAAAAAGGCCACTTTAGGCGTCATGTTGCACGTAACGACCAAGCCTTTGACCAGACGGCACCCCCCTCCGAGCGCATGTGAGGGCTTTGGAATATCGGGAGGGCAAAAGTGAGGACAAGCGAGACACAATGTTTCTATAGCTAAATCTGACAAAAAGCTGAATTTGGCTTTACCATGCAATTTGGCTAGAGCTCCACAATGTAGCTATTCTAAATCCCTAAACTATGTGGTGCGTTGAAACCTAATGCTTTTCCACCGACACGTGTGTTGCAAAGTTGCTTGATTGTTCATGCTTACACAAGTGGCCTATGGAGAAACTTATAGAAGCATGGGCAAACGAGCTTCATTTTGGCAAATTCGGGACAAGCTTTGCACAATCGACAGGCCTGATCAGCTGCCCCGGGGTGCAGGGATGCTAGGTCCATGTCTATGCTTACACTTCTTAAACTTGTACACTTCCTTTTGTCCTGTCACGTTACATCGTGTTAGCACCGTGCACCCGCTGCGGGTCGGCAACAGGACAGTGGTCTACGTGACCGGTCTCTGCCACGCCAAAGCCACGTCGCACACCTGTCCCATCGCCTACTGGGACGGACGCCGAATTGAATCGCTAGGATTGGAAACCATCGGTGCTCGCCTGGTCAAACTTGCTTCCGCATGGGTATGACCGGAATATTGGTAAACGGAATTTAAGCATCGCCTTCTGTCTCCTCAGCACATCACTGTGCAAAATCCCCAACTCATTCCTTCCGCCGGCGCCGCCACCGCAAGAACCATCGACGCTGCCGCAGGCACCGCCTCCGCCTAGCCATACCACCGCAGCAGATCACTCCACCTCCACGCCCAGTCCCAGCCACCACTACCGAAACTAGGCCACCGCCGCCGCATTAGCTGCTGCCATGGACGCAGAGTACGGCGTGTTCGGCGACGGGAGCGACTACACCGACGAGTACACCGTCACCGCCCATGGCATCACCAAGCTGACGGTCGTCCACACAAATGCATTAGCGGAGGTGGCCAAGGTCATCGCAATGTATGAGCGGTGGCTACAAGATCCGATGGACTGGTACAAGATCGTCGGCCTTGACCTCGAGTATACCAGAGATAGGAAGAGGATGGCGCTTTTGCAACTGTCCATGCGCAACCACTGCCTACTATATCACGTATGTAGGGCCAAATTTGTATGCCCGGAGCTTCACGAGTTCCTACACAGGAGGGAGATCTACTTCGCCAGCGTCGACATCAAGAACGGCACTCCGAAGCTAGAACCGGATCTCCTCGTTCATGTCGTCAATCACGTCGATCTCCAACGTTTGTGGAGGTACCCGGATGGCGGTACGGGGAAAGCCGGCATGGCTAGACTCGCTTCCGACATCATCGACCGCGAATACGCCGGCATGAAAATCGAGTTCCCGAAGCACCTACACGAGCGATGGGAGTGGATGCACCTGGATTACGATGCGATCAAGTACGCAGCCAGGGACACGTATGTCTGCTACGAGATGCTCAACAGGATCTGGCGGGTGGGTGAGTGTGTTGTTTACCACTACTAGTTTCGCATTTCGTTCCTAGTTTTATCTCGCCTGTATTTTCTAAGCATTCTGTGTAAGAACCAAGCTCATATGATCCCTGAGTTATTAGCTACTTAACATGTATGAATTACACTCCCCCTTTTGTATGCTCAACATTCATTCTTACAAATTCTGTCTGTGCCATTTGCATGCGGTAGAATCCAGGACTGACATGCATAAGGTGTGATACAGTCATAAGTCATAACCAAAACCAGATTATAGAGGAGGATACAGTCATAAACCAGATTATAGTTTGACAAAGGTAATATACAGCAGTTCATAATTGCTCACATAGTGTACTTATGAAATAACATGTTTTCATAAACACAACAATCATGCACTAATAGTGTACATCCCAGCCTGTTGGAGAAGGCAACCGATCCCAGGATGCCTTCGGTCGCTTGCCCCAGTTTGTAGATTCATCTACGATCCAGCATCTGGGACAAACAACCTGCCTTGGTGGTGGTTCAATGATGCGATGCCTGGAACGAGATTTTACAATCTGACGGTATAGCTTGTGGCTAACATACCCGTCAATTGCAGCATACTTCAGATTAGGTTCAGAAAGTGGCTTATCCTCCCAGTAATCGTGCCCTAAACGCCTCCACGAACATCTCGGCAATCTGTCCTTCATGTCAGCGTACCACGGGTCTATGAGTTCGGAGGCAAGAGCAGCCATCCTGGTCTTGCTGCCCTTCGTCCCTGGGATCCAGTAAATTTCCTGGATGTCCACTCTGCACTCCTTTGGGATTCTAATGTTGACAGTCGGGCTTTCAAGCAGTTTACTGTCATTCGTGATGTCAACGCTGGTAAATGTTATGTGCTGGTTCACGAGAAAGTCATGAAACAGATCCCTAATGCTTTCGCCCCACCTGCATGAAAATGAATTCAGACAAATAATATAGCAATAACTTCTGCAAACAAACGGTTCAGGAACAAAAAGATAGCAAAGTCTACCAGATCCCATCAGCCCCCTTCTTGCAAAAAGGCTGGTATACGAGGACGTGCCCCTTCATGGAGAGTTGTGCCACGGCGATCCTGCGGCAATCACGACTGTACTCGAGGTCGAGACCTACAAACCTCTTTTCTTCGAACTATAGCCAACTCGTGAAATTATTCAGAGTGTTCCTCACCGTCCGAGGGTCGGTGGTGTAGACAACATCGATCTTCTTCCCGCCATGTACTTCGATGTCGAAGTGCGCAGTTTCTTGCCTGTCGTTGTTTCGGACGTCCGGAGCATCCATGACTATAGGCAAGAGGGAAAGGATACGGAGGAAGAGGGTGATGCGGTGGTGGAGGAAATGGATGAAGCCGTGGAGGAGAAAGACGATGAGGCCGTGGAGGAGGAAATGAGACGGAGAAGTGAAAGATTGGAACCGGCCTTACCAATATATGGAATGGTGCACGACCGCTCGTAGTAGGGTGAAGGTGGCGAAAAACGGCGGTTTTACACGTCGACGCTAGCACTTCCTAAAATTTGTTCTGCGCCACTTGCATGCGGTGGAATCAATTCAAACTTAGGCACGTTTACGCGTGCCGACCTTCACTCACTGAAAGGCAGGCCGCACATTTCCCTTTTACGATTTATTTTTTCACTTCCTTAGACGGTTTCGGTGCCCGCCCTCAATAATTACGCCCCCCGTTCTTTTCTCCCACGCGGACGAGAACCGACGGCGGCGGCGGTTCCTTGCAGATTCACTCCCTACTCGAACAACTACCCCCATCGCTGATTCCACCCCCTCTCGAATCCATCCGCCTCCTCATCACAACGCCTCCATCAATCCACCGGATTCCAGACTCCATTTGCCGCTATGGGTAGAGCTTGGGGTAGCAGCAGGCTGAAGCGAAAGGCATGTGACAACGACACGGATGGCCAGGGCGACCGCTACTGCGAGGATTGGGGATGGCCGAACCTCAGCGCCACGAACATGCACAGGATCGCCTCAGAGTTGGACATCATCTCAGCCGGCCGCCTCGCTCGCTGCATCCCTGGCTACCGTGTGACGATGCGGAACATGGACGAACAACCGTTCGGCACGCCAAGCCTTCTTTACCCCGATAACAGCAAATGGCCAGATGACCGCGATGGCCTCGTAAGTTCCAGTATCTAGCTTATTCGTTCAGTCATATCGTTGATTCATATGTGCTGAACTCTCATCGGAATCCTATGTTCCTTTCGTCGAACCTGTTGTGTGCATGCGCGGTTTGAACAAATCGAACCATTTAAGACTATTCTGTATAGTGGAAGCTTTGCTCGTACCTTATATTCTGGTATTTTCATAGTGACATAGTCTTACTTTAGGTGATAGATGAGTTGTCAATTTCGATTTTGCAATGGAATGCCTGCTAGGTGATATTCTGTTTCCTAAAATAAAAACAAACAAATTAGACGATTTAAGGTTATTATGCCCCGAGCTGTTTAATTATGATCATCGTTAGGAGTATGTTCTGGGGGCTCTGCTCCTACTCCATATATTGAGTATCTTCGTAGTGACACAGGCACAAGTTAGGTGATATCTGAGGAGACACTCGTATTTAGGCGATATTTTGTGTACTTTAATATAAAGGTATAGTTGTCAAATTGTATCTACAATGGAATCCATGCTAGGTGATTGTACCAACTGACAACAAACTCTGCAGAATATTCATGCAAAACTGATGCTGCTGGATAAGTGGTCGGAATCAGTAGTGGTGAATATCAAGGAAGAAGAAGAGACGGAAATGAGAGATGACCAGAATTGGGTGGGTGGCAACGGCGAGTGGCTGGTCCTTTTATCCCAGGATGGGAGTACTTGGACTCTAAAAAATTGATACAGATCGAAGAGACTTGCAGTGCCATCTTTGAAGGGTGTCGGCATTACTGCATTCAACAGCAGGTGGCCGCCGCACATTTCCGAATTCGCTTACAGGTTCAACATGGCAGAATTTGAGCTCGTGAAGGTACAACTCCCACATAGACCGCGGGAGGGGGCGTGGAAGAACTGGGAGTACGACCCCTTAGCGGTGTTCGACAAGGCAATCGCATTCATTAGATGCCCAGAAGACAAGGAATGGACAGTCTTGCGCGACGACTTCCTGCGGCCGGAGAAGTATGTCGACACTGTCTTCACCTACAGCTACTCTTCGTACATACGACAACGCATTTATGCGGTCACTGAACCTAGCGGCGACGTGCGTGTTTGGGAGCCGTCCAATTGGGGTGAGTCATGGTGTCATATAGCATGTAAAATCCCATTCAAAATTCTCCTTATTGACTGTTACTAACACGTAGGTACCCACACACTCACGTGCCTATCATGTTGACACTCCAGATCCAACCTGGTGCCGAATCCACGTCGGGGGGAGGGGGCCTACAATTGGCTCATTAGTGGGGTCGTACTATTTGGAGGAGAATGAAAGACGGCTAAACGCAGCATTCTGGTTCGTTCCGACGATACCACCAGCTGCAGGGATCTAGTGCTCATACTGGCAGATCCGATGAACCATTTGTCTTTATCTTTATCATTAGTTACGCTTATGTGTGTAAAGACTAAGCTGTGCTTATTTGTGTAAGACTAAGTTAGGACCAACTGCGTAATATTCAGTGAAGCCCAGCTTTTCTTTCCACGCCCATAACAACAGAATCGCACCATAGAACATACAAATGTAATGTGCATACCACACATTTTTGCTCAGGATAACAACCAATTCAAGCAAATGATACATCGTGTACGCATTTGAACGCATCACTCCAATGTGCCACCTATTGATGATTGATGACATGGATCTAGCTTTTCTGCGCTTATTTGCATTGAATCGCTCATTGATTTGTTCACATATTTTTTGGCAATGGCTGATGAACTCCACTCTCTTGGTAACTTGCTTTGTCAGCGAGCACTTGTTGATGCAATGCGAAGTACAGAACATGGTCGTCATCGTCATTCCATTTAGGTACTCTATGTTTCGTCATCACGGAGCTACTAATTTCAAATGAAAATCTAGTAAACAATATATGTGTACATTGTTAGAGTATTCTATGACCACGGTACATACATGTTTTTCTACAATCACAAGAAGAAAACTTGATGCATTTTCACCTTGTTGGCATTGTGCCGAACTGGGTGGATGTGGCTTTGGGGTTCAGAGAGGAAGGCGTCGTGGCTGGTGCATGTGCTACCACGGCGACGGCGAGCTCAGATTCTGGAGGAGACCAACAGGACCGAGCATGGTCGGCATGGGTACAGATCTCACCCAGGAATGAATTACCATCCCCGCGCCGTGCCAATGATGCGGTCATGGTGAGGGCGAGATCCGATTCGGGATGGGGAGGAGAACGGGCCGAGCAGGTTTGTCCAAGTCCTAGCTCCGCACCATGGCTGCGACCACAGATTGCCGCCCCGGAGGAAGAAGCAGACGCGTAAAGGATGCATGCGCCAATGCTGCAAGCCTACATGGCAGCAACGATAGCAGCGACATAAAGGCGAAAGCTGACAGGAGGAACCCAACTTGACGGCCGTTAGCCTGATTTTTTGTATTGAAATGTAAAGTTGAATTCGTTCCGAAAAGGACCCTCTAAGTATTTGGCACACCACCTATAGTCATCGCGGATGATATCAGGGAACTCGGGTACCGCGTTGCCTGGCCACCCCAACTTTCGGGCCGCAAAATGATATTCTCATGGATCCACTAGAATCACTTCATGTGTGTTCTTTTCGTAAACCACATTGATCCACTACAGTCATTGCATTTGTGTTCTTTTTCTAAACCACATGGATCCACTTGAGTCATTGCATTTGTAATATTTTCCTAAACCACACTGATTTACTAGAGTCACATCATGCGTGCTATTTTAATAAACCATGTTGATCCACTAGAATCATTGCATATGTGTTCTTTTCCTAAACCACATGGATCCACTAGAGTCATTGCATGCGTGTTCTTTTCCTAAACCACATGGATCCACTAATGGCATTGCATGTGTCTTCTTTTCCTAAACCACATTGATCTACCGAAGTCATTGCATGTGTGTTCTTTTCCTAAAGCACATGGATCCACTTGTGACATTTCACGTGTGTTCCTTTCCTAAACCACATGGATCCAATAGAGGCATTGCATGTATGTTCTTTATCTAAACCACATTGATCCACTAGAGTCATTTCATGTATGTTCTTTATCTAAACCACATTGATCCACTAGATTCACTTCATGTCTTTTCTTTTCCTAAACCACATGGTTCCACTAGTGACATTGCATGTGTGTACTTTTCCTAAACTACATTGATCCACTAGAGTCACTACATGTGTGTTCTTTTTGTAAACCACATTGATCCACTAGAGTCATTGCATTTACGTTCTTCTCCTAAACCACATGGATCCACTTGAGTCATTGCATTTGTGTTCTTTCCCTAAACCACATTGATCCACTAGTGTCACTGTATGCGTGTTATTTTACTAAACCACGTTGATCCACTAGAGTCATTGCATGTGTGTTATTTTCCTAAACCACATTGATCCACTAGAGTCACTACATGTGTGTTCTTTTCCTAAACCACGTGGATCCACTAGAGTCACTGCATGTGTTTTCTTTTCCTCAACCACAATGATCTACTAGAGTCACTACACGTGTGTTATTTTCCTAAACCACATTGTTCCACTAGACTCATTATAGGTGTGTTATTTTCCTAAACCCCATTGATCAAGTGGAGTCATTGCATGTGTGTTCTTTTCCTAAACCACATTGATCCACTAGAGTCACTACATGTTTGCTCTTTTCCTAAACCACATGGATCCGCCAGAGCCACTACATGTCTGTTATTGTCCTAAACCACATTGATCCACTAATGACACTGCATTTGTGTTCTATTCCTAAACAACATGGATCCACTAGAGTCACTGCATGTGTGTTCTTTTCCTAAACCACATTAATCCAATGGTGACATTACATGTGTGTTCCTTTCCTAAACCACATTGATCCACTTGTGACATTGCATGTGTGTTCTTTCCCTAAACCACATTGATCCACTTGAGTCACTACATGTGTGTTCTATTCCTAAATCACATTGATCCATTAGAGTCACTTCATGTGTGTTCTTTTCCTAAACCACATGGATCCACTAGAGTCATTGCGTGTGTGTTTTCCTAAACCACATTGATCCACTAGTGACATTGCATGTGTGTTTATTTCCTAAAGAACATTGATCCACTACAGTCATTACATGTGTGTTCTTTTCCTAAGCCACATGGATCCACCAGGAGATTCCATGTGTGTTGTTACTAGAGTCATTGCATGTGTTTTCTTTTCTTAAACCAGATTGATCCACTAGAGTCACTACATGTGTGTTCTTTTCCTAAACCACATGGATCCACTAGGGTCATTGCAGGTGAGTTCTTTTCCTAAAGCACATGGATTCCCTAGTGACATTGCATGTGTGTTCTTTTCCTAAACCACATTGATCCACCATAGTCACTACATGTGTGTTCTTTTCCTAAACCACATTGGTCCACTGGAGTCATTGCATGTCTGTTCTTTTCGTAAACCACATGGATCCACTCGAGTCATTGCATTTGTGTTCTTTCCCTAAACCACATTGATCCACTAGTGTCACTGTACATGTTATTTTACTACCACGTTGATCCACTAGAGTCATTGCATGTGTGTTATTTTCCTAAACCACATTAATCCACTAGGGTCACTACATGTGTGTTCCTTTCCTAAACCACGGGGATCCACACTACATGTGTTTTCTTTTCCTAACCCACATTGTTCCACTAGAGTCACTACATGTGTGTTATTTTCCTAAACCACATTGGTTCACTAGAGTCACTATAGGTGTGTTCTTTTCCTAAACCCCATTGATCCAGTGGAGTCATTGCATGTGTGTTCTTTTCCTAAACCACATTGATCCACTAGAGTCACTACATGTTTGTTCTTTTCCTAAACCACATGGATCCACTAGAGTCACTACATGTCTGCTATTTTCCTAAACCACATTGATCCACTAGTGGCATTGCTTTTCTGTTCTATTACTAAACAACATGGTTCCACTAGAGTCACTGCATGTGTGTTCTTTTCCTAAACCACATTAATCCAATGGTGACATTGCATGTGTGTTCTTTTCCTAAATCACATTGATCCACTTGTGACATTGCATGTGTGTTCTTTTCCTAAACCACATTGATCCACTGGAGTCACTGCATGTGTGTTCTATTCCTAAATCACATTGATCCACTAGAGTCACTTCATGTGTGTTCTTTTCCTAAACCACATGGATCCATTAGAGTCATTGTGTGTGTGTTTTCCTAAACCACATTGATCCACTAGTGACATTGCATGTGTGTTCTTTTCCTAAACAACACTGATCCACTAGAGTCATTACATGTGTGTTCTTTTCCTAAACCACATGGATAAACTAGTCAGATTCCATGTGTGTTGTTTTCCTAAACCACATTGATCCACTAGAGTCATTGCATGTGTTTTCTTTTCCTAAACCAGATTGATCCACTAGAGTCACTACATGTGTGTTCTTTTCCTAAACCACATGGATCCACTAGAGTCACTGCAGGTGTGTTCTTTTCCTAAACCACATGGATCCCCTAGTGACATTGCATGTGTGTTCTTTTCCTAAACCACATTGATCCACCATAGTCACTACATGTGTGTTCTTTTCCTAAACCACATTGATCCACTTGAGTCCTTGCATGTTTGTTCTTTTCCTAAACCACATTGATCCACTAGAGTCACTTCATGTGTGTTCTTTTCCTAAACCACGTGGATCCACTGGATTCACTCCATGTGTGTTCTTTTCCTAAACCATATTGATCCACTATAGTCATTGCATATGTGTTCTTTTCCTAAACCACATTGATCCACTAGAGTCACTACATGTGTGTTCTTTTCCTAAACCACATGGATCCACTAGGGTCATTGCAGGTGAGTTCTTTTCCTAAACCACATGGATGCCCTAGTGACATTGCATGTGTGTTCTTTTCCTAAACCACATTGATCCACCATAGTCACTACATGTGTGTTCTTTTCCTAAACCACATTGATCCACTGGAGTCATTGCATGTCTGTTCTTTTCGTAAACCACATGGATCCACTTGAGTCATTGCATTTGTGTTCTTTCCCTAAACCACATTGATCCACTAGTGTCACTGTACATGTTATTTTACTACCACGTTGATCCACTAGAGTCATTGCATGTGTGTTATTTTCCTAAACCACATTAATCCACTGGGGTCACTACATGTGTGTTCCTTTCCTAAACCACAGGGATCCACACTACATGTGTTTTCTTTTCCTAAACCACATTGTTCCACTAGAGTCACTACATGTGTGTTATTTTCCTAAACCACATTGGTCCACTAGAGTCACTATAGGTGTGTTCTTTTCCTAAACCCCATTGATCCAGTGGAGTCATTGCATGTGTGTTCTTTTCCTAAACCACATTGATCCACTAGAGTTACTACATGTTTGTTCTTTTCCTAAACCACATGGATCCACTAGAGTCACTACATGTCTGGTATTTTCCTAGACCACATTGATCCAGTAGAGTCACTACACGTGTGTTATTTTCCTAAACCACATTGTTCCACTAGACTCATTATAGGTGTGTTCTTTTCCTAAACCCCATTGATCAAGTGGAGTCATTGCATGTGTGTTCTTTTCCTAAACCACATTGATCCACTAGAGTCACTACATGTTTGCTCTTTTCCTAAACCACATGGATCCGCCAGAGTCACTACATGTCTGTTATTTTCCTAAACCACATTGATCCACTAATGACACTGCATTTGTGTTCTATTCCTAAACAACATGGATCCACTAGAGTCACTACATGTGTGTTCTTTTCCTAAACCACATTAATCCAATGGTGACATTACATGTGTGTTCCTTTCCTAAACCACATTGATCCACTTGTGACATTGCATGTGTGTTCTTTCCCTAAACCACATTGATCCACTTGAGTCACTACATGTGTGTTCTATTCCTAAATCACATTGATCCATTAGAGTCACTTCATGTGTGTTCTTTTCCTAAACCACATGGATCCACTAGAGTCATTGCGTGTGTGTTTTCCTAAACCACATTGATCCACTAGTGACACTGCATGTGTGTTTATTTCCTAAAGAACATTGATCCACTATAGTCATTACATGTGTGTTCTTTTCCTAAGCCACATGGATCCACCAGTGAGATTCCATGTGTGTTGTTACTAGAGTCATTGCATGTGTTTTCTTTTCTTAAACCAGATTGATCCACTAGAGTCACTACATGTGTGTTCTTTTCCTAAACCACATGGATCCACTAGGGTCATTGCAGGTGAGTTCTTTTCCTAAAGCACATGGATGCCCTAGTGACATTGCATGTGTGTTCTTTTCCTAAACCACATTGATCCACCATAGTCACTACATGTGTGTTCTTTTCCTAAACCTCATTGATCCACTGGAGTCATTGCATGTATGTTCTTTTCGTAAACCACATGGATCCACTCGAGTCATTGCATTTGTGTTCTTTCCCTAGACCACATTGATCCACTAGTGTCACTGTACATGTTATTTTACTACCACGTTGATCCACTAGAGTCATTGCATGTGTGTTATTTTCCTAAACCACATTAATCCACTAGGGTCACTACATGTGTGTTCCTTTCCTAAACCACAGGGATCCACACTACATGTGTTTTCTTTTCCTAAACCACATTGTTCCACTAGAGTCACTACATGTGTGTTATTTTCCTAAACCACATTGGTCCACTAGAGTCACTATAGGTGTGTTCTTTTCCTAAACCCCATTGATCCAGTGGAGTCATTGCATGTGTGTTCTTTTCCTAAACCACATTGATCCACTAGAGTCACTACATGTTTGTTCTTTTCCTAAACCACATGGATCCACTAGAGTCACTACATGTCTGCTATTTCCTAAACCACATTGATCCACTAGTGGCATTGCTTTTCTGTTCTATTACTAAACAACATGGTTCCACTAGAGTCACTGCATGTGTGTTCTTTTCCTAAACCACATTAATCCAATGGTGACATTGCATGTGTGTTCTTTTCCTAAAATCACATTGATCCACTTGTGACATTGCATGTGTGTTCTTTTCCTAAACCACATTGATCCACTGGAGTCACTTCATGTGTTTTCTATTCCTAAATCACATTGATCCACTAGAGTCACTTCATGTGTGTTCTTTTCCTAAACCACATGGATCCATTAGAGTCATTGTGTGTGTGTTTTCCTAAACCACATTGATCCACTAGTGACATTGCATGTGTGTTCTTTTCCTAAACAACACTGATCCACTAGAGTCATTACATGTGTGTTCTTTTCCTAAACCACATGGATAAACTAGTGAGATTCCATGTGTGTTGTTTTCCTAAACCACATTGATCCACTAGAGTCATTGCATGTGTTTTCTTTTCCTAAACCAGATTGATCCACTAGAGTCACTACATGTGTGTTCTTTTCCTAAACCACATGGATCCACTAGAGTCACTTCAGGTGTGTTCTTTTCCTAAACCACATGGATCCCCTACTGACATTGCATGTGTGTTCTTTTCCTAAACCACATTGATCCACCATAGTCACTACATGTGTGTTCTTTTCCTAAACCACATTGATCCACTTGATTCCTTGCATGTTTGTTCTTTTCCTAAACCACATTGATCCACTGGAGTCACTTCATGTGTGTTCTTTTCCTAAACCACGTGGATCCACTGGATTCACTCCATGTGTGTTCTTTTCCTAAACCACATTGATCCACTATAGTCATTGCATATGTGTTCTTTTCCTAAACCATATTGATCCACTAGAGTCACTACATGTGTGTTCTTTTCCTAAACCACATGGATCCACTGGAGTCACTTCATGTGTGTTCTTTTCCTAAACCACATTGATCCACTAGAGTCATTGCATGTGTGTTCTTTTACTAAACCACATTGATCCACTTGAGTCATTGCATGTGTGTTCTTTTCCTAATCCACTAGAGTCATTGCATGTGTGTTTTTCCTATACGACATTGATCCACTATAATCATTGCATGTGTGTTCTTTTCTAAACCACATCGACCCACTTGAGTCAATTCATGTGTGTTCTTTTCCTAAACCTCATTGATCCACTAGAGTCATTGCATGTGTGTTATTTTCCTAGACCACAGTGATCCACTGGAGTCATTGCATGTGTGTTATTTTCCTAGACCACATTGATCCACTAGAGTCATTGCATGTGTGTTCATTTCCTAAACCACATTTATCCACTTGAGTCACTGCATGTGTGTTCTTTTCCTAAACCACATTGATCCACTAGTGTCATTGCATGTATGTTTTTTTCCTAAACCACATTGACCCACTTGAGTCACTTAATGTGTGTTATTTTCCTAAACCACATTAATCCACTGGAGTCATTGCATGTGTGTTATTTTCCTAGACCACATTGATCCACTGGAGTCATTGCATGTGTGTTCATTTCCTAAACCACATTTATCCACTTGAGTCACTGCATGTGTGTTCTTTTCCTAAACCACATTGATCCACTAGTGACATTGTATGTGTGTTCTTTTCCTAAACAACACTGATCCACTAGAGTCATTACATGTGTGTTCTTTTCCTAAACCACATGGATAAACTAGTGAGATTCCATGTGTGTTGTTTTCCTAAACCACATTGATCCACTAGAGCCATTGCATGTGTTTTCTTTTCCTAAACCAGATTGATCCACTAGAGTCACTACATGTGTGTTCTTTTCCTAAACCACATGGATCCACTAGAGTCACTTCAGGTGTGTTCTTTTCCTAAACCACATGGATCCCCTAGTGACATTGCATGTGTGTTCTTTTCCTAAACCACATTGATCCACCATAGTCACTACATGTGTGTTCTTTTCCTAAACCACATTTATCCACTTGAGTCCTTGCATGTTTGTTCTTTTCCTAAACCACATTGATCCACTGGAGTCAGTTCATGTGTGTTCTTTTCCTAAACCACGTGGATCCACTGGATTCACTCCATGTGTGTTCTTTTCCTAAACCACATTGATCCACTATAGTCATTGCATATGTGTTCTTTTCCTAAACCATATTGATCCACTAGAGTCACTACATGTGTGTTCTTTTCCTAAACCACATGGATCCACTGGAGTCACTTCATGTGTGTTCTTTTCCTAAACCACATTGATCCACTAGAGTCATTGCATGTGTGTTCTTTTACTAAACCACATTGATCCACTTGAGTCATTGCATGTGTGTTCTTTTCCTAATCCACTAGAGTCATTGCATGTGTGTTTTTCCTATACGACATTGATCCACTATAATCATTGCATGTGTGTTCTTTTCTAAACCACATCGACCCACTTGAGTCAATTCATGTGTGTTCTTTTCCTAAACCTCATTGATCCACTAGAGTCATTGCATGTGTGTTATTTTCCTAGACCACAGTGATCCACTGGAGTCATTGCATGTGTGTTATTTTCCTAGACCACATTGATCCACTAGAGTCATTCCATGTGTGTTCATTTCCTAAACCACATTTATCCACTTGAGTCACTGCATGTGTGTTCTTTTCCTAAACCACATTGATCCACTAGTGTCATTGCATGTATGTTTTTTTTCCTAAACCACATTGACCCACTTGAGTCACTTAATGTGTGTTATTTTCCTAAACCACATTGATCCACTGGAGTCACTGCATGTGTGTTATTTTCCTAGACCACATTGATCCACTGGAGTCATTGCATGTGTGTTCATTTCCTAAACCACATTTATCCACTTGAGTCACTGCATGTGTGTTCTTTTCCTAAACCACATTGATCCACTAGTGACATTGTATGTGTGTTCTTTTCCTAAACAACACTGATCCACTAGAGTCATTACATGTGTGTTCTTTTCCTAAACCACATGGATAAACTAGTGAGATTCCATGTGTGTTGTTTTCCTAAACCACATTGATCCACTAGAGTCATTGCATGTGTTTTCTTTTCCTAAACCAGATTGATCCACTAGAGTCACTACATGTGTGTTCTTTTCCTAAACCACATGGATCCACTAGAGTCACTGCAGGTGTGTTCTTTTCCTAAACCACATGGATCCCCTAGTGAAATTGCATGTGTGTTCTTTTCGTAAACCACATTGATCCACCATAGTCACTACATGTGTGCTCTTTTCCTAAACCACATTGATCCACTTGAGTCCTTGCATGTTTGTTCTTTTCCTAAACCACATTGATCCACTAGAGTCACTACAGGTGTGTTCTTTTCCCAAACCACATGGATCGCCTAGTGACATTGCATGTGTGTTCTTTTCCTAAACAACATTGATCCACCATAGTCACTACATGTGTGTTCTTTTCCTAAACCACATTGATCCACTAGAGTCACTACATGTGTGTTCTTTTCCTAAACCACATGGATCGACTGGAGTCACTTCATGTGTGTTCTTTTCCTAAACCACATTGATCCACTAGAGTCATTGCATGTGTGTTCTTTTACTAAACCACATTCATCCACTTGAGTCATTGCATGTGTGTTCTTTTCCTAATCCACTAGAGTCATTGCATGTGTGTTTTTTCCTATACGACATTGATCCACTATAATCATTGCATGTGTGTTCTTTTCTAAACCACATTGACCCACTTGAGTCACTTCATGTGTGTTCTTTTCCTAAACCACATTGATCCACTAGAGTCATTGCATGTGTGTTATTTTCCTAGACCACAGTAATCCACTGGAGTCATTGCATGTGTGTTATTTTCCTAGACCACATTGATCCACTAGAGTCATTGCATGTGTGTTCATTTCCTAAACCACAGTTATCCACTTGAGTCACTGCATGTGTGTTCTTTTCCTAAACCACATTGATCCACTAGTGTCATTGCATGTATGTTTTTTTCCTAAACCACATTGACCCACTTGAGTCACTTAATGTGTGGTATTTTCCTAAACCACATTGATCCATTAGAGTCATTGCATGTGTGTTATTTTCCTAGACCACATTGATCCACTTGAGTCATTGCATGTGTGTTCATTTCCTAAACCACATTTATCCACTTGAGTCACTGCATGTGTGTTCTTTTCCTAAACCACATTATTCCACTAGTGTCATGGCATGTGTGTTCTTTTCCTAAACCACATTGATCCACTAGAGTCACTGCATGTGTGTTCTTTTCGTAAACCACTTGGTTCCACTAGTGACATTGCATGTGTGTACTTTTCCTAAACCACATTGATCCACTAGAGTCACTGCATTTGTTTTCTTTTCGTAAACCACATTGATCCACTAGAGTCACTGCATGTGTGTTCTTTTCCTAAACCACATGGATCCACTAGAGTCATTGCATTTATGTTCTTTTCCTAAACCACATGGATCCACTTGAGTCATTGCATTTGTGTTCATTTCCTAAACCACATTGATCCACTAGAGTCAATGCATGCGTGTTATTTTACAAAACCACGTTGATCCACTCGAGTCATTGCATGTGTGTTCTTTTCCTAAACCACATTGATCCACTAGAGTCACTACATGTGTGTTCTTTTCCTAAACCACATGGATCCACTGGAGTCACTTCATGTGTGTTCTTTTCCTAAACCACATTGATCCACTAGAGTCATTGCATGTGTGTTCTTTTACTAAACCACATTGATCCACTTGAGTCATTGCATGTGTGTTCTTTTCCTAATTCACTAGAGTCATTGCATGTGTGTTTTTCCTATACGACATTGATCCACTATAATCATTGCATGTGTGTTCTTTTCTAAACCACATCGACCCACTTGAGTCAATTCATGTGTGTTCTTTTCCTAAACCTCATTGATCCACTAGAGTCATTGCATGTGTGTTATTTTCCTAGACCACAGTGATCCACTAGAGTCATTGCATGTGTGTTATTTTCCTAGACCACATTGATCCACTAGAGTCATTGCATGTGTGTTCATTTCCTAAACCACATTTATCCACTTGAGTCACTGCATGTGTGTTCTTTTCCTAAACCACATTGATCCACTAGTGTCATTGCATGTATGTTTTTTCCTAAACCACATTGACCCACTTGAGTCACTTAATGTGGGTTCTTTTCCTAAACCACATTGATCCACTAGAGTCACTACATGTGTGTTCTTTTCCTAAACCACATGGATCCACTGGAGTCACTTCATGTGTGTTCTTTTCCTAAACCACATTGATCCACTAGAGTCATTGCATGTGTGTTCTTTTCCTAAACCACATTTATCCACTTGAGTCACTGCATGTGTGTTCTTTTCCTAAACCACATTGATCCACTAGTGTCATTGCATGTATGTTTTTTTCCTAAACCACATTGACCCACTTGAGTCACTTAATGTGTGTTATTTTCCTAAACCACACTGATCCACTAGAGTCAATGCATGTGTGTTATTTTCCTAGACCACATTGATCCACTTGAGTCATTGCATGTGTTTTCATTTCCTAAACCACATTTATCCACTTGAGTCACTGCATGTGTGTTCTTTTCCTAAACCACATTGATCCACTAGTGACATTGTATGTGTGTTCTTTTCCTAAACAACACTGATCCACTAGAGTCATTACATGTGTGTTCTTTTCCTAAACCACATGGATAAACTAGTGAGATTCCATGTGTGTTGTTTTCCTAAACCACATTGATCCACTAGAGTCATTGCATGTGTTTTCTTTTCCTAAACCAGATTGATCCACTAGAGTCACTACATGTGTGTTCTTTTCCTAAACCACATGGATCCACTAGAGTCACTGCAGGTGTGTTCTTTTCCTAAACCACATGGATCCCCTAGTGACATTGCATGTTTGTTCTTTTCCTAAACCACATTGATCCACCATAGTCACTACATGTGTGTTCTTTTCCTAAACCACATGGATCCACTTGAGTCACTACATGTCTGGTATTTTCCTAGACCACATTGATCCACTAGTGACATTGCTTTTCTGTTCTATTACTAAAGAACATGGTTCCACTAGAGTCACTGCATGTGTGTTCTTTTCCTAAACCACATTAATCCAATGGTGACATTGCATGTGTGTTCTTTTCCTAAATCACATTGATCCACTTGTGACATTGCATGTGTGTTCTTTTCCTAAACCACATTGATCCACTGGAGTCACTGCATGTGTGTTCTATTCCTAAATCACATTGATCCACTAGAGTCACTTCATGTGTGTTCTTTTCCTAAACCACATGGATCCATTAGAGTCATTGTGTGTGTGTTTTCCTAAACCACATTGATCCACTAGTGACATTGCATGTGTGTTCTTTTCCTAAACAACACTGATCCACTAGAGTCATTACATGTGTGTTCTTTTCCTAAACCACATGGATAAACTAGTGAGATTCCATGTGTGTTGTTTTCCTAAACCACATTGATCCACTAGAGTCATTGCATGTGTTTTCTTTTCCTAAACCAGATTGATCCACTAGAGTCACTACATGTGTGTTCTTTTCCTAAACCACATGGATCCACTAGAGTCACTTCAGGTGTGTTCTTTTCCTAAACCACATGGATCCCCTACTGACATTGCATGTGTGTTCTTTTCCTAAACCACATTGATCCACCATAGTCACTACATGTGTGTTCTTTTCCTAAACCACATTGATCCACTTGATTCCTTGCATGTTTGTTCTTTTCCTAAACCACATTGATCCACTGGAGTCACTTCATGTGTGTTCTTTTCCTAAACCACGTGGATCCACTGGATTCACTCCATGTGTGTTCTTTTCCTAAACCACATTGATCCACTATAGTCATTGCATATGTGTTCTTTTCCTAAACCATATTGATCCACTAGAGTCACTACATGTGTGTTCTTTTCCTAAACCACATGGATCCACTGGAGTCACTTCATGTGTGTTCTTTTCCTAAACCACATTGATCCACTAGAGTCATTGCATGTGTGTTCTTTTACTAAACCACATTGATCCACTTGAGTCATTGCATGTGTGTTCTTTTCCTAATCCACTAGAGTCATTGCATGTGTGTTTTTCCTATACGACATTGATCCACTATAATCATTGCATGTGTGTTCTTTTCTAAACCACATCGACCCACTTGAGTCAATTCATGTGTGTTCTTTTCCTAAACCTCATTGATCCACTAGAGTCATTGCATGTGTGTTATTTTCCTAGACCACAGTGATCCACTGGAGTCATTGCATGTGTGTTATTTTCCTAGACCACATTGATCCACTAGAGTCATTGCATGTGTGTTCATTTCCTAAACCACATTTATCCACTTGAGTCACTGCATGTGTGTTCTTTTCCTAAACCACATTGATCCACTAGTGTCATTGCATGTATGTTTTTTTCCTAAACCACATTGACCCACTTGAGTCACTTAATGTGTGTTATTTTCCTAAACCACATTGATCCACTGGAGTCATTGCATGTGTGTTATTTTCCTAGACCACATTGATCCACTGGAGTCATTGCATGTGTGTTCATTTCCTAAACCACATTTATCCACTTGAGTCACTGCATGTGTGTTCTTTTCCTAAACCACATTGATCCACTAGTGACATTGTATGTGTGTTCTTTTCCTAAACAACACTGATCCACTAGAGTCATTACATGTGTGTTCTTTTCCTAAACCACATGGATAAACTAGTGAGATTCCATGTGTGTTGTTTTCCTAAACCACATTGATCCACTAGAGCCATTGCATGTGTTTTCTTTTCCTAAACCAGATTGATCCACTAGAGTCACTACATGTGTGTTATTTTCCTAAACCACATGGATCCACTAGAGTCACTTCAGGTGTGTTCTTTTCCTAAACCACATGGATCCCCTAGTGACATTGCATGTGTGTTCTTTTCCTAAACCACATTGATCCACCATAGTCACTACATATGTGTTCTTTTCCTAAACCACATTGATCCACTTGAGTCCTTGCATGTTTGTTCTTTTCCTAAACCACATTGATCCACTGGAGTCAGTTCATGTGTGTTCTTTTCCTAAACCACGTGGATCCACTGGATTCACTCCATGTGTGTTCTTTTCCTAAACCACATTGATCCACTATAGTCATTGCATATGTGTTCTTTTCCTAAACCATATTGATCCACTAGAGTCACTACATGTGTGTTCTTTTCCTAAACCACATGGATCCACTGGAGTCACTTCATGTGTGTTCTTTTCCTAAACCACATTGATCCACTAGAGTCATTGCATGTGTGTTCTTTTACTAAACCACATTGATCCACTTGAGTCATTGCATGTGTGTTCTTTTCCTAATCCACTAGAGTCATTGCATGTGTGTTTTTCCTATACGACATTGATCCACTATAATCATTGCATGTGTGTTCTTTTCTAAACCACATCGACCCACTTGAGTCGATTCATGTGTGTTCTTTTCCTAAACCTCATTGATCCACTAGAGTCATTGCATGTGTGTTATTTTCCTAGACCACAGTGATCCACTGGAGTCATTGCATGTGTGTTATTTTCCTAGACCACATTGATCCACTAGAGTCATTCCATGTGTGTTCATTTCCTAAACCACATTTATCCACTTGAGTCAATGCATGTGTGTTCTTTTCCTAAACCACATTGATCCACTAGTGTCATTGCATGTATGTTTTTTTTCCTAAACCACATTGACCCACTTGAGTCACTTAATGTGTGTTATTTTCCTAAACCACATTGATCCACTGGAGTCACTGCATGTGTGTTATTTTCCTAGACCACATTGATCCACTGGAGTCATTGCATGTGTGTTCATTTCCTAAACCACATTTATCCACTTGAGTCACTGCATGTGTGTTCTTTTCCTAAACCACATTGATCCACTAGTGACATTGTATGTGTGTTCTTTTCCTAAACAACACTGATCCACTAGAGTCATTACATGTGTGTTCTTTTCCTAAACCACATGGATAAACTAGTGAGATTCCATGTGTGTTGTTTTCCTAAACCACATTGATCCACTAGAGTCATTGCATGTGTTTTCTTTTCCTAAACCAGATTGATCCACTAGAGTCACTACATGTGTTTTCTTTTCCTAAACCACATGGATCCACTAGAGTCACTGCAGGTGTGTTCTTTTCCTAAACCACATGGATCCCCTAGTGACATTGCATGTGTGTTCTTTTCGTAAACCACATTGATCCACCATAGTCACTACATGTGTGTTCTTTTCCTAAACCACATTGATCCACTTGAGTCCTTGCATGTTTGTTCTTTTCCTAAACCACATTGATCCACTAGAGTCACTACAGGTGTGTTCTTTTCCCAAACCACATGGATCGCCTAGTGACATTGCATGTGTGTTCTTTTCCTAAACAACATTGATCCACCATAGTCACTACATGTGTGTTCTTTTCCTAAACCACATTGATCCACTAGAGTCACTACATGTGTGTTCTTTTCCTAAACCACATGGATCGACTGGAGTCACTTCATGTGTGTTCTTTTCCTAAACCACATTGATCCACTAGAGTCATTGCATGTGTGTTCTTTTACTAAACCACATTCATCCACTTGAGTCATTGCATGTGTGTTCTTTTCCTAATCCACTAGAGTCATTGCATGTGTGTTTTTTCCTATACGACATTGATCCACTATAATCATTGCATGTGTGTTCTTTTCTAAACCACATTGACCCACTTGAGTCACTTCATGTGTGTTCTTTTCCTAATCCACTAGAGTTATTTTCCTAGACCATAGTAATCCACTGGAGTCATTGCATGTGTGTTATATTCCTAGACCACATTGATCCACTAGAGTCATTGCATGTGTGTTCATTTCCTAAACCACATTTATCCACTTGAGTCACTGCATGTGTGTTCTTTTCCTAAACCACATTGATCCACTAGTGTCATTGCATGTATGTTTTTTTCCTAAACCACATTGACCCACTTGAGTCACTTAATGTGTGTTATTTTCCTAAACCACATTGATCCACTAGAGTCATTGCATGTGTGTTATTTTCCTAGACCACATTGATCCACTTGAGTCATTGCATGTGTGTTCATTTCCTAAACCACATTTATCCACTTGAGTCACTGCATGTGTGTTCTTTTCCTAAACCACATTGATCCACTAGTGTCATGGCATGTGTGTTCTTTTCCTAAACCACATTGATCCACTAGAGTCACTGCATGTGTGTTCTTTTCGTAAACCACTTGGTTCCACTAGTGACATTGCATGTGTGTACTTTTCCTAAACCACATTGATCCACTAGAGTCACTGCATTTGTTTTCTTTTCGTAAACCACATTGATCCACTAGAGTCACTGCATGTGTGTTCTTTTCCTAAACCACATGGATCCACTAGAGTCATTGCATTTATGTTCTTTTCCTAAACCACATGGATCCACTTGAGTCATTGCATTTGTGTTCATTTCCTAAACCACATTGATCCACTAGAGTCAATGCATGCGTGTTATTTTACAAAACCACGTTGATCCACTCGAGTCATTGCATGTGTGTTCTTTTCCTAAACCACATTGATCCACTAGAGTCACTACATGTGTGTTCTTTTCCTAAACCACATGGATCCACTGGAGTCACTTCATGTGTGTTCTTTTCCTAAACCACATTGATCCACTAGAGTCATTGCATGTGTGTTCTTTTACTAAACCACATTGATCCACTTGAGTCATTGCATGTGTGTTCTTTTCCTAATTCACTAGAGTCATTGCATGTGTGTTTTTCCTATACGACATTGATCCACTATAATCATTGCATGTGTGTTCTTTTCTAAACCACATCGACCCACTTGAGTCAATTCATGTGTGTTCTTTTCCTAAACCTCATTGATCCACTAGAGTCATTGCATGTGTGTTATTTTCCTAGACCACAGTGATCCACTGGAGTCATTGCATGTGTGTTATTTTCCTAGACCACATTGATCCACTAGAGTCATTGCATGTGTGTTCATTTCCTAAACCACATTTATCCACTTGAGTCACTGCATGTGTGTTCTTTTCCTAAACCACATTGATCCACTAGTGTCATTGCATGTATGTTTTTTCCTAAACCACATTGACCCACTTGAGTCACTTAATGTGGGTTCTTTTCCTAAACCACATTGATCCACTAGAGTCACTACATGTGTGTTCTTTTCCTAAACCACATGGATCCACTGGAGTCACTTCATGTGTGTTCTTTTCCTAAACCACATTGATCCACTAGAGTCATTGCATGTGTGTTCTTTTCCTAAACCACATTTATCCACTTGAGTCACTGCATGTGTGTTCTTTTCCTAAACCACATTGATCCACTAGTGTCATTGCATGTATGTTTTTTTCCTAAACCACATTGACCCACTTGAGTCACTTAATGTGTGTTATTTTCCTAAACCACATTGATCCACTAGAGTCAATGCATGTGTGTTATTTTCCTAGACCACATTGATCCACTTGAGTCATTGCATGTGTTTTCATTTCCTAAACCACATTTATCCACTTGAGTCACTGCATGTGTGTTCTTTTCCTAAACCACATTGATCCACTAGTGACATTGTATGTGTGTTCTTTTCCTAAACAACACTGATCCACTAGAGTCATTACATGTGTGTTCTTTTCCTAAACCACATGGATAAACTAGTGAGATTCCATGTGTGTTGTTTTCCTAAACCACATTGATCCACTAGAGTCATTGCATGTGTGTTGTTTTTCTAAACCACATGGATCCACTAGAGTCACTCCATGTTTTTTCTTTTCCTATACTACATTGATCCACTAGATTCACTACATGTGTGTTGTTTTCCTAAACCACATGGATCCACTAGAGTCACTACAGGTGTGTTCTTTTCCCAAACCACATGTATCGCCTAGTGACATTGCATGTGTGTTCTTTTCCTAAACAACATTGATCCACCATAGTCACTACATGTGTGTTCTTTTCCTAAACCACATTGATCCACTAGAGTCACTACATGTGTGTTCTTTTCCTAAACCACATGGATCGACTGGAGTCACTTCATGTGTGTTCTTTTCCTAAACCACATTGATCCACTAGAGTCATTGCATGTGTGTTCTTTTACTAAACCACATTCATCCACTTGAGTCATTGCATGTGTGTTCTTTTCCTAATCCACTAGAGTCATTGCATGTGTGTTTTTTCCTATACGACATTGATCCACTATAATCATTGCATGTGTGTTCTTTTCTAAACCACATTGACCCACTTGAGTCACTTCATGTGTGTTCTTTTCCTAAACCACATTGATCCACTAGAGTCATTGCATGTGTGTTATTTTCCTAGACCACAGTGATCCACTGGAGTCATTGCATGTGTGTTATTTTCCTAGACCACATTGATCCACTAGAGTCATTGCATGTGTGTTCATTTCCTAAACCACATTTATCCACTTGAGTCACTGCATGTGTGTTCTTTTCCTAAACCACATTGATCCACTAGTGTCATTGCATGTATGTTTTTTTCCTAAACCACATTGACCCACTTGAGTCACTTAATGTGTGTTATTTTCCTAAACCACATTGATCCACTAGAGTCATTGCATGTGTGTTATTTTCCTAGACCACATTGATCCACTTGAGTCATTGCATGTGTGTTCATTTCCTAAACCACATTTATCCACTTGAGTCACTGCATGTGTGTTCTTTTCCTAAACAACATTGATCCACTAGTGTCATGGCATGTGTGTTCTTTTCCTAAACCACATTGATCCACTAGAGTCACTGCATGTGTGTTCTTTTCGTAAACCACTTGGTTCCACTAGTGACATTGCATGTGTGTACTTTTCCTAAACCACATTGATCCACTAGAGTCACTGCATTTGTTTTCTTTTCGTAAACCACATTGATCCACTAGAGTCACTGCATGTGTGTTCTTTTCCTAAACCACATGGATCCACTAGAGTCATTGCATTTATGTTCTTTTCCTAAACCACATGGATCCACTTGAGTCATTGCATTTGTGTTCATTTCCTAAACCACATTGATCCACTAGAGTCAATGCATGCGTGTTATTTTACAAAACCACGTTGATCCACTCGAGTCATTGCATGTGTGTTCTTTTCCTAAACCACATTGATCCACTAGAGTCACTACATGTGTGTTCGTTTCCTAAAACACATCGATCCACTAGAGTCACTACATGTCTGTTATTTTCCTAAACCACATTGATCCACTAGTGACATTGCGTTTGTGTTCTTTTCCTGAACAACATGGATCCACTAGAGTCACTGCATGTGTGTTCTATTCCTAAATCACATTAATCCAGTGGTGACATTGCATGTGTGTTCTTTTCCTAAACCACATTGATGCACTTGTGACATTGCATGTGTGTTCTTTTCCTAAACCACATTGATCCACTATAGTCATTGCATATGTGTTCTTTTCCTAAACCACATTGATCCACTAGAGTCAGTACATGTGTGTTCTTTTCCTAAACCACATGGATCCACTAGAGTCATTGCGTGTGTGTTTTCCTAAACCACATTGATCCACTAGTGACATTGCAAGTGTGTTCTTTTCCTAAACAACATTCATCCACTAGAGTCATTACATGTGTGTTCTTTTCCTAAACCACATTCATCCACTAGTGACATTCCATGTGTGTTGTTTTTCTAAACCACATGGATCGACTAGATTCACTCCATGTGTTTTCTTTTCCTATACTAGATTGATCCACTAGAGTCACTACATGTGTGTTGTTTTCCTAAACCACATGGATCCACTAGAGTCACTACAGGTGTGTTCTTTTCCTAAACCACATGGATCCCCTAGTGACATTGCATGTGTGTTCTTTTCCTAAACAACATTGATCCACCATAGTCACTACATGTGTGTTCTTTTCCTAAACCACATTGATCCACAGGAGTCATTGCATGTGGGTTCTTTTCCTAAACCACATTGATCCACTAGAGTCACTACATGTGTGTTCTTTTCCTAAACCACATGGATCCACTGGTGACATTTCATGTGTGTTCTTTTACTAAAAGACATTGATCCACTAGAGTCACTTCATGTGTGTTCTTTTCCTAAACCACATTGATCCACTAGAGTCATTGCATGTGTGTTCTTTTACTAAACCACATTGATCCACTTGAGTCATTGCATGTGTGTTCTTTTCCTAATCCACTAGTCATTGCATGTGTGGTTTTTCCTATACGACATTGATCCACTATAATCATTGCATGCGTGTTCTTTTCTAAACCACATTGACCCACTTGAGTCACTTCATGTGTGTTCTTTTCCTAAACCACGTTGATCCACTAGAGTCATTGCATGTGTGTTATTTTCCTAGACCACAGTGATCCACTGGAGTCATTGCATGTGTGTTATTTTCTTAGACCACATTGATCCACTAGAGTCATTGCATGTGTGTTCATTTCCTAAACCACATTTATCCACTTGAGTCACTGCATGTGTGTTCTTTTCCTAAACCACATTGATCCACTAGTGTCATTGCATGTATGTTTTTTTCCTAAACCACATTGACCCACTTGAGTCACTTAATGTGTGTTATTTTCCTAAACCACATTGATCCACTAGAGTCATTGCATGTGTGTTATTTTCCTAGACCACATTGATCCACTTGAGTGATTCCATGTGTTTTCATTTCCTAAACCACATTTATCCACTTGAGTCACTGCATGTGTGTTCTTTTCCTAAACCACATTGATCCACTAGTGTCATTGCATGTGTGTTCTTTTCCTAAACCACATTAATCCACTAGAGTCACTACATGTGTGTTCTTTTCCTAAACCACTTGGTTCCACTAGTGACATTGCATGTGTGTACTTTTCCAAAACCACATTGATCCACTAGAGTCACTGCATTTGTTTTCTTTTCGTAAACCACATTGATCCACTAGAGTCACTGCATGTGTGTTCTTTTCCTAAACCACATGGATCCACTAGAGTCATTGCATTTATGTTCTTTTCCTAAACCACATGGATCCACTTGAGTCATTGCATTTGTGTTCATTTCCTAAACCACATTGATCCACTAGAGTCAATGCATGCGTGTTATTTTACAAAACCACGTTGATCCACTAGAGTCATTGCATGTGTGTTCTTTTCCTAAACCACATTGATCCACTAGAGTCACTACATGTGTGTTCTTTTCCTAAACCACATCGATCCACTAGAGTCACTACTTGTCTGTTATTTTCCTAAACCACATTGATCCACTAGTGACATTGCGTTTGTGTTCTTTTCCTAAACAACATGGATCCACTAGAGTCACTGCATCTGTGTTCTATTCCTAAATCACATTAATCCAATGGTGACATTGCATGTGTGTTCTTTTCCTAAACCACATTGATGCACTTGTGACATTGCATGTGTGTTCTTTTCCTAAACCACATTGATCCACTAGAGTCACTGCATGTGTGTTCTATTCCTAAATCACATTGATCCACTAGAGTCACTACATGTGTGTTCTTTTCCTAAACCACATGGATCCACTAGAGTCATTGCGTGTGTGTTTTCCTAAACCACATAGATCCACTAGTGATATTGCAACTGTGTTCTTTTCCTAAACAACATTCATCCACTAGAGTCATTACATGTTTTTTCTTTTCCTAAACCACATGGATCCAGTAGTGACATTCCATGTGTGTTGTTTTTCTAAACCACATGTATCCACTAGAGTCAATCCATGTGTTTTCTTTTCCTATACCAGATTGATCCACTAGAGTCACTACATGTGTGTTGTTTTCCTAAACCACATGGATCCACTAGAGTCACTACAGGTGTGTTCTTTTCCTAAACCACATGGATCCCCTAGTGACATTGCATGTGTGTTCTTTTCCTAAACAACATTGATCCACCATAGTCACTACATGTCTGTTCTTTTCCTAAACCACATTGATCCACAGGAGTCATTGCATGTGGGTTCTTTTCCTAAACCACATTGATCCACTAGAGTCACTACATGTGTGTTCTTTTCCTAAACCACATGGATCCACTGGAGTCACTTCATGTGTGTTCTTTTCCTAAACCACATTGATCCACTAGAGTCATTGCATGTGTGTTCTTTTACTAAACCACATTGATCCACTTGAGTCACTGCATGTGTGTTCTTTTCCTAATCCACTAGAGTCATTGCATGTGTGTTTTTTCCTATATGACATTGATCCACTATAATCATTGCATGTGTGGTTTTTCCTATACGACATTGATCCACTATAATCATTGCATGCGTGTTCTTTTCTAAACCACATTGACCCACTTGAGTCACTTCATGTGTGTTCTTTTCCTAAACCACGTTGATCCACTCGAGTCATTGCATGTGTGTTATTTTCCTAGACCACAGTGATCCACTGGAGTCATTGCATGTGTGTTATTTTCTTAGACCACATTGATCCACTAGAGTCATTGCATGTGTGTTCATTTCCTAAACCACATTTATCCACTTGAGTCACTGCATGTGTGTTCTTTTCCTAAACCACATTGATCCACTAGTGTCATTGCATGTATGTTTTTTTCCTAAACCACATTGACCCACTTGAGTCACTTAATGTGTGTTATTTTCCTAAACCACATTGATCCACTAGAGTCATTGCATGTGTGTTATTTTCCTAGACCACATTGATCCACTTGAGTGATTCCATGTGTTTTCATTTCCTAAACCACATTTATCCACTTGAGTCACTGCATGTGTGTTCTTTTCCTAAACCACATTGATCCACTAGTGTCATTGCATGTGTGTTCTTTTCCTAAACCACATTAATCCACTAGAGTCACTACATGTGTGTTCTTTTCCTAAACCACTTGGTTCCACTAGTGACATTGCATGTGTGTACTTTTCCAAAACCACATTGATCCACTAGAGTCACTGCATTTGTTTTCTTTTCGTAAACCACATTGATCCACTAGAGTCACTGCATGTGTGTTCTTTTCCTAAACCACATGGATCCACTAGAGTCATTGCATTTATGTTCTTTTCCTAAACCACATGGATCCACTTGAGTCATTGCATTTGTGTTCATTTCCTAAACCACATTGATCCACTAGAGTCAATGCATGCGTGTTATTTTACAAAACCACGTTGATCCACTAGAGTCATTGCATGTGTGTTCTTTTCCTAAACCACATTGATCCACTAGAGTCACTACATGTGTGTTCTTTTCCTAAACCACATCGATCCACTAGAGTCACTACTTGTCTGTTATTTTCCTAAACCACATTGATCCACTAGTGACATTGCGTTTGTGTTCTTTTCCTAAACAACATGGATCCACTAGAGTCACTGCATCTGTGTTCTATTCCTAAATCACATTAATCCAATGGTGACATTGCATGTGTGTTCTTTTCCTAAACCACATTGATGCACTTGTGACATTGCATGTGTGTTCTTTTCCTAAACCACATTGATCCACTAGAGTCACTGCATGTGTGTTCTATTCCTAAATCACATTGATCCACTAGAGTCACTACATGTGTGTTCTTTTCCTAAACCACATGGATCCACTAGAGTCATTGCGTGTGTGTTTTCCTAAACCACATAGATCCACTAGTGATATTGCAACTGTGTTCTTTTCCTAAACAACATTCATCCACTAGAGTCATTACATGTGTGTTCTTTTCCTAAACCACATGGATCCAGTAGTGACATTCCATGTGTGTTGTTTTTCTAAACCACATGTATCCACTAGAGTCAATCCATGTGTTTTCTTTTCCTATACCAGATTGATCCACTAGAGTCACTACATGTGTGTTGTTTTCCTAAACCACATGGATCCACTAGAGTCACTACAGGTGTGTTCTTTTCCTAAACCACATGGATCCCCTAGTGACATTGCATGTGTGTTCTTTTCCTAAACAACATTGATCCACCATAGTCACTACATGTCTGTTCTTTTCCTAAACCACATTGATCCACAGGAGTCATTGCATGTGGGTTCTTTTCCTAAACCACATTGATCCACTAGAGTCACTACATGTGTGTTCTTTTCCTAAACCACATGGATCCACTGGAGTCACTTCATGTGTGTTCTTTTCCTAAACCACATTGATCCACTAGAGTCATTGCATGTGTGTTCTTTTACTAAACCACATTGATCCACTTGAGTCACTGCATGTGTGTTCTTTTCCTAATCCACTAGAGTCATTGCATGTGTGTTTTTTCCTATACGACATTGATCCACTATAATCATTGCATGTGTGGTTTTTCCTATACGACATTGATCCACTATAATCATTGCATGCGTGTTCTTTTCTAAACCACATTGACCCACTTGAGTCACTTCATGTGTGTTCTTTTCCTAAACCACGTTGATCCACTAGAGTCATTGCATGTGTGTTATTTTCCTAGACCACAGTGATCCACTGGAGTCATTGCATGTGTGTTATTTTCTTAGACCACATTGATCCACTAGAGTCATTGCATGTGTGTTCATTTCCTAAACCACATTTATCCACTTGAGTCACTGCATGTGTGTTCTTTTCCTAAACCACATTGATCCACTAGTGTCATTGCATGTATGTTTTTTTCCTAAACCACATTGACCCACTTGAGTCACTTAATGTGTGTTATTTTCCTAAACCACATTGATCCACTAGAGTCATTGCATGTGTGTTATTTTCCTAGACCACATTGATCCACTTGAGTGATTCCATGTGTTTTCATTTCCTAAACCACATTTATCCACTTGAGTCACTGCATGTGTGTTCTTTTCCTAAACCACATTGATCCACTAGTGTCATTGCATGTGTGTTCTTTTCCTAAACCACATTAATCCACTAGAGTCACTACATGTGTGTTCTTTTCCTAAACCACTTGGTTCCACTAGTGACATTGCATGTGTGTACTTTTCCAAAACCACATTGATCCACTAGAGTCACTGCATTTGTTTTCTTTTCGTAAACCACATTGATCCACTAGAGTCACTGCATGTGTGTTCTTTTCCTAAACCACATGGATCCACTAGAGTCATTGCATTTATGTTCTTTTCCTAAACCACATGGATCCACTTGAGTCATTGCATTTGTGTTCATTTCCTAAACCACATTGATCCACTAGAGTCAATGCATGCGTGTTATTTTACAAAACCACGTTGATCCACTAGAGTCATTGCATGTGTGTTCTTTTCCTAAACCACATTGATCCACTAGAGTCACTACATGTGTGTTCTTTTCCTAAACCACATCGATCCACTAGAGTCACTACTTGTCTGTTATTTTCCTAAACCACATTGATCCACTAGTGACATTGCGTTTGTGTTCTTTTCCTAAACAACATGGATCCACTAGAGTCACTGCATCTGTGTTCTATTCCTAAATCACATTAATCCAATGGTGACATTGCATGTGTGTTCTTTTCCTAAACCACATTGATGCACTTGTGACATTGCATGTGTGTTCTTTTCCTAAACCACATTGATCCACTAGAGTCACTGCATGTGTGTTCTATTCCTAAATCACATTGATCCACTAGAGTCACTACATGTGTGTTCTTTTCCTAAACCACATGGATCCACTAGAGTCATTGCGTGTGTGTTTTCCTAAACCACATAGATCCACTAGTGATATTGCAACTGTGTTCTTTTCCTAAACAACATTCATCCACTAGAGTCATTACATGTGTGTTCTTTTCCTAAACCACATGGATCTAGTAGTGACATTCCATGTGTGTTGTTTTTCTAAACCACATGTATCCACTAGAGTCAATCCATGTGTTTTCTTTTCCTATACCAGATTGATCCACTAGAGTCACTACATGTGTGTTGTTTTCCTAAACCACATGGATCCACTAGAGTCACTACAGGTGTGTTCTTTTCCTAAACCACATGGATCCCCTAGTGACATTGCATGTGTGTTCTTTTCCTAAACAACATTGATCCACCATAGTCACTACATGTCTGTTCTTTTCCTAAACCACATTGATCCACAGGAGTCATTGCATGTGGGTTCTTTTCCTAAACCACATTGATCCACTAGAGTCACTACATGTGTGTTCTTTTCCTAAACCACATGGATCCACTGGAGTCACTTCATGTGTGTTCTTTTCCTAAACCACATTGATCCACTAGAGTCATTGCATGTGTGTTCTTTTACTAAACCACATTGATCCACTTGAGTCACTGCATGTGTGTTCTTTTCCTAATCCACTAGAGTCATTGCATGTGTGTTTTTTCCTATACGACATTGATCCACTATAATCATTGCATGTGTGTTCTTTTCTAAACCACATTGACCCACTTGAGTCACTTCATGTGTGTTCTTTTCCTAAACCACATTGATCTACTAGAGTCATTGCATGTGTGTTATTCTCCTAGACCACAGTGATCCACTGGAGTCATTGCATGCATGTTATTTTCCTAGACCACAGTGATCCACTGGAGTCATTGCATGTGTGTTATTTTCCTAGACCACATTGATCCACTAGAGTCATTGCATGTGTGTTCATTTCCTAAACCACATTTATCCACTTGAGTCACTGCATGTGTGTTCTTTTCCTAAACCACATTGATCCACTAGTGTCATTGCATGTATGTTTTTTTCCTAAACCACATTGACCCACTTGAGTCACTTAATGTGTGTTATTTTCCTAAACCACATTGATCCACTAGATTCATTGCATGTGTGTTATTTTCCTAGACCACATTGATCCACTTGAGTCATTGCATGTGTTTTCATTTCCTAAACCACATTTATCCACTTGAGTCACTGCATGTGTGTTCTTTTCCTAAACCACATTGATCCACTACTGTCATTGCATGTGTGTTCTTTTCCTAAACCACATTAATCTACTAGAGTCACTACATGTGTGTTCTTTTCCTAAACCACTTGGTTCCACTAGTGACATTGCATGTGTGTACTTTTCCTAAACCACATTGATCCACTAGAGTCACTTCATTTGTTTTCTTTTCGTAAACCACATTGATCCACTAGAGTCACTGCATGTGTGTTCTTTTCCTAAACCACATGGATCCACTAGAGTCATTGCATTTATGTTCTTTTCCTAAACCACATGGATCCACTTGAGTCATTGCATTTGTGTTCATTTCCTAAACCACATTGATCCACTAGAGTCAATGCATGCGTGTTATTTTACAAAACCACGTTGATCCACTAGAGTCATTGCATGTGTGTTCTTTTCCTAAACCACATTGATCCAGTAGAGTCACTACATGTGTGTTCTTTTCCTAAACCACATCGATTCACTAGAGTCACTACATGTCTGCTATTTTCCTAAACCACATTGATCCACTAGTGACATTGCGTTTGTGTTCTTTTCCTAAACAACATGGATCCACTAGAGTCACTGCATGTGTGTTCTATTCCTAAATCACATTAATCCAATGGTGACATTGCATGTGTGTTCTTTTCCTAAACCACATTGATGCACTTGTGACATTGCATGTGTGTTCTTTTCCTAAACCACATTGATCCACTAGAGTCACTGCATGTGTGTTCTATTCCTAAATCACATTGATCCACTAGAGTCACTACATGTGTGTTCTTTTCCTAAACCACATGGATCCACTAGAGTCATTGCGTGTGTGTTTTCCTAAACCACATAGATCCACTAGTGATATTGCAAGTGTGTTCTTTTCCTAAACAACATTCATCCACTAGAGTCATTACATGTGTGTTCTTTTCCTAAACCACATGGATCCAGTAGTGACATTCCATGTGTGTTGTTTTTCTAAACCACATGGATCCACTAGAGTCACTCCATGTGTTTTCTTTTCCTATACCAGATTGATCCACTAGAGTCACTACAGGTGTGTTCTTTTCCTAAACCACATGGATCCCCTAGTGACATTGCATGTGTGTTCTTTTCCTAAACAACATTGATCCACCATAGTCACTACATGTCTGTTCTTTTCCTAAACCACATTCATCCACAGCAGTCATTGCATGTGGGTTCTTTTCCTAAACCACATTGATCCACTAGAGTCACTACATGTGTGTTCTTTTCCTAAACCACATGGATCCACTGGAGTCACTTCATGTGTGTTCTTTTCCTAAAACACATAGATCCACTAGAGTCATTGCATGTGTGTTCTTTTACTAAACGACATTGATCCACTTGAGTCACTGCATGTGTGTTCTTTTCCTAATCCACTAGAGTCATTGCATGTGTGTTTTTTCCTATACGACATTGATCCACTATAATCATTGCATGTGTGTTCTTTTCTAAACCACATTGACCCACTTGAGTCACTTCATGTGTGTTCTTTTACTAAACCACATTGATCTACTAGAGTCATTGCATGTGTGTTATTTTCCTAGACCACAGTGATCCACTAGAGTCATTGCATGTATGTTATTTTCCTAGACCACAGTGATCCACTGGAGTCATTGCATGTGTGTTATTTTCCTAGACCACATTGATCCACTAGAGTCATTGCATGTGTGTTCATTTCCTAAACCACATTTATCCACTTGAGTCACTACATGTGTGTTCTTTTCCTAAACCACATTGATCCACTAGTGTCATTGCATGTATGTTTTTTTCCTAAACCACATTGACCCACTTGAGTCACTTAATGTGTGTTATTTTCCTAAACCACATTGATCCACTAGAGTCATTGCATGTGTGTTATTTTCCTAGACCACATTGATCCACTTGAGTCATTGCATGTGTTTTCATTTCCTAAACCACATTTATCCACTTGAGTCACTGCATGTGTGTTCTTTTCCTAAACCACATTGATCCACTAGTGTCATTGCATGTGTGTTCTTTTCCTAAACCACATTAATCCACTAGAGTCACTGCATGTGTGTTCTTTTCCTAAACCACTTGGTTCCACTAGTGACATCGCATGTGTGTACTTTTCCTAAACCACATTGATCCACTAGAGTCACTGCATTTGTTTTCTTTTCGTAAACCACATTGATCCACTAGAGTCACTGCATGTGTGTTCTTTTCCTAAACCACATGGATCCACTAGAGTCATTGCATTTATGTTCTTTTACTAAACCACATGGATCCACTTGAGTCATTGCATTTGTGTTCATTTCCTAAACCACATTGATCCACTAGAGTCAATGCATGCGTGTTATTTTACAAAACCACGTTGATCCACTAGAGTCATTGCATGTGTGTTCTTTTCCTAAACCACATTGATCCACTAGAGTCACTACATGTGTGTTCTTTTCCTAAACCACATCGATCCACTAGAGTCACTACATGTCTGTTATTTTCCTAAACCACATTGATCCACTAGTGACATTGCGTTTGTGTTCTTTTCCTAAAAAACATGGATCCACTAGAGTCACTGCATGTGTGTCCTATTCCTAAATCACATTAATCCAACGGTGACATTGCATGTGTGTTCTTTTCCTAAACCACATTGATGCACTTGTGACATTGCATGTGTGTTCTTTTCCTAAACCACATTGATCCACTAGAGTCACTGCATGTGTGTTCTATTCCTAAATCACATTGATCCACTAGAGTCACTACATGTGTGTTCTTTTCCTAAACCACATGGATCCACTAGAGTAATTGCGTGTGTGTTTTCCTAAACCACATAGATCCACTAGTGATATTGCAAGTGTGTTGTTTTCCTAAACCACATGGATCCAGTAGTGACATTCCATGTGTGTTGTTTTTCTAAACCACATGGATCCACTAGAGTCAGTCCATGTGTTTTCTTTTTCTATACCAGATTGATCCACTAGAGTCACTACATGTGTGTGGTTTTTTCCTAAACCACATGGATCCACTAGAGTCACTACAGGTGTGTTCTTTTCCTAAACCACATGGATCCCCTAGTGACATTGCATGTGTGTTCTTTTCCTAAACAACATTGATCCACCATAGTCACTACATGTCTGTTCTTTTCCTAAACCACATTGATCCACAGGAGTCATTGCATGTGGGTTCTTTTCCTAAACCACATTGATCCACTAGAGTCACTACATGTGTGTTATTTTCCTAAACCACATGGATCCACTGGAGTCACTTCATGTGTGTTCTTTTCCTAAACCACATTGATCCACTAGAGTCATTGCATGTGTGTTCTTTTACTAAACCACATTTATCCACTTGAGTCACTGCATGTGTGTTCTTTTCCTAATCCACTAGAGTCATTGCATGTGTGTTTTTTCCTATACGACATTGATCCACTATAATCATTGCATGTGTGTTCTTTTCTAAACCACATTGACCCACTTGAGACACTTCATGTGTGTTCTTTTCCTAAACCACATTGATCTACTAGAGTCATTGCATGTGTGTTATTTTCCTAGACCACAGTGATCCACTGGAGCCATTGCATGTATGTTATTTTCCTAGACCACAGTGATCCACTGGAGTCATTGCATGTGTGTTATTTTCCTAGACCACATTGATCCACTAGAGTCATTGCATGTGTGTTCATTTCCTAAACCACATTTATCCACTTGAGTCACTTCATGTGTGTTCTTTTCCTAAACCACATTGATCCACTAGTGTCATTGCATGTATGTTTTTTTCCTAAACCACATTGACCCACTTGAGTCACTTAATGTGTGTTATTTTCCTAAACCACATTGATCCACTAGAGTCATTGCATGTGTGTTATTTTCCTAGACCACATTGATCCACTTGAGTCATTGCATGTGTTTTCATTTCCTAAACCACATTTATCCACTTGAGTCACTGCATGTGTGTTCTTTTCCTAAACCACATTGATCCACTAGTGTCATTGCATGTGTGTTCTTTTCCTAAACCACATTAATCCACTAGAGTCACTACATGTGTGTTCTTTTCCTAAACCACTTGGTTCCACTAGTGACATTGCATGTGTGTACTTTTCCTAAACCACATTGATCCACTAGAGTCACTGCATTTGTTTTCTTTTCGTAAACCACATTGATCCACTAGAGTCACTACATGTGTGTTCTTTTCCTAAACCACATTAATCCACTAGAGTCACTACATGTGTGTTCTTTTCCTAAACCACATCGATCCACTAGAGTCACTACATGTCTGTTATTTTCCTAAACCACATTGATCCACTAGTGACATTGCGTTTGTGTTCTTTTCCTAAACAACATGGATCCACTAGAGTCACTGCATGTGTGTTCTATTCCTAAATCACATTAATCCAATGGTGACATTGCATGTGTGTTCTTTTCCTAAACCACATTGATGCACTTGTGACATTGCATGTGTGTTCTTTTCCTAAACCACATTGATCCACTAGTGACATTGCGTTTGTGTTCTTTTCCTAAACAACATGGATCCACTAGAGTCACTGCATGTGTGTTCTATTCCTAAATCACATTAATCCAATGGTGACATTGCATGTGTGTTCTTTTCCTAAACCACATTGATGCACTTGTGACATTGCATGTGTGTTCTTTTCCTAAACCACATTGATCCACCAGAGTCTCTGCATGTGTGTTCTATTCCTAAATCACATTGATCCACTAGAGTCACTACATGTGTGTTCTTTTCCTAAACCACATGGATCCACTAGAGTCATTGCGTGTGTGTTTTCCTAAACCACATAGATCCACTAGTGATATTGCAAGTGTGTTCTTTTCCTAAACAACATTCATCCACTAGAGTCATTACATGTGTGTTCTTTTCCTAAACCACATGGATCCAGTAGTGACATTCCATGTGTGTTGTTTTTCTAAACCACATGGATCCACTAGAGTCACTCCATGTGTTTTCTTTTCCTATACCAGATTGATCCACTAGAGTCACTACATGTGTGTTGTTTTCCTAAACCACATGGATCCACTAGAGTCACTACAGGTGTGTTCTTTTCCTAAACCACATGGATCCCCTAGTGACATTGCATGTGTGTTCTTTTCCTAAACAACATTGATCCACCATAGTCACTACATGTCTGTTCTTTTCCTAAACCACATTGATCCATAGGAGTCATTGCATGTGGGTTCTTTTCCTAAACCACATTGATCCACTAGAGTCACTACATGTGTGTTCTTTTCCTAAACCACATGGATCCACTGGAGTCACTTCATGTGTGTTCTTTTCCTAAACCACATTGATCCACTAGAGTCATTGCATGTGTGTTCTTTTACTAAACCACATTGATCCACTTGAGTCACTGCATGTGTGTTCTTTTCCTAATCCACTAGAGTCATTGCATGTGTGTTTTTTCCTATACGACATTGATCCACTATAATCATTGCATGTGTGTTCTTTTCTAAACCACATTGACCCACTTGAGTCACTTCATGTGTGTTCTTTTCCTAAACCACATTGATCTACTAGAGTCATTGCATGTGTGTTATTTTCCTAGACCACAGTGATCCACTAGAGTCATTGCATGTATGTTATTTTCCTAGACCACAGTGATCCACTGGAGTCATTGCATGTGTGTTATTTTCCTAGACCACATTGATCCACTAGAGTCATTGCATGTGTGTTCATTTCCTAAACCACATTTATCCACTTGAGTCACTACATGTGTGTTCTTTTCCTAAACCACATTGATCCACTAGTGTCATTGCATGTATGTTTTTTTCCTAAACCACATTGACCCACTTGAGTCACTTAATGTGTGTTATTTTCCTAAACCACATTGATCCACTAGAGTCATTGCATGTGTGTTATTTTCCTAGACCACATTGATCCACTTGAGTCATTGCATGTGTTTTCATTTCCTAAACCACATTTATCCACTTGAGTCACTGCATGTGTGTTCTTTTCCTAAACCACATTGATCCACTAGTGTCATTGCATGTGTGTTCTTTTCCTAAACCACATTAATCCACTAGAGTCACTGATGTGTGTTCTTTTCCTAAACCACTTGGTTCCACTAGTGACATCGCATGTGTGTACTTTTCCTAAACCACATTGATCCACTAGAGTCACTGCATTTGTTTTCTTTTCGTAAACCACATTGATCCACTAGAGTCACTGCATGTGTGTTCTTTTCCTAAACCACATGGATCCACTAGAGTCATTGCATTTATGTTCTTTTACTAAACCACATGGATCCACTTGAGTCATTGCATTTGTGTTCATTTCCTAAACCACATTGATCCACTAGAGTCAATGCATGCGTGTTATTTTACAAAACCACGTTGATCCACTAGAGTCATTGCATGTGTGTTCTTTTCCTAAACCACATTGATCCACTAGAGTCACTACATGTGTGTTCTTTTCCTAAACCACATCGATCCACTAGAGTCACTACATGTCTGTTATTTTCCTAAACCACATTGATCCACTAGTGACATTGCGTTTGTGTTCTTTTCCTAAAAAACATGGATCCACTAGAGTCACTGCATGTGTGTCCTATTCCTAAATCACATTAATCCAACGGTGACATTGCATGTGTGTTCTTTTCCTAAACCACATTGATGCACTTGTGACATTGCATGTGTGTTCTTTTCCTAAACCACATTGATCCACTAGAGTCACTGCATGTGTGTTCTATTCCTAAATCACATTGATCCACTAGAGTCACTACATGTGTGTTCTTTTCCTAAACCACATGGATCCACTAGAGTAATTGCGTGTGTGTTTTCCTAAACCACATAGATCCACTAGTGATATTGCAAGTGTGTTGTTTTCCTAAACCACATGGATCCAGTAGTGACATTCCATGTGTGTTGTTTTTCTAAACCACATGGATCCACTAGAGTCAGTCCATGTGTTTTCTTTTCCTATACCAGATTGATCCACTAGAGTCACTACATGTGTGTGGTTTTTTCCTAAACCACATGGATCCACTAGAGTCACTACAGGTGTGTTCTTTTCCTAAACCACATGGATCCCCTAGTGACATTGCATGTGTGTTCTTTTCCTAAACAACATTGATCCACCATAGTCACTACATGTCTGTTCTTTTCCTAAACCACATTGATCCACAGGAGTCATTGCATGTGGGTTCTTTTCCTAAACCACATTGATCCACTAGAGTCACTACATGTGTGTTATTTTCCTAAACCACATGGATCCACTGGAGTCACTTCATGTGTGTTCTTTTCCTAAACCACATTGATCCACTAGAGTCATTGCATGTGTGTTCTTTTACTAAACCACATTTATCCACTTGAGTCACTGCATGTGTGTTCTTTTCCTAATCCACTAGAGTCATTGCATGTGTGTTTTTTCCTATACGACATTGATCCACTATAATCATTGCATGTGTGTTCTTTTCTAAACCACATTGACCCACTTGAGACACTTCATGTGTGTTCTTTTCCTAAACCACATTGATCTACTAGAGTCATTGCATGTGTGTTATTTTCCTAGACCACAGTGATCCACTGGAGCCATTGCATGTATGTTATTTTCCTAGACCACAGTGATCCACTGGAGTCATTGCATGTGTGTTATTTTCCTAGACCACATTGATCCACTAGAGTCATTGCATGTGTGTTCATTTCCTAAACCACATTTATCCACTTGAGTCACTTCATGTGTGTTCTTTTCCTAAACCACATTGATCCACTAGTGTCATTGCATGTATGTTTTTTTCCTAAACCACATTGACCCACTTGAGTCACTTAATGTGTGTTATTTTCCTAAACCACATTGATCCACTAGAGTCATTGCATGTGTGTTATTTTCCTAGACCACATTGATCCACTTGAGTCATTGCATGTGTTTTCATTTCCTAAACCACATTTATCCACTTGAGTCACTGCATGTGTGTTCTTTTCCTAAACCACATTGATCCACTAGTGTCATTGCATGTGTGTTCTTTTCCTAAACCACATTAATCCACTAGAGTCACTACATGTGTGTTCTTTTCCTAAACCACTTGGTTCCACTAGTGACATTGCATGTGTGTACTTTTCCTAAACCACATTGATCCACTAGAGTCACTGCATTTGTTTTCTTTTCGTAAACCACATTGATCCACTAGAGTCACTACATGTGTGTTCTTTTCCTAAACCACATTAATCCACTAGAGTCACTACATGTGTGTTCTTTTCCTAAACCACATCGATCCACTAGAGTCACTACATGTCTGTTATTTTCCTAAACCACATTATCCACTAGTGACATTGCGTTTGTGTTCTTTTCCTAAACAACATGGATCCACTAGAGTCACTGCATGTGTGTTCTATTCCTAAATCACATTAATCCAATGGTGACATTGCATGTGTGTTCTTTTCCTAAACCACATTGATGCACTTGTGACATTGCATGTGTGTTCTTTTCCTAAACCACATTGATCCACTAGTGACATTGCGTTTGTGTTCTTTTCCTAAACAACATGGATCCACTAGAGTCACTGCATGTGTGTTCTATTCCTAAATCACATTAATCCAATGGTGACATTGCATGTGTGTTCTTTTCCTAAACCACATTGATGCACTTGTGACATTGCATGTGTGTTCTTTTCCTAAACCACATTGATCCACCAGAGTCTCTGCATGTGTGTTCTATTCCTAAATCACATTGATCCACTAGAGTCACTACATGTGTGTTCTTTTCCTAAACCACATGGATCCACTAGAGTCATTGCGTGTGTGTTTTCCTAAACCACATAGATCCACTAGTGATATTGCAAGTGTGTTCTTTTCCTAAACAACATTCATCCACTAGAGTCATTACATGTGTGTTCTTTTCCTAAACCACATGGATCCAGTAGTGACATTCCATGTGTGTTGTTTTTCTAAACCACATGGATCCACTAGAGTCACTCCATGTGTTTTCTTTTCCTATACCAGATTGATCCACTAGAGTCACTACATGTGTGTTGTTTTCCTAAACCACATGGATCCACTAGAGTCACTACAGGTGTGTTCTTTTCCTAAACCACATGGATCCCCTAGTGACATTGCATGTGTGTTCTTTTCCTAAACAACATTGATCCACCATAGTCACTACATGTTTGTTCTTTTCCTAAACCACATTGATCCATAGGAGTCATTGCATGTGGGTTCTTTTCCTAAACCACATTGATCCACTAGAGTCACTACATGTGTGTTCTTTTCCTAAACCACATGGATCCACTGGAGTCACTTCATGTGTGTTCTTTTCCTAAACCACATTGATCCACTAGAGTCATTGCATGTGTGTTCTTTTACTAAACCACATTGATCCACTTGAGTCACTGCATGTGTGTTCTTTTCCTAATCCACTAGAGTCATTGCATGTGTGTTTTTTCCTATACGACATTGATCCACTATAATCATTGCATGTGTGTTCTTTTCTAAACCACATTGTCCCACTTGAGTCACTTCATGTGTGTTCTTTTCCTAAACCACATTGATCTACTAGAGTCATTGCATGTGTGTTATTTTCCTAGACCATAGTGATCCACTGAAGTCATTGCATGTATGTTATTTTCCTAGACCACATTGATCCACTAGAGTCATTGCATGTGTGTTCATGTCCTAAACCACGTTTATCCACTTGAGTAACTGCATGTGTGTTCTTTTCCTAAACCACATTGATCCACTAGTGTCATTGCATGTATGTTTTTTTCCTAAACCACATTGACCCACTTGAGTCACTTCATGTGTGTTATTTTCCTAAACCACATTGATCCACTGGAGTCATTGCATGTGTGTTATTTTGCTAGACCACATTGATCCACTGGAGTCATTGCATGTGTGTTCTTTTCCTAAACCACATTTATCCACTTGAGTCACTGCATGTGTGTTCTTTTCCTAAACCACATTGATCCACTAGTGTCATTGCATGTGTGTTCTTTTCCTAAACCACATTGATCCACTAGAGTCACTGCATGTGTTTTCTTTTCGTAAACCACATTGATCCACTAGAGTCATTGCATTTGTGTTCTTTTCCTAAACCACATGGATCCACTTGAGTCATTGCATTTGTGATCTTATCCTAAACCACACTGATCGACTAGAGTCACCGCATGCGTGCTATTTTACTAAATCACGTTGATCCCCTAGAGTCATTGCATATGTGTTTTTTTTCTAAATCACATGGATCCACTAGAGTCATTGCATGTTTGCTCTTTTCCTAAACCACATTGATCCACTAGAGTCACTTCATGTGTGTTCTTTTCCTAAACCACATGGATCCATTAGAGTCATTGCGTGTGTGTTTTCCTAAACCACATTGATCCACAGGAGTCATTGCATGTGGGTTCTTTTCCTAAACCACATTGATCCACTAGAGTCACTACATGTGTGTTCTTTTCCTAAACCACATGGATCCACTAGAGTCACTTCATGTGTGTTCTTTTCCTAAACCACATTGATCCACTAGAGTCATTGCATGTGTGTTCTTTTCCTAAACCACATTTATCCACTTGAGTCACTGCATGTGTGTTCTTTTCCTAAACCACATTGATCCACTAGTGTCATTGCATGTATGTTTTTTTCCTAAACCACATTGACCCACTTGAGTCACTTAATGTGTGTTATTTTCCTAAACCACATTGATCCACTAGAGTCAATGCATGTGTGTTATTTTCCTAGACCACATTGATCCACTTGAGTCATTGCATGTGTTTTCATTTCCTAAACGACATTGATCCACTATAATCATTGCATGTGTGTTCTTTTCCTAAACCACATTGATCCACTAGTGTCACTTCATGTGTGTTCTTTTCCTAAACCACATTAATCCACTAGAGTCACTACATGTGTGTTCTTTTCCTAAACCACTTGGTTCCACTAGTGACATTGCATGTGTGTACTTTTCCTAAACCACATTGATCCACTAGAGTGACTGCATTTGTTTTCTTTTCGTAAACCACATTGATCCACTAGAGTCACTGCATGTGTGTTCTTTTCCTAAACCACATGGATCCACTAGAGTCATTGCATTTATGTTCTTTTCCTAAACCACATGGATCCACTTGAGCCATTGCATTTGTGTTCATTTCCTAAACCACATTGATCCACTAGAGTCAATGCATGCGTGTAATTTTACAAAACCACGGTGATCCACTAGAGTCATTGCATGTGTGTTCTTTTCCTAAACCACATTGATCCACTAGAGTCACTACATGTGTGTTCTTTTCCTAAACCACATCGATCCACTAGAGTCACTACATGTCTATTATTTTCCTAAACCACATTGATCCACTAGTGACATTGCGTTCGTGTTCTTTTCCTAAACAACATGGATCCACTAGAGTCACTGCATGTGTGTTCTATTCCTAAATCACATTAATCCAATGGTGACATTGCATGTGTGTTCTTTTCCTAAACCACATTGATGCACTAGTGCCATTGCATGTGTGTTCTTTTCCTAAACCACATTGATCCACTAGAGTCACTGCATGTGTGTTCTATTCCTAAATCACATTGATCCACTAGAGTCACTACATGTGTGTTCTTTTCCTAAACCACATGGATCCACTAGAGTCATTGCGTGTGTGTTTTCCTAAACCACATAGATCCACTAGTGATATTGCAACTGTGTTCTTTTCCTAAACAACATTCATCCACTAGAGTCATTACATGTGTGTTCTTTTCCTAAACCACATGGATCCAGTAGTGACATTCCATGTGTGTTGTTTTTCTAAACCACATGGATCCACTAGAGTCACTCCATGTGTTTTCTTTTCCTATACCAGATTGATCCACTAGAGTCACTACATGTGTGTTGTTTTCCTAAACCACATGGATCCACTAGAGTCACTACAGGTGTGTTCTTTTCCTAAACCACATGGATCCCCTAGTGACATTGCATGTGTGTTCTTTTCCTAAACAACATTGATCCACCATAGTCACTACATGTCTGTTCTTTTCCTAAACCACATTCATCCACAGGAGTCATTGCATGTGGGTTCTTTTCCTAAACCACATTGATCCACTAGAGTCACTACATGTGTGTTCTTTTCCTAAACCACATGGATCCACTGGAGTCACTTCATGTGTGTTCTTTTCCTAAACCACATTGATCCACTAGAGTCATTGCATGTGTGTTCTTTTACTAAACCACATTGATCCACTTGAGTCACTGCATGTGTGTTCTTTTCCTAATCCACTTGAGTCATTGCATGTGTGTTTTTTCCTATACGACATTGATCCACTATAATCATTGCATGTGTGTTATTTTCTAAACCACATTGACCCACTTGAGTCACTTCATGTGTGTTCTTTTCCTAAACCACATTGATCTACTAGAGTCATTGCATGTGTGTTATTTTCCTAGACCACAGTGATCCACTGGAGTCATTGCATGTATGTTATTTTCCTAGACCATAGTGATCCACTGGAGTCATTGCATGTGTGTTATTTTCCTAGACCACATTGATCCACTAGAGTCATTGCATGTGTGTTCATTTCCTAAACCACATTTATCCACTTGAGTCACTGCATGTGTGTTCTTTTCCTAAACCACATTGATCCACTAGTGTCATTGCATGTATGTTTTTTTCCTAAACCACATTGACCCACTTGAGTCACTTAATGTGTGTTATTTTCCTAAACCACATTGATCCACTAGAGTCATTGCATGTGTGTTATTTTCCTAGACCACATTGATCCACTTGAGTCATTGCATGTGTTTTCATTTCCTAAACCACATTTATCCACTTGAGTCACTGCATGTGTGTTCTTTTCCTAAACCACATTGATCCACTAGTGTCATTGCATGTGTGTTCTTTTCCTAAACCACATTAATCCACTAGAGTCACTGCATGTGTGTTCTTTTCCTAAACCACTTGGTTCCACTAGTGACATTGCATGTGTGTACTTTTCCTAAACCACATTGATCCACTAGAGTCACTGCATTTGTTTTCTTTTCGTAAACCACACTGATCCACTAGAGTCACTACATGTGTGTTCTTTTCCTAAACCACATGGATCCACTAGAGTCATTGCATTTGTGTTCTTTTCCTAAACCACATGGATCCACTTGAGTCATTGCATTTGTGTTCATTTCCTAAACCACATTGATCCACTAGAGTCAATGCATGCGTGTTATTTGACAAAACCACGTTGATCCACTAGAGTCATTACATGTGTGTTCTTTTCCTAAACCACATTGATCCACTAGAGTCACTACATGTGTGTTCTTTTCCTAAACCACATCGATCCACTAGAGTCACTACATGTCTGTTATTTTCCTAAACCACATTGATCCACTAGTGACATTGCGTTTGTGTTCTTTTCCTAAACAACATGGATCCACTAGAGTCACTGCATGTGTGTTCTATTCCTAAATCACATTAATCAAATGGTGACATTGCATGTGTGTTCTTTTCCTAAACCACATTGATGCACTTGTGACATTGCATGTGTGTTCTTTTCCTAAACCACATTGATCCACTAGAGTCACTGCATGTGTGTTCTATTCCTAAATCACATTGATCCACTAGAGTCACTACATGTGTGGTCTTTTCCTAAACCACATGGATCCACTAGAGTCATTGCATGTGTGTTTTCCTAAACCACATAGATCCACTAGTGATATTGCAAGTGTGTTCTTTTCCTAAACAACATTCATCCACTAGAGTCATTACATGTGTGTTCTTTTCCTAAACCACATGGATCCAGTAGTGACATTCCATGTGTGTTGTTTTTCTAAACCACATGGATCCACTAGATTCACTCCATGTGTTTTCTTTTCCTATACCAGATTGATCCACTAGAGTCACTACATGTGTGTTGTTTTCCTAAACCACATGGATCGACTAGAGTCACTACAGGTGCGTTCTTTTCCTAAACCACATGGATCCCCTAGTGACATTGCATGTGTGTTCTTTTCCTAAACAACATTGATCCACCATAGTCACTACATGTCTGTTCTTTTCCTAAACCACATTGATCCACAGGAGTCATTGCATGTGGGTTCTTTTCCTAAACCACATTGATCCACTAGAGTCACTACATGTGTGTTCTTTTCCTAAACCACATGGATCCACTGGAGTCACTTCATGTGTGTTCTTTTCCTAAACCACATTGATCCACTAGAGTCATTGCATGTGTGTTCTTTTTCTAAACCACATTGATCCACTTGAGTCACTATATGTGTGTTCTTTTCCTAATCCACTAGAGTCATTGCATGTGTGTTTTTTCCTATACGACATTGATCCACTATAATCATTGCATGTGTGTTCTTTTCTAAACCACATTGACCCACTTGAGTCACTTCATGTGTGTTCTTTTCCTAAACCACATTGATCTACTAGAGTCATTGCATGTGTGTTATTTTCCTAGACCACAGTGATCCACTGGAGTCATTGCATGTATGTTATTTTCCTAGGCCACAGTGATCCACTGGAGTCATTGCATGTGTGTTATTTTCCTAGACCACATTGATCCACTAGAGTCATTGCATGTGTGTTCATTTCCTAAACCACATTTATCCACTTGAGTCACTGCATGTGTGTTCTTTTCCTAAACCACATTGATCCACTAGTGTCATTGCATGTATGTTTTTTTCCTAAACCACATTGACCCACTTGAGTCACTTAATGTGTGTTATTTTCCTAAACCACATTGATCCACTAGAGTCATTGCATGTGTGTTATTTTCCTAGACCACATTGATCCACTTGAGTCATTGCATGTGTTTTCATTTCCTAAACCACATTTATCCACTTGAGTCACTGCATGTGTGTTCTTTTCCTAAACCACATTGATCCACTAGTGTCATTGCATGTGTGTTCTTTTCCTAAACCACATTAATCCACTAGAGTCACTGCATGTGTGTTCTTTTCCTAAACCACTTGGTTCCACTAGTGACATTGCATGTGTGTACTTTTCCTAAACCACATTGATCCACTAGAGTCACTGCATTTGTTTTCTTTTCGTAAACCACATTGATCCACTAGAGTCACTGCATGTGTGTTCTTTTCCTAAACCACATGGATCCACTAGAGTCATTGCATTTATGTTCTTTTCCTAAACCACATGGATCCACTTGAGTCATTGCATTTGTGTTCATTTCCTAAACCACATTGATCCACTAGAGTCAATGCATGCGTGTTATTTTACAAAACCAAGTTGATCCACTAGAGTCATTGCATGTGTGTTCTTTTCCTAAACCACATTGATCCACTAGAGTCACTACATGTGTGTTCTTTTCCTAAACCACATCGATCCACTAGAGTCACTACATGTCTGTTATTTTCCTAAACCACATTGATCCACTAGTGACATTGCGTTTGTGTTCTTTTCCTAAACAACATGGATCCACTAGAGTCACTGCATGTGTGTTCTATTCCTAAATCACATTAATCCAATGGTGACATTGCATGTGTGTTCTTTTCCTAAACCACATTGATGCACTTGTGACATTGCATGTGTGTTCTTTTCCTAAACCACATTGATCCACCAGAGTCACTGCATGTGTGTTCTATTCCTAAATCAAATTGATCCACTAGAGTCACTACATGTGTGTTCTTTTCCTAAACCACATGGATCCACTAGAGTCATTGCGTGTGTGTTTTCCTAAACCACATAGATCCACTAGTGATATTGCAAGTGTGTTCTTTTCCTAAACAACATTCATCCACTAGAGTCATTACATGTGTGTTCTTTTCCTAAACCACATGGATCCAGTAGTGACATTCCATGTGTGTTGTTTTTCTAAACCACATGGATCCACTAGAGTCACTCCATGTGTTTTCTTTTCCTATACCAGATTGATCCACTAGAGTCACTACATGTGTGTTGTTTTCCTAAACCACATGGATCCACTAGAGTCACTACAGGTGTGTTCTTTTCCTAAACCACATGGATCCCCTAGTGACATTGCATGTGTGTTCTTTTCCTAAACAACATTGATCCACCATAGTCACTACATGTCTGTTCTTTTCCTAAACCACATTGATCCACAGGAGTCATTGCATGTGGGTTCTTTTCCTAAACCACATTGATCCACTAGAGTCACTACATGTGTGTTCTTTTCCTAAACCACATGGATCCACTGGAGTCACTTCATGTGTGTTCTTTTCCTAAACCACATTGATCCACTGGAGTCATTGCATGTGTGTTCTTTTACTAAACCACATTGATCCACTTGAGTCACTGCATGTGTGTTATTTTCCTAATCCACTAGAGTCATTGCATGTGTGTTCTTTTACTAAACCATATTGATCCACTAGAGTCAGTACATGTGTGTTCTTTTCCTAAACCACATTGATCCACTAGTGTCATTGCATGTTTTTTCTTTTCCTAAACCACATTGATCCACTAGAGTCACTGCATGTGTGTTCTTTTCCTAAACCACATGGATCCACTGAAGTCATTTCAGGTGTGTTCTTTTCCTAAACCACATTCATCCACTAGAGTCATTGAATGTGTGTTCTTTTACTAAACCACATTGATCCACTTGAGTCACTGTATGTGTGTTCTTTTCCTAATCCACATTGATCCACTAGAGTCATTGCATGCGTGTTTTTCCTATACGACATCGATCCACTATAATCATTGCATGTGTGTTCTTTTCTAAACCACATTGACCCACTTGAGTCACTTCATGTGTGTTCTTTTCCTAAACCACATTGATCCACTAGAGTCATTGCATGTGTGTTATTTTCCTAGACCACAGTGATCCACTGGAGTCATTGCATGTGTGTTATTTTCCTAGACCACATTGATCCACTGGAGTCATTGCATGTGTGTTCATTTCCTAAACCACATTTATCCACTTGAGTCACTGCATGTGTGTTCTTTTCCTAAACCACATTGATCCACTAGTGTCATTGCATGTATGTTTTTTTCCTAAACCACATTGACCCACTTGAGACACTTCATGCGTGTTATTTTCCTAAACCACATTGATCCACTAGAGTCATTTCATGTGTGTTCATTTCCTAAACCACATGGATCCACTAGATTCATTGCATGTATGGTATTTTCCAAAACCACATTTATCCATTGGTGACATTTCATGTTTGTTCTTTTCCTAAACCACATTAGTTCACTAGAGTCATTGCATGTGGGTTCTATTCCTAAACCACATTGATCCACTAGAGTCACTACATGTGTGTTCTTTTCCTAAACCGCATGGATGCACTAGAGTCATTGCATGTTTTTCCTAAACAACATTGATCCACTAGATTCACTGCATGTGTGTTCTTTTCCTAGACAACATTGATCCACTAGAGTCATTACATGTGTGTTCTTTTCCTAAACCACATGGATCCACTAGTGACATTCCATGTGTGTTGTTTTTCTAAACCACATGGATCCACTAGAGTCACTTCATGTGTTTTCTTTTCCTATACCAGATTGATCCACTAGAGTCACTGCATGTGTGTTGTTTTCCTAAACCACATGGATCCACTAGAGTCACTACAGGTGTGTTCTTTTCGTAAACCACATGGATCCCCTAGTGACATTGCATGTGTGTTCTTTTCCTAAACCACATTGATCCACAGGAGTCATTGCATGTGGGTTCTTTTCCTAAACCACATTGATCCACTAGAGTCACTGCATGTGTGTTATTTTCCTAAACCACATGGATCCACTTGAGTCACTTCATGTGTGTTCTTTTCCTAAACCACATTGATCCACTAGAGTCATTGCATGTGTGTTGTTTAACTAAACCACATTGATCCACTTGAGTCACTGCATGTGTGTTCTTTTCCTAATCCACATTGATCCACTAGAGTCATTGCATCTGTGTTTTTCCTATACGACAATGATCCACTATAATCATTGCATGTGTGTTCTTTTCTAAACCACATTGACCCACTTGAGTCACTTCATGTGTGTTCTTTTCCTAAACCACATTCATCCACTTGAGTCATTGCATGTGTGTAATTTTCCTAGACCACATTGATCCACTGGAGTCATTGCATGTGTGTTCTTTTCCTAAACCATATTGATCCACTAGAGTCAGTACATGTGTGTTCTTTTCCTAAACCACGTTGATCCACTAGTGTCATTGCATGTTTTTTCTTTTCCTAAACCACATTGATCCACTAGAGTCACTGCTTGTGTGTTCTTTTCCTAAACCACATGGATCCACTGGAGTCACTTCATGTGTGTTCTTTTCCTAAACCACATTGATTCACTAGAGTCATTGAATGTGTGTTGTTTTACTAAACCACATTGATCCACTTGAGTCACTACATGTGTGTTCTTTTCCTAATCCACATTGATCCACTAGAGTCATTGCATGTGTGTTTTTCCTATACGACATCGATCCACTATAATCATTGCATGTGTGTTCTTTTCTAAACCACATTGACCCACTTGAGTCACTTCATGTGTGTTCTTTTCCTAAACCACATTGATCCACTTGAGTCATTGCATGTGTGTTATTTTCCTAGACCACATTGATCCACTAGAGTCATTGCATGTGTGTTCTTTTCCTAAACCATATTGATCCACTAGAGTCACTACATGTGTGTTCTTTTCCTAAACCACATTGATCCACTAGTGTCATTGCATGTTTTTTCTTTTCCTAAACCACATTGATCCACTAGAGTCACTGCATGTGTGTTCTTTTCCTAAACCACAAGGTTCCACTAGTGACATTGCATGTGTGTACTTTTCCGAAACCACATTGATCCACTAGAGTCACTGCACGTGTGTTCTTTTCGTAAACCACATTGATCCCCTAGAGTCATTGCATTTGTGTTCTTTTCCTAAACCGCGTGGATCCACTTGAGTCATTGCATTTGTGATCTTTTCCTAAACCACACAGATCGACTAGAGTCACTGCATGCATGTTATTTCACTAAACCACGTTGATCCACTAGAGTCATTGCATATGTGTTCTTTTCCTAAACCACATGGATCCACTAGAGTCATTGTATGTGTGTTCTTTTCCTAAACGACATGGATCCACTTATGACATTGCATGTGTGTTCTTTTCGTAAACCACATTGATCTACCGAAGTCATTGCATGTGTGTTCTTTTCCTAAACCACATGGATCCACTTGTGACATTTCATGTGTGTTCTTTTACTAAAAGACATTGATCCACTAGAGTCACTTCATGTGTGTTCCTTTCCTAAACCAGATGGATCCACTAGAGTCATTGCATGTATGTTCTTTTTCTAAACCACATTGATCCACTAGATTCACTTCATGTCTTTTATTTTCCTACACGACATGGATCCACTAGTGCCATTGCATGTGTTTTCTTTTCCTAAACCACATTGATCCACTAGAGTCATTGCATGTGTGTTCTTTTCCTAAACCACATTGATCCACAGGAGTCACTACATGTGTGTTCTTTTCCTAAACCACATTGATCCACTAGAGTCATTGCATGTGTGTTCTTTTCCTAAATAACATTGATCCACTACAATCATTGCATGTGTGTTCTTTTCCTAAACCACATTGACCCACTTGAGTCACTTCATATGTGTTCTTTTCCTAAACCACATTGATCCACTCGAGTCATTGCATGTGTGTTATTTTCCTAGACCACATTAATCCACTGGAGTCATTGCATGTGTGTTCATTTCCTAAACCACATTTATCCACTTGAGTCACTGCATGTGTGTTCTTTTCCTAAACCACATTGATCCACTAGTGTCATTGCATGTGTGTTCTTTTCCTAAACCACATTGATCCACTAGAGTCACTACATGTGTGTTCTTTTCCTAAACCACTTGGTTCCACTAGTGACATTGCATGTGTATACTTTTCCTAAACCACATTGATCCACTAGAGTCACAGCATGTGTTTTCTTTTCGTAAACCACATTGATCCACTAGAGTCATTGCATTTGTGTTCTTTTCCTAAACCACATGGATCCACTTGAGTCATTGCATTTGTGATCTTTTCCTAAACCACACTCATCGACTAGAGTCACTCCATGCGTGTTATTTTACTAAACCACGTTGATCCACTAGAATCATTGCATATGTGGTGTTTTTCTAAACCACATGGATCCACTAGACTCATTGCATGTGTGTTCTTTTCCTAAACCACATGGATCCATAAATGACATTGCATGTGTGTTCTTTTCCTAAACCACATAGATCTACCGAAGTCATTGCATGTGTGTTCTTTTCCTAAACCACATGGATCCACTTGTGACATTTCATGTGTGTTCTTTTACTAAAAGACATTGATCCACTAGAGTCACTTCATGTGTGTTCCTTTCCTAAACCACATGGATCCACTAGAGTCATTGCATGTATGTTCTTTTTCTAAACCACATTGATCCACTAGATTCACTTCATGTCTTTTATTTTCCTACACGACATGGATCCACTAGTGCCATTGCATGTGTTTTCTTTTCCTAAACCACATTGATCCACTAGAGTCATTGCATGTGTGTTCTTTTCCTAAACCACATTGATCCACAGGAGTCACTACATGTGTGTTCTTTTCCTAAACCACATTGATCCACTAGAGTCATTGCATGTGTGTTCTTTTCCTAAATGACATTGATCCACTACAATCATTGCATGTGTGTTCTTTTCCTAAACCACATTGACCCACTTGAGTCACTTCATATGTGTTCTTTTCCTAAACCACATTGATCCACTCGAGTCATTGCATGTGTGTTATTTTCCTAGACCACATTAATCCACTGGAGTCATTGCATGTGTGTTCATTTCCTAAACCACATTGATCCACTTGAGTGACTACATGTGTGTTCTTATCCTAAACCACATTTATCCACTAGTGTCATTCGTTGTGTGTTCTTTTCCTAAACCACATGGTTCCACTAGAGTCACTGCATGTGTGTTCTTTTCCTAAACCACATGGATCCACTAGAGTCACTTCATGTGTGTTCTTTTCCTAAACCACATTGATCCACTAGAGTCATTGCATGTGTGTTCTTTAACTAAACCACATTGATCCACTTGAGTCACTGCATGTGTGTTCTTTTCCTAATCCACATTGATCCACTAGAGTCATTGCATCTGTGTTTTTTCCTATACGACAATGATCCACTATAATCATTGCATGTGTGTTCTTTTCTAAACCACATTGACCCACTTGAGTCACTTCATGTGTGTTCTTTTCCTAAACCACATTCATCCACTTGAGTCATTGCATGTGTGTTATTTTCCTAGACCACATTGATCCACTATAGTCATTGCATGTTTGTTCTTTTCCTAAACCATATTGATCCACTAGAGTCAGTACGTGTGTGTTCTTTTACTAAACCACATTGATCCACTAGTGTCATGGCATGTTTTTTCTTTTCCTAAACCACATTGATCCACTAGAGTCACTGCTTGTGTGTTCTTTTCCTAAACCACATGGATCCACTGGAGTCACTTCATGTGTGTTCTTTTCCTAAACCACATTGATCCACTAGAGTCATTGAATGTGTGTTCTTTTACTAAACCACATTGATCCACTTGAGTCACTGCATGTGTGTTCTTTTCCTAATCCACATTGATCCACTAGAGTCATTGCATGCGTGTTTTTCCTATACGACATCGATCCACTATAATCATTGCATGTGTGTTCTTTTCGAAACCACATTGACCCGCTTGAGTCACTTCATGTGTGTTCTTTTCCTAAACCACATTGATCCACTTGAGTCATTGCATGTGTGTTATTTTCCTAGACCACATTGATCCACTAGAGTCATTGCATGTGTGTTCTTTTCCTAAACCATATTGATCCACTAGAGTCACTACATGTGTGTTCTTTTCCTAAACCACATTGATCCACTAGTGTCATTGCAAGTTTTCTCTTTTCCTAAACCACATTGATCCACTAGAGTCACTGCATGTGTGTTCTTTTCCTAAACCACATGGTTCCACTAGTGACATTGCATGTGTGTACTTTTCCTAAACCACATTGATCCACTAGAGTCACTGCACGTGTGTTCTTTTCGTAAACCACATTGATCCGCTAGAGTCATTGCATTTGTGTTCTTTTCCTAAACCACATGGATCCACTTGAGTCATTGCATTTGTGATCTTTTCCTCAACCACACAGATCGACTAGAGTCACTGCATGCATGTTATTTCACTAAACCACGTTGATCCACTAGAGTCATTGCATATATGTTCTTTTCCTAAACCACATGGATCCACTAGAGTCATTGTATGTGTGTTCTTTTCCTAAACGACATGGATCCACTTATGATATTGCATGTGTGTTCTTTTCGTAAACCACATAGATCTACCGAAGTCATTGCATGTGTGTTCTTTTCCTAAACCACATGGATCCACTTGTGACATTTCATGTGTGTTCTTTTACTAAAAGACATTGATCCACTAGAGTCACTTCATGTGTGTTCCTTTCCTAAACCACATGGATCCACTAGAGTCATTACATGTATGTTCTTTTTCTAAACCACATTGATCCACTAGATTCACTTCATGTCTTTTATTTTCCTACACGACATGGATCCACTAGTGCCATTGCATGTGTTTTCTTTTCCTAAACCACATTGATCCACTAGAGTCATTGCATGTGTGTTCTTTTCCTAAACCACATTGATCCACAGGAGTCACTACATGTGTGTTCTTTTCCTAAACCACATTGATCCACTAGAGTCATTGCATGTGTGTTCTTTTCCTAAATGACATTGATCCACTACAATCATTGCATGTGTGTTCTTTTCCTAAACCACATTGACCCACTTGAGTCACTTCATATGTGTTCTTTTCCTAAACCACATTGATCCACTCGAGTCATTGCATGTGTGTTATTTTCCTAGACCACATTAATCCACTGGAGTCATTGCATGTGTGTTCATTTCCTAAACCACATTTATCCACTTGAGTCACTGCATGTGTGTTCTTTTCCTAAACCACATTGATCCACTAGTGTCATTGCATGTGTGTTCTTTTCCTAAACCACATTGATCCACTAGAGTCATTGCATGTGTGTTCTTTTCCTAAACCACTTGGTTCCACTAGTGACATTGCATGTGTATACTTTTCCTAAACCACATTGATCCACTAGAGTCACAGCATGTGTTTTCTTTTCGTAAACCACATTGATCCACTAGAGTCATTGCATTTGTGTTCTTTTCCTAAACCACATGGATCCACTTGAGTCATTGCATTTGTGATCTTTTCCTAAACCACACTCATCGACTAGAGTCACTGCATGCGTGTTATTTTACTAAACCACGTTGATCCACTAGAATCATTGCATATGTGGTGTTTTTCTAAATCACATGGATCCACTAGACTCATTGCATGTGTGTTCTTTTCCTAAACCACATGGATCCACTAATGACATTGCATGTGTGTTCTTTTCCTAAACCACATTGATCTACCAAAGTCATTGCATGTGTGTTCTTTTCCTAAACCACATGGATCCACTGGTGACATTTCATGTGTGTTCTTTTACTAAAAGACATAGATCCGCTAGAGTCACTTCATGTGTGTTCCTTTCCTAAACCACATGGATCCACTAGAGTCATTGCATGTATGTTCTTTTTCTAAACCACATTGATCCACTAGATTCACTTCATGTCTTTTCTATTCCTAAACGACATGGATCCTCTAGTGCCATTGCATGTGTGTTCTTTTCCTAAACCACATTGATCCACTAGAGTCATTGCATGTGATTTCTTTTCTTAAACCACATTGATCCACTAGAGTCACTACATGTGTGTTCTTTTCCTAAACCACATTGATCCACTAGAGTCATTGCATGTGTGTTCTTCTCCTAAATGACATTGATCCACTACAAGCATTGCATGTGTGTTATTTTCCTAAACCACATTTACACACTAGAGTCACTTCATGTGTGTTCTTTTCCTAAACCACAATAATCAACTAGAGTCATTGCATGTGTGTTATTTTCCTAGACCACATTGATCCACTGGAGTCATTGCATGTGTGTTCATTTCCTAAACCACATTGATCCACTTGAGTCACTACATGTGTGTTCTTTTCCTAAACCACATTGATCCACTAGTGTCATTCATTTTGTGTTCTTTTCCTAAACCACATGGTTCCACTAGTGACATTGCATGTGTGTACTTTTCCTAAACCACATTGATCCACTAGAGTCACTGCATGCGTGTTATTTTACTAAACCGCGTTGATCCACTAGAGTCATTGCATATACGTTCTTTTCCTACACCACATGGATCCACAAGAGTCATTGCATGTGTGTTCTTTTCCTAAACCACATGGATCCACTGATAACACTGCATGTGTGTTCTTTTCATAAACCACATTGATCCACTAGATTCACTACATGTCTTTTGTTTTCCTAAACGACATGGATCCACTAGTGCCATTGCATGTGTGTTCTTTTCCTAAACCACATTGATCCACTAGAGTCATTGCATGTGTGTTCTTTTCCTAAACCACATTGATCCACTGGAGTCACTACATGTGTGTTCTTTTCCTAAACCACATTGATCCACTAGGGTTAGTGCATGTGTGTTCTTTTCCTAAACCAGATGGATCCACTGGTGACATTTCATGTCTATTCTTTTCCTAAACAACATTGATCCACTAGAGTCACTGCATGTGTGTTCTTTTCCTAAACCACATTGATCCGCTAGAGTCATTGCATGTGTTATTTTTCCTAAATCACATTGATCCACTAGATTCATTGCATGCGTGTTATTTTACTAAACCGCGTTGATCCACTAGAGTCATTGCATATACGTTATTTTCCTACACCACATGGATCCATAAGAGTCATTGCATGTGTGTTCTTTTCCTAAACCACATGGATCCACTGATGACACTACATGTGTGTTCTTTTCATAAACCACAGTGATCCACTAGATTCACTACATGTCTTTTGTTTTCCTAAACGACATGGATCCACTAGTGCCATTGCATGTGTGTTCTTTTCCTAAACCACATTGATCCACTAGAGTCATTGCATGTGTTTTTTTTAAACCACATTGATCCACTGGAGTCACTACATGCGTGTTCTTTTCCTAAACCACATTGATCCACTAGGGTTAGCGCATGTGTGTTCTTTTCCTAAACCAGATGGATCCACTGGTGACATTTCATGTCTATTCTTTTCCTAAACCACATTGATCCACTAGAGTCACTGCATGTGTGTTCTTTTCCTAAACCACATTGATCCGCTAAGTCATTGTATGTGTTATTTTTCCTAAACCACATTGATCCACTAGATTCATTGCATGTGTGTTCTTTTCCTAAGCAACATTGTTCCACTAGAGTCATTTCATGTGTGTTCTTTTCCTAAACCACATGGATACACTAGTGACATTTCATGTGTGTTCTTTTCCTAAACCACATGGATCCATTAGAGTCATTGCATGTGAGTTATTTTCCAAAACCACATTGATCCACGGAATTCATTGCATGTGTGTTATTTTCCTAAACCACATTGATCCACTAGAGTCATTGCATGTGTGTTCTTTTACTAAACCACATTGATCCACTAGAGTTAATGCATGGGTGTTCTTTTCCTAAACAACATTTCTCCACTAGAGTCATTCCATGCAAGTTCGTTTCCTAAACCACATTGATCCACTCGAGTCACTTCATGTTTGTTCTTTTCCTAAACCACATCGATTCACTAGAGTCACTGCATGCGTGTTATTTTACTAAACCACATTGATCCACTAGAGTCATTGCATGTGTGTTCTTTTCCTAAAACCACATGGATCCAATGGTGACATTGCATGTGCGTTCTTTTCCTAAACCACATTGATCCACTAGAGTCATTGCATGCGTGTTCTTTTCCTAAACTACATGGATCCACTAGTGACATTTCATGTGTGTTCATTTCCTAAGCCACATGGATCCACTGGATTCATTGCATGTATGGTCTTTTCCAAAACCACATTTATCCATTGGTGACATTTCATGTTTGTTCTTTTCCTAAACCACATTAATTCACTAGAGTCATTGCATGTGGGTTGTATTCCTAAACCACATTGATCCACTAGAGTCACTACGTGTGTGTTCTTTTCCTAAACCGCATGGATGCACTAGAGTCATTGCATGTTTTTCCTAAACAACATTGATCCACTAGATTCACTGCATGTGTGTTCTTTTCCTAAACCACATTGAACCACTGGAGTCATTGCATGTGAGTTCTTTTCTTAAACCACATTGATCCACTAGAGTCGATGCATTTGTGTTCTTTTCTAGTGACATTACATGTGTGTTCTTTTCCTAAACCACATTGATCCACTAGAGTCACTAGATGTGTGTTCTTTTCCTAAAGTACATTGATCCACTAGAGTCATTGCACATGTGTTCTTTTCCTAAACCACCTTGATCCCCTAGAGTCACTGCATGTGCGTTCTTTTCCTAAACCACATGGATCCGCTAGAGTCACTGCATGCGTGTTCTTTGCCTAAACCATAATGATCCACTAGAGTCATTACCTGTGTGTTCTTTTCCAAAACACAATTGATCTACTAGAGTCATAGCATGTTTGTTCCTTTCCTAAACCACATTGATCCACTAGAGTCACTTCATGTGTGCTCTTTTCCTAAACCTCATTGATCCACTAGAGTCACTTTGTGTGTGTTCTTTTCCTAAACCATATGGATCCACTAGTGAAATTTCATGTATGTTCTTTTCCTAAACCACATGGATCCACTAGAGTCACTGCATGCGTGTTATTTTCCTAAACCACATTAATGCACTAGAGTCATTGCATGTGTTATTTTTCCTAAACCCCATTGATCCACTAGATTCATTGCATGTGTGTTCTTTTCCTAAGCCACATTGTTCCACTAGAGTCATTGCATGTGTGTTCTTTTCCTAAACCACATGGATACAATAGTGACATTTCACGTGTGTTCTTTTCCTAAACCACATGGATCCACTTGAGTCATCGCATGTTAGTTATTTTCCAAAACCACATTGATCCACTTAAGTCATTGCATGTGTGTTCTTTTCCTAAACCACATTGATCCACTAGAGTCATTGCATGTGTGCTCTTTTCCTAAACCACATTGATCCACTAGAGTTAATGCATGTGTGTTCTTTTCCTAAACAACATTTCTCCACTGGAGTCATTGCATGCATGTTCGTTTCCTAAACCACATTGATCCTCTAGAGTCACTGCATGTGTGTTCTTTTCCTAAACCACATTGATCCACTATAGTCATTGCATGCGTGTTATTTTACTAAACCACATTGATCCACTAGAGTCATTACATGTGTGTTATTTTCCTAAAACCATGTGGATCCACTGGTGACATTGCATGTGCGTTCTTTTCCTAAACCACATTGATCCACTAGAATCATTGCATGCGTGTTCTTTTCCTAAACCACATGTGTAACATCCCAAATTCAGCAACCCTGATTAGTTGTCTAGAGTGCAAAAATCAAGGGGAACAAAAACTTTTTCTTGTGCATTGGTGCAGTGCTTGCTTATCGTTTGTCTACCCTTGTGCCTATGAGAGTGTATCTTATGATAACCCTTACTCCACTCCTAGTTGACAAGGCTATTCACCAAAACTATCCTGACTCATTTTACATATTCTCAAATGTTCTGGCATTTTAAAACATGAGCCAATCTGCCTATGTAACCAAAATTATTTTGGTAGCTTCTATTGACAAAACTATGGAGAGATATATAATACAATCTCCTTATGTTTTCAAGATAGAACACTCAACTAATCTTATCTCTAGTTTCCCCAAAACCTCTTTTCAAAGCATTTGAATTCCACTCTTGGTAGATATACCAAGGACTCTCATCCTATTAAAAAATCAACCCCTTCAAAATTCCCCAACCCTACCTTAAGCTAATCTTGATGGTAACCCTAGAGTAGTTGATTTGTTTATAAGATGAGTTGCCTTGATCTGCTGTCTGATGAGTTGTTTTGATCTGCTGTTTGACTTGTTTGCTTAGGAAGTAGTATGAGACACCCTAGGAGCTCATCACTAGGATAAATATGCTTCCAAATCATCAATCCCTAAGCAAGAATACAAACATAGATATGATCCCTAGCCACTAGGTGATCATCTAAAAACCCTTTACTAGATCCATTCTGAAGATTTCCATTCCAGAAGTTTCCAAGCCCTTGAAGACCAATATTAAGCTTGGAACCCTTACACTCAATCTACTCCTCCATATCATCCACTTACTAATGCTCTAATACCTTGCTACTCACTGCAAGAACATTCCCTCTCATACTCTAGTCTAGAAATAGTTTTAACATCACCTTTTTGAATGCCTCCTTTTCTCAAACCATGTGCATTTTTTTTGAAATGCACTTGAACCCTATTGTTAACCATCCTAAGGACTACCAAGGACCACAATTGTCCCTGGTTAGATCCTCCTCCAACCCACGTGTCCTTGATGGTTTTGCAGACAAGAAAATAACATTTCTTGCAAAACTAGTCATCATGCCTACTTTGGTAGAAGCCCACACCCTCATACAACCCTCGATGGACCAACTCTCTACATGGTTGTGATCTACTAATATAGGTATACCAAAATCTACTTCACTTGCCCCAAGTAGATCTCTGCGCTGCATAAACCCACATGATTTATAAGGCATCATGACTCATTTTGCAGGGCAGCCTTAATTTCAACAAAGTTTGCCATCACTTCTAGATCACCTCAAATGCTATTAATTCAAACTCTTCCTGCCATGATCATCTATATGACTTGGTCTACCTTCCCATCTATCCCTTGCACCAAGGTGAGCTCTGAGCTCCAAGATGCAAGCAGGTTTTGGTGATATAAAAATAACATCAACCTAGATCATCAACTCCTTGTTTTCCATCCTTTTCAAGTTGGAATTTCATTCCACAAGGTTGAAACTTCTTGCTACACCTTGTACATATCATCTACATTGATCCTCAAGATTTATCAATAATTATCGATAATTATTATGGCCCCAAAACTATTTAATTCTTTTAATAGTCAAAATCTCCAAAACTCCCTCCATAAAGGAAAATTTGGTTTTTTCCAAAACATTTCTCCAACTTTTTGCTCAAGTGAGTTCCATATATCCTACCCTATCTTTCCATCTCAAAGATAATTATTTTTGAGAAGCTTTATTATTTCTTTTTGCCCATTTTCTTAACTGGCTTAATTGGAATACTAATTGTTTTAAATACTTTTATGCCTTAATAAATCTTGGGAAAATTCCTCTAAGTGTGTATTCACATTTGGGACCCTCCCACATCAAAAACCAACCTTGTCCAATGGAAACTTATCAATTAATCTTCTAAAAATCACTTCTGTCCTTTTTGAGTAAATAGATTTAAGTGGACTAAAACCCCACATAAAAATCTAAATTAAATCCTAGGAGTCTACCTTGACCTCATCTATCTACCAGCACCATTTTCTCCTCTGGTCCAATGCAAGATTTTGGACTTCCTTCATAACCATCTATTTTGATCAAATTTGTCAATTAAGCAAACCACTACTCACATCACTTCCAAATCTCATTCAATCTTACTCAATGCTTCTCCTTAGCACCAGGACACTCCCCTGGTCGACCACCACTGTAGCTCTACCTTAACATTGCCCATTTTACCCTTGTACTAGGAGAAAGAGAGAGAGACAACCCCCAAATCTTACAAGGATCTACTTTAATTAATCACCACAGCTGCCACCCCTCCCTCTCTGATCCAGCACGACCAAATACCCATCATACCCCTCTTCACCGACCCCTTGACCAATCACTGGCCAGCAATCCTCTCCCCCCTTGTCCTAATTGGTAATTTACTTCATCTACCCCTCCCTCCTTTGTATATAGGCCAGAGGCCTCCCCCAGCTTGCCCCTGCCCCTCATTTGCTACCTCTCCCCTCCACTCACCCTCCCCAAGCTCCACTCTTCCTCCTTTGCTCTGTGCTGCCCGAAGGAAGAAGAGGAAGAAGAGGAAGAAGCCTCGGCCTTGCTCGAGATCTGAGCGTAGCTCCCTCATCTCCGTCCTCCCTCTACATGTTACCCTGTTGTGACCAGCTACTCCTCCTCTATCTAACCATGACATTTTTCTTGCCCAGGACTACTCCTCCGTCCTCGCTAGCGAGCTCCGACGAGGTCGCTCTCGGCCGCCGTCACGCGAGCTGCTTCTAGTGGACCTCCGCCGTCGTGCCACCCCTCGATCTGCTCAGCATCATCGACCGCGTCGCCCTACAGCCTCCCCGACCCTCCTCGAGCCCTCAGGTGAGCTCCCCGCCCCGCGCCACCCTTTGCTAGGTGTAGCATCCCGGTAAAACCACTGCTAGAAAATCATCGTTGATTTTTTTTTGTGCATCATCTTAACATTATCATGCATTTTTCTTGCATCATCTAAGTATAAAATTATTTTTATTAAATGCCATATTTTGTTTTTCTAAAATATCCGTACGGTCTAATATATATTAAGCCGTCATCTCTCTTTGTTATCTTAAATTAAACAATATTTTTCTGTCCGGTCCGTTACGTGACCATAAAGGTATTCTTATTTTTGCTAAAAAAAAATTAGGCTAAAGGCCCGTCTAAAGTTTTAGCCCAAAACTAGTACCATCTAGGCTACTTTGGACTAGATAAATATCTCTTTCCACTTCTTTCTCTCCAAACCCTAACCCCAAATCTACCCAAAAAGTCCCCACATCTTGCTGCCCAAAATTTCAGCGCCGCCGTTCTGTCTGTTGATTTTCGGCTGAGCGTGCTTTTTCTTTGTTTCCATCGCCTGTAGTTGGCCTCGCCTACACTCTCTAGTTCAGCACTTGGACAAGCAGCCATGCCACATGCCCAGACTAATTGGGAGAAGCTCCACATGCCTCCAATCCATCTCGTGGCCCTGTTTTTTTTCTTTGCGAATCTGTATGTCTCGGCAGTAGCTCGCCCTTCTGGCTTTGTTCCGCCGATAGCAGCCGTAGCAGGTCACCTCGGGAGCCCCATCACTAGATCCCTTCGCCCGATGCAGCTGTCCCACGTCTCCGTCCCTTCAAAGCTCCATGCGACAGCACCTGGGAGCCACCCGGATCCGCACGCCAGGAGGGCCACAGGTCTCCGCCGCCGCAGCGTATCTACATCATCACGAGCCGGTCGAGAGGCACCTGACAGTGTGCCCAACCACTTCATCGTCGTAAGTCTGCTCCCGCTTGCTCGCTTTGCGTTCTGTGCCGTCGACAAGTTGTTCTGCTGCTGTGCTTGTTGCTTGTTGTTCTTTTGTCTCCCGTCGTTATGCCCACAATTCATCCCGGTGTTTGAGCGCCTGAGACATGTTCGATGAAATTCTCGTAAGAGCTTCGGATTTGAAATATTTTACCCGGTGTTCTCGATCCGCCACCATATCGCGGTCGTTCTGCTTCGTCAAGTTGGCTTCGTCTTATCATGCCACACAGGAGTCCGTTGTGTGATGCCGCTGCCCCTAGAAAAGATCTTCCTGACGTCTGCCTCTCTCACGAAGTCGGCTACCTCCGCTACTTCGAGCATATACCAAAGGCTTTCGCTTTGCCTCTCCGATCCAAACCGTAAGACCCCGAACCTTGTCATATTTTGTATAAAATGTCTTATATCTTGTACGCATTTAATCATTCATGTGTTGCATCGCTTACCACATGGTTTAGGTTAAATAGCAATCCACCTAAATTAAATATGGAGACCATATGCGGGCTTTTCTAGTCTTATTTTGGCCCCATTTAAATTTGTGTAGCGAACCAATGCCATGCTTTGCCTTGCTAAAACAACATTTAAATTGCGGGGTATCTAAACAACTTGAACCTTCTAATTAATTGTCGGGACCCCGGTTCCGCTTAATATTGCATAAGTGCATCGCATATTTGCCATGTCATGCATCATATTATGCATCAAGCCGATATTCTGCTGTAGTATTAAATATTGCATCCGGTGTTTCTTCTAGTATTTGCTTCTTAGCGGATTAGGCCGATGAGTTGATGCGAGTATCGACAAGTTCTCCGGATATGATTCTTCGGCAGTGTTTCCCAGTCGAGCATCTCTCCCCCTTTCTACCTATTTTGTGTTTATAGTCTTTATTTCCTCCTGTTGATCTATTGCTATCTGTGTCGCGATGCTTTAGTTTTCGTGCACCATTTATACTCCTTGCAGCCTCTATATTGCCATGGACACATCCTATTGCCTGTTGTTTGATAGATAGTCAGCCCTGCAAGTTGTAGTTGTTTGCTTTTGTGTTGCTTCGCTTCATTGTCGTACCACCGTTGACGGCAAGTTGGCAAATGATAAACGGTGGAGATGCTTAATGGTGGAGATGATCAGGACTTTAAACACAACTATTAAATTGCTAGATATAACTAATGCAGAGGCATCGGTGGGCAATAGATGTTATTTGGTTCTTCCACGCTCACTTGTGTCCCGTAGGACCCCGAGTACTTGATACATGTTCCTTGATTTTTCGCACTATCCACATCCGGGAGGCCTTATGGACCCCCCTGAGCCAGAGCTTGATTAATTTCTATTTCTTGGGGCCACAAGTAGTTTGGGGCTTTATTACTATTCTGTACTTATGCCATGCTTTATTGCTTTAATTAAGATTGTGCGTGGAGCACCTGTACTGTTTTGGATCGTGGAATGTTTTCGCGGTATCAACAAGCTCAATCACACTTTCGGGTTCCCAGTCGTTTACAGCCATTGACACAAACCCTGGGTCCGTCTCGGAGCCGGCCAACTTCGTTGCGGGTAACTTATTGGGGTGGCCCCTGAAATATTTTATGAATGCTGTGATTGCTTTGTCGTGAAAGCCTCGTTGGGTTTTGAGTTGGTTTTTCCGAGGTTGATCGAGTGTGTGTTGCTATTTGTGCACCCCTGCACGGTAAAACTTTCTGAAAGCTGTGTCTGCGGTTATGGACGACTTGGAGCATAGTATCTCGATCATAGACAAGCATAACTAAAGTAGTGCTATAAATTTGACTTAATATATCTCACTAGTAATCAACTTCACTACCACGGAATGGATATTAAAAATGCCAACCACTGGTGGACCTGGGTTGTTGTGTTATATCTTCCTAGTAAGTATTGCAACTCCAATGGAATGTGATAAAAGTGCCAACAAATGCTGGGTTTTGGGATTCCTCAGGACAATTATATCTGACTAGTAAATGTTCTAACTATAACGGAATGGTAATTAAAATTGCCACTACCTATGCTTTAGGATGACTCATGCTATCTATATCTGATTAGTAATTGCTGCAACTATAACAGAATGATTAAGATAGCCAACTTTGTGAGTTCCTTGGTCCGACTTCCTCGTTTTGTCTCGAGGGGGAAATACCAGGATGGGTTTGTTTGGTGTTAGCTTCAGGTTTGATCCGAATAGGTCTTTCTTACGCCCCTCTGATAACCGCCAGTTGTCTCGAGTCTCTATAGGTTGTTTAGTGCCGCTGCGCCGCCGCTTCAGCCCACCATACCTATGTAGGCGAGAGCCGCAGAATTCTATCCTTGCCGTGTACTGGCCTAAGTACTGACGCTCCTTTTTTTCCTTTGCCCTTTGTCGCACCCCTTTTGTTTTAGCAGGTTTGAGATCGATGTTGTTAGCAGGGTTACCCTTCCGGCTTGGCCTGGTCAGGGTTATGGACGCCATTGGTTATTCTTCAGGGCTCTTAGCCCCGTTTGCATCTTGTCCGTACTCGGAGGCTGTAACATTTTCAAGGTGATTTGGATCTTTGTATTGTATATCTGTATTCTTGACTCGTTGAGTCGCTTTTGTATATATATCTGTTCTGTGGGTCCCATCGAGGACTGTTGTGTAATGGTATTACTTCGTTTTCCACCCGCCCGAAAGTGCCTGGTGGGCGTCCTTGAATCGTTTCTATGCGGGTTTGGCGGAAAGGGCTAAAACTTGCATAGGGCGATTCGAGGGTGTTACACTAGGGTTAGCTCACGTCGCCGGCAAGCCCAGGTGGACGATGACGTTGCGCCGTCCATCGCCACTTAAACGGACGGCCGGGATCCGAAGGTACCGTTTCAGCCTCCCCGTCTCGCTGACCGCCGGGGCCTTCTTGGCAGGTTCGAGCGCTGGCTCCCGCATGCCGTGTCGCCTCGCCGTGGGCCGAATCTCCTCAGTGCGGCTCAGTAGCCCCAAATCCCAGCCCGCAAACCTTTTCTTTTATTCATTTCTGTCCAGATCCAGAATTTGTTCCCCATTTTAAATCCGTTTGAACATGTAAATGAAATCCAAATGCCAAGATCTAAATTTCTGGTTGTTCCCTGATGCTTTCTCAAACATGCAGAGGCAACCCCAAGTTCAAAATAATTTTCATAAATTGCTGGTAATTATTCTGCTGACAAGTATACCTTACACTAATTAATTCCCTCAGAGAGTTTCACATCTCCATCTGAGATTAATCAAATCCCTACTGAGAGGTATTTTATATACCTATCATGTAGCATAGGTCCTATGCCAAGGTGAACAGAAGGATGCCTTTATCAAAAATAACAACAATAGAAACTATCTGCCTTGGATAAATTCTCTAGGACAAACCAAGGGTGGTATTAACATAATTCCACCCCCTAGTGCCTCATATTATCAATACCTATCAAATCCTACCATCTCAGAATATATTGAGCTCTGGTTAAATTGTGGTGATTTAAATACTTCTGTAATGGGCATTTTCACTAAATAAATCACTCCAGGAGCTTGGAAATTCCAAAATGAGTGAATCCAATTCCTACAGAAAGGTATTCCAAGTTTCTACCACACTCCCTTGGAACCATCTCAATAGCTTCTGCAGAATTTATCTGGTGAAAAAGAGAAAAACTATACAGAACTGCGTTTGGAAATTTCCTGAGGGCATTCTGGTAATTCTGTTGACACAATTCCAACTCTAGGTAGTTCCGTACACCAAACCCTACCAAATCATTCAAGGAAATAATTTTTAGAGCTCCAGATAATTTGTGGTGAATTATTTCCTTAAACTAGAGTTTAATCCACTTTAAAAATCATAGTTAAATCTAGGAAATTGATATTCAAGTGAAACCACTTGTAATGGTTTTGTCTTGTCAAGACCTATCTAAAGATATCACTTTTGCACATTGGTATCCTACAGACCTCAGAACCCCAATCTATGTTCAAGATCTCTATCCTAGACACCTATCCTCTAATAGTAAACACTACAGTGGCAATCTAGTAAATTCACACCATTAAAACCCAACTTCTCCAGAACCTCCCAAGTTCAGCAGTGTTCAGTATGTTTGCTTGCTGTATGGTTTGATGCTTGTTTACTTTGTATTGATTGTGGTATTGTCTGCTTACATGTGTACCCGATGACGACGATAGTGTGAGTGTCTGATGACAAGAAGGAAGGGACTTCTTATTAATTGTTTATTGGGTATTATTGGTTTTCTAAAGAAGTCCAGGGACTTATTGCTGATCACAGGTAAGCCACCATTCCTGAACTCTGATATATGTCCTACTCTCTTTTACCTGTTTTGTATCCTCCTTATAAATTGCATTAACTATCTGCATGTCTTGTTTTACAAATACTACGATAGTAACTTGGCTCCTCCAAGTTATGACTTAGTGTCCTTCGAGGCACCACCGTGATGTACCTACCACTTTATCCCTTTAGATTGAGAGTGTGATGGTTAGCATCCTACCTCGTTGGAAAACCCCCGGTTTTGAGAAAATAAACTGTTTTGGGATTTACCCCACTACAAAGGTTTTAAACTGCTTTATAAAACCCTTGGGAAGAGGCATCGTTCCAAGCGGATGTTTTAAAGAAAGAAATGGTGATGTTGAGCTATGAGAAGGTGATGGGATGTTCTACGCCTTTACCGGAACAATTTTTATTCGCGCAACCACATTACCCCAGGTGCTAGGGCTTAACTCGTAGTTTGTCCGCATTAGCCGAGGCAACTTCTACCATGCTTATAGGGAGAGATCCCTGGAATTTCGGGCAGGCGCTACTAGATCTCGGATCTGAAGCCTGTTGTTTGTTTCGGAAAGAGTGAGCCTGAACTAGAAGGAGGCCGGTGCAACAATTGGGTCTCCCGCGGACGGTATGACTTGGAGTACGGAAGGAAGTGAAGTCACCAGTTTTAAGGTATACGCCAAGTTGCGGCTTGGGTATGCGCGTCTATGGAAGGCAGGACTATGGCTGGGAGCCACATACTCGTTGCCGGGGAGAACAAACCCAAAAGGAAGAGCATGCCTTTTCTAGGGTCGACAAGCGAAAGGTTAGGTTTGATTATCCAGACCCCCATCTATAGTGGTAGTGGGCCGTGGTTGTATCCCGGCGGATGTATTGATTCTTGTGGGGAAAGTGCACAAACTTTGTAGAGTATAACCTATTCGAATAGCCGTGTCCACGGTCAGGGATGGTTGTAAAGGTGTTGGCTAGGAGTACCCGAACTGTGCTTGTTTGGGAAACAAGGACAAAGAGGACGAAGGTTCCGGGGGAACCCGAGTCCGGCAGTTTTGCTTTGACCTGAGGTGGTCGAAATGGGTTAAAAAGGGTTTTTACTCCAAAACTGTTTTCGAAACTCTTTTTCACAAAGATATGGAGATGTCTTGATTTATAAAACAGAAGCATGTTTTCAAAACTCTTTTTCAACAAAGATATGGAGATGCCATAACTTCAAAAGTTAGTTTAGGCTTTCCAAATGCAACCCTAGATAGAGCTATCTCGCCACAGCCAGAATTGCATTTCCTTGTTTAACTTATCTTGGTGGTTTGCGAGTACATTCAATGTACTCACGGCTTTGTCCCTGGCTATTTACTTGGCCAGACTTTCAGAGGTTCGACTTCGGAAGATTCAGGTGACGTCCAGCGACCTAGGCCGTCTTCCTAGTCAGCTGCCTGTAGGTTGAGGCACGATTGGGCTCTGCGTATGCTGATATTCCGCTGCTAAGGATGATTTAGCCAGAATGGCATTTATGTAAGTCTTGTAATTCGTTATTTTTCGGATGTTGTAATGATACCTGTCGGTTATGTTCCACGGCTCACTGATCATGGGAACGTGGATGTATGCATAACAGGGATTTCTCGGACGAATAATCCGGGGAGCTCACAGACTTGGTATCAGAGCCATCCTAACTGTAGGAGACCTTAGTTAGCATGGACGTTAGACAAGAAATGACAAACCTATTTTCTAAAAAGACAAGGGAGAAAAGATGGCTATTTGAAAAAGTTCTTATGTCTTCTCCCCCTCTATTTCGAAAAACTACTTGCATTAATATGACTTTCTAATCTGAAAATCTTGCACACTTGTCACTAACCCAACCCCATCTCAAAAATCTGTTGTAGATGGCCTCTTTCTGCTCGGAGCACATCATTGTTGGAGACAGTTTCTAGCCCTTTGAAGAGCAGCTCCACAACCTACTGAAGATAGTCAAGAGGCCTTTGCTAACGATTGAAGGAACCGAACTTCCTCGCATTAACACCAATGTGATGCAATGGGTCATCAAGGCGGTGATTCCCTCCCCCGATGAGGACACCGCGCCCACAATCTTCGCCTTCCTCGACAGCAATTGGGTAGATGGCATGGTGCGAGCCATACAAGAGATCATGGCGCGCCTCTACAAGATCCACGAAGATGAGTTGAAGGATACTCCCTACCACTTGTTTGGAAAGCGCGATGAAGATGGACTACCTACTGAGTCTTTCCTCACCTGCTGCATTAGGAATCAGCTGGAGAATATGGAATACCTGAAGGAAATATGCCCTAAGAGGCAATAATAAAGTTGTTATTATGTATTCCTTGTATATGATAGATGTTTATTTTGCATGCTATAATTGTATTGATAGGAAACATCAATACATGTGTGTTTAATAAACAAAAAGGGTTCCTAGTTATGCCTCTCTTATAGACTAGCTTGTTGATTAACAAGATGATCAAGGTTTCATGATCATGGACATTGGATGTTGTTAATAACACGGTCACAACATTTGTGAAATGATGTGATGAACATTCATCCGAAGTATAGCATTACGATCAAGTCATTATGTTTATATTGCTATAACATCATACAAAGTACTCTTAGTCCTTAGACCATGAGATCATGTTAATTGCTAACACTGGAAGAGTATCTTGATAACATCAAATGTCACACCGTAACAGGGTGACCATAAAGGTGGGTTCAGTGCTATGAAGGTGTTATGTTGAGGCTCATGGATCAAGAGTGGAATTTTTCAATCCCGATGGCGGATAGATATACTCTGGGCCCTCTCGGTGATATCACATTAAGATAGCTTACAACCAAGTGATGTGATCACTAGAATGTTATATCACGGGAACGTGAAAAGAGTGCATGTCAGTAACAATATCAAACTAGGTATTTGGATACCGATGATCGAATCTCGGACATGTATTATATCATGAGACAAAGGGATTAAATTGCTGACGTTAAAGGTTCTCACGATCACAGAAGTCATCATTGAATATGCAGGAGTCAGTATGGATCTCCAGATCCCGCTTCTGATTATTGATCTGAGAGGAGTCTCAATCATGTCTGCATTATTCGCGAACCGTAGGGTGACACACTTAAGGGTTGTCGGACACCATTTAGGAGCACATATGTTCCAGACAAAAGGTTTGCAAAGCGCCGGAAATGTTTCGATAGAAACAGGAATTGTTTCGATAAAAACCGGAATTGTTTCGGGTGAAATTGCAGAAAGTGGTTCTGCATGTGATATTGAAATGTTGCAAGGGGTTTTATGTGAATGTTTGTTAATTAAAGTAATTAACAAAATTCGGAATAAAATAAATAAAAGAGTTTTATTAATTGAGAGTTGCATTTAATTTGGTGGAAATTAAATACATGTGAGGGGGATTTTGGGTGGAGGCCATGTTTATGTGAGTGGAGGTTCACCACATGAATGAAGGAGGGGAGGAGTCCCCCCCCCCTCATGCGCCGGCTATGGGAGGGGAGGGGTCTCCCTCCCTCCTATATAAAGCCCCCTCTCCCCTCTCACCAACCACACCTCCTCGTGAAGGATCTCTCTCCCCCTCTAGATATTCCCCCATGGTCTCGGATTAGCGAGATACATGTTCCCGGTGGCCTTGCGTCTAGGAGTTGCTGCTTCCGCTGATTCGCTGGAGCGAGGAGGTGGAGGTTGTCCGGTGGCTTGAACATGTGTGCGAGGACGGATGCGCTGCTGGTTTGCGGCGCTCGGACTTCCACACGATCTTGAGATCGGCAAGCGTACGACTACATCAACCACGAGTTCCTACTCGTTAACAAAACTCGTTGTCTTCGAGGGTAAGTTCTCCATGGATGTATGTCCACCCGTTGCTCTATATCTAGTAGATAGATCTTGGTGTATAGTTCTCATCGTAGGAATTTTTTGTTTTCTATGTTGCGGACCCAACAATACCTACTCCAACGCTCCCAGGAAGATCATGACAAGGCCAGACGCGAGAATCTGCTTCTAAAGATGGATATCAACCTACCCCGTAAGCGCGAAAGAAGTCTTCAAGCCACCAATGCCCGCATGGAGAAGAAGCTGACAATTGAAGTACCCCCAACCCCTGAAGATGGGAATCTCGAGACTGACGATGAACTCTCCTTCCTTAATGAGTACCATCCTATCGTCTAGTCACCCGCACCAACCGAGTAAACATCCAACCCTGCACCATGGGAAGGCACCACTCTCACCTTCACTAAAGACGAGCTGAATAACCTGCAAACCCCAGAGGATCAGTAGTAGTTGAAACCCCGGAGTCAGCACGAACCACTGATGCACCCATTGAGTAATCACCAGTGTTGCGGTACTCGCTCATCTAGCAATAGGGTAAAGTCATGTATCGTCCCTGAACGCGTTTTGTAATGCCTAAGTACTATTAGCACCTTCGGGTGCAGATTGGTTGGTTATGTAATAACTTCCTTGAATTGCTATGTTTTACCCAAGTCGTTGCATCAGACCCCAACCCAAAACGCGTACCATCAACAGGAAATTCCCCAAGATGGCCATGGAGACAGGAAGCTCGAAGAAGGCATGTAGACGTTGCGGAGATGGAAGACACCAAGCCAATAGATGCTCCGACCACTGCCCAAACTGCGGAGAACCTCATTCGTCCAAAGTTTGCCCAACTCGACTTATCACTTGTTTCCTCTGCAAAGGCCAAAACCATGTCCCCATCAAATGCCCAATATATCCCCTCATTGGCAATGCCCGTCAACCTCCCGGTACCAGCAAAGGCAAGTCGTCAAAACAGTTACGCCGAAGTATAGGTACCTGCTTCACGTGTGGACTACCCGGTCTTTTCAGCCGAGAATACCTCGAGGGTAAACCCGTCAAGACTCCCGCGGAAGAGAAGCCCGAAAGCACCCAGGGCTCTTATCTTCAGAAAAGATGGTCACCCTACCGCTCGCTGCCCCGCAACTCACGACTGAAGATTTCCCGCGCTTATATAGATGACAACGCCCCGTGGAAGTAAAGATCGAGATAGAAGCTCCTTAACCCACTCTAGGACTCCCCGAACATCGGCAAGTGCAACCTATATTCAACTACTCCATACCCCCCTCTCCGGGAATGACACCTATGATGGTACCCTCTCTTAAGTCGATGTCTGCTACCTTAAGAACCATCTTTTGCCACCCGTATAAGGATGCCCCCGATCGATAACTCTCCGCTCTACCCAAGTACAATCCTAAGGGGGAAGACTACGTCTTTCCTGCAAAATAGATTACCTCACCGCCAGAAGAAAATCCCACCGTGGGACCCGAAGACACGGATTTTAAGACACAGACTTGGATACAGTAACCCACTTAAGAGTAATGCCATAGACCCTTACAGAAGGGCGATCCCTCCCCCATAATCATGGTTGAAGCCAGCTCAACGCCCAAGTTTCAATAAGATTGAAGTTCAACCTCACTGTCAAGGTGATTCTGTTCGAAGACAAGGTCGACAAGTTAGTACGCAAGAAACAACTAGCACTAACTCCAAGATGAATCCCCTAATCTTACTCTCCCGAATCTCGGGACGAGATTCTTTTAAGGGAGAAAGGTCTGTAACATCCCAATTTCAGCAACCCTGATTAGTTGTCCAGAGTGCAAAAATCAGGGGAAACAAAAACTTTTTCTTGTGCATTGGTGCAGTGCTTGCTTATCGTTTGTCTACCCTTATGCTTATGAGAGTGTATCTTATGATAACCCTTACCCCACTCCCTGTTGACAAGGCTATTTACCAAAACTATCCTGACTCATTTTACATATTCTCAAACGTTCTGGCATTTCAAAACATGAGCCAAGATGCCTATGTAACCAAAATTATTTTGGTAGCTTCTATTGAAAAAACTATGGAGATATATATAATACAATCTCCTTATGTTTTCAAGACAGAACACTCAACTAATCTTATCTGTAGTTTCCCCAAAACCTCTTTTCAAAGCATTTGAATTCCACTCTTGGTAGAGATACCAAGGACTCTCATCCTATTCAAAACTCAACCCCTTCAAAATGCCCCAACCCTACCTCAAGCTAAGCTTGATGGTAACCCTAGAGTAATTGATTTGTTTATAAGATGAGTTGCCTTGATCTGCTGTCTGATGAGTTGTTTTGATCAGCAGTTTGACTTGTTTGCTTAGGAAGTAGTTTGAGCCACCATAGGAGCTCATCACTAGGATCAAGATGCTTCCAAATCATTAATCCGTAAGCAAGAATACAAACCTAGATATGATCCCTAGCCACTAGGTGATCATCTAAAAACCCTTAACAAGATCCATTCTGAAGATTTCCATTCCAGAACTTTCCAAGCCCTTGAAAACCAATATTGAGCTTGGAACCCTTCCACTCAATCTAATCCTCCATATCATCCACATACTAATGCTCTAATACCTTGCTACTCCTCCAAGAACATTCCCTCTCATACTCTAGTCAAAATCCTCAAAACAGCCAAATTTGACTAAGTCTGGAAACAGTTTTAACATCACCTTTTTGAATGCCTCCTTTTCTCAAACCATGTGAATTTTTGGAAATGCACTTGAACCATATTGTTAACCATCCTAAGGACTACCAAGACCCACAATTTTCCCTGGTTAGATCCTCCTCCAACCCACTTGTCGTTGATGGTTTTGCAGAAAAGAACATAACATTTCCTACAAAACTAGTCATCATGCTTACTTTGGTAGAAGCCCACACCCTCGTACAACCCTCGATGGACCAACTCTCTGCATCCCCATGAACTACTAATATAGGTCTACCAAAATTTACTTCACTTGCCCCAAGTAGATCTCTGCGCTGCATAAACCCACATGGTTTATAAGGCATCATGACTCATTTTGCAGGGAAGCCTTAATTTCAACAAAGTTTGCCATCACTTCTGCCCTCCACTCACCCAAAGTTTGCCAGCTCAACCCCCTGCCCCTCATTTGCTACCTCTCCCCTCCACTCACCCTCTCCAAGCTCCACTCTTCCTCCTCTGCTCTGTGCTGCCCGAAGGAAGAAGAGGAAGAAGCCTCGGCCTTGCTCGAGATCTGAGCGTAGCTCCCTCATCTCCCTCCTTCTCCCTCTTGATGTCACCCTGCTGTGACCAGCTACTCCTCCTCTATCTAACCATGGCATTTTTCTTGCCCAGGGACTACTCCTCCGTCCTCGCCAGCGAGCTCCGATGAGGTCCCTCTCGGCCGCCGTCGCGCGAGCTGCTTCTAGTGGACCTCCGATGTCGTGCCACCCCTCGATCTGCTCAGCATCATCGACCGCGTCGCCCGGCAGCCTCCCCAACCCTCCTCGAGCCCTCAGGTGAGCTCCCCGCCCCGCGACACCCTTTGCTAGGGTTAGCTCACATCGCCGGCGAGCCCAGGTGGACGACGACGCTGCGCCGTCCATCGCCACTTAAATAGACGTCCGGGATCTGCCGGTACCGTTTCGGCCTCTCCTTCTCGCTGACCGCTGGGCCCCGCTTGGAAGGTTCGAGCGCTGGCTCCCGCGCGCCGTGTCGCCTCGCCGTGGGCCGAATCTCCTCATCGCGGCCCAGTAGCCCTAGATCCCATCCCGCAAACCTTTTCTTTTATTCATTTCTATCTAGATCCAGAATTTGTTCCCTAGTTTAAATCCTTTTGAACATGTAAATGAAATCCAAATGCCAAGATCTAAATTTCTGGTTGTTCCCTGATGCTTTCTCAAACATGCAGAGGCAACCCCATGTTCAAAATAATTTTCATAAATTGCTGGTAATTATTCTGCTGACAAGTATACCTTACACTAATTAATTTCCTTATAGAGTTTCACATCTCCATCTGAGATGAATCAAAGCCCTACTGAGAGGTATTTGATATACCTATCATCTAGCATAGGTCCTATGCCAAGGTGAACAGAAGGATGCCTTTAACAAAAATAACAACAATAGCAACTATCTGCCTTGGATAAATTCTCTAGGACAAACCAAGGGTGGTATTAACCTAATTACACCCCCAAGTGCCTCATATTATAAATATCTATCAAATTCTAGCATATCAGAATTTATTGAGCTCTGGTTAAATTGTGGTGATTTAAATACTTCTGTAATGGGTATTTCCACTAAATAAATCACTCCAGGAGCTTGGCAACTCCAAACTGAGTGAATCCAATTCCTACAGAAAGATACTCCACGTGTATACCATATGCCCTTGGAACCAACTCAATATCTTCTGTACAATTAATCTGGTGAAAAAGAGAAAAACTATACAGAACTGCCTTTGGGAATTTCCTGAGGGCATTCTGGTAATTATGTTGACACAATTTCATCTCTAGGTGGTTAAGTACACCAAACCCTACCAAACCATCCATGGAAATAATTTTTGGAGCTCCAGATAATTTCTGGTGAATTATTTACTCAAACTAGAGTTTAATCCACTTTAAAAATCATAATTAAATCTAGGAAATTGATATTAAAGTGAAACCACTTGTAATGGTTTTGTATTGTCAAGAACTATCCGAGGATATCGCTTTTGCACATTGGTATCCTACAGACCTCAGAACCCCAATCTAAGTTCAAGATCTCTATCCTAGACACCTATCCTCCAATAGAAAACACTATAGTGGCAATCTAGTAAATTCACACCATTAAAACCCAACTTCTCTAGAACCTCCCAAGTTCAGTAGTGTTCAGTATATTTGCTTGCTGTATGGTTTGATGCTTGTTTACTTTGTATTGATTGTGGTATTGTCTGCTTGCATGTGTACCCGATGACGACGATAGTGTGAGTGTCTGATGACAAGAAGGAAGGGACTTCTTATTAATTGTTTATTGGGTATTCTTGGTTTTCTAAAGAAGTCCCAGGACTTATTGCTGATCACAGGCAAGCCACCATTCCTGAACTCTGATATATGTCCTACTATCTTTTGCCTGTTTTGTATCCTCCTTATAAATTGCATTAACTACCTGCATGTCTTGTTTTACAAATACTGCGATAGAAACTTGGCTCCTCCAAGTTATGACTTAGTGTCCTTCGAGGCACCACCCCGATGTACCTACCACTTTATCCCTTTAGATCGAGAGTATGATGGTTAGCATCCTACCTCGTTGGAAAACCCTCGGTTTTGAGAAAATAAATAGTTTTGGGATTTACCCCACTACAAAGGTTTTAAACTGCTTTATAAAATCCTTGGGAAGAGGTATCATTCCAAGCGGATGTTTTAAAGAAAGAAATGGTGATGATGAGCTATGAGAAGGTGATGGGATGTTCTACGCCTTTACCGGAACAATTTTTATTCGCGCAACCACATTACCCCAGGTGCTAGGGCTTAACTCGTAGTTTGTCCGCATTAGCCGAGGCAACTTCTACCATGCTTATAGGGAGAGATCCCTGGAATTCTGGGCAGGCGCTACCAGATCTCGTATCTGAAGCCTGTTTCTTGTTTGGGCAAGAGTGAGCCTGAACTGGAAGGAGGCCGGTGCAACAATTGGGTCTCCCATGGACGGTATGACTTGGAGTACAGAAGGAAGTGGAGTCACCAGTTTTAAGGTATACGGCAAGTTGCGGCTTGGGTATGCGCGTGTACGGAAGGAAGGACTATGGCTGGGAGCCACATACTCATTGCTGGGGAGAACAAACCCAAAAGGAAGAGCATGCCTTTGCTAGGGTCGACAAGCGAAAGGTTAGGTTTGATTATCCGGACCCCCATCTACAATGGTAGTGGGCCGTGGTTGTATCCCGGTGGATGTATTGATTCTTGTGGGGAAAGTGCGCAAACTCTGGATCCACTGGAGTCATTGCATGTGAGTTATTTTCCAAATCCACATTGATCCACTGAAGTCATTGCATGTGTGTTCTTTTCCTAAACCACATTGATCCACTAGAGTCATTGCATGTGTGTTCTTTTCCTAAACCACATTGATCCACTAGAGTTAATGCATGTGTGTTCTTTTCCTAAACAACATTTCTCCACTAGAGTCATTGCATGCGTGCTCGTTTCCTAAACCACATTGATCCACTAGAGTCACAGCATGTGTGTTCTTTTCCTAAACCACATTGATCCACTAGAGTAACTGCATGCGTGTTATTTTACTAAACCACATTGATCCGCTAGAGTCATTGCATGTGTGTTATTTTCCAGAAACCACATGGATCCACTAGTGACATTGCATGTGCGTTCTTTTCCTAAACCACATTGATCCACTAGAGTCATTGCATGTGTGTTGTTTTCCTAAACCACATGGATCCACTAGTGACATTTTATGTGTGTTCATTTCCTAAACCACATGGATCCACTGGATTCATTGCATGTATGGTCTTTTCCAAAACCAGATTTATCCACTGGTGACATTGCATGTGTGTTCTCTTTCATAATCCACATTGATCCACTTCAGTCATTGCATGTGGGTTCTATTCCTAAACCACATTGATCCACTAGAGTCACTACATGTGTTTTCTTTTCCTAAACCACATGGATGAACTAGAGTCGTTACATGTTTTTTCCTAAACAACATTGATCCACTAGATTCACTATATGTGTGTTCTTTTCCTAAAACACATTGATCCACTGGAGTCATTGCATGTAAGTTCTTTTCTTAAACCACATTGATCCACTAGATTCAATGCATGTGTGTTCTTTTCTGAAACCAGAATGATCCACTAGTGACATTACATGTGTGTTCTTTTACTAAACCACATTGATCCACTAGAGTCACTAGATGTGTGTTCTTTTCCTAAAGTACATGGATCCACTAGAGTCGCTGCATGTGCATTCTTTTCCTAAACCACATGGATCCGCTAGAGTCACTGCATGCGTGTTCTTTTCCTAAACCATAATGATCCACTAGAGTAATTACATGTGTGTTCTTTTCCAAAACAACAATGATCTACTGGAGTCATTGCATGTTTGTTCTTTTCCTAAACCAGATGGATCCACTAGTGACATTTCATGTATGTTCTTTTCCTAAAACACATGGATCCACTAGAGTGACTACATGTCTGTTCTTTTCCTAAACCACATTGATCCAATAGAGTCATTGCATGTGTTATTTTTCCTAAACCACATTGATCCACTAGATTCATTGCATGTGTGTTCTTTTCCTAAGCCACATTGTTCCACTAGAGTCATTGCATGTGTCTTCTTTTCCTAAACCACTTGGATCCACCAGTGACATTTCATGTGTGTTCTTTTCCTAAACCAAATGGATCCACCAGAGTCATTGCATGTGTTCTTTTCCTAAACCAAATGGATCCATCAGAGTCATTGCATGTGTGGTCTTTTACAAATTCGCATTGAATCTGTGTCCTTTTCCTAAACCACATTGATCCACTAGAGTCATTGCATGTGGGTTGTATTGCTAAACCACATTGATCCACTAGAGTCACTGCATGTGTGTTCTTTTCCTAAACCACGTTGATCCAGTAGAGTCGATGGATGTGCGTCCTTTTCCTAAACCACATGGATTAGCTAGAGTCACCGCATGCATGTTCTTTTCCTAAACCATAATGATCCACTAGAGTCATTACATGTGTGTTCTTTTCCAAAACCACATTTATCTACTGGATTCATTGCATGTGTGTTCTTTTCCTAAACCACATTGATCCATTAGAGCCACTGCATGTGTGCATTTTTGCTAAACCACATTGATCCACTAGAGTCAGTGCATGTGTGTTTCTTATCCTAAACCTCATTGATCCACTAGAGTCATTGCATGTGTGTTCGTTTCCTAAACCACACTGTTCCACTAGAGTCATTGCATGTGTGTTCTTTCCAAAACCACATTGATCCACTACAGTCAGTGCATGTGTGTTCTTTTCCTAAACCACATGGATCCACTAGTGACATTGCATGTATGTTCTTTCCTAAACCACATTTATCCATTGGAGTCACTACATGTGTGTTATTTTCCTAAACCACATTGATCCACTGGAGTCATTGCATGTTTGTTCTTTTCCTAAACCACATGGATCCACTAGTGACATTTCATGTGTGTTCTTTTCCTAAACCACACTGATCTACTAGAGTCACTACATGTGTGTTCTTTTCCTAAACCACATAGATCCACTAGAGTCGTTGCATGTGATTTTTTCCTAAACCACATTGATCCACTAGATTCACTGCATGTGTGCTCTTTTCCTAAACCACATTGTTCCACTAGAGTCATTGCATGTGTGTTCTTTTCCTAAACCACATGGATCCACTACTGACAATGCATGTGTTTTTTTTCTAAACCACATGGATCCACTAGATTCATTGCATGTGTGGTGTTTTCCAAAACCATTTTGTTCCACTGTTGACATTGCATGTGTGTTCTTTTCCTAAACCACTTTGATCCACTAGAGTCATTGTATGTGGGTTCTCTTCCTAAACCACATTGATCCACTAGAATCACTTCATGTGTGTTCTTTTCCTAAACCACATTGATCCACTCGAGTCACTGCATGTTATTTTCCTAAACCACATTGATCCAATAGATTCACTACATGTGTGTTCTTTTCCTAAACCACATTGATCCACTAGAGTCATTGCATGTGAGTTGTTTTCCTAAACCACATTGATCCACTACATGTGTGTTGTTTTCCTACACCACATGGATCCACTAGTGACATTACATGTATGGTCTTTTACTAAACCACATTGATCCACTAGAGACACTACACGTGTGTTCTTTTTCTAAACCACATTGATCCACTTGAGTCATTGCATCTGTGTTCTTTTCCTAAACCATATTGATCCACTAGAGTCACCGCATGTGTGTTGTTTTCCTAAACCACATGTATCCACTAGAGTCACTGCATGTGTGTTCTTTTCCTAAACCATACTAGGTAACTTGGCATGGCAACATGTCGCGCCCTTGGTATTACTCCAGTTGTATACATGTCTAGGTTCGACGTCGACATGATTTTCGGAAGTTGAGTTAGAAAATTAGTGTCAAAGTCTAACTACTTCCTAAAAATTATTGCTGGAAAAGCGTGTCAAAATATTGAACTATGCATCCTGTTTGGATTTCAAACTCCAGCACAATAAGATAAAAACTTTCAAGTAACCTCGGTACAAACTCAAAGCTAGAATCAGATTTGGTATTGTTTTTCTAACCTGTCATATATACAACCGTCAAGTTCAGTCATATGAATTTAGATGTACTTTGAATGCACTATAACCAAATCCAGTCGTACCACAAGAAGGTTGCAATATTTATGGATCCTTACTACCTGAATTCAACAGCCAAATTCTGTTCTTTTTCTTCTGACTTTCAGCCACAACCTACAGAATGGACCATATTGGTATTCCAGGATAGCAAATGACAGGGATAAAAATCAGTGTTGTTATTTAGGCTCGATGACATGCAGTACAATAACGCTTATGAACAAATAAGTCCACCCATCTGCAATATTGTATTAATAATAAGATGATAAGATGAGAGATGAACCGCGTGTCATTTATTGACGTACAATCTATGCATAGTGGCTAAGTATTTCCGCTAATAATTTGCCAAAATAAGGAAGCCCAAAACTGAAAAGTAAGCCCTATCAAGAGGAACAAAAGGAGTGTAAGCAAACTATAATAAGCAAATATACAAGAATACACCGTCAGGCAATCCAAAATAAAAAAATATATAGGGAAAAAATAGAAGCATAGACAACCAACAGGATCACCCGATAGACAACCAGATGCAACTGGACAAACGGGATGGAAAGAACGAACAAAAGAAATAACATACGGTAAATCGGCACACTATCAAGGAGGAGATTATAGAATAGAACTTTGTATCGACGAACCTTGTTCACACAGATGGAATAGTAAATCTCCTCTCCAGAAGGCCAAGGAAATGAAGGGGCATATTCGTTGCTTTTACCCCTATCATTGGGATCTTGAAAGTAAACTAACTTCGACCAGCCAATTTGTTCATTCATATTCCCAAGGATTATAAAATCTGTATCTCTAACTTGTCAGATCAAAACAAAATGTACATTAGGATGTAGGCAGCTAGTTGATCAGGTCATTCTAAAATATCAGCTCATCATCACATCCTTCCAACAAAAAATTATGATATATGAATAATAATTTATGTGGAAAGCGTTGTTATCCGTGTTCTCATGTAAAAAAACTGATCATATAAATCCATGATGACATACCTAAAACAAATATATAAGACTTCTAGATAAAAAAATCTAGCGCACCAAAAAATGTTATGAATCAAATAAGGCCAACTAAGTGAACGGTATGACATTTTTCTCTGGTTAATAGCTATTATGATAGCCCGCTCCTGCCATACGTTCAGCTAGCTAATGAAAATCATTTACATAATTACATTTTTACTTGAAGGAAAATATTAGAGAAATCAATGTATGTACCTGAACAATTTTTCAAACTTTGACAACAAAAACATGATACTGATTCGTTTTGAAGATCGTATGAACCGACCCAAAACCCGTATCAAAAAAAACTAACCCATGCAAACTTAATTTTAAGGGGGGGGGGGGACACCGAAGCACACCTCCTACCTGAATTCAACAATATCTGTGATGATCACTTCATTTCCTTCGCGACTAAGTAGACACCAGATAGACCCTCGCAAAATTAAGCAGCATGGGCAAACTTCAGGCTTTATATAGCAGCAACAATAGGAAAATCAATAATTGTTTTGCAAGATACTACTTAAAATAATTTGAGGAGATCCCAGTTGTCCAAAATGAGAAAGAACAATTTTATAACATCGACGGTCACACTTTGTATAAATTGAGCACAGGATCGTAGGCAACAGAAACTAAAGCACATGTACTTGTTGGTGATAAACTGGACTATACAATTATGTATGAATAAACATCTGCAATAATATTAGAATAATTTCAAGCTGCAAGTTGATTGTTTTGTAGACCAATGTGAACTAAAAGAGAATATTCAAACAGATTTCACACCATTGATAGTGGAAAATTTAGAAGAAATTGGTAAGCATCGGAGTAGACACTAATTATGCCCTAGGTTACATACGTGGAACTAACATGGGAAGCTTACAATGACAATAGTCATATAATGTTCATGAAAACCAGCCAACACTAAGTAGAACTCCAAGATAAAGCATGCGCATGTATGTGAAACAAAACATTATAGAACAAAACCAAATGAGAGAAGGATCTTCACAAATTAACATATTTAGAACATGACCACATGAGATTCATGTATAATAACAAAGAGCCGGACCATGAAAAATTAGCATTCTTTCATTCGCAATGGAAAACAAAAAAGGGCAAGTTGATTAGATGAATCCCAAAACATTGGTAGTTGGCAAAAAACCAATACTCTAACCTTAATTTTTTCTACCAGGTTGTGAAAATCAGCACCTCATCGCGACAAAATAGCAAAGGAGTAATGGATTCAGACATGAACTATTAGTAAAAATCAAGTTGGCCTGTTACATAAATGGAACTCACCGGGATCATGTATAATTTATCATTTGCTTTGATTTACTCATATGTGTTACAGGTTTCTCCGAAAGAATAAGTGGATCGAACAGCCTGTATCTTGTCGAGTCGCCAAAGTGATAGCACATCTCTGAATCTCTTGATTTCTTAGTACTAATTTCCCATCCAAATCCCAAAATACGGTCTATTTGATCCAAAAAACTTAGATAAATACTAATCCAAAAATAGTAATCTTATATCTGGTTAATATATGTACTACGATAATTTAGCTTTACCAAAAATCTTAGAAGGGAGGATGTTGGTTAAAATCTGTAGTGAATTAAATAGCAGTATTAAGAAACATAGAAGGACATGAAGATGACTCATACTATGGCACTAACATGCTATCCCTCATTGGCCATGGCCGGCTACTGCTTCTCGGCCTGGATGGAGCCTCCAATCTGGCCGAAGCTGCAGGGATGAGTCCAAGAGGACCTCTCTTTTCTCCATGCATTATCATCTCCTCCTCCACTCAATCCTCATGATCGGAGGCCAAAACAATGTTACTGCGCATGGGAGAAAATAAGACACATGAAGGAGATGGAAGAGAAAATGTGTGACACCATGGAGTACCTTATCATCATGTGACGGAGTTGATAAGTGCAGGATCGAGCTAGCCATCTTCCTCCGTAGGAGCTGGGGCGGCCGAGCTTGGTGACGACGGGGCACATCTACCGGTGTCATGGTACATGCAAGCATAACCAATTCTCCATCCTCCACCTTGCCCCACCGCCCTCATCAAATCATGGCCCACCGCCTCCCTGTGCTTCCCTCGAAGGTCCGCCGCCTACAGACCATCCTACTCACCGGTGGCTCGCTGTAGTTGCACCAGCGTATTCTCCGCCCTGGCTCCCCGGCTGTCACCGTCTCACGTGCTGGGTAATGGCGGAGAAGCCTAGGGCATCAGGAAAGTACGCCGGCCCTAGGGGAAAGATAATGGTGGTAGCAATGGAGAGGAAGATGAGAGGGAAGAGGTTACAGGCGGGGCGACCACTCGGATGTTCCGCAGGGAGGCGGCCAGGCAGGGGAGAGAGCGGATCTAAGTGGCACGTCGAGTCTTCCAGAAGAGAACCGATCAACCTCCACTGCTGTGACCGAGAAATAAGAACGTACTATAGATGCATATTGTAGATGCTTTGTTACTGCAGATGTGCGCATCTACAGTGCCCGAAGCTGATTTGGCATGGCTAACAGATCGTTGAACTACTCTGCTTTCATATATGTAGTAATTGATCCACTAGAGTCATCACAGGTGTGCTATTTTCCAAAACTAGATTGATCCACTAAAGTCATTACATGTGTGTTCTTTTCCTAAAGCACATTGATCCACTAGAGTCACTGCATGTGTGTTCTTTTCCTAAACCACATTGATCCATTAGAGTTAGTGCATGTGTGTTCTTTTCCTAAACCTCATTGATCCACTAGAGTCACTGCATGTGTGTTGTTTTCCTAAACTACATTGATCCACTAGAGTCATTGCATGTGTGTTCTTTTCGTAAACCACGTTTATCCACTAGAGTCACTTCATGTGTTTTCTTTTCCTAAACCACATGGATCCACTAGGGACATTGCATGTGTGTTCTTTTCCTAAACCAAATTGATCCACAAGAATCATTGCATGTGTGTTCTTTTCCTACACCACATTGATCCACTGGAGTCATTGCATGTGTGTTCTTTTCCTAAACCACATGGATCCACTAGTGATATTTCATGTGTGTTCTTTTCCTAAACCACATGGATCCACTTGAGTCATTGCATATGTGTTCTTTAATTAAACCACATTGATCCACTGGTGATATTGCATATGTGTTATTTTTCCAAACCACATTGATCAACTTGAGTCCTTGCATGTGTGTTCTTTCCTGAACCACACGGATCCACTAGACTCACTACATGTGTGTTGTTTTCCTAAACCACATTGATCCACTGGTGACATTGCATGTGTGTTCTTTTCCTAAACCACATGGATCCACTGGTGACATTGCATGTGTGTTCTGTTCCTAAACCACATTGATCCACTTGAGATATTGCATGTTTGTTCTTTTCCTAAACCACATGGATCCAGTGGTGACATTGCATGTGTGTTCTTTTCCTAATCCACATTGATCCACTAGAGTCATCACATGTGTATTCTTTTCCTAAACCACATAGATCCACTAGATTCATTGCATGTGTGTTCTTTTCCTAAACCACATGGATCCACTAGAGTCACTGCATGTGTGTTATTTTCCTATACCACATTGATCCACTAGAGTCATTGCATGTGTGTTCTTTTCCTAAACCAAACTGATCCACTAGAGTCATTGCATGTGTGTTCTTTTCCTGAACCACATGGATCCCTTGGAGTCACTTCATGTGTGTTCTTTTCCTAAACCACATTGATCCATTATTGATATTGCATGTGTGTTCTTTTCCTAAACCACATGGATCTATTGGTGACATTGCATGTGTGTTCTTTTCCTAAACCACATGGATCTACTGGTGACATTACATGTGCGTTATTTTCCTAAACCAAACTGATCCACAAGAATCATTGCATGTGTGTTCTTTTCCTACACCACATTGATCCACTAGAGTGGTTGCATGTGTGTTGTTTTCCTAAACCACATGGATCCACTAGTGATATTTCATGTGTGTTATTTTCCTAAACTACGTGGATCCACTTGAGTCATTGCATATGTGTTCTTTTACTAAACCACATTGATCCACTAGTGATATTGCATATGTGTTATTTTTCTAAACCACATAGATCAACTTGAGTCCTTGCATGTGTGTTCTTTCCTGAACCACATGGATCCACTAGACTCACTACATGTGTGTTGTTTTCCTAAACCACATTGATCCACTACTGACATTGCATGTGTGTTCTTTTCCTAAACCACATGGATCCACTGGTGACATTGCATGTGTGTTCTTTTCCTAAACCACATTGATCCACTTGAGATATTGCATGTTTTTTATTTTCCTAAACCACATGGATCCAGTGGTGACAATGCATGTGTGTTCTTTTCCTAATCCACATTGATCCACTAGAGTCATCGCATGTGTGTTCTTTTCCTAAACCACATAGATCCACTAGATTCATTGCATGTGTGTTCTTTTCCTAAACCACATGGATCCACTAGAGTCACTGCATGTGTGTTATTTTCCTAAACCACATTGATCCACTGGAGTCATTGCATGTGTGTTCTTTTCCAAAACCAAATTGATCCACTAGAGTCATTGCATGTGTGTTCTTTTCCTGAACCACATGGATCCCTTGGAGTCACTTCATGTGTGTTCTTCCTAAACCACATTTATCCACTATTGACATTGCATGTCTGTTCTTTTAATAAACCACATGGATCTATTGGTGACATTGCATGTGTGTTCTTTTCCTAAACCACATGGATCTACTGGTGACATTGCATGTGCGTTATTTTCCTAAACCAAATTGATCCACAAGAATCATTGCATGTTTGTTCTTTTCCTACACCACATTGATCCACTAGAGTCATTGCATGTGTGTTCTTTTCCTAAACCACATGGATCCACTAGTGATATTTCATGTGTGTTCTTTTCCTAAACCACATGGATCCAATTGAGTCATTGCATATCTGTTCTTTTACTAAACCACATCGATCCACTGGTGATATTGCATATGTGTTATTGTTCTAAACCACACTGATCAACTTGAGTCCTTGCATGTGTGTTCTTTCCTGAACCACATGGATCCACTAGACTCACTACATGTGTGTTATTTTCCTGAACCACATTGATGCACTAGTGACATTGCATGTGTGTTATTTTCCTAAACCACATGGATCCACTGGTGACACTGCATGTGTGTTCTTTTCCTAAAGCACATTGATCCACTTGAGATATTGCATGTTTTTTCTTTTCCTAAACCACATGGATCAAGTGGTTACATTGCATGTGTGTTCTTTTCCTAATCCACATTGATCCACTAGAGTCATCGCATGTGTGTTCTTTTCCTAAACCACATAGATCCACTAGATTCATTGCATGTGTGTTCTTTTCCTAAACCACATGGATCCACTAGAGTCACTACATGTGTGTTATTTTCCTAAACCACATTGATCCACTAGAGTCATTGCATGTGTGTTCTTTTCCAAAACCAAATTGATCCACTAGAGTCATTGCATGTGTGTTCTTTTCCTGAACCACATGGATCCCTTGGAGTCACTTCATGTGTTTTTTTCCTAAACCACATTGATCCACTAGTGACATTGCATGTGTGTTCTTTTCCTAAAGCACATGGATCTATTGGTGACATTTCATGTGTGTTCTTTTCCTAAACCACATGGATCTACTGGTGACATTGCATGTGCGTTATTTTCCTAAACCAAATTGATCCACAAGAATCATTGCATGTATGTTCTTTTCCTACACCACATTGATCAACTGGAGTCGTTGCATGTGTGTTATTTTCCTAAACCACATGGATCCACTAGTGATATTTCATGTGTGTTCTTTTCCTAAACCACATGGATCCAGTTGAGTCATTGCATATGTGTTCTTTTACTAAAACACATCGATCCACTGGTGATATTGCATATGTGTTATTTTTCTAAACCACATTGATCAACTTGAGTCCTTGCATGTGTGTTCTTTCCTGAACCACATGGATCCACTAGACTCACAACATGTGTGTTGTTTTCCTAAACCACATTGATCCACTAGTGACATTGCATGTGTGTTCTTTTCCTAATCCACATTGATCCACTAGATTCATCGCATGTGTGTTCTTTTCCTAAACCACATAGATCCACTAGATTCGTTGCATGTGTGTTCTTTTCCTAAACCACATGGATCCACTAGAGTCACTACATGTGTGTTATTTTCCTAAACCGAATTGATCCACTAGAGTCATTGCATGTGTGTTCTTTTCCAAAACCAAATTGATCCACTAGAGTCATTGCATGTGTGTTCTTTTCCTAAACCACATGGATCCCTTGGAGTCACTTCATGTGTGTTTTTTTCCTAAACCACATTGATCCACTAGTGACATTGCATGTGTGTTCTTTTCCTAAAGCACATGGATCTATTGGTGACATTGCATGTGTGTTCTTTTCCTAAACCACATGGATCTACTGGTGACATTGCATGTGCGTTATTTTCCTAAACAAAATTGATCCACAAGAATCATTGCATGTGTGTTCTTTTCCTACACCACATTGATCAACTGGAGTCGTTGCATGTGTGTTCTTTTCCTAAACCACATGGATCCACTAGTGATATTTCATGTGTGTTCTTTTCCTAAACCACATGGATCCAGTTGAGTTATTGCATATGTGTTCTTTTACTAAAACACATTGATCCACTTGTGATATTGCATATGTGTTATTTTTCTAAACCACATTGATCAACTTGAGTCCTTGCATGTGTGTTCTTTCCTGAACCACATGGATCCACTAGACTCACAACATGTGTGTTGTTTTCCTAAACCACATTGATCCACTAGTGACATTGCATGTGTGTTCTTTTCCTAAACCACAAACTTCCACTGGTGACATTGCATGTGTGTTCTTTTCCTAAACCACATTGATCCACTTGAGATATTGCATGTTTGTTCTTTTCCTAAACCACATGGATCCAGTGGTGACATTGCATGTGTGTTATTTTCCTAATCCACATTGATCCACTAGAGTCATTGCATGTGTGTTCTTTTCCTAAACCACATAGATCCACTAGATTCATTGCATGTGTGTTCTTTTCCTAAACCACCTGGATCCACTAGAGTCACTGCATGTGTGTTATTTTCCTAAACCACATTGATCCACTAGAGTCATTGCATGTGTGTTCTTTTCCTAAACCAAATTGATCCACTAGAGTCATTGCATGTGTGTTCTTTTCCTAAACCGCATTGATCCATTATTGATATTGCATGTGTGTTCTTTTCCTAAACCACATGGATCTAGTGGTGACATTGCATGTGTGTTATTTTCCTAAACCACATGGATCTACTGGTGACATTGCATGTGCGTTATTTTCCTAAACCAAATTGATCCACAAGAATCATTGCATGTGTGTTCTTTTCCTACACCACATTGATCCACTAGAGTCGTTGCATGTGTGTTCTTTTCCTAAACCACATGGATCCACTAGTGATATTTCATGTGTGTTCTTTTCCTAAACCACGTGGATCCACTTGAGTCATTGCATATGTGTTCTTTTACTAAACCCCATGTTTTATGCCCTCAAATCGGCCCTATGAATGTTTCAACGATTCCTGCCAAACCCGCATAGAAACGATTCAAAGATGCCCGCTAGGCACTTGCATGCGGGAGGAAAACAAAGTAATATCATTACACAATAGTCCATGATGGAACCCATAGAACATATATATATATACAACAATGACTCCGTGAGTCAAGAATACAGATTTAAGTACAAAGATCTAAATCACCTTGAAAACGATACAGCATTCGAGTACGTATAAGAAGCTAATTGGGCTAAGAGCCCCAAATAATAACCAATGGCATCCATAACCCTTCCTAGGCCAAGCCATAAGGGTAACCCTGCTAACAACGTCAGTTTCAAACCTGCTAAAACAAAAGGGGTGCCGACAAAGGTCAAAGGAAAAAGAGAGCGGTCAGTACTGAGGCTAGTACATGGCGAGTCTAGAATTCGGCGGCTCGCGCCTACATAAGTATGGTGGACTGAAGCAGTAGCGAAGCATGAACTAAACAACCTATAGAGACTCAATACAACTATCGGCTATCAGAGAGGGATTAGAAAGACATATTTGGAACCACCTGATACTAACACCAATAATACCCATCCTGGTATTTCACTCTCGAGACCAAACGAGGAAGTCATTCCGAGGAAATTCACACAATTGACAGTTTATTCATGCATTCCATGGTGGTTGTCCAACTTACTAGTCATATCAGATACAAGTCATATTATAACAGAAATTCTTTAGTTATAGTTGTCTAGGATCGAGAAACTGTGCTCCAAGTCATCCATAACCGCGGACATGGCTTTTCGAAAACATTTAACCCTGTAGGGGTGCATGAAAGTATCCACACACACTTCAACCTTGTTATCAGATCCGAATATGAGCAATATCCTGAACATACACCCAACAGTATGCGACAGGGCCTCAGACACGACGTTTCCAAGACCAAAAGAAAGTACATGGGGGCCACCCCACTAAGATACCCGCAACAAAGTCGGGCAGATCCAAGATAGACCCAGGTTTTGTGACGATGGATCTAAATGACTGGGAACCTAAAACTGTGACTAGGATTGTCAATACAGCAAAAACATGGAACGGGGTTCCTAAACAGTACAGGCGCTCCATGCGGAATCATAAATAAAGCAGTAAAGCATGACATAAGTACTGGATAGTAATAACGCCCCAAACTACTTTGTGGCCCCCAGCACAGTACTTTGAAATCAGGTAGTAAGTCGATGGGGTGCCCACACACCCACTTGTGGTAAGAGCGCTCGATCTCGGAATAGGTGTCAAGAACTCGGTTCCTAAGTGGACACAAGTTGGCGGTTAAAATCCAAATATTAACTCTTACCGACCGGTGCCTCTGTATTATATCTAATTCCAGCATTTTAGTTAACAAGTTATAACGAAAGCCATGATCATCTCCACCATTAAGCATGTGTCAACCTTCCATCAACGGTGGAAGGACAACGATGCGAACAACACGTGAGCAAGCAACTACGACTCGCAAGACCGACTGTCTGTCAAACAATAGGCAATAGGATGTGTCCAAGGCAATATAGAGGATGGAAGGAATATAAATGGTGCACGGAAACTAAATCATTGCAAAACAGATAACAATAGATTAACATGTGGAAATAAAGACTATAAAATAAAAATAGGTAGAAAGGGGGAGAATGCTCGCCTAGGAAACACTATCGAAGATACATTATCCGAAGAACTTGTCGATACTCTCATAAAGTCAAAGGCCTAATCCATGAAGAACCAAAGCACTAAAATAAGCACCGGATGCACTATTTAATACTACGCTTGAAGATCGGGCATGATGCATGACATGGCAAAGATGTGATGCAACTAGGCAATATTAAGCGAAAGGAGGATCTCAACAATTAATTATATGGTTCAAGTTGTTTATTTACCCCGCAATTTAAATGTGTATTAATAACACAAAATATAGAATCGGTTCGCTACACAAATTTAAATGGAGCCATTATAAGGCTAGATTTGCCCGCATATGGTCTCCATATTTAATTACGAGGTAAATCAACAATGGACCCCACAACCCCCAAAGAATGTATGCGACATGAATGATTTAATATGCAATAGGTATATAGCATTTATACAAAAATAAGGTGGATAGGGTTCACACATTGGATTCCGACGATCTTGGGTTCCGATGGTCTAGGGGTTGACGAGATCGGCCTTCGCCTCCGGGAATGGGTCTTGGCATCCGAGAAGGAGAGCATGAAGCCAATGCCGGGTTCGACAATCTTGGGGTTCGAAGGTTCGACAGGGTTTAGTCTTGGCTCTTCAGGTTCGAGGATGGGCGTCTCGGCCATCGGATCCGTGAAGGAGATCATGGCATTTCAAGGGTTCTAGGAGGAGATCTTGGGGTCTTCTCCAAGTCCTTCGGGTACTTTCTACATTGGTGATCTCCGAATGGCTCCGTAATTGATTTGGCTTATTGATAGCTGTGAGATTCTACATATTTTTTATGGTTTTTATTGATGGTTTTCTCCTAGATTAGATCATTTTCTAGCTTTACGTAATGCTAATACTTCGGTAGAAAAGGAAACTTGGTTTTTACTGTGTGTTTTAGGTTATGAACGTCAACAGAAGGTTTTAACAAGAGAAACACAATATTCAGGCAAAAACAAGCAAGTCTCTTTTTGGAAGCAATCAAGGGAGGCGTACAGAAGCTTTGACGAGCAACTATACGGCGGGAATATTTTTCCAGTTGTATAGTTCCTGCCGTATAGCTGTCGCTGCCTCCTTCTTGTCAAAAGAGACAACTTTCGTGAAGAGGCCAGACGTGAAATCATAACATAGCAGCCGCCATCTCATCAAAAAAGGAGAAAGAATAGATCCGAAGAAGAAGGGGAAGACGTTCTTCATCTCTCTCCACGATCTTTTACCTCCTAGCCATCACACGCTCATAGCCATTACATGTACTTGAGAGAGAGAGAGAGAGATCTTCACCTTGCAAGATTAGGGTTTGAGATTGTTTCTTCCCATCTTGAATTGTGTTGGATTACCTTTCTATTCTTATTGTGGATCTCCACAATAATATCGAGAGAACTCCCTTTGTTTAATTATATAGATGATGCTTTCTTCTCTCATGTGTGAGTAAGTTCCTTGGGCGTGGGAGATGTAAGGGATTGGTGAGATGTGATGTGCCTCCATATATTTTCCATTAGTTTGTGATTGATTTTAATTATTATATTATGTGTGCTTGACTATCTGTGGGATGCATAATGCGTGTTGTCCAATTAAGGGCCCACACAACATCATGCTTTGTTCTACATAGATAGGATCTTGTTCGCTAGCAGACCGGCGACCCCCGACTGACGCGGGGATATCAGTGGGAAACTAGTTTGACTAGAGGATCACGAGGAACCACTGTGCTTATTGCATTAGTCCGATCCAAGGAGCTTAATTGCTAAGAAACCTGAAGGATCTTGATCGTCTAGTGACTGACCATGGTTTTGGTAACTAGCTAGTACGATTATTGAAGTTGGGATGAAATCTATCAAGAGGAGTTCCCGCTAATTATGGGTTGCTCGCCTACACATATATTTATAAGATAATAATTGTTACACTTATCATTCTTCCACCTGGCACAGTCACTAGCACCATGAACTGTATCTCCCCGCGCCTTCTTCGTCATCGGCAGAAAACCATAAACAATCGAATCATTCTTTACTTTTATGCTTTTTATTCTTGAAGTTTACATTTTAGTTTTATTTAAATACATCCGGTTTAATCCAAATTTCATTCTTATTTCCACACTTGCAGTTAATTGACTCCAAGACCTGTGACAACTTTGAGTGTGATAGAGACTTCACTCATAAACACTTACCTTTGGGCTCCCTGTGGGATCGATATCTATACTTTGAAACTAGCTACAAACGATCTGTGCACTTGAAGACATCAAATTTTTTTCTGGCGCTGTTGCTAGGGAGCTAAGCGCTAAGTGTTTGTCTCTTGACATTTCAGGTGTTACTACTACAAAATGGTCTCCCTAGGAGACAAAGGGTCTACACGCTCTGGTAGGACCTATTTACCAGATTATTTTGAGCTTGTGCCTATTCAAAGGCACGAGGACATTATTGAAAAACTTTTAAGATCAGACAAGGTTAAAGTGGATAACCTAAGTGATTTCAGGGAAATCATGTCCATTTACAGGACAACTACGAAGATACCTGAGAAAACTCTTAGAGAATAATGTGCTCCAAACTCTGCTTTCCTTAAACAACAAATAGAATTTCCTAATCCTGGAGTTAGAGAATATCGATTTGATGGTGGAATTATTAAAATTTTGCAGGAAAAAGATTTCAGTGGAAGGGAAGATGAATACCTAGGAAGACATATTAGAGAATTTGACTGTGGGCTCCCCGGATTATCCATCCGAGAAATCCCTGTTATGTATATATCCATGTTCCCATGATCAGTGAGTCGTGGAACATAACCGACAAGTATCAATACAACATCCGAAACATAACGAATTTACAAGACTTACATAAATGCCATTATGGCTACAACATCTTTAGCAACGGAACACATCATGCGCGGAGCCCAATCGTGCCTCAACCTACATGCGACTGACTGGTAAGACGACCTAGCTCGCTGGACGTCACCTTAATCTTCCGATGTCGAACCTCTGAAAGTCTGGCCAAGTAAATAGCCAGGGACAAAGCCATGAGTACTTTTGAATGTACTCGCAAACCACCAAGATAAGAGAAATAAGGAAATGCAATTCTGGCTATGGCGAGATAGCTCTATCTAGGGTTGCTTTCGAAAAGCCTAGACTATCTCTTGAAGTCATGGCATCTCCATATCTTTGTTGAAAAAGAGTTTTGAAAACATGCCTCTGTTTTTTATAAGTCAAGATATCCCCCTATCTTTGTTGAAAACCTTTTTGGAAACAGTTTTGGAGTAGAAACCCTTTTTGCAAACCTCTTTGACCTCCTTGGGTCAAAACAACACTTTAAACTCAGCTTCCCCCGGAACCTCCATTCTTTCCAAACAAAAACTGTTTGGGTACTCCTAGCCATCACCTTTCCAACCATCCATGACCGTAGACACGGCTATTCGAATATATTATACTGTCTAGAGTTTGCGCACTTTCCCCACAAGAATCAATACATCTGCCGGGATAAAACCAAGGCCCACTAGCACTGTAGATGGGGGTCTGGATAATCAAACCTAACCTTTCTCATGTCAACCCTAGCAAAGGCTACTTTTCCTTTTGGGTTTGTTCTCCCCGACAAAGAGTATGTGGCTCCTAGCCATAGTCCTACCTTCCGTACACGCGTATACCGAAGCCGCAACTTGGCGTATACCTTAATCAGGTGACTCCACTTCCTTCCGTACCACCTAAGTCATACCATCCGCGGGAGACCCAATTGTTGCACCGGCACTCTTGCCAGAACAGGCTCACTCTTGCTGAAGCAAGAAACAGGCTTCAGATCTGTAGATCTGTTAGCGCCTGCCCGGAATTCAAGGGATCTCTCCCTGTAAGCATTGTACAAGCTGCCTCAGCTAATGAAGACAAACTACGAGCTAAGCCCCAGCACCTGGGGTAATGTGGTTGTACGGATAAAAAATGTTCCGGTAAAGGCATAGAACATCCCTTCACTTTATCATGTATCATTATCACCACTTCTGTAGTTAAAACATTCGCTTGGAACTATGCCTGTTCCCAAGGGTTTTTACAAAGTAGCTTTTAAACATTTGTAGTAGGGTAAAACCCAAAACAGTTCTTTTTCTCAAAACCGGGGTTTTCAACAAGGTAGGATGTTGACCATCATACTCTCGGTTTAAAGAGATACAATGGTAGGTACATCGCGGTGGTGCCACGAAGGACACGAATTCATAACTTGGAGGGGCCAAGTTATTAGCGCAGTATTTGTAAAACAAGACATGCAGATAAATAATGCAATTTATAAAGAGGATACAAAACAGGTAAAAGAGAGTAGGACAAGTATCAGAATTCGGGAATGGTGGCTTTCCTGTGATCAGCAATAAGTCCCTGGACTTCCTTTGATAACCAAGAATACCCAATAAATAATAATAAGAAGTCTCTTCCATCTTGTTGTCAAACACTCACACTATCGTCGTCATCGAGTAGACATGCAAGCAGACAAGTCCACAATCAATACAAGGCATACATGCATCAAACCATACAACAAACACACATAAGGGAAACTACCTAACTTAGTAGGTTTTGGAGAAGTTGGGTATTAATAGGGGAATTACTAGATTGCCATTGAGGTGTTTTTCCATTTGGAAGCTAGTTGTCAAGGCTAAATACCATGAACTTGGAGTGGGATTTTGAGGTCTGTAGGATACCAAGGTGAAACAATGATATCCTCAGATAGGTCTTGAGAAAACAGGACCAACACAAGTGGTTTCACTAGATTATCAATTACCTAGCTTTAGTTATCCTTTTTATAGTGGAATAATTTCTAGTTTGAGGAAATAATTCACCAGAATTTATCTGGAGGCCCAAAAATTATTTTCTTGGGTGGTTAGGTAGTGTTTGAGGTACTAAACCTCATAGAGTTAGAATCTTGTCTAGAGAATTACCAGAATGCCCTTAATAAATCATCAAAGGCAGTTCTATATGGTTTTTGTCTTTTTCACCAGATTAATTCTACAGAATATCTTGAGTTGATTCCAAGGGAATGTGTTAGTCATTTAGAATACCTTTCTGTAGCAATTAGATTCACTCTTTTTGGAGTTGTCAAACTCCTGGAGTGATTTATTTAGTGAAAAAGGGGTACACAGACAAGTTTAATTCACTAAAATTCAACTAGAGATCAATAAAATCTGACCTGCTGGGGTTTGATAGATGTTGATATTATGGTGTAGTGGGAGGTGGATTCTGGTCAATACCACATTTGGTTTAACCTAAAGAATTTACCCAAGGCAGATATTGGTTGTTTTTATTATTTTTGCTAAGGGCACACTACTGTTCACTTTGTCATAAGGCCTATGCTAGATGACATGTATTTCAATTACCTTCTAGTAGAGCTTTGTTCCATATCATTTGGGTAAGGCTAGCTCACAGAAGAATTTATTTAGTGTACAAGATACAATTGTAGTGGATATTATCCCAATAAATAAAGAAATTTATTTTTGGCAGAGGACCTATTCTGCATGTTGCACAAAACACCCAGGAACATGGGGGATTTTAAATCTGGTAAGTAGGAGTTGCTTAGAATTTTTTAAATGATTTAAAGTAAGGCCAAACTTCTGGATTTTAATAGATTTATTAAAAAGAAAAAGGACAGGGGCGCACCAGGCCGGGATCTGTGCCGAGTTGGGCCATCCTGGGTGAAAACGGCCCACCCAGCGAGAACAGCACACGCGACGGCGCGTTTGAACTTGACGGGAGGGGCCGGGTGCCACTGACATCTGGGAAGCGAAGGGGTATCGAGGCCTGGTGGTTGTTCGATTAAGTGAAGACAGACAGGGGGGCGTCGTCGTCCTCAGCAAAATAGAGCCCGCGGCGGCGGAACCCTAGGGGGCGGCAGAGCTCGCCGGGGAGGCTTACCAGGGGCTCAGGGGACGTCAGGGAGGCGACGGGGCGACGCAGCCGATGACGGTGACCTCGGGGATGGCGGAAGGAGGGGGTTCCTTGACTGGATCTAGCCCACGCGATGACGACCGAGGATAGCTCGTTGGGACTTTGCCGGCGAGCTCGGAGGGGCCGTTCCTGGGCAAAAACAAACATAGGGTTAGGTAGAGGAGGAAGAGGGAACTCGAGGGCCAACATGCAGAGGAAGGGGAGCAGGGGAGAGGGAGCCTTGCTCGAATTTCTGAGAGAGGCCGATAGCTCTCTCTTCTTCTCGGGCAGGGCAAGGCAGGGGGAAGATAGAGTGCTGGGGGAGGTAAGTGGAGGTGGGAGGGAGCAAATGAGGCAGGGAGGGATGCTGGGGGTGGCCTCTGGCCTTTATACCAAGGAGGGGAGCTAGATGGTGGAAATGTCCACTTTGGACATGGGGGAGGGGTAGTGCTCGCCAGGGATTGGCCTAGAGGGCGGTGAGGAGGGGTAGGATTGGGATTTGGTCGTGTTGGAGCTCAAAGAGGGAGGGAGGGGCAGTTGTTGCAATAAAATGGGCAAATCTTGTAAGATTTGGTTGTCTCTCTCTCTACTAGTCCAAGGGTAAAAGGGGCAATGCTAGGGTGGAGCTACAATGCTCACGACCAGGGGAGTGTTGGGTGCTGTGGAGGAGTGCTTGACAAGCTTTGGGGGTAGTTTGATCTTGATTTAGCTCAATACTAGCTAGATTTGCCAAATTGAGTAAATGGGTGCTTCTGAAGGAAGTTCAAAATTTTACGTAGGACAAGGTGGGAAGATGGTACTGGTAGATAGATGGGTCAAGGTAGATATCCAGGAATTATTTGGGATTTTTATAAGGGGTTTTAATCCTCATAAATCCATTTATTCAAAAGGGGCAGAAGTAGTTTCTAGAAGATCATTTGATATTTTTACATTGGACAAGGTTGGTTTTTGGTTTGATATCCTCCCAAATTTGAATACACACTTAGGGGAATTTTCCCAAGATTTATTGTGTCTTAAAAGTATTTAAGACAATTATTATTCCATTTCTGTCATTTAAGAAAATAGGCAAAAAGAAATAATAAAGCTTCTAAAAAATATTTATTTTTGAGATGGGAAGATAGCGTAAGATATGTGGAACTCACATGAGCCAAAAGTTGGTGAAGTGTTTTGACAAAAACCAAAGTTTCCATTGGGAGAGTGGATTTGAGATTTTGTCTATTAAAGGAATTAAATAGATTTGGAGCTATAATAATTATGGATACTATTTTCTATAGCTTGATGATCCAGGTAGATGATGTAGACAAGGTCTAGAAAGCATTTGCAACCTTGGGATTGGATAATCCAAGTTGATTTTGGTGAAATACCCTAGATTAAGGATCTGGGGTGATGTTATTTTTATACCATCTAAACCTTGTTAGATCTTGGAGCTCAGAGCTCACCTTGGTGCAAGGGATATATGATCAGTTAGCCCAAGTCATATATCTGATCATGGAAGAGGGGGTTTGGATTGGTTACATTTGAGGTGGTCTGGAATTGATGGCAAACTTTGTTGAAAATAAGGCTGCCATACCAGATTAGTCATGATGCCTTATAAACAAAGTGGGTTTAAGAATCACAGAGATCCACTTGGATCAAGTGAAGTAGATTTTGATAGACCTATATGAGTATAACACAGCCATGCAAAGAGTTGGTCCATAGAAGGTTGGATGATGTGTGAGCTTCTTTCAAAGTAGGCATGATGACTAGATTTGTAGGAAAAGTTATTTTCTTGCCTGTAAAACCATTAAAAACAAGTGGGTTGGAGGAGGATATAACCAAGTTAAAATGTGGGCCTTTGTAGTCCTTAGGATGGTTAACAATATGGTTTAGGTTAATTTCCAAAAATGCACAGGGTTTGAGAAAGGGAGGCATTCAAAAAGGTGATGTTGAAACAGTTTTGAGGATTTTGACTAGAGTATGAGAGGGAATGTTTTTGGTGGGGTTGCAAGGTAAGAAAGCATCATCAAGAGGATGATGTTGAATTTTAGATTGATTAGAAGGGATCCATGCTTGATATTGGACTTGATTGACTTGGAGTCTTCTAGAAGGGATCACTGCAGAATTGATCTGATTAAGGTTTTCAAATGGTCACCTGGTGGTTAGAGATTGGATCCAGCTTGTACTCTTGCTTAGGGTGTGGTGATTTGGAAAAACATATTGACCCTAGTGATGAGCCCCTAGAGTGGCTCATACTACTTACTAAGCAAACAGGTCAAACAGCAGATCAAGGCAACTCATCAAACAACAGATCAAGGCAACTCATCTTATAAGCTAAGCAACTCCACTACTGGGGTTACCATCAAGCCTAGCTTGAGGTAGGGATGGGTATTTTGAAAAGGTTGGAGTTTGAATAAGATGAGAGTCCTTGGTACCTCTACCAAGAGTAGAATTCAAAAGCTTCAAGAAAAAGAGGTCTTGGGAAACTAGAGACAAGATTAGTTGAGGGTTTTGTCTTGCAAACATAAGGAGGTTATATTATATATCTCTCCATAGTTTCATCCATAGAAGCTACTAAAAATAGTTTTGGTTACATAAGCATCTTGGCTCAGGTTTTGAAATGCCAGAACATTTGAGAATATGTCAAATGAGCCAGGAGAGTTTTGGTAAATAGATTTTGTCAACTGATGGTGAGGTAAGGAGTATCATATGGTATACACTCACATGCACAAGCACAAACAAACAATCAAGCAATACTGCACTAATGAACAAGAAAAAGGTTTTGTTCCCCCTGATTTTTGCATTCTGGACAACAAATCAGGGTTGCTGAAATTTGGATGTTACAGACCTTTCCCCCTTAAAAGAATCTCGTTCCGAGATTCAGGAGAGTAAGATTAGGGGATTTGTTTTGGAGTTAGTGCTATGTGCTTCTTGTGTACTAACTTGTCGGCTTAGTCTTTGAACATGGTCACTTCGACAGTGAGGTTGATCTTCAATCGCCTTGAAAGCACAAGTGTTGAGCTGGCTTCAACCATGATTGCGAGGATGGATCTTCCTGCTGGAAGGATTTACGTTGTTTCTCCTAAGGGATTATTGTATCCTAATTTGTGTCTTTGAGTCCAACTGTTGGATTGTTTCTGGCGAAGGGTTATTCTATTTTGCGGGAAAGACGCAATCTTTCCCCCTTAAGATTAGACTGGGGCAGATGGGAGAGTTGGCATAATCCTTCCTTCTTAGAGTCGCAGATGGATGTTTTGAATGTTGACGTCAATATTACTCCTGGATTCGAGATCATTAGAAGGCGTCCCATTCTAGAGGTCTTCGGAAAGATCCTCGGGCAGACATTCTTCTGAGGGTTGAGTGGAAAGTCACACCTTAGAGCTTCATCAAGGCGCCTTAGGAGTGGTGCAGATATTTTGTCTGGGAGAATTGTTGTAGGGTTAGCGGGAGATTGCATCTTCCTGGAGTCTTAAGCGAAGGTCGTCAAGTGACGCCCTATTCTATGCACCTTGGCGAGGGGGTTTCCTAACGAGGCTTTATGGAGGGAGCTCAGGGCAAGCTAGAGGTTTATGACTCTCCTGGCTAGCGTTTAGTCAGGGTGGATGCAGTTAGAGTCGGTGGAGAGGTCTTTACTTGAATCTCTTGCATTGCTTCTGCTTGAGGGCAGAGGGGACTCGTTGTCTTCTTGCCTCCTCGTCTTCGGGGAACTGAAGTGTTGGGGCCTTCTGGTGAGGAACTTCCCGTGGGTGGTAAGCGTTCCGGGTTGGGTCTGATGCAACGTCTTGGGTAAAACACGCAAGAATGAAGGCAATTCAAGCAAGCATAGCAATCCAAGGAAGTTATTACATAACTAACCAATCTGCACCCGAAGGTGTCAATAGTACTTAAGCATTACAAAACGCCTTTAGGGACGATACATGACTCTACCCTATTGCTAGAGGGGCGAGTACGGTAGAGCGGGTGATTACTCGGAAGGTGCATCTGTGGTTCGTGGCTGACTAGGGGGGCTTCAGCTACTTTAGATCTTCTGGGGTATGTGGGATATTCAGCTCGTCTTCAGTGAAGGTGAGAGTGATGCCTTCCCAAGGTGCAGGGTTGGATGCTGGCTCAGTCGGTGCGGGTGACTGTAGAATAGGGTGGTACTCACTGAGGAAGGGGAGTTCATCGTCAGTCCCGGGGTTGGGGGTACTTCAATTATCAGCTTCTTCTCCAAGTGAGCATTGGTGGCTCTAAGACTACTTTCGCGCTTACGGAGTAGGTTGATATCCATCTTCAGAAGCAGATTCTCTCGCCTGGCCTTGTCAAGATCTTCCTAGGAGCGTTGGAGTAGGTATTCCATGTTCTCTAACTGATTCACGATGTAGCAGGTGAGGAAGGACTCGGTAGGAATTCCATCTTGGTCACGCTTTCTAAACAGGTGGTACGGGGTATCCTTCAGTTCATCTTTGTGGATCTTGCTGAGGCGCGCCATGATCTCTTGTATGGCTCGCACCACGCCATCTACCCAGTTGTTGTCGAGGAAGGTGAAGATTATGGGCCCGGTGTCCTCTTCGGGGGAGGGAATCACAGCCTTGATGACCCATTGCATCACATTGGTTACTGCGGGGAAGTTCGGTTCCTTCAATTGTTGGCAAGGGCCCCTTGACTATCTTCAGCAGGTTGTGAAGTTGCTCTTCAAAAGGCCAGAAACTGTCTCCAATGATGATGCGCTTCGAGCGGAAAAAGGCCATCTACAACAATATTTTTGGGATGGGGTTGGGTTAGTGACAAGTGTGCAAGATTTTAAGATTATAAAATCATATTGATGCAAGTAGTTTTCAAAATGGAGGGGAAAAGACATAAGCACTTTTGCAAATAGTCAACTCTTATCCCTTTGTCTTTTAGAAAATAGGTTTGTTATTTCCTGTCTAACGTCCATGCTAACTAAGGTCTCCTACAGTCAGGATGGCTCTGATACCAAGTCTGTGGGCTCCCAGATTATCCATCCGAGAAATCCCTTTATGTATATATCCACGTTCCCATGATCAGTGAGCCATAGAACATAACCGACAAGTATCATTACAACATCCGAAACATAATGAATTTACAAGACTTACATCAATGCCATTATGGCTACAACATCTTTAGCAGCGGAACACATCACGCACGGAGCCCAATCGTGCCTCAACCTACAGGCGACTGACTGGGAAGACGACCTAGCTCGCTGGATGTCACCTTAATCTTCCGATGTCGAACCTCTGAAAGTCAGGCCAAGTAATTAGCCAGGGACAAAGCCATGAGTACTTTTCAACGTACTCGCAAACCACCAAGATAAGAGAAATAAGGAAATGCAATTCTGGCTATGGCGAGATAGCTCTATCTAGGGTTTCTTTCGAAAAACCTATACTATCTCTTGATGTAATGGCATCTTCATATCTTTGTTGAAAAGAGTTTTGAAAACATGCCATTGTTTTACAAGTCAAGATATCCCCCTATCTTTGTTGAAAACCTTTTTGGAAACAGTTTTGGAGTAGAAACCCTTTTTGCAAACCTCTTTTACCTCCTCGGGTCAAAACAACACTTTAAACCCAGGTTCCCCCGGAACCTCCATACTTTCATCAGTTCTTTCCAAACAAACACCGTTTGGGTACTCCTAGCCATCACCTTTCCAACCGTCCTTGACCGTGGACACGGCTATTCGAATAGATTATACTCTGCAGAGTTTGTGCATATTCCCCACAAGAATAAATTGATCTGCCGCGATAAAACCACGACCCACTACCACTGTAGATGGGGGTCCGGATAATCAAACCTAACCTTTCGCTTGTCGACCCTAGCAAAGGCTGCTTTTCCTTTTTGGTTTGTTCTCCCCGGCAACGAGTATGTGGCTCCTAACCATAGTCCTGCCTTCCGTACACGCATATACCCAAGCCGCAACTTGGTGTATACCTTAATCTAGTGACTCCACTTCCTTCCGTACCACCTAAGTCATACCGTCCGCGGGAGACCCAATTGTTGCACCGTCACTCCTGTCAGAACAGACTCACTCTTCTCGAAGCAAGCAACAGGCTTCAGATCTGTAGATCTGTTAGTGCCTGCCCGGAATTCAAGGGATCTCTCCCTGTAAGCATTGTACAAGTTGCCTCGGCCAATGAAGACAAACTACGAGCTAAGCCCCAACACCTGGGGTAATATGGTTTCACGGATAAAAATTGTTCTGGTAAAGGCGTAGAACATCCCTTCACTTTCTCATTAACCATTATCACCACTTCTGTAGTTAAAACATCTGCTTGGAACGATGCCTGTTCCCAAGGGTTTTTATAAAGAAGCTTTTAAACATTTGTAGTAGGGTAAAACCCAAAACAGGTCTTTTTCTCAAAACAGGGGTTTCAACAAGGTAGGATGCTGACCATCGTACTCTCGGTATAAAGGGATACACTGGTAGGTGCATCGGGGTGGTGCCACGAAGGACACAAATTCATAACTTGGAGGAGCCAAGTTATTAGCGCAGTATTTGTAAAACAAGACATGCAGATAAATAATGCAATTTATAAAGAGGATACAAAACAGGTAAAAGAGAGTAGGACAAGTATCAGAATTCGGGAATGGTGGCTTGCCTGTGATCACTAATAAGTCCCTGGACTTCCTTTGATAACCAAGAATACCCAATAAATAATAATAAGAAGTCTCTTCCTTCTTGTCGTCAAACACTCACACTATCGCCGTCATCGAGTATACATGTAAGCAGACAAGTCCACAATCAATACAAGGCATACATGCATCAAACCATACAGAAAACAAACATAAGGGAAATTACCTAACTTAGTAGGTTTTGGAGAAGTTGGGTATTAATAGGGGAATTACTAGATTGCCATTGAGGTGTTTTTCCATTTGGAAGCTAGTTGTCAAGGCTAAATACCATGAACTTGGAGTGGGGTTTTGAGGTCTATAGGATCCCAAGGTGCAACAATGATATCCTCAGATAGGTCTTGAAAAGACAGGACCAACACAAGTGGTTTCACGAGATTATCAATTACCTAGCTTTAGTTATCCTTTTTATAGTGGAAAAGTTTCTAGTTTGAGGAAATAATTCACTAGAATTTATCTGGAGGCCCAAAAATTATTTTCTTGGGTGGTTAGGTAGTGTTTGAGGTACTGAACCTCATAGAGTTGGAATCTTGTCCAGAGAATTACCAGAATGCCCTTAATAAATCATCAAACGTACTTCTGTATGGTTTTTCTCTTTTTCACCAGATTAATTCTACAGAAGCTCTTGGGTTGATTCCAAGGGCATGTGGTATTCATTTAGAATACCTTTCTGTAGGAATTGGATTCACTCTTTTTGGAGTTGTCAAACTCCTGGAGTGATTTATTTAGTGAAAAAGGGCTACACAGACAAGTTTAATTCACTAAAATTCAACCAGAGCTCAATAAAATCAGAGCTTCTAGGGTTTGATAAATGTTGATATTGGTGTACTAGGAGGTGGAATCTGGTAAATACGACATTTGGTTTGACCTAAAGAATTTACCCAAGGCAGATATTGGTTTTTTTTATTATTTTTGCTAAGGGCACACTACTATTCACTTTGTCATAAGACCTATGCTAGATGACAGGTATTTCAATTACCTTCCAGTAAAGCTTTGTTCCATCTCATTTGGGTAAGGCTAGCTCATAGAGGAATTTATTTAGTGTACAAGATACAATTCTAGTGGATATTATGCCAAGAAATAATGAAATTTAGTTTTGGCAGAGGACTTGTTCTGCATGTTGCAGAAAACACACAGGAACATGGGGGATTTTAAATCTAGTAAGTTGGAGTTGCTTAGAATTTTTTAAATGATTTAAAGTAAGGCCAAACTTCTGGATTTTAATAGATTTATTAAGAAGAAAAAGGACAGGGGCGCGCCAGGCCGGGATCTGTGCCGAGTTGGGCCGGCCTGGGCAAAAACGGCCCACCCGGTGAGAACAACACGCATAGCGGCGCGTTTGAACCTGACAGGCGGGGCCTGGGTGCCAGTGACAACGGGGAAGCAAAGGGGTATCGAGGCCTGGTGGTCGTTCGATTAAGTGAAGACGGACGGCGGGGCATCGTCGTCCTCAGCAAAACAGAGCCCGAGGCGGCGGAACCCTAGGGGGCGGCGGAGCTCGCCGGGGAGGCTTACCAGGGGCTCGTGGGAGGTCGGGGAGGCGACGGGGCGACGCGGTCGACAACGGCAACCTCGGGGATGGGCGAAAGGAGGGGGTTCCTCGACTTGATCTGGCCCACGCGATGACGACCGAGGAGAGCTCGTCGGGACTTTGCTGGCGAGGTCGGAGGGGGCGTTCCTTGGTCAAAACAAACATAGGGTTAGGTAGAGGAGGAAGAGGGGAACTCGAGGGCCAACATGTAGAGGAAGGGGAGGAGGGGAGAGGGAGCCTTGCTTGAATTTCTGAGAGAGGCCGAGAGCTCTCTCTCTCTTCTTCTCGGGTAGGGCAAGGCAGGGGAGGAAGAGAGAGTGCTGGGGGAGGTAAGTGGAGGTGGGAGGGAGCAAATGAGGCAGGAAGGGATGCTAGGGGTGGCCTCTGGCCTTTGTACCAAGGAGGGGAGCTAGATGGTGGAAATGTCCACTTGGGACTTGGGGGAGGGGTAGTGCTGGCCAGGGATTGGTCCAGAGGGCGGTGAGGAGGGGTAGGATTGGGATTTGGTCATGCTGGAGCTCAGAGAGGGAGGGAGGGGCAGCTGTTGTTGGGGATATACTTTCCGGGTATCCTCACAGTTCCTCACTGATCAGGGTGGCCCACTTCGGGTTAGAGCATTGCTTCCCGGGCGGCCCAGTCAGGGAGAAAGACAGAGTCCAATCCGGCTACGGGAAGGCCCAGAAGACTTACCGACTTAGGCCCATAACATTACTTGTAGTTCAAGATGTACTTTGTAACCGACTCTTAGTCGTAGCCGGATAGATATCTCTTGTAAACCCTAGGCCGTATATCTATATAAGCCATCCTAGGGAGAGCCTTTAGGGCACCTCAATTGTCTACAATCTCAACTCGCACAGGCAAAACCCTTGTAACCCATATTCTGGCTCTGCCGTATTACTGGATTGCTAGCAGGAGTAGGATCCGTCCAAAGCCGGCGGATTCGAACCTAGGTAAACTTGTGTGCTCACCGTCCCGGAACACCGTACGTCTCACACCCATCTCTTCCGCACGCCTCGAGGACCCCCTCATGGCGTACTTGTCATCAATCCGACGACAGTTGGCACCCACCATGGGGCAGGTGAGCTTCGGATCTGCGTTCCGAGCAGAATCTGCAAGAATCGAAATTAGCGAGACTATCGCCGTCGGTCGCATCCTCTACGCCAACGACGTCCCTCTCATCGTTCTCGACGAGACTTGGATTCCGGTTAAGGAGGACGTGACTGCCTACACAATCATGTCCTTTGGCGAGATCGATGTCTACATCGTTTTCGCTGAACCTGCCCAACCCACCCCAGCGGTGATGATAGAGGAAGAAGAATCTTCTGGGTCCCCTTTGACCACGGAGGCGGTAGAGTTCCGGATCTCAGAAAACTCTAATCCCACCTAGCCCGCACCAGTTGCGGACATAGTGGAGAAATCTGAGCCTAAAGAAGACCTAGCGGTCCAAGTCGAATTGGGAGTTGATCTCCCTGGAGGAGCCGGATCCCAGATCGACCCACCCGCGGAAGTTGAAATCCAGGAGGAGCATATAAGTGACACTGATTCTGGCTCTGATGACGCCGGGACAGACAGACCTTTCCTAAGGTACACATTACGACGTATGATACTGCAAGGCGAAAGCGCAGATGCAATTCTCGAGACCATCAAAAGTTTCGACATGGCTGATGGTGAAAGCCACAGGTACCTCAGGAAGCACGTGTCGCACTTTGTCGGATACGTGGGATCCAGATCTGTCTCTGCTGATGCTGGAGAAAACACCGACTCGGTGCTGGAGGCAATTGGAACAAACACCGACGTACCCGCATCCTCGGATGAATCGATGACGTCGGCAGATTTCCGAAAGTTCTCCGCGGAATATGAAGAGGAGTATAACTCCAAAGCTGCATAAGAAGGAGAAGCCATGGATGAAGGATCGGGGAACACTCTCCCAAAATGCAGGATGACATGGACGTCAGAGATAATCCCGAGGTCCAGATGTCCGAAAGTACCGATCAGAGCTTGACTCCGGGAAACGGACCCAAAGCCGTCTTTACTATCGGTGCTGCCAAGAAGGCAAAGAAGAAGAACAAGAAGAACAAGACCCCGGCAAAAGACCCTATGGCTTAGGAGGTGATTGCCGAGGAATACGAAGAAGACTCGGATGGAGCACTTATCCCAGACGAGCCGAAACAAGAAGAATCGATGGATGGACACGTGATCACCGAAGGTGCGCGTAAACTCATCGATGCTGCATTAACCACACCTATCCCTACAGCTGCAGAACTTACTGTTGAAGAGCTGGACGAAAGGGCCCAAGCCCTAGAAGCACGTCGTCAACAACTCCTTGATGAAGCGAAAAACATCGAGGTGGAGAAGAAATGCATAGGAACCAAGGAGTACATGTCTCAGTTGCATCAGAAGACACGGAAGCGTCACACAGATGAGAATCAGTTCCCAACTGTCCGTGCCGTCCTTTTCGGAGATGAGATGAGGAAGCCATGGAAAGATAGCAAAGGAGATTGGGTATATCCAACCCCAGTATAGAATACCGTGGCGGCCCGAGAAATTCTATCGGCTAATCTAGGACCAGAGGAGATCCGTTTGGGTGTCAAACCACTCAACAAGGGACTAGAGCAGCAAAAGGTCGCCCTGTCCGGAAGTCAAAAGCTAGTCTAGGATTCTGACCAGTGTCGGACAGATCCGGCATGGGCTGGCGTAAGATCCCATTACGTCCGGGCGTAGTATCATCACCCCGAATGCTGGAAAGATAATTATTCAAGAACCGGATCTTCAGGACAGCATCACAGATTTTCGCGTAACTGGAGCAACGTCGTTCCAGCGGCTGAGAAAGACGCCATCGCTGCACTGAATCCGAAGAACCCTCCCCGACGAGAATCTAATGATTGAAGGGGAGTAGATAAAGAGAAACGACGGGAGGAGGATCGTCAAAAAATGCCACCTCCTAAACATGCAAGCCGTCCGGCTGAGCCTCAGCATGGTGGGAACGACGGACGAAGAAACGATGGAAACCATGCTGAGACAAGCCGGCAGGGGGCTCGTCGTAGTCAAGATCCTCCCCGGAATTAGAATAATGATGCTCCGGACGGAGGCCGACGATCAGCCGGAAACTATCCAGCTGCCCCACCCTCTCCACCACACAGTCATCACAACGGCTCACATGGAGGGCAAGGAGGATGACATGGCGAAGGAGGTGGCCGAAGAAGCCGAAGTCCGGCTCCAAGGCACCGCAGCCACGGCCGGCATTCGGGACGATCTTTATCCCCGAACGACGCAAGGCACAGGATCAAATCCAACATAGAGGAGCGGCGCTATGAAAACGATGATATCTACGTGGGTCCGAAATGCTTTGCTATCTCAAGATTCCCAGAAGGATTTGCTATCTCAAGGCATATCCAAGCCTACGACAACATTGCTCGGCCAGATACCTGGCTTCAGGATTTTTTCCAAGCTTGCTGCATCGCCAAAGGTGGAAACAGCCTGGTCGCAGCCCGATATCTCCCACTTATTTTGCGGAAGACGGCACGATCATGGCTCAATGAACTTCCGGAGAACACCATCCATAACTGGTATGACATACAAATTGCGTTCTTTCATAATTTCGAAGGCACATATCGGAGGCCCTGTTCGGTCGGAGATCTACAGCGTTGCACCCAGAAAGCTGGAGAAACTTGCCGAGATTATCTCGGATGATGGATCGACACCAAGAACTCCTGTGAAGGAGTAAACGATCAAACCGAGATTGAAGCTTTCATCGCAGGGCTCCCAATTGGTCTACTACTTCACTGATTGAAGTGTGACAAGGTCACTGATTTGGGAGAGATGATAGAAACAGCGAGCAAGTATGCGGATGCTGACAACGATGCAGAGGGATTACTCAACGTCCTGGCTATACCTCAGTCAGCAAAAACAAAGCAACAAGCTCAGAAGCGCAAGAACACCTCGGAGGAAAAACCCAACACGGAAACAGCGGTGGTTACTACTGTTTCTGGGTCTGGAGGACGAGGACGACGTGGCGGAGGCCGCGGGCGTGGCCGTGGGACTACAAGGGTCCAAGGTAGAGGAGAACAGCAACCAGACAAAACCTACTCTTGGGCCGACATTGCCAACAACCCATGTGTGCATCACCTAGACGCCAATGGGGGCTCGTCCCACACCAACGCTGAATGTCGTTTCAATGAAGACATCAAAAAAGATGACACCGCGGGCTACAAAGCTAAGCGGAAGAAGGGAAAGAAAAATCCCGAAAAGGACAAGGAGACCAAGGAAGATTCGACATGGAGGAAGCTGATGCTTCAAATCCCAAGCCGGAAGGGAAGAAAACTTTTCCACCAAGAAGGACACTTATGTCACTTTCGACGGATCTCAACCAGCAAAGGTCAAAAAAGTAGTTCTACACGAGCTCAATGCAACAGTTCTGGCTATCCCCCAGTATCTGAACTGGTCGGAAGTGGCAATCACATTTGACCACGATGATCATCCGCCTAAGTTACACAGGCGAGGAAAATACGCCTTAATCGTCAACCCACTTATTGACGGTTATGGTTTCTCCAAGACCCTCATGGATGGTGGTAGCAGCATCAATATTCTCTATGTCGAAACGCTATGCCGGATGAAGATCTCGGAGACCTGGCTGAACCATAGCTCTGTGATCTTTCACGGAGTTGTCCCAGGAAGACAAGCTAATTCCCAGGGAGAGATTACTTTGGATGTTACCTTTGGAACTCCAAAGAACTATCGAACGGAAGCACTTTCCTTCGAAGTGGTCCTGTTCAAGAGCGCATACCACGCTATATTCGGACGTCCAGCTTACTAGGCTTTAAGGCTCGTCCGTGTTACATTTACAGTATGACGAAAATTCCAGGTCCCAATGGCGTAATCACCATCAGGGGAGACCCGAAGAAAGCGCGAGAGTGCCAAAGCCGTGCTGCACGACCAGGAGTACCAGGAGATCAAGAAGTGCATAGACCCGTCCGAGATGCCCGCAACGAAGAAGGAAGTGACAAAGCCAAACCCGGAGTTCAAGGCATCATAAGAGACGAAGAAAGCACCGTTGAAGGATGATGACTCCTCCAAGGTGACCCAGATAGGCGTAGGCCTAGATAGTGCATAGGAAAGCGCGCTCGTCAAGTTCCTCCAAGCAAATCAAGATATCTTCGCATGGCAGCCATCTGACATGACCAGAGTACCTAGGGAACTTGTCGAGCACACTTTAAATGTAAACCCGAACGCTAAAACCGTCAAACAATCCCTTTGACAGTTTGGCGCCGAAAAGCATAAGGCAATAGCTAAGGATCTAGCACGGCTCGAGTTAGCCGGATTCATAGAAGAGGTCATCCACACTGAGTGGTCGGCCAATCCTGTAATGGTCCCTAAAAAGGACACCACTGATTTAAGGATGTGTGTTGATTATACTGCCTTGAACAAGGCTTGTCCAAAAGATTCGTTCGCTCTGCCTAGAATTGATCAAGTCATCGATTCTACGGCAGGCTCGAAACTCCTCTGTTTTCTCGACGCATATTCCAGTTATCACCAAATTCGGATGAAGGAGTCGGACAAAATCAAAACTTCATTCATAACCCCTTTCAGAACCTTCTGTTTTGTTACAATGCCCTTTGGGCTGAAGAACGCAGGAGCTACGTACCAGCGCATGATGCAGCATTGCCTCCACGACCAACTCAGACGCAATGTACATGCATACGTGGATGATATCGCGGTAATGTCCAAAAAGAAGGAAATGTTGATTTCCGACTTGGAGGAAACATTTGCCAGTCTACGAAAATACAACATCATGCTTAACCCGAAGAAATGCTTCTTTGGAATACCAGCCGGAAAATTTTAGGTTTCATCCTGTCTCAAAGAGGAATAGAGGTGAACCGAGACAAAATCAAGGCTATACTCAATATTTCTAGGCCAACCCGCCTGAAGGATGTACAAAGACTAACTGGTTGCATTGCTGTGGTCAGTCGATTTGTAAGCCGGCTTGGAGAAAGAGCCACACCATTATACAAACTCCTAAAAAGATCAATGATTTTGTTTGGACTGATGACGCTGAAGCTGCACTACAAGACCTGAAGAAAGTACTCTCATCTGCTCCTATCCTTGCAGCGCCGGAACCTAAGGAACCGATGTTGCTCTATCTTTCTGCGACAAATAAGGTCGTTAGTATCGTCATGGTGGTGAAGAGACCAGAGGAAAATCAGGAACACCTGGTACAGCGTCCGACTTACTTGGTCAGCGAGGTTCTGATAGAATCAAAATAGCGGTATCCGCACTATCAAAAGTTGGCTTATGGTGTTCTTCTAGCATCTCGTAAGTTACGATACTACTTTCAGGAGCATCCAATTACCATGGCGAGCACAACTCCCATGAGAGATATAATCAACAACAGCGACGCCACAGGACGCGTCGCCAAATGGGGCATAGAGGTTTCAGCTTTCGATATTGAGTACAAACCTCGGACATCACTTAAATCTCAGATCCTTGCCAACTTTGTCGCTGATTGGACAGAGATGAAGGAGAACATGAGCCTCCCAGAGTCGGAATATTGGACCCTCTTTTTCGATGGGTCTAAGGCTCGAGGGGGCTCGGGGGCTGGCGTGATGCTCAAATCACCCCAAGGAGATAAACTTTTATACGTGTTGCAGATACACTTCACAGCGACAAACAATATTGCCGAGTATGAAGCATGGCTGCTTGGAATCCGGATTGCCAAGGATATTGGCATCCGACGTTTGATGTGTTACGGAGATTCGGATCTTGTTGCTCAGCAAGTGTCGGATATTTGTAATGCAAATAAACACATGGCAGCATATAAAGTTGTCGTGGATGATCTATCTAAATCGTTCGAAGGGTTTGAAAAAGTCCAACACATCCCTCGAGCAGAAAATGTGGAAGCAGATGCACTATCTCGGATAGGTTCTGCGTGGAAAGAGGTCCCGGATGGCGCTTTTCTAGAGCACCTCAAAGTTCCCTCAATAAAGGGAGTATATGAGGAATATCCGACCAAATCCGACTCACCCTTGATAGCAGTTCTGGCTGTAATTCCCAGCTGGACTCAACCCTACCTCGATTATTTGGTAGATGGCAAATTACCGGAAGACGAGGTGCCGAGCCGGCAGATTATCCGACGAGCAAAAGCCTATACTATTGTTAAAGGCGAGCTCCATAAACGGAGTGTTTCTGGGGTTTTTCAGCGCTGTGTATCTTCGGAAGAAGGAGTGGAAATCTTAAGGGAAATCCACGAAGGCGAGTGTGGTCACCACACTGTAGCCAAATCTTTGGTGGCAAAAGCTTTTAGACACAGATGTTTCTGGCTTATAGCTCAGGCAGATGCCGAACGATTAGTCAAGACGTGCAAAGGCTGCCAAAAGTACGCCAAGCAAGCTCATGTTCCGACTGATCAGCTGCGAACAATACCTATAACATGGCCCTTTGTGGTCTGGGGGATTGAGATGGTAGGACCATTTAAACGAGTTCCAAATGGATTTACTCACCTCTTAGTGATGGTGGATACATTCACCAAGTGGATTGAGGCTAAACCTATCACTAGTTGTGATCGAGCAACAGCCAAAAGATTTGTCGAGGATGTTATAATCCGGTATGGTTATCCGCATAGCATTATCACGGACAACAGGAGTAACTTCTCTATGGGAGAATTGGCTGAATTTTGCAGCGAGCAAAATATTCGGCTTGACATTGCGTCAGTCGCACATCCACAAGCTAACGGACAAGTCAAAAGAGCAAATGGTTTAATTCTACAATGCCTAAAACCGAGACTCGAAGCACCACTACGACGTGCTACGGGGGCTTGGGCAGAGGAATTACCCTCTGTATTTTGGAGTTTACGAACAACTCCAAACAGGTCAACAGGATACACACCTTTCTTCTTGGTCTATGGCGCAGAAGCAGTTCTTCCTAGTGATTGATTCATACTTCTCCTAGAGTGGCCGCGTATATCGAAGAGGATGCGGAGATTTCTCGATAAAATGATCTCGACTTAGTCGAAGAAGTTCATGTCATTGCTGAAATGAGATCTACAGCCTATCAACAGAAGTTACGCAAGTATCATAGCTAGAGAGTCCAAAATAGATCCTTCAATAAAGGTGATTTGGTTCTCCGGCTTGTGCAACAAAGAAAGCACAAACTTTCCCTAGTATGGGAAGGGCCCTTTTTAGTTAGTCGAGTATTGCACAATGGATCGTACTACTTAACTGACATGAGGCCAGTCAAAGAAATACCTGCTACTAAGAAGAGAAAGAGAGCTGGAGGCAGTACAAATCCGGATGAGTTAGACAGACCATGGAATATTGCTCAGCTACGTCCCTTTTATTCTTAGTTTATCCTTCTTTGTAATCATACATATGTACATGTTCTGTGAGAAATAAAAGTTCTGGTTGCCTCAAGTTTTTCTGAGAAGTTTTTACCATCCTATTTACGAATGATCATGTCATAGTCAAAAATCCTAGAATGCTTGAAAGTACTTTATGCTCATGTTCATTCTGGTTTAGATTTTCAATTCTAAAATTGCTACCTTCGGGTATAACTCTAAAATTTCTAGTCTTTACTTTGGTTATTTGTCTGATTGCTGGATGCGGGTATTTTCTGAGTAGTGAATTGTTGGTACTAGAAGCCGGCTTTGTTTCTAAGTTTAAACTGGTTTAGCAATTGAGCTCCGTTACTCGGCAAAGTTTCCGGCGGAAGGTTTAGCCGGCTCACGAAAGGGACGAGGCGGAAAGCCAGATAAACTATAAGTAGAGACGAAAAAATACAAGTGCTTATGTAAACATTTCAGGCACACAAAAAATTAAAGCCAAAAGTGCTTAATAGATCAAAAGCTTAGCACTAGCAAAGTCATAATACTTTACATTTACAAAACGCATCACGTTCTTTCAGGATAATACAAAAATTTCTGGCCTATGATGTAGGAGGAGATGAAGGAGCTGCCGGCTTGCTGGAGATTCCGCCTTGATATCATTCTGAGATGTTTGCATCCGAGATGGTGCATTCATCGTCGGAAACTTCTGTTGGTTCTTCCGGAGGAGGAGGCGGAGTATCTACGAAGGGTGAAGAAGGGGATCTCGTAGCTAGTCAGGTCAGCCACGTGACACCCATATCCAGCGCAGGAGTGCATGATGGCTTGAAGGTCTTGCTCCTGGCTTTCTTCGTCTACCTTGCAGTACCCTCTGGTCACTTTCCATATCTCCATGTTTCCATGGTGTCTCATGACCATGGTGAGAGCGTTCTATGCAGTAGTCCACGCGTAGGACATGTTCCAGTCCCGAACAAGCTGCGGCATCTCTTTCGCCTTGTCCCGCACCTGAAAATCCGACATGCTTGGCATGTCCGGAATCTTGAGAGCTTCGCCGACGTCCTCAAGGGACTGGCGGAAGTCATGAAGCAGGTCACCGACTTGGTTAAGCCGGTGGGTGCGAGGCTCGGAGGAAGAAGAGTCTGTCAAGTTCAGAGGACCTATGCACAAAACAAGTTAAGAAAAAACCAACATTGATAAAAGTCGAAGAAAGAGATAAGTCAGATAGATAGAACGTACCAAAAATGACGTCGTCAATTTTGTTCTTCTCCTCCCGGAGACTCTGGAGTTCAGCCCGGAGCACCTGGGACATATCCTTCTCTCTGTCAAGTTCATTCTTGAGGTCCGAGATTATTTTATCTTGAGCAGCAATCTTGTGATCACGCTCTTCAGTGGGCATGGAGGAGGATTCAAGGACTTGAGCTATGCTCTTTTCGTGATTTGCCTTGAGCTGGTCTAGTTCTTGGCGAAGCTCCTTGTTCTCCACCACCAGGGTCTTGAGGTTCTCGGCCTCTTCAATCATGGCGATGGATTGTTTCACTAGCGCTGTAAGTCAAAAAGAACAAAAGTTCAGAAAAATTCGACATTGAATATACAAGGACATGGTTTGAGTCTCGGAATGTTTACCTTCGGCCTCATCCTTGGCAACTTTGAGTTCAATATTTTTAAGCCAGAGAGCTTTGATCTCTCTCCGCTTATCGCAGACATTGGTCAGTAATTCCTGGTTATAGGAACATACTTTCTATAAGTCAGAATACCCAAAGTCAGAAAGCTACTTAAGACTCGGGCTAATATTTTTGTTAAATATCAGCACGTGCCTTGGGGGCTACACTAGTTCGTTCTTTGGCATCCTAATGAAGCATAAACCCGGATTATATATAACATAATGCTTGGGGGCTAGAGGATATGATATAACATAATGGAAAAACAGGAGTTGGAATTCCGATTTACATATTGTTCGCGGGTGAGTTTATCCAAACCTGCGTTAACTTTAGCAGCCACCTTCTCGGCGAGAGTTAGAGGAATCACTGGGTTGTTGGAAGCTCACCAGTCCTAATCCTCTCGTCGCGGAGGCGCACATGAGCGAGAAGGTCAGAGAACTTGACGTCCTCTACTTCTTGCGCTTCTTCCTCGGCAGATAAAGTTCTCTTCTCCAAGCATTGCTTGGCTAGCCGCTGGATTTCTTCAGCAGATTTCCGGGACAAGCCAAACTTGGCAAGACCTGGATTGCTCAAGAGGTTTTCGGTGAAGTTTTCTGCCGAGGGATCATTACCCAAATAGGGTTCACCCTTATCTAGATCTAACGCACCCGTGGTGACGTCAGTTTGCGATCCAAGGTTCGCAGGCCCCGTTGAAGGAGCCGGATCTTCTGCAGCGTCCGGTGAGATAACCGACATTGCAGAAGGTTGAGGGACAGGAGTCGGAGGAGCCACGACTGGGGAAGCTATGGTAAGCTTCGTCTGCCGCAGCGGCTTCGAAGAAATCCCTTTCCCCTTGGCCTTGACGAGCGGTTTTGCTCTGAGAATGTAGTAAAAGTCGGAAAACATTACATCTCGGAAAGAAATTTGAATAAGGTACATAGGCGGAAGTTGTGATTGAATGTTACCTCTTCACAACGGGGCACCTCCTTTGTGCCAAGAACCACTATTAGAGCTTTGCGCTTCTTGAGCGCAAGATCCGGCAATGGAACTACCTCCACCTCCTGAGAGAACTCCAGAGTATATCCTTCGAGCGGAGAAAGTTCCGACTAGGGGAGGTCAGCAAGCTGAAAAGAAGAAAAAATATCAGTATTGCAGTATAACTCAAAGAATGAAACACATAAAAGGTGTGATGATGGAAGCTTACCGGCACCACGGGGTTTTCTGGCGTGTGCATATCCAGAGAGACCTCCGGAATTCTCCTCTCGATCCGCTCCTTGATCAGCCATTTGATCTGGCTTATGTAGGCTTGAGTGGTGTAGGCTTTAGGGCTGATGCGGAGGGGTTCGGTTTTGGAAGACGTGATGGAGTGCATCAGTTTATTCCCGTGGTACTGAAGTGGCTGAATCCGACGTGAGACCCAGCACTGGACCAAGTCGGATCCCTTCAGACCATTGTGCTTAATCAAATATTCGATCCGCCTCTTAGCATGGATCAGATCGTCGGAAAGAGCCGGAGCAGCCTTGTCCCAGGAAGGCTGGGTCGTGGTGGCTCCGTCGACAAAAGACGGCAAAGCGGTAGCTTTGTCAGGAGCCGGAATATCCCTATGATAGAAAAATGTGGCCGGCCATTGTTTGACCGAGTCACTGGCTAGAATTTTGGGATAAGCCCGGCCGCGTCTAAGTGAAAAGCTGATAGTGCCGGTGATTTAAGGAACACCGGCGGTACTGGAATTTCTCCGGACATGGAAATAATACCAGAAGAGAGTCAAACTCGGCCTAATGCCAAGAAAGTCCTCACAAAGTGAAGCATACGCACTCATCTCTAAGAGAGAGTTGGGAGGAAGGTTATGGGGTTGAACTCCGTAATGATCTATCACCTCGGAGAAGAACTCCGAGGGAGGAAAGGACAAACCTCGGTCGAGATGGGTGCCGAAGTGGACCCGCTCGCCGTCGCGCGGGTTGGGGATGGTTTCTTCAAAGCCGCTCCGCCAGTCGCATGCGGCAAGAAGTCCCTCCTTCTCCACGTTCCTGAGGCCCTCCTCGTTGAGAGCGCAGGGAATCCAGATTCCCCAGAGGCTCTCCTTCTCCGCTGCTGCTTCCGCCATCGGCGCCGCCGCTGCCGCCAAACCAGAGGAAGAAGATGAAGCCATTTCTTCGGTGAGCAGATGACCTAAAAGGGGCGGCGCTGGGAGTTCTGTGGGGGTAGAACGAGGAAGCTCTGTGCATGCAGGAGGATTGGGAGGAAAGGAAACGGCAAATGACTGGTGGAAAGGAGAAGGAAAAATCCAAACCCCTTATATCCACCTAACTGCGCCATGATTCATGCAAAAGCTACAGTGTAACCACCACGCATCATGGAAGGAACTGGGAAGGACCCACGCGATGATTAAGTCGCCTCGATCTCCATGCACGCATTGAAACGGCGCCGGTTCCGCAAACCGCGGACCCACCAACGGTCGTGCTGACGGAATGCTTGTAAGATGCCATGACTTGACCATGACTTCTGTCAGGTGACGTTGGGAACCAAATTCCGGCTTAGATTGAAACTGAGCTGGAAAATCCGAGTAACCTAATGATAGGTTCGACTTATTTTTTCAGACCTAGATCATATTTTTGTTGTGAAGTTTCAGGAACCCTTCAAGATTCTGCAAGCCGAAGATCAAGCTAGACGATGATAAATCCGACTTTGGATCTTGGAGGCCTCCGGGGGCTGATGTTGGGAATATACTTTCCGGCTAGCCTCACAGTTCCTCACTAACCAGGGTGGCCCACTTCGGGTTAGAGCATTGCTTCATGGGCGGCCCAGCCAGGGAGAAAGACAGAGTCCAATCCGGCTACGGGAAGGCCCAGAAGACATACCGACTTAGGCCCATAACATTACTTGTAGTTCAAGATGTACTCTGTAACCGACTCTTAGTCGTAGCCGGATAGATCTCTCCTATAAACCCTAGGCCAGATATCTATATAAGCCGTCCTAGGGAGAGCCTTTAGGGAACCTCAATAGTCTACAATCTCAACTCGCACAAGCGAAACCCTTGTAACCCATATTCCGGCTCTGCCGTATTACTGGATTGCTAGCAGGAGTAGGATCCGTCCAAAGCCGGCGGATTCAAACCTAGGTAAACTTGTGTGCTCACCGTCCCGGAACACCGTATGTCTCACACCCCTCTCTTCCGCATGCCTCGAGGACCCCCTTATGTCGTACTTGTCATCAATCCGACGATAGTTGTTGCAATAAAATGGGAAAATCTTGTAAGATTTGGTTGTCTCTATCTACTAGTCCAAGGGTAAAAGGGGCAATGCTGGGGCGGAGCTACAGTTCTCACGACCAGGGGAGTGTTGGGTGCTGTGGAGGAGTGCTTGACAAGCTTTGGGGGTAGTTTGATCTTGACTTAGCTCAATACTAGCTAGATTTGCCAAATTGAGTAAATGGGTGCTTGTCAAGGAAGTTCAAAAAAATTCATAGGACAAGGTGGGAAGATGGTACTGGTAGATAGATGGGGTCAAGGTACATATCCAGGAATTATTTGGGATTTTTATAAGGGGTTTTAGTCCTCATAAATCCATTTATTCAAAAGGGGCAGAAGTAGTTTCTAGAAGATCATTTGATATTTTTACATTGGACAAGGTTGGTTTTTGGTTTGAGATGGTCCCAAATGTGAATACACACTTAGGGAAATTTTCCCAAGATTTATTGTGGCTTAAAAGTATTTAAGAAAATTATTATTCCATTTCTGCCATTTAAGAAAATAGGCAAAAAGAAATAATAAATCTTCTAAAAAATATTTTTTTTTGATATGGGAAGATAGGGTAAGATATATGGAACTCACATAAGCCAAAAGTTGGGGAAGTGTTTTGACAAAAACCAAACTTTCCATTGGGAGAGGGGTTTTGAGATTTTGTCTATTAAAGTAATTAAATAGATTTGGAGCTATAATAATTATGGATACTATTTGATATATCTTGATGATCCAGGTAGATGATGTAGACAAGGTGTAGCAAGCATTTTCAACCTTGGGATTGGAGAATCCAAGTTGATTTTGGTGAAATACCCTAGATTAAGGATCTAGGGTGATGTTATTTTTATACCACCTAAACCTTGTTAGATCTTGGAGCTCAGAGCTCACCTTGCTGCAAGGGATAGATGATCAGTTAGACCAAGTCATATAGCTGATCATGGAAGAGGGGGTTTGGATTGGTTACATTTGAGGTGGTCTAGAATTGATGGCAAACTTTGTTGAAAATAAGGCTGCCATACCAGATGAGTCATGATGCCTTATAAACCAAGGGCAAATGTGGGCCTTGGTAGTCCTTAGGATGGTTAACAAGATGGTTCGGGTGCATTTCCAAAAATGCACAGGGTTTGAGAAAGGGAGGCATTCAAAAAGGTGATGTTGAAATAGTTTCCAGACTTGGAGGGGTTGGCAGTTTTGCGGATATTGACTAGAGTATGAGAGGGAATGTTTTTGGAGGGTTTGCAAGGTAACAAAGCATCATCAAGTGGATGATGTTGAAGTGTGGATTGAGTAGAAGGGATCCATGCTTGATATTGGACTTCATTGACTTGGAGTCTTCTAGAAGGGATCACTGCAGAATTGATCTGATTAAGGTTTTTAGATGGTCACCTGGTGGTTAGAGATTGGAACCAGCTTGTACTCTTGCTTAGGGTGTGGTGATTTGGAAAAACATCTTGACCCTAGTGATGAGCCCCTAGAGTGGCTCATACTACTTCCTAAGCAAACAGGTCAAACAGCAGATCAAGGCAACTCATCAAACAACAGATCAAGGCAACTCATATTATAAGCTAAGCAACTCCACTAATGGGGTTACCATCAAGCCTAGCTTTAGGTAGGGATGAGTATTTTGAAAAGGTTGGAGTTTGAATAAGATTAGAGTCCTTGGTATCTCTACCAAGAGTAGAATTCAAAAACTTAAAGAAAAAGAGGTCTTGGGAAACTAGAGACAAGATTAGTTGAGGGTTCTGTCTTGGAAACATAAGGAGGTTATATTATATATCTCTAAATAGTTTCGTCCATAGAAGCTACTAAAAATAGTTTTGGCTGCATAAGCATCTTGGCTCAGATTTTGAAATGCCAGAACATTTGAGAATATGTCAATTGAGCTAGGATAGTTTTGGTAAATAGCTTTTGTCAACTGATGGTGAGGTAAGGAGTATCATATGGTATACACTCACATGCACAAGAACAAACAAACAATCAAACAATACTGCACTAAAGAACAAGAAAAAGTTTTTGTTCCCCCTGATTTTTGCATTCTAGACAACAAATCAGGGTTGCTGAAATTGGGATGTTACATTGACAATGTGATGACAACATTTGGACCAAAAGGTTTCCCAAGAGACTTCTCTCGTCTAATTTTTTTTCATTGGTCTCTTAAAGGAAAGGCTCTAGACTGGTTATATTCTCTCCCTTGTCATTACACTAAATGTTGTTAAAACTTTATTGTTAAATTCATAAATAGGTTTAATCCTTTTAAACAGGTAACTGAAACTAGAAAGAATATAGGCAACTTTAGTCAAAACATGGGAGAAAACTACCCACAAGCCTATGATAGATTCTTTGGAATGATCGATAGAATTCCTAATCATGGCTATTCTGAATCAACTATTTGCCATTTATTTTACCATGGTCTTAATACTCAAAGCAGAGAGTTGCTTGACATATCAGCAGGTGGATCGATTAATACTTTGACTTTTAAAGCATGTTTGGAATTGATGTCTACTAGGGCTGAGAATGATTATTTATACAATCCTGATTTTGACACTAAGCTGGAAAAAGGGATGTATCATATAACTCCTGATCTTATGCATGAAGTACGCAAAACAATGAAAGAAAAAGGTATACCTTCTGAACTTGTTAAGGAGAACAAAGTAGACTTGTTACCAGTTTTTACTAAAGAAGATGAAACTAGAAAAGTTTTTGAAGAATTAAAACATCGACAAGCAAAATCTCATAATAACCTGCATAAGCATTTTCAAATACACAAAAAGATTTTGGCGGAACTCATGAAAAATTATGATGAGGCTGGCCAAGAAATAAAATTATTTCACAAGTATCTTAGTATAATTGAAATCCAATGTGAACAAATAGCATCTGGTCATCAAATTTTTCTTCAAGATGATATAGATATTCCTGTTTCTACTAATGTTGTTACAAGAAGAGGTGCACTTGTTATAGGACCATTAGGACCACCAGAATATGAAGCTGAAAATATCAAAAGGAAAAATCCTTGCTCAAAGCATGACAAGGAGATGATACACTGGTGAGTCCGCAAGATGAAACTGTTCAAGAAACACAAGATCAAACCAAGGAGGACCAAAATGATGCACAAGATGACTATTATGACTCTGATGTAGAGACGGTTGATCCAAGAGAAGAAAAAGAGACAAGCAATGAAGATGATGTTGTTGTAGTAGAAAAGAAGAAAAGCAATAAGCAGCAACAAAAGAAAGCAACAAAAGAGCCTGATCCCCCACAAAAGGTAAAACACAAGAATAAGAAAGGCGAGAAAAGGCTTCAGTATCCAGATCAAAAAAAGAAAGCACCAGATTAGGTAATCTATGATCCTTTCAAAAATTCACTTGGTGAACCTCGTCTAGAAATTCCATTTGTGGATGCAATAAAAGTTCCCACCTATTCTAAATTCCTCCGTCGTATTCTTAGTAGAAAGAAAGAAATAACTGAAACTTTTGCCATGGTGACTAGTTGTCCTGCTAATGGGAAGCTATTGTCTAAATCACGAGATCCCGGAGGACCAACTATTTCATGCTCAATTGGCAAAACGGTTATTCATAATGCCTTGTGTGATTTAGGTGCAGGAGTTAGTGTAATGCCATATTCCCTCTATAAAAGGTTAGGATTAGGGGAGTATTCCCCTACTACTATCACTTTACAAATGGCTAACAAATCCACTAAACAACCCATTGGTATGATTGAGGATGTTCTACTTTGAATAGATGAGCATGTTATTCCCACAGATTTTATTATTCTTGAAATGCCAGAGGATGAAAAATTATCCATAATACTTGGAAGACCTTTCCTTAGTACCGCAGGAGCGCCGGTTGATTGTGCTGATGGAAAAATAATCTTTAATGTTTATGATGCTGAAATCATCCGGTATTTTCCAAAGATGCTAGAAGCAGGAGAAAGGTTTATTTCACCGGCAAAACGAGTCCATGTGGTAAGTGCCTTTGACAAGGGGCAACCCAAGGTAAGAATTTGAGAACAGAGAAGGGGTTGAGTTATTCAACCATTCTTAACAACATGCTTAATGGGAGTCAACCCAACACATTAATAAAATAAAATAAACTAAAGAATAAAATGTTCATCGCATTCCTACAATTTTTTCACAACCATTCTCGCGGAAGCGCGCCCATGAAGATGCAGCTGTCAAAAAGTTGTAAATATCAGTTGAACAAGTGTAGAATAAGTATAAAAATGAAAGTTTGAGTTTTATCTACGAAAACTAGCTTAATCATTTTGTTCAGATTAAAAAGTGAATCTCCAGCTGAGGAGAAGAAGTTAGGTTGTACTAAAATCCTGCTCTATACATGCTATTATTTTTCGACAATTTTTCCTGTCATTTTTATGTCAAAAACAAGGTGTTTCGCTGAGTTTTAGGATAATAAAGAATTCTCGAAGAAATAGAAACAAAATTATGACTACTGAAGGTTTAACGACCAACTTTACAGCGGGAATAAAAATTTCGGTTGTATAGTTTGGCCGTATAGATATCTTTGCCATCAACAAATTTTCTTTCATAGGTGCAAAAGATTTAACGACCAAATATACAGCGGGAATAAAAATTCCGGCCGTATAGTTCCGGCCGTATAGATATCGATGCCTTCATCGAATATCTTCTCCAAGGTGCTGATGGTTTGATGACCAACTATATAGCGGGAATAAAAAATTCGATGCCTGCCCAAGAAAACTTATCTCGAGGACACAGAAGTTTTTATGACCAACTATACGGCGGGACCATTATGATCCGGCCGTATAGTTGCACCTGTATAGCTATGTTCTTGCATAAAGAAACCCTAATTGTCGATGCCGCCGCAACTATATGGTGGGAACTACTTATCCTGCTGTAGCATCCCAATTGTCTAACAATTGTAATGCTACTTGGTCTAGTAATATAATAGCTACTTCAAATATATAATTGTTGCATCATCATTATATCATGCTCATGTCATCATGCCACCTTGCATATGAGCATCATATAAAAACCCTTTTGTTTTGGTTCTTATCTCATATGCATTATTAATTGTATTTGCCTCTTGATATTGTATTTGGTTCTTGATATATTGTTTAAATGCCCAAGTTGAGTTGGGGGCATATCTCTTATTAACTCCACCACCTTTCTTGTCATCATCCCATCATTCCACCATTCTACCATATATGAGCATTGCAATTTATTTGGTTTTACCTCTAGCTCATGTGGGTTGGGATGGATCCAATTCTTTTTCCACATGCTCTCATCTTAGCATCATGTTGTTTTCACATTATTGATATATGAGAGCCACATGGCCACCTTTGCATGCCTTGTGAGTGGAACCTTTTCCTAGCTTCCATATGGGTTGTTTTGGGGTTATTATCATGTTGGGATATTTTTGGGCTTACTAAATACCTAGTGGCACATACACACTAGCAAGTCCCAATTTTATTCAAATATGGTCATCTCCATCTACTCCACATGGGGCATCCTTCTAATTCTTTTTTCTTGGATTTTATTCCAATTTTGGAATGCATAATAATAATGCCATGTTAATAATCTTGTTTTCACAAAAATAAGCATGGTATTAAATATTTATGCATGGCCCATGCAAGTACCACCTTTTACTTGTCCTTTGGATTTTATTTGAATTTTGAGTGGATCTCTTCCCCATATCTCTCTCTACCCTTATGCTTGATCTTGCTTGATGCATGCAAGCATCTAAAACCCCATCCCCATCTCCATCCAGGCCATCACCACCTTTTCTTCTTTTCTCTCTTGTGACTAAATCTCGCTTGAGCTTGTCATGATCATGCTTGATTTGTCAGAAGAGAACCACTCCATCTCTCTTTCTCTCCCTCCTTGGCTTGATCTAGTTGATCTTGTCATAACCACACCACATCTCTCCTCTTTCTCTAAACCTCTCTCTTTAACCCTCTCTCTAAACTCTAACCCGAGCTACCCCCTCCCTTACCTTCTATCTCGGCCCCCTCTCTTCTTTCCACCTAGCTGGCCCCACCTGACCCATCTACCCCAACCTTAGCTACCAAACCTAACCCTAACCGAGCCTAGCTTCAAACCCTAGCCCGAGCCCGAGCCTCCCCTCCCCTCTCTCCTTTCTTGCTCTCTGCCAAGCGGGTCCTACACCGAACCACCCTCTCCTTCCTTCCCTGGCCCACCTGCCAGCTCCCCATGCGCCTGCCCTAGTCCTGCCGACCCGAGCACGTGAGGAAGAGGAAGGAAGAAAAGGTGGCCGAGCCACCTTTTCCATCTACCCCACCTCCCCATGGCATCTCTCCCTCCCCCTCTGCTTTACCTCCGCCCCGCGCACCCTCTGCATCCCCAGATCCGCCCAGGGCCTCGCCCTCTTCTCTCCTTCCTCTCCACCACCGTCTACCCCCAACGCCAGCCACCGTCGGCCTCCACCCTTTTTCCGTCGAACCAGCCGTCAAGCGCGTCGAGGAGGAGGCCTGGAAGACCAAGGCCAGCCCGCTGCGTCACCCTGTACACGGAGCCGAGCAGGAGGAGCCCCAGGAGCGCTGGACCACCGCCGACCCGACGTGAAACCCTAGTCGCCGTCCGCGAGCCGCGTCGACGATCGCCAGCGCCCCTACCCGAACCAACGCCACCGACAGCCTCGCGGTGAGCCCCTAAACTTCCTGGACATGCTACGCCGCGCTGTCGTCGTCTAGGGCCGCTTTTCGTTTCATCGAGCACACTGCGTGCGCCGACGAGCGCGTGCGTCTGCCCAATCCTCGCGTCGCAGAACCCTATATAGCCCTGCAGCCCTACCCTACCACTAACCCAAGCCCACCGCAGTGGCTCCGCCCTCCGCGTGCGAGCCCTAGGTCACCAGATCGATCCCCCGTGCCGCGCGCGCTGCCGCTGTCAGTTCCGTCAGAGAGAGAGGAAGAAAGACAGTGTCGCGGCGTCTTTTTGTAGAAAACCCCCTGCCTCATTTTGGCTCTAAACCCGCAGTCCTTTCCAGGGCCACCTGTCAGCCTCGGAGCTTTTGCAAGGAAACACCCGGAAACCCCTGGCCAGCACGGACCAGTCCCCCCGCGCGCCTGGGATCGCCCACGTGTCCAGCACGCGTTGGCCGCGCGCGCTGTGGCCCCGCAGCCCTGGGACCCCCTGTCATCCTCTATGGCTAGCAAACCTCTAGGTGAGAAAAGTCCAGAGAAAACCCCCACCCCTCCATCGCCAGCTCACTGCGCTGAGTCAGCCAGTGGCCCCACCTGTCACTGTCTGTGGCTAGCTTAACCTGGGTATAAAAAGTATTTCTGTATATATGTTTTAATTCAAATCTTTTTCAAATTAATTCAAATTCAAATTTAAATCTGTTTTTAAATATCTTTTAAAATATAAATCCAAATAATACAAATAATATATGTTTTCAACTCAGGAAAATGTGAGGAATTCAAATATGGTCTTCAGAATATATTTTGAACACATTAAATTCCAAGTTGATTAAAATTACAATAAAATGCCCTCTTCCCTTATTTAAATGATAACTTTTGTTTTATAAGTCCAAATTTGACAAATAATACGTCTAAAATGATTAGCTCGACGAGACCTTTCTGTTTATGCATTCCATGGTTTGATTTGAAGCATGCATCATATAAATATAATGTGTACAGCAACTAATATGAGGATAAAATGGGGCCAAAACTCAATCAAATGATTTATTCTTGTATTCCACACCTCACCCATGCCATGCTACTTTAATGCCATGCAAATTGTGCATCATTCATCATGGCATGATTGTTTGCTTGATGCATTTTATTCATATGCTTGTACACTTTATTTATGTTGGCCCTTGTTTGTTTGGTTCTTCTCCGAATAGACGCTGAGCAGGGGATATATCAAGAGAACCAGGAGCACTACCCAGATCCATCCCTTGCTTCAACTGAGCTGCCAGGCAAGCACTACCACATGCTTTCGGTCCGTGACCCGTTTTCGTTGTATCGACAAGCCCAGTCACACTTTCGGGTTCCCAGTCGTTTACAGTCGGCTCCACAAACCTTGAGGCCGTCTCGGAGTCAGCTAACTTCGTTGCGGGTAGCTCAATGGGGTGGCCCCCTAAAATATTTCTGAATCCTATGATCGCTTTGTCGTGACTGCCTCGTTGGGTTTTGATTTTGTTTTTCCGAGGTTGATCGAGTGTGTGTTGCTATTTGTGCACCCCTGCAGGGTAAAACTTTCTGAAAGCCGTGTCCGCGGTTATGGACGACTTGGAGCACAGTTTCTCGATCATAGACAAGAATAACTAAAGTACCGCTTTTAATTTGACTAAATAACTGACTAGTAAATAGTGCAACACTCATGGAATGGTTAATAAAACTGCCAACGGATGGGGGGTTGTTCGTCCGCTTCCTCGCCGGTAAGCAAGGAGGAGGATGGATCTGTGGATATTACCGTTATAACTGTTATCACTGTTGTTATTAATTCACGGACATCCGTCTATCTCTGGTTAGGCGGATGGTTAGCGAGTATCTATAGAATTGTTAGAGTTTATCTTTTGCTGCAATTGCGTCACCCCAGGTTGTGTCCCCTTTAGCGGCATAAAGACTTGCTGAGTACCCCTAGGGTCTCACACGATAAATTGTTTGGTTCAGATGAACAGGTACCCTCGCAAGATGGATACTGGGTGGAAGAGACGGACGATGTGGGCAACGATCATTCGGTGTAGAGATTCCGGGAACGGGGATCCGTGAGATCTGTGGGCGGGATGTGTTTATTTATGGGGCATCTTATGCCGATTTGCTTCTTATCCGTACTCGGATCTTGTTTTCCGCTTCCGCTTGATACTCTGATGTTTGATGTATGAGGAGATATCCTAAACCATTATATCTATCTAGGATATTTGGATCTTGCCGTATGGCGTTGCTATATTTCCTTTCTTTTTAGATGGAATGGCTCTGATGTACTGTTGTATGGTGGCTTGCATACATACTCATTTGTGTATGTAGTTGATCCCTTCGCCTGCCGATTACGCCGCCCGTTCTTGTCCCGATGTTTAGAAATGGTTGGGACGGCCGAAAGGTCTACCTGTGAGTGGCATTTGGGCCCCACCGTACTATTTCAACCATTTCTGCTCATCCAGGCTTGCAACTAGGAGCGTAATTCACCGAGGTAGTTACAATTGGTATCAGAGCCATCCCGCCCTTCAGGGTCTCAGCCAAATGCTCGTTGTCTGTCTAGCAAATATTTTTGGTAGCTATGTATATTAGGGAAAAACAAAACGCGAGAGTAGGACTGCTTCCACTTTTCTTCTTACCCACCCACCACCCTTTTCTGGTAAGGAAGTGTAATGTTTTCAATCCTCTTCTTAAAATTCAAATTAGGATTCACGTGTTCTGGGTTTCCGTAGTACCATAGAAAGTGTGTGTGTGTGTGTGTGTGTAACTCCTTGTCTATCTGTTGCATCCAAATTGTTATCACAATCTGCCTTTGGTTATCAACTATTGGTACATTCCATACTGACAGGCTTTTGAAAACCGGCGCGATCTATCTGACTCCTTGTTAACCGGTGCCATCTTCTTAAGGGTGTCCTTCCTTCTAGCAACTCCACATTCTGTGCAAGCATCTATTGCTAATCTCTACCGGATAAGTGATTCTGCACATCTATTGGTATTTTAATGCCGAAAAATGCGGAAAATTTTTCTTTGATACATCTGTGTTTCCACACTCCTTTTCAGTCGTGTGTGAAACATTATCTATCTCCCTTTTATCAGCATGTCCATGCTAACTCATTCTTTTGTCACCGGCGCTTAATCCTGGAGTTTCTCGTTATCATCAATTCTCTTGGGCTAATTACATAGCAGGTGTCGATCCGATGCTGGTGATTGTAATTTGGCTCTCGGCATAGCTATATTCCACTCATGATAAGTGTTGATTGGAATATGGAAATTGCTATCACCTCTATCCTCCAAATGGTGACGGTTATCTCCTGTGATTTTGAGTACACCATGATCATATCTTTGCATATTCAAGCATCTTTGGCAATCCGGAGTTTCCCAAGGTACTACGGTGGTCTATCATCTGTTCATCATGCTGCACATCTTTTTGAACTCCATATCTGCAAAATTCTCGTTGATACGAGGGAATTGCATCTTTTCATCTCTGATAGCTTTGCTTAAGGTATGAGCTATCATCGGTTCTTAACCAAGATCTCTTTATCTTTGTAACCGGTGATCCAATTGACAATGTGAACCAGGTGGCATTTCCTGTTCTCTTCCGAAGGACCAGATAATCTATTCTTCCAGTGCATCCTCTTCAACACGAACCCGTGCTCTTAATATTGATCTTTCAAAGAGCGTTGAGCTCAGGAAGTGTTCGGGCATTTGTTCGTTCCTCTCGCCTTTTGAGCTTGGTATTCTGAGAATATCTTGTTAATCCATGGTGGTATATGTTGATAATATTCTTGCCTAATCGATATCAATGGAAGGACATGGAAGATCATCTGTGTCTCTTTCTCTCAAGCTTCGTGAACACTGCCTGTGTGCAAAGTTCTCAAAGCGTAAATTCTGACTTTTTGAAGTCACCTATCTCGGCCACATCCTTCTGCTAAATAGATCGCTTCAATTCTGGAATCAACAAGTTCATTGTTAATTCCATCTTTCATCTTCAATCAAACCCGGAGTTTTCCTTGTTGGCAAATTATCATCGTCGTTCCGCTAAAGATTTTCCTCAAGACCGCTAAACCTATCTCAATCATTTCAAGAAGAACATGGAGTCCTTTTCACCTGAGTCTTGTCAGGTGATCTTTTGAAACCCTCTCGTTCTATCATCTATGCTCAATCCACCGGAGGCCATGAAGACCTTCCAGATCTTGTATTCCTTTTGTTCAAGTTGGTGCTATCCTTCTGTAGCTGTCGAATCTTGCAGTTGTCTCCATGATCTTCCTTCATATCTTTCCGGTGGCCTGGTACTTCAGACATGACGACATCATCATCATCTTTATCTATCTATGAACCCGGCAAATCGTTTGCATCTATCCTTGTTTTCTAGCGGAGTTCCATGAGCTCTTCTTATCAATACCTTCAGTCTGTTTCGGTAGTTGGGTTGCATGGTTCTCTTATTCATGTGCGGAGTAATGCTTTGAGTGCGGGATGGAGTAGCTACCATACCACTACTCTTATCATTCGCTCTTGTACATTGAATTGGTGAATTAATGTGATTTCACTCATTCCACGGAAGTTAGAAGTGGCCTTTATCCCTCGATACTTTTACTTTCGTCCTTGTTTTTCCGGAGTGCTCTCTCGAAGAAAGTAATCAATAATCCCTTGTTGGTGGTCTGTCTATTCTAGGTGGAGCAAAATCTACAATTATCTGGTGGAAACAAACGCAAACTCCTTTCTGTCCTCGTCTTTCTACCGGTGCTTGACATCCCCAAACAAGATGAAAGGAAACTATCTCTCTCTTTGTTTCATCAATTCTTTTTCGGTGGTAAAGCCAATTATGGTTGATGCCATCAGCCGCAAATCTATTGCGTTAGCCTCAAGGCTAAAGAAAGCAATAAGTATCTCTACAATAAACTCCAGATCCTCCATATTCTTTGCTTCTCGGGATTCCACCATGATCTGGCTTCACATCCATCTCTGGAAGTTATATCCGCGCACCTCAATTGCGTGATCCTTTGGTTCTTACCGGTGCAACAAGAATCTAATCCGACGATGTCTAGCTAAATCTTTCTGTTGATATCAAGGGACTCTATTGTTTGAAGGCAATATTGTTTCCGTTCTTCATTTCTCAAATCCGAGAGAAGATGCGATGCTATTGTCATAGTGGTTCAAAACCTCTCCAACCTAGTCTTCCGGCGACATAAAGATTCATCCTCTCTAGTATCAGTAAACCTTTAATCTTAACGGTGTGTCTTTCTTTATCCATGATACATCATCTTTTCCTTTTATTTCACAAGTGGTTCTTTTCTTTATCATGTTTCTTGAGAAAACCGGAGCTTTGTCCATCCTATTCTTCTTGTCTCACGACAATCCTTCAACTCTTCTAACCGTTGTTTTTCAAGCAAAACGCAAGACTCGCAACAAGTCTAGCAAGTTTTGCAAGGTGTAGCGGTCGCACCATTACGTTCTTCATCAACTTGGGAACGTGAAGATGAGCTCCGTGCCAAGTATCCTACCCTCTTTGTGTCTTCTTCTTCTTCTTCCTAGAATCTCGGGGCAAGATTCCTGTTTAGTGGGGGAGAGTTGTAGCATCCCAATTGTCTAACAATTGTAATGCTACATGGTCTAGTAATATAATAGCTACTTCAAATATATAATTGTTGCATCATCATTATATCATTCTCATGTCATCATGCCACCTTGCATTTGAGCATCATATAAAAACCCTTTTGTTTTGGTTCTTATCTCATATGCATTATTAATTGTATTTGCCTCTTGATATTGTATTTGGTTCTTGATATATTGTTTAAATGCCCAAGTTGAGTTGGGGGCATATCTCTTATTAACTCCACCACCTTTCTTGTCATCATCCCATCATTCCACCATTCTACCATATATGAGCATTGCAATTTATTTGGTTTTACCTCTAGCTCATGTGGGTTGGGATGGATCCAATTCTTTTTCCACATGCTCTCATCTTAGCATCATGTTGTTTTCACATTATTGATATATGAGAGCCACATGGCCACCTTTGCATGCCTTGTGAGTGGAACCTTTTCCTAGCTTCCATATGGGTTGTTTTGGGGTTATTATCATGTTGGGATATTTTTGGGCTTACTAAATACCTAGTGGCACATACACACTAGCAAGTCCCAATTTTATTCAAATATGGTCATCTCCATCTACTCCACATGGGGCATCCTTCTAATTCTTTTTGCTTGGCTTTTATTCCAATTTTGGAATGCATAATAATAATGCCATGTTAATAATCTTGTTTTCACAAAAATAAGCATGGTATTAAATATTTATGCATGGCCCATGCAAGTACCACCTTTTACTTGTCCTTTGGATTTTATTTGAATTTTGAGTGGATCTCTTCCCCATATCTCTCTCTACCCTTATGCTTGATCTTGCTTGATGCATGCAAGCATCTAAAACCCCATCCCCATCTCCATCCAGGCCATCACCACCTTTTCTTCTTTTCTCTCTTGTGACTAAATCTCGCTTGAGCTTGTCATGATCATGCTTGATTTGTCAGAAGAGAACCACTCCATCTCTCTTTCTCTCCCTCCTTGGCTTGATCTAGTTGATCTTGTCATAACCACACCACATCTCTCCTCTTTCTCTAAACCTCTCTCTTTAACCCTCTCTCTAAACTCTAACCCGAGCTACCCCCTCCCTTGCCTTCTCTCTCGGCCCCCTCTCTTCTTTCCACCTAGCTGGCCCCACCTGACCCATCTACCCCAACCCTAGCTACCAAACCTAACCCTAACCGAGCCTAGCTTCAAACCCTATCCCGAGCCCGAGCCTCCCCTCCCCTCTCTCCTTTCTTGCTCTCTGCCAAGCGGTTTCTACACCGAACCACCCTCTCCTTCCTTCCCTGGCCCACCTGCCAGCTCCCCATGCGCCTGCCCTAGTCCTGCCGACCCGAGCACGTGAGGAGGAGGAAGGAAGAAAAGGTGGCCGAGCCACCTTTTCCATCTACCCCACCTCCCCACGGCATCTCTCCCTCCCCCTCTGCTTTACCTCCGCCCCGCGCACCCTCTGCATCCCCAGATCCGCCCAGGGCCTCGCCCTCTTCTCTCCTTCCTCTCCACCACCGTCTACCCCCAACGCCAGCCACCGTCGGCCTCCACCCTTTTTCCGTCGAACCAGCCGTCAAGCGCGTCGAGGAGGAGGCCTGGAAGACCAAGGCCAGCCCGCTGCGTCACCCTGTACACGGAGCCGAGTAGGAGGAGCCCCAGGAGCGCTGGACCACCGCCGACCCGACGTGAAACCCTAGCCGCCGTCCGCGAGCCGCGTCGAAGATCGCCAGCGCCCCTACCCGAACCAACGCCACCGACAGCCTCGCGGTGAGCCCCTAAACTTCCTGGACATGCTCCGCCACGCTGTCGTCGTCTAGGGCCGCTTTTTGTTTCATCGAGCACACTGCATGCGCCGGCGAGCGCGTGCTTCTGCCCGATCCTCGCGTCGCAGAACCCTATCTAGCCCTGCAGCCCTACCCTACCACTAACCCTAGCCCACTGCAGTGGCTCCGCCCTCCGCTCGCGAGCCCTAGGTCACCGGATCGATCCTCCGTGCCGCGCGCGCTGCCGCTGTCAGTTCCGTCAGAGAGAGAGGAAGAAAAACAGTGTCGCGGCATCTTTTTGTAGAAAACCCCCTGCCTCGTTTTGGCTCTAAACCCGCAGTCCTTTCTAGGGCCACCTGTCAGCCTCGGGGCTTTTGCAAGGAAACCCCCGGAAACCCCTGGCCAGCACGGACCAGTCCCCCCGCGCGCCTGGGATCGCCCACGTGTCCAGCACGCGTTGGCCGCGCGCGCGCTGTGGCCCCGCAGCCCTGGGACCCCCTGTCATCCTCTATGGCTAGCAAACCTCTAGGTGAGAAAAGTCCAGAGAAAACCCCCACCCCTCCATCGCCAGCTCACTGCGCTGAGTCAGCTAGTGGCCCCACCTGTCACTGTCTGTGGCTAGCTTAACCTGGGTATAAAAAGTATTTCTGTATATCTGTTTTAATTCAAATCTTTTTCATATTAATTCAAATTCAAATTTAAATCTGTTTTTAAATATCTTTTAAAATATAAATCCAAATAACACAAATAATATATGTTTTCAACTCAGGAAAATGTGAGGAATTCAAATATGGTATTCAAAATATATTTTGAACACATTAAATTCCAAGTTGATTAAAATTACAATAAAATGCCCTCTTCCCTTATTTAAATGATAACTTTTGTTTTATAAGTCCAAATTTGACAAATAATATGTCTAAAATGATTAGCTCGACGAGACCTTTCTGTTTATGCATTCCATGTTTTGTTTTGGAGCAGGCATCATATAAATATAATGTGTACAGCAACTAATATGAGGATAAAATGGGGCCAAAACTCAATCAAATGATTTATTCTTGTATTCCACACCTCACCCATGCCATGCTACTTTAATGCCATGCAAATTGTGCATCATTCATCATGGCATGATTGTTTGCTTGATGCATTTTATTCATATGCTTGTACACTTTATTTATGTTGGCCCTTGTTTGTGTGGTTCTTCTTCGAATAGACGCTGAGCAGGGGATATATCAAGAGAACCAGGAGCACTACCCAGATCCATCCCTTGCTTCAACTGAGCTGCCAGGCAAGCACTACCACATGCTTGCATACATATAGTACCTATTGCCTCTATCTTATTCTTGCATCATGGAGTCGCGATTGCATTAAACTGAATCCCAAGCATTGCAAAGCCTTTACTTTTAAACCCCACCGAAGCTTGTTCCTCCATCCCATGAGCCATTACTACAGAAGTTGTTTGAGCCATGCGATTCGTAGAACAGCATGTGTAGGGTATGTGAGTGTCTGATGGATAACGAGGTACCTAAACAACTTAACCTGAGTAGTTATGGGATAACTAATGAAAGTGGCATCGTTGAGCCATATTTGTTATTTGGTTTTTCAGGCTCACTTGTGTCCCGTAGGACCCCGAGTACTTGATTCCTGTTCCTTGAATATTCGCGCTATCCACATCCGGGAGGCTTATGAACCCCCCTGAGCCAGAGCTTGATTCATTCTTATTTCTTGGGGCCACAAACTAGTTTGAGGTTTTATTCACTATCCTATACTTATGCCATGCTTTACTGCTTTATTTAAATTGTGCGAGGTACTGCACACTGTACTGTTTAGGTCCGTGACCCGTTTTCGCTGTATCAACAAGCCCAGTCACACTTTCGTGTTCCCAGTCGTTTACAGCCGGCTCCACAAACCTTGAGGCCATCTCGGAGTCAGCTAACTTCGTTGCGGGTAGCTCAATGGGGTGGCCCCCTGAAATATTTCTGAATCCTGTGATCGCTTTGTCGTGACTGCCTCGTTGGGTTTTGATTTGGTTTTTCCGAGGTTGATCGAGTGTGTGTTGCTATTTGTGCACCCCTACAGGGTAAAACTTTCTGAAAGCCGTGTCCGCAGTTATGGACGACTTGGAGCATAGTTTCTCGATCATAGACAAGAATAACTAAAGTACCGCTTTTAATTTGACTAAATAACTGACTAGTAAATAGTGCAACACTCATGGAATGGTTAATAAAACTGCCAACGGATGGGGGGTTGTTCGTCCGCTTCCTCGTCGGTAAGCGAGGAGGAGGATGGATTTGTGGATATTACCGTTATAACTATTATCACTGTTGTTATTAATTCATGGACATCCGTCTATCTCTGGTTAGGCGGATGGTTAGCGAGTATCTATAGAATTGTTAGAGTTTATCTTTTGCTGCAATTGCGTCACCCCAGGTTGTGTCCCCTTTAGCAGCATAAAGACTTCCTGAGTACCCCTAGGGTCTCACACGATAAATTGTTTGGTTCAGATGAACAGGTACCCTCGCAAGATGGATACCGGGTGGAAGAGACGGACGATGTGGGCAACGATCATTCGGTGTAGAGATTCCGGGAACAGGGATCCGTGAGATCTGTGGGCGTGATGTGTTTATTTATGGGGCATCTTATGCCGGTTTGCTTCTTATCCATACTCGGATCTTGTTTTCCGCTTCCGCTTGATACTCTGATGTTTGATGTATGAGGAGATATCCTAAACCATTATATCTATCTAGGATATTTGGATCTTGCCGTATGGCGTTGCTATATTTCCTTTCTTTTTAGATGGAATGGCTCTGATGTACTGTTGTATGGTGGCTTGCATACATACTCATTTGTGTATGTAGTTGATCCCTTCGCCTGCCGATTACGCCGCCCGTTCTTGTCCCGATGTTTAGAAATGGTTGGGGCGGCCGAAAGGTCTACCTGTGAGTGGCATTTGGGCCCACCGTACTATTTCAACCATTTCTGCTCATCCAGGCTTGCAACTAGGAGCGTAATTCACCGAGGTAGTTACACCTGCCCATATAGTTGCGCCCGTATTGTTCAGCGTGACCACTTAATCGCACCGGAGCAGCTAGGGATCTTCTTCCTCCTCACATTTTCTCTCATATTCTCTCTCTAAACCTCTCAAAACCCACCTAGATTTCTTGATTCTACATGAATTTCGTCTGTTTGAGTTGGGGAGTCAACAGATCGGTATGTTTATCTCCCTATCCATGCTTTATTTTCAAAATGCCATGGTTGAAACTCTCACATTGATCTAGTGGATGAACTCAAGCTTATTTTGATTTTCCTTTTGATTTCTCATGTCAGGATTAATTTTTTCCACGTAGAATTGTTCGTACATCATGTAGAAACTATATGCCTAAGGTTTCATGGTCAATTTTTTCAGTGCATCAAGATGAACAAAATTGGTAGCATTTTTTGCAAGAGCAAGTGCCAACGTGGCGATAGTTTGGGGCACTGGGCCGATCTCAACACCAAGTTGGCCATGGTTTAATCAAGGAGGGCGATGCCCACATGTTGGGTCGATGATAGCTTTCTCACCATGTCAGGGTTGAGAGTGGACTTTGACCTCATGTGTGCAAATTCAAGGCTAGCACTACTCGTCTACGCAAGCCACAATACCTACGCCTAGGTCACCTATGAGTTCATTGCCTCTTTCTACGATGACCATTGGGAGAAAGGTAATGCATGCACGGTAAGCTTCACCATGAACTAGCAGCATTATGAAATAACTTTCGAACAATTTTGTGATGCTTTTGGCTTTCCTCATAATGGGAAGTCAATTGTTACAAATTTATATAGCGTCTCAAGTGGAGAAACTTGGGAGGTTATTTCTCTTAACGGTGGCAGGGACTTCTACCAGAAGAAGATGTCCACCATTCAGAACCCAACAATTATCTACTATGCCTTGTTCCTCGCTAATACACTGCTGGTAAGAGGAGATAGCGGTTCCATGGCCAATGCGGACATGGCCATGATCACCAAGGCACTCTTCCCCAATGCACCACAAAGCCCCAATCCCGCGGCTCTACTCATCTAGCACTTTCGTCACTAGAGCAACAAAAAGCAAGCTAACATTCACATTGGTGGATTGGTAACCCACCTTGCCCATGCATTGAACATTATATTACCTATTATGCAACCTGTTGACGGCTCCAAACTTATGGATGTCAAATATTTAACTGCTTGTGGTTTCCTCGGTGTTTACCGAGCTAACAAGAGGCTCTGATCATATCAGTTTGGTTGTCTTGGTGATGCACAGGTTGAGCAGATTCCGTTGCCCTTTCCACAAGCCTTCACGATTATGGATAAGGACAACTAGATCCTCACCAAGGATCAAGTGGTGGAGATCATGGCTAAATTCCAGCCTGATCAAGAAGAAGACGAAGAAGGAGAGCAGTAGGATGATGATGAGCAGGAGCAGGAGTAGGAGCAGCAATACAACCCTGCTTGGGATGGACAATAGCAGGAACAAGGGGGATCCTAGGACCCATGACCCAATCAGCTGCAGCAGGGGTTCAACTACGTCCCCTATCAAGAATTTTGGCAGCTCAATCAACACGTTGGGGAGATTGACCACACTCTACAAGGAGTGAATGAAGATGTGAGTGCCTTAACTCAAAACTTCAGTCACTTCATGACCCACTTCCCCGACTACTACTAGCAGTATCCGCACCAGCCGCCAAATGACAGCAACAACTAAGCCTAGCAATAGCCTAAGCTTGGGGAGGTTTGAAAACCTCCAAACCTTGCATTCATATTTTTATTTCTTCTTTTGATTTATTTTACTTCTTAAAAATTGCATGTTTACTTTTAGTTTGCATTCCTAAATCAAAAATACAAAAAAACTAGTTTTAACTTTTATTGCAAATTTGTTTCTTTGTTTCTGTCGGAGATTGCTCAATTTCAAGTGACTTGACAATATGGAAATATATAGGGGATTCGACTCAAGTACGAGAATGAGGCAAGCAAGAGGAGCTTTCACATTCCTTTCATCACCTTTTCTGCAACTTTAAATTGATCCTACAATTATTTACTCACTTGCACTTGAGTCACTCCCCACTTAGCTTGCTATCCTATAAATTATATTCCTTTGCTAGTGTCCATGTTTAGCTTGCTATCCTATAAATTATTTTTAGGTTTAAAATAATGAGCAATGAACTTGGTTAAAAATATTTCCTACATTTTTACAGCAAGAAAAAGCATCCAAAATATGACTTGAGTCCATGTTTAGCCCAAAGGATTTGATTTTAGAACTACTCAACACCATTTGGGCTTACTGTAAATAGACTCGATATCACCCTTGAATGAAATTGTCTGATAAAATGGATGCTTCGAAGTAGTAGATATTATGCAACTTCTTATTCTAATAATTACAGTAAGATATTTCTTTACACTTGTCATTACAACACAGTCGTGCTCCATGGGGAACTAAATGTGGGAAACCACTTGATTTCGGCTATTAAGTTATTTAAGTGTCTATATCAGTAATGCTATGATGGGTAAAATTTTAGTTCTCCCTGTGGGATCGATATCATAAACACTTACCTTTGTTCTCCCTGTGGGATCGATATCATTCTTCTAAACTAGCTACAATCGATATGTGCACTTGCAGACATCACTTATCGTCACGTTCATGCCTCCTCGAGATATGATGGTCTTGTCGACAAGCGATCTTGGCAATGGCAGAATGATCTTGTCTATGCTAACATAGTTGCACACACAACTGAATAAAGGTGCACATAGCCAAGGCTATCGGGTGCTCGTTGTGCTGGCACCACACCAGTACCACTAGTACCAATGCGCACAGGTTCGCAAAGGCGACCGCAAGGGCAGCAACAGGCACATGGCCCAGGGGCACACGAGCAAGCGACGAGGCAAAGGAACTGTAGCAGGGATCTGTAACATCCCCAAACTTTAAACCAAGCTTATCAAGATCAAATCATCCAAAAATAGGGTTAACAAAAACTTTTCCAAATTTAAAATGAAAGCATTCATATATGTATGCATGTAAAATAGGAGTTGTTTGAATTGCCATGATTGATTGATCCAATGCTTGTAAAATGTTTCTTTGGTGATTTAAACATCATCTACATCATTCACAAACTTTTCCTAAAGAAAATAAAATCAAAAAGAATTAAAAAGAAGGAATGGTCATTTTGGCAAATTTAACTCTCATGCATACTTTGGATATTCCTAGTACTCATTTCTTAACAGAAACAATTCTTTATCTTTGCACCTCTTGCTAGTACACATAATGTGGTACCAAGGCCCACCTTTTGATCTGCTAAAAACATTCTGTTAACTAATTTAAATGACAGTTTAAAATTGAATCTAATGCATATGCATAGATCACCCCTATTTCAAAAACCATCTAATTGAGGTCCATTTTCAAAACCCTTGCAACCAGAGACTACCTATCACTAGTGGAAATCACTCAAAAATTTTGAAGCCAAAATTCGAAACTTTCTTTCATGCGGCCATTTCATCAAACACTTGGCATGCATAATATCACCTCTAATCCTAGCTCACTGTTTACAACAGGTTTTTGCCCCCAAATGACCTTCATTTATCTCATTTGTCCCCTCTTGATCTAACTAAACCCCTAACACCCCTCTCCCTTGTCCCTAGTCCCCAGGCCATGCCATGCCAAGCCATGCCTCGCCGGCCAACCCTTGCCCCGCTGCAGCAGACCACTCCCTCTTCCCTCTCCATGTCTAGGAGGTAGCAAGGAGCTCACTGCCACCCCTGTCCCTTCCCCGAGCCCAGAGCAGCAGTGGACCACCGAGCACAACCCACGCCCAGTGCCACCACACCATGCCAATGCCGCCCCAGAGCGCACCATGTCCCTGCTCGCACAGACCGCCCCTTGGCACCAGCCCGCGCCCGCCGCTCCACCTCGACCTGGAGAACACCCCAGACATCCCCGTTCGCCGCCCAAAGCCTCACAGCCACCGCTCGTCATGGACACCGCTGCTTCGGCCGCGCAGGGCGCCACCACATTGTGTGGCCAGCCCCTGGCCGCTCTCCGTCTCGTCTTCTGGATTCGTGAGTCTTCCGGTAAAATATCAACTTTGGCTTTTGTCCGGTCCAATTCCTAGAATATTCATTTTCTGGCTTTTCTGGAACCAAAAATAGAAGAAAACAGGCAACTGGCACTGTGGCATCTTGTTAATAGGTTAGTTCTAGAAAATGTGTAATAATACTCCAAAGTATGGACAAAACAAAAGAAACTAGATATAAAACAAGCATGGAACATCAAAAATTATAGATACGTTTCCAACATATCAAGCCCCTGCAGGTGACGATGGGAGGCTCGGAGTTCTCGCGATGCAGATCTTGGAGGCGGCCTATAGGGAGCGTCGGGGTCGTGGCGTAGAGGTCACGCGGGGCGGAAGGCTCGGGGATTCTCGACGGAGAGTTGGATCAGAGTGGCGGCGCCAATCATTGTCGGGAGAGACGAGGGCTGAGGCAGAGGCAGGCGCAGGCCAAGTGCGTCGGGCTCGAGCGGGTGGGGAACCCAGCGGCAGAAGGGTCTGCGAGGAGATCGGGAGGAGGCGAGGATGGAGCATAGTTGCGCGGAGGCGGCTCTGCTCGTGTCGGTGAGGAAACGAGATTGCGAGAAGGCATACACGATAGGGAAGGAGAGGTGGGAGCGTTTCGGTGGGGTCAGTTGGGTTCACGACACAGGGTCGGGGCGGTTTGACTAGGGTCGGGATGGTGGGCCATGCAGAGAAGCGTGCGTGCGAGGCAAGTGTTGCGCAGTGTGGCGCCCTATTTTGGTTGTTGCGCGTGGCGTGTCTCACTCTCGTGTAGTGCTATAGTGGGTGAGTTGTGGCAAGGTGGAGGGTGCAGGGGCCAGGTGGTTTAGCCTAGGGTTTGGCATGTGGTCTAGGTGGGATTAGGGTAGGATAGAGTTAGTGTTTGGTCTGGAGGTGACCGCCTAGGCTTTTGGGTCTGGCTTGCTGCCTCCCAAAAATAATATAAGTTTTATTTATTTATTTAAAATACTTTTTTAGTTAGTTTTAAGACAAATAAAATATCTAGGCGGACCCAGAGTTTTCGTTTGAAGTATAGACGGGGATATTTAGAAAACAAAGATAGGATTTTGGGGAAAATTTGCAAATAATATGCATGCAGTCATGAGGATGCTCAAATGCAATGTGGTATGATGACATGAGCATGCTATCATGATGATGCACAAAGTAGTAAACAATCAAGCGATTTTCTAGTAGTGGTTTTACCGTGGTGCAACAACATGGATCCATTGGTGACATTACATGTGTGTTCTTTTCCTAAACCACATTGATCCACTAGAGTCATCACATGTGTGTTCTTTTCCTAAACCACTTGGATCCACTAGAGACACTTCATGTGTGTTCTTTTCTTAAACCACATTGATCCACTGGTGACATGGCATGTGTGTTCTTTTCCTCAACCACATGGATCCACAAGTGACATTGCATGCGTGTTCTTTTCCTAAACCACATGGATCCACTAGTGAGATTGCATCTGTATTCTATTACTAAACCACATGGATCCACTAGTGACATTGCATGTGTGTTATTTTCCTAATCCATATTGATCCACTAGTGTCACTTCATGTGTATTCTTTTCCTAAACCACATTATCCACTAGTGTTATTGCATGTGTGTTGTTTTCCTAAACCACATTGATCCACTAGAGTCACTTCATGTGTGTTGTTTTCCTAAACCACATTGATCCACTAGAGTCATTTCATGTGTGTTCTATTCCTAAACCACATGGATCCACTAGTGACATTGCATGTGTGTTCTTTTCCTAAACCACATTGATCCACTAGAGTGATTCCATGTGTGTTCTTTTCCTAAACCACATGGATCCACTGGTGACATTTAATGTGTGTTCTTTTCCTAATCCATATTGATCCACTAGTGTCACTTCATGTGTGTTCTTTTCCTAAACCACATTGATCCACTAGAGTTATTACATGTGTGTTGTTTTCCTAAACCACATTGATCCACTAGAGTCACTTCATGTGTGTTCTATTCCTAAACCACATGGATCCACTAGTGACATTGCATGTGTGTTGTTTTCCTAAACCACATGATACACTAAAGTGATTACATGTGTGTTCTTTTCCTAAACCACATGGATCCACTAGTGACATTTAATGTGTGTTCTCTTCCTAGAAATCATGGATCCACTGGAGTCATTGCATGTGCGTTCTTTTCCTATACCACATTGATCCACGAGTCCTTGCATTTGTGTTCTTTTCCTAAACCAGGTGGATCCACTTTACTCACTTCATGTGTATTCTTTTCCTAAACCAAATTGATCCACTGGTGTCATTGCATGTGCATTCTTTTCCTAAACCACATGGATCCACTAGTGACACTGCATGTGTGTTCTTTTCCTAAACCACGTTGATCCACTAGAGTTATTGCATGTGTGTTCTTTTCTTAAACCACATGGATCCACTGGTGACATTGCATGTGTGTTGTTTTGATAAAGCACATTGATCCACTGGACTCATTGCATGTGTGTTCTTTTCCTAAACCACATTGATCCACTAGAGTGATTGCATGTGTGTTCTTTTCCCAAACCTCATTGATAAACTGGAGTCATTGCATGTGTGTTTTTCCTAAACCAGATGGATCCACTCGTGAAATTTTATGTGTATTCTGTTCCTCACCCACATGGATCCACTAGAGTCATTGCATGTGTGTTCTTTTCCTAAACCACATTGATCCACTGGTGACATTTCATGTGTGTTCGTTTCCTAAACCACATTGATCCAGTGGAGTCCTTGCATGTGTGTTCTTTTCCAAAACCACATGGATCCACTAGACTCACTACATGTGTGTTGTTTCCTTAAACCACATTTATCCACTTGTGACATTTCATGTGTGTTCTCTTCCTAAACTACATTGATCCACTAGAGTCACTTCATGTGTGTTCTATTCCTAAACCACATGGATCCACTAGTGACATTGCATGTGTGTTATTTTCCTAAACCACATTGATCCACTAGAGCGATTCCATGTGTGTTCTTTTCCTAAACCACATGGATCCACTGGTGACATTTAATGTGTGTTCTCTTCCTAGACAACATGGATCCACTTGAGTCATTGCATGTGCGTTCTTGTCGTTGTATTGGGAATGGCAGTACCTGAAGAGGTTAGATAGAGGTGTGGGGACTAGCAGGGAAGCTATCGATGGCGTCCACAGGCGAGATTGGGTATGAGCGGGCGTAGAGGGACACAAGAAGTACCCAGGTTCGGGGCCCTCGTGGTGAGGTAAAGCCCCTACTCCTGTCGGGTCTGACTACGTGGAATACACGAACTACATGTGCTCCTCGAGCTGTATGTGCTAGTTACTGCCTTAAATGCTGTATGACCAACACTTTCTACTGAGGCCTTGCCTCCCCTTATATAGGCAGAGAGGCAAAGGTCTCACTGGCTAGTCCGACTGGCGGACCCCACAGGCGGGTCCCAGCCGGCTAGTCATCTACAGTATCCAGTATGGCATGTCTTATCGAAGTATCAGTGGTATGGCTGTCGTAGGAACAGAGGACGTCGTGCGATCCCGTCGTCAGCACATGCCACTATTCCTGCGTCACCCTCGCAAAGTCTTCGGTATGGCTGGGTGGTTGCCAGTCTTGTCATCGTACAGGGCGTACCGTGCACTAATACGCACGTCGTCCTGTCTCGCTGATTGGGTCTGGCTACGTCACCGTATCCGGCTGTCTCTTCCTCACCGGCTACCGGGTGATAGCCGGCCTGTCTTACCCTGTCCGGCTGCATCTGGCCAGCCGGACGCTATCCGCCTGTCTTGTTTCTTATCCGGTTGGGGTACCTGGGGACCATCCTAGTGACAGTTCTTTTCCTATACCACATTGATCCACGAGTCCTTGCATGTGTGTTCTTTTCCTGAACCAGATGGATCCACTTTACTCACTTCATGTGTATTCTTTTCCTAAACAAAATTGATCTAGTGGTGACATTGCATGTGTGTTCTTTTCCTAAACCACATGGATCCACTGGTGACATTGTATGTGTGCTCTTTTCCTACAACACATTGATCCACTAGAGACATTGCATGTTTGTTATTGTACTAAACCACATGGATCCACTAGTGACATTGCATGTGTGTTCTTTTCCTAAACCACATTCATCCACTAGAGTAAATGCATATGTGTTGTTTTCATAAAACGCATGGATCCATTGAGGCATAGCATGTGTGTTCTTTTCCTAAACCACAAGGATCCACTAGTGACACTGCAGGTGTGTTCTTTTCCTAAACCACATTGATCCACAAGAGTTATTGCATGTGCGTTCTTTTCCTAAACCACATGGATCCACTGGTGACATTGCATGTGTGTTGTTTTCATAAAGCACATTGATCCACTGGAGTCATTGCATGTGTGTTGTTTTCCTAAACCACATTGATCCACTAGAGTCATTGCATGTGTGTTCTTTTCCCAAACCTCATTGATAAACTAGAGTCATTGCATGTCTGTTTTTCCTAAACCAGATGGATCCACTGGTGAAATTTCATGTGTATTCTTTTCCTAAACCACATGGGTCCACTAGAGTCATTGCATGTGTGTTCTTTTCCTAAACCACATTGATCCACTGGTGACATTTCATGTGTGTTCATTTCTTAAACCACATTGATGCAGCGGAGTCCTTGCATGTGTGTTCTTTTCCAGAACCACATGGATCCACTAGACTCACTACATGTGTGTTGTTTCCTTAAACCACATTGATCCACTTGTGAATTTTCATGTGTGTTCTCTTCCTAAACCACATGGATCCAGTAGTAACATTGCAGTATTGTTCTTTTCCTAAACCACATGGATCTACTGGAGTCATTGCATGTGTGTTCTTTTCCTAAACCACATGGATCCACTAGTATCATTTCATGTGTGTTCTTTTCGTAAACCACAAGGGATTCACTAGAGTCATTGCATGTGTTTTATTTTACTAAACCACATGGATCCACTAGAGTCACTATATGTGTGTTCTTTTCCTAAACCTTATTGACCCACTAGAGTCAATACATGTGTGTTCTTTTCGTAAACCACTAGTGACATTTCATGTTTGTTATTTTCCTAGACTACATGGATCCCCTAGAGTCATTGCATGTGTTTTCTTTTCCTAAAATCAAATGGATCCACTAGTGACATTTCGCGTGTGTTCTTTTCCTAAACCACATGGATCCACTGGAGTCACTACATGTGTGTTCTTTTCCTAAACCACATTGATCGACCGTGACATTGCATGTGTGTTTTTTTCCAAAACCACATGGATCCACTAGTGACATTTAATGTGTGTTCTTTTCCTAATCCATATTGATCCACTAGTGTCACTTCATGTGTGTTCTTTTGCTAAACCACATGGATCCAGAAGCGACATTGCATGTGTGTTGTTTTCCTAAACTACATTGATCCACTAGAGTGATTCCATGTGTGTTCTTTTCCTAAACCACATGGATCCACTGGTGACATTTAATGTGTGTTCTCTTCCTAGACCACATGGATCCTCTGGAGTCATGGCATGTGTGTTCTTTTCCTATACCACATTGAGCCATGAGTCCTTGCATGTGTGTTCTTTTCCTGAACTAGATGGATCCACTTTACTCACTACATGTGTATTCTTTTCCTAAACCAAATTGATCTAGTGGTGACATTGCATGTGTGTTCTTTTACTAAACCACATGGATCCACTGGTGACATTGCACGTGTGTTCTTTTCCTACAACACATTGTTCCACTAGAGACATTGCATGTTTGTTATTTTACTAAACCACATGCATCCACTAGTGACATTGCATGTGAGTTCTTTTACTAAACCACATTCATCCACTAGAGTCAATGCATATGTGTTGTTTTCATAAAACGCATGGATCCATTGAGTCATTGCATGTCTGTTCTTTTCCTAAACCACAAGGATCCACTAGTGACACTACAGGTGTGTTCTTTTCCTAAACCACATTGATCCACTAGAGTTATTGCATGTGCATTCTTTTCCTAAACCACATGGATCCACTAGTGACATTGCATGTGTGTTGTTTTCATAAAGCACATTGATCCACTGGAGTCATTGCATGTGTGTTCTTTTCCTAAACCACATTGATCCACTAGAGTCATTGCATGTGTGTTCTTTTCCCAAACCTCATTGATAAACTAGAGTCATTGCATGTCTGTTTTTCCTAAACCAGATGGATCCACTGGTGAAATTTCATGTGTATTCTTTTCCTAAACCACATGGGTCCACTAGAGTCATTGCATGTGTGTTCTTTTCCTAAACCACATTGATCCACTGGTGACATTTCATGTGTGTTCGTTTCTTAAACCACATTGATGCAGCGGAGTCCTTGCATGTGTGTTCTTTTCCTGAACCACATGGATCCACTAGACTCACTACATGTGTGTTGTTTCCTTAAACCACATTGATCCACTTGTGAATTTTCATGTGTGTTCTCTTCCTAAACCACATGGATCCAGTAGTAACATTGCAGTATTGTTCTTTTCCTAAACCACATGGATCTACTGGAGTCATTGCATGTGTGTTCTTTTCCTAAACCACATGGATCCACTAGTATCATTTCATGTGTGTTCTTTTCGTAAACCACAAGGGATTCACTAGAGTCATTGCATGTGTTTTATTTTACTAAACCACATGGATCCACTAGAGTCACTATATGTGTGTTCTTTTCCTAAACCTTATTGACCCACTAGAGTCAATACATGTGTGTTCTTTTCGTAAACCACTAGTGACATTTCATGTTTGTTATTTTCCTAGACTACATGGATCCCCTAGAGTCATTGCATGTGTTTTCTTTTCCTAGAATCAAATGGATCCACTAGTGACATTGCGCGTGTGTTCTTTTCCTAAACCACATGGATCCACTGGAGTCACTACATGTGTGTTCTTTTCCTAAACCACATTGATCGACCGTGACATTGCATGTGTGTTTTTTTCCAAAACCACATGGATCCACTAGTGACATTTAATGTGTGTTCTTTTCCTAATCCATATTGATCCACTAGTGTCACTTCATGTGTGTTCTTTTGCTAAACCACATGGATCCAGAAGCGACATTGCATGTGTGTTGTTTTCCTAAACTACATTGATCCACTAGAGTGATTCCATGTGTGTTCTTTTCCTAAACCACATGGATCCACTGGTGACATTTAATGTGTGTTCTCTTCCTAGACCACATGGATCCTCTGGAGTCATGGCATGTGTGTTCTTTTCCTATACCACCTTGAGCCATGAGTCCTTGCATGTGTGTTCTTTTCCTGAACTAGATGGATCCACTTTACTCACTACATGTGTATTCTTTTCCTAAACCAAATTGATCTAGTGGTGACATTGCATGTGTGTTCTTTTACTAAACCACATGGATCCACTGGTGACATTGCACGTGTGTTCTTTTCCTACAACACATTGTTCCACTAGAGACATTGCATGTTTGTTATTTTACTAAACCACATGCATCCACTAGTGACATTGCATGTGAGTTCTTTTACTAAACCACATTCATCCACTAGAGTCAATGCATATGTGTTGTTTTCATAAAACGCATGGATCCATTGAGTCATTGCATGTGTGTTCTTTTCCTAAACCACAAGGATCCACTAGTGACACTACAGGTGTGTTCTTTTCCTAAACCACATTGATCCACTAGAGTTATTGCATGTGCATTCTTTTCCTAAACCACATGGATCCACTGGTGACATTGCATGTGTGTTGTTTTCATAAAGCACATTGATCCACTGGAGTCATTGCATGTGTGTTCTTTTCCTAAACCACATTGATCCACTAGAGTCATTGCATGTGTGTTCTTTTACCAAACCTCATTGATAATCTAGAGTCATTGCATGTGTGTTTTTCCTAAACCAGATGGATCCACTGGTGAAATTTCATGTGTATTCTTTTCCTAAACCACATGGATCCACTAGAGTCATTGCATGTGTGTTCTTTTCATAAACCACATGGATCCACTGGTGACATTTCATGTGTGTTCGTTTCCTAAACCACATTGATCCAGTGGAGTCCTTGCATGTGTGTTCTTTTCCTGAACCACATGGATCCACTGGACTCACAACATGTGTGTTGTTTCCTTAAACCACATTGATCCACTTGTCACATTTATGTGTGTTCTCTTCCTAAACTACATTTATCCACTAGAGTCACTTCATGTGTGTTCTATTCCTAAACCACATGGATCCACTAGTGACATTGCATGTGTGTTATTTTCCTAAAACACATTGATCCACTAGAGTTATTCCATGTGTGTTCTTTTCCTAAACCACATGGATCCACTAGTGACATTTAATGTGTGTTCTCTTCCTAGACAGCATGGATCCACTAGAGTCAATGCATGTGCGTTCTTTTCCTATACCACATTGATCCACGAGTCCTTGCATGTGTGTTCTTTTCCTGAACCAAATGGATCCACTTTACTCGCTTCATGTGTATTCTTTTCCTAAACCAAATTGATCTAGTGGTGACATTGCATGTGTGTTCTTTTCCTAAACCACATGGATCCACTGATGACATTGTATGTGTGTTCTTTTCCTACAACACATTGATCCACTAGAGACATTGCATGTTTGTTATTTTGCTAAACCACATGGATCCACTAGTGACATTACATGTGTGTTGTTTTCCTAAACCACATTCATCCACTAAAGTCAATGCATATGTGTTGTTTTCATAAAACGCATGGATCCATTGAGTCATTGCATGTGTGTTCTTTTCCTAAACCATAAGGATCCACTAGTGACACTTCAGGTGTGTTCTTTTCCTAAACCACATTGATCCACTAGAGTTATTGCATATGCGTTCTTTTCCTAAACCACATGTATCCACTAGTGACATTGCATGTGTGTTGTTTTCATAAAGCACATTGATCCACTGGAGTCATTGCATGTGTGTTCTTTTCCTAAAGCACATTGATCCACTAGAGTCATTGCATGTGTGTTCTTTTCCCAAACCTCATTGATAAACTAGAGTCATTGCATGTGTGTTTTTCCTAAACCAGATGGATCCACTGGTGAAATTTCATGTGTATTCTTTTCCTAAACCACATGGATCCACTAGAGTCATTGCATGTGTGTTCTTTTCCTAAACCACATTGATCCACTAGACTCGCTACATGTGTGTTGTTTCCTTAAACCACATTGATCCACTTGTGACATTTCATGTGTGTTCTCTTCCTAAACCACATGGATCCAGTAGTAACATTGCATGTATGTTCTTTTCCTAAACCACATGGATGTACTGGAGTCATTGCATGTGTGTTCTTTTCCTAAACCACATGAATCCACTAGTATCATTTCATGTGTGTTCTTTTCGTAAACCACAAGGGATTCACTAGATACATTGCATGTGTTTTCTTTTACTAAACCACATGGATCCACTAGAGTCACTATATGTGTGTTCTTTTCCTAAGCCTTATTGACCCACTAGAGTCACCACATGTGTGTTCTTTTCGTAAACCACAAGTGACATTTCATGTTTGTTATTTTCCTAGACTACATGGATCCCCTAGAGTCATTGCATGTGTTTTCTTTTCCTAAAATCACATGGATCCACTGGTGACATTGCACGTGTGTTCTTTTCCTAAACCACATGGATCCACTGGAGTCACTTCATGTGTGTTCTTTTCCTAAACCACATTGATCGACCGGTGACATTGCATGTGTGTTCTTTTCCAAAACCACATCGATTCACTGGTGACATTTAATGTGTGTTCTTTTCCTAATCCATATTGATCCACTAGTGTCGCTTCATGTGTGTTCTTTTGCTAAACCACATGGATCCACTAGTGACATTGCATGTGTGTTGTTTTCCAAAACCACATTGATCCACTAGAGTGATTCCATGTGTGTTCTTTTCCTAAACCACATGGATCCACTGGTGACATTTAATGTGTGTTCTCTTCCTAGACCACATGGATCCATTGGAGTCATTGCATGTGTGTTCTTTTCCTATACCACATTGAGCCACGAGTCCCTGCATGTGTTCTTTTCCTGAACCAGATGGATCCACTTTACTCACTACATGTGTCTTCTTTTCCTAAACCAAATTGATCTAGTGGTGACATTGCATGTGTGTTCTTTTCCTAAACCACATGGATCCAATGGTGACATTTCACGTGTGTTCTTTTCCTACAACACATTGATCCACTAGAGACATTGCATGTTTGTTATTTCACTAGACCACATGGATCCACTGGTGACATTGCATGTGTGTTCTTTTCCTAAACCACATTCATCCACTAGAGTAAATGCATGTGTGTTGTCTTCATAAAACGCATGGATCCATTGAGTCATTGCATGTGTGTTCTTTTCCTAAACCACAAGGATCCACTAGTGACACTGCAGTTGTGTTATTTTCCTAAACCACATTGATCCACTAGAGTTATTGCATGTGCGTTCTTTTCTTAAACCACATGGATCTACTGGTGACATTGCATGTGTGTTGTTTTCATAAAGCACATTGATCCACTAGAGTCATTGCATGTTTGTTCTTTTCCTAAACCACATTGATCCACTAGAGTCATTGCGTGTGTGTTCTTTTCCCAAACCTCATTGATAATCTAGAGTCATTGCATGTGTGTTTTTCCTAAACCAGATGGATCCACTTGTGAAATTTTATGTGTATTCTTTTCCTAAACCACATGGATCCACTAGATTCATTGCATGTGTGTTCTTTTCCTAAACCACATTGATCCAGTGGTGACATTTCATTTGTGTTCGTTTCCTAAACCACATTGATCCAGTGGAGTCCTTGCATGTGTGTTCTTTTCCTGAACCACATGGATCCACTGGACTCACTACATGTGTGTTGTTTCCTTAAACCACATTGATCCACTTGTCACATTTCATGTGTGTTCTCTTCCTAAACTACATTGATCCACTAGAGTCACTTCATGTGTGTTCTATTCCTAAACCACATGGATCCACTAGTGACATTGCATGTGTGTTATTTTCCTAAACCACATTGATCCACTAGAGTGATTCCATGTGTGTTCTTTTCCTACACCACATGGATCCACTGGTGACATTTAATGTGTCTTCTCTTCCTATACAACATGAATCCACTGGAGTCATTGCATGTGCGTTCTTTTCCTATACCACATTGATCCACGAGTCCTTGCATGTGTGTTCTTTTCCTGAACCAAATGGATCCACTTTACTCACTTCATGTGTATTCTTTTCCTAAACCAAATTGATCTAGTGGTGACATTGCATGTGTGTTCTTTTCCTAAACCACATGGATCCACTGGTGACATTTCACGTGTGTTCTTTTCCTACAACACATTAATCCACTAGAGACATTGCATGTTTGTTATTTTACTAAACCACATGGATCCACTGGTGACATTGCATGTGTGTTCTTTTACTAAACCACATTCATCCACTAGAGTCAATGCATGTGTGTTGTTTTCATAAAACTCATGGATCCATTGAGTCATTGCATGTGTGTTCTTTTTCTAAACCACAAGGATCCACTAGTGACACTGCAGTTATGTTATTTTCCTAAACCACATTGATCCACTAGAGTTATTGCATGTGCGTTCTTTTGTTAAACCACATGGATCTACTGGTGACATTGCATGTGTGTTGTTTTCATAAAGCACATTGATCCACTAGAGTCATTGCATGTTTGTTCTTTTCCTAAACCACATTGATCCACTAGAGTCATTGCGTGTGTGTTCTTTTCCCAAACCTCATTGATAATCTAGAGTCATTGCATGTGTGTTTTTCCTAAACCAGATGGATCCACTTGTGAAATTTTCTGTGTATTCTTTTCCTAAACCACATGGATCCACTAGATTCATTGCATGTGTGTTCTTTTCCTAAACCACATTGATCCAGTGGTGACATTTCATTTGTGTTCGTTTCCTAAACACATTGATCCAGTGGAGTCCTTGCATGTGTGTCCTTTTCCTGAACCACATGGATCCACTGGACTCACTACATGTGTGTTGTTTCCTTGAACCACATTGATCCACTTTTCACATTTCATGTGTGTTCTCTTCCTAAACTACATTGATCCACTAGAGTCACTTCATGTGTGTTCTATTCCTAAACCACATGGATCCACTAGTGACATTGCATGTGTGTTATTTTCCTAAACCACATTGATCCACTAGAGTGATTCCATGTGTGTTCTTTTCCTAAACCACATGGATCCACTGTTGACATTTAATGTGTGTTCTCTTCCTATACAACATGGATCCACTGGAGTCATTGCATGTGCGTTCTTTTCCTATACCACATTGATCCACGAGTCCTTGCATGTGTGTTCTTTTCCTGAACCAAATGGATCCACTTTACTCACTTCATGTGTATTCTTTTCCTAAACCAAATTGATCTAGTGGTGGCATTGCATGTGTGTTCTTTTCCTAAACCACATGGATCCACTAGTGACATTGTATGTGTGTTCTTTTCCTACAACACATTGATCCACTTGAGACATTGCATGTTTGTTATTTTACTAAACCACATGGATCCACTAGTGACATTACATGTGTGTTCTTTTCCTAAACCACATTCATCCACTAAAGTCAATGCATATGTGTTGTTTTCATAAAACGCATGGATCCATTGAGTCATTCCATGTGTGTTCTTTTCCTAAACCATAAGGATCCACTAGTGACACTTCAGGTGTGTTCTTTTCCTAAACCACATTGATCCACTAGAGTTATTGCATGTGCGTTCTTTTCCTAAACCACATGGATCCACTAGTGACATTGCATGTGTGTTGTTTCCATAAAGCACATTGATCCACTAGAGTCATTGCATGTGTGTTCTTTTCCTAAAGCACATTGATCCATAGAGTCATTGCATGTGTGTTCTTTTCCCAAACCTCATTGATAAACTAGAGTCATTGCATGTGTGTTTTTCCTAAACCAGATGGATCCACTGGTGAAATTTCATGTGTATTCTTTTCCTAAACCACATGGATCCACTAGAGTCATTGCATGTGTGTTCTTTTCCTAAACCACATTGATCCACTAGACTCGCTACATGTGTGTTGTTTCCTTAAACCACATTGATCCACTTGTGACATTTCATGTGTGTTCTCTTCCTAAACCACATGGATCCAGTAGTAACATTGCATGTATGTTCTTTTCCTAAACCACATGGATGTACTGGAGTCATTGCATGTGTGTTCTTTTCCTAAACCACATGGATCCACTAGTATCATTTCATGTGTGTTCTTTTCGTAAACCACAAGGGATTCACTAGAGTCACTTCATGTGTTTTCTTTTACTAAACCACATGGATGCACTAGAGTCACTATATGTGTGTTCTTTTCCTAAACCTTATTGACCCACTAGAGTCACCACATGTGTGTTCTTTTTGTAAACCACAAGTGACATTTCATGTTTGTTATTTTCCTAGACTACATGGATCCCCTAGAGTCATTGCATGTGTTTTCTTTTCCTAAAATCACATGGATCCACTGGTGACATTGCACGTGTGTTCTTTTCCTAAACCACATGGATCCACTGGAGTCACTTCATGTGTGTTCTTTTCCTAAACCACATTGATCGACCGGTGACATTGCATGTGTGTTCTTTTCCAAAACCACATCGATCCACTGTTGACATTTAATGTGTGTTCTTTTCCTAATCCATATCGATCCACTAGTGTCGCTTCATGTGTGTTCTTTTGCTAAACCACATGGATCCACTAGTGACATTGCATGTGTGTTGTTTTCCAAAACCACATTGATCCACTAGAGTGATTCCATGTGTGTTCTTTTCCTAAACCACATGGATCCACTGGTGACATTTAATGTGTGTTCTCTTCCTAGACCACATGGATCCATTGGAGTCATTGCTTGTGTGTTCTTTTCCTATACCACATTGAGCCACGAGTCCCTGCATGTGTGTTCTTTTCCTGAACCAGATGGATCCACTTTATTCACTACATGTGTATTCTTTTCCTAAACCAAATTGATCTAGTGGTGACATTGCATGTGTGTTCTTTTCCTAAACCACATGGATCCACTGGTGACATTTCACGTGTGTTCTTTTCCTACAACACATTGATCCACTAGAGACATTGCATGTTTGTTATTTTACTAAACCACATGGATCCACTGGTGACATTGCATGTGTTTTATTTTCCTAAACCACATTCATCCACTAGAGTCAATGCATATGTGTTGTTTTAATAAAACGCATGGATCCATTGAGTCATTGCATGTGTGTTCTTTCCTAAACCACAAGGATCCAGTAGGGACACTGCAGTTGTGTTATTTTCCTAAACCACATTGATCCACTAGAGTTATTGCATGTGCGTTCTTTTCTTAAACCACATGGATCTACTGGTGAAATTGCATGTGTGTTGTTTTCATAAAGCACATTGATCCACTAGAGTCATTGCATGTGTGTTCTTTTCCTAAACCACATTGATCCACTAGAGTCATTGCGTGTGTGTTCTTTTCCCAAACCTCATTGATAAACTGGAGTCATTCCATGTGTGTTTTTCCTAAACCAAATGGATCCACTGGTGAAATTTTATGTGTATTCTTTTCCTAAACCACATTGATCCAGTGGTGACATTTCATGTGTGTTCGTTTCCTAAACCACATTGATCCAGTGGAGTCCTTGCATGTGTGTTCTTTTCCTGAACCACATGGATCCACTTGACTCACTACATGTGTGTTGTTTCCTTAAACCACATTGATACACTTGTCACATTTCATGTGTGTTCTCTTCCTAAACTACATTGATCCACTAGAGTCACTTCATGTGTGTTCTATTCCTAAACCACATGGATCCACTAGTGACATTGCATGTGTTTTATTTTTCCAAACCACATTGATCCACTAGAGTGATTCCATGTGTGTTCTTTTCCTAAACCACATGGATCCACTGGTGACATTTAATGTGTGTTCTCTTCCTAGACAACATGGATCCACTGGAGTCATTGCATGTGCGTTCTTTTCCTATACCACATTGATCCACGAGTCCTTGCATGTGTGTTCTTTTCCTGAACCAAATGGATCCACTTTACTCACTTCATGTGTATTCTTATCCTAAACCTAATTGATCTAGTGGTGACATTGCATGTGTGTTCTTTTCTTAAACCACATGGATCCACTGGTGACATTGTATGTGTGTTCTTTTCCTACAACACATTGATCCACTAGAGACATTGCATGTTTGTTATTTTACTAAACCACATGGGTCCACTAGTGACATTACATGTGTATTCTTTTCCTAAACCAAATTTACCTAGTGGTGACATTGCATGTGTGTTCTTTTCCTAAACCACATGGATCCACTTGTGACATTGCACGTGTGTTCTTTTCCTACAACACATTGATCCACTAGAGACATTGCATGTTTGTTATTTTACTAAACCACATGGATCCACTGGTCATATTGCATGTGTATTATTTTCGTAAACCACGTTCATCCACTATAGTTAACGCATATGTGTTGTTTTCATAAAACGCATTGATCCATTGAGTCATTGCATGTGCGTTCTTTTCCTAAACCACATGGATCCACTAGTGACACTACTGGTGTGTTCTTTTCCTAAACCACATTGATCCACTAGAGTTATTGCATGTGCGTTCTTTTCTTAAACCACATGGATCCACTGGTGACATTGCATGTGTGTTGTTTTCATAAAGCACATTGATCCACTGGAGTCATTGCATGTGTATTCTTTTCCTAAACCACATTGATCCACTAGAGTCATTGCATGTGTGTTCTTTTCCCAAACCTCATTAATAAACTGGAGTCATTGCATGTGTGTTTTTCCTAAACCACATGGATCCATTGGTGAAATTTTATGTGTATTCTTTTCCTAAACCACATGGATCCACTAGAGTCATTGCATGTGTGTTCTTTTCCTAAACCACATTGATCCACTGGTGACATTTCATGTGTGGTTGTTTCCTAAACCACATTGATCCAGTGGAGTCCTTACATGTGTGTTCTTTTCCTGAACCACATGGATCCACTGGACTAACTACATGTGTGTTGTTTCCTTAAACCACATTGATCCACTTGTGACATTTCATGTGTGTTCTCTTCCTAAACTACACTGATCCACTAGAGTCACTTCATGTGTGTTTTATTCCTAAACCACATGGATCCACTAGTGACATTGCTTGTGTGTTGTTTTCCTAAACCACATTGATCCACTAGAGTGATTCCATGTGTGTTCTTTTCCTAAACCACATGGATCCACTTGAGTCATTGCATGTGCGTTCTTTTCCTATACCACATTGATCCACGAGTCCTTGCATGTGTGTTCTTTTCCTGAACCAGATGGATCCACTTTACTCACTTCATGTGTATTCTTTTCCTAAACCAAATTGATCTAGTGGTGACATTACATGTGTGTTCTTTTCCTAAACCACATGGATCCACTAGTGACATTGTATGTGTGTTCTTTTCCTACAACACAATGATCCACTAGAGACATTGCATGTTTGTTATTTTACTAAACCACATGGATCCACTAGTGACATTGCATGTGTGTTCTTTTCCTAAACCACATTCATCCACTAAAGTCAATGCATATGTGTTCTCTTTCTAAACTACATTGATCCACTAGAGTCACTTCATGTGTGTTTTATTCCTAAACCACAAGGATCCACTAGTGACATTGCATGTGTGTTGTTTTCCTAAACCACATTCATCCACTAGAGTGATTCCATGTGTGTTCTTTTCCTACACCACATGGATCCACTAGTGACATTTAATGTGTGTTCTGTTCCTAGACCACATGTATCCACTAGTGACATTGCATGTGTGTTCTTTTCTTAAACCACATTAATCCACTAGAGTCATTGCATGTGTCTTCTTTTCCAAAACCTCTTTGATAAACTAGAGTCATTGCATGTCTGTTTTTCCTGAACCAGATGGATCCACTGGTGAAATTTTATGTGTATTCTTTTCCTAAACCACATGGATCCACTAGAGTCATTGCATGTGTGTTCTTTTCCTATACCACATTGATCCACGAGTCGTTGCATGTGTGTTCTTTTCCTGAACAAGATGGATCCACTTTACTCACTACATGTGTATTCTTTTCCTAAACCAAATTGATCTAGTGGTGACATTGCATGTGTGTTCTTTTCCTAAACCACATGGATCCACTTGTGACATTGCACGTGTGTTCTTTTCCTACAACACATTGATCCACTAGAGACATTGCATGTTTGTTATTTCACTAAACCACATGGATCCACTGGTCACATTGCATGTGTATTCTTTTCATAAACCACGTTCATCCACTATAGTCAACGCATATGTGTTGTTTTCAGAAAACGCATGGATCCATTGAGTCATTGCATGTGCGTTCTTTTCCTAAACCACATGGATCCACTAGTGACACTGCTGGTGTGTTCTTTTCCTAAACCACATTGATCCACTAGAGTTATTGCATGTGCGTTCTATTCTTAAACCACATGGATCCACTGGTGACATTGCATGTGTGTTGTTTGCATAAAGCACATTGATCCACTAGAGTCATTGCATGTGTGTTCTTTTCCCAAACCTCATTGATAAACTGGAGTCATTGCATGTGTGTTTCCTAAACCAGATGGATCCACTGGTGAAATTTTATGTGTATTCTTTTCCTAAACCACATGGATCCACTAGAGTCATTGCATGTGTGTTCTTTTCCTAAACCACATTGATCCACTGGTGACATTTCATGTGTGTTCGTTTCCTAAACCACATTGATCCAGTGGAGTCCTTGCATGTGTGTTCTTTTCCTGAACCACATGGATCCACTGGGCTCACTACATGTGTGTTGTTTCCTTAAACCACATTGATCCACCTGTGACATTTCATGTGTGTTCTCTTCCTAAACTACATTGATCCACTAGAGTCACTTCATGTGTGTTTTATTCCTAAACCACATGGACCCACTAGTGACATTGCATGTGTGTTGTTTTCCTAAACCACATTGATCCACTAGAGTGATTCCATGTGTGTTCTTTTCCTAAACCACATGGATCCACTGGTGACATTTAATGTGTGTTCTGTTCCTAGACCACATGTATCCACTAGTGACATTGCATGTGTGTTCTTTTCCTAAACCACATTGATCCACTAGAGTCATTGCATGTGTGTTCTTTTCCAAAACCTCATTGATAAACTGGAGTCATTGCATGTTTGTTTTTCCTAAACCAGATGGATCCACTGGTGAAAGTTTATGTGTATTCTTTTACTAAACCACATGGATCCACTAGAGTCATTGCATGTGTGTTCTTTTCCTATACCACATTCATCCACGAGTCCTTGCATGTGTGTTCTTTTCCTGAACCAGATGGATCCACTTTAGTCACTATATGTGTATTCTTTTCCTAAACCAAATTGATCTAGTGGTGACATTGCATGTGTGTTCTTTTCCTAATCCACATGGATCCACTTGTGACATTGCACGTGTGTTCTTTTCCTACAACACATTGATCCACTAGAGACATTGCATGTTTGTTATTTTACTAAACCACATGGATCCACTGGTCACATTGCATGTGTATTCTTTTCGTAAACCACGTCCATCCACTATAGTCAACGCATATGTGTTGTTTTCATAAAACGCATGGATCCATTGAGTCATTGCATGTGCGTTCTTTTCCTAAACCACATGGATCCACTAGTGACACTGCTGGTGTGTTCTTTTCCTAAACCACATTGATCCACTAGAGTTATTGCATGTGCGTTCTATTCTTAAACCACATGGATCCACTGGTGACATTGCATGTGTGTTGTTTGCATAAAGCACATTGAGCCACTAGAGTCATTGCATGTGTGTTCTTTTCCCAAACCTCATTGATAAACTGGAGTCATTGCATGTGTGTTTTCCTAAACCAGATGGATCCACTGGTGAAATTTTATGTGTATTCTTTTCCTAAACCACATGGATCCACTAGAGTCATTGCATGTGTGTTCTTTTCCTAAACCACATTGATCCACTGGTGACATTTCATGTGTGTTCATTTCCTAAACCACATTGATCCAGTGGAGTCCTTGCGTGTGTGTTCTTTTCCTGAACCACATGGATCCACTGGGCTCACTACATGTGTGTTGTTTCCTTAAACCACATTGATCCACCTGTGACATTTCATGTGTGTTCTCTTCCTAAACTACATTGATCCACTAGAGTCACTTCATGTGTGTTTTATTCCTAAACCACATGGACCCACTAGTGACATTGCATGTGTGTTGTTTTCCTAAACCACATTGATCCACTAGAGTGATTCCATGTGTGTTCTTTTCCTAAACCACATGGATCCACTGGTGACATTTAATGTGTGTTCTGTTCCTAGACCACATGTATCCACTAGTGACATTGCATGTGTGTTCTTTTCCTAAACCACATTGATCCACTAGAGTCATTGCATGTGTGTTCTTTTCCAAAACCTCATTGATAAACTGGAGTCATTGCATGTTTGTTTTTCCTAAACCAGATGGATCCACTGGTGAAATTTTATGTGTATTCTTTTACTAAACCACATGGATCCACTAGAGTCATTGCATGTTTGTTCTTTTCCTATACCACATTCATCCACGAGTCCTTGCATGTGTGTTCTTTTCCTGAACCAGATGGATCCACTTTAGTCACTATATGTGTATTCTTTTCCTAAACCAAATTGATCTAGTGGTGACATTGCATGTGTGTTCTTTTCCTAATCCACATGGATCCACTTGTGACATTGCACGTGTGTTCTTTTCCTACAACACATTGATCCACTAGAGACATTGCATGTTTGTTATTTTACTAAACCACATGGATCCACTGGTCACATTGCATGTGTATTCTTTTCGTAAACCACGTCCATCCACTATAGTCAACGCATATGTGTTGTTTTCATAAAACGCATGGATCCATTGAGTCATTGCATGTGCGTTCTTTTCCTAAACCACATGGATCCACTAGTGACACTGCTGGTGTGTTCTTTTCCTAAACCACATTGATCCACTAGAGTTATTGCATGTGCGTTCTTTTCATAAACCACATGGATCCACTGGTGACATTGCATGTATGTTGTTTGCATAAAGCACATTGATCCACTGGAGTCATTGCATGTGTATTCTTTTCCTAAACCACATTGATCCACTAGAGTCATTGCATGTGTGTTCTTTTCCCAAACCTCATTGATAAACTGGAGTCATTTCATGTGTGTTTTTCCTAAACCAGATGGATCCATTGGTGAAATTTTATGTGTATTCTTTTCCTAAACCACATGGATCCACTAGAGTCATTGCATGTGTGTTCTTTTCCTAAACCACATAGATCCACTGGTGACATTTCATGTGTGTTCGTTTCCTAAACCACATTGATCCAGTGGAGTCCTTGCATGTGTGTTCTATTCCTGAACCACATGGATCCACTGGACTCACTACATGTGTGTTGTTTCCTTAAACCACATTGATCCACTTGTGACATTTCATGTGTGTTCTCTTCCTAAACTACACTGATCCACTAGAGTCACTTCATGTGTGTTTTATTCCTAAACCACATGGATCCACTAGTGACATTGCATGTGTGTTGTTTTCCTAAACCACATTGATCCACTAGAGTGATTCCATGTGTGTTCTTTTCCTAAACCACATGGATCCACTGGTGACATTTAATGTGTGTTCTATTCCTAGACAACATGGATCCACTTGAGTCATTGCATGTGCGTTCTTTTCCTATACCACATTGATCCACGAGTCCTTGCATGTGTGTTGTTTTCCTGAACCAGATGGATCCACTTTACTCACTTCATGTGTATTCTTTTCCTAAACCAAATTGATCTAGTGGTGACATTGCATGTGTGTTCTTTTCCTAAACCACATGGATCCACTAGTGACATTGTATGTGTGTTCTTTTCCTACAACACATTGATCCACTAGAGACATTACATGTTTGTTATTTTACTAAACCACATGGATCCACTAGTGACATTGCATGTGTGTTCTTTTCCTGAACCACATTCATCCACTAAAGTCAATGCATATGTGTTGTTTTCATAAAACGCATGGATCCATTGAGTCATTGCATGTGTGTTCTTTTCCTAAACCACAAGGATCCACTAGTGACACTGCAGGTGTGTTCTTTTCCTAAACCACATTGATCCACTAGAGTTATTGCATGTGGGTTCTTTTCCTAAACCACATGGATCCACTTATGACATTGCATGTGTGTTGTTTTCATAAAGCACATTGATCCACTGGAGTCATTGCATGTGTGTTATTTTCCTAAACCACATTGATCCACTAGAGTCCTTGCATGTGTGTTCTTTTCCCAAACCTCATTGATAAACTGGAGTCACTGCATGTCTGTTTTTCCTAAACCAGATGGATCCACTTGTGAAATTTTATGTGTATTCTTTTCCTAAACCACATGGATCCACTAGAGTCATTGCATGTGTGTTCTTTTCCTATACCACATTGATCCACGAGTCCTTTGATGCGTGTTCTTTTCCTGAACCACATGGATCCACTTTACTCACTACATGTGTATTCTTTTCCTAAACCAAATTGATCTAGTGGTGACATTGCATGTGTGTTCTTTTCCTAAACCACATGGATCCACTTGTGACATTGCACGTGTGTTCTTTTCCTACAACACATTGATTCACTAGAGACATTGCATGTTTGTTATTTTACTAAACCACATGGATCCACTGGTGACATTGCATGTGTATTCTTTTCCTAAACCACATTCATCCACTAGAGTCAACTCATATGTGTTGTTTTCATAAAACGCATGGATCCATTGAGTCATTGCATGCGTGTTCTTTTCCTAAACCACATGGATCCACTAGTGACACTACTAGTGTGTTCTTTTCCTAAACCACATTGATCCACTAGAGTTATTGCATGTGCGTTCTTTTGTTAAACCACATTGATCCACTAGAGTCATTGCATGTGTGTTCTTTTCCTAAATCACATTGATCCACTAGAGTCATTGCATGTGTGTTCTTTTCCCAAACCTCATTGATAAACTGGAGTCATTGCATGTGTGTTTTTCCTAAACCAGATGGATCCACTGGTGAAATTTTATGTGTATTCTTTTCCTAAACCACATGGATCCACTATAGTCATTGCATGTGTGTTCTTTTCCTAAACCACATTGATCCACTGGTGACATTTCATGTGTGTTCGTTTCCTAAACCACATTGATCCAGTGGAGTCCTTGCATGTGTGTTCTTTTCCTGAACCACATGGATCCACTGGACTCACTACATGTGTGTTGTTTCCTTAAACCACATTGATCCACTTGTGACATTTCATGTGTGTTCTCTTCCTAAACTACATTGATCCACTAGAGTCACTTCATGTGTGTTTTATTCCTAAACCACATGGATCCACTAGTGACATTGCATGTGTGTTGTTTTCCTAAACCACATTGATCCACTAGAGTGATTCCATGTGTGTTCTTTTCCTAAACCACATGGATCCACTGGTGACATTTAATGTGTGTTTTCTTCCTAGACAACATGGATCCACTGGAGTCATTGCATGTGCGTTCTTTTCCTATACCACATTGATCCACGAGTCCTTGCATGTGTGTTGTTTTCCTGAACCAGATGGATCCACTTTACTCACTTCATGTGTATTCTTTTCCTAAACCAAATTGATCTAGTGGTGACATTGCATGTATGTTCTTTTCATAAACGACATGGATCCACTTGTGACATTGCACGTGTGTTCTTTTCCTACAACACATTGATCCACTAGAAACATTGCGTGTTTGTTATTTTACTAAACCACATGGATCCACTAGTGACATTGCATGTGTATTCTTTTCCTAAACCACATTAATCCACTAGAGTCAATGCATATGTGTTGTTTTCATAAAACGCATGGATCCATTGAGTCATTGCATGTGTGTTCTTTTCCTAAACCACATGGATCCACTAGTGACACTGCTGGTGTGTTCTATTCCTAAACCACATTGATCCACTAGAGTTATTGCATGTGCGTTCTTATCTTAAACCACATGGATCCACTGGTGACATTGCATGTGTGTTGTTTTCATAAATCACATTGATCCACTGGAGTCATTGCAAGTGTGTTCTTTTCCTAAACCACATTGATCCACTGGTGACATTTCATGTGTGGTTGTTTCCTAAACCACATTGATCCAGTGGAGTCCTTGCATGTGTGTTCTTTTCCTGAACCACATGGATCCACTCGACTCACTACATGTGTGTTGTTTCCTTAAACCACCTTGATCCACTTATGACATTTCATGTGTGTTCTCTTCTTAAACTACACTGATCGACTAGAGTCACTTCATGTGTGTTTTATTCCTAAACCACATGGATCCACTAGTGACATTGCTTGTGTGTTGTTTTCCTAAACCACATTGATCCACTAGAGTGATTCCATGTGTGTTCTTTTCCTAAACCACATGGATCCACTGGTGACATTTCATGTGTGTTCTCTTCCTAGACAACATGGATCCTCTGGAGTCATTGCATGTGCGTTCTTTTCCTATACCACATTGATCCACGAGTCCTTGCATGTGTGTTCTTTTCCTGAACCAGATGGATCCACTTTACTCACTTCATGTGTATTCTTTTCCTAAACCAAATTGATCTAGTGGTGACATTGCATGAGTGTCCTTTTCCTAAACCACATGGATCCACTAGTGACATTGTATGTGTGTTCTTTTCCTACAACACATTCATCCACTAGAGACATTGCATGTTTGTTATTTTACTAAACCACATGGATCCACTAGTGACATTGCATGTGTGTTCTTTTCCTAAACCACATTCATCCACTAAAGTCAATGCATATGTGTTGCTTTCATAAAACACATGGATCCATTGAGTCATTGCATGTGTGTTCTTTTCCTAAACCACAAGGATCCACTAGTGACACTGCAGGTGTGTTCTTTTCCTAAACCACATTTATCCACTAGAGTTATTGCATGTGTGTTCTTTTCCTAAACCACATGGATCCACTAGTGACATTGCATGTGTGTTGTTTTCATAAAGCACATTGATCCACTGGAGTCATTGCATGTGTGTTCTTTTCCTAAACCACATTGATCCACTAGAGTCATTGCATGTGTGTTCTTTTCCCAAACCTCATTGATAAACTGGAGTCATTGCATGTGTGTTTTTCCTAAACCAGATGGATCCACTAGTGAAATTTCATGTGTATTCTTTTCCTAAACCACATGGATCCACTAGAGTCATTGCATGTGTGTTCTTTTCCTAAACCACATTGATCCACAGGTGGCATTTCATGTGTGTTCGTTTCCTAAACGACATTGATCCAGTGGAGTCCTTGCACGTGTGTTTTTTTCCTAAACCACATGGATCCACTAGACTCACTACATGTGTGTTGTTTCCTTAGACCACATTGATCCACTTGTGACATTTCATGTGTGTTCTCTTCCTAAACCACATGGATCCAGTAGTAACATTGCATGTATGTTCTTTTCTTAAACCACATGGATCTACTGGAGTCATTGCATGTGTGTTCTTTTCCTAAACCGCATGGATCCACTAGTATCATTTCATGTGTGTTCTTTTCGTAAACCACAGGGATTCACTAGAGTCATTGCATGTGTTTTCTTTTACTAAACCACATGGATCCACTAGAGTCACTATATGTGTGTTCTTTTCCTAAACCTTATTGATCCTCTAGAGTCACTACATGTGTGTTCTTTTCGTAAACCACTAGTGACATTTCATGTTTGTTATTTTCCTAGACTACATGGATCCCCTAGAGTCATTGCATGTGTTTTCTGTTCCTAAAATCACATGGATCCGCAGGTGACACTTCATGTGTGTTCTTTTCCTAAACCACATGGATCCACTAGGGTCACTGCATGAGTGTTCTTTTCCTAAACCACATTGATCGACTGGTGACATTGCACGTGTGTTCTTTTCCTAAACCACATGGATCCACTAGTGACATTGCATGTGTGTTCTTTTCCTAAACCACATTGATCCACTAGAGTCATTGCATGCGTGTTCTTTTCCTAAACTCCATTGATCCACTAGAGTCACTACATGTGTGTTCTTTTCCTAAACCTTATTGATCTAGTAGAGTCAATTCACGTGTTTTCTTTTCCTAAACCACATGGATCCACTAGAGTCATTTCATGTGTGTTCTTTTCCTAAACCGCATTGATCCACTAGTCATTGCATGTGTGTTCTTTTCCTAAACCACATTGGTCCACCAGAGTCATTGCATGCACGTTTTTCCTAAACCACATGGATCCACTAGAGTCATTGCATGTGTGTTCTTTTCCTAACCCACATTGATCCACGGATGACATTGCATGTGTGTTCTTTTCCTAAACGACATTGATCCATTGGTGTTCTTTTCCTGAACCACATGGATCCACTAGACTCACTACATGTGTGTTATTTTCCTATCCCACATTGATGCATTGGTGAGATTGCATGTTCATTATTTTTCAAAACCACATGAATGCACTAGTGACATTGCATGTGTGTTCTTTTCCTAAACCACATGGATCCACTAGTGACATTTAATGTGTGTTCTTTTACTAAACCACATTATTCCACTAGTCATTACATGTGTGTTCTTTTCCTAAACCACATGGATCCGCTGGAGTCACTGCATGTGTGTTCTTTTCCTAAACCACATTGATCGACTTGTGACATTGCATGTGTATTCTTTTCCTAAACCACATGGATCAACTGGAGTCACTTCATGTGTGTTCTTTTCCTAAACCACATTGATCGACTAGTGAGATTGCATGTGTGTTCTTTTTCTAAACCACATGGATCCACTAGTGACATTGCACGTGTGTTCTTTTCCTAAACCACATGGATCCACTAGTGATATTGCATCTGTGTTATTTTCCTAATCCACATTGATCCACTAGTCACTACATGTGTGTTCTTTTCCTAAACCACATTGATCCACTAGAGTCATCGCATGTGTTTTCTTTTCCTAACCCCCATTGGTCCACTAGAGTCACTACATGTGTGTTCTTTTCCTAAACCTTATTGATCCAATAGACTCAATGCATGTGTGTTCTTTTCCTAAACCACATGGATCCACTAGAGTCATTTCATGTGTGTTCTTTTCCTAAACCACATTGATCCACCAGAGTCATTGCATGTGTGTTCTTTTCCTAAACCACATTGATCCATCAGAGTCATTGCATGTCTGTTCTTTTCCTAAACCACATTGATCTACTAGAGTCATTCCATGCGTGTTCTTTTCCTAAACGACATGGATCCACTGGTGACATTTCATGTGTGGTCTTTTCCTAAACCACATGGATCCACTAGAGTCATTGCATGTGTGTTCTTTTCCTAAACCACATTGATCCACTAAAGTCCTTGCATGTGTGTTCTTTTCCTGAACCAGATGGATCCACTGTACTCACTGCATGTTTGTTCTTTTCCTAAACCAAATTGATCTACTGGTGACATTGCATGTTTGTTCTTTTCCTACAGCACATTGATCCACTGGAGACATTGCATGGTTGTTATTTTACTAAACCACATGAATCCACTTGTGACATTGCAAGTGTGTTCTTTTCCTAAACCGCATTCATCCACTAGAGTCAATGAATATGTGTTGTTTTCGTAAAACACATAGATCCATTGGGTCATTGCATGTGTGTTCTTTTCCTAAACTACATGGATCCAGTAGTGACAATGCTTGTGTGTTCTTTTCCTAAACCACATTGATCCACTAGAGTCATTGCATGTGTGTTCTTTTGCTAAACCACATGGATCCACTGGTGACATTGCATGTGTGTTCTTTTGCTAAACCACATTGATCCATTAGAGTCATTGCATGCGTGTTCTTTTCCTAAACTCCATTGATCCACTAGAGTCACTATATGTGTGTTCTTTTCCTAAACCTTATTTATCCAGTAGAGTCACTTCACATGTGTTCTTTTCCTAAACCACATGGATCCACTAGAGTCAGTTCATGTGTGTTCTTTTCCTAAACCGCATTGATCCACTAGAGTCATTACATGTGTGTTCTTTTCCTAAACCACATTCATCCACTAGAGTCATTGCATGTGCGTTTTTACTAAACCACATGGATCCACTAGTCATTGCATGTGTGTTCTTTTCCTAACCCACATTGATCCACTGATGACATTGCATGTGTGTTCTTTTAATAAACCACATTGATCCACTGGATTCCTTGCATGTGTGTTCTTTTCCTGAACCACATGGATCCACGAGACTCACTACAGGTGTGTTATTTTGCTAAACCGCAATGATGCATTGGTGACATTGCATGTGTGTTCTTTTCCTAAACCTCATGAATGCACTAGTGACATTGCATGTGTGTTCTTTTCCTACATCATATTGATCCACTAGAGACATTGCATTTGTGTTCTTTTCCTAAACCACATGGATCCACTAGTGGCATTGCATGTCTGTTCTTTTCCTAAACCACATTATTCCACTAGAGTCTTTACATGTGTGTTCTTTTACTAAACCACATGGATTCGCTAGAGTCATTGCATGTGTGTTCTTTTCCTAAAACCACATGATCCACAGGTGACATTGCATGCGTGTTCTTTTCCTAAACCATATGGATCCACTAGAGTCACTTCATGTGTGTTCTTTTCCTAAACCACACTGATCGACTGGTGACATTGCATGTGTGTTCTTTTCCTAAACTACATGGATCCACTAGTGACATTTCATGTGTGTTATTTTCCTAAACCACATGGATCCACTAGTGACATTGCATGTGTGTTATTTTCCTAATCCACATTGATCCACTAGAGTCACTACAAGTGTGTTCTTTTCCTAAACCACATTGATCCACTAGAGTCATTGCATGTGTGTTCTTTTCCTAAACCCCATTGATCCACTAGAGTCAATACATGTGTGTTCTTTTCCTAAACCTTATTGATCCACTGGAGTCACTGCATGTGGGGCCCCCGGATTTAATCCTCCGAGAATCCCTGTTATGCATACGCCACGATCCCATGATCAGTTAGTCATGGGACATAACCGACAAGTATCAAAGTAAACATCCAATACTTAAGCGGATACATGTCATACCTTACATGCCATTATGGCTACATCAATAATCATCAGCATAACTTCATCAAGCGTAGGGCCCGAGCCATGCCTTAACCTACAGGAGACTGACTGGGAGGACGTCCTACCTTTCATAGCCATCAATTTCATCCTCTTCTTGATATCTGACCAAGTTAATAGCCAGGGACAATGTCAGTGAGTACTTTGAATGTACTTGCAAACCATCTTAAGTTAACAATAATAACAAGAGGATATGCATTATGGCTGTGGTAGTAGGAGGACTCCAAGAGAGGTTCTTTTCTCAAATAGCTTCTCTCGTAGATATAGCATCTACATATCTTTTGTAAAGCCCTTTAGGAAACCTTTTGAAAAGTTTTGTAAACACTAGGACTGGGGTACCCATTTGTTCCCGTCTTCAGGTCGTCCCACGACCAAACTCCTTTCTCCTCCTTCCAACCATCCCATGGTCAAAACCTTTCTCCTTTACGACCATCCCATGGTCAAAACATTTCCAAAGCCATTTCTTTTCCAAAATCCTTTTTGAAAACAAAACCAGCACCGCTCTACAGAAGTTTGTCCAACCCGTCCATAACCGCGGACACGGCTATTCGAATAGATTTTTCACTCTGCAGAGGTTGCACACTTTACCTACACCATCTGGGTACACTACCCTGATTTACACCGATCGCGGGTCGAGTAACCGATCAAGACTCTCCGAATGCCCACTCACGAGTGTTTTTCCCCTCAACACTTGGATGCCGTATATAGTTCCCAAGCCAACCGGAGCGCTTTTCCCACTTCACGAGTGTGCGCTTTTAATGAGGGGCTCATAGTAACGCGTGGAGGCCCGTAGACCCTTAGTTCCTTCTCTAGGTCGATGTCTCACATGGACCCCTTCAGGAGAAGGCCCACCCTCCAGGGATTTTATCCTATGTAGTCGTTGCGAGGCAGCTTATACCAGAATAAACAAACATCGAATCCAGTCCTGTCCCATTCCAGAGTAATGTGGTTGCACATGCTAAATTGTTATAGCTAAACTTCAAAGAACCGAGTGCATTTTTGTAAACCTTTTTCCTCCATCTTTCCTTCAGCATTTTGTAAAACAAAACCTTTTTCTTTCTCAACATCTCTTGGAAGGTCCCACCTCACCAAGGTTTTATCATAAAACATTTGGTAAAACTTTTCCAGGGTCTTCCCATCCTATAGCTTTGCTTCGGCTAAAACAGGGTCTCCAAAGGGTTATGGTGTTATACACCATCTATTCTACTTGGGGCTCGTAGGTGTCATTAAGGGGGTTGTACTTAATAGTACAAAAGTGTAATAGTTCAGAAGAGCCAAACCATTACCATATATACATCAACATATAGTAAAACAGTACAATTTTCATAAACAGTAGATAAAACATGCATAAGTAAAATAGTAGGACAAGGCTTATGAGCAAGAAGGTGGCTTGCCTGTGATCAGCAATATGGCAATATGTGTCCCTCGAATTCTCCTTAGAAAACCATAATAACTAATAATAATAACCAACTTCTTCTGGTTTTCGATATAATCGCATCTATCGTCGATATGGATCACATGCAAGCAAACAAATGACACAATCAACACTAGGCATACATACATCAATACATACATCACACAAACATACCACAAATTACTCAATTCAGTAGGTTTTGATAGATTGAGTTTGTTGTAATTGGAATTACATTAATTGCCCTCGTGGTCTTTGTTTTATGATATATTTGTCCAAATACCGCCTATTAAGGGGATTTAGAACTTGGATTGGGTCTGTATGATATCAATATGCAAATATGATACCCTCAGGTAGGTATTGACAAAATAAGGCCAACAAAAGTGGTTTCACTATTTTATCACTTTTCTTTAAATAGTTATGATTTTCTTAGTGATAAAAGCTATAGTTTTAGGAAATAATTTACCAGAAAAGTTCTGGAGCTCCAATAATTATTTCCTTGGATAATTTTGTAGGGTTTGATGTAATGAATATCTGAGAGTTGGAATCACTCCGAAATAATTTCCAGAATGCCCTCAGAAAATTCCCAAAGGCAGTTCTGGAGCTGTTTTCTCTTTTTCACCAGATTAATTCTAGAGAAGCTTTTGGTTTGATTCCAAGGACACATGGTAGGTATTTATATTACCTTTCTATAGAAATTTGAATCTACCTTTTTGGAGTTGTGGAACTACTGTGATGATTTATCTAGTGGTAACACTATGGACAGAAATGTTTAATTCATTAGAAATCCTCAGAAGTTTAATAAATTTTCATCTCTTGGATTTTGGTAGTATTCAGTGTTCCACATCACACAGAGTTGGAATGAGGTCAAAACAACTCATGGTTTGGTCTAGAGAATTCTATAAAGTTAGATTGGTCTTGTTTTTGTGAATTTGTCTATAGTAAAGATAATGATCCACTTGGCATGAGTTCAAAGCCATGACATAGGTACAGGTAATACCTACGAGGGGTAGTTGGTTTTACTCCAATTGGAGTTGTAAAACTCATAGAAAGATTTATTAGTGGAATTCGATGCCTTTGGGTAAATATTTTCCTAGGATTATCCTGGACCCTCTTTGGGGAAACCACTGATGCTGCATGTTTAAGAAAACATTCCAAGACGTTATGGATTTTAGATCTGGGCATTTGGTGGGGGTTTTCATTTTCAATGTGATTAAAACCAATAGGGTAAATTCTAGAAGGGATAAACCTATAAAAAGGAAAAGAAAATCGGCAGGGACGGAAATGGGTCATGCAGTGCGTCGGCTGGCCCAATTCACGGTGCAGACGAGACGTGCGGGAGGCGTTGAAACGCCTGTCCACGAGGCCCACCCGTCAGCGGCCTGAGGCGGACGAAGGGGTACGAGCTTCTCCCGTCCGTCCGATTAGAGGGGATCGGACGGTAGTCAACCGTCGTCCACCTCCCGACGGCGCTGGCGCGTGGAAGCCCTAGCTAGCGGCGGTCGGGGATGCGGGGAAGCTCACCTAGGCGCTGGGAGGCGGAGGCGAGGGGACAGAACGACACGGGGCTTGCCGGAGACCTCGGCGCCGGGCGGGAGCGGCGGTTTGTGAGCAGAGACGAGGTATTGTACATCCGCGGCGCGGTAGGCTTTGGGAGCTCGCTGGAGGGTGCTCCGGTTGCTGCATGTCGAAAATAATAGCAGGGTTAGATGCATAATCGAGAGGGGATCTCGGGACGGTGACATGCAGAGAGGGAGGGGCAGAGGAGAGAGCACCATGCTGGATTTTTGGAGGAGGCCGAAGCTTCTCTTCTTCCTTCTCTCGGGCTGTATAGAGCAGGAGAGAGGGAGAGGGTGCTCGGGGGAGGTAAGTGGAGGGGAGGGGAGTAGAATGAGGGGGCAGAGACAGGCTGGATAGCCTCTAGCCTATTTAACTCGAGGGGGAGGGTGTATGGTGGAATATGTCCAAGGGAGGGCAGGGGCAGGTCCATGGCCTCCCCATTGGGTGCTGAGAGCGGTGGAGAGGGGGTGTGGGGTGTGGGCTCCCCGGATTATTCATCTAAGAAATCCTTGTTATGTGTATATCCATGTTCCCATGATTAGTGAGCCATGGAACATAACCGACAAGTATCATTACAACATCCGAACATAACGAATTACAAGACTTACATAAATGCCATTATGGCTACATCATCCATAAGAGCGGAATATCATCATGCGCAGAGCCCAATCGTGCCTCAACCTACAGGCAGCTGACTGGGAAGACGGCCTAGCTCACTGGACGTCACCTTAATCTTCCGAAGTCGAACCTCTGAAAGTCTGGCCAAGTAAAAATCCAGGGACAAAGCTGTGAGTACGTTTGAATGTACTCGCAAACCACAAGGATAAATAACGTAAGGAAATGCAAGTCTGGCTGTGGAGAGATAGCTATATCTGGGGTTATTTTCTAAAAGCCTAGATTACCTGTTGTGGTTATGGCATCTCCATATCTTTGTTGAAAAAGAGTTTGGAAAACATGGCTCTATTTTATAAATCACGACATCTCCATATCTTTATAGAAAAAGAGTTTTGAAGACAGTTTTGGAGTAAAAAAAACCCTTTGTAAACCTCTTCGACCACCTCGGGTCATAGCAAAGCTTTCGAACTCGGGTTCCCCCGGAACCTTCATCCTTCCATCCGTTCTTTCCAAACAAACACCGTTTGGGTACTCCTAGCCAACACCTTTACAACCGTCCTTGACCGTAGACATGGCTATTCGAATAGATTATACTCTGCAGAGTTTGCGCACTTTCCCCACAAGAATCAATAGATCCGCCGGGATACAACCATGGCCCACTACCACTGTAGATGGGGGTCTGGATAATCAAACCTAACCTTTCGCTTGTCGACCCTAGCAAAGGGTGCTTTTCCTTTTGGGTTTGTTCTCCCCGGCAACGAGTATGTGGCTCCCAGCCATAGTCCTACCTTTCGTACACGCGCATACCCAAGCCGCAACTTGGCGTATACCTTAATCTGGTGACTCCACTTCCTTCCGTACCACCTAAGTCATAACGTCCACGGGAGACCCAATTGTTGCACCGGCCTCCTGCCAGAACAGGCTCACTCTTGCTGAAGCAAGCAATAGGCTTTAGATCTGAGATCTGGTAGTGCCTGCCCGGAATTCAAGGGATCTCTCCCTGTAAGCATTGTACAAGCTGCCTCGGCTAATGCACACAAACTATGAGTTAAGCCCCAGCACCTGGGGTAATGTGGTTTCACTTACAGAAATTGTTCCGGTAAAGGCGTAGAACATCCCTTCTTTTCCTCATGTCTCATCAGCACCACTTTTGTAGTTAAAACATCTGCTGGGAACGATGCCTCTTCCCAAGGGTTTTACCAAAACCGTTTGTGAACATTTTGTTGTAGGGTAAATCCCAAAACAGTTCATTTTCTCAAAGCCGGGGTTTTCAACAAGGTAGGATGCTAGCCATCGTACTCTCAGTCTAAAGGAATAAAATGGTAGGTACATCAAGGTGGTGCCACGAGAGACACAAAGTCATAACTTGGAGGAGCCAAGTTATTAGTGTAGTATTTATAAAACAAGACATGCAGGTAAATAATGCAATTTATAAAGAGGATACAGACAAGTAATAAAAGGAGTAGGACAAGTATCAGAATTTAGGAATGGTGGCTTACCTGTGATCAGCAATAAGTCCCTGGACTTCTTTAGATAACCAAGAATACCCAATAAATAATAATAAGAAGTCCCTTCCTTCTTGTCGTCAAACACTCACACTATCGTCGTCATCGAGTATACATGCAAGCAGACAAGTTCACAATCAATACAAGGCATTCATGCATCAAAGCATACAGCAAATAAATATAAGTAATCCTACTTGACTCGGTAGGTTTTGGAGGAGTGGGATACTAGGAGTGGAAATTACTAGATTGCCATTGTAGTGTTTTTCTCTTGGAAGATAGATGTCTAGGATAGATATATTGAACTTGGATTGGGGTTCTGAGGTATGTAGGATACCAATGTGAAACAGTGATATTCTCAGATAGGTCTTGACAAAACAAAACCCACACAAGTGGTTTCACTTGATTATCAATTACCTCGATTTAATTATGATTTTTATAGTGGTGATAACTCTAGTTTGAGGGAATAATTCACCAGAATTTATATGGAGCTCAAAAAATTATTTCCTTGGGTGGTTAGGGAGTGTTTGATGTACTGAACCACCTAGAGTTGGAATATTGTCAAAAGAATTACCAGAATGCCCTTAATAAATCATTAAAGGGAGTTCTATATGGTTTTTCTCTTTTTCACCAGATTAAATATACATAAGCTATTGAGTTGATTCCAAGGGCATGTGGTAGGAATTTAGAATACCTTTCTATAGGAATTGGGTTCACTCATTTGGGAGTTGTTAAACTCCTGGAGTGATTTATTTAGGGTAAATACCCTTTACAGAAGTATTTAAATCACTAAAATACAACCAGAGCTCAATAAAATCTGAGTTGCTGGGGTTGGATAGATACTGATAGTAGAGTGTACCGGGAAGTGGAATCAGGTCAATACCACATTTGGTTAAAGGCTATTTTTGTTATTTTTGTTAAAGGCACACATTTGTTCACCTTGGTATAAGACCTGTGCTAGAAGATAGGTATATCAAATACCTCTCAGTAGACCTTTGTTCCATCTAAAATGGGTAAGGCTAGCTCACAGAGGAATTTATTTAGTGTACAAGATACATTTTAGTGGATTAATTGCCAATAAATAATACAGATTATTTTTGGCAAGGGACTAGTTCTCCATGTTGCACAGAACATGAAGGAACCCTTGGAAATTTGGATCTAGACAAAATATTGTGATTTCCATTTTTATTTGGATTTAATCCTAATAGGAAGTTTTTCTGGAATTAATAGATTGGATAAAGAGAAAGAAAAAGGATGTAGTGGGCTGGACCTAGAGGGAAGGTGGGCGGCAGAGGGGAAATGAGCCCAGCGGCGGGCGGCGCGGCGTGTGGGAGCCGTGGCTTGAACCTGCCAGGCGGGGCCCAATGGTCAGCGAGAGGGGCGGCCGAAGGGGTATTGGCGGATCTCGGCCATCAGTTTAAGTTGCTATGGACGGCGGAGCATCGTCATCCTCGACAAAACAAAGTCCGCGACGATGGAACCCTAGCTCGATGGAGAGCGCGGCGGGAGCTCACTAGAGGGCTCGGGAGGCGAAGGGGAGGGTGCAGGGCGATGCGGTCGACGATGGCGATCAGATCAAGGGGCGGCATGGTGGAGTTGGTTCACGGGAGGTAGCTCGCGTGATGGTGGCCAAGGATGACCTCGTCGAAGATCACTGGGGAGGAGGGAGGAGTCGTTCCTGGAAGAAAAGAAGTATACGGTCAGATAGAGGAGGAGGAGGGGAACTAATGAGCCAACATGCAGAGGAAGGGGAGCAAGGGGGAGAGAGCCTTGCTCGGTTTTGTGAGGAGGCCGAGAGCTCCTCCTTCTTCTTCCTTCGGACAGCACAGAGCAGAGGAGAGGGAGTGGTGCTCGGGGGAGGTAAGTGGGGAGGAAAGGGAGCAACTGATGGGCAGGGGGCTGGCTGGGCTGGCTTCTAGCCTTTATACCAAGGAGGAGGAGTAGATGGTGTAAATGACCAATTTGGACATAGTGGAGAGGGAATGCTGGCCAGGGATTGGTCCCGGGGACGGTGGGGAGGGGTAGGAATGGGTTTTGGTCAGCAGAGAGGGGTGGGGCTGCTGTGGTAATTAATTGAGGTAGATTCTTGTAAGATTTAGTGTTGTCTCTCTCTCTCTCTCTCTATTAGTACAAGTGTTGGGGATATACTTTCCGGGTATCCTCACAGTTCCTCACTGACCAAGGTGGCCCACTTCGGGTTAGAGCTTTGCTTCACGGGCGGCCCAGTCAGGGATAAAGAAGGAGTCCAATCCGGCTATGGGAAGGCCCAGAAGACTTACCGACTTAGGCCCATAGTGTTACTTGTAGTTCAAGATATACTCTGTAACCGACTCTTAGTCGTAGCCGGATAGATCTCTCCTGTAAGCCCTAGGCTGGATATCTATATAAGCCGTCCTAGGGAGAGCCTTTAGGGCAACACGACAATAGTCTACAATATCAACTCGCACAGGCGAAACCCTTGTAACCCATATTCTGGCTTTGCCGTATTACTGGATTGCTAGCAGGAGTAGGGTCCGTCCAAAGCCGGCGGATTCGAACCTGGGTAAACTTGTGTGCTCACCGTCCCGGAACACCTTACGTCTCACACCCCTCTCTTCCGCACGCCTCGAGGACCCCTCATGGCGTACTTGTCCTCAATCCGACAACAGTTGGCGCCCACCGTGGGGCAAGTGAGCTTCGGATCTGTGTTCGAGCGGAATCTGCAAGAATCGGAATCGGCGAGACTATCGCCGTCGGTCGCATCCTCTACGCCAGCGACGTCCCTCTCATCGTTCTCAACGAGACGTGGATTCCGGCTAGGGAGGCCGTGACTGCTTACACAATCATGTCTTTTGGCGAGATCGATGTTTACATCAGTTTTGCTGAACCTGCCCCACCCACCCCATCGGTGATGATAGAGGCAGAAGAATCTTCTGGGTCCCCTTTGTCCGCGGAGGCGGCAGAGTTCCGGATCTCAGAAAAAACTAAACCCACCCAGCCCGCACCAGTGGTGGAGATAGTGGAGAAATCCGAGCCTGAGGAAGACCTAGCGGCCCAAGTCGAACCTGGAGTGGATCTCCTTGGAGAAGCCGTATCCCAGATCGACCCACCCACGGAAGTCGAAATCCAGGAGGAGATCATCAACCACACTGATTCCGGCTGTGATGATGCTGGGTCAGACAGACCTTTCCAAAGGTACACACTGCAACGTATGATAATGCAAGATGCGAGCGCAGAGGCAATTATCGAGACCATCAAAAGTTTCGACATGGCTGATCGCGAGAGCCGCAGGTACCTCAGGAAGCATGCTTCGCATTTCGTCGGGTATGTGGGATCTGGATCCGGCTCTGCCGATGCTGGAGAAAACACTGACTCTATGCTGGAGGCAATTGGAACAAACGCCGACGTACCCGCATCCTCGGATGAATCGATGACGTCAGCAGATTTCCAAAAGTTCTCCAAGGAATATGAAGAGGAGTACAACTCCAAAGCTGCAGAAGAAGGAGAAGCCATGGATGAAGGATCCGGGGAACACTCTCCTAAAGTGCAGGATGACATGGACGTCCGAGACAATCCCGAGGTCCAGATGTATGAAAGTACCGATCATAGCTTGACTCCGGGAAACGGACCCAAAGCCGTCTTTGCTACCGGCGCTGCCAAGAAGGCAAAGAAGAAGAACAAGAAAAACAAGACCACGGAAAAAGAACCTCTGATGGAGGAGGTGATCGCCGAGGAATATGAGGAAGACTCGGATGGAGCACTTATCCCAGAAGAGCCGAAAAAAGAAGAATAGGTGGATGGACACGTGATCACTCAAGGTGCGTGTAAACTCATCGATGCTGCATTAACCACACCTATCCCTACAGCTGCAGAACTCACTACTGAAGAGCTAGACGAAAGGGCCTAGGCCCTAGAAGCGCGTCGTCAACAACTCCTGGATGAAGCTAAAAGCATCGAGGGAGAAAAGAAACGCATGGCAACTAGAGATTACATGTCTCGGTTGCATCAGAAGACCCGGAAACGTTACACAGGTGATGGTAAATTTCCGGAGGTAAACAGGGTACTCTTTGAAGGAGATCCAGGGATGCCTCGGCTCGACAGCAAAGGAGACCTTGTGTACCCAACACCAGTAAAGAACACTGTCGCAGCTCGAGATATTCTATCAAATAACCCAGGCCCAGAACAGGTTCAACTGGGCATCAAGCTACTCACCAAGGGTCTGGAGCAACAGATGGCTGTGAAATCCGGAAGTGGAAAACTGGTCTCGAAATCCGACCAATGTCACACGGACTCAGCCTGGAATGATATAAGGCCCCAGCGCGTTCCATAACAGCGTCACCGTTCCGACCGACAGGAAGATAACTACTCCAGAATCGGATCATCAGGACAGCATCACAAAACCACACGTGACTGGAGCAATATCGTTCCAGCGACGAAGCAAGATGCCATTGTTGCACTGTATCCGAGGAATCCTCCCCGACGTGAGTCAAACGATCGAAGGGGAGAAGATAAAGAGAAACGTTGGGAGGAGGATCATCAAAAAATGCCACCTCCTAGACATGCAAGCCATCCGGCTGAGCCTCACCATAGTGGGAACAACAGACGAAGGAACGATGGAAACCATGCTGGTACAAGCCAGCAGGGGGCTCATCATAGTGAAGACCCTCCCTAGAACCGGAATAATGACGCTCCAGACGAAGGTCGGCGATCAGTCGGAAACAATCTAGCTGCCCCACCCTCTCCACCAAGTAGTCATCACAACGGCTCTCAAGGGGGACAAGGAGGACGACATGGCGGAGGAGGTGGTGGCAGAAGCCGAAGTCCGGCTCCAAGGCGCTGCAGCCACAGCCGACATTCGGGACGATCTCTATCCCCGAACGACGCAAGGCACAGGATCAAATTCCAACATAGAGGTGCGACGCTATGAAAACGATGATATCTATGTGGGCCGAAAGTGCTTCGGACCATGCATCAGAGCTACAAAATTCTCGGAAGGATTTGCTATCTCAAGACATATCCAAGCATACGACAGCATTGCTCGGCCTGATACCTGGTTACAGGATTTTTTCCAAGCTTGCTGCATCGCCAAAGGCAGAAACAGCCTGGTCGCAACCCGATATCTCCCACTTATGTTGCGGAAGACGGCACGATCATGGCTTAATGAACTTCCGGAGAACACCATCCACAACTAGTATGACATGCAAAGTGCGTTCTTTCGGAATTTTGAAGGCACATATTGGAGGCCCTGTACGGTCGGAGACCTACAGCATTGCACCCAGAAGGCCGGAGAAACTTGCCGGGATTACCTCGGATGATGGATCGACACCAAGAACTCCTGTGAAGGGGTAAACAATCAAACTGCGATTGAAGCTATCATTGCAGGTCTCCCAATTGGTCTATTACGCCATCGCTTGAAGTGTCTGAAGGTCACTGATCTAGGAGAGATGATAGAAACAGCGAGCAAGTATGCAGATGCCGATGATGATGCAGAGGGATTACTCAATGCCCTAGCTGTGCCACAGTCAGGAAAACAACCAAAGCAACAAACTCAGAAGTGTAAAAATACCTTGGAAGAAAAACCCAACGCGGAAACGGCAGTAGTCACTGCTAGTTTCGGGTCTGGGGGACGAGGAGGACGCGGTGGAGGCCGCGGGCGTGGGCGTGGAACCTCAACAGTCCAAGGTAGAGGAGACCAACAACCAGGCAAAACCTACTCTTGGGCCGACATTGCCAATAATCCACGTGTTCATCACTTAGACGCCAATGGGGTCTCGTCCCACACCAACGCCGAATGTCGTTTCAATGACGACATCAAAAGAGATGATACCGCAGGCTACAAAGGTAAGCGGAAGAAGGGAAAGTAAAATCCCGAAAAGGAAAAAGAGACCCAGGAAGATTCCGACATGGAGGAAGATGATGCTTCAAATCCCAAGCCAGAAGGGAAGAAAAATTTTCCCACCAAAAAGGACACTTATGTCAGTTTCCTCGGATCTCAACCAGCAAAGGTCAAAAAAGCAGTTCTACATGAGCTCAATGCAACAGTTCCGGCTGTCCCCCAGTACCTGGACTGGACGGAAGTGGCAATCACATTTGACCGCGCTGATCATCCGCCTAAGTTGCACAGGCGAGGATAATACGCCTTAATCGTCAATCCACTTATTGACGGTTATGGTTTCTCCAAGACCCTCATGGACGGTGGTAGCAGTAACAATATTCTTTATGTCGAAACGCTACACCAGATGAAGATACCGGAAACCTAGCTGAACCATAGCTCTGTGATATTTCACAGAGTTGTCCCAGGAAGACAAGCCAATTCCCTGGGAGAGATCACTTTGGATGTTACCTTTGGAACTCCAAAGAACTATCAGACATAGGCACTTCCCTTTGAAGTGGTCCCGTTCAAGAGCGCGTACCACGCTATATTCGAACGTCCGGCTTAATGGGCTTTTATGGCTCATCTGTGTTACATTTACAATATGATGAAAATTCCAGGTCGCAACGGCGTGATCACCATCAGGGGAGACCCGAAGAAAGCGCGAGAGTGCAAGAATGGAAATGCCGCCTTTGCCGAAGCCGTGCTGCACGCCCAGGAGTACTAGGAGATCAAGAAGAGCATAGATCCGTCCGAGATGCCCGCAACGAAGAAGGAGGTGACAAAGCGAAATCCGGAGTTCAAGGCATCAGAAGAGACGAAGAAGACGCCATTGAAGGATGATGACCCCTCCAAGGTGACCCAGATAGGCGTAGGCCTAGGTAGCGCATACGAAAGCGCGCTCGTCAAGTTCCTCCAAGCAAATCAAGATATCTTCGCATGGCAGCCATCTGACATGACCGGAGTACCTAGGGAACTTGCCGATCACTCTTTAAATGTAAACCTGAATTCTAAACCCGTCAAACAGTCCTTACGTGTTTCGGTGATGAAAAGCGTAAAGCAATAGCTAAGGAACTAGCACGGCTCGAGTTAGCCGGATTCATAGAAGAGGTCATCGACACTGAGTGGTCGGCCAATCCTGTAATGGTCCCTAAAAAGGACACCACTGATTTAAGGATGTGTGTTGATTATACTGCCTTGAACAAGGATTGTCCAAAAGATCCGTTCGCTCTACCTAGAATTGATCAAGTTATCGATTCTACGGCAGGCTCGGAACTCCTCTGTTTTCTCAACGCATATTCTGGCTATCACCAAATCGGAACCTTCTGTTTTGTTACGATGCCCTTTGGAAGCTACATACCAGCACACGATGCAGCGTTGCCTCCATGACCAACTCAGACGCAATGTACATGCATACGTGGATGATATCGCAGTTATGTCCAAAAAGAAGGAAACGCTGATTTCCGACTTGGAGGAAACATTTGCCAATCTACGAAAATATAACATCATGCTTAACCCGAAGAAATGTTTCTTTGGAATACCAGCTGGAAAATTGTTAGGTTTCATCGTGTCTCAAAGAGGCATAGAGGTGAACCAGGACAAAATCAAGGCTATACTCAATATTTCCAGGACAACTCGCCTGAAGGACGTACAAAGACTAACTGGTTGCATTGCTACAGTCAGTCGGTTTGTGAGCCGGCTTGGTGAACGAGCCGCACCATTATACAAACTCCTGAAAAAGACCAAAGGTTTTGTTTGGACTGATGAAGCTGAAGCTGCACTACAATACCTGAAGAAAGTACTCTCGTCTACTCCTATCCTTGCAGCGCCGGAACCTCAAGAACCGATGTTGCTTTATCTTGCTGCGACAAATAAGGTCGTTAGTATCGTCATGGTAGTGGAGAGACCGGAGGAACATCAGGAGCACCTGGTGCAGTGTCCAACTTACTTTGTAAGTGAAGTCCTGACAGAGTCAAAACAGCGGTATCCGCACTATCAAAAGTTGGCTTACGGTGTTTTTCTAGCATCTCGTAAGTTACGACACTATTTTCAGGAGCATCCGATTACCGGGGTGAGCACAGCTCCCATGAGAGACATAATCAACAAAAGTGAGGCCACAAGACGCGTCGCCAAATGGGGCATAGAGCTCTCAGCTTTTGATATTGAGTATAAACCTCAAACAACAATCAAATCCTAGATCCTTGCTGACTTTGTCACTGATTGGACAGAGACGAAGGAGAACATGATCCTACCTGAGTCGGAATATTGGACCCTCTATTTTGATGGGTCTAAGGCTCGAGGGGGCTCGGGGGGCTGGCGTGGTGCTCAAATCACCCCAAGGAGATAAACTTCTATATGTGCTGCAGATCCACTTCACAGCGACAAACAATATTGCTGAGTATGAAGCATTGCTGCATGGAATCCGATTGCTAAGGATATTGGCATCCGACGTTTGATGTGTTACGGAGATTCAGATCTTGTTGCTCAGCAAGTGTCGGATATTTGTAATGCAAATAAGCACATGGCAGCGTATAAAGCTGTCGTGGATGATCTATCTAAATCGTTTGAAGGGTTTGAGGTTCAACACATCCCTCGAGCAGAAAATGAGGAAGAAGATGCACTATCTCGGATAGGCTCTGCGCTGAAAGAGGTCCCAGATGGCGCTTTTTTAGAGCACCTCAAAGTTCCCTCAATAAAAGGAGTAGATGAGGACTATCTGACCAAATCCGATTCACCCTTGATAGCAGTTCTGGCTGTAATTCCCAGCTGGACTCAACCCTACCTCGATTATTTGGTAGATGGCAAATTACCTGAAGATGAGGTGCTGAGCCGGCAGATCATCCGACGAGCAAAAGCCTATCCTATAGTTAAAGGTGAGCTCTATAAGCGGAGTGTTTCTGGGGTTTTTCAGGGCTGTGTATCTCCGGAAGGAGTGGAAATCTTAAGGGAAATCCACGAAGGCGACTATGGTCACCACGCTGCAGCCAAATCTTTAGTGGCAAAAGCTTTTAGACACGGATTTTTCTGGCTTACAGCTTAGGCAGATGCCGAACGATTAGTCAAGACGTGCAAAGGCTGCCAAAAGTACGGCAAACAAGCTCATGTTCCGGCTGATTAGTTGCAAACAATACCTATAACATGGCCTTTTGCGGTCTGGGGGCTTGATATGGTAGGACCATTTAAACGAGCTCCAAGTGGATTTACTCATCTCTTAGTGATGGTGGATAAATTCACCAAATGGATTGAGGCTAAACCTGTCACTAGTTGTGATGGAGCAATAGCCAAAAGGTTTGTCGAGGATGTTATAATCTGGTATGGTTATCCGCATAGCATTATCATGGACAACAGGAGTAACTTCTCTATGGGAGAATTGGCTGAATTCTGCAAGGAGCATAATATCTGGCTTGACATTGCGTCAGTCGCACATCCAAAGGCTAACGGACAAGTCGAAAGAGCAAATGGTTTAATCCTACAAGGCCTAAATCCAAGACTAGAAGCACCACTACGACGTGCTGCGGGAGCTTGGGCGGAGGAATTACCCTCTATAATATGGAGTTTACGAACAACTCCGAACATGTCAACCAGATACACACCTTTCTTCTTGGTCTACGGTGCAGAAGCAGTTCTTCCTAGTGATTTGATTCACACTTCTCCTAGAGTGGCCGCGTATATCGAAGAGGATGCTGAGATTTCTCGACAAAATGATCTCGGGTTAGTTGAAGAAGTTCGCGTCGTTGTTGAAATGAGATCAATAGCCAGAGAGTTAGAAACAAATCTTTCAATAAAGGCGATTTGGTTTTCCGGCTTGTGCAACAAAGAAAGCACAAACTTTCCCCAGTATGGGAAGGGCCCTTTTTAGTTAGTCGAGTATTGCACAATGGTTCGTATTACTTAACTGACATCAGGCCAGTCAAAGAAAGACCAACTACTAAGAAGAGAAAGAGAGCTGGAGGCAGTACAAATCCGGATGAGTTAGACAGACCATGGAATATTGCTCAGCTACGTCCCCTTTTATTCTTAGTTTATCCTTCTTTGTAATCATATATATGTACATGTTCTGTGAGAAATAAAAGTTTTGGTTGCCTCAAGTTTTTTCTGAGAAGTTTTTGCCATCTTATTTCTGAATGATCATGTCGTAGTCAAAAATCCCAGAATGCTTGAAAGTACTTTATGGTCATGTTCGTTCTGCTTTAAGATTTCTGATTCTAAAATTGCTACCCTCGGGTATAACTCTAAAGTTTCTAGTCTTTACTTTGGTTATTTGTCTGATTGCTGTATGCGGGCATTTTCCGATTAGTGAATTGTTGGTACTAGAAGCCGGCTTTGTTTCTGAGTTTAAACTGGTTTAGTAATTGAGCTCCGTTGCTCGGCAAAGTTTCTGGCATAAGGTTTTGCCGGCTCACGAAAGGGACGAGGCGGAAAGCCAGATAAACTATAAGTATAGACGAAAAAATACAAAGTGCTTATGAAAACATTTCAGGCACATAAATATTTAAAGCCAAAAGTGCTGAATAGGTCAAAAGCTTAGCACTAGCAAAATTATAGTACTGCATAATTATAGACCCATCATGTTTTTCAGAATAATACAAATTTGTCTGGCAATCTATGATGCAGGAGGAGAAGAAGGAGCTGCCGGCTCGCTGGATACACCGCCTTGGTATCGTTCTGAGATATCCAGATCCAAAACGGGGCGGTCATCGTCGGAAACTTCTGTTGATTCTTCTGGAGGCGGAGGTGGAGTGTCCACGTGGGTGAAGAAAGGGGTTTCATAGCTGGTCAAATCAGCCACGTAACACCCATATCCGGCACAGGAGTGCATGATGGCTTGAAGGTCCTGCTCCTGGCCGTCTTCATCTACTTTGCAGTACCCTCTGGTCACTTGCCATATTTCCATGTTTCCATGGTGGCTCATGACCATGGTGAGAGCGTTCTGCGCCGCAGTCCGCGCATAGGACATGTTCCAATCTTGGACAAGTTGCGGCATCTCCTTTGCCTTGTCCCGCACCTAAAAATCCGACATGTTGTGCATGTCCGGAATCTTGAGAGCTTCGCCAATGTCCTCAAGGGATTGGCGGAAGTCATGAAGCAGGTCACCGACTTGGGTAAGCCGGTGAGTGTGGGGCTCAGTGGAGGAAGAGTCCGTCAAGTTCAGAGGACATATACACAAAACAAGTTAAAGAAAATCCGACATTGATAGAAGTCGAAGAAAGTAGAAAAGTCAGACAGATGGAACGTACCGAAAATGATGTCATCAATTTTGGTCTTCTCTCCCTGAAGACTCTAGAGTTCAGCCCGGAGCGCCTCGGAAAGGTCCCTCTCTCTTCTAAGCTCATTATTGAGGTCCGAGATTTTTTGATCTTGAGCAGCGATCTTGCGACCACGCTCATCAGTAGCCATGGAGGAGGATTCAAGGATTTGAGAGATGCTTTTTTCATGATCTGCGTTGAGCTGATCCAGCTCTTGGCGAAGCAACTTGTTCTCCACCACTAAAGTCTTGAGGTTCTCGGCCTCTTCAATCATGGCACAGGATTGTTTTACCAGCGCAGTAAGTCAAAAAGAACAACAGTTCAGAAAAAATTGACTATGAAAACATGAAAGACAAGGTTTGAGTCTCGAAATGTTTACCTTCGGCCTCATCCTTGGAGACCTTAAGTTCAGCATTTTTAAGTCAGAGATCCTTGATCTCTCTCCGCTTATCACAGACATTCTTCAACAAATCCTGGTTATAGGTACATACTTTCTGTAAGTCAGAATACCCAAAGTCAAAAAGCTACTAAAGACTCGGGCTAATATTTTTGCTAATATCAGCACGAGCCTTGGGGATACACTAATTCGTTCTTTGGCATCCTAAGGAAGCATAAACCCGGATTATTTATCCTACTTCATGCTTGGGGGCTAGAGGATATGAATGAAACAAAGGAAAAACAAGAGTTAGAATTCCGACTTACATATTGCTCGCGAGTGAGTTTATCCAAACTCACATTTACTTCAACAACGACTTTCTCGACGAGAGTCAGAGGGACCACGAGCGCTGTTGGAAGATCACCGATCCTTATCCTCTCATCGCTAAGGCGCACTTGTTGAAGAAGGTCAGAGTGCTTGATGTCCTCTGCCTCTTGTGCTTCTTCTTTGGCAGATAAGTTTCTTTTCTCGAGGCATTGCATGGCCAGCCGCTGGATCTCTTTAGCATATTTCCAGGATAGGCGAAACTTGGCAAGTCCCGGATTGCTGATAAGGTTTTCGGCAATGGTTTCTACCAAGGGATTATTATCCAAAGAGGGTTCACCCTTATCTAAATCTGACTCACCCATGGTGATGTCAGTTTGTGATTCAAGGATCACGGGCTCCGATGAAGGAGCTGGATCTTCTGCGACGGCCGGGGAAGGGATCATCACCGGCGTTGTGGAAGGTTGAGGGGCAGGAGTCGGAGGAGCCATGGCAGGAGAAGCTATGATAAGCTTCGTCTGTCGTAGGGGCTTTGAAGAAATTCCCTTCGCCTTGCCCTTGATACATCCATTTTATATCACTATTATATGTCTTAATTCACTATTATTCATTGATATATTTCGTATTGAGAGGTGATACTTATGTTATTTCATCTCTTTTTGCATGGTTGATGACTTTTGGAGCATGGACCGCTGCAGTCAGGATTCTGATGGAAAAGGTGCTGTTTGGAGGAAAATTTCACGAAGATTAGAAAATCCAGGAAAATATACGGAAAATCCTATTTTTCCAGAAGACTCAGGATGCCAGAAGATGGAGTGGATGTGGGCCATAGAGGGCCCACACCACCCCATGGCGCGGGCAGGCCTAGGCCGCGCTTGGGAGTGGTGTGGCCGCCCTGGCCCACTCCAGCCTCTCTCCTCTAGCGTATATCATCCCCACGAAACCCTAAGACTCGGGGAGCGACCACAGAAAGATTCCGCCGCCTCTGTGGGGCGGAAAACACCAAGAGAGAAAGATCTCTCCGGCAAACAGATTTCTGCCAGGGGAATTCCTTCCCGAAGAGGGAAGATCGTCGCCATCAACACCACCATCAAGATGGACATCATCGGAATCATCATCATCATCACCACCAACATCATCATCAGCACCCTCATCACCATCTCCATATTGCTGTAACAATTGAGTTGAATCTTTCATAGTTCATAGGAGAAACTTTCCCGGTGTTGATTACTCTTTGTAGTTGATGCTATTGAGTGAACCATTGAATTATTGTTTATGTTCAGATTGTTATACATCATTATTCCATCTCTGATCATGATCCATATGATGTCTTGTGAGTAGTTCGTTTTGTTCTTGAGGACATGGGAGAAGTCTTGTTGTTAGTAGTGGAGGTGCGTTGAGAAAGATTCAATAGATTGTTATTTAAGTTTTGGTGTACTTCTTCTAGTGGTGTCATGAGAACGTCAACTACATGACACTTCACCTATATGGGCCTAGGGGAATGCATTGTGTATTTGGCTACTACTCGTAGGGGTTGCCGGAGTGACAGAAACCTGAACCCCCCTTAGGAAACCATTGCACAAGGGACGTAAGGGTCTTAGAGTTTAAAGCTGTGGTTAGGTTTCTACCTTAATTACTTTCTTGTACTTACGGATGTTTGCAAGGGGTATAATCACAAGTATTTATTAGTCTTGGATGGGGCGGTACATTAGCACAGGTTCACCCACACAACACTTAGCAAGCTAAAGAAGATTAATCGACTATATGAAGCGAAAGCACTTGATAGTCTTCCCATGTGTCGTCGAGAACATTTGATCATCTTAAGTAATACAACCGGCTTGTCCTTTGCTGCATAAAGGATTGGGACACTTGTTGCATCTATTCCTACTGTCTTTTTGTTTACTCGTACTTTGTTTACTTGCTTTATCAAAAACCCCTAAAATTCCATTTGCTAAGTATTTGCAGAGAATTCCTGATCTATACCACTAGCCAGCACCTTCTGCTCCTTGTTGGGTTCGACACTCTTACTTATCGAAAATACTGCGATACACCCCCTATACTTGTGGGCCATCAAGACTATTTTCTGGCGCCGTTGCCGGGGAGTGAAGCGTTATTAGAGAGTGGAACTGGTAAAGGAAACTTCTACTGTGAGTATTGTTTACTTCTGCTAGTTGCTTTATTTTCGTTATGGATAATTCACTGAGTTTCTTATTTGGTAATGCTACTACCACTTCTAAGGTAGTAGATAAGCCACCACCTGCTGAGAATGATGTTTTCAAAATATCTACAAGAATTATTGATCGTGTTATGGATAACTATTATGTTGGGGATGGAACTGTCCATCCCGGTGATCATTTACTCTTTATACACGAATTATGCGGGTTGTTCAAGTGTGCAGGTATTACTATAGATCAAGTTAAGAAGAAGTTATTCTCATTATCACTTAAAGGAAGAGCTGAGGAATGGTATAAGCTGCTGAAGAATGGTCAAGCTCTGGAATGGGAGGAAATAGTTCCTCTCTTTTATTCAAAGTTTTATCCTCCTAGTGAGATTCATAAAGATCGGAATTAAATGTACAACTTTTGGCCTCTTGATGGAGAGAGTACAGCTCAAGCTTGGGGGAGATTGAAGTTACTAATTCTCAAATGTCCCACTCATGAGCTCCCCAGCAATATTATTATCAACAACTTTTATGCGAGGCTCCCTCTACATGACAAGGATTTATTGGATGCTTCTTGTGCTGGATCATTCACTCGCTGTATTGGATTTATTGGATTTGGGGAAGTTGCTGTCCCGAAACAGATTTTTGTGCTTCACCATAAAAATTCGTGAGAGATCTCTGTATGTCCGATTGAGCCGTAATTTTTTGTGCTTCTGCCCCAGGTTGTTATTTAACTTTCGTTAGTTTTGCACTTTTTTATTTGAGCAACAGAAGATGTTGGAAAAAATTGATCTTTACCTGCTGGTATGTTTTGACAGATTTAGCCAATCTTGCATTTGCTTCTTTATTCGATTTCCTGTTTGAATTCTTTTTTGGTTTTCGGAAGGAGTTGCTACAGTAGCTTTTTTTGTTGGTTTTCAGTTGAAGTTGGAATCAAAAGGTTTTATCACTTCATATATACCAATATTGCTAATGAGAAATGTGTGAAGTTTTGTGTGAAAGAAATTTCGAGGGAGTGGAGATAATGGTGTAATAAGGAAGAGAAGGGTTTTATGACTCAAGTAATAAGTGTATGAAGATGAAGATATTGATGATTCAAGTGATGACTTCAGAAGGATCCACTAAATACCAAATTCAGAGACCTGCAGAGTCCGTTTCCAACTAGGTAACAGTTCTGGTGAGAAAAGTTCCGCGAAAATACAATCCAACTATATTTTTGCAGTTTTCAGTCAATAAGGACAGCTACGAAGCGAAAAAGGGATGGAAACGGATCCAGGGTGGCTCACACCACCCTATGGCGTGGGCCCACCCCTAGCCGTGCCACCAGGTGGTGAGGCCACCCAGGACTCCGTCTCCGACCCGTTTTCTCCCAGTACATTCCTTTTGATATGAAACTTCGTAATATATAACCCCCCCCCCCCGGATCCCCCGAGATCCGTATATCATGTTTTCGTCGTGTTTTTGTTTCGATCTGTTTCTGCCAGGACATACTCTTTGAAAGCTTAGAAGCACAATGGTGTCCGCCAAGGATAAAGGGAAGGAGCCCATGGGGGAAGACCTCCAAGACCCCGGGAAGGAGAAGGAGATCAAGAGTGAAGGTGAAGAGGATCAAGGCAAATGTACGCATACCGGCACCACCATTGCAAGCATTGGAGTGGTGAAACCTGCCAAGATCAGAAGGACTACATGGATGCAGACTGGGGGGAAAGCTCCTCGTCACAGTTTGGCTCCACGGTCACTTCCTCCATGCACCAGGAATCCTTTCCATACCCTTATCCATGAGCATCAATACCAGAATGTGCCCAAGGAGAAATTACCCTCCAATTGGGATTTGCCTCATTCTAGCATTGCAGGAAAAGAAGACTTCAAGGAGGAAGAGTGGGGAAAGAATAGCAAGAGCTAGAATTCTCAACCCGACATGATCATAAGCCGCATTGAGCAAAACTCGCAGCTTATTCGTAATCTCACCTTCGATATTGAGGACTTGGGGAAACTAATCAGAGAGCTCATCGAGAGGATACCACTACCACCAAAGGAGTAATTCGTCATCAGGTTTGGCATCCCCTTGGTTTGTTCCAAGCTTGGGGGAGTGTCGCGGTATCATATCACTATCTTCTATCTTTTTACCTTTTTAGTAGAGTCATATCATGAATAGAGGAGTTATTATGTAGTATGGTTTGCATTATGGAAGTGTCCCCTCTCTCTCGTTAGATTTGTATCCCTTGGTTTGAGTTTCCATTATGGAATATTAATGAGAAGTTCTATCATTCACTCTTTTGCATAGCTTATATTAGTTCTCAATTCGTGGTTATATGATTGATCTTGTTGTTAGTATTGGTAGCACTTTGGGATCATTGAGTTAATTTAGTTGGTTTTGGCAAACCTGGCTCGGTTAGTAGTAACACCTTTTTGAGAGTTGAAAAGAAAAAGATAGAAGTACTCTAAAGAAAAATAATTTCATCATCTTTCTTTCTTGATTTCTCATAAGTTTAGTATTCTCTAGTTAAGATCTTTTGTGCTTCCAAGGAAGATTGCATGTTTATCTTTATCATTTGTATGTTTATTTGTTTCCTTCAACTCTTATACTTGCTACCCAGCCTTGCTAGCCAAAAACCTGTACTGAGAGGGAATTCTTCTCGTGCATCCACCTCCTTTAAACCAAAACCATTGCCATTTGTGTCCATCATACCTACCTAGTAGCATTATTGCTATTCCAAGTAAATTCCTGTTTTGTCTACCTCCCAAATTAAACTTTTTATGTGAAAATTAGTGATTAAAGCTCTCACGAACTTGATGGCACACTTTACTTTCTTGCACTTAGTAAACTTGAACCATTGTGAACTGTCCATGAAAGTTATATGCTTGCAAATTATATGCTAGGGATTAGCAGAACCGTGCTATCACGGGGAACGCTTTCAACACTTGTAAATATATACCCAGTTGATACCTTGCTCTTTTGTTTGCGGATGTCGTCGGTGTGAAATAAAAGGGGAGATTGTAAGTTCATGGAGTTATGTATGTGTGTTAGAGAAACGCCTGGGACGCTGGTCTAATCCATGCTGACATGGTGGAAACCTGTAGCGTAACCATAATGATATCTATGAAGCATTCTTCTTATAAAAAAAGAGAGAGATAGCTATTGAGAAAAAGAAAAGAAAAAAGAGATACTATGAAAAGAGGAAAGAGAGAATAAAGCACCATTTTCCCATGGAAAATAAGAAGATTGCTGAGATATTCATTGTCTGCATTCCTTGTCATTTTGATACGGGGATTCTTCCGTATCATCGGGCAAGGGGTACCCTGTTCGCGGTTCTCAATGATACGCACATACTTACGATGACAAGAACTTATCGGTAACTAAAGTTGAGTAGCATGAGGAGCGGCCCTCGTACTCAAGGGGCTTGGGATTTTCAGTTTATAGTCTGTCAAGCATATAACTCAGATTGGACCTCACTTTCACCTTAATCACCTAAAGATGCCTATGATAGGGGCAATGAGAGCTGAAAGATAGTAAGTATCATAATTTTTGGGAGCTCTTTATGAGACTTGCAATCCCTTCTTCCCTATGCAAAGTTCCTTTCTTTTACTCTATAGTTGAGTCAGTAAACCTATTCCCTTCTATATCAGCAAGTATTTTGAGTTGATGTGTTTCATTCATTCATATGATGATTTATGCAATCATGTCTTATGTTCCTTGTTTTGCACATTGCTCTTATCTTGATGTTTACTACTTTGAAAGCTTTCATTGAAAACCAGCTATTTGTGAACTCTAGCAAATTATCAACTATTCTTCGACCAAGAGCTAAGTTTGCCATTACCAATTACGATTCACTTTATGTATCTTTATTGTGTTTCATTTACTCATTGCAAGTTGAGTTGTATAATAGTGAGTTGTCTTCTATTATGATCTATGTAATTGATGAATGTGATGCTTCTTGTCCGTATTCATTTATCGACTCTTCACACCATAAACCTGAGGCCATGTTTATTGAACTCAGTTTCGCTTGGGGACAAGCGAAGTCTAAACTTGGGGGAGTTGATACATCCATTTTGCATCACTATTCTATGTATTAATTCACTATTATTCATTGATATATTTCGTATTGAGAGGTGATACTTATGTTATTTCATCTCTTTTTGCATGGTTGGTAACTTTTGGAGCATGGACTGCTGTAGCCAGGATTCTGATGGAAAAGGTGCTGTTTGGAGGCAAAATTCGCGAAGATCAGAAAATCCGGCAAAATAAACGGAAAATACTATTTTTCCAGAAGACTCAGGATGCCAGAAGATGGAGTGGAGGTGGGCCACAGGGGGCCCACACCACCCCATGGCGCGGGCAGGCCTAGGCCGCGCCTGGGAGTGGTGTGGCCGCCCTGGCCCACTCCAGCCTCTCTCCTCTGGCGTATATCATCCCCATGAAACCCTAAGACTCGGGGAGCGACCACAGAAAGATTCCGCCGCCTCTGCAGGGTGGAAAACACCGAGAGAGAAAGATCTCTCCGGCAGACAGATTTCTGCCGGGGGAATTCCTTCCCGGAGAGGGGAGATCGTCGCCATCAACACCACCATCAAGATGGACTTCATCGGGATCATCATCATCATCACCACCATCATCATCATCAGCACCCTCATCACCATCTCCATATTGCTGTAACAATTGAGTTGAATCTTACATAGTTCATAGGAGAAACTTTCCCGGTGTTGATTACTCTTTGTAGTTGATGCTATTGAGTGAACCATTGAATTATTGTTTATGTTCAGATTTTTATACATCATTATTCCATCTCTGATCATGATCCATATGATGTCTTGTGAGTAGTTCGTTTTATTCTTGAGGACATGGGAGAAGTCTTGTTGTTAGTAGTGGAGTTGCGTTGAGAAAGATTCAATAGATTGTTATTTAAGTTGTGGTGTACTTCTTCTAGTGGTGTCATGTGAACGCCGACTACATGACACTTCACCTATATGGGCCTAGGGGAATGCATTCTGTATTTGGCTACTAGTCGTAGGGGTTGCCGGAGTGAAAGAAATCTAAACCCCCGTTAGGAAACCATTGGACAAGGGGCATAAGGGTCTTAGAGTTTAAAGCTGTGGTTAGGTTTCTACCTTAATTACTTTCTTGTACTTACGGATGTTTGCAAGGGGTATAATCACAAATATGTATTAGTCTTGGATGGGGCGGTACATTAGCACAGGTTCACCCACACAACACTTAGCAAGCTAAAGAAGATTAATCGACTATATGAAGCGAAAGCACTTGACAGTCTTCCCATGTGTCCTCGAGAATGTTTGGTCATCTTAAGTAATACAACCGGCTTATCCTTTGCTGCATAAAGGATTGGGCCACTTGCTGCATCTATTCCTATTGTCTTTTTGTTTACTCGTACTTCGTTTACTTGCTTTATCAAAAACCCCTAAATATCCGTTTGCTAAGTATTTGCAGAGAATTCCTGATCGATACCACTAGCCAGCACCTTCTGCTCCTCGTTGGGTTCGACACTCTTACTTATCGAAAATACTACGATACACCCCCTATACTTGTGGGTCATCATCAATCACCTCGGAGAAGAACTCCGAGGGAGGGAATGACAAACCTCTGTCGAGGTAGGTGCCGAAGTGGACCCGCTCGCCGGCGTGCGGGTTGGGGACGGTTTCCTTGAAGCCGCTCCGCCAGTCGCCGGCGCGGAGGAGCCCTTCTGTCTCCAGATTCTGGAGCTTCTCATGGTCAAGTACGTAGGGGATCCAGATTTGTGCAAGTGCAGCAGTGTAACCGCCATGCGTCGTGGAAGGAACTGGGAAGGACCCACACGATGATTACGTCGCCTCGATCTCCGCGCACGCATTGAAACGGCGCCTCGGTTCTACGAACTGCGGACCCACCAACGGTCGTGCTGACAGGATGTCCATCAGATGACGTGACCTGACCATGACTTATGTCAGGTGGCATTAGAGACCAAATTCCAGCTTAGTTTGAAATCAAGCTAGAAAATCCGAGTAACCTGTTGATAGGTCTGACTTATTTTTCAGACCCGGATCGTATTTTTTTTGTGAAGTTTTAGGAACCCTTCAAGATTCTACAAGCCGAAGATCAAGCTAGACGATAGTAAATCCGACTTTGGATCTTGGAGACTTCCGGGGGCTGCTGTTGGGGATATACTTTCCGGGTATCCTCACAGTTCCTCACTGACCAGGGTGGCCTACTTCGGGTTAGAGCTTTGCTTCACGGGCGGCCCAGTCAGGGAGACAGACAGAGTCCAATCCGGCTACGGGAAGGCCCAGAATACTTACCGAGTTAGGCCCATAGTGTTACTTGTAGTTCAAGATGTACTCTATAACCGACCCTTAGTTGTAGCCGGATAGATCTCTCCTGTAAGCCCTAGGCCGGATATCTATATAAGCCGTCCTAGGGAGAGCCTTTAGGGCAACACCACAATAGTCTACAATCTCAACTCGCACAGGAGAAACCCTTGTAACCCATATGCCGACTTTGCCGTATTACTGGATTGCTTGCAGGAGTAGGGTCCGTCCAAAGCCGGCGGATTCGAACCTAGGTAAACTTATGTGCTCATCGTCCCGGAAGACCGTACGTCTCACACCCCTCTCTTCCGCACGCCTCGAGGACCCCCTCATGGCGTACTTGTCCTCAATCCGACGACAACAAGGGTAGAATGGGCAATGCTACAGTAGCTTAGCTATAGTTCTGGTCGACCAGAGGAGGGGTGAATGCTGTGGTGTATGGCTTTGCAAGATTGGTGGTGGTTGGACCTTGTTTTGACTCACTAATAGTTAGATTTGATAAATTGAGTAAATAGGTGGTTGTGAAGGAAGTTTAGAAACTTGCATTAGACAAGATGAGGAAATGGTACTGGTAGATAGATGAGGTCAAGGTAGACTCCTAGGATTTAATTAAGGTTTTAGTCCTTATAAATCCATTTATTCAAAAAGGACAGAATTGGTTCCTAGAAGATCATTTGATATTTTTACATTGGACAAGGTTGGTTTCTGGTTTGGGAGGGTCCCAAATGTGAATACAGACTTAGGGGAATTTTCCCAAGATTTATTGGGATTAAAAGTATTTAAAACAATTATTATTCCAATTCAGCCATTTAAGAAGATGGGCAAAAAGAAATAATAAAGCTTCTCAAAAATATTTATTTTTGAGATGCGAAGATAGGGTATGATATATGGAACTCACTTGAGCCAAAAGTTGGAGGAGTGTTTTGGCAAAAACCAAACTTTCCTTTGAGAAGAGGGTTTTGAGATTTTGACTATTAAAGGAATTAAATAGGTTTGGAGCCAAAATAATTATGAATAATATTTGATAAATATTGGTGATCAAGGTAGAGGGTGTAGACAAGGTTTAGAAAGCATTTTCAACATTGGGATTGGAGAATCCAAGTTGATTTTGGTGGAATACCCTAGATTAGGGATCTAGGGTGGTGTTAATTTCATACCATCAAAACATGGTTGTATCTTGGAGTTCAAAATTCACCTTGATGCAAGGGATAGATGGATAGGTAGACCAAGTAATGTATATGAACATGGCAGAAAGATTTTGAATTAATTTTATTTCGGGTGATCTAAAAATGGTGGCAAACTTTGTTGGACATAAGGCTGCCATACCAAAAGAGTAATGATGCCTTATAAACCAAGTGGGTTTAAGCAGCACAGAGATTCACTTGAAACAAGTGAAGTAGATTTTGGTAGACCGATATTAGTAGATCACAACCATACAAAGGCTTGGTCCATAGAAGGTTGGATGATGGTGTGAGCTTCTGCCAAAGTAGGCATGATGACTAGATTTGCAGGAAAAGTTATTTTCTTGCCTGAAAAACCATCAAGAACAAGTGGGTTCGAGAGGGATGTAACCAAGGACAGATGTGGGACTTGGTAGTCCTTAGGATGGTTAACAAGATGGTTCAAGTGCATTTCCAAAAATTCACATGGTTTGAGAAAGGGAGGCATTTAAAGAGGTGATGTTGGAACAGTTATGAGGATTTTGACTAGAGTATGCGAGGGAATGTCCTTGGAGGGGTTGCAAAGTATCAGAGCACCAACAAGTGGATGATGTTGCAATGTAGATTGAGTAGCAGGGATTCATGCTTGATATTGGTCTTCAAGGGCTAGGAAGCTTCTAGAATGGATCACTGCAGATTTGATCTAGCTAAGGGTTTTAGATGATCACTTAGTATCTAGAGATTTGATCTTGCTTTGCAAACTTGCTTAGGGTGTGTGTGTGGGGGGGGGGGGGGTTGGAAACCTCTTGACCCCAGTGGTCAGCTCCTAGAGTGGCTCATACTACTTCTTAAGTGTAACATCCCAAAACTTTACTCCAAGTGATCAAGATCCAAATCATCAAATTTAGAGTTAACAAAAACATTTCCATTTAAAAATATTAAAGCATTCATATGTCTATGCATTTAAATAGGAGTTGATTTGAATTTCCTTGATTAAGTGATACATTTCTTGTAAAATGTTTCTTACGTGAAATAAACATCATCTAGATCATTCCCAAACAAGTCCCGAAGAAAAACAAATCAAAATGAATAAAATAACCAAAAGGTCATTTGTGCCATTTTAATCAACATGCCTACTTTGGATATTCCTTGGACTTAATTCTTAACAGAAACAAAAGTTGATCTTTGCAACCCTTGCTATTACATGTAATGATGCACCAAGGCCCACTTTGTGAATGGTCAAAAGCTTTCAAACACTAATTTTAAATGACATTTGAAAATTGAATGTAGTTCATATGGGAAGATCCCACTTATTCAAAAACCACTCAAATGAGCTCCATTTTCAAATCCCAAGCAACCACAGATGCTCAAGAATATGATCAACAATTCCACCAAAATTCAACAAAAAATTCAAAAACTTTTCTCATGCGGCCATTGTGTCGAACAGGTGGCATGCAGAAAATAAACTGCCTAACTATTACTGTTTGTACTTAAGCCATTGTCCCCCATTTGACCCCCTCTGCAATCCCTTGTCCCCCCTGAGTCCAACCAAGTGGTCATCGGCCTATCCCTAAGCCGCAACAACAGTGGAGCGCCGCCACTTTATGGTCACCGCCGGTCGATCGTGGACAGAGCGCCACAGACCATGCCACGCCATTCTAGCACCACTACTAGCTCCGCCTAACGCTACCGCAGCCCCCTGTCCACCCCTCGATCACCCCCAGGCCCTGGACAACACCCCAGCGCCGCCGCCCATTCTCTTTGTGCCGTGCTCGGCGCACGATCGTCGCCAGCATGCAGCAGACTGCCACTTGACATAAAATCCCGCACGCCGCTCTGCCTCGAACCCAGCACCCCGCTAGACATGGATATGCACCGCTGCGTGACCCATAGTCCCCGTGCGCCGTGTCGAGCACCGCCTCTGTCTCCCAGAGCGCGGGACGCTCCAGACCAAACGCTACCGCCCCTAGCCACACATTGAAGCCGTAGAGCACCTCCAGGAGGCAGGCCACCGTCCGCCTACGCCGCCCATGCCTCTAGCCGCCTGTATCCACGTCACCGACGAGCTCGCCGTCGTACCGTTCGGTCCCCTCGTCGCCCTATAAAATGAGCCCTCCCCAGCACCAATGACTCACACGATTCCACTCCCCTCTCCTCACTAATCCTTCCCCACCTCTCGCCGAAGCCACTAGAGCCATAGTTCGCCGGAATTGCGCCGTAGGAGCCCGCTGTAGAGGAGGAGAAGGCGTCATCGATTTCGTCCACCTAGGAGCTGCCGTGACCTTGCCTGAGCTCGCCGTCGTCCACCAGTTCGTTTGCCCGCCTCACCATAGTAGCTGGAGCCCTGGTATGCCCCCATTGCACCCCAACCGAGCCGCTAGGGTTAGCCCTCGCCGTCGACCTCTTCGCCGGGGACGACGATCCTCAGCCGTAGACCTTCCTTTTAATTGCACGGTCCACATCGCCCCGTACCGCTTCACGTTTAAAGAGACACTGACATGTGGACCCCCCTGTCAGCTGTTCTCTGTGCCGCGGAGCGCCACTAGGACGGCCTATTTCCTTTCCTGCGCTAGCCCATGAATTCAAATTTAGGTTTTTCTATTTTAGTTTGAATTCACTTCTGTCCCTTAGTTCAAAAATCAATCTAGGAAGATTTACTGAACCAAATTGAGTGATTCAAATTGTGTTACAAAGATACTGAAAATATTTATCCAAGCCCGTTGGATTTAATTCATTTAGAATTAGATATCTCTCCTAGTAAATATAACAAGATAGAAGCTTTTCCACATTGAAACATTTTTATAAAATCAACCATGATAGCTTTAGAGTTGATTACAACTCTCAAAAATCACATTTAACCATACATATATGAATATGTAATAATATTAAGGTTTACATGCAGTGACTTTGGACCAGTACCAAAATAATGCTATATAGGCATTTCTAGTCACATTCCCTTGTGTTAGAATATGTGGTGATGACATGTGTCCATATGATCCCATATTATAAGTGGAGAATATTAAATCTTAGATATTTTCAATGAGTAGAAATTACTTTTCTTCAATAAAAAGAATAAAACTAGTTAATAAAACCCTGTGATGCTTGTGATGATATTAGATCATCAAATGTGTGTCTTAGAATGCTAAGTAGCCTAATTAAGTATTGTTTGGTGATTGTGTACTCTGTATGTATTTATAGACGATAGTACCGACCAAGCTTTCGAGGAGGAGGAGTTCTACAAAGAAGAGGAGGAAGAAAACTTCAACCACTACACCAACCAAGGCAAACTATTATTGGCAAGCTAACACTTGCAAGTATAATGCTTATCAAGCTAGGATTAGGCTAGATAATCTGAGCAAGATGCACTAGGCATGCTTTGGTTATACCACGTTGACTATTTACCTACCTCAAGTCTTATTTTCCAAGCTTTACTTTCTTTACTTTACCCAAGTCCCTTACTTGTTTTGAAGGTAGCATAAAAAGTATAAAACTTGACCTATCTAGATAACCTTAGATGTCATTCTATGGCATGAGATTGATCTTAGCACCCCACATTAGTGAACACTCTTAACTTAGTAGCTTAGAGCTAGATCAAAACTTGAGTCACTTTAGATGGAACACTTGGTGAAAAGGAATTATGAAAACCTTGGAATGATGAGTCATTCTATTGAGATGTTTTGACATGTGTTGAGAAACACAAATGTTTTATGATGATAAAAATATTGAGGCATGAGCCTTAACCCTTTTACAAAACTGATGGTTGGATTCGGATGCGATACCATTCCAAATTTACCGTACAACCACAATACCTGAATTGGGTAAGGCTTAGCCAGAAGTTTATATGCATTAGTATTAGTTACCTCGCGGGAGAGGTTTGAGCTGAGGCTACCTCTCAATGTTGTCCACCTATGCAGTGCCCAAGATGATAGATGGTCATGGTTGGGAGGCCATGCTCATAGGAGAGGTACTTATACTAGGGTGTGTAAAGGAAAGGTTATGTTTGATTATCTCCATACTAAGTATGATGATTCGGGGTTATCCCTGTAGAGTGTCAAACTATTCGAATAGCCGCGTCCGCGGTTATGGACAGTTGAGATGTGATGGGTTCGCAGCATGGAAAACAAAAAATTTCTACCGCAAGAACGAACAAAACCCAGATCTAATCTAGATAAAAGCCAAGATCTAATCTACTAGACATGAGCAACGAGATAGATCTAATCTCGTGGATGATGTAGTCGATCACTTGCCGATCTCAAGATCGAGTAGATGATCCTTCTGGCGCCGCGTTCCGGCAGCGCTTCCGTAGACGGTCACACGTGCGGAGTCGAAGCAGACCTTCCTCTCCTCGTTCCAGCGAGCAGCGGAGGTAGTAGATCTTCTCCACGCAATCCTAGCAGCACGACGGCGTGGTGGTGGTGGTGGTGGAGAGAATTCTGCAGGGCTTCGCCTAAGCCAGAGCAGATGGAAGGAGGAAGAGAGAGGCGGCTAGGGTTTGGAGTGGGAGGGGGCAAGGAGGGGTGGCGCCTCCACCCCTCTATATATAGAGGGAGGGGTGTGGCCTAGGGTTCCCACCCCTAGGCCCACCCCTTAGGGCCGGCGCACTAGGGAGCTTGGGGGAGAGTCCTTCCCCCCCAAGTTTCCCCTTTAAACTCCCCTTATCTTATCTTATCTTATCTCGGTTTTCAAATAAAGTCCAAGATATCTTCTAGAACCTTCTGGAACATTCCGAAACCTTCTAGAATCCCCATACAAACACTCTGGAACATTTCCGAACTTAGAAAATGATCCCCATTATATGAATCTTATTCCCCGGACAGTTCCAGATCTCCTCGTGATGTCCCGGATCCAATCCGAGACTCCGAACAACATTTGGTCTCCAACGCACATTCAATATCTACTGAAAACAACTTCGAACCTTAAGTGTGTCACCCTATGGTTCGTGAATATGCATACATGATGAAGACACCTCTCCGATCAATAACCAACAGCGGGATCTGGAGATCCATAACGGCTCCCACATACTCAACGATGAATTCGTGATCGATAGAACCATTAACATATGAAACCAATTCCCTTTGTCACGCGATACTTCTACTTATGCGAGGTTTGATCATCGGTATCTCCATACCTAGTTCTACCTTGTTACTGATAAGTACTCTTTACTCGTTCCGTGTTATGGCATCCCTTGTGACCTAGTCACATGCTTGCAAGCTAACTAGATGACATTCCACCGAGAGGGACCAGAGCATATCTATCCGTCATATGGATGGACAAATCCCAATCTTGGTCCATGCGCTTCAACACATACTTTCAGAATACCTAATGACACCTTTATAACCACCCAGTTACGAAGTGGTGTTTGATGTCATCAAAGTACTCATCCGGTGATGGTGATTAACACAACCTCACGGTCGAAGGATTAGGTTACTATGTATCGAAAGCTTATAGCAATGTGAACTTAATGACTTGATCTAATGCTATGCTTACTATGGGTGTGTGTGTCCATTACATCATTCTCCTAATGATACAATCTTGTTATTAATGACATCCAATGTCCATGATCAGGAAACCATGATCATCAATTAATCAACAAGCTAGTTTAACAAGAGGCTTACTAGGGACCCTTTTATGTTTACAAACACACATGTATTAGTGTTTCCTTATAATACAATTACAGCATGGGATGCAAACATTCATCATAAACACAAAGATATAATAATAACCATTTTTATTATTGCCTCTTGGGCATATCTCCAACAGTCTCCCACTTGCACTAGAGTCAATAATCTAAATTACATGGTAATATACCTAACACCCATGGCGTTCTGGTGTTGGTCATGCTTTGCTCCAGGGAGAGGTTTAGTCAACGGATCTGCCACATTTAGATCAGTGTGTACTTTGCAAATCTTTATGTCACCATCTCAGACATACTCGCGAATGGCATGGAAACGTAGCTTGATGTGCTTCAGCTTGCTATGTGACCTTGGCTCCTGTGCATTAGCTATGGCACCTGTGTTGTCACAGTAGATGGCCATCGGGTCCAACGCACTAGGAACCACGCCAAGTTCATTAATGAACTCCTTCATCCATATGGCTTCTTGTGCAGCCTCCAAAGCAGCTATGTATTCCGATTCAGTTGAAGATTTCGCCACGACGCTTTGCTTGGCACTCCTCCAGCTCACTGCAGCACCATTCAAAATAAATACGTATCCAGACTGCGACTTCGAGTCATCTGGATCGGTGTTCCAACTAGCATCAGTGTAACTATTTACAACAAGCTGTTCATCACCTCCATAAGAAAGAACCATATTCTTAGTCCTATTCAGGTACTTAAGGATATTCTTGACCGCTGTCCAGTGCTCCATTCCAGGATCACTTTGATATCTGCTAGTCAAACTATGTGCTATATCCGGTCTTGTATACAACATGGCATACATGATAGAACCTATGGCTGAGGCATAGGGAACATTATTCATCTTCTCTCTATCTTCTGTCGTAGCTGGACTTTGAGTCTTACTCAAGGTCTTTCCTGACAACATGGGCACGAACCCTTTCTTGCTCTTTTTCCATTCTAAACTTCTTTAGAACTTTGTCCAGGTATGTACTTTGTGAAAGCGCTAGCAAGCGTCTTGACCTATCTCTATAAATCTTGATGCCTAGAATATATGCCGCTTCGCCAAGATCCTTCATTGAAAAACTATTATTCAAATAGGCTTTGACGCTATTAAGAAGTTCTATATCATTCCCAATCAACAGTATGTCATCTACATATAGTACTAGGAATGCTATAGAGCTCCCACTCACTTTCTTGTAAATACAAGCTTCTCCATAAGTTTGTATAAAACCAAAATTTTTGATTACTTTATCAAAACGTTGATTCCAACTCCGGGATGCTTGCTTCAGTCCATAAATGGAGCGCTGAAGTTTGCATACCTTGTCAGCATCACTAGGATCGACAAAACCCTTGGGTTGTACCATGTACAACTCTTCCTCAATGTCACCATTAAGGAATGCCGTTTTGACATCCATCTGCCATATCTCATAGTCGAAATATGCAGCAATTGCTAACAGAATCCTCACAGACTTTAGCTTCGCTACTGGTGAGAAAGTCTCATCATAGTCAACACCTTGAATTTGTCGGAACCCTTTCGCGACAAGTCGAGCTTTATAGACAGTAACATTACCATCAGCATCTATTTTTCTTTTGAAAATCCATTTGTTCTCGATAGCCTTACGACCATCCGGTAAGTCCACCAACGTCCATACTTGGTTTTTGTACATGGATCCCATTTCGGATTTCATGGCTTCTAGCCATTTGTCGGAATCTAGGCTCACCATAGCTTCTTCATACGTCGCAGGGTCATCAGTGTTGTCCACCAACATGACGTTCAAGGCAGAGTCATACCACTCAGGAGTGGTACGAACCCTCGTTGACCTGCGAGGTTCAGTAGTAACTTTGTTTGAAGTTTCATGATCACCATCATTAGCTTCCTCTCCAGTTGGTGCAGGCGGCACGAAAACATCTTCCGGTGCTGCGCTACTCTCAACCCCGAGAGAAGGTTCAATAACCTCGTCGAGTTCTACTTTCCTTCCAGTCACTGCTTTCGAGAGAAACTCCTTCTCAAGAAAGGATCCATTCTTGGCAACGAAAACTTTACCTTCGGATCTTTGATAGAAGGTATACCCAATTGTTTCTTTAGGGTATCCTATGAAGACGCATTTCTCTGCTTTGGGTTCTAGCTTATCAGGTTGTAACTTCTTTACATACGCTTCGCAACCCCAAACTTTAAGGAACGACAACTTAGGTTTCTTTCCAAACCACAATTCGTACGGTGTCGTTTCAACGGATTTATATGGTGCCCTATTTAAAGTGAATGCGGCTGTCTCTAATGCATAGCCCCAAAACGATAGCGGTAAATCTGTAAGAGACATCATAGACCGAAAGTATTCCCGGCGGTGTCAACTGCGAAAGTATTCCACATTTCTTTAAATGCATGCCAAACTCATAACTTAGATATTCACCTCCGCGGTCAGAACGCAGAAACTTAATCTTCTTGTTACGATGATTTTCCACTTCACTTTGAAATTCCTTAAACTTCTCGAAAGTTTCGGACTTATGTTTCATAAAGTAGACATACCCATATATACTTAAGTCATCCGTGAAAGTGAGAACATAACGATATCCACCACGCGATGCTACACTCACTGGACCGCACACATCGGTATGTATTATTTCCAATAAGTCTGTAGCTCGCTCCATTATTCCAGAGAATGGAGTCTTAGTAATTTTTCCCATTAGACATGCTTCGCATCTTTCAAGTGATTCAAAATCAAGTGATTCAAGAAGTCCATCAGAATGGAGTTTCTTCATACGCTTCACTCCAATGTGACCAAGACGACAGTGCCACATGTATGTAGAATTATCATTCAATTTTGTTCGTTTAGCATCTATGTTGTGAACATGTGTATCACTACTATCGAGATTCAGTAAGAATAAACCATTCATCTCAGGTGCATTACCATAAAAGATATTACTCAAATAAATCGAACAACCTTTATTCTCGGACTTAAAAGAGTAACCGTCTCACAATAAACAAGATCCAGATATAATGTTCATGCTTAACGCAGGCACCAAATAACAATTATTCAAATTTAAAACTAATTCCGAAGGTAGATGTAGAGGGAGCGTGCCGACGGCGATCACATCAACCTTGGAGCCAATTCCAACGCGCATCGTCACCTCGTCTCTCGCTAGTCTTCGCTTATTCCACAGCTCCTGTTTCGAGTTACAAATATGAGCAACCGAACCAGTATCAAATACCCAGGCACTACTACGATTACTAGTAAGATACACATCAATAACATGTATATGGAATATACCTTTCTTCTTGATGTTGCCGTTCTTCAGATCTGCTAGGTACTTGGGGCAGTTGCGCTTCCAGTGACCAGCACCCTTGCAGTAGAAGCATTCAGTTTCAGGTTTAGGACCAGCCTTGGGCTTCTTAGCAGGTGCGGCAGCTTTCTTGCCGTCCTTCTTGAAGTTGCCCTTGTACTTAGGCTTGCCCTGTTTCTTGAAATTGGTGGTCTTATTGACCATCAACACTTGGTGCTCCTTCTTGATCTCCACTTTAGCAGTTTTCACATGGACGATAGTTCAGGCAACGTCTTGTTCATGGAGTGCATATTGTAGTTCATCACAAAGTTCTTATAACTCGGTGGCAGTGATTGGAGGACACGGTGAATCCCTAACTCATTAGGAATCGTTATCCCCAACTCTTGGAGCTTGTTTGCGTGCCTAGACATGGTGAGCACGTGCTCGCTAACGAAGCTTCCCTCTTCCATCTTGCAGGTAAAGAACTTTTCGGAGGCCTCATAGCTCTCCACGGCCACGTGAGTCTCAAAAATGAGCTTGAGCTCCTTAATGATCTCGAACGGGTCGTGGTGCTCAAAGCGCTTCTGAAGCTCCGTTTCCAGACCGTACAGGATGGCACACTGAACTGTGGAGTAATGATTTTTCCGAGTGGCGTAAACATTTTTTACATCATCGGTGGCACACTGAACTATGGATTCTTACCTCAACAATGATGATAACTTTCTGGAGGAGGATGTCGTGGACTTCTACACCGACGATGAGGACTCCGACTTCATCGACGATGAGTAGATGCACTAGAGCACTGTTGTAGCCTGAGATGTATCGGTCCCACTATATCGTAGCTTGTAGAATGGTTCTTCAAACCATCGGTTTTCCTTTGTTGTTGTGGTGTGTGTTTGTATCGTGTGCTTGTTTGAATGAATGAAATGAAGTTAGTTGCAAAACCTGAGTCAAACTCAAAGTTTTAGCTTTGAAATCAAAACCCTAAACCTTAGAACTTTTCCTCTTACCCCTTTATCTACCTCCATCTTCAGATGACTCGTGGAAACCAAGGAGGGAGCAGCTCGTCGCAAGACCCAATGCTACAGATCATGCAGAATCTCATCGCAGACAGAGAAGCGAGCAGGGCAGAGCGCCAAGCTAATCTAGCAACACTGCAACAGATCGCCTAGATGGCTCTCAACAACCAAGGGCATGGAAATCAGGATCATCAAGGATCCAAGCTGAAGAACTTCCAGAATACCAATCCCCCAATCTTTAGCACTTCAGAGAACCCATTAGATGCAGATGACTGGTTGCAGACAATGGAGAATAATCTAGAAGTAGCCAGAGTTGATGACAACAAGAAAGTTCTCTTTGCCACCCACTACTTGGCACGAGATGCAAGAGCATGGTGGAACATCATCCACCTGATGAACCATGGTCAAGTGATGACATGAGAAGCCTTAAAAATCTAGTTTAGCCGCACCCACGTGCTGCAGGGCTTAGTCACTAGAATGAGGGATGAATTCAGAGAGTTGAAGCACGGCAGAATGACTGTGGTAGAGTACCATGATAGATTCCTGTCCCTTGCAAGGTACGCCCCTAATGAGATCAACACGGAGGCTAAGAAGAAGGAGAGATTCCTTGAAAGGACTGCATGATGAGATGCAGACTGTCCTCGTCAACATTCGCTTCGAGGATCTCAAAGAACTAGTCCACTCTGCAATTCAGATGGAAGGAAAGATTAACCAGGAAAACGACAACCGCAAATGACGTATGATGCAACAATATGGATCCAGCAGTCACCAGAAGTACCGTCCCAAGCCCTCACCATGGTATGCACCAAGGAACAAACGACCCCCAATGTCTCGCCCAAGCTACCCCAACCGTAGTGGAGGCAATGTGAAGTCCGGAGGAAACAACCACAACTCCGGCAACACCAACAATTTCAACCGTGTCCCTCCCAAGAGAAACAACAACAACATCAACAACAACACTACACCCAGAACTGGCAGCAATGTTGTGCCCGTCGTAGCTAAAGAGAGTCTCAGATCACCTGTTTCGAATGTGGAGTGAAGGGTCACTATTCCAATAAGTGTCCCAAGAAGGCTGTCGACACTACCAATGTGAATGCCCCAGCTCAACAGCAACATCGTGTTCAGCTAGGGAGAAGATTTGCCCCTGGGAACCATCACAACCACAACGGTGGTCTCTTCCAGATGAACACCGAGGAAGCCCAAGAAGCGCCAGACGTAGTGCTGGGTATGTTTTCTATCAACTCAGTTTTAGCAAGAGTATTATTTGATTCAGGAGCATCGCATTCATTTGTCACCGAAGAATTTGCATGCACTAGTAAGATTCACCCAACAAACTTGAAGCATGTCATGATAGTTCAAATCCCTGGATCAACTACAAAAGCTAGAAAAATTTGCAAAGTTGTACCTATCAGAATACATGGGATAGATTTTTATGCCAACCTAATAGTACTCGGAACCAAAGGATTGGAAGTAGTACTAGGTATGGACTGGATGTCAAGGCATAAAGGACTGATAGAATGTGCTAAGAAAGACATCACCATGACCAGTAGCTCTGGAGTCACAGTAGAGCATATATCTGAAACCTTACCCCATCAATTCAAGTGCAACAAGAGTCTAGCCCTACCCACCATTGACCAAGTCCGAGTAGTTTGTGAATACCCTGACGTATTCCCAGATGAATTGCCAGGTATGCCCCCGGATAGGGATATTGAGTTCATTATCGAACTAATCCCCGGAACCGGACTCATAGTCCAAAGACCCTATAGCATGAACCCCTCAGAGTTAGAAGAGTTGAAGAAGCAGTTGGATGCTATGTTGGCGACATGCTTGATTCAACGAAGCGCATCGCCATGGAGACACCAGTGTTATTCGTCTACAAGAAAGATGGAGGCAACCGTTTGTGCACAGATTGCAGGAAGTTGAATGACGTCACCATCAAAAACAAGTACCCTTTGCCAAAGATAGAGGATGTATTTGATCAGCTGACTGGAGCCCAGGTATTCTCAAAGATTGATCTTAGGACTGGTTATCACCAACTTAAGATTCGTGCAACGGATATTACGAAGACCGCCTTTACTACTCGCTATGGTTTATACGAGTATATGGTTATGTCTTTTGGATTAACCAATTCCCCTGCTTATTTCATGAATCTCATGAATAAGATCTTTATGAATTTCCTAGATAACTTTGTAGTTGTGTTTATCGATGATATCCTTATCTACTCCAAGTCAGAAGAAGAGCATGAGCAACATGAGGATCATCCTATAAACCCTGAGAGAGCATTGGTTGTATGCCAAGTTCAGCAAATGTGAGTTTTGGCTGAAAGAAGTAGGATTCCTAGGACATATTGTGTCTGCCGGAGGAGTCTCTGTTGATCCCGCCAAGATCAAAGATGTCGAAGAATGGGAAGCCCCAACCACCCAAACCCAAGTCCGTGCATTTCTCAGATTAGCAGGATATTACCACAAGTTCGTCGAAGGATTCTCGAGCATCGCCAGACCCAATTGCTGAAGACGGACAAGAAGTTTCAATGGACCGACAAGTGTGAAGCCAGTTTCCAGGAGCCGAAGAAGAGATTGATATTAGCCCCAATACTGATCATGCCAGATATCAAGAAGCCGTTTGATGTGTATTGTGATGCATCCAAGATTGGTCTCGGATCTGTACTTATGCAAGAAGGCAAAGTTATCGCCTATTTGTCTTGACAACTGAAGCAGCATGAGCAGAACTTTCTGACCCATGATCTTGAATTAGTAGCCGTAGTGTTGGCATTGAAGACATGGCGTCACTATCTGATGGGTAATCGCTGTGAGATTTACTCAGATCACAAAAGCTTGAAGTATATTTTCACTCATAAAGAACTGAATATGAGGAAAAGGAGATGGATAGAGTTAATCAAGGATTAGGACCTTGACATTCACTATCACCCCGGCAAAGCCAATGTGGTAGCGGATGCTCTTAGCAGATTGCCGTGTAGGCTAAATACCATGATCAAGGAGAAAAAACCCAGTTTGTATGAGGAGTTGGAGTAGTTTAGAACTAAGCTAGTTAGCAAAGGATTCTTAGCTAGCATTGAACTTCAACCCACTTTGATTAGCCAGATCAAGGAAGCTCAGAAGGGAAATGAAAGTATCGACGGAATCAAACGTCGTATTGGTACAGGAAAGGTACCTGGATTCACTGAAGACGAAGAAGGAGTTTTGTGGTACAAAGGCCGTATCTGTGTGCCAGCAGATTCGGAGCTAAAGCAAGTTATCATGCAGGGAGATCATGATACTCTTTATTCTATCCACCCCGGAGGAACAAAGATGTATCAAGATTTGAAAGAGCAATTTTGGTGGCGCAAGATGAAGAGAGAAATTGGAAGCTACATCGCCAAGTATGACGTCTGTCAAAGAGTCAAAGCAGAGCATCAGCGACCCGCAGGACTGTTGCAACCTTTGCAGATTCCGGAATGGAAATGGGATTCCGTCGGAATGGACTTTATCACCGGTTTGCCTACTTCTAGTAGGGGAAATGACTCAATCTAGGTCAACGTTGATAGACTGTCCATGGTAGCTCACTTTATACCTATCAAGACAACCTACTAGAGTTCGAACCTAGCAGAGTTGTATATTGCTAGTATTGTTAGTCTGCATGGAACCCCCAAGACCATAGTATCAGATCGAGGAACCCAGTTACCTCGATATTTTGGTAGAAAGTCCAGGAAAGATTAGGAACCAAGTTGAACTTCAGCACCGCGTATCACCCGCAAACTGATGGACAGACTGAGAGAGTCAACCAAATCATAGAGGATATGCTTAGAGCTTGTGAGATAGAGTATGGAACAAAATGGGAAGACTGCCTACCTTTCGTAGAATTCTCATATAACAACAGTTATCGGGCTAGTTTGCAGATGGCACCATTTGAGTTCCTATACGGAAGGAAGTGTCGCACCCCTTTGAATTGGTCACAAGTAGGAGAGAGTCAGATCTTTGGACCCGACATTCTCCGAGAAGCTAAAGAGAAGGTTCACAAAGTCCATGAGCACCTCAAGACCACCCATTCCAGACAAAAGAGTTATAATGACAAGAGAAGGAGAGACCTGACTTTCAATGTCGTAGATTTTGTATATCTCAAGGTTTCGCCATTGAAAGGAACCCAACACTTTAGTCTGAAAGGAAAGTTAGCCCCAGATATATCGGGCCCTTCAAGATTCTGAACCGTTGAGGAGAAGTATCGTATCAACTGGAACTGCGAGAAGAGATGTCAGCCATCCAGAATGTGTTCCATATCTCGTTACTTCGCAAATGCCTGGAAGTGCCGGAGAAGACTGAAGTTTTCAAGGACCTGACACATCGATCACAAAGCTGTAGAGATCAACAAGGACCTGACATATCATGAAGTGCCCATCCGTATCTTGGAAGAAGCTTATAGAACCACCAGAACCAGGAGTATCAAGTTTCTCAAGATTCAATGGAGCAACCATACCGAAGAGGAAGCCACTTGGGAGCGAGAAGATTACATGAGGACAGAGTTCCCAGATCTCTTTAGTTCCTAGTTTTCTTTCATAAATCTCGGGACGAGATTTTGTTTAAGGGGGGAAGGTTTGTAACATCCCAAACTTTTATCCAAGTGATCAAGATCCAAATCATCAAATTTAGAGTTGACAAAAACTTTTCCATTTAAAAATATTAAAGCATTCATATGTGTGTGCATTTAAATAGGAGTTGAGTTGAATTGCCTTGATTAAGTGATCCATTGCTTGTAAAATGATTCTTAGGTGAAATAAACATCATCTAGATCATTCCCAAACAAATCCCAAAGAAAAAAATCAAAATGAATAAAATAACCAAATGGTCATTTGTGCCATTTTTATCAACATGCCTACCTTGGCTATTCCTAGGACTCAATTCTTAACAGAAACAAATGTGGATATTTGGTCCCCTTGCTAGTACGTGTAATGATGTACCAAGGTCCACTTTGTGATCTGCCAAAAACTTTCAAACACTAATTTTAAATGACATTTGAAAATTGAATGTAGTTCATATTGGAAGATCCCACTTATTCACAAACCACTCAAATGAGATCCATTTTAAAATTCCAAGCAACCACAGATGCTCAAGCATATGATCAACAACTCCACCAAAATTTAACCAAAAGTTCAAAAACTTTTCTCATGCGGCCATTGTGTGCAACAGGTGGCATGCAGAAAATAAACTGTCTAACTATTACTGTTTGTACTTAAGCCATTGTCCCCCATTTGACCCCCTTTGCACTTCCTTGTCCTCCCTTATTCCAACCAAGTGGTCACCGGCCTACCCCTCAGCCGCAGCAGCAGTGGAGCGCCGCCACTTTATGGTCGCCGCCGACCGATCATGGACAGGGCGCCACAGACCACGCCGCGCCATTCTAGCGCCACCAGTAGGTCCGCCTAACGCTACTGCAGCCCCCTGTCCACCCCTCGGTCAGCACCAGGCCCTGGACCACACCCCAGCGTTGCCGCCCATTCTGTTTGCGCCGTGCTCAGTGCGCACCAGAGCGCGATCGTCGCCAGCACGCAGCAGACCGCCACTTGACATAAAATACCGCATGCCGCTCCGCCTCGACCCTAGCACCCTGCCAGACATGGTCGAGCGCCACCGCGCGACCCACATTCACCGTGTGCCGCGTCGGGCACCGCCTCTGTCTCCCAGAGCGCGGGACGCTCCCGAACAAACACCACCGCCCCTAGCCACGCATTGAAGCCATAGAGCACCGTTAGGAGGCAGGCCACCGTCCAACTACGCCACCCATGCCTCTAGCCGCCTGTATCCCCATCACCGACGAGCTCGCCGTCGTACCGCTCCGTCCCCTCATCGCCCTATAAAAGGAGCCCTCCCTAGCACCGATGACTCACACCATTCCACTCCCCTCTCCTCACAGATCCTTCCCCACCTCTCGCCGGAGCCACTCGAGCCATAGTTCACCGGAATTGCGCCAGAGCAGCCCGCTGCATAGGAGGAGAAGGCGCCGTTGATTTCGTCCACCCCTGGAGCTGCCACGACCTTGCCTGAGCTTGCTGTCGTCCACCAGTTCGTTTTCCCGCATCGCACGGTCGTAGATCTTCCTTTTAATCGCACGGTCCACATCGCGCCGTACCGCTTCGCGTTTAAAGAGCCGCTGACATGTGGAGCCCTCCTATCAGCTGTTCTCTCCACCACGGAGCACCACTAGGCCGGCCCATTTCCTTTCCCGCGCTAGCGCATGAATTCAAATTTAGGTTTTTCTATTTTACTTTGAATTCACTTCTGTCCCTTAGTTTAAAAATCAATCTAGGAAGATTTACTAAACCAAATTGAGTGATTCAAATTGTGTTAGAAAGCTACTAAAAAGATCTATCCAAGCCCATTGGATTTAATTCATTTAGAGTTAGAGATCTCTCCTAGTAAATGTAACAAGATAGAAGGTTTTGCACATTCAAACATTTTTATAAAATCAACCATGATAGCTTTTGAGTTGATTCCAACTCTCAAAAATCACATTTAACCATACCTATATGAATATGTAATAATATTAAGGTTTACATGCATTGACTTTGGACTAGTACCAAAATAATGCTATATAGGCATTTCTAGTCACTTTAAATCATTAAATGATAAACTTAAACTCAAGTAAATGTGATCCAACCCTTAAATCGCATTACATTATGTTATAATATGTGGTGATGACATGTGTCCATATGATCCCATATTCTAAAAGGAGAATATTAAATATTAGATATTTTCAATGAGTAGAAATTACTTTTCTTAAATAAAAAGAATGAAACTAGTTAATAAAACCTTGTGATGCTTGTGATGATATTGGATCATCAAGTGTGTGCCTTAGAATGCTAAGTAGCCTAGTTAAGTATTGTTTGGTGATTGTGTACTCCGTATGTATTTATAAACGATAGTACCGACCAAGCTTTCGAGGAGGAGGAGTTCTACCAAGAAGAGGAGGAAGAAAACTTCAACCACTACACCAACCAAGGAAAGCTATTATTTGCAAGCTAACACTTGCAATTATAATGCTTAGCAAGCTAGGATTAAGCTAGATAATCTGAGCCAGATGCACTAGGCATGCTTTGGTTATACCACTTTGACTATTTACCTACCTCAAGTCTTATTTTCCAAGCTTTACTTTCTATACTTTACCAAAGTCCCTTACTTGTTTTGAAGGTAGCATAAAAAGTATAAAACTTGACCTATCTAGATAACCTTAGATGTCATTCTATGGCATGAGATTGATATTAGCACCCCACATTAGTGAACATTCTTAACTTAGTACCTTAGAGCTAGATCAAAACTTGAGTCACTTTAGATGGGAACACTTGGTGAAAAGGAATTATGAAAACCTTGGAATGATGAGTCATTCTATTGAGATGTTTTGACATGTGTTGAGAAACACAGATGTTTTATGATGATGAAAAATTGAGGCATGAGCCTTAACCCTTTTACAAAACTGATGGTTGGATTCGGATGCGATACCATTCCAAATTTACCGTACAACCATAATACCTGAATTGGGTAAGGCTTAGCCAGAAGTTTATATGCATTAGTATTAGTTCCCTCGCGGGAGAGGTTTGAGCTGAGGCTACCTCTCAATGTTGTCCACCTGTGCAGTGCCCAAGATGACAGATGGTCATGGTTGGGAGGCCATGCTCATAGGAGAGGTGCTTATACTAGAGTGTGTAAAGGAAAGGTTATGTTTGATTATCTGCATACTAAGTATGATGATTCAGGGTTATCCCTGACAGATGTATCGAATCTTGTGGTGAAAGTGAACAACCTCTACAGAGTGTCAAACTATTCGAATAGCCGCATCCGCGGTTATGGACAGTTGGGATGGCCATACTGTTTCGTTGTTAGATGTTTTCAAAATAATTTATGAAATGAATGATGAATCTTGACTTGACCACAACAGAGTTGTGACAATGACACTAGCTTCCCAACTTAAGTGATTGTAGAACTTTATTCTATCTTTCTTAAACTTAGCGTTAGCACATTACATTAGAACTATCCTACTTGTTAGTGGTATTTTGCGAGTACTTAAAGAGTACTCATGTATTTTGTCCCTGGCTATTCCTATGGCCAGACTATGAAGGAGACTACCAAGATGATGGCCAGCAGGACGGCTATGATAACTAGGACTATCTGCCTTCGTCATCATTGCTTGTGCCCCTGAAGATGGACCCCACCGCTATGCTTATTATTTATTCCGCTGCTTGTTGTATTAAGACTGGATCATGAGATCCTTATTTGTGTAAGACCTTATTTATGGTTTGTAATGGATAATGTACTGTGATATCCAATCTGTTATGTCTCGCAAAAATGGTAATCCTAGGATTGCGATGTATAACATAACAGGCATCTGGGATTAAAAATCCGGGTGTTGACACTAAGCAAACAAGTCAAGTAGCAGATCAAGGCAACTCATCTTATCAACTAAGTGAATCCACTACTGGCTTACCATCAAGCCTTGCTTGGGGTAAGGTTGGGGCATTTTGAAGAGGTTGGACTTTGAATAAGATGAGAGTCCTTGGTGTATCTACCAAGAGTAGAATTCAAATGCTTTGAAAGGAGGTTTTGGGAAAACTAGAGATAAGGTTAGTTGAGGGTTCTGTCTTGAAAACATAAGGAGATTATATTATACATTTATCCATAGTTTTGTCAATAGAAGCTACTAACATTGTTTTGGTTGCATAAGCATCTTGGCTCATGTTTTGAAATGCCAAAACATTTGAGAATATGTAAACTGAGCCAGGATAGTTTTGGTAAGTAGCTTTTGTAAACTGATGGTGAGGTAAGGAGTATCATTTGGTATACCCTCACATGCACAAGCACAAACAAACCATCAATCTATACTGCACTAATGAACAAGAAAAAGTTTTTTCCCCCTAATTTTTGCATTCTGGACAACTACTCAGGGTTACTAAAGTTTGGATGTTACATGGGGTGTGCTGTGTCGTGCATAGGATCCAGGAGGGAGGGGTGGGGCTGCTGCCCATTAATGCCCAAGATTTTTCAAGATATGGGGCCCCTCTCTTTCTCTCCATTCCAAGCAAAAAGGACAAGGTTCTAGGGGTTGCTACAGTGGGTGGCGACCAGAGGATGTGTGTTTGTTGTGGAGGAGTGTTGGACAAGGTGGGATGAGGTTTGGAAGTAATTTGATTAGTGTTTTTGTGTCATGATCCAAATTGGCATAAGGGGTGGTTATGAGGAAAGTCCTTATTGTGATCTTGGCAAGATGCTATAATGTTATTGGTGGATAGGTATGGTCAAAGTGAATCACCAAGAATTATTTGGGATTTTTCAGATAAGTCTAGATGCACTTTGTTTCAATTATTCAAATAGTGCAGAGATGTTTTTTATGATTTTATTTGGTATTTTTTGATTGGACATGTGGATTTTTTGATGTGAGATGGTCCCAAATGTGAATACACACTTAGGGGAATTTTTCCAAGATTTATGGAGGCTTAAAAGTATTTAAAACTATTATTATTCCATTTCTGCCATTTGAGAAAAAGAGCAAAAAGGAATAATAAAGGATCTCAAATTACTTATTTTTGAGATGGGAATGTAGGGTATGATATGTGGACCTCAATTGAGCAAAAGGTTGGAGAAGTGTTTTGAAAAAACCAAACTTTCCCTTGGGAAAGGAGTTTTGGAGATTTTGTCTATTAAAGAGATTAATTAGATTTGGAGCCATAATAATTATGGATAATATTTTATAAATCTTGATGATAAAGGTATATTATGTAGACAAGGTGTAAAAAGCATTTGCAACCTTGGGATTTGCGAATCCAAGTTGATTTAGGTGAAAACTAGAGATTTAAGGATCTTGTGTAAGATTGTTTTCATGCCACCAAAACCTTGTTGGGTCTTGGAGCTCAAGGCTCCCCTTGGGGCATGGGATATATGGATGGATAGAACAAGTGATGTAGATCTCAAAGGTGTAGAGGTTTGAGCTTGATCCTACTTGATCTCACCAAGACTTGATTTCAAACTTTGGATAAAATAAGCCTGCCAAGACAGATTATCAACTAGCCTTCAAAACCTTGTGGGTTTAAGAAGCACAGAGATCCACTTGGAACAAGTGAAGTGGGTATTGGTAGACCTATATGAGTAGATCACATCCATGCAAAGATTTGGTCAGTAGAAGGTTGGATGGTGGTGTGAGCTTCTGTCAAAGTAGGCATGTTGATTAGATTTGCAGGAAAAGTTATTTTCTTGCCTACAAAACCATCAAGAACATGTGTGTTGGAGAATGATCTAACCAAGGGCCATAGTGGGCTTTGGTAGTACTTAGGATGGTTAACAAGGTGGTTCAAATGCATTTTGAAAAATGCACAAGGGTTGAGCAAAGGAGGCATTAAAAAAGGTGATGTTGGGAATAGTTTTCCAGACTTAGCCAAATTTGGCAGACTTAGGGTTTTTTACTAGAGTGGGGGTGGTGATGATTTTGATGGGTTGCAAGGTACCAAAGCATCATAAAGTGAATGATGTTTAAGTGTATATTGAGTAGGAAGGATCCTTGCTTGATACTGGTCTTCGTTGACTTGGAAGCTTCTAGAAGGGATCACTTCAAAAGGGGTCTGGTTAGGGGTTTTAGATGATCCCTATTAGCTAGAGCTTAGATCCAGCTTTGAATTCTTGCTTAGCGTGTGGTGATTTAGAACATCATGATCCTAGTGATGATCTCCTAGAGTAGCTCATACTATCTCCCAAGCAGAAAATTCTAGCAGCAAATCAAGGTAACTCATCTTACAAACAAAGCAAGCCTACTACTAGGGTTACCATCAAGCTTAGCTTGAGTTAAGGATGGGAAATTTTGAAAGGTTGGAGTTTGAATAAGGTAAGAGTCCTTGATATCCCTACCAAGAGTATAATTCAAAGGTTTTACGAATCTTAGTGGTAAGAGTAGGTTGATGGTCTATTTTGAAAACATAAGGAGATTATAGTATGTAGATCTCCATAGTTTGGGCAAATAGAAGCTACTAAAACGGGGGAGGTTGTAAAGGTATCTTGGCTCAGGTTTTGAAATGCCAGAACATTTGAGAATATGGAGATTAAGCCAAGACAGTTTTGGGAAGTAGCTTTTGTAAACTGGTGTTGAGGTAAGGAGTATATCTTCTAATACACAATCATAAGCATACGCATATCCAAATAACAATCAAACACTTCAGGATTAAACAAAAAAAATGTTTTTGTTCCCCCTGATTTTTGCATTCTGGACAACTAATCAGGGTTGCTGAAATTGGGATATTACAGACCTTTCCCCCTTAAAAGAATCTCGTCTCGACATTCAGGAGAGTAGGGTTAGGGGATTTTGAGTCGGGTTGATACTAGGTGTCTTACGCATACTATCTTACGAACTCCATCTTTGAATGTGGTTACTACATCGATGAAGTTGAGCTTCAGTCTTCCAGGATGCATGGAGAGTTGAGCAGATTCTAGTCCTGGTTGCGAGGGATGACCCTTTTTCCCTTCCAGACGATATATCTCGAGGGCTTAGACTGGGCAGACTAGCTCGATGCTGAACTTCATAGGGTACTCGTCGGAGGATAGAATCTACGGCTTGGTGTACCTTTCTCGGAGGGTCCATGGCTCTTGTTTAGGGGCGTAGCATATCCTAATTAAAGATTTTACGGTCAGTACTCCTAGGTTTGCTTCTAGTGAAGGGTTACTTTATTTTGGTGTGGGAAAGACGTAGTCTTTCCCCCTTATGGTTAAACTAGAGTAGATTCGAGGAGTTGACGTAGTCCTTCCTTTTGGAGCCGTCGAATGATGTTTTGAGGAGTATCACCAATTCTTCCATCGGGGTTGAAACCTTTAGATGAAGTCCACAAACTATGTCCTACGAAGCTCATATACTATTGTTATTCATACTTAGCCTATTTGAATCTATTGAAGTCGCAAGTCCTCTAAATGGGTTGGAACTGAGGGGTTAGTGATCCGGTGAACCTTCAGGAGGGTCTTAAACTGGAATAGCCCAGGAGGATCTCCATGGAATCTTCTTGGATTTAAACTCCTTAGTCTTCTTTGAACCCTTGAGAGGATAGTCTAGTCAGCTTCCGTAGTTTGGTTGACTTCAGGTATTCAGGTTGTCTTGGTTAGGGCTTCTTGGGTACTGAGAGATTGAGGAGTATTTTGACGGATGTTGACGAGGTTTATCTTCTGAGGTTTGGACGGTTCTCGAGATGATTCCTGGAGAAGGACGTCAGGGTTGGGAATTTTTCCTAAGTATCTTCCAGTGGGTAGTCTTCGAGAGTTGTCGTGGTGGTGGCACGGCAGATGCCATGCATATGCTAAAGATGGGGCCAATGAGTGCTAGGGGCATCCAGGGAGGGAGAACATGGTGATTCCATGCACGGAAGTTCTTGTATTCTCTCTATCAATGGTGTTTACAAGTGTTCTTGAGGCCCTTAGCAAGAAGGAGACAATGTCTCTTACCCCTCACTATCTAGCCCTCGAGTTCTACATTAGAAAGAGAGTGATCCCTCTAAAATGCCGTCCCTCTCTATGGAGGCCCTGGTGCTCCTTATATAGCGAGCCCGGGTTACAATTCTAGGGCATAGGAGGCAGCATATTCTATGAATATGCTCCTTTCCTCAAGCAGATGCTTCTTTATTCTTCTTTAACGGCTCGTCCGGGCTTTGGATGTAACCCGTAGCATCATCCTCGTCTTTTGGCGTCACATGCTACGTCATCCGGCTTTGCCTGCATCACCTTGGTCACTACTGACCCGCTGGTCCTCTCCTTTACTTTACTTTGCACATGCTTCAGCTAATAAAGCCACCTTTTGACCAGCGGGGAATTCCTTCTCTCTGAAGCCAAGGTAATCCAGCTAGCATATAGCTAATCCGGCCTACCCAATTACCTACAAAACAGATAGGCATGGCCGACATAGATCTTATGTCGGCCGGACCATTGTCAAGGAAATTCCCCATGGGCCAGGCCACACCGTGATTCGGCCTGCCTTGAGGTTACCCGGTCAGCATTTTGCTTTGACTGCGCCGTACCCCGGCTACCTCGGCCCTTATACCCCGGCGTTGCCCTACCCGGGGGTATCCCCCCAACATTAGTCCCCGAAGCTGGTGCGGTCTTAGCAACTTTTTAGTTGTTAAGGCCACAATAGGTTCCCATATCCAAATCTTTTATTCCTAGGGCCGAGTTATCTCGTAGCCCGGAGTTTCTTTTCCTGCGATCCTTTCGCTCTTTCCGGGTTACTCCTCATTAGCTAGGTATTTTGCCTGCTTCTCCGGGTTTCTTTTCCTTCTCTCACACGCTTCTCCATATCATACGTGGAGGGTAATCATCATTTGCCTCATTTTAAGGGACATGCGCATTTATCGCGCCAGTTACTGTCGCTGCGTCAGGCATAACTGCTGTAAACATCCCATCACTACAGCGCCTCGTTAACTGTAACGCCATGTCCCATCATGGGATCATTTTCTCTCGTGGCCCCTCTTGTGGCCTTGCTCTGATTGGTTGCTTGGGTCGCATACACGCTCGCTGCACGTGGCACGCCACCCGCAAAGGACCCCATGATGCGCGTGGCACAGTTAAGTAGAGGGTGCGGTGCACTCCCAGGGGAAGTTCCCCCATTCACATCGCACCCACCTGCTCTCTCTCTTCTTCACTTCGACTCTGCCGCCGCCGGTTTTCTTCTCCTCGAGCGCCACTGCGACCGTGCTCCGGTGGTATTTCACGCCAGCGCCACCGTTTCCAGTGCCACTAGCCACCACGGGGCCTTGCGCTTCCTGTTTCCCCTCTTTCGGCTACCATTACCCAGATTATCCCCTCGAAAGATTCAATCTCACCATGACTGAAGCAGAAGTTGCAATGGTGGCGCAGCAGGAGGAAGGGACGGAGGGACGCGAGCGCGGATGTTGGGATGGCTCCATCGCCCACGAGGAGGACCTAGCTTGGCTCTACGCCTCCCGTCGCATCCCTTCCGGCGTCGCCTTTCGCCTCCCCTTCGGTGAGATTACTCGCACCCCCAAATCTAGGGAGTACGTAGTTTTCTTGTCGCATTTCCAACGCGGCTTCGGCCTTCCCACCTCTGATTTCTTCTTTGATTTCATCTCCACCTACAAATTGCAACTGCATCATCTTCCCGCAAATGCTATCACCTCTCTGTCCTCTTTTGCCTCCGGCATTGAGGGATATATCGGCCTTTGGCCAACCAAAGAACTTCAGATCAAGTTCTTTGGTTTGCGGACGAATATGGTTCCGGATAAGGAGCATGCCCTAGAGGACAAACATTTGACCCAGTGTGGCGCCGCCTCCATCTCTCCCCGGAAACAATCCATCTTCCCCCGGGTCACGGGGATCGAATCTTGCAAGGGCTAGGCCTAGACCTTCTTCTATGTCCGGAACACCACCAAGGAGGATCAGATCCGGCTGCTCCCCTTCAGACATAGTCCTCCAGATAGTTCGCGATGGGAAAGCATTCCCAAGCGCGCTATAGCCCTGGCGAATCAGGTGGCTCGCCAGATCACGGAGCTGCTTAAGGAGCATCTCCGGGGGGAGGATATCATGATCACTTTCCTCTATAGCCAGGTGTCCCCCTCCAGAAGCGAGCCCACAACATATGCTACCTTAGCGGTCCTCTTGACCCTCACCGGACCTCCTCCTTCGAGCTGGATAACTCGGCGGTTTACCGCTGGGTTAAGGCCGTCTTCAACATGGAGAAGGAGTTCACCGAGGCCTGGGAGTGGGTACTTGAGCCCTTCACTCGCGCCAACCCTCCTCCAAGGGTAAGTTAATCTTCTCTTGTTATCCAGATTTTGTTTGTATGTTGATTTTCCTTTGTAACTTGGCGATTATTCTTTCAGAGATTTCTCCAGCAACTGCTGGAGGATGGCGAGGATCCGGCCAGCAAGTGGTTGGAGAACCGCCCTGAGGGAGATGAGGTGGAGACTGACCCGGATGCCATCTTGCCTGCCCCGGACATCATCAAGCACAGCGCTGGTAAGGCCTCTTCTCTAAGGGATTCGCCAGACGATGATGATTCAGACATTGAGGTCCTGGAGGTACTTAATCCGGTTCTTATTTCTTATTTGCATATGGCTTATGTTCGAATGTTAAGCTAACTCGGACGCTCAGGTCCATGAGGTTCCCGCGCTTGCCACCGGTGGCCCGGCCCCGGCCCCTTCCCAGACGTGTGCAGCTACCCCGGCCGCAGCTTCGGAGGCGCCGCCACCCAAGAAGAGGCAAAAGAAGTCCGGGGTTAAATCCTCGGCCAAGCCTGCCACCAAGAGCACAGTCCGGAGGGCACCCAAACCTCAGGCTCCTCCTACCATTGACGAGTAAGCCCTTTTAGCATTGCTACCTCAGATTCTTCAATTGCTTGCCTTAGTCTCTGGTTAGTTCTTTCTTTTTAACTTGTTGTCCTTCCTTTTTCTAGAGCTCCTGTGGATATTCCCCAGAGCGGTTCCGGCATAGCATCCCCACTCTGGAGCGATCCCTCTCTCCCCCGCAACGATGACCAACGTCCGCTTAGCCCTATTCATGAGGGTTCGGCGGCCGCGGCTAACCAAAGTCCACCTTGTCAAGAGGAGGGCAACGTCGACGTAGGGGGTAGTGGGCCGGATCTGGAAACGGCAATGCCGGATCTGCCCAGCTCCTCGGTCTCTGTGCCCAACATTGAAGCACCAGCTTCATCGGCGCCGCCCCTAGTATCCCCAGTACCAGCAACAGCACCAGCAACACCAACAGCAGCAGAAGCAACAGCAGCACCAGCAGCAACAACACCACCACCAGCAGCAAGAACAACCGCAGCAAGGGCCTCCAAGCCTCCTAAGGGGAAAGCTCCTTCAGCCCCCACCGGGTCTACCCCTTCAATCACTGATTTCTTTCAACACGCTCCTCAACCTTCATCCGGCAAAGCTACAAAGACTTCCGGGTTAGCTTCGTCCGGGCAAGCTTCCAGATCAAAGGGCAGCAGCTCAACCGGTTTTGCACACCAGCCCCGCTGCAGCTCAACCCGCCAGGCGCGACGCCCATGTGAAGGGCCTAGTGACGATCCATTCTTCAAGTGGCAAGAGTTACAGTCCACATCTCCTTGACTCTGTGAAGAACTGGAACAACGCCGACATCGTCGACCCACGGGGCGATCTCCCAGAAAGGTTCGACCCTGCTGAGTTCAGCGCGCAAATGAACTCTGCCTCTCAGGCTATCTCCCTTGCTGGCCGGATGATGGAGGTAATCCTTTTTCTCTGTTGTTGATGTTTTTCGTAACTTAGCATTTGGAGGTATATCCCAGTCCCCGAGCCTCCGAGGGAATAACTTGTTATTCGGTCGGATGCTCCCTAGTTTTCGTTCATGTTGCCATTAATTTGCACTGATTTTTGGGCCGGGTCTAGTTCCCTTGGCCCAGATCATGTAGTTTTCAAATATCCACACACCTAGAGCCGGGTTAAGTTCCACTTGGACCGGATCTTGTAGACTTCGAATATCCACACACCTAGAGCTGGGTTAAGTTCCACTTGGCCTGGATCTTGTAGACTTCGAATATCTACACACCTAGAGCCGGGTTAAGTTCCACTTGGCCCGGATCTTGTAGACTTCGAATATCCACACAGCTAGATCCGGGTTAAGTTCCACTTGGCCTGGATCTTTTAGACTTCAAATAATTTCTACGGTCTCTGAACTTTTGTCTCTTTCTTGTTTTAGATTACCATAACCGCTGATCCACTGAGTTCTAGCGTCTGCTGGACTCCTATAAAGACATACACGGGAGTCATGGTAAACTCCTGGAGGAGTACCAGAAGAGGGGTTAGTTTACATTTTTCTCCCTTCCTTATTCATTCGAACTTCTTAGAGCTTATATGAATGTTTTGTCCGGATTACACAGCCAAGGTTGAGGCTGAGAATATAATCATGAGGAAGAATCTTGCGGAGATCAAAGGTAACTTCATCCCCTTTACATGATCATAGTACCCTCCATGCTTTATCCGGTGGACACTAGTATTTTGGGTCCTCCGGATCATTTTGCAGTTGCTCTTGAGGACAGTGTTCCTATGCCTGAACTGATGACCCACTGCCTGGAACAATTAGGGAAGTATGAAGCTAAATTGAAGAAGAAGAACACTGAGATAGCTCGGCTCCAGCAGCAGGACTCGGAGATTACTCGGATAAATGCCGAAATCCAGAGGCTCAAGATCTCTCATCAGTTCGCGCTGGAGAAGGCCGATCAGGAGTTTGCCGTAGAGAAGGAGCATTTAGTTACGCAAATCTCTAAGGACAAGAGCTTACTAGAGGAAGCCGACATCAAACTTGCGTCAGCGATCACTGAGTGCGAAAAACTCCGGCTCCATAGTGCCAACACTGATTCTGAGCTTCATCGACTTCTCTTCCAGATTGCGCGTAAGTTCTCCGCTCTTGCTTGATTTGTTATAATTCAGATTTGGTCCATCCGCTCATTGTTGCTCCTCTTATCCTTAGTAAATTTCAGAGAGCGATTCGTTTGCCGCCTCCACCGTACGTGAATCCCGTGAGCAGCGTGGAGTTCCTGTTGGCCCTGATGCTGAGCCAATTCCTTATGCCACAAAGGATCTCCTAGAGAGTCTCGCCGCTCATCTCGAGATAGTAAGGAATTTCGGCGTGGACATTATCCTAGCTGCAACGCGGATGTTTGGCTGCCTCTGGCCCATCGAGACCATTCCCAAGAAAACCTCGGCCTTCATAGCCAAACTCATGGAATGTGAGACGCAACTGGACCTGTGGCACGAATCTGCGGCACGGGCTGGAGCCGACATTGCTTTGAAGTTTACGCTTTCATGGTATGAAGGGATTGACTTGGCATTGCTCAAGCATATGCGCACCAGGTCTAAGTGGTGCGAGGATCCGAAGTGGATCTCGCGCCGCCATGCCTATGTGAACAATCTCATTCAGTACTCCTTCTGCCATGCCTGGAATCAGGGCCGAGCTTCCTTGATGCTGCCGATGATGAAATTGTCTATGGAGCTGAAGAAGGGAATGAGAGCGAGGACTCCGAGTTGGGCGACGAAGCTGAAGACCCAGAGAACAATGAAGTTGACCCGGACGACAAGGACGAAGCTATCGCTCCTCCCGCACACTCCGGAGTACCTCCCTCAACAGATGATTCGCCTGCTCCTTCTGCCCCTTGAAAAACACTCATCATATTTATCAGATCCCCGGAATGCCGGGCGCAGATGTACTTAAATACCTTGGTTTGTTTGTGCTACAATTTTATGTTTCGAACTAAGTTTTTGTTGCCAGATTATCGCGGGCGAAGTCCCCGAGTTTCATTTTTCTGTTCCTCCAATTTTTGACTCGTCTCGCATCTACCTTGATTCAGTTTTTTGACTTACGAGTCTGAGGTTCAAAAAATTGTCTTAACAATACTTGAAACCTTGAGATTAGCTCAAAATGATTCTGCGCTTTAGTGAAGAAAATAAACTAAGAGTTAGCCAAAAAACCAAGATCGGCTCGCTTAAGTTCTTCTTCCTTAGTTGTTTTTCATGTGCTTTGCCATTCCAAACTTGTTCTCTTGCTTGCCATGAAGCCAATTCTTGTTGGACAGCAGCAAAGTCGAAGAGTTAGGTTTTTGGTGCTAACACGTTACTAATCCAACTAAGATGTAAGCAACTTAACCTAGCCGACATAAAGAATATGAAAAAAAGACAAGTGTTATAGCAGTCCCCGAGTCTCTGCTCGAGGTGGCAAAGTTTTTATTGATAAGCTCACTGCCGACATACATACCGACATACGAGTAGTTCTGATACATTCACCTCTCAGGTGTACAAAGGACGCAGCAGTGCTACGTTCCATGGTCTTTTTGATTCCTCTCCGGACTTGTCCGCCTTGTTCTTTTGCTGGGGCTGTGCATCAATAAGATAGTAGGAATCATTGCACAAAGCTTTGCTCACAATGAAGGGCCCTTCCCATGGGGGCATAACTTATGCATGCCAGCGGTGCGCTGTATTAGCCTTAGCACCAAATCACCTTCCCGAAAAACACGGGGGTTTACTTTCCAACTATGATAGCGTCAGAGATTTTGCTGGTATATGGAGGATCTAGACAAGGCCAGTTCTCTCGCTTCTTCCAATAGATCAACATCATTTTGCCGGGCTTGGCGCACTTCGGCTTCTATGTATTGGGGACTCGAGGCGAATCATGCTCTATGTCGGCTGGTAATACAGCTTCTGCCCCATATACCAGAAAGAATGGCATATAACCCGTTGATCGATTCGGAGTTGTTCTTAAACTCCACAGTACCGCTGCTAGTTCTTCTATCCAACACCCTGCTGATCTTTGCAGCGGCTCTATGAGTCGGGGTTTTATCCTGGACAATACCAGTCTGTTGGATCTTTCCACTTGCCCGTTCGACGCGGGGTGGGCGACCGAGGCGACATCTAACCGAATCTTCTTTTCTTGGCAGAACCTTGCAAATGCTCCTTCGGCAAAATTTGTCCCGTTATCAGTTATGATGCTATGAGGGTAGCCGTACCTTAAGATTATATCCTTGAGGAATCTTACTGCCGTTGCCCCATCACATTTCCGAATTGGTTTCACTTCAATCCATTTGGTGAACTTGTCAACCATGACCAGCATGTGGGTCATCCCTCCTTTGGCTGGCTTAAATGGCCCTACCATATCTAGGCACCATACATCAAATGGCCATGTAATTGGGATAGTTTTCAGCTCTGACATTGGCAGGTGAGTTTTCACGGCGTATCTTTGACAACCATTACATTTTCTCACCAAGTCCTCTGCTTGCTCCAAAGCACGGGGCTAATAAAATCCATGCTGGAAAGCCTTTGCTACGAAGGCCCTTGAGGAGACATCGTGGCCACATTCCCCTTGGTGAATATCTCGGAGTATGTTGAGTCCTTCCTCTGGATCAACACACTGTTGCAGTACTGCTGTCACACTCCTTTTGTATAATTCGGTGTTGATAATGGTATAAGCCTTTGCCCTTCTCTGAATTTGTCTTGAACCTATTTCATCATCCGGCAAGATTCCCTCCTTCAGGAAATCAAAAATTGGCTTGGCCCAAGACGTATAGGTCGGACGGGAAATGGTTCCTCATCCACTTCCATCGCATCCACCGACATAACTCCTGCCGGATCAAGCTGCAGAGTCCCCGGGTTTGCTAAAGCAGTCCCCGGGTTTGCTGAGGTGCCTCCCCATTCAATTTCCATAGGTGCAGCTCCTGATCCAGTGAGCGCTAGGATATAAATTGAATCTGATTCGGGTGACGGTGTGATAAACGGTTTTTTCAAGTGTTCCAAAGCCACATTTGGCGGAATGGGTTGCCAGGATGATCCCAACTTGGACAGTGTATCTGCTGCCTCGTTTTCGCTTCGAGGTATGTGATGGAACTCACACCCTTCGAAAAATCCGCTTATCTTCTGGACATGGAACCTATACAAGGCCATGTTCGCATCCAGGGCATCCCAATTTCCAGACACCTGCTGTACCACCAAATCCGAATCTCCAAATTACTGTATCCGGCGTATCCCCACTTCCTTTGCCACTTTGAGACCATGTACCAACGCTTCGTATTCCGCCACATTATTCGAGGCACTAAAATGGATCTGTAGGACATACTTCAGTTGATCCTTCTTGGGCGAGGTAAGCACTACCGGCGCCTAATCCATATTTCAGTTTCGATCCGTCGAAGTGCATTTGCCAATAATTTTAGTCCGGCAGGGGTGGCTCGTATTGCATTTCAGCCCAGTCCACAAAGAAATCCGCCACAGCTTGTGATTTGATCGCATCTCTTCTGTCGAACTGGGCACGTATGGAGCTAATTCGATTGCCCACTTCGCTATTCTGCCGCTTGCGTCCTTGTTACTCATGATCTCCAAAATAGGCGCCTCACATATCACCTTGATGGGGTGTTCCTCGAAATAGTGCTTGAGATTCTTGGCCGACATATATACGCCGTACGCCATCTTCTGATAATGAGGATAGTTCTGTTTTGACGTTGACAATACTTTGCTCAGATAATACACCGGCCTTTGCACCGACTTTCCTTCCTCTTTGTGCTCCACTATGATCACTGCACTTACGACTCGGTTGGTCGCGGCTACGTAAAGTAACATTGGTTCCTTAGGTAAAGGTGCAGCTAGAATTGGTGCGGTAGATAGCATCTTTTTCAACTCCCGAAACACAAGATCCGCCTGTGGCGTCCATGTGAACTTATCTGCTTTCTTCATCAACTGATAGAGGGGTAAGGCCTTCTCTCCCAGCCGACATACAAACTGACTCAACGATGCCAGGCAACCAGTGAACTTCTGGACATCATTAAGACACTTTGGTAACTCCATTCTTTCTATGGCCCGGATCTTCGTCGGGTTAGCTTCAATGCCGCAGCTAGATACCAGGAAACCGAGTAACTTTCCTGCTGGTACGCCGAAGGTGCATTTCTCCGGGTTTAGTTTCATTTGGAACCTTCTCAAGTTCGCGAATGTCTGCTGGATATCCTCAAGGAGCGTATTGCTTTCCTTGGTTTTTATCACCACATCATCCACATACACCTGCACATTCCGACCTATCTGGTCGTGCAAGCATTTTTGCATACATCGCTAGTACGTTGCTCCTGCATTACGTAATCCAAATGGCATAGTTCGATAACAATAAGCCCCGTACAGGGTAATGAACACAGTCTTTATTTGATCATCCGGATTTAGGGGTATCTGATGGAAACCAGAATACGCATCAATGAATGACAGTAGTTCACATCCGGCAGTTCAGTCTATGACCTGATGTATTCTAGGGAGTGGGAATGGATCTTTTGGACACGCCTTATTCAGGTTCGTGTAATCAATAGACATGCGCCATACTACTGCCACGTTCGGATCATCCTTCTTCTTCTCCACTAGCACCGGATTAGAGAGTCAATCCGGATAGAGTACCTCCATGTTAAATCCGGCCACTAGCAATCTTGCTATCTCATCTCCAATTACTTTTCTCCTATCTTCTATGAAACGCCTGAGAGGCTGCTTTCCTGGCTTAGCCCTGGGTCTTACATTCAATGAGTGCTCAGCCAACTCCCTCGGTACACCTTGCAGATCTTGCGTAGACCAAGCAAAGATATCCCGATTCTCATGAAGGAAGTTGACGAGCTCGCTTTCCTATTTGCTGCTCAACCCGGCACCTATGGTAACGGAGCGCTCTGGGAACAGATCATCAACTGACACTTTCTTCGTATCCTTAGTCGCTTGGAACGATACTCTCCCATGCGGGTTGGTCAGGGCCAACATATGTTGTTGCGCGGATTGAGCCAATGCCGCCACCTCTAGTATCTTCCATTTCTCTTGAGCTATCACGAGTGACTCGGCTAAATTAGATCCGGCAGATGCGCACTCGATCGAACGCCGGAAGTCCCCTGATATTGTTATCACACCCCTTGGTCCGGGAAACTTCATCTTAAGGTAACTGGCGTGGGTAGTTGCCATGAATTTGCTCAGCGCTAGCCTGCCGAGTAATGCGTGATAAGCACTTTCCAGATTCACTACCTCAAATTCTAAGTTCTCAATGCGGAAGTTGTCTCTTGTGCCGAATAACGCGTCAACCCGGATCTTACCTATTGGTTCACAAGAGATACCTGGCACAATACCGTGAAAAGTGGTCCTTGTTGCTTGCAGCATATTCTTTGTTATCCCCAATTTGTGCATGTATCCTTGTACATAATGTTGATATTGCTGCCATTGTCAATCAATACCTTGGAAAACCTCACGTTGAGATTTAGTCTGATAAACGTCGGATCCAAGACTAGAGCGTAGGTTCCTGGGCTTGGCATGATCTTCGGGTGATCCTTGATACTCCACGTGATCTCTTGATCCGCCCAAGGTATATATCTCGGCACAGCCGACATTACTGCGTTCACCTCCATATGCCGGTGCTATAAGCTTTTCCATTCATTCTCTTCCGTGGTGAACACACAATAGCTTTGATGATGTTCCCTGTACTCATTTCGACCTTCATTCTCATTGTAACCTTAGCCTTGTTGCTGGTTATTCCCTACTTGATGTACCGCATCCCTTCTTTCATTACTCGTACCTCGGCGGAGGTGGTGGCAGCATCAGTTGTTGTCCATTTCCCCCTGTTAGTAACGGTGGCCGGGGTGTTTCATTTCTAGGTGCTTCGTTCCAGGGTGCCTGAGCATTCCCCGAACCCACCTGTTCCAACTTCCTCATCCATTCACACTGCCGGGTCATATGATTCGCTAGACTGTTCAAACTTGGCATATGAAATTTGCAAGGTTGATCTAACATAGACTCGAACATATACCTCGGCCTATCCTTTCATTCCTGCCATTCCTTTTTCTGCTCCGGGGTCCAAGGCTTTCTTCCTTCGCTTTTTTGCTACCAGTTTTGCCCTCCAATTTTCTGGCGTTGGACTGCTCTGGCATTGGGCTGATCCTGGTCCACTGCTGCAACCTGCTACGAGTTATACCGATAATCCGGACGCTCATCCCTTCTTTTTCCTCGGAAATCATTCATTCTTGATGACCCGGAGTTATCTCAGTTGTAATATTCCTCATTTGCTTCGCTGGACATTAGCCGGGGTTGGGTTGGATCTCCCAAGGCATATGAATCTGCAATCCGGATTGTCTCGGACAAGGTGGTTGGCATATCTCGCTGTAACCTTTGCCACAACATACTTCCATACCTGCATCCCTAAGCGAACCACGCAATTCCTTGCGATTCAATCACCCCTTCGCACGAGTTTCGCACATTGCACCACCGAGTCAGGAAATCTCTATCTGGCTCATTCGGTCTCTGCCGGCATAGTGCACGGGTCTGTGGACTGTTGGGTCTCTTCTAAGTGCTTGAGAAATTGCTAACAAATAGTTCCTGGAAATCCAACCAATAGTTGACACTCCCTGGTGGTAAATTGTTCAGCCAAACCCGCGCTGGTCCTTCCAGCATCTGTGGTATATATCTCACTACCCATCTCAAATTCCCTGTCGCGATCTTGATGGCTGTGGCATAATCAATCAGCCAATCCTCTGGCCCGGTACTCCCATCATAGTTTCGGGTTCCCCTGGCCAGTTGGAAGTTCGGCATAGGTGGCTCATTCATGATCCGGGGCCCGAAACATTATGGACCCGGTGGACCTTGTAGTTCGATTTGCTCCGACCTATAAATCCTATCCAACTTCAACCTCGCATCATATGGTTGGAAGTTCTTGCTTCCCAACCATGATCCAATCACATGGTGATCCGGTCTAGGGTATCCATCGTTAACCATATCCGAATAACCATCATTGTATCTTTCTTGATCCAGGTGCACAGGGCGATGTTGTGCTGCTTGTCCTGCACTTCCTCCTTGCCGAGGTTCGTGCTGTTGCGCATGAGGAACATTTTGCCCTACTCCCACAAGATTACGCTGTCTGGCATTACTGTTGGCAGCATTTCTTTGACCGACATTGCCTTGGTCATGGTTACCTCGGGCAGCCACACCTCGGCTGGTATGTGGCAATCCTCATCATAAGGGGCCATTTGCTTGTTTCTTCTCCCGGAGTCCACTACCTCTTCTCTCCTGGGGTCATGACCCGGAGACGACGCGGCTCCTCTGGACCTCGCCGGGTTATTTCTGGCTGAATGTACCACCTGCGCCAACTTTCATGGTGGTGGCAACTGTCGTGGTGGTGGCGTGGCAGATGGTGTAGATCTTCTGTCTGGGAGTGCTGACCTGATGTTAGCGGAAGGCTATATCTTCTCGGAGTCTTGAGCTAGGGTCCTCGAGTGACGCCTTATTTTATCAACCTTGGCGGGGGTGGTCTCCCAATGAAGCTTTAAGGAGTTAGCTCAGCACAAGTTAGCGGTTTACGACTCCTCTTAAGAGTGTTCCGGAGTAGATGCATCTCGCTTCAGAGGAGTTGTCGTCTCCTGAACACGTGGTGTTGTTTCTACTCGAGGGCGGGGTAGAATCATTGTCTTCACGCTTCCTTATCATCGGCTTCAGGGGTAGTTCTGACGTTCTAGGGAGGATCATTCCATTAGTTTGGGGTAGGGTCGACTAGATTAGTTAGTCTCCTGAGGTGGTTAGAAGGTCTAATATGGGTGAATAGTGAGGATCCTTAGGTGATTGACTTCCGGCTGCAACGAGATTCTTGCTGTAGTAGACTGATGAACAAGGGAGTGTTGCGTTATCGACGAGTCTTGAGAGGTAGGTGGGACGGGGTATGCCATCCTGCTAAGGATCAGTCTTCAAGTTGTTCTGACTTGACAAGGTCAAACTCCTGGTTCTAGCGATGCTTTTCCGCTCATTTACTCCCGAGATTAATCTAGGTTCTCCTTGGCGATAACTAACCGGGGTTCTTCCTGAGTTACTAGGTAGGGTACCGCTCCTCGAGTCTTATTTGTCAGAGGTCTGAGCAACCAAAACACACATACAATGCGAACAGAGCGAGGGGATCACAATGTCCTTGGCAAACAGCACACGTCAAGCAACACATGATGCATTTAGGCAAGCAAAAACGACCAGCTAGGGGGACCAAGGAGTTAACTACTCGCGATATAGGGGAATCCTATATTAGGACTATTCACCCTAGATATCGTCTTTCCTTAGGTCAGAGTCACTATCTTTCCGATAAAGCCTTTGTCGTATCTTGAACGCTTCTTGTTAGTGCAACACTTGATGTCTTCTGATTATGAGGATTCCGCTGGTAGAGCGATATTGTAGTCTCCTTGTGTTTGCTGGTAGTTGCTTGTTGTCATCTTGTTATCATTGTCGTCACCGGGTTCTAGATCCTAGTTATTTAAAATCCGTAGGTTTGAGGTTTGGACGAGAGTTAGAGGAAACCATTTTTGAAAGCATTTACTTAGAGTACGAGAAGAAGTAGAACTTTTTGAAACTCATGGAGAAACTAGTTTACGAAAGCCGGGGTTTTCAAAATATGGTTCTTGTCTAATAACCATGCTAGCTAAGGTTCTCCTACAGTCAGTATGGCTCTATACCAAGTCTGTGGGTCCCCCGGATTTAATCCTCCAAGAATCCCTATTATGCATACGCCACGATCCCATGATCAGGTAGTCGTGGAACATAACCGACAAGTATCAAAGTAAACATCCAATACTTAAGCGGATACATGTCATACCTTACATGCCATTATGGCTACATCAATAATCATTAGCGGAACTTCATCAAGCGTAGATCCCGATCCATGCCTTAACCTACAGGCAACTGATTGGGAGGATGTCCTAGCTCGCATAGCCGTCAACATCATCCTCTTCTTGATATCTGACCAAGTTAATAGCCAGGGACAATGCCAGTGAGTACTTTGAATGTACTCGCAAACCACCTTAAGTTAACAATAATAACAAGAGGATATGCATTATGGTTGTGTTAGTAGGAGGGCTCCAAGAGAGGTTCTTTTCTCAATTAGTTTCTCTTGTAGATATAGCATCTACATATCTTTGTTGAAAACTTTTGTAAAGCCCTTTCGGAAACCTTTTGAAAAGTTTTGTAAACACTAGGATTGGGGTACCCATTTGTTCCCGTCTTTAGGTCGTCCCACGACCAAACTCCTTTCTCCTCCTTCCGACCATCCCATGGTAAAAACCTTTCTCCTTTAGGACCATCCCATGGTCAAAACATTTCCAAAGCCATTTCTTTTCCGAAATCCTTTTTGAAAACAAAACCAGCACCGCTCTACAAAAGTTTGTCCAACCCGTCCATAACTGCGGACACGGCTATTCAGATAGATTTACACTCTGCAGAGGTTGCACACTTTACCCACACCATCCGGGTACACTACCCTGATCTACACCGATCGTGGGTCGAGTAACCAATCAAGACTCTCCGGATGCCCACTCCAATATAAGTGCCTACCCTATGAGTCTTGTTCCCCTCAACAACGGGACGCCCCATATAGTTCCCAAGCCAACTAGAGCGATTTTTCCACTTCATGAGTGTGCGCTTTCAATGAGGGGCTCATAGTAACGCGTGGAGGCCCATAGACCCTTCGTTCCTTCTCTAGGTCGATGTCTCACATGGACCCCTTCAAGAGAAGGCCCACCCTCCAGGGATTTTTCTCCCCTGTAGTCGTTGCGAGGTAGCTTATACCAGAATAAAGAAACATCAAATCTAGCCCTGTCCCATTCCAGAGTAATGTGGTTGCACAAGTTAAGTTGTTATAGCTAAAATACAAAGAACCGGGTGCATTTTTGTAAACCTTTTTCCTCCAGCTTTCCTTCAGCATTTTGTAAAACAAAACCTTTTTCTTTCTCAGCATATCTTGGAAGGTCCCACCTCACCATGGCTTTATCATAAAACATTTGGTAAAACTTTTTCGGGGTCTTCCCATCCTATAGCTTTGCTTCGGCTAAAACAGGGTCTCCAAAGGGTTATGGTGTTATACACGATCTATTCTACTAGGGGCCAGTAGGTGTCATTAAGGGGGTTGTACATAATAGTACAAAAGTGTAATAGTTCAGAAGAGCCAAACCACTACCATATATACATCAACGTATAGTAAAACAGTGCAGTTTTCATAAACAGTAGATAAAACATGCATAAGTAAAATAGTAGGACAAGGCTTATGAGCAAGAAGGTGGCTTTCCTGTGATCAGCAATATGATAATATATGTCCGTGGACTTCACCTTAGAAAACCATAATAACCAATAATAATAACGAACTTCTTCTGGTTTTCGATATAATCGCATCTATCGTTGATATGGATCACATGCAAGCAAACAAATGACACAATCAACACCAGGCATACAGACATCAATACATACAACAGACAAACATACCACACATTACTCAATTCAGTAGGTTTTGATTGATTGAGTTGGTTCTAATTGGAATTACTTTAATTGCCCTTGTTGTCTTTGTTTTATGATTTATTTGTCCAAATACCACCTATTAAGGGGATTTAGAACTTGGCTTGGGTCTGTATGATATCAATATGCAAAGATGATACCCTCAGGTGGGTATTGACAAAATAAGGGCAAAAAAAGTGGTTTCGCTATTTTATCACTTTTCTTTAAATAGTTATGATTTTCTTAGTGATAAAAGCTATAGTTTTAGGAAATAGATTACCAGAAAATTTATGTAGCTCCAAAAATTATTTCTTTGGATGATTTTGTAGGGTATGATGTATTGAATTGCTGAGATTTGGAATCAGTCCAAAATAATTACCAGAATGTCCTCAGGAAATTACTAATGGAAGTTCTAGTGTTGTTTTCTCTTTTTCACCAGATTAATTCTACAAAAGCTTTTGGTTTGATTCCAAGGACACATGGTAGGCATTTAGGGTACCTTTTTGTAGAAATTGGAATCAAACTTTTTGGAGTTGTGGAACTACTATGATGATTTATCTAGTGGTAACACTATAGACAGAAATGTTTAATTCATTAGAAATCCTCAGAAGCTCAATAAATTTTGATCTCCTGGATTTTGGTAGTATTGAGTGTACCACATCACAGAGAGTTGGAATGAGGTCAAAACAACTCATGGTTTGATCTAGAGAATTCTATAAAGTCAGATTGGTCTTATTTTTGTTAATTCATCTATAGTAAAGATAATGCTCCACTTGGCACGAGTTCAAAGCCATGAGATAGGTACAGGTAATACCTACCAGTGCAGTTGGTTTTACTCCAATTGGAGTTGTAAAACTCACAGAAAGATTTTATTAGTGGAATTGGATGCCTCTAGGTAAATATTTTCCTAGGATTATCCTAGACCCTATTTGGGGAAACCACTGATGCTGCATGCTTAAGAAAACATTCCTAGATGTTATGAATTTTAGATCTGGGAATTTGGTGCGGGTTATCATTTTCAAAGATATTTAAACCAATAGGGTAAATTCTGGAAGGGATAAACCTATAAAAAGAAAAAGAAAATCGGTAGAGGGCCAGACGGGCAGTGTGTTGGCCGGCCAGGTCGCGGTGCAGACGAGACGCGTGGGAGGCATTCAAACGCTTGTCCGCGGAGAGGGTCGGACGAACGGGTACGGGCTTCTCCCGTCCGTCCGATTAGAAGGGATCGGACGGTAGTCGACCGTCATCCACCTCCTGACGGCGCTGCCGCGTGGAAAGCGTAGATAGAGGCGGTTGGGGATGCGGGGAAGCTCATCTAGGTGCTGGGAGGTGGAGGCAAGGGGACGCAATGACTCGGGGCTCGCCGGCGACGGGCGGGAGCGGCGGTTTGCGAGCAGAGAAGAGGCCGTTGATACATTGCAAATGTATCTATAATTTTTGATGTTCCATGCTTGGTTTTATCTACTTTCTTGTCTTTTGTCCATACTTTGGAGTACTTTTCATATGATTTCTTGGACTAACATATTAACAAGATGCCACAGTGCTAGTTGCCTGTTTCTGCTGTTTTTGGTTCCAGGAAAGCCAGAAAATGAATATTCTCGAAATTGGACGGGACAAAAGCCAAAGTTCCTACTTTACCGGAAGACTCACAGAGCCAGAATACGAGACGGAGGAGGGCCAGGGCCTGGCCACACCCCCCCTTGGCGCGGGCAACCCTAGGCCGCGCCAGGGAATGGTGGGGGCCCCCTGGCTGGCCATCGACATTGCCTCCTTCGCCTATATATTCCTCCCAAGGCAAAAACCCTAAATCGTCAATCATAAATCCACGAAAAGTTCCGCTACACCGCCGCCACCGAAGGGGAGATTCAGGGGACAGAAAGTCTCTGTTCTGGCACCCTGTCGGGATGGGGAAGTGCCCCCGGAGCCATCTCCGTCGATCTCCACCACCATCTCCATCACCATTGTTGATTCCCATGATGAAGAGGGAGTAGTTCTTCCTCGGGGCTAAGGGTTCTACCGGTAGCTATGTGTTCATCTCTCTCTCTATGCATGATCATATTGTGATCATGAGCTTTGTAATCAAGTAGATCTATTTTGCTACTCAAGTGCTTTAATAGATCTCTGCTCTCTCCATGTGTGTGAAAGTGACAGCATGCACACCATGGTGGCACTTAGGCTAGAGATTACAAATACTTGTTATGAGTTATATTTGGAGTTGGATGTCTCTATGAAATTGTGGTGTTTGTTGGAACCATCTAGTACTCAAGGTGATAGTGTGGAGTTATCTAGATGGGAAAGATGAACTTTGAGGTGTGCTGTTATAGCCCTACCAACGATTAGAGTGTACAACCGGAGAGTAGTTCAGAGTAGTATCATAAATAGAAGATATTTATATGAGAGTGTTCACTAGTGAAAGTATCATCCCTAGGCCTTGTTTCTTAGCATTTAAACACCATTTGCTACTAGATCTATTACATGTTTGCTTGCTTCTATCTTTATTTCAGTTTTACTTTAGTCTTTTCCACGCCATCAAGCTATTTTCTATCATCGTGAACACTTATAATTATCCATACCACTTGTATTTCACTATCTCTTCGCCGAACTAGTGCTTGGGGACACAAGAGACTTCTTGTATCTTGATTGCAGGGTTGCTTGAGAGGGATACCTTTGACCACTTCCTCCCTGAGTTCGATAAACCTTGGGTGATCCACTTAAGGGAAAACTTGCTGCTGTTCGACAAACCTCTGCACTTGGAGGCCCAAAAACTGTCTACAAGAATAGAAGTGCGTAGACATCAAGCTATTTTCTGGCGCCGTTGCTAGGGAGGTAAGGTAAAAGGTACTCACATCCTCTGGTGTTAGTGCTCGAAGTTATTTCCCCTTAGATTCTGCAATTTTGTCTTTTTGTTTCTTGTTTTCACTAGTAAGGCTTAATGGAAAACAACAAAAAAATTAGAGAGCTTTATAGTATTTATCTTGAGTTAGGACATGAAGTGTTTGAAGAGAAAATTAAAAAACCTATGGAACTTTATTTGCATGCCAATAGCAATGTTTTTAGTATGAATTCTTTGGACACCATTATTGCCAATGCTATGGAAAAGTTTAAGCTTGGGGAAGCTAGTTTTTATGATAATGATCTTCTTAGTTCCCTAGCTTTGGAAGATAGCTATTATATTGCTTATGATGATACAAAACCTCCAATATATGATGATTACAATGATATTTTCAGTCCACCTACTATTGAGGAGAAAATTAATGATTACAATATGCCTCCTATATTTGATGATTATGGTGATGAGAATAATAATGATAGCTATTTTATTGAATTTGCTCCCACTACGATTAATAAGAATGACTATGCTTATGTGGAGAGTAATAATTATTATATGCATGTAGCTCATGATAATAATGTTTTATGTGATAGTTATATTGTTAATTTTATTCATGATGCTACTAAAAGTTATTATGAGAGAGGGAACCATGGTTTTATGTATATCAACAATATTAAGTTTCCCCTCTTTATGTTGAAAGTCTTGAAGTTGCACTTTTTTTGCTTTTCTATGCTTGTTGCTTTGTGCTTTCATGACTTGTTTCTTTACAAGATTATTTTTCATAGAAATTGGGTTATACTTAAATGTGCTTTGAATTTGCTTCTAGATGCTCTTTCACTTCAATTCATATTTCTTATGTGAGCATCTTCTTAAACTATCATGTCTAACTAAAAGACGTTAAAGAAAAGTACTTATTGGGAGATAACCCAAAAGTTTTAGATGATTCTTGGAAGTTATTACTTCAGTAATCACCGCTCCTTATACTTTTTATTTGCTTTTTGTGCCAAGAGTAACCTCTAATGAGAGAGAAGTAATGATTTGGAAAGTTGTTGTCCCGAAACAGAATTCTATGCTTCACCGTAAAAAATCGTGTAAATTGTATGTACGTCCTTTTGAGGAGTGAATTTTTGTGCTTCTGGAACAGGTTGTTATCTAACTTTTGTTAGTTCAACACTTTTTTATTTGAGCAACAGAAGGTCTTCGAAAAAATTCGTATTTACCTACTGGTCTGTTTTGACAGATTTCTGCCATTCTTTGCATTTGCTTCTAGTTGGTTCCTTTTTAAGTTCTTTTGGGGAATTGAGATTTTTGAGGGAAGTGATACAGTACCTAGTGTTTTAATGGAAGTTTTATTGGTGTTGAAACTGAACCTAAATACTTATTATCTTGAGTGCACTAATGTTTCTAATAAAGATTGTGTGAAATTTTGTATGAAGGAAAAAATTTAGGTGTATGGAAGGAATGAGTAATGAGATGAAGGATGGACTAAAGCTCAAGCTTGGGGATGCCACGCGTGTCACCCCAAGAAATATCTAAGAAGTACGAGCGTCAAAGCTTGGGGATGCCCAAGGCACCCCCTTCTTCATCAATAAAAATCCCAGGTTTCTTCCAAACGCTTCATTTTTATTGTTTCATGCACAGTTGTGTTGTTCTTGGAGCGTCTTCATTTTTTTGTTTTTGGTTTTCGTTTGCTTGGTTTTCTTAGTTTGCTTGAATAAATTGGTTGGACCCCCTATTTCATGCATTGGTTTTCAAATAGTTTGGTTTGGATTGGAAAAGAGTAGGAATGGTCATGCTTACGTCGTAAAGAGAGATTGTTTTTGACTGTGGCCTATGCTTTCTCATGCCATGCTTGATATTGTTTTGGATCTATGCTTAGTATTATTTGTTGTAGCATGACTTGTTATAAACAGTTGAGATTGCTTAATGTGCCTTGGATGAATCGTGCGTTGTTTTAGCATATTAAAACATAGTATAGTGGTATTCTCCTTGGATGCTTTATTTGGGTTGACTTGGCGCATGCTCACACCATGTTATGACTATCTCATGTCAACATAAGCCTTTATGATCCTTTAGTTTTCAATTTGTAGTATCACTTTATGCTTTGATCAATGATGTTTTGTCGATCTGCATGATTATGGCCATTATTGCTCTCTTAGTTTGTCGCTCCCAGTCTTTTGCTAGCCTCCACAACCAAGTATGAGTTTCACTCATGCATCCAATTCCCTAAACCAAGTTATTCCAAAGAGTCCACCATACCTACCTACTAGCTTATTCTATTCCAAGTATATTCATGTTTTTGTTTACCTTCCAAATTAAACTTGTTATGAGAAAACTAGTGATTAAAGCTCTCACAAACTTGATGGCACACTTTCATTTTCTTGCCCTTAATAAACATGAACCATTGTGTCATCTATGTTGTATATGCTTGCACTTATTTGTTGGGGATTAGCAGAACAATGCTGTCATGGGGAACGCTTTCAACATTGCACTGGTACTTTGTACCTAGTTGATATCATGCTCTTTTGCCTATGGATGTCGTCGGTGTAAAATGAAAGGGGAGCTTGTATGTCCATGAAGTTATGTATATGTGTTAGAGAAACGCCTGGGCCGCTGGTCTAATCCATGCTGACATGCTGGACACCTGTAGCGTAACCATAATGAGCTGTCTATGAAGCATTCTTCTTATAAAAAAAGAGTCCTATATTGAGAAAAAAAGAGAAAAAGAAAAAAAAAGAGATTATGAAAAGAGGAAAGAGAGAAAAAAAGCACCATATTCCCATGGTAAATAAGAAGATTGCTGAGATGCTCGTTGTCTGCTTGCCTTGTCATTTTGATATGGGGATTCTTCCGTATCATCGGGTAAGGGGTACCCCGTTGGCGGTTCTCTATGATACACATGTACTTACGATGACAAGAACTTACTGGTGACTAAACTTGAGTAGCATGAGGAGCTAACCTCGTATTCAAGTGACATGAGATTCCCAACTTATACTTCGTCAAGCATACACTCCATAGTTTGTTCACTTTAACCTTAATCACTTCAAGATGCTTATGATAGGGGCAATGAGAGCTGAAAGCTATTAAGTACCATAATTTTTGGAAGCTCTTTATGAAACTTGAATCCCTACTTCCTTGTATGAATGCCTTCCTTTTACTTTTATGTTGAGTCTCCACCTTCTATCTTTATGCACCTACTTTGAGAGCATAGTGGCCATTCTTAGTTCTATGTGCATTGTCCCAAGACTTGCTGATTGATGCATAACTTTGATATTGCTTGTTTTAAACTATTTGTATCTAGTCACTCTTATGAACTTTGAAGGTGTCCTATGCATTTATGTTTGCTACCCTATGAGGGACAAGCTGAATGCCACTATGCTATGTTTTCTTTATGTGAAACAAACAAAAGTCTTGCAAAGCATTGTTATTCATGAATCTTTTGTTTGTGCCTTTTCATGTTGCAACATAGTTGCTATGTCTTATTGCTAGAACTTTATCTTTCCTGCTAATTTGAAGTACTATGATCCCAGCTATCCATCTTTTACAAATACTTTGATCAAGTTTTTGATGGTGCCTGTCACCTAAAAAATTATTCTTTCTTTTTATCACTTACCTACTCTTTTTTGATGTTCCATGCTTGGTTTATCTACTTTCTTGTGTTTTGTCCACACTTTGGAGTACTTTTCATATGATTTCTTGGACTAACCTATTAACAAGATGCCATAGTGCCATTTGTCTGCTTTTTGCTGTTTTTGGTTCTAGGAAAGTCAGAAAATGAATATTCTTGGAATTGGACGGGAAAAAGCCAAAGTTCCTATTTTACTGGAAGACTCACAGAGCTAGAATACGAGACCGAGGAGGTCCAGGGCCTTGCCACACACACCCCTTGGCGCGGGCAACCCTAGGCCGCGCCAGGGCATGGTGTGGGCCCCCTGGCTAGCCACCGACCTTGCCTCCTTCGCCTATATATTCCTTCCGAGGCAAAAACCCTAAATCGTCAATTAGAAATCCACGAAAAGTTCCGTTGCGCCGCCTCCACCGAAGGGTAGATTCGAGGGACAGAAAGTCTCTGTTCCGGCACCCTGCCGGGACAGGGAAGTGCCCCCGGAGCCATCTCCATCGATCTCCACCACCATCTCCATCATCGTTGCTGATTCCCATGATGAGGAGGGAGTAGTTCTTCCTTGAGGCTAAGGGTTCTACCGGTAGCTATGTGTTCATCTCTCTCTATATACATTATCATATTGTGATCATGAGCTTTGTAATCAAGTAGATCTACTTTGCTACTCAAGTGCTTTAATAGATCTCCGCTCTCCCCATGTGTGTGAAAGTGATAGTGTGCACACCATGGTAGCACTTAGGCTAGACATTACAAATACTTGTTATGAGTTATATTTGGAGTTGGATGTCTCTATGAAATTGTGGTGTTTGTTGGAACCATCTATTACTCAAGGTGACAGTGTGGGGTTATCTAGATGGGAAAGATGAACCTTGAGGTGTGCTGTTATAGCCCTACCAACGATTAGAATGTCCAACCGGAGAGTAGTTTAGAGTAGTATCATAAAGAGAAGATATTTATATGAGAGTGTTCACTAGTGAAAGTACGATCCCTAGGCCTTGTTTCTTAGCATTGAAACACCGTTTGCTACTAGATCTGTTACATGTTTGCTTGCTTCTATCTTTATTTCAGATTTAGTTTAGTCTTTTCCACGCCATCAAGCTATTTTATATCACCATGAACACTTATAATTATCCATACCACTTGTATTTCACTATCTCTTTGCCGAACTAGTGCACCTATACACCTGAAAAGTGTATTAGGTGTGCTGGGGACACAAGAGACTTCTTGTATCTTGATTGCAGGGTTACTTCAGAGGGATACCTTTGACCACTTCCTCCCTGAGTTCGATAAAACTTGGGTGATCCACTTAAGGGAAAACTTGCTGTTGTTCTACAAACCTCTGCACTTGGAGGCCCAACAACTGTCTACAAGAATAGAAGTGCGTAGACATCAGTCGTGCACATCCGCGGCGCGGTGGGCTTCGGGAGCTTGCCGGAGGCTGCTCCGGTTGCTGCATGTCAAAAATAATACCAGGGTTAGATGCAGAATCGAGAGGGGATCTCGGGAGGGTGACATGCAAAGAGGGAGGGGTAGAGGAGAGAGCACCATGCTGGATTTTTGGAGGAGGCCGAAGCTTCTCTTCTTCCTTCTCTTGGGCTGTACAGAGAAGGGGAGAGGGAGAGGGTGCTCGGGGGAGGTAAGTGGAGGGGACTAGAGTAGAATGAGGGGGCAGAGGCAGGCTGGATAGCCTCTGGCATATTAAACTCGAGGGGGAGGGTGTATGGTGGAATATGTCCAAGGGAGGGCAGGGGAAGGTCCATGGCCTCCCCATTGGGTGCTGAGAGCGGTGGAGAGGGGGTATGGGGTGTGCTGTGTCGTGGAAAGGATCCAGGAGGGAGGGGTGGGGCTGCTGCCCATTAATGCCCAAGATTTTTCAAGACATGGGGCCCCTCTCTTTCTCTCCATTCCAAGCAAAAAGGATAAGGGTCTAGGGGTTGCTACAGTGGGTGGCGACCAGAGGAGGTGTGTTTGTTGTGGAAGAGTTTTGGACAAGGTGGGATAAGGTTTGGAAGTAATTTGATTAGTGTTTTTGTGTCATGATCCAAATTGGCATAAGGGGTGGTTATGAGGAAAGTCCTTATTTGTGATCTTGGAAAGATGCTATAATGTTACTGGTGGATAGGTATGGTCAAAGTGAATCACCAAGAATTATTTAGGATTTTTCAGATAAGTCCAGATGCACATTGTTTCAATTATTCAAATAGTGCAGAAATGGTTTTTAGGAATTTATTTGGTAATTTTGGATTGGACAGGTGGATTTTTTGATGTGAGATGGTCCCAAATGTGAATACACACTTAGGGGAATTTTCCCAAGATTTATGGAGGCTTAAAAGTATTTAAAACTATTATTATTCAATTTCTGCCATTTGAGAAAAAAGAGCAAAAAGGAATAATAAAGGATCTCAAAAATATTTATTTTTGATATGGGAATGTAGGGTATGATATGTGGACCTCAATTGAGCAAAAGGTTGGAGAAGTGTTTTGGAAAAACCAAACTTTCCCTAGGGAAAGGAATTTTGGAGATTTTGTCTGTTAAAGAGATTAATTAGATTTGAAGCCATAATAATTATGGATAATATTTGATAAATCTTGATTATCAAGGTAGATGATGTAGACAAGGTGTAACAAGCATTTTCAACCTTGTGATTGGGTAATCCAAGTTGATTTTGGTGAGAACTCGAGATTTAAGGATCTTGGGTAAGATTGTTTTCATGCCACCAAAACCTTGTTGGGTCTTGGAGCTCAAGGCTCCCCTTAGGGCATGGGATATATGGATGGATAGACCAAGTGATGTAGATCACAAAGGTGTAGAGTTTTGATCTTGATCCTGCTTGAGCTCACCAAGAATTGATTTCAAACTTTGGATAAAAGAAGCCTACCAAGGCAGATTATCAACTAGCCTTCAAAACCTTGTGGGTTTAAGAAGCACAGAGATCCAGTTGGAACAAGTGAAGTGGGTATTGGTAGAACTATATGAGTAGATCACTACCATGCAAAGAGTTGGTCATTACAAGGTTGGATGGTGGTGCGAGCTTCTGTCAAAGTAGGCATGTTGATAAGATTTGCGGGAAAAGTTATTTTCTTGCCTGCAAAACCATCAAGAACGATTGGGTTGGAGAATGATCTAACCAAGGGCCAGAGTGGTCTTTGTTAGTACTTAGGATGGTTAACATCATGGTTCAAATGCATTTTCAAAAATTCACAAGGGTTGAGAAAAGGAGGCATTCAAAAAGGTTATGTTGGGAATAGTTTTCCAAACTTAGCCAAATTTAGCAGACTGAGGGTTTTTGACTAGAATGTGGGTGATGATGATTTTGATGGGTTGCAAGGTACCAAAGTATCATCAAGTGGATGATGTTGAAGTGTAGATTGAGTAGTAAGGATCCTTGCTTGATACTGTTCTTCATTGACTTGGAAGCTTCTAGAAGGGATCACTTCAAAAGGGCTCTGGTTAGGGGTTTTAGATGATCCCTAGTAGTTATTGCTCAGATCCATCTTTGAATTCTTGGTGAGGGTGTGGTGATTTGGAACATCGTGATCCTAGTTATGATCTCCTAGAGTAGCTCATACTATCTCCCAAGCAGACAAATCAAGCAGCAGATCAAGGCAACTCATGTTACAAACAAAGCAAACCTACTACTAGGGTTACCATCAAGCTTAGCTTGAGGTAAGGATGGGATATTTTGAAAGGTTGGAGTTTGAATAAGGTAAGATTCCTTGGTATCCCTACCAAGAGTAGAATTCAAAGGTTTTAGGAATCTTAGAGGTAAGAGTAGGTTCAAGGTCTGTCTTGAAAACATAAGGAGATTATAGTATGTAGCTCTCCATAGTTTGGGGAAATAGAAGCTACTAAAATGCCAGAACATTTGAGAATATGGAGATTAAGGCAAGATAGTTTTGGGAAGTAGCTTTTGTCAACTTGTGTTGAGGTAAGGAGTATATATTCTAATACACAATCATAAGCATAAGCATATCCAAACAACAAGCAAACACTTCAACATTAAACAAGAAAAAGGTTTTTTGTTCCCCCTGATTTTTGCATTCTCGACAACTAATCAGGGTTGCTGAAATTGGGATGTTACAGTGCATGTGTGTTCCTTTCCTAAACCACAAGGATCCACTAGAGTCATTTCATGTGTTATATTTTCCTAAACCACATTGATCCACTAGGGTCATTGCATGTCTGTTCTTTTCCTAAACCAATTGATCCACCAGAGTCATTGCATGTGTGTTTTTCCTAAACCACATGGATACACTGGAGACATTGCATGTATGTTCTTTTCCTAACCCACATTTATCCACTGATGACATTGCATGTGTGTTCTTTTAATGAACCACACGGATCCACTAGACTCACTTCATGTGTGTTCTTTTCCTAAACCACATTGATCCACTAGAGACATTACATCTGTGTTCTTTTCCTAAACCACATGGATCCACTAGTGACATTGCATGTGTGTTCTTTTCCTAAACCACATTGATCCACTAGAGTCATTGCATGTGTTTTCTTTTCCTAAACCACATGGATCCACTGGTGACATTGCTTGTGTGTTCTTTTCCAAAACCACATTGATCCACTCGAGCCAATGCATGTGTGTTCTTTTCCTAAACAACATGGATCCACTGGTGACATTGCATGTGTGTTCTTTTCCTAAACCACATGGATCCACTAGAGTCAGTGCATGTGTGTTCTTTTCCTAAACCACTAGTGACATTTCATGTCTGTTCTTTTCCTAGACCACATGGATCCACTAGAGTTATTGCATGTATGTTCTTTTCCTAAACCACATGCATCCACTCGTGACATTGCATGTGTTTTCTTTTCCTAAACCACATTGATCCACTAGAGTTATTGCATGTGTGTTATTTTCCTAAACCACATGGATGCACTGAACTCACTGCTTCTGTGTTCTTTTCCTAAACCACATTGATCGACTAGTGACATTTCATGTGTGTTATTTTCCTAAACCACATGGATCCATTGAGTCATTGCATGTGTGTTCTTTTCCTAAACCACATGGATCCCGTAGTGACATTGCTTGTGTGTTCTTTTTTCCTAAACCACATTGATCCACTAGAGTCATTGCATGTGTGTTCTTTTCATAAACCACATGGATCCACTAGTGACATTGCATGTGTGTTCTTTTCCTAAACCACATTGATCCACTAGAGTCATTGCATGCGTGTTCTTTTCCTAAACCACATTGACCCACTGGAGTCATTGCATCTGTGTTTTTTCGTAAACCACATGGATCCACTTGTGACATTTCATGTGTGTTCTTTTCCTAAACAACATGGATCCACTGGAGTCATTGCATGTGTGTTCTTTTCCTAAACCACATTGATCCACTAGAGTCCTTGCATGTGTGTCCATTTCGTGAACCACACAGATCAACTGGAGTCACTTCATGTGTGTTGTTTTCTTCAACCACATTGATCCACTTGTGACATTGCATGTGTGTTCTCTTCTTAAACCACATGGATCCACTAGTAATATTGCATGTGTGTTGTTTTCCTAAACCACATGGATCTACTAGAGTCGTTGCATGTGTGTTCTTTTCCTAAACCATGTGTATCCACTTGTATCATTTAATGTGTGTTATTTTCCTAAACCACATGGATTCGCTGGAGACATTGTGTGTGTGTTCTTTTCCTACACCACATTGATCCTCTAGAGACATTGCATGTGTGTTCTTTTCCTAAACCACATGGATCCACTGGAGTCATTGCATGTGTGTTCTTTTCCTAAACCACATTGATCCACAAGAGTCCTTGCACGTGTGTCCATTTCGTGAACCACACGGATCCACTAGAGTCACTTCACGTGTGTTGTTTTCTTCAACCACATTGATCCACTTGTGACATTGCATGTGTGTTCTCTTCCTAAACCACATGGATCCACTAGTAATATTGCATGTGTGTTGTTTTCCTAAACCACATGGATCTACTATAGTCATTGCATGTCTGTTATTTTCCTAAACCATGTGGATCCACTTGTATCATTTAATGTGTGTTATTTTCCTAAACCACATGGATCCACTGGTGACATTGCATATGTGTTCTTTTCCTAAACCACATTGATCCACTAGAGTCGTTGCATGTGTGTTCTTTTACTAAACCACATTGACCCATTTGAGTCATTGCATCTGTGTTTTTTCATAAACCACATGGATCCACTTGTGACATTTCATGTGTGTTCTTTTCCTAAACCACATGGATCCACTGGAGCCATTGCATGTGTGTTCTTTTCGTAAACCACATTGATCCACTAGAGTCCTTACACGTGTGTCCATTTCGTGAACCACACGGATCCACTAGAGTCACTTCATGTGTGTTGTTTTCTTCAACCACATTGATGCACTTGTGACATTGCATGTGTTTTCTCTTCCTAAACCACATGGATCCACTAGTAATATTGCATGTGTGTTGTTTTCCTAAACCACATGGATCTACTAGAGTCATTGCATGTGTGTTCTTTTCCTAAACCATGTGGATCCACTTGTATCATTTAATGTGTGTTATTTTCCTAAACCACATGGATCCACTGGAGACATTGCGTGCGTGTTCTTTTCCTACACCACATTGATACACTAGAGACATTCCATGTGTGTTCTTTTCCTAAACCACATGGATCCACTAGTTACATTGCATGTGTGCACTTATCCTAAACCACATTGATCCACTTGAGGCATTACATGTGTGTTCTTTTCCTAAACCACATGGATCCACTAGTGACATTGCATGTGTGTTCTTTTCCTAAACCACATTCATCCACTAGAGTCATTGCATGTGTGTTGTTTTCCTAAACCACATGGATCCACTTGAGTCATTGCATGCGTGTTCTTTTCCTAAACCATTGGTGACATTTCATGTGTGTTCTTTTCCTAGACCACATGGATCCACTATAGTCATTGCATGTGTGTTCTTTTCCTAAACCACATGGAGCCACTAGTGACATTGCATGTGTTGTTTTCCTAAACCACATTTATCCACTGGAGTTATTGCATGTGTGTTCTTTTCCTAAACCACATGTATCCACTGGAGTCATTGCATGTGTGTTCTTTTCCGAAACCACATTGATCCACTAGAGTCCTTGCACGTGTGTCCATTTCGTGAACCACACGGATCCACTGGAGTCACTTCATGTGTGTTGTTTTCTTCAACCACATTGATCCACTTGTGACATTGCATGTGTGTTCTCTTCCTAAACCACATGGATCCACTAGTAATATTGCATGTGTGTTGTTTTCCTAAACCACATGGATCTACTAGAGTCATTGCATGTGTGTTCTTTTCCTAAACCATGTGGATCCACTTGTATCATTTAATGTGTGTTATTTTCCTAAACCACATGGATCCGCTAGAGACATTGCGTGTGTGTTCTTTTCCTACACCACATTGATCCACTAGAGACATTCCATGTGTGTTCTTTTCCTAAACAATATGGATCCACTAGTTACATTGCATGTGTGATCTTATCATAAACCACATTGATCCACTTGAGGCATTACATGTGTGTTCTTTTCGTAAACCACATGGATCCACTGGTGACATTGCATGTGTGTTCTTTTCCTAAACCACATTCATCCACTAGAGTCATTGCATGTGTGTTCTTTTCCTAAACCACATGGATCCACTGGAATCATTGCATGTGTGTTCTTTTCCTAAACTATTGGTCACATTTCATGTGTGTTCTTTTCCTAGACTACATGGATCCACTATAGTCATTGCATGTGTGTTCTTTTCCTAAACCACATGGAGCCACTAGTGACATTGCATGTGTTGTTTTCCTAAACCACATTTATCCACTAGAGTTATTGCATGTGTGTTCATTTCCTAAACCACATGGATCCACTGGAGCCATTGCATGTGTGTTCTTTTCGTAAACCACATTGATCCACTAGAGTCCTTGCACGTCTGTCCATTTCGTGAACCACACGGATCCACTGGAGTCACTTCATGTGTGTTGTTTTCTTCAACCACATTGATCCACTTGTGACATTGCATGTGTGTTCTCTTCCTAAACCACATGGATCCACTAGTAATATTGCATGTGTGTTGTTTTCCTAAACCACATGGATCTACTAGAGTCATTGCATGTGTGTTCTTTTCCTAAACCATGTGGATCCACTTGTATCATTTAATGTGTGTTATTTTCCTAAACCACATGGATCCACTGGAGACATTGCGTGTGTGTTCTTTTCCTACACCACATTGATACACTAGAGACATTCCATGTGTGTTCTTTTCCTAAACCACATGGATCCACTAGTTACATTGCATGTGTGCACTTATCCTAAACCACATTGATCCACTTGAGGCATTACATGTGTGTTCTTTTCCTAAACCACATGGATCCACTAGTGACATTGCATGTGTGTTCTTTTCCTAAACCACATTCATCCACTAGAGTCATTGCATGTGTGTTGTTTTCCTAAACCACATGGATCCACTTGAGTCATTGCATGCGTGTTCTTTTCCTAAACCATTGGTGACATTTCATGTGTGTTCTTTTCCTAGACCACATGGATCCACTATAGTCATTGCATGTGTGTTCTTTTCCTAAACCACATGGAGCCACTAGTGACATTGCATGTGTTGTTTTACTAAACCACATTTATCCACTGGAGTTATTGCATGTGTGTTCTTTTCCTAAACCACATGGATCCACTGGAGTCATTGCATGTGTGTTCTTTTCCTAAACCACGTTGATCCACTAGAGTCCTTGCACGTGTGTCCATTTCGTGAACCACACGGATCCACTAGAGTCGCTTCATGTGTGTTGTTTTCTTCAACCACATTGATCCACTTTTGACATTGCATGTGTGTTCTCTTCCTAAACCACATGGATCCACTAGTAATATTGCATGTGTATTGTTTTCCTAAACCACATGGATCTACTAGAGTCATTGCATGTGTGTTCTTTTCCTAAATCATGTGGATCCACTTGTATCATTTAATGTGTGTTATTTTCCTAAACCACATGGATCCGCTAGAGACATTGCGTGTTTGTTCTTTTCCTACACCACATTGATCCACTAGAGACATTCCGTGTGTGTTCTTTTCCTAAACAACATGGATCCACTAGTTACATTGCATGTGTGATCTTATCATAAACCACATTGATCCACTTGAGGCATTACATGTGTGTTCTTTTCCTAAACCACATGGATCCACTTGTGACATTGCATGTGTGTTCTTTTCGTAAACTCCATTCATCCACTAGAGTCATTGCATGTGTGTTCTTTTCCTAAACCACATGGATCCACTGGAATCATTGCATGTGTGTTCTTTTCTTAAACCATTGGTCACATTTCATGTGTGTTCTTTTCCTAGACTACATGGATCCACTATAGTCATTGCATGTGTGTTCTTTTCCTGAACCACATGGAGCCACTAGGGACATTGCATGTGTTGTTTTCCTAAACCACATTTATCCACTTGAGTTATTGCATGTGTGTTCTTTTCCTAAACCACATGGATCCACTGGAGCCATTGCATGTGTGTTCTTTTCCTAAACCACATTGATCCACTAGAGTCCTTGCACGTCTGTCCATTTCGTGAACCAAACGGATCCACTGGAGTCGCTTCATGTGTGTTGTTTTCTTCAACCACATTGATCCACTTGTGACATTGCATGTGTGTTCTCTTCCTGAACCACATGGATCCACTAGTAATATTTCATGTGTGTTGTTTTCCTAAACCAAATGGATTTACTAGAGTCATTGCATGTGTGTTCTTTTCCTAAACCATGTGGATCCACTTGTATCATTTAATGTGTGTTATTTTCCTAAACCACATGGATCCACTGGAGACATTGCGTGTGTGTTCTTTTCCTACACCACATTGATACACTAGAGACATTCCATGTGTGTTCTTTTCGTAAACCACATGGATCCACGAGTTACATTGCATGTGTGATCTTATCCTAAACCACATTGATCCACTTGAGGCATTACATGTGTGTTCTTTTCCTAAACCACATGGATCCACTAGTGACATTGCATGTGTGTTCTTTTCCTAAACCACATTCAACCACTAGAGTCATTGCATGTGTGTTCTTTTCCTAAACCACATGGATCCACTAGAGTCACTACATGTGTGTTCTTTTCCTAAACCACATGGATCCACTAGAGTCACTACATGTGTATTATTTTCCTAAACCACATGGATCTACTAGAGTCAATGCATATGTCTTGTTTTCGGAAACCACATGGATCCATTAAGTCATTGCCTGTGTTTTCTTTTCCTAAACCACATGGATCCACTAGTGACATTGCATGTGTGTTCTTTTCCTAAACCACATTGATCCACTAGAGTCATTGCATGTGTGTTCTTTTCCTAAACCACATGGATCCACTAGTGACATTGCATGTGTGTTCTTTTCCTAAACCACATTGATCCACTAGAGTCATTGCATATGTATTCTTTTCCTAAACCACATTGATCCACTAAAGTCACTGCATGTGTGTTATTTTCCTAAACCACATGGATCCACTGGAGTCAATGCATATGTGTTGTTTTCGTCAAACACATGGATCCATTGAGTCATTGCATGTGTGTTCTTTTCCTAAACCACATGGATCCGATAGTGACATTACTTGTGTGTTCTTTTCCTAAACCACATTGATCCACTAGAGTCATTGCATGTGTGTTCTTTTGCTAAACCACATGGATCCACTAGTGACATTGCATGTGTGTTCTTTTCGTAAACCACATTTATCCACTTGAGTCATTGCATGTGTGTTCATTTCATAAACCACATTCATCCACTTGAGTCATTGCATGCGTGTTCTTTTCCTAAGCCACATTGACCCACTGGAGTCATTGCATGTGTGGTTTTTCCTAAACCGCATGGATCCACTGGTGACATTTCATGTGTGTTCTTTTCCTAAACCACATTGATCCACAAGTAACATTGCATGCATGTTCTTTGTCAAAACCACATTGATACACTCGAGTCCTTGCATCTATGTTGTTTACCTGAACCACATGGATCCACTGGACTCACTGTATGTGTGTTGTTTTCTTAAACCACATTGATCCACTTGTGACATTGCATGTGTGCTGTTTTCCTAAACCACATTGATCCTCTAGAGTTATTGCATGTGTGTTATTTTCCTAAACGACATGGATCCACTAGAGTCACTACTTCTGTCTTCTTTTCCTAAACCACGTTGATCGACTAGTGACATTTCATGTGTGTTCTTTTCCTAAACCACATGGATCCATTGAGTCATTGCATGTGTGTTCTTTTCCTAAACCACATGGATCCAGTAGTGACGTTGCTTGTGTGTTATTTTCCTAAACCACAGTGATCCACTAGAGTCATTGCATGTGTGTTCTTTTCCTAAACCACATGGATCCACTGGTGACATTGCATGTGTGTTCTTTTCCTAAACCACATTGATCCATTAGAGTCATTGCGCGTGTGTTCTTTTCCTAAACCACATTGACCCACTGGAGTCATTGCATCTTTGTTTTTTCGTAAACCATTTGGATCCACTTGTGACATTTCATGTGTGTTCTTTTCCTAAACCACATGGATCCACTAGAGTCATTGCATGTGTGTTCTTTTCCTAAACCACATTGATCCACTAGAGTCATTGCATGTGTGTTCTTTTCCTAAACCACATTGATCCACTAGAGTCATTGCATGTGTGTTCTTTTCCTAAACCACATTGATCCACTAGAGTCATTGCATGTGTGTTCTTTTCCTAAACCACTAGTGACATTTCAGGTGTGTTCTTTTCCTAGACCACATTGATCCACTAGAGTCATTGCAAGTATTTTCTTTTCCAAACCACATGCATCCACTGGTGACATTGAATGTGTGTTCTTTTCCTAAACCACATTGGTCCACTTGAGTTATTGCATGTGTGCTCTTTTCCTAAACCACATGGATCCACTGGAGTCACTGCTTTTGTGTTCTTTTCCTAAACCACATTGATGGACTAGTGACATTTCATGTGTGTTCTTTTCCTAAACCACATGGATCCATTCAGTCATTGCATGTGTGTCCTTTTCCTAAACCACATGGATCCAGTAGTGACATTGCTTGTGTGTTCTTTTCCTAAACCACATTGATCCACTAGAGTCATTGCATGTGTGTTCTTTTTCGAAACCACATGGATCCACTGGTGACATTGCATGTGTGTTCTTTTCCTAAACCACATTGATCCCCTAGAATCATTGCATGTGTGTTCTTTTCCTAAACCACATTGACCCACTAGAGGCATTGCATCTGTGTTTTTTCGTAAACCACATGGATCCACTTGTGACATTTCATGTGTGTTCTTTTCCTAAACCACATGGATCCACTAGAGACATTTCATGTGTTTTGTTTTCCTAACCCACATTGATCCACTGGAGTCCGTGCACGTGTGTTCATTTCGTGAACGACACGGATCCACTTGAGTCACTTCATGTGTGTTGTTTTCTTCAACCACATTGATCCACTCGTGACATTGCATGTGTGTTCTCTGCCTAAACCACATGGATCCACTAGTAATATTGCATGTGTGTTCTTTTCCTAAACCACATGGATCTACTAGAGTCAATGCCTATGTGTTGTTTTCGTAAACCACATGGATCCATTGAGTCATTGCATGTGTGTTCTTTTCCTAAACCACATGGATCCAATAGTGACATTACTTGTGTGTTCTTTTCCTAAACCACATTGATCCACTAGAGTCATTGCATGTGTGTTCTTTTGCTAAACCACATGGATCCATTAGTGACATTGCATGTGTGTTCTTTTCGTAAACCACATTGATCCACTGGAGTCATTGCATGTGTGTTCATTTCCTAAACCACATTCATCCACTTGAGTCATTGCATGCGTGTTCTTTTCCTAAGCCACATTAACCCACTAATTGCATGTGTGTTTTTTCCTAAACCGCATGGATCCACTGGTGACATTTCATGTGTGTTCTTTTCCTAAACCACATGGATCCACTGGAGTCATTGCATGTGTGTTCTTTTCCTAAACCACATTGATCCACTAGTAACATTGCATGCGTGTTCTTTGTCAAAACCACATTGATACACTAGAGTCCTTGCATCTATGTTGTTTACCTGAACCACATGGATCCACTTGACTCACTGCATGTGTGTTGTTTTCTTAAACCACATTGATCCACTTGTGACATTGCATGTGTGTTCTCTTCCTAAACCTCATGGATCCACTAGTAACATTGCATGTGTGTTCTTTTCCTAAACCACGTGGACCTACTAGAGTCATTGCATGTGTGTTCTTTTCCTAAACCACATGGATCCACTGGTATCATTTCATGTGTGTTATTTTCCTAAACCACATGGATCCACTAGAGACATTGCATGTGTGTTCTTTTCGTACCCCAAATTAATCCACTAGAGAAATTACATCTGTGTTCTTTTCCTAAATCACATTGATTCACTAGACTCATTGCTTGTGTGTTCTTTTTGTAAAACATGGATCGACTGAGTCATTGCATGTGTGTTCTTTTCCTAAACCACATGGATCCACTAGTGACATTGCATGTGTGTTCTTTTCCTAAACCTCATGGATCCAGTAGTGACATTTCTTGTGTGTTCTTTTCCTAAACTGCATTGATCCATTAGAGTCATTGCATGTGTTTTCTTTTCCTAAACCACATGGATCCACTGGTGACATTGCATGTGTGTTCTTTTCCTAAACCACATGGATCCACTAGAGTTAGTGCATGTGTATTCTTTTCCTAAACCACTAGTGACATTTCATGTGTGTTCTTTTCCTAGACCACATGGATCCACTAGACCCATTGCATGTATGTTCTTTTCCTAAACCACATGCATCCACTGGTGACATTGCATGTGTGTTCTTTTCCCAAACCACATTGATCCACTAGAGTTATTGCATGTGTGTTCTTTTCCTAAACCACATGCATCCACTGGAGTCACTGCTTCTGTGTTCTTTTCCTAAACCACATTGATCGACTAGTGACATTTCATGTGTGTTCTTTTCCTAAACCACATGGATCCATTGAGTCATTGCATGTGTGTTCTTTTCCTAAACCACATTGATCCACTAGAGTCATTGCATGTGTGTTCTTTTCCTCAACCACATGGATCCACTGGTGACATTGCATGTGTGTTCTTTTCCTAAACTACATTGATCCACTAGAGTTATTGCATGTGTGTTCTTTTCCTAAACCATATTGACCCACTGGAGTCATTGCATCTGTGTTTTTTCGTAAACCACATGGATCCACTTGTGACATTTCATGTATGTTCTTTTCCTAAACCACATGGATCCACTAGAGTCATTGCATGTGTGTTCTTTTCCTAACCCACATTGATCCACTAGAGTCCTTGCACGTGTGTCCATTTCGTGAACCACACGGATCCACTAGATTCACTTCATGTGTGTTGTTTTCTTCAACCACGTTGATCCACTTGTGACATTGCATGTGTGTTCTCTTCCTCAACCACATGGATCCACTAGTAATATTGCATGTGTGTTGTTTTCCTAAACCACATGGATCTACTAGAGTCATTGCATGTGTGTTCTTTTCCTAAACCATGTGGATCCACTCGTATCATTTAATGTGTGTTATTTTCCTAAACCACATGGATCCGCTGGAGACATTGTGTGCGTGTTCTTTTCCTACACCACATTTATCCACTAGAGACATTGCATGTGTGTTCTTTCCCTAAACCACATGGATCCACTAGAGCCATTGCATGTGTGTTCTTTTCCTAAGCCACATTGATCCACTAGAGTCCTTGCACGTGTGTCCATTTCGTGAAACACACGGATCCACTAGAGTCACTTCATGTGTGTTGTTTTCTTCAACCACATTGATCGACTAGTGACATTTCATGTGTGTTCTTTTCCTAAACCACATGGATCCATTGAGTCATTGCATGTGTGTTCTTTTCCTAAACCACATGGATCCAGTAGTGACATTGCTTGTGTGTTCTTTTCTTAAATCACAATGATCCACTAGAGTCATTGCATGTGTGTTCTTTTCCTAAACCACATGGATCCACTGGTGACATTGCATGTGTGTTCTTTTCCTAAACCACATTGATCCACTAGAGTCATTGCATGTGTGTTCTTTTCCTAAACCACATTGACCCACTGGAGTAATTGCATCTGTGTTTTTTTGTAAACCACATGGATCCACTTGTGACATTTCATGTGTGTTCTTTTCCTAAACCACATGGATCCACTAGAGCCATTGCATGTGTGTTCTTTTCCTAAACCACATTGATCCACTAGAGTCCTTGCACGTGTGTCCATTTCGTGAACCACACGGATCCACTGGAGTCACTTCATGTGTGTTGTTTTCTTCAACCACATTGATCCACTTGTGACATTGCATGTGTGTTCTCTTCCAAAACCACATGGATCCACTAGTAATATTGCATGTGTGTTGTTTTCCTAAACCACATGGATCTACTAGAGTCATTGCATGTGTGTTCTTTTCCTAAACCATGTGGATCCACTTGTATCATTTAATGTGTGTTATTTTCCTAAACCACATGGATCCACTGGTGACATTGCATGTGTGTTCTTTTCCTAAACCACATTGATCCACTAGAGTCATTGCATGTGTGTTCTTTTCCTAAACCACATTGACCCACTAGAGTCATTGCATTTGTGTTTTTTCGTAAACCACATGGATCCCCTTGTGACATTTCATGTGTGTTCTTTTCCTAAACCACATGGATCCACTAGGGTCATTGCATGTGTGTTCTTTTCCTAAACCACATTGATCCACTAGAGTCCTTGCACGTGTGTCCATTTCGTGAACCACACGGATCCACTGGAGTCACTTCATGTATGTTGTTTTCTTCAATCACATTGATCCACTTGTGACATTACATGTGTGTTCTCTTCCTAAACCACATGGATCCACTAGTAATATTGCATGTGTGTTGTTTTCCTAAACCACATGGATCTACTAGAGTCATTGCATGTGTGTTATTTTCCTAAACCATGTGGATCCACTTGTATCATTTAATGTGTGTTATTTTCCTAAACCACATGGATCCGCTGGAGACATTGCATGTGTGTTCTTTTCCTAAACCACATTAATCAACTAGATTCATCGCATGTGTGTTCTGTTCCTAAACCACATGGATCCACTAGTTACATTGCATGTGTGATCTTATCCTTAACCACATTGATCCACTTGAGGCATTACATGTGTGTTCTTTTCCTAAACCACATGGATGCACTGGTGACATTGCATGTGTGTTCTTTTCCTAAACCACATTCATCCACTAGAGTCATTGCATGTGTGTTCTTTTCCTAAAACACATGGATCTACTAGAGTCATTGCATGTGTGTTCTTTTCCTAAACCATGTGGATCCACTTGTATCATTTAATGTGTGTTATTTTCCTAAACCACATGGATCCGCTGGAGACATTGCATGTGTGTTCTTTTCCTAAACCACATTGATCCACTAGAATCATTGCATGTGTGTTCTTTTCCTAAACCATTGGTGACATTTCATGTGTGTTCTTTTCCTAGACCACATGGATCCACTATAGTCATTGCATGTGTGTTCTTTTCCTAAACCACATGGAGCCACTAGTGACATTGCATGTGTTCTTTTCCTAAACCACATTTATCCACTGGAGTTATTGCATGTGTGTTCTTTTCCTAATCCACATGGATCCACTTGAGTCACTACATGTGTGTTCTTTTCCTAAACCACATGGATCCACTGGAGTCACTACATGTTTGTTATTTTCCTAAACCACATGGATCTGCTAGAGTCAATGCATATGTCTTGTTTTCGTAAACCACATGGATCCATTAAGTCATTGCCTGTGTTTTCTTTTCGTAAACCACATGGATCCATTAGTGACATTGCATGTGTGTTCTTTTCCTAAACCACATTGATCCACTAGAGTCATTGCATGTGTGTTCTTTTCATAAACCACATGGATCCACTAGTGACATTGCATGTGTGTTCTTTTCCCAAACCACATTGATCCACTGGAGTCATTGCATATGCATTCTTTTCCTAAACCACATTGATCCACTAGAGTCATTGCATGGGTGTTATTTTCCTAAAACATATTGATCCACTGGAGTCATTGCATGTGTGTTCTTTTCCTAAACCACAAGTGACATTTCATGTGTGTTCTTTTCCTAGACCACATGGATCCACTAGAGTCATTGCATGTGTGTTCTTTTCCTAAACCACTAGTGACATTCGATGTGTGTTCTTTTCCTAAACAACATTTATCCACTAGAGTCATTGCATGTTTGTTGTTTTCCTAAACCACATGGATCCACTAGAGTCATTGCATGTGTGTTCTTTTCCTAAACCACTAGTGACATTTCATGTGTGTTCTTTTCCTAGACCACATGGATCCACTAGAGTCATTGCATGTATTTTCTTTTGCTAAACCACATGCATCCACTGGTGACATTGCATGTGTGTTCTTTTCCTAAACCACATGCATCCACTGGAGTCACTGCTTCTGTGTTCTTTTCCTAAACCACATTGATCGACTAGTGACATTTCATGTGTGTTCTTTTCCTAAACCACATGGATCCATTGAGTCATTGCATGTGTGTTCTTTTCCTAAACCACATTGATCCACTAGAGTCATTGCATGTGTGTTCTTTTCCTAAACCACATGGATCCACTGGTGACATTGCATGTGTGTTCTTTTCCTAAACCACATTGATCCACTAGAGTTATTGCATGTGTGTTCTTTTCCTAAACCACATTGACCCACTGGAGTCATTGCATCTGTGTTTTTTCGTAAACCACATGGATCCACTTGTGACATTTCATGTATGTTCTTTTCCTAAACCACATGGATCCACTAGAGTCATTGCATGTGTGTTCTTTTCCTAACCCACATTGATCCACTAGAGTCCTTGCACGTGTGTCCATTTCGTGAACCACACGGATCCACTAGATTCACTTCATGTGTGTTGTTTTCTTCAACCACGTTGATCCACTTGTGACATTGCATGTGTGTTCTCTTCCTCAACCACATGGATCCACTAGTAATATTGCATGTGTGTTGTTTTCCTAAACCACATGGATCTACTAGAGTCATTGCATGTGTGTTCTTTTCCTAAACCATGTGGATCCACTCGTATCATTTAATGTGTGTTATTTTCCTAAACCACATGGATCCGCTGGAGACATTGTGTGCGTGTTCTTTTACTACACCACATTTATCCACTAGAGACATTGCATGTGTGTTCTTTCCCTAAACCACATGGATCCACTAGAGCCATTGCATGTGTGTTCTTTTCCTAAGCCACATTGATCCACTAGAGTCCTTGCACGTGTGTCCATTTCGTGAAACACACGGATCCACTAGTGACATTTCATGTGTGTTCTTTTCCTAAACCACATGGATCCATTGAGTCATTGCATGTGTGTTCTTTTCCTAAACCACATGGATCCAGTAGTGACATTGCTTGTGTGTTCTTTTCTTAAATCACAATGATCCACTAGAGTCATTGCATGTGTGTTCTTTTCCTAAACCACATGGATCCACTGGTGACATTGCATGTGTGTTCTTTTCCTAAACCACATTGATCCACTAGAGTCATTGCATGTGTGTTCTTTTCCTAAACCACATTGACCCACTGGAGTAATTGCATCTGTGTTTTTTTGTAAACCACATGGATCCACTTGTTACATTTCATGTGTGTTCTTTTCCTAAACCACATGGATCCACTAGAGCCATTGCATGTGTGTTCTTTTCCTAAACCACATTGATCCACTAGAGTCCTTGCACGTGTGTCCATTTCGTGAACCACACGGATCCACTGGAGTCACTTCATGTGTGTTGTTTTCTTCAACCACATTGATCCACTTGTGACATTGCATGTGTGTTCTCTTCCAAAACCACATGGATCCACTAGTAATATTGCATGTGTGTTGTTTTCCTAAACCACATGGATCTACTAGAGTCATTGCATGTGTGTTCTTTTCCTAAACCATGTGGATCCACTTGTATCATTTAATTTGTGTTATTTTCCTAAACCACATGGATCCACTAGTGACATTGCATGTGTGTTCTTTTCCTAAACCACATTGATCCACTAGAGTCATTGCATGTGTGTTCTTTTCCTAAACCACATTGACCCACTAGAGTCATTGCATTTGTGTTTTTTCGTAAACCACATGGATCCCCTTGTGACATTTCATGTGTGTTCTTTTCCTAAACCACATGGATCCACTAGGGTCATTGCATGTGTGTTCTTTTCCTAAACCACATTGATCCACTAGAGTCCTTGCACGTGTGTCCATTTCGTGAACCACACGGATCCACTGGAGTCACTTCATGTATGTTGTTTTCTTCAATCACATTGATCCACTTGTGAAATTACATGTGTGTTCTCTTCCTAAAGCACATGGATCCACTAGTAATATTGCATGTGTGTTGTTTTCCTAAACCACATGGATCTACTAGAGTCATTGCATGTGTGTTATTTTCCTAAACCATGTGGATCCACTTGTATCATTTAATGTGTGTTATTTTCCTAAACCACATGGATCCGCTGGAGACATTGCATGTGTGTTCTTTTCCTAAACCACATTGATCAACTAGAGTCATCGCATGTGTGTTCTGTTCCTAAACCACATGGATCCACTAGTTACATTGCATGTGTGATCTTATCCTTAACCACATTGATCCACTTGAGGCAATACATGTGTGTTCTTTTCCTAAACCACATGGATGCACTGGTGACATTGCATGTGTGTTATTTTCCTAAACCACATTCATCCACTAGAGTCATTGCATGTGTGTTCTTTTCCTAAACCACATGGATCCACTGGAATCATTGCATGTGTGTTCTTTTCCTAAACCATTGGTAACATTTCATGTGTGTTCTTTTCCTAGACCACATGGATCCACTATAGTCATTGCATGTGTGTTCTTTTCCTAAACCACATGGAGCCACTAGTGACATTGCACGTGTTCTTTTCCTAAACCACATTGATCCACTGGAGTTATTGCATGTGTGTTCTTTTCCTAATCCACATGGATCCACTTGAGTCACTACATGTGTGTTCTTTTCCTAAACCACATGGAATCACTGGAGTCACTACATGTGTGTTATTTTCCTAAACCACATGGATCTACTAGAGCCATTGCATGTGTGTTCTTTTCCTAAACCACATTGATCCACTAGAGTCCTTGCACGTGTGTCCATTTCGTGAACCACACGGATCCACTGGAGTCACTTCATGTGTGTTGTTTTCTTCAACCACATTGATCCACTTGTGACATTGCATGTGTGTTCTCTTCCAAAACCACATGGATCCACTAGTAATATTGCATGTGTGTTGTTTTCCTAAACCACATGGATCTACTAGAGTCATTGCATGTGTGTTCTTTTCCTAAACCATGTGGATCCACTTGTATCATTTAATGTGTGTTATTTTCCAAAACCACATGGATCCACTGGTGACATTGCATGTGTGTTCCTTTCCTAAACCACATTGATCCACTAGAGTCATTGCATGTGTGTTCTTTTCCTAAACCACATTGACCCACTGGAGTCATTGCATCTGTGTTTTTTCGTAAACCACATGGATCCCCTTGTGACATTTCATGTGTGTTCTTTTCCTAAACCACATGGATCCACTAGAGTCCTTGCATGTGTGTTCTTTTCCTAAACCACATTGATCCACTAGAGTCCTTGCACGTGTGTCCATTTCGTGAACCACACGGATCCACTGGAGTCACTTCATGTATGTTGTTTTTTCAATCACATTGATCCACTTGTGACATTACATGTGTGTTCTCTTCCTAAACCACATGGATCCACTAGTAATATTGCATGTGTGTTGTTTTCCTAAACCACATGGATCTACTAGAGTCATTGCATGTGTGTTCTTTTCCTAAACCATGTGGATCCACTTGTATCATTTAATGTGTGTTATTTTCCTAAACCACATGGATCCGCTGGAGACATTGCATGTGTGTTCTTTTCCTAAACCACATTGATCCACTAGAGTCATTGCATGTGTGTTCTGTTCCTAAACCACATGGATCCACTAGTTACATTGCATGTGTGATCTTATCCTTAACCACATTGATCCACTTGAGGCATTACATGTGTGTTCTTTTCCTAAACCAGATGGATCCACTGGTGACATTGCATGTGTGTTCTTTTCCTAAACCACATTCATCCACTAGAGTCATTGCATGTGTGTTCTTTTCCTAAACCACATGGATCCACTAGAATCATTGCATGTGTGTTCTTTTCCTAAACCATTGGTGACATTTCATGTGTGTTCTTTTCCTAGACCACATGGATCCACTATAGTCATTGCATGTGTGTTCTTTTCCTAAACCACATGGAGCCACTAGTGACATTGCATGTGTTCTTTTCCTAAACCACATTTATCCACTGGAGTTATTGCATGTGTGTTATTTTCCTAATCCACATGGATCCACTTGAGTCACTACATGTGTGTTCTTTTCCTAAACCACATGGATCCACTGGAGTCACTACATGTGTGTTATTTTCCTAAACCACATGGATCTTCTAGAGTCAATGCATATGTCTTGTTTTCGTAAACCACATGGATCCATTAAGTCATTGCCGGTGTTTTCTTTTCGTAAACCACATGGATCCATTAGTGACATTGCATGTGTGTTCTTTTCCTAAACCACATTGATCCACTAGAGTCATTGCATGTGTGTTCTTTTCCTAAACCACATGGATCCACTAGTGACATTGCATGTGTGTTCTTTTCCTAAACCACATTGATCCACTGGAGTCATTGCATATGCATTCTTTTCCTAAACCACATTGATCCACTAGAGTCATTGCATGTGTGTTATTTTCCTAAAACATATTGATCCACTGGAGTCATTGCATGTGTGTTCTTTTCCTAAACCACAAGTGACATTTCATGTGTGTTCTTTTCCTAGACCACATGGATCCACTAGAGTCATTGCATGTGTGTTCTTTTCCTAAACAACTAGTGACATTCGATGTGTGTTCTTTTCCTAAACAACATTTATCCACTAGAGTCATTGCATGTTTGTTGTTTTCCTAAACCACATGGATCCACTAGAGTCATTGCATGTGTGTTCTTTTCCTAAACCACTAGTGACATTTCATGTGTGTTCTTTTCCTAGACCACATGGATCCACTAGAGTCATTGCATGTATTTTCTTTTGCTAAACCACATGCATCCACTGGTGACATTGCATGTGTGTTCTTTTCCTAAACCACTTTGATCCACTTGAGTTATTGCATGTGTGTTCTTTTCCTAAACCACATGGATCCATTGGAGTCACTGCTTCTGTGTTCTTTTCCTAAACCACATTTATCGACTAGTGACATTTCACGTGTGTTCTTTTCCTAAACCACATGGATCCATTGAGTCATTGCATGTGTGTTCTTTTCCTAAACCACATGGATCCAGTAGTGACATTGCTTGTGTGTTCTTTTCCTAAACCACATTGATCAACTAGAGTCATTGCATGTGTGTTCTTTTCCTAAACCACATGGATCCATTGGTGACATTGCATGTGTGTTCTTTTCCTAAACCACATTGATCCACTAGAGTCATTGCATGTGTGTTCTTTTCCTAAACCACATTGACCCACTTGAGGCATTGCATCTGTGATTTTTCGTAAACCTCATGGATCCACTTGTGACATTTCATGTGTGTTCTTTTCCTAAACCACATGGATCCACTAGAGTCATTGCATGTGTGTTCTTTTCGTAAACCACATTGATCCACTAGAGTCCGCGCACGTGTGTTCATTTCGTGAACCACACCGATCCACTTGAGTCACTTCATGTGTGTTGTTTTCTTCAAATACATTGATCCACTCGTGACATTGCATGTGTGTTCTCTGCCTAAACCACATGGATCCGCTAGTAATATTGCATGTGTGTTCTTTTCCTAAACCACATGGATCTACTAGAGTCATTGCATGTGTGTTCTTTTCCTAAACCATGTGGATCCACTAGTGATATTGCATGTGTGTTCTTTTCCTAAACCACCTGGATCCACTAGTGACATTGCATGTTTGTTATTTTCCTAATCCACATTGATCCACTAGAGTCACTACATGTGTGTTATCTTCCTTAACCTTATTGATCCACTAGAGTCACTGCATGTGTGTTATTTTCCTAAACCACATGGATCTACTAGAGTCAATGCATATGTGTTGTTTTCGTAAACCACATGGATCCATTAAGTCATTGCCTGAGTTTTCTTTTCCTAAACCACATGGATCCACTAGTGACATTGCATGTGTGTTCTTTTCCTAAACCACATTGATCCACTAGAGTCATTGCATGTGTGTTCTATTCCTAAACCACATGGATCCACTAGTAATATTGCATGTGTGCTCTTTTCCTAAACCACATGGATCCGCTGGATACATTGCAAGTCTATTCTTTTCCTACACCACATTGATCCACTAGAGACATTGCATATGTGTACTTTTCCAAAACAACAGTGATCCACTAGACTCATTGCTTGTGTGTTCTTTTCGTAAAACATGTATCCACTGAGTCATTGCATGTGTGTTCTTTTCCTAAACCACATGGATCCACTGGAGTCATTGCATGTTTTTTGTTTTCCTAAACCACATGGATCCACTAGAGTCATTGCATGTGTGTTCTTTTCCTAAACCACTAGTGACATTTCATGTGTGTTCTTTTCCTAGACCACATGGATCCACTAGAGTCGTTGCATGTATGTTCTTTTTCTAAACCACATGCATCCACTGGTGACATTGCATGTGTGTTCTTTTCCTAAACCACATTGATCCACTAGAGTTATTGCATGTGTGTTCTGTTCCTAAACCACATGGATCCACTAGTTACATTGCATGTGTGATCTTATCCTTAACCACATTGATCCACTTGAGGCATTACATGTGTGTTATTTTCCTAAACCACATGGATGCACTGGTGACATTGCATGTGTGTTCTTTTCCTAAACCACATTCATCCACTAGAGTCATTGCATGTGTGTTCTTTTCCTAAACCACATGGATCCACTGGAATCATTGCATGTGTGTTCTTTTCCTAAACCATTGGTAACATTTCATGTGTGTTCTTTTCCTAGACCACATGGATCCACTATAGTCATTGCATGTGTGTTCTTTTCCTAAACCACATGGAGCCACTAGTGACATTGCATGTGTTCTTTTCCTAAACCACATTTATCCACTGGAGTTATTGCATGTGTGTTCTTTTCCTAATCCACATGGATCCACTTGAGTCACTACATGTGTGTTCTTTTCCTAAACCACATGGAATCACTGGAGTCACTACATGTGTGTTATTTTCCTAAACCACATGGATCTACTAGAGCCATTGCATGTGTGTTCTTTTCCTAAACCACATTGATCCACTAGAGTCCTTGCACGTGTGTCCATTTCGTGAACCACACGGATCCACTGGAGTCACTTCATGTGTGTTGTTTTCTTCAACCACATTGATCCACTTGTGACATTGCATGTGTGTTCTCTTCCAAAACCACATGGATCCACTAGTAATATTGCATGTGTGTTGTTTTCCTGAACCACATGGATCTACTAGAGTCATTGCATGTGTGTTCTTTTCCTAAACCATGTGGATCCACTTGTATCATTTAATGTGTGTTATTTTCCAAAACCACATGGATCCACTGGTGACATTGCATGTGTGTTCCTTTCCTAAACCACATTGATCCACTAGAGTCATTGCATGTGTGTTCTTTTCCTAAACCACATTGACCCACTGGAGTCATTGCATCTGTGTTTTTTCGTAAACCACATGGATCCCCTTGTGACATTTCATGTGTGTTCTTTTCCTAAACCACATGGATCCACTAGAGTCATTGCATGTGTGTTCTTTTCCTAAGACACATTGATCCACTAGAGTCCTTGCACGTGTGTCCATTTCGTGAACCACACGGATCCACTGGAGTCACTTCATGTATGTTGTTTTTTCAATCACATTGATCCACTTGTGACATTACATGTGTGTTCTCTTCCTAAACCACATGGATCCACTAGTAATATTGCATGTGTGTTGTTTTCCTAAACCACATGGATCTACTAGAGTCATTGCATGTGTGTTCTTTTCCTAAACCATGTGGATCCACCTGTATCATTTAATGTGTGTTATTTTCCTAAACCACATGGATCCGCTGGAGACATTGCATGTGTGTTCTTTTCCTAAACCACATTGATCCACTAGAGTCATTGCATGTGTGTTTCGTTCCTAAACCACATGGATCCACTAGTTACATTGCATGTGTGATCTTATCCTTAACCACATTGATCCACTTGAGGCATTACATGTGTGTTCTTTTCCTAAACCACATGGATCCACTGGTGACATTGCATGTGTGTTCTTTTCCTAAACCACATTCATCCACTAGAGTCATTGCATGTGTGTTCTTTTCCTAAACCACATGGATCCACTAGAATCATTGCATGTGTGTTCTTTTCCTAAACCATTGGTGACATTTCATGTGTGTTCTTTTCCTAGACCACATGGATCCACTATAGTCATTGCATGTGTGTTCTTTTCCTAAACCACATGGAGCCACTAGTGACATTGCATGTGTTCTTTTCCTAAACCACATTTATCCACTGGAGTTATTGCATGTGTGTTCTTTTCCTAATCCACATGGATCCACTTGAGTCACTACATGTGTGTTCTTTTCCTAAACCACATGGATCCACTGGAGTCACTACATGTGTGTTATTTTCCTAAACCACATGGATCTGCTAGAGTCAATGCATATGTCTTGTTTTCGTTAACCACATGGATCCATTAAGTCATTGCCTGTGTTTTCTTTTCGTAAACCACATGGATCCATTAGTGACATTGCATGTGTTCTTTTCCTAAACCACATTGATCCACTAGAGTCATTGCATGTGTGTTCTTTTCCTAAACCACATGGATCCACTAGTGACATTGCATGTGTGTTCTTTTCCTAAACCACATTGATCCACTGGAGTCATTGCATATGCATTCTTTTCCTAAACCACATTGATCCACTAGAGTCATTGCATGTGTGTTCTTTTCCTAAAACATATTGATCCACTGGAGTCATTGCATGTGTGTTCTTTTCCTAAACCACAAGTGACATTTCATGTGTGTTCTTTTCCTAGACCACATGGATCCACTAGAGTCATTGCATGTGTGTTCTTTTCCTAAACCACTAGTGACATTCGATGTGTGTTCTTTTCCTAAACAACATTTATCCACTAGAGTCATTGCATGTTTGTTGTTTTCCTAAACCACATGGATCCACTAGAGTCATTGCATGTGTGTTCTTTTCCTAAACCACTAGTGACATTTCATGTGTGTTATTTTCCTAGACCACATGGATCCACTAGAGTCATTGCATGTATTTTCTTTTGCTAAACCACATGCATCCACTGGTGGCATTGCATGTGTGTTCTTTTCCTAAACCACTTTGATCCACTTGAGTTATTGCATGTGTGTTCTTTTCCTAAACCACATGGATCCATTGGAGTCACTGCTTCTGTGTTCTTTTCCTAAACCACATTTATCGACTAGTGACATTTCATGTGTGTTCTTTTCCTAAACCACATGGATCCATTGAGTCATTGCATGTGTGTTCTTTTCCTAAACCACATGGATCCAGTAGTGACATTGCTTGTGTTTTCTTTTCCTAAACCACATTGATCAACTAGAGTCATTGCATGTGTGTTCTTTTCCTAAACCACATGGATCCATTGGTGACATTGCATGTGTGTTCTTTTCCTAAACCACATTGATCCACTAGAGTCATTGCATGTGTGTTCTTTTCCTAAACCACATTGACCCACTTGAGGCATTGCATCTATGTTTTTTCGTAAACCTCATGGATCCACTTGTGACATTTCATGTGTGTTATTTTCCTAGACCACATGGATCCACTGGAGTCATTGCATGTGTGTTCTTTTCGTAAACCACATTGATCCACTAGAGTCCGCGCACGTGTGTTCATTTCGTGAACCACACCGATCCACTTGAGTTACTTCATGTGTGTTGTTTTCTTCAAATACATTGATCCACTCGTGACATTGCATGTGTGTTCTCTGCCTAAACCACATGGATCCGCTAGTAATATTGCATGTGTGTTCTTTTCCTAAACCACATGGATCTACTAGAGTCATTGCATGTGTGTTCTTTTCCTAAACCATGTGGATCCACTAGTGATATTGCATGTGTGTTCTTTTCCTAAACCACCTGGATCCACTAGTGACATTGCATGTGCGTTATTTTCCTAATCCACATTGATCCACTAGAGTCACTACATGTGTGTTATTTTCCTTAACCTTATTGATCCACTAGAGTCACTGCATGTGTGTTATTTTCCTAAACCACATGGATCTACTAGAGTCAATGCATATGTGTTGTTTTTGTAAACCACATGGATCCATTAAGTCATTCCATGAGTTTTCTTTTCCTAAACCACATGGATCCACTAGTGACATTGCATGTGTGTTCTTTTCCTAAACCACATTGATCCACTAGAGTCATTGCATGTGTGTTCTATTCCTAAACCACATGGATCCACTAGTAATATTGCATGTGTGCTCTTTTCCTAAACCACATGGATCCGCTGGATACATTGCAAGTCTATTCTTTTCCTACACCACATTGATCCACTAGAGACATTGCATGTGTGTACTTTTCCAAAACAACAGTGATCCACTAGACTCATTGCTTGTGTGTTCTTTTCGTAAAACATGTATCCACTGAGTCATTGCATGTGTGTTCTTTTCCTAAACCACATGGATCCACTGGAGTCATTGCATGTTTTTTGTTTTCCTAAACCACATGGATCCACTAGAGTCATTGCATGTGTGTTCTTTTCCTAAACCACTAGTGACATTTCATGTGTGTTCTTTTCCTAGACCACATGGATCCACTAGAGTCGTTGCATGTATGTTCTTTTTCTAAACCACATGCATCCACTGGTGACATTGCATGTGTGTTCTTTTCCTAAACCACATTGATCCACTAGAGTTATTGCATGTGTGTTCTTTTCCTAAACCACATGGATCCACTAGAGTCACTGCTTCTCTGTTCTTTTCCTAAACCACATTGATCGACTAGTGACATTTCATGTGTGTTCTTTTCCTAAACCACATTGATCGACTAGTGACTTTTCATATGTGTTCTTTTCCTAAACCACATGGATACAGTAGGGACATTGCTTGTGTGTTCTCTTCCTAAACCACATTGATCCACTAGAGTCATTGCATGTGTGTTCTTTTCCTAAACCACATGGATACACTGGTGACATTGCATGTGTGTTCTTTTCCTAAACCACATTGATCCACTAGAGTCATTGCATGTGTGTTCTTTTCCTAAACCACATTGACCCACTGGAGTCATTGCATTTGTGTTTTTTCGTAAACCACATGGATCCACTTGTGACATTTCATGTGTGTTCCTTTCCTAAACCACATTGATCAACTAGAGTCCTTGCATGTGTGTTCTTTTCCTAAACCACATTGATCCACTAGAGTCCTTGCACGTGTGTCTATTTCGTGAACCACACAGATCCACTTGAGTCACTTCATGTGTGTTGTTTTCTTCAACCACATTGATCCACTTGTGACATTGCATGTGTGTTCTCTTCCTAAACCACATGGATCCACTAGTAATATTGCATGTGTGTTCTTTTCCTAAACCACATGGATCTACTAGTGTCATTGCACGTGTGTTCTTTTCCTAAACCATGTGGATCCACTTGTATCATTTAATGTGTGTTATTTTCCTAAACCACATGGATCCGCTAGAGACATTGTGTGTGTGTTCTTTTCCTACACCACATTGATCCACTAGAGATATTGCTTGTGTGTTCTTTTCCTAAACCACATGGATCCACTAGAGTCATTGCATGTGTGTTCTTTTCCTAAACCACATTGATCCACTAGAGTCCTTGCACGTGTGTCCATTTCGTGAACCACACGGATCCACTGGAGTCAATTCATGTGTGTTGTTTTCTTCAACCACATTGATCCACTTGAGATATTGCATGTGTGTTCTCTTCCTAAACCACATGGATCCACTAGTAATATTGCATGTGTGTTGTTTTCCTAAACCACATGGATCTACTAGAGTCATTGCATGTGTGTTCTTTTCCTAAACCATGTGGATCCACTTGTATCATTTAATGTGTGTTATTTTCCTAAACCACATGGATCCACCGGTAACATTGCACGTGTGTTCTTTTCCTAAACCACATTGATCCACTAGAGTCATTGCATGTGTGTTCTTTTCCTAAACCACATTGACCCACCGGAGTCATTGCATTTGTGTTTTTTCGTAAACCACATGGATCCAGTTGTGACATTTCATGTGTGTTCTTTTCCTAAACCACATGGATCCACTGGAGTCATTGCGTGTGTGTTCTTTCCCTAAACCACATTGATCCACTAGAGTCCTTGCATGTGTGTCCATTTCGTGAACCACACGGATCCACTGGAGTCACTTCATGTGTGTTGTTTTCTTCAACAACATTGATCCACTTGTGACATTACATGTGTGTTATCTTCCTAAACCACATGGACCCACTAGTAATATTGCATGTGTGTTTTTCCTAAACCACATGGATCTACTAGAGTCATTGCATGTGTGTTCTTTTCCTAAACCATGTGGATCCACCTGTATCATTTAATGTGTGTTATTTTCCTAAACCACATGGATCCGCTGGAGACACTGCGTGTATGTTCTTTTCCTACACCACATTGATCCACTAGAGACATTCCATGTGTGTTCATTTCCTAAACCACATGGATCCACTAGTTACATTGCATGTGTGATCTTATCCTAAACCACATTGATCCACTTGAGGCATTACATGTGTGTTCTTTTCCTAAACCACATGGATCCACTAGTGACATTGCATGTGTGTTCTTTTCCTAAACCACATTCATCCACTATAGTCATTGCTTGTGTGTTCTTTTCCTAAACCACATGGATCCACTAGAATCATTGCATGTGTGTTCTTTTCCTAAACCATGTTAGGTTCCCAACCTTTAATAAGGTAGAGATCCCTGTGTTTACAATGCTAGTCCCTGGATCAATAGCTAGCATCCACAGTTAAGATGTAATATCAAGAAACAAAGGTCATAATACAACTTTATAACCAGGAATAAAATAATTTATTACATCTTACATAGCTCATTTGGCTATCTCATTACAATGCAACAGAATATAACAATAGCATGGGGTCCTTCATCTTCAAAGTGCCACAGGCAGACATGTTGGTTGTAGACTTGTAATCCTAATCATTAAACTTCACTAATATCAAACAAACCTGCAACATAACAAGTTACAGCCACAAGGGTCAATACATTTGAATTGTATTGGCAAGTGATACTATCGTAGTATAGTGGAGTCTATCATCTATATGCATTTGGCAAAGTGGAGCTTACGCTTGCATTGCTCAAAATAGATTTTCCTTATCATTTTAAAACACTAAGTTTTTGCTTGAAAAAATCACCCAAGGCATCTAACAATCAAAGATTGAAGATCCTTAACCCTTGTTCAACCACAAGTTTTTACTTAGAAATTGGGATGAGGAGATTCTTGATAGCTTCCATGTCTTGATGCTCAAATTGTCCTTTTCCAGGGACATGGCTAAGTACTTAGATTCTTCACTCTGCAGAGGTGGTGCACTTTCCCCACAAGACTTGGTTTCCCAAGACAAGATCTTTCATAAGCCTTCCCTTAGACCAAAATGGACGCGTTCCCAACCTATCATCCCCTACTACCAACTGTCCATTTGGCTAAGTTATTGCAACCTATATGATCCAGGCAGAGCCCATAATGCCAAGTGGCTGCACTTGAAGCTTCTCAACATTTGACATCTCAAATCTCTTTGTTCCTTGGTGGCCATCCACAAGTGAGATACACAAGGTAAACCATAGAAATGGGCCTTATGAACCACTCAACACAAACCATTCCTTCCATAGCAACCAGGTGATTCATTCACTTAGTTGTTTTATTAACAAAACACAAGTCCTTGACTTAGAAATATTTCATAGTGTGAATATAATTCCACCCTTGTTTTCTATTAGCTAAGCTAAGCATGATAGTAGTAGGAATCTTCACTTAGGAAATTTCTACTAAGGTTTTATCTACTAGGATTTCCCATAGCATAGTTTATACTTAGCAAAAATTCCATGCAAGTCCTACTTAGAATATCACTAATGCATAGTGAAAATAATGGGACAAAGTATGAAGCATCACTTGCCTTTTTGGTAGAGAGTATAGGTTCACTCCTTGATCTTTGCAATGTTCACACACTTCAAGTCACTACAATTCAATCAAGCAAACAATATTTCAATCTACCATTCAAGCAATTCATCACATAAAAAATAATAAAAACAAGCAATGCATACAAGCATGCAAAAGATTGTTTTATTTGGAAAAGTGGTTCCTAATGGGTCATAAACATTTTGAAAGCACCTAATGATCATTTTTATAAAGTGGCAAAGTCATTTGCAAAAGGTTTCACTTTACAAACCATTTTCAAAACAAAGTATCATTTTATGTGGTGTAGAAATATTTTTACTAAGGCATTAATCTATAGGGTTCACCAAATATGTTTTCAAACCATAAAACTTGGTTTTTGGGGTCAGAGAGTTTAAAACATAACATTTCTCAAAGGTTTTCTTCCAAAACCATTTTTAATAAATAAACTATCTTTTTATTTGACTAGAAATGGTTTAAATCAAAGATTCAATCTTTTATTTCACCAAATACATTTTTGAAACCAAAATTTGTTTCCTAGGGTCAGTAGGTTCAAAACACACCATTTCCAAAAGATTTTATCTCCAAAATCATTTTGGAATAATTTTTATAACCTAAACATGCATACAAAAGTTTCTGCAAAAACAAACATTTTACCAGAAGCTTTTTACTAAACAAAGTGCATGGTTGGCTAGGGCTTGTCTTGATGATTCCATTGATATAAAGTTTGCAAAATTTGGACGTGTGGATCAAAAGTTATTCAATTTACAAATTCAAACAATCTATAGAAATGTTTCTGTCTATTTAATCAAACTAGTGCCACGCGTCAAGTTCTTACTGGACGATACCGGTTCGTGCGGATCGGTCGCTGTGAGGCGTTGGATCTAAAAAGATCGCACGGCGCAGAGGCACACGATACCCCTTCGGGTTAGTTCTTTCCTAGCCGCTAGATCTAAATCGGACGGCGATCAGCACGCTTGCCAAAGATCGGGGGTGCTGGCGGCGGCGGTTGGTGGCGGAGCGACTGGCGGTGGCGTTGCCGGCGATGCAGGAAGCGAGAGAGGGTATGGAGATGCTCACCGGGTTCAGGAGGTCACGGATATGCTCAACGTGTGGTCGGCTTGGCAAGGGGCGTTCAGACGCGACGAGGATTCCTCGCCGGAGTAGGGGCGACGTCGGGCGGCTCTGGAGGTCGTCGAGGGCGAGGCTGCAATTCGTGCCGAAGCAAAATAAGTACACGGTTAGACGAGGAATGATCTGGGGGTGATGTGAGCATCAATAGGAGGTGCTGGGGCGGTCGGAGTTCACCTGGAAAGTTCGCCGGAGAAACGGCAGACGGCGGTGTGGTGATGTGGTCGTCGTTGTCGAGGCTCTGGGGTGTTCGGGGACGAGCTGGCGCTACAGGGAGATGCGCCTGGTGGTAGAGAGCATGTGAGCATGGTCGAGGGGGCAAGGGGCGGCAGGACTTGGCCGGAATTGTCACCGGAGCATCGTCGGACAGAGGACGGTGCAGAGGTAAATTTGGCAGCCTAGGGGCGTCCTAGGGTGAGGCGACAGAGGGGAAATGGAGGGGAGACAGAGGCGATTAAATGGGCGTGGTCACGGCGAGGTTTAAGCCCGGCATTAAGGCGTATTGACGACGCAAAATCAGCGGCAGAAACGGGAGAAGGAAGGAAGAAGGAGTCGTCGCGGGGTAGGAGGGAGTACTGACAGGTGGGGCAGGTCTGTCTGCGTGAGAGAGAGAGGGGGAGATGGGGTCCACCTGTCTGCGTCTGTGTGGGTCGATTTGCTAGTTCGAATCGTTCTCTCCGGGAGAAGAGAGGGAGTGGGCTTCTGCTGGGCTAGCTGGGCTGGGTTGGCCTTTTTCATTTTTTTCCTGTTCTGTTTGTTTTTCTTTTTCTCTTTTGATTTTTCTGTATTGATTTTGTTTAACCAATTCAATCCTCAATTTGAATTCAAACCTTTGCCAAAATTTAGGTAGGTTTAAATATTGGTTAGTAGTGTATTCTGAAATAAATTTTTGAATAAAACTTTATTCTTTTTAGGGTCTTTTAAATAAACCAAAAAGGCCCTAGTTTTAAATCAAATAAGTTTTAATAATAATTTCAAACACCAATTCAAATCAAACCACCACCAAATTTTGTAAAGTTTTTAGTTATGTTTAATAACACAAAACAAAGTCCAAAACAAAATAATTTTTATTCTTTTTAGGTTCCATTAATAATTAAATAAATGGACCATAGTCATTAATTCAAGATATGGTTTAATTTATTTTAAAACTCTATTTGAAATATAAACCAAACCAAAACCCTTTTCAGTAGGTTTTATTTGAAAAAAACAAAAACCTTTGGAAAACTTATTTAAAAATAAAATAATAGGTTTTAGTGTTTATTTAATAAAAGCAAAAGCCTTTACTTAAATAAAATTACATATTTAAATCCTTATTATTTTATTTAAATAAACCTTTACTCTTTTTTATCAAAACAAAATATTTTATTTTAAAAGCTTGGCCAAGATTAATTTGGCTCTATAAAATAATCTTTATTTATAAATTCTACTTTGCTTTTGAAAACCAAATCTTTTTATTTTAAAGATTCAAAATAGTAATTCCAACTATGAAAACTTTCTTTATTATTTGTTTATCTTTTTAAATCCCTTTAGGATTATTTGTTCACCAATTGGTATGGGTTTTTGGTAAGGGCTTTATTAGCTTTGGAAATTCAATTTCCTTATCTTATTATATTCATAAGATTTTATTTATGGTTCCAATTTGAGTGAAACCAACTTCTATGGTCTTTCTTGATCCTTTGTGAATATTTGTTGATCAATTTTGGTATGGATCAAATCCATGGATTTGGAGATAACTTTGGAAAATGATTTTCTTCCATTAGGGTTTAGGGTTTTGGATTTACTTTCCAAATGATTAAATTTCCACATACATTCATTGAGGAATGCATTTCCCTTGATTTGGATTTTTGTTGAATTCAAACTTTTACCAAAGTTTGTTCAAGATGGGATTTTAAGTTTCCAAAAAGTTTCTTTTCACCCTAAAATTCAACAATAATTTATTTTGTTTATTTATTTTTCACATTACAAGATTTGGAAAATCTTGGGATGTGACAAACCACATGGAGCCACTAGTGACATTGCATGTGTTCTTTTCCTAAACCACATTTATCCACTGGAGTTATTGCATGTGTGTTCTTTTCCTAAACCACATGGATCCACTAGAGTCACTACATGTGTGTTCTTTTCCTAAACCACATGGATCCACTAGAGTCACTACATGTGTGTTATTTTCCTAAACCACATGGATCTACTAGAGTCAATGCATATGTCTTGTTTTCGTAAACCACATGGATCCATTAAGTCATTGCTTGTGTTTTCTTTTCCTAAACCACATGGATCCACTAGTGACATTGCATGTGTGTTCTTTTCCTAAACCACATTGATCCACTAGAGTCATTGCATGTGTGTTCTTTTCCTAAACCACATTGACCCACTGGGGTCATTGCATCTGTGTTTTTTCATAAACCACATGGATCCACTTGTGACATTTCATGTGTGTTCTTTTCCTAAACCACATGGATCCACTAGAGTCATTGCATGTGTGTTCTTTTCCTAAACCACATTGATCCACTAGAGTCCTTGCACGTGTGTCCATTTCGTGAACCACACGGATCCACTTGAGTCACTTCATGTGTGTTGTTTTCTTCAACCACATTGATCCACTTGTGACATTGCATGTGTGTTCTCTTCCTAAACCACATGGATCCACCAGTAATATTGCATGTGTGTTGTTTTCCTAAACCAAATGGATCTACTAGAGTCATTGCATGTGTGTTCTTTTCCTAAACCATGTGGATCCACTTGTATCATTTAACGTGTGTTATTTTCCTAAACCACATGGATCTGCTAGAGACATTGTGTGTGTGTTCTTTTCCTACACCACATTGATCCACTAGAGATATTGCATGTGTGTTCTTTTCCTAAACCACATGGATCCACTAGAGTCATTGCATGTGTGTTCTTTTCCTAAACCACATTGATCCACTAGAGTCCTTGCACGTGTGTCCATTTCGTGAACCACACGGATCCACTGGAGTCACTTCATGTGTGTTGTTTTCTTCAACCACATTGATCCACTTGAGACATTGCATGTGTGTTCTCTTCCTAAACCACATGGATCCAGTAGTAGTATTGCATGTGTGTTGTTTTCCTAAACCACGTGGATCTACTAGAGTCATTGCATGTGTGTTCTTTTCCTAAACCATGTGGATCCACTTGTATCATTTAATGTGTGTTATTGTCCTAAACCACATGGATCCACCGGTGACATTGCACGTGTGTTCTTTTCCTAAACCACATTGATCCACTAGAGTCATTGCATGTGTGTTCTTTTCCTAAACCACATTGACCCATTGAAGTCATTGCATCTGTGTTTTTTCATAAACCACATGGATCCACTTGTGACATTTCATGTGTGTTCTTTTCCTAAACCACATGGATCCACTGGAGTCATTGCATGTGTGTTCTTTTCCTAAACCACATTGATCCACTAGAGTCCTTGCACGTGTGTCCATTTCGTGAACCACACGGATCCACTGGAGTAACTTCATGTGTGTTGTTTTCTTCAACCACATTGATCCAGTTGTGACATTGCATGTGTGTTATCTTCCTAAACCACATGGACCCACTAGTAATATTGCATGTGTGTTGTTTTCCTAAACCACATGGATCTACTAGAGTCATTGCATGTGTGTTCTTTTCCTAAACCATGTGGATCCACTTGTATCATTTTATGTGTGTTATTTTCCTAAACCACATGGATCTGCTGGAGACATTGCGTGTGTGTTCTTTTCCTAAACCACATGGATCCACTAGTTACATTCCATGTGTGATCTTATCCTAAACCACATTGATCCACTTGAGGCATTACATGTGTGTTCTTTTCCTAAACCACATGGATCCACTAGTGACATTGCATGTGTGTTCTTTTCCTAAACCACATTCATCCACTAGAGTCATTGCTTGTGTGTTCTTTTCCTAAACCACATGGATCCACTAGAATCATTGCATGTGCGTTCTTTTCCTAAACCACATGGAGCCACTAGTGACATTGCATGTGTTCTTTTCCTAAACCACATTTATCCACTGGAGTTATTGCATGTGTGTTCTTTTCCTCAACCACATGGATCCACTAGAGTCACTACATGTGTGTTCTTTTCCTAAACCACATGGATCCACTAGAGTCACTACATGTGTGTTATTTTCCTAAACCACAAGGATCTACTAGAGTCAATGCATATGTCTTGTTTTCGTAAACCACATGGATCCATTAAGTCATTGCCTATGTTTTCTTTTCCTAATCCACATGGATCCACTAGTGACATTGCATGTGTGTTCTTTTCCTAAACCACATTGATCCACTAGAGTCATTGCATGTGTGTTCTTTTCCTAAACCACATTGACCCACTAGAGTCATTGCATCTGTGTTTTTTCGTAAACCACATGTATCCACTTGTGACATTTCATGTGTGTTCTTTTCCTAAACCACATGGATCCACTGGAGTCATTGCATGTGTGTTCTTTTCCTAAACCACATTGATCCACTAGAGTCCTTGCACGTGTGTCCATTTCATGAACCACACGGATCCACTTGATTCACTTCATGTGTGTTGTTTTCTTCAACCACATTGATCCACTTGTCACATTGCATGTGTGTTCTCTTCCTAAACCACATGGATCCACTAGTAATATTGCATGTGTGTTGTTTTCCTAAACCACATGGATCTACTAGAGTCATTGCATGTGTGTTCTTTTCCTAAACCATGTGGATCCACTTGTATCATTTAATGTGTGTTCCTTTCCTAAACCACATGGATCCACTAGAATCATTGCATGTGTGTTCTTTTCCTAAACCACATGGAGCCACTAGTGACATTGCATGTGTGTTCTTTTCCTAAACCACATTTATCCACTGGAGTTATTGCATGTGTGTTCTTTTCCTAAACCACATGGATCCACTAGAGTCACTACATGTGTGTTCTTTTCCTAAACCACATGGATCCACTAGAGTCACTACATGTGTGTTATTTTCCTAAACCACATGGATCCACTAGAGTCACTACATGTGTGTTCTCTTCCTAAACCACATGGATCCACTAGTAGTATTGCATGTGTGTTGTTTTCCTAAACCACGTGGATCTACTAGAGTCATTGCATGTGTGTTCTTTTCCTAAACCATGTGGATCCACTTGTATCATTTAATGTGTGTTATTGTCCTAAACCACATGGATCCACCGGTGACATTGCACGTGTGTTCTTTTCCTAAACCACATTGATCCACTAGAGTCATTGCATGTGTGTTCTTTTCCTAAACCACATTGACCCACTGGAGTCATTGCATCTGTGTTTTTTCGTAAACCACATGGATCCACTTGTGACATTTCATGTGTGTTCTTTTCCTAAACCACATGGATCCACTGGAGTCATTGCATGTTTGTTCTTTTCCTAAACCACATTGATCCACTAGAGTCCTTGCACGTGTGTCCATTTCGTGAACCACACGGATCCACTGGAGTAACTTCATGTGTGTTGTTTTCTTCAACCACATTGATCCACTTGTGACATTGCATGTGTGTTCTCTTCCTAAGCCACATGGATCCACCAGTAATATTGCATGTGTGTTGTTTTCCTTAACCACATGGATCTAATAGAGTCATTACATGTGTGTTCTTTTCCTAAACCATGTGGATCCACATGTATCATTTAATGTGTGTTATTTTCCTAAACCACATGGATCCGCTAGAGACATTGTGTGTGTGTTCTTTTCCTACACCACATTGATCCACTAGAGATATTGCAATTGTGTTCTTTTCCTAAACCACATGGATCCACTAGAGTCATTGCATGTGTGTTCTTTTCCTAAACCACATTGATCCACTAGAGTCCTTGCACGTGTGTCCATTTCGTGAACCACACGGATCCACTGGAGTCACTTCATGTGTGTTGTTTTCTTCAACCACATTGATCCACTTGAGACATTGCATGTGTGTTCTCTTCCTAAACCACATGGATCCACTAGTAGTATTGCATGTGTGTTGTTTTCCTAAACCACGTGGATCTACTAGAGTCATTGCATGTGTGTTCTTTTCCTAAACCATGTGGATCCACTTGTATCATTTAATGTGAGTTATTGTCCTAAACCACATGGATCCACCGGTGACATTGCACGTGTGTTCTTTTCCTAAACCACATTGATCCACTAGAGTCATTGCATGTGTGTTCTTTTCCTAAACCACATTGACCCACTGGAGTCATTGCATCTATGTTTTTTCGTAAACCACATGGATCCACTTGTGACATTTCATGTGTGTTCTTTTCCTAAACCACATGGATCCACTGGAGTCATTGCATGTGTGTTCTTTTCCTAAACCACATTGATCCACTAGAGTCCTTGCACGTGTGTCCATTTCGTGAACCACACGGATCCACTGGAGTAACTTCATGTGTGTTGTTTTCTTCAACCACATTGATCCAGTCGTGACATTGCATGTGTGTTATCTTCCTAAACCACATGGACCCACTAGTAATATTGCATGTCTGTTGTTTTCCTAAACCACATGGATCTACTAGAGTCATTGCATGTGTGTTCTTTTCCTAAACCATGTGGATCCACTTGTATCATTTAATGTGTGTTATTTTCCTAAACCACATGGATCCGCTGGAGACATTGCGTGTGTGTTCTTTTCCTAAACCACATGGATCCACTAGTTACATTGCATGTGTGATCTTATCCTAAACCACATTGATCCACTTGAGGCATTACATGTGTGTTCTTTTCCTAAACCACATGGATCCACTAGTGACATTGCATGTGTGTTCTTTTCCTAAACCACATTCATCGACTAGAGTCATTGCTTGTGTGTTCTTTTCCTAAACCACATGGATCCACTAGAATCATTGCATGTGTGTTCTTTTCCTAAACCACATGGAGCCACTAGTGACATTGCATGTGTTCTTTTCCTAAACCACATTTATCCACTGGAGTTATTGCATGTGTGTTCTTTTCCTAAACCACATGGATCCACTAGAGTCACTACATGTGTGTTCTTTTCCTAAACCACATGGATCCACTAGAGTCACTACATGTGTGTTATTTTCCTAAACCACAAGGATCTACTAGAGTCAATGCATATGTCTTGTTTTCGTAAACCACATGGATCCATTAAGTCATTGCCTATGTTTTCTTTTCCTAAACCACATGGATCCACTAGTGGCATTGCATGTGTGTTCTTTTCCTAAACCGCATTGATCCACTAGAGTCATTGCATGTGTGTTCTTTTCCTAAACCACATTGACCCACTGGAGTCATTGCATCTGTGTTTTTTCGTAAACCACATGTATCCACTTGTGACATTTCATGTGTGTTCTTTTCTTAAACCACATGGATCCACTGGAGTCATTGCATGTGTGTTCTTTTCCTAAACCACATTGATCCACTAGAGTCCTTGCACGTGTGTCCATTTCATGAACCACACGGATCCACTTGAGTTACTTCATGTGTGTTGTTTTCTTCAACCACATTGATCCACTTGTTACATTGCATGTGTGTTCTCTTCCTAAACCACATGGATCCACTAGTAATATTGCATGTGTGTTGTTTCCCTAACCACATGGATCTACTAGAGTCATTGCATGTGTGTTCTTTTCCTAAACCATGTGGATCCACTTGTATCATTTAATGTGTGTTATTTTCCGAAACAACATGGATCCGCTAGAGACATTGTGTGTGTGTTCTTTTCCTACACCACATTGATCCACTAGAGATATTGCATGTGTGTTATTTTCCTAAACCACATCGATCCACTAGAGTCATTGCATGTGTGTTCTTTTCCTAAACCACATTGATCCACTAGAGTCCTTGCATGTGTGTCCATTTCGTGAACCACACGGATCCACTGGAGTCACTTCATGTGTATTGTTTTCTTCAACCACATTGATCCACTTGAGACATTGCATGTGTGTTCTCTTCCTAAACCACATGTATCCACTAGTAATATTGCATGTGTGTTGTTTTCCTAAACCACATGGATCTACTAGAGTCATTGCATGTGTGTTCTTTTCCTAAACCATGTGGATCCACTTGTATCATTTAATGTGTGTTATTTTCCTAAACCACATGGATCCACCGGTGACATTGCACGTGTGTTCTTTTCCTAAACCACATTGATCCACTAGAGTCATTGCATGTGTGTTCTTTTCCTAAAGCACATTGACCCATTGGAGTCATTGCATCTGTGTTTTTTCGTAAACCACATGGATCCACTTGTGACAATTCATGTGTGTTCTTTTCCTAAACCACATGGATCCACTTGAGTCATTGCATGTGTGTTCTTTTCCTAAACCACATTGACCCACTAGAGTCCTTGCACGTGTGTCCATTTCGTGAACCACACGGATCCACTGGAGTCACTTCATGTGTGTTGTTTTCTTCAACCACATTGATCAACTTGTGACATTGCATGTGTGTTATCTTCCTAAACCACATGGACCCACTAGTAATATTGCATGTGTGTTGTTTTCCTAAACCACATGGATCTACTAGAGTCATTGCATGTGTGTTCTTTTCCTAAACCATGTGGATCCACTTGTATCATTTAATGTGTGTTATTTTCCTAAACCACATGGATCCGTTGGAGACATTGCGTGTGTGTTCTTTTCCTACACCAGATTGATCCACTAGAGACATTCCATGTGTGTTCTTTTCCTAAACCACATGGATCCACTAGTTACATTGCATGTGTGATCTTATCCTAAACCACATTGATCCACTTGAGGCATTACATGTGTGTTCTTTTCCTAAACCACATGGATCCACTAGTCACATTGCATATGTGTTCTTTTCCTAAACCACATTCATCCACTAGAGTCATTGCTTGTGTGTTCTTTTCCTAAACCACATGGATCCACTAGAATCATTGCATGTGTGTTCTTTTCCTAAACCACATGGAGCCACTAGTGACATTGCATGTGTTCTTTTCCTAAACCACATTTATCCACTGGAGTTATTGCATGTGTGTTCTTTTCCTAAACCTCATGGATCCACTAGAGTCACTACATGTGTGTTCTTTTCCTAAACCACATGGATCCACTAGAGTCACTACATGTGTGTTATTTTCCTAAACCACATGGATCTACTAGAGTCAATGCATATGTCTTGTTTTCGTAAACCACATGGATCCATTAAGTCATTGCCTACGTTTTCTTTTCCTAAACCACATGGATCCACTAGTGACATTGCATGTGTGTTCTTTTCCTAAACCACATTGATCCACTAGAGTCATTGCATGTGTGTTCTTTTCCTAAACCACATGGATCCACTGGAGTCATTGCATATGTATTCTTTTCCTAAACCACATTGATCCACTGGAGTCATTGCATGTGTGTTCTTTTCCTAAAGCATATTGATCCACTCGAGTCATTGCATGTGTGTTCTTTTCCTAAACCACAAGTGACATTTCATGTGTGTTCTTTTCCTAGACCACATGGATCCACTAGAGTCATTGCATGTGTGTTCTTTTCCTAAACCATCCACTAGTGACATTCCATGTGTGTTCTTTTCCTAAGTAACATTGATCCACTAGAGTCATTTCATGTTTGTTGTTTTCCTAAACCACATGGATCCACTAGAGTCATTGCATGTGTGTTCTTTTCCTAAACCACTAGTGACATTTCATGTGTGTTCTTTTCCTAAACCACATTGATCCACTAGATTCATTGCATGTGTGTTCTTATCCTAAACCACATTGATCCACTGGAGTCATTGCATATGTATTCTTTTCCAAAACCACATTGATCCACTGGAGTCATTGCATGTGTGTTCTTTTCCTAAAACATATTGATCCACTGGAGTCATTGCATGTGTGTTCTTTTCCTAAACCACATGTGACATTTCATGTGTGTTCTTTTCCTAGACCACATGGATCCACTAGAGTCATTGCTTGTGTGTTCTTTTCCTAAACCACTAGTGACATTCCATGTGTGTTCTTTTCCTAAACGACATTGATCCACTAGAGTCATTGCATGTTTGTTGTTTTCCTAAACCATATGGATCCACTAGAGTCATTGCATGTGTGTTCTTTTCCTAAACCACTAGTGACATTTCATGTGTGTTCTTTTCCCATACCACATGGATCCACTAGAGTCATTGCATGTATTTTCTTTTCCTAAACCACATGCATCCACTGGTGACACTACATGTATGTTCTTTTCCTAAACCACATTGACCCACTTGAGTTATTGCATGTGTGTTCTTTTCCTAAGCCACATGGATCCACTGGAGTCACTGCTTCTGTGTTCTTTTCCTAAACCACATTGATCGACTAGTGACATTTCATGTGTGTTCTTTTCCTAAACCACATGGATCCATTGAGTCGTTGCTTGTGTGTTCTTTTCCTAAACCACATGGATCCAGTAGTGACATTGCTTGTGTGTTCTTTTCCTAAACCACATTGATCCACTAGAGTCATTGCATGTGTGTTCTTTTCCTAAGCCACATGCATCCACTCGTGACACTACATGTTTTACCTAATCCACATTGATCCACTAGAGTCATTGCATCTGTGTTTTTTCGTAAACCACATGGATCCACTGGTGACACTACATGTATGTTCTTTTCCTAAACCACATTGATCCACTTGAGTTATTGCATGTGTGTTCTTTTCCTAAGCCACATGCATCCACTGGTGACACTACATGTTTTACCTAAACCACATTGATCCACTAGAGTCATTGCATGTGTGTTCTTTTCCTAAACCACATTGACCCACTGGAGTCATTGCATCTATGTTTTTTCGTAAACCACATGGATCCACTTGTGACATTTCATGTCTGTTCTTTTCCTAAACCACATGGATCCACTGGAGTCATTGCATGTGTGTTCTTATCCTAAACCACATTGATCCACTAGAGTCTGTGCACGTGTGTTCATTTCATGAACCACACGAATCCACTTGAGTCACTTCATGTGTGTTGTTTTCTTCAACCACATTGGTCCACTCGTGACATTGATGTGTGTTCTCTTCCTAAACCACATGGATCCACTAGTAATATTGCATGTGTGTTCTTTTCCTAAACCACATGGATCTACTAGAGTGATTGCATGTGTGTTCTTTTCCTAAACCATGTGGATCCACTTATATCATTTAATGTGTGTTATTTTCCTAAACCACATGGATCCACTGGAGACATTGCGTGTGTGTTCTTTTCCTACACCACATTGATCCACTAGAGACATTGCATGTGTGTTCTTTTTGTAAACCACATTGATCCACTATAGTCATTGCTTGTGTGTTCTTTTCGTAAAACATCGCTCAACTAAGTCATTCCATGTGTGTACTTTTCGTAAACCACATGGATCCACTGGTTACATTGCATGTGTGATCTTATCCTAAACCACATTCATCAACTTGAGGCATTACATGTGTGTTCTTTTCCTAAACCACATGGAGCCACTAGTGACATTGCATGTGTGTTCTTTTCCTAAACCACATTTATCCACTGGAGTTATTGCATGTGTGTTCTTTTCCTAAACCACATTCATCCACTATAGTCAGTGCATGTGTGTTCTTTTCCTAAACCACATGGATCCACTCGAATCATTGCATGGGTGTTCTTTTCCTAAACCATTGGTGACATTTCATGTGTGTTCTTTTCCTAGACCACATGGATCCACTATAGTCATTGCATGTGTGTTCATTTCCTAAACCACATGGAGCCACTAGTGACATTGCATGTGTTCTTTTCCTAAACCACATATATCCACTGGAGTTATTGCATGTGTGTTCTGTTCCTAAACCACATGGATCCATTGGAGTCACTACATGTGTGTTCTTTTCCTAAACCACATTGATCGAGTGGTGACATTGCAAGTGTGTTATTTTCCTAAACCACATGGATCCACTAGTGACATTGCATGTGTGTTCTTTTCCTAAACCACATGGATCCACTAGTGACATTGCATGTGTGTTATTTTCCTAATCCACATTGATCCACTAGAGTCAGTACATGTGTGTTATTTTTCCTAAACCTTATTGATCCACTAGAGTCACTACATGTGTGTTATTTTCCTAAACCACATGGACCTACTAGAGTCAATGCATATGTGTTGTTTTCGTAAACCACATGGATCCATTAAGTCATTGCCTGTGTTTTCTTTTCCTAAACCACATGGATCCACTAGTGACATTGCATGTGTGTTCTTTTCCTAAACCACGTTGATCCACTAGAGTCATTGCATGTGTGTTCTCTTCCTAAACCACATGGATCCACTAGTAATATTGCATGTGTATTCTTTTCCTAAACCACATGGATCCGCTGGATACATTGCATGTGTATTCTTTTCCTACACCACATTGATCCACTAGAGACATTGCATGTGTGTTCTTTTCCAAAACCACATTGATCCACTAGACTCATTGCTTGTGTGTTCTTTTCATAAAACATGTATCCACTAAGTCATTGCATGCGTGTTCTTTTCCTAAACTACATGGATCCAGTGGTGACATTGCATTGTGTTCTTTTCGTAAACCATCCACTAGTGACATTCCATGTGTGTTCTTTTCCTAAGCAACATTGATCCACTAGAGTCATTGCATGTTTGTTGTTTTCCTAAACCACATGGATCCACTAGAGTCATTGCATGTGTGTTCTTTTCCTAAACCACTAGTGACATTTCATGTGTGTTCTTTTCCTAGACCACATGGATCCACTAGAGTCATTGCAAGTATTTTCTTTTCCTAAACCACATGCATCCACTAGTGACATTGCATGTGTGTTTTTTCCTAAACCACTAGTGACATTTCATGTGTGTTCTTTTCCTAGACCACATGGATCCACTAGAGTCATTGCAAGTATTTTCTTTTCCTAAACCACATGCATCCACTAGTGACATTGCATGTGTGTTTTTTCCTAAACCACATTGATCCACTTGAGTGATTACATGTGTGTTCTTTTCCTAAACCACATGGATCCACTAGAGTCACTGCTTCTGTGTTCTTTTCCTAAACCACATTGATCGACTAGTGATATTTCACGTGTGTTCTTTTCCTAAACCACATGGATCCATTGAGTCCTTGCATGTGTGTTCTTTTCCTAAACCACATGGATCCAGTAGTGACATTGCTTGTGTGTTCTTTTCCTAAACCACATTGATCCACTAGAGTCATTGCATGTGTGTTCTTTTCCTAAACCACATGGATCCACTAGTGACATTGCATGTGTGTTCTTTATCTAAACCACATTGATCCACTAGAGTCATTGCATATGTGTTATTTTCCTAAACCACATTGACCCACTGGAGTCATTGCATCTGTGTTTTTTCGTAAACCACATGGATCCACTTGTGATGTTTCATGTGTGTTCTTTTCCTAAACCACATGGATCCACTGGTGACATTGCATGTGTGTTCTTTTCCTAAACCACATTCATCCACTATAGTCAGTGCATGTGTGTTCTTTTCCTAAACCACATGGATCCACTCGAATCATTGCATGGATGTTCTTTTCCTAAACCATTGGTGACATTTCATGTGTGTTCTTTTTCTAGACCACATGGATCCACTATAGTCATTGCATGTGTGTTCGTTTCCTAAACCACATGGAGCCACTAGTGACATTGCATGTGTTCTTTTCCTAAACCACATTGACCCACTGGAGTCATTGCATCTGTGTTTTTTCGTAAACCACATGGATCCACTTGTGACATTTCATGTGTGTTCTTTTCCTAAACCACATGGATCCACTTGAGTCATTGCATGTGTGTTCTTATCCTAAACCACATTGATCCACTAGAGTCTGTGCACGTGTATTGATTTCGTGAACCACACGAATCCACTTGAGTCACTTCATGTGTGTTGTTTTCTTCAACCACATTGATCCACTCGTGACATTGATGTGTGTTCTCTTGCTAAACCACATGGATCCACTAGTAATATTGCATGTGTGTTATTTTCCTAAACCACATGGATCTACTAGAGTCATTGCATGTGTGTTCTTTTCCTAAACCATGTGGATCCACTTGTATCATTTAATGTGTGTTATTTTCCTAAACCACATGGATCCACTGGAGACATTGCGTGTGTGTTCTTTTCCTACACTACATTGATCCACTAGATACATTGCATGTGTGTTCTTTTTGTAAACCACATTGATCCACTATACTCATTGCTTGTGTGTTCTTTTCGTAAAACATCGATCAACTAAGTCATTCCATGTGTGTTCTTTTCCTAAACCACATGGATCCACTGGTTACATTGCATGTGTGATCTTATCCTAAACCACATTCATCCACTTGAGGCATTACATGTGTGTTCTTTTCCTAAACCACATGGATCCACTGGTGACATTGCATGTGTGTTCTTTTCCTAAACCACATTCATCCACTATAGTCAGTGCATGTGTGTTCTTTTCCTAAACCACATGGATCCACTCGAATCATTGCATGGGTGTTATTTTCCTAAACCATTGGTGAAATTTCATGTGTGTTCTTTTCCTAGACCACATGGATCCACTATAGTCATTGCATGTGTGTTCTTTTCCTAAACCACATGGAGCCACTAGTGACATTGCATGTGTTCTTTTCCTAAACCACATTGACCCACTGGAGTCATTGCATCTGTGTTTTTTCGTAAACCACATGTATCGACTTGTGACATTTCATGTGTGTTCTTTTCCTAAACCACATGGATCCACTGGAGTCATGGCTTGTGTGTTCTTTTCCTAAACCACATTGATCCACTAGAGTCCGTGCACGTGTGTTCACTTTGTGAACCACACGGATCCACTTGAGTCACTTCATGTGTGTTGTTTTCTTCAACCACATTGATCCACTCGTGACATTGCATGTGTGTTCTCTTCCTAAACCACATGGATCCACTAGTAATATTGCATGTGTGTTCTTTTCCTAAACCACATGGATCTACTAGAGTCATTGCATGTGTGTTCTTTTCCTAAACCATGTGGATCCACTTGTATCATTTAATGTATGTTATTTTCCTAAACCACATGGATCCACTGGAGACATTGCGTGTGTGTTCTTTTCCTACACCACATTGATCCACTAGAGACATTGCATGTGTGTTCTTTTCCTAAACCACATGGATCCACTAGACTAATTGCTTGTGTGTTCTTTTCGTAAAACATCGATCCACTGAGTCATTCCATGTGTGTTCCTTTCCTAAATCACATGGATCCACGGTTACATTGCATGTTTGATCATATCCTAAACCACATTGATCCACTTGAGGCATTGCATGTGTGTTCTTTTCCTAAACCACATGGATCCACTGGTGACATTGCATGTGTGTTCTTTTCCTAAACCACATTCATCCACTATAGTCAGTGCATGTGTGTTCTTTTCCTAAACCACATGGATCCACTCGAATCATTGCATGGGTGGTATTTTCCTAAACCATTGGTGACATTTCATGTGTATTCTTTTCCTAGACCACATGGATCCACTATAGTCATTGCATGTGTGTTCTTTTTCTAAACCACATGGAGCCACTAGTGACATTGCATGTGTTCTTTTCCTAAACCACATTGACCCACTGGAGTCATTGCATCTGTGTTTTTTCGTAAACCACATGTATCCACTTGTGACATTTCATGTGTGTTCTTTTCCTAAACCACATGGATCCACTGGAGTCATTGCTTGTGTGTTCTTTTCCTAAACCACATTGATCCACTAGAATCCGTGCACGTGTGTTCATTTCGTGAACCACACGGATCCACTTGAGTCACTTCATGTGTGTTGTTTTCTTCAACCACATTGATCCACTCATGACATTGCATGTGTGTTCTCTTCCTAAACCACATAGATCCACTAGTAATATTGCATGTGTGTTCTTTTCCTAAACCACATGGATCTAATAGAGTCATTGCATGTGTTTTCTTTTCCTAAACCATGTGGATCCACTTGTATCATTTAATGTGTGTTATTTTCCTAAACCACATGGATCCACTGGAGACATTGCGTGTGTGTTCTTTTCCTACACCACATTGATCCACTAGAGACATTGCATGTGTGTTCTTTTCCTAAACCACATGGATCCACTAGACTCATTGCTTGTGTGTTCTTTTCGTAAAACATCGATCCACTGAGTCATTCCATGTGTGTTCTTTTCCTAAATCACATGGATCCACTGGTTACATTGCATGTTTGATCATATCCTAAACCACATTGATCCACTTGAGGCATTGCATGTGTGTTCTTTTCCTAAACCACATGGATCTACTGGTGACATTGCATGTGTGTTCTTTTCCTAAACCACATTCATCCACTAGAGTCATTGCATGTGTGTTCTTTTCCTAAACCACGTGGATCCACTGGAATCATTACATGTGTGTTCTTTTCCTAGACCACATGGATCCACTAGAGTCATTGCATGTGTGTTCTTTTCCTAAACCACATGGAGCCACTAGTGACATTGCATGTGTTCTTTTCCTAAACCACATTTATCCACTGGAGTTATTGCATGTGTGTTCTTTTCCTAAACCACATGGATCCACTAGAGTTACTACATGTGTGTTCTTTTCCTAAACCACATTGATCGACTGGTAACATTGCATGTGTGTTCTTTTCCTAAACCACATGGCTCCACTAGTGACATTGCATGTGTGTTCTCTTCCTAAACCACATGGATCCACTAGTAATATTGCATGTGTGCTATTTTCCTAAACCACATGGATCTACTAGAGTCATTGCATGTGTGTTCTTTTCCTAAACCATGTGGATCCACTTGTATCATTTAATGTGTGTTATTTTCCTAAACCACATGGATCCGCTGGAGACATTGCGTGTGTGTTCTTTTCCTACACCACATTGATCCACTAGAGACATTCCATATGTGTTCTTTTCCTAAATCACATTGATCGACTAGTGACATTTCACGTGTGTTCTTTTCCTAAACCACATGGATCCATTAAGTCATTGCATGTGTGTTCTTTTCCTAAACCACGTGGATCCAGTAGTGACATTGCTTGTGTGTTCTTTTCCTAAACCACATTGATCCACTAGAGTCATTGCATGTGTGTTCTTTTCCTAAACCATCCACTAGTGACATTGCATGTGTGTTCTTTACCAAAACCACATTGATCCACTAGAGTCATTGCATGTGTGTTCTTTTCCTAAACCACATTGACCCACTGGAGTCATTACATCTGTGTTTTTTCGTAATCCACATGGATCCACTTGTGACATTTCATGTGTGTTCTTTTCCTAAACGACATGGATCCACTGGAGTCATTGCATGTGTGTTCTTATCCTAAACCACATTGATCCACTAGAGTCTGTGCACGTGTGTTCATTTCGTGAACCACATGAATCCACTTGAGTTACTTCATGTGTGTTGTTTTCTTCAACCACATTGATCCACTCGTGACATTGATGTGTGTTCCCTTCCTAAACCACATGGATCCACTAGTAAAATTGCATGTGTGTTCTTTTCCTAAACCACATGGATCTACTAGAGTCATTGCATGTGTGTTATTTTCCTAAACCATGTGGATCCACTTGTATCATTTAATGTGTGTTATTTTCCTAAACCACATGGATCCACTCGAGACATTGCGTGTGTGTTCTTTTCCTACACCACATTGATCCACTAGAGACATTGCATGTGTGTTCTTTTTGTAAACCACATTGATCCACTATACTCATGGCTTGTGTGTTCTTTTCGTAAAACATCGATCAACTAAGTCATTCCATGTGTGTTCTTTTCCTAAACCACATGGATCCACTGGTGACATTGCATGTGTGATCTTATCCTAAACCACTTTCATCCACTTGAGGCATTACATGTGTGTTCTTTTCCTAAACCACATGCATCCACTGGTGACATTGCATGTGTGTTCTTTTCTTAAACCACATTCATCCACTATAGTCAGTGCATGTGTGTTCTTTTCCTAAACCACATGGATCCACTCGAATCATTGCATGGGTGTTCTTTTCCTAAACCATTGGTGACATTTCATGTGTGTTCTTTTCCTAGACCACATGGATCCACTATAGTCATTGCATGTGTGTTCTTTTCCTAAACCACATGGAGCCACTAGTGACATTGCATGTGTTCTTTTCCTAAACCACATTGACCCGCTGGAGTCATTGCATCTGTGTTTTTTCGTAAACCACATGGATCCACTTGTGACATTTCATGTGTGTTCTTTTCCTAAACCACATGGATCCACTGGAGTCATTGCATGTGTGTTCTTATCCTAAACCACATTGATCCACTAGAGTCTGTGCACGTGTGTTGATTTCGTGAACCACACGAATCCACTTGAGTCACTTCATGTGTGTTGTTTTCTTCAACCACATTGATCCACTCGTGACATTGATGTGTGTTCTCCTGCTAAACCACATGTATCCACTAGTAATATTGCATGTGTGTTCTTTTCCTAAACCACATGGATCTACTAGAGTCATTGCATGTGTGTTCTTTTCCTAAACCATGTGGATCCACTTGTATCATTTAATGTGTGTTATTTTCCTAAACCACATGGATCCACTGGAGACATTGCGTGTGTGTTATTTTCCTACACCACATTGATCCACTAGAGACATTGCATGTGTGTTCTTTTTGTAAACCGCATTGATCCACTATACTCATTGCTTGTGTGTTCTTTTCGTAAAACATCGATCAACTAAGTCATTCCATGTGTGTTCTTTTCCTAAACCACATGGATCCACTGGTTACATTGCATGTGTGATCTTATCCTAAACCACATTCATCCACTTGAGGCATTACATGTGTGTTCTTTTCCTAAACCACATGGATCCACTGGTGACATTGCATGTGTGTTCTTTTCCTAAACCACATTCATCCACTATAGTCAGTGCATGTGTGTTCTTTTCCTAAACCACATGGATCCACTCGAATCATTGCATGGGTGTTATTTTCCTAAACCATTGGTGGCATTTCATGTGTGTTCTTTTCCTAGACCACATGGATCCACTATAGTCATTGCATGTGTGTTCTTTTCCTAAACCACATGGATCCAGTAGTGACATTGCTTGTGTGTTCTTTTCCTAAACCACATTGATCCACTAGAGTGATTGCATGTGTGTTATTTTCCTAAACCACATGGATCCACTAGTGACATTGCATGTGTGTTCTTTACCTAAACCACATTGATCCACTGGAGTCATTGCATGTGTGTTCTTTTCCTAAACCACATTGACCCACTGAAGTCATTACATCTGTGTTTTTTCGTAAGCCACATGGATCCACTTGTGACATTTCATGTGTGTTCTATTCCTAAACGACATGGATCCACTGGAGTCATTGCATGTGTGTTCTTATCCTAAACCACATTGATCCACTAGAGTCTGTGCACGTGTGTTCATTTCGTGAACCACACGAATCCACTTGAGTCACTTCATGTGTGTTGTTTTCTTCAACCACATTGATCCACTCGTGACATTGATGTGTGTTCCCTTCCTAAACCACATGGATCCACTAGTAATATTGCATGTGTGTTCTTTTCCTAAACCACATGGATCTACTAGAGTCACTGCATGTGTGTTATTTTCCTAAACCATGTGGATCCACTTGTATCATTTAATGTGTGTTATTTTCCTAAACCACATGGATCCACTCGAGACATTGCGTGTGTGTTCTTTTCCTACACCACATTGATCCACTAGAGACATTGCATGTGCGTTCTTTTTGTAAACCACATTGATCCACTATACTCATGGCTTGTGTGTTCTTTTCGTAAAACATCGATCAACTAAGTCATTCCATGTGTGTTCTTTTCCTAAACCACATGGATCCACTGGTGACATTGCATGTGTGATCTTATCCTAAACCACTTTCATCCACTTGAGGCATTACATGTGTGTTCTTTTCCTAAACCACATGGATCCACTGGTGACAATGCATGTGTGTTCTTTTATTAAACCACATTCATCCACTATAGTCAGTGCATGTGTGTTCTTTTACTAAACCACATGGATCCACTCGAATCATTGCATGGGTGTTCTTTTCCTAAACCATTGGTGACATTTCATGTGTGTTCTTTTCCTAGACCACATGGATCCACTATAGTCATTGCATGTGTGTTCTTTTCCTAAACCACATGGAGCCACTAGTGACATTGCATGTGTTCTTTTCCTAAACCACATTGACCCACTGGAGTCATTGCATCTGTGTTTTTTCGTAAACCACATGGATCCACTTGTGACATTTCATGTGTGTTCTTTTCCTAAACCACATGGATCCACTGGAGTCATTGCATGTGTGTTCTTATCCTAAACAACATTGATCCACTAGAGTCTGTGCACGTGTGTTGATTTCGTGAACCACACGAATCCACTTGAGTCACTTCATGTGTGTTGTTTTCTTCAACCACATTGATCCACTCGTGACATTGATGTGTGTTCTCTTGCAAAACCACATGGTTCCACTAGTAATATTGCATGTGTGTTCTTTTCCTAAACCACATGGATCTACTAGAGTCATTGCATGTGTGTTCTTTTCCTAAACCATGTGGATCCACTTGTATCATTTAATGTGTGTTATTTTCCTAAACCACATGGATCCACTGGAGACATTGCGTGTGTGTTATTTTCCTAAACCACATGGATCCACTAGAGACATTGCATGTGTGTTCTTTTTGTAAACCGCATTGATCCACTATACTCATTGCTTGTGTGTTCTTTTCGTAAAACATCGATCAAGTAAGTCATTCCATGTGTGTTCTTTTCCTAAACCACATGGATCCACTGGTTACATTGCATGTGTGATCTTATCCTAAACCACATTCATCCACTTGAGGCATTACATGTGTGTTCTTTTCCTAAACCACATGGATCCACTGGTGACATTGCATGTGTGTTCTTTTCCTAAACCACATTCATCCACTATAGTCAGTGCATGTGTGTTCTTTTCCTAAACCACATGGATCCACTCGAATCATTGCATGGGTGTTATTTTCCTAAACCATTGGTGGCATTTCATGTGTGTTCTTTTCCTAGACCACATGGATCCACTATAGTCATTGCATGTGTGTTCTTTTCCTAAACCACATGGAGCCACTAGTGACATTGCATGTGTTCTTTTCCTAAACCACATTGACCCACTGGAGTCATTGCATCTGTGTTTTTTCGTAAACCACATGGATCCACTTGTGACATTTCATGTGTGTTCTTTTCCTAAACCACATGGATCCACTGGAGTCATTGCATGTGTGTTCTTATCCTAAACCAGATTGATCCACTAGAGTCTGTGCACGTGTGTTCATTTCGTGAACCACACGAATCCACTTGAGTCACTTCATGTGTGTTGTTTTCTTCAACCACATTGATCCACTCGTGACATTGATGTGTGTTCCCTTCCTAAACCACATGGATCCACTAGTAATATTGCATGTGTGTTCTTTTCCTAAACCACATGGATCTACTAGAGTCATTGCATGTGTGTTCTTTTCCTAAACCATGTGGATCCAGTTGTATCATTTAATGTGTGTTATTTTCCTAAACCACATGGATCCACTGGATACATTGCGTGTGTGTTCTTTTCCTACACCACATTGATCCACTAGAGACATTGCATGTGCGTTCTTTTCCTAAACCACATGGATCCACTAGACTCATTGCTTGTGTGTTCTTTTCGTAAAACATCGATCCACTTAGTCATTCCATGTGTGTTCTTTTCTTAAATCACATGGATCCACTGGTTACATTGCATGTTTGATCATATCCTAAACCACATTGATCCACTTGAGGCATTGCATGTGTGTTCTTTTCCTAAACCACATGGATCCACTGGTGACATTGCATGTGTGTTCTTTTCCTAAACCACATTCATCCACTATAGTCAGTGCATGTGTGTTCTTTTCCTAAACCACATGGATCCACTCGAATCATTGCATGGGTGTTATTCTCCTAAACCATTGGTGACATTTCATGTGTGTTCTTTTCCTAGACCACATGGATCCACTAGAATCATTGCATGTGTGTTCTTTTCCTAGACCACTTTGGTCCACTATAGTCATTGCATGTGTGTTCTTTTCCTAAACCACATGGAGCCACTAGTGACATTGCATGTGTTCTTTTCCTAAACCACATTTATCCACTAGAGTTATAGCATGTGTGTTCTTTTCCTAAACCACATGGATCCACTGGAGTTACTACATGTGTGTTCTTTTCCTAAACCACATTGATCGACTGGTAACATTGCATGTGTGTTCTTTTCCTAAACCACATGGATCCACTAGTGACATTGCATGTGTGTTCTCTTCCTAAACCACATGGATCCACTAGTAATATTGCATGTGTGCTATTTTCCTAAACCACATGGATCTACCAGAGTCATTGCATGTGTGTTCTTTTCCTAAACCATGTGGATCCACTTGTATCATTTAATGTGTCTTATTTTCCTAAACCACATGGATCAACTTGAGACATTACGTGTGTGTTCTTTTCCTACACCACATTGATCCACTAGAGACATTGCATGTGTGTTCTTTTCCTAAACCACATGGATCCACTAGACTCATTGCTTGTGTGTTCTTTTCGTAAAACATCGATCCACTGAGTCATTCCATGTATGTTCTTTTCCTAAATAACATGGATCCACTGGTTACATTGCATGTGTTATCTTATCCTAAACCACATTGATTGACTTGAGGCATTGCATGTGTGTTCTTTTCCTAAATCACATGGATCCACTGGTTACATTGCATGTGTGATCTTATCCTAAACCACATTGATCCACTTGAGGCATTGCATGTGTGTTCTTTTCCTAAACCACATGGATCCACTCGTGATATTGCATGTGTGTTCTTTTCCTAAACCACATTCATCCACTAGAGTCATTGCATGTGTGTTCTTTTCCTAAACCACATGGATCCACTGGAATCATTGCATGTGTGTTCTTTTCCTAGACCACATGGATCCACTATAGTCATTGCATGTGTGTTCTTTTCCTAAACCACATGGAGCCACTAGTGACATTGCATGTGTTCTTTTCCTAAACCACATTTATCCACTAGAGTTATTGCATGTCTGTTCTTTTCCTAAACCACATGGATCCACTGGAGTTACTACCTGTGTGTTCTTTTCCTAAACCACATTGATCGACTGGTAACATTGCATGTGTGTTCTTTTCCTAAACCACATGGATCCACTACTGACATTGCATGTGTGTTCTCTTCCTAAACCACATGGATCCACTAGTAATATTGCATGTGTGCTATTTTCCTAAACCACATGGATCTACTAGAGTCATTGGATGTGTGTTCTTTTCCTAAACCATGTCGATCCACTTGTATCATTTAATGTGTGTTATTTTCCTAAACCACATGGATCCACTGGAGACATTGCGTGTGTGTTATTTTCCTAAACCACATGGATCCACTAGAGACATTGCATGTGTGTTCTTTTTGTAAACCGCATTGATCCACTATACTCATTGCTTGTGTGTTCTTTTCGTAAAACATCGATCAAGTAAGTCATTCCATGTGTGTTCTTTTCCTAAACCACATGGATCCACTGGTTACATTGCATGTGTGATCTTATCCTAAACCACATTCATCCACTTGAGGCATTGCATGTGTGTTCTTTTCCTAAACCACATGGATCCACTAGTGACATTTCATGTGTGCTATTTTCCTAATCAACATTGATCCACTAGAGTCACTACATGTGTGTTATTTTCCTAAACCTTATTGATCCACTAGAGTCAGTGCATGTGTGTTCTTTTCCTAAACCACATGGATCTACTAGAGTCAATGCATATACGTTGTTTTCGTAAACCACATGGATCCATTAAGTCATTACCTGTGTCTTCTTTTCCTAAACCACATAGATCCACTAGTGACATTGCATGTGTGTTCTTTTCCTAAACCACATTGATCCACTAGAGTCATTGCGTGTGTGTTCTTTTCCTAAACCACATGGATCAACTAGTGACATTGCATGTGTGTTCTTTTCCTAAAACACATTGATCCACTGGAGTCATTGCATATGTATTCTTTTCCTAAACCACATTGATCCACTGGAGTCATTGCATGTGTGTTCTTTTCCTAAAACATATTGATCCACTAGAGTCATTGCATGTGTGTTCTTTTCCTAAACCACTAGTGACATTTCATGTGTGTTCTTTTCCTAGACCACATGGATCCACTCGAGTCATTGCATGTGTGTTCTTTTCCTAAACCACTAGTGACATTTCATGTGATTTCTGTTCCTAAACCACATGGATCTAATGTAATTTAAAATATGGAAGAAGATTATGGGTATGTTTAGGATATAATGTGAAGTAGTATTAGTGATGGAGTCTATAGCTAGAATTCCTGTAAATTAGAAGAACCTTATCACTAGTTGGTAGCACTATACCTCATAGGGTAGACCATTAGAGTATGTATAGATACAGTTGGAAGTAAATCATGTGGTATTCACTTGAGAATTCCACGTGATGGAGTAGAATTTTGTTAAGAATCATTAATAGTAAGCTAACAAGAAGAGTCATCATGGTGAGATTAGCTCCCCAAATCATGATGACTAGGTAACTCTTAACAAGTTCATGGTGGGATTAGCTTCGAGACCATGATAAGTTTGTAATTAGGACAAGTACCCAGTAACAAATCGTGTAATAACAGTAAGTAAGAAACAGTGTAGGTATTATAACATTACAATAATTTTTTGATTAAGGTAGTAACTACAATTTTGTTAGTAGTTTTGAGAGATCATGTGAGGATAGTTTACAATACAATGCAAAATTGGTAGTTTTAGTAGTCCCAATATAAAGATAAGAGGTTTGTCAGAACCAAAGTGAGACCACTTTGCTCAAAATTATCCAATTGTATCTGGGCAGTTTGGGTAAATATTGAGGCAAAGAGTAGTTTGACTTCATTGCTAAGTATCTCGATGTAAACATATACTAGGAGGTGTCATATACTACACAGCTAAGCCTGAATTCTAGAGGTATTATACTCAACTACTATATTATGGGCTTAGAATGATGTGAGTTATATGTACCACATTTGGATTTCTTGGTTTTTCTTGGATCTTCTTGATTGACTAGATCTGTACATGAAGTTTGACTTGGTGTGCAAATTCATGTTGCATCATCAAGTTATTACTTGATGTTATAGACTTAGATAGAAAATGGAATTCATGTAAGGGAGTGACGAGTTCAGAAGATCAAGATGAAGATTTGTACGAAGAAGGAAGCTAAATATAAGGTGTATCAACACTATTTTGAAGGATGGATCAATCCCAACTTATTATTAGTCGGCAACAAGAAGGAATATTAGTGAAGAAAAGGTGTGGAGCAACATGAAGGAATGAATCTAAGTTCACTCAAGATAGGTGATGTTTCTCAGAAGCTAATGAAGTAATTGTTCCCAGTTCATGGAAGTAACTTGAAAGGGTGCAAAGAAAAAGTCTTGGAACGAAAGTGGTATTCAAGCTCTGACAACTCAGAGAGAATGCCAGCAAGAAGTAGAAAATCCGTAGGGTAATCCATACACCTAGAAGGATCCGTAGATGGTATCCTAGCAGTTTAACTAACTATATCATCTTGTTATGCCATAAAAATCATAAAACATGGCCTAAGTTAAGAAAGACATCAAGGAGTATGAATTTAAAGCGAACTACATTCGAGACGTTCCATGAAATCGGGTTCATTAGTGAGGAATAATGTCTAATAAGATAAAAGTAAGACAAGTAATGTTGGAAGATTCATTTCGGAGATCCACAATTGTGTGGGTATAACGCAGATTCTTTCATGAAACCTTATAGAAGTAGAGTATAAGTTAGACATAGACTAATAACCTAACTATTGAGTTAATGGGTATTATACATACAATTTAGAGACCGTTAGAAGACCCCAAGGGGGAGAGTAAGCAATAACACAGATGTGATGTTAACTAACTTGCCAACTAAAGGTTGGAGAAGAAGTACTGAGTCATGATGAGGTTAAGCCTTATTCTCATAAGGTTATAAGAAGTCATCTGTATAAAGAGTACTCTCAAGAGTATGTACAGATGAAAGATCAAAGGAGATATAATAGATTAAACCTAGTGGATTAGTTCTTATAAAGAACTCATAAGTCGTCCTTAAAGGGGGAAATAAGGTACTCTAATATAGGCCAGTATAGAGTAATAGGAAAGCCTGATTGGAATGGACAAAATGTGTCCCAAACAATTCCGGAGTAGAACTGTTAGAACTTAACTCAAAGACATTATAATAAAAGGAACATTGGGATAACTTAGAACTAGATTTCTATATTGTTGAGAATGAATAGGATTCAAGGAAAAAGATCTGGATACGGGATACCACAATTAACCCCATTTGTGATCACAATGGAATTTGAGAAATGTCATGAGCAATACAAGTCAACTCCTTAGTCCGAAATGTAATAGAGTATGAACTTCGGGGACGAAGTTGATTTAAAGGGGGAGAGACTATAACATCCTAGGATTAGCACCTAGAAATAGAGAGCACACAGGTGTGTGCATTGCATTCATGCATAAGAAAATCCGAGGAATTTTTGCGCAAAGCTAAAGAGCTATAGATGGATTGGGATCTCTCTTGTTCTAATGGAATCGTTAGCACAAGTGCGATGGATTTCGACATGACCACGAAGCATTCTTTGTGTTTTGAGGGGAAGTAATTCAAACTTCCTTTTGGGGTTTCTATTTGAATTCAAACTGCAAAATTCTATAATATTCAAAGTATAACTAAATATATACATATGTTATATAAGACACAAATTTGAATATTGGATAATAATATATGACATTATAATAATAAACAAGTAATACAAAAATTATGGTATTATAATAATCAAATAAAAGATATTTTTGAAATATAAAATGAATACACATATTACATTGTCCTTTATAATAAAGGAATAAACAACAATGTACAAATCAGAATTGAAGGAAAATGTTAACTTTATTAATCAAAAAAATATTACAATGTATTTACTATTGTACCAAATAGAAAAGAAAGATTACAAAAGTATAAAGGAAAAGCCTAAACTAATGTTCCTATTGGATCATTTCATTTATTTTCTGATTCTTCATCCCTACAAAACAAAGCAAAACCAAAGAGAAGTAGTTGGGTTAATACTACTCTCAAACTTGGTAGAGAATTGCTGCTGTTTGGTTGTCACCGTTGAGTAAGTTAAAAAGGAGGGGCCAAAGAGTACTATTTGTTATTATTTTAGGAATTTGCCTCCAACTGGTGCATCATAGGCCAGGATGGGGAAAGTTTCACCATTTAGAAAATAAAAGGGAATAGCCATCAGGAAATGGTAATAATACTTGATCTCATCCTCAAGCAAAAGATCTACACTCTGTAGAGGTTGCACACTTTACCCACACCATCTGGGTACACTACCCTGATCTACACCGATCGTGGGTCGAGTAACCGATCAAGACTCTCCGGATGCCCACTCCAATGTAAGTGCCTACCCTATGAGTGTTACTCCCCTCAGAACCGGGACGTCGGGTACCGAGGACCAGCCGGAGCACATTTTTCCACTTCCCAAGTGTGCACTTTCAATGAGGGGCTCATAGTAACGCGTGGAGGCCCGCAGACCCTTCGTTCCTGCTCCTGGTCGATGTTTTACATGGACCCTGCTAGAGAAGGCCCACCCTCTAGGGATTGTTATATCCCCCTGTAGTAGTTGCGAGGCAGCTTTTACCAGAATAGCCAAACATCAAATCCAGCTCTATCCCATTCTAGAGTAATGTGGTTGCATAGGGTTAATTATTCTAGCAAAACTGCAAAGAACCGGGTGCATTTTTGTAAACCTTTTTCCTCCATCTTTCCTTCAGCATTTTGCAAAACAAAACCTTTTCTTTCTCAACATCTCTTGGGAGGTCCCACCTCACCAAGGTTTTATCATAAAACTTTTGGTAGAACTTTTTCGGGGGTCTTCCCATCCTCTATTTTTGCTTTGGCTAAAAGGCGGTCTCCAAAGGGGTACGGTGTAATACACCATCTATCATACTAGTTTTAAATAGGTGTCATCAAGAGGGTTGTACTTAATAGTACGAAAGCGTAATGGTTTGGAGAAGCCAAGCCACTACCAAGTAGAGATCATCATATAGTAAAACAATACAGTTTTCATAAAGCAGTAGATAAAACATGCATAAGTAAGATTGTAGGACAAGTCTTATGAGCAAGAAGGTGGCTTGCCTGAGATCAGCAATATGGCATAAATTTCCCTGGACTTCTTCTTAGAATACAATAATAACCAAGTATAATAACCAACTTCTTCTGGTCTCTGATATAATCGCATCTATCATCGATATAGATCACATGCAAGCAAACAAATGACATAATCAACACCAGACATACAAACATCAATGCATACAGCAAGCAATGGACAATACAAGTTTACAATTCAGTAGGTTTTGAGTGGTTGGCTTCTACACGAGTGAAATTACTTGAAATGCCATTGTGGGTTTTCTTTAATGATTTAGATGCCTAAACTACTTAATTAAGCGGTTTAATTATAAGGTCCAAGTTCCGTAGGATACCTTTGTATAGAAATGATAACATCAGATAGGTAGTGATATTATGAAACCAACAAAAGTGGTTTCACCAAATTATCAATTTCCATTGATTTATAATAAATTTTCTAGTGGAAAAAACTCTAGTTTTAGGAAATAATTCAGCAGGAATGTTCTATATGTCCAAAAATTATTTTCTTTTGTTATTAGGTAGAGTTTGATTTACTTATTTACTGAGAGTTGGAATCATGTCAAAGTATTTACCAGAATACCCTTAGGAAATTCCCAAAGGCAGTTCTGTAGACAACTTGTCTTTTTCACCATATTAAATATACAGGGACTTTTGATATGAGGCAAGGGGTAATGGATATTGAAAATACCTTCCAGTACCAATTGGAAATACTAATTTTGGAGTTGCAGAACTATTGTAGTGATTTATCTAGTGATAGTACCACATACAGAAGTATTTAATTCACTAAAATTCAACAGAGGATTAATAAATCCTTATCTCCTGGTTTTAGATACGTATTGATGCAATACTTCTCTAGGAGTTGGAATTAGCCTAATAGGTGATGTAGATATTCCTAGGGAATTTTTATAAGGGAGGTATGAGGTTTATTTGTTAATTTCACTACTGTATACTTAGGACTTCAAATACCATGAGGCCAAGGTATAACGCAAGGTATATTAGATACCTTTCAGAAGAAAGTGGATATACTCAATTTGGACTTACTAAACTCTCTGAAGGATTTTTCTTGTGAAAAGGACACCTTTGGGTATTTAAAATTACTATGATTAATATAGACATTATTTTGGTCCACTTCTTGTATTGCATGTTTAAGAAAACATTCAGAAACACGAGCAAATTTATATTTAGACATTTGGTGTGTGTTTGCATTTTTGAAACAATTTAAACCAAGTGGCAATTTCAAATCTCTATTTGTTTTTGGATAAAAGAGAAAAGGGAGGCTCCAGGCGTCACGGGCCAGTTCAGGACCGAATATGGGCCGAGGGGAAGATGCGGCCCACCTAGGCGACATAGTGAGCGGGAGGGGGATTTCAAATCCCACCGGCGGAGGGCCCAGCGGTTAGCCCTGGTGGGTGCTGAAGGGGTATCTGGGAGCAGGGGGCGTTGGACTGAGTGGGATCCGACGGTTGGGGTCCGTTGTCTTCACTATGACGAAGCAGTGGGGTAGGAAACCCTAGGGGCGGCGGAATCTCGCTGGGGCAGGCTTACCAGGGTGGAGAGGAGATGGGGAGGCTCCGAGGGGACGCGGCGCGACGAGGCGGTTCCAGAGAGGGGTGGCATGGGGTGGTTCGACGTCGGGAGGATGCTTGCGCGACGACGACCGTGGTGGGCGTTCGGGAGCTCGCCAGCGTGGCTTCTGGGATGGTCCTGAGCAAAAAGAAAAGCAGGGTGAGATGCAGGGGGACGGGGAGATCCTGGTAGGGTGTCATGCAGAGATAGAGGAGCAGGGGAGAGAGAGGATGCTAGCCAGATCTTGAAAATGTATGAGGGATCTTCTCCGGTGTCTCCTAGATAGAAGAGTGAAAGGGAAGCCCTGGGTGTCTAGGAGAGGGATGAGAAAAAGGATATGAGTGGAAATGAGGCAGAGGGGAGTGTTTCTTGGCCTCTGGCCCTTTTTAACCCGAGGAGGGATGGTCCATGCTAGACTTGGCTCATCGAGAGGTTGGGGAGTCTAGGGATTGGCCGGGAGGGGTGGTGCTGGGGTGTGTGTGGGCCATGTGCTTGACCAGATGAGTGGAGGGGAGGGGTGGTGGCTGCTGGTTTTTATATACAAGATACTTTAGGGAAAGGTATTTCTATCTCTCTCTTTATTACTTACTCAAGAGCTATTAGACAAGGGAGAGGGCTGATGCTACAGTGGTACACCACTAGGAGGGAGTGATGTTTCTATGGTGGTGTAATATACAAGTTTAGGGTAGGTTGGTTTTGGTTTAGCTCAAGTTTTGATTGTTTTGAAAACTTTGATCACAAGAGAGCTTGTGAAGGAGTTCAGAAATTTGCATTGGAAAAGGTGGGGAGATGCTACTGGTAGATGGGTAAGGTTAAGGTACATTCCTAGGATTTATTTGGGAATTTTTTAAGGGGTGTTAGTCCTCTTAAATCCATTATTTTAGAAACTGCAGAAGTGAAGTATTGGAGCTCATTTGATATTTTTACATCGGACCTTGTTGGATTTTGATGTGACGTGGTCCCAAATGTGAATACACACTTAGGAGAATTTTCCCTAGATTTATTGAGGATTAAAAGTATTTAAAACATTTATTATTTCATTTCTGCCATTTAAGAAAATAGGCAAAAAGAAATAATAAATGATCTCAAAACTAATTATTTTTTAGATGGTAATGTAGGGTATGATATATGTACCTCGATTGAGCAAAAAGTTGGAGGAGTGTTTTGGCAAAAAACAAACTAATTTTGTCAATAATAAATATGGTCCATAATAGATTTGGAGATTTTGTCTATTAAAGCAATTAAATAGATTTGGTCCATAATAAATATGGATAAAATTTGATAAATCTTGATAATCAAGGTAGATGATGTATACAAGGTGTAACAAGCATTTGCGACCTTGGGATTGGAGAATCCAAGTTGATTTTGGTGAAAACTAGAGATTTAAGGACCTTGGGTAAGATTGTTTTCATGCCACCAAAACCTTGGTCAATCTTGGAGCTCAGATCTCCCCTTGGGGCATGGGATAGATGGATGGATAAACCAAGTGATTTAGATTTCAATGGTGTATAGGTTTGAGCTTGATCCTGATTGAGTTCACCAAGACAGGTTTTCAAACTTTGAATAAAATAAGCCTGCCAAAGCAGATTATCAACTAGCCTTCAAAACCTTGTGGGTTTAAGAAGCACAAAGATTGACTTGGAACAAGTGAAGTAGATATTGATAGAAATATATGAGTAAAACACAACCATGCAAAGAGTTGGTCCATAGAAGGTTGGATGATGGTGTGAGCTTTTGTTAAACTAGGCATGTTGACTAGATTTGCAGGTATAGTTATTTTCTTGCCTGCAAAACCATCATGAACAGGTGGCTTAGAAAATGATCTTACCAAGGGCAAGAGTGGTCCATGGTAGTCCTTAGGATGGTTAGCAATATGGTGCAAATTCATTTTCAAAAATGCACAAGGGTTGAGAAAACGAGGCATTCAAAAAGGTGATGTTGGAAATAGTTTTCCAGACTGCCAAATTTGGCAGACTTAGGGTTTTTTACTAGAATGTGGGTGGTGATGATTTTGATGGGTTGCATGGTACCAAAGAATAATAAAGTGGGTGATGTTGAAGTGTATATTGGGTAGAATAGATCCATGCTTGATATTGGTCTTCATTGACTTGGAAACTTCTCGAATGGATCAGTTCAGAAATGATCTGGTTAAGGGTTTTAGATGATCACCTAGTGGCTAGAGATCACATCCATCTCGTATTCTTGCTTAGGTTTTTGTCATCGGATTGATGACAAGTACGCCATGAGGGGGTCCTCGAGGTGTGCGGAAGAGAGGGGTGTGAGACGTACGGTGTTCCGGGACGGTGAGCACACAAGTTTACACAGGATCGAATCCGCCGGCTTTGGACGGATCCTACTCCTGCTAGCAATCCAGTAATACGGCAGAGACGGAATATGGGTTACAAGGGTTCGCCTGTGCGAGTTGAGATTGTAAAATATTGAGGGTGCCCTAAAGGCTCTCCCTAGGACGACTTATATAGATATCCGGCCTAGGGTTTACAGGAGAGATCAGTCTGGCTACGACTAAGACTGGGTTACATAGTACATCTTGAACTACAAGTAACACTATGGGCCTAAGTCGGTAAGTCTTCTGGGCCTTCCTGTAGCCAGATTGGACTCCGTCTCTTCTCCCTGACTGGGCCGCCCGTGAAGCAAAGCTCTAACCCGAAGTGGGCCACCCTGGTCAGTGAGGACCGTGAGGATACCCGGAAAGTATATCCCCAACAACAGCCCCCAGAAGTTTCCAAGATCCAAAGTCAGATTCATCATCGTCTAGCTTGATCTTCGGCTTGTAGAATCTTGAAGGGTTCCTGAAACTTCACAACAAAAAATACGATCCGAGTCTTAAAAATAAGTCGGACCTATCAACATGTTACTCGGACTTTCCAGCTTTATTTCAAACTAAGCCGGAACTTGGTCTCTGACGTCATCTGACACTCGTCATGGTTAAGTCACGTCATCTGACTAACATCCTGTCAGCACGACCATTGGTGGGTCTGCCATTCGCGGAACCGAGGCATCATTTTAATGCATACGCGGAGATCGAGGCGACGTAATCATCACGTGGGTCCTTCCCAGTTCTTTCCATGACGTGTGGCGTTTACACAGTGCTACTCGCATGAATCTTGGCGCAGGCAGGTGCTTATAAGGGGTGAGGATTCTCCTTCTACTCTCTTCACCTATTCCCATTGCCGTTTCTTCTCCTCCGCATCTCCCCAGCGCACAGAGTTCTCCCTCCTCCTATATTTCATAGCGCCGCCCATCTAAGGTCACCGGCATACCGGAGAAATGGCTTCTTCTTCCTCTTCCGGACCTGCAGCGACAACGGCGGCGGCGACAACGGCTGCGGCAGAGAAGGAGAGAAACCTGGGCGTCTGGATCCCGTGCCTGCTCGACGACGAGAAACTCCAAGGTGTGGAGAATGAAGGTCTCCTCCGTGCCGGTGACTGGCGGAGCGGTTTCGTTGTAACCATCCCCCACCCGCGTGCCGACGAGCGGGTCCACTTCGGCACACACCTCGACAGAGGATTATCCTTTCCTCCCTCAGAATTCTTTTCTGAGGTGATTGATCACTATGGTGTACAACTCCACCATATTCCCCCGAACTCTCTCTTAGAGATGAGTTCTTACGCAACTTTGTGCGAGGGGTATCTCGACATTAGGCCAAGTCTCACTTTGTTTCGTTTCTACTTCCATGTCCGTAGAAACTCCATCACTACCGGTAATCCGTATATTACCGGAACTATTAGCCTTTCCGTTAGACACATGCGTAGTTATCCTCGCATTTCTGCAAGTGACTCGGTCAAACAATGGCCAGCTAGTTTCTTCTACCATAAGGATATTCCTACTCCTGTTACTGCTTTGCCGGCTTTCATCGACGGAGCCGCCACGGCCCAATCGTCTTGGGACAAGACCCCTTCGGCTCTCAGTAACGATCTGATCCTCGCTAAGAGGCGGTCGAATATCTGATAAAACACAAGGGCTTGAAAGGATCTGACCTAGTCCAATGATGGGTCGCACGTCGGATCCAGCCTCTCCAACACCACGGCGACCGTCTGATGCACTCCATCACGGCGTCAAAGAACGACTCCCACCACATCAGTCCTAAGGCTTTAAAGCCACAGGATTACATAAGCCAGATTAAATGGCTGATCAAGGAGCGGATTGATTGGAAGATTTCGGACTTGTCTCTGGACATGCATATAGCGGAAGACCCTTTGGTTCTGGTAAGCTTCAATAAAAAACCCTTTTATGTGTTTCATCCTTTAAGCTATCTCGCAATACTGAGATGTTTTCTTCTTTTCATCTTGCCGACCTCCCCGAGTCAGAATTTGCTCCATTCGAGGGATATCCTCCAGAGTTTTCTCTGGAGGCGGAACTGGGCCCATTGCCGAACATTGTGCCCAGGAAGCGCAAGGCTCCGACAGTGGCCGTCGGCACAAAGGAGGTGCCCGTCGTGAAGAGGTAACTTTCAACACAACTTTCGCCTTTGTACCTTACTTGAATTTTCTTCCAAGATGTAATGTTTTCGATTCTATTACATTCTCAGAGCTAAGTAGCTCATCAAGGGAAAGGTGAAGGGCACTTCTTCGAAGCCCCTACAATAGACAAAGCTGACCATATCTTCTCTTGCCGTGGCTCCTCCATCTCCTGCCCCACAACCCTCTACAACGTCGGTGATTAATCCTTCGTCGGCTGTCGCAGAAGATCCGGCTCCTACTACGGGTCAGCGACCCTTGAGTCGTAGACTGGCGCCACCACGGGTGGCTCAGGTTTAGATAAGGGTGAACCCTCTTCGGGTAATGATCCCTCGGTAGAGACCTTTGCCGAAAACCTCCTGAATAATCCGGGACTTGCCAAATTTGGCCTGTCTCAGAAATCTGTAGAAGAAATCCAGCTTCTGGCCCGACAATGCCTGGAGAAGAGAAATCTCTCTACCGAGGAAGAAGCACAAGAGGCGGAGGACATCAAATACTCCGACCTTCTTGCACAAGTTCGTCTTCACGATGAGGGACTTAGAGCTGGTGTGCTTCCACCACCTCCGGTTATTCCACTCACCCTCGCCGAGAAGGTTACCACTGAGGTGAACATGTGTCTGAGCAAACTCACACATGAACATCATGTAAATCGGAATTCCAACTCACGATTTTCTTTATTGCATTTTATATCATATCCTCTAGCCCCCAAGCATGAAGTAGGATATTCAAATCTGAGTTTATGCTTTCTTAGGATGGCAAAGAATGAACTAGTGTAGCCCCTAAGGCTCGTTCTGATATTAGTAAAAATATTAGCCCAAGTCTTCAATAGACTTCTAACTCTGGGTATTCTGACTCACAGAAAGTTAATTCATATAACCAGGATTTGTTGAAGAACATCTGCAACAAGCGGAGAGAGATAAGAGCTCTCTGACTTGAAAATGCTGAGCTGAAGGTTTCCAAGGATGAGGCCGAAGGTAAACATTCCGAGACTCAAAGCTTGTCTTTGTGTTTTCATAGTCGAATATTATTATTTTTTTATTTTTTATTTTTACTGAACTGTTGTTCTTTTTGACTTACAGCACTGGTAAAACAATCATGCGCTATGATTGAAGAGGCCGAGAACCTCAAAACCTTGGTGGTGGAGAACAAAGAACTTCGCCAAGAGCTGGATAAGCTTAAGGAGGATCATGAGAAGAGCATCGCTCAAGTTCTCGAATCCTCCTCCATGGCTACTGATGAGTGTGATCATAAGATTGCAACTCAAGATCAGAGAATCTCGGATCTCAACAACGAGCTATGCAGAGAGAAGGACCTTTCTGAGGCGCTCCGGGCTGAACTCCGGAGTCTTCGAGAAGAGAAGACCAAAGTTAACGACGTCATCTTCAGTATGTTTCCAACTTTTTGACTTTGTGTATATTCTTCGACTTTTTTGATGTCGGATTTCCTTAACCATTTTTGTGTTATATGTATAGGTCCTCTTAACTTGACGGACTCCGCCTCCACTGAGCCTCGCACCCACCGACTTACCCAAGTCGGTGATCTACTTCATGACTTCCGCCAATCCATCGAGGATATTGGCGAAGCTCTCAGGGTTCTGGACATGCACAACATGTCGGACTTTCAGGTGCAAGACCAGGCGAAGGAGATGCTGCAGCTCGTCCGGGACTGGAACATGTCCTATGCGCGATCCGCGGCGCAGAATGGTCTCACCATGGTCATGAGCCACCATGGAAACATGGAGATATGGCAATTGACCAGAGGGTACCGCAAGGTGGAGATATCAGTGCCATTATGGACTCCTGCACCGGATATGGATGTCGCGTGGCTGACTTAACCAGCTACGACACGCCCTGCTTCACTCGCGTGGCTACACCGCCCCCGCCTCCGGAAGAAGCAGCTGAACTTTCCGATGATGAACAGACCGTATCGGATTTGAACATCTCGAATAGTTATCAAACCGAGGCCGATGCATCCAGTGAGCCGGTAGCGCCTGCCTCTTCTCCTGCACCATAGATTACCAGAAACAATTGTATTATTCTGAGAAACATTATGGGTCTATAAAATATGCAGTATTATAATTTTGCTAGTGCTAAGCTTTTGATCTATTCAACACTTTTGGCTTTAAATTTTTCTGTGCCTCAAATGTTTACATAAGCACTTATACTTTTTCGTCTATACTTATCGCTTATCTAGATTTCCACCTCGTCCCTTTCTTGAGCCAGCTAAACCTTCTGCAGGGAAACTTTGCCGAGCAACGGAGCTCAATTGCTAAACTAGTTTAAACTAGGAAACAAAGTCGGCTTCCAGTACCAACAATTCACTACTCGGAAAATACCCGCATCCGGCAATCAGACAAATAACCAAAGTATAGACTAGAAACTTTAGAGTTATACCCGAAGGTAGCATTTTTAGAACCGGAAATCTAAACCAGAGCAAACATGAGCATAAAGTACTTTCAAGTATTTTGGGATTTTCGACTATGACATGATCATTTGGAAATAAGATGGTAAGAAGTTCCCAGAAAAAACTTGAGGCAACCAATACTTTTATTTCTCACAGAGCATGTACACATGTATGATTACAAAGAAGGACAAACTAAGAATAAAAGGGACGCAGATGAGCAATATTCCATGGTCTGTATAATTCATCCGGATTTGTACTGCCTCCAGCTCTCTTTCTCTTCTTAGTAACAAGTCTTTCTTTGACTGGCCTCATGTCAGTTAAGTAGTACGAACCATTGTGCAATACTTGACTAACTAAAAAGGGCCCTTCCCATACTGGGAAAGTGTGTGCTTTATTTGTTGCACAAGACGGAGAACCAAATCACCTTTATTGAAAGATCTGTTTTTGACTCTCTGGATATGGTACTTGTGTAACTTCTGCTGATAGGCTGTTGATCTCATTTTAGCAACAACACGAACTTCTTCGACTAAGTCGAGATCATTTTGTCGAGAAATCTCGGCATCTTCTTTGATATACGCGGCCACTCTAGGAGAAGTATGAATTAAATCACTGGGAAGAACTGCTTCTGCGCCATAGACCAAGAAGAAAGGTATGTATCCGGTTGACCTATTCGGAGTTGTTCGCAAACTCCATATTACAGAGGGTAATTCCTTTGCCCTATACCCTGCATCATGTCGTAGTGGTGCTTTGAGTATCGGTTTTAGGCCTTGTAGGATTAAACCATTTGCTCTTTCGACTTGTCTGTTAGCCTGTGGATGTGCGATTGACGCAATGTCAAGCCGGATATTTTGTTTGTTCCAGAATTCGGCCAATTCTCCCATAGAGAAATTACTCCCGTTATCCGTGATAATACTATGCGGATAACCATACCGGATTATAACATCCTCGGCAAATCTTTAGGTTGTTGCTCCATCACAACTAGTGACGGGTTTAGCCTCAATCCATTTGGTGAATTTATCCACCATCACTAATAGGTGAGTAAATCCACTTGGAGCATGTTTAAACGGTACTACCATATCAAGCCCCCAGACCGCAAAAGGCCATGTTATAGGTATTGTTCGCAACTGATCAGCCGGAACATGAGCTTGTTTGGCGTACTTTTGGCAGCCTTTCCACGTCTTGACTAGCCGCTCGGCATCTGCTTGAGCTGTAAGCCAGAAAAATCTGTGTCTAAAAGCTTTTGCCACTAAAGATTTGGCTGCAGCGTGGTGACCACACTCGCCTTCGTGGATTTCTCTTAGGATCTCCACTCCTTCTTCCGGAGATACGCAGCGCTGAAAACCCCCAGAAACACTCCGCTTATGGAGCTCACCTTTAACTATAGTATAGGATTTTGTTCGTCGGACGATCTACTGGCTCAGAACCTCGTCTTCGGGTAATTTTCCATCTACCAGATAATCAAGGTAGGGTTGGATCTAGCTGGGAATTACAGCTAGGAATGCTATTAGAGGTGAGTCAGATTTGGTCGGATATTCCTCATCCACTCCCTTTATTGAGGGAACTTTGAGGTGCTCTAAAAAAGCGCCATCCGGGACCTCTTTCCATGCAGAGCCTATCCGAGATAGGGCATCTGCTTCCTCGTTTTCTGCTCTAGGGATGTGTTGAACTTCAAACCCTTCGAACGATTTAGATAAATCATCCACGACAGCTTTATATGCTGCCATGTGTTTATTTGCATTACAAATATCCGACACTTGCTGAGCCACAAGATCCGAATCTCGATAACACATCAAACGTCGGATGTCGCTATCCTTATAAATCCGGATTCCGTGTAGCAATGCTTCATACTCAGCAATATTTTTTGTCGCTATGAAGTGGATCTGCAACACGTATAGAAGTTTATCTCCTTGGGGTGATTTGAGCACCTCGCCAGCCCCCGAGCCCCCTCGAGCCTTAGACCCATCAAAGTATAGGGTCCGATATTCTGACTCAAGGAGGGTCATATTCTCCTTTGTCTCTGTCCAGTCAGCAACAAAGTTGGCAAGGATTTGGGATTTGATTGTTGTCCGAGGTTTATACTCAATATCGAAAGCTGAGAGCTCTATGCCCCATTTGGCGACGCGTCCTGTGGCATCACTATTGTTGATTATATCTCTCATGGGAGCTGTGCTCACCACGGTAATTGGATGCTCCTGAAAATAGTGTCGTAACTTACGAGCTGCTAGGCAAACACCGTAAGCCAGCTTTTGATAGTGCGGATACCGTTGTTTTGACTCTGTCAGAACCTCGCTGAAAATTACGTCAGACGCTACACTAAGTGTTCCTGATTTTCCTCCGGTCTCTCCACCACCATGACGATATTAACGACTTTGTTCGTCATAGCAAGATAAAGCAACATCGGTTCCTGTGGTTCCGGTGCAGCAAGGATAGGAGCAGATGAGAGTACTTTCTTCAGGTCTTGTAGTGCAGCTTCAGCTTCATCGGTCCACACAAAATCCTTGGTCTTTTTCAAGAGTTTGTATAATGGTGCGGCTCTTTCACCGAGCCGGCTTACAAACCGACTGACTGCAGCGATGCAACCAGTTAGTCTTTGTACGTCCTTCAGGCGAGTTGGCTTGGAAATATTAAGTATACTCTTGATTTTGTCCCGGTTCACTTCTATGCCTCTTTGAGACACGATGAAACCTAACAATTTTCCGGCTGGGATTCCAAAGAAGCATTTCTTCGGATTAAGCATGATGTTGTATTTTTGTAGTTTGGGGAATGTTTCCTCCAAGTCGGAAATCAGCGTTTCCTTCTTTTTGGACATCACCGCAATGTCATCCACGTATGCATGTACATTGCGTCCGAGTTGGTCGTGGAGGCAACGTTGCATCGTGCGCTGGTAGGTAGCTCCTGCGTTCTTCAGCCTGAAAGGCATCATAACAAAACAGAAGGTTCCGAAAGGGGTTATGAGGTTTTGACTTTGTCAGATTCCTTCATCCGGATTTGGTGATAATCGGAATATGCGTCGAGAAAACAGAGGAGTTACGAGCCTGCCGTAGAATGGATAACTTGATCAATCCTTGGCAGAGCGAATGGATCTTTTGGACAAGCCTTGTTCAAGGCAGTATAATCAACACACATCCTTAAATCAGTGGTGTCCTTTTTAGGGACCATTACAGGATTGGCCGACCACTCAGTGTGGATGACCTCTTCTATGAATCCGGCTAACTCGAGCCACTCTAGTTCCTTAGCTATTGCCTTACGCTTTTCATCACCGAAAGGTCGTAAAGACTGTTTGACGGGTTTAGCGTTCGGGTTTACATCTAAAGAGTGATCGGCAAGTTCCCTAGGTACTCCAGTCATGTCAGATGGCTGCCATGCGAAGATATCTTGATTTGCTTTGAGGAACTTGACGAGAGCGCTTTCCTATGCGCTATCCAGGCCTACGCCTATCTAGGTCACCTTGGAGGGGTCATCATCCTTCAACGGCATCTTCTTTTTCTCTTTTGATTCCTTGAACTCTTGAACGGGACCACTTCGAAGGAAAGTGCCTCCGTCCGATAGTTCTTTGGAGTTCCAAAGGTAACATCCAAAGTAATTTCTCCCAGGGAATTAGATTGTCTTCCTGGGACAACTCCGTGAAAAATCACAGAGATATGGTTCAGTTGGGTCTCCGAGATCTTCATTCGGCATAGTGTTTCGACATAGAGAATATTGATACTACTGCCACCGTCCATGAGGGTCATGGAGAAACCATAACCGTCAATAAGTGGATTGACAATTAAGGCATATTTTCCTTGCCTGTGTAGCTTAGGCGGATGATCAGCACGGTCAAATATGATTGCCACTTCCGACCAGTCCAGGAAGTGGGGGACAGCCGGAACTGTTGCGTTGAGCTCATGTAGAACTACTTTCTTGACCTTTGCTGGTTGAGAACCGAGGAAGGTGACATAAGTGTCTTTTTTGGTCGGAAATTTTTTCTTCCCTTCCGGCTTGGGATTTGAAGCATCGGCTTCCTCCATGTCGGAATCTTCCTTGGTCTCTTTATCCTTTTTGGGATTCTTCTTTCCCTTCTTCCGCTTAGCTCTGTAGCCTGCAGTATCAACTCTTTTAATGTCGTCATTGAAACGACATTCGGCGTTTGTGTGGGACGAGCCCCCATTGGCGTCTAGGTGATGCACACATGGGTTGTTGGCAATGTCGGCCCAAGTGTAGATTTTGCCTGGTTGCTGATCTCCTCTACCTTGAACTCTCGAAGTCCCACGGCGACGCCAGCAGCCTCCGCCGCGTCCTCCTCGTCCTCCAGACCCAAAAGTAGGAGTAACCACTGCCGTTTCCGTGTTAGGTTTCTCTTTCGAGGTATTTTTGCGCTTCTGACCTTGTTGCTTTGGTTGTTTTGCCGACTGTGGTACAGCTAGGGCGTTGAGTAATCCCTCTGCATCATCGTCAGCATCTGCATACTTGCTTGCTGTTTCTATCATCTCTCCCAAATCAGTGACTTTGTCGCACTTCAAGCGATGACGTAGCAAACCAATTGGGAGACTTGCAATGAAAGCTTCAATCGCGGTTTGATCATTTACTCCCTCACAGGCATTCTTTGTGTCGATCCATCATCCGAGATAATCCCCGCAAGTTTCTCCGGCTTTCTGGGTGCAATGCTGTAGGTCCTCGACCGTACAGGGCCTCCGGTATGTGCCTTCGAAATTCCGAAAGAACGCACTTTGCATGTCATACCTGTTGTGGATGGTGTTCTCCGGAAGTTATTTAAGCCATGATCGTGCCGTCTTCCGCAACATGAGTGGGAGATATCGGGTTGCGACCAGGTTGTTTCTGCCTTTGGCAATGCAACAAGCTTGAAAGAAATCTTGTAGCCAGGTATCTGGCCGAGCAATGCCGTCGTAGTCTTGGATATGCCTTGAGATAGCAAATCCTTCCAGGAATCTTGTGGCTCTTATGCATGGTCCGAAGCACTTTGGGCCCACGTAGATATCATCATTTTCGTAGCGACGCGCCTCTATATTGGAGTTGATCCTGTGTCTTGCGTCATTCGGGGATAGATATCGTCCTGAGTGTCGGCTGCGGCTGCGATGCCTTGGAGCCGAACTTCGGCTTCTGCCACCACCTCCTCCACCACGACGCCCTCCATTGCCTCCCTGGGGGCCGTTGTGATGGCTACTTGGCAGAGAGGGTGGAGTAACTGGGTTATTTCCGGCTGATCGCCAGCCTCTGTCCAGAACGTCATTATTCCTCTAGGGAGGGTCATTATTCCGGTTCCGGGTAGGGTCTTCATTTTGACGAGCCCCCTGCCGGCTTGTCTCAGCATGGTATCCATCGTTTCTTCGTCCGTCATCCGGACGGCTTGCATGTCTAGGAGGTGGCATTCTTTGTCGGTCCTCCTCCCGACGTTTCTCCTTATCATCGTCCCTGCGGTCTTTCGACTCTCACCAAGGCGGGTTCCTTGGATTCAGTGCAGCAATTGCCTCTTGCTCTACAACTGGGTTGACTTTACGCCAGTCACGGGAAGCTTTGTGGTGTTGTCCCGAAGATCCGGTTCTTGAGTAATTATCCTCCATGCGGTCAGAACGGTGATGCTGCTCCGCAACGCGCTGGGGTCTTACATCAACCCATGCCAGGCCTATGCGACACTGGTCGCAATCAGAGACCAGATTTTGACTTCTAGACATGGCGACCTTTTGCTACTCCAGTCCCTTGTTGAGTAGTTTGATTCCCAACCGGTTTTTCTCCGGGCCTGGATTAGCCGATAGAATCTCTCGGGCCGCCACAGTATGTTGTACTGGGGTTGGATACACCCAATCCCCTTTGCTATCTTTCCGAGGCTTCCCCATCTCTTCTTCGAAAAGGACGGCGTGGATCTGCGGGAATTGGTTGTCATTAGTATGACGCTTCCTGGTCTTCTGATATTTCCTAGAGTTGTACTTCCCCGCAGATGTTATGCGTTTCTTTTCCTCCTTAATGTTTTTGGCTTCATCGAGGAGTACTTGACGACGCTCTTCTAGGGCGTGTGCCCTCACGTCCAGTTCTTCAGCAGTAAGTTCGGCAGGTGTAGGAATAGTGTGGTTAATGCAGCATCGATGAATTTACGTGCACCTTCAGTGATCACGTGTCCATCCATCGGTTCTTCTTTTTTGGGCTCTTCTGGGATAAGCGCTCCATCCGTGTCCTCCTTGTATTCCTTGGTGATCACCTCCTCTGCCAAAGGGTCTTTTCCCGGGGTCTTGTTCTTCTTGTTCATCTTCTTTGCCTTCTTGGCGGCACCGGTAGCAAAGACGGCTTTGGGTCCCTTTCCCGAAGTCAAGCTCTGATCGTACTTTCGGACCTCTGGATCTTGGGATTATCTCTGATTTCCGTGTCATCCTGCGCTTTGGGAGAGTGTTCCCCGGATCCTTCATCCATGGCTTCTCCTTCCTCTGTAGCTTTGGAGCTATCCTCCTCTTCATATTCCACGAAGAACTTTTGGAAATCTGCTGACGTCTTTGATTCATCCGAGGATGCGGGTACGTCGGCGTTTGTTCCAATTGCCTCCAGCACAGAGTCGGTGTTGTCTCCAGCATCGGCATAGCCGGATCCGGATCCCACATACCCGATGAAGTGTGATGTGTTCTTCCTGAGGAACCTGCGGCTCTCGTGATCAGCCTCGTCGAAACTTTTGATGGTCTCGAGAATTGCATCCACGCCTGAGCTTTGCATTATCATACGTCGCAGCGTGTACCTCAGGAAAGGCATGTCTGTCCCGGCGTCGTCAGAGCTGGAATCAGTGTCGTTGATATGCTCCTCCTGGATTTCGACTTCAGTAGGTGGGTCGATCTAGGATTCGACCTCTCCAAGGAGATCCACTCCAGATTCGACCTGGACCGCTAGGTCTGCTTCAGGCTCGGATTTCTCCACTATCTCTGCAACTGGTGCGGGATGGGTGGGATTAGGGTTTTCTGAGATCCGGAACTCTGTCGCCTCCGCGGACAAAGGGGATCCAGAAATTTCCCCTTCCTCTATCATCACCGCTAGGGTGGGTGGGACAGGTTCAGCAAATCCGATGTAAACATCGATCTCGCCGAAAGACATTATTGCGTAGGCAGTCACAGCCTCCCTAGCCGGAATCCAGGTCTCATCGAGAACGATGAGAGGGACTTCGCTAGCATAGAGGATGGGGCTGACGGCGATGGTTTCGCCGATTCCATTTTTGCAGTTTCCACTCGGAACGCAGATCTGAAGCTCACTTGCCCCACGTTGCGCGCCAACTTTCGTTGCATTGATGACAAGTACGCCATGAGGGGGTCTTTGAGGCGTGCAAAACAGAGTGGTGTGAGATGTACAGTGTTCCGGGACGGTGAGCACACAAATTTACCCAGATTTGAATCCGCCGGCTTTGGACAGATCCTACTCCTGCTAGCAATCCAGTAATACGGTAGAGCCGGAATATGGGTTACAAGGGTTCGCCTGTGCGTGTTGAGATTGTAGACTATCGAGGGTGCCCTAAAGGCTCTCCCTAGGACATCTTATATAGATATTCGGCCTAGCGTTTACAGGAGAGATCAATCCGACTACGACTAAGAGTCGGTTACAGAATACATCTTGAACTACAAGTAACACTATGGGCCTAAGTTGGTAAGTCTTCTAGGCCTTCCCGTAGCCCGATTGGACTCCTCTCTTCTCCCTTACTGGGCCGCCCGTGAAGCAAAGCTCTAACCCGAAGTGGGCCATCCTGGTCAGTGAGGACCGTGAGGATACCCGGAAAGTATATCCCCAACAGGTTTGGGGATTTTAAAGTCTCTTGATCCTATAGGATGAGCTCCTAGAGTAGGTTATACTACTTCTAAGCAAACAAATCATACAGCAGATCAAGGAAACTCATCTTACAAACAAATCAACTAATACTAGGGTTATCATCAAGCTTAGCTTAAGTTGAGGATTGTGGGGCCACGCAGAGATAAACAAAACTTTTCCCTAACGCGGAACTCCCAAGGTCCAGCTCAGGTTATAGGCCACGAGATTACCGCTAGACGCGCAGATGCGGAAGTTGATGTAGCGCGTCGAAGCAGTGCCGAATGATCCCCGGATAGCCCTTCTGAATCCCACGAACTCCTTCGTCAGATCCCCATGAGCTTCCCCGTCTCCAGCGCCGCACGTGCAACGCCTCTACCGGTATCCACACATACAGGAAGGAGCTTCGGACAAAGGACTGCTAGATCCTGTCTATCCCAAAATAGAAGTGGAGAAAGTGACGGCTAGGTCAGGGACTATCCCTTGTCATTCCACTTATATACACTCCTAGTTGGGCTCAACGCTTGAGGCCCATCTAGGTTGTACTCCAATCTCCATATGGATCTCATCCACATGGACTCCTCACCCTTAAGTGTGTGACCCTGTAGGTTCACGTACACCTGGACACGACATGAGCTACTCCTCCAAGTATCCCGTCATGGCTTTGAGTCCAACTCACTCCCATGAACACTTGGTCTCAAGTCGATAGATGGTTGTAGCCTCTAGCAAGACGTGCCAACTCCCAAGTGCCATAAAGTCAGAAGACGAACCTTCAATGTGACTTTCGTCCAAGTCCCTTTGCCACATGATATATCTGTTAAGCTATAGGCGAGTAGTTGCCATCCCTTAAATATCTTAACTCTCTTCTCGTACCATGATATGTGATTCACTGGACTAACTCTTAGTCCGACTCCTCAGTTAACACATAACTGAGTAGCGCATGGCCATGCTTCCGAATCATATCACATGAGAGGGCCCAGAGAATATCTCTCCATTATGGAGGGGCAAATCCCGTCTTGGTAATCCACGTCACGCAGCTTGCTTCACAACCAACCCGAACTCTACTTTTATAACTTCCCATTTACGGAAGAGCGTTTGATAGAACCTAAGTTGGCGATCCACAACTCGGATCATGCAATCACCTCAGGTCAAAGGATTCCATTGCTTGAGACTACAAATGACAACTTGCTCGTTGCATCTCAACTGTGGGTGAGTCCGACTCGCTAAACTCTTTAGCCGAATCAGTGTAGGTCGGAATAGCACCACCATGCCCATTACAAGTGGAACTGTGTCATCAGCCGACTTGCACATTGGTCTAAGTTGTGTGTCCAACACAACCTCAATGACCAAGGACAGTCTAGTATGAACAATCATGAATATATAGTTCCACAACTGAATCACGTATTCAATGATACATATCTGATGTTCATACAAGGACAATTTTACTTTATGAATACTTTGGGAAATATCATCAACCTTGATTACCTCTAGGGCATATTCCCAACAAGGATGGGTATTTTGGAAAGGTTGTGGTTTGGATAAGATGAGAGTCCTTGGTATCTCTACCAAGAGTAGAATTGAAAAGCTTTAAAAGGAAGTTTTGGGAAACCTAGAGATAAGAATTGTTGAAGGTTCTGTCTATAAAACATAAGGAGATTATGATAGGTTGCTCTCCATAGTTTAGGGAAATAGAAGCTACTAAAATAGTTGGTTTGCAAAGGCTTCTTGGCTCAGGTTTGGAAATGCCAGAACCTTTGAGAATATGGAAATTAAGCCAAGACAGTTTTGGGAAGTAGCTTTTGTCAACTAGTGTTGAGGTAAGGAGTATATCTTCTAATACACAATCAGGTGCATAAGCATATCCAAACAACAAGCAAACACTTCAGCATTAAACAATAATTTTTTTTGTTCCCCCTAATTTTTGCAATCTAGACAACTAATCAGGATTGCGGAAATTGGGATGTTATAGACCTTTCCCCCTTAAAAGAATCTCGTCCCGAGATTCAGGAGAGTAAGATTAGGGGATTTTGAGTCAAGGTTAGCGCTACTGGTTTCAAGCATGCTATCTTACAAACTCTGTCTTGGAAAGTGACTACTCTATCGATGAAGTTGCTTCAGTCTTCCGGGATGCACGGAGAGTTGAGCAGAGTCCAGTTCCGATTGCGAGGGATGACCTTCCTTTCCTTCTGGACTCTTATCTCGAGGGCTTAGACTGGGCAGACTATCTCGATGCTGAACATCATGGGGTACTCGTTGGAAGATAGAATCTACGGCCTGGTGTACCTTTATCTAAGGATCCACAACTCTTCCTTAGGGTCATAGCATATCCTAATTAAACGATTTTACGGTTGCTACTCCTGGGTTTGCTTCTAGGGAAGGGTTACTCTATTTTGGTGGGAAAGACTGCGTCTTTCCCCCTTAGGATTAAACTGGGGTAGATCGGAGAGTTGACATAGTCCTTCCTTCATGGAATCGTGGATTGATGTTTTGAAGACTATTGTCACTCTTTCTTCTAGAGTTGGAACCTTCCGATGACTTCCGTGAAGGTAGGTCCCACGAGCTTATATACTACGATTATTCATAGTTAGTCTGTTGGAGCTATTGGAGTCTCACGTCCTCTAAGCGATTTGATCTGAGAGGTTAGCGATCCTTGGGTCCTTCGGATAGGTTTGCAGCCGACGTAGCAAAGGGATTTCATAGAATCTTTAGTTCGTTTCTCCTCTAATGATCCGTGAGTTGCTACTTGGCGAAAAGACGTCGGATCTGGGGATCTTTTCTGAAGTATCTTCCGGTAGACAGTCTTCGGGAGTTTGAGTGGAAAGACGCAGTATTTCCACCTTAGAGCTTCACTAAGGTGCTTCGGGAGGGGTGCGGATCTTCTATCTTGGAGTGCTGACCCGATGTTAGTGGAAGGTTGTATCTTCCCAGAGTCTTGAGCTGAGGTCTTCGAGTGAAGCCCTATTCTATAAACCTTGGCGAGGGTGGTTTCCTAACGAAGCCTTATGGAGTTAGCTTAGGGCAAGCTAGCGGTTTACGACTCTCTTGCTAGTAGTTAGTCAAGGTTGAACTAGTCAGCGTCGGGTAAGCGGTCTTCATTGGCATTTCTTGCGTTGCTTCTGCTTGATAGCGGAGTGGACTCGTTGTCTTCACGCTTCCTAATCATCTGACTTCACGGGTGGTTCTGAGCTTCTAGGGAGGATCATTCCGTTAGTTTGGGTAGGGTCGACTAGATTAGTTAGTCTCCTGAGGCAATCAGAAGCTCGAATACACTAAAGATTAGTGTGGTTAGGTCTTCACTTCTTATCTTGGTTGACTTATCGGGTGGTTTCCTGTGGATATTGAGGATCCTTCGGTGGTTAACTTCCGGCTTCAACGGGATTCTTGTTGTAGTAGACTGAGGAACAAGGGATTGTGGTGCTATTGACGAGTCTTGCAAGGTGAGTTTGACGATGTATGCCATCCTGCTGAGGTGAAATCTTTGAGTTGATTCTGACTTGACGATGTCGAACTCCTGGTTCTTGTGATGCTTTTCCTCTCATATACTCTCGGGGTTAGCCTGGGTCTTATTACCGGCAGCTAACACAGGGGTTCCCTGAGTTACTAGGTGGGTTCTCGCTCCTTGAGTCTCATTTTTAAGGAGGTCAAAGCAACCATCACAACATACAAGGCAAACAAAGCGAAGAGGATCGCCATGTCCTCGGCAAACATCACACATCAAGCAACACATGTGGCACTTAGGCAAGCAAACACAGTCAACGTTAGGAACCAAGGAGTTAACTACTTGCGATGTAGGGGAATCCTATTTTTAGGACTATTGGCCCTAGATATCGTCTTTCTTCAGGTCGGAGTCACTATCTTGCCGATAAGTCCTTCGTCATATCTTGGATGCTTCTTGATAGTGCAACACCTGATGTCTTCTGATTATGAGGATTCTGCTGGTAGAGCGATATTGTAGTCTCCTTGTGTTTGTTGGTAGTTGCTTGTCTTCATCTTGTTCTCATTGTCTTCACCGGGTTCTAGATCCTAGTTATTTAAAATCCGTAGGTTTGAAGTTTGGAAGAGAGTTAGAGGAAACCATTTTCGAAGGCATTTACTTAGAGTAAGAGAAGAAGTAGAACATTTGGAAATTCATTGAGAAACTAGTTTTCGAAAGTCGGGCTTTTCAAAATAAAGTTCCTGTCTAACGACCATGCTAACTAAGGTTCTCCTATAGTCAGGATGGCTCTGATACCAAGTTTGTGGGGTCCCCGGGTTAATCCTTCGAGAATCCCTGTTATGCATACCACCACGATCCCATGATCAGTTAGTCGTGGCACATAACAGAAAAGTATCAAAGTAAACATCAACTACATAACGAATACATGTCATACCTTAGTTGCCATTATGGCTACATCGATCAACATCAGCGGAACTTCATTAAGCATAGAGCCTGAGCCATGCCTTAACCTACAGGCAACTGACTGGGAGAACATCCTAACTCGCATAGTCATCCACTTCACCTTCTTCTTGATATCTAACCAAGTTAATAGCCAGGGACAATGCAAGGGATTACTTTGAATGTACTCGCAAACCACCTCATGAAAATAATAATAACAAGAGGATATGCAATATGGCTGTGGTAGTAGGAGGGCTTCAAGAGATGTTCTTTTCTCAAATAGTTTCTCTTGTGAATATCGTTTCTACATATCTTTGCTAAAAACTTTTGTAAAGCCTTTTTGGAAACCTTTTGAAAAATTTTGTAAACACTAGGATTGGGGTACCCATTTGTTCCCGTCTTCAGGTCGTCCCACGACCAAACTTCTTTCTCCTCCTTCCGACCATCCCATGGTTAAAACCTTTCTCCTTTACGACCATCCCATGGTCAAAACATTTCCAAAGCCATTTCTTTTCCGGAATCATTTTTGAAATCAAAACGAGCACCACTCTACAACAACCTTCCCAGCCGTTCATGACTAAAGACACGACTATTCGAATAAATTTACACTCTGCAGAGGTTGCACACTTTTCCCACACCATCCGGGTACACTACCCTAATCTACACCGATCGTGGGCCGAGTAACCAATCAAGACTCTCCGGATGCCCACTCCAATATAAGTGCCTACCCTATGAGTGTTACTCCCCTCAAAACCGGGACATCGGGTACCGAGGACCAACCGGAACGCATTTTTCCACTTTCCAAGTGTGCGTTTTCAATGAGGGGCTCATAGTAACGCGTGGGGGCCCACAGACCCTTCTCCCGATCGATGTTTTACATGGAACCTGCGAGAGAAGGCCCACCCTCTAGGGATTGTTATATCCCCTGTAGTAGTTGCGAGGCAACTTATACCAGAATAGCCAAACATCAAATCCAGCTCTGTCCCATTCCAGAGTAATGTGGTTGCATAGGGTTAATTGTTCTAGCAAAACTGCAAAGAACCGGGTGCGTTTTTGTAAACTTTTTTCCTCCATATTTCCTTCAGCATTTTGTAAAACAAAACCTTTTTCTTTCTCAACATCTCTTGGGAGGTCTCACCTCACCAAGGTTTTATCATATAACTTTTGGTAGAACTTTTTCGGGGGTCTTCCCATCCTCTATTTTTGCTTCGTCAAAAAGGGGGTCTCCAAAGGGGTATGGTGTAATACACCATCTATCATACTAGGTTTAAATAGGTGTCATCAAGAGGAGTGACTAGCGCGCGCTGTGCGCCGCGAGAAGGTGCGAGCGACCTGTCGTGCGTATCCGACACGTGTCGTCGCCGAATCATCCCGGGAAACTGCTCTCGCAGATGTCGATGTTTTTTTCTCTTTTCCGGTTTTTTCTCTTTGTACGTTGTTGTCCGCACCACACGTTAGGTATACAATTTCTCTCACTTCCATTTTTAGTGTGTTTTCTTTTTCATTATCATTTATTTTTATTCTTCTCTTTTCATTTTTCGTTTATTTTTATTATCTTTTTTTTCTCTTTACGGGCAATGGAGATTTTATGGGGTGTAATGGGAGGGGTCTGGTTTGTACAACACAATGTATTGACTTTGAACAGATTGTAGTAACGCAGTGCATTTGTATATTAAGAGCAGTACACAGATGATTCAACGCAGCAGAATGTATTGACTTTGAACGGATTACAGTAACGCAGTGCATTTGTATATTAAGAGCAGTACACCGATGTATTTCGGAGCGCCTTGTATTTCAGAGTGTGTGTTGCAGGCTCCACCCATAGCACGACGCCTTCGGCACATCAAGCATTCATATAGATCTTCAGGCGCCGTGTATTTCAGAGCGCCGTGTATTTCGGCGTGCCTTGTATTTCAGAGTGTGTGTTGCGGGCTCCGCCTGTGGCACGACACCTTCGGCGCATCAAGCATTCATATAGATCTTGAAGCGCCTTGTATTTCGGAGTGTGTGTTGCGGGCTCCGCCCGTGGCACAGCGCCTTTGGCGCATCAAGCATTCATATAGATCTTGAAGCGGCTTGTATTTCGGAGCGCCCTATATTTAGGAGCGCCTTGTATTTCGTAACGCCTTGTATTTTGGAGTGTGTGTTGCAGGCTCCGCCCGTGGTAGGGCGCCTTCGGCGTATCAAGCATTCATATAGATCTTGAAGCACCGTGTATTTCGGAGCACCCTGTATTTCGGAGCGCCTTTTATTTTGTAGCGCTGTGTGCTTTGGAAAATTATTTATTTGTAGGGCAGTGCACGTAGGTTAACAAAGCAGTTCACCGGCTACCACATCTACAGTTATAGAGAAGTACGCACATTCCTACAAAGCAGTTTCTCATTCAATATATTCTAGCTTGGATGTTACCCGATGGATACGGCTAGCATAGGACGTTACGGCCTCGTTCAATATATTCCTTCTTCCACGAAAAGAAACAAACCCTTCTTCTGTCTGGAGCAAAAGAAAACAATCTATTGAATATCGATGGATTTTACTAGATCTGGTTCCTTGATCAGTCGCGTGGGTGAGGACCTAGATTTGGTGTAGGAGATTGTTTTAAGGTTAGCGTCTACGAAATCTTTGATCTGTTGCAGTATCCTCAACAAAGCTTGCTATACTGGACTCAAAGAGCCTAGATTTCTTTCGCATTATATGAAGAAAAATTTGCCATCATTCCTAGGATTTCTTGTTGATTATCATTGGATGCCTGAGGTTGGTAATAGGCTACAAGAGCTTGAATATTCATCAAAGATGAAACATCTCTAGATATTTGTTCGAACTTAGATTCAACATATCTTCTAAGGAAATTGGTCGTCTGCTGTCGAAACGGAGCAGTCCTCATTCAGGTCTTTTCACATGGTTCTAGAGATCCTGGGTACTATGTTAATTATCCTTCCAGGTCTCCAGATTTGTTCACTTTCCTTGCCTCACCTGTTACGCGAATGCCATCAATGTCAAAGAGTGATACAGATCATTCATATGGGCAATTCTGTTTGATTCCAAGTGCTGCTAGATCAGGAATGACATTCTTTTGTAGAAATATATTCAATGCTAGAAAGGTTTCATATCATGGTGTTACTGCTAATACAAGATCTGGAATATTTGTGCATGTCTGTATTCAGCAAAATGGTCAATGGGAGATGCATATTTCTGACCCAATTCCTGTGCCAACACCAACCACTTACCTTAGTCAGCCTGACGGAATCCTGATAGGCAAAGACATGTTTATGGGGTATGTTGTAGGCCTTCTTCTGTGTTACAACATATCCACACATTTAACTTATGTGATACAATTCCCTAAATCAGTCAGGCTGACAACAAAGGATTAGAGGAATTATTGTATTTTAGAGGATAAATCAGGAATCATTTTACTAGCTGCCTTTTCTAGTGATGGTATACTGACAACTTGGCTCCTTGACTACAACAATAGTCAAAATAAGTGGATCATCCAGACAATGTTAGATCTGCCTGTTGCATGCAAAACTGCTTTTGGCTGGGATATTGAAGACTACTGGAAGGAAAGACTTGGTAGTATTTGTGAGAATTGCAATCTCCCAGCTTGTGGTGTGTTCTGTGTTATAACAATGTCAGTTGATAGTCGCTATGTTCTGATGACAGTTAATTTTGATGTAGGCTTGTTCTGTGTAGACATGCTGAAGAAGACTGTATCAGTTTTATCCAAGTTATCTACACCATTAGTTGTCCGTAGTGCTTTTGCAATGTCTGCAGCCTGGCCACCTGCTCTATAGTGATTGACCGAAATGCAATAAAAATTAAATATCTCTTTGTAATATGAGTACACTAAGCCTTTTGTTGCTTCTTTTAATCTTCTAGCACTTTATTCTGCCTCCAATTATGTACTATGTTGCTTTTTTATAATCTTCTTGCACTGTATGCTAAATTTGGCATCCTAGTACTGCTATGGTAATTGCTAATTGGTGCAGTGCAAGTATCAGCCAGAGAAATGCACATATGAATATATGAGCAGTGTACATAGATTGCATAATCATTTTGGCTACTAAACTAAAGACACTGCAAGTAGTTTTAGTACAAGGCAGTGAACGCGGGGGTTAAATACCGCAGTGTTTCATAGTAAACTAATTTGGCTGTATCATCTCACAGAGCAGTGCATATATGAATTTCTAGGTAAGGCAGTTCATGTGGCTGAGGAAGCGCAGTTCTTCCAACAGAAATCAGTGTACCTGCACTATTACATAGAGCAGTGCAATTGTCGAACTAAAGGCAGTGCGCATAGGATAAACTGGGCAGTACACGCAGGATAAATTGGGCAGTTCTTCCAAAGTGCATAGGTGTATCTGTGTACACGACTATATGACTATACGGGCATTGCACTTAGGGGATAATACAGTGACGCCGGAATTTCTAGGTACGGTAGTGCATGTTGCTTAGGAAGCGCAGTGCTTCGAATAGAAACCAGTGTACCTGGAGCATTACATAGAGCAGTGCAATTGTCAAACTAAAGGCAGTGCACATAAGATAAATTGGGCAGTGCATGCAAGATAAATAGGGTAGTTCTTCGAAAGTACATAGGTGTATCTGTGCACAAAGTAGTTCTCTTTTTTACTATATGGGCAGTTGCACTTAGAGTGCAGGGTTGTCCCGCATTCTTTAGGGGCTAGTCTAGTGACGCCTGAATTTCTAGGTAAGGCAGTGCATGTGGCTGAGGAAGCGCAGTGCTTCCAACAGAAACCAGTGTGCCTGGGACATTACGTAGAGCAGTGCAATTGTCGAAGTAAAGGCAGTGCAAGTAGTCTAAGTACAGGGCAGTGCATGCAAGATAAATAGGGTAGTTCTTCAAAAGTACATAGGTGTATCTATGTAGAAAGCAGTTTTCTATATGACTATACGGGGGCAGTGCACTTAGAGTCCAGCGTCGTCCCGCATTCGTTAGGGGCTAGTACAGTGACGCCGGAATTTCTAGGTACGGCAGTGCATGTGGCTTAGGAAGCTTAGTGCTTTGAAGAGAAACCAGTGTACCTGCAGGATTATATATGTAACACCCTCAGAATCGGCCCTATGCAAGTTTCAGCGCTTCCCGCCAAACCCGCATAGAAACGATTCAAAGGTGCCCACCAGGCACTTTCGTGCGGGTGGAAAACAAAGTAATTCCATTACACAATAGTCCACAATGGAACCCACATAACAGATATATACAACAACGACTCAAAGAGTCAAGGATACAGATATGCAATACAAAGATCCAAATCACCTTTAAAACGATATAGCGTCCGAGTACGGACAACATGCAAATTGAGCTAAGAGCCCTGAAGAATAACCAATGGCGTCCATAACCCTGCCCAGGCCAAGCCGGAAGGGTAACCCTGCTAACGACGTCGATCTCAAAACCTGCTTAACCAAAAGGGGTGCCGACAAAGGGCAAAGGAAAAAGAGAGAGCGGTCAGTACTGAGGCCAGTACACGGCGAGACTAGAATTCGGCGGTCCTCGCCTACATAGGTATGGTGGACTGAGCGGCAGCGCAGCGGCACTAAACAACCTATAGAGACTCGATACAACTGGCGGTTATCAGAGAGGGATAAGAAAGACCTATTCGGATCCAACCTGAAGCTAACACCAAACAAACCCATCCTGGTGTTTCCCCCTCGAGACCAAACGAGGAAGTCAACCGAGGAACTCACACAGTTGGCAGTTTTATTTATTCAGTTATCGTTGCATCAATTACTAGTCAGGTATAGATAGTCATCCTGATATAATAAGCAGTGGGCACTTTTAGTTAACCATTCCGTTGTAGTTGCAACACTTACTAGTCAGATACAATTAGCATGAGAAATCCCAAACCCAGCAGTTGTTGGTGCTTTTATTTAGCCATTCCGTTGCAGTGAAGCGGATTACTAGTCATGTCGGATACAAGTCAAATTATAACAGTAAACTTTAGTTATAGTTGTCTATGATCGAGAACTGTGCTCCAAGTCGTCCATAACCGCGGACACGGCTTTTCGAAAAGATTTAACCCTGCAGGGGTGCACCAAAGTATCCACACGCACTTCGACCCTTTTTGCCAGATCAGTTAACATACACCCATCGGTATGTCGGCGGGGCCTAAGTCATGACGTTTCCCAGACCCAAAGCAAGTACATGGGGGCCACCCCACTAAGCTACCCGCAACGAAGTTGGCCGGCTCCGGAACGGACCCAGGGTTTGCGTCAGTGGCTGTAAATGACTGGGAACCCGAAAATGTGACTGGGCTTGTCGATACCGCGAAAACACTCCCCTTACCTAAACAGTACAGGTGCAGTACCTCGCACAATTTTAAATAAAGCAGTAAAGCATGGCATAAGTACATGATAGTAATAAAGCTCCAAACTACTTTGTGGCCCCCAGTACAATACTTTGAAATCAGGTACTAATCGATGGGGTGCCCACACACCCCACCTGTGGTTAGCGCGCTCGATCTCGGAACAGGTGTCAAGAACTCGGGGTCCTACGGGACACAAGTGGATGGTTAACAACCAAATAACATCTATTGCCCACCTATGCCTCTGCATTATTTACCTACTTCAATTTTAGTTATTAAACAATAATTAAAGCCATGATCATCTCCAACATAAAGCATATGGCAGCCTTTCAACGGTTGTGGTACTAGACGACACGCAACAGCACTTGAGCAAGCGACTACGACGCGCAAGTCCGACTATCTACCAAACAACAGGTAATAGTATGTGTCCAAGGCAATATAAGGCTGCAAGGGATATCACGAGCACGGAAACTAGAGCATCGCAATACAGATAGCAATAGATCAACAGGAGGGAATAAATACTATAAAAGTAAGATAGGTAGAAAGGGGAAGGTGCTCGCCTGAAAACATTGCCGAAGGTTCATCCGAAGATCGGGGCGAAGCTCACATCAACTCATCGGCCTAATCCGTGAAGAAGCAAAGCACTAGTAGAAACACCGGATGCACTATTTAATACTACGGTAGAAAATCGGGCATGATGCATGTATGATGTATGACATGGCAAAGGTGCGATGCAATTAGGCAATATTAAGCGGAACCGGGGTCCCGACATTTAATTAAACGGTTCAAGTTATTTATCTACCCCGCAAATTAAATGTTGGATTAGCAAGATAAAACATGGCTTCGGTTCGCTATGCCAATTTAAATGGAGTCCGGAATAAGACAAAGATATCCCGCATATAGACTCCATATTTAATTATGAGATGAATTGGCATAATGCACCCAACCCACAGACAAGTATGCATGCATGAACCATTTAATATGCATCAGTTGATAATGTCATATTATAAAAATAATGGGGTCTCGGATAGGGAATCACATTAGGGTTCGGCGAACTTGGGCTCCAAGGGGTTCGGGGTCAGTCTCAGGGTTCGACGGGAGAACGGCCTGACGAGAACGGTCTCGGACAACGGAAGTCGATCTTGTCGCATCCGAGAAGAAGAACTTGGTTGGCGTCGGGGGAACATCAGATCCGCCCTGGTCGGTGCCGATCTTGTCGTCACGAAGATCTTGTCGGGTCCACGCCATCGAGTCGGTCTCGGCATCCGGGGTGAAGTGCTTGTCGTTCCGTGTAGGCGATCTTGCCGTTCGGTCCTCGAGCATCGGATCCGGGAAGGAGTACTTGTCGCACATGTCGGAGTCCTTGAATCCGGGAAGGAGAACTTGACGCGCCATGGTTCGGTCTTCGGGGTATACGGTCTTGGCGCTCCATGGCGGAGGTCTCGGCATGCAGCGCCATCGCCTTCGGGTTCTAGGATGAAGAACTTGGAGAACTTGGGGGTTTTCGGCCTCGGTTGTCGATGGTACATTGGGTTCCCGTGTCGGTGGCATCGTCGGCTCCGGGAGAGGCCTGGTGGCGGCGGACTGGAGGCAGGGAGAGGAGGCCGAGGTGGACCGTGGCGCGGTGGCGGTCGGAGCGAGCTTGAGAGGGGACAGCACGGGGAAGAGGACCACGGGGGAGGGTGCCGGCTTGACGGAGGCGACGCGCGCTCGCGTCCGGGAAGCTCGGGCCGGCCGGCGCCGTGGCGCGGCGGTGCTCGTGGCGGCGACGAGGAGGCGCGGGGCCGGGCGAGGCAGAGGGCGCGGGATGGTGGGGTCGAGGAGGGCGACGCCCGTTGGCAGCTGTAGAGGGGGCGAGGCTGGGCCGCTGCAGGGGAAGACGGGGTCAGGAAGGCGAGCCCCGCGCGCGGCCTGGGGTAGGTGGCGACGCGGATGGGGCGCTGCAGCGGCGCTACAGGGAGGTTGCGAGGGAGGCCGAGCTTGGGGGACCGGGGGAGAGGAGAGGACAACGATGGACGAGATGGAGGTGCGATGGGTGGGTGGGCATCGAGCAGAGCGGGAGGTTGGGGATGGGCGAGAGCAGAGGAGGGCGGTGGGGCCGGGTGCACGGGGTGTCCAGGGGCGGGCGTGGCGGGATCCCGAGGCGGGGGACTGTCGGGCGAGGGTGGCGTTGGGGATTTGGGATGGGGTTGGTGAGTGGGGAACGGGGCGGTGCAGGTGGTGAGGTGGGCCCGGCAGGCAGGCGGTAGTTGGTGGTGGGGACGCGCCCAGGTGGAGGCAGGGTGAGAGCTGGTTGGGGTGTGTTGGGTGAGGTGGCTGGCTAGGATTGGATGGGGGGAAGGGAGATGTGAGGTGTCGGCATGGGATTGGAGGGGTGAGGTGGAGGGGGGGCTGGGTAGATTAGGTTGGGGTAGAAAAAGGGTTTAGATAGTCTGGTTTTTGTACTAGGGGTGGCCGACTGGGTCGGATCGGCCCGGTACGGCTGCCCCTAAAAAAATAAAATAAATATTTTATTATTTAAAACGGGGCTTTTGAAATCCATTGGTAGATGAAACAAAATAATCCGGAGACCCGGGTTTTGGATTTTGAAATAAGGCAGGGTATTTAGAAAACCAAATATGTTTTTCGAAAATAGTTTCAGACGAACAAATGCATGATGATGACGATGCTCAAATGCAATGTGGCATGATGACATGAGCATGCGGTCATGATGATGCAATGCACAAAAAACAACGCGATTTCTAGTAGTGGTTTTTCGGGGCGCCACAATTCGACACCACTAACAATGGATCTCGCCCTCGAGATCCACCTCATGGTACCGGGAAGAAGGGCGGCGATCTGAATCTTCGCGCATCGTGTAGATCCTCGCGACACCACTAACAAGAGGTCGTTGTCCGTGATCGTCGACAGAACACTCCGGGAAACAAAGGCGAAGGTAGAGGTATCAACCAATCAAGCCACCTCTAACTTCGATACAAAGAGGGAACCGATGCATTCTCATCCACTTCAATGTACAAAAGCGAATAGAAGGGGTAGTCGGCATGGGGGCCAATCCATCACGCACCCAAACTATTACTCCGCACAATCAGTAGAAAAGCGTGCAACCATTCTCGGAATCCGACTGAAGATCTCGACAATCGAGGTTCAGAAACAAAAGAGTGATGCAGACTCTGCATCGGATCTGGCGTAGATGATGTCGTCGCGTCGGAAAACACCGGAAGGCACGAGAAGGAACAAAGAGAAGTCCACCAGACGAAGGATTCCTCGGATAGCATGAAGACCAGATGTAGCAACACCGTTACCAAAGGAGAAAGCGAAACCCTGAAGGTACGATGGAACCCAACCAGGAGAAATCCTGGACTCGAAGCGAGAGAAGAGAGTGGATTCAAAACACGCAGAGGTGAGAGGAGAGCAGCAGAGGGGTAAGGAGTAAAATCAGACCTAATCAGAACTATCCAACCGATTTTTGAAAAATAGTTTTGACACTCTACTTCGGCCGTTAGCTAGGTTATCCTACAGGCTGGACTTGTGGGGTATCGCAACTGCTGGGCTCTGATACCACTCTGTAACACCCTCAGAATCGGCCCTATGAAAGTTTCAGCGCTTCCCGCCAAACCCACATAGAAACGATTCAAAGGTGCCCACCAGGCACTTTCGTGCCGGTGGAAAACGAAGTAATACCATTACACAATAGTCCACGATGGAACCCACAGAACAGATATATACAACAACGACTCAAAGAGTCAAGGATACAGATATGCAATACAAAGATCCAAATCACCTTTAAAACGATATAGCGTCCGAGTACGGACAAGATGCAAATTGAGCTAAGAGCCCTAAAGAATAACCAATGGCGTCCATAACCCTGCCCAGGCCAAGCCGGAAGGGTAACCCTGCTAACGACGTCGATCTCAAAACCTGCTTAAACAAAAGGGGTGCCGACAAAGGGCAAAGGAAAAAGAGAGAGCGGTCAGTACTGAGGCCAGTACACGGCGAGACTAGAATTCGGCGGTCCTCGCCTACATAGGTATGGTGGACTGAGCGGCAGCGCAGCGGCACTAAACAACCTATAGAGACTCGATACAACTAGCGGTTATCAGAGAGGGATAAGAAAGACCTATTCGGATCCAACCTGAAGCTAAAACCAAACAAACCCATCCTGGTGTTTCCCCCTCGAGACCAAACGAGGAAGTCAACCGAGGAACTCACACAGTTGGCAGTTTTATTTATTCAGTTATCGTTGCATCAATTACTAGTCAGGTATAGATAGTCATCCTGATATAATAAGCAGTGGGCACTTTTAGTTAACCATTCTGTTGTAGTTGCAACACTTACTAGTCAGATACAATTAGCATGAGAAAAATCCCAAACCCAGCAGTTGTTGGTGCTTTTATTTAGCCATTCCGTTGCAGTGAAGCGGATTACTAGTCATGTCGGATACAAGTCAAATTATAATAGTAAACTTTAGTTATAGTTGTCTATGATTGAGAACTGTGCTCCAAGTCGTCCATAACCGCGGACACGGCTTTTCGAAAAGATTTAACCCTGCAGGGGTGCACCAAAGTATCCACACGCTCTTCGACCCTTTTTGCCAGATCAGTTAACATACACCCATCGGTATGTCGGCGAGGCCTAAGTCATGACGTTTCCCAGACCCAAAGCAAGTACATGGGGGCCACCCCACTAAGCTACCCGCAACGAAGTTGGCCGGCTCCGGAACGGACCCAGGGTTTGCGTCAGTGGCTATAAACGACTGGGAACCCGAAAATGTGACTAGGCTTGTCGATACCGCGAAAACACTCCGCTTACCTAAACAGTACAGGTGCAGTACCTCGCACAATTTTAAATAAAGAAGTAAAGCATGGCATAAGTACAGGATAGTAATAAAGCTCCAAACTACTTTGTGGCCCCCAGTACAATACTTTGAAATCAGGTACTAATCGATGGGGGTGCCCACACACCCCACCTGTGGTTAGCGTGCTCGATCTCGGAACAGGTGTCAAGAACTCGGGGTCCTACGGGACACAAGTGGATGGTTAACAACCAAATAACATCTATTGCCCACCTGTGCCTCTACATTATTTACCTACTTCAATTTTAGTTATTAAACAATAATTAAAGCCATGATCATCTCCAACATAAAGCATATGGCAGCCTTTCAACAGTTGTGGTACTGGACGACACGCAACAACACTTGAGCAAGCGACTACGACGCGCAAGTCCAACTATCTACCAAACAACAGGTAATAGGATGTGTCCAAGGCAATATAAGGCTGCAAGGGATATCACGGGCACGAAAACTAGAGCATCGCAACACAGATAGCAACAGATCAACAGGAGGGAATAAATACTATAAAAGTAAGATAGGTAGAAAGGGGAAGGTGCTCGCCTGAAAACATTGCCGAAGGTTCATCCGAAGATCGGGGCGAAGCTCACATCAACTCATCGGCCTAATCCGTGAAGAAGCAAAGCACTAGCAGAAACACCGGATGCACTATTTAATACTACGGTAGAAAATCGGGCATGATGCATGTATGATGTATGACATGGCAAAGGTGCGATGCAATTAGGCAATATTAAGCGGAACCGGGGTCCCGACATTTAATTAAACGGTTCAAGTTATTTATCTACCCCGCAAATTAAATGTTGGATTAGCAAGACAAAACATGGCTTTGGTTCGCTATGCCAATTTAAATGGAGTCCAGAATAAGACAAAGATATCCCGCATATAGACTCCATATTTAATTATGAGATGAATTGGCATAATGCCCCCAACCCACAGACAAGTATGCATGCATGAACCATTTAATATGCATCAGTTGATAATGTCATATTATAAAAATATTGGGGTCTCGGATAGGGAATCACATTAGGGTTCGGCAAACTTGGGCTCCAAGGGGTTCGGGGTCGGTCTCAGGATTCGACGGGAGAACGGCCCGACGAGAACGGTCTTGGACAACGGAAGTCGATCTTGTCGCATCCGAGAAGAAGAACTTGGTTGGCGTCGGGGGCACATCAGATCCGCCCTGGTCGGTGCCGATCTTGTCGTCACGAAGATCTTGTCGAGTCCGTGCCATCGAGTCGGTCTCGGCATCCGGGGTGAAGTGCTTGTCGTTCCGTGTAGGCGGTCTTGGCGTTCGGTCCTCGAGCATCGGATCCGGGAAGGAGTACTTGTCGCACATGTCGGAGTCCTTGAATCCAGGGAGGAGAACTTGACGCGCCATGGTTCGGTCTTCGGGGTATACGGTCTTGGCGCTTCATGGCGGAGGTCTCGGCATGCAGCACCATCGCCTTCGGGTTCTAGGATGAAGAACTTGGAGAACTTGGGGGTTTTCGGCCTCGGTTGTCGATGGTACACTGGGTTCCCGTGTCGGTGGCATCGTCGGCTCTGGGAGAGGCCTGGTGGCGGCGGACTGGAGGCAGGGAGAGGAGGCCGAGGTGGACCGCGGCGCGGTGGCGGTCGGAGCGAGCTTGAGAGGGGACAGCACAGGGAAGAGGACCACGGGGGAGGGCGCCGGCTTGACGGAGGCGACGCGCGCTCGCGGCCGGGAAGCTTGGGCCGGCCGGCGCCGTGGCGCGGCGGTGCTCGCGGCGGCGACGAGGAGGCGCGGGGCCGGGCGAGGCAGAGGGCGCGGGATGGTTGGGTCGAGGAGGGCGGCGCCCGTTGGTAGCTGTAGAGGGGGCGAGGCTGGGCCGGTGCAGGGGAAGACGGGGTCGGGAAGGCGAGCCCCGCGCGTGGCCTTGGGTAGGTGGCGACGCGGATGGGGCGCTGCGGCGGCGCTACAGAGAGGTTGCGAGGGAGGCCGAGCTTGGGAGACCGGGGGAGAGGAGAGGACGACGATGGACGAGGTGGAGGTGCGATGGGGTGGGTGGGGATCGAGCAGAGCGGGAGGTTGGGGATGGGCGAGAGCAGAGGAGGGCGGTGGGGCCGGGTCCACGGGGTGTCCAGGGGCGGGCGTGGCGGGATCCCGAGGCGGGGGACTGTCGGGCGGGGTGGCGTTGGGGATTTGGGATGGGGTTGGTGAGTGGGGAGCGGGGCGGTGCAGGTGGTGAGGTGGGCCAGGCAGGCAGGCGGGAGTTGGTGGTGGGGACGCGCCCAGGTGGCGGCAGGGTGAGAGCTGGTTGGGGTGTGTTGGGTGAGGTGGCGGGCTGGGATTGGATGGGGGGAAGGGAGATGTGAGGTGTCGGCATGGGATTGGAGGGGGTGAGGTGGAGGGGGGGCTGGGTAGATTAGGTTGGGGTAGAAAAAGGGTTTAGATAGTCTGGTTTTTGTACTGGGGGTGGCCGACTGGGTCGGATCGGCCCGGTACGGCTGCCCCTAAAAAAATAAAATAAATATTTTATTATTTAAAACGGGGCTTTTGAAATCCATTGGTAGACGAAACAAAATAATCCAGAGACCCGGGTTTTGGATTTTAAAATAAGGCGGGCTATTTAGAAAACCAAATATGTTTTTCGAAAATAGTTTCAGACGAACAAATGCATGATGATGACGATGCTTAAATGCAATGTGGCATGATGACATGAGCATGCGGTCATGATGATGCAATGCACAAAAAACAACGCGATTTCTAGTAGTGGTTTTGCGGGGCGCCACAATATAGAGCAGTGCAATTGTCGAACTAAGGGCAGTGCAAGTAGTCTGAGTACAGGGCAGTGCACGCAGGACAAATAGGGCAGTTCTTCGAAAGTACATAGGTGTATCTGTGTACAAATCAGTTCTCTTTGTTACTATACGGGCAGTGCACTTAGAGTGCAGGGTTGTCCCGCATTATTTAGGGCCTAGTTCAGTGACGCTATAATTTCTAGGTAAGGCAGTGCATGTGGCTGAGTAAGTCCAGTGCTTCGAACAGAAATCAGTGTACCTGCAATATTACTTAGAGCAGTGCAATTGTCGAACTAAAGACAGTGCACATAGGATAAACTGCGCAGTGCACGCAGGATAAATAGGGAAGTTCTTCGAAAGTACATAGGTGTATATGTGTACAAAGCAGTTCTCTTTAATACTGTACTGGTAGTGCACTTAGAGTGCAGGGTTGTCCCGCATTCTTTAGGGGCTAGTTCAGTGACACCGAAATTTTAGGTAAGGCCGTGCATGTGGCTGAGAAAGCGCAGTTTTTCCAACAGAAACCAGTGTACCTGCAGCATTACATAGAGCTGTACAATTGTCGAACTAAAGGCAGTGCACATAGGATAAACTGGGCAGTATACATAGGATAAATTGGGCAGTTCTTCGAAAGTGCATAGGTGTATTTGTTTACATGACTACATGACTATACGGGCAGTGCACTTATATGCACTTAGGGGCTAGTACAGTGACGCCGGAATTTCTAGGTACGGCAGTGCATATTGCTTAGGAAGCGCAGTGCTTCGAATAGAAACCAGTGAACCAGTGTCGATGCAGTGCATACATGATTAACAAGCAGTGCCTGGTACTGCAAATTTTAGGTGCAATTCATTGCACGATTATTGCTCTGCCTTGGCACCTTATTTCGCACCATACGCATGGTAATTTAATGAACCATAGAAACACAATCCATACTTATTTGTCAGGTGCAGTGTATTGCAGGTACAGGTGTAGTACGCTGCAGGTGCAGTGTATTGCTCGGTCAGTGCACTGCCGCAGGACCTTATTTTACACCGATCGCAAAATATCTTAAAGAGGCATAGCACCGCAGTACATAGTTATTTCGGAGGCAGTCGTGTCAGTATTTGTTACAGGTGCAGTGCGTGGTACTGCAAATTTTAGATGCAATGCACATTGCACGTTTATTGTTCTGCCTTGGCACCTTATTTTGCACCATACGCATGGTACCTTTACGAATCATAGGAACGCAGTGCATACTTATTTGTTAGGTGCAATGTATTGCAGGTACAGGTGTAGTGCACTGCAGGTGAAGTGCATTGCACGGTCAATGCACTGCCGCGACACCTTATCTTTTACCGTTCGCAAAGCAGCTTTAAGAAGCATAGGACCGCAATGCATAGTTATTTTGTAGGCAGTGTGTGTCACTATTTGTTATAGGTGCAGTGCATTGCATGGTTAGTGCTCTGCGTGGCACCTTATTTTGTACCATAGGAACACAGTGTACTACCGGCTTCACAGGATGTCCGTGTACTGTGCATTGCAGTTGGTGTACACTGCATGATGAATGCATTGCCGTGGCACCTTATGCTGAACCTTTCTCACAACAACTTTATGAACCATAATAACGCAGTTGCAGGCAGTTTCAGTTCAATGTTCATTGTGTGAGCAATGTATTGCACGGTTAGTGTACTACCTCAGCACGTTAACTGGCACTGTACGCACAGTAATTTTACGGACCATAGTAAGGCAGTGCATACCTACTTCACAGGTAGTTCTTTTCTGTGTGCATTGTAGGTGCAGTGCAATGCAGGGTCAGTGCAGTGTCGTGGCACCTTACCTTGCACCGTGCGCACATGTTTTTAATGAAAATATGAAAGTAGTTCATACGCCGTACACACGCAGAGCCTGTCCATGTACATTCACAGTGCATATTGATACATACAAACATCTTGAATATAAGAAATATTTTATTTACATAGATTTACTGAACAACCTAGTGTATTAATATTATTACAAGTATCAATCTAATGATCATGTTCAGTCAGGGATGTCCTTCTCATTCACAGCAAGTCTGAATGCTCTCAATTCTTCATGAAGTTCATCAAGTAGATCATTTCTATCCTGTATATCATCTTGTTGTTAAATTCTTCTCTCATTGTGGAAGGGGAGAACTGTTTAACAATCAGGAAATGGGTATGTTATGAAGGTATGTTGCCAATAGAAAAAATACAAAGAAGATTATATTGTAACAACTGAATACTGTCTCCTTTGGACACCTAGGGTACTTTGCTTCGTTGAACTTCTCTGTGAATTCTGGAAAACTGTGACTAGCATATGCCGCATTCAGAAGTTCATCTATTCTTTTAAGTTGTTTTCATGAAATGCAATATTTATTGATCAGTATTCTAAATAGTGCAGTAGGAAGATTAATATGAATGTAATGTTCTAACCATGATGGGTCCAATGTTGCTGTGATATTCTGCTCTTGTTTTTAACAAGTAATCCTTGGTGTATTTCCTTGAGTCAATTGTGTCAAGGCGACCTCCACTGATATACATGTTGAGGGAGTAAACTGTAAAGTGAGAGCTATAGACAACAGGTATTTCAATCTGCAATAAATACATAATAGTAAGTTCATTAACAGAAAAGTTTATTTCATTAATAGTAAGCTCTCCAAATTTATGTATAATCCTCTTCAAAATAGATGTTTTGAAAATTGAGAGAAACTTACCAGTTTGTCCATGTCTGGTTTGAAATTTTTCATCAGTGATTTGAATTGCTTCACACGTTCTTCTATGAAGTTCCAGTTTTCTTTCTCGAATTCTGTCATCATGGAGACTGAAAGGTTGCATATGAATCTTTTGCCTCCGTCCACAAAGCCACTACACGATTTGCTTATCATAAATATCTCTATGTAATGATGAACCAATTGATTGTCAGCCATCCCTCCTTGTTCAAGATTTTTTTCAGATCTCGGCCTGTCCATTCTGCTTCAATCATTACTCTAGATTCCATTCTTCGAATCTAAATTATGGTTTTGCTATAACAGATCAGAGAAGTTTGTTGTCATTACTCCAAATTATTATGGTAAAGCAAGTACTGATACTTATTTTCCAAAATTGTAATTTGTTTTTAACCTTTTATTATAAAATTGAACAAATCTTGATGCATTTAAGCTTTTAGCCGTGGAACATGAAAAGTTAGCATACTATCTATTACTTTTATATGTGCATGTTTTAAACTAAAACGTTATAAAAAGGGTGCCCTCGCGGGAGTGTTTTAAATGAAAGATCTGAAATATGTCTTCTATTTTAAAAAATTTATTATGTAAACACAACTCTATATTATGTCTTACTCGGCATGTTTATCTTGAAAACTTTCATCCAAGATAGCCCTTCGAGCAGCGACTGCGTGCTTCTTGTATTTGAAAGGGACATGCTTGAAAACAGGAAAAGGTATTTTGACCTTGCCGAGATGGCCTTGATGGCATGCTCGATGTTTCTGGTAGTGCTGTAATAGATTCAGATTGCAACATTTTGACCACAGGTGTTTCATCACTGTTTTTTGTGTTTCTGGTTATTCTTCCAGATGTTCCAACCTTTTCTGAAGACATTGTTGATATTATAGCCAAGGTTTTGGGCTTTTTACTCTTCTTGCTCTTTTTTTCCCACGGTCCTGAATAGGTTCATTTTCAATGTCCTTAGCCAATCTGAGTACTTCCATGTATGTGAAATGGAGTTGAGCTACACTCCTTTCGTCAATCAGCAATCTCTTTGTTTCTTTAGCCGCCGACTCAAGAGACTGCATGACAATGTTTTGTTTTGCATCTATACTCAAATCATGTTCAGGAGTTCCTACTAAACAAAATCAAAAGCATGTTGTTAGTCTGCACACATCATGATTCTAATTGTTATTATATTATTGTTACATTATAACGTATCGTACCTTCGATATTTGTAGTCAATCCACTCAATAGTATATAGGTGTTTTCCATTTAGTTGAACATTCTATAGAACTACAAGTTGTGAATATTAGGCATGTCTTCTGCTGTAAATTCTGTGTAAGAATCCATTATTGTGGTTTCCATCGCTTGTAGCATCATGAAGGTACCGTCTTCACTATGAATTGAATAAAATGTAATAATAAAATATCAATTAATTCTAAAATATAAATTAATATATCCAAATTTAAAAACAAGGGGAGCAGTTAGTGCTTACACATTGATATGTTTTGGCATATCAACAAACTCAATGTCGAAGCTTAATAATTCTTGATGCTCTTGACTGAACCCTAGTTGCCATAAATTTTTAACATTGTTTACGACCTTGATAGCTATTTTTTGCAAACTTTCATTGTCTGGATTTCTTCCGAAGTCCAGTATTCTCATCTTCCTTCATATGAAATCAATTATAAATAAGAAGTAGTGATTTCTCAATCCATTCTCATATGCATACGTGGCTAGTAATCATTACCTATAAAAATGATAGAAATCATTATTAATTATGTAGTATGTAAACAATTTAATGTAATTTTTTGAAATATATTGCTTGACTATTATCCACTATTCTTTGAAAAAATTCAACTTACGAAATTATATGCGGGTAACATGTCTGCTGCTTGATTCGAAAATAGATTCATTGTCCTTTGTGGATTTTGTGTGATATCAGCAATCAAGAATACCTGTAATAAGCTTATATTGTTTAGTATCATTGAAACAATTGAAAAAGTTTATTTTTATTTTTTGCATGAACATCAAGGTTATGTTGAAATATGTGTAATGATATACTAGTTTTGTGAGCTTATCCCTATGTTAGGACCAAAATATTTTGTTCCCTGTTCTGCTTTAGAAATTGCAAGATAATCTACAGCTAAATCGAGAATTTTGTTTTCTATAGTTCCTCCATCACGGAGTGAATATGCAATTTCTCCTGCAGTTACTATCTTTCTTCATTTTCTTTGTATCAAAATGTATGACCTACATGAATTATTTTGAATAAGTTAGTTTGATAATAAATTCCAGTATATTATAGCAATACTAATATATATTAGATTACTATAAATAACTGTTTCTTTAAAAAAATTGCCTTTGCGATTTTCTGCAGTGTGGAACTTTTGACTAGTAATTCGCCAGTCTTCGTGTGCTTCCTCCTCTGCAACTTTGTGATAAACTGTGTTATTTCGTTTACGGAGGATTATAATTTTTTTATAATTGTTTTTTTGTGTAAAAATCACCTTGGTTGAAAGGCGCCTCATCGCCAATAGGTACTATAGCACCAGGTTGCTCGTACTACTGTTTGCCTGTTCCATGAGTAGAAACAAATTGATATCATCATGGTTATTTCTAATAAAAATCTTAAGAGCCATTCATTATTTTTTTTAAAAAATTGTTCAGTTATTCACAGGCAAATCTTTTTTTCTGACAAAATATCTTTTCACTATAACTATACTTACCTTCTTTGATATTAGAGCCATGTAAATCTGCAGAAGCATTGCCGTCAGTAAACCATCTATTTACTTCGGCATCAAGGTCTGGGTTTGCTATATTCTTACCATCGTCTATGCAACTTTCCTGGTTAAATTATACATTTAAAAGTGATCACATAGCATAATGTAATGTTTTTAAATATGCATCAAAATAAAAAGAATAAATATCATTGGTAAGATCTAAAAGATAGATAACCTGTTGGTATGGAATAGTTTCATTAAATTGAACTTCCTGCCAATTCAATTGATCCATATTATCAATGGCATTGAAATCTTTCATGTCATCGATAATTAAGATTTCGTCATGTGGCATTGAGTTATTTTCAAAAGAAGATGCTTCTAGATCTGTTTGATGTTCACATGTGGGAGTCTTTTCTTTGTCATACGTCAGTCTGTCATCAGAAATCCTCACAGCTTCATCTTGTATAATATTATTATCCATGTTGCATAAGTCATCTTCTTGTTCTGCATTGTGTCTTTTCTGCTCAGCCAGATTACCATCTGTGTTGTTGTCAATCTTTTGCTCGACATATGTAACAGGTGTTACAATTTCATATGACGCAGTGTTGGCAGGTGCTGGTATTTGCAATGTGTTAATAACAATTTGTGCATGCGTCAATTTGTCCAAATCATCACCCTTCATTGAATACTCATCATCAATTGAAGTTTGGCTTTCTCCTTGTTCTTCCGGCTGCTCAGTTTCTGTTTGTACCTCTGTCACGAATTGATAAACTTCATCTTTAGTGCGTCGAAGTTGTCTATCATCGTTGTCATCATCAATCTGAATATCAGTAATCCCCTCTGTTAAATCATTATGACATGCATTTGTATCTGCTTTACCATAACAAGCATTGTTTTCTGTTGGAATCTCATATGTAACTATTGTATCACTGAGATCATTCATTCTCTGGTCGTTGTCTTCTTTTATTCCTTCATCAACAACTGCTTCTGACTGCTCACTGATAAGTTCAGCAACTTCTATGCCAGGTGTACTCGATGATGGCACGGTGGTGTCTTCAGCATGTGAGGTGGAATTATCATCAGTGTATTGCTCGACATACCCAACAGGTGTTGTAACTACAGACGCCGCAGTGTGTGAAGTTACTGGTATTTTAGTTGTTTCAATAACATTTGATGCATCCGACAGTTCTTCCAGGTGATCACTTGTCCTGCATGCTGCTTGTTCTGCCTGCTGCTCTATTCCTATTTCATCGTGTTCCACATTCTGATCCTGGTTCCTTGTGGTTGTAACTGAAACTGTGCATAACTAAGCCACGCAAACATCAACTTCATCATTACCATATTCAAGTCGTCTTTCATTCCACATTCTCATTAATGTTCTCTGTTAAATCTGTATCACACACATTTGTATCTGTTGTACTAGAACAAGGCATGTTGTCTGCCGCAATCTCATGTGTAATTTGAGTTTGACTGACATCATTTATTCTCTGGTTGCTATATTCTTTTTTTCCATCGTCCACAACTTCTGTAGCTCCTTTACTTAATTATGTTGTCTGGTCATTGATCAGTTCATTTACGTCCGTGCCAGGTGTACTCAGTGATGGTATGGCGGTGTCTTCAGCATGTATGGCGGGATGCTCCTCACTTGAATCTGCTTCTAGTTTAGATGAAGAGGGTTCAGTAGATTCATTTATCACCACCTTCTCTGGTTGATCTCCTAGGTCCACTTGGTCCATTTGGTCCATGTTTGCCAGCACTTGTTCATACTCTGCATTGTGTATGATGATGTTTGAAATGGCCATTTCCTTCTCCTTGGCCATAATATTGTTCTTTTCTATGAGGTCAAGCTTGGCAATCCTTAATCTAGCCAGAGATACTTCCATATCCTCCTTTCATGACCGAACAATCTGATTGAGCTTATCAATCTCCTCTTGGTTAGATGCTTGATCGTCTATGTTTTGTATCAATGGAGTGTTGTTACCAATTATATTGATGTTTTTGGTTAAATCGATACTTGATGTTTCAGAACCTGTGGTAGCATCTGAGCTTTGACAAACCGTTAGGAAAGTAGTGTTGACATATCTAATTAAGTCTGAAAGTTGATAATCACTTCTTGCCTGCAGTATAAAATAAATAAATAAACACAGTCAGACGATATGTTCTTTATCGTAGGTGTTTTGTTGCATTAGTTTAGATTGTTTATTAATACTGATTATTATTTTTTACTTGAATAATTAACATAGTTTAAATTTATTTTACTCAAAACAAACCGGAAAAATTCTTATATGAAGATATATACATGTTTTTTCTAATAAAGAAAACTTAACCTAAGGCTTCCGTAGCTTCTAGTGTCACTATTCCAGTCATCTGATCTATTTTCCTCCAAATCTTCCAATTTGTGGTGACCAACTCTTGGTACAATGTTAGTCAAGTTTGCTTTGATGTGTGCACGAGTGTCCTCCAAATCTTCCAATTTGTGGTGACCAAACCTTAAGTATGCTGAAAAGAAAGACAACATAAATAAAGATATAGAGGAATGCTTGAAGAGGTTTACCCGTCTTTAATCAAAGGTTCATGGATTCTCATATAAATTCGACACTGACAACACAAACACCGTTCGTAGCATCTTCTGGACAGACGCAATGTGCAGGATGAACTACGAACTATATGGTGAATACGTGTCATTCGACACAACGTTCCAGACCAACGTATACAACATTCCTTTTGCACCAATCATTAGCTTGAACAACCATGGGAACACAGTTCTGTTTGGTATCGGTCTCCTATAGGACGAGTGAGCTAAAACGTTCAAGTGGTTGTTTAAAACTTTTGTCTTGGAAATGGCTGGTAAAGCACCAAAGTACATAATCACTGACCAGTGCAGAGCAATGAAGAAAGCAATTGATGAACTGGATATACTTCTTGACACAATCCACAGGTTCTGCCTATGGCACATAATGAAAAAGATGCTAGAAAAGCTTGCTAGCATTTTAGCAAGAAATGAAGGTCTGTCAAAAGAACTAACACATGTAATAAAGAACTCATTGACTGTAGAAGAGTTTGAAAAATGCTAGAGGCAAGTATTGGAAAAGTACGGAATTACAAACAACAAGCATCTGCTAGATTTATGGGATATCAGAGATCAATGCTTTTTCCTCGTCAACGACAAGAAGCGAGAACACCAACTCCATGTGGAAAGACTATGTCCACCACACAGACACAATACTGAAATTCCTAAATTCATATGAGGCAATTCAGGAGAAAAGCTTGAGTGCGCTCGACAGGAAAAGGAACAGGACTTCAAAGAAGACGGCACCAACTTGGAGCAGATATGGACTTGAGACAGATGCAATAAACATTTACACTACAGACATATTTCTCAAGTTTCAGAAGCAACTAGTAGATAACACAACTTTAGAAATAACAAGGGAAGAAACAACTGACAGAGGAATGAAATACGAACTGACCAAAATAAGTCATGTCACACATCCACATTTCAACATATATGTTTTTATAGTTGAAGTGGATAATGAGAATTAGATTTTCGCATGCAACTGCAGAAAAATGTCAAGGGATGGAATCCAGTGTTGTCACATCCTCAGGGTTGTGGTACGTCTTGGTTTAGTATGTAAGATGCCAGATAGTTTTGTGAACCCTAGATGGAAAAGATGCAACCCACATCAGCCATCCAACTATGTTTTTCGTCTCGCTGACGGTAACAAGAGCAACGTAGCAGGTCCAATACGTTATGTGATTGAGTTGACTAGTTTTGCTAAGATCTGCTCAAAAGCATGCAGTACAGACAAATCATACCAAGTTCTGGTAGAGTGCATCGATGAAATTGAGAAGAAAGTGAATGCTTCAGTAGACCAGAATGAGGAAAGCAACACAGAGGGCATGGAAGATGGCATCGATAACTTACATGAAACAATTCGTACTGCGTTGAGAGATCCCCGATCATAAAAACAAAGGGTAGGAAAAAAGGACAGAGACTAAAACCAGGGTCAGAGAAAACTAAAAGAAAATGCGGTACCTACGGAAAGAGAGGGCACACAAAACCTAAATGTGAATTCTGGCTTAAGGAGAGAGAGGTATATATATATACACATGAATATTTTTTCTTATATTTTACAAAGTATCGTACCTAGCGACAAAGTACATCTATGTAGTTTCTACTATTGCAGATTGTGGTTATTGAACTATATATAAATTTTGTTTGTAGTCTAGAATGATCCAGAAGAAGCGCAAGATAAGATCAAAAACTACAACAGAGAAAAGTCCAACTTCAAGCAGTGATTACGAGACGACTGATGTTACTAGTGTAAGTTTTCTTGTAAAAAAGTAATAATATTCGATACATTAAGTCGAACTAATATCTTAACCAATAATGTTCGGGACGACCTGACACCACCCAAGAGAAGATTTTTTCAGAAAAATACAAGCCAGAAAAGTAAAGCAAAACATGGACGCAGTTATGTTGACAACACTAGTATAGATGAAGTAAGCTAATTTTACACAATGATACCTATTACAGCATATCTTGAACCTGATTGTAACCACGCAAGACTAACATTTTGTCTGCTTTTTCTAAAGAAAAATTTGACACCACAGAAAAGAAGAAGAGTATGGAAAGAGAAGGATCAAGAAAGTCCATCAGCAACATCAAGTCATAGCAACTCAACTGATTCAGATAGAGTAAGTATTATATGAAATTTACAGCTGGTTACTTTGAATATAGGAAAATTATTGGACATAATATTTGTTAAGTCGTGAAAATAAAACGCTTGATACATGTGATGCAGATGATATCAAAACCACAGAAGCATAGGAGAAGTTCAATAGGAACATCATGAAAATCGAGAGAAGAAAGCAATTGTACACGAGGGATTGATGGACAAAAGTCTGATATCAGAAAAGAAAGATCTCATCCATATCCCACACGGAATGTTGTGAATATGTATGAAATCCCTTAGACAGATGCTAACCTCAATGGAAATGATCAAAATGTTTCTCCAAGTTATGGTCATACAGAACGAAGCTGCAGAACGGCAGAAGCAATGAACAATTCAAAGAGGAAGTGCAGTACAAAAATACAAATAAAAAGAACAGTGATTATAAGGAGTAGTCCAGTGCAGACATCCGTGTCAAGCATGGAAGACCTCAAGCATCAGTTGAGAGGAATGTACAAACAAGAAGCAGTCTTGTGAATTAAGTACAGTTCAATGTACATAAAACGAATAGTACAAAAAGTCCGGTGATAAGAACCGTCAGAACAAGACAAAGCACCGTTCAAGATGAAGATCTCGATCGTGATTGGTCCAGAAGCAATAATAAAAAGGAAGGCACAAGCAGTTTAAAAATCCCTAGAAAAGGACATGGCCGTCTACAATCATATTTGACTGGACAAGTTCAAGAGCCAAGGCAAGTTTTAAATTTCATAATATTTAAAACATTACAATTAGGATTGCCCAAATAGTTTGCTCTACATACATGTTATAAAAAATGATTGCTAACAATGTTTCTTTATTTTATGCAGGAGAAGCAGCAGGATCAGGTCATGATACAAATATTGTTTTGTAGCAGACAGACTCAGAATTACAAAATCACTCATAATAAATGTAAGAAATTATAGAGCAGATTTTTTATTCTTATCAATTTATCATAAAGTTATAGAGGAAAGTTTTTTATATTATGGCATTACTTGTTATGTACTGGTATAAAAAGGATACATTGACTACAACCATACATAGCATTACACCGATTTTGCAAATAAGATAAAAACATTAGACACAATAGCCATGACACTCCTAGAACAGTCTATTGTAGTTCGAAAGAATAGTTTTGTACCGGATATTCAATGGAACAATGCTTTAAAAAAAGAATTGCACTATATATATCATACAAACTTAACAACTATAAGATAGAACACTCGTGCATCTATGCAATCACAATCTAACAGAACTGGGAATTAAAAAATAAGCAAGGAACCAGGGAAGTACATAACTAACATCACTGGCAGTCCATGAACTGCACTAAATTACATCCGGATAAAACAAAATAAAGCAGTGCATAATCCTTTAGAGAAGCAGTGTTATGCTTCAAACAACAATGGGCCTGTGAATTGTATTACTGGGCCTTTCTTGTCTGGAAGCAGCAGTTAGATGGTTGCGAACTCTTGAGGTATCGTATGGACAATTTCGTAGTGGGCCTTATTTTTTATAACTACTAGCACGATTTGCATGATCGGTTGGTTATAAGGATATGAGGAGTCGTGGAAGCAGAAAAGGGGTAAGTTCAAACAAGATCGCAGCAGTTCATCATTAACACCGACGAAACTCAAAAAACTAAGGTGCCTCTCGAGCATTGAATTATTTATTCCTTTTCTATTCCATCACATACATGTTCTTAATAGATTCATCATTGTTCCCTACAGCGAGAAATCACAGATTCAAGGCATGGTACCAGACATCTTCGCCCCAGACATGATGGACAATGGGCTTCAGACCACAGAGACTCATAGCATTCCTGTTCACGGAACGACGGTTCTTACTGTGGAGTACACCAACGAGGAATCAACGGTGGATAGAATTCTCTCCATGTATGAGGCTTGGCTTGAAGAGGTTTGTACTGATCCAACTTACCGTCTGATTTTATTAAAATGATTGTCATATGAATTATGCATGACTACAACATAAATGAATTCAAGGTTGTTTGATTCGTATAAAATAGTTTGCCATATTAATTTGAACTAGTTTTTCCTAACCAGTCCTTTTCACTAGTTTAGATACGAATGAAACATCAACCCATACATATTTTATCAGAATCCCTTGATTTTCCAATGGTAGAAACAAATATACTATGTGTCATATGAATCTCTACAGGATTAGAGTGGATATAGGAAATGCATTCCTACATTATCAATACTCCTACGTCTTTCATGTCATAAGAATCAATAATACAAGTTATAAACTGTATCCATTGTGTTCATTTCACCAAAATCTGGTACCAATAATCACATTTCATTTGACACCAGGATAAGAGCAGGTACGTTGGACTAGACATTGAATATACTGCTCAAGGAAGTGAAAAAACCATCGCCGTCGTACAACTCACCGTGAGATAGCACGTCCTAGTTTATCATTACACTAGGGCCACGAAAAAATGACAGGGACTCTGTGATTTTTTCAAGGAAAAACAGATGACCTTCATTAGCATCGACAAGAGGATTGATTCAAAGATGTTGATGAAAGAAAAGTTTTTCATCCCTGAAGAGTACCATGTAGACATACAGGGAATATTTAATACATTCCAAGGTGACAATTACAGGTATCGCATGGCTAGTATTGCAGCAGTACTCATTGATTCGTCATATAGTGAGATGAAGATAGTAGCAAGTGACTCAGAAATGCATAACAAATGGGAGTGGAAGCCAATGCCAATGGAGAATCTGCATTACTCAGCAAAAGATGGGTATGTAAAATACGAGTTGTACAAGAGAATAACATTCAACAGCTACTGCCTTAGTTTAGGAAGACAAATTCTCAATGATACGCTGTGCACCGGGTGTAAAGGAGGTAAAGTATATAAATCCTACAAAAGTTTTTTGGAGGCAGGTCCATCAGATGATAGCAATAACAAGTGGGACGATGAATACATGATGTGTCTAGCAACAGATATCGACAGGTGGATGAAGAACGATGAATGGTGGACGAAGAGAGACGACGAGGAAGAAGACTGAATTTAGCTAAAGACTGTGATTATGTGAGTACGATGTGCTAGCAGTGTTTTAATTGAGTTTGTTAATTCAATTACACAAAAGTGGTTATGATCTAGTATATTATATTTGGAGTACAATGTAATTAATATGTGTGTGTATAAATTAAACTAGTTTTTATCATTATCCTGTAATGTTTGTAATTACAACATATGAATGTATAGTTGTATTTCATATGTATATTCCTAATTTGGTCTCGCAGGCAGGCAAGTTAATTGCAAATAAATAAGAAAAATCGCATTAACAAGTTAAAATTTTCTAAAAAATTACTTGAACTTTCGACAATTGAAACGAATTCTGATGCATCCAATTGAATATTCACCGCACATCAAACAAAATCAATAGAAATAACGAAATGCATTACCACATAACAAGCAGTTCATAACATACATCAAGCGGTTCATAACAACAAGCGGTTCATAACAACAAGCGGTTCAACACAACTTACATATGCACTAATAAACAATCAGAAGGAACTGCAGTCATCATATAAGATGATGTCAATGATAAACATTATCTCAATGTTTCGGTTTGAAGTGGTCCTGCCAGTGAGGAGAATGGCTTGCCCAACTTCAAGACATTCATGATGACATTAAACAAAGGTATTCCACTCAGGGGTGCCCATCACTCCCTGTCTTGTACGAAATGAAGCTCACGGCACCATTTGCACCAAGTCGTACTCCAGCCATGCCTTCTTCGTCAATTTCAAGAGAAAAAACCATTCTCGAAGGTAGTTTCTAATTAAGTTGTAGAAGTTAGAAATCTAATAACTAACAAGCAATAAAAAATAAGCAAGTAGAAAAATAATGATAACTAATAACATACCATATCATGATGCTGAACATGCGTCCTGGTCAAGCGAGTAACAAGTGCTAGGCCAACGTATAATTCTTTTGAAGGAATGATGTGGACAAGATAGCACTTTTCACTCTTGGTAAGCTTGCATCTCTGAGCAACAATTGTATAATCCAATGGCCCTTCTTGCTCCTCATCCTCCTCATCAGACTCACCCTCTTTGCCCTCATCCTCGTCATCACACTCATCCTCCTCGGTCTCATTATCCTCGTCCTCGTCCCCCTCATCGTTTATATGCATAATAGTGATACTTGGACATGGAGCTCCCATCGAAAAAACCAGATACACACCAGAGTCGATTTGGTTTTCAGAAATAAACCTTCTCCGTGAAGAACCTGCAAGGCGATTCATTGCTCGCTCTTTGCGCACGTCCACAACATACATTTGCTCAAGAGCTTGAAACTCAACGCTTTGTCCTGTTATTCTATTGAATTCTCTCCTTATATTGCATCAGATAGTCTAAATTGAATAAAAAATTAAATAAATGACAATTGTATGGAAAGAAAATTCAATAAATGTAAAAAGCAAGAATTATATGCATACCAATGAACGCTCAAATCGACCATGTACAAGACAGACAAGGAATAGCGAGGTTGATTTTGTTTCATCACTACAGTCTGTGAAACAAACCTGACACAGTGCCATGTCCTAAAAAAATGAAAAGCAATCGTTAATTTATGATAAGTCTAGCTAAGATAAAAAGGGCATCATATTTGGAATGAACATAAAGTAATTTTAGGGACAGAGTAAGTGAGCCAAGTAGGAAGCACAAATAAATGTTTTTTTCATATACCAGAAGGCTAAATCACACCACCCCAACCCTTCATTGCATAATCATATTGTAACTAATCAATAGGAAAATGAAAGTACAAAAGCATAATCAACCTAAAAGTGTATCCTCATTGCATCATCACATTGAATGCTAATTAAAAAACCGATATCTCCATATATATACAAATTGAACAAAAACTTAATATCTAAAACATTATTGAAATTTTTTATCTATACAATTTATAATATGAGTCGACCAAAAATATGAATCCATCTTATCTAGAACTATGGTTCGAAACAAACAAGACTAAAATGAGCAAGGTTTATAGGATAAAAATGAGGGAATCGGATGATCATACCTTGAGAGGGAGATTGGGGAGGTAAACAACGGCGAAATCCTTCAGATATGATGGTTTTTAGGGGAGCAATTGAGAGGGAGGGGAGATGGGAATAGGAGGTGAGCTCTCTCTGTTAGTCCCGATGGCTGGGAATGACTAGGTCGGGATGGGAAGGGCAACCACGCACCTGACGCTACATTTATAAGTGTATGGCCTTTATGCTAGGCGATACACTGCCAAACCACGTTGTATTGCACGGATCTCTCAGCAGTACAATCTAAATTATACGGGCAAAACCATGTATGCAGTGGATACATTTTGCATATGCCCGTTTGCATCCAAAGTCGATTCCATTCCACAGTGAATGCACTGCCGTTGCACGTTGTGTATGCAGTGGATACATTTTGCATATGCCCGTTTGCATCGAAAGTCGATTCCATTCCATGGTGAATGCACTGCCGTTGCACATTATCTTGCGTCATCCACACATCACTATATTAAATACTTAAAGAGTAGTGCACAAGATTTCCACTGGGAGTGCATACGCGGCTACATGGTAGTTTCAGTGCATTCCAGCATAAGTATGTAGTGCATATGTTCTGCATAACCATACGATCATCACATGTGGACAACATCTTACACTGACATCACAACACTATACTGTAGCAGACAACAAGCAGGCAACACAGGCAGTGCATATGACTTGAGCCAACAGTGAATTACGGCCTAGCGATGCAGTGCATCCGTTCTCAATGAATAGTACGTGTCCGTGTCCACCGTGCCGAAAGTCTTGTAGAGTACTTGAATGTGTGTTCTTTTCCTAAAACACATGGATCCACTTGACTCTCTACATGTGTGTTGTTTTCTTAAACCACATTGATCCACTGGTGACATTGCATGTGTTTTTTTCCTAAACCACATGGATCCACTAGTGACATTACATGTGTGTTCTTTTCCTAATCCACATTGATCCACTAGAGACATATTGCATGTGTTTCCTTTTTCTAAACCGCATTGATCCACTCGTGACAATACATGTGTGTTCTTTTCCTAATCCACATTGATCCAATAGAAACATATTGCATATGTGTTCTTTTCCTAAACCACATTGATCCACTAGAGTACTTGCATGTGTGTTCTTTTCCTAAACCACATGTATCCACTTGACTCACTTCATGTGTGTTGTTTTCTTAAACCACATTGATCCACTAGTGACATTGCATGTGTGATCTTTTCCTAAACCATATGGATCCACTAGTGACATTACATGTGTGTTCTTTTCCTAAACCACATTGATCCACTAGAGTCATCACATGTGTGTTATTTTCCTAATCCACATTGATCCACTGGAGACATTGCAAGTGTGTTATTTTCCTAAACCACATGGATCCACTGGTGATATTTCATGTGTGTTCTTTTCCTAAACCACATGGATCCACTTGAATCATTGCATGTGTGTTCTTTTCCTCAACCACATGGATCCACTGGTGACATTGCATGTTTGTTCTTTTCCTAAATTGCATGGATCCACTTGGACATTACAAGTGTGTTCTTTTCCCAATCACATTGATCCACTAGAGTCATTGCATGTGTGTTCTTTTCCTAAACCACATGGATCCAGTAGAGTCATTGCATGTGTGTTCTCTTCCTAAAACACATTGATCCACTAGTGATATTTCATGTGTGTTCTTTTCATAAACCCAATTGATCCACTAGAGTCATTGCATGTGTGTTCTTTTCCTCAACCACCTGGATCCACTAGTGGCATTGCATGTGTGTTCTTTTCCTAAACCACATTGATCCACTCAGTCATTGAATGTGTGTTCTTTCTGTAAACCACATAGATCCACTTGTGACATTGCATGTGTGTTATTTTTGTACACCACATTTTTCCACTAGATTCGTTTCATGTGTGTTCTTTTCCTAAACCACATGGATCAACCAGTGACATTCCATGTGTGTTCTTTTCCTAAACCACATTAATCCACTGGAGTCATTGCATGTATGTTCTTTTCCTAAAGCACATTGATCCACTGGAGTCAATGCATGTGTGATCTTTTCCTCAACTAAATGGATCCAGTGGTGTGATTGCATGTGTGTTCTTTCCCTACACCACATTGATCCACTTGAGTCATTCCATGTGTGTTCTTTTCCTAAACCACATGGATCCATTAGTGAGATTCCATGTGTGTTCTTTTCCTAAACCACATGGATCCACTAGTGACATTGCATGCGTGTTGTTTTCCTAATCCATATTGATCCACTAGAGTCACTACATGTTTGTTCTTTTCCTAAACCACGTTGATCCACTAGAGTCATTGCATGTGTGTTCTTTTCCTAAACCACATGGATCCACTGGAGTCATTGCATGTGTGTTCTTTTCCTAAACCACATGGATCGTGACATTGCATGTTTGTTCTTTTCCTAAATTGCATGGATCCAATGGTGACATTACATGTGTGTTCCTTTCCCAAACCACATTGATCCACTAGAGTCATTGCATGTGTGTTCTTTTCCTAAACCACATGGATCCAGTAGAGTCATTGCATGTGTGTTCTTTTCTTAAACCACATTGATCCACTAGTGACATTTCATGTGTGTTCTTTTCATAAACCACATTGATCCACTAGAGTCATTGCATGTGTGTTCTTTTCCTAAACCACATGGATACACTAGAGTACTTGAATGTTTATTCTTTTCCTAAACCACATGGATCCACTAGAGTACTTGAATGTGTGTTCTTTTCCTAAAACACATGGATCCACCTGACTCTCTACATGTGTGTTGTTTTCTTAAACCACATTGATCCACAGGTGACATTGCATGTGTGTTTTTTTTCCTAAACCACATGGATCCACTAGTGACATTACATGTGTGTTCTTTTCCTAATCCACATTGATCCACTAGAGACATATTGCATGTGTGTCCTTTTTCTAAAGCGCATTGATTCGCTAGTGAAAATACATGTGTGTTCTTTTCCTAATCCACATTGATCCAATAGAGACATATTGCATGTGTGTTCTTTTCCTAAACCACATGAATCCACTAGTGACATTACATGTGTGTTATTTTCCTAAACCACATGTATCCACTTGACTCACTTCATGTGTGTTGTTTCCTTAAACCACATTGATCCACTAGTGACATTGCATGTGTGTTCTTTTCCTAAACCACATGGATCCACTAGTAACATTACATGTGTGTTCTTTTCCTAAACAACATGGATCCACTAGAGTCATCGCATGTGTGTTATTTTCCAGAACCACATTGATCCACTAGAGACATTGCCTGTGTGTTCTTTTTCTAAACCACATTTATCCACTAGAGTCATTGCTTGTGTTTTTTTCCTAAACCACATGGATCTGCTGGAGTCATTGCATGTGTGTTCTTTTCCTAAACCACATGGATCCACTTGAGTCATTGCATGTATCTTATTTTCCTAAACCACATGGATCCACTAGTGACATTGCATGTGTGTTATTTTCCGAAACCACATGGATCCACTTGAGTCATTACATGTGTGTTCTTTTCCTAACCCAGATTGATCCAGTAATGACATTGCATGTGTGTTCTTTTCGTAAACCACATTGATCCACTAGAGTCCATGCATGTGTGTTCTTTTCCTGAAGCACATTGATCCAATGGACTCACCGCATGTGTGTTCTTTTCCTAAAACCCATTAATGCACTAGTGACATTGCATGTGTGTTCTTTTCCTAAACCACATGGATCCACTAGTGACATTGTATGTGTGTTCTTTTTCCTACACCACATTGATCCACTAGAGATATTGCATTTTTTTTCTTTTCTAGAACCACATGGATCCACTAGTGACATTGCATGTGTGTGCTTTTTTTAACCAAATTGATCCACTAGAGTTAGTGCATGTGTGTTCTTTTTATAAAACATGGATCCACTGAGTCATTGCATGTGTGTTATTTTCCTAAACCACATGGATTCAGCGATGACATTGCATCCGTGCTCTTTTCCTAAACCACATTGATCCACTAGAGTCATTGTATGTGTGTTCTTTTCAAAAAACACATGGATCCACTGTGACATTGCATGTGTGTTCTTTTCCAAAACCACGTTGATCCACTAGAGTTGTTGTATGTCTATTCAATTCCTAAACCACATGGATCCACTAGTCATTGCATGTGTGTTATTTTCGTAAACCACATTGATCCACTAGAGTCATTGCATGTATGTTCTTTTCCTAAGCCACATGGATCCACTATGACATTTCATGTGTGTTCTTTTCCTAATCCACATGGATCCACTAGAGTCGTTGCATGTGTGTTCTTTTCTTAAACCACATCTATCCACTAGTGACATTATATGTGTGTTCTTTTCCTAAACCTCATTGATCCAGTAGAGTACTTGCATGTGTGATCTTTTCCTGAACCACATGGATCCACTGGACTCACCGCATGTGTGTTGTTTTCTTAAACCACATTGAACCACTTGTGACATTGCATGTGTATTCTTTTCCTAAACCACATGGATCCACTAGTGAAATTACATGTGTGTTATTTTCCTAAACCACATGGATCCACTGGTGACATAGCATGTGTGTTATTTTCCTAATCCACATTGATCCACCGGAGACATTGCATGTGTGTTCTTTTTCTAAAACATATTGATCCACTAGAGTCATTGCTTGTGTATTTTTTCCTAAACCACATGGATCCGCTGGAGTCATTGCATGTGTGTTATTTTTCTAAACCACATGGATCCACTGGTGACATTTCATATGTGTTCTTTTCCTAAACCACATGGATCCACTTTAGTCATTGCATGTGTGTTGTTTTCCTTAACCACATTGATCCACTGGAGACATTGCATGTTTGTTCTTTTCCTAAATTGCATGGATCCACTGGTGACATTACATGTGTGTTCTTTCCCAAACCACATTGATCCACTAGAGTCATTGATCCACTAGAGTCATTGCACGTGTGTTCTTTTCCTAAACCACATGGATCTAGTAGTCATTTCATGTGTGTTCTTTTCCTAAACCACATTGATCCACTAGAGTCATTGCATGTGTGCTCTTTTCCTAAACCACATTGATCCACTATAGTCATTGCATGTGTGTTCTTTTCCTAAACCACATGGATCCACTGGTGACATTGCATGTGTGTTCTTTTCCTAAACCACATTGATCCACTCAAGTCATTGTATGTCTGTTCAATTCCTAAACCACATGGATCCACTAGAGTCATTGCATGTGTGTTATTTTCCTAAACCACATTGATCCATTGCAGTAATTGCATGTATGTTCTTTTCCTAACCACATGGATCCACTTTGACATTTCATGTGTGTTCTTTTCCTAATCCTCATGGATCCACTAGAGTCATTGCATGTGTGTTCTTTTCCTAAACCACATCGATCCACTAGTGACATTGCATGTGTGTTCTTTTCCTCAACATCATTGATCCACTAGAGTCATTGCATGTGTGTTATTTTCCTGAACCACATGGATCCAATAGAGTACTTGAATGTTTGTTCTTTTCCAAACCACATGGATCCACTAGAGTACTTGAATGTGTGTTCTTTTCCTGAAACACATGGATCCACTTGACTCACTTCATGTGTGTTGTTTCCTTAAACCACATTGATCCACTAGCGACATTGCATGTGTGTTCTTTTCCTAAACCACATGGATCCACTAGTAACATTACATGTGTGTTCTTTTCCTAAACAACATGGATCCACTAGAGTCATCGCATGTGTGTTATTTTCCAGAACCACATTGATCCACTAGAGACATTGCATGTGTGTTCTTTTTCTAAACCACATTTATCCACTAGAGTCATTGCTTGTGTTTTTTTCCTAAACCACATGGATCTGCTGGAGTCATTGCATGTGTGTTCTTTTCCTAAACCACATGGATCCACTAGTGACATTGCATGTGCGTTATTTTCCGAAACCACATGGATCCACTTGAGTCATTACATGTGTGTTCTTTTCCTAACCCAGATTGATCCAGTAATGACATTGCATGTGTGTTCTTTTCGTAAACCACATTGATCCACTAGAGTCCATGCATGTGTGTTCTTTTCCTGAAGCACATGGATCCAATGGACTCACCGCATGTGTGTTCTTTTCCTAAGCCACATTGATGCACTAGTGACATTGCATGTGTGTTCTTTTCCTAAACCACATGGATCCACTAGTGACATTGTATGTGTGTTCTTTTTCCTACACCACATTGATCCACTAGAGATATTGCATTTTTTTTCTTTTCTAGAACCACATGGATCCACTAGTGACATTACATGTGTGTGCTTTTACTAAACCAAATTGATCCACTAGAGTCAGTGCATGTGTGTTCTTTTTATAAAACATGGATCCACTGAGTCATTGCATGTGTGTTATTTTCCTAAACCACATGGATTCAGCGATGACATGGCATGCGTGCTCTTTTCCTAAACCACATTGATCCACCAGAGTCATTGTATGTGTGTTCTTTTCAAAAACCACATGGATCCACTGTGACATTGCATGTGTGTTCTTTTCCAAAACCACGTTGATCCACTAGAGTTGTTGTATGTCTGTTCAATTCCTAAACCACATGGATCCACTAGTCATTGCATGTGTGTTATTTTCGTAAACCACATTGATCCACTGGAGTCATTGCATGTATGTTCTTTTCCTAAACCACATGGATCCACTATGACATTTCATGTGTGTTCTTTTCCTAATCCACATGGATCCACTAGAGTTGTTGCATGTGTGTTCTTTTCTTGAACCACATCGATCCACTAGTGACATTATATGTGTGTTCTTTTCCTAAACCTCATTGATCCAGTAGAGTACTTGCATGTGTGATCTTTTCCTGAACCACATGGATCCACTGGACTCACCGCATGTGTGTTGTTTTCTTAAACCACATTGAACCACTTGTGACATTGCATGTGTGTTATTTTCCTAAACCACATGGATCCACTAGACACATATTGCATGTGTGTTCTTTTTCTAAACCACATTGATCCACTAGACTACTTGCATGTCTGTTGTTTTCCTGAACCACATGGATCCACTAGATTCACTTCACGTGTGCTGTTTTCTTAAACCACATTGATCCACTAGTGACATTGCATGTGTGTTCTTTTCCTAAACCACATGGACCCACTGGTGACATTACATGTGTGTTCTTTTCCTAAACCACATGGATCCACTAGTGTGATCGCATGTGTGTTATTTTCCTAATCCACATTGATCCTCTTGAGATATTGCATGTGTCTTCTTTTTCTAAACCACATTTATCCACTAGAGTCATTGCTTGTGTGTTTTTTCCTAAACCACATGGATCCACTGGAGTCTTTGCATGTGTGTTCTTTTCCTTAACCACATTGATCCATTGGAGACATTGCATGTTTGTTCTTTTCCTAAATTGCATGGATCCACTAGTGACATTACATGTGTGTTCTTTCCCAAACCACATTGATCCACTAGAGTCATTGATCCACTAGAGTCATTGCACGTGTGTTCTTATCCTAAACCACATGGATCTAGTAGAGTCATTTCATGTGTGTTCTTTTCCTAAACCACATTGATCCACTAGAGTCATTGCATGTGTGCTCTTTTCCTAAACCACATTGATCCACTATAGTCATTGCATGTGTGTTCTTTTCCTAAACCACATGGATCCACTGGTGACATTGCATGTGTGTTCTTTTTCTAAACCACATTGATCCACTCAAGTCATTGTATGTCTGTTCAATTCCTAAACCACATGGATCCACTAGAGTCATTGCATGTGTGTTATTTTCCTAAACCACATTGATCCATTGCAGTAATTGCATGTATGTTCTTTTCCTAACCACATGGATCCACTTTGACATTTCATGTGTGTTCTTTTCCTAATCCTCATGGATCCACTAGAGTCATTGCATGTGTGTTCTTTTCCTAAACCACATCGATCCACTAGTGACATTGCATGTGTGTTCTTTTCCTCAACATCATTGATCCACTAGAGTCATTCCATGTGTGTTATTTTCCTGAACCACATGGATCCAATAGAGTACTTGAATGTTTGTTCTTTTCCAAACCACATGGATCCACTAGAGTACTTGAATGTGTGTTCTTTTCCTGAAACACATGGATCCACTTGACTCACTTCATGTGTGTTGTTTCCTTAAACCACATTGATCCACTAGCGACATTGCATGTGTGTTCTTTTCCTAAACCACATGGATCCACTAGTAACATTACATGTGTGTTCTTTTCCTAAACAACATGGATCCACTAGAGTCATCGCATGTGTGTTATTTTCCAGAACCACATTGATCCACTAGAGACATTGCATGTGTGTTCTTTTTCTAAACCACAATTATCCACTAGAGTCATTGCTTGTGTTTTTTTCCTAAACCACATGGATCTGCTGGAGTCATTGCATGTGTGTTCTTTTCCTAAACCACATGGATCCACTAGTGACATTGCATGTGTGTTATTTTCCGAAACCACATGGATCCACTTGAGTCATTACATGTGTGTTCTTTTCCTAACCCAGATTGATCCAGTAATGACATTGCATGTGTGTTCTTTTCGTAAACCACATTGATCCACTAGAGTCCATGCATGTGTGTTCTTTTCCTGAAGCACATGGATCCAATGGACTCACCGCATGTGTGTTCTTTTCCTAAACCACATGGATCCACTAGTGACATTGTATGTGTGTTCTTTTTCCTACACCACATTGATCCACTAGAGATATTGCATTTTTTTTCTTTTCTAGAACCACATGGATCAACTAGTGACATTGCATGTGTGTGCTTTTCCTAAACCAAATTGATCCACTAGAGTCAGTGCATGTGTGTTCTTTTTATAAAACATGGATCCACTGAGTCATTGCATGTGTGTTATTTTCCTAAACCACATGGATTCAGCGATGACATTGCATGCGTGCTCTTTTCCTAAACCACATTGATCCACCAGAGTCATTGTATGTGTGTTCTTTTCAAAAACCACATGGATCCACTGTGACATTGCATGTGTGTTCTTTTCCAAAACCACGTTGATCCACTAGAGTTGTTGTATGTTTGTTCAATTCCTAAACCACATGGATCCACTAGTCATTGCATGTGTGTTATTTTCGTAAACAACATTGATCCACTAGAGTCATTGCATGTATGTTCTTTTCCTAAACCACATGGATCCACTATGACATTTCATGTGTGTTCTTTTCCTAATCCACATGGATCCACTAGAGTTGTTGCACGTGTGTTCTTTTCTTAAACCACATCGATCCACTAGTGACATTATATGTGTGTTCTTTTCCTAAACCTCATTGATCCAGTAGAGTACTTGCATGTGTGATCTTTTCCTGAACCACATGGATCCACTGGACTCACCGCATGTGTGTTGTTTTCTTAAACCACATTGAACCACTTGTGACATTGCATGTGTGTTATTTTCCTAAACCACATGGATCCACTAGACACATATTGCATGTGTTCTTTTTCTAAACCACATTGATCCACTAGACTACTTGCATGTCTGTTGTTTTCCTGAACCACATGGATCCACTAGATTAACTTCACGTGTGTTGTTTTCTTAAACCACATTGATCCACTAGTGACATTGCATGTGTGTTCTTTTCCTAAACCACATGGACCCACTGGTGACATTACATGTGTGTTCTTTTCCTAAACCACATGGATCCACTAGTGTGATCGCATGTGTGTTATTTTCCTAATCCACATTGATCCTCTTGAGATATTGCATGTGTCTTCTTTTTCTAAACCACATTTATCCACTAGAGTCATTGCTTGTGTGTTTTTCCTAAACCACATGGATCCACTGGAGTCTTTGCATGTGTGTTCTTTTCCTAAACCACATTGATCCACTAGAGTCATTGCATGTGTGTTCTTTTCCTAAACCACATTGATCCACTGGAGTCATTGCATGTGTGTTCTTTCCCTACACCACATTGATCCACTTGAGTCATTCCATGTGTGTTCTTTTCCTAAACCACATGGATCCATTAGTGACATTCCATGTGTGTTCTTTTCCTAAACCACATAGATCCACTAGTGACATTGCATGCGTGTTATTTTCCTAATCCATATTGATCCACTCGAGTCACTACATGTTTGTTCTTTTCCTAAACCACGTTGATCCACTAGAGTCATTGCTTGTGTATTTTTTCCTAAACCACATGGATCCGCTGGAGTCATTGCATGTGTGTTATTTTCCTAAACCACATGGATCCACTGGTGACATTTCATATGTGTTCTTTTCCTAAACCACATGGATCCACTTTAGTCATTGCATGTGTGTTCTTTTCCTTAACCACATTGATCCACTGGAGACATTGCATGTTTGTTCTTTTCCTAAATTGCATGGATCCACTGGTGACATTACATGTGTGTTCTTTCCCAAACCACATTGATCCACTAGAGTCATTGCACGTGTGTTCTTTTCCTAAACCACATGGATCCAGTAGAGTCATTTCATGTGTGTTCTTTTCCTAAACCACATTGATCCACTAGAGTCATTGCATGTGTGCTCTTTTCCTAAACCACATTGATCCACTATAGTCATTGCATGTGTGTTCTTTTCCTAAACCACATGGATCCACTGGTGACATTGCATGTGTGTTCTTTTCCTAAACCACATTGATCCACTCAAGTCATTGTATGTCTGTTCAATTCCTAAACCACATGGATCCACTAGAGTCATTGCATGTGTGTTATTTTCCTAAACCACATTGATCCATTGCAGTCATTGCATGTATGTTCTTTTCCTAACCACATGGATCCACTAGCGACATTGCATGTGTGTTCTTTTACTAAACCACATGGATCCACTAGTAACATTACATGTGTGTTCTTTTCCTAAACAACATGGATCCACTAGAGTCATCGCATGTGTGTTATTTTCCAGAACCACATTGATCCACTAGAGACATTGCATGTGTGTTCTTTTTCTAAACCACATTTATCCACTAGAGTCATTGCTTGTGTTTTTTTCCTAAACCACATGGATCTGCTGGAGTCATTGCTTGTGTGTTCTTTTCCTAAACCACATGGATCCACTAGTGACATTGCAGGTGTGTTATTTTCCGAAACCACATGGATCCACTTGAGTGATTACATGTGTGTTCTTTTCCTAACCCAGATTGATCCAGTAATGACATTGCATGTGTGTTCTTTTCGTAAACCACATTGATCCACTAGAGTCCATGCATGTGTGTTCTTTTCCTAAATCACATGGATCCAATGGACTCACCGCATGTGTATTCTTTTCCTAAACCACATTGATGCCCTAGTGACATTGCATGTGTGTTCTTTTCCTAAACCACATGGATCCACTAGTGACATTGTATGTGTGTTCTTTTGCCTACACCACATTGATCCACTAGAGATATTGCATTTTTTTCTTTTCTAGAACCACATGGATCCACTAGTGACATTGCATGTGTGTGCTTTTCCTAAACCAAATTGATCCACTAGAGTCAGTGCATGTGTGTTCTTTTTATAAAACATGGATCCACTGAGTCATTGCATGTGTGTTATTTTCCTAAACCACATGGATTCAGCGATGACATTGCATGCGTGCTCTTTTCCTAAACCACATTGATCCACTAGAGTCATTGTATGTGTGTTCTTTTCAAAAACCGCATGGATCCACTGTGACATTGCATGTGTGTTCTTTTCCAAAACCACGTTGATGCACTAGAGTTGTTGTATGTCTGTTCAATTCCTAAACCACATGGATCCACTAGTCATTGCATGTGTTTTATTTTCGTAAACCACATGGATCCACTGGAGTCATTGCATGTATGTTCTTTTCCTAAACCACATGGATCCACTATGACATTTCATGTGTGTTCTTTTCCTAATCCACAGGGATCCACTAGAGTCGTTGCATGTGTGTTCTTTTTTTAAACCACATCGATCCACTAGTGACATTATATGTGTGTTCTTTTCCTAAACCTCATTGATCCAGTAGAGTACTTGCATGTGTGATCTTTTCCTGAACCACATGGATCCACTGGACTCACCGCATGTGTGTTGTTTTCTTAAACCACATTGAACCACTTGTGACATTGCATGTGTGTTCTTTTCCTAAACCACATGGATCCACTAGTGAAATTACATGTGTGTTATTTTCCTAAACCACATGGATCCACTGGTGACATAGCATGTGTGTTATTTTCCTAATCCACATTGATCCACCGGAGACATTGCATGTGTGTTCTTTTTCTAAAACATATTGATCCACTGAGTCATTGCTTGTGTATTTTTTCCTAAACCACATGGATCCGCTGGAGTCATTGCATGTGTGTTATTTTCCTAAACCACATGGATCCACTGGTGACATTTCATATGTGTTCTTTTCCTAAACCACATGGATCCACTTTAGTCATTGCATGTGTGTTCTTTTCCTTAACCACATTGATCCAATGGAGACATTGCATGTTTGTTCTTTTCCTAAATTGCATGGATCCACTAGTGACATTACATGTGTGTTCTTTCCCAAACCACATTGATCCACTAGTCATTGATCCACTAGAGTCATTGCACGTGTGTTCTGTTCCTAAACCACATGGATCCAGTAGAGTCATTTCATGTGTGTTCTTTTCCTAAACCACACTGATCCACTAGAGTCATTGCATGTGTGCTCTTTTCCTAAACCACATTGATCCACTATAGTCATTGCATGTGTGTTCTTTTCCTAAACCACATGGATCCACTGGTGACATTGCATGTGTGTTCTTTTCCTAAACCACATTGATCCACTCAAGTCATTGTATGTCTGTTCAATTCCTAAACCACATGGATCCACTAGAGTCATTGCATGTGTGCTATTTTCCTAAACCACATTGATCCACTATAGTCATTGCATGTGTGTTCTTTTCCTAAACCACATGGATCCACTGGTGACATTGCATGTGTGTTCTTTTCCTAAACCACATGTATCCACTAGTAACATTACATGTGTGTTCTTTTCCTAAACAACATGGATCCACTAGAGTCATCGCATGTGTGTTATTTTCCAGAACCACATTGATCCACTAGAGACATTGCATGTGTGTTCTTTTTCTAAACCACATTTATCCACTAGAGTCATTGCTTGTGTTTTTTCCTAAACCACATGGATCTGCTGGAGTCATTGCATGTGTGTTCTTTTCCTAAACCACATGGATCCACTAGTGACATTGCATGTGTGTTATTTTCCGAAACCACATGGATCCACTTGAGTCATTACATGTGTGTTCTTTTCCTAACCCAGATTGATCTAGTAATGACATTGCATGTGTGTTCTTTTCGTAAACCACATTGATCCACTAGAGTCCATGCATGTGTGTTCTTTTCCTGAAGCACATGGATCCAATGGACTCACCGCATGTGTGTTCTTTTCCTAAACCACATTGATGCACTAGTGACATTGCATGTGTGTTCTTTTCCTAAACCACATGGATCCACTAGTGACATTGTATGTGTGTTCTTTTTCCTACACCACATTGATCCACTAGAGATATTGCATTTTTTTCTTTTCTAGAACCACATGGATCCACTAGTGACATTGCATGTGTGTGCTTTTCCTAAACCAAATTGATCCACTAGAGTCAGTGCATGTGTGTTCTTTTTATAAAACATGGATCCACTGAGTCATTGCATGTGTGTTATTTTCCTAAACCACATGGATTCAGCGATGACATTGCATGCGTGCTCTTTTCCTAAACCACATTGATCCACTAGAGTCATTGTATGTGTGTTCTTTTCAAAAACCACATGGATCCACTATGACATTGCATGTGTGTTCTTTTCCAAAACCACGTTGATCCCCTAGAGTTGTTGTATGTCTGTTCAATTCCTAAACCACATGGATCCACTAGTCATTGCATGTTCGTTATTTTCGTAAACCACATTGATCCACTGGAGTCATTGCATGTATGTTCTTTTCCTAAACCACATAGATCCACTATGACATTTCATGTGTGTTCTTTTCCTAATCCACATGGATCCACTAGAGTCGTTGCATGTGTGTTCTTTTCTTAAACCACATCGATCCACTAGTGACATTATATGTGTGTTCTTTTCCTAAACCTCATTGATCCAGTAGAGTACTTGCATGTGTGATCTTTTCCTGAACCACATGGATCCACTGGACTCACTGCATGTGTGTTGTTTTCTTAAACCACATTGAACCACTTGTGACATTGCATGTGTGTTCTTTTCCTAAACCACATGGATCCACAAGTGAAATTACATGTGTGTTATTTTCCTAAACCACATGGATCCACTGGTGACATAGCATGTGTGTTATTTTCCTAATCCACATTGATCCACCGGAGACATTGCATGTGTGTTCTTTTTCTAAATCATATTGATCCACTGGAGTCATCGCTTGTGTATTTTTTCCTAAACCACATGGATCCGCTGGAGTCATTGCATGTGTGTTATTTTCCTAAACCACATGGATCCACTGGTGACATTTCATATGTGTTCTTTTCCTAAAACACATGGATCCACTTTAGTCATTGCATGTGTGTTCTTTTCCTTAACCACATTGATCCACTGGAGACATTGCATGTGTTCTTTTCATAAATTGCATGGATCCACTTGTGACATTACATGTGTGTTCTTTCCCAAACCACATTGATCCACTAGAGTCATTGATCCACTAGAGTCATTGCACGTGTGTTCTTTTCCTACACCACATGGATCCAGTAGAGTCATTTCATGTGTGTTCTTTTCCTAAACCACATTGATCCACTAGAGTCATTGCATGTGTGCTCTTGTCCTAAACCACATTGATCCACTATAGTCATTGCATGTGTGTTCTTTTCCTAAACCACATGGATCCACTGGTGACATTCCATGTGTGTTCTTTTCCTAAACCACATTGATCCACTCAAGTCATTGTATGTCTGTTCAATTCCTAAACCACATGGATCCACTAGAGTCATTGCATGTGTGTTATTTTCCTAAACCACATTGATCCATTGCAGTCATTGCATGTATGTTCTTTTCCTAACCACAGGGATCCACTTTGACATTTCATGTGTCTTCTTTTCCTAATCCACATGGATCCACTAGATTCACTTCACGTGTGCTGTTTTCTTAAACCACATTGATCCACTAGTGACATTGCATGTGTGTTCTTTTCCTAAACCACATGGACCCACTGGTGACATTACATGTGTGTTCTTTTCCTAAACCACATGGATCCACTAGTGTGATCGCATGTGTGTTATTTTCCTAATCCACATGGATCCACTAGTGACATTACATGTGTGTTCTTTTCCTAAACCACCGGAGACATTGCATGTGTGTTCTTTTTCTAAAACATATTGATCCACTAGACACATATTGCATGTGTGTTCTTTTTCTAAACCACATTGATCCACTAGACTACTTGCATGTCTGTTGTTTTCCTGAACCACATGGATCCACTAGATTCACTTCACGTGTGCTGTTTTCTTAAACCACATTGATCCACTAGTGACATTGCATGTGTGTTCTTTTCCTAAACCACATGGACCCACTGGTGACATTACATGTGTGTTCTTTTCCTAAACCACATGGATCCACTAGTGACATTGTATGTGTGTTCTTTTTCCTACACCACATTGATCCAATAGAGATAGTGCATTTTTTTCTTTTCTAGAACCACATGGATCCACTAGTGACATTGCATGTGTGTGCTTTTCCTAAACCAAATTGATCCACTAGAGTCAGTGCATGTGTGTTCTTTTTTATAAAACATGGATCCACTGAGTCATTGCATGTGTGTTATTTTCCTAAACCACATGGATTCAGCGATGACATTGCATGCGTGCTCTTTTCCTAAACCACATTGATCCACTAGAGTCATTGTATGTGTGTTCTTTTCAAAAACCACATGGATCCACTGTGACATTGCATGTGTGTTCTTTTCCAAAACCACGTTGATCCCCTAGAGTTGTTGTATGTCTGTTCAATTCCTAAACCACATGGATCCACTAGTCATTGCATGTGTGTTATTTTCGTAAACCACATTGATCCACTGGAGTCATTGCATGTATGTTCTTTTCCTAAACCACATGGATCCACTATGACATTTCATGTGTGTTCTTTTCCTAATCCACATGGATCCACTAGAGTCGTTGCATGTGTGTTCTTTTCTTAAACCACATCGATCCACTAGTGACATTATATGTGTGTTCTTTTCCTAAACCTCATTGATCCAGTAGAGTACTTGCATGTGTGATCTTTTCCTGAACCACATGGATCCACTGGACTCACCGCATGTGTGTTGTTTTCTTAAACCACATTGAACCACTTGTGACATTGCATGTGTGTTCTTTTCCTAAACCACATGGATCCACAAGTGAAATTACATGTGTGTTATTTTCCTAAAGCACATGGATCCACTGGTGACATAGCATGTGTGTTATTTTCCTAATCCACATTGATCCACTGGAGACATTGCATGTGTGTTCTTTTTCTAAAACATATTGATCCACTGGAGTCATCGCTTGTGTATTTTTTTCCTAAACCACATGGATCCGCTGGAGTCATTGCATGTGTGTTATTTTCCTAAACCACATGGATCCACTGGTGACATTTCATATGTGTTCTTTTCCTAAAACACATGGATCCACTTTAGTCATTGCATGCGTGTTCTTTTCCTTAACCACATTGATCCACTAGAGACATTGCATGTTTGTTCTTTTCATAAATTGCATGGATCCACTTGTGACATTACATGTGTGTTCTTTCCCAAAGCACATTGATCCACTAGAGTCATTGATCCACTAGAGTCATTGCACGTGTGTTCTTTTCCTACACCACATGGATCCAGTAGAGTCATTTCATGTGTGTTCTTTTCCTAAACCACATTGATCCACTAGAGTCATTGCATGTGTGCTCTTGTCCTAAACCACATTGATCCACTATAGTCATTGCATGTGTGTTCTTTTCCTAAACCACATGGATCCACTGGTGACATTGCATGTGTGTTCTTTTCCTAAACCACATTGATCCACTCAAGTCATTGTATGTCTGTTCAATTCCTAAACCACATGGATCCACTAGAGTCATTGCATGTGTGTTATTTTCCTAAACCACATTGATCCATTGCAGTCATTGCATGTATGTTCTTTTCCTAACCACAGGGATCCACTTTGACATTTCATGTGTGTTCTTTTCCTAATCCACATGGATCCACTAGAGTCATTGCATGTGTGTTCTTTTCCTAAACCACATCGATCCACTAGTGACATTGCATGTGTGTTCTTTTCCTAAACATCATTGATCCACTAGAGTCATTGCATGTGTGTTATTTTCCTGAACCACATGGATCCAATAGAGTACTTGAATGTTTGTTCTTTTCCAAACCACATGGATCCACTAGAGTACTTGAATGTGTGTTCTTTTCCTGAAACACATGGATCCACTTGACTCACTTCATGTGTGTTGTTTTCTTAAACCACATTGATCCACTTGTGACATTGTATGTGTGTTCTTTTCCTAAACCACATGGATCCAGTAGTGACATTACATGTGTGTTCTTTTCCCAATCTACATTGATCCACAAGAGACATATTGCATGTGTGTCCTTTTTCTAAACCACATTGATCCACCGGAGACATTACATGTGTGTTCTTTTCCTAATCCACATTGATCCACTAGACACATATTGCATGTGTGTTCTTTTTCTAAACCACATTGATCCACTAGACTACTTGCATGTCTGTTGTTTTCCTGAACCACATGGATCCACTAGATTCACTTCACGTGTGCTGTTTTCTTAAACCACATTGATCCACTAGTGACATTGCATGTGTGTTCTTTTCCTAAACCACATGGACCCACTGGTGACATTACATGTGTGTTCTTTTCCTAAACCACATGGATCCACTAGTGTGATCGCATGTGTGTTATTTTCCTAATCCACATTGATCCACTTGAGATATTGCATGTGTCTTCTTTTTCTAAACCACATTTATCCACTAGAGTCATTGCTTGTGTGTTTTTTCCTAAACCACATGGATCCACTGGAGTCTTTGCATGTGTGTTCTTTTCCTAAACCACATTGATCCACTAGAGTCATTGCATGTGTGTTCTTTTCCTAAACCACATTGATCCACTGGAGTCATTGCATGTGTGTTCTTTCCCTACACCACATTGATCCACTTGAGTCATTCCATGTGTGTTCTTTTCCTAAACCACATGGATCCATTAGTGACATTCCATGTGTGTTCTTTTCCTAAACCACATAGATCCACTAGTGACATTGCATGCGTGTTATTTTCCTAATCCATATTGATCCACTAGAGTCACTACATGTTTGTTCTTTTCCTAAACCACGTTGATCCACTAGAGTCATTGCTTGTGTATTTTTTCCTAAACCACATGGATCCGCTGGAGTCATTGCATGTGTGTTATTTTCCTAAACCACATGGATCCACTAGTGACATTTCATATGTGTTCTTTTCCTAAACCACATGGATCCACTTTAGTCATTGCATGTGTGTTCTTTTCCTTAACCACATTGATCCACTGGAGACATTGCATGTTTGTTCTTTTCCTAAATTGCATGGATCCACTGGTGACATTACATGTGTGTTCTTTCCCAAACCACATTGATCCACTAGAGTCATTGATCCACTAGAGTCATTGCACGTGTGTTCTTTTCCTAAACCACATGGATCCAGTAGAGTCATTTCATGTGTGTTCTTTTCCTAAACCACATTGATCCACTAGAGTCACTGCATGTGTGCTCTTTTCCTAAACCACATTGATCCACTATAGTCATTGCATGTGTGTTCTTTTCCTAAACCACATGGATCCACTGGTGACATTGCATGTGTGTTCTTTTCCTAAACCACATTGATCCACTCAAGTCATTGTATGTCTGTTCAATTCCTAAACCACATGGATCCACTAGAGTCACTGCATGTGTGTTATTTTCCTAAACCACATTGATCCATTGCAGTCATTGCATGTATGTTCTTTTCCTAACCACATGGATCCACTAGCGACATTGCATGTGTGTTCTTTTCCTAAACCACATGGATCCACTAGTAACATTACATGTGTGTTCTTTTCCTAAACAACATGGATCCACTAGAGTCATCGCATGTGTGTTATTTTCCAGAACCACATTGATCCACTAGAGACATTGCATGTGTGTTCTTTTTCTAAACCACATTTATCCACTAGAGTCATTGCTTGTGTTTTTTTCCTAAACCACATGGATCTGCTGGAGTCATTGCATGTGTGTTCTTTTCCTAAACCACATGGATCCACTAGTGACATTGCATGTTTGTTATTTTCCGAAACCACATGGATCCACTTGAGTCATTACATGTGTGTTCTTTTCCTAACCCAGATTGATCCAGTAATGACATTGCATGTGTGTTCTTTTCGTAAACCACATTGATCCACAAGAGTCCATGCATGTGTGTTCTTTTCCTGAAGCACATGGATCCAATGGACTCACCGCATGTGTGTTCTTTTCCTAAACCACATTGATGCACTAGTGACATTGCATGTGTGTTCTTTTCCTAAACCACATGGATCCACTAGTGACATTGTATGTGTGTTCTTTTTCCTACACCACATTGATCCAATAGAGATAGTGCATTTTTTCTTTTCTAGAACCACATGGATCCACTAGTGACATTGCATGTGTGTGCTTTTCCTAAACCAAATTGATCCACTAGAGTCAGTGCATGTGTGTTCTTTTTTATAAAACATGGATCCACTGAGTCATTGCATGTGTGTTATTTTCCTAAACCACATGGATTCAGCGATGACATTGCATGCGTGCTCTTTTCCTAAACCACATTGATCCACTAGAGTCATTGTATGTGTGTTATTTTCAAAAACCACATGGATCCACTGTGACATTGCATGTGTGTTCTTTTCCAAAACCACGTTGATCCCCTAGAGTTGTTGTATGTCTGTTCAATTCCTAAACCACATGGATCCACTAGTCATTGCATGTGTGTTATTTTCGTAAACCACATTGATCCACTGGAGTCATTGCATGTATGTTCTTTTCCTAAACCACATGGATCCACTATGACATTTCATGTGTGTTCTTTTCCTAATCCACATGGATCCACTAGAGTCGTTGCATGTGTGTTCTTTTCTTAAAACACATCGATCCACTAGTGACATTATATGTGTGTTCTTTTCCTAAACCTCATTGATCCAGTAGAGTACTTGCATGTGTGATCTTTTCCTGAACCACATGGATCCACTGGACTCACCGCATGTGTGTTGTTTTCTTAAACCACATTGAACCACTTGTGGCATTGCATGTGTGTTCTTTTCCTAAACCGCATGGATCCACAAGTGAAATTACATGTGTGTTATTTTCCTAAACCACATGGATCCACTGGTGACATAGCATGTGTGTTATTTTCCTAATCCACATTGATCCACCGGAGACATTGCATGTGTGTTCTTTTTCTAAAACATATTGATCCACTGGAGTCATCGCTTGTGTATTTTTTTCCTAAACCACATGGATCCGCTGGAGTCATTGCATGTGTGTTATTTTCCTAAACCACATGGATCCACTGGTGACATTTCATATGTGTTCTTTTCCTAAAACACATGGATCCACTTTAGTCATTGCATGCGTGTTCTTTTCCTTAACCACATTGATCCACTGGAGACATTGCATGTTTGTTCTTTTCATAAATTGCATGGATCCACTTGTGACATTACATGTGTGTTCTTTCCCAAAGCACATTGATCCACTAGAGTCATTGATCCACTAGAGTCATTGCACGTGTGTTCTTTTCCTACACCACATGGATCCAGTAGAGTCATTTCATGTGTGTTCTTTTCCTAAACCACATTGATCCACTAGAGTCATTGCATGTGTGCTCTTGTCCTAAACCACATTGATCCACTATAGTCATTGCATGTGTGTTCTTTTCCTAAACCACATGGATCCACTGGTGACATTGCATGTGTGTTCTTTTCCTAAACCACATTGATCCACTCAAGTCATTGTATGTCTGTTCAATTCCTAAACCACATGGATCCACTAGAGTCATTGCATGTGTGTTATTTTCCTAAACCACATTGATCCATTGCAGTCATTGCATGTATGTTCTTTTCCTAACCACAGGGATCCACTTTGACATTTCATGTGTGTTCTTTTCCTAATCCACATGGATCCACTAGAGTCATTGCATGTGTGTTCTTTTCCTAAACCACATCGATCCACTAGTGACATTGCATGTGTGTTCTTTTCCTAAACATCATTGATCCACTAGAGTCATTGCATGTGTGTTATTTTCCTGAACCACATGGATCCAATAGAGTACTTGAATGTTTGTTCTTTTCCAAACCACATGGATCCACTAGAGTACTTGAATGTGTGTTCTTTTCCTGAAACACATGGATCCACTTGACTCACTTCATGTGTGTTGTTTTCTTAAACCACATTGATCCACTTGTGACATTGTATGTGTGTTCTTTTCCTAAACCACATGGATCCAGTAGTGACATTACATGTGTGTTCTTTTCCCAATCTACATTGATCCACAAGAGACATATTGCATGTGTGTCCTTTTTCTAAACCACATTGATCCACTAGTGACAATACATGTGTGTTCTTTTCCTAATCCACATTGATCCACTAGACACATATTGCATGTGTGTTCTTTTTCTAAACCACATTGATCCACTAGACTACTTGCATGTCTGTTGTTTTCCTGAACCACATGGATCCACTAGATTCACTTCACGTGTGCTGTTTTCTTAAACCACATTGATCCACTAGTTACATTGCATGTGTGTTCTTTTCCTAAACCACATGGACCCACTGGTGACATGACATGTGTGTTCTTTTCCTAAACCACATGGATCCACTAGTTTGATCGCATGTGTGTTATTTTCCTAATCCACATTGATCCACTTGAGATATTGCATGTGTCTTCTTTTTCTAAACCACATTTATCCACTAGAGTCATTGCTTGTGTGTTTTTTCCTAAACCACATGGATCCACTGGAGTCTTTGCATGTGTGTTCTTTTCCTAAACCACATTGATCCACTAGAGTCATTGCATGTGTGTTCTTTTCCTAAACCACATTGATCCACTGGAGTCATTGCATGTGTGTTCTTTCCCTACACCACATTGATCCACTTGAGTCATTCCATGTGTGTTGTTTTCCTAATCCACATGGATCCATTAGTGACATTCCATGTGTGTTCTTTTCCTAAACCACATAGGTCCACTAGTGACATTGCATGCGTGTTATTTTCCTAATCCATATTGATCCACTAGAGTCACTACATGTTTGTTCTTTTCCTAAACCACGTTGATCCACTAGAGTCATTGCTTGTGTATTTTTTCCTAAACCACATGGATCCGCTGGAGTCATTGCATGTGTGTTATTTTCCTAAACCACATGGATCCACTAGTGACATTTCATATGTGTTCTTTTCCTAAACCACATGGATCCACTTTAGTCGTTGCATGTGTGTTCTTTTCCTTAACCACATTGATCCACTGGAGACATTGCATGTTTGTTCTTTTCCTAAATTGCATGGATCCACTGGTGACATTACATGTGTGTTCTTTCCCAAACCACATTGATCCACTAGAGTCATTGATCCACTAGAGTCATTGCACGTGTGTTCTTTTCCTAAACCACATGGATCCAGTAGAGTCATTTCATGTGTGTTCTTTTCCTAAACCACATTGATCCACTAGAGTCATTGCATGTGTGCTCTTTTCATAAACCACATTGATCCACTATAGTCATTGCATGTGTGTTCTTTTCCTAAACCACATGGATCCACTGGTGACATTGCATGTGTGTTCTTTTCCTAAACCACATTGATCCACTCAAGTCATTGTATGTCTGTTCAATTCCTAAACCACATGGATCCACTAGAGTCATTGCATGTGTGTTATTTTCCTAAACCACATTGATCCATTGCAGTCATTGCATGTATGTTCTTTTCCTAACCACATGGATCCACTAGCGACATTGCATGTGTGTTCTTTTCCTAAACCACATGGATCCACTAGTAACATTACATGTGTGTTCTTTTCCTAAACAACATGGATCCACTAGAGTCATCGCATGTGTGTTATTTTCCAGAACCACATTGATCCACTAGAGACATTGCATGTGTGTTCTTTTTCTAAACCACATTTATCCACTAGAGTCATTGCTTGTGTTTTTTCCTAAACCACATGGATCTGCTGGAGTCATTGCATGTGTGTTCTTTTCCTAAACCACATGGATCCACTAGTGACATTGCATGTGTGTTTTTTTCTGAAACCACATGGATCCACTTGAGTCATTACATGTGTGTTCTTTTCCTAACCCAGATTGATCCAGTAATGACATTGCATGTGTGTTCTTTTCGTAAACCACATTGATCCACTAGAGTCCATGCATGTGTGTTCTTTTCATGAAGCACATGGATCCAATGGACTCACCGCATGTGTGTTATTTTCCTAAACCACATTGATGCACTAGTGACATTGCATGTGTGTTCTTTTCCTAAACCACATGGATCCACTAGTGACATTGTATGTGTGTTCTTTTTCCGACACCACATTGATCCAATAGAGATAGTGCATTTTTTTTCTTTTCTAGAACCACATGGATCCACTAGTGACATTGCATGTGTGTGCTTTTCCTAAACCAAATTGATCCACTAGAGTCAGTGCATATGTGTTCTTTTTTATAAAACATGTATCCACTGAGTCATTGCATGTGTGTTATTTTCCTAAACCACATGGATTCAGCGATGACATTGCATGCGTGCTCTTTTCCTAAACCACATTGATCCACTAGAGTCATTGTATGTGTGTTCTTTTCAAAAACCACATGGATCCACTGTGACATTGCATGTGTGTTCTTTTCCAAAACCACGTTGATCCACTAGAGTTGTTGTATGTCTGTTCAACTCCTAAACCACATGGATCCACTAGTCATTGCATGTGTGTTATTTTCGTAAACCACATTGATCCACTGGAGTCATTGCATGTATGTTCTTTTCCTAAACCACATGGATCCACTATGACATTTCATGTGTGTTCTTTTCCTAATCCACATGGATCCACTAGAGTCGTTGCATGTGTGTTCTTTTCTTAAACCACATCGATCCACTAGTGACATTATATGTGTGTTCTTTTCTTAAACCTCATTGATCCAGTAGAGTACTTGCATGTGTGATCTTTTCCTGAACCACATGGATCCACTGGACTCACCGCATGTGTGTTGTTTTCTTAAACCACATTGAACCACTTGTGACATTGCATGTGTGTTCTTTTCCTAAACCACATGGATCCACAAGTGAAATTACATGTGTGTTATTTTCCTAAACCACATGGATCCACTGGTGACATAGCATGTGTGTTATTTTCCTAATCCACATTGATCCACCGGAGACATTGCATGTGTGTTCTTTTTCTAAAACATATTGATCCACTGGAGTCATTGCTTGTGTATTTTTTCCTAAACCACATGGATCCGCTGGAGTCATTGCATGTGTGTTATTTTCCTAAACCACATGGATCCACTGGTGACATTTCATATGTGTTCTTTTCCTAAACCACATGGATCCACTTTAGTCATTGCATGTGTGTTCTTTTCCTTAACCACATTGATCCACTAGAGACATTGCATGTTTGTTCTTTTCCTAAATTGCATGGATCCACTGGTGACATTACATGTGTGTTCTTTCCCAAACCACATTGATCCACTAGAGTCATTGCACGTGTGTTCTTTTCCGAAACCACTTGGATCCAGTAGAGTCATTTCATGTGTGTTCTTTTCCTAAACCACATTGATCCACTAGAGTCATTGCATGTGTGCTCTTTTCCTAAACCACATTGATCCACTATAGTCATTGCATGTGTGTTCTTTTCCTAAACCACATGGATCCACTGGTGACATTGCATGCGTGTTCTTTTCCTAAACCACATTGATCCACTCAAGTCATTGTATGTCTGTTCAATTACTAAACCACATGGATCCACTAGAGTCATTGCATGTGTGTTATTTTCCTAAACCACATTGATCCATTGCAGTCGTTGCATGTATGTTCTTTTCCTAACCACATGGATCCACTAGCGACATTGCATGTGTGTTCTTTTCCTAAACCACATGGATCCACTAGTAACATTACATGTGTGTTCTTTTCCTAAACAACATGGATCCACTAGAGTCATCGCATGTGTGTTATTTTCCAAAACCACATTGATACACTAGAGACATTGCATGTGTGTTCTTTTTCTAAACCACATTTATCCACTAGAGTCATTGCTTGTGTTTTTTTCCTAAACCACATGGATCTGCTGGAGTCATTGCATGTGTGTACTTTTCCTAAACCACATGGATCCACTAGTGACATTGCATATGTGTTATTTTCCGAAACCACATGGATCCACTTGAGTCATTACATGTGTGTTCTTTTCCTAACCCAGATTGATCTAGTAATGACATTGCATGTGTGTTCTTTTCATAAACCACATTGATCCACTAGAGTCCATGCATGTGTGTTCTTTTCCTGAAGCACATGGATCCAATGGACTCCCCGCATGTGTGTTCTTTTCCTAAACCACATTGATGCACTAGTGACATTGCATGTGTGTTATTTTCCTAAACCACATTGATCCATTGCAGTCATTGCATGTATGTTCTTTTCCTAACCACATGGATCCACTTTGACATTTCATGTGTGTTCTTTTCCTAATCCACATGGATCCACTAGAGTCATTCCATGTGTGTTCTTTTCATAAACCACATCGATCCACTAGTGACATTGCATGTGTGTTCTTTTCCTAAACATCATTGATCCACTAGAGTCATTGCATGTGTGTTATTTTCCTGAACCACATGGATCCAATAGAGTACTTGAATGTTTGTTCTTTTCCAAACCACATGGATCCACTAGAGTACTTGAATGTGTGTTCTTTTCCTGAAACACATGGATCCACTTGACTCTCTGCATGTGTGTTGTTTTCTTAAACCACATTGATCCACTTGTGACATTGTATGTGTGTTCTTTTCCTAAACCACATGGATCCAGTAGTGACATTACATGTGTGTTCTTTTCCCAATCTACATTGATCCACAAGAGACATATTGCATGTGTGTCCTTTTTCTAAACCACATTGATCCACTAGTGACAATACATGTGTATTCTTTTCCTAATCCACATTGATCCACTAGACACATATTGCATGTGTGTTCTTTTTCTAAACCACATTGATCCACTAGACTACTTGCATGTCTGTTGTTTTCCTGAACCACATGGATCCACTAGATTCACTTCACGTGTGTTGTTTTCTTAAACCACATTGATCCACTAGTTACATTGCATCTGTGTTCTTTTCCTCAACCACATGGACCCACTGGTGACATTACATGTGTGTTCTTTTCCTAAACCACATGGATCCACTAGTTTGATCGCATGTGTGTTATTTTCCTAATCCACATTGATCCACTTGAGATATTGCATGTGTCTTCTTTTTCTAAACCACATTTATCCACTAGAGTCATTGCTTGTGTGTTTTTTCCTAAACCACATGGATCCACTGGAGTCTTTGCATGTGTGTTCTTTTCCTAAACCACATTGATCCACTAGAGTCATTGCATGTGTGTTCTTTTCCTAATCCACATGGATCAACTAGTGATATTGCACGTGTGTTCTTTTCCTAAACCACATTGATCCACTAGAGTCATTGCATGTGTGCTCTTTTCCTAAACCATATTGATCCACTAGAGTCATTGCATGTGTGTTCTTTTCCTAAACCACATCGATCCACTAGTGACATTGCATGTGTGTTCTTTTCCTAAACCACATTGATCCAGTCGAGTCATTGTATGTCTATTCAATTCCTAAATCACATGGATCCACTAGTGTCATTGCATGTGTGTTATTTTCCTAAACCACATTGATCCATTGGAGTCATTGCATGTATGTTCTTTTCCTAAACCAGATGGATCCACTGTGACATTTCATGTGTGTTCTTTTCCTAATCCACATGGATCCACTAGAGTCATTGCATGTGTGTTCTTTTCCTAATCCACATGGATCCACTAGAGTCGTTGCATGTGTGTTCTTTTCTTAAACCACATCGATCCACTAGTGACATTGCATGTGTGTTCTTTTCCTAAACATCATTGATCCACTAGAGTACTTGCATGTGTGTTCTTTTCCTGAACCACATGGATCCACTGGACTCACCGCATGTGTGTTGTTTTATAAAACCACATTGAACCACTTGTGACATTGCATGTGTGTTCTTTTCCTAAACCACATGGATCAACTAGTGAAATTACATGTGTGTTCTTTTCCTAAACGACATGGATCCACTGGTGACATTGCGTGTCTGTTATTTTCCTAATCCTCATTGATCCACTAGAGACATTGCATGTGTGTTCTTTTTCTAAACCAAATTGATCCACTGGAGTCATTGCTTGTGTATTTTTTCCTAAATCACATGGATCCGCTGGAGTCACTACATGTGTGTTATTTTCCTAAACCACATGGATCCACTAGTGACATTTCATATGTGTTCTTTTCCTAAACCACATGGATCCACTTTATACATTGCATGTGTGTTCTTTTCCTTAACCACATTGATCCACTGGTGACATTGCATGTTTGTTCTTTTCCTAAATTGCATGGATCCACTGGTGACATTACATGTGTGTTCTTTCCCAAACCACATTGATCCACTAGATTCATTGATCCACTAGAGTCATTGCATGTGTGTTCTTTTCCTAAACCACATGGATCCAGTAGAGTCATTTCATGTGTGTTCTTTTCCTAAACCACATTGATCCACTAGAGTCATTGCATGTGTGCTCTTTTCCTAAATCACATTGACCCACTATAGTCATTGCATGTGTGTTCTTTTCCTAAACCACATGGATCCACTGGTGACATTGCATGTGTGTTCTTTTCCCAAACCACATTGATCCACTAGAGTCATTGCGTGTGTGTTCTTTTCCTAAACCACATGGATCGAGTAGAGTCATTGCAGGTGTGTTCTTTTCCTAAACCACATTGATCCACTAGTGACATTTCATGTGTGTTCTTTTCATAAACCAAATTGATCCACTAGAGTCATTTCATGTGTGTTCTTTTCCTAAACCACATGGATCCACAACAGTACTTGAATGTTTGTTCTTTTCCAATCCACATAGATCCACTAGAGTACTTGAATGTGTGTTTTTCCTGAAACACATGGATCGACTTGACTCTCTGCATGTGTGTTGTTTTCTTAAACCACATTGATCCACTGGTGACATTGCATGTGTGTTCTTTTCCTAAACCACGTGGATCCACTAGTGACATTACATGTGTGTTCTTTTCCCTAATCTACATTGATCCACAAGAGACATATTGCATGTGTGTCCTTTTTCTATACCACATTGATCCACTAGTGACAATACATGTGTGTTATTTTCTGAATCCACATTGATCCACTAGAGACATATTGCATGTGTGTTCTTTAACTAAACCAAATTGATCCACTAGAGTACTTGCATGTGTGTTCTTTTCCTGAACCACATGGATCCACTAGACTCATTGCATGTGTGTTGTTTTCTTAAACCACATTGATCCACTCGTGACATTGCATGTGTGTTCTTTTCCTAATCCACATGGATCCACTAGTGACATTACATGTGTGTTCTATTCCTAAACCACATGGATCCAACAGAGTCATCGCATGTGTGTTATTTTCCTAATCCACATTGATCCACTAGAGGTATTGCATGTGTCTTCTTTTTCTAAACCACATTTATCCACTAGAGTCATTTCATGTGTGTTTTTCCCTAAACCACATGGATCCACTTGAGTCATTGCATGTGTGTTCTTTTCCTAAACCACATGGATACACTGGTGACATTGCATGTTTGTTCCTTTCCTAAATTGCATGGATCCACTGGTGACATTACATGTGTGTTCTTTTCCCAAAACACATTGATCCACTAGAGTCATTGCATGTGTGTTCTTTTCCTAAACCACATGGATCCAGTAGAGTCATTACATGTGCGTTCTTTTCCTAAACCACATTGATCCACTAGTGACATTTCATATGTGTTCTTTTCACAATCCAAATTGATCCACTAGAGTCATTGCATGTGTGTTATTTTCCTAAACCACATGGATCCACTAGAGTACTTGAATGTTTGTTCTTTTCCAAACCACATGGATCCACTAGAGTACTTGAATGTGTGTTCTTTTCCTGAAACACATGGATCCACTTGACTATCTGCATGTGTGTTGTTTTCTTCAACCACATTGATCCACTTGTGACATTGTATGTGTGTTCTTTTCCTAAACCACATGGATCCACTAGTGACATTAAATGTGTGTTCTTTTCCCGAACTACATTGATCCACAAGAGACATATTGCATGTGTGTCCTTTTTCTAAACCACATTGATCCACTAGTGACAATACATGTGTGTTCTTTTCCTAATCCACATTGATCCACTAGAGACATATTGCATTTGTGTTCTTTTCCTAAACCACATTGATCCACTAGAGTACTTGCATGTGTGTTCTTTTCCTGAACCACATAGATCCACTTGACTCACTGCATGTGTTTTTTTTCTTAAACCACATTGATCCACTAGTAACATTGCATGTGTGTTCTTTTCTTAAACCACATGGATCCACTAGTGACATTACATGTGTGTTCATTTCCTAAACCCATGGATCCACTAGAGTCATCGCATGTGTGTTATTTTCCTAATCCACATTGATCCACTGGAGACATTGTATGTGTGTTACTTTTCTAACCCACATTTATCCACAAGAGTCATTGCTTGTGTTTTTTTCCTAAACCACATGGATCTGCTGGAGTCATTGCATGTGTGTTATTTTCCTAAATTGCATGGATCCACTAGTGACATTACATGTGTGTTCTTTTCCCAAACCACATTGATCCACCAGAGTCATTGCATGTGTGTTCTTTTCCTGAAGCACATGGATCTAGTAGAGTCATTGCATGGGTGTTCTTTTCCTAAACCACATTGATCCACTAGTGACATTTCATGTGTGTTCTTTTCATAAACCAAATTGATCCACTAGAGTAATTGCATGTGTGTTCTTTTCCTAAACCACATGGATCCACTAGAGTACTTGAATGTTTGGTCTTTTCCAAACTACATGGATCCACTAGAGTACTTGAATGTGTGTTCTTTTCCTGAAACACATGGATCCACTTGACTCTCTGCATCTGTGTTGTTTTTTTAAACCACATTGATCCACTAGTGACATTGCATGTGTGTTCTTTATCTAAACCACATGGATCCACTAGTGACATTACATGTGTGTTCTTTTCCTAATCTACATTGATCCACTAGAGACATATTGCATGTGTGTCCTTTTTCTAAACCACATTGATCCACTAGTGACAATACATGTGTGTTCTTTTCTGAAGCCACATTGCTCCACTAGAGACATATTGCATGTGTGTTATTTTCCTAATCCACATTGATCCACTGGAGACATTGTATGTGTGTTAGTTTTCTAAACCACATTTATCCACAAGAGTCATTGCTTGTGTGTTTTTTCCTAAACCACATGGATCTGCTGGAGTCATTGCATGTGTGTTATTTTCCTAAATTGCATGGATCCACTAGTGACATTACATGTGTGTTCTTTTCCCAAACCACATTGATCCACCAGAGTCATTGCATGTGTGTTCTTTTCCTGAAGCACATGGATCTAGTAGAGTCATTGCATGGGTGTTCTTTTCCTAAACCACATTGATCCACTAGTGACATTTCATGTGTGTTCTTTTCATAAACCAATTTGATCCACTAGAGTAATTTCATGTGTGTTATTTTCCTAAACCACATGGATCCACTAGAGTACTTGAATGTTTGGTCTTTTCCAAACCACACGGATCCACTAGGGTACTTAAATGTGTGTTCTTTTCTTGAAACACATGGATCCACTTGACTCTCTGCATGTGTGTTGTTTTCTTAAACCACATTTATCCACTTGTGACATTGCATGTGTGTTCTTTTCCTAAACCACATGGATCCACTAGTGACATTACATGTGTGTTATTTTCCTAATCTACATTGATTCACAAGAGACATATTGCATGTGTGTCGTTTTTCTAAACCACATTGATCCACTTGAGATATTGCATGTGTCTTCTTTTTCTAAACCACATTTATCCACTAGAGTCATTGCTTGTGTGTTTTTCCTAAACCACATGGATCCACTGGAGTCATTGCATGTGTGTTCTTTTCCTAAACCACCTTCATCCACTGGTGACATTGCATGTTTGTTCTTTTCCTAAATTGCATGGATCCACTGGTGACATCACATGTGTGTTCTTTTCCCAAACCACATTGATCCACTAGAGTCATTGCATGTGTGTTCTTTTCCTAAACCACATGGATCAAGTAGAGTCATTTCATGTGTGTTCTTTTCCTAAACCACATTGGTTCACTAGTGACATTTCATGTGTGTTCTTTTCATAAACCAAATTGATCCACTAGAGTCATTGCATTTGTGTTCTTCTCCTAAACCACATGGATCCACAAGAGTACTTGAATGTTTGTTCTTTTCCAATCCAGATGGCTCCACTAGAGTACTTGAATGTGTGTTTTTTCCTGAAACACATGGATCGACTTGACTCTCTGCATGTGTGTTGTTTTCTTAAACCACATTGATCCACTGGTGACATTGCATGTGTGTTCTTTTCCTAAACCACATGGATCCACTAGTGACATTACATGTGTGTTGTTTTCCTAATCTACATTGATCCACTAGAGACATATTGCATGTGTGTCCTTTTTCTAAACCACATTGATCCACTAGTGACAATACATGTGTGTTCTTTTCTGAAGCCACATTGATCCACTAGAGACATATTGCATGCGTGTTCTTGTCCTAAACCACATTGATCCACTAGAGTACTTGCATGTGTGTTCTTTTCCTGAACCACATGGATCCACTTGACTCATTGCATGTGTGTTGTTTTCTTAAACCACATTGATCCACTAGTCACATTGCATGTGTGTTCTTTTCCTAAACCACATGGATCCACTAGTGACATTACCTGTGTGTTCTTTTCCTAAACCACATGGATCCACTAGTGACATTACCTGTGTGTTCTTTTCCTAAACCACATGGATCCACTAGAGTCATCGCATGTGTGTTATTTTCCTAATCTACATTGATCCACTTGAGATATTGCATGTGTCTTATTTTTCTAAACCACATTTATCCACTAGAGTCATTGTATGTGTGTTTTTCCTAAACCACATGGATCCACTAGAGTCATTGCATGTGTGTTCTTTTCCTAAACCACATGGATCCACTGGTGACATTGCATGTTTGTTCTTTTCCTAAATTTCATGGATCCACTGGTGACATTACATGTGTGTTCTTTTCCCAAAACACATTGATCCACTAGAGTCATTGCATGTGTGTTCTTTTCCTAAACCACATGGATCCAGTAGAGTCATTGCATGTGTGTTCTTTTCCTAAACCACATTGATCCACTAGTGACATTTCATGTGTGTTCTTTTCACAAACCAAATTGATCCACTAGAGTCATTGCATGTGTGTTATTTTCCTAAACCACATGGATCCACTAGAGTACTTGAATGTTTGTTCTTTTCCAAACCACATGGATCCACTAGAGTACTTGAATGTGTGTTCTTTTCCTGAAACACATGGATCCAGTTGACTATCTGCATGTGTGTTGCTTTCCTAAACCACATGGATCCACTGGTGACATTGCATGTTTGTTCTTTTCCTAAATTGCATGGATCCACTGGTCATGTGTGTTCTTTTCCCAAAACACATTGATCCACTAGAGTCATTGCATGTGTGTTCTTTTCCTAAACCACATGGATCCAGTAGAGTCATTGCATGTGTGTTCTTTTCCTAAACCACATTGATCCACTAGTGACATTTCATGTGTGTTCTTTTCACAAACCAAATTGATCCACTAGAGTCATTGCATGTGTGTTATTTTCCTAAACCACATGGATCCACTAGAGTACTTGACTGTTTGTTCTTTTCCAAACCACATGGATCCACTAGAGTACTTGAATATGTGTTCTTTTCCTGAACCACATGGATCCACAAGAGTACTTGAATGTTTGTTCTTTTCCAATCAATATGGATCCACTAAAGTACTTGAATGTGTGTTTTTTCCTGAAACACATGGATCGACTTGACTCTCTACATGTGTGTTGTTTTCTTAAACCACATTGATCCACTTGTGACATTGCATGTGTGTTCTTTTCCTAAACCACATGGATCCACTAGTGACATTACATGTGTGTTCTTTTCCTAATCTATATTGATCCACTAGAGACATATTGCATGTGTGTCCTTTTTCTAAACCACATTGATCCACTAGTGACAATACATGTGTGTTCTTTTGTGAAGCCACATTGATCCACTAGAGACATATTGCATGTGTGTTCTTGTCCTAAACAACATTGATCCACTAGAGTACTTTCATGTGTGTTCTTTTCCTGAACCACATGGATCCACTTGACTCATTGCATGTGTGTTGTTTTCTTAAATCACATTGATCCACTTTTGACATTGTATGTGTGTTCTTTTCCTAAACCACATGGATCCACTAGTGACATTACATGTGTGTTCTTTTCCCAATGTACATTGATCGACAAGAGACATATTGCATGTGTGTCCTTTTTCTAAACCACATTGATCCACTAGTGACAATACATGTGTGTTCTTTTCCTAATCCACATTGATCCACTAGAGATATATTGCATGTGTGTTCTTTTCCTAAACAACATTGATCCACTAGAGTACTTGCATGTGTGTTCTTTTCCTGAACCACATGGATCCACTTGACTCACTACATGTGTGTTGTTTTCTTAAACCACATTGATCCACTAGTAACATTGCATGTGTGTTCTTTTCCTAAACCACATGGATCCACTAGTAACATTGCATGTGTGTTCTTTTCCTAAACCACATGGATCCACTAGAGTTATCGCATGTGTGTTATTTTCCTAATCCACATTGATCCACTGGAAACATTGTAGGTGTGTTACTTTTCTAAACCACATTTATCCACTATAGTCATTGCTTGTGTGTTATTTTCCTAAACCACATGGATCCACTAGTGACATTACATGTATGTTCTTTTCCTAATCTACATTGATTCACAAGAGACATATTGCATGTGTGTCGTTTTTCTAAACCACATTGATCCACTAGTGACAATACATGTGTGTTCTTTTCCTAATCCACATTGATCCAGTAGAGACATATTGCATGTGTGTTCTTTTCCTAAACCACATTGATCCACTAGCGTACTTGCATGTGTGTTCTTTTCCTGAACCACATGGATCCACTTGACTCACTACATGTGTGTTGTTTTCTGAAACTACATTGAGCCACTAGTAACATTGCATGTGTGTTCTTTTCCTAAACCACATGGATCCACTAGTGACATTACATGTGTGCTCTTTTCCTAAACCACATGGATCCACTAGGGTCATCACATCTGTGATATTTTCCTAATCCACATTGATCCACTTCAGACATTGTATGTGTGTTCTTTTTCTAAACCACATTTATCCACTAGAGTCATTGCTTATGTGTTTTTTCCTAAACCACATGGATCTGCTGGAGTCATTGCATGTGTGTTATTTTCCTAAACCACATGGATCCACTAGAGTACTTGACTGTTTGTTCTTTTCCAAACCACATGGATCCACTAGAGTACTTGAATATGTGTTCTTTTCCTGAACCACATGGATCCACAAGAGTACTTGAATGTTTGTTCTTTTCCAATCAAGATGGATCCACTAAAGTACTTGAATGTGTGTTTTTTCCTGAAACACATGGATCGACTTGACTCTCTACATGTGTGTTGTTTTCTTAAACCACATTGATCCACTTGTGACATTGCATGTGTGTTCTTTTCCTAAACCACATGGATCCACTAGTGACATTACATGTGTGTTCTTTTCCTAATCTATATTGATCCACTAGAGACATATTTCATGTGTGTCCTTTTTCTAAACCACATTGATCCACTAGTGACAATACATGTGTGTTCTTTTGTGAAGCCACATTGATCCACTAGAGACATATTGCATGTGTGTTCTTGTCCTAAACAACATTGATCCACTAGAGTACTTGCATGTGTGTTCTTTTCCTGAACCACATGGATCCACTTGACTCATTGCATGTGTGTTGTTTTCTTAAATCACATTGATCCACTTGTGACATTGTATGTGTGTTCTTTTCCTAAACCACATGGATCCACTAGTGACATTACATGTGTGTTCTTTTCCCAATGTACATTGATCGACAAGAGACATATTGCATGTGTGTCCTTTTTCTAAACCACATTGATCCACTAGTGACAATACATGTGTGTTCTTTTCCTAATCCACATTGATCCACTAGAGATATATTGCATGTGTGTTTTTTTCCTAAACAACATTGATCCACTAGAGTACTTGCATGTGTGTTCTTTTCCTGAACCACATGGATCCACTTGACTCACTACATGTGTGTTGTTTTCTTAAACCACATTGATCCACTAGTAACATTGCATGTGTGTTCTTTTCCTAAACCACATGGATCCACTAGTAACATTGCATGTGTGTTCTTTTCCTAAACCACATGGATCCACTAGAGTTATCGCATGTGTGTTATTTTCCTAATCCACATTGATCCACTGGAAACATTGTAGGTGTGTTACTTTTCTAAACCACATTTATCCACTATAGTCATTGCTTGTGTGTTATTTTCCTAAACCACATGGATCCACTAGTGACATTACATGTATGTTCTTTTCCTAATCTACATTGATTCACAAGAGACATATTGCATGTGTGTCGTTTTTCTAAACCACATTGATCCACTAGTGACAATACATGTGTGTTCTTTTCCTAATCCACATTGATCCAGTAGAGACATATTGCATGTGTGTTCTTTTCCTAAACCACATTGATCCACTAGCGTACTTGCATGTGTGTTCTTTTCCTGAACCACATGGATCCACTTGACTCACTACATGTGTGTTGTTTTCTGAAACTACATTGAGCCACTAGTAACATTGCATGTGTGTTCTTTTCCTAAACCACATGGATCCACTAGTGACATTACATGTGTGCTCTTTTCCTAAACCACATGGATCCACTAGGGTCATCACATCTGTGATATTTTCCTAATCCACATTGATCCACTTCAGACATTGTATGTGTGTTCTTTTTCTAAACCACATTTATCCACTAGAGTCATTGCTTATGTGTTTTTTCCTAAACCACATGGATCTGCTGGAGTCATTGCATGTGTGTTATTTTCCTAAACCACATGGATCCACTAGTGACAATACATGTGTGTTCTTTTCCTAATCCACATTGATCCACTAGAGACATATTGCATGTGTGTTCTTTTCCTAAACCACATTGATCCACTAGAGTACTTGCATGTGTGTTCTTTTCCTGAACCACATGGATCCACTTGACTCATTGCATGTGTGTTGTTTTCTTAAACCACATTGATCCACTAGTAACATTGCATGTGTGTTCTTTTCCTAAACCACATGGATCCACTAGTAACATTGCATGTGTGTTCTTTTCCTAAACCACATGGATCCACTAGAGTCATCGCATGTGTGTTATTTTCCTAATCCACATTGATCCACTGGAGACATTGTATGTGTGTTACTTTTCTAAACCACATTTATCCACTAGAGTCATTGCTTGTGTGTTTTTTCCTAAACCACCTGGATCTGCTGGAGTCATTGCATGTGTGCTATTTTCCTAAATTGCATGGATCCACTAGTGACATTACATGTGTGTTCTTTTCCCAAACCACATTGATCCACCAGATTCATTACATGTGTGTTCTTTTCCTAAAGCACATGGATCTAGTAGAGTCATTGCATGGCTGTTCATTTCCTAAAACACATTGATCCACTGGTGACATTTCATGTGTGTTCTTTTCATAGACCAAATTGATCCACTAGAGTCATTGCATGTGTGTTCTTTTCCTAAACCACATGGATCCACTAGAGTACTTGAATGTTTGTTCTTTTCCAAACCACATGGATCCACAAGGGTACTTAAATGTGTGTTCTTTTCTTGAAACACATGGGTCCACTTGACTCTCTGCATGTGTGTTGTTTTCTTAAACCACATTTATCCACTTGTGACATTGCATGTGTGTTCTTTTCCTAAACCACATGGATCCACTAGTGACATTACATGTATGTTCTTTTCCTAATCTACATTGATTCACAAGAGACATATTGCATGTGTGTCGTTTTTCTAAACCACATTGATCCACTAGTGACAATACATGTGTGTTCTTTTCCTAATCCACATTGATCCAGTAGAGACATATTGCATGTGTGTTGTTTTCCTAAACCACATTGATCCACTAGCGTACTTGCATGTGTGTTCTTTTAATGAACCACATGGATCCACTTGACTCACTACATGTGTGTTGTTTTCTTAAACTACATTGAGCCACTAGTAACATTGCATGTGTGTTCTTTTCCTAAACCACATGGATCCACTAGTGACATTACATGTGTGCTCTTTTCCTAAACCACATGGATCCAGTAGGGTCATCACATGTGTGTTATTTTCCTAATCCAGATTGATCCACTTCAGACATTGTATGTGTGTTCTTTTTCTAAACCACATTTATCCACTAGAGTCATTGCTTATGTGTTTTTTCCTAAACCACATGGATCTGCTGGAGTCATTGCATGTGTGTTATTTTCCTAAACCACATGGATCCAGTAGATTCATTGCATGTGTGTTCTATTCCTAGACCACAATGATCCACTAGTGAAATTTCATGTGCGTTATTTTCATAAACCACATTGATCCACTAGAGTCATTGCATGTGTGTTCTTTTCCTAAACCACATGGATCCACTAGAGTACTAGAATGGTTGTTTTTTTCCAAACCACATGGATCCACTAGAGTACTTGAATGTGTGTTCTTTTCCTGAAACACATGGATCGACTTGACTCTCTACATGTGTGTTGTTTTCTTAAACCACATTGATCCACTTGTGACATTGCATGTGTGTTTTTCCTAAACCACATGGATCCACTGGTGACATTACATGTGTGTTCTTTTCCTAATCTACATTGATCCACTAGATACATATTGCATGTGTGTCCTTTTTCTAAACCACATTGATCCACTAGTGATAATACATGTGTGTTCTTTTCTTAATCCACATTGACCCACTAGAGACATATTGCATGTGTGTTCTTTTCCTGAACGACATGGATTAAGTTGAATCATCGCATGTGTGTTATTTTCCTAATCCACATTGATCCACTCCAGATATTGCATGTGTCTTATTTTTCTAAACCACATTAATCCACTAGAGTCATTGCTTGTGTGTTTTTTGCTAAACCACATGGATCCACTGGAGTCATTGCATGTCTGTTCTTTTCCTAAACCACATGGATCCACTGGTGACATTGCATGTTTGTTCTTTTCCTAAATTGCATGGATCCACTGGTGACATTACATGTGTGTTCTTTTCCCAAACCCAATTGATCCACTAGAGTCATTGCATGTGTGTTCTTTTCCTAAACCACATGGATCCAGTAGAGTCATTGCATGTGTGTTCTTTTCCTAAACCACATTGATCCACAAGTGACATTTCATGTGTGTTCTTTTCATAAACCAAATTGATCCACTAGAGTCATTCCGTGTGTGTTCTTTTCCTAAACCACATGGATCCACTAGAGTACTTGAATTTTTGTTCTTTTCCAAACCACATGGATCCACTAGAGTCACTTCATGTGTGTTCTTTTACTAAACCACATTCATCCAGTCGAGTCCTTGCATGTCTGTTCTTTCCCGGAACCACATGGATCCACTAGACTCATTCATGTGTAATCTTTTCCTAAACCACATTGATCCACTAGTGACACTGCTTGTATGTTCTTTTCCTAAACCACATGGATCCACTTGAGTCATTGTATGTGTGTTATTTTCCTAAACCACATGGATCCACTAGAGTACTTGAATGTTTGTTCTTTTCCAAACCACATGGGTCCACTAGAGTACTTGAATGTGTGTTCTTTTCCTGAAACACATTGATCCACTTGAGTCTCTACATGTGTGTTGCTTTCTTAAACCACATTGATCCACTTGTCACATTGCATGTGTGTTCTTTTCCTAAACCACATGGATCCACTAGTGACATTACATGTGTGTTCTTTTCCCAATCTACATTGATCCACAAGAGACATATTGCATGTGTGTGCTTTTTCTAAACCACATTGATCCACTAGTGACAATTCATGTGTGTTGTTTTCTTAAACCACATTGATCCTCTAGTGACATTGCATGTGTGTTCTTTTCCTAAACCACATGGATCCACTAGTGACATTACATGTGTGTTCTTTTCCTAAACCTCTTGGATCCACTAGAGTAATCGATGTGTGTTGTTTTCCTAATCCACATTGATCCACTTGAGATATTGCATGTGTCTTATTTTTCTAAACCACATTTATCCACTAGAGTCATTGCTTGTGTGTATTTTCCTAAACTACATGGATCCACTGGATTCATTGCATGTCTGTTCTTTTCCTAAACCACATGGATCCACTGGTGACATTGCATGTTTGTTCTTTTCCTAAATTGCAGGGATCCACTGGTGACATTACATGTGTGTTCTTTTCCCAAACCCAATTGATCCACTAGAGTCATTGCATGTGTGTTTTTTCCTAAACCACATGGATCCAGTAGAGTCATTGCATGTGTGTTCTTTTCCTAAACCACATTTATCCACTAGTGACATTTCATGTATGTTCTTTTCATAAACCAAATTGATCCACTAGAGTCATTCCGTGTGTGTTCTTTTCCTAAACCACATGGATCCACTAGAGTACTTGAATTTTTGTTCTTTTCCAAACAACATGGATCCACTATATTCACTTCATGTGTGATCATTTACTAAACCACATTGACCCACTCGAGTCCTTGCATGTATGTTCTTTCCCGGAACCACATGGATCCACTGGACTCGTTTCATGTGTAATCTTTTCCTAAACCACATTGATCCACTAGTGACACTGCTTATATGTTCTTTTCCTAAACCACATGGATCCACTAGAGTACTTGAATGTTTGTTCTTTTCCAAACCACATGGATCCACTAGAGTACTTGAATGTGTGTTCTTTTCCTGAACCACATTGATCCACTTGGGACATTGCATGTGTGTTCTTTTCCTAAACCACATGGATCCACTAGTGACATTACATGTGTGTTCTTTTCCTAATCTACATTGATCCACAAGAGACATATTGCACGTGTGTCCTTTTTCTAAACCACATTGGTCCACTAGTGACAATACATGTGTGTTCTTTTCCTAATCCACATTGATCCAATAGTGACGTATTGCATGTGTGTTCTTTTCCTAAACCACACTGATCCACTAGAGTACTTGCATGTGTGTTCTTTTCCTGAACCACATGGATCCACTTGACTCACTACATGTGTGCTGTTTTCTTAAACCACGTTGATCCACTAGTAACATTGCATGTGTGTTATTTTCCTCAACCACATGGATCCACTAGTGACATTACATGTGTGTTCTTTTCCTAAACAACATGGATCCACTAGAGCCATCGCATGCGTGTTATTTTCCTAATCCACATTGATCCACTAGAGACATTGCTTGTGTGTTTTTTCCTAAACCACATGGATATGTTGGAGTCATTGCACGTGTGTTATTTTCCTAAATTGCATGGATCCACTTGTGACATTACATGTGTGTTCTTTTCCCAAACCACATTGATCCACTAGAGTCATTGCATGTGTGTTCTTTTCCTAAACCATATGGATCCAGGAGAGTCATTGCATGTGCGTTCTTTTCCTAAACCACATGGATCCACTGGTGACATTGCATGTGTGTTCTTTTCCTAAACCAGATTGATCCACGCATTCATTGAATGTGTGTTCTTTTTGTAAACCACATGGATCCACTTGTGACATTGCATGTGTGTTATTTTCCTAAACCACATTTATCCACTAGAGTCATTTCATGTGTGTTCTTTTCCTAAACCACATGGATCCACTGGTGACATTCCATGTGTGTTTTTTCCTGAACCACATTGATCCACTTGAGTCATTGCATGTGCTTTATTTTCCTAAACCACATTGATCTACTGAAGTCATTGCATGTGTGTTCTTTTCCTAAACTAAACAGATCTAGTGGTTTCATTGCATGTGTGTTCTTTCCCTACACCACATTGACCCACTTGAGTCATTCCATGTGTGTTCTTTTCCTAAACCACTTGGATCCATTAGTGACATTCCATGTGTGTTCTTTTTCAAAACCACATGGATCAACTAGTTACATTGCATGGGTGTTATTTTCCTAATCCATATTGATCCACTAGAGTTACTACATGTTTGTTCTTTTCCTAAACCACGTCGATCCAGTAGAGTCATTGTATGTGTGTTCTTTTCCTAAACCCCATTGGTCCACTAGAGTCACTACATGTGTGTTCTTTTCCTAAACCACATTGATCCACTAGAGTTATTTCACATGTGTTCTTATCCTAATCCACATGGATCAACTAGTGACATTGCACATGTGTTCTTTTCCTAAACCACATTGATCCACTAGAGTCATTGCATGTGTGTTATTTTCCTGAACCACATTGATCCACTAAGTCATTCCATGTGAGTTCTTTTCCTAAACCACATGTATCCACTTGTGACATTACATGTGTGTTGTTTTCCTAAACAACATGGATCCACTGGTGACATTGCATGTGTGTTCTTTTCCTAAACCACATTGCTCCACTGGAGTCATTGCATGTGTGTTCTTGTCCTAAACCACATTGATCCACTAGAGTCATTGCATGTGTGTTCTTTTCCTAAACCAAATATATCCACTAGTGACATTGCATGTGTGTTCTTTTCCTACACCACATTGATCCACTTGAGTCATTGGATGTGTGTTCTGTTCTTAAACCACATGGATCCACTAGTGAAATTTCATGTGTAATCTTTTCCTAAACCACACGGATCCACTAGAGTCACTTCCTGTGTGTTCTTTTACTAAACCACATTTATCCACTCGAGAGCTTGCATGTCTGTTCTTTCCCGGAACCACATGGATCCACTCGACTCATTTCATGTGTAATCTTTTCCTAAACCAAATTGATCCACTAGTGACACTGAATGTGTGTTCTTTCCCTAAACCACATGGATCCACTCGTGACATTGCATGTGTGTAATTTTCCTAACCTGTCTTTTCCTAAAGCACCTTGATCGACTAGAGTCATTGCTTGTATGTTCTTTTCCTAAACCACATCGATCCACTAGAGTCATTGCATGTGTGTTCTTTTCCTAACCACATAGATCCACTAGTAACATTACATGTGTGTTCTTTTCCTAAACCACATTGATCAACTAGAGTCATTGCATGTGTGTTCTTTTGCTAAACCACATGGATCCACTACTGACATTACATGTGTGTTCTTTTCCTAAACCACATGGATCCACTTGTGACATTACTTGTGTGTTCTTTTCCTAAACCACATTGATCCACTCGAGCCATTACATGTGTTTTCTTTTCCTAAATCACATGGATCCACTAGTGACATTTCATGTGTGTTTTTTCCTAGACCACATTGATCTACTTGAGTCATTACATGTCTGTTCTTTTCCTAAACCACATGGATCCACTAGAGTCATTGCATTTGGGTTTTTTCCTAAACCACATTGCTCAACTGGAGTCATTGCATGTGTGTTATTTTACTAAACCACATGGATCAACTAGTGGCATTTCATGTGTGTTTTTTCATAAACCACATTGATCCACTTGAGTCATTGCATGTCTGTTCTTTTCCTAAACCACATGGATCCACTATAGTCATTGCATGCATGTTCTTTTCCTAAACCACATTGATCAACTGGAGTCATTCCATGTGTGTTATTTTCCTAAACCACATGGACCCACTGGTGACATTGCATGTGTGTTCTTTTCCTAAACCACATGGATCCACTACTGAAATTTCATGTGTAATCTTTTCCCAAACCACATGGATCCACTAGAGTCACTTCATGTGTGTTCTTTTACTAAACCACATTGATCCACTCGAGTCCTTGCATGTCTATTCTTTCCCGGAACCACAAGGATCCACTGGACTCATTTCATGTGTAATCCTTTCATAAACCACATTGATCCACTAGTGACACTGCATGTGTGTTCTTTTCCTAAACCACATAGATCGACTCGTGACATTGCATGTGTGTACTTTTCCTAACCTGTCTTTTCCTAAAGCACCTAGATCGACTAGAGTCATTGCTTGTATGTTCTTTTCCTAAACCACATGGATCCACTGGAGTCATTGCATGTGTGTTCTTTTCCTAAACCACATGGATCCACTAGTAACATTGCACGTGTGTTCTTTTCCTAAACCACATTGATCAACTAGAGTCATTGCATGTGTGTTCTTTTCCTAAACCACATGGATCCACTAGTGACATTACATGTGTGTTCTTTTCCTAAACCACCTGGATCGACTTGTGACATTGCATGTGTGTTCTTTTCCTAAACCACATTGATCCACTAGAGCCATTACATGTGTTTTCTTTTCCTAAATCACATGGATCCACTTGTGACATTTCATGTGTGTTTTTTCCTAGACCACATTGATCTACTTGAGTCACTACATGTCTGTTCTTTTCCTAAACCACATGGATCCACTAGAGTCATTGCATGTGTGTTCTTTTCCTAAATCACATTGCTCAACTGGAGCCATTGCATGTGTCTTATTTTCCTAAACCACATGGATCCACTAGTGGCATTTCATGTGTGTTTTTTCATAAACCACATTGATCCACTTGAGTCATTGCATGTCTGTTCTTTTCCTAATCCACATGGATCCCCTATAGTCATTGCATGCGTGTTCTTTTCCTAAACCACATTGATCAACTGAAATAATTCCATGTGTGTTATTTTCCTAAACCACATGGACCCACTGGTGACATTTTATGTGTGTTCTTTTCCTAAACCACATGGATCCACTAGAGTCATTACATGCGTGTTCTTTTCCTAATCCACATTGATCCACTAGTGACATTGCATGTGTGTTCCTTTCCTAAACCACATTGATCCACTAGATTATTTGCATGTGTAATCTTTTCCTGAACCACATAGATCCACTTGACTCACTATATGTGTGTTGTTTTCTTAAACCACATTGATCCACTAGTACATTGCATGTGTGTTATTTTCCTAAACCACATGGATCCACTAGTGATATTACATGTGTGTTCTTTTCCTAAACCACATGGATCCACTAGTGACATTGCATATGTGTTATTTTCCTAATACACATTGATCCAATAGATACATTGCATGTGTGTTCTTTTTCTAAAGAACATTGATCCACTAGAGACATTGCTTGTGTGTTTTTTCCTAAACTACATGGATCCGCTAGTCATTGCATGTGTGTTCTTTTCCTAAACCACATGGATCCACTGGTGACATTGCATGTGTGTTCTTTTCCTCAACCACATTGATCCACTAGTGACATTGCATGTGTGTTCTTTTCAAAAAACCACATTGATCCACTAGAGTCACTAGATGTGTGTTCTTTTCCTAAACCACATTGATCCACTAGAGCCATTGCATGTGTGTTGTTTTCCTAAATCACATGGATCCACTAGTGACAATACATGTATGTTCTTTTCCTAATCCACATTGATCCAATAGTGACATATTGCATGTGTGTTATTTTCCTAAACCACATTGATCCACTAGAGTTCTTGCATGTGTGTTCTTTTCCTGAACCACATGGATCCACTTGACTCACTACATGTGTGTTGTTTTCTTAAACCACATTGATCCACTAGTAACATTGCATGTGTGTTCTTTTCCTAAACCACATGGATCCACTAGTGTCATTGCATGTGTGTTGTTTTCCTAAACCACATGGATCCACTAGTGACATTGCATATGTGTTATTTTCCTAATATACATTGATCCAATAGATACATTGCATGTGTGTTCCTTTTCGAAAGAACATTGATCCACTAGAGTCATTGCTTGTGTGTTTTTTCCTAAACTACATGGATCCGCTAGTCATTGCATGTGTGTTCTTTTCCTAAACCACATGGATCCACTGGTGACATTGCATGTGTGTTCTTTTCCTCAACCACATTGATCCACTAGTGACATGCATGTGTGTTCTTTTCAAAAAACCACATCGATCCACTAGAGTCACTAGATGTGTGTTCTTTTCCTAAACCACATGGATCCACTTGTGACATTGCTTGTGTGTTCTTTTCCTAAACAACATTGATCCACTAGAGCCATTACATGTGTTTTCTTTTCCTAAATCACATGGATCCACTAGTGACATTTCATGTGTGTTTTTTCCTAGACCACATTGATCTACTTGAGTCATTACATGTCTGTTCTTTTCCTAAACCACATGGATCCACTAGAGTCATTGCATGTGGGTTTTTTCCTAAACCACATTGCTCAACTGGAGTCATTGCATGTGTGTTATTTTACTAAACCACATGGATCAACTAGTGGCATTTCATGTGTGTTTTTTCATAAACCACATTGATCCACTTGAGTCATTGCATGTCTGTTCTTTTCCTAAACCACATGGATCCACTATAGTCATTGCATGCGTGTTCTTTTCCTAAACCACATTGATCAACTGGAGTCATTCCATGTGTGTTATTTTCCTAAACCAAATGGACCCAGTGGTGACATTTTATGTGTGTTCTTTTCCTAAACCACATGGATCAACTAGAGTCATTGCATGCGTGTTCTTTTCCTAATCCACATTGATCCACAAGTGACATTGCATGTGTGTTCTTTTCCTAAACCACATTGATCCACTAGATTACTTGCATGTGTAATCTTTTCCTGAACCACATGGATCCACTTGACTCACTATATGTGTGTTGTTTTCTTAAACCACATTGATCCACTATTGCATGTGTGTTATTTTCCTAAACCACATGGATCCACTAGTGATATTACATGTGTGTTCTTTTCCTAAGCCACATGGATCCACTAGTGACATTGCATATGTGTTATTTTCCTAATCCACATTGATCCAATAGAGACATTGCATGTGTGTTCTTTTTGTAAATAACATTGATCCACTAGAGTCATTGCTTGTGTGTTTTTTCCTAAACTACATGGATCCGCTGGAGTCATTGCATGTGTGTTCTTTTGCTAAACCACATGGATCCACTGGTGACATTGCATGTGTGTTCTTTTCCTCAACCACATTGATCCACTAGTGACATTGCATGTGTGTTCTTTTAAAAAAACAACATTGATCCACTAGAGTCACTAGATGTGTGTTCTTTTCCTAAACCACATTGATCCACTAGAATCATTTCATGTGTGTTGTTTTCCTAAACCACATGGATCCACTAGTGACAATGCATGTGTGTTCTTTTCCTAATCCACATTGACCCAATAGTGACATATTGCATGTGTGTTCTTTTCCTAAACCACATTGATCCACTAGAGTACTTGCATGTGTGTTCTTTTCCTGAACCACATGGATCCACTTGTCTCACTACATGTGTGTTGTTTTCTTAAACCATATTGATCCACTAGTAACATTGCATGTGTGTTCTTTTCCTAAGCCACATGGATCCACTAGTGACATTACATTTGTGTTCTTTTCCTGAACCACATTGATCCACTGAGTCATTCCATGTGAGTTCTTTTCCTAAACCACATGTATCCACTTGTGACATTGCATGTGTGTTGTTTTCCTAAACAATATGGATCCACTAGTGACATTGCATGTGTGTTCTTTTCCTAAACCACGTTGATCCACTAGAGTCATTGCATGTGTGTTCTTATCCTAAACCACATTGATCCACTTGAGTCATTGCATGTGTGTTCTTTTCCTAAACCAAATGTATCCACTAGTGACATTGCATGTGTGTTCTTTTCCTACACCACATTTATCCACTTGAGTCATTGGATGTGTGTTCTTTTCTTAAACCACATGGATCCACTACTGTAATTTCATGTGTAATCTTTTCCCAAACCACATGGATCCACTAGAGTCACTTCATGTGTGTTCTTTTACTAAACCACATTGATCCACTCGAGTCCTTGCATGTCTATTCTTTCCCGGAACCACATGGATCCACTGGACTCATTTCATGTGTAATCCTTTCATAAACCACATTGATCCACTAGTGACACTGCATGTGTGTTCTTTTCCTAAACCACATAGATCCACTCGTGACATTGCATGTGTGTACTTTTCCTAACCTGTCTTTTCCTAAAGCACCTAGATCGACTAGAGTCATTGCTTGTATGTTCTTTTCCTAAACCACATGGATCCACTGGAGTCATTGCATGTGTGTTCTTTTCCTAAACCACATGGATCCACTAGTAACATTGCACGTGTGTTCTTTTCCTAAACCACATTGATCAACTAGAGTCATTGCATGTGTGTTCTTTTCCTAAACCACATTGATCCACTAGATTACTTGCATGTGTAATCTTTTCCTGAACCACATGGATCCACTTGACTCACTATATGTGTGTTGTTTTCTTAAACCACATTGATCCACTAGTACATTGCATGTGTGTTATTTTCCTAAACCACATGGATCCACTAGTGATATTACATGTGTGTTCTTTTCCTAAGCCACATGGATCCACTAGTGACATTGCATATGTGTTATTTTCCTAATCCACATTGATCCAATAGAGACATTGCATGTGTGTTCTTTTTGTAAATAACATTGATCCTCTAGAGTAATTGCTTGTGTGTTTTTTCCTAAACTACATGGATCCGCTGGAGTCATTGCATGTGTGTTCTTTTGCTAAACCACATGGATCCACTGGTGACATTGCATGTGTGTTCTTTTCCTCAACCACATTGATCCACTAGTGACATTGCATGTGTGTTCTTTTAAAAAAACAACATTGATCCACTAGAGTCACTAGATGTGTGTTCTTTTCCTAAACCACATTGATCCACTAGAATCATTTCATGTGTGTTGTTTTCCTAAACCACATGGATCCACTAGTGACAATGCATGTGTGTTCTTTTCCTAATCCACATTGATCCAATAGTGACATATTGCATGTGTGTTCTTTTCCTAAACCACATTGATCCACTAGAGTACTTGCATGTGTGTTCTTTTCCTGAACCACATGGATCCACTTGTCTCACTACATGTGTGTTGTTTTCTTAAACCATATTGATCCAGTAGTAACATTTCATGTGTGTTCTTTTCCTAAGCCACATGGATCCACTAGTGACATTACATTTGTGTTCTTTTCCTGAACCACTTTGATCCACTGAGTCATTCCATGTGAGTTCTTTTCCTAAACCACATGTATCCACTTGTGACATTGCATGTGTGTTGTTTTCCTAAACAATATGGATCCACTAGTGACATTGCATGTGTGTTCTTTTCCTAAACCACGTTGATCCACTAGAGTCATTGCATGTGTGTTCTTATCCTAAACCACATTGATCCACTTGAGTCATTGCATTTGTGTTCTTTTCCTAAACCAAATGTATCCACTAGTGACATTGCATGTGTGTTCTTTTCCTACACCACATTGATCCACTTGAGTCATTGGATGTGTGTTCTTTTCTTAAACCACATGGATCCACTACTATAATTTCATGTGTAATCTTTTCCCAAACCACATGGATCCACTAGAGTCACTTCATGTGTGTTCCTTTACTAAACCACATTGATCCACTTGAGTCCTTGCATGTCTATTTTTTCCCGGAACCACATGGATCCACTGGACTCATTTCATGTGTAATCCTTTCATAAACCACATTGATCCACTAGTGACACTGCATGTGTGTTCTTTTCCTAAACCACATAGATCCACTCGTGACATTGCATGTGTGTACTTTTCCTAACCTGTCTTTTCCTAAAGCACCTAGATCGACTAGAGTCATTGCTTGTATGTTCTTTTCCTAAACCACATGGATCCACTGGAGTCATTGCATGTGTGTTCTTTTCCTAAACCACATGGATCCACTAGTAACATTGCACGTGTGTTCTTTTCCTAAACCACATTGATCAACTAGAGTCATTGCATGTGTGTTCTTTTCCTAAACCACATGGATCCACTAGTCACATTACATGTGTGTTCTTTTCCTAAACCACATGGATCGAGTTGTGACATTGCATGTGTTTTCTTTTCTTAAACCACATTGATCCACTAGTGCCATTACATGTGTTTTATTTTCCTAAATCACATGGATCCACTAGTGACATTTCATGTGTGTTTTTTCCTAGACCACATTGATCTACTTGAGTCACTACATGTCTGTTCTTTTCCTAAACCACATGGATCCACTAGAGTCATTGCATGTGTGTTCTTTTCCTAAACCACATTGCTCAACTGGAGCCATTGCATGTGTGTTATTTTCCTAAACCACATGGATCCACTAGTGGCATTTCATGTGTTTTTTTTCATAAACCACATTGATCCACTTGAGTCATTGCATGTCTGTTCTTTTCCTAATCCACATGGATCCCCTATAGTCATTGCATGCGTGTTCTTTTCCTAAACCACATTGATCAACTGAAATAATTCCATGTGTGTTATTTTCCTAAACCACATGGACCCACTGGTGACATTTTATGTGTGTTCTTTCCCTAAACCACATGGATCCACTAGAGTCATTGCATGCGTGTTCTTTTCCTAATCCACATTGATCCACTAGTGACATTGCATATGTGTTCCTTTCCTAAACCACATTGATCCACTAGATTATTTGCATGTGTAATCTTTTCCTGAACCACATGGATCCACTTGACTCACTATATGTGTGTTGTTTTCTTAAACCACATTGATCCACTAGTACATTGCATGTGTGTTATTTTCCTAAACCACATGGATCCACTAGTGATATTACATGTGTGTTCTTTTCCTAAACCACATGGATCCACTAGTGACATTGCATATGTGTTATTTTCCTAATACACATTGATCCAATAGATACATTGCATGTGTGTTCTTTTTCTAAAGAACATTGATCCACTAGAGACATTGCTTGTGTGTTTTTTCCTAAACTACATGGATCCGCTAGTCATTGCATGTGTGTTCTTTTCCTAAACCACATGGATCCACTGGTGACATTGCATGTGTGTTCTTTTCCTCAACCACATTGATCCACTAGTGACATTGCATGTGTGTTCTTTTCAAAAAACCACATTGATCCACTAGAGTCACTAGATGTGTGTTCTTTTCCTAAACCATATTGATCCACTAGAGCCATTGCATGTGTGTTGTTTTCCTAAATCACATGGATCCACTAGTGACAATACATGTATGTTCTTTTCCTAATCCACATTGATCCAATAGTGACATATTGCATGTGTGTTCTTTTCCTAAACCACATTGATCCACTAGAGTTCTTGCATGTGTGTTCTTTTCCTGAACCACATGGATCCACTTGACTCACTACATGTGTGTTGTTTTCTTAAACCACATTGATCCACTAGTAACATTGCATGTGTGTTCTTTTCCTAAACCACATGGATCCACTAGTGACATTACATGTGTGTTCTTTTCCTAAACCACATGGATCCACTAGAGTAATCGCATGTGTGTTATTTTCCTAATCCACAATGATCCACTAGAGACATTGTATGTGTGTTACTTTTCTAAAGCACATTTATCCACTAGAGTCATTGCTTGTGTGTTTTTTCCTAAACCACATGGATCTGTTGGAGTCATTGCATGCGTGTTATTTTCCTAAATTGCATGGATCCACTGGTGACATTACATGTGTGTTCTTTTCCCAAACCACATTGATCCACTAGAGTCATTGCATGTGTGTTCTTTTCCTAAACCACATGGATCCAGGAGAGTCATTGCATGTGCGTTCTTTTCCTAAACCACATGGATCCACTGGTGACATTGCATGTGTGTTCTTTTCCTAAACCACATTGGTCCACGCATTCATTGAATGTGTGTTCTTTTTGTAAACCACATGGATCCACTTGTGACATTGCATGTGTGTTATTTTCCTAAACCACATTTATCCACTAGAGTCATTTCATGTGTGTTCTTTTCCTAAACCACATGGATTCACTAGTGATATTCCACGTGTGTTCTTTTCCTAAACCAGATTGATCCACTGGAGTCATTGCATGTGTGTTATTTTCCTAAACCACATTGATCCACTGAAGTTATTGCATGTCCTAAACTAAATGTATCTAGTGGTGTCATTGCATGTGTGTTCTTTCCCTACACAACATTGACCCACTTGAGTCATTCCATGTGTGTTCTTTTCCTAAACCACTTGGATCCATTAGTGACATTCCATGTGTGTTCTTTTCCTAAACCACATGGATCCACACATTGCATGCGTGTTATTTTCCTAATCCATATTGATCCACTAGAGTCACTACATGTTTGTTCTTTTCCTAAACCACGTTGATCCACTAGAGTCATTGTATGTTTGTTCTTTTCCTAAACCCCATTGGTCCACTAGAGTCACTACATGTGTGTTCTTTTCCTAAACCACATTGATCCACTAGAGTTATTGCACATGTGTTCTTATCCTAATCCACATGGATCAACTAGTGACATTGCACGTGTGTTCTTTTCCTAAACCACACTGATCCACTAGAGTCATTGCATGTGTGTTCTTTTCCTGAACCACATTGATCCACTAGGTCATTCCATGTGAGTTCTTTTCCTAAACCACATGTATCCACTTGTGACATTGCATGTGTGTTCTTTTCCTAAACCACATTGATCCACTGGAGTCACTGCATGTGTGTTCTTGTCCTAAACCACATCGATCCACTGGAGTCATTGCATGTGTGTTCTTTTCCTAAACCAAAGGTATCCACTAGTTACATTGCATGTGTGTTCTTTTCCTACACCACATTGATCCACTTGAGTCATTGGATGTGCGTTCTTTTCTTAAACCACATGGATCCACTAGTGAAATTTCATGTGTATTCTTTTCCTAAACCACATGGATCCACTAGAGTCACTTCATGTGTGTTCTTTTACTAAACCACATTGTTCCACTCGAGTCCTTGCATGTCTGTTCTTTCCCGGAACCACATGGATCCACTGGACTCATTTCATGTGTAATCCTTTCCTAAACCACATTGATCCACTAGTGACACTGCATGTGTGTTCTTTTCCTAAACCACATGGATCCACTGGTGACATTGCATGTGTCTACTTTTCCTAACCTGTCTTTTCCTAAAGCACCTAGATCGACTAGAGTCATTGCTTGTATGTTCTTTTCCTAAACCACATGGATCCACTGGAGTCATTGCATGTGTGTTCTTTTCCTAAACCACATGGATCCACTAGTGACATTACATGTGTGTTCTTTTCCTAAACCACATGGATCCACTTGTGACATTGCATGTGTGTTCTTTTCCTAAACCACATTGATCCACTAGAGCCATTACATGTGTTTTATTTTCCTAAATCACATGGATCCACTAGTGACATTTCATGTGTGTTTTTTCCTAGACCACATTGATCTACTTGAGTCATTACATGTCTGTTCTTTTCCTAAACCACATGGATCCACTAGAGTCATTGCATGTGTGTTCTTTTCCTAAACCACATTGCTCAACTAGAGTCATTGCATGTGTGTTATTTTCCTAAACCACATGGATCCACTAGTGGCATTTCATGTGTGTTTTTTCATAAACCACATTGATCCACTTGAGTCATTGCATGTCTGTTCTTTTCCTAAACCACATGGATCCCCTATAGTCATTGCATGCGTGTTCTTTTCCTAAGACACATTGATCAAATAGAGTAATTCCATGTGTGTTATTTTCCTAAACCACATGGACCCACTAGTGACATTTTATGTGTGTTCTTTTCCTAAACCACATGGATCCACTAGAGTCATTTCATGCGTGTTATTTTCCAAATCCACATTGATCCACTAGTGACATTGCATGTGTGTTCTTTTCCTAAACTACATCGATCCACTAGATTATTTGCATGTGTAATCTTTTCCTAAACCACATTGATCCACTAGTACATTGCATGTGTGTTATTTTCCTAAACCACATTGATCCACTAGTGATATTACATGTGTGTTCTTTTCCTAAACCACATGGATCCACTAGTGACATTGCGTATGTGTTATTTTCCTAATACACATTGATCCAATAGAGACATTGCATGTGTGTTCTTTTTCTAAATAACATTGATCCACTAGAGTCATTGCTTGTGTGTTTTTTCCTAAACTACATGGATCCGCTGGAGTCATTGCATGTGTATCTTTTCCTAAACCACATGGATCCACTGGTGACATTGCATGTGTGTTCTTTTCCTCAACCACATTGATCCACTAGTGACATTGCATGTGTGTGTTTTTCGAAAAACCACATTGATCCACTAGAGTCACTAGATGTGTGTTCTTTTCCTAAACCACATTGATCCACTAGAGTCATTGCATGTGCGTTGTTTTCCTAAACCACATGGATCCACTAGTGACAATACATGTGTGTTCTTTTCCTAATCCACATTGATCCAATAGTGACATATTGCATGTGTGTTCTTTTCTTAAACCACATTGATCCACTAGAGTACTTGCATGTGTGTTCTTTTCCTGAACCACATGGATCCACTTGACTCACTACATGTGTGTTGTTTTCTTAAACCACATTGATCCACTAGTAACATTGCATGTGTGTTCTTTTCCTAAACCACATGGATCCACTAGTGACATTACATGTGTGTTCTTCCTAAACCACATGGATCCAATAGAGTCATCGCATGTGTGTTATTTTCCTAATCCACATTGATCCACTAGAGATATTGTATGTGTGTTACTTTTCTAAACCACATTTATCCACTAGAGTCATTGCTTGTGTGTTTTTTCCTAAACCACATGGATCTGTTGGAGTCATTTCATGTGTGTTGTTTTCCTAAATTGCATGGATCCACTAGTGACATTACATGTGTGTTCTTTTCCCAAACCACATTGATCCACTAGAGTCATTGCGTGTGTGTTCTTTTCCTAAACCACTTGGATCCATTAGTGACATTCCATGTGTGTTCTTTTCCTAAACCACATGGATCCACACATTGCATGCGTGTTATTTTCCTAATCCATATTGATCCACTAGAGTCACTACATGTTTGTTCTTTTCCTAAACCACGTTGATCTACTAGAGTCATTGTATGTGTGTTCTTTTCCTAAACCGCATTGGTCCACTAGAGTCACTACATGTGTGTTCTTTTCCTAAACCACATTGATCCACTAGAGTTATTGCACATGTGTTCTTTTCCTAAACCACATGGATCCACTGGAGTCATTGCATGTGTGTTCTTTTCCTAAACCACATGGATCCACTAGTAACATTGCATGTGTGTTCTTTTCCTAAACCACATTGTTCAACTAGAGTCATTCCATGTGAGTTCTTTTCCTAAACCACATGTAACCACTTGTGACATTGCATGTGTGTTCTTTTCCTAAACCACATTGATCCACTAGAGTCATTGCATGTGTGTCCTTGTCCTAAACCACATCGATCCAATGGGGTCATTGCATGTGTGTTCTTTTCCTAATCCAAATGTATCCACTAGTGACATTGCATGTGTGTTCTTTTCCTACACCACATTGATCCACTTGAGTCATTGGATGTGCGTTCTTTTCTTAAACCACATGGATCCACTAGTGAAATTTCATGTGTAATCTTTTCCTAATACAAATGGATCCACTAGAGTCACTTCATGTATGTTCTTTTACTAAACCACATTGTTCCACTCGAGTCCTTGCATGTCTGTTCATTCCCGGAACCACATGGATCCACTAGACTCATTTCATGTGTAATCCTTTCCTAAACTACATTGATCCACTAGTGACACTGCATGTGTGTTCTTTTCCTAAACCACATGGATCCACTCGTGACAATGCATGTGTGTACTTTTCCTAACCTGTCTTTTCCTAAAGCACCTAGATCGACTAGAGTCATTGCTTGTATGTTCTTTTCCTAAACCACATGGATCCACTAGAGTCATTGCATGTGTGTTCTTTTCCTAAACCACATGGATCCACTAGTAACATTGCATGTGTGTTCTTTTCCTAAACCACATTGATCAACTAGAGTCATCACATGTGTGTTTTTTTCCTAAACCACATGGATCCACTAGTGACATTACATGTGTGTTCGTTTCCTAAACCACATGGATCCACTTGTGACATTGCATGTGTGTTCTTTTCCTAAACCACATTGATCCACTAGAGCCATTACATGTGTTTTGTTTTCCTAAATCACATGGATCCACTAGTGACATTTCATGTGTGTTTTTTCCTAGACCACATTGATCTACTTGAGTCATTACATGTTTGTTCTTTTCCTAAACCACATGGATCCACTAGAGTCATTGCATGTGTGTTCTTTTCCTAAACCACATTGCTCAACTAGAGTCATTGCATGTGTGTTATTTTCCTAAACCACATGGATCCACTAGTGGCATTTCATGTGTGTTTTTTCATAAACCACATTGATCCACTTGAGTCATTGCTTGTCTGTTCTTTTCCAAAACCACATGGATCCCCTATAGTCATTGCATGTGTGTTCTTTTCCTAAACCACATTGATCAACTAGAGTAATTCCATGTGTGTTATTTTGCTAAACCACATGGACCCACTAGTGACATTTTATGTGTGTTCTTTTCCTAAACCACATGGATCCACTAGAGTCATTGCATGCGTGTTCTTTGCCAAATCCACATTGATCCATTAGTGACATTGCATGTGTGTTCTTTTCCTAAACCACATCGATCCACTAGATTATTTGAATGTGTAATCTTTTCCTAAACCACATTGATCCACTAGTACATTGCATGTGTGTTATTTTCCTAAACCACATGGATCCACTAGTGATATTACATGTGTGTTCTTTTCCTAAACCACATGGATCCGCTAGTGACATTGCATATGTGTTATTTTCCTAATACACATTGATCCAATAGAGACATTGCATGTGTGTTCTTGTTCTAAATAACATTGATCCACTAGAGTCATTGCTTGTGTGTTTTTCCTAAACTACATGGATCCGCTGGAGTCATTGCATGTGTATCTTTTCCTAAACCACATGGATCCACTGGTGACATTGCATGTGTGTTCTTTTCCTCAACAACATTGATCCACTTGTGACATTGCATGTGTGTTTTGTTCAAAAAACCACATTGATCCACTAGAGTCACTAGATGTGTGTTCTTTTCCTAAACCACGTGGATCCACTAGAGTCATTGCATGTGTGTTGTTTTCCTAAACCACATGGATCCACTAGTGACAATACATGTGTGTTCTTTTCCTAATCCACATTGATCCAATAGTGACATATTGCATGTGTGTTCTTTTCCTAAACCACATTGATCCACTAGAGTACTTGCATGTGTGTTCTTTTCCTGAACCACATGGATCCACTTGACTCACTACATGTGTGTTGTTTTCTTAAACCACATTGATCCACTAGTAACATTGCATGTGTGTTCTTTTCCTAAACCACATGGATCCACTAGTGAAATTACATGTGTGTTCTTTTCCTAAACCACATGGATCCACTAGAGTCATCGCATGTGTGTTATTTTCCTAATCCACATTGATCCACTAGAGAAATTGTATGTGTGTTACTTTTCTAAACCACATTTATCCACTAGAATCATTGCTTGCGTGTTTTTCCTAAACCACATGGATCTGTTGGAGTCATTGCATGTGTGTTATTTTCCTAAATTTCATGGATCCACTGGTGACATTACATGTGTGTTCTTTTCCCAAACCACATTGATCCACTAGAGTCATTGCGTGTGTGTTCTTTTCCTAAACCACATGGATCCAAGAGAGTCATTGCTTGTGCGTTCTTTTTCTAAACCACATGGATCCACTGGTGACATTGCATGTGTGTTCTTTTCCTAAACCACATTGATCCATGCATTCATTGCACGTGTGTTCTTTTTGTAAACCACATGGATCCACTTGTGACATTTCATGTGTGTTATTTTCCTAAACCACATTTATCCACTAGAGTCATTTCATGTGTGTTCTTTTCCTAAACCACATGGATTCATTGGTGACATTCCATGTGTGTTCTTTTCCTAAACCACATTGATCCACTGGAATCATTGCATGTTCGTTCTTTTCCTAAACCACATTGATCCACTGAAGTCATTGCATGTGTGTTCTTTTCCTAAACTAAATGGATCTAGTGGGGTCATTGCATGTGTGTTCTTTCCCTACACCACATTGACCCACTTGAGTCATTCCATGTGTGTTCTTTTCCTACACCACTTGGATCCATTAGTGACATTCCATGTGTGTTCTTTTCCTAAACCACATGGATCCACACATTGCGTGCATGTTATTTTCCTAATCCATATTGATCCACTAGAGTCACTACATGTTTGTTCTTTTCCTAACCACGTTGATCCACTAGAGTCATTGTATGTGTGTTCTTTTCCTAAACCCCATTGGTCCACTAGAGTCACTACATGTGTGTTCTTTTCCTAAACCACATTGATCCACTAGAGTTATTGCACATGTGTTCTTATACTAATCCACATGGATCAACTAGTGACATTGCACGTGTGTTCTTTTCCTAAACCACATTGATCCACTAGAATCATTGCATGTGTGTTCTTTTCCTGAACCACATTGATCCACTGAGTCATTCCATGTGAGTTCTTTTCCTAAACCACATGTATCCACTTGTGACATTGCATGTGTGTTCTTTTCCTAAACCACATTGATCCACTGGAGTCATTGCATGTGTGTTCTTGTCCTAAACCACATCGATCCACTGGAGTCATTGCATGTGTGTTCTTTTCCTAAACCAAATGTATCCACTAGTGACATTGCATGTGTGTTCTTTTCCTACACCCATTGATCCACTTGAGTCATTGGATGTGCGTTCTTTTCTTGAACCACATGGATCCACTTGAGTCATTGGATGTGTGTTCTTTTCTTAAACCACATGGATCCACTAGTGAAATTTCATGTGTAATCTTTTCCTAAACCACATGGATCCACTACAGTCACTTCATGTGTGTTCTTTTACTAAACCACATTGATCCACTCGAGTCTTTGCAGGTCTGTTCTTTCCCAGAACCACATGGATCCACTGGACTCATTTCATGTGTAATCCTTTCCTAAACCACATTGATCCACTAGTGACACTGCATGTGTGTTCTTTTCCTAAACCACATGGATCCACTCGTGACATTGCATGTGTGTACTTTTCCTAACCTGTCTTTTCCTAAAGCACCTAGATCGACTAGAGGCATTGCTTGTATGTTCTTTTCTTAAACCACATGTATCCACTGGAGTCATTATATGTGTGTTCTTTTCCTAAACCACATGGATCCACTAGTAACATTGCATGTGTGTTCTTTTCCGAAACCACATTGATCAACTAGAGTCATTGCATGTGTGTTCTTTTCCTAAACCACATGGATCCACTAGTGACATTACATGTGTGTTCTTTTCCTAAACCACATGAGGGATCCACTTGTGACATTGCATGTGTGTTCTTTTCCTAAACCACATTGATCCACTAGATCCATTACATGTGTTTTCTTTTCCTAAATCACATGGATCCACTAGTGACATTTCATGTGTGTTTTTTCCTAGACCACATTGATCTACTTGAGTCATTACATGTCTGTTCTTTTTCTAAACCACATGGATCCACTAGAGTCATTGCATGTGTGTTCTTTTCCTAAACCACATTGCTCAACTGGAGGTATTGCATGTGTGTTATTTTCGTAAACCACATGGATCCACTAGTGGAATTTCATGTGTGTTTTTTCATAAACCACATTGATCCACTTGAGTCATTGCATGTCTATTCTTTTCGTAAACCACATGGATCCCCTATAGTCATTGCATGCGTGTTCTTTTCCTAAACCACATTGATCAACTGAAGTAATTCCATGTGTGTTATTTTCCTAAACCAGATGGACCCACGGGTGACATTTTATGTGTGTTCTTTTCTTAAACCACATGGATCCACTAGAGTCATTGCATGCGTGTTCTTTTCCTAATCCACATTGATCCACTAGTGACATTGCATTTGTGTTCTTTTCCTAAACCACATTGATCCACTAGTTTATTTCCATGTGTAATCTTTTCCTAAACCACATGGATCCACTTGACTCACTATATGTGTGGTGTTTTCTTAAACCACATTGATCCACTAGTACATTGCATGTGTGTTATTTTCCTAAACCACATGGATCCACTAGTGATATTACATGTGTGTTCTTTTCCTAAACCACATGGATCCACTAGTGACATTGCATATGTGTTATTTTCCTAATACACATTGATCCAATAGAGACATTGCATGTGTGTTCTGTTTCTAAATAACATTGATCCACTAGAGTCATTGCTTGTGTGTTTTTTCCTAAACTACATGGATCTGCTGGAGTCATTGCATGTGTGTTCTTTTCCTAAACCACATGGATCCACTAGTAACATTGCATGTGTGTTCTTTTCCTCAACCACATTGATCCACTAGTGACATTGGATGTGTGTTCTTTTCCTAAATCCCATTGATCTACTAGATTCATTGCATGTTTGTTCTTTTCCTAAATGACATTGATCCACTAGAGTTATTGCATGTGTGTTCTTTTCCTAAACCACATTGATTCACTAGATTCACTTCATGTGTATTCTTTTCCTAAACCACATGGATCCACTAGTGACATTGCATGTGTGTTCTTTTCGTAAACCACATTGATCCACTAGAGTCATTGTATGTGTGTTATTTTCCTAAACCTCATTGATCTACTAGAGTCATTTCATGTGTGTTCTTTTCCTAAACCACATGGATCCACTTGAGTCACTACATGTGTGTTCTTTTGCTAAACCACATTGATCCACTAGTGACATTACATATGTGTTTTATTCCTAAACCACATGGATCCACTAGTGACATTGCATGTGTGTTGTTTTCCTAAACCACATGGATCCAGTGGTGACATTGCATGAGAGTTATTTTCCTAATCCACATTGATCCACTAGAGTCACTTCATGTGTGTTCTTTACCTAAAGCACGTTGATCCAGTATAGTTATTGGATGTGTGTTCTTTTCCTAAACCCCATTAATCCACTAGAGTCACTACATGTGTGTTCTTTTACTAAACCACATTGATCAACTAAAGTTATTGCATGTTTGTTCTTTTCCTAAACCACATTGATCCACTGAGTCATTGCATGCGTGTTCTTTTCCTAAACCAAATGGATCCACTTGTGAGATTACATGTGTGTTCTTTTCCTAAACCACATTGATCCACTAGAGTCATTGCATGTGTGTTCTTTTCCTAAACCACATGGATCCACTGATGACATTGTATGTGTGTTCTTTTCCTAATCCACATTGATCCACTGGTGATATTGCTTGTGTGTTATTTTCCTAAACCAAAATTTCCCACTCGAGTCATTGCATGTTTGTTCTTTTCCTAACCCAAATGGATCCACTCGTGACATTTCATGTGTGTTCTTTTCCTAAACCAGATGGATCCACTGGAATCATTGCATGTGTATTCTTTTCCTAAACCACATTGATCCACTAGAGTCATTGCATGTCTGTTCTTTTCCTAAACCACATTGATCCACTGGAGTCATTGCATGGGTGTTCTATTGGAGTCCTTGAATGTGTGTTCTTTTCCTGAACCACGTGGATGCACTAGACTCACTCATGTGAGTTCTTTTCCTAAACCACATTGAACCACTAGAATCATTGCATGTGTGTTCTTTTCCAACACCACATTGATCCACTTGAGTCAATGCATGTGTGTTCTTTTCTTTAACCACATGGATCCACTAGTGACTTTGCATGTGTGTTCTTTTCCTAAACCACATGGATCCACTTGAGTCACTACATGTGTGTTCTTTTACTAAACCACATAGATCCACTGTTGATATTGCATGTGTGGTATTTTCCTAAACCACATTGATACACTAGAGTTCTTGCATGTGTGTTCTTTTCCTAAACCACATGGATCCATAGGACTCACAACATGTGTGTTGTTTTCCTAAACCACGTTGATCCACTGGTGACATTGCATGTGTGTTGTTTTTCTAAACCACATTGTTCCACTAGAGTCATTGCATGTGTGTTGTTTTCCTAAACCACATGGATCCACTAGAGTCATTCCATGTGTGTTCTTTTCCTAAACCACATGGATCCACTTGTGAGATAGCATGTGTGTTCTCTTCCTAAACCACATTCATCCACTAGAGTCATTGCATCTGTGTTCTTTTCCTAAACCACATGGACCCATTTGTGACATTGCATGTGTGTTCTTTTTCTAAACCACGTTGATCCACTTGAGTCATTGCATGTGTTTTGTTTTCCTAGAAAACATGGATCCACTAGTGACATTTCATGTGTGTTGTTTTCCTAAACCACATGGATCTACTTGTGACATTGCATGTGTTTTGTTTTCCTAAACCACATGGATCCACTTGAGTCATTGCATGTGTGTTCTTTTCCTAAACCACATTGATTCCCTAGAGTCATTGCATGTTTGTTATTTTCCTAAACCACATGGATCCCATGATGACATTTCATGTGTGTTGTTTTCCTAAACCACATGGATCCACTAGAGTAATTGCATGTGTGTTCTTTTCCTTAACCACATTGATCCACTAGTGACATTGCATGTGTGTTCTTTTCCTAAACCACATTGATCCACTAGAGTACTTGCATGCGTGTTCTTTTCTTAAACCACATTGATCCACTAGTGACATTGCATGTGTGTTCCTCTCCTAAACCAAATGGATCTACTAGTGACATTACATGTGTGTTCTTTTCCTAAACCAAATGGATCCACTAGTGACATTACATGTGTGTTATTTTCCTAATCCACATTGATCCACTGGAGACATTGCATGTTTCTTCTTTTCCTAAACCACATGGATCCACTTGTGACATTGCATTTATGTTATTTTTCTAAAACACATTGATCCACTTGAGTGATTGCATGTATGTTATTTTCCTAAACCACATGGATCCACTAGTGACATTACATGTGTATTCTTTTCCTAAACCACATTGATCCACTAGAGTCGTTGCATGTGTGTTGTTTTCCTAAACCACATGGATCCACTAGAGTCATTGCATGTGCGATCTTTTCCTAGAACACATTGATCCACTTGAGTCATTCATGTGTGTTCTTTTCATAAACCACATGGATCCAAAGATGACATTTCATGTGTGTTCTTTTCCTAAACCACATGGAGCCACTAGAGTCATTGCATGTGTGTTCTTTTCCTAAACCACATTGATCCACTAGTGACATTGCATGTGTGTTCTTTTCCTAAACCACATTGTTCGACTAGAGTACTTTCATGTGTGTTCTTTTTCTGAACCACATGGATCCACTTGACTCGTTGCATGTGTGTTGTTTTCTTAAACCACATTCTTCCACTAGGGACATTACATGTGTGTTATTTTCCTATTCCACATTGATCCACTTGAGACATTTCATGTGTGTTCTTTTTGTAAACCACATTGATCCACTAGAGTCATTGCTTGTGTTTTTTTGCTAAACCACATGGATCCGCTGGAGTCATTGCATGTGTGTTATTTTCTTAAACCACATGGATCCACTTGTGACATTTCATGTGTGTTATTTTCCTAAACCACGTGGATCCACTGGAGTCATTGCATGTGTGTTCTTTTCGTAAATCCCATGGATCCACTTATGACATTGCATGTGTGTTCTTTTCCTCAATCACATTGATCGACTAGTGACATTGCATGTGTGTTCTTTTCCCAAACCACATTGATCCACTAGAGTCATCGCATGTGTGTTCTTTTCCTAAACCACATGGATCCACTAGAGTCAATGCATGTGTGTTATTTTCCTAAACCACATGGATCCACTTGTGAGATTGCATATGGGTTCTTTTCCTAAACCACATTGATCCACTAGAGTCATTGCACGTGTGTTCTTTTCCTAAACCACATGGATCCACTAGAGTCATTGCATGTGTGTTCTTTTCCTAAACCACATTGATTCGCGCGAGTCATTTCATGTGTGTTGTTTTCCTAAACCACATGGATCCACTAGAGTAATTGCATGTGTGTTCTTTTCCTTAACCACATTGATCCACTAGTGACATTGCATGCGTGTTCTTTTCCTAAACCACATTAATCCACTAGAGTACTTGCATGTGTGTTCTTTTCCTGAACCACATGGATCCACTTTACTCACTACATGTGTGTTGTTTTCTTAAACCACATTGATCCACTCGTGACATTGCACGTGTGTTCCTTTCCTAACCCACATGGATACACTAGTGACATTACATGTGTGTTCTTTTCCTAAGCCACATGGATCCACTGGTGACATTACATGTGTATTATTTTCCTAATCCACATTGATCCACTAGATACATTGCACGTGTGTTCTTTTTCTAAACCACATTGATCCTTTAGAGTCATTCCATGTATTTTATTTTCCTAAACCACATTGATCCACTAGAGTCATTGCATGTCTGTTCTTTTCCTAAAAACATGGATCCACTCGTGACATTGCATGTGGGTTCTTTTACTAAACCAGCTTGATCCACTTGAGATATTGCATGTTTGTTCTTTTCGTAAACCACATGTATCCACTGGTGACATTGGATGTGTGTTCTTTTCCTAAACCACGTTGATCCACTAGAATCATTGCATGTGCGTTCTTTTCCTACACCACATTGATCCACTTGAGTCATTGCATGTGTGTTCTTTTCTTAAAACAGATGGATCCACTAGTGACATTTCATGTGTGTTGTTTTCCTAAACCACATTGATCTACTAGTGACATTGCATGTGTGTTCTTTTCCTAAACAACATGGATCCACCGGTGACATTGCATGTGTGTTCTTTTACTAAACCGCCTTGATCCACTTGAGATACTGCATGTTTGTTCTTTTCCTAAACCACATGGATCCACGGGTGACATTGCATGTATGTCCTTTTCCTAAACCACATTGATCCACTGGAGTCCTTGCATGTGTGTTCTTTTCCTAAACCACAAGGATCCAATGATGACATTTCATGTGTGTTGATTTCCTAAACTACATTGATCCACTAGTGACATTGCATGTGTGTTCTTTTCCTAAACCACATTGCTCCACTAGAGTACTTGCATGTGTGTTCTTTTCCTGAACCACATGGATCCACTTGACTCACTGCATGTATGTTGTTTTCTTAAGCCACATTGATCCACTAGTGACATTGCATGTGTGTGTTTTCCTAAATCACATGGATCCACTAGTGACATTACATGTGTGTTCTTTTCTTAAAGCACATGGATCCACTGGTTACATTGCATGTGTGTTATTTTCCTAATCCACATTGATCCACTAGAGACATTGCATGCGTGTTCTTTTTCTAAACCACATAGATCCACTAGAGTCATTGCATCTGTGTTATTTTCCTAAACCAAATGGATCCACTATTGATATTTCATGTGTGTTCTTTTCCTAAACCGCATGGATCCACTAGAGTCATTGCATGTTTGTTCTTTTCCTAAACCACACTGATCCATAGCTGACATTGCATGTGTGTTCTTTTCCTAAACCACATTGATCCACTAGAGTCCTTACATGTGTGTTCTTTTCCTGAACCACATGGATCCACTAGTGACATTACATGTGTGTTCTTTTCGTATACCACATGGATCCACTAGGCACATTGCATGTGTGTTATTTTCCTAATCCACGTTGATGCACTACAGACATTGCATGCGTGTTCTTTTTCTAAACCACATTGATCCACTAGACTCATTGCATGTGTGTTCTTTTCCTAAACCAAATGGATCCACTAGTTACATTTCATGTGTGTTCTTTTCCTACACCGCATGGATCCACTAGAGTCATTGCATGTTTTTTCTTTTCCTAAACCACATGGATCCACTGGTGACATTGCATGTGTGTTCTTTTCCTAAACCACATTGATCCAGTAGAATCATTGCATGTGCGTTCTTTTCCTACACCACATTGATCCACTTGAGTCATTGCATGTGTGTTCTTTTCTTAAAACACATGGATCCACTAGTGACATTTCATGTGTGTTGTTTTCCTAAACCACATTGATCTACTAGTGACATTGCATGTGTGTTCTTTTCCTAAACAACATGGATCCACTCGTGACATTGCATGTGTGTTCTTTTACTAAACCACCTTGATCCACTTGAGATACTGCATGTTTGTTCTTTTCGTAATCCACATGGATCCACTGGTGACATTGCATGTATGTTCTTTTCCTAAACCACATTGAGCCACTAGTGATATTTCATGTGTTTTCTTTTCCTAAACCATTTTGATCCACTAGAGTCACTACATGTGTGTTCTTTTCCGAAACCACATCGATCCACTGGAATAATTGCATGTCTTTTTTTCCTAAACCACATTGATCCACTAGAATCATTGCATGTGTTCTTTTCCTAAACCACATTGATCCACTGGAGTCCTTGCATGTGTGTTCTTTTCCTAAACCACATGGATCCAATGATGACATTTCATGTGTGTTGCTTTCCTAAACCACATGGATCCACTAGAGTAATTGCATGTGTTCTTTTCCTAAACCACATTGATCCACTAGTGACATTGCATGTGTGTTCTTTTCCTAAACCACATTGCTCCACTAAAGTACTTGCATGTGTGTTATTTTCCTGAACCACATGGATCCACTTGACTCACTGCATGTGTGTTGTTTTCTTAAACCACATTGATCCACTAGTTACATTGCATGTGTGTTCTTTCCCTAAATCACATGGATCCACTAGTGACATTACATGTGTGTTCTTTTCTTAAACCACATGGATCCACTAGTTACAGTGCATGTGTGTTATTTTCCTAATCCACATTGATCCACTGGAGACATTACATGCGTGTTCTTTTTCTAAACCACATTTATCCACTAGAGTCATTGCATCTGTGTTATATTCCTAAACCAAATGGATCCACTATTGATATTTCATGTGTGTTCTTTTCCTAAACCGCATGGATCCACTAGAGTCCTTACATGTGTGTTCTTTTCCTGAACCACGTGGATCCACTAGGGACATTACATGTGTGTTCTTATTCGTATACCACATGGATCCACTAGTGACATTGCATGTGTGTTATTATCCTAATCCACGGTGATCCACTAGAGACATTGCATGCGTGTTCTTTGTCTAAACCACATTGATCCACTAGAGTCATTGCATGTGTGTTCTTTTCCTAAACCAAATGTATCCACTAGTTACATTTCATGTGTGTTCTTTTCCTAAACCGCATGGATCCACTGGAGTCATTGCATGTTTTTTCTTTTCCTAAACCACATTGATCCACCGGTGACATTGCAGGTGTGTCCTTTTCCTAAACGACATTGATCCACTGGAGTCCTTGCATGTGTGTTCTTTTCCTGAACCACATGGTTCCACTAGACTCACTGCATGTGTGCTGTTTTCCTAAACCAGATTGATCCATTAGAGTCCTTGCATGTGTGTTTTTTCCTGAACCACATGGATCCACTAGACTCACTTGATGTGTGTTATTTTCCTAAACCACATTGATCCACTAGAGTTCTTGCATGTTTGTTCTTTTCCTAAACCACATTGATCCACTAGAGTCATTACATGTGTGTTCATTTCCTAAACCACATGGATCCACCAGTGATATTTCATGTGTTTTCTTTTCCTAAACCACATAGATCCACTAGAGTCACTGCATGTGTGTTCTTTTCCGAAACCATATTAATCCACTGGAATCATTGCATGTCTTTTTTCCTGAACCACATTGATCCACTAGAATCATTGCATGTGTTCTTTTCCTGAACCACATGGATCCACTAGAGTAACTGCATGTGTGTTCTTTTCCTAAACCACATTTATCCACTGGAGTCCTTGCATGTGTGTTCTTTTCCTAAACCACATGGATCCAATGATGACATTTCATGTGTCTTGCTTTCCTAAACCACATGGATCCACTAGAGTAATTGCATGTGTGTTCTTTTCCTAAACCACATTGATACACTAGTGACATTGCATGTGTGTTCTTTTCCTAAACCACATTCTTCCACTAGAGTACTTGCATGTATGTTCTTTTCCTGAACCACATGGATCCACTTGACTCACTGCATCTGTGTTGTTTTCTTAAACCACATTGATCCACTAGTGACACTGCATGTGTGTTCTTTTCCTAAATCACATGGATCCACTGGGGACATTAAATGTGTGTTCTTTTCTTAAACCACATGGATCCACTGGTTACATTGCATGTGTGTTATTTTCCTAATCCACATTGATCCACTGGAGACATTGCATGCGTGTTCTTTTTCTAAACCACATTGATCCACTAGAGTCATTGCATCTGTGTTATTTTCCTAAACCAAATGGATCCACTATTGATATTTCATGTGTGTTCTTTTTCCTAAACCGCATTGATCCACTAAAGTCATTGCATGTTTGTTCTTTTCCTAAACCACACTGATCCATTGGTGACATTGTTGTGTGTTATTTTTCCTAAACCACATTGATCCACTAGAGTCCTTAGATGTGTGTTCTTTTCCTGAACCACATGGATCCACTAGTGACATTACATGTGTGTTCTTTTCGTATACCACATGGATCCACTAGTGACATTGCATGCGTGTTCTTTTTCTAAACCACACTGATCCACTAGACTCATTGCATGTGTGTTCTTTTCCTAAACCAAATGCATCCACTAGTTACATTTCATGTGTGTTCTTTTCCTAAACCGCATGGATCCACCGGAGTCATTGCATGTTTTTTCTTTTCCTAAACCACATTGATCCACCGGTGACATTGCAGGTGTGTCCTTTTCCTAAACCACATTGATCCACTGGAGTCCTTGCATGTGTGTTCTTTTCCTGAACCACATGTTTCCACTAGACTCACTGCATGTGTGCTGTTTTCCTAAAACAGATTGATCCATTAGAGTCCTTGCATGTATTTTTTTTCCTAAACCACATGGATCCACTAGACTCACTTGATGTGTGTTCTTTTCCTAAACCACATTGATCCACTGGAGTCCTTGCTTGTGTTTTCTTTTCCTGAACCACATGGATCCACTAGACTAACTGCATGTGTGCTCTTTTCCTAAACCACATTGATCCAGTAGAATCATTGCAGGTGTGTTCTTTCCCTACATTGCATTGATCCACTTGAGTCATTGCATGTGTGTTCTGTTCTTAAACCACATGTATCCACTAGTGACATTTCATGTGTATTTTTTCCTAAACCACATTGATCTACTGGTGACATTGCATGTCTGTTCTTTTCCTAAACAACATGGATCCACTCGTGACATTGCATGTGTGTTATTTTACTAAACCAGCTTGATCCACTTGAGATATTGCATGTTTCTTCTTTTCATAAACCACATGGATCCACTTGTGACATTGCATTGTGTTCTTTTCCCAAACCACATTGATCTAGTAGAATCATTGCATGTGTGTTCTTTTCCTACACCACATTGATTCACTTGAGTAACTCCATGTGTGTTCTTTTCTTAAACCACATGGATCCACTAGTAACATTTCATGTGTGTTATTTTCCTAAACCACATTTATCTACTTGTGACATTGCATGTGTGCTCTTTTCCTAAACAACATGGATCCACTCGTGACATTGCATGTGTGTTCTTTTACTAAACCACCTTGATCCACTTGAGATATTGCATGTTTGTTCTTTTCGTAAACCAAATGGACCCACTAGTGACATTTCATGTGTGTTGTTTTCCTAAACCGCATGGATCCACTTCACTCATTGCATATTTTTTCTTTTCCTAAACCACATTGATCCACTAGTGACATTGCATGCGTGTTCTTTTCCTAAACCACATTGATCCACTTGAGTCCTTGCATGTGTGTTCTTTTCCTGAACCACATGGATCCACTAGAGTCACTACATGTGTGTTATTTTCCTAAACCAAATGGATCCACTAGTGACATTTCATGTGTGTTCTTTCCCTAAACCAAATGTATCCACTAGTGACATTTCATATGTGTTATTTTCCTAAACCGCATGGATCCGCTGGAGTCATTGCATGCTTATTCTTTTCCTAAACCACATCGATCCACTGGTGACATTGCATGTGTGTTCTTTTCCTAAATAAAATTGATCCACTAGAGTCATTCCATATCTGTTCTTTTCCTAAAGCACATGTATCCACTAGAGTCATTGCATGTGTGGTCTTTTCCAAACACACATTGATCCACTAGAATCATTGCATGTGTGTTCTTTTCGTAAACCACATGTATCGAATGATGAAATTTCATGTGTATTCTTTTCCGAAACTAGATGGATCCACTAGAGTCATTGCATGTGCGTTCTTTTCCTAAACCACATTGATCCACTATTGACATTGCATGTGTGTTCTTTTGCTAAACCACATTGTTCCACTAGAGTACTTGCATGTGTTTTTTTTAAACCACATGGATCCACTTCACTCACTGCATGTGTGTTGTTTTGTTAAACCACATTGATACACTAGTGACATTTCATGTGTGTTCTTTTCCTAAACCACATGGATCCACTGGTGACATTGCATGTGTGTTATTTTCCTAATCCACATCGATCCACTAGAGACATTGATCCAATAGAGTCATTGCATGTGTGTTCTTTTCCTAACCCCCACTGATCGACTAGAGTCACTACATTTATGTTCTTTTCCTCAACCACATTGATCCACTAGAGTTATTACATGTGTGTTCTTTTCCTAAACCACATGGATCCACTGGTGACATTGCATGTGTGTTGTTTTTCTCAACCACATTGATCCACTTGAGTTATTGCATGTGTGTTATTTTCCTAAACCACATGGATCCTCTATAGTCACTTCATGTGTGTTCTTTTCCTAAACCACATGGATCCACTGGAGTCATTGCATGTGTGTTCTTTTCCTAAACCACATTGATCCACTAGTGACATTTCATGTGTGTTCTTTTCTTAAACCATATGGATCTAGTAGGGTCACTTCATGTGTGTTCGTTCCTAAACCACATTGATCCACTAGAGTTATTGCACGTATGTTCTTTCCCAAACCACATTGATCCACTGATGACATTCCATGTGTGTTCTATTCCTAAACCCCATTGATCCACTAGAGTCACTGCACGTGTGTTCTTTTCCTAAACCACATTGATCCACTAGAGTTATTGCATGTCTGTTCTTTGCCTAAACCAAATTGATCCAATAGAGTCAGTTCCTGTGTGTTCTTTTCCTAAACCACATGGATCCACTAGTGACATTGCATGTGTGTTCCTTTCCTAAACCACATTTATCCACTAGAGTCATTGCATGTGTGTTCTTTTCCTAAACCACATTGATCCACTTGAGTTATTGCATGTGTGTTGTTTTCCTAAACCACGTGGATCCACTACAGTCACTTCATGTGTGTTCTTTTCCTAACCCATATTGATCCACTAGTGACATTGCATGTGTGTTCTTTTCCTATACCACATGGATCCACTAGTGACATCCCATGTGTGTTCTTTTCCTAATCCACATTGATCCACTAGAGTCACTACATCTGTGTTCTTTTCCTAAACCCCATTGATCCACTAGAGCCACTGCACGTGTGTTCTTTTCCTAAGCCACATTGATCCACTAGAGTTATTGCGTGTCTATTCTTTTCCTAAACCACATTGATCCACTAGAGTCAGTTCAGGTGTGTTCTTTTCCTAAACCACATGGATCCACTAGTGAAATTGCATGTGTGTTCTTTTCCTAAACCACATTTATCCACTAGAGTCATTGCATGTCTGTTCTTTTCCTAAACCACATTGATCCACTTGAGTTATTGCATGTGTGTTATTTTGCTAAACCACATAGATCCACTACAGTCACTTCGTGTGTGTTCTTTTCCTAAACCACATTGATCCAGTAGTGACATTGCATGTGTGTTCTTTTCCTAGACCACATGGATCCACTAGTGACATTGCATGTGTGTTCTTTTCCTAAACCACATGGATCCAATAGTGACATTGCATGCCTGTTATTTTCCTAATCCACATTGATCCACTAGAGTCACTACATGTGTGTTCTTTTCCTAAACCACGTTGATCCACTAGAGTCATTGCATTTGTGTTCTTTTCCTAACCCCCATTGATCGACTAGAGTCACTGCATTTGTGTTCGTTTCCAAAACCACATTGATCCACTAGATTTATTACATGTGTGTTATTTTCCTAAACCACATGGATCCACTGGTGACATTGCATGTGTGTTGTTTTCCTAAACCACATTGATCCACTTGAGTCATTTCATGTTTGTTTTTTCCTAAACCACATTGATCCACTGAGTCATTCCATGTGTGTTATTTTCCTATACCACATGGCTCCACTGGAGTCATTGCATGTGTGTTATTTTCCTAAACCACATGGATCCACTAGTGATATTGCATTTGTGTTCTTTTCCTCAACCACATTGATCCACTTGTGACATTGCATGTGTGTTCTTTTCCCAAACCACATTGATCCACTGGAGTCATTGCCTGTGTGTTCTTTTCCTAAACCACATGGATCCACCGGAGTCATTGCATGTGTGTTATTTTCCTAAACCACATTGATCCACTAGTGACATTTCATGTGTGTTCTTTTCTTAAACCACATGGATCCAGTAGAGTCACTTCATGTGTGTTCCTTTCCTAAACCACATTGATCCACTAGAGTTATTGCATGTGTGTTCTTTACCAAACCACATTGATCCACTGGTGACATTGCATGTGTGTTATATTCTTGAACCTCATTGATCCACTAGAGTCACTACATGTGTGTTCTTTTCCTAAACCATATTGATCCACTAGATTTATTGCATGTCTGTTCTTTTCCTAAACCACATTGATCCACTAGTCACTCTCATGTGTGTTCTTTTCCTAAACCACATGGATCCACTAGTGACATTGCATGTGTGTTCTTTTCCTAAACCACATTTATCCACTAGAGTCATTGCATGTGTGTTCTTTTCCTAAACCACATTGATCCACTTGAGTTATTGCATGTGCGTTATTTTCCTAAACCACATGGATCCACTACAGTCACTTCATGTGTGTTCTTTTCCTAAACCACATTGATCCATTAGTGACATTGCATGTGTGTTCTTTTCCTAAATCACATGGATTCACTAGTGACATTGCATGGGCGTTCTTTTCCTAAACCACATGGATCCAGTAGTGACATTGCATGCGTGTTATTTTCCTAATCCACATTGATCCACTAGAGTCATTGCATTTGTGTTCTTTTCCTAAACCACGTTGATCCACTTGAGTCATTGCATGTGTGTTCTTTTCCTAAACCACATTGATCCACTAGAGTCACTACATGTGTGTTCTTTTCCTAAACCACGTTGATCCACTAGAGTCATTGCATGTGTGTTCTTTTCCTAACCCCCATTGATCGACTAGAGTCACTGCATTTGTGTTCTTTTCCTAAACCACATTGATCGATGAGAGTTATTACATGTGCGTTCTTTTCCTAAACCACATGGCTCCACTGGTGACATTGCATGTGTGTTGTTTTCCTAAGCCACATTGATCCACATGAGTCATTTCATGCTTGTTATTTTCCTAAACCACATTGATCCACTAGTGACATTTCATGTGTGTTCTTTTCTTAAACCACATGGATCCAGTAGAGTCACTTCATGTGTGTTCCTTTCCTAAACCATATTGATCCACTAGAGTTATTGCATCTGTGTTCTTTCCCAAACCACATTGATCCACTCGTGACATTCCATGTGTGTTATATTCTTGAACCTCATTGATCCACTAGAGTCACTTCACGTGTGTTCTTTTCCTAAACCATATTGATCCACTAGAGTTATTGCATGTCTGTTCTTTTCCTAAACCACATTGATCCACTAGAGTCACTCCCATGTGTGCTCTTTTCCTAAACCACATGGATCCACTAGTGACATTGCATGTGTGTTCTTTTCCTAAACCACATTTATCCACTAGAGTCATTGCATGTGTGTTCTTTTCCTAAACCACATTAATCCACTTGAGTTATTGCATGTGCGTTATTTTCCTAAACCACATGGATCCACTAAAGTCACTTCATGTGTGTTCTTTTCCTAAACCACATTGATCCACTAGTGACATTGCATGTGTGTTCTTTTCCTAAACCACATGGATTCACTAGTGACATTGCATGTGTGTTCTTTTCCTAAACCACATGGATCCAGTAGTGACATTGCATGCGTGTTATTTTCCTAATCCACATTGATCCACTAGAGTCACTGCATTTGTGTTCTTTTCCTAAACCACGTTGATCCACTTGAGTTATTGCATGTGTGTTCTTTTCCTAAACCACATTGATCCACTAGAGTCACTACATGTGTATTCTTTTCCTAAACCACGTTGATCCACTAGAGTCATTGCATGTGTGTTCTTTTCCTAACCCCCATTGATCGACTAGAGTCACTGCATTTGTGTTCTTTTCCTAAACCACATTGATCCACTAGAGTTATTACATGTGCGTTCTTTTCCTAAACCACATGGCTCCACTGGTGACATTGCATGTGTGTTGGTTTCCTAAACCACATTGATCCACATGAGTCATTTCATGCTTGTTCTTTACCTAAACCACATTGATCCAGTGAGTCATTGCATGTGTGTTCATTTCCTAAACCACATGGATCCAGTGATGACATTTCATGTGTGTTGTTTTCCTAAACCACATGGATCCACTAGAGTTATTGCATGTGTGTTCTTTTCCTAAACCACATTGATCCACTAGTGACATTGCATGTGTTTTCTTTTCCTAAACCACATTGATCCACTAGAGTACTTGCATGTGTGTTCTTTTTGTGAACCACATGGATCCACTTGACTCATTGCATCTGTGTTGTTTTCTTAAACCACATTGATCCACTAGTGGCATTGCATGTGTGTTCTTTTCCTAAACCACATGGATCCACTAGTGACATTGCATGTGTGTTATTTTCCCAACACATCGATCCATTGGAGACATTGCATGTGTGTTCTTTTTCTAAACCACATTGATCCACTAGAGTCATTGCTTGTGTTTTTTTTGCTAAACCACATGGATCCACTGGAGTCATTGCATGTGTGTTTTTTTCCTAAGCCACATGGAACCACTGGTGACATTTCATGTTTGTTCTTTTCCTAAACCACATGGATCCACTGGAGTCATTGCGTGTGTGTTCTTTTCCTAAACCATATGGATCCACTAGTGACATTGCATGTGTGTTCTTTTCCTCAACCACATTGATCCTGTAGTGACATTGGATGTGTGTTGTTTCCCAAACCACATTGATCCACTTGAGTCATTACATGTGTGTTATTTTCCTAAACCACATGGACCCACTGGAGTCATTGCATGCGTGTTCTTTTCGCCCACACGCTACATCTCGTGTGTTCTACCTGTACTAGCATTACTATGCATAGATCTAGCTCTGATACCACTGTTGGGGTTCCGCATATGAAAACAATAAATTTTATCCTATTCCCCTTGAACCCCCGAAGCTGCCAGGACCTATCTATTAGTAATACAGTAATGGGAGGGGCTTTTCGCGAACTTACCCTTGAAGACCAAAAAGCGTTGTCAACGCTCAGGAGAGCGTGGTTGATGTAGACGAGCCGAACCCGACCTCAAGGTCGTGATGAAGTCCTTTGGCTCCTTGGCTCCAACGACTTGAGTGCCTCAAGTGCGACACCTCGCGGGGAGTTACACATGTACGGTGCCTGACGATGACTCCCGCTTCCTTGATCCAGCAGCAGTTGCGGAAGTAGAGCTCCTGCATCCGAATCCCGCAGCACGATGGCGCTCTGCGGTGAAGATGTCTCTCGCTCACGCAATCCAGACTTGGGACCATAGTCATGAGAGAGAGAGGTGATAGAGAAAATATCAATTAGAGGTCCTCCCAAAAGTCGGGAGACCTTTATTGATTATTGGTGTATTTATCTTGGCCAAATACCCCACTATATAGGGGGAGGAGGGGGTACACCCTCCCTTAAAGTCCCGGGGTGGGACTAAAGGAGAGGAGGGGGTGGGGAGGCCGCCGGCCAGCCCCTAGTGGGCCCCGCGAGGGGGGCTAGGCCCAGCCGGCCAGCCCCCTTGCCCCTTCTCCCTCTCTCCTTTCCCTAATGGGCCCTCTCCCTCCGAAAATTGGCCCATTAAGCCTTTTTGACCTTTAATTCCTTGATTAAATAATTATGAATAAATGATTAAATCAACATTTAACATTCATTCACACATTATTCAATCTCCGTGGCTATGGAACACCTTCCACCTCCACTTCGGGCATCCTCCGGACTTACCGAAACCCTTCGGTTTTCTCCCTATAACTCTTCGGCGATTCTACCGATGCTATAAACACTCTCTAAGCATCATCAAGCCCTTAAGTGTGATACCCCACGATTCGGGAACACTCCAGAAATGGTCGGGACACTCCTGCACCAATGATCGACAAAGGGACCTGGATGGCCAGGTGACCCCTGTGCGTTCCACGAAGATCTTTTGTTGTTTGAACCGGGACAGTCGTGTCTTATTCCCTTTGTCACTCAGTACTTGCATTGCCCGAGATCTGATCAATGACATCTCCATGTCGTGTTCAATCTCGTTACTATACAATGCTACTTGACTCGTTCTGACAAGTGATATCCCCGTGATCAAATCACATGCTGCGCAGCTATTGGATATAACTTCTCCGAGTGGGCCCTTGAGTATCTTCCCGTCACATGGACGGACAAATCCCGCTATTGACATATATTGCCTCAACGGTTTCCTCCGAGTACATGAACACACCTTTATAACCACTATATTACCAAGTGGCGCTTGATGATATCAAAGCACTCTCGGGAGACAGTGATTGATATAGCCTCACGGTCTAAGGAATAGTCTACGAGGATCCATTTATAATCATCATAACTTGAACTTCGTTACATGATCGGGTCACGATGTTTAGGTTGGGTATTGGTTCATCATCTCATTCTACGAATGAGATGACCTCATTTCCAACTAGCATAAATGCCACATGATCAGGAAACTTGATCATCTGTTGACCAATGAACCAGTGACTACAGTTTCACTGGGAACCCCTGGTTGTTTGTATATCACACGTGTATTGATGTTTCCACTCAATACAGTTATAGCATGATATAAAACTTAATCATAAACTATATGAAATATGATAATAGTCCTTACTACTATTTGTCTCTAGGGCATATTTCCAACAGACATTGCATGCATGTTATTTTCCTAATCCACATTGATCCAATAGAGTCACTTGATGTGTGTTCTTTTCCTAAAACACGTTGATCCACTAGAGGCATTGCATGTGTGTTCTTTTCCTAAACCCCATTGATCCACTAGAGTCACTTCATGTGTGTTCTTTTCCTAAACCACATTTATCCACTAGAGTTATTACATGTGTGTTCCTCTCCTAAACCACATGGATCCACAAGTGACATTGCATGTGTGTTCTTTTCCTAAACCACGTTGATCCACTAGAGTCATTGCATGTTTGTTCTTTTCCTAAACCACATTGATCCACTGAGTCATTGCATGTGTGTTCTTTTCCTAAAACACATGGATCCACTTGTAACATTGCATGTGTGTTCTTTTCGTAAACCACATTGATCCAGTAGAGTCATTTCATGTGTGTTCTTTTGCTAAACCACATGGATGTACTAGTGACATTGCATGTGTGTTCTTTTCGGAAACCACATGGATGCACTAGAGTCATTGCGTGTGTGTTCTTTTCCTAAACCACATTGATCCACTAGAGTCATTGCATGTGTGTTGTTTTCCTAAACGACATGGATCCACTAGTGACATTTCATTTGTTTTCTTTTCCTAAACCACATTGATGCACTAGAGTCGCTGCATGTGTGGGAGTTTCCTAAACCACATTAATCCACTAGAGTCATTGCATGTGTGTTCGTTTCCTAAACCAAATGGATCCACTAGTGACATTTCATGTGTGTTCTTTTCCCAAACCGCAGGAATCCACTGGAGTCATTGCATGTGTGGGATTTTCCTAAACCACATTTATCCACTAGAGTCATTGCATGTGTGTTCGTTTCCTAAACCAAATGGATCCACTAGTGACATTTCATGTGTGTTCTTTTCCTAAACCGCATGGATCCACTGGAGTCATTGCATGTTTGTTCTTTTCCTAAACCGCATTGATCCACTGGTGTCATTGCATGTCTGTTCTTTTCCTAAACCACATTGATCCACTGGATTCCTTGCATGTGTGTTCTTTTCGTGAACCACGTGGATCCACTAGACTCACTTCATGTGTGCCACATTGATCCTGGAGTCCTTACATGTGTTTTCTTTTCCTGCACCACATGGATCCACTAGACTCACTGCATGTGTGTTCTTTTCCTAAACCACATTGATCCACTTGAATCATTGCATGTGTGTTCTTTTCCTACACCAGATTGATCCAATTGAGTCATTCCATGTGTGTTCTTTTCTTAAACTACATGGATCCACTAGTGACATTTCATGTGTGTTGTTTTCCTAAATAACATTGATCTACTGGTCACATTGCATGAGTGTTCTTTTCCTAAACAACATGGATCCACTCGTGACATTTCATGTGTGTTATTTTACTAAACCACCTTGACGCACTTGAGATATTGCATGTTTATTCTTTTCGTAAACCACATGGGTCCACTGGTGAAATTGCATATGTGTTCTTTTCCTAAACCCCATTGATCCACTAGAGTCATTGCATGTCTGTTCTTTACCTAAACCACATGCATCCACTGGAGTAATTGCATGTGTGTTATTTTCCTAATCCACATGGATCCACTAGTGACATTGCATGTGTGTTCTTTTCCTAAACCACATTGATCCACTAGAGTCATTGCATGTGTGTTCTTTTCCTAAAACACATGGATCCACTTGTAACATTGCATGTGTGTTCTTTTCGGAAACCACATTGATCCAGTAGAGTCATTTCATGTGTGTTCTTTTGCTAAACCACATGGATGCACTGGTGACATTGCATGTGTGTTCTTTTCCAAAACCACATGGATCCACTAGAGTCATTGCATGTGTGTTCTTTTCCTAAACCACATTGATCCACTAGAGTCATTGCATGTGTGTTGTTTTCCTAAACGACATGGATCCACTGGTGACATTTCATGTGTTTTCTTTTCCTAAACCACATTGATCCACTAGAGTCACTTCATGTGTGTTCTTTTCCAAACCCACATTGATCCACTGGATTCATTGCATGTGTGGGATTTTCCTAAACCATATTGATCCACTAGAGTCATTGCATGTGTGTTCGTTTCCTAAACCAAATGGATCCACTAGTGACATTTCATGTTTGTTCGTTTCCTAAACCGCATGGATCTACTAGAGTCATTGCATGTTTGTCCTTTTCCTAAACCGCATTGATCCACTGGTGACGTTGCACGTGTGTTCTTTTCCTAATCCACATTGATCCACTAGAGTTCTTGCATGTGTGTTCTCTTCCTGAACCACATGGATCCACTAGACTCACTGCCTGTGTGTTGTTTTCCTAAACCAAATTGATCCTGGAGTCCTTGCATGTGTGTTCTTTTCCTGAACCACATGGATCCAGTAGACTCACTACATGTGTGTTCTTTTCCTAAACCACATTGATCCACTGGAATAATTGCATGTGTGTTCTTTTCCTACACTAGATTGATCCAATTGGGTCATTGCATGTGTGTTCTTTTCGTAAACCACATGGATCCACTAGTGACATTTCATGTGTGTTGTTTACCTAAACCACCTTGATCCACTTGAGATATTGAATGTTTGTTGTTTTCGTAAACCACATGGATCCACTGGTGACATTGCATGTGTGTTCTTTTCTTAAGCCACATTGATCCACTAGAGTCATTGCATGTTTGTTCTTTACCTAAACCACATGGATCCACTGGAATCATTGCATGTGTGTTATTTTCCTAATCCACATGGATCCACTAGTGACTTTGGGTGTGTGTTCTTTTCCTAAACCACATTGATCCACTAGAGTCATTGCATGTGTCTTCTTTTCCTAACCCACAAGGATCCACTAGAGTCATTGCATGTGTGTTCTTTTCCTAAACCACATTGATCCACTAGAGTCATTGCATGTGTGTTGATTTCCTAAACCACATGGATCCACTAGTGACATTTCATGTGTTTTCTTTTCCTAAACCACATTGATCCTAGAGTCCTTGCATGTGTGTTGTTTTCCTAAACCACATGGATGCACTAGACTCACTACATGTGTGTTCTTTTCCTAAACCACATTGATCCACTTGAATCATTGCATGTGTGTTCTTTTTCTACACCAGATTGATCCAATTGAGTCATTGCATGTGTGTTCTTTTCTTAAACCACATGGATCCACTTGTGACATTTCATGTGTGTTGTTTTCCTAAACCACATTGATCTACTGGTGACATTGCATGTGTGTTCTTTTTCTAAATAATATGGATCCACTCGTGACATTGCACGTGTGTTATTTTACGAAACCACCTTGATCCACTTGAGATATTGCATGTTTGTTCTTTTCGTAAACCACATGGATCCACTGGTGACATTGCATGTGTATTATTTTCCTAAACCACATTGATCCACTAGCGTCATTGCATGTCTGCTCTTTACCTAAACCACATGGATCCACTAGCGTCATCGCATGTGTGTTATTTTCCGAATCCACATGGATCCACTAGTGACATTGCATGTGTGTTCTTTTCCTAAACCAGATTGATCCACTGGAGTTATTGCATGTGTGTTCTTTTCCTAAAACACATGGATCCACTTGTAACATTGCATGTGTGTTCTTTTCGTAAACCACATTGATCCAGTAGAGTCATTTCATGTGTGTTGGGGGGTTACCCCCTGGTAGGGTCACTCCGGGGTATAAGAGCCGAGTTAGCCGAGGTTCAGCAGGGTCAAAGCGTATGCTGGCCAGGTCACCTCAAGACAAGCCGGATCACGGAGTAACCCGGACCAGGGGGGTCGTCAAACATTGTCTCATCCGACTTAAGGAGTATGTCGGAAATGCTCGTCTAACTGGTATGCAGGAACAGGTGTGGCCGGATCTATTATGATCCGGATCCTCGCTTAGCTTCTAGGAGAAGGAAGGAATCTCTCTGGTCAAAAAAGAAGGTCCGGTACGTACTGGCTGAGCGGATAAAGCAAGGGCAGGACACCGGACCGTCGCCGACAAGGGGGACGACGCTCACGTCGGCTTACGTCGCTAAAGCAAGTGTGACACGGGGGAAAAGCACCCCTGTCGGGTTACTACTTTGGGAGGGGGCATATTCTTCGGAATATGCCTCCACGTATGCCCTAGGCCAGGACCGAACCACCTCTATATAAGGGGGGTTAGGGCTCTGGTAGAGGGGGTTGGCTGATTGAGAGAATTCTAGTTGGTTGAGCACTAGTTGGTCTAGGGTTCTTGGGCAAGGTAGTAGGCTAGAGTAAGAGAGCACATTCTTCCTCCTCTGGCCAATACAGCTCAAGGAGCAGTTGTAATCTTGGAGATATTGCAATAAAAACTTCTGTGTGGAGAATCACTCTACTATCCTTCCCTGGATTCCCCTAGCGCATATTAGTCCCCACCTTTAGCCTATCCATGGCATCTGCCGTGACACCACCACGACAGTTGGCGCCCACCGTGGGGCTAGCAGCACTAGCAGGGGTGAAGATCCGGATGGGAAAGCTCATCGGCACCGGCGAACGCATCGTCTCCGGGCTCGTTCAACGCTTTGGAGCGCTGGACTTTGTCAGCGACAACGCAGGCTGCTTCGGCACGCGCCCCCTTCCGCGCAACGGCATCTTCGTCAAGCTCGGTGCGCACAAGGTCTATGTTGTTGTGGACGTGTCTTGCATTCATCCTCGTCGCGTCGTCGATGCGGGGGAACCACCCCTCACTGTGGCTCGTGGGGCGCGTATCGCTCGCTCCACGGACCATGCAGAGGTGATGATGACTGCGCCAGGCACAGGAGCGAGCAAGGATCCAGCACCAGATCCGGAGGTAACATGTAAGGCACCAAGGAAAGCTAGGGGTCCTCCACTAGAAAGGCCAGAGAACGTGCTGAGGGAAGCTATGGATAGCTTGGCAAACCCGGTGGCAGCAGTAGTAGATCCGGCTCAGGCATAGGCCGAGCTAGAGGAAACTCGGCAAAAGATACTAGAGGGCGCAAAGAAAATAGCAGCGGCCCAGCAGTCGTTAAACATGACGCTGCGTGAATACGCAAAGGCAAACAAAGTGGACACGGTAAAGGTAAAAGGGAGAAATCTCATAAACGAGATGAACAGAGAAGTTGATGATGGACCAGAAGGGTCAGAAAATTATCTGTCTATGGGGTTGCCGAAGTATAGTACCCTGGCGAAGAACCTCAGAGCAGCAGATGCGGATGCGTCCGAGTTAGAGGGTCTGACGGGTGAGGCCCGTCAAAGACAGCAAAACCGGGTTAATGAGTTGGTTCGCATCGCGAACAGACAGAACGAAGAACTGCTCAGAGGTAACCCGGAGAGAGTTGGAGCTTCCAAGATCGTCCATTCGGTGGTGGGTAACCCGGAGAAATCTGCTGGAGCCGCATCATCGCCTCATGGCGGTCCAAGGAGGGAAGAAGTAGTAACCTCGGCCAGACGGAACAAACAGATTGTCCCGTATGACCCAACGCGTGCGGGAAAAGACAAAGAAATGCGGAAGAACAACGATCGACGGAGTGTGAGCCGAGGTGAAGCTGGCCGAGGTAATCACGACCAAGGCAATGCCGGTCAAGGGATTGCTGCCAATGGCAATGCCGGATAGCGCAACTCCGCAGGAGCAGGACAACCGCAGCAGCGGAATTTACCGAGGCAAGAGCAAAGCGCCGGCCGAGGTATGCAGCAGAAAGACGTGCGACGAGAGCAAAACCGATACAACGACGGTGATTCGGAGATGGTGAATGCAGGATACCCCAGACCGTACTACCATGTAATAGGCTCAAGATTGGGGAGCAGGGATTTGATGCCGAATGATGCCAGGTTAAAACTGGATCGCCTGTATAGGTCAGAACAGATCTTATGTCAAGGTCCTCCGGGTCCAGCGTGCTTTGGACCCCGGATCATGAAGGAACCTCCGGTACCAAACTTCCAGTTACCAAGGGGCACGAAGACGTATGACGGCAGCACCAAGCCAGAGGGTTGGCTGATAAACTATGCTACGGCGGTGAAAATTGAGACAGGCAACTTGAGATGGGCTGTGAGTTACGTGCCCCAGATGTTGGAAGGTCCGACCAGAGTATGGCTGAATAACTTGCCACCCGGAAGCATCAACTGTTGGATAGATTTTGAAGAAATGTTTATCAGCAACTTCTCAAGTACGTACCAGAGGCCTAATAGACCGCAGACCCTAGCAATGTGCAAGCAAAGACCCAACGAGACGGATCGTGAATTCTTGACTCGGTGGTGTACCGTAAGAAACTCGTGTGAGGGCGTCATAGAGTCACAGGCCATTGCGTGGTTTGTGCAAGGGTGCAGATACGGCAGCGAGCTGTGGATCAAACTACAAAGGAAAATGCCAGTTACGCTGGCAGAGATGATCCGGATTGCTGATTCGTACGCATTGGGCGACCCGACTCAACCTAGGATCGCGTCAAGTGAGTCAAACAAGGAATACTATCAGAGGGACGGAGCTGGGTCGTCCCGGAGGAATGATTACAGAGGAAAAAGGAGAGATGATAATCGCTATGGATCGCAACAAGTTGCAGCAGTGAATCAAGATCAACCCGGAGGAGGAAGTAACCAACGCCAGAGAACTAGACGGCAGTGGACTCCAAGGAATGATGGCAAGAAAACATGGACTCCAGAGCAGAAGAAACAGTGGCAGGAAAAGAAAGACCGTCCGAGGTATACCTATGAGTCGATGCTGGACCAGCCGTGTAAGTTTCACACGCCAAATCCGAATAGCCCGGCGGGTCACACGACGAGGCAATGTGAGTGGATGCGAAAGATAGAGCAAGGTGGCTCAGGGATTGCTCAGGCACCCCGGAATGATCAACGTCGGCAGGAGTTACCCCGGCAGCAATTGCTTTCCAGAGCAAACACGCAGCAGCTAATGTTGCCTCCCCCTCCGTCGAGGTATGATAACAATGAAAGAAGGGATGCAGTGCATCAAGTGGAAAATAAGCAACAATCGGATCAGAGGTACCACGGAAACGAGAGAAGAAACGAGTATAGGGAACATCACCAGAGTTATTGTGTTTTCACGACTGAGGAAACAGATAGAAAAAGCTTGCAGCACCGACATATGGAGGTCAATGTGGTCATGCCAGTGGTGACGAGGTACATGCCTTGGTCGGACCAGGAAATCACCTGGAACATCAAAGATCATCCTAAACTCATGCCAAGTCTAGGTTCATATGCGCTAGTCCTAGATCCGACATTCATTGGACCGAACATCAATGTGAGGTTCTCCAAGGTTTTGATTGATAATGGCAGTAGCATTAACATCATGTATGCGGATACGATGCGCAAGTTGGGCATCTCGGAGAACATGCTCCAGGCTACAAGAACAACTTTCCATGGCATAGTACCAGGCATTTCTTGTGAGCCCATAGGCAAAGTCCGGGTCGACGTGTTATTCGGCACAAGGGACAACTGCCGAACCGAAAATCTGGAATTTGAGGTGGTGAACTTGGAAAGTGCATATCATGCGTTACTCGGAAGACCAGCATTGAACAAATTTATGGCGAGCTGTCACATCAGTTATCTGAAGATGAAGTTGCCCGGGCCAAATGGAGCGATTACCATTGCTGGAGATTTCCGATGTTCCATGGAGTGTGCTTTAGCCGGGTCCAACCTAGCCGAGTCACTCGTGATCGCGCAAGAGAAAAGAAAAATCCAAGAGGTGGCAGCGTTAGCTCAGTCCGCGCAGCAATATATGCCGGCATTAAGTAACCCGCATGGCAGTGTTTCATTTCAAGCCGCAAAGGAAACCAAGAAGATCCCGGTTGATAACATGTTCCCGGAGCGCACCGTAACGATTGGTGCCGGGTTGACTGACAAATAGGAAAGCGAGCTCGTCAACTTCCTCCGTGAGAATCGGGATATTTTCGCTTGGTCTACACAGGACTTGCAAGGTGTTCCGAGGGAGTTGGCCGAGCACTCTTTGAATGTAAGACCCGAAGCAAGGCCGGTGAAGCAACCTCTCCGCCGCTTCGCCGAGGATAGGAGAAAAGTCATTGGAGACGAGATAGCTTGGTTACTAGCAGTAGGATTCATCATGGAGGTACTATATCTGGATTGGCTCTCTAATCTGGTGCAAGTGGAAAAGAAGAAGGACGATCCGAACGTAGCAGTGGTTTTGTGCATGTGTACCGATTACACGAACCTAAACAAGGCGTGTCCGAAAGATCCATTTCCACTGCCGAGGATAGATCAGGTCATAGACTCAACCCCGGGATGCGAACTGTTGTCACTCATTAACGCATATTCTGGCTTCCACCAGATACCTCTAAACCCGGATGATCAAATAAAAACGGCGTTTATTACCCCGTACGGGGCTTACTGCTATTGCACTATGCCGTTCGGTTTACGTAATGCAGGAGCAACGTACCAAAGATGTATGCAAAAATGTTTGCATGACCAAATAGGTCAAAACATACAGGTATACATGGATGATGTGGTTATCAAGACCAAGGAAAGCGCAACGCTCCTTGACGACATAAGACAAACATTTGCAAACTTGAGAAGGTTCCAGATGAAGCTTAACCCGGAAAAATGTACCTTCGGTGTCCCGGCTGGAAAGTTACTCGGATATCTCGTCTCCAGCCGAGGTATCGAGGTTAATCCAACTAAGATCCGAGCCATCGAACGAATGGAGCTGCCGAAGTGTCTTAACGATGTCCAGAAGTTCACTGGATGCCTGGCGTCGTTGAGTCGGTTTGTATGTCGGTTGGGAGAAAAGGCACTTCCTCTCTACCAACTCATGAAAAAGTCGGATAAATTCATTTGGACGCCACAGGACGATGAAGCTTTTGCCCACCTGAAAAAGATGTTGGCCACTGCGCTAGTGTTAGCCTCTCCACTATCAAAGGGGCCAATGGTGCTCTACGTAGCCGCAACCAACCGAGTTGTAAGTGCAGTGATCGTAGTGGAACGCAATGAAGAGGGTAAGTCGGTGCAGAGGCTAGTGTATTACCTGACCGAGGTATTGTCTGCCTCAAAACAGAACTACCCGCACTTTCAAAAGGTGGCATACGGTGTCTATATGGCGGCGAAGAAGTTAAAGCATTACTTTGAGGAGCACCCCATCAAAGTAATATGTGAAGCTCCCATATCCGAGATAATGGGTAACAAGGATGCGAGCGGCAGAATCGCAAAATGGGCAATTGAGCTAGCTCCTTATGCGCCCCAATACGACAAAAGAGAAGCGATCAAATCTTAGGTTGTGGCGGACTTTTTCGTGGATTGGGCCGAGGTACAATACGAACCACCGCCACCGGATCCGAATTACTGGAGGATGCACTTTGACGGATCGAAAACCAAAACCGGATTAGGTGTCAGGGTCGTGCTTACCTCGCCAAAGAAGGATCATCTCAAGTACGTATTGCAGATCCATTTCGTGGCATCGAACAATGCCGCTGAGTATGAGGCTCTTGTGCATGGGATCAAAGTGGCAAAGGAGATTGGCATACGTCGGATAATATGCTTCGGCGACTCGGACATGGTGGTGCAGCAGGTGTCCGGAGTGTGGGACGCCCTGGATCCAAACATGGCGCTATACAAATTTCACGTGCAGAAGATATCTGGTTACTTCGAGGGATGTGAATTTCACCATGTACCCCGGGCGGAAAACGAGGCTGCCGACATGTTATCGAAGCTCGGATCGACCAGACAAGCAATTCCACCGGGTGTAGCATTGGAACACCTCAGAAAACCATCTATTAGGTCGTCCCCAGGAACCGACTCGATCTATGTCCCGGAAAATACGGAGTCCGGAGCTGAGCCCATGGACATTGACATGGGAGGTGGTACGCCAGACCCGAGGACTGCCTCGGTAAACCTGGGGACTGCCTCGGCAAACCCGGGGACTACCTCGCTAGACCCGGGGACTGCTCAGCGTGATCCGGCTGAAGTTATGCCGGTAGATCGGATGGAAATTGATGAGGAGATATTCCCTCCACGAGCCATACCAGCTTGGGCACTGCCTATATTTCAATTCCTGAAAGATGGAACGCTACCCGCTGAGGAGGTGTTAGCCAGGCAAACGCAGAGGAGAGCAAAGGCATACACAATCATCAACTCCGAGCTGTACAAACGAAGTGTGACGAATGTCCTCCAGCGATGCGTTGATCCGGAAGAAGGGCTTGACATCCTCCGAGATATACACCAAGGAGAGTGTGGGCATCATGCCTCATCCCGAGCCTTGGTAGCAAAGGCGTTCCAGCATGGATTCTACTGGCCAAGTGCCTTGGAACAAGCAGACGATCCGGTGAGAAAGTGCAATGGTTGTCAGAGGTACGCCACCAAGGCACATATGCCTATGTCGGAACTCAAGACCATACCAATTACATGGCCATTTGCTGTATGGTGCTTGGACATGGTTTGCCCGTTCAAACCTGCGAGAGGAAACATGACACACATTTTGGTCATGATGGACAAGTTCACAAAATGGATTGAAGTGAAACCTATAAGAAAATGTGATGGAAATACGGCTGTGACATTTCTCAAAGACATCATCTTGAGATACGGTTATCCACACAATATTATAACTGATAATGGAACAAATTTTGCGGAAGGAGCATTTGCGCGCTTCTGCCGAGATAAGAAGATCCGACTTGACGTCGCCTCGGTAGCCCACCCCACATCGAACAGAAAAGTGGAAAGATCCAACGGATTAGTGTTATCCGGGTTAAAACCCCGGCTCATTGAGCCGCTGCAAAGATCAGCGGGGTGCTGGATAGAAGAACTACCAGCGGTACTATGGAGCTTAAGAACAACTCCGATTCGATCAACAGGATATACGCCATTTTTTCTGGTATATGGGGTAGAAGCTGTATTACCAGCCGACATGGAGCATGATTCGCCTAGGGTCACCCAATACAGAGAAGCCGAAGTGCAAGAAGCCCGGCAAAATGTTGTTGATCTGCTAGAAGAAGCGAGAGAACTGGCACTGTCCAGATCCGCCATATATCAGCAAAACCTCCGACGCTATCATAGCCGGAAAGTGTGCCCCCGAGTCTTCCGGGAAGGCGATCTGGTGCTCCGGTTAGTACAACGTACTGCTAGCATGCATAAACTATCCCCCCCCATGGGAAGGGCCGTTCATTGTGAGCAAAGCATTACACAATGATTCTTACTATCTTATAGATGCAAAGCCACAGGAAAAGAACAAGGCGGACAGCTCCGGAGAGGAATCCAAGCGACCATGGAATGTAGCACTACTTCGTCCCTTCTACACTTAGCTAAGAAGTGTATATATCTGAGTCCTCTCATATGTCGGTATGTATGTCGGCAATGAGCTTATCAATGAAATAGCGGCGCCTCGAGCAGTAACTCGGGGACTGCCTTAACAATGTTTGTCGTAGTTTCTTATGCGGTAGCTGGAATGACTCGTTTTACTTAACCCGGATTAGTAATGTGTGAGTACCAAAAACCCAACCCTTCGACTCGCTGCTGTCCAACAAGAATTGGCTTCATGGCAAGCAAGGGAACAAGTTTGGAATTGCGTAGCACATGAAAAACAGCTAAGGAAACGAAGTTATTCGAGTTAACGTTTGTTTTTCGAACTAACCCTATTTTTATTTTCAAGTTATTATGCTGAATTATTTTGAGCCAAACCTCAAAAGTTTCTAAGTATTGTTAAGACAATTTTTGAAGCTCGGATTCGTAAGTCGTAAAACCAAATCAAGGTAGACGCGGACCGAGCCAAGGAATTAGACGAACAAGAAAATGAAACTCGGGGACTACGCCCAAGTCAATCTGGCATAAAAACATAGTAGCAAAATATCACTTATCCAGCATACAATTGCACCCGGCATACCGGGGATGTGATAAATTTTCAAGTTTTTTTTAGAACTAAGGAGCAGCAGGAGGAGTAGTTTCGACGTCGTCGTCGATGTCTTCAATATCTGAAGCATCATCTTCCCCGTCCTCATCCGACCCATCTTCGACATTCTCATTAGGCTCATCCCCACCGGACTCCAGAAAGCTCGGTCCCTCAACCCAGTCATGGATCGGAAAATATTCGACGAGGCTGTAGGCGCAAGCCTGGCGTGGAGCTACCCACTCCGGATCATCGGTCCATCTGGATCCGGTGCGCCGGCGTGTGAGGAGGCTCAGGTCGATCTTCTCGTACCATGTAAGAATATGATGAAGGAGGGTATCTGCTGCGGTACGCCTGGCAGACTCCCTCCAGAGGTCAAGATGAGTCTCAACTTCCAACAGCTTTTCGGCAAGGAGTGTGATCCTCTCCGGAGCGCTCTCGCTTGGCCAGAAGGTGTTGTAGATCCGGACCGCAACGTCGAGGAGATCTTTCCCATAGTTCTTCATGGTTTCCACGCGAGCTGACACGCTGACCAATAGGTCCTCCATGTCTAAGGGGATGCTCTCACCATCAGGAGCGACGGGAGTACCCCTTTCTCGGCGGAATTTGGCAACAGCAGCACTGGCAATGGTAGTACCCTCGGGAAAGTGATCTGGAAACAGGGAAAGCGAAGATGCTGAAGCAAAGGCATATGAGCTAACCCGGAAAGGCATATGAGCAAAGGCACATGTCGGATAAAGGGAAAGAAACTTACGTGAGATATGGTGGTGGATCAGGGTCAACTCCTTGATGCAGTTGTCGCGTCTCTAGCGAAGTTGTTCAAGTTCAGCGAGCGCCGACCCAAGCTGGACCTCGGATTCCTTAAGCAGGTCCTAGTCCTTGGAAATCTGGAGAGCAAGGCGCTCGCGCTCTTCGGTGATGTTCTGGCCAACTTTTTGGAGCTCGGCTTTGTGTTGGGCCTTCATCTTCTCCATCTCAGCATTAAGCTTAGCTATCTCGTCGTCCTTGGTCCGGAGGAGGGCAAGCTCATCATTCTTCTTCTTCAGCTCAGCTTGATGCTGTCCTGCTTGTTCGAGAAATGCAGCATCATATCAGGCACGGGCACACTATCCTCAAGCAATGCTGAAATAATGTGTTGACCCGGCAGAGCCGAGGAGTGAATGTTTGCCGAGCCAAGGAGAAGAAGAAATGGAAAACACAACAAGGTAGAACGAAAGAGGACATACCTCGGATTTCCTCCAAGTTTTTCCGCATAATCTTGTTTTTAGCCTCCACCCCATCTGCAAAAAACCGAATGAGGAGATTAGTCCGGCGGAAACAAGTAAAGAAAAATGGAGAAGTGCTGAGGGAGAAAATTACCCCTCTTTTCATGCTCTGCGCCAAGTGCAACATGTTTTGCACGCAGGATCTTGTGGGTATCAAGCAGGCGTTGAAATTCGGCGCTCTGGAGGTTGGTGGTTACCTGAAAGGAGCACAGAAGTGTGACATTAACTTGATGAATATTCGAAGTGTGCAAGATCCGGGCCAAGTGGAACTTAACCCGGCTCTAGGTGTGTGCATATTCGAAGTATGTAAGATCCGGGCCAAGTGGAACTTAACCCGGCTCTAGGTGTGTGCATATTCGAAGTATGTAAGATCCGGGCCAAGTGGAACTTAACCCGGCTCTAGGTGTGTGCATATTCGAAGTGTGTAAGATCCGGGCCAAGTGGAACTTAACCCGACTCTAGGTGGGTGCATATTTGAAGTTTACATGCAGCTATGTTAATTATCTAAGGAGCATCCGTCCGAGTAAGAAGTTACTCCGCCAGAGGCTCGGGGACTAATGGTTATTATCTACAGCATGTAAAGGGGAAACGACATACCTCCATCATTCGCCCCGCGAGGTTAATTGCCTTGGCAGCAGTGTTCATCTGGGCAGAAAATTCTGCAGGGCCGAACTTTTCCGGGAGATCGTCGTTGTAGACGAACTCTGCCTTGTTCCAGTTCATGACGAACTCGATAAGGCTCGGATGGAACCGTTCGCTAGTGGGCATGTGGGGTGCCACCAAGCCCTTCGCATGAGCTTCTTTCCTCTCAATTGGATCAAGATCTCGGCTGGTGTGAAGAACCATCTGCTACGTATCGGTTGGCTCGGCAGGAGGATCCGTCGCTGCTGGAGATTTCTTCAGAAGCATTGATGACAAGGTTTGCTGCCCGGCTTCGACGGAGGTAGATTTGGCAGCATCCGGAGCCTTCTTGCCTTTAGCTTGCTGGGAAGAAGTAACCACGACGGATTTCCCCTTGGAAGTTGCGAGAATGGTTCCTTGCCAGGGCTGGGATGACTCGGAAGAAGGAGAGGAACTTGGTACTGGAGCTGCTCTGGGTTTCTGGCCACCGGGATAGGTGCCGGTTCAGAAGCTGGTGTTGGGGCTGCTGCTGGTGCTGGAGTTGCGGTAGACTTGGTAGTTGCTGGTTGCAGCAATGCCGAAGTGGCGGACGCCGTCGCCTCGGCTGAACCGACCCCTCCTGATCCAAGGTCGCGTTCCTCTTGACGAGATACTGCGGAACCCGGAGCAGCCGCAGAACCCTCCAGAATAGGGCTCAGCGGGCGTGACTCGTCGTCACGAGGAGGGGAAGGACTGGACCGAAGGGGAGAAGAGATGCTCGATCCGCTCTGAGGGACCTCCACAGGCGGCCTGAAAAAGAGAATAAGGTCAGGTGTGAAATTACCACGATGCGAGGAAAAGTGAGTTGCGCATTAAAAAATGACTTACGCGTCCGAGGTCTCGGCCTCCTTAGGTTTCCGGGCCCTTCGTGCCGGGGCTTTGCCTGCTCGCTTGGAGGCAGTCTTGTCTCTGGCCTTCTTTTGCCTTTTGGTAGGCTGAGAAGGTTCGGAGGAAGAACTTGACGTGGATCCACGCTTCTTCTTCGACACCACCGGAACCGGCTCGCCCGAGGCAAGTGGAGGATCCTCGTGGATATGTCCACTGGGGTTAGATGATTGCGGAAAGGCAAAGGAAAGAGGGACGACCTCAACAGGTTCAATCACGTTGATATCCGAGTCATCCTCATCATCGGGCCAATCTCTAAGAGAAGAGAATTTACCGCTAGGTCGTTTGGTGGCGTCGGTCATGGGGAGGAACATCTCCTGGTCCGGATCCTCCTCGTCCGGGATCTCTCGGTTCGGCGCCCACTTAAGGGTCGGATCCGTGCCATCCTCGAGAGTTTGCTGGAGAAACAGCTGAGAAAAAGCACAAAGAGCTGAGTCAAAAATGTGACAAAAACCGACACGTACTTGATCCGAAAATAAGTTTACCCCGCGAAGCTTACCGCGGGAGGGAGCCTGTCACGGCAGTAATGCTCGATTCCCCATGTCCATTCGGCGGAGAAATCCTTGTGAGTGGTGAACAGAGCCTTGACCCGCCGGAAGATCTCTGTGTTGCTCAATTCGAAAGAGGAGGTTCGGTTGGGGTCGCGGCTGAAGCTCATATGGCACAACTTATGGGTGCGCTTCTGGAGGGGAGAGATTCGGTTGCGCACGAACGTGATCATGGCGTCCTTGTTGCGCAATATGAGTTTCTTCAGCTCCGCGAACCTCTTGTTGACTTGGTTGGCTAGAGCGGTAGGTTTCTTGGGGACCTCCTCCCAGAAATCAGTATCAGGTGGGCCCGGAGCGTAGGGCAGCAACCGAATCAAATCTTCGGTACCCTCGTTCCGGACGTAGAAGAAGGCCCGGGCCCATCCTTTACAAGAGTCAAGCCCGGTGACCTGGGAAAGATTCAAAATCTCCGGGGCAAGATGGAGGTGGCTCAGAACTGAGTGAGCTGCTTGTCCTCCGACTCAACATGGATATTGGGGACAACATTGCGACGGAGGCCAAAGAACCAGATCCACAGCTCCTTCGTGGGCCATAGTCCGGTGTAGCCCTCAATCGTAGAGGCAAAGGCGGACATAGAGGTGATGGCGTTCGCCGGGAGATGATGTGGTTGCAAGTGATAGGTCTGAACCCAGTCCCGAAAGATATCGCTCACCAGAAGACCAAATCCCCGTTGGAAATGGGATAGGAAAACAACAAACTCACCCGGATTGGGTGAGGGGCCAATTCCGAGGAGGGGAGACGAGCGGCGACGCCGGCAGGAATGCGCCTGGTCCAGTAGATCCAGTCGATGTCGTCTTGGCAAACCCACGAACTGGCCCACGCGCCGCGGTCCGCCGCACCGGCGTCCTCCTCCATCTCCTGCTCGACGACGACGAGCTCCTCTTCAGTCATTTCGTATCCGCTGTCCTCGCTAGAGCAAGTGGCGGCAGGGGTCTGTGGTCTAGATTGACAGGGACCCGTGGCTAAGCAACTTCGCAGCGGGGGCTACGGTGCGGAGGCACGGAGAAGGTGCGGCAGCGGTGCTGCTGCTACGAGCACTGGCTGCGGCGCAGTCGCGAGGAAGACGAAGGAGAAGAAAAGGAACAGGCAAAGGGGAGCAGGGATGGAAAAATGCAAAGGGACGCCCCCTCCCCTATTTAACCGCCCGCAATGATCGATGAGTGGGATCGCTCTGCGCCCGCGAGCCACGCGATGTGGCCGTGTATTACCGGCATCAGCCAATCACAGAGAAGCCACACAAGGGGCCACAGGGTGGACGAGATCCTATGACGCGACGCGCCATTGCGGTAAACGAGGAGACAGGCATGACGTAACCCGTGCACAGTAAAACTAACAATTACTGCGGTGGTTACTACGCAGGCCCATAAAATGAGGCAACGTAATGATTAGTCTCCACGTGGGGTGGCGTATGAGAGAAGGAAGCAAGGCTCGGATCCGAGCCACAATGGTAACCCGGCCGGCAAGTGAAAACTTGGAACGTGCGAAGGGAACGTAAATCCATGTAGTCCGAGATAAGAAGCTAACCCGGAACTAAATGCCTGAGGCTCGAACATAAATGAACCTGACGTGGCCTTAGCGACCAAGGCCGCTACAACCGCACCAGCTTCGGGGACTAATGTTGGGGGGTTACCCCCGGGTAGGGTCACTCCGGGGTATAAGAGCCGAGTTAGCCAAGGTTCAGCAGGGTCAAAGCGTATGCTGGCCGGGTCAGCTCAAGGCAAGCCGGATCACGGAGTAACCCAGACAAGGGGGGTCGTCAAACATTGTCTCATCCGACTTAAGGAGTAAGTCGAAAATGCTCGTCTAACTTGTATGCATGAACAGGTGTGGCCGGATCTATTATGATCCGGATCCTTGCTTAGCTTCTAGGAGAAGGAAGGAGTCTCTCTGGTCAAAAAAGAAGGTCCAGTACATACTGGCTGAGCGGATAAAGCAAGGGAAGGACACCGGACCGTCGCTGACAAGGGGGACGATGCTCACGTCAGCTTATGTCGCTAAAGCAAGTGTGACGCGGGGGAAAAGCACCCCTGTCGGGTTACTACTTTGGGAGGGGGCATATTCTTAGGAGTATGCCTCCACGTATGCCCTAGGCCAGGACCGAGCGACCTCTATATAAGGGGGGTTAGGGCTCCGGTAGAGGGGGCTGGCTGATTGAGAGAATTCTAGTTGGTTGAGCACTAGTTGGTCTAGGGTTCTTGGGCAAGGTAGTAGGCTAGAGTAAGAGAGCACCTTCTTCCTCCTCTCGCCAATATAGCTCAAGGAGCACTGGTAATGTTGGAGATATGGCAATACAAACTTCTGTGTGGAGAATCACTCTACTATCCCTCCTTGGATTCCCCTAGCGCATATTAGTCCCCACCTTTAGCCTATCCATGGCATCTGCCGTGACACCACCACGACAGATCCACTAGTGACTTTGGGTGTGTGTTCTTTTCCTAAACCACATTGACCCACTAGAGTCATTGCATGTGTCTTCTTTTCCCAACCCAAAAGGATCCACTAGAGTCATTGCATGTGTGTTCTTTTCCTAAACCACATTGATCCACTAGAGTCATTGCATGTGTGTAGTTTTTCTAAACTACATGGATCCACTAGTGACATTTCATGTGTTTTCTTTTCCTAAACCACATTGATCCTAGAGTCCTTGCATGTGTGTTGTTTTCCTGAACCACATGGATGCACTAGACTCACTACATGTGTGTTCTTTTATTAAACCACATTGATCCACTTGAATCATTGCATGTGTGTTCTTTTTCTACACCAGATTGATCCAATTGAGTCATTGCATGTGTGTTCTTTTCTTAAACCACATGGATCCACTAGTGACATTTCATGTCTGTTGTTTTCCTAAACCACATTGATCTACTGGTGACATTGCATGTGTGTTCTTTTTCTAAACAATATGGATCCACTCGTGACATTCACGTGTGTTATTTTACTAAACCACCTTGATCCACTTGAGATATTGCATGTTTGTTCTTTTCGTAAACCACATGGATCCACTGGTTACATTGCATGTGTGTTCTTTTCCTAAACCACATTGATCCACTAGCGTCATTGCATGTCTGTTCTTTACCTAAACCACATGGATCCACTAGAGTCATTGCATGTGTGTTATTTTCCTAATCCACATGGATCCACTAGTGACATTGCGTGTGTGTTCTTTTCCTAAACCAGATTGATCCACTGGAATTATTGCATGTGTGTTCTTTTCCTAAAACACATGGATCCACTTGTAACATTGCATGTGTGTTCTTTTCGTAAACCACATTGATCCAGTAGAGTCATTTCACGTGTGTTCTTTTGCCAAACCACATGGATGCACTGGTGACATTGCATGTGTGTTCTTTTCCAAAACCACATGGATCCACTAGAGTCATTGCATGTGTGTTGTTTTCCTAAACCACATTGATCCACTAGAGTCATTGCATGTGTGTTGTTTTCCTAAACGACATGGATCCACTAGTGACATTTCTTGTGTTTTCATTTCCTAAACCACATTGATCCACTAGAGTCACTGCATGTGTGTTCTTTTCCAAAACCACATTGATCCACTCGATTCATTGCATGTGTGCGATTTTCCTAAACCATATTTATCCACTAGAGTCATTGCATGTGTGTTCGTTTCCTAAACCAAATGGATCCACTAGGGACATTTCATGTTTGTTCTTTTCCTAAACCGCATGGATCCACTGGAGTCATTGCATGTTTGTTCTTTTCCTAAACCGCATTGATCCACTGTGACATTGCATGTGTGTTCTTTTCCTAATCCACATTGATCCACTGGAGTCCTTGCATGTGTGTTCTTTTCCTGAACCACATGGATACACTAGACTCACTCCATGTGTGTTGTTTTCCTAAACCACATTGATCCTGGAGTCCTTACATGTGTGTTCTTTTCTTGAACCACATGGATCCACTAGGCTCACTGCATGTGTGTTCTTTTCCTAAACCACATTGATCCACTAGAATGATTGCATGTCTGTTCTTTTCCTACACCAGATTGATCCAATTGAGTCATTGCATGTGTGTTCTTTTCTTAAAGCACATGGATCCACCAGTGACATTTGATGTGTGTTGTTTTCCTAAACCACCTTGATCCACTTGAGATATTGAATGTTTGTAGTTTTCGTAAACCACATGGATCCACTGGTGACATTGTATGTGTGTTCTTTTCCTAAACCACATTGAGCCACTAGAGTCATTGCATGTCTGTTCTTCACCTAAACCATATGGATCCACTAGAGTCATTGGATGTGTGTTATTTCCTAATCCACATGGATCCACTAGTGACTTTGGGTGTGTGTTCTTTTCCTAAACCACATTGATCCACTGGAGTCATTGCATGTGTCTTCTTTTCCTAACCCATAAGGATCCACTAGAGTCATTGCATGTGTGTTCTTTTCCTAAACCACATTGATCCACTAGAGTCATTGCATGTGTGTTGTTTTCCTAAACCACATGGATCCACTAGTGACATTTCATGTGTTTTCTTTTCCTAAACCACATTGATCCTGGAGTCCTTGCATGTGTCTTCTTTTCCTGAACCACATGGATCCACTAGACTCACTACATGTGCGTTCTTTTCCTAAACCACATTGATCCACTTGAATCATTGCATGTGTGTTCTTTATCTACACCAGATTGATCCAATTGAGTCATTGCATGTGTGTTGTTTTCCTAAACCACATTGATCTACTGGTGACATTACAAGTGTGTTCTTTTCCTAAACAACATGGATCAAGTCATGACATTGCATGTGTGTTATTTTACTAAACCACCTTGATCCACTTGAGATATTGCATGTTTGTTATTTTCGTAAACCACATGGATCCACTGATGACATTGCATGTGTGTTCTTTTCCTAAACCACATTGATCCACTAGGGGCATTGCATGTCTGTTCTTTACCTAAACCACATGGATCCACTGGAGTCATTGCATGTGTGTTATTTTCCTAATCCACATGGATCCACTAGTGACATTGCGTGTGTGTTCTTTTCCTAAACCACATTGATCCACTGGAGTCATTGCATGTGTGTTCTTTTCCTAAAACAGATGGATCCACTTGTAACATTGCATGTGTGTTCTTTTCGTAAACCACATTGATCTAGGAGAGTCATTTCATGTGTGTTGTTTTGCTAAACCACGTGGATGCACTGGTGACATTGCATGTGTGTTCTTTTCCAAAACGACATGGATCCACTAGAGTCATTGCATGTGTGTTCTTTTCCTAAACCACATTGAGCCACTAGAGTCATTTGCATGTCTGTTCTTCACCTAAACCACATGGATCCACAGGAGTCATTGCATGTGTGTTATTTTCCTAATCCACATGGATCCACTAGTGACTTTGGGTGTGTGTTCTTTTCCTAAACCACATTGATCCACTGGAGTCATTGCATGTGTCTTCTTTTCCTAAACCACAAGGATCCACTAGAGTCATTGCATGTGTGTTCTTTTCGTAAACCACATTGATCCACTAGAGTCATTGCATGTGTGTTGTTTTCCTAAACCACATGGATCCACTAGTGACATTTCATGTGTTTTCTTTTCCTAAACCACATTGATCCTGGAGTCCTTGCATGTGTGTTCTTTTCCTGAACCACATGGATCCAGTAGACTCACTACATGTGTCTTCTTTTCCTAAACCACATTGATCCACTTGAATCATTGCATGTGTGTTCTTTTCCTACACCAGATTGATCCAATTGAGTCATTGCATGTGTGTTCTTTTCTTAAACCACATGGATCCACTAGTGACATGTCATGTGTGTTGTTTTCCTAAACCACCTTGATCTATTGGTGACAATACATGTGTGTTCTTTTCCTAAACAACATGAATCCAGTCGTGACATTGCATGCGTGTTATTTTACTAAACCACCATGATCCACTTGAGATATTGCATGTTTGTTATTTTCGTAAACCACATGGATCCACTGGTGACATTCCATGTGTGTTATTTTCCTAAACCACATTGATCCACTAGAGGCATTGCATGTATGTTCTTTACCTAAACCACATGGATCCACTAGAGTCATTGCATGTGTGTTATTTTCCTAATCCACATGGATCCACTAGTGACATTGCGTGTGTGTTCTTTTCCTAAACCACATTGATCCACTGGAGTCATTGCATGTGTGTTCTTTTCCTAAAACACATGGATCCACTTTTAACATTGCATGTGTGTTCTTTTCGTAAACCACATTCATCCAGTAGAGTCATTTCATGTGTGTTCTTTTGCTAAACCACGTGGATGCACTGTTGACATTGCATGTGTGTTCTTTTCCAAAACGACATGGATCCACTAGTGACATTGCGTGTGTGTTCTTTTCCTAAACCACATTGATCCACTTGTAACATTGCATGTGTGTTCTTTTCGTAAACCACATTGATCAAGTACAGTCATTTCATGTGTGTTCTTTTGCTAAACCACATGGATGCACTGGTGACATTGCATGTGTGTTCTTTTCCAAAACGACATGGATCCACTAGAGTCATTGCATGTGTGTTCTTTTCCTAAACCACATTGATCCACTAGAGTCATTGCATGTGTGTTGTTTTCCTAAACAACCTGGATCCACTAGTGATATTTCATGTGTTTTCTTTTCCTAAACCACATTGATCCACTAGAGTCACTTCATGTCTGTTCTTTTCCAAAACCACATTGATCCACTAGATTCAATGCATGTGTGGGATTTTCCTAAACAACATGGATCCACTAGTGACATTTAATGTGTGTTGTTTTCCTAAACCACCTTGATCCACTTGAGATATTACATCTTTGTTGTTTTTGTAAACCACATGGATCCACTGGTGACATTGCATGTGTGTTCTTTTCCTAAACCACATTGATCCACTAGAGTCATTGCATGTCTGTTCTTTACCTAAACCACATGGATCCACTGGAGTCATTTTCATGTGTGTTATTTTCCTAATCCACATGGATCCACTAGTGACTTTGGGTGTGTGTTCTTCTCCTAAACCACATTGATCCACTGGAGTCATTTCTTGTGTCTTCTTTTCCTAAACCACAAGGATCCACTAGAGTCATTGCATGTGTGTTCTTTTCCTAAACCACATTGATCCACAAGAGTCATTGCATGTGTGTTGTTTTCCCCACATGGATCCACTAGTGACATTTCATGTATTTTCTTTTCCTAAACCACATTGATCCACTAGAGTCACTACATGTATGTTCTTTTCCAAAACCACATTGATCCACTGGATTCATTACATGTGTGGGCTTTTCCTTAACCACATTGATCCACTAGAGTCATTGCATGTGTGTTATTTTCCTGAACCACATGGATCCTCTGGATTCACTACATGTGTGTTCTTTTCCTAAACCACATTGATCCACTAGAGTCCTTGCATGTGTGTTCTTTTCCTGAACCACATGGATCCACTAGACTCACTCCATGTGTGTTCTTTCCTAAACCACATTGATCCACTAGAATCATTGCATGTGTGTTCTTTTCCTATTCCATATTGATCCACTTGAGTCATTACATGTGTGTTCTTTTCTTAAACCACATGGATCCACTAGTGACATTTCATGTGTGTTGTTTTCCTAAACCATATTGATCCACTAGTGACATTTCATGTGTGTTCTTTTACTAAACCACATTGATCCACTTGAGATATTGCATGTTTGTTCTTTTCGTAAACCACATGGATCCACTGGTGACATTGCACGTGTTTCTTTTCCTAAACCACACTGATCCACTAGAGTCATTGCATGTGTGTTCTTTTCGTAATCCACATGGATCCACGGGAGTCATTGCATGTGTGTTCTTTTCCAAAACCACATGGATCCACTAGTGACATTGCGTGTGTGTTCTTTTTCTAAACCACGTTGATCCACTAGAGTCATTGCATGTGTGTTCTTTTCCTAAACCATATGGACCCACTAGTGACATTTCATGTGTGTTGTTTTCCTAAACCACATTGATCCACTAGTGACATTGCATGTGTGTTCTTTTCCTAAACAACATGGATCCACTCGTGACATTGCATGTGTGTTCTTTTACTAAACCACATTGATCCGCTTGAGATATTGCATGTTTGTTCTTTTCGTAAACTACATGGATCCACTTGAGTCATTGCATGTGTGTTGTTTTCCTAAACCACATTGATCCACTAGATTCATTTCATGTGTGTTCTTTTCCTAAACCACATGGATCCACTAGAGTTATTTCATGTGTGTTCTTTTCATAAACCACATGGATCCACAAGTGACATTGCGCGTGTGTTCTTTTCCTAAACCACATTGATCCACTATAATTATTGTGTGTATGTTATTTTCCTAAACCACATTGATCCACTAGAGTCACTTCATGTGTGTTCTTTTTCCTAAACCACATGGATCCACTAGTGACATTGCATGTGTGTTCTTTTCCTAAACCATATTGATCCACTTGAGTTAATGCATGTGTGTTATTTTTCTAAACCACGTGGATCCACTACAGTCACTTCATGTGTGTTCTTTTCCTAAACCGCATTGATCCACTAGTGACATTGCATGTGTGTTATTTTTCTAAACCACATGGATCCACTTGTGACATTGCATGTGTGTTATTTTACTAAACCACATGGATCTATTAGTGACATTGCATCGCGTTATTTTCCTAAACCACATGGATCCACTAGAGTCACTGCATGTGTGTTCTTTTCCTTAACCACATTGATCCACTTGAGTCCTTGCACGTGTGTTCTTTTCTGAACCACATGGATCCACTAGACTCACTACATGTGTGTTCTTTTCCTAAACCACATGGATCCACTAGAGTCCTTGCATGTGTGTTCTTTTCCTGAACCACATGGGTCCACTAGTCTCACTACATGTGTGTTCTTTTCCTAAACCACATTGATCCACTAGAATCATTGCATGTGTGTTGTTTTCCTACACCATATTGATCCACTTCAGTCATTGCATGTGTGTTACTTTCTTAAACCACATGGATCCACTAGTGACATTTCATGTGCGTTGCTTTATTAAACCATATTGATCCACTTGTGACATTGTGTGTGTGTTCTTTTCCTAAACAACATGGATCCACTCGTGACATTGCATGTGTGTTGTTTTCCTAAACCACATTGATCTACTCGTGACATTGCATGTGTGTTCTTTTCCTAAACAACATGGATCCACTCATGACATTGCATGTGTGTTATTTTACTAAACCACCCTGATCCACTTGAGATATTGCATGTTTGTTCTTTTTGTAAACCACATGGATCCACTGGTGACATTGCATGTGTGTTCTTTTCCTAAACCACAATGATCCACTATAGTCATTGCATGCATGTTCTTTACCTAAACCACACGGATCCACTAGAGTCATTGCATGTGTGTTATTTTCCTAATCCACATGGATCCACTAGTGACATCGTGTGTGTGTTCTTTTCCTAAACCACATTGATCCACTGGAGTCATTGCATGTGTGTTCTTTTCCTAAAACACATGGATCCACTTGTAACATTGCATCTGTATTCTTTTCGTAAACCACATTGATCCAGTAGAGTCATTTCACGTGTGTTCTTTTGCTAAACCACATGGATGCACTAGTGCATGTGTGTTCTTTTCCAAAACCACATGGATCCACTAGAGTCATTTCATGTGTGTTCTTTTCCTAAACCACATTGATCCACTAGAGTCATTGCATGTGTGTTGTTTTCCTAAACGACATGGATCCACTAGTGACATTTCTTGTGTTTTCATTTCCTAAACCACATTGATCCACTAGAGTCACTGCATGTGTGTTCTTTTCCAAAACCACATTGATCCAGTCGATTCATTGCATGTGTGCTATTTTCCTAAACCATATTTATCCACTAGAGTCATTGCATGTGTGTTCGTTTCCTAAACCAAATGGATCCACTAGGGACATTTCATGTTTGTTCTTTTCCTAAACCGCATGGATCCACTGGAGTCATTGCATGTTTGTTCTTTTCCTAAACCGCATTGATCCACTGGTGACATTGCATGTGTGTTCTTTTCCTAATCCACATTGATCCACTGGAGTCCTTGCATGTGTGTTCTTTTCCTGAACCACATGGATCCCCAAGACTCACTCCATGTGTGTTGTTTTCCTAAACCACATTGATCCTGGAGTCCTTGCATGTGTGTTCTTTTCTTGAACCACATGGATCCACTAGGCTCACTGCATGTGTGTTCTTTTCCTAAACCACATTGATCCACTAGAATGATTGCATGTCTGTTCTTTTCCTACACCAGATTGATCCAATTGAGTCATTGCATGTGTGTTCTTTTCTTAAAGCACATGGATCCACCAGTGACATTTGATGTGTGTTGTTTTCCTAAACCACCTTGATCCACTTGAGATATTGAATGTTTGTAGTTTTCGTAAACCACATGGATCCACTGGTGACATTGTATGTGTGTTCTTTTCCTAAACCACATTGAGCCACTAGAGTCATTGCATGTCTGTTCTTCACCTAAACCATATGGATCCACTAGAGTCATTGGATGTGTTATTTCCTAATCCACATGGATCCACTAGTGACTTTGGGTGTGTGTTCTTTTCCTAAACCACATTGATCCACTGGAGTCATTGCATGTGTCTTCTTTTCCTAACCCATAAGGATCCACTAGAGTCATTGCATGTGTGTTCTTTTCCTAAACCACATTGATCCACTAGAGTCATTGCATGTGTGTTGTTTTCCTAAACCACATGGATCCACTAGTGACATTTCATGTGTTTTCTTTTCCTAAACCACATTGATCCTGGAGTCCTTGCATGTGTGTTCTTTTCCTGAACCACATGGATCCACTAGACTCACTACATGTGCGTTCTTTTCCTAAACCACATTGATCCACTTGAATCATTGCATGTGTGTTCTTTATCTACACCAGATTGATCCAATTGAGTCATTGCATGTGTGTTGTTTTCCTAAACCACATTGATCTACTGGTGACATTACAAGTGTGTTCTTTTCCTAAACAACATGGATCCAGTCGTGACATTGCATGTGTGTTATTTTACTAAACCACCTTGATCCACTTGAGATATTGCATGTTTGTTATTTTCGTAAACCACATGGATCCACTGATGACATTGCATGTGTGTTGTTTTCCTAAACCACATTGATCCACTAGGGGCATTGCATGTTTGTTCTTTACCTAAACCACATGGATCCACTGGAGTCATTGCATGTGTGTTATTTTCCTAATCCACATGGATCTACTAGTGACATTGCGTGTGTGTTCTTTTCCTAAACCACATTGATCCACTGGAGTCATTGCATGTGTGTTCTTTTCATAAACCACATGGATCCACAAGTGACATTGCGCGTGTGTTCTTTTCCTAAACCACATTGATCCACTATAATTATTGTGTGTATGTTATTTTCCTAAACCACATTGATCCACTAGAGTCACTTCATGTGTGTTCTTTTTCCTAAACCACATGGATCCACTAGTGACATTGCATGTGTGTTCTTTTCCTAAACCATATTGATCCACTTGAGTTAATGCATGTGTGTTATTTTTCTAAACCACATGGATCCACTACAGTCACTTCATGTGTGTTCTTTTCCTAAACCGCATTGATCCACTAGTGACATTGCATGTGTGTTATTTTTCTAAACCACATGGATCCACTTGTGACATTGCATGTGTGTTATTTTACTAAACCACATGGATCTATTAGTGACATTGCATCGCGTTATTTTCCTAAACCACATGGATCCACTAGAGTCACTGCATGTGTGTTATTTTCCTTAACCACATTGATCCACTTGAGTCCTTGCATGTGTGTTCTTTTCTGAACCACATGGATCCACTAGACTCACTACATGTGTGTTCTTTTCCTAAACCACATGGATCCACTAGAGTCCTTGCATGTGTGTTCTTTTCCTGAACCACATGGGTCCACTAGTCTCACTACATGTGTGTTCTTTTCCTAAACCACATTGATCCACTAGAATCATTGCATGTGTGTTGTTTTCCTACACCATATTGATCCACTTCAGTCATTGCATGTGTGTTACTTTCTTAAACCACATGGATCCACTAGTGACATTTCATGTGCGTTGCTTTATTAAACCATATTGATCCACTTGTGACATTGTGTGTGTGTTCTTTTCCTAAACAACATGGATCCACTCCTGACATTGCATGTGTGTTGTTTTCCTAAACCACATTGATCTACTCGTGACATTGCATGTGTGTTCTTTTCCTAAACAACATGGATCCACTCATGACATTGCATGTGTGTTATTTTACTAAACCACCCTGATCCACTTGAGAAATTGCATCTTTGTTCTTTTCGTAAACCACATGGATCCACTGGTGACATTGCATGTGTGTTCTTTTCCTAAACCACAATGATCCACTATAGTCATTGCATGCATGTTCTTTACCTAAACCACACGGATCCACTAGAGTCATTGCATGTGTGTTATTTTCCTAATCCACATGGATCCACTAGTGACATCATGTGTGTGTTCTTTTCCTAAACCACATTGATCCACTGGAGTCATTGCATGTGTGTTCTTTTCCTAAAACACATGGATCCACTTGTAACATTGCATCTGTATTCTTTTCGTAAACCACATTGATCCAGTAGAGTCATTTCACGTGTGTTCTTTTGCTAAACCACATGGATGCACTAGTGACATTGCATGTGTGTTCTTTTCCAAAACCACATGGATCCACTAGAGTCATTTCATGTGTGTTCTTTTCCTAAACCACATTGATCCACTAGAGTCATTGCATGTGTGTTGTTTTCCTAAACGACATGGATCCACTAGTGACATTTCTTGTGTTTTCATTTCCTAAACCACATTGATCCACTAGAGTCACTGCATGTGTGTTCTTTTCCAAAACCACATTGATCCACTCGATTCATTGCATGTGTGCGATTTTCCTAAACCATATTTATCCACTAGAGTCATTGCATGTGTGTTCGTTTCCTAAACCAAATGGATCCACTAGGGACATTTCATGTTTGTTCTTTTCCTAAACCGCATGGATCCACTGGAGTCATTGCATGTTTGTTCTTTTCCTAAACCGCATTGATCCACTGGTGACATTGCATGTGTGTTCTTTTCCTAATCCACATTGATCCACTGGAGTCCTTGCATGTGTGTTCTTTTCCTGAACCACATGGATCCCCTAGACTCACTCCATGTGTGTTGTTTTCCTAAACCACATTGATCCTGGAGTCCTTGCATGTGTGTTCTTTTCTTGAACCACATGGATCCACTAGGCTCACTGCATGTGTGTTCTTTTCCTAAACCACATTGATCCACTAGAATGATTGCATGTCTGTTCTTTTCCTACACCAGATTGATCCAATTGAGTCATTGCATGTGTGTTCTTTTCTTAAAGCACATGGATCCACCAGTGACATTTGATGTGTGTTGTTTTCCTAAACCACCTTGATCCACTTGAGATATTGAATGTTTGTAGTTTTTGTAAACCACATGGATCCACTGGTGACATTGTATGTGTGTTCTTTTCCTAAACCACATTGAGCCACTAGAGTCATTGCATGTCTGTTCTTCACCTAAACCATATGGATCCACTAGAGTCATTGGATGTGTGTTATTTCCTAATCCACATGGATCCACTAGTGACTTTGGGTGTGTGTTCTTTTCCTAAACCACATTGATCCACTGGAGTCATTGCATGTGTCTTCTTTTCCTAACCCATAAGGATCCACTAGAGTCATTGCATGTGTGTTCTTTTCCTAAACCACATTGATCCACTAGAGTCATTGCATGTGTGTTGTTTTCCTAAACCACATGGATCCACTAGTGACATTTCATGTGTTTTCTTTTCCTAAACCACATTGATCCTAGAGTCCTTGCATGTGTGTTCTTTTCCTGAACCACATGGATCCACTAGACTCACTACATGTGCGTTATTTTCCTAAACCACATTGATCCACTTGAATCATTGCATGTGTGTTCTTTATCTACACCAGATTGATCCAATTGAGTCATTGCATGTGTGTTGTTTTCCTAAACCACATTGATCTACTGGTGACATTACAAGTGTGTTCTTTTCCTAAACAACATGGATCCAGTCGTGACATTGCATGTGTGTTATTTTACTAAACCACCTTGATCCACTTGAGATATTGCATGTTTGTTATTTTCGTAAACCACATGGATCCACTGATGACATTGCATGTGTGTTGTTTTCCTAAACCACATTGATCCACTAGGGGCATTGCATGTCTGTTCTTTACCTAAACCACATGGATCCACTGGAGTCATTGCATGTGTGTTATTTTCCTAATCCACATGGATCTACTAGTGACATTGCGTCTGTGTTCTTTTCCTAAACCACATTGATCCACTGGAGTCATTGCATGTGTGTTCTTTTCATAAACCACATGGATCCACAAGTGACATTGCGCGTGTGTTCTTTTCCTAAACCACATTGATCCACTATAATTATTGTGTGTATGTTATTTTCCTAAACCACATTGATCCACTAGAGTCACTTCATGTGTGTTCTTTTTCCTAAACCACATGGATCCACTAGTGACATTGCATGTGTGTTCTTTTCCTAAACCATATTGATCCACTTGAGTTAATGCATGTGTGTTATTTTTCTAAACCACATGGATCCACTACAGTCACTTCATGTGTGTTCTTTTCCTAAACCGCATTGATCCACTAGTGACATTGCATGTGTGTTATTTTTCTAAACCACATGGATCCACTTGTGACATTGCATGTGTGTTATTTTACTAAACCACATGGATCTATTAGTGACATTGCATCGCGTTATTTTCCTAAACTACATGGATCCACTAGAGTCACTGCATGTGTGTTCTTTTCCTTAACCACATTGATCCACTTGAGTCCTTGCATGTGTGTTCTTTTCTGAACCACATGGATCCACTAGACTCACTACATGTGTGTTCTTTTCCTAAACCACATGGATCCACTAGAGTCCTTGCATGTGTGTTCTTTTCCTGAACCACATGGGTCCACTAGTCTCACTACATGTGTGTTCTTTTCCTAAACCACATTGATCCACTAGAATCATTGCATGTGTGTTGTTTTCCTACACCATATTGATCCACTTCAGTCATTGCATGTGTGTTACTTTCTTAAACCACATGGATCCACTAGTGACATTTCATGTGCGTTGCTTTATTAAACCATATTGATCCACTTGTGACATTGTGTGTGTGTTCTTTTCCTAAACAACATGGATCCACTCGTGACATTGCATGTGTGTTGTTTTCCTAAACCACATTGATCTACTCGTGACATTGCATGTGTGTTCTTTTCCTAAACAACATGGATCCACTCATGACATTGCATGTGTGTTATTTTACTAAACCACCCTGATCCACTTGAGATATTGCATGTTTGTTCTTTTCGTAAACCACATGGATCCACTGGTGACATTGCATGTGTGTTCTTTTCCTAAACCACAATGATCCACTATAGTCATTGCATGCATGTTCTTTACCTAAACCACACGGATCCACTAGAGTCATTGCATGTGTGTTATTTTCCTAATCCACATGGATCCACTAGTGACATCATGTGTGTGTTCTTTTCCTAAACCACATTGATCCACTGGAGTCATTGCATGTGTGTTCTTTTCCTAAAACACATGGATCCACTTGTAACATTGCATCTGTATTCTTTTCGTAAACCACATTGATCCAGTAGAGTCATTTCACGTGTGTTCTTTTGCTAAACCACATGGATGCACTAGTGACATTGCATGTGTGTTCTTTTCCAAAACCACATGGATCCACTAGAGTCATTGCATGTGTGTTCTTTTCCTAAACCACATTGATCCACTAGAGTCATTGCATGTGTGTTGTTTTCCTAAACGACATGGATCCACTAGTGACATTTCTTGTGTTTTCATTTCCTAAACCACATTGATCCACTAGAGTCACTGCATGTGTGTTCTTTTCCAAAACCACATTGATCCACTCGATTCATTGCATGTGTGCGATTTTCCTAAACCATATTTATCCACTAGAGTCATTGCATGTGTGTTCGTTTCCTAAACCAAATGGATCCACTAGGGACATTTCATGTTTGTTCTTTTCCTAAACCGCATGGATCCACTGGAGTCATTGCATGTTTGTTCTTTTCCTAAACCGCATTGATCCACTGGTGACATTGCATGTGTGTTCTTTTCCTAATCCACATTGATCCACTGGAGTCCTTGCATGTGTGTTCTTTTCCTGAACCACATGGATCCACTAGACTCACTCCATGTGTGTTGTTTTCCTAAACCACATTGATCCTGGAGTCCTTGCATGTGTGTTCTTTTCTTGAACCACATGGATCCACTAGGCTCACTGCATGTGTGTTCTTTTCCTAAACCACATTGATCCACTAGAATGATTGCATGTCTGTTCTTTTCCTACACCAGATTGATCCAATTGAGTCATTGCATGTGTGTTATTTTCTTAAAGCACATGGATCCACCAGTGACATTTGATGTGTGTTGTTTTCCTAAACCACCTTGATCCACTTGAGATATTGAATGTTTGTAGTTTTCGTAAACCACATGGATCCACTGGTGACATTGTATGTGTGTTCTTTTCCTAAACCACATTGAGCCACTAGAGTCATTGCATGTCTGTTCTTCACCTAAACCATATGGATCCACTAGAGTCATTGGATGTGTGTTATTTCCTAATCCACATGGATCCACTAGTGACTTTGGGTGTGTGTTCTTTTCCTAAACCACATTGATCCACTGGAGTCATTGCATGTGTCTTCTTTTCCTAACCCATAAGGATCCACTAGAGTCATTGCATGTGTGTTCTTTTCCTAAACCACATTGATCCACTAGAGTCATTGCATGTGTGTTGTTTTCCTAAACCACATGGATCCACTAGTGACATTTCATGTGTTTTCTTTTCCTAAACCACATTGATCCTGGAGTCCTTGCATGTGTGTTCTTTTCCTGAACCACATGGATCCACTAGACTCACTACATGTGCGTTCTTTTCCTAAACCACATTGATCCACTTGAATCATTGCATGTGTGTTCTTTATCTACACCAGATTGATCCAATTGAGTCATTGCATGTGTGTTGTTTTCCTAAACCACATTGATCTACTGGTGACATTACAAGTGTGTTCTTTTCCTAAACAACATGGATCCAGTCGTGACATTGCATGTGTGTTATTTTACTAAACCACCTTGATCCACTTGAGATATTGCATGTTTGTTATTTTCGTAAACCACATGGATCCACTGATGACATTGCATGTGTGTTCTTTTCCTAAACCACATTGATCCACTAGGGGCATTGCATGTCTGTTCTTTACCTAAACCACATGGATCCACTTGAGTCATTGCATGTGTGTTATTTTCCTAATCCACATGGATCCACTAGTGACATTGCGTGTGTGTTCTTTTCCTAAACCACATTGATCCACTGGAGTCATTGCATGTGTGTTCTTTTCCTAAAACACATGGATCCACTTGTAACATTGCATGTGTGTTCTTTTCGTAAACCACATTGATCTAGGAGAGTCATTTCATGTGTGTTGTTTTGCTAAACCACGTGGATGCACTGGTGACATTGCATGTGTGTTCTTTTCCAAAACGACATGGATCCACTAGAGTCATTGCATGTGTGTTCTTTTCCTAAACCACATTGAGCCACTAGAGTCATTTGCATGTCTGTTCTTCACCTAAACCACATGGATCCACCGGAGTCATTGCATGTGTGTTATTTTCCTAATCCACATGGATCCACTAGTGACTTTGGGTGTGTGTTCTTTTCCTAAACCACATTGATCCACTGGAGTCATTGCATGTGTCTTCTTTTCCTAAACCACAAGGATCCACTAGAGTCATTGCATGTGTGTTCTTTTCGTAAACCACATTGATCCACTAGAGTCATTGCATGTGTGTTGTTTTCCTAAACCACATGGATCCACTAGTGACATTTCATGTGTTTTCTTTTCCTAAACCACATTGATCCTGGAGTCCTTGCATGTGTGTTCTTTTCTTGAACCACATGGATCCAGTAGACTCACTACATGTGTCTTCTTTTCCTAAACCACATTGATCCACTTGAATCATTGCATGTGTGTTCTTTTCCTACACCAGATTGATCCAATTGAGTCATTGCATGTGTGTTCTTTTCTTAAACCACATGGATCCACTAGTGACATGTCATGTGTGTTGTTTTCCTAAACCACCTTGATCTACTGGTGACAATACATGTGTGTTCTTTTCCTAAACAACATGAATCCAGTCGTGACATTGCATGTGTGTTATTTTACTAAACCACCAGGATCCACTTGAGATATTGCATGTTTGTTATTTTCGTAAACCACATGGATCCACTGGTGACATTCCATGTGTGTTATTTTCCTAAACCACATTGATCCACTAGAGGCATTGCATGTATGTTCTTTACCTAAACCACATGGATCCACTAGAGTCATTGCATGTGTGTTATTTTCCTAATCCACATGGATCCACTAGTGACATTGCGTGTGTGTTCTTTTCCTAAACCACATTGATCCACTGGAGTCATTGCATGTGTGTTCTTTTCCTAAAACACATGGATCCACTTGTAACATTGCATGTGTGTTCTTTTCGTAAACCACATTCATCCAGTAGAGTCATTTCATGTGTGTTCTTTTGCTAAACCACGTGGATGCACTGGTGACATTGCATGTGTGTTCTTTTCCAAAACGACATGCATCCACTAGTGACATTGCGTGTGTGTTCTTTTCCTAAACCACATTGATCCACTTGTAACATTGCATGTGTGTTCTTTTCGTAAACCACATTGATCCAGTACAGTCATTTCATGTGTGTTCTTTTGCTAAACCACATGGATGCACTGGTGACATTGCATGTGTGTTCTTTTCCAAAACGACATGGATCCACTAGAGTCATTGCATGTGTGTTCTTTTCCTAAACCACATTGATCCACTAGAGTCATTGCATGTGTGTTGTTTTCCTAAACAACCTGGATCCACTAGTGATATTTCATGTGTTTTCTTTTCCTAAACCACATTGATCCACTAGAGTCACTTCATGTCTGTTCTTTTCCAAAACCACATTGATCCACTAGATTCAATGCATGTGTGGGATTTTCCTAAACAACATGGATCCACTAGTGACATTTAATGTGTGTTGTTTTCCTAAACCACCTTGATCCACTTGAGATATTGCATCTTTGTTGTTTTTGTAAACCACATGGATCCACTGGTCACATTGCATGTGTGTTCTTTTCCTAAACCACATTGATCCACTAGAGTCATTGCATGTCTGTTCTTTACCTAAACCACATGGATCCACTGGAGTCATTTTCATGTGTGTTATTTTCCTAATCCACATGGATCCACTAGTGACTTTGGGTGTATGTTCTTGTCCTAAACCACATTGATCCACTGGAGTCATTTCTTGTGTCTTCTTTTCCTAAACCACAAGGATCCACTAGAGTCATTGCATGTGTGTTCTTTTCCTAAACCACATTGATCCACAAGAGTCATTGCATGTGTGTTGTTTTCCCCACATGGATCCACTAGTGACATTTCATGTATTTTCTTTTCCTAAACCACATTGATCCACTAGAGTCACTACATGTATGTTCTTTTCCAAAACCACATTGATCCACTGGATTCATTGCATGTGTGGGATTTTCCTAAAACACATTGATCCACTAGAGTCATTGCATGTGTGTTATTTTCCTGAACCACATGGATCCTCTGGATTCACTACATGTGTGTTCTTTTCCTAAACCACATTGATCCACTAGAGTCCTTGCATGTGTGTTCTTTTCCTGAACCACATGGATCCACTAGACTCACTCCATGTGTGTTCTTTCCTAAACCACATTGATCCACTAGAATCATTGCATGTGTGTTCTTTTCCTACACCATATTGATCCACTTGAGTCATTACATGTGTGTTCTTTTCTTAAACCACATGGATCCACTAGTGACATTTCATGTGTGTTGTTTTCCTAAACCATATTGATCCACTAGTGACATTTCATGTGTGTTCTTTTACTAAACCACATTGATCCACTTGAGATATTGCATGTTTGTTCTTTTCGTAAACCACATGGATCCACTGGTGACATTGCACGTGTTTCTTTTCCTAAACCACACTGATCCACTAGAGTCATTGCATGTGTGTTCTTTTCGTAATCCACATGGATCCACGGGAGTCATTGCATGTGTGTTCTTTTCCTAAACCACATGGATCCACTAGTGACATTGCGTGTGTGTTCTTTTTCTAAACCACGTTGATCCACTAGAGTCATTGCATGTGTGTTCTTTTCCTAAAACACATGGATCCACTTGTAACATTGCATCTGTATTCTTTTCGTAAACCACATTGATCCAGTAGAGTCATTTCACGTGTGTTCTTTTGCTAAACCACATGGATGCACTAGTGACATTGCATGTGTGTTCTTTTCCAAAACCACATGGATCCACTAGAGTCATTGCATGTGTGTTCTTTTCCTAAACCACATTGATCCACTAGAGTCATTGCATGTGTGTTGTTTTCCTAAACAACCTGGATCCACTAGTGACATTTCATGTGTTTTCTATTCCTAAACCACATGGATCCACTAGAGTTATTTCATGTGTGTTCTTTTCATAAACCACATGGATCCACAAGTGACATTGCGCGTGTGTTCTTTTCCTAAACCACATTGATCCACTATAATTATTGTGTGTATGTTATTTTCCTAAACCACATTGATCCACTAGAGTCACTTCATGTGTGTTCTTTTTCCTAAACCACATGGATCCACTAGTGACATTGCATGTGTGTTCTTTTCCTAAACCATATTGATCCACTTGAGTTAATGCATGTGTGTTATTTTTCTAAACCACATGGATCCACTACAGTCACTTCATGTGTGTTCTTTTCCTAAACCGCATTGATCCACTAGTGACATTGCATGTGTGTTATTTTTCTAAACCACATGGATCCACTTGTGACATTGCATGTGTGTTATTTTACTAAACCACAGTGATCTATTAGTGACATTGCATCGCGTTATTTTCCTAAACCACATGGATCCACTAGAGTCACTGCATGTGTGTTCTTTTCCTTAACCACATTGATCCACTTGAGTCCTTGCATGTGTTTTCTTTTCTGAACCACATGGATCCACTAGACTCACTACATGTGTGTTCTTTTCCTAAACCACATGGATCCACTATAGTCCTTGCATGTGTGTTCTTTTCCTGAACCACATGGGTCCACTAGTCTCACTACATGTGTGTTCTTTTCCTAAACCACATTGATCCACTAGAATCATTGCATGTGTGTTGTTTTCCTACACCATATTGATCCACTTCAGTCATTGCATGTGTGTTACTTTCTTAAACCACATGGATCCACTAGTGACATTTCATGTGCGTTGCTTTATTAAACCATATTGATCCACTTGTGACATTGTGTGTGTGTTCTTTTCCTAAACAACATGGATCCACTCGTGACATTGCATGTGTGTTGTTTTCCTAAACCACATTGATCTACTCGTGACATTGCATGTGTGTTCTTTTCCTAAACAACATGGATCCACTCATGACATTGCATGTGTGTTATTTTACTAAACCACCCTGATCCACTTGAGATATTGCATGTTTGTTCTTTTCGTAAACCACATGGATCCACTGGTGACATTGCATGTGTGTTCTTTTCCTAAACCACAATGATCCACTATAGTCATTGCATGCATGTTCTTTACCTAAACCACACGGATCCACTAGAGTCATTGCATGTGTGTTATTTTCCTAATCCACATGGATCCACTAGTGACATCGCGTGTGTGTTCTTTTCCTAAACCACATTGATCCACTGGAGTCATTGCATGTGTGTTCTTTTCCTAAAACACATGGATCCACTTGTAACATTGCATCTGTATTCTTTTCGTAAACCACATTGATCCAGTAGAGTCATTTCACGTGTGTTCTTTTGCTAAACCACATGGATGCACTAGTGACATTGCATGTGTGTTCTTTTCCAAAACCACATGGATCCACTAGAGTCATTGCATGTGTGTTCTTTTCCTAAACCACATTGATCCACTAGAGTCATTGCATGTGTGTTGTTTTCCTAAACAACCTGGATCCACTAGTGACATTTCATGTGTTTTCTATTCCTAAACCACATGGATCCACTAGAGTTATTTCATGTGTGTTCTTTTCATAAACCACATGGATCCACAAGTGACATTGCGCGTGTGTTCTTTTCCTAAACCACATTGATCCACTATAATTATTGTGTGTATGTTATTTTCCTAAACCACATTGATCCACTAGAGTCACTTCATGTGTGTTCTTTTTCCTAAACCACATGGATCCACTAGTGACATTGCATGTGTGTTCTTTTCCTAAACCATATTGATCCACTTGAGTTAATGCATGTGTGTTATTTTTCTAAACCACATGGATCCACTACAGTCACTTCATGTGTGTTCTTTTCCTAAACCGCATTGATCCACTAGTGACATTGCATGTGTGTTATTTTTCTAAACCACATGGATCCACTTGTGACATTGCATGTGTGTTATTTTACTAAACCACAGTGATCTATTAGTGACATTGCATCGCGTTATTTTCCTAAACCACATGGATCCACTAGAGTCACTGCATGTGTGTTCTTTTCCTTAACCACATTGATCCACTTGAGTCCTTGCATGTGTTTTCTTTTCTGAACCACATGGATCCACTAGACTCACTACATGTGTGTTCTTTTCCTAAACCACATGGATCCACTATAGTCCTTGCATGTGTGTTCTTTTCCTGAACCACATGGGTCCACTAGTCTCACTACATGTGTGTTCTTTTCCTAAACCACATTGATCCACTAGAATCATTGCATGTGTGTTGTTTTCCTACACCATATTGATCCACTTCAGTCATTGCATGTGTGTTACTTTCTTAAACCACATGGATCCACTAGTGACATTTCATGTGCGTTGCTTTATTAAACCATATTGATCCACTTGTGACAATGTGTGTGTGTTCTTTTCCTAAACAACATGGATCCACTCGTGACATTGCATGTGTGTTGTTTTCCTAAACCACATTGATCTACTCGTGACATTGCATGTGTGTTCTTTTCCTAAACAACATGGATCCACTCATGACATTGCATGTGTGTTATTTTACTAAACCACCCTGATCCACTTGAGATATTGCATGTTTGTTCTTTTCGTAAACCACATGGATCCACTGGTGACATTGCATGTGTGTTCTTTTCCTAAACCACAATGATCCACTATAGTCATTGCATGCATGTTCTTTACCTAAACCACACGGATCCACTAGAGTCATTGCATGTGTGTTATTTTCCTAATCCACATGGATCCACTAGTGACATCGCGTGTGTGTTCTTTTCCTAAACCACATTGATCCACTGGAGTCATTGCATGTGTGTTCTTTTCCTAAAACACATGGATCCACTTGTAACATTGCATCTGTATTCTTTTCGTAAACCACATTGATCCAGTAGAGTCATTTCACGTGTGTTCTTTTGCTAAACCACATGGATGCACTAGTGACATTGCATGTGTGTTCTTTTCCAAAACCACATGGATCCACTAGAGTCATTGCATGTGTGTTCTTTTCCTAAACCACATTGATCCACTAGAGTCATTGCATGTGTGTTGTTTTCCTAAACAACCTGGATCCACTAGTGACATTTCATGTGTTTTCTATTCCTAAACCACATTGATCCACTAGAGTCACTTCATGTGTGTTCTTTTCCAAAAGCACATTGATCCACTGGATTCAATGCATGCGTGGGATTTTCCTCAACAACATGGATCCACTAGTGACATTTAATGTGTGTTGTTTTCCTAAACCACCTTGATCCACTTGAGATATTGCATTTTTGTTGTTTTCGTAAACCACATGGATCCACTGGTGACATTTCATGTGTGTTCTTTTCCTAAACCACATTGATCCACTAGAGTCATTGCGTGTCTGTTCATTACCTAAACCACATGGATCCACTAGAGTCATTTTCATGTGTGTTATTTTCCTAATCCACATGGATCCACTAGTGACTTTGGGTGTGTGTTATTTTCCTAAACCACATTGATCCACTGGATTCATTGCTTGTGTCTTCTTTTCCTAAACCACAAGGATCCACTAGAGTCATAGCATGTGTGTTCTTTTCCTAAACCACATTGATCCACTAGAGTCATTGCATGTGTGTTGTTTTCCTAAACCACATGGATCCACTAGTGACATTTCATGTATTTTCTTTTCCTAAACCACATGGATCCACTAGACTCACTCCATGTGTGTTCTTTCCTAAACCACATTGATCCACTAGAATCATTGCATGTGTGTTCTTTTCCTACACCATATTGATCCACTTGAGTCATTACATGTGTGTTCTTTTCTTAAACCACATGGATCCACTAGTGACATTTCATGTGTGTTGTTTTCCTAAACCATATTAATCCACTAGTGACATTGCATGTGTGTTCTTTTACTAAACCACATTGATCCATTTGAGATATTGCATGTTTGTTCTTTTTGTAAACCACATGGATCCACTGGTGACATTGCACGTGTGTTCTTTTCCTAAACCACATTGATCCACTAGAGTCATTGCATGTGTGTTCTTTTCCTAATCCACATGGATCCACGGGAGTCATTGCATGTGTGTTCTTTTCCTAAACCACATGGATCCACTAGTGACATTGCGTGTGTGTTCTTTTCCTAAACCACATTGATCCAACAGAGTCATTGCATGTGTGTTCTTTTCCTAAACCATATGGACCCACTAGTGACATTTAATGTGTGTTGTTTTCCTAAACCACATTGATCACTAGTGACATTGCATGTGTCTTCTTTTCCTAAACAACATGGATCCACTCATGACATTGCATGTGTGTTCTTTTACTAAACCACATTGATCCGCTTGAGATATTGCATGTTTGTTCTTTTCGTAAACTACATGGATCCACTTGAGTCATTGCATGTGTGTTGTTTTCCTAAACCACATTGATCCACTTGAGTCATTTCATGTGTGTTCTTTTCCTAAACCACATGGATCCACTAGAGTCATTTCATGTGTGTTCTTTTCATAAACCACATTGATCCATAAGGGACATTGCGTGTGTGTTCTTTTCCTAAAGCACATTGATCCACTATAGTTATTGTGTGTATGTTATTTTCCTAAACCACATTGATCCACTAGAGTCACTTCTTGTGTGTTCTTTTTCCTAAACCACATGGATCCACTAGTTACATTGCATGTGTGTTCTTTTCCTAAACCGTATTGATCCACTTGAGTTAATGCATGTGTGTTATTTTTCTAAACCACATGGATCCACTACAGTCACTTCATGTGTGTTCTTTTCCTAACCCGCATTGATCCACTATTGACATTGCATGTGTGTTCTTTTTCTAAACCACATGGATCCACTGGTGACATTGCATGTGTGTTATTTTACTAAACCACATTCATCCACTAGAGTCATTGCATGTGTGTTCTTTTCCTAATCCACATGGATCCACGGGAGTCATTGCATGTGTGTTATTTTCCTAAACCACATGGATCCACTAGTGACATTGCGTGTGTGTTCTTTTCCTGAACCAGATTGATCCACTAGAGCCATTGCATGTCTGTTCTTTTCCTAAACCATATGGACCCACTAGTGACATTTAATGTGTGTTGTTTTCCTAAACCACATTGATCCACTAGTGACATTCCATGTGTCTTCTTTTCCTAAACAACATGGATCCACTCGTGACATTGCATGTGTGTTCTTTTACTAAACCACATTGATCCACTTGAGATATTGCATGTTTGTTCTTTTCGTAAACTACATGGATCCACTCGAGTCATTGCATGTGTGTTGTTTTCCTAAACCACATTGATCCACTAGAGTCATTTCATGTGTGTTCTTTTCCTAAACCACATGGATCCACTAGAGTCATTTCATGTGTGTTCTTTTCATAAACCACATTGATCCACAAGTGAAATTGCGTGTGTGTTCTTTTCCTAAAGCACATTGATTCACTATAGTTATTGTGTGTATGTTATTTTCCTAAACCACATTGATCCACTAGAGTCACTTCATGTGTGTTCTTTTTCCTAAACCACATGGATCCACTAGTGACATTGCATGTGTGTTCTTTTCCTAAACCATATTGATCCACTTGAGTTAATGCATGTGTGTTATTTTTCTAAACCACATGGATCCACTATAGTCACTTCATGTGTGTTCTTTTCCTAAACCGCATTGATCCACTATGACATTGCATGTGTGTTCTTTTCCTAAACCACATGGATCCACTGGAGTCATTGCTCTTGTCTTCTTTTCCTAAACCACAAGGATCCACTAGAGTCATAGCATGTGTGTTCTTTTCCTAAACCACATTGATCCACTAGAGTCATTGCATGTGTGTTGTTTTCCTAAACCACATGGATCCACTAGTGACATTTCATGTATTTTCTTTTCCTAAACCACATGGATCCACTAGACTCACTCCATGTGTGTTCTTTCCTAAACCACATTGATCCACTAGAATCATTGCATGTGTGTTCTTTTCCTACACCATATTGATCCACTTGAGTCATTACATGTGTGTTCTTTTCTTAAACCACATGGATCCACTAGTGACATTTCATGTGTGTTGTTTTCCTAAACCATATTGATCCACTAGTGACATTTCACGTGTGTTCTTTTACTAAACCACATTGATCCACTTGAGATATTGCATGTTTGTTCTTTTCGTAAACCACATGGATCCACTGGTGACATTGCACGTGTGTTCTTTTCCTAAACCACACTGATTCACTAGAGTCATTGCATGTGTGTTCTTTTAGTAATCCACATGGATCCACGGGAGTCATTGCATGTGTGTTCTTTTCCTAAATCACATGGATCCACTAGTGACATTGCGTGTGTGTTCTTTTTCTAAACCACGTTGATCCACTAGAGTCATTGCATGTGTGTTCTTTTCCAAAACCATATGGACCCACTAGTGACATTTCATGTGTGTTGTTTTCCTAAACCACATTGATCCACTAGTGACATTGCATGTGTGTTCTTTTCCTAAACAACATGGATCCACTCGTGACATTGCATGTGTGTTCTTTTACTAAACCACATTGATCCGCTTGAGATATTGCATGTTTGTTCTTTTCGTAAACTACATGGATCCACTTGAGTCATTGCATGTGTGTTGTTTTCCTAAACCACATTGATCCACTAGAGTCATTTCATGTTTGTTCTTTTCCTAAACCACATGGATCCACTAGAGTTATTTCATGTGTGTTCTTTTCATAAACCACATGGATCCAGAAGTGACATTGCGCGTGTGTTCTTTTCCTAAACCACATTGATCCACTATAATTATTGTGTGTATGTTATTTTCCTAAACCACATTGATCCACTAGAGTCACTTCATGTGTGTTCTTTTTCCTAAACCACATGGATCCACTAGTGACATTGCATGTGTGTTCTTTTCCTAAAAAATATTGATCCACTTGAGTTAATGCATGTGTGTTATTTTTCTAAACCACATGGATCCACTACAGTCACTTCATGTGTGTTCTTTTCCTAAACCGCATTGATCCACTAGTGACATTGCATGTGTGTTATTTTTCTAAACCACATGGATCCACTTGTGACATTGCATGTGTGTTATTTTACTAAACCACATGGATCTATTAGTGACATTGCATCGCGTTATTTTCCTAAACCACATGGATCCACTAGAGTCACTGCATGTGTGTTCTTTTCCTTAACCACATTGATCCACTTGAGTCCTTGCATGTGTGTTCTTTTCTGAACCACATGGATCCACTAGACTCACTACATGTGTGTTCTTTTCCTAAACCACATGGATCCACTAGAGTCCTCGCATGTGTGTTCTTTTCCTGAACCACATGGGTCCACTAGTCTCACTACATGTGTGTGCTTTTCCTAAACCACATTGATCCACTAGAATCATTGCATGTGTGTTGTTTTCCTACACCATATTGATCCACTTCAGTCATTGCATGTGTGTTACTTTCTTAAACCACATGGATCCACTAGTGACATTTCATGTGCGTTGCTTTATTAAACCATATTGATCCACTTGTCACATTGTGTGTGTGTTCTTTTCCTAAACAACATGGATCCACTCGTGACATTGCATGTGTGTTTTTTTCCTAAACCACATTGCTCTACTCGTGACATTGCATGTGTGTTCTTTTCCTAAACAACATGGATCCACTCATGACATTGCATGTGTGTTATTTTACTAAACCACCCTGATCCACTTGAGATATTGCATGTTTGTTCTTTTCGTAAACCACATGGATCCACTGGTGACATTGCATGTGTGTTCTTTTCCTAAACCACAATGATCCACTATAGTCATTGCATGCATGTTCTTTACCTAAACCACACGGATCCACTAGAGTCATTACATGTGTGCTATTTTCCTAATCCACATGGATCCACTAGTGACATCGCGTGTGTGTTCTTTTCCTAAACCACATTGATCCACTGGAGTCATTGCATGTGTGTTCTTTTCCTAAAACACATGGATCCACTTGTAACATTGCATCTGTATTCTTTTCGTAAACCACATTGATCCAGTAGAGTCATTTCACGTGTGTTCTTTTGCTAAACCACATGGATGCACTAGTGACATTGCATGTGTGTTCTTTTCCAAAACCACATGGATCCACTAGAGTCATTGCATGTGTGTTCTTTTCCTAAACCACATTGATCCACTAGAGTCATTGCATGTGTGTTGTTTTCCTAAACAACCTGGATCCACTAGTGACATTTCATGTGTTTTCTATTCCTAAACCACATTGATCCACTAGAGTCACTTCATGTGTGTTCTTTTCCAAAAGCACATTGATCCACTGGATTCAATGCATGCGTGGGATTTTCCTCAATAACATGGATCCACTAGTGACAATTAATGTGTGTTGTTTTCCTAAACCACCTTGATCCACTTGAGATATTGCATTTTTGTTGTTTTCGTAAACCACATGGATCCACTGGTGACATTGCATGTGTGTTCTTTTCCTAAACCACATTGATCCACTAGAGTCATTGCGTGTCTGTTCTTTACCTAAACCACATGGATCCACTAGAGTCATTTTCATGTGTGTTATTTTCCTAATCCACATGGATCCACTAGTGACTTTGGGTGTGTGTTCTTTTCCTAAACCACATTGATCCACTGGAGTCATTGCTTGTGTCTTCTTTTCCTAAACCACAAGGATCCACTAGAGTCATAGCATGTGTGTTCTTTTCCTAAACCACATTGATCCACTAGAGTCATTGCATGTGTGTTGTTTTCCTAAACCACATGGATCCACTAGTGACATTTCATGTATTTTCTTTTCCTAAACCACATGGATCCACTAGACTCACTCCATGTGTGTTGTTTCCTAAAACACATTGATCCACTAGAATCATTGCATGTGTGTTCTTTTCCTACACCATATTGATCCACTTGAGTGATTACATGTGCGTTCTTTTCTTAAACCACATGGATCCACTAGTGACATTTCATGTGTGTTGTTTTCCTAAACCATATTGATCCACTAGTGACATTGCATGTTTGTTCTTTTACTAAACTACATTGATCCATTTGAGATATTGCATGTTTGTTCTTTTTGTAAACCACATGGATCCACTGGTGACATTGCACGTGTGTTCTTTTCCTAAACCACATTGCTCCACTAGAGTCATTGCATGTGTGTTCTTTTCCTAATCCACATGGATCCACGGGAGTCATTGCATGTGTGTTCTTTTCCTAAACCACATGGATCCACTAGTGACATTGCGTGTGTGTTCTTTTCCTAAACCACATTGATCCACCAGAGTCATTGCATGTGTGTTCTTTTCCTAAACCATATGGACCCACTAGTGACATTTAATGTGTGTTGTTTTCCTAAACCACATTGATCACTAGTGACATTGCATGTGTCTTCTTTTCCTAAACAACATGGATCCACTCGTGACATTGCATGTGTGTTCTTTTACTAAACCACATTGATCCGCTTGAGATATTGCATGTTTGTTCTTCTCGTAAACTACATGGATCCACTTGAGTCATTGCATGTGTGTTGTTTTCCTAAACCACATTGATCCACTAGAGTCATTTCATGTGTGTTCTTTTCCTAAACCACATGGATCCACTAGAGTCATTTCATGTGTGTTCTTTTCATAAACCACATTGATCCATAAGGGACATTGCGTGTGTGTTCTTTTCCTAAAGCAAATTGATCCACTATAGTTATTGTGTGTATGTTATTTTCCTAAACCACATTGATCCACTAGAGTCACTTCTTGTGTGTTCTTTTTTCCTAAACCACATGGATCCACTAGTGACATTGCATGTGTGTTCTTTTCCTAAACCGTATTGATCCACTTGAGTTAATGCATGTGTGTTATTTTTCTAAACCACATGGATCCACTACAGTCACTTCATGTGTGTTCTTTTCCTAACCCGCATTGATCCACTATTGACATTGCATGTGTGTTCTTTTTCTAAACCACATGGATCCACTGGTGACATTGCATGTGTGTTATTTTACTAAACCACATTCATCCACTAGAGTCATTGCATGTGTGTTCTTTTCCTAATCCACATGGATCCACGGGAGTCATTGCATGTGTGTTATTTTCCTAAACCACATGGATCCACTAGTGACATTGCGTGTCTGTTCTTTTCCTAAACCACATTGATCCACTAGAGCCATTGCATGTCTGTTCTTTTCCTAAACCATATGGACCCACTAGTGACATTTAATGTGTGTTGTTTTCCTAAACCACATTGATCCACTAGTGACATTGCATGTGTCTTCTTTTCCTAAACAACATGGATCCACTCGTGACATTGCATGTGTGTTCTTTTACTAAACCACATTGATCCACTTGAGATATTGCATGTTTGTTCTTTTCGTAAACTACATGGATCCACTCGAGTCATTGCATGTGTGTTGTTTTCCTAAACCACATTGATCCACTAGAGTCATTTCATGTGTGTTCTTTTCCTAAACCACATGGATCCACTAGAGTCATTTCATGTGTGTTCTTTTCATAAACCACATTGATCCACAAGTGACATTGCGTGTGTGTTCTTTTCCTAAAGCACATTGATCCACTATAATTATTGTGTGTATGTTATTTTCCTAAACCACATTGATCCACTAGAGTCACTTCATGTGTGTTCTTTTTCCTAAACCACATGGATCCACTAGTGACATTGCATGTATGTTCTTTTCCTAAACCATATTGATCCACTTGAGTTAATGCATGTGTGTTATTTTTCTAAACCACATGGATCCACTATAGTCACTTCATGTGTGTTCTTTTCCTAAACCGCATTGATCCACTATGACATTGCATGTGCGTCCTTTTTCTAAACCACATGGATCCACTGGTGACATTGCATGTGTGTTATTTTACTAAACCACATGGATCTATTAGTGACATTGCATCGCGTTATTTTCCTAAATCACATGGATCCACTAGAGTCACTGCATGTGTGTTCTTTTCCTAAACCACATTGATCCACTTGAGTCCTTGCATGTGTGTTCTTTTCTGAATAACATGGATCCACTAGACTCACTACATGTGTGTTCTTTTAATAAACCACATGGATCCACTAGAGTCCTTGCATGTGTGTTCTTTTCCTGAACCACATGGGTCCACTAGTCTCACTACATGTGTGTTCTTTTCCTAAACCACATTGATCCACCAGAATCATTGCAAGTGTGTTGTTTTCCTACACCATATGATCCACTTAAGTCATTGCATATGTGTTATTTTCTTAAACCACATGGATCCACTAGTGACATTTCATGTGCGTTGCTTTATTAAACTATATTGATCCACTTGTGACATTGTGTGTGTGTTCTTTTGCTAAACAACATGGATCCACTCGTGACATTGCATGTGTGTTGTTTTCCTAAAACACATTGATCTACTGGTGACATTGCATGTGTGTTCTTTTCCTAAACAACATGGATCCACTCATGACATTGCATGTGTGTTATTTTACTAAACCACCTTGATACACTTGAGATATTGCATGTTTGTTCTTTTCGTAAATCACATGGATCCACTGGTGACATTGCATGTGTGTTCTTTTCCTAAACCACAATGATCCACCAGAGTCATTGCATGTCTGTTCTTTACCTAAACCACACGGATCCACTAGAAGCATTGCATGTGTGTTATTTTCCTAATCCACATGGATCCACTAGTGACATTGCGTGTGTGTTCTTTTCCTAAACCACATTGATCCACTGGAGTCATTGCATGTGTGTTCTTTTCCTAAAACACATGGATCCACTTGTATCATTGCATCTGTGTTCTTTTCGTAAACCACATTGATCCACTATGACATTATTGATCCACTATGACATTGCATGTGTGTTCTTTTTCTAAACCACATGGATCCACTGGTGACATTGCATGTGTGTTATTTTACTAAACCACATTCATCCACTAGAGTCATTGCATGTGTGTTCTTTTCCTAATCAACATGGATCCACGGGAGTCATTGCTTGTGTGATATTTTCCTAAACCACATGGATCCACTAGTGACATTGCGTGTCTGTTCTTTTCCTAAACCACATTGATCCACTAGAGCCATTGCATGTGTGTTCTTTTCCTAAACCATATGGACCCACTAGTGACATTTAATGTGTGTTGTTTTCCTAAACCACATTGATCCACTAGTGACATTGCATGTGTCTTCTTTTCCTAAACAACATGGATCCACTCGTGACATTGCATCTGTGTTCTTTTACTAAACCACATTGATCCACTTGAGATATTGCATGTTTGTTCTTTTCGTAAACTACATGGATCCACTCGAGTCATTGCATGTGTGTTGTTTTCCTAAACCACATTGATCCACTAGAGTCATTTCATGTGTGTTCTTTTCCTAAACCACATGGATCCACAAGAGTCATTTCATGTGTGTTCTTTTCATAAACCACATTGATCCACAAGTGAAATTGCGTGTGTGTTCTTTTCCTAAAGCACATTGATTCACTATAGTTATTGTGTGTATGTTATTTTCCTAAACCACATTGATCCACTAGAGTCATTGCATGTGTGTTCTTTTCCTAAACCATATTGATCCACTTGAGTTAATGCATGTGTGTTATTTTTCTAAACCACATGGATCCACTATAGTCACTTCATGTGTGTTCTTTTCCTAAACCGCATTGATCCACTATGACATTGCATGTGTGTTCTTTTTCTAAACCACATGGATCCACTGGTGACATTGCATGTGTGTTATTTTACTAAACCACATGGATCTATTAGTGACATTGCATCGCGTTATTTTCCTAAATCACATGGATCCACCAGAGTCACTGCATGTGTGTTCTTTTCCTAAACCACATTCACTTGAGTCCTTGCATGTGTGTTCTTTTCTGAACCACATGGATCCACTAGACTCACTACATGTGTGTTCTTTTCCTAAACCACATGGATCCACTAGAGTCCTTGCATGTGTGTTCTTTTCCTGAACCACATGGGTCCACTAGTCTCACTACATGTGTGTTCTTTTCCTAAACCACATTGATCCACCAGAATCATTGCATGTGTGTTGTTTTCCTACACCATATGATCCACTTGAGTCATTGCATGTGTGTTATTTTCTTAAACCACATGGATCCACTAGTGACATTTCATGTGCGTTGCTTTATTAAACCATATTGATCCACTTGTGACATTGTGTGTGTGTTCTTTTCCTAAACAACATGGATCCACTCGTGACATTGCATGTGTGTTGTTTTCCTAAAACACATTGATCTACTGGTGACGTTGCATGTGTGTTCTTTTCCTAAACAACATGGATCCACTCATGGCATTGCATGTGTGTTATTTTACTAAACCACCTTGATCCACTTGAGATATTGCATGTTTGTTCTTTTCGTAAATCACATGGATCCACTAGTGACATTGCATGTGTGTTCTTTTCCTAAACCACAATGATCCACTAGAGTCATTGCATGTCTGTTCTTTACCTAAACCACACGGATCCACTAGAAGCATTGCATGTGTGTTATTTTCCTAATCCACATGGATCCACTAGTGACATTGCGTGTGTGTTCTTTTCCTAAACCACATTGATCCACTGGAGTCATTGCATGTGTGTTCTTTTCCTAAAACACATGGATCCACTTGTAACATTGCATCTGTGTTCTTTTCGTAAACCACATTGATCCAGTAGAGTCATTTCATGTGTGTTCTTTTGCTAAACCACATGGATGCACTAGTGAAATTGCATGTGTGTTCTTTTCCAAAACCACATGGATCCACTAGAGTCATTGCATGTGTGTTCTTTTCCTAAACCACATTGATCCACTAGAGTCACTTCATGTGTGTTCTTTTCCAAAAGCACATTGATCCACTGGATTCATTTCATGTGTGGGCTTTTCCTAAACCACATTGATCCATTAGAATCATTGCACGTGTGTTCGTTTCCTAAACCAAATGGATCCACTAGTGACATTTGATGTGTGTTCTTTTCCTAAACCGCATGGATCCACTAGAGTCATTGCATGTTTTTTATTTTCCTAAACCGCACTGATCCACTAGTGACATTGGATGTGTGTTCTTTTCCTAATCCACATTGATCCACTGGAGTCCTTGCATGTGTGTTCTTTTCATAAACAACATGGATCCACTAGACTCACTACATGTGTGTTGTTTTCCTAAACCACATTGATCCTGGAGTCTTTGCATGTGTGTTCTTTTCCTGAACCACATTGATCCACTAGAATCATTGCATGTGTGTTCTTTTCCTACACCAATGTGTGTTCTTTGCTGAAACCACATGGATCCACTAGTGACATTTCATGTGTTTTGTTTTCCTAAACCACCTTGATCCACTTGAGATATTGCATGTTTGTTCTTTTCGTAAACCACATGGATCCACTGGTGACATTGCATGTGTGTTCTTTTCCTAAACCACATTGATCCACTAGAGTCACTGCATGTCTATTCTTTACCTAAACCACATGGATCCACTGGAGTCATTGCATGTGTGTTATTTTCCTAATCCACATGGATCCACTAGTGACTTTGGGTGTGTGTTCTTTTCCTAAACCACATTGATCCACTAGAGTCATTGCTTGTGTCTTTTTTTCCTAAACCACAAGGATCCACTAGAGTCATTGCATGTGTGTTCTTTTCCTAAACCACATTGATCCACTAGAGTCATTGCATGTGTGTTGTTTTCCTAAACCACATGGATCCACTAGTGACATTTCGTGTGTGTTCTTTTCCAAAACCACATGGATCCACTAGAGTCATTGCATGTGTGTTCTTTTCCTAAACCACATTGATCAACTAGAGTCATTGCATGTGTGTTGTTTTCCTAAACGACATGGATCCACTAGTGACATTTCATGTGTTTTCTTTTCCTAAACCACATTGATCCACTAGAGTCACTTCATATGTGTTCTTTTCCAAAACCACATTGATCCAATGGATTCATTGCATGTGTGGGATTTTCATAAACCATATTGATCCACTAGAGTCATTGCATGTGTGTTCGTTTCCTAAACCAAATTGATCCACTAGTGACATTTCATGTTTGTTCTTTTCCTAAACCGCATGGATCCACTGGAGTCATTGCATGTTTGTTCTTTTCCTAAACCGCGTTGATCCACTGGTGACATTGCATGTGTGTTCTTTTACTAATCCACATTGATCCACTAGAGTCCTTGCATGTGTGTTCTTTTCCTGAACCACATGGATCCACTAGACTCACTTCATGTGTGTTGTTTTCCTAATCCACATTGATCCTGGAGTCCTTACATGTGTGTTCTTTACGTGAACCACATGGATCCACTAGACTCACTGCATGTGTGTTCTTTTCCTAAACCACATTGATCTACTAGAATGATTGCATGTGTGTTCTTTTCCTACACCAGATTGATCCAATTGAGTCATTGCATGTGTGTTCTTTTCTTAAACCACATGGATCCACCTGTGACATTTCATGTGTATTGTTTTCCTAAACCACCTTGATCCACTTGAGATATTGAATGTTTGTTGTTTTCGTAAACCACATGGATGCACTGGTGACATTGCATGTGTATTCTTTTCCTAAACCACATTGATCCACTAGAGTCATTGCATGTCTGTTCTTTACCTAAACCACATGGATCCACTAGAGTCATTGCATGTGTGTTATTTTCCTAATCCACATGGATCCACTAGTGACTTTGGGTGTGTGTTCTTTTCCTAAACCACATTGATCCACTGGAGTCATTGCATGTGTCTTCTTTTCCTAAACCACAAGGATCCACTAGAGTCATTGCATGTGTGTTCTTTTCTTGAATCACATGGATCCACTAGACTCACTACATGTGTGTTCTTTTCCTAAACCACATTGATCCACTAGAATCATTGCATGTGTGTTCTTTTCCTACACCAGATTGATCCAATTGAGTCATTGCATGTGTGTTGTTTTCTTAAACCACATGGATCCAATAGTGACATTTCATGTGTGTTGATTTCCTAAACCACCTTGATCCACTTGAGATATTGCATGTTTGTTGTTTTCATAAACGACATGGATCCACTGGTGACATTGCATATGTGTTCTTTTGGTAAACCACATTGATCCACTAGAGTCATTGCATGTCTATTCTTTACCTAAACCACATGGATCCACTAGAGTCATTGCATGTGTGTTATTTTCCTAATCCACATGGATCCACTAGTGACTTTGGGTGTGTGTTCTTTTCCTAAACCACATTGATCCACTGGAGTCATTGCTTGTGTCTTCTTTTCCTAAACCACAAGGATCCACTAGAGTCATTGCATGTGTGTTCTTTTCCTAAACCACATTGATCCACTAGAGTAATTGCATGTGCTGTTGTTTTCCTAAACCACATGGATCCACTAGTGACATTTCATGTGTTTTCTTTTCCTAAACCACATTGATCCACTAGAATCACTGCATGTGTGTTCTTTTCCAAAACGACATTGATCCACTGGATTCATTGCATGTGTGGGCTTTTCCTAAACCACATTGATCCACTAGAGTCATTGCATGTGTGTTATTTTCCTGAACCACATGGATCCACTGGATTCACTGCATGTGTGTTCTTTTCCTAAACCACATTGATCCACTAGAGTCCTTGCATGTGTGTTCTTTTCCTGAACCACATGGATCCTCTAGACTCACTACATGTGTGTTATTTTTCTAAACCACATTGATCCACTAGAGTCCTTGCATGTGTGTTCATTTCCTAGACCACATGGATCCACTAGACTCACTGCATGTGTGTTCCTTTCCTAAACCAAATTGATCCACTATAATCATTGCATGTGTGTTCTTTTCCTACACCATATTTATCCACTTGAGTCATTGCATGTGTGTTCTTTTCTTAAACCACATCGATCCACTAGTGACATTTGATGTGTGTTATTTTCCTAAACCATATTGATCCACTGGTGACATTGCGTGTGTGTTCTTTTCCTAAACAACATGGATCCACTCTTGACATTGCATGTGTGTTCTTTTACTAAACCACATTGATCCACTTGAGATATTGCATGTTTGTTCTTTTCGTAAACCACATGGATCCACTAGTAACATTGCACGTGTGTTCTTTTTCTAAACCACATGGATCCACTAGAGTCATTGCATGTGTGTTCTTTTCCTAATCCACATGGATCCACGAAAGTCATTGCATGTGTGTTCTTTTCCCAAACCACATGGATCCACTAGTGACATTGCGTGTGTGTTCTTTTCCTAAACCACATTGATCCACTAGTGTCATTGCATGTGTGTTCTTTTCCTAAACCATATGGATCCACTAGTGACATTTAGTGTGTGTTGTTTTCCTAAACCACATTGATCCACTAGTGAAATTGCATGTGTGTTCTTTTCCTAAACAACATGGATCCACTCGTGACATTGCATGTGTGTTCTTTTACTAAACCACATTGATCCACTTGAGATATTGCATGTTTGTTCTTTTCGTAAACTACATGGATCCACTTGAGTCATTGCATGTGTGTTGTTTTCCTAAACCACATTGATCCACTAGAGTCATTTCACGTGTGTTCTTTTCCTAAACCACATGGATCCACTAGAGTCATTTCATGTGTGTTCTTTTCATAAACCACATTGATCCACAAGTGACATTGCGTGTGTGTTCTTTTCCTAAACCACATTGATCCACTAGAGTTATTGTGTGTGTGTTATTTTCCTAAACCACATTGACCCACTAGAGTCATTTCATGTGTGTTCTTTTCATAAACCACATTGATCCACAAGTGACATTGCATGTGTGTTCTTTTCCTAAACCACATTGATCCACTTGAGTTATGGCATGTGTGTTATTTTTCTAAAACACATGGACCCACTATAGTCACTTCATGTGTGTTATTTTCCTAAACCACATTGATCCACTAGTAACATTGCATGTGTGTTCTTTTTGTAAACCACATGGATCCACTGGTGACATTGCATGTGTGTTCTTTTCCTAAACCACGTGGATCTATTAGTGACATTGCATCGCGTTATTTTCCTAAACCACATGGATCCACTAGAGTCACTACATGTGTGTTCTTTTCCTAAACCACATTGATCCACTAGAGTCCCTGCATGTGTGTTCTTTTCCTGAACCACATGGATCCACTAGATTCACTACATGTGTGTTCTTTTCCTAAACAACATGGATCTACTAGAGTCCTTGCATGTGTGTTTTTTCCTGAACCACATGGATCCACTAGTCTCACTACATGTGTGTTCTTTTCCTAAACAACATTGATCCACTAGAATCATTGCATGTGTGTTTTTTTCCTACACCATATTGATCCACTTGAGTCATTGCATGTGTGTTATTTTCTTAAACCACATGGATCCACTAGTGACATTTCATGTGCGTTGCTTTCCTAAACCATATTGATCCAGTGGTGACATTGTGTGTATGTTCTTTTCCTAAACAAGATGGATCCACTCGTGACATTGCATGTGTGTTGTTTTCCTAAACCACATTGATCTACTGGTGACATTGCATGTGTGTTCTTTTCCTAAACAACATGAATCCACTCATGACATTGCATGTGTGTTATTTTACTAAACCACCTTGATCCACTTGAGATATTGCATGTTTGTTCTTTTCATAAACCACATGGATCCACTGGTGACATTGCATGTGTGTTCTTTTCCTAAACCACATTGATCCACTAGAGTCCTTGCATGTGTGTTCATTTCCTAGACCACATGGATCCACTAGACTCACTGCATGTATGTTCCTTTCCTAAACCAAATTGATCCACTATAATCATTGCATGTGTGTTGTTTTCCTACACCATATTTATCCACTTGAGTCATTGCATGTGTGTTCTTTTCTTAAACCACATCGATCCACTAGTGACATTTGATGTGTGTTATTTTCCTAAACCATATTGATCCACTGGTGACATTGCGTGTGTGTTCTTTTCCTAAACAACATGGATCCACTGTTGACATTGCATGTGTGTTCTTTTACTAAACCACATTGATCCACTTGAGATATTGCATGTTTGTTCTTTTCGTAAACCACATGGATCCACTAGTAACATTGCACGTGTGTTCTTTTTCTAAACCACATGGATCCACTAGAGTCATTGCATGTGTGTTATTTTCCTAATCCACATGGATCCACGGGAGTCATTGCATGTGTGTTCTTTTCCCAAACCACATGGATCCACTAGCGACATTGCGTGTGTGTTCTTTTCCTAAACCACATTGATCCACTAGTGTCATTGCATGTGTGTTGTTTTCCTAAACCATATGGATCCACTAGTGACATTTAATGTGTGTTGTTTTCCTAAACCACATTGATCCACTAGTGACCTTGCATGTGTGTTCTTTTCCTAAACAACATGGATCCACTCGTGACATTGCATGTGTGTTCATTTACTAAACCACATTGATCCACTTGAGATATTGCATGTTTGTTCTTTTCGTAAACTACATGGATCCACTTGAGTCATTGCATGTGTGTTGTTTTCCTAAACCACTTTGTTCCACTAGAGTCATTTCATGTGTGATCTTCTCCTAAACCACATGGATCCACTAGAGTCATTTCATGTGTGTTCTTTTCATAAACCACATTTATCCACAAGTGACATTGCGTGTGTGTTCTTTTCCTAAACCACATTGATCCACTAGAGTTATTGTGTGTATGTTCTTTTCCTAAACCACATTGATCCACTAGAGTCACTTCATGTGTGTTCTTTTTCCTAAACCACATGTATCCACTAGTGACATTGCATGTGTGTTCTTTTCCTAAACCACATTGATCCACTTGAGTTATTGCATGTGTGTTATTTTTCTAAAACACATGGACCCACTACAGTCGCTTCATGTGTGTTCTTTTCCTAAACCACATTGATCCACTAGTGACATTGCATGTGTGTTCTTTTTCTAAACCACATGGATCCACTGGTGACATTGCATTTGTGTTCTTTTCCTAAACCACATGGATCTATTAGTGACATTGCATCGCGTTATTTTCCTAAACCACATGGATCCACTAGAGTCACTACATGTGTGTTCTTTTCCTAAACCACATTGATCCACTATAATCATTGCATGTGTGTTCTTTTCGTACACCATATTGATCCACTTGAGTCATTGCATGTGTGTTCTTTTCTTAAACCACATGGATCCACTAGTGACATTTCATGTGTGTTGTTTTCCTAAAGCATATTGATCCACTGGTGACATTGCGTGTGTGTTCTTTTCCTGAACAACATGGATCCACTCTTGACATTGCATGTGTGTTCTTTTACTAAAACACATTGATCCACTTGAGATATTGCATGTTTGTTCTTTTCGTAAACCACATGGATCCACTGGTGACATTGCACGTGTGTTCTTTTCCTAAACCACATTGATCCACTAGAGTCCTTGCATGTGTGTTCTTTTCCTAGACCACATGGATCCACTGGAGTCACTGCATGTGTGTTCTTTTCCTAAACCACATTGATCCACTATAATCATTGCATGTGTGTTATTTTCGTACACCATATTGATCCACTTGAGTCATTGCATGTGTGTTCTTTTCTTAAACCACATGGATCCACTAGTGACATTTCATGTGTGTTGTTTTCCTAAAGCATATTGATCCACTGGTGACATTGCGTGTGTGTTCTTTTCCTAAACAACATGGATCCACTCTTGACATTGCATGTGTGTTCTTTTACTAAACCACATTGATCCACTTGAGATATTGCATGTTTGTTCTTTTCGTAAACCACATGGATCCACTGGTGACATTGCACGTGTGTTCTTTTCCTAAACCACATTGATCCACTAGAGTCATTGCATGTGTGTTCTTTTCCTAATCCACATGGATCCACGTGAGTCATTGCATGTGTGTTCTTTTCCTAAACCACATGGATCCACTAGCGACATTGCGTGTGTGTTCTTTTCCTAAACCAGATTGATCCACTAGAGTCATTGCATGTGTGTTGTTTTCCTAAACCATATGGATCCACTAGTGACATTTAATGTGTGTTGTTTTCCTAAACCACATTGATCCACTAGTGACCTTGCATGTGTGTTCTTTTCCAAAAGAACATGGATCCACTCGTGACATTGCATGTGTGTTCATTTACTAAACCACATTGATCCACTTGAGATATTGCATGTTTGTTCTTTTCGTAAACTACATGGATCCAGTTGAGTCATTGCATGTGTGTTGTTTTCCTAAACCACTTTGATCCACTAGAGTCATTTCATGTGTGATCTTCTCCTAAACCACATGGATCCACTAGAGTCATTTCATGTGTGTTCTTTTCATAAACCACATTGATCCACAAGTGACATTGCGTGTGTGTTCTTTTCCTAAACCACATTGATCCACTAGAGTCACTTCATGTGTGTTCTTTTTCCTAAACCACATGTATCCACTAGTGACATTGCATGTGTGTTCTTTTCCTAAACCACATTGATCCACTTGAGTTATTGCATGTGTGTTATTTTTCTAAACCACATGGACCCACTACAGTCGCTTCATGTGTGTTCTTTTCCTAAACCACATTGATCCACAAGTGACATTGCATGTGTGTTCTTTTTCTAAACCACATGGATCCACTAGTGACATTGCATGTGTGTTCTTTTCCTAAACCACATGGATCTATTAGTGACATTGCATCGCGTTATTTTCGTAAACCACATGGATCCACTAGAGTCACTACATGTGTGTTCTTTTCCTAAACCACATTGATGCACTAGAGTCCCTGCATGTGTGTTCTCTTCCTGAACCACATGGATCCACTAGACTCACTACATGTGTGTTCTTTTCCTAAACCACATGGATCCACTAGAGTCCTTGCATGTGTGTTCTTTTCCTGAACCACATGGATCCACTAGTCTCACTACATGTGTGTTCGTTTTCTAAACAACATTGATCCACTAGAATCATTGCATGTGTGTTTTTTCCTACACCATATTGATCCACTTGGGTCATTGCATGTGTGTTATTTTCTTAAACCACATGGATCCACTAGTGACATTTCATGTGCGTTGCTTTCCTAAACAATATTGATCCAGTGGTGACATTGTGTGTATGTTCTTTTCCTAACAAGATGGATCCACTCGTGACATTGCATGTGTGTTGTTTTACTAAACCACATTGATCTACTGGTGACATTGCATGTGTGTTCTTTTCCTAAACAACATGGATCCACTCGTGACATTGCATGTGTGTTATTTTACTAAACCACCTTGATCCACTTGAGATATTGCATGTTTGTTCTTTTCGTAAACCACATGGATCCACTGGTGACATTGCATGTGTGTTCTTTTCCTAAACCACATTGATCCACTAGAGTCATTGCATGTCTGTTCTTTACCTAAACCACACGGATCCACTAGAGTCATTGCATGTGTGTTATTTTCCTAAAACACATGGATCCACTAGTGACATTGCGTGTGTGTTCTTTTCCTAAACGACATTGATCCACGGGAGTCATTGCATGTGTGTTCTTTTCCTAAAACACATGGATCCACTTGTAACATTGCATGTGTGTTCTTTTCGTAAACCACATTGATCCAGTAGAGTCATTTCATGTGTGTTCTTTTGCTAAACCACATGGATGCACTGGTGACATTGCATGTGCGTTCGTTTCCAAATCCACATGGATCCACTAGAGTCATTGCATGTCTGTTCTTTTCCTAAACCACATTGATCCACTAGAGTCATTGCATGTGTGTTGTTTTCCTAAACGACATGGATCCACTAGTGACATTTCATATGTTTTCCTTTCCTAAACCATAGTGATCCACTAGAGTCACTTCATGTGTGTTCTTTTCCAAAACCGGATTTATCCACTCGATTCATTGCATGTGTGGGCTTTCCCTAAAGCACATTGATCCACTAGAGTCATTGCATGTGCGTTCTTTTCCTAAACCACATTGATCCACTAGAGTCCTTGCATGTGTGTTCTTTTCCTAGACCACATGGATCCACTGGAGTCACTGCATGTGTGTTCTTTTCCTAAACCACATTGATCCACTATAATCATTGCATGTGTGTTCTTTTCGTACACCATATTGATCCACTTGAGTCATTGCATGTGTGTTCTTTTCTTAAACCACATGGATCCACTAGTGACATTTCATGTGTGTTGTTTTCCTAAAGCATATTGATCCACTGGTGACATTGCGTGTGTGTTCTTTTCCTGAACAACATCGATCCACTCTTGACATTGCATGTATGTTCTTTTACTAAACCACATTGATCCACTTGAGATATTGCATGTTTGTTCTTTTCGTAAACCACATGGATCCACTGGTGACATTGCACGTGTGTTCTTTTCCTAAACCACATTGATCCACTAGAGTCCTTGCATGTGTGTACTTTTCCTAGACCACATGGATCCACTGGAGTCACTGCATGTGTGTTCTTTTCCTAAACCACATTGATCCACTATAATCATTGCATGTGTGTTCTTTTCGTACACCATATTGATCCACTTGAGTCATTGCATGTGTGTTCTTTTCTTAAACCACATGGATCCACTAGTGACATTTCATGTGTGTTGTTTTCCTAAAGCATATTGATCCACTGGTGACATTGCGTGTGTGTTCTTTTCCTAAACAACATGGATCCACTCTTGACATTGCATGTGTGTTCTTTTACTAAACCACATTGATCCACTTGAGATATTGCATGTTTGTTCTTTTCGTAAACCACATGGATCCACTGGTGACATTGCACGTGTGTTCTTTTCCTAAACCACATTGATCCACTAGAGTCATTGCATGTGTGTTCTTTTCCTAATCCACATGGATCCACGTGAGTCATTGCATGTGTGTTCTTTTCCTAAACCACATGGATCCACTAGCGACATTGCGTGTGTGTTCTTTTCCTAAACCACATTGATCCACTAGAGTCATTGCATGTGTGTTGTTTTCCTAAACCATATGGATCCACTAGTGACATTTAATGTGTGTTGTTTTCCTAAACCACATTGATCCACTAGTGACATTGCATGTGTGTTCTTTTCCAAAAGAACATGGATCCACTCGTGACATTGCATGTGTGTTCATTTACTAAACCACATTGATCCACTTGAGATATTGCATGTTTGTTCTTTTCGTAAACTACATGGATCCAGTTGAGTCATTTCATGTGTGTTGTTTTCCTAAACCACTTTGATACACTAGAGTCATTTCATGTGTGATCTTCTCCTAAACCACATGGATCCACTAGAGTCATTTCATGTGTGTTCTTTTCATAAACCACATTGATCCACAAGTGACATTGCGTGTGTGTTCTTTTCCTAAACCACATTGATCCACTAGAGTTATTGTGTGTATGTTCTTTTCCTAAACCACATTGATCCACTAGAGTCACTTCATGTGTGTTCTTTTTCCTAGACCACATGTATCCACTAGTGACATTGCATGTGTGTTCTTTTCCTAAACCACATTGATCCACTTGAGTTATTGCATGTGTGTTATTTTTCTAAACCACATGGACCCACTACAGTCGCTTCATGTGTGTTCTTTTCCTAAACCACATTGATCCACAAGTGACATTGCATGTGTGTTCTTTTTCTAAACCACATGGATCCACTAGTGACATTGCATGTGCGTTCTTTTCCTAAACCACATGGATCTATTAGTGACATTGCATCGCGTTATTTTCGTAAACCACATGGATCCACTAGAGTCACTACATGTGTGTTCTTTTCATAAACCACATTGATCCACTAGAGTCCCTGCATGTGTGTTCTCTTCCTGAACCACATGGATCCACTAGACTCACTACATGTGTGTTCATTTCCTAAACCACATGGATCCACTAGAGTTCTTGCATGTGTGTTCTTTTCCTGAACCACATGGATCCACTAGTCTCACTACATGTGTGTTCGTTTTCTAAACAACATTGATCCACTAGAATCATTGCATGTGTGTTTTTTCCTACACCTTATTCATCCACTTGGGTCATTGCATGTGTGTTATTTTCTTAAACCACATGGATCCACTAGTGACATTTCATGTGCGTTGCTTTCCTAAACAATATTGATCCAGTGGTGACATTGTGTGTATGTTCTTTTCCTAACAAGATGGATCCACTTGTGACATTGCATGTGTGTTGTTTTACTAAACCACATTGATCTACTGGTGACATTGCATGTGTGTTCTTTTCCTAAACAACATGGATCCACTCATGACATTGCATGTGTGTTATTTTACTAAACCACCTTGATCCACTTGAGATATTGCATGTTTGTTCTTTTCGTAAACCATATGGATCCACTAGTGACATTGAATGTGTGTTCTTTTCCTAAACCACATTGATCCACTAGAGTCATTGCATGTCTGTTCTTTACCTAAACCACATGGATCCACTAGAGTCATTGCATGTGTGTTATTTTCCTAAAACACATGGATCCACTAGTGACATTGCGTGTGTGTTCTTTTCCTAAACCACATTGATCCACTGGAGTCATTGCATGTGTGTTCTTTTCCTAAAACACATGGATCCACTTGTAACATTGCATGTGTGTTCTTTTCGTAAACCACATTGATCCAGTAGAGTCATTTCATGTGTGTTCTTTTGCTAAACCACATGGATGCACTGGTGACATTGCATGTGCGTTCGTTTCCAAATCCACATGGATCCACTAGAGTCATTGCATGTCTGTTCTTTTCCTAAAACACATTGATCCACTAGAGTCATTGCATGTGTGTTGTTTTCCTAAACGACATGGATCCACTAGTGACATTTCATATGTTTTCCTTTCCTAAACCATAGTGATCCACTAGAGTCACTTCATGTGTGTTCTTTTCGAAAACCAGATTTATCCACTGGATTCATTGCATGTGTGGGCTTTCCCTAAAGCACATTGATCCACTAGAGTCATTGCATGTGCGTTCTTTTCCTAAACCACATTGATCCACTAGAGTCCTTGCATGTGTGTTCTTTTCCTAGACCACATGGATCCACTGGAGTCACTGCATGTGTGTTCTTTTCCTAAACCACATTGATCCACTATAATCATTGCATGTGTGCTCTTTTCGTACACCATATTGATCCACTTGAGTCATTGCATGTGTGTTCTTTTCTTAAACCACATGGATCTACTAGTGACATTTCATGTGTGTTGTTTTCCTAAAGCATATTGATCCACTGGTGACATTGCGTGTGTGTTCTTTTCCTAAACAACATGGATACACTCTTCATATTGCATGTGTGTTCTTTTACTAAACCACATTGATCCACTTGAGATATTGCATGTTTGTTCTTTTCGTAAACCACATGGATCCACTGGTGACATTGCGTGTGTGTTCTTTTCCTAAACCACATTGATCCACTAGAGTCATTGCATGTGTGTTCTTTTCCTAATCCACATGGATCCACGTGAGTCATTGCATGTGTGTTCTTTTCCTAAACCACATGGATCCACTAGCGACATTGCGTGTGTGTTCTTTTCCTAAACCACATTGATCCACTAGAGTCATTGCATGTGTGTTGTTTTCCTAAACCATATGGATCCACTAGTGACATTTAATGTGTGTTGTTTTCCTAAACCACATTGATCCACTAGTGACATTGCATGTGTGTTCGTTTCCTAAACCAAATGGATCCACTAGTGACATTTCATGTGTGTTCTTTTCCTAAACCGCATGGATCCACTGGAGTCATTGCATGTTTCTTCTTTTCCTAAACCGCATTGATCCACTAGTGACATTGCATGTGTGTTCTTTTCCTAATCCACGTTGATCCACTAGAGTCCTTGCATGTGTGTTCTTTTCCTGAACCACATGGATCCACTAGACTCACTGCATGTGTGTTGTTTTCCTAAACAACATTGATCCTGGAGTCCTTGCATGTTTGTTCTTTTCCTGAACCACATGGATCCACTAGACTCACTGCATGTGTGTTCTTTTCCTAAACCACATTGATCCACTAGAATCATTGCATGTGTGTTCTTTTCCTACACCAGATTAATCCAATTTAGTCATTGCATGTGTGTTCTTTTCTTAAACCACATGGATCCACTAGTGACATTTCAGGTGTGTTGTTTTCTTAAACCACCTTGATCCACTTGATATATTGCTTGTTTGTTGTTTTCGTAAACCACGTGGATCCACTGGAGACATTGCATGTGTGTTCTTTTACTAAACCACATTGATCCACTAGGGTCATTGTGTCAACACCAGGATTTTTAATCCCAGATGCCTGTTATGTCATACATCGTAATCCCAGGATTACCATTTTTGCGAGACATAACATATTGGATATCACAGTACATCATCCATTACAAACCATACATAAGGTTTTACACAAATAAGGATCTCATGATCCGGTCTTAATACAGCAAGCAGCGGAATAAAAGATAAGCGTGGTGGTGGGGTCAATCTTCAGGGGCACATGCAATGCTGACGAAGGCAGATAGTCCTAGTTATCATAGCCGTCCTGCTGGCCATCATCTTGGTAGTCTCCTTCATAGTCTGGCCATGAGAATAGCCAGGAACAAAAGCCATGAGTACTCTTTAAGTACTCGCAACCAACCACTAACAAGTAGTATAGATCTAAGTTAAAGTGCTAACTCTATGTTTAACTATAAAGTTAAGTTTGAAACCTAAGCTGAGTTCAGAAGCAAAGAAGATAAAATAAAGTTCTAGAATCACTTTAGTTGGGAAGCTAGTGTCATAAACACAACCCTGTTGTGGTCAAGTCAAGATTCATCATTCCTTTCATAAGTTATTTTGAAAAAATCTTACAACGAAACAGTATGGCCATTCCAACTATCCATAACCGCGGACGCGGCTATTCGAATAGTTTGACACTCTGCAGAGGTGGTACACTTTCACCACAAGATTCGATACATATGTCAAGGATAGCCCTGAATCATCATACTTAGTATGCAGATAATCAAACATAACCTTTCCTTTACACACCCTAGTATATGCACCTCTCCGATGAGCATGGCCTCCCAACCATGACCATCTATCATCTTGGGCACTGCATAGGTGGACAACATTGAGAGGTAGCCTCGGCTCAAACCTATCCTGCGAGGGAACTAATACTAATGCATATAAATTTCCGGCTAAGCCTTACCCAATTCAGGTTTTGTGGTTGTACGGTAAATTTGGAATGGCATCGCATCTGAATCCAACCATCAGTTTTTATAAAAGGGCTAAGGCTCATGCCTCAACATTTTCATCATCATAAACCATTTGTGTTTCTCAACACATGTCAAAACATCTCAATAGAATGACTCATCATTCCAAGGTTTTCACAATTCACTTTCACCAAGTGTTCCCATCTAAAGTGACTCAAGTTTTTATCCACTCTAAACTACTAAGTTAATAGTGTTCACTAAGGTGGAAAGATGGGATCAATCTCATGCCATAGAATGACATCTAAAGTTATCTATATAGGTAAAGTTTTATAGTCTTTATGCTACCTTCAAAACAAGTAAAGGACTTTGTGTAAAGTAAAGGAAATAAATCTTGGAAAGTAATACTTCGGGTAAGTAATAGTCAAAGTGATATGACCAAAGGATGCCTAAAGCATCTTTGCTGAATCATCTATCTTGCTAAGAATTATACTTGCAAGTTTTAGCTTGCCAATAGTAGCTTGCCTTGGTTGGTGCAGTGGTTGAAGTTTTCTTCCTCCTCTTGATCGAACTCCTCCTCCTCGAAAGCTTGGTCGGTACTATCGTCTATAAATACATACGGAGTACACAATCACCAAACAATACTTAACTAGTCTAATTAGCACTCTAAGGCACACATTTGATGATCTATTATCATCACAAGCATCACAAGTTTTATTAACTAGTTTCATTCTTTTTATTTAAGAAAAGTAATTTCTACTCATTGAAATTTTACTAAGATTTTATATTCACTACGCGGCGAGGGCCACAGCTGACAGGGGGGTCCACCGGTTAGTGGCTAATAACGCGCGAAGCGGTACGGGCGATGGGGGTCGTTGGATTAGAACGGGGATCAACGGCTGGGGATCGTCGTCGATGACGAATATGTCGCCAGCGAACTCTAACCCTAGCGGCTCAGTGGGGGTGCTAAGGGGGCGTACCAGGGCTGCAGCGACGACGGCGAGGCGAGCCAACGGACTGGTAGACGACGGCGAGCTCAGGGGTGGTCGAGGTGGCTCCGAGGGTGGTCGCAATTAGCGGGGCCTTCTCCTCTGCTGCGGGCTACTCCGGCCAAATTCCGGCGAGCAAGTGCTCGCGCTGCTCCGGCTAGAGGTGGCCAACGGTCAGTGAGGTGACCAGAGGTGAGTGGCGTGCCGAATGGGGCTGGGGGTGGCCTCTATTTATAGGACGACAACGCGACCGAGAGGCATGGGCGGGCGGCTCCGGCGAGGGCTGCACAGCGTGCTAGCGGCGTGGCTCGAGGTAGGGGATGGTGGCTGGTCTCCTGGAAATGCTCTACAGAGTGAATGCGGGCCTAGGGTTGGTGGTATGCGGTCAGGTGGTGCGCGTGCTCTGAGCGGCAGAGGCGGCGGTCTCAACAGCGCGCGGTGGCTGTGGTGCTTTGGGCAGCGAACGGGCATGTCTGGCATGTTCCTAGGGTCATGGCGGAGCAGTGGACGCGGGCTGCGGTCGATGGGCGGCATGTGCACGCGTGTCGGGCGTGGCGCTCTGGCGTGTTCTCGGCATGGTGCAGACGCACTAGGCGCGGCGCATTGGCGCTGGTCCACGGCTCGGCTGTGCTCGGGGAGGGGACAGAGGATGGCGGTGAGGTACCGGCTAGCTCGTAGACATGGCGAGAGAGAGGGGGACGGTCTGCTGTGGCGGTCGAAAGTTTGGTCGGCGAGTTGGTGCTCGGCATGGCATGGCCTTGCTTCTAGGGGGTAAGGATGGGTGCTAAGGGCCTGGTTAGATCAATGGGGGACAGAGGGATTAAATGGGGATCATTTGGGGGCAAAACCCTGTTGTAAACAGTGAGCTAGGATTAGACTGTAAACCCTGCCTGCCATGTGTTTTTGGAAATGGCCACAAGAAAAATATTTTTGAATTTTGAAAAGATTTTTGGTGGGTGTGCTAGGCATAAGCTTGAGACTCTGTGGGTGCTTGCGTTTTGAAATTTGAGCTTGTTTGAGTGGTTTTTTGAAATAGTGGGATCTTCCCATATGAAATGGATTCAATTTTCAACTGCAATTTAAATTTAGTGTTTGAATGTTTTTGGCAGATCACAAAGTGGGCCTTGGTACATCATTATGTGTACTAGCAAGGGGTGCAAAGATCCATAATTGTTTCTGTTAGGTTTTGAGTACTAGGAATAGCCAAAGTAGGTATGTTGATTAAAATGGCCCAAATGACCATTCACTTCTTTTATTCATTTTGATTTGTTCTTTTTTGGGATTTGTTTGGGAATGATCTAGATGATGTTTGTTTCATCTAAGAATCATTTTACAAGCAATGGATCACTTAAACATGGCAATTCAAATCAACTCCTATTTAAATGCACACACATATGAATGCTTTAATATTTTTAATTGGAAAAGTTTTTCGTTAACCCTAATTTTGATGATTTGGATCTTAATAACCTTGGATTAGAGTTTTGGGATGTTACAAACCTTCCCCCCTTAAACAAAATCTCGTCCCGAGATTTACAAAGAAACTAGGAACTAAACAGATTTGGGAACTTTGTCCTAATGTAATCTTCTCGCTCCCAAGTGGCTTCATCCTCGGTATGGTTGCTCCATTGAATCTTGAGAAACTTGATATTCCTGGTCCTGGTGGTTCTGTAAGCTTCTTCTAAGATACGGATGGGCACTTCACGATACGTTAGGTCATTGTTGATCTCCACAGCTCTGTGGTCGATGTTCTTGAACCCTTCAGTCTTTTCTGGCACTTCCATGCATTTGCGAAGTAACAAGATATGGAACACATTATGGATGGCTGACATCTCTTCAGGTAGTTCCAGTTGATATGATACTTCTCCTCGACGATTCAGGATCTTGAAGGGCCCGATATATCTGGGGGTTAACTTTCCTTTTAGACTAAAGCGTTGGGTTCCTTTCAATGGCGAAACCTTGAGATATAAAAAATCTCCGATATTGAAAGTCAGGTCTCTCCTTCTCTTGTCAGCATAAATCTTTTGTCTGGATTGGGCGGTCTTGAGGTGCTCATGGACTTTGTGAACTTTCTCTTAGGCTTCTCGGAGAATTTCGGGTCCAAAGATCTGACTCTCTCCTACTTGCGACCAATTCAAAGGGGTACGACACTTTCCTCCGTATAGGAATTCAAATGGTGCCATCTGCAAGCTGCTTGATAACTGTTGTTATATGAGAATTCTGCGAAAGGCAGGAAGTCTTCCCATTTTGATCCCTATTCCAACACACAAGATCTTAACATATCCTCTAGAATCTGGTTGACTCTCTCAGTCTGTCCATCAGTTTGCGGGTGATACGCGGTGCTGAAATTTAACTTGGTTCCCAATCCTTCTAGGACTTTCTGCCAAAATCTCGAGGTAAACTAGGTTCCTCGATCTGATACTATAGTTTTGGGGGTTCCATGCAGACTAACAATCCTAGCAATGTACAGCTCTGCTAGCTTCGCACTCTGGTAGGTTGTCTTGACAGGGATAAAGTGGGCTACCTTGGACAGTCTATCAACTATGACCCAGATTGAGTCATTTCCCCTACTGGAAGTAGGCAAACCGGTGATAAAGTCCATTCCGACGGAATCCCATTTCCATTCCGGAATCTGCAATGGTTGCAACAGTCATGCGGGTCTCTGATGCTCTTCTTTGACTCTTTGACAGATGTCACACTTGGCGATGTAACTTCCGATTTCTCTCTTCATGTTGTGCCACCAACATTTCTCTTTCAAATCTCGATACATCTTCGTTCCTCCGGGGTGGATAGAATAAAGAGTATCATGAGCTTCCTTCATGATAACTTGCTTTAGCTCTGAATCTGCTGGCACACAGATACGTCCTTTGTACCACAACACTCCTTCGTCTTCAGTGAATCCAGGTACATTTCTTGTACCAATACGATGTTTGATTCCGTCGATACATTCATTTCCCTTCTAGGCTTCCTTGATTTGGCTAATCAAAGTGGGTTGAAGTTCAATGCTAGCTAAGAATCCCTTACTAACTAATTCAGTTCTAAACTGCTCCAACTCTTCATACAAACTTGGCTGCTTCTCCTTGATCATGGTGTTTAGCCTACAGGACAATCTACTAAGAGCATCCGCTACCACATTGGCTTTGCCGGGGTGATAGTGAATTTCAAGGTCATAATCCTTGATTAACTCTGTCCATCTCCTTTGCCTCATATTCAGCTCCTTCTGAGTGAAAATATACTTTAAGCTCTTGTGATCTAAGTAAATCTCACAGCGATTTCCCATCAGATAATGACGCCATGTCTTCAATGCCAAAACTACGGCTGCTAATTCAAGATCATGGGTCGGATAGTTCTGCTCATGCTGCTTCAGTTGTCGAGACAGATACGCGATGACTTTGCCTTCTTGCATCAATACACATCCGATACCAATATTGGATGCATCACAATACACATCAAATGGCTTCTTGATATCTGGCATGATCAATATTGGGGTTGATATCAATCTCTTCTTCAGCTCCTGGAAACAGGCTTCACACTTGTCTGTCCATTCAAACTTCTTGTCCTTCTTCAACAATTGGGTCATGGGTCTGGAGATGCTCGAGAATCCTTCTACGAACTTGCGGTAGTATCCCGCTAATCCGAGGAATGCACGGACTTGGCTTTGAGTGGTTGGGGCTTCCCATGCTTCGACATCTCTGATCTTGGCGGGATCAACAGAAACTCCTCCGGCAGACACAATATGTCCTAGGAATCCTACTTCTTTCAGCCAAAACTCACACTTACTGAACTTGGCGTATAACCGATGCTCTGTCAGGGTTTCTAGGATGATTCTTAGATGTTGCCCATGCTCTTCTTCTGTCTTGGAGTAGATAAGGATGTCTTCGATAAACACAACTACAAACTTATCTAGGAAATTCATAAAGATCTTATTCATGAGATTCATGAAATAAGCAGGGGCATTGGTTAATCCAAAAGACATAACCGTATACTCGTATAAACCGTAGCGAGTAGTGAAGGCGGTCTTCGGAATATCCGTTGCACGAATCTTAAGTTGGTGATAACCAGTCCTAAGATCAATCTTTGAGAATACCTGGGCTCCAGTCAATTGATCAAATAGATCCTCTATCTTTGGCAAGGGGTACTTGTTCTTGATGGTGACGTCATTCAACTTTCTGTAATCTATGCACAGAGGATTGCCTCCATCTTTCTTGTCGACGAATAACACTGGTGATCTCCATGGCGAAGTGCTTGGTTGAATCAAGCCTGTTGCCAACATAGCATCCAACTGTTTCTTCAGTTCCACTAACTCTAAGGGGTTCATGCTATAGGGTCTCTGGGCTATGGCTCCGGTTCCGGGGATTAGTTCGATAATGAACTCAATATCCCTATCCGGGGGCATACGTGGCAATTCATCTGGGAATACGTCGGGGTATTCACAGACTACCCTGACTTGGTCTATGGTGGGTAGGGCTAGACTCTTGTTGCACTTGAATTGATGAGGTAAGGTTTCAGATATATGCTCTACTATTACTCCAGAACTACTGGTCATGGTGATGGCTTTCTTAGCATAGTCTATCATTCCTTTATGACTTGACATCCAGTCCATACCTAGTACTACTACCAAACCTTTGGTTCCAAGTACAATTAGGTTGGCATAAAATCTATCCCATGTATTCTGATAGGTACAACTTTGAAAAAATTTCTAGCTTTCGTAGTTGATCCGGGGATTTGAACTATCATGACATGCTTCAAGTTGTTTGGGTGAATCTTACTAGTGCATGCAAATTCCTCAGTGACAAATGAATGTGATGCTCCCGAATCAAACAATACCCTTGCTAAAACTGAGTTGACAGAAAACATACCTAGCACTACATCTGGCGCTTCTTGGGCTTCTTCGGCGTTCATGTGGAAGAGACGACCATTGCGGTTGTGAGGGTTTACTGGGGAAAATCTTCTCCGTGGTTGAACACGATGCTGCTGTTGAGCTGGGGCATTCACACTGGCATTGGCGGCAGTCTTCTTGGGACATCATTTGAATAGTGACCCTTCACTCCACACTCGAAACAGGTGATCTGGGACTTGTCTTTTGCTGCGACGGGCACAACATTACTGCCAGTTCTGGGTGCAGTGTTGTTGTTGTTGCTCTTGGGAGGTGCACGGCTGAAATTGTTGGTGTTGCCGGAGTGGTAATTGTTTCCTCCGGACATCATATTGCTTCCGCTACGGTTGGGGTAGCTTGGGTGAGACATTGGGGGTCGGTTGTTCCTTGGTGCATATCCTGTTGAGGGGTTGGGACGGTACTTCTCGTGACTGTTGGATCCTGATTGTTGCATCATACGACGTTTGCAGTTGTCGTTTTCCTGGTTAATCTTCCCTTCCATATGAATGGCAGAGTCGACTAGCTCTTCGAGATCCTCAAAGCGGATGTTGACGAGGGCAGTCTTCATCTCATCATGTAGTCCGTTCAGGAGTCTCTCCTTCTTCTTGGCCTCCGTGTTGATCTCATCGGGTGCATATCTGGCAAGTGATAGGAATCTATCACGGTACTCCACCACTGTCATTCTGCCTTGCTTCAAGTCGCGGAATTCATCCCTCATTCGGTTGACTAGACCTTACGGCACGTGGGTGCGACTGAACTTGATTTTGAAGGCTTCCCATGTCATCACTTGAGCATGGTTCATGTTACGGATACTAGTCCACCAAGCTCTTGCATCTCCCGCCAGATAGTGGGTGGCGAAGAGAACTTTCTCGTTGTCATCAACTCCTGCAACTTCTAAGTTGTTTTCCATTGTCTGTAACCAGTCATCATCATCTAGTGGGTTTTCATCTTGGTTGAAGATTGGGGGATTGGTATTCTGGAAGTTTTTGAGTTTGGAACCATGGTGATCCTGGTTTCCATGGTTCTGGTTGTTGAGAGCCATCTGGGCGATCTGCTGCAATGTTGCTAAGTTGGCTGGGCGTTCTACCCTGCTTGCTTCTCTATCTGCGATGAGATTCTGCAAGATCTGCAGCATTGGGTCTTGCGACGAGCTGCTCCCTCATTGGTTTCCACGAGTCATCTGAAGATTGAGATAGATACAGGGGTAAGAGGGAAAGTTCTAAGGTTCATGGTTTTGGTTTCAAGCTAAAAACTTTGAGTTTGACTCAGGTTTTGCAACTAACTTCCTTTCATTCATGCAAACAAGCACACGATACAACACACACCACAAAAATCAAAGGAAAACATATGGTTTGAAGAACCATTCTGCAAGCTACGATACAGTGGGACCGATACATCTCATGCTATGATAGTGCTCTAGTGCATCTACTCGTCGGCGATGAAGTCGGAGTCCTCATCGTCAGTGTAGAAAGTCATCATCGTTGATGAGGTAAGAATCCATGTCTCCCTAGATGTCTTCACCCTCCTCTTCTTCCTCCTTTGCTGCAAGCTGAGCTTCTTGCTCCTTGATGATCTTCTCAAGGTCGGCCACCTTCTTGCGAAGACGGGTGATGGTGCGATCCTTCTTTGCATGTTGGCGGCGAAGAGACTGGCGATCCTGGACGATCAGTGCAAAAGTCTGGGCCTTCCTGTCGGGAATGGCACGGTTCTGGTTGGCTAACTCCCTAGCATTGTCCAGTTCCTGCTGTCTGTCGTGCAGCAAGAAGTCAAGATTCTCCACTTGACACCTCAACTCCGGGTGACTTGGCATCTCCATCGGCATTCCCATGAAGTCACGCCTTGCATAGTGAGCAAAACGGGATCCCTAGAGTTTGTTGATACTAAGGGCACATAGACGTGCGAGAGCTTCATGCATTGCCCTGTCTAATCCATCTAGCTAGTTGTTCTCTCTCACGGAGAACTGGATTCTCCCGGACGTTGGTGCTTCGATGCTTCCTCTAAGATCAGTGGTGACTAGCCACTGTAAATCTCCTCCTGGGTGTCCTAGAAGTTGAGCTCCAAGAAACTCTGGATGTGGGCATCCCAGTAACTCCAACAGTGAATCCAGATCCCTCTCGAAGATCAGCTGACCTCCGTTTACCAACTGGTAGAACTTGCTGAACTGAGTCTCCATCTACAAGAATTAAGGATGGGGAAATTAGTGAAGTGATCAAGTGTGTCAAATTTTAAGTAGTAATATAAGAATTTTGAGGAACATGAATTTTTGAGAAAGAATGAATTCCCAAGGATAAGAGAGGAAATAGTTTTTTTATAAATACTTACTTTTGTTTGGAAATTAAGTTTTTGTTCGGACGTCCATTCTAACTAGGGTCTCCTATGGTCAGGATGGCTCTGATACCAACTTGTCAACACCCGGATTTTTAATCCTAGATGCCTATTATGTCATACATCGCAATCCCAGGATTACCATTTTTGCGAGACATAGCAGATTGGATATCACAGTACATCATCCATTACAAACCATACATAAGGTCTTACACAAATAAGGATCTCATGATCCAGTCTTAATTCAACAAGCAGCGGAATAAAGATAAGCGTAGCGGTGGGGTCCATCTTCAGGGGCACAGGCAATGTTGACAAAGGCAGATAGTCCTAGTTATCATAGTCGTCCTGCTGGCCATCATCTTGGTAGCTCCTTCATAGTCTGGCCATGAGAATAGCCAGGGACAAAAGCCATGAGTACTCTTTAAGTACTCGCAAACTACCACTAACAAGTAGTATAGTTCTAAGTTAAAGTGCTAACACTATGTTTAACTATAAAGTTAAGTTTGAAACCTAAGCTGAGTTCAGAAGCAAAGAAAGATAAAATAAAGTTCTAGAATCACTTAAGTTGGGAAGCTAGTGTCATAAACACAACCCTGTTGTGGTCAAGTCAAGATTCATCATTCCTTTCATAAGTTATTTTGAAAACATCTGACAACAAAATAGGTATGGCTATTCCAACTGTTCATAACCGCGGACGCGGCTATTCGAATAGTTTGACACTCTACAGAGGTGGTACACTTTCACCACAAGATTCGATACATCTGTCAGGGATAGCCTTGAATCATCATACTTAGTATGCAGATAATCAAACATAACCTTTCCTTTACACACCCTAGTATAAGACCTCTCCTATGAGCATGGCCTCCCAACCATGACCATATGTCATCTTGGGCACTACATAGGTGGACAACATTGAGAGGTTGCCTCGACTCAAACCTCTCCCGCGTGGGAACTAATACTAATGCATATAAATTTCCAGCTAAGCCTGACCCAATTCAGGTATTGTGGTTGTACGGTAAGTTTGTAATGGTATCGCATCCGAATCCAACCATCGGTTTTATAAAAGGGCTAAGGCTCATGCCTCAACATTTTCATCATCATAAACCATTTTTGTTTCTCAAGACATGTCAAAACATCTCAATAGAATGACTCATCATTCCAAGGTTTTCACAATTCATTTTCACCAAGTGTTCCCATCTAAAGTGACTCAAGTTTTTATCTACTCTAAACTACTAAGTTCAGAGTGTTCACTAAGGTGGAAATATGGGATCAATCTCATGCCATAGAATGACATCTAAAGTTATATCTATAGGTCAAGTTTTATACTCTTTATGCTACCTTCAAAACAAGTAAAGGACTTTGTGTAAAGTAAAGGAAATAAAGCTTGGAAAGTAATACTTGGGGTAAGTAATAGTCAAAGTGATATGACCAAAGCATGCCTAAAGCATCTTCGCTCAATCATCTAGCTTAATTCTAGCTTGCTAAGCATTATACTTGCAAGTTTTATCTTGCCAATAGTAGCTTGCCTTGGTTGGTGCAGTGGTTGAAGTTTTCTTCCTCCTCTTGATAGAACTCCTCCTCCTCGAAAGCTTGGTCGGTACTATCGTCTATAAATACATACGGAGTACACAATCAACAAACTATACTTAACTAGTCTAATTAGCACTCTAAGGCACACATTTGATGATCTATTATCATCACAAGCATCACAAGTTTTATTAACTAGTTTCATTATTTTTATTTAAGAAAAGTAATTTCTACTCATTGATATTTTAATAAGGTTTAATATTCACCACTTCAGATATGGGATCATGTGGACACATGTCATCACCACATATTCTAACATGTGGGAATGCGATTTAAGGGTTGGTTCATAATTACTTTGGTTTAAGTTCATTATTTAATGATTTAAAGTAACTAGAAATGCTTATATAGCATTATTTTGGTACTAGTCCAAAGTCACTCTATGTAAACCTTAATATTATTACATATTTAGGTAGGTACTTCAGATATGGTTGATTTTATAAAAATGTTGTAAGGTGAAAATGCTTCAGTTTTGTTATTTTTACTAGGAGAGATCTCTAACTTTAATTGAATTAAATCCAACGGGCTTGGGTACATCTTTTTAGTAGCTTTCTAACCAATTTTGAATCACTCAATTTGGATTTGTAAATCTCTCTGAATTGATTTTCAAACTAAGGGCCAGAACTAGGTTTAAACTAAATAGAAAAATCCTAATTCAAACTAAATGGGTCGCGCGGGAACGCTAACGAGCTGGCCCAGCGACACTACGCGGCACGGGGCATAGCTGACACGAGGGTCCACTGGTCAGTGGCTTATAACACGCGAAGTGGTACGGGGCGATGTGGGTCGTTGGATTAGAACAGGGATCAACGGCTGGGGATCGTCGTCGACAACGAACAGGTCACCGACGAACTCTAACCCTAGCGGCTCAGTGGGGGTGCTCATGGGGCGTACCAGGTCTCCAGCAACAACGGCGAGGCGGGCAAACGGACTGGTAGACGACGGCGAGCTCAGGGGTGGTCGAGGTGGCTCCGAGGGTGGTCGCAATCAGTGGGGCCTTCTCCTCCTCTGCTACGGGCTACTCCCGCCAAATTCCGGCGAGCAAGTGCTCGTGCTGGTCCGGCTAGAGGTGGGGAACGGTCAGTGAGGTGAGGGGACGTGAGTGGTGTGCCGAATGGGGCTGGGGTGGCCTCTATTTATAGGACGATGACGCGACCGAGAGGCATGGGCGGGCGGCTCCGGTGAGGGATGCACAGCGTGCTAGCAGCATGGCTCGAGGTAGGGGACGGTGGCTGGTCTCCCGGCGGTGCTCTACAAAGTGAATGCGGGCCTAGGGGAGGTGGTATGCGGTCGGGTGGTGCGCGTGCTCTGAGAGGCAGAGGCGGCAGCCTCAACGGTGAGCGGTGGTTGTGGTGCATTGCGCGGCGAACGGGCATGTCTGGCGTGTTCCTGGGGTCGTGGCAGAGCGGTGGATGCGGGCTGTGGTCGAGGGGCGGCGTGTGCACGCATGTCGGGCGCGGCGCTCTGGCGCGTGCTCTGCATGGTGCAGATGCACTGGGCGCGGCGCATTGGCGGTGGTCCATGGCTGAGCTGTGCTCGGGGAGGGGACAGAGGGTGGCGGTGAGGTACTGGCTAGCTCGTAGTGATGGGTTCATAGCATGGAAGACAAAAAAATTCTACCGCAAGAACGAACAAAACCCAGATCTAATCTAGATAAAAGCCAAGATCTAATCTATTAGACATGTGCAACGAGATAGATCTGTACTAACCCTTGTAGACCCGAAAGCGTTACGAGATCGAATCTCGTGGTTGATGTAGTCGATCACTTGCCGATCTCAAGATCGATTAGACGATCCTTCCGGCGCCGCGTTCCGGCAGCGCTTCCGCAGTCGGTCACACATGCGGAGTCGAAGCAGACCTTCCTCTCCCCGTTCCAGCGAGCAGCGGAGGTAGTAGATCTTCTCCATGGAATCCCAGCAGTATGACGGTGTGGTGGTGGTGGTGGAGTAGAGAATTCTGCAAGGCTTCGCCTAAGCCAGAGCAGAGGGAAGGAGGAGGAGAGAGGCAACTTGAAATCTAGAGAATAGAAGGGGCAAGGGGGCTTGTGCCTCCACCCCTCTATTTAAAGGAGGGAGGCGCCATGGGGAGGAGGAGTCCTTATAGGACTCCCCTCTCCCTTGGCCGGCGGATCAAGGAGGTGGGGGGAGAGTCCTACTCCCCCACGAATCCTTGTCTTACCCCACAAGGATTCCTTGATCCTTTCTTGGTTTTCAAGTAAACTCCAAGAAATCTTCTAGAACCTTCTGGAACATTCCGAAACCTTCTAGAATCCCCATACAAATACTCTGGAACATTTCCTAACTTAGAAAATGATCCCCAATATATGAATCTTATTCCCCGGACAATTCCGGATCTCCTCGTGATATCCCGGATCCAATCCGAGACTCCGAACAACATTCGGTCTCCAACGCACATTCCATATCTACTTAAAACAACTTCGAACCTTAAGTGTGTCACCCTACGGTTCGTGAACATGTATACATGATGGAGACACATCTCCGATCAATAATCATTAGCGGGATCTGGAGATCCATAACAGCTCCCACATACTCAACGATGACTTTGTGATCGATAGAACCATTAACATACGAAACCAATTCCCTTTGTCACGCGATACTCTACTTATCCGAGGTTTGATCGTCGGTATCTCCATACCTAGTTCTACCTCGTTACTGATAAGTACTCTTTACTCGTTCCATGATATGTCATCCCTTGTGACCTAGTCACATGCTTGCAAGCTAACTAGATGACATTCCATCGAGAGGGCCTAGAGCATATCTATCCGTCATATGGATGGACAAATCCCAATCTTGGTCCATGCGCTTCAACACATACTTTCAGAATACCCAATGACACCTTTATAACCACCCAGTTACAAAGCAGTGTTTGATGTCATCAAAGTATCCATCCGGTGATGGTGATTAACATAACCTCATGGTCGAAGGATTAGGTTATTATGCATTTGAAAGCTTGTAGCAAAACGAACTTAATGACTTGATCTTATGCTACGCTTACTATGGGTGTGTGTCCATCACATCATTCTCCTAATGATATGATCTTGTTATTAACGACATCCAATGTCCATGATCAGGAAACCATGATCATCCATTAATCAACAAGCTAGTTTAACAAGAGGCTTACTAGGGACTCTTTTATGTTTACAAAACACACAAGTATTAATGTTTCCGGTTAATACAATTATAGCATGGGATGTAAACATTTATCATAAACATAAAGATATAATAATAACCACTTTATTATTGCCTCTTGGGCATATCTCCAACACATAGACATGGCGAGAGAGAGGGTGACGGTCTGCTGCGGCGGTTGCAAGTTTGGCCAGCGAGTTGGTGCTCGGCATGGCATGGCCTTGCTGCTAGGGGGTAGGGGATGGGTGCTAAGGGCCTGGTTAGATCAATGGGGGACAGAGGGATTAAATGGGGATCATTTGGGACCAAAACCCTATTGTAAACAGTGATCTAGGATTAGAGTGTAAACCCTGCCTGCCATGTGTTTGTGGAAATGGCCGCAAGAAAAATATTTTTGAATTTTGAAAATATTTTTGGTGGGTGTGCTAGACATAAGCTTGAGACTCTTTGGATGCTTGGGTTTGTAAATTTGAGCTTGTTTGAGTGGTTTTTTGAAATAGTGGGATCTTCCCATATGAAATGGATTCAATTTTCAACTGCCATTTAAATTTAGTGTTTGAATGTTTTTGGCAGATCACAAAGTGGGCCTTGGTACATCACTATGTGTAATAGCAAGGGGTGCAAAGATCCATAATTTTTTCTGTTAGGTTTTGAGTACGAGGAATAGCCAAAGTAGGTATGTTGATTAAAATGGCCCAAATGACCATTCACTTCTTTTATTCATTTTGATTTGTTCTTAATTGGGATTTTTTTGGGAATGATCTAGATGATGTTTATTTCACCTAAGAATCATTTTACAAGCAATGGATCACGTAAACATGGCAATTCAAATCAACTCCTATTTAAATGCACACACATATGAATGCTTTAATATTTTTAATTGGAAAAGTTTTTTGTTAACCCTAATTTTGGTGATTTGGATCTTAATAACCTTGGATTAGAGTTTTGGGATGTTACACATTGCATGTCTGTTCTTTACCTAAAGCACATGGATCCATTAGAGTCATTGCATGTGCGTTCTTTTCCTAATCCACATGGATCCACTAGTGACTTTGGGTGTGTGTTCTTTTCCTAAACCACATTGATCCACTAGAGTCATTGCTTGTGTCTTCTTTTCCTAAACCACAAGGATCCACTAGAGTCATTGCATGTGTGTTCTTTTCCTACACCATATTGATCCACTTGAGTCATTGCATGTGTGTTATTTTCTTAAACCACATGGATCCACTAGTGAAATTTCATGTGCGTTGCTTTCCTAAACCATATTGATCCACTTGTGACATTGTGTGTGTGTTCTTTTCCTAAACAACATGGATCCACTCGTGACATTGCATGTGTGTTATTTTACTAAACCACATTTATCCACTTGAGATATTCCATGTTTGTTCTTTTTGTAAACCACATGGATCCACTGGTGACATTGCACGTGTGTTCTTTTCTTAAACCACATTGATCCAATACAGTCATTGAATGTGTGTTCTTTTCCTAAACCACATGGATCCACGGGAGTCATTGTATGTGTGTTATGTTCCTAAACCACATGGATCCACTAGTGACATTGCGTGTATGTTCTTTTCCTAAACCACATTGATCCACTAGAGTCATTGCATGTGTGTTCTTTTCCTAAACCACGTGGATCCACTGTGACATTTCATGTGTGTTGTTTTCCTAAACCACATTTATCCACTAGTGACATTGCATGTGTGTCCTGTGGGCTCCCTCGGATTTAAGCGTCTGAGAAATCCCTGTTATCTGAATATCCATGTTCCCAAGATCAGTGAGCCGTGGAACATAACCGACAAGTATCATTACAGCATCCAAAACATAACGAATACAAGACTTGCATATGTCAACACCCGGATTTTTAATCCCGGATGCCTGTTATGTCATACATCGCAATCCCAGGATTACCATTTTTGCGAGACATAATAGATTGGATATCATAGTACATCATCCATTACAAAGCATAAATAAGGTCTTACACAAATAAGGATCTCATGATCCAGTCTTAATACAACAAGCAGCGGAATTAGTAATTAGCGTAGCGGTGGGGTCCATCTTTAGGGGCACATGCAATGCTGACGAAGGCAGATAGTCCTAGTTATCATAGCCGTCCTGCTGTCCGTCATCTTGATAGTCTCCTTCATAGTCTGGCCATAGGAATATCCAAGGAAAAAATCCATGAGTACTCTTTAAGTACTCGCAAACTACCACTAAGAAGTAAGATAGTTCTAGTAGGAAATGCTAACTCTAAGGTTTAACTATAAAGTTAAGTTTGAAACCTAAGCTGAGTTCTGAAACAAAGAAAGATTAAAGAAGTTTTGAAAACACTTAAGTTAGGAAGCTAGTGTCATAGTCACAACCCTGTTGTGGTCAAGTCAAGATTCATCATTCATTTCATAAGTCATTTTGAAAATACCTGATAACGAAATAGTATGGCCACTCCAACTGTCCATAACCACTGACGTGACTATTCGAATAGTTTGACACTCTGAAGAGGTGGTACACTTTCACCACATGATTCGATACATCTGTCACGAATAACCCTGAATCATCATACTTAGTATGCAGATAATCAAACATAACCTTTCCTTTACACACCCTAGTATAAGCACCTCTCCTATGAGCATGGCCTCCCAACCATGACCATCTATCATCTTGGGCACTGCATAGGTGGACCACATTGAGAGGTAGCCTCAGCTCAAACCTCTCCCGTGAGGGAACTAATACTAATGCATATAAACTTCCGGCTAAGCCTTACCCAATTCAGGTATTGTGGTTGTACGGTAAATTTGGAATGGTATCGCATCCGAATCCAACCATCAGTTTTGTAAAAGGGTTAAGGCTAATGCCTCAACATTTTCATCATCATAAACCATTTGTGTTTCTCAACACATGTCAAAACATCCCAATAGAAGGACTCATCATTCCAAGGTTTTCACAAGTCATTTTCACCAAGTGTTCCCATCTAAAGTGAATCAAGTTTTGAGTTTTGTTGTAACCACTAAGTTAAGAGTGTTCACTAAGGTGTGATGCTAATCTCAATCTCATGCAACAGAATGACATCTAAGGTTATCTAGATAGGTCAAGTTTTATATTCTTTATGCTACCTTCAAAACAAGTAAAGGACTTTAATAAAGTAAAGAAGTAAAAGCTTGGAAATGAAACTTGGGATAGGTAAAATAGTCAAAGTGGTATAACCAAAGCATGCCTAATGCATCTTGCTCAGGTTATCTAGCTTAATTCTAGCTTGCTAACAATAACTTGCCTTGGTTGGTGTAGTGGTTGAAGTTTTCTTCCTCCTCCTCTTGGTAGAACTCCTCCTCCTCGTAAGCTTGGTCGGTACTATCGTCTTTAAATACATACGAAGTACACAATCACCAAACAATACTTAACTAGTCTACTTAGCACTCTAAGGAACACACTGGATTATCTATTATCATCACAACCATCACAAGGTTTTATTAAATAGTTTCATTCTTTTTATTTGAGAAAAGTAATTTCTACTCATTGAAAATAACTAAGATTTAATATTCTCCACTTAGAATATGGGATCATGTGGACACATGTCATCAGCACATATTCTAACATATGGGAATGTGATTTAAAGGTTGGATCACTTTTAATTAAGTTTAAGTTTATTATTTAATGATTTAAAGTGACTAGAAATGCCTATATAGCATTATTTTGGTACTAGTCCAAAGTCAATAGAAATGCCTATATAGCATTATTTCATATTAGATAGGTACGATTAAATGTGATTTTTGAGAGTTGGAATCAACTCAAAAGCTATTATGGTTGATTTTATAAAAATGTTTGAATATGCAAATGCTTCTGTCTTGTTATTTTTACTAGGAGAGATCTCTAACGCTAAATGAACTAAATCCAACGGGCTTGGATAGATCTTTGAAGTAGCTTTCTAACAAAATTTTAATCACTCCATTTGGTTCAGTAGACCTTCTTGAATTGATTTTTGAACTAAGGGACAAAAGTGAGTTCAAACTAAAATAGAAAAATCTATATTTGAACTAACTAGGTCGTGCGGGAAAACTAACGGGCCGGCCTAGTGGCGCTCCGTGGCACTAAGGACAACTGACAGGGGGGTCCCGCATGTCAGCGACACATCAAACACGAAACAGTACGGGGCACTCTCAGCGCTATGATTAAAAGGTGGATCAACGGCTGAGGATCGTCGTCCCTGGCGAACAGGTCGCCGGTGAGAGCTAACCCTAGCGGCTCGGTGGGGGTACGTGGGGGCTTACCAGGGCTCCAGCTAGACGTGGCGATGGGGGCGATCGAGCTGGTGGACGATGGCGGTTCTAGGCGTGGTCACGGCAGCTCCTAGGGCAGTCGCAATCAACGACGCTTCTCCTCCTCTACTGTGGCAAGCTCCGGCAAAATTCCAGCGAACGGCGGCCCGCCTTGCTCCGGGGATGGGGTGGAAGGATCAGTGGAGAGAGGGGAGTGAGATGGTGTGAGGAGTTTGTGCTGGGGTGGCCTCCTTTTATAGGTCGACGAGGGGACCGTGTGGTACAACGGCGAGCTCGTCGGTGACGTTGATACAGGCCGCTAGAGGCATGGGCTGGGTAGGAGGACGGTGAGCTGCCTGTTGGGGATATACTTTTCGGTTATCCTCACAGTTCCTCACTGACCAGGATGGCCTTCTTCGGGTTAGAGCATTGCTTCACGGGCGGCGCAGTCGGGGAGAGAAGACGGAGTCCAATCCGGCTACGGGAAGGCCCAGAAGACTTACCGACTTAGGCCCATAATGTTACTTGTAGTTCAAGATGTACTCTGTAATAGACTCTTAGTCATAGCCGGATAGATCTCTCCTGTAAACCCTAGTCCAGATATCTATATAAGCCATCCTAGGGAGAGACTTTAGGGCATCACAATACTTTAGACCCTCAACTCGCACAGGCGAAACCCTTGTAACCCATATTCTGGCTCTGCCGTATTACTGGATTGCTAGCAGGAGTAGGATCCGTCCAAAGCTGGCGGATTCAAACCTAGGTAAACTTGTGTGCTCACCGTCCCGGAATACCGTACGTCTTACCCCCCTCTCTTCCGCACACCTCCAGGACCCCCTCATGGCGTACTTGTCATCAATCCGACAACACTGCCTCCTGGCAGTCAGCTACGGCGCAATGGCGCGGCTAGGGGCGGTGGCATTTGGTCGGGAGCATCCCGCGCTCTGGGAGACAGAGGCGATGCTCAACGCAACGCTCTGCGACTGTGGGTCACGCGGCGGCGCACGGCCGTGTCTGGCGGGTTGCTGGGGTCGAGGCGGAGCGGCGTGCACGGTATTGGGTCGAGGGACTGTTTGTGGCGTGCTGGCAGTGAGGGCGCTCTGGCGCGCTCTGGCTGCCCGTTGAGAGAATGGGTGGCGCTGCTGGGGAGTGTTCCAGGGGCTGGCTGGTCTTGGGGAAGGGGCAAGGAGGTGTGGTAAGGTTAGGCGGAGCTAGATGGCTTGCTGGAATGATGCAGCACGGTCTGTGGAGCTTTGCCCCTGTTCGGCCGGCGGTGACCAAAATGTGGCGGCGCTCCACTGCTGCTGCGGCTTAGGGGTAGGCCGCTGAGGGTCTGGTTGGACTCAGGGGGGACAAGAGTGATCAATGCAACTCAAATTCCTTGACAAGATTTGATCAAAAACAGTAATAGTTAGGCTAATTTGATTCTGCCTGCCAGGTGTTCAAGCAAATGGCCGCAAGAAATTTAAATTCGAACTTTGAAAAGATTTTTGGTGAGTGATCTGATCCTATGCTTGGTAGTCTCTGGTTGCTGGGAAATGTCAAGGTGAATTGGTTTGGTTGGTTTTTGCATAAGTGGGATCTTCTCGTATGAACTACATTTGATTTTCAAATGTCATTTAAATTCAGTGTTTGAAAGTTTCTGGTAGATCACAAAGTGGGCCTTGGTACATTACAACTTGTACTAGCAAGGGGTGCAAAGATCCATATTTGTTTCTGTTGAGATTTGAGTCCTAGGAATGGCCAAACTAGGCATGTTGATTAAAATGGCACAAATGACCATTTGCTTAGTTTATTCTTTTTGATTTGTTTTTCTTTGGGATTTGTTTGGGAATGATCTAGATGATGTTTGTTTCACCTAAGAATCATTTTACAATCAATGGATCACTTAATCATGGCAATTCAAAACAACTCCTATTTAAATGCACACACAAATGAATGCTTTAATATTTTTAAATGGAAAGGTTTTTGTTAACTCTAAATTTGATGATTTGGATCTTAATAACCATATATTAGAGTTTTGGGATGTTACAAACCTTCCCCCCTTAAAAAAATCTCGTCCCGAGATTTACGAAAGAAAACTAGGAACTAAAGAGATCTGGGAACTCTGCCCTAATGTAATCTTCTCGCTCCCAAGTGGCTTCCTCTTCGGTATGGTTGCTCCATTGAATCTTGAGAAAATTGATACTCCTGGTTCTAGTGGTTCTGTTGGCTTCCTTCAAGATACGGATGGGCACTTCACGATATGTCAGGTCCGTGTTGATCTCCACGGCTCGGTGATCGATGTTCTTGAAAACTTCAGTCTTCTCCGATACTTCTAGGCATTTGCGAAGTAACGAGATATGGAACACATTGTGGATGGCTAACATCTCTTCTGGCAGTTCCCGTTGATATGATACTTCTCCTCGGTGATTCAGAATCTTGAATGGTCCGATATATCTGGGGGCTAACTTTCTTTCAGACTAAAACGTTGGGTTCCCTTCAATGGCGAAACCTTGAGATACATAAAATCTCCGACATTGAAAATCAGGTCTCTCCTTCTCTTGTTAGCATATCTCTTCTGTCTGGATTGGGCGGTCTTGAGGTGCTCACGGACTTTGTGAACCTTCTCTTCGGCTTCTCGGAGAATGTCGGGTCCGAAGATCCGACTCTCTCCTACTTGCGACCAATTCATAGGGGTGCGACACTTTTTCCGTATAGGAACTCAAATGGTGCCATTTGCAAACTAGCTTGATAGCTGTTATTATATGAGAATTCTGAGAAAGGCAGGCAGTCTTCCCATTTTGATCCGTACTCCAAAACACAAGCTCTCAGCATATCCTCTAAGATTTGGTTGACTCTCTCAGTCTGTCCATCGGTTTGCGGGTGATAAGCGGTGACATGGGTATGCCCAATAGGCACTCGACTACAGCCTATCTGGTGCGGCTCGACGGAAAGCTCACTCGACGAATTGCTAAGGTCCATGACGCCTATGACGGTTCCAGTGATATGAAGCCTACAAGGACATAGACTCTTAGCATAACAAGACAAGGAAAGTACAAGACTAGACTAGATACGAACTCTGACTTGTAAACCAACTCGTATTGGTACCTGAGACCTAGCCTCCCCATATATAAAGGCTAGGAGGGTCCAACGACAAGGTATCCTCTCCCCCAACAGGCAATCTCTCAATCACGACTCCCACAATAGACAATAGACAATAGATCTAGACAAAACCCACCAGATCCAATCTGCACGACACCGCCATCCGCGACATTGTAATCCTTCGGATCCTTCATCAATCAAGAGCAAACAAGCAGGAGTAGGGTCCTCTACGGAGACTGAACCTGGGTAAAACTTGCGTCCCTGTGTGCTTGTTTGCTAGCCGATCGAGACTTCTAGAGCTCCTCTCTTCTCCAAAACCCAAGTCCATAATAATGGGCATTGATGAGTTAAACCCTCGTCAATTGGCACCTTCCGTGGGGACTGGGAGCGCTGATGTTATGATCTCGACGGCCCCAACACCCGCGATTTACGATTTGTCGGCTACTGAAGGCCAGATTTGGTTCGGCTCTTTCATCATCAAGTTGTGGTCGGATCACCCGGTCGATTCGTCTGTGTCGGCATGCTCAACTTCATCGTCGATATCATTGCCACGACAAATTTTAAATCAACGCAGGTGCAAGGCTCAACATCAGCATGCCGCCCTCCTGCTCAGATGATCAGATCTACCGGATCTCAGTTTTGCGGTCGACAATCTATCCTACGTTAACACTGGGTGGCCAAGCTCAACAAAATCCGAGAAACTACATGACTGGTCTTGACGGCTGCCGCAGTTACGATACTATTCAGGATCAGAAAAGCTAATGTCGTGATGCAAAGGCAAACGCATGGGCAAGACTCGGTTTTCAACAAAGAGCAAAGCAGTCCAAATCCTATACGACAAAGGATGCAAGATGAAGAATATTGGTCAGATCAGGTTTGGCTACGTCGAATCGGTGCTTGGTGCTTACGCTATAAACCAGTAGTTGGATCGGTTTGGAACTAGCTGAGAGTAATCCATGAAGAGACGTCCTCACATGGACCAGTCAAGAAAAAAAACCATCGATTGGATCAACAGGAATCGAAAATCAATGAAGATTCACGTGAAGTACTAGTTTTTTAATACAAGGCACGTATGGGACTACCATGCCTGGAAATTGGAAGCCATAACGCCTGCTCCAGATGACAAAATCTGACGATTTCGCTGCCTGACATCATCGGAGGTCTCCCCATCCTTCGTCACAAGCTCCATGCTAGGGGGTTGCCTTAACTCCGTCGTATCCACTCCGCCGATCATGTTGACCCTACGCGGGAGCCGCACCAACTCTGTGTCCGTCGGGCCAGTCGTCGATGCGTTGACTCCCTTCCGCCGGCAATCCGCGACTACTTCGACTCCATCTATTGCGTGACTCTACGTCCGGCGGCTGTAGCAACTTGCGGATGCGTCAACTCGCTACCGCCACTGGATGGAGTCAACAACCCAACGTCTCCTGACTCGACTACATGCAACGTACCATATTCATCCATACTGTAGTGTCCACATGACTCACTGCCACGTGATGCGACTCCATGTTCGCCGAGCCACTCGACCATCACGCGACTCGCCGCGTCCTTCGACTCCAACAACTTTTTGCGGTCTTCGGATGAGGTGATCCAATGCGGTCTTCGACTGCTATGGTCCGTTATGGTCTTCAGATGCGGCAACTCGTCATCACCATGCGACTCCGATCCGCCGCATGACCCACTGCCACGTCAACTACAGTCTTCGACTCTAGCAATTTGCTACAATATTCAGCTCCAGCGATTCGAGAACTCGGGGGCTCCCTCCTCTACAGCGACCCGCCGCGTCCACCGACTCCGGTGACCGCTACAATCTTCGACTCCACCATGCGACCAGCTACCTCGTCGACTTCGTCTACCGCGCGACCCCATCTGTCACTTGACTCGCTGTCGCGTCGAACGCCACCTCGACCACATCGATCACATCGACTCTACACTCGGGGGCTCCTTCGGCTCCAGCGACCCGCTGCGGTCTTTGGATCTATCGACCTGTTACGGTCTTCGAATCCAACGACTCGGGGGCTCCCTCGGTTGCGGCACCATGCTGCAGTGACCCTCTGCGGTCTTCGACTCCGCTGATCTACTGAGTCTGCGACTCCATCACGCGACCCGCAGCCATGTCAACTACGTCCGCGATTGCATCGAGTTCGTCCATGACAACTACCAATAAAGCTAAGTTTCCCTCTACTTAGAGCTGATTCTTTTTTAACTCGCACTCGAAACACTCGGGGGCTGTGCCCTCTTCGAGTAACCTAGTGTGCCATCGACTCCACGCACTCGAGCACCTCATACGCGACAACCCGAGTAGCTGATTCTGCCTGATCGTCGAATCCTTGAACTCCGAGTACCTCGGCAAGATACTAGACTAAGGGTAATCAGGCTAACGAAAAGGCCTAGCATACAGTGCAAAAGTGTCGACTCGATTGGCACAAGAATTTTATTTTACAAGCCAACGGGCAAATATTCTTTACAAGATACAAGTACTTCACAATTCTTAATGTTTTATGCAGCTTACAAGGATGTTGACTGCGTCGATCTATTCTATCGGGTACTCCAACATGAGTCGACAAAACAACTAGATATTCTAGACACTCAAGACCCGAGTCGAGTACCTCCTCGGATGATTGCATCGCTTGATGCTACACACATGCGACAATTGGTCGTGCACCCAACAGAAATGACTGTGTCGACTCACTCGGCTAATCACCGCATAACTTTGACTACATCGTCGACTCTTGGCTCCCTATGCGTGAGACGCTGACTCGATGCACTTCCGGGTCAGTGGTTTCTCCCTGCGTGATTATCGACTACCACTTCAAGATACAAGTGTCGAGTCTCTGCCCGAGTCTACGAATCCGCCAGACGCTCGGGGGCTACTCCAAACTGGAGCGCTGGTCGCACATATACAAGATCCTCGAGTGACACGCTCTGAATCCTCACTCGAATCCACTATTCGACTAAGGACTCGTGGGCTACTCCCATAGGGAATGCTGGCCGTGCACCCGAAGAAATTTGTGAAGATATCCAAGCATTATGAAAACCCTTCACTCGAATCTACAATTCGATTGTGGGCTTCGGGTTACTCCCATAGGGACCGCTGAAAGCATATTCGATTGAAACAAGCAACAAAAGACGACAGCAGTCACAAAAGTTCTTTAGTCCCTGCCCGAGTCTTCCACTCAACCAGGCACTCAGGGGCTACTCCCACAGGGAGCACTGGTCGCGCATCCTATGATTATTTGTACATCGTATTGTGTGTTGATAACATCCACACTCGAAGGCTATGGAGACTCCGCCTCATATTTTCCCTACAAAGAGATGACGTCTCCTGGGCCACCCGAATCATCTCCGCGATGACAAAAAATTCGGATGTCACGCTTACAGCGTGAAGATAAGACCTGAATAAGGCCTGGCAACGCATCTGCTGCGCTCTCCCAGAAATAAACCGTACCTAAAGGTACGATGAATAAGCCTTGACGGACGCGTCGAGTGCTCACACTTATACACTGGGATTCGACTCTATAAGACCTCCGTGGCTTGAGTTGAATTACGCCAGCAATTTCCGAATTCGAGTCCGGGGACTCGAGTTTTAGTAGGTAACATTGTTTTCGCCCTAGAGCAATTAACTAGTCTTGATCCGTCAAGCGCACCACGCATGTTTACCATCATCCCTATGAACTACTACAAATTCGACTGACCCGATGAACTTTCGGGTGAGTGCTTCGCACTCGACACAATTGTCGACTCCGACATCCTAATGCAAGACTCAAGACTTCTGAGTATCCACCCGAATCTACGATTCGCATGGACACTCGGGGGCTACTGACATGGGTATGCCCAATAGGCACTCGACTACAGCCTACCTGGTGCGGCTCGACGGAAGGCTCACTCGACGAATTTCTAGGGTCCATGATGCCTATGACGGTTCGAGTGATATGAAGCCTACAAGGACACAGACTCTTAGCATAACAAGACAAGGAAAATACAAGACTAGACTAGATACGAACTCTGACTTGTAAACCAACTCGTATTGGTACTTGAGACCTAGCCTCCCCATATATAAAGGCTAGGAGGATCCAACGAGAAGGTATCCTCTCTCCCAATAGGCAGTCTCTCAATCACGACTCCCACAATAGACAATAGACAATAGATCTAGACAAAACCCGCCAGATCCAATCTGCGTGACACCGCCATCAGCGACATTGTAATCCTTCGGATCCTTCATCAATCAAGAGCAGACAAGCAGGAGTAGGGTCCTCTATGAGGCCTGAACCTGGGTAAAACTTGCGTCCCTGTGTGCTTGTTTGCTAGCTGATCGAGACTTCCAGCGCTCCTCTCTTCTCCAAACCCCAAGTCCATAACAATGGGCATTGATGAGTTAAACCCTCGTCAAGCGGTGTTGAAGTTCAACTTAGTTCCTAATCCTTCCTAGACTTTCTTCCAAAATATCGAGGTAAACTGGGTTCCTCGATCTGATACTATGGTCTTGGGGGTTCCATGGAGACTAACAATTCTAGCAATATACAGCTCTGCTAGCTTCGAACTCTGGTAGGTGGTCTTGAAAGGTATAAAGTGAGCTACCTTGGACAGTCTATCAACGATGACCCAGATTGAGTCATTTCCCCTACTAGAAGTAGGTAAACCGGTGATAAAGTCCATTCCGACGGAATCCCATTTCCATTCCGGAATCTGCAAAGGTTGCAATAGTCCTGCGGGTCTCTGATTCTCTGCTTTGACTCTTTGACAAATGTCACACTTGGCGATGTAGCTGCCAATTTCTCTCTTCATCTTGTGCCACCAAACTTGCTCTTTCAAATCTTGATACATCTTCGTTCCTCCGGGGTGGATAGAATAAAGAGTATCATGAGCTTCCTACATGATAACTTGCTTCAGCTCCGAATCTACTGGCACACAGATACGTTCTTTGTACCACAAAACTCCTTCTTCGTCTTCGGTGAATCCAGGTACCTTTCTTGTACCAATACGATGTTTGATTTTGTCGATACTTTCATTTCCCTTCTGGGCTTCCTTGATTTGGCTAATAAAAGTGGGTTGAAGTTCAATGCTAGATAATAATCCTTTGCTAACTAGCTCAGTCCTAAACTGCTCCAACTCCTCATACAAACTTGGTTGCTTCTCCTTGATCATGGTATTTAGCCTACATGGCAATCTACTAAGAGCATCCTCTACCACATTGGATTTGCTGGGGTGATAGTGAATGTCAAGTTCATAATCCTTGATTAACTCTATCCATCTCCTTTGCCTCATATTCAGCTCCTTCTAAGTGAAAATATACTTCAAGCTTTTGTGATCTGAGTAAATCTCACAGCGATTACCCATTAGATAGTGACGCCATGTCTTCAATGCCAAAACTACGGCTACTAACTCCAAATCATGGGTCGGATAGTTCTCCTCATGCTGCTTTAGTTGTCGAGACAGATACGCGATAACTCTGCCTTCTTGCATCAATACACATCCGAGACCAATCTTGGATGCATCACAATATACATCAAACAGTTTCTTGATATCTATCATGATTAGTATTGGGGCTGAAATCAATCTCTTCTTTAGTTCATAGAAACTAGCTTCACATTTGTCGGTCCATTCGAACTTCTTGTCCTTCTTCAACAATTGAGTCATGGGTCTTGCAATGCTCAAAGATCCTTCTACGATCTTGCGGTAATATCCTGCCAATCCGAGAAATGCACGGACTTGGGTTTGAGTGGTTGGGGCTTCCCATTCTTCGACATCTTTGATCTTGGCGGGATCAACAGAGACTCCTCCGGCAGACACAATATGTCCTAGGAATCCTACTTCTTTCAGCCAAAACTCACATTTGCTAAACTTGGCATATAACCGATGCTCTCTTAGGGTTTCTAGGATGATTCTTAGATGTTGCTCATGCTCTTCTTCTGACTTGGAGTAGATAAGGATATCGTCGATAAACACAACGACAAACTTATCTAGGAAATTCATAAAGATCTTATTCATGAGATTCATGAAATAATCAGGGGCATTGGTTAATCCGAAAGACATAACCGTATACTCGTATAAACCATAGTGAGTAGTAAAGGCGGTCTTTGGAATATCCGTTGCACGAAACTTAAGTTGGTGATAACCAGTCCTAAGATCGATCTTTGAGAATACATTCGCTCTAGTCAACTGATAAAATAGATCCTCTATCTTTGGCAAAGGGTACTTGTTTTTTATGGTGACATCATTCAACTTTCTGTAATCGGTGCATAGACGGTTGCCTCCATCTTTCTTATCGACGAATAACACTGGTGATCTCCATGGCATACCTGGAAATTCATCTGGGAATACGTCGGGGTATTCATAGACTACTCGGACTTGGTCAATGGTGGGTGATGTCTACGCACTTCTATTCTTGTAGGCAGTTGTTGGGCCTCCAAGTGCAGAGGTTTGTAGAACAGCAGCAAGCTTTGCCTTAAGTGGATCACCCAAGGTTTATCGAACTCAGGGAGGAAGTGGTCAAAGGTATCCCTTCTCAAGCAACCCTACAATCAAGATACAAGAAGTCTCTTGTGTACGCAACACACCCAATACACTTGTCAGGTGTATAGGTGCACTAGTTCGGCGAAGAGATAGTGAAATACAAGTGGTATGGATAATTATAAGTGGTAACGGTGATAAAGAATAGCTTGGTGGTGTGAAAGAGACTAAAGGCAAACTGAAATAAAGATGGAAGCAAGCAAACATGTAACAGATCTAATTGCAAACAAAGTATCAATGCTTAGAAACAAGGCCTAGGGATCATACTTTCACTAGTGAACACTCTCATATAAATATATTATCTTGATGATACCACGCTGAACTACTCTCCGTTTGGACACTCTAATCGTTGGTAGGGCTATAACAGCACACCTCAAAGTAAGCATTTCCCATCTAGAAAACCCCACACTGTCACCTTGAGCACTAGATGGTTCCAACAAACACCACAATTTCATAAAGACATCCAACTCCAAATATAACTCATAACAAGTATTTTTAATCTCTAGCCTAAGTGCCACCATGGTGTGCACGCTGTCACTTTTACACACATGGGGAGAGCAGAGATCTATTAAAGCACTTGAGTAGCAAGGTAGATCTATAGATTACAAGCTCATGATCACAATATGACCATGCATAGAGAGAGAGATGAACACATAGCTGCCGGTAGAACCCTTACCATCGAGAGAGAACTACTCCCTCCTCAAGACCGGCCTCCCGCGTGCTCCCTCTGGCGCCCTTGGGCCAGCCCGCCTCTACACGGCCCAGCAACCCCCTAGATCCAGCCCAGTTAACCGTCTGCCCCTTTTCTTTTTTAATTCCAGATCTAGAATTGCAGCAGTTAAATTAAATCCTTTTGAAAATGATAAATAACTCCAAATCCACAGATCTAAATTTTCTTAGATGACCACCTGTTTTGTGCATCATGCAGAGCTGTCTCTCTGCCAAAAATAAATTCCATTACTTATTGGCATATTCTCCACTACAATGTATCCTCTACACTAAATAAATTCCCTAGCAAATTTTACAAAAAAATAGAGTAAACTGAATTGTCTTTGGAAGGTATTCCATATACCTATCTCATGACCTTGACCTCATGCCAAGTGCAGCATTATCTTTTCTGTAGCAAAAATAACAAAATCAGTCACAATCTGACTTTAGAAAATTCTATAGGCATCTCTACAGCACCTATTAGGCTAATTCCACCTCCCAGTCCACCCTTATATCAACATCTATCAAATCCCAGCAGCTCAGTTTTTATTGAGCTCTGGTTGAATTACAGTGAATTAAATACTTCTGTAAGTGGTATTTTCACTAAATAAATCACTCCAGGAGTTTGACAACTCCAAAAAGAGTGAATCCAATTCCTACAGAAAGGTATTCTAAATGCCTACTAGATGCCTTTGGAATTAACTCAAGAGCTTCTGTGGAATTAATCTGGTGAAAAAGCGAAAACCATATAGAACTGCCTTTGATGATATATTAAGGGCATTCTGGTAATTCTCTAGCCAAGATTCCAATGTTATGTGGTTCAGTACATCAAACCCTAACTAACCACCCAAGGAAATAATTTTTGGAGCCCAGAACCTTTCTGGTGAATTATTTCTTCAAACTAGAGTTTATTCCACTATAAAAAGCACAACTAAATCTAGATAAGTGATAATCTGATGAAACCACTTGTGTTGGTCTTGTTTTATCAAGACCTATCTGAGGATATCATGGTTGCACCTTGACATCCTACAAACCTCAGCCACCCAAACCCAAGTTCTTGGTATAAAATCTAGACAACTATCTTCCAAGGGAAAAACCCCTCTATGGCAAACTAGTAATTCTACTACTAGTATCCCACTTCTCCAAAACCTACTAAGATAAGTAGGATTCAGTATGTTTGTCTACTGTATGGTTTGATGCATGTATGCCTTGTATTGATTGTGGTATTGTCTGCTTGCATGTATACTCGATGACGACGATAGTGTGAGTGTTTGACGACAAGAAGGAAGGGACTTCTTATTATTTTTCGCTGGGTATTCTTGGTTATCTAAAGAAGTCCAGGGACTTATTGATGATCACAGGCAAGCCACCATTTCCCAAATTCTTATACTTGTCCTACTCTTTTTATTACCTTTTTTGTATCCTCTTTATAAACTACATTATCTATCTGCATGTCTTGTTTTACAAAAATTGTGCCAATGACTTGGATCCTCCAAGTTATGGATTTGTGTCCTTCGTGGCACCACCCTGATGTACCTATCATTTTATCCCTTTAGACCGAGAGTATGATGGCCAGCATGTTACCTTGTTGAAAACCCCGGCTTTGAGAAAATGAACTGTTTTGGGAGTTAACCTACTACAAATGTTTCAAAACTTCTTTGTAAAACCCTTGGGAAGGGCCATCATTCCCAGTGGATGTTTTAACAAAAGAAATGGTGATGATGAGAAATGAGAAAGTGAAGGGATGTTCTACGCCTTTATCGGAACATTTTTTATTAGTGCAACCACATTACCCCAGGTGCTGGGCCTTAGCTCATAGATTGTCTTCATTAGCCGGGGCAGCTTGTACCATGCTTATAGAGAGAGATCCCTTGAATTCCAGGCAGGCGCTAACAGATCTATGGACCTAGAGCCTGTTGCTTGCTTCGGCAAGAGTGAGCCTATCTTGGCCTGAGTGCCTGTGCAACAATTGGGTCTCCCGCGGACGGTATGACTTAGGTGGTACGGAAGGAAGTGGAGTCACCAAGTTAAGGTATACGCCAAGTTGCGGCTTGGGTATACGCGTGTATGGAAGGCAAGACTATGGCTGGGAGCCACATACTCGTTGTCGGGGAGAACAAACCCAAAAGGAAACGCAACCTTTGCTAGGGTCGACAAGCGAAAGGTTAGGTTTGATTATCCGGACCCACAATCTAAAGTGGTAGTGGGCCATGGTTTTATCCCGGCGGATGTATTGATTCTTGTGGGGAAAGAGCGCAAACTCTTCAGAGTATAATCTATTCGAATAGCCGTGTCCACGGTCAAGGACGGTTGGAAAGGTGTTGGCTAGGAGTACTTGTAACATCCCAAAACTTTAATCCAAGGTTATTAAGATCCAAATCATCAAAATTAGGGTTAACAAAAACTTTTTCAATTGAAATTATCAAAACATTCATATGTGTGTGCATTTAAAAATAGGAGTTGTTTGAATTGCCATGTTTAAGTGATCCATTGCTTATAAAATGATTCTAGATCATCCCCAAACAAATCCCAAAGAAAAACCAATCAAAATGAATAAAAGAAGCAAATGGTCATTTGTGACATTTTAATCAGCATGCCTACTTTGGCTATTCCTAGTACTCAAAACCGAACAGAAAAAATTATGGATCTTTGCACCCCTTGATAGTACACATAATGTTGTACCAAGGCCCACTTTATGATCTGCCAAAAACATTCAAACACTATATTTAAATGGCATTTGAGAATTGAATCTATTTCATATGGGAAGATCCCACTATTTCAAAAACCACTCAAATGAGCTCAAATTTCAAAACCCAAGCACCCACAGAGTCTCAAGCTTATGCCTAGCACACCCACCAAAAATCTGTTCAAAATTCCAAACTAAGTCTCTCGTGGCCATTTTATCAAACACATGGCAGGCATGAATTACACCTAATATCTAGCTTACTGTTCTGAACAGGGTTTTGCACCCATTTCTCCTCAAAACATTCCCTCTGTCTCCAAATGATCTAACCATGCCATTATCACCCCCTCCCCTATCCCCTAGTGGCCATGCCATGCCAAGCAAATGCTGGCCGGTCGACCATGCCACCACCACATCAGACCATCTCGCCCCCTCTCACCATGTCTACGAGCTAGCCCTCACCTCACCGCCACTCTCTGTCCCCTCCCCAAGCCAGGCCAGAGCATGGACCACCGCCAAACCGCCGCGCCCAGTGCGACTGCGCCATGCCAAGCACGTACCAGAGCGTCGCGCCCGACACGCGTGTAGATGCCGCCGCACGACCGCAGCCCACGTCCACCGCTTCGCCATGACCTAGGGAGCATGCCGGACATGCCCGTTCGCCGCCCAACGCACCACAACCACCGCTCGCAGCGGACACCGCCGTCTCTGCCGCTCAGAGCGCCAGCACCGCTCGACCGCATACCACCACCCCTAGTCCCGCATTGATCACGTAGAGCACCGCCAGGAGACCAGCGACCGTCCCCTACTTCGAGCCACGCTGCTAGCACGTTGTGCACCCCTCGCTGGAGCCGCTCGCCCATCCCTCTCAGTCGTGTCGTCGTCCAATAAATAGAGGCCACCCCCAACCCCATTCGGCACACCACTCACCTTCCCTCACCTCACTGACCATTCCCCACCTCTAGATGGAGCAGCGCGAGCAGCCGTTCGCTGGAATTGCACCGGAGCAGGCCGCCTCTGGTGGAGAAGGGCGCCGCTGATTGCGACCACCCCCGGAGCTGCCTCGACCGTCCCTGAGCTCGCCATCGACCACCAGTCCGTTTGCCCGCCTCGCCATCATCGCTGGAGCCCTCGTACGCCCCCTGAGCACCCCCACTGATCCGTTAGGGTTAGAGTTCACCGACGACAGGTCCGTCGTCGACGACGATCCCCAGCCATTGATCCCCGTTCTAATCCAACGACCCACATTGCCCCATACCGCTTCGCGCGTTATGAGCCGCTAACCGGTGGACCCCCCTGTCAGCTGAGCCCCGCGCCGCGTAGTGTCACTGGGCTAGCCCGTTAGCGTTCCCGCGCGACCCAGATAATTCAAATTAGGATTTTTCTATTTTAGTTAAACCTAGTTCTGTCCCTTAGTTTAAAATTTAATTCAAAGAGATTTACAAATCCAAATGGAGTGATTCCAATTTTGTTAGAAAGCTACTGAAAAGATATACCCAAGCCCGTTGGATTTAATTCAATTAGAGTTAGAAATCTCTCCTAGTAAAAATAACAAGACAGAAGCATTTGCACCTTGCAACATTTTTATAAAATCAACCATGATAGCTTTTGAGTTGATTCCAACTCTCAAAATCCACATTTAACCATACTTATCTGAATATGTAATAATATTAAGGTTTACATGTAGTGGCTTTGGACTAGTACCAAAATAATGCTATATAGGCATTTCTAGTCACTTTAAATCATTAAATAATGAACATAAACCAAAGTAATTATGAACCAACCCTTAAATTACATTCCCACATGTTAAGATATGCGGTGATGACATGTGTCCACATGATCCCATATTTTAAGTGGTGAATATTAAATCTTAGTTAATTTCCAATGAGTATAAATTACTTTTCTTAAATAAAAAGAATGAAACTAGTTAATAAAACTTGTGATCCTTGTGATGATAATAGATCATCAAATGTATGCCCTAGAGTGCTAATTAGACTAGTTAAGTATTGTTTGGTGATTGGGTATACCGTATGTATTTATAGATGATAGTACCGACCAAGCTTACGAGGAGGAGGTGTTCTACCAAGAGGAGGAAAACAACTTCAACCACTTCACCAACCAAGGTAAGCTACTATTAACAAGCTAGGATTAAACTGGATGGTTTATCAAAGATTCTCTAGTCATGCTTTGGTTAAACTACTTTGACTCTTCTTTACCCCAAGTACTGATTTCAAGCTTTACATCCTTTACTTTACCCAAAGTCCTTTACTTGTTTTGAAGGTAGCATCAAGTGTATAAAACTTGACCTATTTAGATAACTTTAGATGTCATTCTATGGAATGAGATTGATCCCACCTTCCCACCTTAGTGAACACTCTTAACTTAGCAGTTTAGAGTGGATAAAAACTTGAGTCACTTTAGATGGGAACACTTGGTGAAAATGAATTATGAAAACCTTGGAATGATGAGTCATTCTATTGAGATGTTTTGACATGTGTTGAGAAACACAAATGGTTTATGATGATGAAAATGTTGAGGCATGATCCTTAGCCCTTTTATAAAACTGATGGTTGGATTCGGATGCGATACCATTCCAAATCTACCGTACAACCAGAGAATACCTGAATTGGGTAAGGCTTAGCCGGAAGTTTATATGCATTAGTATTAGTTCCCTCGCGGGAGAGGTTTGAGCTGAGGCTACCTCTCAATGTTGTCCACCTATGTAGTGCCCAAGATGACAGATGGTCATGGTTGGGAGGCCATGCTCATAGGAGAGGTGCTTATACTAGGGTGTGTAAAGGAAATTGATTATCTGCATACTAAGTATGAGGATTTAGGGTTATCCCTGACAGATGTATCGAATCTTGTGGTGAAAGTGTACCACCTCTGTAGAGTGTCAAACTATTCGAATAGCCACGTCCGCGGTTATGGACAGTTGGAATGGCCACACTGTTTCGTTGTAAGATGTTTTAAAAATAACTTATGAAAGAAATGATGAATCTTGACTTGACCACAACAGGGTTGTCTTTATGACACTAGCTTCCCAACTTAAGTGATTCTAGAACTTTATTTTTATCTTTCTTTGCTTCTGAACACAGCTTAGGTAAAACTTAACTTTATAGTTAAACATAGAGTTAGCACTTTAACTTAGATTCATACTACTTGTTAGTGGTAGTTTGCGAGTACTTAAAGAGTACTCATGGATTTTGTCCCTTGCTATTCTCATGGCCAGACTATGAAGGAGACTATCAAGATGATGGCCAGCAGGACGGCTATGATAACTAGGACTATCTGCCTTCATTAGCATTGCCTATGCCCCTGAAGATGGACGCCACCACTACGCTTATCTTTTATTTCCGTTGCTTGTTTTATTAAGACTGGGTCATGAGATCCTTATTTGTGTAAGACCTTATGTATGGTTTGTAATGGATGATGTACTGTGATAAACAATATGTTATGTCTCGCAAAAATGGTAATCCTGGGATTACTATGTATGGCATAACGGGCATCTGGGATTCAAAATCTGGGTGTTGACAAGTTGGTATCAGAGCCATCCTGACCATAGGACACCCTAGTTAGAATGGACGTCCAAACAAAAACTTAATTTCCAAACCCTAGTGAGTATTTATGAAAAACTATTTCCTCTCTTATCCTTGGGAATTCATTCTTTCTCAAAAATTCATGTTCCTCAAAATTCTTACATTACTACTTAAAATTTGACACACTTGATCACTTCACTAATTTTCCTCATCCTAAATTCTTGTAGATGGAGACTCAGTTCAGCAAGTTCTATAAGTTGGGAAACGGAGGTCAACTGATCTTCGAGAGGGATCCGGATTCACTGTTGGAGTTATTGGGACGCCCGCATCCGGAGTTTCTTGGAGCTCAACTTCTAGGACCCCCAGGAGGAGATTTACAGTGGCTAGTCACCGCTGATCTTAGAGGAAGCATCGAAGCACCAACATCCGGGAGAATCTAGTTCTCCGTAAGAGAGAACAACTGGCTAGATGTATTAGCCAGGGCAATGCATGAAGCTCTCGCACGTCTATGTGCCCTCAGTGTCAACCAACTCCAGGGAACCCGTTTTGCTCACTATGCAAGACGTGACTTGATGGGAATGCCGATGGAGATGCCAGGTCACCCAGAGTTGAAGCGTCAAGTGGAGAATCTTGACTTCTTACTACACGACAGACAACGGGAACTGCACAATGCTAGAGAGTTAACCAACCAGAACCATGCCATTGCCGACCAGAAGGCCCATACTTTCGCACTGCTCGTCCAAGATCGCCAGTCTCTTCTCCGCCAGCGTGCAAAGAAGGATCGCACCATCGCTCGTCTTTGCAAGAAGGTGGCCGACCTCGAGAAGACCGTCAAGGAGCAAGAAGCTCAGCTTGCAGCAAAGGAAGAAGAAGAGGAGGGTGAAGACATGCAGGGAGACCTGGATTCTTACCTGAGCAATGATGATGACTTTCTGGAGGGGGATGCTTTGGACTTCTACACTGACGATGAGGACTCCGACTTCATAGACGATGTGTAGATGCACTAGAGCACTATCGTAGCATGATATGTATCGGTCCCACTGTATCATAGCTTGCAGAATGGTTCTTCAAACCATCTGTTTTCCTTTGATTGTTGTGGTGTGTGTTGTATCGTGTGCTTGTTTACATGGATGAAATCAAGTTAGTTGCAAAACCTGAGTCAAAATCAAAGTTTTAGCTTGAAACCAAAACCATGAACCTTAGAACTTTCTCTCTTACCCCTTTATCTACCTCAATCTTCAGATGACTCGTGGAAACCAAGGAGGGAGCAGCTCGTCGCAAGACCCAATGCTGCAGATCTTGCAGAATCTCATCGCAGACAGAGAAGCAAGCAGGGCAGAACGCCAAGCCAACTTAGCAACATTGTAGCAGATCGCCCATATGGGTCTCAACAACCAGAACCATGGAAACCAGGGTCAAAAACGATCCGAACTCAAAAACTTCCAGAATACCAATCCCCCAAGCTGGAAACCCACTAGATGCAGACGACTGGTTACAGACAATGGAAAACAACTTAGAAGTTGCAGGAGTTGATGACAATGAGAAAGTTCTCTTCGCCACCCACTATCTGGCGGGAGATGCAAGAGCTTGGTGGACTAGTATCCGCAATATGAACCATGGTCAAGTGATGACATGGGAAGCTTTCAAAACAAAGTTCAGCCACACCCATGTGCCGCAAGATCTAGTCACCAGACTAAGAGATGAGTTTCTGACTTGAAGCAAGGCAGAATGACTGTGGTGGAATACCGTGACAGATTCCTATCGCTTGCAAGGTATGCCCTTGATGAGATTAACACAGAGGTGAAGAAGAAGGAGAGATTCCTGAACGGACTGCATGATGAGATGCAGACTGTCCTCGTCAACATCCGTTTCGAGGATCTCGAAGAGCTAGTCGACTCTGCCATCCAGATAGAACGGAAGATTAATCAGGCAAACGACAACCGCAAACATCATATGATGCAGCAATCAGGATCCAGCAGTCATCGGAAGTACCGTCCCAACCCCTCACCAGGATATGCACCAAGGAACAACCGACCCCCAATGTCTCGCCCAAGATACCCCAACCGTAGCGGAGGAAATCCGAAGTCCGGTGGAAACAATCACAACTCCGGCAATGCCAACAATTTCAACCGTGGCCCTCTCAAGAACAACAACAACAACAACACTGCACCCCGAACTGGCAGCAATGCTGTGCCTGTCGCAACAAAGGACAAGTCCTAGATCACTTGTTTCGAGTGTGGAGTGAAGGGTCACTACTCCAATGAGTGTCCCAAGAAGACTGCAGCCACTGCCAATGTGAATGCCCCAGCTCAACAGCAGCGTCGTGTTCAACCAGGGAGAAGGTTTGCCCTAGGGAACCCTCACAACCGCAACGGTCGTCTCTTCCACATGAACGCCGAAGAAGCCCAAGAAGCGCCAGATGTTGTGCTGGGTATGTTTTCTGTCAACTCGGTTTTAGCAAGAGTATTGTTTGATTCGGGAGCATCGCATTCATTTATCACCGAAGAATTTGCATGCACTAGTAAGATTCACCCAACCAACCTGAAGCATGTCATGATAGTTCAAATCCCCGAATCAACTACAGAAGCTAGAAAATTTTGCAGAGTTACCTATCAGAATACATGGGATAGATTTTTATGCCAACCTTATAGTACTTGGAACCAAAGGATTGGAAGTAGTACTAGGTATGGACTGGATGTCAAGGCATAAAGGATTGATAGACTGTGCTAAGAAAGCCATCACCATGACCAGTAGTTCTGGAGTAATAGTAGATCATATATCTGAAACCTTACCTCACCAATTCAAGTGTAACAAGAGTAGCCCTACCCACCATATACCAAGTCAGAGTAGTCTGTGAATACCCCGACGTATTCCTAGATGAATTGCCAGGTATGCCCCCGGATAGGGATATTGAGTTCATTATCGAGCTAATCCCCGGAACCGGACCCATAGCCCAGAAACCCTATAGCATGAACCCCTCAGAGTTAGTTGAGTTGAAGAAGCAGTTAGATGCCATGTTAGCAACAGGCTCGATTCAGCCAAGCGCTTCGCCATGGAGATCACCAGTGTTATTCATCGACAAGAAAGATGGAGGCAACCGTCTGTGTATAGATTACATAAAGTTGAATGACGTCACCATCAGGAATAAGTACCCCTTGCCAAAGATAGAGGATCTATTTGATCAGTTGACTGGAGCCCAGGTATTCTCAGAGATTGATCTTAGGACTGGTTATCACCAACTTAAGATTCGTGCAACGGTTATTCCGAAGATCGCCTTTCCTACTCGCTCTGGTTTATACGAGTATACGGTTATCTCTTTTGGATTAACCAATGCCCCTGCTTATTTCATGAATCTCATGAATAAGATCTTTATGAATTTCCTAGATAAGTTTGTAGTTCTGTTTATCGACGACATCCTTATCTACTCCAAGTCAGAAGAAGAGCATGAGCAACATCTGCGAATCATCCTAGAAACCCTGAGACAGCATCGGTTGTATGCCAAGTTCAGCAAGTGTGAGTTTTGGCTGAAAGAAGTAGGATTCCTAGGACATATTGTGTCTACTGGAGGAGTTTCTGTTGATCCCGCCAAGATCAGAGATGTCGAAGCATGGGAAGCCCCAACCACTAAAACCCAAGTCTGTGCATTTCTCGGATTAGCGGGATACTACCGCAAGTTCGTCGAAGGATTCTCGAGAATCGCCAGACCCATGACCCAATTGTTGAAGAAGGACAAGAAGTTTGAATGGACTGGCAAGTGTGAAGCCAGTTTCCAGGATCCAAAGAAGAGATTGATATCAGCCCCAATATTGATCATGCCAGACATCAAGAAGCCGTTTGATGTATATTGTGATGCATCCAAGATTGGTCTTAGATTTGTATTGATGCAAGAAGGCAAAGTCATCACGTATCTGTCTCGACAATTGAAGCAGCATGAGCAGAACTATCCGACCCATGATCTTGAATTAGTAGCCATAGTTTTGGCATTGAAGAATTCGCGTCATTATCTGATGGGTAATCACTGTGAGATTTACTCGGATCATAAGAGTTTGAAGTATATTTTCACTTAGAAGGAGCTGAATATGAGGCAAAGGAGATGGATAGAGTTAATCAAGGAGTATGACCTTGACATTCACTATCACCCCGACAAAGCCAATGTGGTAGCGGATGCTCTTAGCAGATTGTCGTGCAGGCTTAACACCATGATCAAGGAGAAGTAGCCAAGTTTGTATGAGGAGTTGGAGCAGTTCAGAATGGAATTCTTAGCTAGCATTGAACTTCAACCCACATTGATTAGCCAAATCAAAGAAGCCTAGAAGGGAAATGAAAGTATCGACGGAATCAAACGTTGTATTAGTACAGGAAAGGTACCTGGATTCACTAAAGACGAAGAAGGAGTTCTTTGGTACAAAGGACGTATCTGTGTGCTAGTAGATTCGGAGCTCAAGCAAGTTATCATGAAGGAAGGTCATGATACTCTTTATTCTATCCACCCCGGAGGAACGAAGATGTATCAAGATTTGAAGGAGAAATTTTGGTGGCACAAGATGAAGTGGGAAATCGGAAGCTACATCGCCAAGTGTGACATCTGTCAAAGAGTCAAAGCAGAGCACCAGAGACCCGCAGGACTGTTGCAACCATTGCAGATTCCGGAATGGAAATGGGATTCTGTCGGAATGGACTTTATCACCGGTTTGCCTACTTCTAGTAGGGGAAATGACTCAATATGGGTCATAGTTGATAGACTGTCCAAGGTAGCCCGCTTCATACCTGTCAAGACAACCTACCAGAGTGCGAAGCTAGGAGAACTGTACATTGCTAGGATTGTTAGTCTGCATGGAACCCCCAAGACCATAGTATCAGAAGGTGCAGGAAGGATTAGGCACCAAGTTGAATTTAAGCACCGCGTATCACCCGCAAACAGATGGACAAACTAAGAGAGTCAACCAAATCCTAGAAGATATGTTAAGAGCTTGTGTGTTAGAGTACGGATCAAAATGGGAAGACTGCTTGCCTTTCGCAAAATTCTCATATAACAATAGTTACCAAGCTAGTTTGCAGACGTCACCATTTGAATTCCTATACGGAAGAAAGTGTCGTACCCCTTTGAATTGGTCACAAGTAGGAGAGAGTCAGATCTTTGGACCCGATATTCTCCGAGAAGCTGAAGAGAAAGTTCACAAAGTCCATGAGCACCTCAAGACCGCCCAATCTAGACATAAGGAGAGACTTGACTTTCAATGTCGGAGATTTTGTATACCTCAAGGTTTCACCGTTGAAAGGAACCCAACGCTTTAGTATGAAAGGAAAGTTAGCCCCCAGATATATCGGGCCCTTCAAGATTCTGAATCATCGAGGATAAGTATCGTATCAACTGGAACTACCTGAAGAGATGTTAGCCATCCACAATGTGTTCCATATCTTGTTACTTTGCAAATGCTTGAAAGTACCAGAGAAGACTAAAGTTTTCAAGAACATCGATCATAGAGATGTGGAGATCAACAATGACCTGACCTATCATGAAGTGCCCATCCGTATCTTAGAAGAAGCTTACAGAACCACCAGGACCAGAAGTATCAAATTTCTCAAGATTCAATGGAGAAACCATACCGAAGAAGAAGCCACTTGGGAGCGAGAAGATTACATTAGGATAGAGTTCCCAAATCTCTTTAGTTCCTAATTTTCTTCGTAAATCTCGGGACGAGATTTTGTTTACGGGGGGAAAGTTTGTAACATCCCAAAACTTTAATCCAAGGTTATTAAGATCCAAATCATCAAAATTATTGTTAACAAAAACTTTTTCAACTGAAATTATCAAAACATTCATATGTGTGTGCATTTAAAAATAGGAGTTGTTTGAATTGCCATGTTTAAGTGATACATTGGTTGTAAAATGTTTCTAAGGTGAAATAAACATCATCTAGATCATCCCCAAACAAATCCCATAGAAAAACAAATCAAAATGAATAAAAGAAGCAAATGGTCATTTGTGCCATTTTAATCAGCATGCCTACTTTGGCTATTCCTAGTATTCAAAACCAAACAGAAACAATTATGGATCTTTGCACCCCTTGATAGTACACATAGTGTTGTACCAAGGCCCACTTTGTGATCTGCCAAAAACATTCAAACACTACATTTAAATGGCATTTGAAAATTGAATCTATTTCATATGGGAAGATCCCACTATTTCAAAAACCACTCAAATGAGCTCAAATTTCAAAACCCAAGCACCCACAGAGTCTCAAGCTTATGCCTAGCTCACCCACCAAAAATCTTTTCAAAATTCCAAACTAAGTCTCTTGCGGCCATTTCATCAAACACATGGCATGCATGAATTACACCAATATCTAGCTTACTGTTCTGAACAGGGTTCTACACCCATTTCTCCTCAAAACACTCCCTCTGTCTCCAAATGATCTAACCATGGCATTATCACCCCCTCCCCTATCCCCTAGTGGCCATGCCATGGTGAGCACATGCTGGTCGGCCGACCATGGCACCACCGCAGCAGACCATCTCGCCCCCTCTCGTGATGTCTACGAGCTAGCCCTCACCTCACCGCCACTCTCTATCCCCTCCCCAAGCCAGGCCAGAGTATGGACCACCGCCAAACCGCCGCGCCCAGAGCGACTTCGCCATGCCGAGCACGCGCTAGAGCGCCGCGCCCAACACGCGTGTAGACGCCGCCCCTCGACCGGAGCCCGTGTACACCGCTTCGCCACGACCCAGGGAGCACGCCGGACATGTCCGTTCGCCACCCAACGCACTACAGCCACCGCTCGCCGTGGACACCACCGTCTCTGCCACTCAGAGCGCCAGCACCGCCCGACCGCATACCACCGCCCCTAGTCCCGCATTGATCACGTAGAGCACCACCAAGAGACGAGCGACCGCCCCCTACTTCGAGCCATGCCGGTAGCACACTGTGCATCCCTCGCCGGAGCCGCTTGCCCATCCCTCTCAGTCGCGTCGTCGTCCTATAAATAGAGGCCACGCCCAGCCCCGTTCGGCACACCACGCAGCTCCCCTCACCTCACTGACTGTTCCCCACCTCTAGCCGGAGCAGCGCAAGCAGCCGTTCGCTGGAATTGCACCAGAGCAGGCCGCCTCTGGAGGAGAAGGGCGCCGCTGATTGCGACCACCCCCGGAGCTGCCTCGACCATCCCTGAGCTCGTCGTTGACCACCAGTCCGTTTGCCCTCCTCGCCGTCGTTGCTGGAGCCCTGGTACGCCCCCTGAGCACCCCCACGGAGCCGTTAGGGTTAGAGTTCGCCGGTGACAGGTTCATCGTCGATGACGATCCCCAGCCGTTGATCCCCGTTCTAATCCAACGACCCACATCGCCCCGTACCGCTTCACGCGTTATGAGCCGCTGACCGGTGGACCCCCCCTGTCAGCTGAGCCCTGGGCCGTGTAGTGTCACTGGGCCGGCTCGTTAGCGTTCCCACGTGACCCAGTTAATTCAAATTAGGATTTTTCTATTTTAGTTAAACCTAGTTCTGTCCCTTAGTTTAAAATTTAAATCAGAGAGATTTACATATCCAAATGGAGTGATTCCAATTTTGTTAGAAAGCTACTGAAAAGATATACCCAAGCCCGTTGGATTTAATTCAATTAGAGTTAGAAATATCTCCTAGTAAAAATAACAAGACAGAAGCATTTGCACCTTGCAACATTTTTATAAAATCAACCATGATAGCTTTTGATTTGATTCCAACTCTCAAAATCCACATTTAACCATACTTATCTGAATATGTAATAATATTAAGGTTTACATGTAGTGGCTTTGGACTAGTACCAAAATAATGCTATATAGGCATTTCTAGTCACTTTAAATCATTAAATAATGAACATAAACCAAAGTAATTATGAACCAACCCTTAAATTACATTCCCACATGTTAAGATATGCGGTGATGACATGTGTCCACATGGTCCCATATTTTAAGTGGTGAATATTAAATCTTAGTTAATTTTCAATGAGTAGAAATTAGTTTTCTTAAATAAAAAGAATGAAACTAGTTAATAAAACTTGTGATGCTTGTGATGATAATATATCATCAAATGTATACCTTAGAGTGCTAATTAGACTAGTTAAGTATTGTTTGGTGATTGGGTATACCGTATGTATTTATAGAAGATAGTACCGACCAAGCTTAAGAGGAGGAGGAGTTATACCAAGAGGAGGAAGACAACTTCAACCACTACACCAACCAAGGCAAGCTACTATTAGCAAGCTAGGATTAAAATGGATGGTTTAGCAAAGATGCTCTAGGCATGCTTTCGTTAAACTACTTTGACTATTCTTTACCCCAAGTACTGATTTCAAGCTTTACATCCTTTACTTTACCCAAAGTCCTTTACTTGTTTTGAAGGTAGCATAAAGAGTATAAAACTTGACCTATTTAGATAACTTTAGATGTCATTCTATGGCATGAGATTGATCCCACCTTCCCACCTTAGTGAACACTCTAAACTTAGTAGTTTAGAGTAGATAAAAACTTGAGTCACTTTAGATGGGAACACTTGGTGAAAATGAATTATGAAAACCTTGGAATGATGAGTCATTCGATTGAGATGTTTTGACATGTGTTGAGAAATACAAATGGTTTAAAATGATGAAAATGTTGAGGCATGAGCCTTAGCCCTTTTATAAAACTGATGGTTCGATTCGGATGCGATACCGTTCCAAATTTACCGTACAACCACAATACCTGAATTGGGTAAGGCTTAGCCGGAAGTTTATATGCATTAGTATTAGTTCCCTCGCGAGAGAGGTTTGAGATGAGGCTACCTCTCAATGTTGTCCACCTATGCAGTGCCCAAGATGACATATGGTCATGGTTGGGAGGCCATGCTCATAGGAGAGGTGCTTATACTAGGGTGTGTAAAGGAAAGGTTATGTTTGATTATCTGCATACTAAGTATGATGATTCAGGGTTATCCCTGACAGATGTATCGAATCTTGGTGTGAAAGTGTACCACCTCTGCAGAGTGTCAAACTATTTGAATAGTCGCGTCCGTGGTTATGGACAGTTGGAATGGCCATACTGTTTCGTTGTCAGATGTTTTAAAAATAACTTATGAAAGAAATGATGAATCTTGTTGACCACAACAGGGTTGTGTTTATGACACTAGCTTCCCAACTTAAGTGATTCTAGAACTTTATTTTTTATCTTTCTTTGCTTCTGAACTCAACTTAGGTTTCAAACTTAAGTTTATAGTTAAACATAGAGTTAGCACATTAACTTAGATTCATACTACTTAAAGAGTACTCATGGCTTTTGTCCCTGGCTATTCTCATGGCCAGACTATGAAGGAGACTATCAAAATAATGGCCAGCAGGACGGCTATGATAACTAGGACTATCTCCCTTCGTCAGCATTGCCTGTGCCCTTGAAGATGGATCCCATCGCTACGCTTATCTTTTATTTCCGCTGCCTGTTGTATTAAGACTGGATCATGAGATCCTTATTTGTGTATGACCTTATGTATTGTTTGTAATGGATGATGTACTGTGATATCCAATCCGTTATGTCTCGCAAAAATGGTAATCCTGGGATTGCGAGGTATGGCATAACGGGCATCTAGGATTAAAAATCCGGGTGTTGACAATACCCAAACGGTGTTTGTTTGGAAAGAATGGATGAAAGTATGGAGGTTCCGGGGGAACCTGAGTTTGAAGTCTTGTTTTGACCAGAGGTTTAAAAACGGTTTTTACTCCAAAACTGTTTTCAAAAAGGTTTTCAACAAAGATATGGGGATATCTTGACTTATAAAACAGGGGCATGTTTTCAAAACTCTTTTTCAACAAAGATATGGAGATGCCATAACTACAAGAGGTAGTCTAGGCTTTTCAAAAACAACCCTAGATAGAGCTATCTCGCCATAGCCAGAATTTGCATTTCCTTATTCTACTTATCTTGGTGGTTTGCGAGTATATTCAAAAGTACTCATGGCATTGTCCCTGGTTATTTACTTGACCATACTTTCAAAGGTTCGACATCGGAGGATTAAGGTGACGTCCAGCGACCTAGGCCGTCTTCCCAGTCAGTCGCCTGTAGGTTGAGGCACGATTGGGCTCTGCGCGTGATGATGTTCCGCTGCTAAAGATGTTGTAGCCATAATGGCATTTATCACTACCAGGAAAATGGCTATAGGTAATCCGCATATCTGTGGCGCACGTGCTAGTGGTGCCCCATGGCTAAAATAGGCGTGGCGCACTGGCCACAGGTGCCCTACGGCTATCTACCATAATCGTGGCGCACATGCGGATGGTGCGCCACGGCTGTGTGTGGGCTAGCCCCCTATCGGCCGTAGACCACATAGCCGTAGCGCACCCCGGTGAAGTGCGCTACAGGTGTGGCCGGTAGTCGTGGCGCACACGGCCTCCGTGCGCTACAGGCAAGATCGGGCCACCTGTACTGTTAACTTGGAAAACACGTCTGTGGCGCACTGCCTATATGTGCGCCACGGATGTTCTTTACTCCCGTGGCGCACCCACCCATGTGCGCCACGGATGTGCGTTCTGCTACTTCTTTTTGGCAGACACACCTTTGCACATTTGACTAGATCTCACCATCTCACACTTCACTTTCCCCTCCTTCTTCCTCCTTGGATCTCGCCCTCCTCCTCCTTCCACCTCAATTTCTCCACTCTTTCACCATTTGTAGCATGTAAAACTTACCTTGGATGCTACATACATAATAGAGGAAAGCTCTTCTTCCCGCCACCATCTCTCGGTCTGTTACCTCTCCTTCGAGATCTTCTCGGTCTCTCATATTGGTAAGTTGTCTATGTAAGAGGATGTGTTTATGTGTATGGATGATATATGGTCACATATCTATGGAGAGGATCGATGCTATCATGTGTTTGGAGAGCATGCATTGTATGCTCTCTCATATATTGGCATTGTTTTTCCAAAATGTTGATTCATTTCCATTTTGGCAAGACTTTGGCATTTAGCAAAGGTCCTAATTTTAGGATAGGTCATGCCGAAATTTTCCATCGACCATTGCATGCATGCATTGGTTTTGTGGTTGTAATAAACTTCTAATTCTACCTTGTACACCACGCAGGCAACCATGGTCCACATAATGAGCGAAGGCATTGTGGCTAGATTTTTGAAATGTGCGACGGCCGAAATGATACGAAATAACATGACGGAGATAAGATGTCCGTGTAGAAGATGCAAACTCAATTGGTTGATTGACCCAGATTCCGGAAATCTGCAGGCGCACCTGCTCCGCCATGGTTTCATGGATGGCTACACTCGGTGGATAAGTGATGACGAAGACGATGAGGCCGTAAATGGGGCGGCGGAAAATGAGGAAGGCGGGCAACATGATCATGATCACGGCAAGGACGGGCGAGATGAAGAAGAGTTTCCTGGAGATGGTGAAGGTGCGGAAGCAGACCAGGATGATGATGATCTAGATGCCGGAGCAGATGATGGAACAACGTCAGGCTGGGTGCGGGACCCTTATGTTCAAGAACTACTTCTCAAGCAAACGAGTAACGCTAGGGCTGCCGCTAGAGAGAAAGCCAAGCTTGCACAACTTGAGAAAGATGTGGTTACTCCATTGTATGAAGGATGCAAGCCCGATAATACCCGGTTGAATGTAACGCTCAAGGCTATGGAGATGAAGGAAAAACACAAATGGACCGATGCAAGCTTCGACGATATGATGGCATTCTGGCACGATCGTCTCCCAGAGGGGAACACCTGTGCAACTAGTATCGAGGACGCCAAGAAAATCGTGTGTCCTCTTGATCTACCGCACATTAGATACCAAGTCTGCATCAACGATTGCATCATTTATCGGGGCGAGGACACGGAGAAAACCACATGCCCGGTGTGCGGTGTTAGTCGATACAAAAAAGGGAAGAAAGCTCTTCGAAAAGTGGTATGGTACTTTCCTATCACTCCTCGTCTGCAATGCTATTTCGCAGACCCTAAGGAAGCAAATCTCATGCGCTGGCATGCGGAAAGAAAGAAGCCAGCAGATGACGATGACCCTGAAAAGGACGAGCTGCTGACACACCCTTCAGATGGTAGCCAGTGGAAAGCATTGGACCTCGAATTCCCCGAATTCGGTGGAGATTCGAGAAACATCAGGCTAGGTGCAAGCACCGATGGACTCAATCCGTTCGATAGCCAGAACAGCACGCACAACACTTGGCCCGTGTTTGTATGGATGTACAACCTCCCTCCCTGGTTGTGCATGAAAAAGAAGTACATACAAATGAGTATGCTAATTCGAGGGCCAAAACAACCTGGTACCGACATCAATCTATATCTCGGGCTGTTGAAAGAGGAGCTAGCCATGTTATGGGAATCCGGAGCCAATACGTATGACGCCGTCGCACAAGATTATTTCACTATGAGAGCCGCGTTGGTCACTACGGTGCAATACTATGCAGGTTGCGGATATTTCTCGGGGCAGGTTATCCAAGGATTCTACGCATGCGTTAGGTGCATGGATAACACGACCTATCTCCAACTAGAGAAAGATCCAGGGTCTTCGAAAACCGTGTTCATGGGGCACCGTAGATGGCTTGGAAAGAATGATGCATGGAGAAAACGTGGAGATCTGTTCAATGAAAAATCCGACCCGAGGAATCCAAGAGCGGAGGAGGAGTGAAAAAGTGGATGAATTGCTGAAAAACTAGAAAGAGTGTCCTAAACCAGGAAAGAAGCGAAAGAGGCAGCAAGACAAGCCGTTGATGAAGGTATGGAAAACAAGGTATGTTTTCTGGGAGTTGCCATACTGGAAGTTTCTCTACACACCTCATAGCCTTGACATCATGCATATCATGAAGAACGTGTGCGAGAGTCTAGTCGCCACCCTAATCAACATGCTAGATAGGACGAAAGATGGTCCTAAAGCAAGGAACGACTTGATATTCATGGACATCCGGAAGGATCTTCACGGAGGACGCTCTACTCCTGATGATCAGGAAGTTAACGATGATCATCAGTCTGAGGCGACACAACAAGGTCGTAGAAAGGGTAAAAAGGTCAAGAAGAACGAATATTACTGCCCCCCTTCGTGCTTCACACTAAGCCAGGATGAGATCAAACAGTTTTTCAAGTGCCTTCTAGGAGTCAAATTTCCTTACGGCTACACTGGCAAGATATGCAGGTACCTAGATGAGGCTAAGAAGAGGTTTAGTGGGATGAAGTCTCACGACTGTGCCGTGCTAATGACGTAGATACTTCCGATTGCACTACGAGGTATAATGGACGAGCATGTCCGAGAAACATTGTTTGGGCTCTGCAAGTTTTTCGACGTCGTCTCTCGAAAGTCAATTGGTGTGAAACAGCTCGGGAGGCTACAAGAGGAGATCGTGGTGATACTATGCGAGCTCAAGATCTACTTCCCGCCCGCATTCTTCGACATTATGGTGCATCTTCTGGTCCATATCATGGAGGATATCATCCAACTCGGGCCAATGTTCCTCCGCAGCATGACGCCGTTCGAAAGGATGAACGGACACATCAAAGGATATGTTCGCAACAGGTCCTGTCCAGATGGAAGCATAGCCAAGGGCTTTCTGGCCGAAGAGTGCATCTCTTTCTGCACGAATTATCTAGGCATCGAGAACCCTGTCAGTCTTCCCGTCAATAGGCACCTTGGCAAGCTCGATGGATCGGGTCACCGAGAGGGTCGTCGCGTACTGCATGCAGACTACGATTGTCGACGCGCAGACTTTGATAGAGCAAACCTAGTCGCGCTACAATATTTAGAACTGGTCGATCCTTGGGTACAAAATCACAAAAGGTCAATCGAGAAGAAGTATAGTGACCGGGGAATACAAAGGACTCAAGGAGAAATAATCAAAGAGCACAACTCAGATTTCACGCGTTGGTTTAGGTAGACGCTCCTAGATAATCCCCTGCAATTGCATTCTGTGGAGGAAAACATCATATTCACCTTGTCCCAGGGACCCATTCACAACCTGGTGACCTATCAGGCGTATGATATCAACGGCTACACATTGTACACGGAGGAAAACGACAACAAGTGTGACTATTAGAACTCAGGCGTAACATCGGAATTCTACACCGATGACAACATGGAGGAAAGATTTTACGGAAGGATCGAGGAGATCTAGGAGCTCGACTACTATGGAGAAAAGGTGTCGATGTTCCGTGTCAGATGGGCCAAGAGCGTCGAAAGAGAAGACCGGTATTTCACAACCATGTTAATACCCGAAGCAGCCAAATCCAAGGCCGCCGGTGCGCACGTCACCGTGAAAAATGAAACGTGGGTACTGGCTAGCAAAGTGGACCAATGTTTTTTATTACTGACCCGACAAAGCCTAGCCGTGTTGTCGTGAGGAGAGGAAAAAGAAACATCATCGGAATGGATGGAGTCGCCAATGAGCAAGACTTCGACCAGTACGGTGATCCAAAGATTGAAGATGACGACGACTACGATGAAAAAACATACATCACAAGAAGAAAAAGGACAACCTTACCCAAAAAAGGTAGCCCGTTCGAGCGAAGAAACATAAAAGGGCTAGGGCTAAATTATTCAACCGCGACAAAGAAGGGAAAAAAGATTGTAAAACGCTAGCTCAAAAAAATTGTATTGATGCATATGGATGGCATATTATTAATGGACACATTATTATTTAATTTCTTTCTACTTTGAATCACTTTTGTACCACTTTTGATGATATATATGTACCATTTTTGTCATATAAAACATATAACATATATTTTTTGGGATATTTTTTCACAATTTAAAGTAGTTTTAAAATAAAAACAAAAAATGGGAACACCAGGGTTCGAACCTGGGTGCTCCAGGTTTGTGAGCGTAAATAGATAGGGAAGAACCAGTGGGATATGCAAGTGCTAGTGTCAACTAATGGGGCGGCAGCTATTTGTTTGACTTGTCACGACACTTAGCCGTAGCACCCTTACCTAGTGCGCTACGGTTACCTATAGCGCACTAGGTAAGGGTGCGCTACGGCTAAGTGTCGTGACAAGTCTGTTGTGCTGCGCACGGTCGTCATCTCCCATCTCCCATCTCGCTCCCATCTCCCATCTATCCTCCGCCGCTCGATCTGCCGCCTCCGCCGCTCGCCCGCTGCCTGCCGAGGAGGAGGAGAGGAGGCCGCCGCGTCTGAGGAGGAGGAGAGGAGGCCGCCGCACGTCCGTGGAGGAGGAGAGGAGGCCACCGCGTCCAAGGAGGAGGATAGGAGGCCACCGCGTCCGTGGAGGGGAGAGGAGGCCTCCGCGTCCGTGGAGGAAGAGAGGAGGCCGCCGCGTCCGAGGAGGAGGAGAGGAGGCCGCCGCACGTCCGTGGAGGAGCTCCATCTGTGCTCTTCATCATCGTCGTCCGCACGCTCTTCATCGTTGTCGTCTTTGAGGTGAGCGTCCCCTCTCTCCCCTCTCTCCCTCTCTCCCCTCTCTAGGGTTTCCTCCTCCGAGCACATGAACCCTAGCTTGATTCAGTGATAGATTCCAAAAATTTCAACCCTAATTAGGGTTTCCTCCTCTGAGCACATGACCTAGAACACATAATGCAGTGATAGTGTTTAGGGTTCAGTCATTCAGTGACCCTAATTTCAACCCTAATCAGTGATAGTGTTTAGGGTTCAGTCATTCAGTATTATATAATGTAGTATTATATAATCAGTATTTAGGGTTCAGTCATTCATTCATTCAGTAAAGTTCTATTTGTATGATCATATAATCAGTATTATATAATCTTGAAAAATAGCTTTAGGATAATTTGTGCAAGCGGAGTTACTGATTTTTTGCTATGCCACTGTATGATTATGGTTGGGATGTACCACCTAGTATGAAATGAGTCCCACATGTGTAATTTGCCACCTAGTATGTATAATTTACCACCTAGTATGATTTTTTGCTATGCCACTGTATAATTTCACACCTAGTATGTGTAAAATGTTGGGATGTACCACATGTGTTTGGACAAAATCCTGATCTGTTTTAAGGGCTACAAGTCTATGACTTAGTTTTGATGTTGTCGTGTTAGCAATGGTTGATTAATTTGAGTGATGAACTGTATCGAAGGTAATTAGCAATCTCATTGCTTACTTTCTAGATCTGTTTGCTCATGAACATTGCTTAGAGCACATGTGAGTTTATTATATGAACCAGTTTTTTATCGATTTTATTAAACTATCACTTCATACATACTTTGAATTCTATTTGAAGCTATGTTTGTTCTAAATGTGCATATTTATAGTGATTCTTGTTGAAAGAAAAGATAATATATCAATATCTTTTTGTTCATGGTCAGGTTCCTGAATAAAGTACTCCTAAGATGTATTCGTATGCAGGTGCTTGTATGAAATGAGTCCCGATTTTCACCAAAATGTTGATTAACTTCCGTTTCGGCAGAAATCAGGCACTCCTAGTTTAACAAAAATGAGCAATGGTCATGCCGGATTTTTCCGCGCACTATACTAACCATTATTTGCCTTTTATTAGTGCAAACATGTGAGACAACGACGAGGCTGGATCTTCTCAGCGTATCAATGCTGAAGGAGAAGTGAGACCTCAAAACAGACCCTTGTCATTCTAGGAGGAGGTCGAGCGGCTAGAAAGAATGACAGAGGGTGATGAAGAATACAACCCTTTCGAGAGCGACGCCGATGAGATGGAAGACACGGAGGAAGAAGAAGCGGACGAAGGAACGGCGGATGATGAAACCACCGATGGCGGCGAGGGCACAACAAGTGATAGTAATCCGCCTAAGAAGAAGAAGGAAAGGCACCCGAACACGGTCGGCACCGTCAGAGAGGAAATTACCGAAGTGAGCCCAAAAGGGGTTCCTTTGGCGCCCGACCATGTGGTCAAAGGGTACGGTGGGAAAGTGGTGGCTATCACCCGGACCACCATCTCGATCAACACCGAGAATCTCCAGCATAAAGATAATGGCCATTTGCGCACACTCCTCTTCGAGAAGCTGCACACAAGATACAAGTTCCCCCTTCAGTATTGGAACACAAATTATCATGGGAATGAAGTAAATAAATCCGCCCTCATGAGGATGAGCACCGCCCTGGCCAGCTGGAGAACCCGGATAAAGAAGAAGATATTTAAAGAAGAGAAAAGTCTCGAGGAGATCCAGAAGATTGACCCGCAGATCACCGAAGATCAATTCCAGTAGTTCAAGGCCAAGTGCACCTCCGAAGCAGCCAAGGCCTCGAGTAAGTGGGGAAAGGAATTGCAGGAGATGAATATAGGTCACCACCATCTTGGATCTAGTGGTTACAGAGCTGCGGAGCCCAAATGGGATAAGGAGGACGACGAGTATAGAGCTAAGGGGATACCTAACCCCTTTTCGAAATTTGAAAACAAGCAGCTTAGAAACTTCATCAGGGCTCGTTACCATGTGGACCCCAAAACCAAAGAACTCACCGCGGAAACTAAGGTGAAGGACTTCGAGGTTCTTGCGGTAAGTAATTTAATTACCACGGATCAAGTCGATTACATTATAATCGATCAAGTCGAATTTCTAAACGGTTCATGTTACTTATTCTACAGGACGAGGAAATTGCTAGTCAGGGATCCCATGGTCCCTCATCCCACGGGTCGACAGCGGCCACCCGATGGGATAACCCTTTTAACAGGGCGATGAACCGGGCTAAGAAAATCACGCCGGTTACAAAGAAGCCATCGTCGGCTGGCTGTCTGGCCGGCTTCGGGGCTAAGAATTGGGTGGATCATTTTGTTCCACCCCCGAGGACGCGTGTGGAGGGAAGGAGCGACGAGGAAAACCGCGAGGTTTAGGAACTTAAGGAACAAGTGGCGCGGATCCCACAGATCGTCCAAGACAACCTGGCAATCACCCTCACCTCCATCCTTCCTACCTTGGTGGAGTCAATAGCGAACTGGAGTGCGGGTGGTCGACAAGGGCCGTGCCCGATTCCAAGCATGGTCAGTAGCAACTCAAACAATGCGGCGCCGACGATCCCGGTGAATTATGTGTTAGTGACTACGCCCGCTAGCACGGCGCCGCTGGAAGCATTGGTGACTCCGCCCGCTAGCATGGCGGCGCCGGAAGCATTCGTGACTCCCCCTGCCATCACCGCGGCGCTGGAGCTTAATGCAACCGATAGGGAGAATACATCGGCGGCCGGCACCGTGCCATCAAGCAGCCCCTCCGTCTCTTGCACGCCCGTCGTCGTATGCGGTGCCTCGACATTAGCCGAGCTCGATGCCATCACGGTAAACCAAATAGTTTACCGCCTTGCCATTTATTACTCTTATGGCATCTTTTTAATGCCATACATGTTGTTCGCAGACGAATGTTCCATGCACTCTCTTAAGCTTCGTGAACAACGAGTTGAGGGATGTTGCCAAGGGTACCATCATTCAACCCATGCACCGCATGTTCCACTCAAAGCCGATGCTAGATAGCATGCATAGGGTTAAAATTATCCGGGTGCTAAGGGGCTGCGATGACCTGTAACCTCCCATTCAACCCCCAGGAGCGGATGAAGAAGAGCCGGTTGTCCTCAGAAGTTGCTTCGGCTTATTCCTGCTATGGCCAAAGAGCATGATTCGTTTGGGGACGGCCGGGGCCATCACCCCACAAACAACAACACTGTCTGTCGTGCCAGCGCCAAGCCATGGCAAGACCCCCACACCGTCACCTCCACACGATTGTTCGGCTGGTCATATTGACATGACCATGGCGCAGGATCCGAACGAGGATGACGAAGATTACTTCGATGATTTCATCAACACTAATCTTTTCCCCGGCGACCTAAACGAAGACCCAGCTGGTGGCCCTGCAGAGAAAGCCACTTGCAACAAACATCTCTTTGGTTCTCAGGAGACGCCTCCAGCTTGCACCTTCACCGAGCCAGTGGATACATCCGACCGACCCTTTGTTCTAAGCCCTGACACACTACATAGGGCGATCGATGCTCAGATTACGATGCCTACCCACTTCCCAAAAGGCAAGAAGACCAGGAAAAGAAAATCTCGCAGCTCGAGCCAGCCGGTGGCGTCAACTACGAATCCGATCAGGTTTCAGGACGGGCCACCAAGACCAAAGGGTATTATGTGGAGGATGCATGTGGCGGGTGAGCCCATGCTAACTAAGAAATTGGTCAGGCTCACCACTTCTGAAATGAGGAGTGTGCATGACGATGTGCTGACGATAGAGAGACGCCTTCTTGCGGAGAAAGATCCCTCGCACCCGGTATTCGTGGTTAAGGTGCCACGAGGCTTGGGCTTCGTTGATAATGTCCACGCGGATCTGTTCTTCCTGCGATTTGACGACATCTTCAATATGTTCCACCTGTATCCACTACACTATACCATGGTATGCCTATTTTCTCTCAGCCTGGCCATTCAGATCAGTAGAGAGAACACCCCGGGCATCACTATAGTGGACCCCTACTACATGCGTGATGGCTGCTTGGGAAGCGCCATTGAACGGCGATTCGTGGCCTCGTACCTCCAAGGCATCTTGGTGGCGAAGAAGACAAAGGAATACATTCTCGTGCCTTTCTTTCCCGAGTAAGTCATTATTCACTCGCCGCCATAACATGCTTTATTAGATTTTCATCATTCTTTTTCCAACACATTCCGTTTGAATTGTTTTGCGCAGAGATCAACACTACACACTCATCTGCTTGTCACCGAAACATTCGCAAGCCACATATTTCGACTCGGGGAGTCAAGAGAAGAAGAAAAACTACGACAAGATCAAGGAAGTTCTAGATGATGCTCTCACCGGCTATGCCTCAGCGGAAGGCGCCACCTTCGTGCGTAAGAAGCTCAAGTTTGGCAGGCACGTCTTCACCCATGTGACGGAATTCCCCTGCGTGAAGCAGCCGGCAGGCAGTCAGAAGGAAGCCTACTATGCACTCCATCACATGAGGGCGTTCCTACTAGAGCAACAGAATTCTACGCTGCCATATCATCTACAACGGTGGGCCGAAGTCAAGGCCAGGATCAATGATTCAGATATTAGACAAGAGATGTATCGCATCCAACAACAGTTTGGGGCAATCATCAGCCGTGATGTCATGACTTCAGGGGGGTCTTCTATGGAGGCAATCCCCTGAATAACCGTGACGTAGTAGATCGCCTAAACATGCAGGGTGACTATAGGGCGTTCATGACGAAACAAGGCGTCCTCCCGTTCCCTGAGCCGAGCCAGAAGTCTTGATGTGTTGGTCTAGTTGTAGTTCTTTATTCCCACGTGTACTTGTGTGTGTCGACATGTACATGCTACTACTTGGTATTTTTTGCTTACTTTGTTACCTTATTTGATAAGTATATTTTTATATGCGACTTTTACTTGTTTTTTCACCATCATTTAATTATTATTTCCATCTTTTAGATGACGTGGTACGTCGTGTACAAGGGACGGGTTCCTGGAGTCTATAATGATTGGGAAGACTGTCGGAGACAGGTGCACCGTTTCAGCGGCTATAGCTACAAAGGGTACAATACTATGGCAGAGGCGGAAGCTAGATACGCGCGCTATCTAGCGGGAGTTAGGATGAGGAACCGGATGAAGACCTATACCTCTGTCGTGGTGATGGTTATTGTCCTTGGTTGTCTGTCATGCATGTTCCTACTTTAGATGTCTAGGCGAGCTTCCGGGAACTATAACTTGGTTGAGACATGTATTCATGTCATCACTAGCTACTTCGTAACTTGATCGAAATAATATAACTTATACTATGTATTTATGTATGTGAATTATCTATATGTATTGTATTCTATCTTGTCTGTGTATTTATTTCTGTATTGTATATCTGTGTATTTATTTCTGTACTATATATCTGTGTATATCAGCTGTATTGTATATAATCTGTATTGAATATCATCTGTATTGAGTATTTTTTTTGTTTTTTGAAAAGCTAAGCCGTGGCGCACATGTACATTGTTAGTGGCGCACCACGTTGGTGGCGCACCTGGTCAGCTACTAGTAGCCCACTATGTCATGCGCCACAGGAATAACCGTAGTGGCGCACCAGCCAGTGCGCTACTACTAACTACATACTAGCAACGCACTTGTCATGCGCCACAGGGAAAACAGTGGTAGCACACTGTGTTGTGCGCCACTACTATGTCGAGATTCCTGTAGCGCACCCGGCAGTGTGCTACGGGCACTTTTTAGCCGTAGCGTAGAAGTCGTGGCGCACCCCTAGTGCGCCACGGAAGGGGAAAATAGGTGCGCCACGAATTAGCTTTTTTCTAGTAGTGTATGTAAGTCTTGTAAATTTGTTATGTTTTGGATGTTGCAATGATATTTGTCGGTTATGTTCCACGGCTCACTGATCATGGGAACGTGGATATATACATAACAGGGATTTCTCGGATGGATAATCCGGGAGCCCACATCGATGGCTCAGCATCGTCTCCCAGCTCTCGACGCGGTGGCGGCGCTCAAACCCTAACAGAGGGCTGTGCGGGACAGGGAGCTCACATGAGGGCTCGGGAGAGGATGTGGAGGCGACTGGGCGACGCGGTAGACGGCGGGGAGCTCGGGGATGGGCGGCATGGTGGCGTTTAGCTTCGGGAGGCAACTCGCGCGACGGTGACTGAACGGAGCTCACTGGGGCTCGCCGGAGATTCTCCAGGGGTTGCTGCATGTTGATAAAAATAGGAGGGTTAGATGCAGGAGAGCGAGGAGGTGCCAGGAGAGTGACATGCAGAGGGGGAAAGAGGGGGAGGAGGGAGCCTTGCTCGGTTTTTAAGAGAGGTCGAGGCTTCTCCTTCTTCTTCTCCCGGGCAATACAGAGAAAAGGGGGAGGAAGGAGTGCTCGGGGGAGGAGAGTGGGAGTGGGAGGGAGCAAATGAGGTAGGGAGAGGCGCTGCACTGGCCTGTGGCCTTATAAACAGAAGGGGGAGGTCCACGGTGGACATAGCCCATGGAAAGCTTGGGGAGGGGTGGAGCTCAGGCATTGGTCCGATGGGGCAGTGGGAGCTCGTGGAAAGGGAGTGGGGAGGTGTGAGAGGCGCCTGCCAGGCTGCAAGGTACATGGGAGTGATTAGACCACTCTCTCTAGCCTCGGGCATAGGAGAGAAAAAGAGAGAGAGGGCTTAGGGCTAGCCATGGGTAGCTTCCAGGTGGGGTAGGGAACAGAAGTGGGTGCAGGTACACGGTAGATAGGTGGAGAGGGGAGAGGGTGGCTGTTGTTTGTGAGATATGGGAAGACACTCCTTAATGAAAAGATCTTCTTCTCTCCTTCTTCCAAGCACAAAGGAGTGATCGTGCTATAGTGGTGGTCGACAGGAGAAAGGGTTGGGTACTGTGGAGAAGTGGAGAGCAAGTCTCCATGGTGTTTGAGGTGGTTTTGAATCAATGCTTGATTGATTTGGCAAATTTGATCACAAGGAGGGGTGTGAAGGAAGTTCCTAAATTTGTATTGGACATGGTGGGAGATGTTACTAATAGGTAGATGAGGTCAAGACATAGCTCTAGGAATTTATTGGGATTTTTCAGAAGATTTTTAGTTCACTAAAAATCCTTTATTCAAAAAGTGCAGAAGTACTTTCTAGAAGCTTAACTGATATTTTTACGTTAGAAAAGGTTGGTCTTTGGTGTGAGAGGGTCCCAAATGTGAATATACACTTATGGGAATTTTCCCAAGATTTGTTGGAGGATAAAAGTATTTAAAACATTTATTATTCCAATTCAGCAATTTAAGAAAATGGGCAAAAAGGAAACAATAAAGCTCTTCAAAAATATTTATTTTTTAAGTGTGAAGATGGGGTATGATATGTGGACCTAAATCGAGCAATAAGTTGGGGAAATGTTGTGGCAAAAACCAAACTTTCCTTTATGGAAGAAGTTTTGGAGATTTTGTCTATTAAAGGGATTAAATAGATTTGGGGCCATAATAGTTATGGGTAATACTTG